>OY720196.1:1990000-4610000 GCA_963082885.1 Parascotia fuliginaria | reverse complement strand
TTACTTATAATAATTAAATCTTTCTGCACTTCTTCGAACCTTCACCAAACATTTATGCAAAATCAAACACTCCTCCGTAAGGAAATTGCTCAATAAACTACAAATCTCTAATCTAAAGATCATCTCTGAAGATAGGTAGTCAATTTTAAGTCCACGACCATCTATACTATTATATAAAGCGTAAGAGTTTGTTTGTTTGTTTGATCGCGCTAATCTCGGGAACTACCAGTCTGACAAGACGGATCGGTCTTTTTGCGTATAATAACCCAGTTCTTGAGAATGGTTATAGGCCACGTAACACGCTACTTGCGACGGGAGCAGAGCAGTAACTAAAGACGGGGATGAAATCGCACTGCGGGAAGCGAGCCCTAAATAAAATCTTAACATGATTCGGCTATTGACGAAGTATGACACACAGAGTACATTTTGGTATGACATGAAGTCGCCTTTACACAATATATCTATACATAATTAACATTTAACAGATATATCTGTTACATCTTAAAGAAAAAGAATCTGTGTACCATTACGATAATACAACTACTTAACGACTTACAAAACTGAAAATAAACATGTTGGAGACATTCCGCTATAGTAAATGACATCACCTTCTTCCATCCCCTTCACACGAATCAACCTTTAACAACAATCAAAATAAGAAACAAAATTAGTCAATTCATAATTTTAAAATATTCTCATCCTAAATGTGAAGCAACAGCAAAAATTTCAGCTCAGCCAGACATGTTGGAGACATTCCGCAATAGTAAATGACATCACCTTCTTCCATCCCCCTCACACGAATCAACTCTTACATACGAATGAAAGAGACAACGAAGGAGATGTCTGATAAGTCTGTATACATTTTATCGGAGCAAACGATCTGCTTGAACATGACATGATTAATATTCGGTTAGTGACACTGTCACTAGTATAATAATTTTAATTTAAGCAATTAGCTGAATAAATATTACATGATAAGGAAGTTATAAGGTTGTAACTGATAATATAATCTACGATGAAACAAATAATGTAATAAATCCAATTTATTTAACTAAAATTTATATTTTTAAACAATGGAATGGTGAGTCTTTTTAAACCATAGATGGTAAGTTACCATAACCTGTAAACTCTAAGGAAAAATAATAATAAAACAACACATTCAAGTCGTTGCCGACCATAAAGAAAGAATAGAATGAGGAATGAAATCGAAGGGATAAAATGACCACTGACGCGCTTACTAACCGAACTTAATAATATTGACACTGCAACTCTACGAGTACATCAATATTCTAGGAAAGAAGATGCCTCTACGATTGGTTGGTCTTCCAAGCTGAATCAATCAAGAATTTACTTTAAGAGTGTTCTCATATATCCTAAAAATAGTTGTTACCAACCAACATTAGGGTTATTTAAATGTTATTAGCATTCTACTCATAGCCACAAATTTGTCAGACCCAGAGGATGGTTATTGCATGCAAATTAATGTGATAGACAATCGATATTTGAATCTATAACCAGTAGGAAAAGAAAGAATAAACATTTATTTTATACAGAATTTTCTAAAGCCTAATACAATAGTGGCACTCCAACACATTTACAACACTTAAGAAAATACATTTCGCAACAGTCGATAAAACGCTACCCAACACTATCAAGGAATAGGGTCATTCGCCCTCTCACAACAAATCATTTTTAATTATGTGCATATTCTTCAATTTTTCCATTACGGTCCAACGTTGCATATGGTCCTCACTAACGGTCTTTGACCCCATTTTTTTTTGCAAGGCGTATTACTGGAACTTAAAAAAATGGGTCAAACTGTTTCGCGAACTCACTCGAATTTGGGTCGAAAGCAATTGATTGATTTATTTTAGCGGCAGTGGCTACAGTCGGTTTATTCAAGGACCTTCATATTTCACATCCTCTTTTTTGTATCCAATTTACTGTTTGCGAGTTCAAATACGACTTATTTTGAGTTTGGGATTGCAACTGGATCCGTCTTCCAGGATTTTACTGATTTCTTACTTTCAGGCACAGTGAAGACATTTTGGTGGAACAATATTTAAAAAATACAAGTAAGTATATCCTAAGCATTCCGTGCAAGATTAAGAAATCGTAGACTCTATAAAGCTAAATATGTCTCAAAAGATGTCAAGGGTCAAAATGATCCGACCTATTAATGTTAAGTGACTAAAACTACAAAGTACCTATATTCTATTTACAATAATATTCTTTACGTTTTTATGACGTCATATTCTTTTAATATGACGTCATAAAAACCGTTAAATTCAAAAGGGATTCAATTGTAGCCCTCATAATAAACAAAGCGTCATAAATATCAATGTTGGCTAGTAAAAGATGCAGGACAGCCCTGATTGATTAGTTGTCGCGATAAAACGGAGCCAAGGCTAGCGAAGGACAATGTTCCCGTCCGTTGTAAGTATCCCCCTGTCAATGTACGAGTATGAGGGGAGGGGAAGGCGTTAATTTACATAAACGTGCTTTTACTTTACCATTAAAATAAATATAGTTGTTTAAGTCCATTAATTTTTGTAAGTGTGGTTAATGGTCGTCAATATACGTCGAGGTTTTGAGTTCGATTTCAAGAAACGGTTTTTAAATTATAACAGTCGTAAGAGTCGACTTAGGAAATACCAAGTGGGTTGCAGCGTTATCTGCGTGGTAAATATCACGTAATTGTGGACACCGTTCCTTCTGCAAAGCGTAATGATTTTGGCAAATTACTAAATAGAGTAGACCCTTATACTGTCTTTTATTATCTTATTATATTCCCAGTATGAAATAATCAAAATATCGTTAATAAGTTAAAAATAATTTAGCTCTATTGTCAAACGGAAGAATGACGGTATGCCCGCATCATACTTGTGAACATCATGGGGTGACATGGAGACCACACAATGCATGACGGCGATGTGGGTGGCTTGATAAGAGGGTTCAAGTGACATTATTGTTGTTGCTAAATAAAAGCTTGAGAGAACTTAAGTTTTTTACCTGACGGTAAAAGTGGTAACTGTAAACTATGAAGATGGCTACGTTTTTTTTTATATTTGCCTACCAAAGTGACTTCACTCTGTCTGATGGTAAGCAGTCAGTGGAATCCAGAAGTTGTGGACACCATTTCAAAAGCCAGACTACTACAATGTTTTCTAAGCATTGCAAATAATAATGCTTAGAAAACACAACCAAGCCTTTGCCGACCATGTAGGAGAAGGAGATGAGGAAGGAAAGGAAAAAGAGGCCCGAAGAGACAAATTTGATAACCTCGATGTCGCAATGGTAGTGCGTGCGACTGCTGTGAGGGACTTATCCAGTTTTCGAAAGGCTGATTAACGAAAAATCAACTAATCACCTGTTAAATCTTATGTGAAGTACCAATTGGGTTGCATGCTTTTAACTATTTCACATTTTAATTAGTTTGATTTGATCTAATTAGTGACTAATTAGATCAAATTAAACTAATTATTCATGTGTTTTTAGCAACCCAAGTGGTACTTCACATGAGATTTAACAGGTGATTAATTAATTTTTTCTTTGATCAGCCTTTCAGAAACTGGGGGTAAGAATGGTAAACAAGCCTACCTACCTGTTTATAAGAATACTGTGCTTTATGTAAAATACTGGCTATCGACTGTTTAGCATATCACTTACCTATATAGTTGAGAGAAGGTCAATGTAATCTAAAAACATAGTTGCAAGAAACAGACAAACTGTCTTTTATATAATTAATTAGTGTCATGACATCAGACTACCTATTACTAACTGTTAGTGCTTGGATCAATGCTATCGATTGCCTTTACATTGTCAGACTATAATTAAAACTTAAGTACTACACAAATAACTGAATATCTGTTCTCTCAATTCTATTGTATCTATGGAACAAGATATTGGTAAATATAGTTTGAGAACTGGTCACCTTGTGAAATTTTACACTCAAAGAATTGTAGTTTGTCTATTATGAAACTGAGTACCTAGGTATAGTTTGTCTTGATTATTACTGACTTATGGTAAAAAAAGATCGACGTAAGAGTAGTACTATCCCTACTATTGCGTTTCGTTCGGTGAGAGCGCCGGCGGCCCCATTTTCCCATTGATTTATCTTCACCTCCCTCAATCTCTTCACCTACCTCACTCCCTTCATGGTAGACAGCGTAATTTCAGGAGCACTCCCAAAGACTCTAAATCGTGTCTAATCGTGTCTAAATCGACAAAACTTAGACTTATTTCAGAGGTATTTCTTCTGCTAATATAAGTATTTCCTTCTCTTTGGAGGACCTATATAAAATAGTAGCTTTCCACGGCGCGGTTTCACCTGCGTCTTTGCTTACTGCTCTGCTCCCGTCGCCAGTAGCGTGATATTTCATAACCTACAACCTTCCTCGAGAACTGGGCTATCATACACAAAAATAATTTTTCAAAAGGTAATTCCAGAGATTAGCGCGTTCAAATAAACAAACAAACTCAAGTATAGATAAGGTGAAGAAACTTTTTCAATTAATGCCGGTTCAACTTGAATGTGCAATTCTAACAAAAACCATAGGCATACATAATGCATAACTTTAAAATGCTAAAAGCAATCACAAATTCTTATACCATTGAATAAGTAGGTAATCTTTTACAAAACGCTCACGTATTGCCTAAACTTAAAGCTTTCTTTTTATGTGCTTGTCTGGCAATTGTCTGGAAGTACAGGAATATGCACAGACAGTGGTCAGCCTTGAGACACGAATTTGCATCCAGCAAGACTAACTTGACTACTAAGTAGACATAGATTAGTGTAGACACGATACTAATTAAATTTTAAAATATAATTTATAATACATTCATTTTCAACTTTTCAATTTACTTATGATGAACATTGATTTTACTCGTTTCTCGTGGTCTCCGCTTTATACATTATGTGGAGTTTTTAGCCACATATACCTAAAGACGGTTACCAGTAGGCTAATTAGGTAGGTACCTATCTCAGTCAAGTCACTTCTTATAAACAAACTATTATTTTCGTATTCGCTACAGTCAGTGGCCAACATACTCGAAAGACGGAATCTTATCTTGTTGATAATCTTAGTTGACACCAAAGTTTAGTACAACAAAATTTTGATGGTCATTTAAAAAATTTTAGGTAACAGGCACAGGCAGGCAACTTTATTATTTTCATTATAAACATGACCTAATGTATGAGAAGAAGCTTATGAAGAGAAGGCTTTACACGCTTGCTCAAGACGAATTGGCAACCCTGAACTTCAGACAGTCAATGCGCTAGAAAATTTTGTCTACTAGTGAGTGTTGTCATTAATACAAGGTGCTTGTATTAATGACAACACTCACTAGTAGACCAAATTTGTGCGAACAAGACGTGTGTGTATGAAAAGATTAATGAACTAGCGACCCGTTCCGGCTTCGCACGGGTGCAATGCTGATACTAAATATACTACAGAATTTCTTTATATACAACGTTTACACCTTTTTTTCCTTAGATAATATAAACATGTGTTCATCGCCGCAACCGCTATGTGTTGAAAGGCAAAGGAGGTATGTTTTAATCGCAACAAATGGCGTTCTTTAGTCTCTGCTTACCCCATTAATGGGAGATAGGCGTGAAGTTATTGAATGTATATAGTGTTGTCATGTTTTGAATCTATTATTTCGGTATTTCAATCGACAATAACATAATTGCACTGATGTCTCGACTTGTAATATAAAAAGTAGAGATAGTCGTTTTTACTTAACTATACTTAGATAATATTAACGAATTTATTATTAAAGTCTTTAAGAAAGTAACTGTCTCATGTGTTTGATCTGGTCTGGCTGGATGTCTTACAAGCTAAATCATTAAAAAAATGTTAAAAGTAACTAAACTTTATTCAGTATGGTCAGTAATCCAGTTTACAAGCGCTGTGATTTTGGCGTCTTAATTTAAAAATATAAAGGTCCTAAAAATAAACGTTTTTAGGTTAATAATTACATATTAACTAAATATGTACAATAACAAACAAATTCTTAGCCGTAATTAAATTGATATTTAACCAATTTATTTTTATTATCATCACAAGCGACCCTAGTTATAAATATAATATTAAACGCCTACATACTATGTACTTAGTGATAACTAACCGAAATATCTATTAATAAACCAGAACACTGATATTTTATCAACATTAATTATATATAACTTCTATTATTACTGTCAATATATCATGCGTCATGACAGGAGGACAGATACATGTCAAGCTCAGTATGACAGTCAGACGGACAGATAACATTTATTAATTGTATTATAAGTTGTTATATTCAATTAAATGCGTTTGATAGCAATGTTTTCAGTTAAGATGGAATAATACTATACCGCATTAGCTACCCGCCCCGACATTGTTTAAGTGCACTAATGTGATTTATAAAAAAAAATCCTTGCCTCGCGTAGTGTCTACTAATACTAATATTATAATAGGTACATATTATTACATATTACCTTTCTGTAAGAAATTTTATAAAGACAGAAGAAAAAAGTTTCTTTGATTTATACTAAGAATAATTAGAGATCATTAATGAATAACTGTTATATTCAATTAAACATTTTTGCGATAGCAATGTTGTCGTTTCATCAACATTATATCGTCCACTGCAGGTCATTTATAAGGCATCCGCCAATTTTCACCACCTTGGTTGCCCGGCACCCTTATAAGGTCGTCGGTCCACCGTGTGAGGGGTCTGCCAACATCTAATAATACGATATCTTATAAAAATGGCAGGCAACCGATAGGTGAGAGAGACCGCTCAAGATAGAGATGATTGGGGTAGGCCTATGCCCAACAATGAACATTTTTCAGCTAAAACGATGACTTTAATAACACATTTACGGCCGAAATTAGTTGCCTAGGATACTGTTTTCGTTACCTAGCAACCGTCCTTATTTTGGTCATATTAACAGCAATTATCTCAGATAGCCCTTATCTCTATAGATAGGTTATTAATTTCGAGTGTTAGTCACGATGCCTTAGTAGCTAAGGATGCCTCCCTAAACATTTTATTTAATTTTTTATTTATTTATTATCAAACTCATACAATTTTAACATGATGTTGTATTCGCCGAACATGTAGGTACTAATGTAACTTTTGAATAAATAAGTTTAAGTTAACCTTTGATTTAACGGACTTACGGTAGGGAAAAACATCTTATTTAACAACATGTGAATTGGAAAAAAGTGTCAAAAATTATAGAGATACTTAGGCAATGACATCTTTATTTAAAAAGATTGATTGAAGATTTGAAGCTAGTTATTAAGGAAATCGTACTGAACGAAAATATAAGATGTTAGACTTACGAAAATTCTAAAAGGTTAAAGCAAATCCTTGGTAATAAAGTCTAGAAATAGTATCATATTAAGTGTTTAGGTTGACGTTTACAAGTTTGTTACCCTCTGTGCGTGTGTCGCGTCGTAAAAGTAATTTAGACTGTTAGGTACCAACAAGGAACACTTGAGCGCAAACGAGTGGTTTAATTGATGAACTATAGCGGGTTATGGGAAATTGTAAAATATTTTGCCATATAGTCATCTAGTTTAGTATAATCTATTTATAAATACAAACCTTTAGTGAGATCGATAGTCTCTCGTGCTCTGTAAGGCATGTATCTAGGATATTTAAAAGACTCCGTTCTTTCCTTTATGAAATCAGCAATTTAGAGGACAGTGAACTTTAAAAACATACAATTAATGGACACAAAGTACACCCAGTCTAGGAAAAAATATTTATGAATCACAAAATTTTGCCGCACGTGGGCATCGAACCCTCGTGCACAGCAATCGTACGCACTCCCACTGCGTCACCAAGGTCAATAAATATAAAACCACCCCATCTGTTTTGTAAATGCTGTAACAGACCTTATTGCGGTCACCAATACATCTTAAAGCGTTATCTGGTATCTTAGCCCTTCTGCAGGATATTGGTCTTTCCTGAAGGACTAATATCCTGCAGTACCTACACATTAAAGACGTGATTGATGAAGATATTATAATAATTTACCTCTTTTTATAAACCCGGATACCAAATTCTATGTACTATATATCTAAGTATCTACCATTAAGTAAGTCTGCATTAGGACCAATTCAATATGCAACAGACATCAGTACAATTTATGTACGAAGCTGCAGACGAATTTTAATGCTAATGCAATTCTTTTGTCCAGAATTTAGTTTTAAATTCATGTGCATAAGTAATTGGGTCCTGCCCTATTAAAAAAGTACGTCGTAAGTGTATAAAGTAAGCTATAGGAAAAACAATTCTAGCGTGTTTAACTTTAGGTTTTAATTTAGCTAAAGCTTTGTTAACAGATACGGTATGTAAAACATTTTAATCCTCAACTAAAAACTAAGTAACCATCACCAAGGAAGCAGTCTTAAACATATACTTACTACAATGTATGGATCTAATATAATATATCATCGTTATTATAATATCAGCCGAAACACGTCCGTAGTGCTGGACGTGCTGGACTTAGGCGTTACTCAATTTTCGCTACCTTTGCCGGTCATGAGCCGCCCTCTTACAACGGTTTCCTCATCAAAAATATGGTGGAAGCCTTTGGTAAGTAGATAGGTACCTACCTAGAAAGATTCTTCACGTATTTTTTAGACTGGTCCAGGGAATCCACTGTGATATAGGAACTGTTCCAAGTTTAAAAAAAGGTAACATTGATGATGAAATAGCTGAATGAAAAATTTACGTAGCGTAATTACATTTTCTTCCTATTTAAGCCTGGATTAGAAAATTATTAAAATTGTCCAGGATAAATAAAAATCTTAAGCATCAAGAAATTTGCATAATAAAAATGGTCTTTACGTTTGTACCACACGAATTTCGCGAAAGTGAAAAGCAGTAAAACTCGTGGCACATCTTACTTCTGAAGATATTTTATGAACTGTGGCTGACGAGATCGTAAAACGCTTGTATTATTAAATTACATTCGCTTCTAAACGGATTTCGTCCACTTGTACAGTGTTACCAGTGATTTATCAGATGTACACTAGTTTCTGAGTTTCTTACCAGTTCTTCTGATGACTTGACTTTAAAAAAATTGGCTGTACCTACACAAAAATCAGTTTCATAAACGAGCTTGACTTTATGTCTTTGTATCAGTAAACTTGTCACATTAGTGCATCAGGCGTTTAGTATAGAAAGAGTAAGCAACAAACATACATACAAACAGAGATACTTTCCCATTTATAATATTAGTCTAAAGTCTACATTTAACTCCCTCATTCCCTTCCCCTAACCCCATTTCCGGGCGCCATAGTGGAGGCAACCATACCAGCAGTTTAAGACGATGGCTTTTGGTATAGTGGCCGACACTTCTGGATTTCACTGACTGCTTACCATCAAGCAGAGTGGAGTTACTTTGGTAGGCTATATTTTTAATAAAGAAAAGTAAACATTATTATTTTATGTGCAAATAACAAATAATTGTTACATTTGAATAGGAATTAGAAATAAGAATACATTTAAATCAATCTTGTCTTTCTTTTTTATGGCAACTGACCCAACAAGTGTTGTAAAATGTAACTGTTCATTCTCATTTATAATTTTATATAATAATTCTATGTTAATAAAATAGAAAAAAGTGCATAAAATCACAACCATCTTTAAAAAAACCTAAAGCTGAAAGTCAAGGTCACTCAACAACTCCAAACCACAGGTAATTTTCCGACTCCAAAAAAATTTTTAACAGCTACTTTCAAATTATCTACTCAAGATTTGATTTTCATCGGCGAAGTTCGTCGACCTGTTGCAGTGTGCAACAATTAACAAACCCTGCATAGCGAACCAGCAGACGGCTCAAAAATGCTGATCACGTATAGTCTAGACAAAAAGTTGTTGTATGCAAATTATGCGATTGTCTTGCGATTTTCGGCAATCCATTCGTATTCCTCATGTAAGGTACATTGTTAAGGTGTAGATTACGTCTCAATCGGTATGTGTGATAAGGCTATAGGAGTTTCAAAGAATGCCAATATGAAGTCTCTATGAAACACATTTATACTATTAGAAACTAAATAAATTGATCAACCCACTATTTGTTTTTGACTACTATCCCACTGCAGGGAAAGGCATCTCATGACAAGGTATGAGCCACGCTTGCTCGAGGTGGATTGGCAATAACACTTTTAATTTTTTTATTATTCCAGGTTTCCTCACAATGTATTTCTTTACCGAACAATCGGTAATGTCCAAGATCTTTATAGTAAACAATTTTATAATTTAACGTTTATACTGTTATGTAATAGACCCAAAGTAACTTCGCCTTAAAAAATTAAGACGTTGTCCAAATGATGGTATGCCTTAATGTCTAGACTATTGTCTGCTTAGTGCCTTTTTAAGAGTCTATCGTGCAACCTAGTGACGAAACCAGACGTACTTGAATAATTGACTAGGTTTGGTGCACAATTTAAATATGTAGAATCATTGTCTGGAAACGTACACATTATATTATGTTATTCTAGCTTTCCGCTGCGCGGTTTTACCCGCGTCTTTGCTTACTGCTCTCTGTCGCCAGTAGCGTGATGTTACATAGCCTATAACCTTCCTCAAGATATACGCTTAGAGACTACCTAATATTTTAACTTAATAAACACTAGCACTTATAACCCCATTTAAAAGCGTTTTCATTACTGACTTTACCTCATAGCATTTACCTTGTTTGGGAATTGGGATTCGTTTATGAGTGTTTAAAGGCAATAAACAAATACCATTGGTACTAGTTACGTAACGGTAACGGTAACGGATTAAACCAAAAATACCGCCTCTTGTATGTGGTCAAAAACTGAAGAATAATGATAAAGGTTATTATTAAAATTGATTTAAATAAAGAAAATATTAACATTACAATGACTAATAACTATATTATCTTATGAAACATACAAACACATTCGTAACCATCACTGCGGTTATTTCCATTTTCTGGACAAACAATTCTCGAGGAAAGTACCTAATAACCTGTAAGTAATAGCTAGTAACACCACACGCTACACACCAACCACGCGTTGAATGTTAAAATTAAAACTTATACCAAAATGGGTAATTTACTGGTGATTGAAAACAGTGGCCTGAAGTCTGGTTCTATGCTCAAACCTGTTAAATTAACCTTCAAACTTTCTCCCTCTTTGTCCATTTGTAACTACCACATCGGCTAAAATAATGATAAATTATGATGATGACAATAGTGAAGAAATCTGGACTATATCAGATGGTGAAAGTGGTCTGGTTTAAGATTAATTTGTCTGATCTTGGGGCCCTACCACAACCTCTTAGAGCATACTTATTATAACCTTACTTTGTCTCTATCCTAGTTTTTAATGGTACAAAAGAAAAAGACAAAACACAAAGTAACATTAAAATAATACGTATTATTTTACTGTTACTTTGTGTTTTGTCTTTTTACATACGGTAGTAGATCCACGCTGATTTCAGCATGAATGGGCCAGATCGTCCGGGGAAGTACTACCCTCTCATAGAAGATCGACTTATAAGTAGTAGCATCCGTACTACTGCGTTTCGTTCGGTGAGTGAGAGCGCCGGCCCTTTCCTCTTCCTCACCTCCCTCATTCCCTTCCCCTAACCTCATTCCCAGCAGCCATAGTGGAGGCCACCATACCAGCAGTTTAAGACGATGGCTTTTGGTATAGTGGCCGCCACTTCTGGATTCCACTGACTGCTTACCATCAGGCGGGGTGGAGTCACTTTGGTAGGCTATAATATAAAAAAAATGTTACATTTGCTATAAAATGTGGTAGGACTCCAGTTAAAGCAATAATATTAACCTGAACACACCTTTTTAAATAACAAATAAAACATTTTAAACTAACTAATATCTTTTTATTTACTAAATTTATTAAGTAATATTATACAGATCAAACTACAATCGCGGCTTTTAATATATCTATCAATTACAATTTTTAATGACATACTAAATATAAGTACCAAAAATACTAAAAACCTTTATACCACTTATCTACCTCAAACGTACATAGGCAGACGACCTGGATTAGTATCCCAAGGACGTTTAGGTCCTGGCAGCTGAGGGTTGAACGGCGGCAGTGTCGGCCATCCAGGAATCTTCGGCAAGGACCTGGCATTCCGACGATTGTATCCTGGATGTGTAGCACCTGTATCCTTGCTCGAAGACGGACTGGCTCCACCTCTGGACACGCTTGGAGTACCATAACTGCGCGCTACTCTCCTGTGAGGATCCAGATGAATATCATCGATGTACTTCGGCAGATATGGATGGTCGCCAGTAGCTGGAGCACGTGGTACATCATCCTGGTATAACCAAAGTGGTTGGTCATTAGCTCTCTTTGCTCTGATGATGACAGGTCTCTTCGGAGGCGGTCGGTAGGTAAGCCGGATGAAGCGCTGACAAGAAGACTCACAGACGAAGTATGCCAGGACCGCCAGGACAACGATCGGTCTATACATGTTGATGGGTTCAAGATGTGTGCTCGAATGATAGCTGGTTGGTGATACTCGATTTTTATACTGCGTTTTGAGGATATTCAGGTACTTTACTCAAGGAGATATGTTTGTTCAGAAAATGGGAAGAACCGACGTAATCTTTACAAATGTGTTTGTTTGTATGCGTCATCATAATAAAGCTGCATTGTCTCTATGTAAATATTATAGTCTGTGTATCTGTTGTTGATAATTATGTTAATTTATTATGTTTCAGCTCAAGAACGTCCACTGCTAGACATGTGCGAAGTTAAAGGATTTTATCATAATGAGGGTGCTTAGGAAAATTTTCGCCTTCAATTGGCGCCGCTTTAGTAAAAGGTCTTCCATTTTGACAACGCTAACAAAACAAATATTTTGCACTGTTAATTTCGCCAATTTTAATGTTTAATTTACAAAATGGATAATTCACGTGCTTAGGAACACAAGAAAATTGTTGAGAGGGTTTTCTAAAATGGCGCCCACGAGGGGGCAGCACCGATGCGTCAGGTCTAGCTGTCAAGTGATTTTTGAAAGTTAACCCCTGATTGGCCCAATGCGACAGTTGAAGTGGCGCCAACTGGTGGCGAAAATTATCCTAAATGATAACACAAATAATACGGGCTGGTATTATTATCTTTTGTTTTAATTAGTCGAGAGAACCCGCTGGCTTAAACTAGTTGCCAACGATAAACAAGCTTATCTTGTTTTCAATTTAATTAATTTACGTCAACTCGTGATATCAGCCATAAGATGTCCTCTGCTGGGTACAGGGCTTCCCTAAATCCCCAAGTATCTTACAGCTACTTTGTCCGAATCTGATCCGCCTTCATCCATTGGTTGTTTGCTCCACCAGGTAGTCGGTCTACCTTGTGAGAGGCAAACTCCGAATCCTTCAAACCTCTGTGTACCTAGTTTATAAATAAAAGCCAAAAACATCGTATCTATTATCTTTATTTCATTTACATCTATTTTTATCATAGGTATTTACAGAGCTGCTATTAACTAGTTTCTATACTTTAACTATCATTGGGATTATCACGAATAAAAACATGTAGGTATACAAGTAGATATGTATCTACTTACATTATATTATTATACCTACATGTTTTGTTGTTTCTTAGTAAAGGTGCGATAAGGTTTTTAGGGTCTTCAATATATTGCTATTGGCGACATGAGTCACGGATATTTAAGTACTTCGAGTAGGTATGTACTTTACCTAATCGAAGAATCTTAAGATGAATACACCTACCTACTGCGAAATCTCTCATCTTGTGACATTCTTTAAAAATGCCGATGTAAATTTCTGATCAGTTTTCCGCAGGATTTCATGTAGCTATGAATTCAACCGAACTCTCATTTTGGTTCAATTAATAAATGAATTTATCTATACATATAATAAAATTGGAGTGTGTGTTTGTAATATTGAAATAACCGTTTTTTACTACATGTATATGGATATATATATACGGTACATACACCAAAATATATTTTTTTACAATTTTTGTCTGTCTATCTGTCTTTCTGTCTGTTTGTTCCTGCTAATCTCTAAAGTGGCTGGACCGACTTTGACAGGACTTTTATTGGCAGGTAGCTGATGTAATAAGGAGTAACTTAGGCTACGTTTATTTTAGAAAAATTCTTTTATAAATAATAATAATATGCGATGTAACAGACATTTACGCGGGCGAAGCTGCAGGCAACAGCTAGTTAATAAATATAAATTATATACATTATCATAATGTAAATAAATTGTAAATTTTGAGTCTCGTACAATAAAGACAAACCTCAGAGGTATATTTATGCTTTTTATACTAAGTCTATCCTGTAGTGTGAATTGATAATAAAAAAAAAAAATAGTAAGTTGGTTGAAATCATAATTTTCAGTATGTATATAAGCCCGGTCAAAGTTGGCATTCACCATGCATAAACACCCAGAAAGCTTAAATTGGCAATAATAATAATAGACTCGTAATCATTGATCATAGTCATTGTTTATTATTTTTTTAGCGAAACGATTATTCTATGATAAAAATTGCTTAATTGCTTAAAAATGCTTGATCATGCAATTCTCTATAATATTTGCTATTTATCTACCATTATGCAAAGTTTTTAGGAATTTATACAAGGACTACCTCTACATAACGGACTTAACTTGACCGGACTTATATTGATAATATAAGTAATATTAAATATTTATTTAGTGTGCGAAAAATAAGAAAAGTGTTCGGACCGAAATTATCCCTAGTTGATGATTCCTCATAATACTGGTAGTTTACTTAATTGTCTAAACATAGTAAAGGAGCATTTACATTGGTCGTTAGCGCCCGCATGCGGGGTGCGAGGGATTTCTGTAACGCATGCCATGGGGCCCACATGCGGGGAACCGTTTACATTGGTCGTTAGCACCCGCAGGCCGTTCGTCCGTTTTCATTGGCTGTTCGCTTCGAAAGGAGAGAATGAGATAAGCAGACGTCCAGAGTCTCCGCATGCTTGATACCGACCCAATGTAAATGCGCCTAGAATAATTGAATTTAATACTAAGTCTACACAAACTATAATCCAGTAATAATAATTCTAACTAAAAAAAACAATTCAACAATCTATTTACATTACGTTCACCATCCAAGCTATGAAAGGCCGTTCAATTCAGCAAGAAAAGAGAACACTAAAAAAGTAGCTAACTCGTAACAATTTTTACGCTTTGCATTGTTCTTTCTACAGCTCCTTTTCTGTTAACGAGGACTGTGCCTTCTACAACAGTCAGCGTAATAACAACTCACAAATAACCACTGTCTTATTCTTAGTACTCTCATCATCACAAAAACGTAGACCAATATACAACATTTAAAATGAAGAATGAAAACGGAAAGAAAAATCTCGAAAACCTGTCGATATACACGGCAGTTTCACGACCGTTGCAAAACGTGTCGTATTGAGGAATGGAGGCTGATGTGCTGGCGCGAGGATCCACTGTTGTAGGGAATATGTGCTAGAAATAAGTAAGAAACAGTTTTTGTTTAAAAATAAGGTACATGATAGGCAGAGTTGTAAGGTAGTATACAGTGATATTTCTGTTCCAAATTGCCAAAGTAGCTGTTCAGAAATGAAATAAGTTAGTTGTGGTAGGTACAGCACTAGTGGATCCAGGGGGTAGTGGCTAAGAGGCACAAGCCAAAATACATTGAAATCAACCCTTAAAAAATTATACGCTTTTTATTAGGGTCAGTCAAGCACCCCTAAACCCAAAACCTGGATCCGCTTACTGATAGCAGTTATGACTTTGCTTCTTAGCATAATTTCTAGGGTTTTGTACCATAAAAAGTAAGCATTGCTATAAAATATATATCGGACAATTCTAAATAGGTTAGTTTAGCGTTTCTTTTAAAAAGTATAAGCACAAACCTTAAAAGCATCAAGATCCCTTGACAAATCCTCATCAGAATACCCCTTCATGGCCTTCGTAGCCACCGGTCCCATGTAATTGTTGACTACAGCGAACTCGAAGAGTGAAAGGAACACGAACACCGAGCAGGATGACATCCACACGTCGATCGCTTTGACGTACGATACTGGTGGCAGACTTTGCTGTGATTGTGTGTTTTGAGTAGCTGGGAAAGATAATGTTTTTCTTAGATAGACTATACTGTTGATATATAGAACATAGGAAAGTAGGTACAGAAATATAGTAATATACCTACCTATTATAAAAATACAAAAATAAAGCCTAATTGTAAATGTCTCGTTCGACTTACAGTACAGCCAAGGACGAGCAAGTGGAATGGTCTGAAAACCAGCGCTGTATAAGCATCTATTCACCGTCTTTTTTGCTCTACTGTCTTCATATCTATACAATTACTAACGGCCCGTCCTTGCTTTGCTTCGTTGAAATTTTCATCATAAGTCCTTTCATAGCGTAGGTACGCTTAAAATGAAATTAGCCTATGTTACAAATTTAAGCTTTCGTAACTTAGTATTTTTTTGTGTCCTGTACATCAATATTTCAGTGAGGTAACTCTGCGAGCTATCTATTTTCCTTTAAATCATAATATTATGTCCCAGGTAGATACCTAACATAACCCGCTCTGTCGCCTTCTGAGAGACTTTTTTGAAAAACAACATCACCACATCATCATAACTCTGTTCCCGCTGTGTGGCATTAATAATTGCACACAGGAAATAAATGGCAAATATATTATATTATTAATTAAAGAAAATTACAAATTAATTACGTTTTTACATATCTTTGGTATACGTCAGATTTAAATAAGTAGTGTGAAGGTATTTTTTATCCACGTTAAACGGTTCTAATAATTAATGATATTCTTTGACTGGCCTGTTGGTCTAGTGGTTAGTGACCCTGACTGCTAAGCCGGAGATCGTGGGTTCGATTCCCACCCAGGACAAAACTTTGTGTGATGAGCATGATTGTTTGTTCTGTGTCTGGGTGTAATTTATCTATAATATGTATGTATTTACAAAAAAAAAAAAAAGTAAATAAGTAGTAAGTATATCAGTTGTTTAGTACTCATAACACAAGCAAATATAATTGCTTAATTTGGGGCTAAATGGCGCTGTGTGCATGTGGTACAATATTATTATATTATTATTATTATTATTATAATGATATTCTTTGATTAGGATAATTTTTTTATTGGGTTACTAATACTTTGAACTTAACCTACATTACATCGCATTATAGTGCGCTGGCAGCTAATTTTTTCCGGTTTGGTTTAATATTATCAATCCTGGTTTGGCTCCTATAGGTGATAGGTTGATGTATTCGTGGTTTAAAGTGCATATATTAATAATGTAAGCCTGAGTAATCTACAATATAACAGTGCTATCCGCATCTAAATCCATTAGCTGGTTCTCGAGATCAGCGCGTTCAAACAGAGTGACAGACGCTTTCTAGCGACTTCCATAAATATTATGAATATGTAAAGTGTAATCGTATATTATGTGAGTTTAGAGTCGAATAGAGTCGATACCATTAAAAATAAAAGATTTTCCATACAAACTTATACCCCCCATTTCACCTCTTAGTAAGAGTTGTTTAGAAAATCAATTACCTAGGTACCTAATTCTTTTTTAAATAAAAGTATTTCTTGTAATTTTAAAACCCTAATTCTTATCAAAACTATAGAAGTTTCATACAAACTTCACACTCTTTGCTCCCTTAGGGAATGAATTTCACAAAATCCCATCTTAGTGAGCCATCTACGTTCTAAAAAGAACCCCCATGCAATTTCATACAAAATTTGGTATCCCTAGCACTTCTAGTTTTTGGAATTTTGTGATAAGCCAGTGAGTGACCTTTCGCTTTTATAGATGTACATATGTGTGTTAAGTGAAACCAAAATTGAATGTATCTATGGCAATATAAATATTAATTATATTTATTAATATTTTAGATTTAACTACTATTCAAAACCCTTGTTTTTGACACTCTTGATAACCCAAATAAATAGAAATACTTATAAAAAAGTGAAGTAGGTAGGTACCTATGCCTATTTTGCCGCTGCCCCGAGAATAAAACAATTATTAGAGTCTGTTCAAAAAGAGAACCGTCGTGGCCAAATTGTGAACTAACGGTCCGATTATTACCTAAGTAAATTAATAATAATTATTATTAATTATTATTTTTATATTAATTATTAATTAAGTAAATTATTAAGGTAATAATAATTAGTAGTAATGGAGCAGACGCACTATAGTATAACCACTAAACAAAATAGGTAATGTTCAACAGTTCTCTTTCTAAACAGACTTTATTATATTAATGGACTAAAATGACATAATTATTTTTGTAGCATAGTAATATTATTACAAAAATGACGGATAGTTTGTTGTTTTTGATTTTGTTATTTTTAAAATAGATAACTAAATGCGCCATCTGTTATGTACACGTAGTAACACTTCGAACTCCTAAATTTTATCCATTTAACTGGATGCCCACAATTTCGCTAGATGACGCAATTATCACAAATACGACATAAGCAAAAAAATAATTATTATTAACACAAACGTCTGATCAATACAAGTATTTTAGTAATCGTAATGACTGTATTTTATAATTAAATAATTACGTTAAAATAGAATAAAATTAAATATAATATTAAAACTAATCATTCACTCACTAGATGACGTTAGTAGAAAAATTAAAAGTCGGTGTTAAGATTCTCCAACACTGAATGACTACCCCGAAGTTCCGTAGTAAAATCATACTTACCTGGCATAGCGGACACCGTGATCAAATAGGCGGTTCCCCCAGGGCGAGACCCCTCCATTGCACTGCGGTTGGGTTGACCCCTGCGATTATCCCTAATGTGGATAACTCGGATGCGTAATTTTTGGTAGTGGGGACTGCGTACGCGCTGTCCCCCTTGTAAAACTTGTAATGTAATATTATAATCCTTAAAATATTTAAATATAATATATATTATTATTTAATGAATGGGCGAACGTTGCAGCACGGCGTTAGAAATATTATACGATTTTTACGCCATGGGGCATTTGGGCATTAATTTTAAATAATAATATCGCCGTTCGCTTATTCGCTTGTAATGTTAAATGTAAAATTGTAAAGTAACTAATCGTAATTAACCTACCTATGTAAGGTAGTTTAGTACAGTAAGTATGTAATAACGATTGTAACGAACGAACATGGATTCACGATGTCATGTAATATCATAGATACAAGATATTTGCCAAGGCAAGCTTCAGAGTTCAGAAGATCATTAATAAAAAGTACTTATTTATTTAAGCGCCAACCACCCACAGTGCCCACATCTTCTTTGTACTTGCCTCTTCCCGTTACGCAAAAACTTGAAACATTACCTAGCGTGAGCAGTGAAGTCACGCCCAAAGTGACTCTCGCAGGAATAGCCTCAGGTTTGATCCAGAAGGAGATCCACGACATGACGACGATCAGCGCTGATGGGATGTAAGTGTGGAACAGATGGTAGCCAAGTCTTCGGCGCAGGTTGAACACTACGGCTAGGCAGGTGAAATTGCCTGTGAAGAGAAGTACCCTATTAGATAGTATGAAGAGAAGTACCTAGTTAATAGATAGTATTACCACAGATAAGATAATACTATACTAGGTATTACCTACACCATAATGTGTGAAGAGCTGTAGTACTTAGTCTAAGTATCGTACCTATTGCAAGTATCGTAGTTTACCGTACTATTTCTTTCTTTTTGTAAAAAAAGAAAACTCTCGAAAACAAAAAGTGGTAGCATAAGTATATATTTCTTTCTTTTTGTATAAAAAAGAAACTGTTTCGAAAACGGAAAGAGGTGCCGTATTTTAAGTTATGGCCAGTTGTGGCTCTAATCACACAAATTGATCGGAAAAGCTCTTTTGTTTTTAATATTTTGGTGATGGTCTAATATTAGCAAAATTGTGCAATGCCATTACTTATCAGGTGGTATCAATATAACAATTTTTCGTTTCCAAACGTATCTGCCTTCTACTTATTTTACTGTACGTATGTATAATCCTTACCGGTAGAGTACTCAATAGTGCAGTCTGAAGTATAGTTGTTGGATATATCCAACTGCGGTAGCTCGATTTCAGGGCTCACCACTAGAGGATCAGTCAGGTTCCAGATAAAGACCAAGTCGTGGACCGTGTGCGATACTGGAATACGATCAAATTATTTGATTGCAGACTGCTATACTTATTAAACGATTGCAAACTGCTTTCTATCTATAGTATCTTTAGATATAGAGGTAATAGGTACTTACTAAGTAAAATTAGCAAATGGGATAGTGAACATCACTCTTAGAAAACGACTCTATTAACTGCTTACCACGAGTCCGAGATACTTATGTTAATTTTGGTAGACTAATAATAAAAAAATAGGTTTAAGAATTGATTATTGTTTCTTTTAAATTGACAGATAAGATGGGTAAGATGCATATCAAAATTACATGTGGTTGTGGTTTAAGTAATTCGTTAACTCGCATAATGAGTAGATACATAAGTATAGATAAAAATCAAAGAATATTATATATAATAATATTAAATTTAAATTAAATTAATGACAATCATATAATAAAATGATATAACTTACAGCTCTCAATCATCATAGAACAGCTCTGAGTGTCATGAGGATAAGACTCAAACTTCATTGCGCACGACAGTACCAAAGTTAGCCTGCAAGGAACAGTATTATGCCGGAGTCAATTTAATGTAACACATTTTAAAAAGGGTAGGTTCCATCCACCCTAGTCGTCCCGCCGCAGTACTGGGGGGTTGAAAAGCCTAACACCAACGGACTACATCATCTATAGGTGTTCCTTTCCTGGCTCTTCACAGGACTCTGGCTACACATACCGTTATGTATATAGGCTGTTATCTATCTATCACATCGTTACCTTCTCACATAAGCTACTCACAATGGGAAGTCTTTGTAATTGAACTTAGTAGGCGGATCTTTAAACGAGAAGGTGATTCCGTATTCTACACCCAAATCTACACAGCCACTAGTAATATAAAAATTACTTACTTGGACATATAAAGCAAGGTCTTATCATGATACAACCACAAATAATGGTTGGGTATGCTCATCTCATGAAAGGTGACTTTCTTGGCATTCTTAAAAAAGCAGTCTGGCCTCCAGATCTTATTTAACCAATCGACATCCAGGATCCTGTATTCTTCATGCATGTTTTCTGGTAAACGAAGACGAGGGTCTCTCCAGGATTGAGCAAGGAAGATGTCTGCTACGTACGTCTGGGATTAGAAAAGAGATTATAAAGATTGTATTTTAATTCCAATGAGTGACATACTTTTCAATGAAAGACTTTTCGGCCAAACTTAATAAAATTAATCCTAGGTAAAAATTTGTGCAAAAGCATCAAGAATTATCACCTCTTTTTTTAGAAATGTAGGTATGTATGGTGCCCCTCGCGGAACTATATTGCGGTCCATGTATCAGGGGCAAGTCTGTGGTCATAATAATGATACTGATCACAATTTTGGACCCCACGCAAATACTGCTAATTTGTCGACGGAAAACCTAAAGTCACGACTTTACCCGGAGGATCGAAGATAAGAGACCCCAGACCTCTGCATGATAAACACATCACTGAATCACCGACTTTTCATAATGTTAGTTAAAATATAGCTATATCATCTCATATCAGCCGAAAGATGTCCACTGCTGGACATAATCCTTCCCCAAATTTTGTCGTAAACCGCCGTCATTCATTAGCTACAGGCCAAAAAAAAAAAAAAATATCCTTGTAAGAATTACGCATGACTGTCATTGTCGTTTATTATCTAACTTGTATAAAAAAGACATGCTTACCATACTCTCTTCATTGATAGAATCAAGAGACAGCACAGTCACATGGAAGTAAACTATCGTGGGCTGACCCTGAAGCTTCGGCGCTCTGTTCTTGTCATAGAACTTCGCCTTCTCCGGCAGTATGTCACGTAGTGAGAGACTTGATTCTGATTTTAGTTCTATTTCTTGATATGATGCGTTGGTTCTGCAAGTAATGTTAGAAAATAGGCGTTATCCCGGATAGGGTAGGCAGAAGCACGGTAATACTATGTAGATAGTTTTACCGTGGCAGAAGCATAAACATGTTTCGCTAGTTAGTTTAGTTCCTTATAATAGAGAGCGAATTACCTTACTCACTCGCAATTTTTTTTTTTTTATATTATAGCCTACCAAAGTGACTCCACTCCGCCTGATGGTAAGCAGTCAGTGGAATCCAGAAGTGGAGGCCACTGTACCGAAAGCCATCGTCTTAAACTGCTGGTATGGTGGCCTCCACTATGGCGGCTGGGAATGAGGATAGGGGAAGGGAATGAGGGAGGTGAGGAACGAGGAAAGGGGAAAATTGGGCCCTCGGCGCTCTCACTCACCGAACGAAACGCAATTACGGATACCTACTACTACTCTTAAGTCGATCTTCTATGAGAGGGTAGTACTTCCCCGGACGATCCGGCCCGTTCATGCTGAAATCAGCGTGGATCTACTACCGTAATAACTTTTAGTTACTATCTTTTCTAAAACACAACCTTTACTGTGATTGTTAGATGTCGTATTATGAATGTAATAATGGTAAGGTAACTTAAAAATACTTACAAAAAACTAACCGCAGCTTGCACTCTGCTTCCCTCACTCGAACTCACATTTATTAGAACCACAAGAACGCTTGTAAACGCATCTGACAACTTCATCTTTTATGTTATTTCACTTTAAACACACTTTAAACTAAGTATCTATATTTTAAAATAAATGTCACTGCATTCTAAATTATTTTTTATTGAACACCTATTTGAGCTGTATGTTGATGTGGAAATTACTAAAAATAAAAGGTTAGTTTTAGACTAATACCTATTGCCGTTTGTTCATGGTTCTACCTCCATTCTCTCTCGTGGATATTGTAAAATCAGATGCTTTTTAGACCTCGCAAAGATCCAAGATCATAATTAGATGAGCACATGCGCTGGTAATTTTCAGACTTTTTCGAGCAATAAAAGTATTACTGAAACGTTTGGTTCTCTCCTACTTTGAGAGGCTTATTTTTGGCAGTGGCTTTCTTTCGGCTGTTAAATATATAATAGATTACGTTTAAACAGATCATCAAGAGAACAAAAGGCTTGCTAAACAGCCTTGATGTTTTAAAATACCCTATACACGTTATTTTTATTATAAATGAAGTCTTACACTGTTACAACTGTAATCCGTTTATAAGGGCGAATGTGAAACAGTACTTTAGATATTCTGATATTTGCAAGGGCAGCGTTGTTAGATCAAGATCGGAGTGTTCTCCGTTTCTTTTCCTTCCCTCTTTTCAGAGCACTAAATCTTAACTTTAATATCCCGGCTATTGACGTCTGCCGAGATGTTAACACCAAGAAATATTTCGTCATGAAAACTGCCTTTTGTAAACTTGGAATCCAGAATAGCTTGAGGCGGTTTTGCACGCTCAGCAGTTGTGACTTCTTTATAAGACACAAAACTCGTCGTGTGTAAAGTACTGCTCTCATCTTTGGAATGGCTTGCCACAGTATTTACTTGACGCGGTCGATAGCTTGCAGCAGAGGGTAGTGCATATCATCTAAAACCTAGGATTGCATAATGACGTCGTCGCGTCGATTTAATGGCAGTTATTAACTTTAATCACTGAGAGCACTCGAAAGAACTCTTTAGTTTCTTTCTTCTCCCTTTCTATTCAGAACGACACTAGCAGGACTAAATGAAACCCTTTTAAAGTAATAAGTTATCTAGAGAGCGTCGAACCAAACGGTTAAAGGCTTCATAATTTTTTTGTCATTCGAGTAAAGCTCAGTTAAGCCACTAATTCACAAATTATTATGTTGAGGCCATCACGATTTCTACAATAAAAGTTTTTAAGTGTCAGCAGAAGACTGCATTATATCTAGTTATATTGGAGATCAATGTATGGCTTCATTATCCAATACCTACTACCGCAATTCAATATATATGTAGGTACCTACTGTAAATACCTAACTGACACGGAAGCCCTTTTTCTATGCAAGGTAAACTGAGAAATGCGTGTTTTCTTTCATTCAGCTCGTAGACTTCTTGCAATAAACCGAATACGGTTAAATATTTCAGTACTTTACAAGAAAGCTTACCATCTCTAAATGATCCCAATTTTTGTGATGGTAAGGAACCTGTAGCATAGACTCCAGCAGCATGGTGCAAAGGGGTGGTTACTATTATAAAAGATAATGAGAGACGCTTTTCACTTTTTCAACAGTGCTGCTGGTTAGTGCTGGTAAAACCAGTTTTCAAACTCTTATTTTTCAAACTATCGCTAACGGTTGTTATCGGCACGATTTATTCCCTTCGGCCATTTTGACACCTGTCGTCCTCTCTGTTTTTCTTATAAACTTTAAAGAACATTACGAATTACGATTTACCATTACTTTAGATTTTCGAAAGTCAAAACTAAGTATAATTGTTATTATTATTCTAAGACCAAAATCAAGGCATTATTCAAAAACAAAATATATTATCTTAAAAACCAAAGTTAAAAAATAAAGAAAATAATTAGGACCTACCTATTAGCTTAATACCTACTCAACAAGAGGGTTCCGAAGTTTAAATTTGTTTTGTTTAAAAAACGTCCCCTGTTCAGACAAACATAATTATCTGAAATTAATCTAATCGTTAGTTTTAGATAATTTTAGATAATATTTGTCAGGTGGGTAGGTAGGTAAGTTTAAATAGATCTTTAAAACACCGTAAGTTATTCTATACAATATTATTAGATACCTATGTAGAAATATTTTTATGTAGATAAGTATGTATTTTTCTATTTTCATGTAAGTACATTTAATTTAACCACAGAAAAAACACAATTAATTTTAAGAATAAAGAAACATTTTACACTTTTTAAGTTTTATCATCACGTCATTTTCGTTTATTTCACTATATTTTTATATGGTTTTCTTTTTAGTTCGTAAATAAAAACGTTTGACATTGTTTAACTGAAACTATCACACGCGTCTGTCTTCAGCCAGATCGAATCACATTTTGCTGAAGGTGTTGAAAATAAGCGCTAGGGCTTGTGCATGAGGTATAGGCGCCAGCGACGAGTGGAGCGGATTGGTAGGTAGGTAGTGTAGGTACGAATATTGACTTATTCTTTTCCAGAAACCTAGTAGACTTAGACGTAGACTCGTCAGACAACTTGACGGACGAGGTGCGTTCA
This sequence comes from Parascotia fuliginaria, assembly GCA_963082885.1. NCBI lineage: Eukaryota > Metazoa > Arthropoda > Insecta > Lepidoptera > Erebidae > Parascotia > Parascotia fuliginaria. The sequence continues at coordinate 4,584,788 of OY720196.1, read as the reverse complement.
CTCTTCCTGATGGTAAACAGTAAGAGAGATCCAGGAATAAACAATAATAACACAACAAAAAATGTGCTATGAAAACATCTGAAAGTCATCATAGTTCTGGCGAGCGAAAGAGCTGTGCTTACCCAGTCGTGCCTCGGAGATAGGTCACAATCTTTGCTTAGAAAACATAACCGTTGCCACCATGTGGGATCGGAAAGGAAAAGGAGAAAAGGAAGAGGAACCCTCTCGGTCATAGTTGGGCTGCCGGGTGGCAGTCTCAGTTGGGCTTCAGGACGGCACTCTGACCCACCGAGCGAAACACATTTGCGTGAAAACTAATACTTTACGTCGATACTCTACGATATGTACCCAGTTCACATTTGCATTAGGTACTACCCTCCGTACTAAGCTCTCACCCTGTGACCGGCTAGGGTAATAGGATTACTGTCAGTACTCAGTGGCCGTGTCAAACGGTAAGACCTTGCGCCACTTGTTGCAATTTGACATTTATTGATCTATTTAATAATTATATCTATTAATTTGTTTGATTAAGATATCTATATAGTGGTACCTAATGGAATTGTACCTTTTGTTCGAAAACTTGAGTGCCTTAGTGGTACTTGTATGGTAATAGCCACGTAGTTTTGATGTGTTTGTGTGTCCCCTGAATGCATCCACTGCACATTATATACCTCTCCTAGAGTTTACTAGTCACTACACGCTTGGAAGACTAATTAGAGATCGTAGTCAGGTAATTTAGGTAACGCTGCAGCGCTGGTCTCCATGGACGCCGGGAGAGCGGTACAAGAGGATCCATGCACCCCGTTGAGAAAAAAATCAAATTTATTTTTCCGATTGTACCCAGGTACCTAAAAATTATATTCTTATTAGTTCTATTTTGGAATAAAATCCGCGTTTCCAAAATGTTCGATTCGCCAGTCTAACAATTAGGAAAAAAATATTCCATAAAATTCGACTGTCTAACTACTGGTAGGACTGGATGGAAAAGCCGCGTTTCCAAAATGTTCGATCCGCTAGTCAACGTTCGTCTACCGAACTACTGGTCGGACTGGATGGAATAAACCTGTTTTAATATAGAATATCGTGTAATCTATACTAACATAATATATGTATAAAGCAGCAGTGTTGTTTGTTTGAACGCGCTAATCTCAAACTACCAGTCGTATTTGAAAATTATTTTTGCGTATGATAGCCCTGTTCTCGAGGAAGGTTTATAGGTTATGTAACATCACGCTACTCGCGACGGGAGCAGAGCAGTAACGAAGACGCAAGTGAAACCGCGCCGCGGAAAGCTAAATTTAGGGGGTAATTGGTAATTATTCAAAAATAAATTTAGGGGTTCTAATCTCACACAATACGTATGGCTATTAATATTTTTGTGGATTTTAACTGCTCGGCAAACCTGTAAGAAAGGTATAAATAAAAATCAACCAAACATTTTAGTGTTTTATTTAAATTTACAATAGTAACCTTACATTACAATTAAAACAACTTCTTTGTAGTAAACATAATTTTAGAATATTTACAATTATCTTAAAAAATATAATACCATAGAAATAATTTATTAACGCATTCAGCAATTTTAATTTTGAATGCATACAGTTAAGTTGAGCTTTTCGTCTCAGGTTTAACAATAGATTTAATGCATTCAGTACCTATGTAGTGTGTCCAAGTAGTCCTTAGCTGATTTCAGCATTTATAACAGAAGATATTTTTATCACACAATAGAATCCGTCGTCGGAGTCAGGAACAGACGATCGTACAGCCCTCTAGCGGTCATTTAAATTACACAAGCGCAATCAGTCAATCACGCAAGATCAGAAAAATCATTTACCGTCTTTAATACGACTGCCGCCACTACAATCAAGTTCGCTTAACTTTTTAAATCATGACGTCACTAAACGTTAATAATAAATCAGTTTTAAATGTTGGAACTCGAAAAAGGACCTGAAATAACATAGTCGGCAGTAATGCGCACCGAGAGAAGCTGGATACGATTCTTGGACTACTTAATAATATAAAGTAGTAATATAAAGCGGAAAAAATTGTTTCTTTGAACACGCTAATCTCTGAAACTAAGTTGTATTTGAATAATTCTTTTTGCGTTTTATAGCCCATTTCTTGCGGAACTTTAAAGGCTATATAACATCATGCTATTGGCGACGGGAGCAGAGCAGTAATCATAAATGTAACTTAACACGAGTGAAACCGTGCTGCTGAAGACTATTGTTAATATAAACTCTAATGAAGGATTATAATATTACTCGTGCGTCATTAGCACGCTAATTTGTTATAAATGGCCTATCAATTTTAGCTCTAGTTTATAATTATGTAGTAATTTTTAAACACAATTCTTTTACAAACATACAATAATTATAAACATACAAATATTTATGAATAACACAATTGTTCTATGTGGAAAACAAATTCATAGCACTCAGTTTCTACAAACGTATAATTAAATACTAATTTATAAAAACCGTCACAGTTAAACCAACTAAATTCTTAAACATCAGATTGTTCAGAAGTAATCTGATTTCCTTTCTTTCCCGTCCCATATATTTTCTGACATAACTCTAAAAATCGCCAACCGGCCAATTCACCCGGCGTTTCTCTCACCATATTCCTATATTGAGTCCTAATTTCAGACATTTTCTTTGAACAAGCAAGCGCACTTTTATTCAAAATATCAGATACTTCCATCCATAAATAACTTCTAACAAATTTGGGATTTTTAAATTTCTCCAAATTGCTCAAATACCATTCTAATAATTGTTCAGTTTCATCATCATTCCATTTTATTTCTACGCCAGAATCTATAACAGGCTTCGGTTCATTTTCTATAACTAGTTTTATCGCGATTTCTTTCGCTAATATATCTTTCAATATGGCGGCAAATGGTGATTTTGAAGCTTCATCAGTATCACTATTAAACAGTTGTTTCAAATAATTAATCTTATTAAACACCTTAGTTACTGGTTCGCAAACATAATTTGCTAATTCAGTCCATAAATATTTCTTTTCATATCTTGGACTAACAAAATCAGTTAAATTTTCTAAATAATATTGTAGTGCTTGGAAAACCTTGTCGTCTGGTAATACAACATCTTTGTATATTTTAGTATCATTTGATTTATTTTGTTCTGTTTTGATAAATTTCGGTTTTAAACGGAATACTTTTTCCATTAGTGTATAGTAAGGAGTCTTTTTTATATTAGGGTCATCGCTAGCTTGTCTGTGATTGGCTTTTAATTTTGCAAACATTTTCCTACAAGAAAGCGGTGATTTGTCTTGTAGTTTAGCGGCTATGTCTGCCCACATATCTTTGGGTTTGATTTCCTTGCCTTTATTTAACCTTATGTAGTTAATATAATGTATTATGAGTAGTTTTTTAGTCCGTTTGGTCCATTTAGCAGGTGGTTTGTGCTCAGCAGGGATTAATTGTTCCGTGTGTACAGTTTCTTCCTGATGTATGGTGGGATGTTCTTGTATAATAATTTGTGCGTTTTCTATATCTTCTCCCTCTGGTATTACTATTATGCATTGGTAATCATCGTCTGTAATAATAAAATTTAAGTTTCAGATGTATACATACTAATATTATAAATGCGAAAGTAACTGTCTGTCTGTTACGCCTTCACGCCCAAACCACTAAACCGATTTGGATGAAATTTGGTACCTATAGGGATAGAATAGAACTGGGAGAACATAGGCTTATATTTTGTAGCAAAAAAATGGCTTGAAGGGGTTGAAATAGGAGATGAAAGTTTGTATGGAAAATGCGATATAATCGACATTCACAGCAACAGCTAGTTTAATTATATAATAATTTGTAACAAAGATTAACCGCTTATACCCATAGAATAAACAGCACCTCATCTTTTGTGTTTGTTATATGTACAAGTTTGGTGGCAAACAGCTGATGGTAAGTGCCTAATGCCTATTTTTAAACATCAACTATATAATACTTAAAACACAACCAAGCTGTTGCTGACCATGTAGAGATCACATCAAATCAAAATATATTTATTCATTTAGGTTAATTGAATTAACACTTATAAACGAAAAAATTAGAAAATGTCAGCCATTTAACCTACAGCCAGTTCGCTGACGTTAGGGTACAGAGAATGGGGTGAGAAGGAAGACAAAAAGATAATTGGCTTTTGTTAGATGATACACTTGATGATAATTGGTTACAGCCTAGTCCTAGCTACTGTATCTTTAGTGCGAACAAAACAAACAATAATAACCCCATTTTTTTTTCTCGTGCTGACGCTACATTGAAATCTTATAGACCCTATGTCACTACCAATCAATACGAATCTTATGACACCTCATATGTTAAAATTTATCAAATCATTTATGCTGTAGAGCGTACCAAAGAAATAGACATATATACTCACATACATACATATATACAGACGCTCGAAAAACATTACCCACCTTGACTGCGTCAGTCGGGCAAAAATATGATTAAAAATGACATACCTTCTTGATCATTATTCTCATCCATATGTATTTTTACATCAGTTTTGCTATCAATATCCATGGCATTTCCTTCTCTATAATTATAAATCTGCTCAAACATAGAAAAGTACTTCCAGGATATCTTAACATCAGGATTCCTAGACCTCATAGTCTTTAACTTCCTATAGGATTTCCTTAATTCCAAAAACTTTTCCTTACAAGATATTTCTCCTTTACCTAATTCACCAGCCAAATCCGACCACTTAGTACTGTCATCAACATTACTATTAATGTCATCAAAATTCTGAGCGAAATAATTAATTAACTGCTTTATTTCTTTCGCTGACCAATCCTCGCTGTCATCAGAATCAATTTTGCCATTCTTTAATTTAGTTTTAATTGCTCGGTAACCAAAAACTTTTTTGCATAGAGCGTAGTAAGGCCATAGAATTGGCATCTCTGGTTTGCTTATTTCTCTTTGAACATATGCTGTGTATACTTGTTTTAGATTTCTAAATCTATGAGCGCATTGAGTGGCCGATATTCCTATCTGTTTAGCCAATACCTCCCATAAGGAGTGTTTATTTCTGTTGGTTGTAGAGAATTTATCCTTATTCTTTTGATAGTATTCGAGTATTTTGAAAGCTTTGGAGTCTCCAGTGCGACGTTTAGTTCGTTTTGTGAAGCCCCTCTCATCAAAGGATTCGTCGTCATCAGAATAATCTTCCGGTAAGTCATCCATATTTATTTTTACTTTTTTAACTGAAATAATGAAGAAAATTGTTATATTAGATGGTAGAGACAGCTCTGAATATGAAATCTGGAGGTAGTGTAATTAGTAACTTGTGGTCGCCAAAACTTACTAGTTGGAAGAGAAATGCAATACTACCTGGGTAAATTTTATGGGCATCATTCGAATGGGATTTTTCCAATTAGGCTATTTTTTTTTAAAGGTGCCTACTAAGTACTCATTGGATAAATATGATAATTACCATTTTTTGACAGAAAATGCCAATGATAATTGCCATTGGCACTTTGAAGGTACTACTTTCTACCTGAGCTGGATATTGAAATTAGAGTCTTAACACAGAAGTTGTTTTTTTATATATTAGCCTACCAAAATGACTCCACTACACCTGATGGTAACCAGTCAGTGGAATCCAGAAGTGATGGCCACCATACCAAAAGCCATTGTCCTAAACTGCTGGTATGGTGGCCTCCACTATGGCGGCTGGGAATGGGGTTAGGGGAAGGGAAGTCATGTGTATTACCCATGCACAACAAAAACAATAAACACTTGTTTCAGAGAAACAACTTAGTGATGCTTAAATGGTACTTACCACCAACCTTCCCAGAATCCTGACGTGTTGATGATGTCTGTAATTTATTGTGATATCCAGTCATCAAATTAGTATCCATACCGTAATCAAATATTCGATCAAACAATTCTATATATCTCCAATCTATTTGCATGTCTGGGTTTTCTTTCTTATCATTCAATATGGTCTTATATAATGTCATAAGGTCCTCCCATTGACCTACACAACTTTGTAAATTTCGTTTTAATTTTTTTACAACAGCCGCCCAACAAACATAATGACAAACAAAATCTTTATACATTTCTATATCATCGTAAAAAAACTGCACCAACTCGTCAAGTTCATTAGTTTTCCATAATTCCAATTGTTCCGGTTGATTTCTCATTTTAATTACCTGCAATTCTATTTCCTTTGATATAATATTATCGAATAATATAGATATAGGTTTACGATTCCGCAACTCATAACCACCCTCAATATATTTGTCTAAATGCGCGTTTTTCAATTCCTCATATTTCTGCTTGCAAACATCGGCAGTTTTGTCTAAAAGACGGCCGATTTCGTTCCATAAGAAATTATTAGGGATTGTCTTATCTTCAAATTCATCAAAGCAGTCATAGCAGTACTTAACCAGTACTGTCATTTCGGTATTATTCCAATCTAGGCTAGAATCTTCGGATATAACTTGATTCTCAATAGCCTTGTATTCTTGATTAACGTATTTTCGATTAAATTCTTCGTCGTCTTCGAAAATATTGTCAAAAAACTGCATGTACGGCCAATTAATGCCTTCAGAGCCATTATCACGTCTCTTATCCAGTAAACGTAAATAATGTTGCTTGTAATTTAAGAATCGTTTCTGCCAATATTCCCCATCATCTTCCCCTAACTGCATTGCTATAGATTCCCATAAACCTTTCCTCCGATACTCTTGTTGAAAATTCTTTTTATACTTCAAATACAAATTTAACATCATTTCAACTTTTTCATCACCTGAACTTCGATTATTCCCTTTCTTTACCTCCATTACATTGTCATAATCATTTGAACCCGGTACGTTCTCAATTTGTGACTCGGTTATTATTTTAAAATCTTCACCCGTTTTTGCAGTTTCATCGTGAAAGACTTGATGACACAGTTCAAAATATGGCCATTTAACATAAACCCCACTTTGTATATGGCTGCAGATTTCTATATACTTTTCTCTAAGACTGTTGAGTTGTATATCACATGCAAGAGGGTTTTTGCCAACTAGCATCGTCTTACATGCAACGGTCCATAAATGTTTCTTTTTAGTTGTACCTGATATGAATGTTTGCTTATTATCGTTATAAAACACAAGGAGTCTTTTAATATCATCTTCTGACCAGTTTTCAGTGTGTGTACTTGACTGTGGTATATTTATATCATTTGATAGGTCTCCTACATCTGGTATTATGTATGAGTTGTCTTGTTGAAGCTCTAAGGCTTGGTTTTCTATGTTTTGAACTGTTGTTAGTACTCCTTCTTCATTGCCACCATTTTCTGTAATGTGTAAGTAAAAATATACTAAGGCAACATATCATTTTACATGGATGATATGATGACTTGGTAATCCCTACACAGTACCACCGAACCACAAACTTTCTTTCACCAAGTTACATATTATTGATTAAAGAAATGTGCTTACCATCAACATAAAACAGCAGTATCTCTCCATTGGATTGCATCTCCGTCTTCACAACTACAGTTTGCTCCATGTTATTGTTGTAACATCCACCTCAACTGTAAATATTAATGATTAAAGTTATATTGATGAACATTGAAAAAATTTATTTTTAATAGATGGCCTAAATTTGTATACAAAAAATTTTTAGACTGATATTCTCTGAGTTGCAAACCAACAAAACTTGTTTACAAACAGAATGGTGATTAAGTAAATCTATGCTATTATATAAAGCGGAAGAGTATGTTTGTCTTTTGTTTGTTTGAATGTGCAATCTCTGGAACTACCAATTGCATTTGTTTTTTTTTTTGTGTTTTTGTGTAGCATATAATAATAATAGTATGTGGACACTATCACACACCGTCATCTAGTCCCAAGCTAAGCAGAGCTTGTTATGGGTACTAGATAACTGAAATAAAATACATATATAGGGTGTTGTTACATATATGCTATGTAACATCACGCTACTGGTGACGGGAGCCGGGCAGTAATCAAAGATGTAATTTATTGCAGGTGAAAATGCGCTGAAGCTACAACACTCAACAGGTGACCATACTAAGATGATATTTAGTAAATAGGTAAACAAGCAACAGGTAAAACAGCAATGCTACCTGGTTTTAATACAGTTTCATTAATGAACAGTCTAGGCAATAACAGCAAATTTTGTTTTATTTTCATGGTGTAGACATGTAATACCTTCTCCTATTGACATTTCAAACCTTATCACCGAGTAAGAAAATAATAGCATGTAATACAATAAATAGGCTTTTCACAGTTCGTGTCACCAATCTGCTAACAAGCGCGGTAATCAATCCTCATGCAATTCTATATGGCATAAGGCTTTCACTCTGTAGTGAGAATTTAATGAGCTGGACCGACGTCTAGGATCAATTGTATGTAAAGATTGGACGCAATACCGTAAGCAATTAACTAACCTAATTTGTATTAACTTCACACCTCGATCAATAAATACGCTGATCATGTCAAAACGAGTATGTTTACACATTATATGACTAGCGTAAATCTTGCTCAAACATACATTTAAGTTTAATTCATATACTTTAGTAGAATAATAAAGAAGAAAAGGTGATTAATTAAGCAAGATACGCCGATACCTATGCAAATGTTCAGCTTTAATAGCATCTCACGAATACGCATTAGTTTCATGTAATTGTTTTAATACTTACCAAAATAAACGAACCTGGGTTATTTATTTTGATACAATTTGACATTGGCGGCCTAAACACAGAAAGTTGATCGAAAATCAAAACAGTTATATTCAAGAAGCGCAGCAATGCGGTATCACGAAGCGACAAGCGTTTCAAGCGGCCATTTTGATTTCTGAACCACTGTGATTGTGATGTGAACATTGTGAACTGTCATTGTCAGCAAATTACGTGTCAGTGCCATGGACGTTTTAGGGCGACCTCGCACTGCCTTGCGTTTTCAAAACGCATATTCTGTGAATTATAGAATGTCATACAGGTCCGCGCACTGCGGTGAAATAAACGCATGGGTATTGGCATCTCGCTGCAAATTTGCGGTGAGTCTACCGCACATATTTTTTTATCGCATATAAATGTATGAGGCGTTACCTAGCGTATATTAAATACCCGAGATTTCTGGGATTATTGATCTGATTTGATTGAGTATAATCGTTCAAATAATAATTATTCATGTTGTACCTACTTACAACAATTTATGTATCTATCTACCTACTATTAACTGCTTGATTTTTTAAAGCGGAAGGTAATATAATAATATTAGGGTCGCGTTTTTAAAATTCATAGAAGGTATCGAATTGCATCGCTACATTAACAACTTTCATACACACATACATAGGTCAGCCACTAAGGCAATTATAAAAATTATGTGTAAATAAACACTTGTTGTTGTTGTTAAATGGTTTTTTATATTTTTTTAAATTATTTAAGAATTAATTATTATTATTTTTTTTTATTTTGTAGGTACTTAGAATATAATGTTTTGGTGAAGATGGAGTCATCTGATTACGATGAAGTTAATTTTAATCGAAAAGCTACGATTGAACTTGTAATCGTTAATCAGATTATTTTTTTGCCAACATTGGTTATAGGCTCTGTAACATTACGTTACATTACGTTACGTAGTAATGTTACTAACATCACAGAGATCGGATAATACAGTTCATATTTACCTAAACTTCGAGGAAGGACGTAACATAGAGTGGATAATATCACCTCTTAAATACTAAAGTTGTAGTAGTAGTAGTAATACTAAAATAGTAATTAAACAAAACCAGCTTAGTTTTATTTTACGTAATTACAAAACATTTAGTACGGAACTCTAAAAAATTTCATAATATTTTTCAAATCAATATTTTGTACCTAAATATTACTAGCTGTTGCCCGCAGCTCGGCCCGCGTGAATGTTGGTAAAATCGCATTTTCCATACAAACTTTTATACCCTATTTCAAGGCATTTTATCGCAATAAAATATTCTATCCCTATACCAAATTTTATCAAAATCGGTTCAGTGGTTTAGGCGTGAAATCGTAACTGATAGACAGACAGACAGTTACTTTCGTATTTATAATATTAGTATGGACTTCTCTGAAATCCACTATCAGGTAATTTATAATTTTTAAATCCCGCTATTACAAATTACAACCGGCATGCCGCCGCCGGTTTTTAGAGGTGGTATTATTCACTCTATGTTTCATTCTTTATCGAAATTTAAGTAAATATTTACTTAATCTGATCTTTGAGTCATCACGCTACTGGCGACGGGAGCAAAGCAGTAAGCAAAGACTCGGGTGAAACTGCGCCGCGGGATGCTAGTAATGCAATATCCAAAAAGCTTTTTTAGATATGAACGTAGGTCGTTAAGTATAATTATCTTATGAAAAAAGCCCTTTATAGGTCTTAAGGCCGTCAAGAGATCTACCCAATACCGTACCGTTTGGGTACCTTTTTTTATGCAATAATAAATATACGTAGATAGCGACTCTTGTTTGACAATCTATAACGACGACGTGTTGGCACCACAGCCGGAGTTCGAATGACAAAAAACATGCGTTTGTTTCACCGCAGTGCGCGGTCCCGTGAATGCGTTTATTCTACCGTACGGTGGAACTAACGCACCGCAAGGCAATGCGCGGTCGGCCTTACATAGGACTGAGTACTCACAGCAAAAAAAACAAGCCGAGCGAGATGGTAATACAGAGGCCGTGTGTCACTTTCTAATAGGGTGACAATAATATTTTTACCAAGTGAGACAAATTTAAAATAGTCTATGCCATAGTTTGCATTGGTCCGAGTGTTTCTATCTTTATTAAATTACTTATTATGTATGTATTTAATATCCGCACCCATAACACAAGCTTTAATAATGTTATTATGCTTATTTGAGTCTAAATAGTGTTGTGTATTTGTTGTGCTCACGTTACAGTACACTGATATAAGGTGGACTATCGAATCAACACGATGGAAGGGACCAATGGCGGGGAAAAGAAAAGTAGGAAGACCAATAAAACGGTGGACTGATGAGATAAGAAAAGTGGCAGGGGATGAATGGATGGAGAAGGGCAAGCATAGAAAGGCGTGGAAGGAGCTGGAGGAGGCCTTCACCCATACAGGAATCCATATCTTCGAATTAACATAAAAGAATCATGTTCTTTTTTAGATGTGGAATAAATGTGGCTTTATTATTATTATTATTATTATTTGTTGTGTTATTATCATGTCTGTTACTCTTTCGAAAAAAAAACTTAAATAATCAACGAAAAAAAATTAAATTAATATTTAAATAAACTACGATTGTTATAACAAAGTTTTTTGATTTTACATTTTTATCAAAGTTTTGTTGTGAATAAAAGAGACATACGGCCTCGGTTGTCGATATCCCTCTCGGCCCAGATTTGCCTCTGTATAAGGTGCAACGAAAAACATACTTTAAAGACTGGTAATACAGTTAATTTTCGTAATAAGCAAATTAATAAATACAAATACAAAGAGTCAAAGAATTATTGGACCTGTTTAGTATATTACTTCCATGGACAGTGCACACTATTTGTATATTTTTTTGGTGCGCTTGGAGCTAGTCTAGTATTATGTAGGTATTGGATGTTTCATTAATCAATATTTTTAGTAGATTTTCTAATCTAATCAGTTTCAGTGAATTAACTACCTAACAAAATGATGTAAAGTCTGCAGTTAGTGGATATATCGTATAGCAATACAATGGAAATCTATTGTTTGGAGGACAGGGACATCAGTTCACAATTGGGACACACACAGGCTGTTCAGTCAGACTGATAAGGAAACAGCAAGAACAGATTAGGTACTTCTCTAATCATTGAGGCTAGAGAAGTTCTTTTTATTGTTGATTTATATTGATTGAGATAAAACTTTAAATGGTGTTTGTTATTGGTAAAATAAAAATCATTTGTATACAGTTTAAAAACACAATTTTATATTCAAGGACATTTGAAAAATAAAATAAATATAAATCAGTCATTACCACACAAATCATTGTTGTTCTACATAATTCAATATTTTTACATAACAAATTAAACAAACAATATGGTTGTACCTATTGTACATATTTACTTTGGCAATCTTACAAACAAATGCAAAATATTTCTGCATTGAATTAATACTGATTAATATATTTAAATCGTCTCGATTATAAAGCGGCTGTTCACTATTGTAACTGATTGATGGTCCAATTTGTTGGCGAACAAATCAGTAGTATTTTGGAATCGCAGAGTACTTGGGGTTAAAACAACCGGGAAGATGACAATTGTAGCAAAATTTTAGAGCTATTACTTCATGAACTGTCAAAACGCTCATAGTTCTTGTTTAAGACATTAATCAATACAAAATAATTCTGACGTCATAGTTTTTGTAGTCAAATGGCATATACTTATTAGCACAAAAATCCAGTTTTCTAGTTAATTTTTGAACATAATTTTATACAGTTTACTTTAGTTTTAACACTGTAATCATTCCTATTGCTCTTGCTTTAGTCCTTGTTCAGAGGCTCTGTGGCATGTCTACGATTGACTTTAATCGTTAATGTATGATCTCTTTGGTTTAATACTGTTCTAAACAGATTGATGGTAGAAATTTTGGAAGTAACTTGTGTAATACTTCTAAAAAACTAGAACTATTGATCTTTATCTACGAAATTTTAATGATATGGAGTCGTTAGATTTTACGTTTCAAATATTAATAGGATTTTTATGTCAAATGTTACTTGAAAAATATAGTCTTAAAGAATTGTACCTAAGTACCCACTTAATCTTTAAAAAATGTTTTCTTTCTTGTACATAAAAACCATACTTTTCAAGTCAAATTTTACAGGAACATTGACATTTTTATTCTTATTTGATTCGTAAGTATAACATATGTATGGCGTATTATTATAACTAGGTGTTTCTTAATTAAAAAAAGAAAAGTTTTAAACAAATTATTATGCTGTTTGAGAAAAACAAAAAGCGGTTCATGGAACGCTTCTTGCTTGTCCAATTTACATAAAATAGTGTGGGTACCTACTTAGTTATTGCAACGATTTTTTCATTTGAATTTAACGTTACTTGCAGTAAACATGTTATTTTAATGATTATTATAAGTTTATTTTTGTGTTTTACCGCCTTATTCGTCATAGGTATAACGAAGATGGGGGTTTTATAAATTCACAAAGCTTATTATTAAATGGTGTTGAATGTATTACTGTAGATACAAAATATTTACTAATTGTACACGTTATTATATTAGGACATCATGAGACAAAAAGTTTATTGTCATCTTTACTAGTTATGTAGATTCTGTGGCTAAATCATTTTTAGAGATAGTAGAGTCGCTGTACATACACTTACTACATTGATATATTTTTATCTTATAGTTGCTAGCCGTTTAATCCAAACTGAGTATGGAATTACTTCATCTTTTTTCTGTCTAACTGCTTTCCATATTCGATCCTTAATCTAAGCGCTGAATCGCTATTTTAAGATTGTCTATATTCAGCGCCAAACGATCTATTAATATAAAATCTAGATTAAAATATTAGATTAAAGATCGGATATAGAAAGTGGTCAGACAAAGACAGCAGCATTATCTCTGGTCAATCCGTCCGCCAAGAGTTGCGGCAAGCTCTCCAAATAATTAGGCCACTCAATATTTATCGCCGACATTTTTCCAATGCCAGTAAGTTTTACAATGATTTCAATGATATAGAGACATTGAATAAGCCAAATTTCATTTTTTGATCAATATAAATACTAATAAACGTTGATCTGTAATATTTCAATAAATGTTTTATTCGGCTAAACAAAACTAATTTCATTATTTTCATATACTTATTTGTACTTCTGCGCTAGAAATATACACAAACAACTAATGATTAACATAATTATTAAAAAATAAAACATCTTTAAGCTTATATTTGATTAAACTTGTATGTAAAACATACAAAAATATATTACAGTAGATAAAGGTAATAGATTACAGTTGGCTTCAAAAACTTTTTTTTTTATTAGCCTACCAAAGTGACTCCACCCCGCCTGATGGCAAGCAGTCAGTGGAATCCAAAAGTGGTGGCCACCATACCATCATCTTAAACTGCTGGTATGGCGGCCTCCACTATGGCGGCTGGGAATGGGGTTAGGGGAAAGGAATGAGGGAGGTGAAAAAGAGGAAAGGGGGGCAATTGGACCTTCGGCACTCTCACTCACCGAGCGGAACGCAGTAGTACGAATTACTACGAAACTACTACTCTTACGTCGATCTTCTATAAGAGGGTAGTACTTCTCCGGACGATCCGGCTCATTCATGCTGAAACCAGCGTGGATCTACTACCGTAATACGTACCGTAAACTTTACATAAGCTAAAAAAAATACCATCTACCTAATGGTAAATGGTGACCCCGATCACAGATCGTGGACTTCCGAAACACAGTTGCCTGCATCTCTGACGTTTCTATAATTTCATGGTATTTTATGAGATATCTCACTGTTAATTTTCATTAAATTTCTGTAGGTACACACGGCAAAGGAGTAAAGTTGGTAGCCTGCTGCTGTTATCGTGTACATACAAGTTTTAATGTATTTGAAGCCGACTATAACTTAAACTACATCAAACATCACACAAATATAATATCTAAAACGATAAAGAAAGCTTGTTATATCAAACATCAAAAAATGACCAGCATTTATCAAAATGGTCTACAAAACTAAATTTTGTTGACATAATGGATGTTACAATGGCACTATTACGAATATTTTACTTAATAAGTACATTACGGCTAAACATTACACTTTCAACATTTAACTTATATAGCGTTAAATAATACTCTCACAATAATACATCACCCATTTATTTATATATAGCCACAAATTAATTTTACTAAAACCATTCTGCGGATCAATCTCATCGTTTTACTCATTTTCAACTCGCATCAGTGACAAAGAAGACTCTTTCTTCGTTTTAGACTGTTCAGTGGTAAAAATATATATAAAAATGGGTGATGCTTATACACTATATATTGTATCACACATAAAAGCAATAAATACTATGAATTTCATTATTTATTAGATTAAAAGAAAGAGAAAAATACAATGTGAGATTTATGAAAATCAGAATGTTCAGCACAAGCTGCTAGTAACAAAAATATTTCGAAAAATGACACCACCAGCTCGCCAAGCACTATTTCCTATTAACATATAGTAAGAACGGCAATTCATTGTCGAGCATGTTAGCCGATATATTGGCAATTTAGTCGGTCAATCAATCACACAATAAATTTTAATTTCCTACATTCAGAATGATCATAATTTGCGTAATACCAGCTTGCAAATAGTTTTCTTCATACACTTTACCCTTTCTCAGAGTCAATTTTACTGTAAATGTACATAATATACCTTGTATTTTGTGATTAATTATCTACCTAACCGCACTGTTTGATTTTGGCGAATTTCGCAAATGTTCTATAACTCATACTATACCCGTTTTCTAGACAATAGCTAAGCTCATAATATACATATAATATAAATATCAAAATCTTAGGGCAATAATCCCAATCGCGAAGATATATGAATGAAATAGACAACAACTTTATTTTTCGTTTTCCGAGGTCATTTGTGGTAGTCCTTAGAGTGAATGACACGGACTGAAATACTTGTTTAACACTACCAATTGGTAAAACTTTATTAACTACCTACTCACATTGCAGCAATCTAGCAAATTTTGACATTAATAACAATGGCAACATTTAACATATTTTTACTTGCAACACTGTTTTTTTATATTTTTGACGTAAGCATTTAAATTCGTGTACGTTTGAACTAAATGCTTTGATGATGGTCCATCTTTTGTTTTCACGGAAGATGGTTGTCATTTAATTTCATTTACATTTTTCTATATTAATATTGTAATTGCAATATACCATTAATATCATCAACAAGAATATAATTCTACACTTGACGCTGGCAGAAATAGCTGAAACAATCGTCGGCTCTGTTGCCAAAAAAAAAAGGAGAAGTAGAAGAAGAAATGCTTTGATTTTGATTTTTATTGTATGTCTATTTCATTCACCATCTTAAATACATAAACCTATTGCGCTGAAGCTATAATATGTTTACCAGACCTCACATTTATGTTTGGGGTTCATTTTAGACCCAGTTTTACATTGGAATTCCTCAGAAAACTCTCTCAGGTTCGTCAAAGGACCTATAACTCGATATTTAGCGATAGTATGGTCGTCTTTTTCTATTTGCATTTTTGTTGATTCTTTCGTCATTGCAGAACACCAAACCTGTGAATTAAATAAGATTAAATAAATATAAGTTAACTTGTGGTTGAGTAGTGTTATGTATCGACTGTTATGCAGCGGTCTCGGTTTCGATCACTTGATAGAATAGGTAATAGAAGCCATCTTCCTCTCTCCTACTATACCCACTATGCTGTACCAGACAGGGTCCATGATTGTTACATAAGATTATTTACCATCTGTTAATACATTATGGAACCAATAAACGATTGAGTATTGAGTGTTAAAATTTATAACATGCATCGTCGGGTGCCAGTTGACATGACGTTCCTCATATCATGAAAAGAGTGCGCATCGTGCAATAAAAGTCCGCGTCTGGTTGTTTAAATTAGTCTTGTATTTATCTTGTAATAGTTAGTAGGAAAAGTTTGTGGTTATTCATATTGTAATAAGTATTTATAATAGTACCTAACTAATGAATAAATAACATATCTTCTAAAAACCAAACGACATGTCACAAACTTATAACTTATAACTGGCGCCCAACGTGGGGCGTTATAAACTAAGTTTTGCCAAGAACTGATTATGTCGGTAAATGACTCGCCGCAAAATATAGCTGACGGAACGAAGGTGTTATACATATCTACCTAGCTTTTAGAAGGAATAACGTGACGCTATGTCTTGTATTATAAAATACAAGCTTACCGCAGCGCGGTTCACCCGAGTCTTTGGTTACTGATCTATCGCCAGTAACGTGATGTTAAATAACCTATAATCACCTTCCTCAAGAACTGGGCTATCATACGCAAAAATAACTATTCAAATCCGACTATTAGTGCCAGAGATTAGCGCGTTCAAACAAACAAACAAACTTTTCCGCTTTATAAAAGAGTATAGATTGATAAATATTGCCCGCTCACCTGTGCAAAAGAGATAAAGAACAGTTGTCTGTCATTGTACTTTAGTCCAGGAAGGGTGAGATTTTCTTTGGCGTCTTTTCTGTAGTCCAAATACGCATGGAATGAAGCCTTCAGTCCTCCATTGTCTGCTATGTTTTCACCTGTATAACGGGATAAAAATATCTTTAAATCAGCTTGAAGACTAGGACATACACTTGTTCTAAAAGCAGGTGGTTACCATGGTTACTATGCCTGGAAGGTGGGTGATAGCACTTAAAGATTACGCTACTGCTTGTGATGTGCCATTCGCTTTTCACCTAAATACTTAGTACGTCATTAAAGTGGTAGCGATTTGATCTTATGGACTTAAGTGAAAAGTATTAAACCGCCAAACGTGTTTAAGCTTCAGCGATTCCAGAAACCAGAGCGATTTTCGGGATAAAATGTAGCGTACGTCCGTCTCCGGCACCGAATCTATCTACATACCAATTTTGGTGTATAGTAGTAACATACACCCACACATACATATAAACTTTCGCATTTAAGATGTTAATATTCAATAGAAAAGTCCATTTTTGATTTGAATCAAATTCAAGATTGATACACAAACACTAAGCACAATACGCTTTGCCTAAGTGGATATGATAAGTTCCTTACCAAGAGTCTGTTTCCCATTAAGATTCTGTTCTTCGACGTTGTACGCAGAGTACTGTCGCTGCATACATTCAGCTCGCTTCTTGAACCGCGCTATCGTTGCGTTGTTCCACCACTGGTTCAGATTGCCGAACCTTTAACATAACAGTATGATGTTCTAAGATATGTAATATGTAAGTTAGGAGAAGAACGGTAGGGTAGCTATTAAGACTATTTTTAAGAGATTTCTCGTACGATTCATGACCTACAAAAACCGCAGTCATAGTAACACAACTTGACCATCAACGGGAAAATAAAAGTGTACACGTTTATGTTATCGTTTTTATAAAAGTACTAGCTGCATCCTGCGACTTCGCCCGCGCGGAAAATGGTATGTGTTTAATTAATGTAACTCGGAAACCAGACCGATTTTCGGGATAGAAAACCCTATGTCCGTCTCCAGCACCAAATCTATGTACATACCAATTTTCATTGAAATCTGTTTAGCTGTTTAGGCGCTGAGTGCTAACAAACACACATACACACAAACTTTCGCATTTATAATATTAGTAAGATACACTTTTATGTTTCCGTTTACATAAAAGTATACACTTTACGTTCCAGTTGATGCTTTTTAGGGAGTACTGGAAACGAGAACGAAATGTTAATAGTTATTTAGTTACTATCGAAAAATCTGTTGACTGGATCTTATTTGTTGACTGGATGGTGATTTAAAACCGAATCTAAGCTATTCTAGAAAACGCTTTCTGCTAAAACATTACCTAAGTTCGATTTATACCATAAAATACTAGTTCAATGACATTACTCTTTGTTTGCAGTAAATTTTTCAACATACCTATCGTACTCCCTCCCCTGGTCATCAAAAGCATGCGTCAGTTCATGTCCCATCACCACTCCCATAGCACCGTAGTTCACACACTTGGGATTGTCACCATCGTAGAATGGCAGCTGTAGTATACCAGCAGGGAAGACTATCTGGTTCTTAGTTGGGGTGTAGTAGGCATTTACTGTTGATGGTGTCATACCTGAAATTACGAGCAAGCCTGTTTTTTTTTACAAAGAAAGCTCAGAAGAATTTCATCTATGTAGAGTAATCATGTTAGAGGACGAGCCTGTTCCCATTTATAGAGCACAATTCAAAAATCCAATATCATTTTACCCAACCCGGCATCGAAACCGACAGTTTGTGGCAGTCCGTATACAGTAGGTGTAAACCACCGAAGCAGTCAATCAAAATATATAATATGGAATTATGGATACTATATCGCGGAGCTGGCCGGGGTAGACAGAGGCGGACCGTGAATTCGTTAATAACAGCGTTTCTACTGACGCGGAGTGGAGATTTTGAACACTGTGATTGGCCAATTCCCGGTCTGCTCCTGTCCACTCCGCCCAGCTCCGCTTCAATGGAATCGCACCCTTAGTCAACGTACAATCCCACTTATTACACTTAGTAAAAATAAACTTGACTAGACCGCTCTTGTAAGAAAGTACCTAATGTTCTGCTGTCCTGATATATATTTTGTAATATGTGGTGTGCAATAAAGAATGTTTATTCTAAACTTGGACATTATTGACGTACGGTGATGATAAACATTGTAAAAAAACCTGACAATACGCCTTGAGCAAGAGCAATTAATCAAGCTTTCTCTGAAGAAGCCTTAACCCTGAATTGGCGTTTTTTGACTTACCCCATTTAGTCTTATTGACGGGTTTATCCAGTTTCTTCAGATCATTCTTCAAACTAAACACATTGAACGCGATGTTGTTCTCGAAGTATTCGTTAGGCTTCACTTCTAGTTCATCATACTGTTTATCTAATTCGTCTTTATGAAGAATATAGTCGGGAAAACCTGGTTGTAAGAACGTTGGATTAATAAGTTACAATTTTGTCATAAAAAAAAAAAAAAATTGAACTGTCCATAATAAATTAATAACCTATATCAATCTATCTCATTTAATATCTTTCTATATCAATCTAAATCATCAATTTCAAATTGGTGCTAAAGATTACCTGCAATGCATACAAATTCACAACAATCACTCTCTCTTTATACTTATTACCTAGTAGTTATTTTTTATTTACAGATATCCAAAATAAAAATAAATTATTGTTTATCTTTAAAGGTGATATTAAAATTTAAATGAACTAAGTACTGTCAGTCCGTGAATTAACAAGTTGGTCTTGATATCTCAGAACTGCAGATTCCAATGTTATTTCACAATCAGTAAATATTTATGCCAAATAAAAAAATATATTTTATAAGTAAACTAGGTTACCGCAGCCTGATTTCACCCGCGTCTTTGAATACTGCTCTGCTCATGTCGCCGGTAGCGTAATGTTACATACCCTATAACCTTTCTCGAAAACTGAGCTATCATACTCAAAAATAATTATTTAAAACTTACTGGTAGTTCCAGAGATTACGCGAACTCTTCCTTTTTATATAATAGTATAGATACTAACCAATCATATCAGTGATAGCATCAGCCTTCACTTCAGCAGCCTTTCTAGTCTCCATGTCCATCCAGTCCAGATTCTTAAGGTTCCTCTTGAACGCGTTCCGAATGTTATTGATCATGATCTCCCCTTGAGTCTTCGCTTCGCCGTGAAAAACTTCACGAACGAACATGGCACCGACCGCAAATCCTATTAATTATTAGACTTGTGAACGTCTTTAAAAACTTAACTTAGACCAGAGCAGGATAAGGACTAGAAACAGCAGGTAGGTACTAAAAAGGGTGGTAGAGAAGACTACTTTATTACAGAGGTCGTCAACTGTATAATAAGTTTGTTTAATAGATAATGAAAGTATCCTGCCGCCCAAGGCCTCGCCCTATTCATTACAGTAAGAGTTGTCTATAAAAATATATGCCAATTAACTTTTAATTTAAGCATATAAAGCACTGTGTCTTACCAACAGCATTATTAGTGTCTGTGACACAGTAGCGCCACGACTCTTCAGTGCCTTCAGAGCCAAAGAGTGCCTTCCTCAGAATCTTAGTCGCGTCCCTGAACGACTTCGACAGGTAGGTGGAGAGAGAGCGGGACACTTGCCACATCATGTAGCTTGTTAAAGTTCTGGAAAGATAGGTATTATTGTAGATCATTAACATTGCTCTGGCGAAAAAGAAAGTAACACTTGTCTTATCTTGTAATTTACAAACTATTTTGCGTACCGTACGTATTTTAGTCGACGGGGACGAGGAGTCATATGGCACATTTGTTGTCTCTAAGAAATATTGGTTTCAGAACTTTGCCATCATTCAAAACTTAATTACTATTAGCTTTACTCCTGTTACTAAATATAATAGGTAGGATAGAAACCAACTGGTTTACCTTTGGTCTTCCTCAGTCTTGCTGAATTTCTTTATAACTTTAGTGAGATTCTTAAAGTACTCCGGCGCGTATACCACTATTCGTTCTGTTTCTGGTATCTGCAAGAACACTGCTGTTACAAAAAATATGGCAGCTTGTGCTGAATTCACTTTTGGCCAGAAATTGTAGGATTCATATCATTAAATTGTCCGTCTTTTAATCTATAGTAACGAATATATGGGTAAATTGGACTGATTGTTATTTAAATTCATAAAAGTAACTACGTATTGACCCATAGATAAAAAAAAGAATATAGTTACAAAAATTGCATCTACGGCATCCCCATCCCGTGTAACTAAAACTCGGATTCCATCAAAGGGAAGACGAGAAGTCTAAATAACAAAACCATAAGTTGATGGTTTACACCAACTCTTTTTTTATCGTCATCAAATATACCTATTCTTTTATTGCTGCGTCAAATTTTCGTGTATGAACATTTAATTTTTAAAGCTTTTAAAGTTTACGGAACCACTGGTGCTATAAAGAATGTTTACGGTAAGACGAATAGTTACAGTAGGCAATTATTAAAGCCGGTCTTTGTGAAAATTATCAGATAATAATAAACCTTACTTACAGTTTTATTAACAAGCTTAAACGCATCATTAAAGAACATAGTCCAATTTAAAAATGGTACTTCTTTCTGCCAAGACTTTATAGTATAAGGGTTATAGAGTCCTTCTTCATCTCTTCTATCTTCAGACGGGGTAGTTATATTCGCAAGTTCTGTCTCGAATAGTATGACTTTATTCATTTGCGCTCGTGCCTCCGTCTTATTGGCTCCTAAGAGGACGCATATTCGGGTCATATAGTCTAAGTACGCGTCAAGAACCTTTTTATGAGCTGTTCTGTTTAGGTAGTTGTCTCGAGTAGGTAGATTCAAGCCACCTTGATCCAGCTGAAAGAGCTAAATACAGTTATTATGTAGATAAGTTAGCTGCGGAACAATAATTGGACGAATGGACGTGCCTCAATAAATATCCTGAGAGATTTTAAAACACAAGTTGACAGTTCTGAATGTCATTAATCGCTTTCTTTGCCAGCTCATGTGTTTCCTTCTATTGACGACCCTCATAAAAGAGCCAGTCTTTTAAGCGGTAAAGTAGCATCTCATGAAGCCGCCGTAGTCGAGGCCACCATACCAGCAGTTTGTGACGATAGCTTTTGGAATGGTGGCCACCACTTCTGGATCCCACCGACTGTATACCATCAGTTAGTGTGGTCTCCGCAGGTGTTCTAATGTTCAATCATGCTACTTTTTTACAATTTACAATAAACCGTCTAGCTGGTAGAGTGGAGTCAATTTGGTGAAATAATGAACTGACTAATTCAAAAGTCCTAGTTTATGCGTGCTTTTATACTTTTAAACTTTCTTGAACGGATATGCAGAAATAGTTACTACCATAGAAATAATAATATTATTAACTAGCTTCCTGCAGCAGTTTCACCCGCATCTTTGATTACGACTGGTAGTTCCAACGATTAGCACGTTCAATCAAACATACAAACTCTTCGCTTTATAATAATAGTAGGTATAGATTCTGTGGTTACTACTCACGACAATAACGTGTTTTGATGAGTTGCGATCGTCCTCCGTGACAGCCCAATTAAATAGACCACCAAGATTGTATCTGTAATAAAAAACAACATCAATTTAATATCCTACAAACTAAGTACAGTACTAATAGGGTTTCACTAGCATGAAACTAATGAAATTGGCTATACCTAGATACCTAAGGCCTCTGCCTCCTTCTGCACAAAACTCAGGGCTATGCATGGCCAACAAACAAAAAACATTTATGGCTTTAGAGACACACGAGGTGTCTTTAAAGGGAGACCGACATTATCCCTCAGTTTTAAATACAAATACAAGTAAAGATCAGAGAAATAAAATGAAAGCTGGAGGACACTCATTTGTCCTTCCTCTACATTCCTATTTATCTACACTCAATTTTATTGCTGAAATACGACATCTAATGTTGGAGCGATTGCAAAAGGTAGATTACTCGTGATAGTAGGCACAATCGAACCAACTGAATCGTAACCCATTTCGCTACTAATTTGCTTAAAACTGTCAAACTCGTAAGATCTATCGCCTAATAATCCACTTAGGACGTTTTTAATACTAACATAACAACTGTGTACTCAGTAAAATGTCAGTGTCTAATAAAATGATAACACGCTCGTTGCCAAGGAAATCTGTTTTCAGGCGAATTTCGATCTACTTGCATTTAGATGGATTGATAAAATGAGCTTAAGGTGGGTTTATGATTCACTTGGTTTGATAGTATATTGTAGGCTTTGTAGGTACACACAGAGTCCTACTTTTTTAGTAAGTTTAAGTAAAGTTTTACAATTCAAGTATTGATTTCATAGGAGAGATAGTTTTATAGTATCAACTGTGACGTCATTATAAAGATTTATATCAGTAAATTAAATTAAATATCTGAAACCAGACCACAATAACATTATTTTGACACGATGGCTAATGAGATGGTGTCTATCACTCTTGGACTCAACTGACTAAGTACCATAAAGCTGAGTGGGTCATTTTGATAGGTCAATATAAAATATCTGGAAATCTCTCCCAGGTTGGCCGCTGCAGAAACAATCTGGCCAATTGGGGTATCATAAACTCAGCACAAACTCAGTGCCAGGGTGGAGCATTGCACTTTGCATTCTATGCCCCATCTACTTCATCATCATCATCATCATATCAGCCAAAAGACGTCCACTGCTGGCAATAGGCCTCCCCCAATTTTCACCACCGTGACCGGTCGTTTGCCGCCCTCATTCATCGGTTGCCTGGTATTTTTTTTTTATATTATAGCCTACCAAAGTGACTCCACTCCGCCTGATGGTAAGCAGTCAGTGGAATCCAGAAGTAGCGGCCACTGTACCAAAAGCCATCGTCTTAAACTGCTGGTATGGTGGCCTCCACTATGGCGGCTGGGAATGGGGATAGGGGAAGGGAATGAGGGAGGTGATGAAAGAGGAAAGGGGGAAATTAGGCCTCCGGCGCTCTCACTCACCGAACGAAACGCAGTAGTACGGATACTACTACTCTTAAGTCGATCTTCTATGAGAGGGTAGTACTTCCCCGAACGATCCGGCCCATTCATGCTGAAATCAGCGTGGATCTACTACCGTAACATAACTTATCCTCAACCACCTGCACCTTCCAGGACCTAACGACAAAGCGGTTTAGGTAGCCACGTACTGGGCGGGCAAAGTTTAAAGAGTCAATCAGCACGAAAAGAAGAAGAATATAAAAAAACCATATAATCTTTTAAGTTATACTTACGTGTTCTGCACATCCTGCAGTAGCCTCTGCAGATCCCAAGGTTTCTTCCCCTCAGTGCTGGGCAGAATATGCCAGCCTCCCAGCTTCTTGATGATGGCTACCAGGGGTTTCTCTCCAAGCTTCTCAATGGTCTCATTAGTGTCTATGCAGGCATCGTAGTAGATACGGGCTTTGGCTTCTGCGTTGGTTGTGTCTGAGAGATTTACTTTTTCTGAAAAAGTACAGGGCAAATTTATTTATATTCATTTTACTGCACGTCAGAGATTAGTGCCTTAACACTTTCCGGAAAAGTAAACGTATATGGCCGTGATGACAATAAAACATCTATTGTGTCTACAGTATTGTCCATGAAAGGGTTTACTGTTGTGGGTTCGATACCCATCCAAAGTTAATGCTTGTTTAATCCACAAATATGTATTTTGTTTCGAGAGTCTAGTTGTGCCTATCAACTTTGTGTTCCCACCGTGTACTTATTTATTTATTTTTTTAAACTTCTTGCACAAAATACAATGTAAATGTACAAAGGCAGCTTAATGCCAGAGGCATTCTCTACTAATTAACCTGTGGCACATGTATGTATATTTGTAGATTTTTAGTCATTTTCTCTGTATGAGTTGTCTGTTTCTATGTTAGTTTTTGAAAATTAAATAGATAATAAAAAAGAAATAAAGAAGCTATATTTAGCAGTAATAGACGAATGCAGAATATTATCAGAGGAATCTAAAATTATATAATTAAATTCTAGCAAGCCTAAGTACTAGGTCTTACGGCTAAGATAATGATATTGTTATTAAATTTAAAAATGTCTTAGTGTATAAGATTACCTAGATAATACCACCTACTTGTTGAACTCAACAAGCAAAAAAAAGCATCAACTAGCTTTCTAAGATGCCTCAACAAGTTTATGAATTGGTTTAGGATAGTAAGTTTCGTTTCCGTTTCAATAAAGGCTGCTACCGATATGATTCTACTTTCAATGATTTTATTCTGACAAATAAATGACCTTCAAAACAAAATTACAATGACCATAAAAAGATAGTAACAAAACAGTCAAACTCCTTATAAAGAAGTACACAAACATACAAAGAAATAATAAAAAATCACGTTTCGAACTATTTACTTATATAATAATAACACTATACTGAATATATACTAATTATTCGTACATATATAATAATATTATTGGAAGATAAACGATAGTCCGACATTGTAATTCACAATGAGACACTAATATAATATTTATTCGTAATAGGTTTGAAGTTACGAACAGAATGCCAAATTTGTATATGTGGATACAAAAGTGCTTTCGTGAAAGGGTTAAGTTTAAACTGAGGTAGGGTGCAAGATAAATATTGCTACATTTTTAAAGTGGGCTTTACGTAAACAGGACGTATCAATTTAGTATTTGTGTAAAGCAAATATAAAGTCGCGTGGCAATGCTATCGACAGAATCGAGCGAATATGAGCGGATCACGCACGTCATCCCGCGATATGATAACAAAACTACTATCTGAATGCAAGAAATCGCATCTTTGCGATCACATAATTATATGGCCTATAAGGAACTTTGTGTAAATTTTCACTGGCCATTATCAGACGATAATGGGCAGTGAATATAAATTTACACACAAAGATGATGAAAATTTTATTTGCTTTTTTTTATTTCTCTCAAACATTCTTCTTAATACATATTCTTATGGTGCGACAGCGGACGTGCGTCCAATTATTATAAGTACATGAGATTGTGTGAAGGATTTCCCCATGAGGCAAAACTTATTTATTAATATTTTGTTCAGTTTCATAATGTGATCCATCAGATGATAAGTGATTCAGA
Source organism: Parascotia fuliginaria (assembly GCA_963082885.1). Taxonomy (NCBI): domain Eukaryota; kingdom Metazoa; phylum Arthropoda; class Insecta; order Lepidoptera; family Erebidae; genus Parascotia; species Parascotia fuliginaria. The sequence goes on along the minus strand of OY720196.1, from coordinate 4,558,480 downwards.
CTCAGAACTTACTGCACTCGTGTACTTGCAATTTTGTTACTGCAGGAGCGTCCTTTTCAAATGCAATAATGACTAAGTATTTTTTTCTATTAGCGAGTAATTTTTAATCTAATGTGCGAAAAAAAGCAGATGGAAAGGATGAAGACTAGAGTTATAGCGTCAGTTAGAAAAAGACGTATAATCAACAATGGACGACAGCAGGTTGATTGATTGAGATGCATCCGACTTTTATCGTGTAATGCGAATGTAAGTTCCATTATATTTTCAACAATAATTAATCAGTCTTGATGGCATGTTGCACTCAAGACAATAGATATACCTATAGATGAAGATAAATTAAAGAAAATTAAGTACTTAATGTAATTTTTTTTTTATTTTTTTATTTTAGCCTACTAAAGTGACTCCACCCCGCCTGATGGTAAGCAGTCAGTGGAATCCAGAAGTGGTGGTCACCATACCATCTTCTTAAATATGGTGGTATGGTGGCCTCCACTATGGCGGCTGGGAATGGGGTTAGGGGAAGGGAATGAGGGAGGTGAGGAAAGAGGAAAGAGCGGAAATTGGGCCTCCGGCGCTCTCACTCACCGAGCGAAACGAAGTAGTACGGATACTACTACTCTTACGTCGATCTTCTATGAGAGGGTAGTACTTTCCCGGACGATCCGGCCCATTTATTATACTACCGTATAATAAATTATTAACACTATCTGGGGGCCTACCACCACCTCTCATGGCAGTATTATTTTAATGTTACATTGTTTTTTGTCTTTTTCTTTTGTACCATTAAAAACAAGGATAGAGACAAAGCAAGACTATATTAAGATTGCTTTGAGGTTGTGGTAGGGTCTCTGATCGTCTCTGAAATTTTATTTTGGTGCTCTTCATTCGGTGCGTTTTAAATTATTAAAAAAAAATTTAACCCTAAATCTATTTGGCTGTTTTTGGTAGACAGCATTTAACTTACGTTTTAATAAAGGAATGAAACGTAAACAACATTGAGCATTGAATAGATTTTTAAACTCAAAAACGGCTCAAAGCAGCTTTCCCACAAATATTAAAAAAGTTTTCTCTATGACTGTACCATCGAAAAGTCTTACCTTAAAAACGTTATGCCTAACAACAAAAATAAATAAATATATACTTCAACTCCATATTATTGTATATTTCTTTGTAGAACAAATATTATTATGAGAATGATAATTTTTCACTGTAGGTTTTCCTGCATTTGTTTTTAGCGACTACGTAATGTTGAGTTTGTCTATGGAGTTCTGAGGCGGAGCTCGTCCGAAACAATTGTTTTTCGTTGTTTTTAAACCGATTATTATAAGCTAGCCGTTGTCGATCACATATACGGAGGAGGAGGACCGAGGGGGTAGTTGATGGGGTTCTCACCCACCGAGTGAAACATTAGTATGGAAAGTATATTATAAGTCGATATTCTGTCTGAGGACAGTCCTTTTGCCCTGCCAGACCAGCAAGGATATACTAACGTACAGGTCTGTATCAGAGTATATTTTGTCTGCAAATTGATTTTTCAAAGTTTTTTATAAACTAAGTTGTCAGAAATCAGAAACTGTCTCTAATAAAATCTTCACTCACCTAAAGCATATCTGATGATCAGTTGATTCTGTAGCTCAATTTTACTGAAGATGCCCCAAGTCGACTTGCCTTCAGGTATCGGATTGTTCCTGATCCAACCTCCACAGGCGAACTCATAGAAATCGTCACAAGGATCCTGTGTCTCATCCAAAGCTCTGATGACTTCGCTCGCAGTGTATATGCAGGAGCCTTTCAGACAAACATCTACACCTGAAAGGAATAACAACTTTTTAAAAATACTGCTTGGATGAGCAAAAGCAAATAGCTTACTATACGGAAGGCTCAATGGAAGATAAAATCTTCTGGTTTATTTGTGTAATCAAAATTTAATTGAAATTCCATACAGAAGATTGTATAGAATTTATTTTTTTTATTTCATCAGAAGATTATACACCTCTTATAATTATTTTTATTATATAATATTACTTTTTCTTTTAACGTATGCTTTTTAAGAGACACTTATCAGGTAGAGACTACTTGGATTACAATAAAACACTTAAGAACGCCTACAGTACAAGACTTACAAAAGAAGAACGCAATAACTACATAAATATAATCTATTGGAAAATGTGCCGTAAAACAGTGGCCATCTTTGACTAAAATATAATGTATGTTTATCGTTTTATTACTGCACAATGTACGTAGACGTTACTATGTTATGTTTATGACGTAGACACATTTTGCGAGAGAAAATTGCTTCCTCGTCTTAACTTGATTATGCTCTTTCGCGGGTGTAACGTAAGTACTTATTCACTTTTTCTCTATTAAATTTAACCCCATGATTTTGGTAGGTTTGGTAGGTTCCAGAAATACTTTTGATACCTTTTATTTTGTGTGCTATATTTACAGAAGGTATTTAAAGAAGAATTGAAATTATGATACCTAAACCAGGTAACGTACGACATTTGTCTACACATTTGTGCCATAAGTGGCACAAATGTGTAGACAAATAATAAGGCATAATACATTTTATTAGGGTTCTTTTACCACCCATGCCCTGCATTGTCATGCTTACTAAAATGTCATTGCTTGTGGTGTCGTATTGGCCGGGTCATCACCTTCCCTCTAATATGGCGAGGGTGATGATGGCTGGCCCGTGCGTCATGCTCGTGAACGGGTGCTACTTGGGATGACTGGTCAATCTTGGCATGGAATACATTTAATATTCAATCCAGTATTACCTTGTCGTTCAATGTGACCAGGGGGTGCATTTACCAGTTTAATTAAAATACGTAGTCAAATTACCATACTAGTTGAAACTAAATAATTGAAATCCTCGTTTTCATTCTTTAATCTTAGTATTATATTAATTAGTTAATTTGTAATAATTACTTTGTATGGTTCTTTGGTTGCTTTGAGTGTTTAAATTGTAACTCATTCAAATAACTGTAATTATCTGGCGATTGAAAAGAGTGGCGTGAGTTTCTTGCCAGTTCTTCTCACAGCTCTACCTCGTCAGCGAACTGGCTGTAGGTCAATTGACTGACAAAATGTAATGTTGACTTTTCATAAGCATCATACTTTATGATCTTAATGAAATAAATGCTTTGACTTTGACTTTGACTTTGACTTTAATATACAAAATTATATTTTTCTACTAATGTTACCCAAAATCTGTTTCTCTAAGATAAAACTACAAATTCCATTGTTTACAAATGCGATCCGGTTTTACCTAACGGTACTGATTTACCATGAACAATTTACATCAGACTTTACAGTAAATGCATCGATGCGAGTATATATAACAGTAAACGTAGGTACATAGCTAAAAGGTTCTTTGGATCCGTCTCTTGAGCGCCATTAAAGTCGACATAGCAAAGGTAAACAAACCATGTAAAAGAAAAGTGGATCTGTCGGTTTTTTTTAATGCCAACACTCGACAGTGGCAGACGAGCAAACAGCCCACGTGATAGTAAGTGGTAACTGTCGCTCATGGACGACTCAGAGTCTCTAGCATTGCTCCCGCATTGCAAGGGACTCTGCAAAGCCGCTGTCTACCGTGGGGTAGGTAAAGGAATTGAGGAAAGCGAGGAAAAAGAAAAGGGAGGAAATTGGGCTTCCGGCGCTTTTTTTTTTTTTTTTATAGTATAGCCTACCAAAGTGACTCCACCCCGCCTGATGGTAAGCAGTCAGTGAAATCCAGAAGTGGCGGCCACTATACCAAAAGCTATTTAAACTGCTGGTATGGTGGCCTCCACTATGGCGGCTGGGAATGGGGTTAGGGGAAGGAAATGAGGGACGTGAGGAAAGAGGAAAGGGGGGAAATTGGGCCTCCGGCGCTCTCACTCACCGAACGAAACGCAGTAGTACGGATACTACTACTCTTAAGTCGATCTTCTATACTTCCCCGGACGGTTCGGCCCATTCATGCTGAAATCAGCGTGGATCTACTACCGTACAAACGACTTAGCTAGGATTAACAACGATGAAATCGTTGCATTAATTATGTTATCACGCCCTGGAAATAGCTAAAGCACCTGTAATTGCATAACCCAATAAGTGATATCTTTAGATAGTTGTTTCATATACTATACTTATAACTGTCTTAATATGAAAGACCGAAGCAACTGCACGACTCGTATTTCAGTAACACAAGTAAGATAGCTGGGTTAATCCTGGTACCTTACCCGATAAGATACATTTTCGAATACCTCAGTTATACTCGTGAAAAATGTAGTTATGGCGTTCTTCTTTTGTAGGGTAGTACAGCATTTTTATGATAAGTTTTCTCGTCACATTAAATGGTTTAATACCTGGAGTCTCTGGCTGATAGCATGGTGGCACTGGTAGATCAGTAGGTCCCCTTATAGTGAGGAGTAAGGTGATGGTCAACAGAACAGCTACGAAGAGTACAGCAGTAGTCACGAGGAGGACACGCTCCAGCCGCGTGCGCTGGTGCCAGCCGATGAAGGAAACACCCTAGGAAAGAAAGAAGGAATGTTAATGTACAAAATATATTTGGTTATGTTGAGTGTTGTTTTGTTTTTTTGGATGGTGTCGGTCCACCTGCTGGGAATTGGTAGTCTTAGAAGTGCCAGAAGCATAATTGCATCTGGTGACCCAGCATACGACCGCCATGTAAAATAAAGTAGGGAACCTTATGTATCAGCCAATGAACCAATGTCTTTTTTTATCAATACAGCCTGAGGACATCACTGAAAGACATCACGCATCTTCCAAAAAAAGGTATTTGCTCTAGTCTCTATGTATGGTAGTGTTGGTAACCGAAATAAGGTGATTTTTAGTATGCAGGTGATTCTGTTTTTAGTTAGATATCTAATATTCTCAACTCTCAAAAAAGATGCGAGTAATTCTATATTATACTAGCTGCACCCTGCGGCTTTCATTTTCATTGTGGATCTACTACAGCACATTTTTTTGTACAACTTTGGAGGCAAATACTGGTGGTATGTGGTAACTATAACCTATGAATATTGTATGCGTATTCGTATTGCACACATAGAAGAGATAAAAATCAAAAACACAATCAAGGCGTTGCTGTGACTGAGGGAGGAACATGAAAAGGACTGAAAATAATTGGGAAATAACTAGTGCAGTGATTAGGTACCTACTTACTTTACCGAACGAAACGCATTAGTTTATTTATTTTTTATTGCTTCTACATCATTATCATTACAGGTTGCCCCTAATGCAATAGTGTGAAACCTAATTAACCTTTTCATAGACACTACTGTAGACACAATAGATGTTTTATTGTCATTTGTCATCACGGCCATATACGTTTACTGTCCCGGAAAATGTTAATATGTTATTAACATTTAATATTACAGAAACAAAATAACAATTTAATACCATCACAGATAAAAGCCGTTATATACTCGTAGTATACCTACTTCTTGACTTTGATATTTTATGAAGAAATACTACGTCTCCGTTCGATCCACTTCATTCATTACAGCAACGATCGAAAACTTTATAAATTTTAATTTCAATTATCTTCCTTTGTAAAATTTTATCTCCTTCACGAATATGACGTGATGACAAGTCTTTAATCCTCCCTAATGAGACATACCATTTTCTGCCTGATAAGGATTTTAAATATCCCTGATAAAAGCGTGACTGACAGCTGCGCTAGAAAATTAAAATATTGGCTGAGATATTTTATTTTCACGGGTGATGTTAGGTATTTTAGCAGAGAAAATTATTTTACACTTGACGTTGGCAGAAATAACTGACACAATCTTCGGCTCAGTTGCCATAATAAAAGGAGAAGAAGAGAAGAAGATATAGGCTGGTAGATTCCTACTATAAGTTCATCCATCATGTTAACGTGATATTTGTATATGTTAGAAAAAAAACTATTAACATTCTTTAAATTTCAACCCCGTATGCTTAAAAAATAAAACAAAATCATTATTAACCGTAATGTGAGCAAATCTGGCGAGTTAACTTGTATGTCAACGATGGTAATGTACACAAAATAAAGTAAACGAAATCTAACAAAGCCCAAATCTTATTAGATCAAGATGTGTATGTTACGTGACGGAATGATAATTCTCTAATCGACTAATAAAGGGGCACGTTTATTAGATAAAAATCAAGCTGTCAATGTTCCAATAAGCTTTTAAACATAACAGAACTTAACGCTATTTTTCTTTGAAGGGGATAGGCAGAAGTGTATAATATCCACGTTTCAAGCTATGCATCTAAGCTATGTAATTGAAAGCAAGCTCTTTGACGTTTACAGACTTCAAAAGAAAATCCAATATCAGTTTGCTCATCCCTAGAATCAAACCCAAGACCTCTGCGTGGCAGCCTGTGCACAGTAAGTACCACTAAACCGGTAAAGTAACATGCGCCGGAGGCCCAATTTCCCCCTTCCTCTTTCCTCACCTCCCTCATTCCGTTCCCCTATCCCTATTCCCAGCCGCCATAGTGGAGGCCACCATACCAGCAGTTAAGACGATGGCTTTTGGTACAGTGGCCGCCACTTCTGGATTCCACTGACTGCTTACCATCAGGCGGAGTGGAGTCACTTTGGTAGGCTATAATATAAAAAAAAAAAAAAAAAATGCGCATAGTGTTCAATTCCATTCAAAAAAGTTTATCTCTGCTTGTTTTCTCTGCTGTTTAGAGTATTATTCGGTCAAAGGATGCATGTAAAATACCCACGTGTCATAACCGGGCCGCAATATAGTGAAACTTGGTTTTTTTAACAGTGATAGGCCTAAGTAAGAGCAATCTTTCTGTGCTAGTCACATATTCTCCAGCTCCTTTCCTTTATTTTTGTGAGTTCGATTTAGAACAAATAAATGTTAATGCGAAGGGATAATCTATGGATCTAAATGATTAAATAACTTTGTGCAAATTGATAGGTACCTATAGTCCCATACATAAAGACGTCGCCACCGAACAAATTGCTTCTCTAAAGCTTAGATTTAATTTTGATTGTAAAAACAACAATATAACTTTTATATGGCTGTCTTTATGCGCTATAAACACGTTAGCGGTGATGCGCAACTACCTTTTATAGTGAAATAGGTAACCTTCAGTTAGGAGCCTACTAAGAGAAAATGGCTGTGTATTTTGAGACTTGATTTGAAATTGAGCCTTCCGCAGTTGAATCCAAATGGCATCTCACCAAACAATTGTAGTCGGGATTACAACCCGGTATTCTTTACCAGTACAATCATTTCTTTTCAATTTTAATCCTAAGTCTTATTTATATGTGTAAAAAACATATCTCAATGCTTACATAATACAGTTTACCATGCTAATTTACCAACTACCTTTAGACTTTTCAACTTTAAAAGTCAACAACGATAATAATGCACTAAGCCGGGCAGACGCAATTTCTGATCCTATAGTCCCATACATAAAGACGTCGCCACCGAACAAATTGCTTCTCTAAAGCTTAGATTTAATTTTGATTGTAAAAACAACAATATAACTTTTATATGGCTGTCTTTATGCGCTATAAACACGTTAGCGGTGATGCGCAACTACCTTTTATAGTGAAATAGGTAACCTTCAGTTAGGAGCCTACTAAGAGAAAATGGCTGTGTATTTTGAGACTTGATTTGAAATTGAGCCTTCCGCAGTTGAATCCAAATGGCATCTCACCAAACAATTGTAGTCGGGATTACAACCCGGTATTCTTTACCAGTACAATCATTTCTTTTCAATTTTAATCCTAAGTCTTATTTATATGTGTAAAAAACATATCTCAATGCTTACATAATACAGTTTACCATGCTAATTTACCAACTACCTTTAGACTTTTCAACTTTAAAAGTCAACAACGATAATAATGCACTAAGCCGGGCAGACGCAATTTCTGATCGGATGCAAAGCCGACGTGGATTGTTAGTTTTCTTATATTTTAGGACAGCTCAGTGCCTCTACCTCTCTATGAATCAGGCGTTATAAGTTTATACATTTCTTAGAATAGAATATACTACAAAACTCTTTACAATAAATAAGTACATGAAATATTTAACCGCGATAAATCAATCACATCTCTTGAACTAATACGGATGCCACAAAATTTTGAACCTTATTACAACTATTTAAACAATCAATTTATCTTACTTTTTATGATATACCTAAATTAGACAACTGTTACACTCTATCTACTATTTTATTACACCGATTAAACATGTTATGGAGCCGATCAAAGTGAAGTAGTGCGAAAAATAGTGGACTTACATCTGGAATATGTCAGTTTGTGTACCTTAGGAGTGTATTTTAGGAATTTGTTAGGTGAGTCGCGAGTTCGAAATAACATATCTCTTATGCACTTTCTCTTTGTATTTGGAACGCCGTAACGGTGTTTTTTTCAATAGCATAGGTACCAGTGACTCCACTCTGCCTGATGGTAAACAATCAGTAGAATCCAGAAGTCGTGACTACGATTCCAAAAGCCATTGCATCAAACTGCCTCCACTACGGCAGCGGCCTATGTGAGATGCTTTTTAAACCCGTTTTAAAGACTCAAGATCAAAATGTTGTTTGTATGAAACCTTTGATGCTAGAAAAATCAGGGAAACAAGTCTATGAAGTGTTCTTCCGGCGTTCATAGCTCGTTGCACTCACTGATCGGTAAACGACTAGTGGCTTAAGGAACGTAGAATGCAGCTGGCCCATGGATGGGTGACCGCATAGTGGTAATTGATCTGACCGTTTCTGTGCTTTGGAGGGCACGTTAAAAGTCGGTCTCGATTGTTATTATGCACTTTCTCTTTGTATTTGGAACGCCGTAACGGTGTTTTTTTCAATAGCATAGGTACCAGTGACTCCACTCTGCCTGATGGTAAACAATCAGTAGAATCCAGAAGTCGTGACTACGATTCCAAAAGCCATTGCATCAAACTGCCTCCACTACGGCAGCGGCCTATGTGAGATGCTTTTTAAACCCGTTTAAAAGACTCAAGATCAAAATGTTGTTTGTATGAAACCTTTGATGCTAGAAAAATCAGGGAAACAAGTCTATGAAGTGTTCTTCCGGCGTTCATAGCTCGTTGCACTCACTGATCGGTAAACGACTAGTGGCTTAAGGAACGTAGAATGCAGCTGGCCCATGGATGGGTGACCGCATAGTGGTAATTGATCTGACCGTTTCTGTGCTTTGGAGGGCACGTTAAAAGTCGGTCTCGATTGTTATCAAGTAGATAACAGTCCGCCTGCCGACCACTAACTACTCGATATTTGATTTGAGTGTCCGTCCTGTAAAGCTTACGTTTGTTAGCTGTTTGTTAGCCGTAGGCTTAATTGTCTGTAATTTTCCTTTAACCTAAATTGTTTAAATGAAATTGATTTGAGTAGAACACGGCATCTGAAAAATACAAGCCACGAAAAAAAGACATTAGAGTCTAGCGTTTCTTTTTTTACAAACAGAAGCATATGAGGTGTAATCAACTGTTTTTGGCGGCAGTAAGGTTCTATAGCGGCTTCCTAGATTGCTACAGTGGTCAAATTTAACATGAAATAGGCCAATTTTTTGACGCACAAGAATTTGGCCCTGAATTTAACGTACAACTGGTATAACTCCTTAGCTCCTTAGTACCACACAAGCCAGAGATTTGGTCGTAAAACGCACGTTAACGAAATAATTCGCCCATCCGGAATACTCTCGTGCCATTGGTCGGTGCGCTCTTTCATCTATTCGGTCAAAGGTTACTAATAGTGTAGCCCGGATAATCTTGTTGTCTGTACAATTTACGTCAGCAACTTCAATGAATGTACTTTCAAATGTTTGTATTCCTTGTATCTATACCTGCGCATATGAATCCTTTAAATTTTGATCCTGGATCTTTTAAGCAAAACTTGAAACAGAATCGCAAAACGCTGCCATAGTTGGAGTCACGATGCCAGCAGTTTATACTAGGCTGTTGACATTGACACGGCTTACCTTCAGGCAGAGTGAAGACCTTTTGATAGATAAATATATTTAAAAAAAATACCACGTGTAGTTGTCAAGTAAGAATTACTCCAATACCATTCAGTTTGTGGGTGTCTTATACGACGACAAAATAATAGAATTGAATCCGGAATAGGGCAATAGGTTACGTTAACTACCTGGTAAACATGACATTGAGAGTCCAAAAGAGCAATGCAACTTCTTTATAGTCATAAGCACTTTCTAAGCTCATCTGTCTTAGGTACAGATAAGAAAAACGTGACTTGAGAATATTTGGACAAAAGACACCAAGGGAAGTCGTCGCAGTACCAGCTTAGCGCAATCAGAAAAGATACTGTTAATTTTAAATATGTGTGGCTCAATATACACATCAACTCCGATCAGATTATATTTATATCAAATGGAAATGTGTGTCATTCGCATCCCTGAAGTAGATACATGGATTCGTTCACGTTCGTATTGAGCTGTGAGATGTGAACCAGATGCAATACATCTGTTGTTTATTGCGTGTGAAACGTGACTAGATTGAAGAGTAGGTACATTTATAATGCTCCTAGTATTTGTACTTTTATTAACAGTTAGTACTTTAATTTTTATTACTTATTTAAAATAGCGCGAACTAGCGACCCGACTCGGCTTTGTACGATGATGATACTAATATGTTTTTACTTAATTACAAATCTGTAAAATTTTTCGGCTCTTTTTTCGATAAGTGATTGTGAAACCCGTAGGTTTAAAGATAGTAGTATTACAAGAAGTGGCTAATACCACAGAATAATAAAAGTAATAAATACTTTTATAACTTGTCTATAAATAATCATAAGCGTAGTTAATTGCCACATTTTCTTTTATTAGGTATTGTAAATTGTAATTTATGTATTACCTAATCATGTAAAATTCTGTACTTAGCTATAGGGTGAAGACAGTCAGACGAACGTATTTTTTTTAGTTGTTAATCGCAGAATTTCATTTTGATGATAATAAAATTAATTCATGAATTATATTAATATGCCCCGACAGCCGAACAAGGCCTAGGCACCAGTTTGCCTTTATTGGCTGACCGGAGTTAAATACCAAGAGTGCCCGCAGGACTTTGACTTTTGCCATTATCAGCCAGTCCGAGAGGGGCCGCTATACACTCGGGGGTGGAAGTGTCAACTTCAAGAGTATTTATAACTATGGGAAAACCCTCACTCACCCAAAGTTTCTTTTACTGAAAAGGCAGGAGGATTTATCGCCACGTTCAAGTCCCAATTTCAGACATTTTTCGTATGGGATTGAAAATGACGCTAAGTTCTATCACTATTTACATGTTCTTTATGTATTCTTAGTGTGTCTATAAAATGCAAGCGTAGCGGTCAATGCTCATGCCTTCTCTATAAAGAAAGACAGTAACATATTATTCGTATTATTTTAAATATATTTTAAAATGTTACTCACAGCGTTCGCCATACCTCGATGTAAAATGTACACACACTAACTTCGTCTATTCGTCTAGTCCTCATCATTGGACAATAAGTACTGCATTGTCGCGCAATAACTCTATTGTACAGCCATCTTTGATAGTTGTAAATCAATTGAGGTGCGAACGGAACCTTACTGACGGATTTTTCATGTTACGATTTATTTACTTTTAAACTTTCGCGTTGCATGATATAAATTTGTAAACATACGGGAATTAACGTGATCATGCATTAGGTATTTACATACCTTCACCTCATCGCATCGCCTCACCAGTCTGCTTGTGACCACGGCCGGTGTAACCTGGTCGAACCGTCTAGCTAAATAAGGTATGTAAATACCTAATGCATGATCGCGTTAATTCCCATAAGTTTATAAATTTATGTTACGATTTAGATGACAAAAAAATAATTGATACGCAGTTCGTAATTATAAGACAATATCGCAAACATCTAGTTGGTTTTAATTTTTTTTAAACTAGTCCGGCTTTGCTCTTTACTATAATCTATACTATTATATAAAGTGGAAGAGTTTGTTTGTTTGTTTGAACGCGCTAATCTCTGGAACTACCAATCAGATTTGAAAATCCAGTTCTCGAGCAAGGTTATAGGCTATGTAACATCACGCTACTGGCGACGGGAGCAGAGCAGTAAGCAAAGACGCGGGTTTAACCGCGGTTCGAAAAGCTATTATCTACATAAACCTCCCGGAAAACCGTATTAAAATTCGTCACGTGGATTAGTTGTGCTTCCAGCTCGGAAACACTAGAAAGTGATTTCGCTTAATACTACTCGTATTAAGGTAGGCTGTTGTATTCACATTATAATAACTGAAAACCATTCGAATCATTGATGGATTATCAGTCTGAAAACTTTTACTGCCCGACTGCCGAAGTGAAGGAGGATAATGTTTTTTCGAGTATGTAAGTATGTATGTATCTAAGTATGTATGTATCTCCTGTAACCTAAATGGCTTGATAGATACGTACGTAGCCATTAGATATTAAAAATATTAATTGTGGAAGTGACATAGGGTATAAAATTGCAATGTAACGTCGGCACGAGAAATAAATGGGTTTCTTTCTTTTTAGTTTGATTTAGACAGGCGGGTTTTTGTTATTTCATAACATAATATATTTTGCTTTTTATGGTCACCAGTTCACTACGCTTTTCTGGTGGATTAATGACATTGCTGCTTGTTATCTATCTACCATTCCCTTAGTCAGTGGTGTGCACAGAGATTTTTGACAGGGTAGGCATTATTTAATTATGTTGCTAAAATTGTGGTTTTAAGCAATTATTAAGGTAGGTAGTGCCTTTCTGCATATATGGAGTGCACGGCACTGCCCTTAGTCCAAAATTAATCCACTATGTCTGGTGCAGGATTAATTTTTGATGACCATCAGATGATGACTGACTGATTAGATGGAGTCCAAGAGTGGTAGACACTATTTCAACAACCATCGTGTTATACTGCTGGCATAGCTGATAGCGATTTCATGAGATGCTTTTTCACGACCCGGTACGTACTAAGAACGTTTAAATTAATTACTTCACCAAAATATTTGAAGGTTATGAAATCTTTCTCCGGTAGTAGATAACAGCTCCAATCTAAACTATAATAAACAAATCTTTCAAGAGAATACAAACAACACATGTTTAACACGTGCGGTTAAACGGTCTACACTACCTTTGTGTACCTACACGGCCTTATATAGATAAGGCCGTGTATACATATATCATACCTAAACACGGTATCATCTGGCAATAATATGTATGGTGTATTAATTACTATTGATGACGCCAACGATAGATATAGAAGAAGCTATACTATTATCTACCTTTCTAATCTAAACTATTAAAGCTAAAGAGTTTGTTTGTTTGTTTGAACGCGCTAATCTCTCGAATTACCAGTCGAATTTGAATAATTCTTCATCGTATGATAGCCTAGTTTAAAGAAGGTTATAGGCTATTAACATCACGCTGCTGGTGACGTGAGCAGTGCAAAAAGACGTGTGCGTCAAGATGAAGGGACCAAGTCTTGGATGTCTGTCATACATATATAAAAGATTAATACCATTAATCTACTATTTGCTACCTTTGCTATAATTTTAGCTACCTCTTCATTAGGCATATTATTTAACAAAATCTTTGGTCCCTCCATTATGACGTCAAGTTGGAGGGACCAAAACGATAGACTGCTGATATACCTACTGCTCCCTGGAATGTTCTACCTAGTTAGTGTTTTAATACCTTAATCCTACCTTAATAATATTGATTTGGATTGACCGATACATTTATAGTTAAAAAAATAACGACTATTACAAGTTGGTCGTATAGCTCATTTTGACACAGCCACCATCGCGAACTGAAAATCTAATTACACGACGAATTAGTCGATAATTAGTCGATATTACTCGCAAAATTCCAGAATTGGTCAGTCTTTCTGAAGCAAGATATTTGAAATCGTTTTTTTTTATACAATTAGGTTATGTACAGTCGGAGATATGTATGAATGAATGAATAATATTTATTATACATACTAATATCTGTTATATTGATATTAAAAACTCTATTGAACAAGAGAGTTATATAATATATAAAAAATTATGGAATTATAGAAAATAATCTTTTTACCGATTTCCAAAAAGGAGGAGATTATGTTCTGTTTCATATTTTTGATCTTGATATTTATATGGATTAACTTCTTGTTGATCGATTAAAAATCTGTCCTTTTCATTGAAAATCATGTTCCTACTGCCATTTAAGGAAATAAAGTAGGTATACCAACAGTCAGATTTACGTATTTAATAAAAGTAATAGTATCGAAGTTATACGCCCATTTCATCATTTTCTACATTAGGTCATTCTAAAAAATGATTTAGACACTCAAAATATACAGTTACATGTTGTATTTTCATTTATTTTGTTCATTCAATTAATCAATAGTGCCGACTGTACTTGGATTGCTAAAGGAATAGAAAAAAAGAATTTCAAATATCTCGCTTCAGAAGGACTGACCAATTCTGGAATTTTGAGACTAATTTAGACTAATTGCCGACTAACTCTGAGCATAATCAGATATTCGCTACACCTATGGTTTTCGAGATATAGAGGTTAGGTTATGCTAACCTAAGCGCTCAGTTTGGCATAGCTACCAATATCCCCTATAACTATTGAACGGAGGGCCATAGAATCCTGAAATTTTGTGTTTAATGTCTACTAATTACCGACTAATTCGTCATGTAATTAGATTTTCAGTTCGCAATGGTGGCTGTATCGAGATGAGCCATACGACCAACTTCTATTAGTCGATATTTTAAAAACTGTAAATGTATCCGTCAATCCAAATCAATATTATTAAGGTAGAATTAAGGTATTAAAACACTAACTAGGTAGAACAATCCAGGGAGCAGTAGATATATCAGTAGTCTATCAGTTTGGTCCCTCCAACTTGACGTCATAATGGAGGGGCCAAAATTATAGCAAAGGTAGCAAATAGTAGATTTATGGTATTAATTCTTAGTATATGTATGACAGACATCCAAGACTTGGTCCCTTCATCTTGACGCACACCAAAAAGACGACTAATAAGTACTAATAACATTGCCTATCTAGTACTCCCTTAGTCGCTTTTATGGCACCCATAGGAACGATGGCCGTAGTTCCATACTCTACGTCGGAGACCACACGGTTATCTATCTTCAATTTAACCGCAATTTATCTTGCAAAGATATAAAATAGACATTACTTGTGGAAATATACGCGCGTCATTCTATTTACAGAGCAATGAGCTTATTCGTATGCGATATCCTGTCACGACGTCTGTTTCCTATCATGAATAAATGTATAACAGTATCTAACATGGCTAGATTGTTTAAACTGAATGATTTCTTAAAATAAGGGTAAGCAGAATTGTAGATATTTGTCATATTTTACGTTAGGTATGAGTAAGTCCTTTGTATAAATCAGTATTTTTTTGCCCGTCAAGTGTAGGTAGTAGGGTAATGTTTTTGGAGCGTATGTAGCAGCATCATTATTATCAGCCTACGGCAGTCCACTGCTGGACATAGGCCTCTCCCAAGGCGGCGTCTCTTGCCCGATTTATTAAATAATTTATTTATTTGTTGGCGTATGTATGTAATTATGTATATATGTATGTATTTTTTTTGACTGGCCTGTTGGTCTAGTGGTTAGTGACCCTGACTGCTAAGCCGGAGGTCGTGGGTTCGATTCCCACCCAGGACAAACCTTTGTGTGATGAGCATGATTGTTTGTTCTGTGTCTGGGTGTAATTTATCTATAATATGTATGTATTTACAAAAAAAAAATGTATATAAGTAGTATATCAGTTGTTTAGTACCCATAACACAAGCAAATATAATTGCTTAATTTGGGGCTAGGTGGCGCTGTGTGAATGTGGTAGAATATTATTATTATATTATTATTATTATTATGTATGTATTTGGGTGTTTATGTCTATTTATTTGGCACGCTCTAGCATAAATGGCTTCATGGATTTTAACATGAGGTGTCATTAGATTCGTATTGATTGCGGGAGTGACATAGGTGATAGGATACATTATTTTAATGTAGCGTTAGCACGAGAAAAAAATTGTTTCTTTGTTTTCAGTTTGTTTTAAAACTACGGGCTTTTTGTTTTTTTAATAATATGTTTTGCTTGTGTTTGGTTTAAATACTAGAAATAATATTGCGATGAATATATCGTACCGATCTGATGCGGAACTCATAATTCTTGTCGAATACGTACTAGGAACAATTACAATTTGCTACATCGCAAACTCTGATGGTTTGTGATCGCGAACTATCCTCTACCGAAGGGTACATTGCGTTTTTAATTTCCTTTCGAATTCTGTCAATTTCTGTCACGCAAATACACATACATTTTTGTATAAGAAAATGCGTTTATGCATACTTCCCCATCCGAAAAAACGAAACAGTTATGTCGTACTCGATGGCCTAAAGAGGTAGGCGGCCAGAATACCAGAATATCACTTTAACAAATATCCACCAATTAGCAAATACCCATTAACATTCTTCTTTGCATCTACCAGAGATTTAAACTACACTCAGCCTTAACGAGTGGTCCGGAACTTGATAGACATCCGCGTATTTTCTCGACTTAAGCTCTCACGCGTGACCTTAGTGTAGTAATCGTAGGTATAATTACAACAACAGTAGTAATTATAATTATTCTAATTATATTAGTTTAGAAACAAGCTATTGATCAATAAACTATCAACATTACAGTGGCGGATCTAGGATTTTGTTTGGAGGGGAGGGGGAAGAGGGGTCAGCGTAAGGGACTGATTTGGATTTGGGAGGTTTTGACGCTACCCGTGGTTGGATTTTACCATGGTAAACACTATAAGCATATATATTTGCGAAAGCGTTTGGCCTAACCTCTCCCTCCCCTGGATCCACCAGTGATCCTATGCTGTGATATTTCATACAGTCAACATTGAAATAGAACAGATGTTTGCGAGTGCGCATCAGATAAGCTCAACACTAGTTATATTGTAAGTACCTACTTGTTAGCAAAACTTATAATACATTTATGGTCTTAGAGTTTCCTTTGAGACTTGTATGCTTTATTTTTGTTATAGTTTAGGTTTTAGACAACATAACTTTGTACCTATTATATCATAAAATATATAAATTACAATTACATGGCTTTAAAATTAGATAGATATAGATATTGTGTTGTTTAAAAACAATTACTTACCTACATACCTAATATTTTGAGCAAAATAGCACAACGCTACTGTCTTCTGTTTATACCCTCAGTCTTAACTAACTACACAACAGAGGCCCTAGACAAGCGGTATAAACGCTACAGAATAGAATAGATTAATCAATATAGGGATTGCCATAAACTAACGCCAATATATTTTTTTTATATTAGCCTACCAAAGTGACTCCACCTTGCCTGATAGTAAGCAGTCAGTGGAATTCAGAAGTGGTGGCCACCATACCAAAAGCCATCATTTCAACTGCTGGTATGGTGGCCCCAACTATGGCGGCTCGGAATGGGGTTAGGGGAAAGGAGTGAGGGAGGTGAGGAAAGAGGAAAGGGAGGAAATTGGACATTATCGTTAGCTTAAGTCAATCCCATATTTTTTTTAATTTATTCTAATTTATTATTATTATTAATGCTACTTATATGAGTCTTCTGGACAGGAACACACAGATAACACCAAAAAGATAGCTTATAATAAAGCACATGTCATTTTCCCACTGAAATTATTATTACTCATGAGTATGTCCTAAAACGTACAAATATTATTAAACATTTAGAAATGTTTACGTTTTCAAAGTATTTCGGCGTAATTCATCGCATAAACTATACCGTAACGAGTGCAGTTTGATAGACGACTTACGACGTCAGTCACTGTTTATATAACTTCTCGTATATGGGGTAAACCGAAATAGAATTCTTTCAACAAGCTACTCGCCCCCCTCCAGGCTTTAAGAGGGTACTATATTTTTATGAAGTAACTGGCTTCCCGCGGCGCGGTTTCACTTGCGTCAAGATACATCTTCGGTTACTGCTCGGCTCCCATCGCCAGTAGCATATAAACTTCCTCAAGAACTGGGCTATCAAATGCAAAAAGAAAAAAAAAAAATCTGACTGGTAATTCCAGAGATTAGCGCATTCAAACTAACAATAAATGAAACAAAGAAACTCTGTCGCCTTATATAATAGATATATTTTTCACGATATAATAACAAATCTTCGCAATGCCCAATTATTCTTTACTATATAAATCTTCCTCGTATACCTTCCGAAATAAATTTCTTCACGAAGTGATTACTGTATCAAAACCCATTGAGCGGTTTAGAAGATGTGAGTTAAGACACAGACAGAAAAGAACAACGACTTTTCTTTATACTTTCTAGTGATAGAGATGTTAAGGGTATCACACATCAGTGCCGATACGTGACCGACAGTGCAGTACCAGTTCAGTTCCGTGACGTGCTATTCGCACACGTCAGTGCCGACAACCGACGCGTGCTGTGATTCTTAGTATAATTGCAGGGTGTAATCGAACCAATTCTATCAATTTCTGGTCGTCCATCTTGGAATACTGCGACCGTGTCAGGCAAAATATTATCACCTACAAATTCTCGTTGGATCACTGAATGCATCGGAGCGTCACTGATGTAACCGAACATCACTGACACTGACGAGTTTGAATGATGTGCTACGAAATGTATGAAACAATATTAATTTTCACTGATACTGTATGGTACGGTACTGTCGGTCACGTGACGGCACTGTCGGTCACGTGACGGCACTGTCGGTAACGTGACGGCACTGACGTGTGCGGACCTTTATCCTTATAGAAGAGAAGAATTAAATTTTAGCCTAAATGGTTGCTAAGCAACTCAAGCGAGTCATCTTAACAAGTGTCACGATATTAGATACTTCGCTACCGTGGTTGTTGACCCCGCGAATGATAAAGTTACATTAACACCAGCTTGTTAATAAAAACAAAAGTGATGGAAGAATACCTAATAGTAAACTAAAAATAGCAGCTGGCACTTAGATGCATATATAGAAGTTTTTGGCATGACCCATATAGAACAATGATGACGAGAATTCTTTTATATTATACCGATTTGAATGAATGAGACAGATTGTTAGTTTGGTAGAGCCTCGGTTCTTTATGATGTTACATTAATTTGTATAAAAAGTTTTCAATAAATATTATAATAATAAATATTTATTATCTAATCGCCGTTTATTGACTTTAGCACACGATTAAGAATGTAAAGAATTTCGTTGCTTAGTTCAAGCTTTCGTAATTTTATTGAAAATCAAATTCCTGCATTAGGAGAAAATTTACGCATTAGGCAACAGGCTGTATACTAATAGGTAGTACACGAAGAAATAATCATTTGTGGATCATACACACGAGAGCAAGAACCTATTTATTGAACAAATGTTTCTTTTTACGAAGTTTTTGCTCGAATTTTATACAAGTATTATAAATTTAGAATAAGAATTAAATTACCATCACATTCGGTGCAACAAAGGTAGCGATACCACTTTAATCTTTAGACTACAAATGCACTTAAAAATATCTTTGGAACTTACATTTTATTTTAAATTCTAAGTTACGAAAACTTCATGAAAAATAATGTAGTTGAGGCTTGATGCTAAAGCTGACAAGTTCCACCTAGATCAAATACAAGAAAAGTCATAAAAAATGTTCCATTAAACTTACTTAAGTAGGTACTTTATAGTGAGATTACAATTTAACATTCTTACAAAAATAAATTAAAAACCCCCTCATAAAATTTGTCAGGAAACCTGGTTAATGATGGAATCAAAACAGGTATTTGTTATTTTTAATTAAAGTGTTTTCAATTAAACAAGCAATGTAAGAGAAAATGGGTGAAAAGTAATGGCGTTTGGAACATTAAATACACAAAATTAGAACAATAAAGGACAATAACATTGTTTTTGATGGTAAAAGACATTATATAGACTTATGTAATTTAAAAAATCTATGTAAGTAATAACATAGTTTTTCACGTATTTAATAAAGAACTTTTTAGACCCAGCACCAAATAAAAAGGCATCATGTGAATGCTTATCAACTTGGGCCATTTAAAACAGAGCTAAACCACAAAATACCATTATTAATAACCTGACCTTCATATTTGCCTAACACAAAATCAAGTTAATTCTGATTATTTAGATTAGTCAATCAAAGTTCCTTGTCTCAACATGCAGACAGAATTTTAAACATGATGTAAATCTTAATAGTACTAACATTCAGGAATCAGGAATCAACGTCTCACAGCCTCAGAAATAATTAGATCGATTTATAAGATAGTCACGTAAACTAAGGATAAATTTATAATAGGGGTAAAGTTATTCACAACACGCAATAAAACATGACACAACATGCTATAGGTCTTTATAATCGAAGCTATAGTCAAAATCAAATATCGGGCATTTCAGTTGGTCCAAAGTTTCTGATAGAAAATTCAGTTCTTTGCCTAAACGCGACAAACAAACGTTCATTTCGACATCAGAGGGCCGAGGCAAGTAGCATAGATTTCTATTCTATTTATACAATAGATTAGAAAAAATATGGGATTGACATAATAAGCTAACGACAATGTTGCCGTTAGCTATGATTGAATAGAAAACTATGCTACTTGTCTTTTAGGCCCTAAGAAAATAATTTTACATCTTTACAGTCTTTTCCTAGGTAAGTAGTTCATGAATTAACTAAGCGAATCAGGTTTTGTTTACTTATTACTTACTTTACTTATTTTTTACTTCAATCTATTGTAGATTACTTTAATATCTAACCAATTATTGCTTTGTTTTTCTATTCCAATTATAATCGTGTAAATAAATAAAACTAATAAAAGGGGAAAAAGTCCTTTACTGTTTCATATTACCGCTCTAGTTTCTTCATGATAAACGATTACAAAGTCTAATTGTGTGTGTGTTAAAAATAGTAACAGAAATGTTTGCATCATATCGTAGGTACCCTTAATCGAAAATACCCGTAAGACGAAATACGAATCCTAGTGTTGTGAAAATGAGTCTAAAGTTAATTATTCCTTATTTTCAACTTCCGCTCTTTTTCCTCTGATGGAAAGATGTTTTACGCTGTTACTTGGAACGGACTATTGTTTATATACAACAATGAGTGCCCTTGAACTTGAATTGTAAAGAGCTCACTATAACCATAAAAAGTATACGCTAGCAAACAACCTTTTGATAGATCTGTCCTAAACAGTCTATCTGACGTAACAGTTTATGTACATGTTTATGACAATAATGACGCACGTTTGCGACATTTAATTATTTTACTGTTCTAATTAAACATGAATAAATAATAATAATACCAGCCAGTAATTGTGAAGGACAAAGGCCGCTTCATAGAGAGAAGGCATGTACTTACTTACATTAATCGCCACGCTTGCTCAAGGCGGATCCATATGCGAGTTATAACGATTCAATTGTTTGTATGGAGCTTACTAACAGTAGCTTTTATACAAACATTAATACAGGATTCTTTAAAAATATTCGTTCGAAGCGTTAAAGCGCTGTTAATAATAGACGTATTTACTTAATGTAAAAGCAATGCAGCGTTGATCGATCAATTAAATAAAATCGGATTTTCAAATCAAGATCGTTTATAGAAGCCACTGTACACATGTAATCTAATTCTAAGTGCGCGAGTCTAAAAATAGAACTGTATGTACTTGTATTGTATCTATTGTTCTATTTTTATACCAAATTAATCTATTGTAGTTGTCCATGGACATCTCTCTCACTAACATCCTTTAACATCCGATCTTTTCGGCCTTTCACATTCAATTTATCAGAACTATCTTTTTCTAATCGTCGATTCATGTGATCGTTTTCGAGTCATTCTGATCTAGCTGAAACTTTATTAAGGTGTGCGCCGCTTCGAGAAAATTTTGTTTATTATCTCTAGACCAATTACGTCTTAATCTAGTTAAGAGTAATTTTAACTTATTTGTAGTATTTTTGTGTACCTAACTTTATGATTGAAATTTTCAACCATAAACTATATCATGGTGTAACATACATACATAACTTCACGCCTGTCTTTCATTAATGGAGTAAACAGAGAGTATAGAACGCCATTTGCTATGATTCAAACATCAATCATTCATGGTGTAAAGACAATGGAACATAAATCAATAAGAAAGTAAGTATTTATTATGTTTATATTATTGCTAAAATCATCGGTTCTCCAGAAGACATAGACAGATAAAAGTTTATCAAACGCGACTTTTGTGTAGGTATTTTATTTGGGTTACGAAACGAGATGTTGTCCTAATGGGCCATGTAGCCAAAATTATGTTTACGAATTGCTTACTTTACAACAATGTGACAAAAGTTACCATCGCTGAGCTGACGTACTGATGGACAAAGTGATTTAAGGAGCTTTACCAGCTACTGATCATCAATTTAATAATATTGTTTAGACTCTAGACTCTAGTGCAGTTTAGATGTCCCTTTTTAATACAAAACCGTCATAATATAAATAATTACAACTCGCAATTTTCACTTTAAATTTATAAACTTATGGTATGAAAATGGTAAAGGCCTTATTTCGTACTACTACTTGCCTGCACTGACAATGCGATATGCTGTTTTGTTATGGCAATTTCTATCTAGCAAGCACGATAGCTAAAACTTTGTTAATAATACAGAAGTGTAGTGGGAGAATTTGGCATTTGTATATCAAATAAAGAACAGATAACTAAATATAACAAATATTGGAATAACAAAATTATTGATTCACAAGATACACTCATGATTGTTACTGTGGGAAATATTTACAGTTATTTAAAAATAGGTTCATGGGTATGTGGAATCTGGTCTAGAACCATCCCATTTCTCTTATGACTATCGTAAGACGCCACTTACTGCTATCATGGGCAGGACACATAGCTCGCAGAACTGACGGCCATTGGGGCAGAAAGGGCAGACCCCTCAGAAGGTGGACTTATAAGGTGGCGGGCAACCGATGGATGAGGGTGGCTCACGACCGGCCAAGGTGGCGAAATATGATGATGATGATGAACTGCTATCATCAATCAGCCTGCCATGACTACGTAAAACACCTATCTTTGAGAGAAGAAGATGTCCTGCATTGTAAACGTCTACAAGTTAATGATGTTATGATGATATCTAAAACCTAAAGTAATCTTAAATTGGTATATTCTTTTTATTTTTTTTGCCGATATTGGCAGATAGATATGATATGGATTCTAAAATGCGGATGAACATAATACTTTCGATGTACGAGTATATTTTTTAGATGTTGTTTACAACGTAAATGTATATCTACCTTATTGTATGCATTAGCTGTGACTTCAGGTTTTGGAGTAGTTTCAAATAAATTCAACCTGGAACTTTGGAATAGATCAGCACTGGAATTTTCTCTGGAGAATAATTCGGCCGTAGAACTTTCTCTAGTTAGTGACGGTCTAGCCTTCACGAAGGGATTGTTTCTTGCAGCATGAGCTCTTTTCAGCCAGTTAAATTTAGTGATATTTTCAGGGCCTGGTGAAGGGCTTGGACTGTCCGTAGGAGTATTATCAGGAGTTAGGGATGGTGTCTCAGGTGCGCTTGAAGCCATAATAATAGTTATCACAAAAATATTATTCTTGGATTTGTTTACAATTTTTTTTAAAACACTAATCACTATTTTAGAACACTGTTCAGTTATGTCGTAGTTATATTCGACATTTTTTATTTTTAGTTCATCACATTATGTTTAGAATGTAGTGATTGCGTAAAAGGGCACGTCTGTATTCGTGAGAGCGTCGCGCGAGACTGTTTAGATTTGTATGTTGATTGGCGCGGGCGCAAGTCGCGACGTTACGCTGTATGATCGTTTACTGTGTAACTCCTATAAGTTTTCATAGTTTTCAGCGGGTTGTGTGTCTATTAGACCGTTCTGAAGGCCAAGTCTTTGATTAGTTTAGTTTTTATATTGTTTACGAAGTGATTTGTTTTCAAATAAAATTCGTGTGTTTATAAGCTTAAAGCTTATTTCACGACGATTGCAGAATCTGTTTTTAACTTTGTATTGATAGAGTTGTATATTAGTGGATTTATATTATTTGTGTGTTTATGTAGGTAATAGTAATCTGTTACCTGATTTAGGGATATAAGTGTGTACTTTCTTTATATCTTTGATAAAACTAAGGCTAATAAGAACATTTATATACCAATAATACTTCTGTTACCTACTTCTTTTAGAGTTTTCGTCTTTTACACAAACAAAGAAATTCTGTTTAGCTGCAATAAGTAAATAAATGACCATTAATTCAAATAATGATTGCACATCAAATAAATGTGTTCTTTCTTTTTTTCTTTTATCCATTAAAACGTTTTATTTCTAAGGATAACCCTCGACGCATTTACTGAGAGTCAAGCACATCACGCAGTGCTCGTATTGAATGTATTGTGTAGAAATAAAACTCTTTCGCTCTCGTATTCACAGTAAACACTGCTTTAGTTATGCTGCTGATACTAGTGATGTCTTTAAGAGCTGAAGTCCTAAGTATCTGATTAAGCTCTTATAAGCAATCGAATCAAAAACCCATAACATAACACAATATATTATGTGCTTACTTTGGGTCCAGATAACATTGTGTAGTTGTTGTGATATACAACTCATTACTACCATAAAATTGTGCTTCTAATATTTTTGAATTGTTGAAAACAAACTTGTGGAGTGTAAACCAATTTTTGACGGCGCACTCATTAGGTACCTAATTTTTTAAAGACTTGAAGGAATTGAAGTCTGATCATCAGACTTTTAAGTCAGAAACCTCAAATTGACTTTAAAAATCGTCATAAGTTTCCAAAAATTAACTGTAATGAGAGAGTGCGTCAGTAAATGGTAGTTTACGCTTCAAAGTTCGGTGTTTAAATAACAAGATAAGAAGCACATTCCGCGTTATCTATAGAGCACCGCTTAAGACTAATGTGTTTACTTACTACTTGTATACAATACAAACTACAAGTACTACATTATATATTTAGTGGATTTGTATTTTTTGTCAAAAAAAGCGCATGGTCATGGTGAACAAATACGAGTATCTAACGAAAACTCTCATTGCGAAAACTCAACCAAGCAGTTGCGCGTCTTTGCTTACTGATCTGCTCTCGTCGCCAATAGCGCGATGTTACATAGCCTACAACCTTCCTCAAGAACTGGGCTATCATACGCAAAGAGAGTTATTCAAATCCGACTGGAAGGTTTAGAGATTAGAGCGTTTAAACCAATAAAAACAAACAAACTCTCGCGCTATAAATAATAGTATAGATGACCGAAAATAAACATAGCTTGCATAGGTTCTGAGATCGTAAAAGAAGCGAGGAAACTCGCCTAAGAACCAAAGTCACTATACTGAACTAGTAGTTGGGTAAACACATAGTCAGTAGAACTTGATGGCTTTTGTGGCAGAACGTTGTACACATATTAACTGCAAGTGCGGGCAAGCCTCCCTCAAAGTGCAAAGTGAAGAAGTTGGCAGAGGTCTATAGGTTCTGAGCGACGCACAACCGGTCGCACGTCCTTTAAATAAAATGATGATGATAATTACATAGTGTTTATACTTAATACTTATGTCTGCAGTTATTAGTAAGATTCATTTTGCCTGTCTCTTTGAAATGGTGGAAAGTAGATATATTTTTAACCGATTTCAAAAAGGGGAGGTCTCAATTCGGATCGTATGTTTTTTTGTGTGTGTTACGCGATTTCTCCGTCAATTATAAATAAATAGATTTCAACGTTTTTTTTTTACAAGGAAGGTAATGTTTCAGACGCGTAGACGTGGTCCCATATAAATTTGATGGCAATTAGTTCAGCGTTTTTTGAAAAAAATAACAATAACAAAATATACGTAGATGATGTTTTATGGTTATGATGGTTAGTCCAAGTTATATTGAGGAATTCTACTTGTTTTTGTTTAAATTTGTACAAAGATATAGTTTTAAAGTCTTTTTTTGTTTTTTCTTAAAGTTAATACCTATTATATGTAAATAACTCAGATTTGGATAATAATATCAGTATTTCTTATCATGAATCCTGAGAATCGTAGTCCGATGTTTACAAGAGTTTTTTTGATTAATTAGTTGGGTAGTTGTTTGAGCATATAGTTTTAAAATACATTACATTTTTGCTGACATCACACTACGCGTTATTGTGCGTGATGTAATATAGTATTGTGGTAAAATTACATCATTTATCATATTGTTAAAATTCGGTTGAATTGTTATTGTACTCTGTAAACACAGAAGTAAATAATAAGGAATGAACAAGTTAAGAGTCAAATTATTGCCCGACTGTTTTGTTGAAAGATTTTTATATAGGCCGTACCATATTGCTTTCAAAACTACACTATACTGAACATAGTTTGCATGCACGCATGTTTGTAGGTTACCTACTCTTTTTCAACCGACGAAAAAAAGGGGAGGTTCTCAAGTCGACGCGTACATATTTTTTATGTATGACCACGCATAATTTATACAGTGTAGTCTGATTTTGATAATTATTTTTTATTGGCAAGGGTATACCCTAAAGTTAGCCCTATATAAATTTGGAAAAATATTCCAACCCTAAGGGTAGGAAAACAGGAGATGTTTGTTGATTATTAGTTTAAAATAGGATTATTTAACAGAAAATAGCTGAAGTAGATAGCTATTTTCAAGGTAATCAAAAATAAAGGTAATTAGTAGATTATAGCCACAAATAACTTAAAAAATAAACATCGGCAAGAAGTCGGCGGGCGCCAAACAAGCAATGCGCCGCGCCGCTGCGCATCAAGCTATACAAAATTACATTTATGTATAACATTAGTTAAAGAATTTAGTTAGGTATTTTTTTTTGCTTTTCATTTTTTTCGGCGGTTTAAATTTTTTTTAAAAGGTTTTTAGAGCTTGACATTTGACAGATTGTTTTTGAATCTAAGGGTCTAAGTAATTACCAAGATCATATCCTCCTCGTTTTGGATAAAACTATTTAGATTTTAGGTTTATGAACAGCGTTTGTGTTAGGTTCTGTACTCTGTGGTTTGTGCATCTGACATGTGTAGTGTGTTTATTCGGATTAGGAAAGAGGCCATTTCCGACGGTTATGAATAAGGCAGCTGCACTTACCCGTTTATTAGTATATACATAAAATGTAATATTTATTTGTTTGGCAAGATATTATGCTTACGTCCTATTTCGTTTACGAATCTACTGTTGCCATTTACCGGGCACAATGCCAGACTCCTTGCCTATTAAAATACTCGAAATCCAATATTACTTTATCCGATCCGGAATCGAACCCGAGACTACGAGACAGTCCGTACACACCATTGAACCATCTAAGTATTTTATACTAAGAGTCACGCAAAATAGCAACAAGGTATTTGTTACAAAGTGTCATGTAAGTTTTGGCGCTATTACACTTCTGGTTATTCTCCGAAAACGGTATGCCGATAATAAACGCTAATTTATTACGTATGTGAAAAAACCAAATATGGATTTGAACTCAAACAAAATATCGTTAGGTAGGTAGTCTTCTATCTAGATGAATTGTAACTATCTATAATAACTATTATGTTATACAATATCTGTACAATATCTAGTGTCTAAACACACTGTGTCGAAGATACGCGACCGAACTTCGGCGTGATTGCGCCTACAATACTATTTCAATTAGCAGCAACCTTAGAGCATTAAACCAACCGGAGAGGCCACTGACAGGCGTACCCCTCTGCCAAAGGTACCAGACCACCGGTCATACCCGTTATATAAAACTAGTTGACGCGCGTTCCGCATCATAAGTCACATATCAGTGCATGCGTAATAGCGTCTCAATAGAAATGCCGAATTGCAGTGTATTTTGGTGTAAAAAGCGTTCAGCGACATCAAGTCTACAAAAGGATAATATTACATTCCACCTGTAAGTATTATTTTGTTCTAATATTATTAAATAAGGCATTAAATTAGCAATTTAACCAAATAAAATGCTAATCAACAAGTGTTGCCAGGCTTATCATCAATACTCCAATCTGGGGTAATATTTTAAGTTGAATTAACATAAAAACTAACCTTTCCTTTTTTATACTTGTTGACATATCTAATAAGTTTCATTTTGGATGTACATTATTGTGTCACCGTTCCCATATTTATTTATTTTTAATTAAAACCAATGTTTTTTTTACCAAGTAATGCACAAAATAATATTAAATGAACAAGTAAAATGAGATTATAAATCCAAATATACAAGATTAGTGCACTTTATTCCGAAAGATAATTGCTCATTTCTTACAAAAATAAGCGTATTTATTTTTAAGAAACTGGTCACACTTTAACATAATTAGAGATGAGACAGTTTAATCACAAATATCGATATTGGATTTCCAGTATTAAATTTCTTTTTTTTTTTGTTTTAGATTTTCAAAAGAAGCAGCGCCTCGAGTCGTTTGGGTCCAATATTGTAGGAACCATATAAGTGGGTTCCTAAGCGTACAAGTATCTGACTAACAGCTTAAAAGACAAAGCCTTCTGTGCTGCCAGCACTGCTACCTCCTCCCTACCCCCCAAGCGGCGGAGAGCTCAGTTCTTAGCAAGTAAACTCGCTGTGCGCTACCTCCTCTTATTGCATTACCTAGGATTAGTTAAACTAGATTTATAAGGTTAATTTAAATTTATAATAAAATACAGTTTTCCAGTATTTTATTATACCTACTTAAATAAAGACTTTCTGAAATATGTTCTGTTGTTTTTTTGTTATCTGAACAGATAAAATATCTCTCTAATAAAAATCTACTCATACATTCTCATGTCAGTGTCTTGTTACTATGTAATTAGAACAAAATCCTCCAATTACAAGCTCTGCTTAGTTGGAACGAAATTTAATAGCAACAGACAATTAATTCAAAGTATTATTTGGTTTGAATATACATACATACTTAGGAGTAATAC
This sequence comes from Parascotia fuliginaria, assembly GCA_963082885.1. NCBI lineage: Eukaryota > Metazoa > Arthropoda > Insecta > Lepidoptera > Erebidae > Parascotia > Parascotia fuliginaria. The sequence continues at coordinate 4,529,520 of OY720196.1, read as the reverse complement.
ACGTAAAATTGACACGTAATAATTAATTACAATCTTTAATCCACACTAGAACAGATTTCAACAGGTGGTGGTTATTGAACATACATCCTTGTGCGCAGTAGTAAAATAAAAAAAAAGAGTGGGTACCCATGTACGCACGTAAGAAGTTATACTTCTTTGGCATAACAATCCAAAAATACCAAATAATAATACAACGCATACATACATAAATATTTGAATTGATATAAACGCCAATATATTTTTTATTTATTCACACAGATTATTTGTACTGATACGACACACAAAGATCCGCAACTAACTTCAGTGTGTAAAAGGTTCGCAACTAACTTCAGGGTGTTGCTTTTTTCTGTCGGTGTGCGCGCGCATCGTAAAAATTCACTCTCATCATTTTTCCCAATCGCGCCAAAAAAACTTCAAAAAAAAACGGCTAAATGCCAGTAGGACTCGCGCGCCGAGGGTTCCGTACTATCAGGGATCGGAAGTATTGAATAAACATTAGTAAACATAGTAAGAGAGCCCGACCGCATAACCAGATTTGTTTGTCGAACAATGTTTAACAAATAAATTTAGCCCGACCGTATGACGGGCTTTTTTGATAATAATTACGAAAAAGTGTGCTAGTTAGAAACACTGATTTATTCTTCCTGTAATATTGACATAAACATGAATCAACAGAATTACTTCTAGTTAATTCATGTTTATGAACTATTTACTTTACTTTCATCTATTTCAAAGTGCTTAAATATAAAAAAACCTTAAAATTATAATAGATTATTATTACCTAAAACTGTTCTATATAATATAAGATAATGTTCATTTTAATAAGCAAACATAATAATCATGAAAATAATTAAATCTTTCGCGTACTTATACGAAATCCTAAACATCGATACTAAATATCGACAGAGTCAAGCTCTAACTGTTCTACGCTAAGGAAGCGTAAACTAATAGATGTCCCTGTGTGTGAATGTGATTGTGTGTGTTTAGTTTAAGCTAGTGTGTAATAATTTTATTGTGTGCGTGTATAACGACGCGATTTAAAAATGCATTAGTAGTTAACATTGTAATTAGTGTGCGTTGCTCGCGTTACCCCGTCCCCCGCCGAAAGTGGCAGACTTTTGCGCAAGGGAAATAGAGCGCGTGTCCACTCCTGTTGGTTTAATGCTCTAAGGCAGCAACACATTTGCCGAAATTACGTCACGTTTTGGCGTACAACTGAACTTCGGTCGGGCGTAAGTTCGGCGGGAACGTATTCTATAGCAACACATCACTGCGACTGAAGTTTTTGACAATGAGTTCACGGGTGAAGCCAGACGAGCGTAACTTATTGAGTTGTGAGTCGCAGAATTTCGATAGCGTAACTAGTAATCTAGGTACTGTCGGCAGACAACTCATTTTGCGTCGCCGTGTGAACTAAACAAAAATGTTGTATGTAACCGAATGTAGAGAAAATTACGCGGCCGAAATTCCGAAATTCCGCGCTTAGGGTCGGTTTATATCTGACGGAACATGCGTCGCGTATTGTCGGCCGCGTAACGCCAGAACAGACAAATGTAAAGAAAAACACTCGAACGTTTACATTTAACCAATGATACGTTAGTGCGTCGAGCCATACGCTCGACGCATGTTCCGTCAGATATGAACCGACCCTTATGGTCTGTAATATGAGGCGAATACGTTGGATTGTAAAATCAACCGCGGTAATTTGGTCGCGTATCTTCGACATAGTGGGCATAGACTTTATATACTAAAGACATCAACCTATCTCCAGGAGCATTCGCTCTTGAAGATAGACTGATATTGACGTTTTTTTTCATATTCCCTTACTATTTTCCCGTATATATATGTAATATATATCCTGGTATATCCGATGACCGATATCTCTACCAGATTTATTCATTAGTCTCATTAGTAAAGGCGTAAATACAGTCATGTCACTTTCATAGGGTACAGTAATTAATTACATAAAGGAAGATGAAGCGCATGTTTGTTTGCCATTATTTAAATGCTGTAAAAGAGGCATTGGAAATATCCAATTTAAATAAAGAAATAAAATAGAATATGTATTATAATCTTTTGAGTTAGAACTCGGGCTTGAAAACATTGACTTTACTAGGCGTGCTTTTTTATCTAGTCCAACAAAAAAAAATTCACTCCACAAATTCTACAGACACTTGCACTTGCTTCTACATCCTGTAATCTATGTAAGATACATCGTTGTCTAAAGGAACAAAGTCCTGACACCTGACACCTTAGGTGTTTGATGAACGATTCCCATACAGCACCGTAATAATATATAGCTTTAAATTTAGGAGCGAATAGCAGTAAACCTCTAAGGATACAAACGAGTACCTACAAGCTGCTTTTTCCGGCTTAGTCAGCATCTATTAAGCGTCGTTTAACTGTTTACGAATTCACCATTCTTTACCCTCTTATCGTTTTAGTAGTATAATAATCATAACAACATATTTTTATATGAGCAATTTACTTTCTAATTTCCTTTTAAGATGCAGCCTTTCTGTGCGGAGGCTACTAAGGTATCAAGTCTGACTGAACTGTCAGAGATTCAGATAAATCAAATTAGCTGTGGAGATCGTGGCTAGCTGTAGCCTAATCGAATAACGATATGCAGCCTAACGGCCGAAATTAATAACCTATCTCTAGAGATAGATATATAGATCTCTAGAGATATCTGAGATAGTGGCGTACGATTCTGGTTACCTAGCAACCGTCGTTATTTTAATCATATTAACATAAAATGTCCTAGGCAACTATCTCAGAGGACTATCTATCTATAGGTTATTAATTTCGGGCGTTAGCGACATGATGTCTTCGGTTCTTCTGTTTATTATAAAGCCAGTGCAGTTTTTATGATAAGAAAACCGATAAATAACTGAAAAGTCGTCGGTGTTTCCAACTGTTTCTCACTTTAGTTACGTCATTGAAGTCCCACATTAGGATCTATTTCGCGCACGGGACTTCAAAACGTATACAAAACGTACCTACAGAAAGTGCACCCAGATCCAAAACATTTTTCCAAGAAATTAATAATTTCTTGCCCAATATTTGTTCGCGTTACTACTGTGGAAGAAAAGCAGTCATAAAGCAGCCAAGAACCGATAGAGTAGTTGGAATGTGCGAATGCAAAAACATTTATAAACGCTTCGGCCGTCTACGAAGCCATATGAGTTACAAAAACAGATAGAAATCTCTTTGTTTGTAACTGGCAAGAAGACGAGACAACGATTTCTTCTTAGGCAACTATATATAAAAAGAACATAAAGACCTTGAAGGTTGCATCTAATTGTCCTTTGAAGGTCCGACCTATATGCAGAATTAGCTCGGAACAATCTTGTAGTTATGCAAATAAGTATAAAGCTGGACTCACATTGACGTGTACGAAGCGAGAGAAATATTTATTCGATTGCGTATTCTGTTATGTTGAAGTTAGTGAACTATAGGTATATTGCATTTTGTCATTTCAGTGATAATTCAAACATTGACGATTCTCTTTCTCTTTATCCGGCTGAAGACTTCCACTGCTGGTCACAAGCTTCTCCAAAAGGCGGCGTTTGTCATAATCCCCATGCTTGACAAACGAATTGGTGATAGTAAGAAGGTGATATTTAGTACACAGATTGACGACTTCTGTCATACACAGAGAACCACAGACTAGGTCGTCATACACAGTAGTGTACGGACTGTTTTTGTGTGCATGAACATGTCTGTTTGCACTGGTCTGGGTGTTACTATGTATAATAATTATGTGTTTAAGTATTTATGTATATCTACATTCTCGAAACCATAACACAAGCTATAATAAAATATGCTTACTTTGGGTCTAAATGGTACAAAAAAAAAGATACTGCTGCTGAATAGTGCCTAAATATTCTTTTTGTGGTCTCTTACGACAGCCAAGTAAAGGCACGGGATAAATGGTATACTAGACCGGAGACCAGACGGCCTAACGATTGCGAGATTGGAATGCAGGTGCATTTTTTATCGTTTAAGCACTATGCGACGCAAAAAGCTTTTAGCTTTTTCTGCTTATATTGCCGGATTCCATTGCCGAGCGAATGTCGTCAGCCAAAACAGTTTATTAATATAATTGTGGTGATCCTGTAGGTCAAAGCAGATTACTACTGACTACTACTTCTAACGTTATCACATCTAATCGCACAACAGTTAGTTTTAAGAATATTTGACCCAGTTGTTCACAAACATTAACTGCAATATGTAACGAGGTAATTATATCCAAGAAAACAAACCACTTACATAGTTTTCACCTAGACCTAAACCTAAGTCATGTAATTAGCTTGTCAATGGAAATGTACCAAGAACAATAAGGTATTGCTGTACTAAATGTAAAACAAACAGCCTCCGCTAATAGGAGAGCTGCGAATCGATCTGTCTGTTCGTCACTATATTGCTACAGTCAACATTTACTTTAGAATTTAATATTTTGTATGTAAATAGTATTATTTGATACAGGTACATCCCGGCTGGGTTTAATATGTGAAACGCGATTCGAGGTTGAGGAAATAGAATCTTTAAGTTTAAGCTTTGTCTTTGTTAGAGATAAAGGAAGATGAGGTTTTGTGGTTTTTAGTCTTCAGTTATACATGTAAAAGTTTCTGTAGAGTAATGAAATACAATAAGACTGTAAATTGTTGAAATAATAAACTACCTACTTAATATACGTGATGTGGTTACGAACACACAGATAATTTTCAAAAGAAGTGTTGCTTTCCTTGGCGAATGAAACATTTGACTCCTTCGCCTAAAATTTTTCGTGTACCTCGAAACACTGAAATCAAAATCAAATATCGAGTAGTTAGTGGTCAACCTAGTCTCAGGATTTGTTCAGGTTGCCCATAGAGGCATCTGACTTGACCTAACAACTGTTATCTACTTGGCACAACCGTGACCGACGTTAAACGTGCCCTCCGAAACGTGGAGTCGCTCAGATCAAATACCACTATGCGGTCACCCGTCCATGGGCCAGCCGCACTCTATGCTGCTTAACCCGCTAATCGTTTGCCGATCAGGGAGTGCAACGAGCTATGAGCGCCTCAATACTGAAATGAAGTGTACACTATGCTTTTACTGTTTCAATGGCACAATTGTGTGCATACCTACGCATAATAGAATGAATGTACTGATATAACAAAGTAGTTTCACATAGAAGTAGTAATAGATCTTACTGCTTTTAGCACGAATAGACCGGATATATCGAGGACATATTATTGCATTTCGTTATATTGTACGCAGGAGTCTCAATCGATACTATTATATAAAGCGGAAAAGATTGTTTGTTTGTTTGTAGTTCTAGAGGGAGGTTATAGGTTTATTTATTTATTTATTTATAATAGGGTTACCAACATAAGTACAGCATAATTATTACAAAGTGAACATATTAAATTTATAATTATTATTTTGCCTTACTGCACTTACAAATTATAGGTTACCACAGCATGCGTCAAAATTTTAATTTTATAGAATTTTAAAGTACTTACCTACTACAAAATAAATTATTACTAGTAATTTAAATATTTGATTTGTAATTACTTAATTACAAATTAAATTTATAATATGAAAATAGGTTATGAAATTGAAAAAAAAAAAAAGAATATTATAGGAAAATAAAATAAAATAAATATAATAAAAAAAGAAACAATAATAACGTCAATCTAAAGTACATCACTATCTTTTAGAAGTTTCATAAACTTAGGAAGGCTTTGAAAATTAATGTCGAGTTTGGGCAACTTATTTGTCAAATCGTTGTACAGACGGGCCAAACGTACAACTGGTGAATTACGACCCATTCTTGTTCTACAAAATTTGTTTTCGAACAATTTGCATGGGTATCTCGGTATTCTTGTAGGAACATTATATGCGAATTGACCAATCAGCACAGGATTGTCAATTTGGTTGTTCGTAATTTTATGTAATAAGGACATATTATTATCCAGATGAACCCGACGCACCGAAAGAGCGTCCAGATGGAAATGTTTTAATTTTTCAGTGTAAGTTCTAATTTTTCTTGGTATCTTAAAGCGGTAGGATAGACTGCGGACCAATTTTTTTTGTATTCTCTCTATTCTGTTTATATGAATATTATAGTCTGGAAACCAGACGGTGCTGCAGTACTCTAGTTTACTTCTTACATAAGCATTATATATCAAAATTATTGAAGAAGGGTTTTTGAAATCTTTAGTATTTCGGAGAATAAAACCTAAAGATCTATTTGCCACCTTTATAATTTGATCAATGTGATCTGAGAACCGCAAATGACTATCAACTATGATGCCGAGGTCTCTTATGGCATTAACTTCTTGCAGTTGGTCGCCACCTATTAGGTATTTAGAATGATACTTATTACGTTTCTTGGTAAACTTTATGTGGTGGCATTTTGTGACATTTAGAAACATTTTATTTGAAGTGCACCAATCTTGGAGGTTGTCAACGTCTTCTTGCAGTTGTTTACAGTCTTCTTCACATGAGATCCTTTTAGTCAACTTAAGATCGTCAGCGAAGAGGTATAGCTTGGAATGTTTGACACCTTTTGCCAGATCGTTGATAAATACGTTAAAAAATAGTGGTCCCAGTACAGAACCCTGGGGGACACCAGACAGCGCCAAAAAGCGTTCAGATCGTTCATTATCCACAACCACTTCTAACGGACGTTTTGTAAGGTAAGATCGACACCAATCTAGAATGTTATCTGTTATACCTAACATGTAAAGTTTGTCTAAGAGTATTCTGTGGTTTACCTTGTCAAACGCCTTCGAAAAGTCTGTGTAGATTGCGTCTACTTGTGACCCTTGATCCACGGACTCTATTAAATCTGAGGCATAAAGTACCAAGTTCGTGTTTGTAGATCTCTTCGCCATAAAACCGTGCTGCTCAATGATAATATACTTTTGTACATGCCTATAGATGATAGCGTGGACCATTGATTCAAAGACCTTTGCAATTGTGGAAAGTATGGTTAGTGGTCGATAATTGGAAATATATTCTTTTTTTCCATTTTTATAAATAGGTACAATCCTTGCTAACTTCCAAGTATCAGGAAACGTGCCGGTTTGTAAGGATTTGTTAAAAAGTATGCATAATGGCAAGGCTAATCTATTCGCACATTTTACCAGATAGATAGGGTGGACATTATCAGGACCAACTCCCTTTGTAGTGTCAATTTTTTTTAGTTTTTTATTAACTTCCTCTGGATTAAACTGAACAGGATTGATCACATCTAGAATATTCAAATTTGACTCAGAAGTATGGCTAAAAACATAATTGTTGAGATCATTGTCGTCTGCCTCATAGACCGAAGAAAAATGTGTGGCAAACATGTCAGGGATTTGATGTGTATCTGAATTTATGTTGCTATCTAAAATCATTTTACTGGGGTAGGATGAACAATTTCTTCTTAAATTTTTTATATGAGTCCAGAAGTATTTTGGATTTTTCTTTAACTCTGATTCTATGGCTAGTATATAATTATTGTAACATTCCTTTATCATCCTGCTGCAATCAGTTCTTAAATAATCAAATTCTAATTCATCCAGTGGATTATTATATTTTTTAAACCTTCGATGATACTTAAGTTTTCGTTTTAGGAGACGTATTAACTGCGGTGAATACCATATAGGATAGGACTTTTGTAGATTTTTTGACATTGGTATATGTTTAGTTATGGTATCATGAATTACTTCGTAGAATCGAGTTACCATTTCGTTTACATTTTCGTAAGGTTTAAGCTCATTCTCCCAGTCAACCGAATCAAGGTAGTGGTTTATAGCTGAATAGTTACCTTTGTGGAAGTTTTTGCGCGTTACTGTAATTGATTTCTTTAGTGATTCTACTTGTAATTTCATTTTAATTTCTAGTGCGGGATGATGTTTATCTATTTTCTTTATTGGTTGCAAACATTTGGCAATATTCAAGAACTCTTTGTTGCATACAATTAAATCTAGGATCTTGTTATTATGATTAGTAATATTATTAAACTGTTTTAAGTTATTTAGCATTAGAAAGTCTACGAGCCTACTAAACAATTCGTTATTACCGTAGCTCACAGGTGTCAAGCTAAAGGTATCGCCGTCACTATCACATTGCCAAGTTATACCACTCATATTAAAATCACCCGCAATCAACGTATATTCATAGTCATGACATTTTTCTAATATCGTATTAACTTTATCTGTAAATATTTTAATATTATTATTTGTAACTGGTGGTGGTAAGTAGATGGCACATATATTAAGTTTTGTTGGTTTGCATCCTTTTGTGACGGTGATCGAGACCCAAACGTCCTCACAATTGCTTTCATATTCGCTAACCCGTGCTGATATAAATTGGTTCGATACCGCTATCAAGACACCGCCTCCTCTTGATTTGGTTGAAGCAGTTGTTTCTCGGTTATATAACATCACGCTATTCGCGACGGGACGGGAGCGGAGCAGTTACCAAAGATGTAACTTAACATTTTCCTGGACACTACTGTAGACATGACAGATGTTTTATTGTCATCACGGCCATATCTCTTTACTGTCCCGAAAAGTGTTAACACGGGTGAAACCGCGCCGCGGAAGGCTAGTTATTGGTATAAAAGGATAATTATAAAAGAGGTAAGTTAAAAACGATAACACCAAATATTCTTAAATATGTTTTCACATTTTTCTGATAAGTCACTTACTCAAAGCTTTATCACTGTATAGAAGGAGCTTTTAAAAGCAATACTAACCTAACAACTAAATTTTAATAAAAAACGCAAATCAATCTAGTCAAACATTGAAAGGAGGAGGGAGGAAAAGGTGGAGAAAACAAACAAACAGTCGGAAGCAATTATTTTCTTAACGATCGACTGCGTTCACTCAATGCACTCAATGCAGTTAACAAAAGCCTTCTTTGAGCCTCGTATTGAAAAGACCTATTGTAGCCATCAGGTTTGATGATAGACTCAACAAGTGCTAGCTTAATATCCAGCTTTATTATTTATGAAATACAGTATAAACATTTTTAATTTGGTATTCGATACGAGGTGTATTTATCAAACAAAGAAAAAGAAAGAGTTTCTTGTCAATTCTTCTCACGCACGGCTATACTCTTGATAACGGTTCAGCTAGAATTTGGGCTTATAGCTTCTAGTTATGATGATCATTGTTGGGGCAGTATCCCAACAGTGTTGTTGTTGTTTGTTATGTGTTCCAAGTTTGTTGGATGCTGTGTTGATTGTTGAAATGAGTAGACGAACAGTTCCTTAGAAAGTTATATTGCTACTAAATAATGTATAAAATTAGATGTATAATGTAAATGTTACAAAACTATATTATTTATAATCATACGGGAATTAACGCGATCATGCATTAGGTATTTACATACCTTATTTTGCTTGACGTTTCGACCAGGTTACACCGGCCGTGGTCACAAGCAGACTGGTGAGGCGATGTCACGGCTCCGTATGTGAAGTAGATTCTAGATCTACCCTCACATTTTTGTCTTTCCACGTACTATCACAAAACACACTGACAGTGTCCCTATTCTGTATGCCGTCCGTATTCCGAGCGTTAACCGACTGCGCAAAGCGAGGTTGCGTAATTGGATTCCACGTAGCCGAGAGCTTGAAGCCGTCTTCCCTATTGAAATTTATGTGTTTCTTAATTTCAATAGCTTCTCGTACAACCCGAGAGTAATATATCATGCAACGCGAAAGTTTAAAACTATATTATTTGCTGAGGTAAGTGTGACGTACAATACTGTGGCCTACACTCACGGGGTCAATGTACAGCGTAGCTCATACAATCATAATATCACCCATAAGATTGCAACACGGCCTTTTTTTACCAAAGGGGCAGGCAGGCAGAGGTTCAACTTCCATGTAACAGAGGGCTAGCCTGTGATTCTGCTAATACTGCAAAATTCTTTACAGAAAAATCCAAAGCCACTTTACACGACCTGGGATCAAACCCGAGATAATGGCAGTACATACCTACATTACACGGTAGTATAGATCCACGCTATGTTTAGCATGAATACGCCAGATCTACCGAGGAAGTACTACCCTCTCATAGAAAATCGACGTAAGAGTAATAGTATCCATACTATTGCGTTTCGTTCGGTGAGTAAGAACGCCGGAGGCCCAATTTCTCACCTATCCTTTTTCTTGCCTCCCTAAATCCCTACACCTACCCCACTCCTTTCACGGTAGGCAGCCGCTTCGCAGAGTCCCTGGAATTGCAGGAGACTGAGACAATACCAGGGATTCTGAGTCATCCATGAGCGACAGTTACCACTTTTGCTACTTTTAGCTGTTTGTTTAAAAAAACCATACTAAGTACCAATCATCGAGGCAGTAATCAAAATTAAAAATAGGTGAGCTATGAAAAGGGAATAAAAAGATTTTTAAACTTTAACTTGTTAATTTTTGAACAAGGAACACTCGTGTTTCTTGCGAGATTAGTAGTGTCAATCCAATACATTTAATTCCCACCAAACTAGCATATTACTAGGTACTCTAATGTTAGTGTATAATTTACAGCGATGCACTTGTATCAAAAAACTAGATACCTAATCTAATTGACTGTGCATCAGACTTATCTATCTGAAGCCACTCAAATGCTAGAATATAACTGGTATTCAATGTATTCGAAGACCTGAGAGGTTAAACAACTCACTATCAATCTACACTAAGGTTTTTTTTACTATTTCTGTTGTCCGTTGGTCCGTCATAAGCACCCACAAGACAACTTTTGTTAATTTGTCGTGATGCGTAAACACATAGATATGTCAGTCAATCGTGTGTTAGTCTATTGGCCGTGTGGTTTCTATAAAAGTTTAAAACGCTAACTAAAAGACTTCCAAGTAATAGATAGCTGCGTTTCTTGCGTAATAAGTACCTATTGAGAAAGGCTCAATAACTAAGTCATTTTGCTCTAAGAACTATCAACTCTGAATTGAAAAAAATATAATTTGTAGATTCACTTTACGGTTTTGTTCAGAGTATATCCACTTCATTATACATAAATTGCCAAAAATCCACCGGTTAGGACTTGGTTCATAATGTACTTCAAGCATGTAGAAAGTTAAACTTCAAATTTATAGGCACACGCCCCAACGAGTTCGGTGATAAATTCTGTTCGCAAGATGAGAGCAAGTTTTTAATGAAAAAATTGCTTAGTGAATTATTTAGCTAGCAGCTGAAACTCGTGAAAGTTAGTTTTTTTTCTTTTCAAATAATAATAATACCATAACAACCACACAACGCCATCTAGACCCAAAGTAAGCATATATTAATAGCTTGTGTTATGGGTTCTAGAATGCGATAAACATACAATTTTTAACCAAACCAAACACCCAGACCAAATAGTCATGTTCATGCACACAAATATTTGCATTGAGCGGGAATCGAAAAGTTAAAAAATAAAAGTTATTTTAAGGATGGTTAAACGTTGTTCAAAGTCAATTTAATCATCAGCTGAAAGACGTTTAACTTCTATTTTGTCCTAATCGCCACGCTTTACAAGCCCACTGTGTGTTTGTCATATTTTGATCTAACTCACGTTCTTACTTCATTGTACGTTACAATAATCACGATATGAAATCATTTAAGTAGTTATTATCTATTAGGTACTATTGTTGACGTGCACACATATTGTACGTAGTGTTTTTGTTTTCAAAAAAAAATAGTTACCTACTACATAGTTACAATTATTATGTGTGATTGTATAATCATGATATTAGCGCTTTCTGCATCTGCTTTTTTTATATATTAGCCTACCAAAGTGACCCCACTCTGCCTGATGGTAAGCAGTCAGTGGAATCCAGAAGTGGCGGACACTATTCCAAAAGCCAAACTACTGGTATGGTGGCCTCCACTATGGCGGCTTAGTAAGATGCTTTTTCATGCCCCGTTTAAAAGACCCAGGATCAAAGTTAGATGGGAACACATGCGCTGGCAAAGCGTTCCAGGCTTTAATTATTATTTTATATTAATACTTGTTACTATTATAATTAAATCTTATACTAATCATTACATTATAAAAAAAGAAGTATCTAAGTATATTTACATCAGAACAAATAATAAACTATGGCTACGTATTACGTATACATACAGAAATGCAACACATGACACATAATCGTATACGGACGCCTGAACAATAACAAATAGCAATATACCGAACGATATTATTGCCTATCGCCGGCTTTCAGGCACCATCGTATTGTTCTATCAACTCGTAAGACGTAAGTATCTACGCTGAATAATTCCCGAGTGAAAGAGACACAGATATAAATGCAAGAGTTTTCTTTCTGTCGTTTGTCAGGGGTGTCACGTGCCACAAATTGGGGTGCGGCTATAGCCGACACGTTTTAATATATCAGGGTTTTGCGGTGGATATGTTCCCAATTGAATGAAATTCGATTAATTTTCAATCAGAGTTTATGATGATATGGAAACCAAATGAATTTGGTTAAGTTAGTTTATGATCGAATGTTTATCGGTTCAATAACTAAGTAAATTCTCTTGCCCGCTTCGGTTTAGCAATATTATAGCGAACGAGATAAATTTTTTACCCAACGTTTATTTTTATATTACAGGGAGTTTTACACCCATTGAAAATACAATTTATTATCTCGTGTGGACGTTAGCCTAAAGGTGCTCCCTCACCGCGAACATTCATCTGTAATGTACGTTTTTTTTTGTAACGTTTGGCCGATTTTGAGCGTTACATTTTGAATTTCGAATGTTATATATTACAGGCGAATGCTTGCGGTGAGGGAGCATCTTTACATTACACTGTGTTGTTGTAAATAAGTGGGTCGGTAGATAGCCCGTGGCAAACAGTTTCAGTAACATGTCTAAAGAAAGTGACTGCGTTGGTCTAGTGGTTATAGTATGTGGCTGGAAAGGTTGTGGGTTCGATTCTTACGTAGGACAAATCTTTGTGTGGCCTACAAATATTTAATCTGAGTCTGGAAGTTTTTGTGTCCGCTAATTTCATGTTTATAAAGTCTCCCGCGACACAGGGTTCTTTCTTTTAAGCGGAAATTGTCTTTTAAAAAAGAAAAAGAAAGAAAGACTTACTACAATGTACATATGTAGGAACACTACTCATATCGCTTGTTTGTCCTGAAATGATTGTTATTTTGAAGTACATGTCATAGCGCTCAGTTCGTGCAACAGGAAGTTCGTTCTTACAAGTATATAGATGAAAGAAATGGACTGTGGTTTTGCAGCTTCAATGTAAGCGAAATCCAAACCATCATCCAGCAATCGGAGAACCAAGAATAGATCCTTTGACCTAAAGCGGGCCTCACGTTGGCCTAAACACCTTTCGTGCGTCACGAGTATTCAAACCACGAGCTATTTATATAAGATTTACAGATATTTATTACAAAAACGATAATAATATATTCTGCTGTCATTAATCTGGAAAACACTTTACAGAAGCTATTCATTTGGTAGAAGTTTTAGTTCGATTCCTAAACGTGTTCCATACATTTTACTAGTGCCCAATTAACCCAATAATGGCGGTCAATGCGTATGTTAGTTTGACCGTGTCGTTTAAAAAAGTGGTTGACAGCATCTGCGATTTCCAAAATTGCTAAGATACGGCGATAATGACAAAACATGTAACTAATATTTCTTTTAACTTTAACAATGAAATAGGTTTACTGTATTAATAATTTTTGTTATAAATTGTATATCTGGTATTTTTCTATAAAACTCTTAGGTACTTTATGGAACAAGGTCGTGGTAACGATGAGTTTAAAGGCAAGATAGCTTATCTGTTTATGGTACTCATAAACTGGACTAGGCAAACTAGTGACGTCAATACATAGATTTAATTATACAGTATGTTAAGATTGTGTTTTTTTATATACAACTTTTATGGCAAACAAGAATATATATACCTGATGGTAAGTGATAACTATAACCTATGGATATGGTTATGTTTTCTAAGCATTGCAAAAATAATGCTTAGGAAACAACCAAGCTGCTGCCGACAAGGGAAGGAAAAGGGATAAGGAAGGAAGAGCGGAAAGGAAGAGAACCGAGGGGATAATGGGGCTGCCGGCTTTTAGGTAACAAGCTGACGACGTGCGATGTTTATACCCATAAAAGTACGGAGTAGCGGAAACTGTAAAAGTATTATTGCAAATTTTGTATATTATAAAGTTGTTATCAAATATAAAGACCAACTATTACCTAAATAATTGCTATTGTGTGCTAAATTTGCTTATTGTGTGTACCTATTTAATTATTTGGTAATGTTGACAATATAATATTAATGAAATGGTTTTTAAAGTTAAGTAGGTAAAGATTTGCTTGTCTTAACGACGAAATGTGCTGAGCTATCATAAAATTTAACAGCCTTGTGAACCATATTTCTTGCAAATAAATATTTCATTTCATTTCATTTCATTTAAGACCTAAATTGTGTCTTGCCGCAATCCTTTAAATCTCGAACGTTATTACGTTACTAATGGTATTATCCTTACTTCACACTCCATCATGCGGTAGAATAAAAAAAATTCAAAACACCAAATACTGTTTAGCATTATTGTCGTTGTAGATCAGCATGTCAGTTAAAAGAGTTCTTAATGCATTTGCAAAGAACGTCCTCCTCATTCCATCTACTTTTTTGAAGAACTAAGAACGATATAAAGAACTAGTACTTAACTCACCATGTGATATCTGATGTGAGTGCCACCAGATCGAACCCCCTCGTTCAGCTGTATCGAGCTCACGCTACCAGCGTCGTCATCCATGAAACCTGTCTTCTTGTAACGTGCCATCTGTAACAATAAGAAAAAGGAAATCAGTATAAATAATATAGATTATTTTTGAAAGTCTGAAGCTAGGGTATAAGCCCTTTTTTATTGCCTACAATGGCAGACGAGCCAACAGACCACCTGGTGGTAAGTGGCAATTGTCGTTCATGGACTTCTGCAATGCCAGGGACTCCCCGAAGCCGCTGCCTACCGTGATATCATGCTATAAGTGGTGGAGGTAGGCCCCCAGTATTGCGTGGGACTTACACTACGAAACATAACAGACAAAAAGTGTAACCAGATTTGGGACTGTGAATCATAGTTATGTCTTTAACTGGAATCAAACCCATAACTATGCACTGCAGTCGCGCGTTCCTATTGCGACTGCGCCTCCGAGTCAGACTTTTAAGTGTTGTAATGGGCAAAGAATATGCCGTACGCAACACTCGTTACAGTTTGTACGAGGTTTAATAAGTATGAAATTTGGCTGCAAAATAAAAGTAGATCCCCTAAGACGACAAATCAATCGGCCTAAAAATCATAACTAGATTTGCTTTAACCCTAGCTAGACGTAGCGGCATAGTTATGCCCTAAAATTTAATCTCGTCTCTGTGAAAACAACACTACAGAATATTCCAGAGAGAGATCACGTTTCAAACTTCAGAACCAATTAATGTGTTTGCCACAAAGTTTGGACACAACATCGCTTTACTGGAATTATGAGAGGGATATTTGTTTTATGAAAGTTTAAAGTTAGGAAAAGTTGCTTTTTTATATCAGCCTACCCAAGTGGAGTCACTCTGCTTGATGGTACGCAGTGTTGTCCAAGATAGGCTCTATCTCAAAAGCCCTCGTGTCGAAGTACTGACATGGTGGCCTCCACTTGTTGGCTTAAACGAAACATGCT
The DNA here is from genome assembly GCA_963082885.1 of Parascotia fuliginaria. Taxonomy (NCBI): domain Eukaryota; kingdom Metazoa; phylum Arthropoda; class Insecta; order Lepidoptera; family Erebidae; genus Parascotia; species Parascotia fuliginaria. Next base: position 4,513,838 of record OY720196.1, on the reverse strand, counting down.
AAGGACTAGGGTTTTAATTGAGAGATAGAAGTATGAAATACTGATCTCCAGGGGGCGTACCACCACCACTTATAGTAGTATTATTTTAGTCTTACGTTATGTTTTGTCTTTTTCTTTTTTACCATTTAAAACAAGTATAAAGACTAAGTAAGGTTATAATAAGATTGCTTTAATAAGGTTGTGGTAGAGTCCCGGGTGTTAGTTGTGTCTACATAGTCTATAGAGTTAAGTGTATTGCCTGCGTCACTTTGCATGCTACTTGAAACTGTAACTTACAAAAATTGTAATAACCTGGCGATTAAAAAGAGTGGTCGGAGTTTCTTGCCAGTTCTTCTCATAGCTCTACTTCGTCAGCGAACTGGCTGTAGGTTAATTTGCTGACATTTTGTAAACTTTGACGTTCATAAGTGTTAATTTAATTAACCTATATGAATAAACATATTTCATTTCATTTCATTACATAAAAACGTAAAAGTTTAAATTTCGTACCTACATTTTATTCTTTTGTTTTTCATACTCACATAGATAGATAAGCAGAAGTGTTACACGCACATTTTATTAAATTCCGTTTATGGGGCCAGCCTATTGCGATATCGCGGACACATTTCCAAATGGTTCAAATATATTTCTCTAATATATTCCCTCTTTAAATCTTTAGTGGCCTTATATGTGACACCCACAGGCTATAAATGATAGAAATAATAAAGAATACTTATTTTCCCAAAAACATGGTTACAACGTGATGGTTATGTTGTTTAAAGTACAGCATGTCTTACCGCATAACATTACAGTATGCAAAATAGACGTAGGTACTTATACATAGGTAGTAAGTACCTTACACTACAGAGCTGCTTAAATATAATAGCAGTTAAATATATCTTCAGGTTCGCAATTAAGTAAAATTTAGATGAATGAGATCATAAAATAACTTAAGACTAAAATATATAAAAAAGTAAAGTATGAAAATGAACTTTTCATATTACACACAATAATTCTTACATGCTTACCCTACTTCAAAGTAAAAGAAATTCGACCATACGTCAAATTTCCTTTTCTTTGACATTTGAAGATTCTATATTTTATTTATTTACAAAAGTACAAATTCTATACATATTTTACTGTTAATAATGGAATGTCACTTCTGTATCAATCGAAACCTATTTGGTTCCGATACTTAGATTATTATCTAAAATGTTTCACGACATACTTAATTATTTTTGAATCACGACTTCTCTCTGCTATGTATTACATAAAATGTAAACCTTCCAGATAAAAATAGCTAAAGGGTAGTGAAAACAACACCAAAATCCGTTGCGTGGAAAAAAGTTAGCGGGAAAAGAAACAAGAAAATACTACTATAACTAACTGTACTTTAATATTTAAACTACCTAATATTATAAATGCGAAAGTAACTCTGTCTGTTACGTTTATACGTCTAAACCACTGAACTAATATTAATGAAATTTGGTATACGGATAGATTTGACCTCGGGGAACAATATATCGTTTATCGCGAAAAAATGGCTTAAATATGGGATGAAAGTTTGTATGAAAAATAGTCAATGTAAACAGAGATATAACGACATTCACGCGGACTGAGCTGCGGGCAACAGCTAGTTAAAGATATTTTACAAAAAATGTAAATGATCGAACGGTTCAGCTAGCAAACAAGTGCCTCTCAGACTCTCTTATCATGAATTAAAATTTTGCAGAACGTGCGAATATAATTTTTTCGAACATCGAAAGGAGCATTTTTGAATCGCTCTCAAGATTAAGAGAGAAAGGGGCTGATGTTGGTGCAGACAACTTCTGTCCTGAGTAGTTATTTTTTAAATCAGTAAAACATAGCACAGATTTCGCTGATTTGAATTAAACAGAAGATCGCAATAATGGCTGCTGACAGCTATAAATACAATCACATTTATTGTTAACACTCAAATCTTACCCAGGATTTTCTGACGACCTTAGGATATACTGAATACACATACCTACTTAGTTAAGTATTAAAAACATGTGTATTTATTGTTTTTCTTTCAGCAAAATATCATCACAGCCAATGGTTTTTTTTCAGCAAAATATCAGGAACGATAAAAAGGGAAAGCACTTTTTTTTTTAATTTATGGCCGTTTTGTCTAATATATAGACAAAACGGCTAATAAAGCTTTTTAATAATTATGGTCCGACGGACATAACTAATTAGGGACTCTATTAAACAGAAGTTGATGGAACTAGAGCGTTGAAATAGTTCATTTAACTGTACTATTCGGTGTTTTAACGATACTTGTTGCAAGCATGGTGTATCTTTTTTTTTTTATATTTTCTGTAAAAGAAAGCTTTCGCACTTGCTAGCAGACTAGGCTAGGAGATCATCTTATTCGCTACACCGTATAATCTACGTAATGTCCAAGGTTAAATTGGAATCATAGGTACTACCTACATACGAATTGAAAATATCAATGCTTCCAGATTTAAACCTTTAACTTCGTGTTTGTGTCCTAATGCTTTATTACGTACTATACTTTATTCCATCCATCCAATCTCATACAGCTTTCCGACTCTCGTATAAGCGCTATTTCATTCGCATCTCTATAGATATCACTAGAACTAACAACATCAAAAGACCATAAAAGCGCTGCTTATCCATAACGTAAACAATTTTCAATGAGCCAGAGTATCTGGCCGGCATTGCAGCTTCGTAAACTGAGAAATAGAATCATATACTCTGTCCTTAGTGAATAGATAACGATAATAATGAATATTAAGTATTACCACAGATCACAGAAAATAAGTATTAAGCTCCCTCATGCTTACATCTCATTGTGATGTTACTACTAGTACTCATATGTTATTAAAGTGTGATGAGTGGAAGCAATACATCCTTAGATCTAGAAAATAAATCCATTTTATCTCGTCACGTTGTCATAAGAAGCGACTACATGAACACCTGAGAACAAGTACTAGCGCTAACTGCGTACAAAATATCATCTTATTCCTACCAAACGATGTTTATGGTAAAGTCCTTCTTGGACTCACATCCAAAGACTTATGTTCAGATGTCTTCAGACTAATAGCTTTATGCCATTGACCTTTTTTGTACTATACAAATACTAACTACAACTACCGTAATATACTTGTATCATTGTTCCGTATTCGTTTTTATTGTTACCTTTAAATGGAACATCAATAGAAAAGGACGACTGTACATCGCGTATTGTTATTTTTATAGTATTCATATGCTCAATTAAAGCCTGGAACTCTTTACCAGTGCATGTGTTCCAATCTAACTTTGATCCTGGGTCTTTTAAGCGGGGCGTAAAAAAGCATCTCACTAAGCCGCCATAGTGGAGGCCACCATACCAGTAGTTAGGCTTTTGGCATGGTGTCCACCACTTCTGGATTCCACTGACTGCTTACCATCAGGCAGAGTGGAATCACTTTGGTTGTCTAGTATAAAAAAATATAAAAATGTTATTAAAACCTTAAACGCCGTGGGTCAGTATGTATAAAAAAAGGTCTATGAGTTCTCTGGCGATTCGAATCGGCTAAGTGGAAACTGAATAAGAGGTGTGCAACCAATATCATGAGTTGGAAGTTCTAAAGTGACCTTTCAGGCTTACTGAAATCCGATAAAATGGATGCTTGAGTAACGCTAAATGTAAATTATACTCCGGTCTAACCAGGAAAAGCCGCATGGAAGAGTGTATGGACGGACGGGATCTTATGTTTTAATCCTTGTTTTTAAATGATGCTATTATTCTGCATCCTAATGCTTTATTTTTTTAATTCTAAGAGTCACAAAAAATAAATAACAATCAAAGCATAAAATTACTTGACCAAGAAAGATAACTTCACGAATATTTTACAAATCCACAATCAGTCAAAGGATTTCTGTGCCCCATTATTACTTATTTCAATTGAACCAAAATATTTCAGACTATCTTTTGATCTATAATTTTGTTCTACATGTAATAAAATTCAATAATCAACTTCTCTATCTCTAGTACCAAATATTTACCAAGACAATGTTTTCAACAGCCTCATTTCCTCTAGTAATCTGCTTAAACCGGGTTTTATTTATATAGGCTAAGTTCGCATTCTGGTACAGTTTGCGGGAAAGTATAAAATGTTGTCTTTATAAACATTTTACACAATACTATTACACTACCTGTATAAAGGAAATTTGAACGTAGAATTTTTTTAATATAAAGTTTTCTTTATACCACACAAGAAGTATTAGCATATATAAGCCCTGGGTAATAATAGAGAGAACTATACTACTCTATATGGTAGTCGATTAGCAAGTTAGCTTTTAAGATATTTGAGTTAGTCAATAATGTACCTAGAATAACACTATATGGACTAACATTTGTGTTTACGATCAGGCGAATCGCAAGATTATTTATCAGGAAAATAGTAGTACCTAATCGTAAAAATCATGTAAGATGCCCTTAGAAAATACTAACTTAATTCGTTGGTTGTCATTTAAAGAATGTCTTCCCAAGTTTGGATACTTCGATATATTTTAGGATAGCAGACTTTTTATTTATGTGGACTCACCCTTACACATTTTAATCTTACAGTAGGACTATACAAGGTCAACGCGCCTTGTTTCAGTGTATTGTATAATTTTATGCTCTCCCAATTTTCCTAAGGTCAAGCTCGTTTAAGATGTAATTTTTATCATGTATATAGGATTATGAATAATGTTGAGATTACAGTCTGCTTTAGCCTAACAGTTTGATGTATGCTAATTTTTTAGGATAAGTTACTTTTATTACCTTATAAGGTACGTAATGATGATTTTTCATTACTCTACCGCTCACTATAGCTAATTATGTATATTTTAAATTTCCCTAGCGCAATTAGTCACCAATACTTAATGCCTGTCACATAAGAAGTTGGCAAGTAAAAATTATAAAAACATAGGGCTCAAAAGAGTAGCTGTTGCATTTATCAATCCGCCTGAGATGCGTCACAACGAACACCGAAATGTAATGAATGGGAATTCCTTTAGGAAGTTAAAAAGAAAAACATATCAAGACTCAAGGAGTGTTATTATTCGACTCTTCTTTAAAAAAGAATTTGAAAATAATTATTTAACAGAATATAAACGTATTTAATAACCTAATTCTACTACTATTCTATCACAATAATGTACTCTGTGATCACAATTTACCATCAACGTAGTGTTACACAATTCGTGCAAAACTACCTTTACTCTCGATAGATGGCGTTACTAGAAAAATTAGATCGCGATATGGTTTCGTTACCACTTCTTAGAGACATGGCCGCTCCAGTAACCATCTTCACGATATATGTATTCTTGTAATAGAAACAAGATTTATCTTGAAAGGGTGTTGATAGGCCAAAAGTCTGATCAACACCCACAAAATTAAACTTATTTACATAAATCCTTGTACGTAAAATTGTTACCTTTAAAACATATAACTTACGAACAATTTAAACAATATTATGAGTGGACTGTATTTTTTTTTATACAATTTTGGTAAAAAACAAGCATACAGCCTACCTCATGTTAAGTGGTAACCGTAACCTATAGAGATGGCTGTGTTTTCCAAGCATCGCCAGAAGTAATAATGCTTATAAAACACAACCAAGCCGTTGCCGACCACGGAGAAGGGGGTGAGGAAGAAAAAGGAAAACAAAAGCGAACCGAGGGGGTATTTGGGCTGCCGGCGCTCTCACTCTATGATAACGAATATTCTTACGTCTATCTTTTATGTGAAGGTAGTACTTCTTCGTTCGATCCAGCCCATTCATGCTGAAACCAGCGTGGATCTACTACCGTATAAATTTCTTGCTATTTCTTTTTCTGTTAAGCGAACTGACTGCTTTTGTTATTTTCGCTTTCATATAATGTGAGTCGATCATGTGATCTAAATAAATAAATTAATAGTTTCAGTTTTATTTATGCTGAATTTCGGATTCCACTACACCCACTGAATTTTAAATTTATTTTTATCAGTGGAATGGTGGAATCCAAAAAAATATTTATAACATTCACGCACACGCACTTGATTTATAAAAAAAAAAGTTTGCATCCTACGAGTTTATTAAACGAAATTTTATAATTTTAGGAACGAAATAGTTATTAATATTTTCTTGACAATGTTTACACGTAGCGCAAGTAGCGCCTCTAGCGGCTACAATCTGAACTTTGCAATGTCAGTGCTTCTAATTTCAATAATAAGTAGGTTTATCGGATTTAGTTCTCATAGTTTGGAAACTCGCACTATTTTCGATGCATAGATTAATGAAATATTTAACCTGAGTATATGTTATCAGCTCTTGTGCGATATATTATTGCTGCTTAGACTTGATAATATCAGTGTTAATATGTCGTAACTAAATATATTTTAAATTCACTGGAATTGTCATTAAAGAAGGTTGTTTAATACGCAACGTGTAAAAGTTCTCTCTAAATTAAAATATAACTAAATGATTTATTTTAACAAATATGTAACACAAGTCAGATGTCTATAGATATACGTACATAGTATATGTCACTACGTAGTAAACATATTATCTACAGTCTTGTCCAAATCCATTTTCGGACAATGTAAACAAACAGTCTTTTCAATATTTTTCTATCAAAAACTCCATAACCGATGACACATGAATTTATACATATTCTGTTCACTATATACTTCATTTTGTAACAATTTTTACTAATGGTTAATAATCAAATCAAGATTATTTCATAAAATTACGAATTACTTTTTGCGGTCGAATAAAGACGTCAAATTGATTGACAGTTTTATTTTTTTTGTACTCTCTATTGTCTTTGAAAACCAATGTTGTATTTTATTATAAGAAATAAGTTTAACGAATACCTACATAATCATAGGTACATAATATTTGTAATTCATCATTTATATTGGGTTTGCCCTAGCAGGTCTGTTCATTTGTTTTATTGTAATATAGTACCTATAATTAAATCGTAACATACATACAAATTCCATTTAGTCCATATTTTACAAATTTTCATTAGACGGGAAAATATTCAAAAGTATCTCAATCTTTGCATTTAGAGGTCAATGCTTACTTAGTTTAAATTACATTTATTTATTAGATTACGTACATTGTTTGTCTTATTATCTTAATGTTTATAAATCAACGATTACAATAAAATACAAACCATATTTAACATAAATACAAATATTTGGAGTGATAAATTAAATAGAATTAATTTATTACGCAAATAGAGTATTCGTAAACGTAGGTAATATTATTTAAAAATGTAAGAAAAAGGACGAAAAATTATTATTTAACAATGTATTGATGTCATTAATTTTATTTTTATTATCATTGTCCCCATCACTAGTAAATTCATGAAACCATAGACAATGGCAATATAGCGGATTGTTTACATTGTACGAAATTGGAGTTGGAATGGACTGTACTATTTATCCATCAGCCTTAAAACGGCGGACCCAATTTAACCGCAACAGGTACATTTTTGTCAAACTGAATTACTAAATCTTCATACGGAAATACAAAATAAACCATTTTAAAAGAAAAGTTCGAATTATTTGCTATATCACACAGAAAGTAGGTCAGATATCCGCTTTTATGAGGATATAAAATCCACCGTAGTTGGATATCGGGCGGATATTTGAAGGAAATGGCGCTTATGTTCAACAGAGAGAACTGACGCAGAGAAATTATTGGCGAGCTACTAATGCGTAGTATGAACCTATAGTGTAACAACGGGGTGGAATAGGATAGTGTTTCAGCTCGATAAGAAATGATGAAGAGTGAAGAGTAGGAGGAAAAAGTGAGATAAGAGCTAAAAGCTTTATGATATACTAGCGACCCGCCCCGGCATCGCACAAGTATTATGCTGATACTAAATATACTACAGAAAGTCTTTAAGCAACGTTGAAAGCTTTTTCGTCATTAGACAATACAAACATGGTCATTGTTTTCTTTAGAGGCCGGCGGCCCCCAGCCGCTACTGCCGCAACCGTTATGTCTCTGCATTAAATTAGAAACCTAAAATTACCAGTGTTCCTCTACTTTATTTTGCACGTATTATACATATAAACCTTTCTCTTGAATCACTCTATCTAGTGAAAAAAACCGCATCAAAATCCGTTGCGTAGTTTTAAAGATCTAAGCATACATAGGGACAGACAGCGAGAAGCGACTTTGTTTTATACTATGTAGTGAAGAAACGAATTTGTTTTACTTTAAAATCTATTACTAAACTACTCATCGACCACTTTATTCTTATTACTACTACTAATAAAATTCACCTAAAAATTTGAATGCTTGAATAAAGCGAAGTAAGAGCATTCGTAGATATAAATTTTTATTTTTGAACCCGCGGGCCAAACGGGCTGTGTTGACCACACAATCTTTATCGATTTTTATCCTTCTTCTCTTCAGTGTTACACCAAACAGTTCATTACTCTAATAAAACTATTCTTACAAAACAAAATCTTGTAGTAATTATCCCATAATTATGGGTAATGTGGTAACAATGTCAATATGTAATGCAATGTATAGAGCGCAAGTTTGTTTCTTTGAACGCGCTAATCTCTGGAACCACCAGTAGGCTTTAAAAATTATTTTTGCTTATGATAGCCCGGTTCTCGAGGAAGGTGATAGGCTATGTAGCGACGGGAGCAGAGTAGTAAGCAAAAACGCTGATGAAACGGCGCCGCGGAAAGATAGTTATTTCCGCAGCGCGGATTAACCCACGTCTTTGGCTACTGGTCTGCTCCCGTCGCCAGAAGCGTGATGTTACATAGCCTATAACCTTCCTCAAGAACTGGAACTTACATACGCAACTTACATTTCAAATCCTATTGGTAGTTCCAGACAAACAAACAAACAAACTCTTCCGCTGTATATATTATAAATAGTATAGATTTAGTTTTTACAGTATAAGAAACTAAAAATCATATGTCACGTAAAGAGAATGAGACCCAAAAAACTACAACTAGTACTGCAATAGGCAAATCACACAGAATAAGATGGCGAACAATTGCCTCCAAAAAACGTTCAAACTTAAAGGTCATGACCCTCAACAAGGAAACTCCGCAAGAAGCCAAAAGGCAAGGCCAATTGGTAAATAAAATATTAATGTTTTGTACAATGTAATAAAAGAGCAAACCGATATTATTACAGTGGTTTTAAGATGCAACAGTTTTAATGGGACATTACCTTTACCTTGCAGAAGACCATTTTGGCAAGTAGCGGTTACCAGTGTCCTTGACATTAGTATTGTAGTTTTAGCCTTGTGTTTTTATGCGACGGTATTAACAGATAATCGGCTTCGAACCTGATGCTTCGTCACGACTTGCTTCATTTGCTACATAGAATGGAAAATCTTTATTGTACCTACTTACACCATCTATTTTTAACATTATTAAATTTATGCATTGAAAAACAATTTATACAGTTGGCAGCTGCACGTGGTGTAACGCTAAACTTCTTCGAAACCTTTGGATGAACTATGATAGGTAAGTACAATATTAGATACAGTGTGCAAGATATAATAATAAAATGAAATATTTGTAAACAATTTTGGCAAATAATAATGAAAATAAGCGTGGAGTCTCTTCGCGCGGCAGATGTGAAACTTCGTAATGTAGAAATTAAAATAGGAAAGGAGTAGAATTTGATTTTTAGTGAAGTCATAGAACTTTATTGACATTCACAATTCTCTTTCTCTTTTACAATTACTTTCTACCTTTGTGTATCCTTCTTTCTCTCTAGCTCTTGCGTTGGAAAATTGAACGCTACTCGTTGCTACGCAACAGTGCTTTCATACCCCCTCCATGGTAGCGTTAAACGTTTAACGCAACCAAAAAAAACTTCTTAGAAATCGCATTAGAAGTTTCACTTCAAAATTATAAATAGATGACTTGTTTTTTAATAATCGACCCTGTTTCCTCAAATAAAATTTTGTAGCTATTTAACACTAAATTACACACGCAACGTGCGTCACCATTGCTAAATGACGTGATGTTAGAAAAACTTATTTATTTTTTTCAGGTGTCTAGCTGTTTGTTCATAAGGAAACCAAAAACAAGGTTTATTCTTATTTAAACTGTATCCATATGGAACTTGGCAATAAAAATATACGGTAGTAGATCCACGCTGATTTCAGCATGAATGGGCCGGATCGTCCGAGGAAGTACTACCCTCTCATAGAAGATCGACTTCAGAGTAGTAGTATCCGTACTACTGCGTTTCGTTCGGTGAGTGAGAGCGCCGGAGGCCCAGTTGCCCCCTTCCTCTTTCCTCACCTCCCATATTCCCTTCCCCTAACCCCATTCCCAGCTGCCATAGTGGGGACCACCATACCAACAGTTTAAGACGATGGCTTTTGGTAAAGTGGCCACCACTTCTGGATTCCACTGACTGCTTACCATCAGGCGGGGTGGAGTCACTTTGGTGGGCTATAATATAAAAAAAAAAATCTTTAATTTATAATTATAATTAATTAGTTTCTCGGTGACAAAACGTCGTACGTAAACGAAGTACAATCCCCTAAAAACAGTGCAATGATAATTCACCAGTTTGTTCTATTATAGCTTGTTACCATGGCCAAATTCAATTGGTTAACTCAGTAATTTGGCGTAAAAGCAATTGTAGCAAAACACCAGCATATTCTGTGGACTAGCAGAAACATTGTAAATTAAGTGTATGAAGCCAATGGCCGACATGTGCGATAAATTAACGGCAATTGAAGCGCCAGCAATATGGACATAATACGGGTAGTGGGTGTGTATCTGTAATGAAACTGAGTTCTATTGTTCCATACATTTTAGACGAAACATTTATTTGTTGTGGAATATTTAGGGTTATTAAGCTCCTTTATTATGCCTGCCTACAAAATTGACTATCCTCTGATAATAAACTAGGATCCATGGGTGGTGGACGTCACCAAAAAAGCATTGTGACATGTAATTTTATTCTTCGCATATCAGACTCGGGACCAAAATTCGAAAGCAACATATAGGTACCTGCTTGTTTACAAATCCAGGCATAATTTGAGGGACAAGGTATAAAGTGTGGAATCGTTTGGTTCGAAACCCTTTAGATTCATATTTTATTATTGGATTTATATAATAAGGGATTGCCAGGTTAACAAGGAGCTTACAGACGGTAAGTGGTAATCCCTACTTGTACAAATCACAAGCGACAAGGGCTTTATATTACAGATTACATACTCTTCCTGTGGTTGACATCGTGTTCCCAATTTCTTCCAGCGCATTAAAAAATTCATGTTCGTTTCAATGCATCAATGTAAAATTTAAAGTTACTGAATATTCTAGTACTAACTAATAGTGGAAATGGCAAGTGTAGGTACCTAAATTCATCACGGAAGAAACTATGTTGAGCTCTCAAACTCTCTCTTCATAATTCCGTTCTTAAAGCTAAATTTAGTTCTCACAGAGCAAATGGCCGCGAACAATGTTTGTGTCAACATTTGTGTTGTTTGCATTATACAATAACTAGGCATTTATAGGTACAAGTTAGTATTATATTATGTGTAATAAACATGTCACTATATCTTGGGCTGCACGAGCAGTGTTGTTTTATTTCATAGTGACGACAACATCGAAGGTGACAGAAACATATGTCTAAATATGACATAGGTGTTACTGATGGTCATCACTATAGGAATCGGGAAGTGACGGCCCCACTACCAACACAGTACAAACAACATATTAGATTCCCAACACCCAATAGCAAAGAAATTCTGCTGACAAAGAAAGAACGGTAGCGTCGTGATACCACAATAATCATATTGCTTTAGATCAGAACAAGTGGAAACCTGTGTGTTCTACTCAGATTCTTTGTAAACATAGAAAATACGACAAGATCTTAATATATAGAGCGTTTGTAGGAAAATTACTTGTGCCAAAACATGAATCTAATACTTTGTCTAACCTACCGAACATAATTGCGAAACTTTCGATTTCTTTCAAAACTTGTTGTTAAGTAAGTTTGCGGGAATATTTCCTTTAGTTATGTAAATATTGTTGTTGAACTAAAATAAATTAACTTCTAACTATGATACAACATCGAATTACTGCAAAGTAATAAAAACTTTCTTAACTGAAACCTGCATTGCGGCTTAGAACTGAAACGCAAAAGTGTAATTCCATTTAACAAATTGTACTTGTGCAAGTATTTATATCCGTAATTCGATACCATCATGTAATACTGTTTTGGTTTCCTTTTAAGTTTGAAATCAATGGAATCGTTCACGGTTGATTGGTCGATTATAGGCACTTTGACAGGTGCCTGGACCTGACGCCTGAGTGCTGACACCTCGTGGGCGCCATTTTAGAAAACCCTCATTCATTATGTAAGTACTACGTTCACAGTTTAAAAATTTTAATATCTGGAATTATATAAAAAAAGTCTGAATTGCCAATCCGCCTTGAACAAGCGTGACAAAAAATGCCTCATTGCTACTTTGTATGAGAAGGACTTGATCCTGCTATAGGACAGTTCAAGTCTGGTAAGTATTATTGTTATGTACCACAGGGTGTAATTCAGTAGTGAACGTTATGACGTTTTATACTGATTCTTTTTGATAATTGATTAAAGACTTTTTGTTCTCAAACGTTTATATTTTAGCGTCAATCTGACGTGACATAAGAAACGAGTTCTACGAATCGCATTTACACTTAAACTATACTTAGAGAGGCATTTCACTACAGAGTCAAAGCAGCTCTCCCGATTCAGTAGTTTCTCCAAAAGAACCACTACAGGAACTACTAAAATGAAGGCCCGCAGATACGTTCTCTTTTTGAATGTTCTCTTAGTTTCTGAAGACTTTATATCTGTGACCAACTTCCAAATTACAAGTTACTTTTGCAAGTAAATGAAAAAAAATTTCAGTCAGCCAAAGAACTTTCTACCAATCGAGCAGCAGCTAAATGGGTCCCACATGTTCTACTGAACAGTTCTACGGTAGAACAAATGGGATTTTTTTTCTCACGATGTTTACTCATTTTAGCATTGAAGCATACAGCGTGTTGAGTAAATAAAGTACATTTCACATTGAAAGCTTTTTCCAATTGAGATTACAGACTCGATAAGAGCGTGATCGATATCACTGCCTGGTGGTATGAGTTTTGAATAATGGTGTACCGGAGTTTCAGATCTTGAGTTTATTTAGAAATGAATTGAACCTGGCCTTTCGTTTATGGTGTTTTTAATAAGCTATCACCAGAAAATAAGAATAGCTTTCTAGTATTCTGTCATCACAAAAGAAGAAGCTGAAAATTGCAGCACACCATATATAATGCTTCTAGAATTGGCGTTTTCTTATAATATAATATGGACTATCGCTGTTAAAACACCTTTATTGGCATCTTGCGTTTAAGGTAACTCGATCAAAAGGGATTGAATTCTATGGTTAATGGTTTAAGAACCATATTTTCTCAAAAGAATTATAACGGAATTCACTTATAGAGAAAATTAAATATAACTTATTATTAAAAAAATTGTCTAACAGAAAGTTAATAAAATTTTAACAATTAGAAATCTTAATAAAAGTTTGTAATTTTAAATTCTTGGTATTCTATTGTACATTTGTTATTAACTAGGTAGGATGACTAAATATGCAGGGAATCAGAACGGAATTAAAGAATAATAATAACCCGAGGGGATCAGATCTGGGGGATCGGACCGGAATAACTCGGTTTTTACGGTATTTTCTTTTACTACATGACTACTTATAATATATCTCTCTATCTCCTTTATTATACTGATTTGTTGATTTTTGTATCTCATGTCGGTAACCAACTTAAATGGTTTGCGTGTCGCATATAAATATTATCGTCGCTATGCTTACGTTCAAAGTTGCTTAAGTTTTAATGATCAAATAGTATGCAAAAGGTTCATTTATTATACCTACGTAATAATATCAGCGCTTAGTATTATTAATCTGGCTTTAAGTATTCATTTACAATAGAAACAAGGTCACAAATAAGATAAACACTTGCCTTAATATTTTTTTTAACTAGTAGATAATATAAAATATTTCCGCCCTTTCCTCTTTCCTCACTCCCTTCTCCTAACCCCATTCCCAGCCGCCATCTCAGCAGTATAAGACAAAGACTTTTGCTATAGTGGCCACCGCTTCTGGATTCCACTAACTGCTTAACATCAGGCGGAGTGACTTTTGATAGGCTAATTTATATAAAAAAAAAAAATTTCTTCATCCCGTATTTCTCAAACACTCAACATCGTTAATATTATAATTTTAGCCTAAAGACATTCACTGCTGGACATAGGCTAATGAGTGTCATCGTTCTAACCGATCGTGAGCTGGATGGTACGCCTAATACATCTGTTGCCCATCACCTTTTAAACATTTTCTACCCCACCGGTCATTAGTTCTGCGAACTATGTATTACCCATTGCTGCTTCAGTAATGCGACTTTGTGGCCTATTAAAATAGAAATTCGGCAGAGGAACAAAAAAAATCTTATTTCTCTTCCATTAATTTTCCTCACTTTTCTGTTTGATGACAATGACAACCCTAATAAGCTAAATGCATGATAGTGATTCATGCATTTCATAGGCATCTAGGTCACCTGCAATCGCTTTCTAGGCCTACCATAGCATACCATAGCCCTAAAATAGCTGTAATTAATCATAGAGTATTTACTAAATGGTTTATATATTGAATAAATATGTCAGATGTTTCTTACAAATTGTAAAGTTACGCTATTTATTCTTTTAAGATTAACAAAACCCCCACTAATAAGCTATTAGGACTTCCCGGTCGATCCGGCCTATTCTTGGTGCAACCAACAAGGATCTACTACCGTAGGAAATCTCGTCATACAACGTAATTTCGTATGTTCCACAATGAAGTACGCATAAACATGCATGTTTTTCTCACTGTTTTTACCCGAGAAAATTTTTTGTTATCATAGTAAACACCAGGGCGCTTTTACCATAAGTAAACATGGGTGCATGTTTTTCACTTAGTTAGGTATCGGTACCTACGGTGTTTTGTGTTACCCGGGAAAATGTTTAGTTATCAGAGTAAATACCAGGGGCGCAGGGTGGCAAAAACTGCTGCGCCATCACACTACCTATATGCCGCTTACGACTCTTGATACTTCGCTCTTATTTAATTTATATTTAAAATGAAATGCAGCAGCATTGTTCGCCAGAGACTTATTAACAAAACCCCTGAAAACAAACCTCTAATAAATTTTTATTAGGTACTTATCTTCTTTAGATGATTAATGATTTTTGATGAACATTGTGCTTCGTCTTTAACATATTCGGTCCTTTTTCTATGCCTTTGTAATAAATAATTAAAATTGCAAGAAAAACATTAACTTTGATAAGGTTATTTAATTTTTGGGTACTATTATAAAGACACATTTAAAGCGTACATCTAAAACGTACGTAAACGTACAGCCGCTGGCTACCGTGATATTAATGCTTTCTTTCGCGTGTCTAGTAAATGACAACAGATTCACTCCTTGTGACCCAACATTTCTGACGACACATGGGTATTATATTCCTCTGTCTTTATTTGGAGTAAATAGGCGTATCGAAAACTAAGTATAAGTATCAAAAGTTGAATCTCACAATGAGTTTTGAAATGGTATCCACCAATTTTAGACCTGTCTTAGGTGCTAAATACAAAGTGGAGTCACTTTAGTAGACAAGCTATAAAATTACCGAAAAACACGCAGAGCAATTGCAAACAAAAAATAATCGTTAACAATATGTCTACGTCCGAATGACGTGAGCTAATATAATTTTGTCATGCAAATAAGTATTTAATGTCACTCATGATGACATGACGTCAAACATTGTTTAAATGATAATGAGCTTGTCGTGCAGTGCATTATTTTGATGACTTTACTTGCTCGTTTTTTTATTTGACTTTCACAAACATTACATGCTTCTTCGCAGGATTAAGGACGATAGTCTTAACAGAGGATGATTCTGCCAGTCCTGTGTTGGATTTTTTTGATGTTACGGTCTAACTGCTACAGAACATGCGCATGGGCGCTCCTGGGTTTCATAAGAGTACCAACTAAAGGGGTAGCTGTGTACATCACGACACTAATTAAAAATATTAAATGAAAATGATAGGACGAGGATGACAGAAGTAGAGCTTTTTAAAACACGTGGACTGAAGTGCCACCCTTCCACAGTGGAATCTAAACGGTCTCGAACCAAACGATTAGCACTTTAGACTTTAGTTGCTTAAAGCCTGGAACTCTTTACCAGCGCATGTGTTCCCATCTTATTATAATCCTCTAGGCCTCTTCCAAGACGCGCCATCTTTCCCGATTCACAGCTGTTTATATCCAATTTTTACCAGCCGAATAGACAATAGGGTAGCAATTAATAAAAGTATATTGTTTCTTGTCAGTTCGATCCACAAGTCTACCTGGTTAGTAACATGTAGGTAAATTGGCTATTATTTCCTTTTTGTTATGATCACGTTCATGAACATCACTCAAGTGGCCTAAATGAATAAATGAGACTGTGCGATGGATAACGCGATACGTTAAGCGGTCATCTATTTGTATTTAAAAAGTCTTTATCTAGGTCTACGAGCGTAGGTATTTACTTAAAGGACTTATACACACAAGACTGAATTAAATCCCAAAAATGACCTATTATGTGGCACTACAATTAGTACTTGCTCATTTTATTTCTTTACCCTTGCGAAAAAAACTTCCCTCTGCTGATGGTACAGTCATTGAATTATACGAGTGGTGACCACAATTCTAAAAGCTTTCGTGTCAAACTAATCAAACCAAACTAACACGGTGACCCCACTGCAGCTTTTTGACACCCCGCGAAAAAGAGCCGGCATCAAAATCGGAAGAGCTCATGCATATAGTGCCAGGTTTTTAGCGACAAGTAAGATAAGTATTAAGCACTGAACCGTGAAGTTCGAAATTCTTTAGATTCAATTGTGAAAGGGCACTTTTATAGTCAAAGGAGTTCAAGTGTTTACTTTATAAATATAATAGCAAGTATCAACTAGCTTGCCCGGGTTTTACCCGGGTCTTTGCTTACTGCTCTGCTCCCGTCGCCAGTAGCGTGAAGTTATATAGCCTATAACCTTCCTCAAGAACTGGGCTATCATACGCAAAAAGAATTTTTCAAATTTAACTGGTAGTTCCAAAGATTTGCGCGTTTAAACAAACAAATACACTTTTCCGCTTTATATAATAGTATAGATAGATCAAATATCATTATTTGTATCGAAAAAACTATGAGAGATTATATCGTTACTTTTTTTATTGTCTACAGTGAGACAAGCCACCAGCCCACCTGATGGTAAGTGGTAACTAAAACTATCACTCATGGACTTCTCTAATACCAAGGGCTTTGCGAAACCGCTGCCTATTATGAAAGCTCTTTTTTAACCAAGTAACTTTCCTAAGTTCTTCAACTAGAAATTGCGACGTTCTATACATAATTCATTGAGATATCGATTAGAAGTGACATTGACACAATGTCATGGCCAACGGACGATGGGACGATGTTAATAGCTAAACGATAACACACACACCCTGTTTGACATCCACTCGATTTACCATGTAGGAATATTTGTTTTTATCTGTCAGTCGAATGAAAGTTAATGTTCATTAATTTGTTTATAGAATTGCATATATTTAAGTTAATTAATGGATGACTCAGCTCTTGGATGGGTGACGGTCTACCCTTTTTTTTAAACAAATTTGGAAGCAAACACCTAATGGTAAGTGGTAATCGTAACTCATAGGCACGGCTATCTTTATTTTAATAATGTTTAAATACACAACAGAGCCGTTGCCGACTATATAGGAACGGGATGAGGAAGGAAAACGTTAAATGTAGAGAACCGAAAGAGTAATTGGGCTGTGGGCACTCTTCTTCACCTAAAGCATAGGATCTGTGCTGGTCAATCCGTGTGTAAATGTCACCGCGAGAATGGATGACGGTCAATATGTGTATTTCTCAGGTGATGACGGTCAGCCAATAAATTTATGACTAGCCTTTTGATAGAAGACGGTCAACTCTTGGATAAATGACGGTCCTCCCTTTATAATAACCATTTATTTCAGGCATCTAGAGCCCATTAAATTTCAATACATAAATGACAAAAAAACTATAAACTAATATGAACATATTTTATATAATTTAAAATTAAAAACTACTGTAACGGCGATATAAGGCACCCTTCGGCCAGAACTCCTCCTTGATGAAGGTCTCTAACTGTGGAGTTGAAGCCTGCACCACGAACGATGTAAAATTTGTTTTGTGGCGCGCCTCTAACTTCTCCACCCTCAAGGTCAGTCTTTAGATGGGTAAAGATGGTCAGCCCGTGCATACGTGGCAGTCAACTCATGTTGACTGCCACGTATGCACGGGCTGACCATCTTTCTTTTCTTTTTATCTGTGTCTGTTACTATAGAAACATGTTTGATAATAATTATTTGTGGGTAGTCAGAATCATGAGAAGTAAGTGAACTCCCTGTGTTGTCCAGCAATTGCATTGTCGAGGCGAGATGTCAGTCTGACAACAGAGCAGAGAAATGTATCGGATTGACGTATCTTGACGTGGCTATGTTGGCGTTAGCTTATGTCAAGCCCATACATTTTAATCTATTCTATGAATAGAATAGAAATCCATGCTATTTTTCTAGAGCCTTAGGTTACACTAAGTAATCGACAGTAATAGCAATTTCTTTTTGTGGCAATAGTGACAGGCATATCTGAACAAACCTTGAAGTAAGCCGTCCCATCATTATCAAAAACCCATTACGATGCAAACTACTGTTATCTTTGACCTTGGCAGAGATGACAGAAACAGACAAGATACGTCCGCTATCAAAATAGCAAAACATGTAAATAATAGATAATACTATCAGAGTTTATTCTATAAATAAATCAAGGTTTTATTAAAATCATAATTGTTATAGTATAGTATACAGCAATTTCAATGGGATAGGCTCTTGATCCAGGCAGTGGTATTGTTGACAAATATATTATAGGCGTCATATAGGGTCATTTCATCTTTTCTCGTGGTTATTATATAGGTAAATGGGAAATTTAGGGAACGCCATATAATATATAAATAACTAGTTGTTGCCCGCAACTTTGCCTGCGTAAATGTCAGTTATCGCATTATAAGTATATTTACTAATTATGAAATAGGGGATGAATATTTATATGGAAAATCGTTAAGGTATAAACTAAATAGTTGTATGAAAAGTCATCAAAAAACCTAAACAGTGATAATATGCTCTGTTTAGTTTGTACCTTTAAACCATTTTTTACTATAAAAGTTATCCTATGTTCTCCAAGGTCTATTAGTATATCTATACCTACCAATTTTCATCAAAATCGATTAATTGCTTTAGTCGTGAAAGCGTAACAGACATAGGTACAGACAGATTTACTTACTTTCGCATTTATAATATTAGTATGGATAAGTAACGTTACCTGCGTACAAAATATTACCTTACTGCGGTAAAGGAAATTACCTCCTTTGAAAGAAGTCTATAACCTACGATGGACGTTTTGAATAATGGTAATTACGACAATGTCACATCAATAGTGTTAAAATTGTGCTGAGCCTGTTTTAAGTCACAAAGCCCACAACAAATTATTTTTGTAAAGCCTATCAACGCATTATCACAGAAGTACCTAATACCGTGCATCAGAAATCAGAGATTTTCCAGTTTTCATTTTAGCAAGCATTTCGCTTCCACTCAGCATTATATCAAATATTTTCATGTAATTGAATTTATAATACTTCGTCCCGCTTCTCCAATAAATAGCTTTTCATAACATCTGACTGGTTGTCTCATTAAACTGAGATTGATATCACAAAATCTGAAGGATCTTATAAATTACTTTCATAAATTTTCGCGACACTGCAGTTTCGGAATACGTTTGCAAATAAATAATTTTATTTATTTGCAAACGTATTCCGAAACTGCAGTGTCGCGAAAATTTAATAATTTGACTTGGGAATTAACGTAGATTACTTCAAAATAGCCTATTATGAATTCATTAATAATAATGATTTTATGAGTAAAACAAAGGTGATGAACCTCATGAACCTTATAAGAGGCTCTTACCATGTAAGCCTAACAACAATATCTGGTGCTTTACTTCTTTACAGATTTTTTTTTTTTGCTTAAGCTTTGCACCTGTCAGATTGGCAGATTCTTTTTGGCAGTCAAGAAACATACATACCTGGCAGAAGCTATGCGCTACTTACACGTTCAATAAAATTGATCTTGTGAGCTTCGTCTACAGTGAAATACTTATACTTTAAAGCCTATAGAACCAAAATTTAAAAAACACATCCTATCGAAAAGTGCGCTGTCATTCTTTAAAGAAAATAGCGCGCGCAATGTCAAAACAAATTTATTCAAATTTATTATCTGGAATTTTAGATAACATACCAACAGCTTTGATATATAGCTCTAATAGATATTGCTGATGGATTTAGCGTAAATAATTGTCTAGAGCACTCCTGTTTATAATCGTTGGATGTTCCTCGATTCCTGTATTGACCACTTTAGGCGGCTACAATTGGCTGTTTTTCACAAATGTCTATCGTATTAAGCATTGATCAGAGAAAAAGAGAACGAAAACCCATTCCTCTATTCTGTAGTTTTAAGAGCATTATTATTAGATACTTAGAAGCTTAAATTCTTAGTAGGTACCTTATAATCACAGTAACGATGCCCGACGGTATAACTATTCAGTGTTCAAAAAATAGACACCTTTTTTAATTGAAAACCGACAGAAAAAGACAGTAGCTGAAGCAAGTTGACGTTTATTAATAAAAGGAAGATCAGGTAGGTATGTATATATAATGCCAATGAAGACCAAAAGACGGAACTGAAACCATAATTACTTTTGTTAACGTTTTTTTTTATTAAGTGCTGGCCTTGACATTGTTTTCATAATTACAAAAGCCTGTTGTGCGTGAGCGCCTTAACTACACATCGTTAGTCATTAGGCATTTGATGTGTTTCGATTTGTTTTTATTTACGCTAGTAGATTCACGCTGGTTTCAGCATGAATGGGCCGCTAAATTTGGGGGAGGTCTATGTCCAACAGTGGACTGATCTGATGGATCCTTCGGCTGATATGATGATGATGGTATGTATGGTATTGATCCTTTTATGTTAATTTTTTAATACATAATATATTAGCCCACTATTATTACTCTACTCTGCCTGATGGTAAGCTATCAGTCAATAAAACAAAATTGGAAGTGATGAGTAGCGGAGTAATAAACTGCCAGCGATCAATGAAAGGCTTCACGACTTTGTCTCGAAATCTAAAATATTTTGAGTACCTATACACCTATGTATCTATTGCCTTATCGCTAGGTACCTACATACGTACTACTTTATTATTAAACACTGAGATATCTACATACCTATCCAGATAGAAAGGTATTTTAATAAATCTGCCTATTCACACACGCAAACAAAAGCTGCGTCCCAAATATTATTATCGACTGATGTTGAGATATTGAATGCCGATAAAATGCCATTTCTCTGTTTGGCAGATTATGAGTAGGTACCTACTTAGGTATTTTATAAATAAGGATAAAAGGTTACAGACATACAGATTGAGATACCTAATCAATGCCAATGTTCACAATTACTGCTTCTCACGTTGTATATTTTTAACTAAACTAGAATTCTATTTATACGGCAAAGCTTAAAAATATACTGAAATTTTCATGAGTGATTAAAAATATATTACCGTTAATCCCGGCTTCAGATGTAATGAGGGCATGGGTCCAAATATTACAACTTATAATGTCACTACACTCCACATTTAGTTTTTTTTTAATAATGTTAGTTTTACCTAAAAACCGCGAATATTTCGGGCGCGAAATATTACTGGCACCCGACTCATGGTTCGAGTGAATGTTTTGATCGCTACGAAGCGACGAGATCACTTCATGTAATGATCGCCTTCTATTTTTTGTAAACAGCGCCATCTTTTGCACAATACAGAGAATATATATACTTTAGTCAAGTGTTTATCTCTTTATTACAATTTTAATATTAAATTACAACATTACATTGTTGTATAAGTATTGTTTCAAAATGATTCTTAATTAGGGATATCTTGTAAATTACGAAACAATTATAAGGTCAAAGGTAATTTAAATGCTGCCATCTTTGTTATTTATATTGAACTCCTACGACGCTTAGAGAATGGCTTTACTGTGTTCGCACAACCAACCAAAACGAAGGGCGCGATTTTACGCATGCGCAGTGGAGGGGAGATAGTAAACTCACTCAATGAAGTCAATGAAAATAATCAGTAGGCATTTGTCGATAGTGAATATTGCTGCGCCGGGCTGCTCGACAACAGATTTGCGAAAATTTATAATCGCCGCACCGCCTACACCCGTTTTATAAATAAACTTTGTGTTTGTGCATAGTGATTGGATTTTGTGAAAATGACCAACGCTCCAGTGAAAAAGGTCCCGATACATTTGCAGGTAAGAAATTAAAATTCGCACCTGTTGTTTTCGTGTAAAATCGCGATAAAAAGTTATAACAGCATTTTTCGTTCACATAGAGGTGTTTTGTTGTGTACTGTGTGTAGAACAATGTTGTAACATTAATTCTTTTGCCAAAATTTTCGTTTGGGAATAGACTGACCCAATTTTCTGTCAGATATAGTAGGTTGCCGGTAGTTATTGCGAAAACGTTGTGAGATAAAACATCGGTCATTTGCAATTGAACATCTTCTTTTCGTATGTTTATAATCATACCTATAAATATTATATAATTATTGTTGTTTTAAGTAGTTCTAATCAATTAAAGAGAGGTTAGGTAGGTAGACATGAAATAATTTGACGTTAATTGGTACCTAGGTAGGTATATTAAGTGACGTTAAGCCTAAATTAAAACATGGTTTCACACTCACAAAATTAAAATGAATTGAAATAACGGTAGATTCTAATGAGTAATCACGACATTATACAAGTGCAAATTAACATAAAATATTCGGTTAAAACTTGAATAAATAGGTAGGTATGTGTCTATATTAGCAGTGGTTCCGTAATATTTAATAAAATGGCAATGTTGTAGCCTTGATCTCGGTTGAACGACCCCATTATGGACACAGCCCTTCCAAGTTCGAATTTATAGGGTCCTCTACGGTTGGTCTTGGTATGAGATCGTGACATGCGCACAAGTCGCGGGATTTCAGATGAAAAAAGTGTGCCTTATTGATGGTCCCATAACTCTTGGTATCTTTTGTACCTATGTATTTTTTGTGAATCAAGATTAAATTTTACGGTGCCTATGATGACTGATGATGTACTTGTACCGTCGTATTTTTAAAGACGCGATCGTTTTGTTACTTTAATCTTGATATAGACTCATGAATATTTTGATCTTAGTAGGTACCTAATGGATGTGTTTGTTCATCCCACTCTTGCATGGCGCTCGGAAGTAGATTTATGATAACCAAAGAAGCCGACGGACGTTCGTAACGGAGACTTGGATAGGTATGCATTTGTTTATGGTGTAAATCTGGGTTAGAGTTCATATGACATACACTATACCTAGTAGGTAATGTAGTTATATACTGTAGTTATATATTGTAGGGTTTGTAAGTACCTATAATACTAGATAGGTACTTGTTCTCCTGATCTTATAAAAATTAGGTAAGTAGAAGGCACTTTCTCTAGGATTCCGGCAGCCCATCCGTAAATTCAGAGACGACGATTCCGTAGAATTGGACATGAGGGTTTTAGTCGCTATTCGGCCACCTAATCTTAGTCAAGCCCACAAGTTCGCGAGGTAACCGCTTCGGGGCAACGACAAATTTATTTTCTTATACCTATCATGAGATACCAATTATTTATGTTCCTATAATACCTATTCATAGTTAAAAAACTAGAAGCGTAACGAGTATTTTAGTTCAAGGTTAATTTAGTTAACGTCTCTAATATCATCGTTTCCAGATGTGTATGATGTAAAACCACCATACACGTGTCTAATACGGGGCTAGGTTAAGGCCACAGAATTAGTAATACTGCGGTTAAACCTCACTTATACAAACTTTATTTCATCAGAGTGCAGCTGTCTTATTCTTGACCAAAGGAAACGGCCATTTCCAAATCCAAAATGTGTTATTCGCAACTAAAGGAAAAAGCCATTTACAATTACGATAGAAAAAATTATGTATCATATACAAACAGTATTCATCACAGCAAGACATCTATGGACACACTTAGGTCTTCCTCAAGCAGGTATCGTGACTGACAGATTGTGCTCTTATCTATCGGTTGCTCGTCAACCTTATCAGGACGTCAGTCCACCTTATTTATGAGATATAGCCACGCTGCATAGTCAGCATTGAAAAAGCCGATTCCGGTTCGTGGTTCCCTCGACCAATGCCACTTCAGTAAAGCAACTAAAACGCTATTCGTACAAAAACCTTTGACCTATTGACAACTAAAAAAAACTATTGACAGTAGACCAAAAACCAAGACAATACAAGCAGTGAAACTGTTAAATTACTTCAATAATTATTATTATGCGACTTCGCGTTATAAAGGCCTAAGTAATAAATTAATTAAAATCTCGTAACAAATTACCTAGAAAACGAAGTAACTTAATTACACTACGAGTATGTGGGTACAAAAATAAAGACAAATGACAGTACGTATTGTTTACGGTAGTAGTCTTGCTGTACTTTAGCTAGAATGTACCCGATTGACCTTTGAAAAGGCTTAGTGTACGTTTTTATTCATTAAATAGCTTCTCGCAACGCGGTTTGCACCCGCGTCTTTGATTGCTCTGCTCCCGTAGCCAGTAGCGTAATGTTACATGGCCTATAACCTTTCTCAAGAACTGGGCTATCATATGCAAAAAAAATATTCAAATGCAACTGGTAGTGTTAGAGATTAGCGCGTTCAGACAAACAAACTCTTCCGCTATTATATACTAGTAGGTATAGATTCTGTAGCGTATGGGTATTACATTTACTAGTCTGGTATAACAGTTAGGTTTTTGCATTTAAGACTAAACTGCATTTTTTTATATTTATTGGTCTACCAAAGTGACTCCACCCCGCCTAATGGTAAACAGTCAGTGGAATCCAGATGTGGTGGCCACCATACCAAAAGCTATCGTCTTAAACTGCTGGTATGGTGGCCTCCACTATGGCGGCTGGGAATGGGGTTAGAGGAACGGAATGAGAGAGGTGAGGAAAGAGGAAAGGGGGGAAATTGGGCCTCCGGCACTCAATTATCAGATCGGAATCTGCAATAAGTAATCACACTAATTAAACAAAATAAATATTCATCAGTGTTTTTTATGTCCAGTAATGGACTTAGATGATTGAAGTTTATCCGGTGCTTATTGCCACAAAATCTAAAATTTTCAAATGACAATCATGATTTCAACACTTTTTAACTAATGGTGCGATGCTGCGAATAAAAAATGTGAATACCTATCGAATAGAATGTATACATCCAAAATCGTTTCCAAAATTAACCAACGAAATATGGAAGGCCAAAAACAAAATATTTAATAACACACCGCTTTTTAAGAACAATATAGGTGGATTTGAATCAATAAAACACTTGTAAACGCATATAAAAGTTACCGATAAACCCATTTCGATTTGTACATTTATTTCTTACATGGGTGATAAGAATTTCAAGGTTTTCACAGAATAATGTGTCATTTCTTAGTTATCGGGTTATCTGTTCAATCAGTCAATTTTATCCGATCTTTGCCCAGACCTATGTCCCGTGTACGTCTTCCAAAACTACGGAGTATTTTTTTATGTGGAAAATACAGCTATAAAAGAGTGACAAATAATACTTAACCACAGGCGTTATTCAAAACCCCTTGCATTTGACTCAGGAACTCATTTCTAAATCGAATATACAACTCAAAAAGCCGCAAAAAAGTAACAAATAGACGAACAGGGGCCTATTACCGTCTCATATAGCAGTATTATTTTGATCTTACTTTGCGTTTTGTCTTTTTCTTGTGTACCATTATAAACAAGGATAGAGACAAAGTAAGGTTATTAAGATTGCTACAAAAGGCTGTGGTAGGGCCCCAGGACCACAACTACAGGATAATTAGAAGACTTGAACAAATCAAAAACAACGTGGCATTTACCGACGTCACTAAAAATTATTAGCTGATATACAGACTTCAATTATTATCCTGTAGACTAGACACAAAAAAACCGTGGCATTTACTCTTACCTCGTAAATGTCAATACAATTTACTATCGCAAGCAGGGAAAAGAGCCACAAACAATAATAATATAGGTACTTGTATGTTACTGCCTTTATTTCCAGTTCTGCACATAAGAGTAGTAATTTAGTAGTGGTGAAATTACAACTGCGACGTATTAAGTTGCTATAAAACTGTTGGGGAATAAATTGCTGGAATAAATTACAAGTGTTATGTGAAATAAATATAAATTGCACTGGTTGGGACCGTAAAGTAATGGCTTAGCGAGCGAAAACTGTATCAATCCGTTATGTTGTTTAAAAGAACGAAAAAAAAGAAAGAAAGATACAGAAGAAGAGCGAAAAACAACAACTTTACTGTCAAAAGACTACTGTTTAGAGATTTTCACAAACATTTTAATAAAAGATGTATGCGTTTCATCATTGGTGAAGAAGAAAAATCAGAAAATGTCCTTTAAATAAAACGTAATAATGAACCAGGTTACTTACCACCATTATTATTTAAATCTTGCTTTGTGTTCTGTCTTTTTCTTTTGTACCATTAAAGCCAAGGATAGAGACAAAGTAAGGTTATTATAAGAATGCTATAAGAGGTAGTTGTAGGGCCCCAGAGCTGCCATGCGTATAAAGCTTGGCTGAACTCAGGAGACAACAGCCCTCGTGTGCCTTATCAGGATTACTAGAACTAGCATGTATTTTTAAATTAGAAAAGTGAATGATTTTCAAGTTCTAAAGTTTTGAACAAAAGAGAAGTTACCAAAACAACAAAAAATCTCAGTGGCTTAACATTTAGGTAAAAAATATAGTCGATGAAGACATTAGGTACTCTAAACATAACTTATCAAATTATAATATATAATCATGTAAATAATACTAATGAACTTGTAAGATTGACACGGTTGGTAGTTTCGTAGTTTTTTTTCGGAATATCTTTTAAAAATGTTGAACTGTATTTGTTCGTTTACAATCTCGTAATACGCATTATATCTTTATTCAACAACTCAGCTATTGTCGGTGGAGCATCCGGCACTGTTCCCTGTCTTCTGCTTTATTTGAAAGTCAAAGTCAAAGTATTTATTTGTAAACATAGGTACAACATGATGGTAATTGTAATTAAGCATAATAGTTCTTCCATGTTTTGCTAAAAAGCATACAAATATAAAATTAAGTTATTTAACATAATTATAAATTTTCACATTAACATACTAATTACATAGAGATTTGATTATTATTTAAATATTCATTAATTGAGTAGAATGGTATTTAAACTAAAATGTCATGTAAAATTTTCTTAAAATTGTCTAAATTGCTAGTATTCCGTAGCGAGTTTGGTAAATGGTTATATATTTTAGGGGCCAAGCCTAAAAAAATTACATTATAAATAGCCTTTTTATGCGGTTTCATGCCAATTTTATTGTGATGTCTTGGATTACTTAGCGTTTCAAATAAATGAAAATGTTTTTTTACAAAAAGAGCAACTTCATATACATAAAGTGTAGGTAGGGTCTTTATACGAAATTGAATAAAATATGGTTTACAACTGTCGGTGCTTTGCACTCCACAAATAGACCTTACACATTTTTTTTGAGCTTTGAATGCTAGTTCCCTATCTGGAGAATTACCCCAATAAATTATACCATATCAAATTGTTGAACCTGTTAATACGACTGCCTGATAAATGGTGAAGAAATGGTGAAGCCATTCATGGCAAATTACTTTGCAGCATAGTCTAGTTATGTAGTTTTATTTGTATGTTTTGTGCAGAAATTCTTACACATTTAGCTAGACACTCAAACGTACTATGAACCTAAGAATATTTTTAGATGATGTTATTTTTAAATATTTTTTGACGAAAGATATTTTACAGCGAATTTCGACGAAAATTAGTATGTAGATAGATTCGGTTCTGGAGACAGACATAGGCTACTTTTAACCCAAAAATCGGTCTGGTTCCCTAGAGATACAACAAAACATACTTCACGCGCGGACAAAGCCGTAGGGCGCAGCTATTTGCATATATATTGCATTAAAAACGGTATTATCAAAATTACTACCAGTACTGTTAAAGCTATTATCTCTATACGTGACAGATCAGTGTAATATACCTATATGAAGTCATCAGTTATGTCATTTCTAGCATTGTTATTTTATTTCTATGGTTGTACGTTTAATTGAGTTACAGTGAATGAACAGCCTGAAATGACCTTGGATTACCACATTGTGTGTAATGTCTATGTTCATGTGTAGTTTATTATGTGCAGTAATATGTATAATATCACTAAAGCGATTTTGAATAAAGAATGTAGTTACCTGGTGGGGTGTTGCTCGTTTAGGTGAGGCTTATCCTTCTTGGTGACAATTAAGGAAAGCCTATGTTCAGCAGTGTATGATGATGACAATCTTTCTAGAGAGAGAGAGCCCTAATTTTACTGTTGCCAGCGGCTTTGTCGATACTTTTGCATTGTAGTAGTCGATGAGGTCAATCCTCCTTTGCCACATTATGCAATAAAAATAATTATAAGAACCTATTTAGTATGAATTTGATAGATCGTGTATATAAAGCGGAAGTTTGTTTGTTTGTTTTTTTGAACGCGCTAATCTCTGGAACTACCAGTCGGATTTAAATAATTATTTTTGCGTATGATAGCTCAGTTCTTGAGGAAGGTTATAGGCTATGTAAAATCACGCTACTGGCGACGGGAGCAGAGCAGTAAGCAAAGACGCGGGTAAACAGCGCCGCGAAAAGCTTGTATAATATACAATTATGACTAAAAAGAACTGCACCTTCATAATACGTCTTTTCAGATGCAATTTTTTTATACGTACATCTGCTAAGACGGTATCATGAAAATGCAGTTCTTTTGTATTTATACAGACCACGTGCTTACTCTGAACATCCGGAAAACAATTTTATTGATCTTAGTCATTCTGAATAGTTCTGAATTCAGGGAAATTGCTTTGCGTGCGCGCGCGCAGATCGTTTTCTTTGAATCCTGTAAGACAATAACGATCAAGTTGAATAATAAAATATTTAGCAGACCTATCATGATCATCTGGTAGATTGTCCCTTATAGATTCCACATTAACATACATGTTCTGCATCGACCTAACAAAAATAAGAAGCTGTGATTAGCTATTTCAAGATCGTTGAAATGCACTAATCATAGTGTCCTTAGTGAGTTCTTAGTATTTCTTAGGCTAGCAAATGCCGCTACGAGTTGTGCCTGCCTGTTGAACTATATAGGCACCTATTAGAGAGGTATCCAAATATTTGATAGGCGTTGTTTCGTTCTTAATTCTACACTACGCTTGCTATAGGACCACTTAAAGGTTTTACTTATCAGAAAGAGGACAGTATCACAGATTAGATTAGATATTAGTTACACGAACGACAAATGGTATGTTGCATGCAAAATGACAGCCTGTTTCCTAAAAACAAATAAGGCATTTAATAACAATGCAATGCACTAAATACGTATTTTGCTAAGTTACTTACAATATCAATTTAACATCGCTAGTTACTTATTAACTTCGATCATACGTGGAATTAAATCACTTACCTTAACACTATGATATTTTAAGTTATGTTATTACTCCAGACTAGTTCCATAAAGTCATACAGTGCGATAAGTCACTTCGCAACTGGAGCGAAGCAAACGCTTCGGTCGTCCGGCAGTTGTGCGGTGACTGTTAAAATAATATTAAGTGATAGGCAAGAAATATAGTTGACCGTTGACCGACCTGGAATTCGTTCGAAGTTTTTACGGTAGAAGATCCTGGCTGATTTTATCATGAATGGGCCGGATCGACCGGGAAAGTACTACCCTCTCATAGAAGTTCACGTAAGAGTAGTAGTATCCATGCTACTGCGTTTCGTTCGGTAAGTGAGTGCCGGAGGTCCAATATCCCCCTTTCCTTTTTCCTCACCCACCTCTATCCCTTCACCTAACCCACTCTCTTCATGGCAGGGAGCGGCTTCGCAGAGTCCCTGACATGCAATGCCAGAGACTCTTGAGTCGTTCATGAACAATAGTTACCACTTATCTCGCTCGTCTGCCACTGTCGGCAATAAAAAAACCTACACAGGTGTTACCCCATCGGGAAAAAAAGCATATATATGTTTATGTAAGTATGTATGCTACGGTAGCAGACAAGCATGCGGCGGTCTGATGGTAAGCAATTTCCGTAGCCTATAGACGCTTGCGGTTGCGACACCATGAGTAACTCTTGTGCATTGCGACTTGCCGACCCTGTAAAATCCTCTTAAATTTTCTCTCCTTGTCTCTTTTTCGGCTAATCTTCGAATACTAGCATATAGCGAATATTTAGCTATTATATTTTTTGGTTCTTACTGCTACAAAGACTACTGCAATTCCACCATACGGGATCTTTGAACTTACTACTAAATATAATTAAGTAACTATCTGTACTGTTTATTATATTTAATTTTGATAATATCATACTGCAAAGAGTATGCACCATAACTCACATAACGGTATCTAGAACTAGACTGCGTAACCAAATGGTAATTTTTTATCTAACTGGTTATTCCAACATTTCATAGTTATATTTTTAATTAACTGCGCCCTGCGGCTTCGCACGCGCGGTAAATGGTATGTGTTTAACTCAGGTTTTTTTTTTTTTTTCACAAACGTACAGCTATTATTACAGGCAACTGATTTGCGGAATATCCTATGTCCGTCTCCAGCACTGTATCTATGCAAATGCGATACAATATGAATTTTATAAAGTGTGTATTTTAAGAATTTTCAAAGCTTATATAATTTGGAAAAAAAATTGAAACTCATATGAATTGCTAAACTGTTATGCTAATTTCTCTTAGGTATTTCATTCGTTGTAGTTAATTTACTTTACAAAATGTTCCACGTTTGTGTCTTGGTTTGGTTTCGCGTTGTCTTACGATAAAACAGTAACACTTTACCCATACAGTATACAAACGGTCATCCTTCCGCCGACTGACAATCACGAGCGAGCTTAACCTCGCCATAGGTACGTATAATGAATTCTCATAATATTACTTAAGTAAGCTTTAAATATTGGCATTTGTACCCCCATGCAGTTTCGTCACATCATATTTAACAAACCATGTAATATTAATTACCGTCACTGTACCGTTTCAAGTATCTGTTTAATTAACTTGTAAATAATCAAAACGAAAGCACTCATAAGTACAGTTAGCAACATTAACAACGTCAACGTCCGGTACATTTCATTTTCTATATGCAAGAGAGTTTCCGACATAATCCCATAATTAAATATCATCACTATTCTATACACCATAAAGTTTAAATCACCTTAAAGGATTCTATGGGATCTTTTCGTTCACAACTTCAAGCAATCTATTCTTACCATACCATAGGGGATCCTCCCCTCTTTCCCATACAAAGGGTCATAAAGATTGATTTACGCATGCG
Source organism: Parascotia fuliginaria (assembly GCA_963082885.1). Classification (NCBI taxonomy): domain Eukaryota; kingdom Metazoa; phylum Arthropoda; class Insecta; order Lepidoptera; family Erebidae; genus Parascotia; species Parascotia fuliginaria. The sequence goes on along the minus strand of OY720196.1, from coordinate 4,482,153 downwards.
TTAAACTTGGTACCTTATTTAAAACGTGCGGTTAAAACCATTAAATCTTTCCAAGAAAATGTTTTAATAAGTTTCAGAGAAATTGTTGAGCAATAATTATAGTTCGTACTATGGCTGGCCATCAAAATGTGGGTTTTCCAAGTATCGCATGTTAAAATGCCAAACATTCTCCCTACTGCTATTTGTATAGCTACTTTCTTCTTTATTGGGGTAGGTTCATATAGTATGTTTTTATTGGCATATTAAATTTATGGATTGTTGTAAATTTTCTCTTTCTATACCTAAATTATAGGACTTAGTTATAGGTATACATTGTATAACGCAGTTTTCTTATAAGGTGAGTAAGTCAGAATTGTGTAATTATTAAAAAAAAATACCAATATTTAGCACTACACAACCACACACAGCGTTCGGACTGATAAATAAACAATGGTAATTACAAATTAGAAAATATCAAATGTGGAACTTATGTCGAAAAATATAAATAAATAACGCAACATTATCCTAATTCCTTTTAAATACAAAAAGATTAGTTACTTGACGAGTTGATGTAAACCAAATAACTGCAATTATCTTTCTCTTTGTTTATATTAACAAATGTTAAAATAATGCTGTTTTCTTCTTGCCCTGAAACTAAACAGCCATTTGATTCACAATCTTACATCAATGATTTAAGAAAACAACTATTTTCATATTCAGAAGGCCTTCAAAACAACGGGTAATTATAGTAAAGCATGCAAACTAACCAATCACAACTCATTAAGCAATTTGATTTTATTTGTTTCATTAGGCCTGTGTCGAAGTTGTTTGGCGTACCACAAGGTAGCGGTCAAGGGCCATTTTTACCTACATAAGTAATTTAAATTACAGCATAACAAATAACACTGGTTTTATTTGTAACTAGCTGTCGACCGTAGCTTTTCTTGCGTGACATAAAATTACACATCTTTATGAATTACTTGCTTTCTGCGGCGGGGTTTCACCCGCGTCTTTGCTTACTGCTCTCATGAAATGGGCTATCATACGCAAAGAATATTTCAAATCCGACTGGTAGTTTCTGAGATTAGCGCGTTCAAACAAACAAATAAACAAACTCTCTCGCTTTATTTAAACTAGGTATATGAGTATGAATTCTAATAGCCTATGTCTTATTTTAATTTTTTAGCTATAACATTGTGAAGTTTCATTAAAACACATTCTGTAGTTATTGCGTTATTACTACTTTTGTTGTTTTGAAATTAAATAGTTATCTGGTTATGTATCTTTAGAGAGTTTGCTACTCTTTGACGGAATCTGTTTTGTAATGATCGGAATGTATTTTGTGAGGTGAAATTGTTGTATGTTGTCTGCATTGTTACTTATCACAATAATTCGCTTTTTACTATTTTACTTTCTATGTACAGGTAACATTAATTAAAACTGTAATACCTAAATATTTAAAACTTCATTTAGCATTATTTTCATGTAATGAAATGAAATTTGTTTATTTACTAGAAATGTGATGGTTGCAATGATATTATCAAATTATTCTACCACACAACGATGGTACGTAAATATTTACTCTATAAAGATACAATTGAAGAAAAAATACATTTTCTCAAAATTATAAACTCGTTAATTGTAAGCAATATCAATTATAATGTTGCGACGAATACCTATGCTAGAACGTTCGCAAGTACTTACCTACTCGTGTACGACGAATACCTAAGCTCTAGAACGTTCGCAAGTACCTACCTACTCGTGTACGACAAATACCTACGCTCTAGAACATTTGCAAGTACCTACCTACACGTATAACAATAGATCAACGGCGGTAGGCATACCTACGCGTCACAGCTAAGTACCTACACTCATTGTTCTGTTTTCGAGAATTGTCGGCATCTTTGTGGTAATAACTGGAAGGTTCTAGAAGTCTATTGAAGGACTATAAAAAGGATTCGAACGTCGGCACTTCGTTCAGTTGTGAATACAGCGATCTCGAGCGAACATCTAAGCGATACGGAGGTTTAAGAAGAGCGATATACGAAGCGTGATAGTGCAGTATAAGTGTTTATTGCTTTATTTTGTTACTGTTAGAGTATAGTGCGAGTCTTGAATAAACTCATCATCGCGTAACTGGCATTTTACATCGAACCCCATCCTGACACGTAACAATTGGTGACAGAAGTGAGAATGCCAGTCACACCACGCGACGAGGGAGTACGCACTCGACGACAGGCGGCGGTAGACGAAACTCGTGAACCATCGATTATGGCCGATACTGAAGAGACTAGCGCAGCAGTATTTAGTGATCCGGGTACTTCTGCGGCGTCTACGGGTGTAAGCTCTGGCTTTGACATGTCGTCTCTTTTAGCCATTATACAGGAGGGCCAACGTCAAGCCATGAAGGAGCTGAAGGAAGTTCAACGCCAAGCTGAAGAGCGTCAACGCCAAGCTGAAGAGCGTCAACGCCAGGCTATCCGTGAGGACCTTCAAGAAATGATGGACTCTAAGTGGGAAGGGTTCAGCACCGTCATCAGTACTCTTCAAGAAGACGTTGAAGTGGTAAAAAAACGTACCAGCAAACATGATGAAATTCTCGAAGATGTCCAGACTACCATGAACCATCATGACAAGATGATTAAAGAGCTGCAGAAGACCAAGGTCCTATCCTATTCAAGCACTACGCCTATGGCCGCGACAGTCACTTCCGGAGGTCCCAAGTTCAAACTTCCCTCCTTTGACGGCTCGTCTTCCTGGACGGCCTTTCGACACCAGTTCGAAGTAGTTGCCAAAGGAAATGGATGGGAAGATGATCACGCACTGACGGCGCTTACTTTGGCACTTAGAGGGGATGCACTGCTGATCCTAGAGAACTTACCTGCAGACCGACGAAGCTTAGACGCACTCCTTAAGGCTTTGGAAGCTCGATTTGGCGATAAGCACCTGGAGCATGTTTATCGAGCTCAGCTGAAGGATCGAACTCAGAAGGCGAGTGAGGGACTTCAACAATGGGCTGCCGAAATTGAACGCCTGGTACGACGAGCCTATGCCTCCAGTACATCATCTGTGGACCACATAGTTGTGCAAGCTTTCGTGGACGGCATAAGAGAGTTTGAGGTCAGAACAACTGTTCGGTTGGCACACCATACATCTTTAGAAGCGGCCTTAGCACATGCCCTTGAGGTGGAAGCTGTGCGAAACGACTACAAGTCGCATAAAGTACGGGAAGTTGTTGCAGCTGCTAGACCACGAGGTGAGCCTATGTGCTACGGATGCGGCAAGCGGGGCCATATCCGAATCAACTGTCCAGACCAGAGAAGAAGTAGAATGGTGTCAGCTACTACTCAGGTTGATGCTAGTCAAGATCCGTTACGTCAAGCCCCCACAGTGCAAGTATCACAGGCATGTGACGGTAATAGCCTGGTAACAGCTGGAGAAATCAATAGTAAACCTGTTCGCTTTACGATAGATACGGGCGCGTCGAAGACCATCGTACGACCAGAACTTCTGCGGCGAACAATTCAGTGGGAAGACGCACGACCATCTTGCAAATTGCAGACAGCGACTGGCCAGCCAGTGACCGTCCTCGGAGCTACAGATGTGAAAATCAAACTGGGAGAGAAGATTTATCATCAAACCGTTTTGGTGGCGAGCATAACGGATGACTGCATTATCGGCTTAGACTTCCTACGAATGCAGCAGTGCGTTGTCGATATTGCTAAAGGTGTTCTAAGCTTCCCAGACCAAGAGGTCTTTCTAGAAGGCTGTTCTTCAATAGCGGTCTACAGTGCCAAAACGATAACCTTGGCACCAAGGTCAGAAACCTTAGTCGATGTAAGGTTTCCTGAGGGTATAGCGGCTGATCGTTGCGTCATAGTGGAAGATCCTGGGCGCCATACCAGTCGAATTACAGCCAGAACTTTGGTAATGACTAGAAGTGGAGCAAAAGTTAAAATTGCCAACCTTAGCAATTCGGCGATGTTGTTACGGAAGAACGTGATCGTGGGACGATGTGAGGCTGTGAGCAGTCTAAGGAAGATCCAAGAGAACGTCCAGACTGCCTCTTCCGCAAACCATATGGGCCCGTTATTAGAGACCACGAAGAAAAGTTTGTCACCCAACGAATATCGGGAAGCAGAGAAGCTGCTACTGGACTACAAGGACATTTTCACTAAAGAAGAAAACGACCTTGGAAGAACGGGGTTAGTGAAACACCCGATCGACACAGGTGCTACACAGCCTATTAAACAAAGACCTAGACGAGTGCCACTAGCAAAAGAACAAGAAGTAGCCGAGCTGATTGGGAATATGGCACGAACCAAGATCATAGAGCCATCATCCAGCCCATGGTCTTCACCTGTGGTACTCGTGAAGAAGAAAGATGGCAGTACTAGGTTTTGTGTAGACTACAGGATGCTGAATAACGTGACCAAGAAAGACAGCTATCCTTTGCCCCGTATTGACGACACTTTGGACATGCTTGGAGGCATGAAGTGGTTCTCTACGGTAGATCTGAAAAGTGGCTACTGGCAAGTGGAACTCCGGCCAGAAGATAAGGAGAAGACTGCATTTACCACCGGTACTGGAAAAGGCCTGTGGCAGTTCCGGGTAATGCCATTTGGATTGTGTAATGCACCAGCTACGTTCGAAAGGCTTATGGAACGCGTACTAGTGGGTCTTTTGGGAGATGCCTGTTTGGTGTACTTAGATGACGTAATAGTTATGGGACGCAGTTTCACGGAACATCGCAAGAATCTTGAGAAAGTGTTCAAGAGATTTCGTGAATCAAACTTGAAACTTAATCCGAAGAAGTGCGCCTTTTTCAAGAAAGAAGTTTCATTCTTAGGCCACATTATTTCGGATAGAGGTGTTCAAACGGACCCAGACAAAATAAAAGCGGTGCAAGAGTGGCCTGTACCAAAAACTAAAACCGAAGTTAGAGCCTTTCTGGGACTTAGTGCTTACTACCGGCGTTTTGTGAAGAACTTCTCTGAAATAGCCAAGCCATTACACCACCTTACAGAAGAAAAGAGGAACTTCGTTTGGGACTCGGATTGTCAACGTGCGTTTACACGACTCAAAGAATTGCTGTGTTCAGCTCCAGTCCTGTGCTACCCTAATAGAGAAGGCAGATTTATTGTGGACACAGACGCCAGTAATACTGGAATCGGAGGTGTGTTATCTCAGGAGCAAAATGGTCAGCAAGTGGTCATCGCATACTTCAGCAAGTCTTTATCGAAGCCTGAGAGAAACTACTGTGTAACTCGGCGTGAATTACTAGCAGTTGTGAAGACCTTACAACATTTTAATAAATACTTGCTGGGAAGAGAGTTCACACTACGAACAGATCATGCGGCACTGAAGTGGCTACTCCAGTTTAAGAATCCTGAAGGCCAAGTCGCGAGATGGATCGAACAACTACAGGAGTACAACTTTGTAATAGAACACCGCAGTGGAAGGATTCACTCCAATGCTGATGCCTTATCGCGACGTCCATGCTCGCAGGATTGTAAACACTGTTTGAAGCATGAGTCCAAGGAGGTAGTGAAAATTGTCAGGACTCAGGGGACCGATGAATCCTGGGACAAAGAGGAAATCAGTAAGGTACAGAAAGAAGACAGAGATCTTAAACTAATAATGGATTGGAAGGCTCAGGGTCGGAAACCATTATGGCAGGACGTATCAGCCGCAAGCCCAATTACGAAGGCCTACTGGGCTCAGTGGGACAGTCTGAGTTTGGAACAAGGCGTGCTATATAGAAAGTGGGAATCACCTGACGGGAAGGACCAAGTTCTACAGATGGTGATCCCGAGAAACAAAGTTGCACCTGTTCTGCGCTTAGTGCATGATGGTGCATCAGGTGGTCATCTTGGTGTGAAGAAGACTTTGGTGAAGGTGAGAGAACGGTTCTACTGGGTACGCTGTCGGGAAGACATCGAGGAGTGGTGCAGAAAGTGCTCTACGTGTGCTTCGGTAAAAGGACCTCGTACTAGATCAAGAGGCAAGCTACAGCTGTACAGTGTCGGAGCCCCATGGGAGAGAATTGCCATTGACGTAGCTGGACCATTTCCCGTGACAGAAGACGGCAACCGCTTTATAGTAGTAGTTCAAGATTACTTTACCAAATGGCCCGAAGTGTTTGCGACACCAAACCAAGAGGCTCAGACCGTGGCCAAAAAGTTGATCCAGGAAGTAGTGTGTCGATTTGGTGTGCCGTTGGAACTGCATAGTGACCAAGGAAGAAATTTCGAGTCAGCCCTGTTTCAAGAGATGTGTAATCTACTCGGCATACACAAAACACGGACAACACCAGCGCACCCGCAGTCTGACGGCATGGTAGAACGGTTCAACCAGACATTGGAAAACCATCTGGCCAAGGTTGTCGAAGACCATCAACGTGACTGGGACCGTTACATTCCACTCTTCCTGTTATCATATCGGTCCGCGGTTCATGACACTACAGGATTTACACCGGCCAAAGTCAACTTCGGAAGAGAGATACGCCTACCAGTAGACTTGATTACCGGAACACCTCCTGATACGCCAAAGCCGACAGTAGAGTACGTCGCAAACTTGCAAGCACAGCTGGATAAGACACATGATCTAGTGCGAGATAACAACCTCAAGGCTAATGAGAAGATGAAAACTCGCTATGACAGGAAAGCAAGTAATCATGGCTTCGAGGAAGGTACGCTCGTGTGGTTACATAATCCTCTCAGGAAAATCGGCAAGTCACCGAAGCTACAGGCCCGCTGGGAGGGTCCCTATAAAGTGATCACAAGGATCAATGACGTGACCTATCGTATAAGACAGGGCGATAGAAAGAAGCCGAAGATCGTCCACATCGATCGACTAGCACCCTATCACGGTTCTAACGCTGCTCGGGACGAGCATGATTAAGAGGGGGGCAATGTTGCGACGAATACCTATGCTAGAACGTTCGCAAGTACTTACCTACTCGTGTACGACGAATACCTAAGCTCTAGAACGTTCGCAAGTACCTACCTACTCGTGTACGACAAATACCTACGCTCTAGAACATTTGCAAGTACCTACCTACACGTATAACAATAGATCAACGGCGGTAGGCATACCTACGCGTCGCAGCTAAGTACCTACACTCATTGTTCTGTTTTCGAGAATTGTCGGCATCTTTGTGGTAATAACTGGAAGGTTCTAGAAGTCTATTGAAGGACTATAAAAAGGATTCGAACGTCGGCACTTCGTTCAGTTGTGAATACAGCGATCTCGAGCGAACATCTAAGCGATACGGAGGTTTAAGAAGAGCGATATACGAAGCGTGATAGTGCAGTATAAGTGTTTATTGCTTTATTTTGTTACTGTTAGAGTATAGTGCGAGTCTTGAATAAACTCATCATCGCGTAACTGGCATTTTACATCGAACCCCATCCTGACACGTAACAATAAATTACTGTAATGAATATAATTATGATCAATGTTAGACTGATGTACTTGTATGATGCGTGCAAAAGAAATAGACATACATACATACATACACGCTCGAAAAACATTACCCTCCTTGACTGCGTCAGTCGGGCAATGAAGTATCTTCCGTACCTAATTGCGCTTTGAGCGAAAAATCTCTTACGAGAAATATTGCTGCTAAAAGTTTTGATAAAAAAGCGTTTTTTACATTATTTTCTAAATCATTAAAGGCAACAAGTTATCGTATTATTAAGTTATGTATATCTAACATTTTAAATTTAAATAAAAGTCGCATAGCCTATTGACTCATTTCCGACAGTAAGCTTTTGATGAACATTAAAACTATTTTGGCATTGTGTCAGAACATTTAACTACACGATAATTACGACATTATGTGAAATACATGGATTAACGACTCATTGTTGTATTATGTAGGTTTGTAGGGTTTTAGTAAAAAAATAAGCTCTCATAAGTGCGTCTTCATGGTGTGAATGAGGGCAATGAGTGTAAAATGAAAGCCGTCCAGAAAGACTTTCACATTCATAATATTAGTAGGGATTTGTATGAATCGAAAATGATTTTTGATTACACTTGAGGCGGAGTTGAGTGTCGTCGTAATTTTCGAGTGTTATACAGGCGATTGCAATAGTTCGTTTAAGTCTAGCTATTTTTAAAGCATTAAGTGGCAAACAAACATACAGCCCAAACGATGCCAAGTAGTTAACGTAGCTTGTGAATGTGCCTGTGTTATGTAAATTTTAGAAATAATACAAACTGACAACCAAGTCCTAGACGACCGAAGGAGTATCTAAATCGCCAGCGTTGTCGATCACCGAATGTTTGAACGAAACTACTACTTAACATCGATATACCATGAGAGGATAGGTAGTAGATCCATACTGGTTTCAGCATGAATGGGCTGGATCAAACGGGGGAAGTACTACCCTCTCATAGAAGATCGACGTAAGAGTAGTAGTATCCGTACTACCGCCTTACTTACCTACTTTCTTTCGGTGAGTGTGTTGCCAGCAGTTTAAAACGATGGTTTCTGGTATGGTGGCCACCACCTCTGGATTTTACCATCATGCGGGGTCAAGTCACTTTAGCAGACTAATATATAAAAATAAAGGATAAATACTTCTCCAGTCGATGGGGGTCTAACCATGCTTAAAGCAGCAAATATCAATACCTGGATTATCATAGAAGTCCTCACGACACGCGCTATGATTTCTGGAACAAAATTATCCAAACCTCCATTTCGTTAGCTGTTTCATTCATCACCACATAATTCATAATTCATTGGTCAATGCCCAAGACTAATCGCAATTGAAATCTTACAATGTTGCTTCTTAGTTATAATATTTGTATGGTCACGTACCATTTGTTAGTTGTATTCTCTTGTTAAGTTGTATGGAAAGCGGGTATTGTCACGCTCTGGTCACGGTTCAGTGTACTAGGGTTATGTTTAACTGTTGCTAATGTGTCAACGCGTTAGGTTTTCTTCCTGGTTATATGCCTGCATGAATGTACCTATACCTGTATAGTTTTTATACGTAGATTTTCATCGAAATCGGTTGAGCCGTTAGGCGCTGAGTGGTAACAAACACACACACACACACAAACTTTCGCTTTTATATTTTTTATAATTAAAAAGGTAACGCTGTTAATATTTTCCTTGTGAATTCCTTAGTTGTCTTTTGACATAAACGGAAAGAAATGACGTGATTTCACATTCTAGATCGGAAGTCACACGGTTTAGTATTAATTGATATAATTTTTATAACATTAAAATTAGATTCTTACAATTAATACAAATAATAAATATTCAAAGTTTAAAATTTATAATTAACATTGAATTTAATTAATTTTGATTTATTTTAACGTATCTCACGGGGAGAAATCACATCCCGTGTCGATTAGAAATATGCGATACCATTTTAACTATTAATTATACAAAAATACAGTCTAATTAACTGTCTCAAATCGTTTACTAAGAAATGGCGGCGAGTGTTTTGTATAATTAATCGTGTCCACCATGCGTTGCGAAACATAATTTATAAATAATGGATTTATCACTAACTTATTGATAGTGACAAAATATATTAACCTCAGATATTACCCGAAATGTTATATAGCCCGTGGACGTCGTGTAAAGTGATGATAGATAATATGCATAGTTACCTCAACCCTTTGAATCCTATTTCCGGCACAATGCCGCTTGTCTTCTATTATTATACTAGCTTGCCGCAGCGCGGTTTTAGCCGCGTTTTTGCTTACTGCTCTGCTCCTGTCGCCAGTAGCGTGATGTTTCATAGCCTATAACTTATTAAACGAAAATCAAAAATCAATACTGTCTAATGTATAATTCATATTTTTTTTTATTTTTATTGATTTCTCTGTTTGTTTTGTATTTTCAACTTATGTTAATTTTATTTTAACTCTATTGTTTTGCTCGAATAATGTAATATCATTTTGTTATTAATTTTAACTACCTTATTAACTTGATTGCATGTTTTCTATGGTTTTAAGTAATATGTTTGATTTGTATACACATTTAATTTATATTATGCAAGGTCTACTATCTTCTACTATTTTTTTTATATAATTTAATTTCTATTTAAATGATTATCACAAATTGTTAATTTGTGCATAACGTAGTGGGCTGCATTATCGCTATAATAGTTGTTATTTTTTATGTGGTACCATTCCATTTTGTAGCTGTTTGTTATCCTTAATAAAAAAAAAACAAAAACTTTCCTCGAAAACTGGGCTATCATACGCAAAAATATTTTTCTAATCCGACTGGTTCCAGAAATTAGTGCGTTCAAACAAACAAACTCTTCCCCTTTATATAATAGTATAGATAGAATTTGATATAGCTAGGTGATACTTATGTGACACTTTAGTAAAATCAGTTGCTACGAATTTTCTTAAAACAAATTTTTTTTTTTTTTTTTTTTTTTTTTTTTTTTTTTATATTATAGCCTACCAAAGTGACTCCACCCCGCCTGATGGTAAGCAGTCAGTGGAATCCAGAAGTGGCGGCCACTATACCAAAAGCCATCATCTTAAACTGCTGGTATGGTGGCCTCCACTATGGCGGCTGGGAATGGGGTTAGAGGAAGGGAATGAGGGAGGTGAGGAAAGAGGAAAAGGGGGGAAATTGGGCCTCCGGCGCTCTCACTCACCGAACGAAACGCAGTAGTACGGATACTACTACTCTTAAGTCGATCTTCTATGAGAGGGTAGTACTTCCCCGGACGATCCGGCCCATTCATGCTGAAATCAGCGTGGATCTACTACCGTAAAAGTAAAAATACAGTACATAAAGAATAAATAGTTGTTACAAAGTACGGACACACATAAATCTCATACTTTCTAAAGGCCCTTTTTTAAAGCTTGTTTTTGTGAGATAGATAATTTAATCTCGTCAATATTTTTCAAAGATTTTGATAGTCCAATTTGTACCACATCAGGCGAATCTTCTTCCAAATCTAATATACTTAATCCAATATAAGTATTGGAATACTTCAAAGAATTACACATCATCTAAATTTATTACAGCCTGTATCGATTTGTCGACCGCACACTAACAGTAGTTTAATTTTCACGGTTAATTAAACAGTAGTCGATTGATCTAAGCACCAGATCCTTTCAAAGTAACAATAATATTGATGTTGCTTCCGTCTGTATGTGTGTCAGATTTCCTTCATGAACCACACCTACGCAGATCAAAAGTACTAGTATTATACTACCGCAGTGCAGCATAAAAGTAGGTAATAAAATAATATAAGACATATGATGATAAGACTTTTAAAAAGTGCACTTAAGATAGATACATCTAGATACATAAGTTTATAAGAAATGCTATAGTAATATATTATGAGTGCACTTTTAAGACATTTCTCACTAATCTTCTGCAAGTGTTAAATTCAATGAAAATTCTTAAAATCGGCTGATGATTCCTACCAATAGCACATTTTGTACTATTTTTTCAAGCGAATAAAGAATTTCAGTGCTTTAGAAAATATATCGAAATAAAAGGCTACGAGCCCATTCGACTCTAAAGATTCGACCCTGCATTAAAAGTTGTAGATTCGACCCTTTTTTGAGAGCCCATTCGTACCTATTTTAGGCACGAATCCAGAAAAAATAAAATTAATATTTATTTTACAGCCCATATGTACCTCATTGTGTTTTCTACAATTTTAGAAGGAAAACAGTGCAGTCAGAAAAAAAACTCATTTCAAATTATGTTAAAATATTTAATACGTTATGTTACTTTAACAATATATAGATTCTTAGAAAGATCTTTTCGTTCGCCTCTAACAATGTTGAGAAATAATCCGAGGTTATGAATGATACTCTGAATGAAGAGCTTTTTACTTAAAGAAAACTTACTGGAATGTTTTAAATTATCTCATTTAATTAAATTATATTTGCATGTTGTGACACCTTAAAATGTTGTGCACTTAGTAACTATTTGAGTGTTTTTAAATGTGAATTATGCCAAACAGTGTAGCAACTACCGGTTGTCCAAAAAATAAATAAATAAAAAATAAAAAAAACATTTTATTTTTATTTTGCGTCGTCGTCGGCTTGTGGTTTGTTTGTGTTCTAAGCGTCATTTTAGCAGACGCCGTTATATCATTGCTTATTTCAAGTGCTTCACAAGTGTGTAGTGTTGTAGTGATTATGGATATTAATAATTTTAAGTGGATTGTGGCTTTTTTGACGTTTATACATGTATGTATAATTGAAATATTATTTTTATTAGGTAATATACTGTAAAAATAGTTGATCATATAACTCTTTAGTATACACATGTTTTTACGAATACCTGTTTTATTGATGATTTATATAATACATATAAAACTGGGTAGTAATTTGATTGTAAACCAAATCTAATTCAAATATAATTCTTCAAAAATTACATCGTCACATTTGGAGTTCAGACATCGTTTCACAAGTTTAGTCTGCTTGTGACTTTTTGTGACGTTCATCTGTAATTTTAGTTATAAGAATTTATTTTGAATATAGAATATAGAATATAGAATATAGAATATTTTTATTTCGTATAAAAAGTAGTACAGTATACCAACTTAAATCTAAATTGTATATATGTATGTACTTAATGTATCTATTAAACACATTTAGTTTCACAAAGATATTCAAAAAGTGTCAAGTGACGGTATACATAGAAAAAGTCCTTTACCTCCCGTGCTAGTCAAAGACTGTGTTACGGCAAGGTAAGATTCTCGCTCCACAAATACCAGCCGTATTTATTTGTGCATAAAACACATTTTATAATGATGGATACTTAATGAAAATAATTATATCGAACAAAAGATTTCAATGACAAGTTACCAGTATAACGTAAACAAGTAGTATATGTAAGGAACACAGATAGTTTATGTTAAAACATATTTTATAGGATGTTACATTTAATTAGTTCCCTTTCTAGTCATTATTTTTACATAGGCAACATATTTTATCTTTAATGTTATTTATTTACTTTCCATCCATCTATAATTATATATATATATATATATATATATATATATAACTACAGACAAATAAAAAGTAAATAAATAAAATATATATATATATATATATATATATATATATATATATATACCTTAATAATCTTAGGTAAAGGTACTTATTTAATTCTATAAATGAATTTATGCTACAATATTTTATCTTATGACGAAAATATACAGAATGAATTCTTACTAGGTTAACATGTAACTTATACCAAATAAACCAATATGTAGTAAGTAATATAATAACCTATATTTTAGATAAATTTTATTATTATTATTAGGTGTTTAGAAAAACAATACAGTAAATACAATAAGTATATAATTACCAAAAATAAATAAAAATAAAACATCAATACACAGATTACATAGACTATTTTTGTATTTGTATAAAATTTTCAGTCCGCTCATAATCCAAACTATACAGAAACTCCTCCAGTGCCTTTCTGCAGACAAATTTCGTCATATCTTTCAAAGTCTTGATCTTGCTAATACGATTGTATAGTAATGGAGCTAGGAAATGGAAGAAGCATTGAGCAAATGTAGTTTTACATACTGGTACGTCAAATATGGCATAGTTTGATCTTCTGTCAGATACATTTGAACGTTTTTTGCAAGTATGCTGCCTTAAGACTATATTTTTGATAAAAAGTTGACGCACTGTTAATACCCTAAACTCCCTGAATAGTTTTGTTGTAGGAAATCTATTGAATAAACCAGTTTGTATATTTTTGGTACATTATAGCCAAGTGCTTTTTTTAAATAACATGAAACTGATACTATAATATTTTTATACCGACTGTACTTTGTACGTACTCGCGAAAAGGAAGTAATGGCTGTGATTTGAATTATTTATCCACTTTGTATGTAATTTATAACTTTAAGGTATTTATAGGACTGATTTCTGAATAAATCTCTGATTTTAATTATTTACAGAAGTTATTTTAAATAAACCAGTTAATAAATTTTTTGGTTGCATTGCTGAGTGCCTATTTTAAATAACATTATACTGATACAGATTTTTATACCGTCTGTACTTTATACGTACTTGCGAAAAGGAACGAATGGGTGCTGCTGTTATTTCAGGGGTCGAATGGGTACTAAAACCAAGAAATCCTTAGGGTCGAATGGGCTCGTAGCCAAATAAAAATATATCTTTTAGGATCTTTTTTCAAATTGACAAATTACTTGATTTCAACCAATTGTGGCCAAACAAACAATTCTGTAGGCAAAAAATTGTGACCTACTTATCAATTTTAATATCTTATTTATTTCCTACTTAGTTTATTATTCAGTAATATTGATTCACATGCTACTTTGTTTACGTATGTAAATGCTGCATGTAGAAACGACTGCTATGTGCATGCATAATTAAATGACTGCAAAACGTTTATAAATCAGCATTACTACTGTTTGATGTTGCTAAAAATAGAATTTATAACGATCGATAGTTTTAGTGTTCATATTTTGTATGTAAAAATACTATGACTTAACAGCAATCTTTTTTTACGAAGGAGGTAGTTATAGACATCGTTATCATCAACATTCAAAAGTCGTCTATTGCAGAATTTAGGCCTCTCCTAAGTATCGCGGCTTTGACAGATCGCTTTCATCCACCGATTGCCCACCAATCAAGTCACCACTTTATTATAGGTCTGCCTATGCCGTGTTTGCTGGTTAGTGGTCGCCACTCCAGAACTTTTTTGCCCAAGGGCCATCAGTGTTACTTTATCATACCATCCTGTTTATTATCCCACTACAGGGAAAGTCATTAGTGTTACCTACTAAATCATATAGTACGTATCTACCAATATTGATAAATGCAGCATTAAGTTTCTAAAACAAAGTATTGGAACAATCTAGTTTACCAGTTAGAAAACTGATAAATCAACTTGATCTGGTCTGTTCCAAGTTCAATAAACGTAGCAAATGAAAGTGATACTATAGTCCACATACCATATGACAGCGAAAGGCATTTTTTGCTCAGACAAGGAACAGTGGTGTTCAAAGAATGTGTAGGAACTGATTCTCGATTTACTTGTGAATTGGTAATGCCTTGCAAGTAATATACATTCCTAGTCGTAAACCTGTTCTAGAGAGACAGTTCAAATCAATTAACTTTTATTAATTAATAATAGTACCTAAATTATGATAGTGGTTTACTTTTTTTAAGCTAAAAAGATGTTTTTGGTGTTTCTTATCGTGGAGCGAAACGACGAAGTACGAAATAGACATTCACCGATTCACACCACTGTACCGAAACAAGAAATTCAAGAAGGGTCCTTGTGCGTTTCACATCGTAGTCCGAATAGCTCTTGGTGTAAACTGTGATTAATTTTATAACCAGAACAACTAAATATTAAATTTTACTCTACCTTTATTTATATTAAAAGATGACTTCCACTCAAAAGAAAATTATTTAAATAGTCGCACTTTACAAACATGTAACTATTGGATACAATATACTCAGGCTCTTAAAATAAATAAGTATAGATAGCCAATGTCCATCACAAACCACTTGACACTTATCTAACATCACCATCAGTAATCACTGCGCCATCACACCACCGCTAAGTGATACAGATAAACTTGGATGAACTGACATCCGTCGACGTATCGATTTTATGTCTACTGAGCGTAGTTAGTTGTATGTGCGTTAGTTGTAGGTGTATCAGTTTCTTGCTGATACAATGTGTGGCAGTTGATTTCCTTTTTTTTATCTATCTATAATTTGATTAGCAAACTTATTCTTAACTAGATGTAAATAAATTACAGCATTTGTATCATTATAATAGGCAGAAGCGTTATTTAAGTGCGTATTATCTATTGTAACATCATCAATTTGTCTGACAAGCGTGTATATTGTCCATAAGACTTTTGTCCAGCAGTGGTGGTTAGGCTGATGCAGTACCTACACGATTGTAAGATACCTATTTTGTAGAGACATTTGTTTTCGAAAATAGGAGAAGAAATCTGAATCTGTCTCGTATTTTTTTTTTGGAGTCTTCGGTTCTAACGTATAGTAGAAGTTCCCTCAATCAGTTCTTTATTGTTGAATCATAGGAAAAAGAAACTGGAAGTGTATTTGAAATATTACTCACATCATCTCTGAAATGTTGATCTTATAATTATTGACACACAGATTCAAATTACACAAATCAGTTCACATCAGTTTTTGAAAGGTGCGAAATACTAAAAACCGTGCATATTCAATTAGTCTTTGCCATAACAAACCTTAAGACAAGAACATAAGAGTAAAATTAAAACAACTGTATCTTCTGTCATTTTTAACACTTGAGACAATTCGTGGTTTTGTATATTAATAATAATTAAAGTACAGTTTATGTTATGCATCTATGCGTGAACTATAAAAAGTGGTTAATATGAACCGTATAAAGATTATAATCCACAACGAATTCAGTAGATATGTTAATTATTTTCCCATGAATTTGGGTGCGTTCAACTGAGATTTTGTTAATTGAATGCGCAAAGATCCTCGTATTAGATTGTTTAGTTAACACTATGTTGGGTTATTGCCATGGATCTTAACCCCGTCTACTGGTTCATGAAGTAGGCATCATAATATTATTATGGTGTGTGTTCTGATGAATCAATTGTACAACATTATTAAGTTGTGCAAAATATAAGTTCAAATAAACGATAAATTTAAAGAAAATACAATACCTGCATGTATACCTGCCCGCCTATCTCTCGAGTCGATATTTAATCAAAAAAATAAAACATGTAGAAAAGTATATGAAATATGTTTTATTTTTTTGATTAAAAATATCTTAGACAGCGCTCCCCTTTAATCATCGCGGTGCGAAACGCTCGTGGTGTAAAACGCCTAAGGGCAAATATAAATAGAACGCTATTTTCTATGGTCCAAACATACCCCTTTTGCCTCTTCAACATTAATTAATCTTGAATACAAAATTCGTCGCCGTTCGGCTACGGCACTAACAATAATAAGTTAGGTACTTTATATGTGTTTATAATTTTGTCCTTTGTCAACCCATCACAAATCATACATTTAGAGAAAAATATCATAGCAATCGATTTGTTTTAAAATGCAAGCACAATCATATAATAATAAGTTATTGAATTATTCAAACAATGTCACTTTCAACTTTGGTAAATTCTTAGTGTCTGTTGATTCCCTGCATTTACTTAACATACAGCAAAGGAAATGAATTAAGTGGGTTTTCTAGTTTGTCTTCCGCAACAAAGGCGGCTTCATCTACGGTAATAATGTGGGACGGACACGAGGGAGGGGAGCATTGAGCAACCCTAACCTAAAACTCCAACGTTTTACACATTTTACACGAATTTCTAAAGCGTTGGAACGAGCTACCAGCCTGCGGTGTTTTCCGACCGCTATGCATGTCTTTCTTCATACGAGATCTAAAGAGAGCATTAATCTCAGGGTGTAATGGTAGGATCGACCGGGGCAGTACTAGCCTCTCATAGAAGATCGACGTAAGAGTAGTAGTATCCGTACTACTGCGTTTCCTTCGGTGAGTGAGAGCGCCGGAGGCCCAATTTCTCCCCTTTTCTCTTTTCTCATCTCCCTCATTCCCTTGCCCTACCTTATTCCAAGCCGTCATAGTGGAGGCCACCATAGCAGCAGTTTAAGACGATGACTTTTTGAATGGTGGCCACTTCTGGATTCCACTGACTGCTTACCATCAGGCAGGGTGGAGTCACTAGGGTAGGCTACTATAAAAAAAAACGGTAGCAGCGGCTTCGAAAAGCCCCTGGCATTGCAGAAGTCCATGAGCGACAGTTGCCACTTACCATGAGGTTGACTGTTGGCTCCTCTGCCACTGTAGGCAATAAAGAAAACAAGATAGTATTTGATTTCATCATACCAGCCCGGTATTGTCCCACTGCAGGGAAATGTCATATAGAGAAGGCATTATTTGACTTACGGAAAAGCTAATTTATTCCATAAGGATGGTAATTCGATGATGATACAAATTCCACTATAAAAAAAATTGAAGCTAGTGCAGGACCTACATAGACAAAAAGTTTTACACTTCTTCATCTATCCTGGGAAGTCAAAACTTTGATTAGGTAGAAATGCATCTCTTCTCTAAATCATAGGCAAAGTCGTAGTTAAACTGCGTTACGGCTTTTAATGTGGTTTTCACTATTGTTTTGAACATTTGGAGACGATGGTTTGTGACCATAGTAATCACTCACCACTTCTGAATTCCACTAACTGCTTACCATCAGGCAGTGTGGAGTCACTTTAGCAGGCTAATATATAAAATAGCCCACGTGCGTAGCTGGGGCTAGCCGCTTGTATAATCTATACTATTAAATAAGGCGGAAAAGTTTGTTTCTATTTAGTTTATTAGTTTGTTTGAACGAGCTAATCTGGCTAAAATGATGTTACGGTGATGTCTATAACTCTGCCTCCTTCGAAAAAAGAGTGCTGTTATTATAGACATTTTAAAATTTATACTATTATAATGAACCGGAAGAGTTTGTTTGTTTGTTTGTTTGTTTGTTTGTTTGAACGATCTAATCTCTGGAACTAAGTCTTTTTGCGTATGATAGCCCAGTTCTCGAGGAAGGTTATAGGCTATGTAACATCACGCTACTGGCGACGGGAGCAGAGCAGTAAGCAAAGACGCGGGTGAAACCGACGCCGTAGAAAACTAGTATATTATAAAATGTATTATTGATTTCATATAGAATTTATGATGTTTTGCGTCCCCCTTTAATATGATTTAACGGATAGACAGACGATCGTTAAGGGGTGCATGCTGAATATCTAGCGACGTCTTAAACATTCTTGTGGGGAGACTGATGGGGTGATAATTAAATTTGAGTGTGCTTGGTGTTAATAGAGGCTATTACAGAGTATCGCATACCTTGCGTCTTTTTATTGTATGCTAAGAAATTCCTATAAAATTACTGCTCTTTACTTTAATTGGAAGATATTATATTTATTAAAAATTGTGTGGCTATGACATTGTATCAATAGGAACAAAGGCTTTCTTAAAACTCACCGACAAAATAGAGTCATTTTTATAACAAATAACGATCTAAAATCAAAAGCCATTATCGAACCGATGAACCGAATGTCCGAAATATCGTCTCAAGTAACAATCTTATCTTTATCTTATATTAATATCAACACAAAACAGCGCTGCTCTGTGTTCGCAAAGTGGCACAAAGCTGAGTTAGGGCCATTTTGTATCTCACTAAGTTTGTTACTTTTATTTTTTATTTACTATATATTGTTGATATGTTCTGTAAACTAACTTGTTGAGAACAAATAAATGTTTTTTCTTTCTTTCTTTTCTTTCAAACTTAAACACGACTGTGAAGTAGGTCAGTGTATGACACAATGTTTATTTTTGTGAGCTGGTTGTTTTAGCGATTGAGTAACCACACGCAACCTATGTTTGCTGACGATGTTATTTAATTAACAGATGTGAGTGACAGTTTTGTAAGTTCTGTTATTATGAGTTCATTGGGGTCATTCGCTTGTACAGTTAAAATTACATAACATTTATGCCTTCACGTCTTTTTACCCGAAGGGGTAGACAGAAATGTATATATATACGTGCAGCTATGAGTCTGTCGTTATTTACCGCGTTTAATTCGATTAGAACTAATACTGAGAATTTCTCTATATCTTGAATCGAACCCAAGAACATCAAAATCTGTACACAGTACCACTGAATCACCGACAATAATGCAGAACAAGTGAATTTTTTAAAAGTATGTATGTGTATTGTATTTGTATGCCAAGTTTGCGTCGTCAAACTGCCTGTAGTTTTCTATTTTAACATACTTTCACATGTTTTAGTTAGTTTAATTTGATGTTTAATATTCTAATTGTGTCGTGTTTTTGTTTGGTTTGTGTAGATTTTAAATTCCATCGACCCAGATTGTTGCATTTGACGGTTTAATACTGATGAAAAAAAAATTTAGAAATAATTAAATTAGTTGTTTTATGAAAACTCTCGATACATATTTTATTATAGAAAGCTGTGATGGTCCAGTTGCTATGAATTGCTGCCTATAAACGAGGTTGTGAGTTCTAAGCCAGGCAAATATCAATGAATAGGTAATCTTGGTGATCAATGTTCATTACAGTTCTGTATGAGAAGAGAGCCTTAACTCGGCATTGGAAATATTACAAGATTCCTTTTTATAATATTATTTAAAGAAAAACATTACTTACTCCGTAGCCTGAACAAAACATTAAATAGAATACCGAAAGTCAAGAATTAATTTCTACTTAAACATATTTTTGTAGTTTATTAGCCGTAGCATTTTTTAATTTATTAGACCAATTAACATAATACATTTTAATAATAAAAGACATTCAATTTTGTATTATGAATATTATAATTTATGTTATTCATTTTTCCTAAGTAATCGTACTGACCTAAAAACATTTTGCTTATTTAAAATTTGTAGGGTTATTTGGGAAACTGTGACAAACTTAGATTATTAAAGTAAAATTACATCAAATCTATACTAATAAATAAAGCGGAAGAGTTTGTTTGTTCCGCCTTTGCTTACTGGTCTGCTCCCGTTGCCAGTAGTGTAATGTTACATGCCTATACCCACACATGCCTTCCTTTTAGAACTGGGCTATAATACGTAAAAAGAATTTTTCAAATCCGACTGGTAGTGCCAGAGATTAGCGCGTTCAAACAAACAAACGAACTCTGCTTTATAGTATAATAGACAGATAAAGAAAATGCCTCAGGAATTAAGTCCGCCTTGTGCAAGTTGTTTGCAGGCAGTTTTAAATAAATAAATATTAAGTACTACAGTAAAGATGGTAGATTCACTTTCACTATGATTCATGAAAAACAACAAGATTTTAAAACCAGTTTAATAAATACAAGAGAAACGCAACTGAACCCGTATGCCCATAAATCATAGAATTTCATATAAAGTTTCACATGCTTATAATTATGTAATGATTAAAGACGCTTATAAATTACGAGATAAATTAAATGAAAACCTCCCTTGCAAAGGCAACTTGCGTGAAAAAAAATTTCATTGCTTTTTGACTAGTCCTCGACTTGAGATTAGCATTCAATCAGCACCAAATTTTATATTTACAAAGTACCGGCACTAATGTCTGGTTTAGTAGAAGTTAGCGGAGAAAGAGACAAATGAAAACAACTAAGTACTTTATTTTAGTTATTCCGGTCGAAGCCCCCAGATCTGATCTCCTCTGGTTATTACCTATCTATTCTATTATTTAAAGAGGCAGAGTTTGTTTGTTTGTTTAAACGCGATAATCTCTGGAACTACCAGTCTGATAAATAATAAATATTTTACGTATAATATCCCAGTTCTCAAGGAACGTTTTAGGCTATGTAACATCACGCTGCTGACGACGGCAGCAGAGCAGTAAGCAAAGATGCGGGTGAAACCGTGCCGCGGAAAGCTGGTCGAGTTATACAATAAATAGTGCAGTTATATTCGAAATGTTAATGCCGTTTATTCTTTGTTGGAAGTTTTGAAACGGCAACTGGTGTAATCCAACTATTGCTATGCATAATGACATAAGCCACACGTGTAGAACAGAAGTGTCACCCCTCTCACAATTGAATTTTAAGGACCTCGATTCATTTCAATTTTGATCTCGGGATTTGGCGGTAAGAATACAATATCTCACAAGGCCTCTGGCAATATACAATATTTCACGATGGCAAACTGGATGACATCTGCCACTCCTAGATCTATTTTTTTGCTTACCATCAGTCTGAGACGATTTATACAATGATATAAAAAATATCTTACGACGGCCTATGTGGTTCGGTGGTACTGTGTATGGACTGCCACGCAGAGGTCGCCCGTTCGATTCCCGCTTAATGCAAATATTTGTGTGCGTGAACATGACTTTTTGCCTTGGTCTGAGTGTTTCTATGTATGATATGTATGTATTTAAAAAAAGTATTTAAGTATGTATGTATATCTGCATTCTAGAACTCATAACACAAGCTATAAAGTTTTTGGGTCTAGATGACGTTGTGTGTAGATAGTTGTTGTGATATTTTATTACTTATATGATATAATTCATACATATCATTATATAGGTACAATTACTTATTACTTTTGTTACATTTGGCGATTCTTCTTTATCTCGCACTCCTTTATTATTGTTTTTACTCATTGTAGAGTTCTGATAAGGTTATCATTACACACTAAAAGTTTTATATTCAGTAATAATCTTACAGTTGATTAAGATAGACGGTTTCCAAATGGAGGATATGGTGAGGGATTTTATTTATTATTTGCTCCACGTCTACTTTTGGACATAAGCCTCTAAAGTGAAAGTTGCCATATCACCGCTCTTGTCAGGCGGCTTGGTGACCACCATGGAGCAATTCAAATGTAATGCTTCTGTTTAAATCCTGGTATTAATTTAGTCATCTCTTACTGCACCTACGGACACAAAGACCTTGCAAAAACATTACATTTGTGGCTATGGTCTCAGTGCAAATTTTTGTGTGCATAAACATGGTTATCTGCATTGATCTGGTTGATGTAAGTTCTTATGGTTTAAACTGTCAGTGTAAGTTGGTAAATTAATAAATAAATAGTTTTTATGTATAATATATATTTACAAAAATGTTAAAAGTATATAAGTATGTTTATTCACATTCTAGAACCCATATCACAAGCTATTATTATGCTTACTTAGGGTCTAGATGGCGTTGCGTGATTATTGTGGTATTATTAACTTATTATTATTTACTACTCACTACTTGTTAGTAAGTATATAATATGAATATAAGATGAACCAGTGTACTGGTCTAAACAGAAATGTGATAAAGATTACTGTAAAATTAGATTACGGAATGATACTATATATAGATACTATTGCCGTGTCTCGTGTCTTTTAGTTAAACGTTTTTTCCTTAATGTGTAGTGCAGTAGTAGTGTAGTGTGTGTTCGAAACAGGCAATACATTAGACGACAGCGATAAATGCTAGTGACCTTGTGCAAAGTCATCTCAAGATAATCTGTACGCAAAAATTTCTTTGAAATTTACTCGTACCGTCATTTGACTCGCTTGGAAATACCTGTACCCTTCGGTCACTTTGGATTATTTAATACTAGCTGTTGCCCTAAGCTCCGCCCACGTGAATGTCTGTTATATCATATTTTCCATACAAAACTTTCATCCCCTATTTCAACCACTTCAAACCATTTTTTCGCTATAAAAGAAGCTATTCTATTCTACCTCTATACTTACCAAATTTCATCAAAATCGGTTCAGTGGTTTAGGAGTGAAAGCATAACAGACAGACAGAGTTACTTCCGCATTTATTTAGTATGAATTTACTTATTTGTTTTTAAGCAGGTAGGGTGGTTAGGCATGACTTTACAAATTATTTTTGAATTAATTATGACTCCCTTAATACAATATATTACTCGACCTTTTGGCCTATTTCATTATTTAACATAACCTTGATTTGTAGTTATAACATTCACTGAATTAACTGTGTTGAATAAAATTCATTCCCTATTCATGGTGGGCCACAATACTCACAATGCCCGTACACAGTATATTGTACTCTGTGTCCCTCAGAAAGTACATAACGCTTCTTCTACAATAATATTACAATGTTAATGAAACGAATAAACTCAAAAACTACTGCTCGGATTTCAAAAATTCTTTAACCAATAGAAAGCTACATTATCACTAAGTAACAAAAGCTTGTACACGGAAACGTGAACCACGCGGCTGAAACCGCGTGACGTCCGCTAGTCATACCTATTACGAAAAGAATTTTTCAAGCTGTTAGCATTGATATTTAGACGTTTCCCTACAAATAAAATAAGACCTATAAAAAAATTACATGATGAAAAGGACCGAGTCTAGATCGAATTCGATATTTTGGGGTGTTTAGGCATCTCGCACCGCTCGCGACTCGCACCGCGGTGCGACTTGCCTAATAGCTCGTTTTGAATGGGTCACATCGCACCATATTGTTTGAGCGGTGCGAGTGGCCTAAGGTACTATTTGAATGGGTCATGTCGCACCACTGTTTGAAACAATGGGTTTGGTTTCATATCAACACTTTAGGGGATTATAATTTTGTTGGTACCGACATGTATAAAAGTGGTTATTAGGAAAATAAACAGTTGCGATATAATTCGTAATATTTATAATCAAAAATTATAAAGATCACAGATTGAATAGGTACTAATTGTTTTAACTATAACATTACACATTTTAACTTAAGACTAATATTGTAAATGACAGGTTATGTTTTAGGTTATATACTGGGTGGCGCAAAAGTAAAGACCCTATTTGGTTCAGCTATAACATTTTTTCTAAATTAGAAAACTAGATTTAGATTTTTTTAAATGTATATTTGTGCCATTAAATTTCGTACCATTAGGATTTAAAGATGATGTCTTTTAAATGGTGACCTCCAGAGTTGATACACATTTGAGCCCTATTTATGACATTTTGCATAACTTGCCGTAACACTTTCTGCGATATGTTCGTTATTTCTTGACGAATGTTTTCTTTTAGAGCTGCGAGAGTCTGTGGCTTGTTCACATACACCCGAGATTTCAAAAAACCCCAAAGAAAGAAGTCTGGACTGGTCAGATCGGGTGATCTTGCAGGCCAAGGCAAATCGCCAAAACGAGAGATAACTCGGCCTGGAAAAGTGTCCCTCACTAAGTCCATAGTGTCGCGCGCTGTGTGTGCCGTAGCGCCGTCTTGTTGAAACCAGATGTGCTCCAGCCCCAATTCGTCCAAACTGGGTATCAAAAACTCACGTAACATGGTTCTGTAGCGTTCTCCAGTGACAGTAATCGCATTGCCTCCAGCGTCTTCGAAAAAATAAGGTCCGATCACTCTGTCAACACAGATGCCACACCATACAGTAACTTTTAGTGGGTGTAGAGGTGTTTCTTGAATAATGCGCGGATTATCAGTGCCCCAGAACCGAGTATTCTGCTTATTGACATGCCCTGAGAGATGGAAATGCGCTTCGTCACTCATAACCAATTTTGAAGGAAAATCATCCTCTTCAAGGTTGAGGTTTATGACGCGCTGGCAGTAATCTAGACGAGCTCGGTGGTCAGCAGGCAGCAGCTGATGAGTCATTTGAGTTTTATACGGGAACATCTTTAAGTCTTTCACCAAAATACGCTGCAGGGTCCGTCTGGAAATGCCCAATTGCGTGGCACGTCGCCTCGTTGATGTTTCTGGACACTCTTCCACATCTTCGCGCACAGCATCGATATTTTCAGCTGAACGGCCTGTTCTTGGTCTCCCAGACTTAGGTCTATCCAATGTTGAGCCAGTTGCTTCAAGGCGTGTGGCAAAGCGTCGAATTGTGCGACCAATCGGTGCCGGACGGTGGGGAAATCGTCGACGAAATTCACGTTGTGTTCTTATCACTGATGAATTATTCCGTAAGAACATTGACACAATTATTCCACGTTCTTGGGGAGTAAAACGGTCCATGTTTATTTTCAGTGTATTTTACATTTGTTCTCTACACAATTTTCAACAACAGAATGACAGAAAATGTCATATATAAAAAAAAAAAGTATTTTCTTTAGTGCCAGTACTTTTGCGCCACCCAGTATTTGTACACTATTTTCTTATAACTAATAAAATCACAGTAAAATCACAGAAGTCAAATTTTGGTTTCTTTTCTATTGAGCTGGATAAACGTAAAATTTAATAAATCATTTGAACTACACGATGCAACATTACTAATCTTATAAATCAACAGGAACAGTATTCTTTCAAACCTAAATTACGTAATATTTGAAACCCTATTTAACCCTATTTTAAGCCTAAACACCCATATTTTGTCAGTACGCCTGGCGTACACCACAGAGACAACCTCTTTCTATTCTTTTTCTCCTCTGCGCTTATGTAGTACATCAAGTCTCCGTATATGACAAGAACCAAATTCATAAGTGTACCTTCCTAGTGGAGAGGCTCGTTCTATTATGGTGAAGCTATTCATAGATATAAAGTTATTTTTTATATCAATGAATAAATTGATTGGCCTTGAACCTTAATGAGTTTCAACCAGTAAACACTGACTCGCCACGATAAGCCTAAGCTCCAGCTGTTTTATAAAGACACAAATAAACAACAAGTTTAATAAACTATAATATTATTATACAGATAGATATAAAATATACATTGTTTACATTACACAATCAAAACATATGTTTTTATTTAGTTAATCGATAACACATTGAGGTGTACAAATAAATAGATGGTCTTTTGTCTTTAAATTAATGGACAGTAAGCTCAAATTTCCACAGCCCAAGTTACCCATGTTAGGGTATCGTAGCCACCCTCTCTAATTTAATAACGAAAAGCAAGATTCCAGACTTAGATTGATCTTAAAAGTTAAAAGCAAAAGTAGTGTCTGTCTCTAGAACCCACGAAGATTGCTTAGATACTACTGCTTACTGCTATTTTGGCAGACAAATATAAGGAAGCGAAAAATGACAATCTATTGCACATAAGTTGCGCTCTAAACCAAGAAGGAAGTTAAGACTAGACCAACTTGGATGAGGTTGCTCTCTGGAAGTGTTGGCTTTGTGAATAGTGATTTCCATTACATACCTAATAATTGTATCATATATTATGTTGGCGGCAGACAAACAGCATTTTTCTTTATTTCCACCATCGCAAGGAGAAGTACACCAAACCACATCAATAAAACAAATAAACTTGTGAAGAAAGGAGACCACATGATTTCGGTCAGTAAGAAATATAAAGTTTGGGACGAGGAAACTTTGAGGGTAAATCAAACTAAGTAAATAGAGGTGGAATCAATTCGCAACTTAGAAACTGTTCAGTGTCAAAACTAATATTCTGCGTGAGACAGCTACGATATCACGAAAATGAAATAGGTAAATACAATCAGACACAAATATTTTTCAAGCTGTAACATTTCTTAATTGCAGTTCGTTATGTTTACCAACAAGAGAAATAATATACTGAAAAGTCACTCAATTTAATTATGGTTTATCAATAGACTACATTATTTTGACATTTGCGTCAGAAATTGTAAAACAAGCATAAAGTCTTACTATAGTTAACAAATACGTTTTTAACAGTTTTGTAATTATAATTTCAATTACCTAAGAAGTCTTACGAAATATAAATGTGGAGTATATTTACCTTTATTTCTACGCTTCTGTTACCATAATTAGGCACCTAATATTTCGTATACGTTCTGTAATTATTCCAGGCTAATGACATTATCACAACGGTAGTAGTAACGTGATAGTACCGTTTTTACACTTTTAATTGGTTTATGTGTTTACTCCACCTTTGAGCCTATAAATAAACGAATTTACTCATGTTGATATATTTTGTTACCCTTCAAATATTGATCCGTTTTGTTGAGTGGTGTTCTAAAAATATCATGTCACGCTTTTAGAGGTACTTTTCTGCTTGTCCTGGTTTTATTATTTGAGCAAAATGTTTTTATCTTTCATACTTTTATATTAACTGTCATCTGAATACCTAGTCTCTTTTTTTCAATCATCCTTCACGGAATTTATTTGTCTTTTCTTTGGTCTTCCCTCCCTCTCTAGTTATCGCTCTCATTCTTATGATGATGTACATACTAACTTAAACGAGGTTCTTTCAACTTGTTACTGGTTCCACTTTCAGACGTGTACATCACTTCACATAATATATATCTGCTACATGTAGTTGTTTTTTATAAGTCTCGTCGTCTTTGGCATTGCGATTTCATACCCACTTTTACTAAACTTACTAACCTTTTTTTACAACTAGACAGACGACGAGAAACCAGTCTATCGTAGCATTTAGGGAAACCGAGACATAAATCGATATCGACAACTTTTCTGCATTCGTGTGCGTATTTCGTTTGCCGACGCCGACTAGATGCAATAATAAGAATAAAATCCGAACGTACAATGGAACAAAATGTCGTCTGTCCAATTCTTATATAACTAAAACAAAATGATTTAGTTTATTAAACATTGCGTCATTGCGTGCAGTTAGAATAAAAATTACGATACATTAATTATAACTACACATTTGACAACAATTTGTGTGGAACTTGCATTATATCTTTGACTGGGTCAAGGTACGGTATGTATTTTATTCATTCCTTCCTGTATGTACTTAATATATTTTTTGAAGGGAGGGATATGCTTTATTGTATCCTAGCTTAATCAAACTTATTTCTGGTAAAAACTATTATCCAGTCTATATTTTATTATTTTCGTAACTTAATTGGCATTATGTAGTCTTACCATGGTCACGATAAAGAAGTTTACGTAAAGACGACTTGACATCGCATGTCGTCGTCATAAAAACGCACTCGCATGCAAACAGCGTATAAAAACATTTCATTACACAACACAATTACAATTAGCAATTAAAATTATAATCGTAATAATTGTAACAGTTCAATGTCGTAAAAAGAAACTTATGTATCGACTAAGAAAGTATTTCAAAGATGGCGTCATACAATTTCGCGCGCGCTTTTCCCGCGCTACGGTTTTTCTGACGTTTATACTGTTATAGTAATGGGAAAAAGTTTTTTTATAATGTATTGTTCATCGATCGACATGTATGATTGATATTAATGACGAGAAAGTTTTAAGTACAGCTGAAGACGTACCGCCACTTAATAATAATTAATAATAAACGTTTATCTCTCGACGATTTGAGCGATTGTACCACATATATCTCTTTAACGACATTCAAGTACTTGCATTAGTATCTTAGTGATTTATTATCTATATTGGTAGGTACTACGAATGATGTAGTTTACTACAGTGTTGAAGTGCAGATGCTTAGGAACAATGGCGGCTCCAGGATTTGAGTTTGGGGAGGAGGGGCCTTTTTTTTTAAATATTTGCCTACCAAAGTGACTCTACCCTGTCTGACGGTAAGCAGTCAGTGGAATCCAGAAGTTGGAGAAGGGAGGATTGACTTTGCCGGGGTAGTTTTAGCAGGTTAAACTGTAAGCACGCAATGTTATTTGGGCATGATGCGTCGATAGATGCGTTTGGGTTGTTTTGAGCCCTCCTAGAGAACTCAAATAACATTCAACACGATTTCCGTAACAGTAACACCAAATAGTTTCATTCCCTATAATTTAATACCTCATTAGATCAATTTTAATCCCTCTTAATCACCACATCACCAATGAGAAATCACTTTAGAAATACTTTACGCTAGAAAACCCATTATCCTAATCGTAGTTTGTTTTGACTGCCAAGTGCCTACTAAACGAGCCATAAATTGTCAAACCCAAAACATTTCCACTTTTTTCAATCCACGAACGAATTCGGCTGCATTTTTTATTTGTGTGTACATACACTGTGTACAATATCTGCACATCTTTTATCGCTTTCTATTTGATGTCAAAACATATATAGTTATACGCATCGAGGCGAGGGGGACGCACCACTCTATTTTCGGTATCACATTTTCAGTTTCAGTCTGTCTCGTGCTGCGCGCCGGACGCCATACGGCGCCATTTTACAATAAAACGCGATTTTCATTCAATTATTCGATTTTAATTCGTTAAAAGTGAACGTTAGATTTTTGAAAAATGACCGTTGATGTTACTCCGACTTCGGTTTCTGGTATCAATATAAAAGTGAGTTCCATTTTTGAACTTTTAGGAATCTGTATCACTATTCTTGTTTTATTGTGTCTAGGGTTGTCAGTGTGACATGTTTAGGACTTAGATTTGTGCTGCAACGATGCGATTTGTGCAATTATTTAGTAATGTTTATGAACTAAAGTTACGATACGTAATATTCCTTTGTTTGTGGCAAAGCCAACTATAGCGGTATCGGCAAAATTGAGTTCTTTTCGACGGCACGCAACGTACCGCGCTTACCATTCGTTTCATAGGCTCGTGAAACTACTTCTTAACCTCGACTTTATACACCTTTATTTTTAGTAGGTACTTTTGAACCTTGTTATAGTAATATTAGTCATATTTGCTTAAGATAATACACGTAGTTTTTGTTTAGATTCAGATAAGTAAAGAATTTTTCAAGGTATCAACTAATCACCAACCCATAATTTTTGTATTTTTTTTAAATAATAATTTCTATACCAGTTTTAACAATTACTACACATACTTTAGTTACTTTTGATTTTCATATTTAAGAAGTTTTGGTCGAATTCTTAATTTGGCACGTCAAAGCCATAAGCTGTACATAATAATGACTCGCTTTTTTCATTTGACTGTATGACTTACTTCCAGTTTTTGAAAGGCTGATCAACGTAAAATTAACTAATCACCTATTAAATCTCATGTGAAGTACCTAAAAGCAGAAATTAGTAACTAATTAAATCAAATTAAACTAGTTATCTATGCTTTTAGCAACCCAATTGGTACTTCACATAAGATTGGTGATTAGTAAATTTTTCGTTGATCAACCTTTCAGAAACTGGGAGTTAACGTTTAAGATCAGATGGACGTCCCTGCATAGGTTAGTGTTACGTTGTGGGTCGTGACTCGTGAGTTCAATTCCCCACCCGAAATAAATATATGTGTGATCCATAAGAATTATATCGAGATATAGGCTTTTTGGGGTTCGTTAATCGTATTTTTTACGGTGAATTTCTTTCAGTTCTATAGAGAAATGTTAGTTTCACTTATAAAACAGCACTAGAAGATTCTCTAACTATATAAATAAGTAGAAACCATATAATAACTTGGAATTTCTTTACCAGCCTAAAGACGCCTCCTACTCAATATAGAACGCTTCTAAAGGAAGGCTTAGCATAATCACCACGCTTGACAAGCGTGTTGGTGATCGCAATAACATAATCCCTATTAAGTACGCAGGTAAAGCTATACTCTGTTGCCTGGTATACTACTCTCTTAAATAAAAGATACAGAAATGAGCTGGTTCTTCTACCACCCAACACCACACGAATATACTGTCACAAGTCTAATACTTACCTTATTATAATTAAGGAGTCCATTCAAGTTTGTTTCTTTTTTTCCAGAGCTCGCAGAATCGCCTGCTCATCAAGAATGGGAAAATCGTCAACGATGACGGTATGGAGGACCTGGATGTCTACATTGAGGATGGAATCATCAAGTAAGTTCTACTTGTATTTCATTATCATTATTATGTCCGCCGAAAGACTAAACTGCTGGGATTCTATGCAAGCGTTGTATCCATTGCCTGAATGATGACAATAGGGATGGTGTTCACCACTCTTGGACCTTACTAAATGCTTACTACCACTAGCAGAGTAGCGTCTCTGAACCTAAAAACTGCTTACGATCAAACAGTGATTTAGGTAGGAATAAAGGAACTGCTGAATGAAGGCCTTCCCCAATCTTTACATTAGGAGTTTTGCCATAATCGCCATACTAAGTAAGTGAAACGATGCTATAAGTTGGAAAAAGTAACATTAGTCCTAGCATACTATTTGATTGTATACCAATTAGCTAATTATTTTAATACTACGTATTATTTCAGGCCTGAACTATGAAGTTCGAAGGGAATAATGACAGCTTAAAGGGTTACGTTTATCTCAACACAGTAGTGTAACCTACTTGCCCGATATAACGTTTACATAGGAATAAACAACGTTCTCTTTCATCGTAAATAACATATACCTAAGTACAAAGAAAATCAAGCCGTAAATTGCTAAGGATTGGTTAGCAGGTTTTTTGTTTTTGCGTGGTGTACTTCAGTGTGAGGGGAAAACAGCCTAAAGGGTCTTGATGTGGCGTGAATGCCTCAAAAGACCGGTTAAGATAATTTTATCGATGGGAAATGTCATGATTAAGGGATCTAGCCCGTTCTAGAAGTTCCATGACCGACTAGTAGAGCAGTGGACAGCATTCTTACCAATTTCAGCATGAATGGGCCGAATCGATTGAATTAATACTACCATAAAATACAAACTCAAACTCAAATCATTTATTTCATTTTGATTATAAAGTATGATCCTTATGAAAAGTCAAAATTACATGAAGTCAGCTAATTAACCCACAACCAGTTCGCTGACGAGGTAAATAAAAGAATAATTATTAGGTACTACCCTGTCCAATAATCCAATTTTTTAATGCAATTAGTTTTCTTCGCAGTAGTTCTATAATTTTTTTATGTGATAGTTCACTTTTGTTAAATAAATTATAGGTATACATACAGTAGACATTATTGTAGACTTTGACTGTACGGGGTCGTGGTTACCTTACAATTAATACAGCCCTAAAGACTATGATTCCCCTTCGTTAAATGTTCTGTATTTATTTCTTCGACCCACATAGTTGTCGGATCGGATATACATATCAACTCTAACCCCTCTACAATCTGTCACGGTAGATACTGCGTCTAAATTGATGTTACCTTCGGTCTTCCGTTCCTTAACAGACTAAAAGGATAGTAATTCTTACCCATCTACTATAATTTTATTAGGTTTTAATCACTCTATACTGTATATAATTATATGTCGTAAATTTTAGGTAAATTATATATTCTGTCTGTCGTATTGAAGACGTAACAAAGGAAAGTATATAGGTCAGTAGTATGTTTGGGTGTCACCAAAACAATACGTCTACTTGACAAGGCCAACGTTACCAATGATTGACATAGGTACCTAAATACAATTAATGTTAAAACGCAAAACTGTAAAGGACTATTGTGGGCTATTTGTTGGCTTTACAATAATAGTTGAATTGTCTAAAAACCTTGATTTGAAAAGCACAAAAAAAAATAATTTAAAAAAGCGATGGCATGAAAAGCTTTCTATACCCTACGCAGACTAATTTCCGGACGAAAATTAATTAAGTTTCTTAAAATTTATTTTTTGAAATGTATTCTAAGGTACTAGGAACTTGTTCAAACTAGTCTAATCAGCCTTTGTCGAAGTCGTTGATAAGGACTGTCTTTGGCACTGAGTTTTGAATTTAAGAGACCAAAGCATGAGGATTAATGCTTATGTATAAAAAACCCCTAAAACGAGCCTCTTTACAGGCCTATTGGCTTGAAATAGGAGAATAATTTACTTAGAAACAAATTTCTAAATGGACTCTGTGTGTGCTATTTAATAAAATATAAATAAATAAACCACGACTGTATTCAAGAGCATAACGATCAAACTTTCTTTCTTTTTGATTCATAGTAATTATATATAACACCGAGATGGTTTTGCGCGAGTGATTGCACGGAGAAAAAAAATAATTAACAATGAAAGAATAATTAATTTAAGTACCTGAAAAGAGTCTAAAGTGAATGTTTTAAAATTTTATATTATTTATCTATGTTTAATCTAATGTGTTAAAATTAGTGCTGTCTCTTACAACAATTACAACACACACAAAGTAATAAGGTAGTTCTAATGGACGTCTTGATGCCGTTAGTAGGGTAAAATCTCAGTACACTTAGAATATTGAAGTTTAGAAAAGCCAAGTGCACATCTTGAAGATTATTTTTAACTTCTATGTCGCATACTTGTCCTTAGAAATGCTAAGAATAGCTTGTACTCGGTACGTTTTCCTGTGGGCTAGGAGCGTAAGCACGTACTGTACACTCTTGAAACCTGCGAGTTCTACAGATTACCTCAAAGGTGTTTTATCTTCTGATAACAGGTTCGAGGTAGTAGATTCGAATCCTGGCAAGTACCAATGTTATTTTTCAAATCATGAGTAATTTCTAAGTTTATCTTGGACATTTCTGACTGACGGTAAAGGAAAACATCGTGAGGAAACCTGGGACTTAAAAGTCAAATTGCAAATCCGTCTCGAGAAAATGTGGACATTAATGCTCATATCTTCTCTATATGAGAAGAGGCCTTTGCCCTGCAGTGGGACAATAAACAGGATGGTATTAACATATGAAGTGTATGGGACTCTTTCTGTCCCGAAAATTCTACATATTATTATATCACACTATTAGCAGCACTGATAACTCCTGCAAATTCCAGATGCTTGATGTTTATTATCGTTCGACGCCATATACCAATAAACTGAAAAATCTGAAGCAATTCTTGCGACCTCTATTGTTTACTCCTACTTTAGGTAAATCGGTTAAACACAATAAAATCTATATATACGGCTATTCTGCATGTAAATGTTATCGTAAACATGCGAGCTAGTAAAAGTTGTTTACGTAATGTCGATCAGATAATTTTTCACTTTCTTCACTATTCAGTTGTGACGACTTGTTTGTTCAACACGCGAATCACTCTATTTTGATCGATTTCTTAGTCGATAAATCTATTATCGATTAAGAAATCGGTTGATACGTGTATGAGCGCCGTTAAAGGGAATTGCGTGCACACCCTGAAACACATTTTAGGTAAAGATGTAAGAGAGGCTATTGCAATCTTCAAACCGTCTATCAAACGGCCGATTATAGTACAAACGATCAGAGAAAGCTTTTGTCCAAAAGTGAAATTCTTTCCTTTGATGATGTAAAGTACATGAAAACGTACAATAATGGATTGATCTTCTTTAAAGGAGCACTGCTCTTATCGGTGCAGTTTCTTTCATATTTGTCCATCGTTTAATTTCTTCGTCGCAACGCGCACGCATCTTCTCCATAACCTATTTTAGTTGTCTTGTAGAACCTAGTTTTATATCTAGGTTGCATCCGCACTATGATACAAGCTCTGTCAAGCCAGAACAAATATTTATGTATCTTAATTATAATGTGATGTGCAAAATTTAAAAGATATCAAAAGATTTTATATCCCTAGATCAGTAAGCTTGTGTGGTCGCTAAAAATAGCGCAATGCATCATTACCTGTGGGCTGTGTGAAACATCATACAAACTTTGAATTGAGCTCAATATTGACTAGGTATAGTAGCCGGTTACGTCTGCATCGTGTCGTTATCATTTTCTCTCAGTTCTATTTAATTTTTATACAAAGTCTAGACATTTGATCGTATGTTGATAATCCAATCTTTTATTAGGTTTTGGATTATGTATATTACCTGCTTGTCGCAATTCGCACGCATAATTGTAATGTTTTCTTTTAAACAACTGATATTCTGCCTACTAAGTGATGCGCTACGACCCACCTAACATACAATTTATACTCAATTTACACCTGACAAACATTCAAACTCTAGATAATTTATGAATGAAATAAAAGTCTCGGCTAAAAATCAAATCTACGACAGACACTGTAATGGGTATAACCTTAACTACTTAACCATTACACGCAGCTATATAATTTAATGGTTACGCGCAATCTCAACAGTTAAACGGTTATGATAACCGATCATTACTCTTAACACCAATTTTAATGTTTTTGCTAGTCTATTAAGTAATTACACGCACGGGTGGGTGTGGTAGTTTAACTGTATAAGTAGTAGCTAAGATTGTATCTGTGTAGTACCTACCGATAGTGCAGTGATTGAAGTAGTCGCCTCATTACATGTGTAAATGTATGGTCACTCTGTGATTAAACTTAAAATAAAGGAAACTACCTACTTGACTTAAGAAATCTGGCAGGTACCTAGTTTATAAGTAGGGGACATCAGCTAAGAATTTTGTGAAAGAATCAAATTGTGGCGATCTAACTGGCAAAAGCCAGGGCGAAAAGATTATTTCTTTGCTGAGTGAACACGCAATCTCAAAAACTTCTTAACCTATGAAGCTGAAATTGAGCAGATACTTAATCAACCAAGCTTTTACTAAACGTGGAAGTAAAAAATATATTTAAAGCTATGCTACAATGAAGCTTCAGCCTCCAAAAGGCTAGACGTAAATTATGCTGCAGCCTTTCAGGGAATATGATAAGACAAGGCCAAAGTTTTTGACGCAGTTCCAAATCCACGTTCACACAACGCGAATTTATTTAATACAGACAAATATATCCGCAGCTTTAGCCGCATTGATTGTGGGATAAAAATGGCGGCTTTGGACGTACTCTTATCTAAATAGCCTGAAGAAAAGTCGCTATCTTGTTCTACTTATGTGTTTCTCGCTAATTTAACACGCAACGGATTTTAATACGGTTTTTACTATATAATATACTAGAGTTTCGCCCTTGCTTCGTTTAGCAAAGTTTAATTCGATCGCACAACAAACTCTTACGAAAAATATCATAGCAATTAAAATATTGAAATTCTAAAAATGACTGAAAAATATGTTAAACATAATAAAATAGCCTACGTTACTATATTACCCACTGAATTTACTGATTTCTAAAGGTGAAGGAGTTTTTCAAATCGGTAACGTAGACTTTTAGTTAAATCGTTGCAAACAAACATACAAAAAATCAAATCTTTCTGTTTATAATATTAGTATAGACTTATCTTATGTTTCTTTTTTATTTATAACTAACGGACCTTATTTGCCGTACATAGGAAAAGGTTGACCCTTCGGCCTTCGACCCTACTGTATGAATGAGAGGACGTGACACCCACCATGTTTCCACCACAGTTATATTTTACAGATATGACCTTTTTTATACAATTTTGGTGGCAAACAAGCATCACTGATGGTAAGTGGTTACTGTAACCTATGGATATGGACAAAAAAGCCGTAACCGATGTATATAGAAGGGGATGAGGAAGAAAAACAGCCGAGAGGGTGTCTGGGCTGCCGACGCTCTCAATACTAAGCGAAACACGTTAGCACAGAAACTAATGTTTTACGTCGATATTCTGAGGTAGTAGGTACTTCCTCTGTCGATCTGGCCCATTTATGCTGACACCAGCAGGATCTACTACCGAAAGACTTGTTGCATTATCGAAAATCCACTTAGATTCTAGGTATACGGTAAACTTCTTTATCTTATCGAGTGGTTAGTGATTAACCTAGTGTCAGGATTTGTTTACGTCGCCCTTAATGTATAAAATAGGCATCCGACTTGACCTAACGAATGTTATGGTACATGGTAACATTAACGTGCCCTCCGAAGCACGGAGACGCTCAGATAAAATTCCACTTTGCGGTCACCCATCCATGGGCCAGCCGCACTCTTAGCTGCTTAACTCGCAGATCGATTACCGATCAGTGAGTGCAACGAGATATGAGTGTCTCTTCGGTAAACTATTTCAGCTTCAGTGTAGTGAACCATAAATCAGAACGGCCATGCCGTCTGCCATATTTTCAAGCCATACGAACAATACTTTCTGTGTTTATTATTAGATTCTATGACACCGTTTTATTTATTACTTGTCATCTTTCATGTTACTCGCATTTATTTTAGTCCAGCAACATACGGCACGTATAGTTTCTCGTAAAAGTCTTTAAAATCAAATAATATTTCAAAATAATCTGGTTGAAATAATATTTAGAACAATCAGTAACCATGTTTTGTCGATAGGCATACAGAATAGATTAAAATTACGACAACTACGTAGAGAAATTGTCTCATTTAAATTCAGATACCAATAGGTTACTTCATAACTTTTCCTTCAACAGCTAAATGTCCAAAATAAACATCAAAGCAAGGTGACACATTGAAAACATCTTCGCAAAATTCTAAAAAACAAAACAAAAACGTAAGAATGCATCATTTGCACACACCGTACACATAATTTCCACATGTATTACAAATCACCACAATAAATTAGAAGTATCCCACACGCTGCCCACGGCATCGGTGATCAGCTAACCGGGTCAGTGGTACAGTTATATGTGCACTACTACTTACCTATACTAAACAATAGCGACATTATAGTGAACACTGTTTATAGAGAATTCTAACGTTATATTATAATTATGGAAAAATATTTCTGGTATTATGGATAGGCCGGTACGTCTTCTTATAGAATATGGAATTACAAGTAGGCAGCGTTTTCGCGAAGCCCCTGGATTGCAGAAATCCATGAGCGACAGTTACTACTTACCATTTAGTGTGCTGTAGCTCGTCTGTCACTGTAGGCAATAAATAAAATCACTATACGTCTTCGTGGGTGACTTAAGAGGCGACTTGGGAATAGGTAAAAAAGGGTACGAAGTATCACCTTACTGCGGTCTTAAACCCGCTTTTCAAACATGGTGATTAAAAAAATATATATTATCTATGTATTATAGCAATCAGCTTCCTTTGGGATGGAGCTATAAGTTGCAGTAGACTTCTTCAGACTACTACTAAGATACATGTGATTATGGATGTCATAACTTATAATTATGTCTAATACTCGTATTTGCCAGCATGATTTGTTTGCAGGAAACGTTAATTTCAACAAAATTATTAAGCTGCAAACGGGTGCAATTAAATATAATAATTATCTTAAAACTGCACTTAAAAAGCTCACAACGGTAAACTTAATAGCCAAGATATAACTACCAATCAAATTTGTGCGCTCATTAAAAACATTTTCCCAATAAAATTACTAGTTGTTTTTCGGAAAACACATCTGGCAACACTAACTAATAGTGTAACGAACTGTCTAGACAATAACTTGGGTGACTCGTTTTGTTATTTTGAAATCAAGTCAGGCGCAGACAATAAATTTTAAAAGCAATTAAACTTTTGACCTGATGATTTTAGATTTCTTTTTTAGAAATGTGTTGGGGACAAACAAACATGTTCCGGTCTATAGTAAAATCTAGGAAGATCACTTTTTAAAACTGTTTTGCCTCTTGTTTGCAAATAATTTATTGATTCGAACTTACAATATTATTTTTGTCTATTACTTAGAGTCAACATAAGTATATGTTTTTAAAATGCTTAAAAAATAGCCTTACTCGTATCTGTGAAGATAATCTCCCACCATCAGATTAGCAAAAATAAATTGACTACCTAAAAGTTCAGTCTACTATTGCGCTAGACTTATTTGGGTAGACATATTGTATTTAAGTATGTAAGTACATTGTATTATTGTGCATAACCACTATTATTTATTACCAAATAAAAATCTTACTTTACTGAAGTTTATGTCACAAAAACCCACCTTCTAATACAGCATTCTTTTAAAGAATCCTAACTTAAAATTGCATCTCATTGGACGCAATAATCATATTAAGGTTTAACTTTAATCTCTCTCTTTGAAAGTTCTTCTTACAATTGCCTTGACTAAAGCCTATTGAAGACGCATCAAGTGTCCAATCAAATTGCGATTTGTATAATAAACAAATCTGAACACCTACGCTTGAATAGTTGTTTATTTAGTTAGCCAACTTTTGTATCGTACTTTCTCGTTTTGTTACTTTACAAGTATTTAGACAGATATTAATGTCTGTATATAGTACGGTAATTTTAGTTTATTATATCTATACTATTATATCTATAAAGCGGAAGAGTTTGTTCGTTTGTTTGAACGCGCTAATCTCTGCAACTACCTACCAGTCGCATTCAAAAAATTCTTTTTGAGTGTGATAGCGCAGTTCTCGAGGAAGGTTAAAGGCTGTGTAACATTACGTTAATGGCGAAAGACGCGGATGAAATCACGCCGCTGAAAGCTAGTTTAGATATAAAAAGAGAGCTTGAATATCAGTGCGGTTGCTCTACCTTGACTTATAATAGCGTGCCTAACGTGTTTTTCATATACCTACAACTTCCATGGCAACCAGCACTCACCGCCCACCCAATGGTAGTGATCACCGTAGCTTATAGAAAAGGCTGTGTTCTTTAAAAAAACAAAAACACTTTAAACAGCCAAGTTTTTGCTGACTTGTAAGAAAAGGCTTTACCTAGGGGCAATCCGAAGAAGCCCTCGCACTGGTAGCGTACTACGTAAAATATTTAGTTCTCAGAGTAAATATTAGATTCATTTCTGCAGATATTTTACTATGTCACGGTGCGGTAAGGTAAACGTACGATAACTCTTGCTGCGTTAAAGAACTCGATTTGGAAAGTTGACATTTTGCATATAAATCCTGATAATTATTTATATAGGCACATTAAGATTTTTATTTACAATATTTGATTTTATTATAAATAAGGTGACTACACGTATGTATGGACTTGCGGTAGAGGTGGTCACCTCTACATTACCGCTACGTATAGTATCGTGGATTCGACTCCCAAATTAATTGAGGTAAATAAATAGTATTTAGCTGGGAGGAACTGGATGCGGAAGGCAGAGGACTGGGTGTTGTGTGTCGCAGATTGGGAAAGGCCTATGTCCAGCAGTGGACTGCGATAGACTGATTTGATTGAAATAGTATTTATGTGATCTACTAGTCAACTCTAATAGATAAACCTAGGTGTACTTTTGGTCCTGGAGTCTTGGGATTTTCAAAGATTATTAGAGGATCTCGAGAGCTGCTAAACTTGCTGTCTTGGACATCAAAACTAATTTATTCAGAAGCGAAATGGAGGAGCTGGAAACAAAAATGTTCATTTCCCTCCTATACAAAGTGGCAGACAAATTTAATTTTTATAATCATCATTGTATGATTTTACACTTTCCACACAAATCAAGAGCTTTGATATTTAGTCAAGTTTAAAAAGAACACTAAACTCAGATCATTAATTTTACGTCACAAACCGCATACGTTTTGCGCTGTAGCCAACATATTGTTAGTGAGTATCGGTCAGTGCGCATTCTCCCAGATTGCACAACACACAATGGGGTCAAGCACCTGTGCGCTCCAATTAGTAACATCTTTATCACTACGTAGGGCTGCCGCGTATTGTACTATCTGTTGTCCGGGCTCTACACGTCGGCGTCGCTCCTAATGTTAGTCCCAACTACACTCGTCCAACGTATGAATCTAGAAAATAGCACTACCAACACTTCCTTAACGTTGGAGTTAATTTCGAGATCCACACGTTGGACGGGTATGGTAGGCGCCAACGTGTGGAGCCGGCCTTAGTAACATCTTTATCGCTGCGTAGGGCTGCCACGTATGTTGGGCGATCTTTTGTTTTGTAAACAACACGAAGTTAATGAGTTCTAGCATATATAGAGCGTTTAATTATATTAAGGAAGGAAGAAATAGCATTGAGCGATAGGGTCGCCAACTGTACATAATTAAAATATTAAGTTTATAATGTAAAAAATAATTGGTGTAGTACAATAAAGAATTTTATAATTTTTATTTTTATTTCTTTCCTTTCTTTCTTTCTTTCTTTATTCATTTAGTATCTAAAGCCAACGTCGTCAACCTAAATAGATTTCATCTACCATTAATTTAAAAAAAAAAAGTAATAATGATTTCCGTAATTATGTAATATTCTACAAATAAGTAAAAATCTGTTAAGTATATCATTAGTACCTAGCTGATCTTGCAGACTAGGCACTGAATTTATTAATACAGACTCAAAGCAAATTGACAATTTCAAACCGTCTTTTATAAAACAATTGTAGAAAAGCCGAACCTTATCAATAAAATGTGCACCTAATAAAGGTTATATAAAAGAAACTCCAACATCACTGTTACTTCAAATAAAAGAAGCCGAAAGCATTAAAGTCTACTTTCCCTTTTCACCAAGACCGATCATCCCAATATATAGCTGACCTACATAAAACCTGTTAACCATTTAAACTGGTTCGATATCAACTCGTAAATATGTGATTTCCTCTATAATGTATTTTGATCGATTTTTGGACGATGCCATACATGCAATGCCATTACTGATGTAACCATGACTTTCGCTAAGGTACGGTATAAAGGAAAGACTCTATTTATTACTGTCTATTATTCTGCAAACTTCTAAACCATACGGTTTTGAAGATATATTCTACAATATGTGATTTTGTGTCTATTTTAGGGTTGCCACTTGCAACTAGAGCATTTATAGATTCAAATGTTTGAACTTGCAACTCGCGTCTTCAAAAATTTAAATTGATTAATACTTTTGCAATATACTATGCACATCATACACCTGCTTTTTGCAAATAATTTTGCATTTTATCTGCTTAATTCTATGTTGCCCGTTGTTTTTACCATTCAATCAGCAACATAATGTAATGTACCACATCTAATAACAGAATATTACGAGACATTAAAGAAAACGAGCCACTTATTTATCCCGTTGCAAAAAAAATGGCTACACTAAAGTCTATCGTGACCGAGAAGCGTGTCCTCCAATACTTATTGTTATTATTACATGAGAAAGCACGCGCCATGTAACAGTTGATGGTAAATACGGTTTTATATACGCATGTAAATAGGGTCACTGTTCTCTATACGGTATCAATCAATTTCAAAAAAGGCCCAATTTTCCCCCTTTCCTCTTTCCTCACCTCCCTCATTCCCTTCCCGTAATCCATTTCCCAGCCGCCATAGTGGAGGCCACCATACCAGCAGTTTAAGACGGCTTTTGCTATGGTGGCCGCCACTTCTGGATTCCACTGACTGCTTGGCATCAGGCGGGGTGGAATCACTCTGGTAGGCTATAAAATAAAAAAATAAATAAAAACTTCATAAACGATAATTAAAAGACTCAAAATTTTTTGCCACGCTGTGCCATGTCAAAAAAACAACATAACCATTTGCTTAATCTACCACTGTGCCTTATAACAAACATACGCACTCAAAAAATGTATTTAAGCAATCAATAACTCTTGTAACTAATTTATTACTTTCAAATGAGTGTTAAAATAATTAACGTTTCTTCAAACATTTAAATTATTTCATTAAAAGTGGACTTCGTAATTGTAATACCGTTGCTTCCAATATTTTAACCGTGCAATTCACTTTCGAATTCTTAATTAATTATAAAAAAAATATCAGTTCCACGCAAAATTGCC
Source organism: Parascotia fuliginaria (assembly GCA_963082885.1). Classification (NCBI taxonomy): domain Eukaryota; kingdom Metazoa; phylum Arthropoda; class Insecta; order Lepidoptera; family Erebidae; genus Parascotia; species Parascotia fuliginaria. Next base: position 4,439,561 of record OY720196.1, on the reverse strand, counting down.
TATTTTGAAAGTATTTAATTAAAGTCTCTTTGTACACATAGTTACAATCGATGAACGAAGGCCGATCGGTCAATGGAAATATTTGGTCAAGGCCTATGTCATGTCCACCAGTAGTAGTAGTAGTAGTAGTAGTAGTAGTAGGTACTTCAAAAATACTCAAAATGCACAAATACTAGGGACACTGTTCATTAATCGTTTTTACTGTAGTATACAGCATTTCTTCATGCAGTATGAAGCAGAAAAGTCAAGAATATCAACGATTTTAAATCATATTCAATGCTTACTTTGGGTCTAGATGGTGTTGTGTGGTTGTTGTGGTATTATTTATTTATATATATATATATATTTTTTTATATTATAGCCTATCAAAGTGACTCCACCCCGCCTGATGGTAAGCAGTCAGTGTAATCCAGATGTGGCGGCCACTATACCAAAAGCCATCGTCATAAACTGCTGGTATGGTGGCCTCCACTATGGCGGCTGGGAATGGGGTTAGGGGAAGGGAATGAGGGAGATGAGGAAAGAGGAAAGGGGGGAACTTGGGCCTCCGGCGCTCTCACTCACCGAACGAAACACAGTAGTACGGATACTACTACTCTTAAGTCGATATCCTATGAGAGGGTAGTACTTCGCCGGACGATCCGGCCCATTCATGTTGAAATCAGCGTGGATCTACTACCGTACCGTACGTTACGTTAGTTAGTAGTTAGTTATACCTATAGTTTAGGCTCTGAGTTGTAACACACACATACACATACACGTACTTTCGCATTTATAATGTTAATTAATAGAATATTAATAGGATAATTTAATTGATACCTCAGTCACCAAATTTCGTCGACAGGTTGAAGTCTTTATAAAATTATAAAATTTGTACTTCCATTGCATTGGCATGTTGCCAACCCTTAGTCTGACACGTTTGTGTTAGCTAAACACACTTTATTCCTCAAACAAACCAGATAAGAAAGTCTGCAGTTGACCGCTCTCGTTCCAAAACAAACTGAAATATAATCGTTTGTTGGGAGTGTAGATTAGTCGCGATTTGGAGACAGACAGATAAACAAGTCTGAAGGAGATTTTCACATGTATGTACAAAACATAATTTAGAATGAGCTATTGTCATATTTCACGTTTAATTTCATTTTTAGCCAAGAATTTTAAATCTTCCAGCAGAGATTTTTCGACGGGTATATACAAGCAAGGTTTTACATGCTTACAGACTAGTAATTAACTTATCAAAAAGTAACTATTGATGGTAGTAAGCTTATCGTAATTCAACATGGCGATCGCACTTATAAAGGCGCGCCAAAATATCCAATACCTGACAGGCAGCAACATGCTTAACGCAAAGCTCACGACGCGAATTGGCTAGCACTGTCATAGGTACCTACTTACTAAACTTTGGTTATAGATTTACATTGTGTAGTATCTGTCCGGTGGTACATCTGTTAAGACAGGGCGTAGTTGTATAAGGATTGTTATTCTAGCCGCTTATCTTCTCAGTCCAGCGAATCCGACATAAACTGTCTCGTTTTCAGGGTCTGGTTCTATAGTCGGCCGTAGCGGTACTTACATTTCCCCTTTCAAGGCAAAGGCTATTCTTACGGCTGACCGCTAAAATAATAGATAGTTATCTATAGTTGGAGTATTTGATATGTACTATTCTATTTTTATTGTATTCTAGAAACCTAATCTGAGTGTCGAACGACAGTCTATTAAAAGATAAACTTTTATTACTAGAAAGCACTAATTGATAACGTTCTCTGCTTACTCGGACAGTAATATTTATCATTTTTGTATATTTTTAATTCGTCATATATATGTTTATTCTTACTTTAATATCTATTTATAGATCAATAAATAGTATTATTTCTCAAGATGTAACATAGAACTCACGTTTCGCGAGCCTAGGGACGAGCCTGTTTCTACAGAGTTACCGGGCACGATATCCTCCAGATTAATACTGAAAGCCGGCAAAAAGACACTGAGTCTATCCCTCAATAACCCAAGAATGAATCTTAAGGTCAAAGCCATCCTTACTTCCTCACTTACTGTTATTATGATTTAATACTTAAAAATCACAAAAAGTGGTGGGGAACTAATAGATAAGAGCGGTTCATGCCGAGGTCTATGTCCGGCAGTAAACGCGTTTCAGCTGGCATAATGGCGATGAATACGACTGCAATTAGCCCGCTATATACCTTTATTAATATAAAGTCGCCGTCTCATAAAGACGTAATTAAACTAGCAGCCTCGTAACAAAAGACTAAAAGACAATAGTATAAAGTTTAACCCAGTTCATACCGTTGCATACGGGTACGTGCTTCAATTTACAATTAACTAACTGTTTTACTCATTAACAGATCTGGGTGAATCTTTTATTATAATTTGTTTACACGAGCATGTAGTTTTTGAGCAAGGAGAAAGTCTTTTTGACATGGTGTTCGGGGCAGGCGGATTCCACAAACATACTTTTGTACCTCTGATTCCACTTAATCGTAGTTCAACCAATTAGACTAATTGGGTGAATAATTAGTAAGTACTTATATTTTAATTATTTCAACTTTATTCGTGAAAATTAATCTTGCTTTACATCTGACAGTATCAAAGACTCAAAAATATTTATTTTATTTGACACCACTTACAAGAAATATGCTCTAGAAATACTTATCTGCATAAACCAAATTTAGTAATATTGAGTGGGTGTAGAAGGTATATTAATACTGATAAACACCCGATGCAATCATGGTGTGGAACACGTCACCGTGGTATTTATATTCAGATGACATTGGAAACCATGTTTGTTTTGTTTTTATTGATCTTATTAGTTTTGTATTTAACATAAAGTTTGACATTTGGTAAACAATATAAGTCGTAACAAGCAATAAAAATACTTAGTATCAATCCAGTAAAGTGTTGATATGCATGCTAAATAAGATACGCCGTTTAAGATGTTTTTCGAGGTATGTTTAAGAACACCGTTACGTACTTATCCAAAGACTTATCACGATGTGTAAGAGCTGTCAACACAAGTATTATCAAAATAAAACCTTTAAAAAGTCGGAATATTCTTCAATGAAATATACATACATAATAATATCTATAAAACAGTTCATAATTTATGAGTGTCATCAAAATTGATCAGTATAATAGTGTTGACGAATGATGCCATCTATTTATTTGATGATGCTTATCCATCATGTCCCGCATCTATGGACGTTCATTCATTATGAAGTGCCGACACTCATATGGGTATCACGCTCTGATACCATAAATGCAATAACAATGACTTCTATAATTATGACTGAGTGACCCGTCCTGGCTTCTCACCAGTATCTACTACAGGGGCCTCAATAATCCGAACACTCGAAATCTTTAAATCTATATACTATTTAGCCTCGTGGAAGACTGAGTGCTTGTTAATTATAAAAATAAGGGCAATTTAAGAATAATTTATTGTGTGTGCGCGACAGACTGATGCAGATATTGCGTGCACTATTTTTTTGTGAATTACTGTAGACAATAATGACTTGGCTGTGCCCCGCCCTGCTCTGAAATTAAGCAACCGTTTCTCTTAACTATTAGGTAAATTGTTAGCTGACAATATTTATAAACAATAATGAACTGCAACATTTTTGTAAAAATAACAAATTTTAATTCAAATGTTAATCGGTTTCTGTATGTTTGTTTAGAATGGATAGACAAAATTACTAACCCAATTTTAAATATTCTGATTCCTATAGAAAGCTGCTAACGAGTAACATAAGCTACCTTTTATACTGATATTTCCACATAGTCGGAATCTATGCAGGTGTGATTGCATCGGTTCGAAGCAATGGCAGGTCGCTGGTTCAACATTGCAAACGAAGGGTTGTGTATTTATAAAAATATGACTAATTTAGTGGGGTGAATAATTTGGTAGTGAACCGCTGACGTCACCAAGTTACCCCATGGCAGTTACATTAAATATATTGTTGAGGGTTTCAGTGTCTCGACTAACAGACTGGGAATGCCAGCTATCGGTTCAACGACCCGACCGCTCATTTCCCTATATGCTGCAAATTGCTTAGACATTGGTAGATTTCATAAAAGGGGTTAAGGCGCCAAAATCTAATCTAACTTTCGCGGCAACTAATGGCCTTTTATTAAATCTACCTATACCTACTTTCGTTCCTTTTCAGATATTAAACCTACCTATATCTAGCTACATCTTCCGTAACTATACTTTACCTCGAGTTAACGTGTGTTTGTTTTACCAACGACAACTTACATATACCAACAAATATTTCCGATTTAAATACCGTGTGTAATCCGCTGTGAAGAATTATAACCGCGTCTCATCTCATAACATGTGGCTTTATGTAACTTCGCAGTCTTAATGGAAAAGAGACATAACACAAAATATGCTTTCACGACAAAGACATTTAACTAGGTAATATTTAATCTCTTTGTTTTACGGTATTGTTTGTCTTGTAGCCTTACCTCCCACGAGGTTTATAATTGAGCTCTATCTACTAAACATGGGTTTTAATCTGTCTAGACTAGTAGAAACGTCGCCGGATTAGTTGTACCGTTAAAAAGTACCATTGATGGTGTACCTGTACCCAATTACCAGCCTTCGCCCGCGTTAGGTACTAAAAAAATCGCATTACCCGAGCTTATTTCCAGATGAATTTCCATGCTGTATAACACATTAAATTAACTAAAGTTGCAAACAAGCATACACGTCTGATGTTAAGCAGGTACCGTAGCCTATGGACGCTAGAATCGCCAGAAATATCTGGAAACCGATAGGTGAGGGCGGCTCACGACCGGAAAAGATGGCGAAAATTGGGGAAGTCCTATGACGTGGCGCTAGCAACACTAGGAATATCACTCACCCACACTAACCCTAATGTGCAAAAAATAAAAACTATTTAATAGGCATATAACCTCAAATAATTTCGTAACTCAATAGGCTAGTTCATGACACTAATACGTCGACCTAGTCGGCACTCCTCTGTTAAATTAATTTCACTAATTGCATCAAGACCAATTGGGCTGGTTGTCACCGTGTGAATGGTATAATTCAAACTTATGTACTTTTATATTCTTATGAGGTTTTTATTTTAGAAATAATTTGATACTTTTTGATTTAGTAGTAATAATTTGCTGAGTCTATTTCCTAGGGACTGCAGACAACTGCAGCATTACAAAACAAGCTGTATTGCAGGGTACAAACGTACAAGTAACAGGAACTAAGATTCGGCTTAAATATTTATGGATTTTACTAGCTGTTGCCTGCAACTCAGCTCGCGTGAATATCGGTTATATCGCATTTTCCATACAAACTTTTATTCCATATTTCAACCCCTTTAAGCCATTTTTTGCCTATGTTGTTCCCCAAGGTCTATTCTATTTCTATACCTATCGACCCCACGTTTCAGTGGTGAAAGCGTAACAGACAGACAGAGTTACTTACGCAATAATATTAGTATAGATTAATATGGATATGGTTCTGTTCCGTGACGGAATGGAACTCACGGCTCCTTTCACAGCAGTCTCACGCACTTCCACTGCATTAACGAGGCAGTTAAGATTAACTTCTAATATTTATTCAAGTTCAATACTCTAAATTAGTTAGTCTTTAATGTCGGTATTTTTGTTTACCTAAAAGTAGTATAAAATATTTACATATTAGACACTTGACAATACAATATTAAAGCCAAAAATATTCTTCCGGAAAAAATGATGATAATCTCCTTGTTTGTGTACTTGATCTTTATTGTAGTTTATTGAACGGACACCATTATGTTCTTTGCTTACCATATTCAGAATTAGCCGCATTGATGACTTGTCAGAGAAAACACTATCTACTTATATTAATCAATGAGATTTAACTAGCATTTAACCTGCGTCACTGTTTATTTTTCTCTGCATGCAAAAATAAAGTAATTAATACCTATATTGTATTACCATTGATACACTACACTTTCACACTTATTACCTGGCACAAATAAGTGATAGCCCTGGTACCCATAAGTTGAATCTTATTTTGGGTACCAGTAGTCAACTAATTATTGTAATATACTAAAATTGTTTAAATTCATGTGTTTATATCTGTATGTATCTTTCTAAGAAAAATAAAAAATATTTATTATTTTTTTATAGCTGGATAAGTTTGTTCGTAGCCATTTCGGAGATGAGTTTCCGAAATAATACTAATTAATAACTTTTAAAAAGTTCATTAAAATGTAAAACGGAAGAAATGATTGGTAAATAAGAAAAGATTTTAGCTTCTTTCAAAATCGTATTAATGATCCTATCTGTTGTTGGTTTTTTAATGGCTTGGCAGCCTCATCGTGTGATCATATTTTACCCTCAGAAATAAATATAAAATAACTTATAAATAGATTTTAGTAAAAACGAAATCTTTTACCTAAGTTTAGTGAATTCAGACATTTGCGTTCTGCGTCTGTCTGATTATGACAAAGTACAATCGGGTGTTGAACCCAGAACTACACGCAATGCTGACAAATGTTTACTGGCACTCATCACTTATGTAATTCATTGGCTTGAATTGCCTTATCCGGCCAACTATATTGTCTATGGACGTGATCAGTAATAGGTGACTGGCGTAAATGTGGAAAGAGAGGGCTAACAGAAGGAGTTATTTCGGTCTCGTTCCCCCAGATCAGAAGTATACTAGTGTGGAAAAGAAAGAGAAAAGTTTTTACTTGTTGTTTTTGTGTGATATCTGTTATTGTTATTAATACGTTACTCTAGTAGTTGCTTTCTTCGTGTGCCCTCTTCCTTCTTAATTAACTAAAACTACTATTGTCTCACACGCGTCACACAAATACCTTTACATCATTTACTTCACATGTTTATAAACATCAAATCGTACAGATCGTTCACCATCGTTCACGTTATCATAACAAATAGACATTCCTTCTAGCTATTTCATCTGAAGCGTTCATCTGAAACGTTTTCAGACGGGCTGTACAATTGACTATACGATATACAACCTTATGTCTTACGCATCAGTGTACAAATTTAACTGAAGCGAAAGAATTCACAAATGTATTTTATCACATTCACACAACGCCATCTAGTCCCAAATTAAGCAATTATATTTGCTTGTGTTATAGGTACTAAACAACTAATATTTATTATTATATATATATTTATTTATTTTTTTATTTTTATATATATACATAATATAGATAAATTACACCTAGACACAGAACAAACAATCATGCATCACACAAAGGTTTGTCCTGGGTGGGAATCGAACCCACGACCTCCAGCTTAGCAGTCAGTCACTAACCACTAGGCCAAAAGGCCAATCAATGTGTATGTACTTTTAGTAGCTGTTGCCAGCTTCTTCGCTCGCACTGTGTCTCCTATTAATATTACAAATTACACACACAATATCTCCATAAATTATAACCTTTGTATAATTCTGATGTGTGAGCTATATTATTGTAAAGTTTCATTAAAAACCATTCAGTAGTTTTAGCGTGAAAGAGTAACAAACACCCACACATGCATCCTTACAATTTTTCGCATTTCTATTATTAGTGTAATTATCTGTTTTTTAATGTTGAATTGACAATAGAGGTGTAAGTACACTATTACATGTAAACAATAGCAATGAAAGTTGTAATTAGGTATGATATAAAAATATTCGCAGCCTCATGAGAATTTAGTTTTTATAATCTCTATCAGCTTAAAACTTAATTTCATTGTAAGTATAAAGGTACACGAAGAACAGTTTTTTCATTTTGATTGATAAACAATTATGAATGAATAAAAGAAAACATACGACCTGAATTGAGAACCTCCTCCTTTTTGAAGTCTGTTGAAATTTTTTTGTCTTAAGTACCTATTTTATTCAGTCTCCTAGTGCAGGACAAAGGTCTTCCTGTCCGTCTTCCGAAGCTTCCTTTACTGCTGGCTGCTTCCGTTACTAAAGGTGTACAAAATTGTCTCGCCAACTTTGAATCCAGGTTTTCTTACGATATTTTCCTTCACCATAAATCAATGATATTGAAGGTGAACTATATTGCATAAATTTAAAAGTTACGTTACAACATGCCTCATGTATAAGAAGGCAAGTGCGTTAACCTATGCCTTCACAGTAACTGCTTACCAGGCTATGAATAAGAACCTATTGTTAAAAACGGATAGATTTCACCTAGTTCTAGGTAAATGTAGATTCAAAGTAAGGAGTGATTGGAGTTTCATCTGTCCCCCAGTTAAAAACGGGGGGGACAGATGAAACTTTTCCCCGCCATCTATCACCCTAGGAGGACAAACCAGAGGGACAGATGGGAATAATCCGTAATTACTACAATACTTTACGCTCTTTATTTCCCTATTAGCTTTGCGCAGCGCGGTTTCACCCGCGTTAAGTTACATTTTGGTTACTGATTTGCTCCTGTCGCCAATAGCATCATGTTACATAAGCCTATAAACTTCCTCATGAACTGGGCTGTCATATGCAAAAAGAATTAGGGTAGTTCCAGAGATTACCGCGTTAAAACAAGCAAACAAACTCTTCCGCTTTATTTAATAGTATAGAAGTATAGACTGTTAGCTTTCTGCAGCGCGGTTTCACGTCCTTTATTGCATCATTAGCGTCTTTTGTCTTGATATGTCTGTAGTCTTTTGATATCAGAAATATTTATATACCACCCATAGCGCAAACAAACATACATGATATAAATAACATAATAAATTAAGATATACAAAGCCGTCACCCAATATGGAGTGTCGCGCGGATGCCGGCTCGTTACCGCATTAGTTGTTTCCGGCGCGCGCACACGCATTCGAATGGACAACGGAACGCGTCTGCGTTCCTAATTCAAACATTCGAATTTGACACTTCCTGAACGGTTTCAACTGTTTTTATTTGTTTTAGATTTGATTAGTTTATGATTAAACCGAAGCATGTATAGCGTAGTGATTAAGATTAGGTGTAAAGTGGAGGTTCGAGAACCGATAACTCGTGCGGGTTAAATATTGACTCACAGATAGCTGTTTCTAGTCGGGGCATGCTTTGTGTCCGACAATTTGTTTGTTGAATCTTTTAAGAATAAGTGAGTAAATTGTATGATACGGTACAAAATTGAGAATGAACAATTCCGCAGATTCCAGAAATACGGGTAGAGCATAGTACTGTTTTGTTTATTAATGTTTGGACTAGGCCAGGGCTTTATTCACCATAAAATTAATAATTAGTTATAGGTACAACATGTCTATAAAACAAGACTGAAAATATAAAAAGCCACAACGTAACGATTGTAACGAACAAATTTTACGTGTTACCGCAAAGAAAATTGAGATTTAAAATAATAGAGTGTGGGAATTTGATATAATTACGATAATCTATAGAGAATAAAATAAAACAATTGAATCGAAAAATACACGTTTGTCTTTAAAAATCCGGTTTGGTAGCAGTACCATGTTAATTTTTTGCTCAAAGGCCGATCAAATCTAATGAAATTTAATAATTTATTTTTATCCTCTGAACCATGCACTGCGATGTTCTTTAGTTGATAGATGCCACACAGAAAGACGGATTCATTTTCTCATACAGATAAGGCATTAAGCATTGAAGACCAGACTTGCTCAAAGCCAAAAACTTTTAACTAGGTAATAACAATTATAATTCCCAGTTTCTGAAAGGCTGATCAACGAAAAATTAACTAATCATCTGTTAAATCTCATGTAAAGTACCAATTGGGTTGCTAAAAGCATGAATAATAAGTTTAATCTGATCTAATAACTAGTTAGATCAAATTAAACTACTTCATATGATATTTAACAGGCGATTAGTTAATTTTTTGTTGATCGGTCTTTCAGAAACTGGGGGTTAATCTCTGCTTAAATTACATTAAATTACTATTTTGAATGTAATGTATATTACGCTGTTAGTTTTCAATGAATAAAAATAAATAAAACATTGTCTTTCTAAAATGTATGCTCGTGTTAAAATTTTGTAAAACATCGATTATACATAGAGACAGGGGGCCTACCACTACTTCGTATAGCAGTATTATTTTATTATTACTTTGTGTTTTGTATTTGTCTTTATGCCATTAAAAACAAGGATAGAGACAAAGTACGGTTATAATAGGATTGCTTGAGGTTGTGGTAGGGCCCCTGGTCTCTACAATACCGCCTCTACTGTAAAGTAGAGTCTATTATTTATTATATTTCGAAATGTAAAAAATAATATAATATTTTAAACTATTTTCTTTTATGATACAACTTGGGCAACTTTTAACTTAAATTTATCTATTTCAGTTTCATACTGTCATAAACTCATATACTTCAATAATCACCATAAAATCGTATAAACTACATAAACTAAATCGTAAAATGGAGTAGCACAATAAAAATTTTCTCAACTTCCATAAATCAATGTGTTTTTATTATTAATAAATAAAGTCCCAAATGGTTCCCGCATCAATTTTAAGAGGTCAATAGATTCTTAACCTCAATAAATGCATTGCGTTAACATTTTAAATTAGATTGCTTTGTGTTAATAAAAAGTTTTAATGCTAAAATCTGGGGTCGATCGGATGAGTCAGCACTTCATCATCTTTCGAAACGGTCCATAAAAGACGGTTTTTAAAATGGCGATACGAAAAGAAAATTTTTTTATTTGTGCTTTTTTATGTAAGGTAGGTAGTTTTATTCTTTCTGCTTTGCAATATATATCTACTCAACTTTTTATTCCGCTTGATGAAGTGCTTTGAACTGAATTTGTATTAGAATATTTATTTAGTTTTAAAATTTCAACTTGTTAACTTTTCGTAAGAGACACTAAAATGCCCAAGTATAAAAATCTCGCCTTATCATTTAAATATCTTGCATAATATTTTATGCTAAATCTATACATATAATAAAATTGGAGTGTCTGTTTGTAATATTGAAATAACCGTTTTTTACTACATGTATATGAATATATATACGGTACATACACCAAAATATCATTTTTTACGACCAGACCGATTTTGACGGGACTTTTATTGGCAGGTAGCTGATGTACTATGAAGTAACTTTAGCTACGTATATTTTAGAAAAATTCTTAACAAAAAAAAATTTAAATTAAAGAATCGACTGTTAGGCGGAACGAAGTTCGCCGGGTCAGCTAGTAAATTAATATAAATGTATAAAAATACAAATGAAAAACAAAAGAATAATAAAAATCACATACTCAAGTTGAACCATACGCGCGATAGATGGCGTTAGTGGAAAAGTTAGATCGCGATATGGTTTCGTTCCCACCTTGGGTATAAAGAGCCGGGCAGAGGTTATTTGTTAGTCTCGTCTCTCAATGTGACGTATTTAGATAGAAACAAGATTTGTCTTGAAAAGGTGTTGTTAGGCCAAAAGTCTGAACGACACCTACATAACTAAACCTAAACCTATTTCCTAGTCTAAGTCATTTACTAAAGAGTCTAGTCAGTCATCCAATGTCCTATTACGTCTAGTCCCATTAGTGTAATGTCGTGCCTCTTGTTTTACTTTATGCTCTACGACTAAAGTATAATAAAATTTACAAGAAAATACTATATTTATCAATATTCAAGTATTTTGTTGTCACCTGAAAAAAAGAAAGAGAGCTCAGCAACAAATGGATAATAAAGGATGAAAGACGCCATCTATCGAGCCCGTAGGTAAACTTTATGTTGTAAGTATTGAAGGTCAAAGGAATGGATCATGTCATGACTAACACCAGTGGTCCAGAATTTGAGTTTGTAGAGGGCGTGGGGAGAGGGTTTAGGCCACTGGATCCGCCAGTCACTAACACCATGTTATATTGATGATGTAATGTTGTTATTGTACTAAGAAATAGGTTTTGTTTTTTTTTATTTACTAGGCAGGTATACGGACACACGGCGCGGCGCGGCATTTTTCAACGACATAATAACAATTCTTTGAAACTAGACTTTTCTATACTTACCTATTATTTTATTCTGCATTTGACCTTGAAAGAAATCCTCGGAACGATAGAGAAAAGAAAAGCTTTAAAAATCCGTTGCGCGATAGAAAAAAATAGATAGAAAGATAGATAGAATAGATAGAAAAAAAAAACAGCGACTATATTATCTACTATTTAGAGAAAAAAGCAAAAATTTAGTTTCTTCAGATAAGCAAAAAGAAGTTTAAAAAAGGCAAATTTTAAGGGCGGTATAAGTTTAGTTATAGTGGACGTCTTACGACTAATTTATTAAAAGCAAAATAGTACCTACCTATGTTATATTTATTGATACGTATTGACATAATATATAAAATGTTTTTATTTTTGTATTAATTATATATGACATGATGCCCGAGCCATAATTAAACAGTTAAGTACACATTTTGTATTGTTTTGTTAAAATTGTATACTTAGTATTGTTAAAATTATACATTGTGACTTGTGAAGTAGAGGTACATTGTGAACTCCTGTGGTAATTAAGTTTATCTTACTTTATACTTATAGCAATTATTAACAGTTTATATAATACCTACATAGAAACATTTACCATAGTTCACATGTTGTCTTTACCCTTTGTAGCAATATGCAAATTGAGGCAGCCTGTAAAGCACACATTTAACTTTTTATTTTTTCTTTACAACATAGAAAGCTGTATTTAATTACCTATAGAGTTAAGTGTATTGCCTGTGTCACTTTGCACGTTACTTGAAATTGTAACTTACAAAAATTGTAATAACCTGGCGATTAAAAAGAGTGGCCTGAGTTTCTTGCCAATTCTTCTCATGGCTCTACTTCGTCAGCGAACTGGCTGTAGGTTAATTTGCTGTCATATTGTAAACTTTGACGTTCATAAGTGTTAATTTAATTAACCTATATGTATAATATAAAATATTTTCATTTTCATTTTTCAACGTAAAGAGAAATCGTCAAAGCCCTTAAAAAATAATTAATCCTTAAATAAATCTTCTTTCTCAAAACTCATGAGTTCATGACTAAGAATTGTGGTCACCATAAGTTGTCCTGGATTGCAGAGCTCTCCAAGCTTGTAGAACATCTGCCTTCCTAATAGAACCTTGAAGTTTGGCGCATATGACCTTTTAATTAAATATTCCCTTTCTTTTCTTTTAGACAAGTGGGTCGTAACCTCATAATCCCGGGAGGCACCAGGACCATCGATGCGACTGGCATGCTGGTGATGCCGGGAGGTATTGATCCTCACACGCATCTCGAGCTGGAGATGATGGGCGCGAAGACCGCTGATGACTTCTACAAGGGCACCAGGGCGGCGGTGGCAGGAGGCACTACTACAATTAGTGAGTATTAGTTGCTTTGTTTATAACTAATTTGTCCCTGCTTCGCATCTAAATGTATGTATTTAATGGTAATTAAACTGTACCAATATCCTCGGTAGATTACTAACATCCGAACAGATAGATTGTTCCTCGTGGGCGAACTACTATACTACTATGCCCAATGTGTTTCATTTGTGCTTTTTTTGTTTTAAATATCATTTTCAGCAAGGGTGCAAATAGTAATTCTTACCCGTTCACCACATTAATCCAAACTTGATAATAATGTTTTATTTAGCTACTTCTACTATAGGTACATGATTGATTAAACCATATATTTTCTCAATTTTCAGTTGACTTTGTGCTACCTCAAAAGAACCAGTCTCTACTTGACGCCTACGCTAACTGGAGAGAGAAAGCTGACAATAAGGTAAGGAGTAATACTACAGTAACTGGGTTACTATATTTTGATGATAAACTCACTATAAGCGTACTTTATGTCTATGTATGTTTGTAAATAGCCTTGTAACAGTCGCAACACAACTCTTATTATTACTATTACATTAAACTAAAAAAAAAGTCATATCAAGCGTGATGAAGAAGCTTATATCTTGCAATAATCTTCAGACGAATAGGTCGACTATTATATAAAAAATTCAAACTAGAAAGGCATTACTTTTGTTATGTCTTCTGTGATGTCTATCTCCTTACTGTACTAATTAAGCATTCACCATTAACGTTGTCATCCTTTATTACTTTCCGCAGGTATGCTGCGACTACGGTCTACACGTAGGCGTGACGTGGTGGTCACCCTCCGTCAAGAAGGAAATGCAGCAGTTAGTGACTGAGCAGTATGGAGTGAACTCGTTCAAGATGTTCATGGCATATAAGGATGCGTGGATGTTGAACGACTACGATTTGTATTGTGCTATGGAAACGTGTGCCGAGCTAAAGGCATTGCCTCAGGTAATTTTATTTTGGATACATATTTGATAATCCTATAACGGTAAACCTTTTTTGGAACACAACATTTGCTCAGCACTAAAAATACTGGATTGTACACAAATATCATGAGCATACTGTTTAATAGATTCAGTACTCTTTTAAGTGATTAATCTGTTATTTGAAAGTAAATCGAATAATTTCTTAAGTCACAACAAAATATTTACATACACTAATAAAAAATAAATCGATCCTCCAGGGGATCACTCTAACTATCTCACTAACATAATCATTTACACCAATAAAGAGTGATTGGTCAAAATTGTCATGTATTTGGCGAGAGAGGAAAGCATGCGAAGGCATTTCCCTATATTAATGCTCTTAGATTTTAGGTAGCAAATTTGAACGTCAAATTAACCCCACTCTCCCTCTTCCTTTCTGTCCAGATCGACACGCGCTTTTTTACTTTTTAGTAGTATCTAAACGTTCTCGCTTAAACCAAATAGCTCAAATACCTATATAGCCCAATTAAACCTGAAACTCTTTAACAACGCATAACTGACTTTATTTGGATCCTGCGTAAAAAGACATTAAGCTAAAAAGTTTGATGGTTTTGAGCTAGTTTATATCAATATTGGACTCCACTGAGTGCTTACCATCTGACAGAGTGAAATTAATATAAAACAAGCAATTGTGCTTGTTTTATATTAATTTCACTCTGTATATGATTTTAAAAAGCGCGCCTGATTAAAAGAAACCCATTTTTTCGTGCTGTCATGCCCGCATTTAATACGAATCTAATGACACCTAATATGTTAAAATCCATTAAACCATTTGAGCTGTAGAGCGTGTTAAAGAAATAGTCGTACATAGATACATACAAACAAACATTACGCTCGTTGAAATGAAATGAAATATGTTTATTCATATAGGTTAATTAAATTAACACTTATGAACGTCAAAGTTTACAAAATGTCAGCAAATTAACCTACAGCCAGTTCGCTGACGAAGTAGAGCCATGAGAAGAACTGGCAACTCTTTTTAATCGCCAGGTTATTACAATTTTTGTAAGTTACAGTTTCAAGTAGCATGCAAAGTGACGCAGGCAATACACTTAACTCTATAGATACTTAATTACTTACAGCTTTCTATGTTGTAAAGAAAAATAAAAAGTTAAATGTGTGCTTTACAGGCTGCCTCAATTTGCATATTGCTACAAAAGGTAAAGGCAACATGTGAACTGTGATAAATGTTTCTATGTAGGTATTATATAAACTGTTAATTTTTGGTATAAGTATAAAATAAGATGGACTTAATTTACCACAGGAGTTCACAATGTACCTCTATTTCACAAATCATTTAACAATACTAAGTATACAATTTTAACAAAACAATACAAAATGTGTACTTAACTGCTCTAATATGGCTCAGGCATCATGTCATTTAAAATTAATACAAAAAAAAAAACATTTTATATATTATGTCAAAATGAATCAATAAATTAATAATATGTGTAATTTATCTATAATATGTATGTATTTACAAAAAAAAATGTATATATGTAGTATATCAGTTGTTTAGTACCCATAACACAAGCAAATATAATTGCTTAATTTGAGGCTAGATGACGCTGTGTGAATGTGGTAGAATATTATTATTATTATTATTATTATTATTAAATTAATGTCAAAAATTATTTTTATAGCATGTCATTCCTATTAATCATAAAAAATGTCATTTATAGAATAATTAACAAAAATATGTCCTTAAAAGTATAATGTCATTAAAATTAAGAGTAAAATTAATTTACTCCGTCGTCAAGCGAGCATCCCATGACTTTTTATCGTTCAGATACTAATTAACTTCTTCTTCTTCTTCTTCTTCTTCTATCGTTCAAATACTCGTTGACTTCGGCAGTCGGGCAAAAAGAAGAGATCGGGTCTTGTGGCGTAAATATCAAGGACTCTGTGTGTATTTTAAAGTCACCCAATACAAAGCTAAGATTTTAGACTGAATAGAAAAAAAACCTTATAGGTACTTTTATTATGTTTATTTACTTACTATATTTCTACTTTTATTTAATTTTATTCTATTTTTCTATAAAATAATATAAAAGTTTATCACATAACTGGATAGATGGCGTTAGTGGAAAAATTAGATCGCGATATGGTTTCGTTACCGAGTCGAATACGAATAGTGGGACTTCGCGCGTTATGGCTCACGATAATATGATTTTCTTGTTTATAGAGAAACAAGATTTATCTTGAAAGGGTGTTGATAGGCCAAAAGTCTGATTGACACCTACCTAACCTAGGCTACAATGCAATGCAATGTTCACTGGAAATTATAACATGACGTTTTTTTGTCAAAGGGATAGGCAGATGTCTACAATCATCCGCATTTGTCAGCTATGTTGGGTTTTGGGTTGGTTAAACCCGGCGCGCTGCCTGTTGCCGTTTACCGGGCATTATTCCAATCCAGACTTAACGACATAATTACAATGCAAATTTTGAATGCACATTTTTTAAAAAATACACGTTATTTCACCAAAAATCATTTCGATTTTACCCCAACGCACCCTATTATTTACATATTAATAATAGGTTGATACCGATATTACCACGGAACAGGAAAAATACTTAAATTTAAATTATAGATTACTATTATTAAATAATTTTAGCAATTACTAGGTATTATTATAAGAGGCAATTAAAGCAATATTTATTCACTAAATTATAATAATTATAATGCTCTTTTTTCAATAAATTTAAGTCATAATAACACTGTTTACTTTTTGCAATCAGTTTACTACTTTGTTCAGGATATCTACCTGTTAGACCATCACAATTCTTGTCCATATTGAATTCTAGCGCAATTACCCCCTGGGTCCTCTTCCTTTTCCCTTTTTCTTCCTCACCTTTCTTCCTACATGGTCGGCAACGGTTTTGTGGTGTTTTGTAAGCATTATTTTTATTATGCTTAGAAAACATACCCATGACCATAGGTTACGTCACTTACCATCAGGTCCTGGTGTTTGATTGTGGCCAAAAGTTTTATAAGGAAGAAATCGAATCTGTAGCACAGATTACAGAACATAATGTTGATACTACTTCATTGTCTAACAATGCGCGGCACAGGAAAGAGATTGACTTTGTTGTTTCTGGGGCTTACCACCACTTCTTAGCTCAGCAGTAGGTATTATTTACTTTGTATTTTGTCTTTTTTCTTTGTACCAGTAGAAACAAGGATAGAGACAAAGTAAATTTATAATAAAATTGCTTGAAGTTGTGTTAGGGCCCCTGTTATGTTTTGTACTAATATTATTATCATTACTTCTAGGTGCATGCCGAAAACGGTGACATCATAGCCCGTAACACTGAGAAGCTGCTAGCAGCCGGCGTGAAAGGCCCTGAGGGTCACCAGCTCTCCCGTGACGAGGAGGTCGAAGGGGAGGCGGTTAACAGAGCCTGTGTTATCGCTAACCAGGTAACTTATATTGTATTATGTTAAGATTGTTAGGAGATAAAGTAAGGCATACAAAATTTCCTTGTTATTGACAATTCTATAATTCGTTCAATACACTTTATGTAATTGGCTACACTATAGTTGATTGGTTACATTCTGTGTGTTATTCAAACCGTATCTATTTGTAATGTCGTTCACGACACATATCTTTTGTTATAGTGGCGATTAAAAAAAAAGAAAATTAAAAAGGCATAAATACTTAATTATTATTAATCTTTTTATTTAACTCTACATATTTTATTATTTTGTATATAAAATACATCAATTGAAAAGGCATTGAGCCCGATATATGACGGTAGGCTTGGCCATAGACATGGGGTGGCTGTAACACATGCCTTGATATACGAGTACATGCTTGTACATAATATGTAGTAATTGCTATGACAAACATAATCTTTCTTTAATAAATAAATGACAACCTTTCAAGTTTTGAACTAGTGATATTGCCGTTTCTTGTAAATATTTGTACCATTAAACAATTAACTTTAAATTGAAAAATGTCTAATATTTAAAGATCAGACATTGGTCTAGAGTTGTTTTATTGTTTACTTTATTCTTCAATTGGTATTTTAAATTGTTTCTAAAAGTTTAATTGCATTGGTGACGATGTCTACTGTTACGTTCCAAACTCAGCCTTGCGACATATGAGATAATTTCTCGTCGAATACTTTCATAGCAAACTTTGAAACAAAAGAGCAGTAATTTTATAAAAAGATATTACAAGCAAACTCTTAGATTCAAACATACCACTATAAACTACTTACTATAAGCTACTTAGCTGCAATTGCTGAAGATCTATTAGGAAGAAAAACATAGAAACAGAAATTTAGATACAAACACGCACTTACGCACGCGCCCGTGCACGCACGCACGTACGCGCGCTCGCACAATATACAGTGCGGATTTGCCGCGAGCGACGTATATGTAAGCAGACAGCTCCCCGCGACGTAGAAAGTCTCTGTCACAGAGAACGCGATATTTAGGCTTAGTGCACTTTAAAATCTGGCGCGGATGTTCGCAAAGGTTGTTTACACCACACTCATTGACTACCTTGGTGGTACGACACCCGCAGATATTTGTCCGCAGGAGTTGAGGCTAAATGCTTGATCAACCTTCACACTGACTACTTATTAATTACTCTTACAGGCTAATGCCCCTCTATACATCGTCCACATGATGTCTAAGAGCGCAGTCCGCATGCTGCAGCTCGCGCGTACAAGACAGAGGACCGCTCTCTTCGGAGAAACCCTTGCTGCTACCGTTGGGACTGATGGTATGTAGTATGTATGACTTAAAAAAAATTTTCATTAATCGAAAAACATCATTTACACATAATTTTAATTTTCATTTTCAATTTTATCTTAATCAGGGTTTTTCTTATTGTCTAAGAATAAACGCTATATATATTATGTGTTCTATGTCGGTACTAAGTTTCTTTAAATGTTGGTGTTTTCCACTATTGATCTGATAGCTGATAGTTGACGCCACAACCTTCTCTCGTTTTACAGTAAGTATGTTGTTCCCCAGGGTCCCACCACCGCAACTCTTGCTTCCGTCACGCGGCGGCGCACGTCATGTCTCCTCCGCTGCGTCCTGACGCCTCCACGCCTCAAGCTATGTGTGAAGCGCTCGCCGAGTACGTACACTGTCAAAATCAATTTGGTTTAATTGAATTAACACTTATGAACGTTAAAATTACATAATGTCAGCCAATTAACCTAAGATACTGCTAGATGGCGATCAGAGCGCCGGAGGTCCAATTTCCTCACATCCCTCAATCTCTTCACATACCCCTCTCCCTCATAGAGTCCTTGGCATTGCAGGAGCTATGCCAGGGACTGAGTTACTCTGTTGTGAACAAAATACAGTTGCCTAATTTCATCTTACCTACAATTTCTAGTGATCACCTGCAAGTAATCGGTAGCGATAACTGCACCTTCCACGAGAAAGAAAAGGAGCTAGGAAAGGACAACTTTTCTAAGATACCTAATGGAGTAAATGGAGTTGAAGACCGTATGGCTATATTGTGGCAGAAGGCTGTTAACACAGGTATGTTCCTGTTTGACTGATATTCATTTATTTTCTATCTTATTTCCTATCTTTACAGTCAGTAACGGGTTAGTTGTGTGTTTTTAGCTTTATTTTTGCTATGGTTAAAATACATAGCCATGTTTATAGGTTAATAGTTTTTATATTGTTTATTTACAAAAAAGATGACATGTCGGATTTATGCCTGGAATATCTCTAAATACCTTAACAGTTTTTGTAATAAGGGCTTAATTTATTGATATACTAACAAATGGACGTCGGGTCTAGAACAAAATTCTCTTAAAAAGTGTCCAAGTCAATTTAAACATAGGCACATAAAGTAAATAAACTTTAACATTTTTATTTTAAACCAAATCTCATTACATCAGCGCTCAATTTTGCTTGCACGCGAAAAGCTACTTGCGTAAACAAAAACCCTGTTATTTTGCTAAGTAACAGGGTTTTTGTTCGGACACTTTTGACTGCAAACACGACGTCCATTTGTTACTATGTCAATGCCTTACATATTTATTTAGGTATAATGGACCCGTGTCGTTTCGTGGCGGTGACCAGCTCGAATGCGGCCAAGATCTTCAACATCTGGCCGCAGAAGGGCCGCGTGGCCGTCAACAGCGACGCCGACATCGTCATCTGGGACCCGCGGCTGGAGCGGACCATATCCGCCGCTACACATAAGCAAGCTGTCGACTTTAATATTTTTGAAGTGAGTTTGGTGACTACAATTGCCATAGACTAACGTATTGTTAGCTCACATATAGAATACTAGCTGACAGCGCGGTTTCACCCGCGTTAGGTTACATCTTTGGTTACTGCTCTGCTCCCGTCGTCAGTAGCGTGATGTTACATAGCCTATTACCTTCCTCAAGAACTGGGAATGAGTGGTAGTTCTAGAGATTAGCTCGTACAAACAAACAAACGAACTCTTCCGCTTTATAATATAATAGTAAAGATAGTAATCAAATTATTTAGTTTTCAGCATTATTGACGTGAAATGCTAATATATGCCAATGCCTTAAGTGTATGAGCAGACGATGCAGTGAGAAAATAATAAGCTTAAGAGCGTTTACGCGTCATGAGTGACAACGTCGCAATTTAGTGTAATTTCGTGGTTTTCAATTTCTAACATTTAATCTCAACTATAATTTAAAAATATGTTCTGTTAACATGCTAGAATTAGGTGAAAGTTGTATAAAAAGTGAACAATCATTACGTTTACAATTCTATTTATATGGCAAATAATACATTTGAAACTTAAGTTGCGTTATGTTCATAGTAACTTACTTTTTAAACAGTTTTCACCTAATTGTAGCATATAAACAGAACATATTTTAAAATATATCTCCGATTAAAATAATAAAAAATAAATAAAATAAATATGCCACTAAATTGCGACGTTGCTATTTATGACGCGTAAACCCTCATACACAAAACTACATAGGTACAGTTGACTTATGTTAAAAATTATACTTATTTGCTGTTGGGCAGTAACGATTCTACTAGTTATATTTTACTAATTTTTATTGCATTATTTTGTTTGTAACTTTCAGGGTCAGCAAGTGGTCGGTAGTCCTCAGTTCGTGATTGTCAACGGACGCGTCTGCCTTGATGATGGAGAACTAAGGGTCGTAGAAGGTAATGAAACGATTTAAAATAAAAATATATGTATACATTACATTACATGGCTATTTTTTATCTGAAAAAAAAAATCGATTTTTTCAGTGTTTGTAATGCCCGATATTTGTTTTGAATCGATCTTCTGGATCGTAATGAATCGTATTTCATTTATCGATCTTATTCGATCTCGAAAGATTGTATCGTAATTTGTAGTTTTTGACGGAGGACTCCGCCCCTGAGGTCCGACGACCGATCAGTGGCGGTAGCAACATCTTATATGTTACTAACTTTAACATGTAATTCCTAGGATTCGGCAAGTTCCTGAAGACTCCAGTGAACAGTCCCATAGTGTACGGCGAGGAGTCAGGCCACCACGACGAGCCCGAACTGCTGCACCTGGTCATGCCGCACAAGGTCACCAACGGAACTCCTTCTCCTGGTGAGTTATATCACATACTGGTAAAGTTCCTAGGGTTCTGGCAAGTTCCTGAAGACTACAATGAACAGTTAGTTACATAGTGTACGACGAGAAGTCAGGTCAGGATTAACGCTTACAGAGACGCTTTCCAATTACTACTTTTATAATATTGCTAATCCGCCATAAGCAATCTAGGTGTTGAACACTCCTACCTAACTTGTTTGTGGACATGTAAAGGGTCAATTAAATGGCGGCTAATTTGCTACTCGCGCAAATATTGATACTTCGCTTAGTTTGTAGTTTATTTCTTGCGCTATCTCGTAAATAAAGAATTTTAATGATGTTAAAACCAGTTAACTGGCGTATAAGCGTTTAGCTATTGTGTTAGTATATTTTATACTTAGTAAAAAAAAATTCGTTTGCATGTTATTCAAGGTCAATATTAACCCCCAGTTTCTGAAAGGCTGATCAACAAAAAATTAACTAATCAACTGTTAAATCTCATGTGAAGTACCAATTGGGTTGCTAAAAACATGAATAATTAGTTAAATTTCATCTAGTTAATAACTAATTAGATCAAATTAAACTAATTATCTATGCTTTTAGCATGTTTTTAGGTACTTCACATGAGATTTAACAGTTGATTAGTTAATTTTTTGTTGATCAGCCTTTCAGAAACAGGGGGTAACTATAATATTTATTTATTATTGAAAAAGTATTTACAATATCATTACAGATAAAAACCCAATACGATATTACAAAAACCTAAAATTAAAAACAATGTAACTAATTATTAAGTAAATATACCTACTTTTCCAATACATTTTGAAACATTCTTGATTTTTGACAGGGTACATTTAAAAATAATATTAATAAGTCGTATGGCGCGCGACAATGGAGCAAATATAATATAATTATGTATTATATTGCAGATTTCGGCGCTTTGAACAAGAGTGTAGAGAGTCTGTCGGTGTCAGGCTGCAGCACGCCCACAGGTCGCAAGATGCGCGAGCCGGGAACACGGAATCTGCAGACATCTACTTTCTCTATCAGTAGTAAGTATTTTTTCTATACTATTATATAAAGAGAAAGAGTTTGTTCGTTTGTAAGAATGCGCTAATCTTTGATACTACCAGTCGGATTTGAAAAATTCTTTTTGCGTATGATAGCCCAGTTCTCGGAGAAGGTTATAGGCTATGTAACATTACGCTACTGGAGACGGGAGCAGAGCAGTAAGCAAAAACGTGGGTGAAACTGCGCAGGAAGAAGCTAGTCGGTAAATAAACTGATTGATAGTAATTGATTATAGTAGCTATACAGGCAATAAGGCTGCTAATTGAGTGTTTTATGGCTGTGAATTCAAAGAAAATTAAAGTTTCTTCCAATCAACCTCGTCGTGGCGTATTCCTCGAAACGCACCAACTGAAGCGCACCAAAAATATTTCTCGAAACGCATCAGTTAAAACAATGAAAAAAAAAAGACTATCTAGTGCGTTTCGAGGAATATTTTTGATGCGCTTCATTTAGTGCCCATCGAGGAATACTCCATAATTTTGTCCATGACAAAATAACAATAAATAACATAATTACACAGCGAGACCCAAAGTAACATGTTATAAGTATATAAGCCATTCCAAAATGCGGTGAATTTCAATAAATTTTGTGTTATTTGCAGAAGAGACCGAGGGTCTGGACACGAAGACATCAGTGCGTGTGAGGAACCCTCCTGGAGGCAAGTCCTCCGGCCTGTGGTAAACCCAGGGACAAGTCGGCCAGGAGGCAGCTTGCGGCATTGACACGGACACTTCTACTTGTGAACAAACCCTTATTTATTTGGGTATTTCTCAAAGCGCACCAATTGTGAAACGCACCAAATAAAGCGCACGACAAACAACAAAAAATATTACCACTAACTGGTGCGCGTGTATCTTATTCTTTTGGTGCGTTTCATTTGATGCGTTTCAAAATTGGTGCTTTTCAAGGAATACCCCATTTATTTATATAACGCGTTATACATACTTACGAGTTAATTATGTTTTACCCGTTTTTATTGTATTAAAGATTGGTGCAAATTGTTTTTGTCATACTTGTTTGGCGGTTATCACACATTTTTATTGTATTAGACCTTGATATCTTTGGAACCGACCGCGCGGTCAGGCCGTGTTCGTGCGTTTGGTGTCAACCGATTTTCTATAGACCAAATAATGCTCATGAGAGCCGCTTTATCACCTATCGCGACTGTGCGCGGTGCCGTGTATAAACCGCCTTTAATTCTGTTTATCACATTATTTTTTGTAAGCAAAATTTTATGTAATACAATTTAATTAGTTAATAATGCTTTTGACACCCATTGACTGCTCATGTGATCTAATGTTTAACGTGAACTACATACCTACCGTGTTTTAGGTTCGATTCATAATCGAGACAAATATATTTGTTTCGAGACTAGATAATATTGTATTATAGTTTACACATACTTACACGACGTGTTTTTTTTATAAAAAAATCAATAATTAATAACAATTTCATAATATCTAATTATACGTATATCGTTTAAAATATTCACAAGTAGAAGTTCCTAAGGCTTAGGGCAGACAAACCAATAAACAATAACCCAAAGCTTATAGCATAGTATGTTAGACTGTTTAGTTAATGACATGGTATCAAGGTTTTATTATTGCCACTCGATTACTATTACTTGGTATACGGTAACAGGTTACCGGACCATGGAAACGCAGTTGTCACTTCTGACGTTGTTCAATAATGGTAGAAAAACAAGCGGTTTGCGGTAAGCTATTACCAGCTTTCATAGACTTTTGTAACAGATATATTTGTAAGACTTTTGAGGTCAATAATTTTTTTTTATGCAATCAGCAGCCGAAAGTAACATACTTTATTTTAATATTTTATTGCTTGCAATGCTATATTTATAGAGTATTCGAAACTATTAATTTAAATGTAATTATTAATGATGGTACTAGCTTATCGGACTACCATAATTTGTATGTTAAGAAAAATAACGTTATCAATAAAGTCAAATCTGTTTATTTTGACATTTTGGAAATTTTTAAATTACATAGCTCAATTCAGATTGTATGAGAGCTTTATTTGTTTTTGTACCGAAAAAAATACATACGACTCGAAATGAAAAACACCTCCTTTTTAAAGTCAGTTACAAAAAAAAAAGTTGGTTTTGGTTATTTTACGTAAGTTGTCTAAATTTTGTACTAATTTTTACGTATATCAAGATATAGTAATCAAGTAAATACGTTATTTATTAAAATTCAGTTATAATAGACTGATTGGTACTGCATGTATGGTTTAGTGAATAGACATGTTGTTTAAATGGTTATGCTTGTAACGGATTGATTATTAGTATGTTTGGGTATGCAATAATATAGAAAAAATCGTTTAAATTAGTTATATTGTTAGGTACGGTTCGAAATTGTTCAAAGCTAGCAAAGTACCAGTATGACTTCTTCATAATATACTTGCTTTTAAAGGTTTATTTTGAACATTATTGACAAATGGTAAAAATAAACATCGTGAAGAAACCTAAAGAATATTTAACAGCATTAATTATTTCAATAAGAATAGTCATCCCATCCCATGGAAAATAAGTTAGTATTCAAATTTATTACCAAGTTGGTAGTTGACGTATATTAAACATAGATGGCGCTTTTATAAATAAGTTAATATCGAAAAGAAAACTACTCGAATTTAAAATTGTTGTTACACTAAAATAAGTAACGTTATCCTAAACAAATTATTTTCTTTTTTATATTATTGCATACTCAAAATAAGCTGTTTAAGTTAATGTTAACAATGGTTATAATATTTTTTTTATTATCTTGTAAGTTTTTAACAAACAATAACTTAGTAAACTTTTATACGATCATGTGGATAATTTTGTGCAAATTTGTAGAAATATACTCCGATATAACTTCCATATATTTTATATTATTGTGTTCTATGGCCAAAAGTTTATTTTAACAAAATGCATTTAACTCTGTGTAAATTCGTTTGAAACATTGTAGTGAATTCTGCTATGGTACAGAATATTTGGAGGCTTATTTACCTAAGTGCTTATACATTTTATTTAGGCATTTGTGAATAAATTTCACAAGTTACTAACTCAGGCAGTGGCGATTATATTGCCGCCTCATGAAGAACTATAATGCCTTGTACCTAATAGAGGTCAAAAGCAATTAATTAATAATATACTAACTGCCTTAAAAAGGGCTCAAGGATAACAATAAAGCCGCCATAGCGGACACCGTGTCAACAGTTTGTTATGATTGCTTACCACCAGGCGAAGTGGCATTTTGAAAATTAATAAAGTCGTGAATAAGAGCTATTTTGGTAAATTAACGCCCAAATATTCGGTCTATAACTATAGGTAACTGTGTAATTCAGAAGAAGAAAACTACCGATTCGTCAATTGAGAAAATTCTTTATCATAACATGAAATTGTTAATTTTCTCTGTTTTCACCTAAAACTGAACGATTCATAATAATAATTAAGTAAAGCGCGAGTCGGCTTCGACATTAATGTGGCTTTATGTGATGTCTAATCATAAGTTGTGTATAGCATAAGTTATCTCACCCTGTCACTAGGCTGTTTTTTCACGCAAGCGGAGCGGACCGGAGAATTGCATAAAAACTCCGCTTCGGCTCTGGTACACCTCTGTTTCCCTCCGCTTCGGTGGAAAACGTACCTAATATTTTATCATGAGTCGAAATTGAACTTTAATCTTTGCTATGGCTATGC
This sequence comes from Parascotia fuliginaria, assembly GCA_963082885.1. NCBI lineage: Eukaryota > Metazoa > Arthropoda > Insecta > Lepidoptera > Erebidae > Parascotia > Parascotia fuliginaria. The sequence continues at coordinate 4,412,976 of OY720196.1, read as the reverse complement.
ACACCGCGCTTATACTTCTAAATAAGAAGAAACATGCTGGTTAGGAGTTTTTAGGATTTTTACATATTTAGCTAGATGCTAGAGTGCAACGCCTACAAAGTCACTTTAAATAGCTTTTAAGTGACTGTTATTTCATAAAATTAAATAGATATTATAGAAATGTAATGTTACATTTCTATAAAATGTAATAGGTATGTATTTTTGTTAACAATCTCTTTACTAGACGTTGGGTACCTCGTGATCCTTGATTGAATAATAATTTATACTGAAAATCTTATATATGTAGGTAATTTTAATTGTATTGTAAATGACAACACATTACATACTTATTACGGTTTTTTTTTTATACTTATTTTAAAATGTTGTTTTTAAAATTCATATCGGTCTTTCGTTGATGCAGATCAAAATGTTAATCAATGTATACAATACAAGACTTATTGTGTATACATTTTTTGGTTCACCAACAAACAAGTTCCATAGTTGCCAATTATGATAAAACATTATTTAATCACAATCTAATGCCTAAGCATCACACCTTAATCAATTTCGACTCTTAATTAAGTTTTGTATAAAGCCAGAATTAATATCAATCTGCGTATAATTGGTCAATATCGGGGCCAAATAAAAAAAGCTCAGTACAAAACCTAAAATAATTGTCTCTTTATTACCTAGTCTTGCATTTGTGTCACAATTTTATAGTCTTTTACATTTCTGAATGTATATTCTCTATTATGCATTGTCACAAATAAACAATGTAATCTCAATGGTTTTTATTTTATCCTACGGTGTAATGGTGTAATAATATTACACCGTAGGATGATCTTCATTCATTTTCGGGTTATTCCCATTTGTCCCCACTCTCAACGCCACCACTGGTGACAAATGGGATTTCTTTTCATAAAATGTCCCATTTGCCACCAGTGGTGTCGTTACCAGTGGTGGCAATTGGGAATGGCCACTCTTTTTGTTCCCAGTTGCCACCAGTGGTGACAAATGGGAAAATGAAATTGATACGCCTCCATACTAGTACGGTACACAAAACGAGAGAAATAAAACATTGCACCGACTAATCAACGGTTTATTCACAATAATTCACATAAAGATGAATACTAAAGATGTCACAGATTTACACTTATGTAAACAATTACACAATAATTTACTTCAAATTTTCTAATTTACATCAAATAAATCGACAAGTTCAATTTTTTAAATACGTTATCCTGTATTTTTTCTAGGGTTTTAACCACAGAGCTACAAGCTTCAATGATCAACTTTCTTATTATTATTTAATCACAGATCCAACTATTCGTTTCAAAGATCGATTACGATAAGTTACAAAATATATAGGTACCTACTTCCCTAATATAATATCACAGATCTTAAATTTATTTTACAATAATTGACTTTGCATATTTGTTTGATTTTATATAGTTTAAAAAATTACCGTAACTTCTTAGTTCATAGATCAGTGACGTACATTTAGCGGTATATTTCCAACAATGTCAGGGTCAAGTGCGTCGTGCAGTTCTGGTGCAGTTTCGTTAGTTTACATAAAAAGACGTCATGGAATTATACTACTTCGCGCAGGATTCCAATATCATACCAAAAGGAAACACAAAAGTGGATTAACAGTATGGGAATGCACTAAACGAAAAAACAACTGTAAAGGAATTATTAAGATCAAAGTAAGTTTACAACTTTTGTTTTATTATTTGTAACATAGTTTTTAAGAGTATATTTATGTTGTCAAACGATGTATAAATTATGGAAAAACAATCAATACTCTTTTAAACGCGCTCAGATTTATAACAAAATACCCTCAACTATTAAAAATATAAACTTATTGAGCGTATTCAAAAAGAATCTTGCTCAACACATGATATCTAATAAATTCGTGACTAAAATGAGCACGATACGTTAAATATGAGTGTACCTTTTGCTATATTAACTAGGTATACGAAATCTCTAAAATCCTTACTAATATTATAAATTTGAAAGTGCGCTTGTGGTTTGCTTGTTTATATTATCGTTGTCATAGACAAAAGAGTTGGAGGACGCGTTCTGTTCTGCACGGAGTGCAATAAATAAATTTATGCGTTCTTTACTCGGACCACAGACCCATAACATTGTTTATTGGGTTGTAATATTATCTATGGTATATATTTATATTGTTATTATTTTTATAATTATGTAACGTATGGAGTAGTTTATTATTATGTTTATAACATATTTTATACATCTATTGATTTATATATATATAAATATATATAAATAAAATTGGAGTGTCTGTATGTAATATTAAACTTTCAAAAAAAAACTAAGTGCATATGAACGTATACACGATACATATAAAAAAAAATGCAATTTTTAAAATTTTTGTCTGTCTGTCTGTCTGTTTGTTCCGGGTAATCTCTGAAACGGCTGAACCGATTTGGACGGGACTTTTTTCTATTTGTAGCTCTTATTTCTGCGCTTAAACTGAGGTATGTTTTATCTATATCGGTTGGGTAGTTTATGAGATATGGCTTGACCCCTCTCATAGAAGAAGTTTCATACATAGCCGGGGTCAAGATAAATGGTTTATAGTAAACGCGGGTGAAACCGCGCGGGACCAGCTAGTATATATATATTTTTATACGGACTCCATCAGAATACCAGCGCTGAAGCCTTATGTGAGGTTGCAGCATTATACTGAGATGGGGCCCATTCTGGCATAATACAGGGCCAGAGCAGTATCCTTGTTTTTATTTTTCTATTATTTTTGTTATTTTAATTTTTCTTTTACAAATGTATTTTCTTTCTTTCTTTCAAATTGTAATAAAAATAAATGAATAAACTCGTTCCAATACGAAAAAGAAAACAGACGGCCATTTGTTCACATTTGTAATTTTTTGTTAATGTTAATTTTGACAAGTCAACGAATTGTTTTTTATTTATTTTGCAACTAAAATAAATATTTTGATACACTTAATTTTTTCTGTATTTTAGGACAACAATGTTCTTCATGAAACTAGACACTCCTGTACCCCAGATTTTTTAAAAAATGAAGTAGATGAGCGACTATATGGCTGCAAACAACAAATTACTAAAGAAAATTACCAAGCTGTACCGCAAGCTTACAATGATATGGTGGGCTCATTTCAGTCTTCCGGATTGGATTTGATATGTAAAGTACCGAGCTTTCAAAGTGTAAAATCATCTCTTTATAGATTTAGAAATACAGCAGCTGGAGTAACACTACTAAAATCAAGAGAAGGAGTGAAAGTTCAAATCCCCCCGAAATTTGATGATTTTGTATTGGCCGATTATAGTGATGATGACAACCGTATAATAGTATTTTGCAACAAAAAGGCAAAAAAGATGATGACCGAAGTTAATGATTTCTATAGCGATGGAACTTTTAAAAGTTGCCCCTCGCCATTTGTGCAACTATACAGTATTCATGGAGACTTGGGAAGTACTGTGAACAACACAAATATAGTACCGCTTGTGTACGCACTAATGAGTGATAAGAAGATGAATTCATACATTATTTTATTTTCTATAATTAAATCCCAAATACCTGAGTGGAATCCAAAGAAATATAAAACCGATTATGAAAGAGCAGCAATGAGTGCTATAAGGACTGTGTTTCCAACTGTAAATATAAGTGGATGCTATTATCATTACAATAAATCCATTTGGGAGAAGGGTCCGTAAGCTTGGAATAACTAAATCGAATGATGAAAATAAGATAAGAGAAGTGGCATTAAGTGCAGTTTTGCCACTATTGCCGCCGAATGAAATTCAAAATGGGTGGAAGTATATAACTCGTAAGAATACACAAGAAGCCGACATTAAAAAGTTTAGAGCTTACATGGAAACACAATGGATGATAGACGAGTTCATTCATGTGTGGTGTGTATACGGTGAACAGCATCGAACAACTAACTTTTTAGAATCGTGGCATCATAAATTAAACCAAGCAGTAGGAAAAAAAAAACCTAACATCATACATTTTCTAAACACCTTGGTTAAGGATTCGGCATATTATAGTGTCTGTAAAAATATGATTTCAAATAAAATTAAAACAAGGAAGAAAAAATATGTACTCAATGATGAATTCATCCAAGATATTCAAATGGAGTTTTTGCATGGAAATATGTCAGTGGGCCATTGTTTAGAAACTTTAAGGCGCTAATTTTGGATAAAAATACCTAAATCGAAAAAATATGTTAAGGTTATTATTGTATATAAATAAGTTGATCTGTGATATGAAAAAAAAAGAAATATAATTTATTATAAATACTGCATTGATTAATCTGTGATAGACGATCTTGGAAAACAACTGAGTAAAATAATAGTTGGTAAGTTAGAATAATAAAAAACGTCAATTATTGTGAATAATATACTGATTTGTGATAAATAATAATAAGAAAGTTGATCATTGAAGCTTGTAACTCTGTGATGAAACCCTAGGATGTACAGGATTACGTGTTAAAAAAATTGGACTTGTTTTTGATGTTATTTGATGTAAATTAGAAAATTTGAAGTAAATTATTGTGTAATTGTTTACATAAGTGTAAATCTGTGACATCTTTAGTATTCATCTATACGTGAATTATTGTGAATAAACCGTTGATTAGTCGGTGCAATGTTTTATTTCTCGTTTTGTGTACCGTACTAGTATGGAGGCGTATCAATTTCATTTTCCCATTTGTCACCACTGGTGGCAACTGGGAACAAAAAGAGTGGCCATTCCCAATTGCCACCACTGGTAACGACACCACTGGTGGCAAATGGGACATTGTATGAAAAGAAATCCCATTTGTCACCAGTGGTGGCGTTGAGAGTGGGGACAACTGGGAATAACCGTCATTTTCGTAAACAAATTTATCTAGGTAGGTATAAACATGCTCCAATTATGATACGTCCCTGGCATTGCAGATGTCCATGAGGGACTGTTACCAGTTACCCATCAGGTGAGCTGTTGGCTCGTTTGCCACTGGAGGCTGGAGGCAATAAAAAACAATGGATAAATCATCCTTGATTATCCTATAGTAGTAGGTAGGGATAATACCTAATTATAGCAAATATTTGATGTAGTCCACTTCCGCGTTGAGCACATAGCAATATGTTAGGCAGAGAGCACTCTCTGCCTAACATATTGCCTGCTAAAAATAAATTGTAAGGTGCTTTATTCTGCTCCTAGTTTTGCACTCTTTTAGCTTTTTAGAACAAGAACGTCAAAATTAGCCACTTATCACAAAAATCATAAATCTTTTAAGTATGTACTTACCAAGAAAATTTATTTAAAATAAAACAGTACCTATACAATTTTTAAGTTGTTTATTAAAATAATATTCGTTCAACTGAACACAAGACATGGGACCAGACCTAATAAATTGAGTTTTTCTAATTTGACAATTTTCTCTACTAAAAAAAATATAACTGGCCACAACAGCCATCTGTCTTTACCCTCTTAACAATAAAAACAACCTATAAAATCTATCAACATAAAAGACGAGACGAGCTGCGACGCCGCACGTGTTTTACCTTCGACATTCAATAAAACATTAAATAAAGAAAAACATTAAATTGAAAAAAAATTAAAGTATTTTTAACAAAAAGTATTACAAGTGAATATTACAAGTTTTGGTTTTGTTTTTGTTGAATGTTTAAGTAAAGCAAGCGCTGCGCGCGCGACCGTTAGGTATTCTGTGACAATACCTGCAGCATTTGTAGATAAATTTGGCACAGACATTATGATGTACCGTCATAACTTTGTCATATTCCCTGGCTATTTTCAAGTTCTAGATGGTTTTGGCACCGGACAAAAATCATTAAAATAAAACATCCATTTTTGGGAAACAAAAAATCAAATCCATTATTCTCTTTAAAATCAAAAATACCTTATCAAGAAAAATCTAAATTTAATATTTAGTAACTATTAGAGTACCCATTTTGTTTAGTATTGCACAAATTCGGATTTCATGCAGAATCATACCAATAATCAATAATATAATTTCAACGCGTTTAATTGGTCACAGTGTATATATTGGTCAGAATCCAAATGTCAAGTCACTTGATAAAGTAGAGTTCGTGTGTCGTTCATAAAATATCTGATTTTATTTTAATTTCCAATCACGAGAGCATAATTTATAATCAATGAGATGTGGTGGTCTTTCAACAACGTTAAAATTCTTAATAATAACAATAAAAAGTAATTAACAAAAATCATTTGTTGGACAAAACAAACCATCCGAGAACATTCCGAGGGCACTAATCTTTTAATAATAATATAAATGCAATACTTTTTATACCAAAATGTCCTATATATTGAATTACAAATTTATTTACAAATTTCGACTCCTACCGGGGATTGCCAATTATAAATCATCTTGTGTGTTCGTACGTACCAAACGTTTTCAGTATCGAGTCAGTATTTAACTAATATTTTCATTAAAACTTCTTTTTTATATAATAATAATGTATACATATGTAAGTAGCATTGTACACTTATATACTAATATGACACAGTTAGATTATAGCTATATTTTTACATCATTTATGTACTTACACATAATATAGTTTGTGTTGTACTGGTATGCCCTTAGTAGTTTAGCGCCCTCTTGCGTGCATAAATAAAACCATTATGGTGTTAGTTACAGCAATAAAACATAGATGTCGTGTTACTAAATTATTTAAAGTTGATTTTGTTAAAATCATCGAATAAAAATCATAAATTTGTTATCTTTACATGCATAAAGACGCAGTTTCAAATAATAAATGTAAACAGATAAATTTTATTTTTCCTATGTACGCCACTACCAATGACGTACTTACTTAATGCATATTTTAAACAAAATTAATTTCACAAAATATTGTCAATAATGTTGTTTGTGTGCGAAGGGCATTCGGCACAACACTTTATAATATACTTCACTCATACAACGTGCCTAGTCTAATCTACGACAGTCTAACAAGTTCCGTACAACGGAAAAACAAGTTCCCTTCGTTCTGCCTTAACATTAACTTTATACAGAGCTTTGTACGAAGGGAAAACATTTTATAAACTAAATTCAAAATCTATATCGCTACATGGAACCTTTTTTCTGGTGCAGGCCGTTGGTAAGAAAATTTAAGACCCAGGCCTTTTTGTTGCTAACGAAAAAGCATTGCCTGTACAAACATATTCTTCGTATTTGAAAATTTCTCAACAAATTAATTGATAAGTGTTGTCTAAAAGTATTTTGTACCTGCTGAGGTATTCAGAGCGATCTAGAAATCACTTATTAATAATTTGCTGTGACGTCATATCGTGGTGTATACTGAATATGTTCTTAGTTTAGGGATGTTGGCATCAATCTGAAGCTTGGTTTACACGTGATATTAAAAATTGGTATAATAACAAATGAACTACGTAAAATGGTATAAAACTGTCAAGTTATGAATTAGTTTGACAATGACATCAGTTTGTGTTGTACCGCGAGTGCAAAGTTTCTTAAATACATAAATACATTGAAACTTTATATTGATATTTTTTTATGGTTTTAAGTTCTTAATAGGCCGAAACTTAGACCTTTGGCAGCTTTTGAGCTTAAATCTTTGCTTTTTATATTTGATATATATTATTTCTATTTACATATCTATGGTTTCCTTTATCCCGTGCCAGAGTAACGTCAAAGATGAACTTACAAAATACTTAGGACTTATAATAATATTTTATTTAATTTAATATTCAATCACAATTATTTTACATAATTTTTTGCTATTATTTACAATTTTTAATTTATTTATAACATTAAAAGACTACTGTCAACATCCCTATTTCAGCTGTTATAACTCCAATTTAAAACAATAATAATTTATATGCTTAACGTAGCAAGGCCTGTTCAAACAAAATCATTCATTAATTAAGCAGAGAGCAATAGGGGTGATAGTTGTTCGTCATGAACTTTTATGTTTCGATGTATAAACATTAACATTTTGTCAAATTTTATGCAAAAATAGTTAAATGATTATTGGATTGATAGATATAAGAGATACAGTTTGACTATTAGGTACAGGTGTCCCATGCTTTTAGTTAGCAAATATTATTCAAGTTTAGAGAAAGTTAAATGTACCGAGAATAGTGGAAACACGTCTTAAATCAAAATACGTTTATTCAGTTATGTATCGTATGCTAACTGTCATAAAGCTAAAATTGCACAAATAGCAAATTTATTTTACATTGACTTTCTAGTGTGTACGAGATGTTTAAAGTAGGCTAGAAAAAGATTAAAAAAAAAGAGGTACGTTTAGAAATGCATCTTAAATTAAAATTGCACAAATAACAAACTCATATCAGATCGCTTTTCTAGTAAAAGCTAGGCGTCTAGAAGTATATTGATAAAATTAACACTCTAACATTTAATAATCAATGAAGGCTTATCAACCATGCAAGTGTTTTGAAAGGCAAGTTAGTCTCAGTTTTAAGAATCATGTAAATGGCGCAACATTGTTAATATTGTAATTGTTAAATCAAAATCTGTCATTTTTGAGATCTTAAAATTGCAACTAATCTATTTCTGTTCATGGTGTCAGAGACCAGATGGTAAATCATCACGCCGCATGAACATTTGTATACTTGGAAGTGAAAAATTCAGTTGTATTTAACCCTAACTACACCAATACCATTGGTAGTAGAATAAAAAGAATGTTATTTGAGTGAATGTTGAAATTAGATTCTGCAGACCTCATAGCGCTGAGGCTTTGTGCAAAAACAGACTGATAGGTACTAATGAGGGTCGGTATATCTTAATGATTTTCATAGCAATTTCTGTTGAAATTTCTTTCCCGTATATACAAAGACTTATTATACAAAGATTTTAATAAAACAACGACAATATTATATACTCTGTTTCACATGCTGACTGATATGAAGTTCACCTTGCAATTAGAATCAAATAAACGTTTAAGTTATCTACTGTAGTACAACTAGTGACAAGACTTTATTATAAAATGGCACATATAAATGCGACTAGTTCATTGAACATATTTGCTAACTAAAAGCATGAGTGTTCTATATAAAAATGCAGTATAAATAACTCGATTCCGGCTCACAATTTTGAGATCATTTCGACTATAGGTGGCTCCGTGTCGGTACATTAGGCTCGTGTCCACTCACTGACCGCGCGATCGCTAGCAATACCTAGCACTTGGTCACTAAATATTTAGTTCAACATTAGGCCCTTTTTACATTACAAAATAACATTAAAAATGCTATTTAATACTGTGATTACACTCTTAAGAATTTACTCGTCCACAGCTAAGTTAAAATAGTACACAAAAGTGCCGGTATTACTATAGATCGACACTCGTCAAAAGCCGAATAGAGGTAGGTTAAGTCACCACAGTTATCTCGAAAAGTTAAAGAATACCTGTTACCATCGGTAATTTAATGTTTATATCACAACCAACACGCCTCGCGCCGCGGCGGGCGCTCGCAGCGTCCTCGCGCACACGATCACACAGAACACGACAATCTAGCCGCTCACTATCTCATCTATAACAGTCCCGTAAGAAACAGTGAACGAGTAGGTTTACGGTAAACGTCCACGCGTACGTACTCTGACAATATTTTACTTCGGTCTCTAGAACGTCCGTCGAGTTAAAATGTTTCCAGAGTAGCGCGCTCGTGCACTACGACACGGAGATGACCTCGTGCGGCGCGCGCGGGGCGGCGCGCGGCCACGTCTGTGACGTCAGCTGCCCCACGGACAGCGGGTTGTTGGCGTCGCGCGGGTTGGTGCCCACGGGGTGGCGCGGCGGCGCGGGCGGCGGGTCGGACGCGGGCGACGCGAGCGACGACAGCGCGCTGAGCCCGCCGGGGCTGGACGCCGAGTTGAGCGGCGTGTCGGCGTCGTCGTCGGACGCGTCCGAGGACTCCTCCAGCTTCACGTCCTCCTCAAAGCAGGGCGACTGCGGCGTCGCCATGGCGAGGGGAACCGACCCTGATGCCGCCGCCAGGGCTTCCATGTAGCGAACGCACTTCTTCTTCCGCCTAGAATATTGAATAGAAATTCAGATAGTTTAGTATAATAACATGAGTTAAGAGAATTGTAGGACTGTTACGTTACATTAGTGAACCAATGATTGTCGTCAATCGTAGTGCTAAGTCAATCTGATTACAATACAAATAAAAATATTTTAATTCAATTATGCTTGTGCAACTTCCGTGCAAAGAGATTCATCTCAAACAGGCCGTCTTCAGAGAGCGTTACCTACATAACTTTGATGCTTAATTTTATACATATATTTTCGAAATTGAATTTTATCAAAAAATTCCTGTTCATGCCTCAAGGTCCATTAATATGACGTAACAATCCACACAACAAGCTAGTCTACCCTACTTAACATCGAACACATAAAATCATTAACGTTAACAGAAACATGCTGAAAACATTGTTAACTAGAAACGAAAGCACTCGAAGATAACACTCATGCTGAAACAAAACTGATAAAAAAACTTAAATAACAACTTTATAATTTGTGATACAAAAAAGTGGTCATATTTAAAGAATATTGCAAAGGTTGTTCTTCAAAAATCAGAGTACTCGAGAGCTCTTGGATATTTTCTGCTGTATTTGTTGCATTTCAGGTTTTATCACGCAATTTTTCTTTACCGTACGTCAGGCAAGTCTAAAATAAACTTGTGTACATTACTGTAAAGAATTATGATTAAATGACATTGGTACTTTTGCCATTACTTATCCCAGCAGCAACTGTTAATTAACCAGTATTTCAAATATTTTTCCCTTTATCCTCAACTCAATCTTTCAATCCTTTGACCTACACCTCTCCCTTCTCAGTAAGCAGCGGCTTCGCAGAGTTCCTGGCATTGCAGGAGCAATGCTAGGGATTCTAAGTCGTCCATGAGCGACAGTTACAACTTACCATCACGTGGGCTCTTTGCTCGTCTGCCACTGACGCCAATAAAAATATATATAAGTAGTAGTAACAAATAAGTTGATAATCAATCAGACTTTGTAAAGTGTACTTTTCAATATCTTGGTCATTACTGCAATACGGTGGAGAATAACGGAAACCTAACGGCACCTAAACTATAACAAAATAAAGCATAAAATTTGTGTTGTGAACGAACATATTCTGACCTATTATGAACACTTAAACCAAATAATAAATATAAACAAAAGATATAATACTTTTAATTGAATAAAATTTCAAATTATTATTCCAGGATTTGAGAAATGACACATCATTTCAAATACCTCGGACACAAATTTAACCTTTGGCTTTAAATTTATTAACACGCTGAACAAGACCACGTTTTTGTATCACAGTTCAAATAAAATCTACCTACGACAACATAAAATTCCATTCCTTTTATAAATTAACAATCAGGCATCTCTTAAATACAAAGTAAACAATATTTATGCATTTACTTAATTCGCATAAAACTAACGTTATATTCGTCATAAAAAACACACGTAGCTAATCGGAAATTATTTGCAATTCACTATAGACGTAACTAGGCATGTCTGCGGTAATGATAGACTGTGATATAGTATTGATATTTTCTCTTAAAAAGATACTATATTACATATACAATTAGGGTAAAGCCAAATTTAGACCACACACGAGTAACACTTATTACAAAAAAAGCACGCGTGCCTAAAACTAATTGAAAAGAAAGAAACTTATTTATTTCTCGTGCTGACGCTACATTGAAATTTTATATTCCATAAGTCACTTCCACAATCAATATCGAATCTAATGACACCTAATACATTAAAATCCATCAAGCCATTTAGGCTGTATAGCGTGCCAAAGAAATAGACATACATACATACATACGTTCGAAAAACATTATCCTTCTTGACTTCGGCTGTCGGGCCATTAGAGATAATTATTATCCGACTTCTGTGTATTAAATAAGAAAATTAAAGAACGAACTTGATATTTCAAGTCAAAGACTCCAATGCTAAACAGTCTTTCCAAGTTTTGACCAAGTTCATCACGTTTGGCAAGCTGATTGACATCGTAGGCTTCTTACAGGACCTTCTTATTTCTATTTTGCTTTCCTGTGTGATAGTGTGAAGTGTCTAGTCGCGTTTAATACTTTGACGGGTTGGTCTAGTAGAGTAGGGGAGGTCGTCACTTTCATAGCATTATGTGGTTAGTTATGCGCCGAACGTGGAATGAACCAAATACGAACTTCGGCCAAACATTCGGTGAAAATAAATTCGGCCGAATTTCGACATTTCACCTTACTAATGAACCAATTTATTAGTTTTATCTCTTCAGTGCAGCATGTATCATGTTCAGAACAGGCCGATTTATTTATTCCGACCGATGAGAGTCATATTTCAAAACAGATTTGGCTCTTTTTCAGCTGACATAATTGTAAAGGATAAAACGCTGTGCAGCAAACCGATTTCCATTTTATCGGACGATTTTTAATTGAAAACGTAGATGAGATGCTGTAATGTCATTAAGTATTTGGTAATTATTTTTTTCCTTCACATTTAGCAAGAACTATAAATCCAAAATGAAATTTTACGGACTGGGAATGTTAATTTTCAATGCTAAAAAGACTTGGTTACAAAACGGAATCTGAGCAATAGTATAATATCACATAGTCGCAGACACCTTGTTACGTCTATCGTCTAATCGACACACTCGAGTGAACAACTAACACTGAGTACGTGGTGACCAACCGTGTGTGTGTTGCCGGCGGGCGCTTGCCGGCACTAGAGGTTGACGTACGTAGGCTCTTGCGGGCTGACGAGGCTGGCGGCCGGCAGCGACGTCGTCGCCTCCGGCCGCAGCAGCCCCAGCCCGCCGGACACCAGCACGCTAGTTGACTCGGGGCTACAGCCCGGAATGGATGGGTGCCAGTGAGTGGGAACCATAAATAAATAGCAGTAAGAGGATGGATATTGTGTTAATAAATAAGATACAGTTAAGGAAATTATAAAAGAAAATAAAATAAGTTTCGAGTCAAATGGCGTGTGGTTTTCAAAAAATTAATAAAAAGAACAAAAAATAAAAAGTAAAGAGACGCGTCACCAATAGTGCCAGCGATCCGGGATCCATGAGAAGCGGCAATCATGAGTGGAAAAAACATTTTGTATAAGTAAACATGAACTTTAATTAACAACATATTACGACGAAGCATATTCAGAAAATGTGTCAAGATTTTTTTGAAAGCTTTCGACGGATGATTGCCCTTCCTCTGACCTATGTCTTCTACGATCTCCTATAATCTCTACTTCCAAACTTCGGCTACTTTCAAAAAAATCTATTCTTTATTCTCTAAGTGATTTATTTCTTTGTGAAAAGACACATTTTCTGAATTATCCACTTCGCCGTACACCGATAATCCTTAATTTACTAATAATATATGTAAATTACATATAATATAAAAACAATAATACAACAACTACAAAGTTTTTATTTTTCTTAAATAAAAATGCCAAAGTAAAATAACGACCGGCTACTCTTGGTGTGTCGGAGACAAGCCAAGTCTTTCCACATAGAAACAATACGAGATCGACCCGCGGCATACCGTACTACGGTACTACCAGGGGACAGTGTCGCCACAATTTTATACAAGCGAAAACAAAATAAACAAGTAACGAATGAGCCCTACCTGCAAGGCTTGCACCATTGGTTCTGTTGGTCGAGGCCGTACCTCGCTCGACACTTCTTCAAATTATTTCCTGAAAGTGCACACATAAACATATTTAGAATACATTCTTGTTCTCCCACTAAAGTCTTTCAACATTGACCGATCCAAAATTTATGCAAAATAACAATATTATCATGGCAAATTAATGTTACGAAAAAAATATGATATCGAGTAAATTGTCTTCATCATCCAAATCAAAACTAATGGCGGCGTCATCGAGGTGCGTAACTTATTTTACTAGAAATCATATTTGAAGCATCTCAACACAAACTCTACTCTATTTACTACAAACAAGCGTAACATGCAATCCCCTTACTGTTAGTCACATGCAGGATAGGTCGGGACAAATGAAAAGGAACAACGGAAAAGACATTGGTTTTAAAAAATAACATACTACACGCATAATCGTTCAAAAATAAATACTAAAAACAATCTACGCTTTCGGAAAAATAAACAACAAATAAACATGTCGACTATAAGCAAATTGAAGCAGAATAGGTTCTCCGGAATCAAAATAAATATTTATGATTTTATTTGGCCAGTATCATTACACCGCAGACACAAGAAGCATCGGCAGCTCTGTACAGTGCGAGCCCGAGTGACCCTGAGTGGGCGACGCGCGCTGCTCGCATTCTACTCTCGTACTAATGTTCCGCCGAGGAAGGCTGTCCCAGCCCTTTCCGACATTATAACTACACTCCCTGCAAAGCAATTACTTCATTGTTCAAATATTGAGTGGCGTTCACATGCACGCTCCCGGGAACATCGGCACACAGGAGCAAAACGGAAGCATAAAACCGGGACAACCTTCGAAGGACCACTTGCATCAGGGTTCTCTCTCATAATATAGCGTTTTAAATGAAATAAATAAATGCGATAAATATTAAATAAACAAAAATACTTGTATATGTCTACAACCTCGTACCCCTTCAACCAAGACAATATTACTATGTCGGTCGGTCCGCTCGGAGCGGAGTTCAAAGCAATTGAACTCTCGCGGAAGATGTAGGAAACGGGAGGGGGCCGTGACCAGCGGGACGAGGTAGGGGGGAGGAGGAGGCAGTGGAGCAGCCAACGTCTCTGGCTTAATCCTTCGTTAATTGACCTCATTTTTTTAATGAGCCGATGCGCGTATTAAATCAAATTCATACAACGCGACGTCGGCCGCTTCGGGACATGTGTGCGACTCGTGACCGATTTACACGATGTGTTTACTGACAGCTTAGCTGACTCGGCCACGCTAAGGATCGGACGTAGAAGGATTGTTGTACAGGAGGGAGGGGACAGGACGCTCGTCGACGGAGTGAAAGGCAGTACCTCCATCGGTTGTCTCCTGTTTTCGTTTCCTCTTCTTGCCCCTTTGCGTATTAGCCCTAGACGACCAATCGGGATACAGTTGCATGTGCAGCTGGCGTTCACGGCGCGCCAGCTCGTAATACTTGGCTTGCTCCTCGCGTCCGAGCGCATGCCACTGTACCGTGTCAACAGACGCCGCAATATGGAAACAAAAGAGAGAAATGCACTTCGACGGTGACCAGGACCGGCTGGCGCAAGTCCGCGCGACCCTAACACAGGTGCTAGAAAAACAGCCGGCAGCGAGCGGCGCTATCTATCTATTCACAAAATTTTCCTACAGAATGAGAATGGCCAATTGTGATTTTCCTCACAGAACCTATTCTGCGCGTTTCGTTCGCGTCTCGTCTAGACATATAACAAACCAATATAGTTTCCGGTCGGGGCGTGGGGTGTACAGTACACGTTCACTGGACGACTACGTACACAGAACACGTAACACGTACTCAGTGGGCGCGTCAGGGCGCGCTGGCCGCTGCCCGCTGCGGGCTAGCGGTCGCGGGCCCTGACGCGCCGGCACCCACTCGACGCGTTAGCACCGCTTTTCTAGCACAGGCACCGTCGGCGCCGGCCGCACACACACACACACATACTGGAGCGCAAACACGCGGACACACACACGGGACTCGGGGCGGGGTCGGTTACGGATGCTTTCGTTAGTGGGTACAAGCCGGTCTGTTAACACGGGGTCACCGGACTAGCAAGCAAGTCTCCTGTGTTAGTGTGGGGTGCGGGACTCCTGGAGGGACGGACGGTGAAGGTGAAGCGAGTGTACACAAGCGTCCTCGGACAGGGCCCAGCCCTCGCATCTGGCGCTCGGTAGTACCTCCCAGCTCAGCGGGACTGCGGTCCTTTTTCCGCTTTTTCTTTTTGGACCCGTAACCGTAGTTGTCCCGCGCGCTCCACCCGGGGTACAGCTGCATATGGAGCTGTCTCTCCTGTCTCGCTTTCTCATAGTACTTTGCTTGTTCCTCGCGACTCAACGAATGCCACTGCGTATTATGATACCAGGATATTGGGTTACCAGTCGCAACACATGTACCACGACTTTTTATATTATTGTTACTCTTGTTAGGAATAAGATTGCGTTCCGGGAACAGCTGTAACGGGTCCGATTCTCAGTAGCGTGTTACGGTCAGCTACTCATTATTCAATACATCTATTAGATGGTAGATAGGCTCGGCGCACGGCATTGTCTTCAATAATGTAAGCTATAGAACGTATCCGTCGGCCATCCGTATTCCTAACAAGATTAACAAAGCTATATCGAATATGAGAGAATTATTGACATAGAACACTAAAACTGTTGCCTACACATTGACTACTTAGGTCATTGACATGGTCAATTAATAAAAAGAACTTGTTTATTAAAGTAGAGTTCTGTAGGCACATGTAGGCAACTTTAGGCAATCCCAATATCGTCTACTGCCGATGAATGTCACAACTGTCGAGAATAAAGAACGAGCTGACAGTTTATAAAATGTACAAAACCGTGACGTTTGTTCTACAATTTTGAATACACTTATATTAAACGATATGTAGGGACTTAACAAGATTAATTCACAAGTAAGCCATTCCACAATATTGAGTGGATTTTTTGGATTTCACTCGACAGAATACGATATTTGGATCCTTTAATAACGACATCAAATACCTATCACAACAATAAGGTAAAGGCTGCATTTTTTTCTTTAGTTTTAATAAGATAGAATTTAACGGATTTTCTTAATTTGTATTTTCTCTTTCTTAATTTTCAGATGGGAATGTCATAACAATTTTAAAAATAGAATTTAAATCAATGCATTTCTCTTTTCTTATTTCGAAAATAAATAAAATAAAATTAGAATTAACTTTTCTGTTTTAGAAAAGAACATAAAAAGTAACGTATATTGGAAGGTCAGGTGAAAGTCAAACTCACCCGTCTGCCGAGTATTTGGTTGATGGCTGCTGACTCTTTGAGGGTACATTCAGCGACTACTTTCGCCCTCATTTCCTTCATGTAAAGCATGAAGGCGTTCAAAGGTTTCTTTATATGAGGTTTTTTGTTTTGTTCCTT
This sequence comes from Parascotia fuliginaria, assembly GCA_963082885.1. Taxonomy (NCBI): domain Eukaryota; kingdom Metazoa; phylum Arthropoda; class Insecta; order Lepidoptera; family Erebidae; genus Parascotia; species Parascotia fuliginaria. The sequence continues at coordinate 4,395,892 of OY720196.1, read as the reverse complement.
GTTGTTCGAGTTCGCTGAACTCTCCGCTGGTTTATCACTTGAAGAGCTGCTGCTGCCTTTCTCTAATGACCTGGAAAATGTAGCAAATCATATTAATTAATGTTTTAAATGAGATACTTAAATGGATTGATAACAGATTAATATTTTCATTCGGTAATTGCCAATCTAATACTATGCTTCACCATTATCATGCTTTATTAAGATGAATTTGTTTATTTTGGATGCTTGCTCTGTATTTATGAGAGCTTTGTCATGCAGTTGAGCCATTTAAAAAGTTCTGTTTTAAAATACAACTGACTTTTTAGTAACGTCTAATTTTGTCCTTGCATTAATAGCTAGGCGCTTTAAAACATCCTGTATTAAACAAATTAAAATGGCAATCAAATAATAGAAAAATATCGTGTACATTTGTCAACACAAATGTTCACCAATAAAATTTAACTACACATATTATTTATTAAATCATAGGTGTCACAATGATATGTTGATAAACATTTATCTTAAGTCCACCGCTGGGATCAATATGTTAATCCGAGTTTAGGTGTTAACGACACCAGTGAGACAGACGACAATAAACACAGCGCGTCCGGTTCGAAATAGACGCGCGTTTCCGGCGGCGCGCGCGCATCGCGGCACACACACATACAAACATTTGTATAACTTGTATCAACTATGAGCGTAATTATTGTTTGTGATTGTTGGACCCAATGATTATAGTGATTTCTTTCTTTCTGCAATAAGTAGGTATACACATCCTTTGCATTTTAATGCAATTCTTGATTTTTCTGGAGCGTGTAATTTCATAAATTTTTAGATAATTTTTAAGAAGATGTACGTGTCATATTCCTCTGATCTAATGGAAATACCCAAGCTTAAGATTTGTTTTTTATGTTAAAATGTTATTTCGAACTAGTTTTTGTCCGCGACTTTATTTGCCAATATGTTGACTATCCGTAGCCTAGTCATTCGGGACAGAGTAGTGCAGTTTCGATCAGTTCGAGTTCTATTTAAAACTAGCTGACCCGGCGAACTTCGTTCCGCCTAACAGTCGATTCTTAAATTTTTAAGTTTTATTTTTATTAAGAATTTTCTAAAATAAACGTAGCCTACGTTACTCTTTATTATATCAGCTACCTGCCAATAAAAGTCCCGTCAAAATCGGTCCAGCCATTGCAGAGATTAGCCGGAACAGACAGGCAGACAGACAAAAATTGCAAAAAATTATATTTTGGTGTATGTACCGTATATATATTCATATACATGTAGTAAAAAACGGGTATTTCAATATTACAAACAGACGCTCCAATTTTATTATCTGTATAGATAAACTAATCATTTAAATATAAGCCTTTAGCTATCTCATATCAACCCGTTACTATCCCACTACAGGGAAAGGCCTCTTCTCATACCGAGAAAGTATGAGCATTGATCGCCATCAAGGTGGATTGGCCATTTCAGATTTTCATAGAAGTCCAAGTTTCCTCACGATGTTTTCCTTCACCGTCAGTCAGAAATGTCCAGATAAACTTAGAAAGTACATATGATTTGAAAAATCACATTGGTACTTGTCCGGATTCGAGCCCTTGACCTCGTGTTTACAAAGCAGGTGCCTTCGCCACTGGGCCATCACGATTTTAGCTAAATTATACTGTTTGATTTATTTTATTAACTATAATCCAAAACGAACAAGGTATTCAATAGGTAATTCATTTGATATAAAGATATGACCTTTTGAAATGAACTCATAATTTAAACAGCGGTTGAGGAGGCATGAATTTCAGTGAATTTTAGTTACAAGCACATTATTTTGTATAAAATTTGCGTGATACTTTACACATTATGTTAAGAGTACATAGTTTGTTCTGCTTCGTATTTTATTAAGAACTATTTGTCTATTTAAGTATTATGTAATATGGATAACTCCCTCTCTCTCTTTCCGTGAGCGTCAAAAAGACGTAAGGGCAAGTCTTTTTATCCAGTGGTTAGTGGTCAAACTAGTGTCAGGGTTTGTTTAGGTCAAACGACCATAATTCCGACTTGATCTAACGACAGTTATCAAGTACTAAAATAGTAGTGCCCTCCGAAGCACGGAGACGCCCAGAACAAATGTCGGGGCAAGTAACGGGCAGCAATATTGCTTGTACCTATACTAAATATCGCCTTACTTCACGCTTTGGAAGAGGCTTATAAGCCTTAAAACGTGATATATCTTTTCCTAGACGACTTCCGGCTAATGGATTGATATCTACAACTTTGAACAACTACTTTTCCATCATGCTACTAGCCTTCACAGCTTCCTATTTTAAACTAGCTAGTTTAATCGCCAGTCCAATACTCAAATTAAAAGAAAACCAAAAGCTTTATAAAAAATGGCTTCCTGCATGATGGTATTCTAAAACTGTATAAATAGAGCTAATAAAATACATTGTCAATGACAGATAACAGTTGGTATAAAAGTTTTATGCACCAAATTAGTTCTAAAATAACTAGCTTGGAATATACGACTTCCTATGCGTTTAAAAATGGGGAAAGATATAAAAAGAGAAAGAAATCTGGGTACAATGCGCTTGCGCCTAAACGAGGTATTCGGCGACTCGCACCCAGTAATTATGTGTTATGTACAGTCGACAACAATCGTTTAAAAAAATTACTATTATCATAAGATCATAATATTAATGTGTAAAAAAATGTTTTATCCCTAGTTATCATTATGGTAATGATAACCATAATTCATTTGAAAAATTAGTACTGCTTGTATCGTTATTTGGTAAGTTAGTAGATATTGTTACTTAGTTAGTCGGGGCTTATATCGTATGTTTTTATTAGTCTTTCGTAATAGATCCTTTTAAATTATTTTTAAATATAAATGTCAATTATAATGCATGTTGGATTTAGCGGTTGACGTGATCTACTGTCGATTATATTGACTGTCGTAGGTTCTTACTCGAAACGATGAGTGATTCGTAAATACCTATTTGTTACATGTTAGACGTGTTCATTTTGTTAAATACAGAGTGGAGTCACTTTGGTAGGCTAATATATAAAAAAAAAAAAAAATGTATTGTTTTACCAGCTATGTTGAGTTCCATAAAGCAGGAGATTAGCCTGCACAGCAGTCCGTACATAGTACTACCAAACCATCGAGGTATTTTTTATTCCGCCGTTATGATCCAACGAAGCATAAAGCAGAAAAGTTTGTTTGTTTGAACGCGCTAATCTCTGGAACTACTAGTCGGATTTGTATAATTATTTTTGCATATGATAGCCCGATTCATAAGGAAGGTTAAAGGCTATATAACATCACTCTACTGGCAACGGGAGCAGAGCAGTAACCAAAAACGCAAGTGAAACCGCGCTGCGGGAAGCTTGTATTGACATAAAAACATATCAGTAGTTATCTGTATTATATATGTATCTATATTATATAAAATTAATAAAGTCCAGAAGCCCTTATTTAATCAGTGAATTATACAAAGATCTCAACAAACCCTTTTCTTCATAAGCGTAACAGGCATAGCAGTTACATTTATGTTTCTGTAAAAAGGCTATAAGAATATTAAATGTCTTTGTAAAAAGGAAGCAGCCATTTTTTTAATTGCAATGAGAATAAAATAACTAGTTTGTAATTAACGTATTTAAATTTGTTTGATATATAGTTACGCTTGTACATTTATCATTTTAGGTGAAAGAAGTAAGCCAGTAAGTAAGTAGTGTGGTGTAACATGTAAGTCATCGACCTAATGTTAAATTAATCTTAGAATCCTAAAGCAAACAAAAATCAAAAACACTTCAGGAACAAATAGAATATTTAACATTTTCTGTGTGTTCATTAAAATTGGGTTGGGCTCTATAAAAGAATCACACAGACATACTGGTTTGAAGATTATTATTATTATTTGTTCAAAACCTTTTAAGTATACTGCTATAAATTGATACCTACCGTGCCCGTCTTTTTATATTTATATCTTTAATGCCATTGTCATTTTTACGTTCAAATTTCGATCAATGACCTCACCAAAACGGCGGCCAGTATGTCACCTCTAAAATTGCAAAAGAAACTTTTTGAAATATTCTTTTTTTTTAAACTGAGTTTTAGTGTAAAAATGTGTTTATAATCATTCAAATATGATTAAAAAATGTATAGGTTGACATAAGCTAACAACAGTGTTGACGTTAGCTTATGTCGATCCCATACATTTTTTAATCTTGTCTAAGCCCTCAGGTATTTGTATTCACTGCTACGAAAGTTTAATAACTCATTCTAATTATAGATATCTTAATCATCAGTCTAAAGTTCTTTGCAAAACATTAAATTGTCTCAACACGAACTTTTAGAAGTTCTAGTAGATGTTAACTATCTATATACATCTCATACAGAAATATAAAATGTGTAAGCGTCTTACTTCACGCCTTTATAAACACTAGCAGTATACAAACTTTCACGCAATTTACATTTATAATTCGTCGATTGTGATACATCCTTTATCGGACATCTTAAACGTTTTTGTTCGCGACAGTACCTGTGACGTGGCCCGTTAGCCGGTCCGGTCATATATCATCTTAATTAAATTTCTCCACTGACTTATTTACATGACTGTACCTTCAGACTTTTATGTACATTAAGGTTCGGTCACTGTGTTCGCGATAAGCGATTAATATATATGCCGTTCTAAAATATTAAGCTACATAGTTAAAAAATGTCTATAGGCATCGATAACCTGTTACAATTATCATTACGCGTACCATATTGCTTTCTCAATTTACACTTTATAAGACAGTGTCCATACTTTACAAAGATTCATATTTGTGAATTACGCAAAAATTTTAAAAAGTAAAAATCATACGAATTTACCTAATTAGAGGTGTTATGCGAATATTATAAAGACATAAATTAAGGTTTTAATTATTTTGCAAGATTTCCAGCCCTAGTACATTTATACGAATAATTAAAAACAGCATTCAAAGCATGAAACGCCTGAGTTTACCAACACTGATAAAATCGCTAATCGCCCGCAGTGAAACTTAGTACTAAATTACGTACAACTGATGTATAGGTAGCATTCGTGACGCGTCAGATTGCTTGTTACCAATCTTTTAAGGTCCTGGTGATAATTTGTGTCGAATACCTGCTGATTATTAGCAGTGATTAAAGACCTTTCTTTTTGACTTAATGCGTAATGAAATAATTGAAATAGGTGAATTGAATATTCATTTTGTATAGCGAGTGGTTTGCTGGCTGAGTGATATGTGTTGTGTACGGACTGCTATGCAAAGGTCTCAGGTTTGCGGCCCTGGTCGACTAAAGTGATATTAGGTTAAGAAATTTTCTGTGAAATTCTGGAATTGAACCAAGTATATAAGGTAATAATAATAATATGTGGACATTATCACACACCGTCATCTAGTCCCCAGCTAAGCAGAGCTTGTGTACTGAGCTAGTACCCATAGATAATTGAAATATAATACATACACATACTTATTTTTGAAATACAAATATTTGCCTTCCGCGGGAATCGAACCCACGACATTCGGCGTCGCAGTCAGTTACACTAACCACTAGACCAACGGTGCAGTTAAAACTCAACTTAACTGATGCAACTGTGTGTCTCAAGCAAGACTCAACTTAACTGATGCAACATGGGATTTATAGATCACTGCCTACCCTTTCGAAAAAAAGGGCGTGATGATATGTTAATGTTATGCAGAAATGTGGCAGATTGACTAAAGCCAGTAAGTACGTGTTTGCACATGCGTTTCATAAACTATATTTAGGTAGCATTTAACGGCTGCTGCATAATATCTCGACAGAAACATTTTACTCTATACGGGCAACGAACCAGAGACCCGAAATCACATTTGAACGCGCTGACATTAACTCAGCGAGGTAAACAAAAAGTTAAAAAGAAAAAAAAAACTTTCACATTTTTATCACAGACACGCGTACATAATCACATGTACTTAAAATTATAGTGTTTAAGCGCTTACAAAACGTTTCAATTGAGTTCATTGTCACCCTCACACCCTCTGCTAATCTCGCAACATATCATAGCGTGATGTTATCGATGCTATTATACTGTATACCCCTACTGTTGAATAGATTGAAGATAAGAAGGGTGCAACACATGTCCATATGATTGTTTGTTTTTATGTTGATTATGATAACTTCCAGGTGGACTATTGCACCCATGTGATATAAGCTTCGGCCTTTGATTTAGTCCGTGTTAAAAGATTAAATTATTGATTGATAAGTTAGTCACTTACTATCGCTAGAGATGCAAGTATCGATACATTTGACAAAAAAAAGGTTGCAATTTAGATTGTCTAAGCTCTCACTACACGAGGTAGGTTATACAGAAATATTTAAGTTTTTGCTGGTAAAACAATTTTTAAATCGAAAAAATAATGTCGTGGCTTGATATCAGGTTAGGAAAAGCTCATTATAATTCAGTTTGCTCGCTCTTAAGTAACTTTTATTCATGAGTTTATACAATTAATCTGGTATTCTAATTAATCGATTCAGACTTTTATGTGATAGCCAAAACATTCGTATGCAGAACACTATAAAATAATATTGGCTTTTCTTACCTTGCATATCTCGAGTGATGTGAGTCGAGGTCTGACTTTGAGGGAGGTGGAGGCACGAGCGCGGGTCCTAGACCCAATCCCAGACCGCCGCCCAGCGTTGGAGAAAACCGGTACAATTCACTAAAGGAAAAACATAGGGTTTATTAGTAAAGAGACATATAATAAGAACAGAATAACAGACTTATCACTGCAGTAACTCCCAAGGGCTGTAATTTCGTTACCTATGCAAGGAAAAATATCTGTGGGTCACAAAAACATTTGTTTCGTGAGCTTGGATATACCTTGGGCAGATAAGAGCGTTTACGCGTCATGAGCAACGTCGTAATTTAGTGTTATATTTCGTGGCTTCAATTTATGTTATTTAATCGAAGCTATATTTGTTTTAAAAATATGTTCTGTACAAATGCTAGAATTGCGTTTACAGTTCTATTTATGTGCAAATAATACATTTGAAACTTTAGTTGTGGTACATAAAATTTTAAAATAGCTGTAAGCATTATGGTTAGTTACTTTTTAAACAGCTCTTACCTAATTCTAGCATTTGTACAGAACATATTTTTTAAATAAAGCTCCGATTAAATGATAAAAATTAAAAAAGTTTAGAAGGCACCTTTTCAGGCTCGCACATTAAAATATATTTTTTTATGTTTAACTTCAACCTGTATGTTTGTGCATGTCCTGAATAAATGGTTTTCTTTATATCTATCACACTGTCGAACACGACAAAAAAGTACTATAATGTATGGATGTTATGATGCCTTACCTCGATAGACTAGAACTGGTGATCGGCAACGACGTGGGATACGGACTCCGGAAGCCACTCGCCGCTGACGATATGGGGTACATGCTTGGCGTGTGCCTAAACAAAACAAACAAACAATTAATAACAATACGGAAATAGCACTTTTCATAAGGCTACCATAATGGAAACCACCATGATAGCAATAGAGGTGCTATCCGCGACTCTAATCCAACTGGCGTACTATCATCAGGTAGTGCAGAATAATTTTGCAGCCAAAACAAATCCATTCTGCATAATTGCAGCCTACGCTATTATACAAAATAAGTCGTATACATGAAGTAAGGCTGAATAAGTTTTAAGCTCTTAACGAAAAAATGGGCTTTAGACTTTGCTAACTTTGATGCCTAATAGCCTCATAGGTACTCAAGCTCTAGTTAACTTTAACGCATAAAACGCTAAATCCCTATTTCGATTTAGACATATTGAAATAGCGATTTAGCAATGAACGATCCTTATGAGCATAAACAGGATTTAAAAAAATTTTAGATAAAAATAAAATATAGAAAGCGACCGTAAGTCAAACTTAGTCTTGCTGGTACTAAATTTCATAGTAACGTTTTTGGCGATGATATTAGCCAGCATACTGTACAAGTCGGACATATGGTCCACAACCTAGCATTATTTAACCTTTTTATTTCTCATCTAAAGCTAGCCAAAAACAAATAAATAGTATCACTCACCATGACGCCGCAACCTGCGACATTTCAGGGCTGAGCATGGGGTAGGGGTAGGTGCCCCCGGGGAACGGGTACATGGGAGTCCGTGCTAGCCCCGCCGCTGCAACAAACGCTGTGTAAATACACCAGTATGATATATCTGTTTATGACATTATAAAATTTAAAAATACAGCGGCATGATTAGTCGAATTTAGAATTTTCGTCATGGGAGTTCTTAAATACAATTTTTACATAAATTTGTGACATTACTGTCATCTTGATTTGAATGATATTTGGCTATAGAGGGAATGATCGAATTTTGGTTTTTCTTATAGCAAAGAACAGGCTTTAATATAGTGTGTTATTATTGGATATCTTTATCAATGTTTGGTTAACAGGCCTGTAAGAACATTTGCTCAAAAACACAATTGAAGTTATTTCTATCTGTATTCTTCAGTTGGAAAACATCTCGGAATCTCCCAAATTTCTCATTAACAGAATTAACTTGTAACAAAGCAGAGGAACAATAATTGTAAATCAGAGAACACTGATTTCAAAATGATGGAAAACATCAAATTTTTAAATAAAGGTTGTGTTCTTTCTTAGACTTTCTTCCTTTTACATTAATCAGTAAAATACTTGAGCACATCATCATCATCGTCTATATCATAGATACTAGGTAGTTAAATAGATGCTGGGTGTAGGTCTTCCGTTTTGAATCCCACTTCACAACCAGTTCTGTGTTGTGACAAGTTAGGAGTTACCCAAGCCCAGCTGTACATATTATATGTAGAAAAATAAAAATGTTGGACTCTTACCTAGTTTGGAGTCGAGCTGGTATGGTGGCGGGATGCCCATATGGGCTGGAGGGGGCTGGCCGAGCTCGCCGCCCGGACAGAAGAGAGATAGGCTGCCACCTGACGGAAGGCCCATCTTGCCCGCCTGAAACAATTCAAAGGAGTAAATCAATGAGATGGAACTATGATATCATTAAAGGCATAGAATTAATCCTCGGATTTATGAAAGCATTTATTGTATCGTATATGTCAGACAAAAAAAAATCACAACTAAATTAAACAATCAAATGTCTATAGATAAGGATGATAAATAAATTTTAAATTTCAGAAGGCAATACATGAGAAACCGATTAAAATATTTCAAAAGCTTTAAATATTATTTGAAACCCAGACATCATTATAAATATTACCATTGATAGTACCTTAGACATAAATAAAATGCCAAAACATAACCCTATCTTATTACAACAAATAACTTCCAATGAAAAACCCGACAGAAATTTTCAGAAAAAAAAAACATTCAGCTAGCACATAGACTTAAAAAAAAAACAAAGTTTTCCACAACAAAAACCCGACAACTACTCTATGGCAAGACGACGCGTCATTAGCAAGTAAATTGCCGCCCAGAACGTATAAATTTCGTTCTACCCTCCGTCGCCCAATTATGCAAAATGGCGCCCGACGAGGGCCATTGAGGCGCGTCGCACTTCCGACCCAGAGTGTCTCACCTCTAATTAAACTGGGAATTCTTTTCACCACTTTATTATGCGATATAAACGACAGTACACGTTGACGTTATTTAATTTGCGTTTTTCTTTGTTTTATACTTTCTTTTGAAAAAAAGTAAGACGTTTAGCTTGTTTGAATCTAATACGATAGGAACATACACAACCCTAACTAAATTAAACGGCGGTTTAATAGACATAACTAAAAAGACGAGTTAGAATGATGAATGAGGCTACAAAGACTGTCGACTGTCTCATATAAAACTTAACTCCTTACTAAGTATAGTAAGTAAAAAATATAGACGGTTAAAGTTGTAAAAGTACAAATGTAAGAAATATGAAACGCAAGAATGCAAACTTATGATAATCGTCTTTGTTATTTTATAATTTCGTTATAAGTAATGATTTGTTGTAAGTAGATGCTATTCTTGAACGAAAGAAAAAAGGAAAGAAAGAAAACATTTAACTTATTAATTGAAAGTTAACAGAAATTCAGTAGCTGTGACCCTAAAATTTGCTCTTAAAAAATCATAAACCAATTTCAAGCAATTTAAAAAGAAAAGGGGCTGACAATCCCTTCGTCACTCGTCCATATTCGAAGAGCAGGAACTGCTTATTAAGACAATAATTACCAGGAACAAAGAAGCCCCACTAATTAATAATAAAACACGAACAAACAAAGAACTCCATTCACGCTCGGGACAGTTTAAAAAAGAAAAATAACCGAAACGGTGGTCGAAAAACCTCGACATGCGAGCAACGAACAAAAAGAACCCATAGACAATGATGACAGTCGAGACGCATAATGCGGGAGCAGCGCGTTCTTAATTTGAAAATATTTCCATAATAAGATTTGTCTATGGCGCGGCCGGTAGAAACAAAAGAGTTGTGCCTCGCTTTGTTCTACTGACAGACGGTGATCATTCAAAATTATATCCGTGCAATTAGATACTGCTATTAAACATACATATTATATATTTGTAAGTGGACGCAAAGCGGGCTCGCTACCTCACGACACTTATTAGCTAAAGAACTTTTCTCGTTAAACCTTGCCTTTTTAAAATTAGTAGGCATCTTTTCAGCTTTGCGTGTACATTGAGAAGGTTCCTAATGAAGGCCAGGTGGAGTGGCCGGCTATTGAAGAAATCGCTGAGTGGGTAGTTATTGAAAGCGCATGAAAGCTTGGCGTGACGTCACCGCACTTGAGCGACAAGCCGCAGTCGCTAATTGGAACTCGTGGCGATAGGACGCGAGAAATGTTGCCTCAATCGACTAATACTTCAAATTTGAATAGGTTTGTTAACGAGCGGACGGTGAATGTTGCGAATAAAGTCGAGTGCTCGGTTTGCATTCACAACATGCGAGTTATGCTAGTTAACTTTTTAATTCGGTATTGCTATCGAAATTATGGGTAGTAGAGATGTCAAATAGAATTGGCGAATTCCGTTAGGTCACGGTATAGGCTAAGTGAGTGACGCACACAGGCGCAGCGTACCTACACCCCTTTGGTTCACCAATGCGAACGAAGTAGGGCGTAATATCTTGAGAGTTCGGCCCCAGGGTTGGGGGCGTGGAAGTAGGATGCTGTGTTGCCATGACAACCATGTGTAGGGGTGAACGTACACGTGTCCTCCCGCTGTGTGGGTGCGGGGTGGTGAGTCGCTGTGTGTGTGCGACCCAAGCACCCCCGACCTTGGAAGTTTTGGTCTAGTTTTAGATCTGCGGTTAGCTAAGTTTAAAAAATTACTTTTGTTACAATTGTCTTAAAAATAATGCATGTAAAACATTTTGTAGTCTGCTGCAGATTAAAAAACGTAAAACAAAAGGTTTTCTACATACTGTAAACTAAAAGCAAGCATGACAAGTAGTATAGCAAGATCAACAATTAAGTTGTCGTAAAACCTGGGAGAATCTCGACAATTTATTTAAATAGTCAACTACACAAAACAAGGTTTAGATGGTAAATAAAAAAAAACACTATACATTTTTTATTCATTCTTTTTCTATGGTACTTGACACAAATAAAAGTAGAAGTGTAACATTAGCTACAGAAAATTACTTTTAATCTGAATACAATAAATTAAAAATATGAAAGAGTTATTTCGAATACCTATGGCATATATAAATAGTTACATACTTGCACTAGTTATAACTAAGCTCTTCTAAAAAATGTGAACCTTTCAAAGTTTCCTTTTGGCATGCGATTCGTAGCAAGGATATCTAACGGTGAAATTGGGGGAGCAGGTACTATATTCAAATCTAAATATCGGAGGGTGCCTTTAGGGAGGCTGGGGGTTGTTGACCTCCTCCGACAGCCTCCACAGGCTATGTATGACAGGGTATAGAGAAACTTGAAGAGACTGCCGATCATTGTTGTATTTTTAGATTTACTTATAGAAATGGCTTAACACTTAAACGAGTTAAGCAGAAGTGTATTTTAATATTTTTGTTTTTTCGGCAGGTGTATGAGGTTCTTAATCAAAACCCACATGCATCACAGACTACAAACACAATTAACAAGCACAAACTACACCTCACATACAAACAGCCCCCTTTGAGAGATGCTTATAATCATGTAGTGAACGTTTTCAGGCTAATGCAGTTATAATATTCTGACGATCTCTGTGTAAAGCAATCGATTGCTAAGTCAAGGATCACAGATGCGATTCCCGATCTATGCAAATGTTTGTGTTCATAAACATGAATATTTGTCCTTCAACACTAGCTTAACAAGTGTTTATTTTGGGTCTAAACAGCGCTGTGTAGTACTTGTGTTATTAATTATTATTATCTATCATATTTCAAAGCTTTATTATATACAAGTTAAGCGATATAAAGATGATATTTCCATAGATTTCACTCCATCTAGTGAGCCTACCTCCACGACCGCCGACGTTGAAGGGCACGCCAATTATGTTTTTGACGTACCCGGAGTAGGCTTTCGTCAGGAAATTGAAATAGCCGCTGTATTTCCAACGAATATTTACAAGAGTATGCCATAGGAAAACTATGGGTATTATGGTATTGACGGCTATGTATTTTGATAAGGCATTTTGTAGAGGATTTTTTTCGCATATAAGTCAAATTTGTATCGTTTTTAATTTTTAATTTTTTATTGCCTATTCAATATTTTGAAATAAGATTTCCCCCTCCACCGTATGTCTGTAATGTCTTCACTACCTCGTGCATGAAAGGCGGGTGCCATAATCACTAGACCATCATCATTTTAGATCATATTTACGAAATTAAATGACATCTGACAGTTAACAATAATATTATATTTTGTCCTCATTATTGTTAATTTTTTAATTGAATTCAAAATTTAACTGTCAGATGAAAGATGCCAGCTAATTTGTTAATTAGCTAGTTTGTATGATTCTCAATAGCATTCAAATTGATAATCTAATTAAATATACTACCGCTCTTACTAATATTACGTACTTATTCATATTAGCAACCAGACATCAAAATTCCACAGTAATTAATTAAGATTATATAATATATACTAATATTACGTACTTATTCATATTAGCAACCAGACATCAAAATTCCACAGTAATTAATTAAGATTATATAATATACCTATACCTGATAACTGCGTACTTAACGTACGTAACGTAGTATATAACTTAGCTGTTCATAAATCGTTTCTTGCCTACATACGTGCAAATAGCCAATACAACATTGTAACAGACCAGACATAGCGATCCTTATAAAATAAAACACTAACGCTAAGTGGGTATTTTGTCACCGATTCCTTGAATAATTTAATTTAAGAGCAAAACGTCGCTACTCGCATCAATCTTAATCTGCTCACGAACATTTATACTCTGAGTCAGTCTGACTCACTGAGTTACTAAACGCATGGAAATAAGTAAGTATTTCTGTTTGGTTTATGTTAGCAAATTGTATAGTAAGTGTCTTTAAGTTTTACCACCGAAGGACCATGCAAGATGTTAAGGATCTGAAATCAAACCAGCACTGATGAAATTACAAAATTATCATTTAGATGAAAGCTTTTCAAAGTCGAACGGTAAAAGTTTGTTTTGAAATTAAAATAATTTGATCGTATGACATGGTTCCAATAAGTGCGCGAAACTATCTTGAGGAAATCTAGACTTTAGCAAATATTAATGTAGTAGATGAATATCAAAAATAAAGTAAACCACAAAAACAAAAATAGTGTACCGTTTTTGTCATATTGATGCGCCAAATACCTAACTTACATTATTCCCGGCAATCTATCAATGGTAGTCTATTTAGGACAATCAGGTATTATAAAAGAAAGAGTTCCTCGGCATCCTGGACACACGGCACGGCAGCAATGCCGGTCACAGTGCCACATTCCGTTCCTATCTCTCAATGCAAGCTTTCACTATGTTAAACATTTCAAGCTTGCGATACTAAACTTACATAAACACTACATATGATAACACACTTTAAACGCTAAGAAATAAGGAGTAAATTCGATGCAACAGTTGAGAGTTTAAAATTAAACCCTCTTCAACGATTGTGTTCTTTGCTAATCGTAAAAATTCTTGTTATTCCCGTTGCAGTTATTTGAGTAGATGCTTGTGAAGAGTTAAAAATTACAGTTACTCATACATTATTTATATAATTTCCTTATATCACTGATGGAAAGCTTAGCATTTTTAAACAAAATAGGCAATGTTTTACGAAGTTTTACACATGACTTTTAATTAAGCAATCACAAGTTAATGGTCAACATAAATAACAGTTACTATTAGTTTCTAGCTTCAAGTTAACTTTTTTAAGATGGAAACAATACAAGTGTTCACAAACTGTATACCTTGTCTTATATTTATTTAATAATACTTTATTAATTCTGATAAAAGTCCGAATAATGCAGTCCCATTAATACAACATGTTTGCAATCTCAAAAATTAGTCCACAATGATCGAAACATATAATTGAGCTCAAATTATTACAAGGTGTTCAATCACCTGACCATATCGGGAGTACCCAAACCGGCTGAGGATATGACACATTATTGCTCTCTCTGTCACACGTCAACGAAGGTTATATTGCTATCTCTGTTTAAAGGACGAAGTAGGTATGTCGACCATTTCCGTTGGTTCGCAAATTTCGGGTGTTAAGTAACCAACACCTTGTTTTAAACATATTTACGATGGTGATAATGTTTGTAATACCTTTTCAGATTATTTTTGTGTAAATTAAATTATTGATACATTTACATTTTAGTTTAACGAGTGATAATTTTATGAGAGGCAGAACATTAACATTCTATGTCCGAATTGAGCGCATGGAAAGTATCACCTCCTTTTAGATCACAGCTAAGTAACAGAATGTAATGCTTTGAAGGAAGATGCTGATTTTTTTTTCTATTGCCGACATTGGCAGTATTTGGCAGACGTGTAAACAGCCCACGTGACGGTAACTGGTAACTGTCGATCATGGACGACTCAGACTCTGCGAAGCCGCTCCTTAACGTGAAGGTAGTGAGGTAGGTGAAAAAAAAAAGGAAGGGGAGGAAATCGGCCTTCGCGTTTCGGCGCTCTCACTCACTGAACGAAACGCAATAGTACCGATACTCTATTTTTGATAATCTTACGTCAATCTTCTATTTTTGAGAGGGTAGTACTTCTTCTCCGTTCGGTCCGGCCAATTCATGCTGATGCCCTACACGGGGATCAGAACGGAATAGAAAATAAAATAAAAATAAACCGATCCCCCGGGATATTAGATATAAGAAATCTGACCAGAATAACTGTTTTTGCTAATGAATAGTGATAGTGTTTAATCAAAGCATTGTTTTAGCATAAGAATATTATCGCTTGCAAGTATCTTTTTACAATATGACAACGACCACAAACTGAGGCACAGGCAACTATGCGCTTTTAAGGTCCACGTGTTCTGCTTACTATCAGATAGCTATATAAATTCTCAATTATAAGACAGTACTTATTAATAAACAAAATTCTAATCAAAGGATTAATCAGAAAGGCGACATTTTATTTCTTGGAATAGTAATTGTAGAACAAAATAACCCTTAAAATGGTCTATTAGATTTAATCACCCATGACGGTTAATACCGCCCTGTGGGGTGGACAGTTTAACCTCGAGCATGTATGATTATGAAAAGTGTCGTACAATGACGTTGTCTATAGTACGGGATCATTATTAGTAATTATTCACAAGTAGCGTGCGGAATATTAATAGGTAGTTGAAGTACCTCGTTTATAAGGCAAAGGAGTAGATTCTGATCGATCATTTAGATATTATTGTATGTAATATTAATCAAATGGTTTGGTATACGTTTTTTCTTATATGACTTTCGTGTCATATAGTAGTGATTTTAGGTGCATTTATCAGGATCTTTGCCAATAAGTATTCGCGGTGTTTTGCAAAAATTATGACACTTATCTTAAAATTACATGAATGACTTTAAAAGGGCGGTTTTTGGTATAGGTTCGTGAGAAGTAGTTAACATTATACCAACAAGCACTTAACGTAACTGTTTTATTAGCTATTTACAGTATCTTTAAAAATCTTATAACAGATGGCCCGGCCTTTGGTATAAAAAAAAGTAAAATTTGAAAAAGACGTTTGATTTTATTATTAAAAAAATCTAATTATATTCAACTGGAATATGTCTATGGGAAAACAATACTACGACAAATAGTTTAGTCGGAGACACCGTTTAATAAACACGACGAGGGGGCCAATTAGACCCCATGACACGTCAAAGGGTTAATACTGGGTTGTCGGCTCGTTTGTCGGGCCGATTCGACCGGGGGAGGGTTGAATTTTTAAGTGTTGCGTTTTATAGATTTTGTGATATATTAATTTGTATGATTATGTTATGGACATCTGTTGTTTCTAATGTTATGAGATATTGAGTATGGACATTATTCGTCGGGTCTTCAGAACCCTTAGGATTTTTGTAAGAGTACTTACAGTTAAGTAAACATACAATTTTATTTATTAATTCATATAAATGAGATCTCATCTACAAAAAGAAAACAGAATTAATGAAAATTAAGGTTAGCCCTATCATAACTAGATTTCCCTTTGGAATGTCTCGCTCACACTAGGACGATCCACTTGAGGAATTCCTTCATACAACACAGGTACGACCAGGGTATTACGTCTATACTATCAGGTGTCTCGCCTAAAGCTAAAGCAAGAAACATGGAGTTGATCATCATCATGTCAGCTGAAGGATGTCTACTTCTGACCAAAGGCCTCTCCCAATTTTCGCCACCTTGGCCAGTCGTGAACCGCCCTCATCGGTTGCCCGCCACCCTTATAAGGTCGTTGGTCCACCTTGACAATGGGGTAATATCTTTAAAAGGACACATAGCTCGCCGATAAGGATGGCAGAAAACTGATGGATGATGGCTGCTAATGACCGACCAAGGTTGCGAAAATTGGGAGGCCTATGTCAAATTATGAACATCTTTCGGCTAATATAGAAAGAAGTAAGTAATTAAGTAAAAAAAATAGTTCACAAAGGATTTTATGGCATACTAGCTGCGCCCCACAGCTTCGCCCGTGCGTATAATATGTTTTGTATCCCTCGGGAACCAGACCGATTTTTGGGATAAAAGTATCCTAAGTCCATCTCCGGTACCGAATCTATCATCCTATAAACTTTCATCGAAATCAGTTCAGCTGTTTGGGCGCTGAGTGGTAACAAACACAGACAAACACACCACACACACACACATACACACACAAACTTTATTTATAATATTAGTAGGATTACAGCGACATATTTCGTTATATACATTTTGAATTTTTCAGTAACAGTACCTACTTTTAACATTATCTGAAACTCACAAACTAGAAAATTAATTACATCTATAAAATGTAAGTAAAGAAATAGTAAAAAGGCATCGGATTCAATTTTCCACGTGTAATAAACAGGTTAAACCCTGCGAATGACGAGAGCCCGCGGCGCCACTTCAAAGGAAAATATAAATGTATGCATTGTTTAGAGAAAATTCACCCACGGGGTCTCGTAGACCCTAGGCGTCTGTGGGGTTGAGTTAGCGTTAGGATCAATGTATTTTTTTATACAAAAGTTGATAAAGTAATTTTAGAAATAGTAGAAGAAAACGGCGAAGTAAATATGGGAATATAACTACAAACTTCAGAGTGTACATTAGTACAATAGAAATATAGTAATGCATGTGAATTTTGTTGTTATATTGCTATGTAGTACGATTACTAAACAGGGTTAACATTAAAATGAAATTCCATAATAATAATCCAATCGATCTTTTCCATATTGTCAAATTAAATTTTCACAGTCTCTCTAAGTCTATTGCAAAAGACTCGTAAAGTATTTTAAAAGGTTATCTGTTTAAGGACAGAATTAAGTCCCAAAATTTCTGACATTCAAGGTAGACTGCAATGTTTATTACAAAGACTTAGGAGTCACATAAATACAACAAATACACTAAGTCTGCAACGACCAAAAGATAAGCCTATTGAAATAAATAATAAACAAATTATTTTTTAAATCCTAAATATCGTTACAATCGACCAATAAAACACTTATAGGTTCACATTAAAGTCTTTCCTAGCACTTAAATAATTTGCAACATATCGCGATGCCTTCATATAGCTTTAATAATGTAGCAAGTCCGATAACTTGATAGGACGATGTCAAGCAGTTAGTAAGGTACAAGTTATCATTATCTCAACACACGGCCGCGACAGGTTAACTGCCCTGATCAACCACGACAGGGTTGACGGGCGCCGTTTAAAAATCACAGATATTTTAACAGAAAACTGCACTAAAATACCATTTTTGAAATGCCTTTTGTGAAGGCAACTTTAAAAATTAAACGCTCGTAATAATTGTTTGGTAATCGTGTACCCGAAAATGTTTTCACATTTTTGTGGAAATCTAGGATGAAAATATGAAATTAAGCGGCATTTTACTGCTGAAATATTTGTGCACATTTTTTCATCGAAATAAAGAAATAATAAAATGGCTTTCGAAAATCGTTCAGATTAAGTAGGAACAAATAAAAAAACAACGTAACGTCAAATCGAAACAAAAACCACCCAGTTTAAATAGAAATAAACAAAATTATATTGCCTTTAGACATGAGCGAACATCAAAAGGAAAAAGTAATGCGCAGACCCGTTGGTTGACGATGTCATTTCCCTGTAAAATATTAACGTGGGGTCGACGGGACCGCGCCCTGTCATTTCAGGGTTAATACTGTTTAATACCGGTATTTTCTTTATACTAGTACGATTGTATGGAATTATCCGTCTTAACGAGCTCGCTGCCTTTTTCGATTCATAGGTATTTTTTGTTTTATTTTTTTCTGGATGTCTAGTAAATTAAATGATAGTGTACCGGTATGGTCTGCGTCTGGTTTGACAATGGTATTGCTACTTGTTGGTTAATTAAATTGTAGATCATACGAAACGTGGTTAGAATACATAAATATAACACCTATTACTCGGATGGTCGCGGATTTAGATCAAGGTTGTCACTTAATTGTAAATTTTACTCTCCTTATATTATAAAGAGTGTTAATAGGCCGAGACAAATTTCGCAAGTACATACTATTAAATAAGTCGCATTGGTACCTACCTAGTTTCGAACCCTAAACTTCGTACTAAAGAACTAACCAGACAATCACTATCTACACTTGACCTTTGATTACCAATAAAAACAAAATAGATTCAAAATAAAAGTTATCTTTCTACGTAATCAGATTAAAAATTAAGGTTAATAATATAACAGAATTTCTCCTTATTTCTAAGAATGTTTATCTAAAGTCTACCATGACCTAGAATTAAAATGACATGCAGGGTCAATCTCTTTATAAATCTACGTCATGAGCAGGAGTCATGACTAATAAATCATGTAAGACCTCTGCCTTTCTCACGTTCGTTTTATAAAAAAGGCCTATATTCCCATATAAGCTTTATACGACAGATACGCCTAGCATTCGGTAGACGTAAGTCTATTTTAATTACTAGCATCGATATCGGCGGATCCCCGTCTTGCCTAGTAGCTGTGTTTTACTGGTACTAGTGATGGGACACACTGCATGAAAATGATATCGATAAAATGTTTTTTAAAAATAAGAAACTTACATTTCTGTATTGACAGCTTATAATAATAATAATCTCTCTTGGAATATAAAATGACTATATTATTATAATAATAATAATAATACCAGCCTGCTTTACCGTCCCACTGCAGGGCAAAGGCCTCTTCTCATATAGAGACGGAATAAGCATTAATCACCACGCTTGCTCAAGGCGGATTGGCAACTTCAGACTTTTAAGTCCAGGTTTCCTCACGATGTTTTCCTTCACCGTCAGTCAGAAATGTCCAAGATAAACTTAGAAAGTACATATGATTTGAAAAATCACATTGGTACTTGCCCGGATTCGAACCCACTACCTCGTGTTTACGAATCGGGTGCCTTATTCACAGGGTCATTTCGACTTGACTTGAAATGACTATATTACGAGCAATAAATAACCAGACGGGATGATACAATAATATAACCAAGCCAATATCAATATGAAACTTTCATAGCAATTTTCAAGTTCATTTGGTGCTTTTAACTTCGTAAGGCGAAGAAAATTATCGTCCAGAACGAAGACTTTTCGAACAAAAATATAGCACGTAAAAACAACCAGAACCAATACAATTATTAAATTATTCCTTAGCAATAGCAAAGATCTTGTATATGTGTAATTTTGAAATTATATCAGTTATAGTTAATTCATTTTAACAAATAACATGTTTATTGCTGGAAAATTTTGTTTGTAAACTCAATGCAGTACTTTATGTATGAACCATCTTAGATCTTTAGTCATAAAGCTAAAATATTTGACCATTACGTAAGGTGACCTATAATTATATTTACAATGACTGGAAAACCAATACACAACTTTTTGCTACAATTTTTTGTTACAACCTTCGAGCAAAACAAACATCTAACCTAAGATTATCGACAAAAAATGAGGTAAGCACATCACTAGTTCTAACACAAACACGACTCGATAACGAGGTGAAATATTCACATTGCAAGCGTTGTAATCAGCTGGCGTCTGTCTCGCTCGCACCCGTGCACTCTTACGGCACCTAGTCGGCCGGGAAAAAGACGGCACGCGACTGCGGCGCCTACAAAGGGGTCGCGTTCTCTTTGATCTTGCCGAAGCGCGTGCGTACATTATTATACGTGTGTGAGTGTATGCAGATGAGAATTTGATAATTGCGAAGATTTATGTGGGTGCCCCAGGACGATATGACGTTTTCCAATGAATTAAAACAAGTTATCTATTTTTGTTATGGTATTAATTTATTGTAATTTGGTTACAATTATGTAGTTTATTGTGTATAATATTATCTTCTTTGCAATGACTGACGATGGCCTTCAAAGTTTTTAAATTGTCGTGTAAATATTAATAAATTCTGAACGTTGTCTTTACAATATCGTACATCCCTCGGTCTTTTAATTAATATAATACGCTACTGATGCTAATTAAAAATAATAACTAACCCAATAATTTTTACGTCACAAGAAGAGATATCTTATATTATCAACATCGACGTTAGCCGTTCACTACTGAACATCTCTCCTATTGATATACAAAAACCGATAAAAGTCGCCTTTATCTAATTTTTCAGTCATCTTATAGATAGACGTTTTATCCTGTATTTTATATTCCATGGTCTACAAGAACGGCACAGCAAGAAATAGTCACGTTAACTCAAGTAGAGGCTCCTTTATATTATAAAGCACAGATATATTGTATTTACGTGTTTTAGACAATAAATCATTTTTCTTTCTTTCTTCTTGATATTGTTGCAGGTTTCCTTATTTATAAAGTCCCACAGAGCTTGTTTTTTAGTCCAGGGGTCTTACCACCTCTGTATAGCAATCTTATTATAATCTTACTTAGTCTCTATCCTTGTTTTTAATAGTACATAAAAATGATAAAACATAAAGTAACAATAAAATAATACTGCTTTAAGAGGAAGTGGTAGGTCTCTAGATTTTCTAAAAAAAACACCTATACTCTAATGGTAATAAATAACATTTTACAAGTAAGTATGCTTATTAGTGAAGCCGTGCAATAAAATTAATGTTCTATCGCATCGATGAATAGATAATCTTTAAGATAAGGCCGTGATTGTAAATTTAGCGGAACTGACAACTTGAGTAATTTATAGCTTTATTTATTTAAAGAGTAAATGTGGTTTTCGGCCTCCGTCCTATCAATTCTCATGGGTTTTGTAAAAGAGAATTAATAAAATAACCAATAAAGTAAGAAGAAAATAACAGAGTTACGTATAATAAGGTGATATACAGTACTTACTGTATATCGCCTTGTTATACGAACACTAACTCGTCAAAAAAGCTTCTATGGTACCGCCCGTCGATGTAAACCTATGTCCAGCACTGTACGTTTAAAAGGATGCTAAAAAGTTGTTACATATAGAAATCTAGGTAAAATTTGCCACAATTCTCTTATGCAAAACATCGAGATCATGCAATTTGAATAATAGACATTGTACATGCGGACTAATGAGGATGTTTTAAAATTTTCGCCACCAGTTGGCGCCACTTCAACTGTCACATTGGGCCAATCAGGGGTTATCTTTCATTAAGCCCCCTCGGGGGCGCCATTTTAGAAAACCCTTTCAGCAATTTTCTTTTGCACGTGCATTATCCATTTTGTAAATTAAACATTAAAATTGCCGAAACGAACACTGAAAAATATTGTAAAAATAAAAAAAATAGTTGTTAATGATCATTATTATATTCATAGGGTTGGGTAACTGTTTACTACTAGACGAGCCGTATACTTGTTTACAGCTTTAGCTGTGCCGAGCGTGACAATTATGGAAATACTCGCATCATACTTAACTGATGTCCAACAGTAGAAACCTTTGGGTAAATATTAGTAAATCACGATTGTAATAATATGCAAAATGTACCAGCAAGTGTAATGACTATGTCGGTACATGGGATTAACTGATAACGAGTGATAAGAACGTAGTCCGACAATGATAGTCGAGTGCCACTCTGAGGTACGTGTTATGAATTGTGACTCATTTGATGTCAGTCGATTTAAAATTTATACTGACAATATTGATGGCGGTTAGAGCAGGAAAAACTGTGTGATCATCAGCTGAAGGATACAGGAGGATATGCTTCTTATCAAGACTGTAGACATAATAATAGAAGTGGGGCAACTGATAAGGGGTTTTGGACTGGTGAAATGCTTAAAGGACTTTTTGAGAATCGTTGGTAATTTTTTTTGGTTCCTCGCAAAATGACTACCTTGATTGAACGTAAACAGTGAAACACCAGGAGCGTTAGACATCACAATATGGTATCATTATTCAAGTAGTAGAAATAATTTTATTTCTCCTGCTTGGTACTGTTTTCATGGACTTTTTATTTATGATGCTAAAGTACCAAAAGGTTATACTATACAATGGGCGGTAGTCATTGGTGTTAAATTCCAGTCTAACCAATAAGAATGAATTCAACTTTTGCCAAGAGCCTTTTGATTAAAGTCGGTAACTCACTAACGTTACGCTACTCTTGCAAAAGTTAGACATTTGTAATCGATTACCGTCATTGACACCATCATTTACATTTTTTTTTACCCAAAACCAAGACTGGCCTGGGGCCTAAGTCTGCTATCACAGTAGTGTCAGAATGGTCGAATAAGAGATCAATGATCGACCATTCTGACACTATTGTGATAGCAGACTTAAGCTGCTGGTAAAGATAACGAAAAACTGATAGATGAAGACAGGTATCGGCAAGTAGCCATGCTTCGGAGAGGCATATGTCCAGCATAGGTGGTGATTTCCCTTTATTGTCGTTTTTAAATCCAAATTGCATATAACATTCTTATTGATTAAACTATTATTATTATTATTATTATGTGGTAGAATATTATTAACTGGGAGTTTCCATATTTTTGTTATAATTATTAATTATTTATCAGAGATTGTATTAATAGATTATCATCATAAAATCACTAATAATGTTATCTAAACATGAAATATTAATTACTGTGAGCTTCCTCCATTACCCAAACATGTTTAAAATCAAAAGATAATATAAACTATGTTATCTGTTAGGTGCGGTCGTAATTATGTATACCTAATAAAGTACTTTGGCCTTTTTTCCTTTAGCTACTTTTTAAACTTACTTCAGTGCGATTCTGTCTTTTATTTACTGCCTCTAGCGGCAGACAAACCATGAGCCTATCTATTGATAAGTTGTAGTGTTGGGGAGTAGAAAAATAATTTTAGTTTATTTTAGACTTCATGTGTAAAAATTTTGATAGGTATAAGTAGAAACCAAAATAGAAGTACATACCGAGGCTAACAGCTGGTACGTCTGGTAGATTGAAATGTCAATTATTTAATTTGAAATTATTAACTACTAGCGGCCTCCGGCTTCGACCCTTTAATTTAAACCTGTCACAAAATTCGATATAAGTCGTTCTCTACCTATACACTGTCAATTTTCATCCTCTTAGAACAAGAAATTTTCGCCATTTTAGACAGTGACGGATTTTTCGCTTATATTATATTATATTAGTATAGATATACTTACTCATATTATATATTATCTCTGAATCTTTTAAACCGATATTGAAAATTCTTTTTGCGTTTCAAATCTCAGTTTTTGAGAAAGGTTATAGGCTAAGTAACATCACGCTACGAGCGACGAGAGCGGAGCAGTAACTAAAGATGTAACTTAATGCGGTTGAAACCGCGCTCGAAAAGCTTGTAATTGATTACGCGATGGTTCGCTATAACTGCTACTACCTAAATAGCTACGCTGTAGGTACGTCACTTGATTATGACAGTAGGTACCTTCGTGTTACACTGAACTATCGCGATGCACCTTTCATGAACTAACTCGAAGCCAATATCAATTAAAACAAAGACGCCTTTGTACAGCTCATCTTACCAACGCACAAAGGAAAATATTTTCAATATTTTTCACCTTCAGGAATTTAATTTAGAAGTTTCATTTACATGCATATGTGCAAACAATAAAGTTTGTAAAGGAATATCTTCTGAACAATACCACCTTTCATTACGACGTACCGGAATCAATGGTAGTACGAAACAAAGGCTTTTGAGCCTGAAGTCCAGTGTTAAAAGCGACAAGTGATCGAAACGCAAACTACGTGCATCAACGAAACGCAATTTTCCCCGAAAAACTAAAAGAAAAACGCGCAAAATTTCTAAAGGCCCCGATTTCCCTGTCCATTGTCGTTTCTGTGTATTTTTTTTTTCATCTTATTTAGCGCTTTGTCGGCGAGTCCTTTGAAGTTGCCCCACCTCTTGCCCTCTTGGGGAGTTACAAATTGCGTCAAGCTCGTGTTGTGTAGAGTAAACACGATTCGGCTGCTAGTGTTTCTCGTTAGAGGAATAATAACGAGGCTAAATATAACGAGTGCGAGCATCGATAAACAGTGAGACAGGTACACGCTATTACATGCTTCAGTGCGTGGAGATAACAAGATAAAGTAGCATATACATCAATATAAAAGTCACAAATACATACACCATACATTTAAGTTCTTACTGCTGAATGCACTACATAATCTTGTCTCAAAAGATTGGATTAGAAGAGTCTTTGGATTTGCAGGTGTGATTTTTGTGCTTTTAGATTTCACATCTGTAAAAAATCTGAATTGATTAATCTCTTAAGTTGCCAATTCAGATTTTTTACAGATAATGAATACAAAAGTGTTACTTTTGAGTTTGACCCATGTAAATAGATAAATGGCTTTACAATTATCATATTCGATCGACGATTAAGCTACCAGATACTTCAATCAAAACAAATGGAAGCAATAAACCAAATCAAACAATAGTTACCTACACATAACATAAAGTTCGGTGCGCAACTGGGCCCTGCCAAATACGGCACAATTGCGAACAGTGAGTCATTGCAAATAACTCTTGCATCAGGGTAGGTAGCCAATATGGACAGATCATATCACGGACGTTGTTAATAGCTATCTGGATACGCATAATACGGACCACGGATATCAAAGGATAAATATGTTGCTGTAAGCCTCATTTTTAGTTTAACCAAATAAAATTTGGAGTTGCGGAATAAGCAGCATGGCAAGTCTCTTACAAGATAGATCTATGACCTAGTGATGGTGCGTCAGCAAGTGGACGAAAGAAGCCCAATATTGGTTAAGATAGACTTAGAGAAGGAATACATTTGTTTAGCAGAGGACTTTCAGCGAAAATGTGGACAATGGTAAAGTAAAAGTACGCTGTTTCATATACTGTTGATTGATGTCTCTACATATTATATTTTAATTAAAAAGACACATTTTCAAATTTCATAATGTTGAAGTGAATTCCAAAACGTATAAATTACAAAGCTATGATCAATTTATTCACTGTGTCAAAGTTCACCCAGAAGTGTTTAACAAAAATAAGATTATAAAATAAGTAAAGTGCCGAAGTGCCTAAAATGTAAAAAAATGGCAATCAAATTGTTGTTAGAATAAAGATTTTCCAGATAATTTTGTAAACGTATTTAACTAATAACAACTAAGTCAATGAGGAATTTGATGAAACTTTTTATGAGTCTTTTAATGAAATAGTGTAAGCAATTCTTGTCTTTGTAGATCAAATAGTTAATCTTAAAGATCTCATAATCCATTAAATATCTAGTGATGTATCATCTTTAATGTCTAACTAAAAAAAACACAAAGAAAATCTATCAAATAAATCACAATTTCCACTGCTCCGCCCACAATAAACTTTCAAATAAATATAATTATTAAAAAGAGCAGAAATAAGCAATTCACTCAGCATTTCCAAATTGTGTCGCGTTACGCTAAATCATTGCTAAAACTACATCTTTTGAGACACACGATCTTCTTTAATAAACAAAACAAATAGGCCACTTAAATATTTAAAATACGGCGCAAAATAATAAAATATAACTGCCTATTGTATGTAGTTTAATATTTAAAAATAATTCATTGTGCTCCGGGTAGATATAAATTATGAAGAGCTGGTTTCCGTGGAGACTGACTAAATTAGTACTCTTCTTGTAATGAACTTTAGTTTTACGGTTTTTTAAATTAAAAATTATAATATCACTCAAAAGTAGCTGACACCCGAATTTGTCTTTTAAGTTTCATAATAGATTGGAAAATGTTTATGAAGTAAACGTAGGCAAATTAATTCAATCTGATGAACTTAATGTCTCTATGTCACATATTTAACATAAATCTAGAGCGTGGCTCTTCAAAGCAAATTTTTAAATATGCATAAAAATGTCAAACTATGAAATTGATGGCGCATAGCTACGCGGCACGGAATGTGTTTCAACGAATGATATACACATAAATGATGCTGAAACGATTTGTAAAAATAAAATGTGCGGACAGAACCCATCGGTATTAGTTTTGAACCATTTTAGTGAAATACTAAGAAATGAGAGGCATATTTAAAAGCTTTATGATGGTAATATTTTGCTTAATGATACGATTTTTAGATATATTGTATTGGATTTTTTAAGAATCATCTAATTATAAAAGCGATAAGATCATTTAGGCCACTAGGTGTTCATGAATATGAATATGTACACAGAATTTCTAGTCATATATTCTACAAAATACGTCATTTATGTCGATTTTTTAAATTTATGCAATCCGGCCTAGTTAAAAAATTGAAAGTTAATATGGTTGCAAAGAATAAAGTCGTTTGAGACGAGACAAGATTACGACCTCTCGGTTTATAGGCGCATATAAAAAGTGAACCCAGCCGCTTCTTTTCGTAACTGCTGAAGATTAATTTTATAGATGATGCATCCCACAATAAAGATATTGAAGCTGTTTTATCAGTTATAAGTATTCGATAAATGACTTCACAGGAGAATCATTAATAAAAGTAGACTAATTACTGTAAGATAAATAATTAGTTCGTATTTGCAAATATTATTAGGAAATATTTTAACTTTTTTCTTTCTACTTTAAAAGCACATGATTTTAAAAATAAAGGTTCTTTTAGGTACTTTTTTTTTATTGTAAATTTTATTTTAGTTGTTCCACAAGGATCAATTCTGGGTCCACTGTGCTCTAATTCCAATCCGTCGAACAAATTAGACTACTAGTAACCTCGTTGTTATGACCTCTACCCACTCGGTTAATTTACTAATTGGTCATTATTCTTCCACGTAACGACCCAATTATCTTCAATCAATCCCTGATATAGCATTAATGTTGCTGCATAATATATTACAGTATATGACAGTACTCAGAAATTTACGGCTGGACAACTTAATGGGGAACACGATAGTCATAAACTGGTTGAATGAGAAGTGTTTTTATTAGAATCGATAAGGGAAATTAATAATATTTTTGTCTGTTAATAGATCTGGGATTATACTGATTACTAACTTGATTTTACTGTCTCGAAAGGATTTTTATCTCATTAGATAGGATGAGATGGAGATTGTAAATATTAAAAACTATTAATTTGAGATTTATGTACTCGTTTACTCATAGATTTGAAATAAGTATATGAAGCCAATGAAGATAAAAAGATATAAGATAGATATGAAGATATAAGGATAAGACATTATGTCTGAAGCGCTAACTCACACTGATCAAGAGTAGATTTAGCTATGAGCTATTTTCACAAAAATATTATTCTTGCTAAGCAATGAGGTAAATATGAACAAATTACTGGCTGAAGCTTAACCTATTATTCAATAAAAGTAACTTCAAAATTTAAAAAAATATAAATAATAATGTCTTCTTAAAATAGTTCCCAATCAATAGTGCAGATAACCTAATGTCAATACTGGTAGAGATCGCAAGTGAGCATAGTATACAGCCCATACAGTTGAGCCAAAACGGCAATATGATAATAAAACGGCGCGTACGTCGACACGACATAAATCTCTTCTTTCACGACCATTTTGATTTCTGGCGCTTTGGTATTAAGAATTGAATAGACTTGGAATACATTTTGTACTTTGTTATTAAACTGTGTTACAACGTAAGGATAAAAATAAAGCAAATTTGTTAATACTTCAACGTTCTGTATGTTACACTTATGTGTAACATACAGAACGAATATTCACCTTCACTATTAGTTTTATATTTTTGTTAAAATAGCTATTGAATTATGATCTTTTAGATTTTAAGTTCCTTAGGTTGTTTTTCATATACCGTGTCAGTAATAGTGTTGCATTTCTTGGTTATACAAGTTTTTTCATCGCATTATAATATTTTACACATACGTAGTTTGCAAGACTTCGTAAAAGAAACTAAAGGCTGAACATGACTTATACATTCAAACTCGTAAAACGATGACCGCCTAATTTCAGAACGTATTGCCTAAGATGCTCACAGGAAGTTATGGGCGTTGTCTATTCATAGACGAGCCCAAATGGCAAACTTATGGATGCATAGCTTTCGTAGAATGAGACTGGTGAAGATTCAATTAAAAAATTAATATTATTTTTACTGGTATTGTAAAAGAAGAATTAAATAAAATGTTAAAATAATAGGGCTTATGTTATGTGGTTATGTAATTAAATAACTAATATTCTATTTTATATAAAATTTCGCAACCCAATAATCCGCTTTAGACTACTTAACTTAATTTTTTGTAAATATCTATACATAACTCTTAACTCGTAGATAGACAGACACTGAATTTTCAATGAATATATTATTATTATCAGCCCCTTGTATCCCACTGCAGATCAGGAGACTCTCCTCCTTTTCTTCAGGTTAATCTATTCAGATAGTTGTCTCACAACAAAACGCTCGAACTAGCTTACTAACTAATTCGATCCATAAAATAGAAGTCCAGTTTAATTTTTAAAGACCCACACGGAAAAGAAAATCACTATTGTTGAAATATTTATTTGAAAATTAATATACTACAACACAATTTATATATTATACAACATACTATACCGTGACCAGTGAACCGTCATATCTCAATAAGCACATCAAATGCTCAACAAATTAATTCTTTCACCGCACAATTTCTGTCATCAAAAGAAAATATATGAAAAATTCCTTCTCTACGATTCGAGTAGGTCTAGGTAAGCGTATTTTGGACTCCTTTGATGTTGCCGCCGGCTTTAATGAGGCGGGCCATATAAACGGTAACTAGTTAGAATTGTTCTTAGCCCACTGTCCAGTGTTAGTGGAATAACGTTTTGTTAGCTTTTCATAGTGCTCTTTTAAATTTTCTCGCCAAATTGTTTATAGTTCAGTAATGGTTTCGCCGCGAAATTGTTTGTTTATTGTACGTTGAGTATCGTTGGGTAAAAGGCCACCGGTTTTTCATGTTCATTTTTCGAATTGTGTTTTACGTGGATTACATTTCGTTAACTTTGAAATACAAGTATAGCCAAACATACTTGCGATATTATCTCCAAATGTTTTTAAGATTTTAGCAGAATTATATACCCTTTATGCTCGATCAATTCGTGTCTTGTCCCGTCCCACACGATTTAGTCACGCACTATCAAAATTCAAATAAAAGTCAATAGTGAGAAACGAACATTCGCAAAATACAAAAATAAAGCGCACTTCACGCTCGGACAGTTGCATTTTTTGAAAAAAAAAAAAAGAAAACAGAAATGGAACGACTTTTCATTTTGTTGTGCGGTAAAAAGCGAACAATAGGCGGGAAAATTGCGCGTCACTCTGGCGTTCCAATTTGTCAAACGGGCGTCGCAAGATGGCGGCACCGGATGCGCAGCAACATGGCGGCATCCGGCGGCGTTTAATTAAAAATGCGACGCACTTGATGCTTGCGATGCGCCCGCGGAGGACGTGTGCCATGCGTTTTTTAATTTATAACAAAATAGGTCAAATACAACGAGAAGCTTTACAGAAAAATAAAATAACTCTTAATGGTCTGACATTTTCCAATCATAATAAAACTTGTATAACTTTGTTTATTTTGCAACTTTAGTGTACCAACTATTCGACCAAATACAAC
Source organism: Parascotia fuliginaria (assembly GCA_963082885.1). Lineage (NCBI taxonomy): Eukaryota > Metazoa > Arthropoda > Insecta > Lepidoptera > Erebidae > Parascotia > Parascotia fuliginaria. The sequence goes on along the minus strand of OY720196.1, from coordinate 4,365,308 downwards.
TAAGATAATTTGCCCAACAAAAAGTGTAATGATCCAAAAATACCGATTCCGGATTTGTTACGGAAATGAGAGCAGGGTAATAGCGGCATTGACGGAAGTGACCAAGGGTCATCTCCGCGCTTTTCCTTGACTCCACACTTAGCAAATAAAGTAAGGAAACTGAGGGGAAATGGCTTTGTACTAAAATAAACTTTGCTTTAATAACATAAGGTTGAAATCAGTTTGTATGCGAACATTGTTTATACGAAACATAGGTGTTGAAGCGAGATATTGGTTCTTTAGATAGCGAGGGTCAAGACATCGATGTTTTATTAGATTTCATGAGTAAACTACCTATCACTTTGATAAACGGTTTACTCAGAACGTAGTTGCTTTAATTAGTAACAAAGTCGATACAAAGTAATGTAAATGTAACAATAATTACTTACTTGTCAAAGCATATCTAAATATACACGTTACCATAAATTATCATAAATAATTCAAGATTAATAAAACATTAGTGAACATCACTTGACCTCCCCAAAACATGGCATATTAATAGCATAGGATGTCCCATGACGGGCTAGTCACCCATCCCCATACAAATTCGTACAATGCATAATACTCGAGTGGATGTCATGCAACGACAACACCAAGTAGGCACAATAGGAAATAATAGAAACTACCCTCCTATTAAAAAACAAGTGGGTAAAGTACAATGGGGATCGAACCTAGGGCCTCCAAAAGACAGGGTTGTCCGTGACCAGAATTCGTAATATTAGTTCGGTTGTTGACTTTGTTTTTATGGAATTTAAAAGTATGCTATTTGAATAAGTTTTATGTTTCTCACTAGGCAGGATAAGTCCCATGTGATTGTGTGAACACGTGGTTAGACTCAAAATTTGAGTTAAACCACTAAAAGGTATATTTATGTAAAGTATTGTACACAAAATGTAACCTCACTCAGTTTGATGAATTTCAATCCGTAATTATCATTGATTAATTTAATTAAGCTTTATGAAATGTACGAAATATATATGAAACGGACAGAAAGATTTTAAAAATAGCTTATCTGTGGTTTTAATTGTATTGATACGGTATCTCGCTACTTGTGTACACAAATAACATTAAGATTTATCTCATATCGTTAATTTACATTAAGTATAGTCTATACAATACTAAATGTGAATTACTAGAAACACTATCAACCTGAAGACGCTTAGAAAGTGGTTCTGATAACCACAATAAAGTGATATAGTTAACCCTGCTACCTGTTAACTGATATGCTCTTAGTCGCCTCTATCGACATTCACATAAGATGTGTTTATAATTCCTAGACTGAATACGAATACGGGAATGATTACACTTACTAAACAAGACAAAGAAATAGATTGGTAGATAATCTTTCACGAATTTATTTAAATAATCTTTTTATTAATATACTGAGGCATGTCTGAGCTTAGATCTCGTACGATCCACAGAGAGGCAAAAAGTGCTATTTAATTTGTCTCACGAATAGTATTCAGTATTGACATAAAGTTTGCAATTATGCCTGATGTCAATGTTGTCCAGCATAGTAAAACATGGATTAAATACATCATTGCCTACCGTTCGATGAAAAAAGGGTAACAATTACTTAATATTTTCCCAAACGTGACAACCCTAGAATTACATCTACATCCCTAAGCATTGAGTGTATCAATAATACTCGGATTTGTTTGAATTTGGTCGTTTTAATTAACTGAATAAAAGACGAGAGTTACACTACAACTACCCTCGTAATTTGTAAATTGATTTTATGTTATTGCTAAGTACTCCTGTATTGCACTTTTGATATTTTTGCAAAAACATGTAAAATTTGAGTAAGCAATTAAAACAAACAAAGGATATAATATAATAAAGTTTGTTGTCTTTGGTAATGAATACAAAACCTTTGTTATTCATTGACTTGGATTTTAAGAATCCATTGCATTGCATCAGAAAACGGGCATCCGTACTAATACCACCTTGCTGCTAAGAGTGATGTAGAAACCCATCGTTTAAAAGGAGACCTTAGTCCAGCAGTGAAGGTCTTCACATTGATGATGAATACTAAGGTGTAAAGAATTGGTTTTAATCATCAATTCATCACCTAACTGAAGGTGACTGAGTTACAAGACCTTAGCTCAATTACTGGGCAATACCGAAATTCGAAGCTCAGATCAGTAATTTAGGCATAATTTAAATACACTGTAATGTTTTTATAAACTTTAGATCATACTTAAACCATTTACAAAAGAATAGCTATTGATTTAGGGAATCTGATAGCGGTTGCGTGTTGTCTACTTATTTCATTTCTCGCCTTATCTAATCCTATTATATATGTTGTAGGTTTCAGATGAATGAAAACAAGCCAGGGATGGTCAAAACGGAGGTGCTTGGGGAATCTCGACACCATTGTTATACTTATAACTAAAATTAACTAGCTCTTCATATAATACGTTCCTGGCTTTGCAGAATAATTTCAATAAAATTCCCTTTACGTTTTTTGTAGTAAGTGACAAAGCTCTCAAAAAACACGAATTAAAGGATAAAAATATTCAAAACGCACCCCTAATTGTAACAAAAGAGTTTTCTTTTATTATAACAGTATTCGCATCATTAACCGAAGCGACCGCACGCGCCGGCTACAGTTCTGGCCGTCCAATTTGGCCGTAACCGCCACCTTGGTCGTAACCGCCAATTAACGAATGTTGGCGCCCAGCGTGGGGCCAACGTGATACCGAATATGATGAACTAATTATTTTGCGAGCGCCGTAATAATTAGAACATTGTTTTGATTAAGGAAAATAACTTCAGTAAAATGCCGGATACATTTTGCTAAAATAATTTTCCCAACACTGTCAAAAACATTTGAGTGGGTAGTCGGAAAACTGATATCTGACTATTGGTATAATTATCAAACTGACAAAGAATCTAAAACTTTGGAAAAGATCGTGCATAAGGAGTAAAATTTAACAACAAAAGAAGGAAGGGTTAAGGAACAGTTAGATTTGGTTTCTTAGTGCAACGACATTATATTGTTGCACTAAGAAACTAATTGATTCAGTGATATAATTATTATATCACTTATCATCACTTATTTTAGGCACCAAATTACAAACTTCAAAACTGAGTATCCTAAGAAAATCCTTGAATATTTGAACACTAAATATTGGATGCAAACTCAGTATAATGAAAGATATCAATATTCAGAGCTGTAAAGGACCTGAGAGCACATGGATTTTTATCGCCGTCTCTCTCATGTGTACATGGATTTTTATCGCCGACTCTCTCACACACTTCATTTGGTCTCATAGACCCGTCGCCATTTAAATTCAGTGTGCACGCTCCTCATTGTTTGTCCCGGATATTGTTATATTTTAAAGATTTTTACTACGTGGAGGGTAGAATGTTGATTTTATGAGCCTTCTATGATAATGACAATACTTTTGAAAAACGACAGTCTACTATAATGTAAAGGATTTATTTAATCAGCGGTAAGTGGATTTCAGAATACAGACAATCCATATCGAATATTGGTATTCTGTTCGAGTGGCTCGAATGAAAGACCATCCTATCATTATTGGATTAAGGTACAAAATTCATGAGTGACACCACTTTTCTCTTTGGTGGACGTCAATCTACAAGACAAAGTTAAAGAACATATGACTTTAAAAAGGCCCGGGTTCGAACTCTCAAACACGTGCATAAAAGCCACGACTTGACTGAAACGCTAGACATTGCCTTACCCTCATCATCTGATGTTTATTCAGAAGAAACATTGACACGAAAATATGAAAATCCATCAACAAAAAGAACAAATGTAAAAAAGCCTAGCTAAAAATGTGATTACGTAAATTGTCACAAGCAGCGCGCCGGGTTTAAGGTTAACACATACTGATCCGTTTCCCAAATACATAGTGCCACCGCAATGAACAAACGTGGTCGTCAACAGTACGCCTCGGGGTGGCAGGCGCGACAGAGGGAGGGGGTGCGGTCGGGATCCCTTTGAAGTTGCTGCCGCCGGCGTCTGTAAGCGAAAGCTGGGTAACCAACGCTTAGCTTTGTTTTCTAGTTAGATGATAGACGTTTAGAAATTACTACTGTTCGAGACATCTTAATTTTCACCGTGATTGTGGACGGGATTTTTATTTTACTAAGTTAATTTTCGAACGTAATTTCAGGGAAATTTAAACTTGACAACTTGATGACCCAATGGATAAGGCACCTGCTACATAAACACGAGGTCGTGGGTTCGAATCCAGTAAGGTACCAATACTTTTAAAATATATGTACTTTCTAAGTTTACCTGGACATTACTGAATGCCGATAAAGAAAAACATCGTGAGGAAACCTGGACTTAAAAAGTCTGAAATCGTCAATCCGCATTGAGCAAGCGTGGCGATCGATGCTCATGCCTCCTTTTCATGAGAAGCTTTAAAGCCTATCCCTGCAGTGGGATATAGACAATACAAATAAAATGGCCAATATCATGATGAATTTCAGCGACAAAAGTGTTAGGGTGACCATGAAAGCGGACGGACCCGACCTTTGGCGTGTAAATGCTTGGCTAATACTTTGCCGGTTTTTCCGCTAAACATGGTTGACACAGCCGTGGATCATGTTGATCTAAATTTAAATAGTAAATATTAGTTCTTGTGATACGTGATACGATGTAGCGCTAAATGATCTCATAAATTCTGTTACAAATAATTATGCTATAAACGTTTCTCTACCTGATTATACTCTAAACTAAACTATATTTTTTTATTATAGGGTACCTACTACATAAGGATTTTGGCGTACAACTAGGTATACTAAAAAAAACACTAATTCCATTTACTTTTTTACGTTTATAAAATACTATAATCAGGATTCATACAAACCGAGCATAATGCAGACTCACACGTTCAGAACTAGTAAACGGTAGGTATTAGTCGCTATGTGACCTTAACCGCAACATCAAATTAGCCGTCAATTAACCTCGCCTTATATTATGATTTCAGTTTTAAACAATTATGGAAATAGCGACCTCAATGTTACAAACTTACTCGTCTTTCGGGAGCATCTAATATCGTATCACTCTAACATTATGGCACACGGATTTTCTTTACCATTTATAAGAACAGATCATAGAATATGTCATCAACAGTTTGCTTAAGTTCCATTGGCTATCTTTCCCAAAGCTGTCTTCACTTTTCTTACCAAATCACATTTTACCTGACTATTTAATATCAAATAGACTTGAAACACAGCTTCTTAGTTTACATAGCACGATACATGGAGAGAGTAACACAGTGTACGTTATTGGAAAATAACCTTCGTCCCGGGTCACGCATTAATTCGCCCGTTTCCCCTCATATAAATAAAACATTTATGTACGCCTGTCTGTCACATGAACTATTACGTATTACCGACATTATCTAATAATTTGCATATTCAAAGCATTTCTTTGATGTTCACATTTAATTTAACCTTTGACCCGTTTGATATTTCTATTTATGTTTTTTGAATAGTAATAATAACATTTATGTTTTATTAATATCTCGAGTATTAATTGTAGTTAGTACTTCAAATACTCAAACATTAAAAAGTATTACTGTCGCTAAAATTCACTTTAAAAACGGAATGACATGAATTAGACATAGATTAGAATAATTACTCTACATGCAGATGAAGCAAATTTTAAATGTCCATGACTGTTAAATCCTATCGAAAGCAGGCTTAATCTTAGCTCTAACTAAATCACGAATCAGAAAACATTTCTCCATCTGTCTCTTAAAATTAATGTTTTTCTGACTTGGTTGGTAAATTATGTGCAATTCAACAGCAAAACTACAGGAACTATGATATACTTTATTTCTTACTTCGCCGTTTTACTTCGCATTTAATGTCTGGAGCATTTTTATATAACGATTTTATGGTTCTTACGTTAAAAAACAAGTATAACAACGACATGTAAAACCAGAAGACGTGGGCGTTACCACACTTGAAGTTTTACGATCTCGTCTATGACAGGCATATCCTGTAATACTAGTAGTGCTAAATCGTGGTTTGAAACGCCTACTGTAGCGTGACGTAGATTAAAAATACGTATTAAGCAAATTGTTTAACCAATATTATATAATACCGATTTTATTACATATGCGTATTACGAGTTTACATTTTATAATTATATAGACGAGCGAAACGTTACAAAGTACAGTTCAAACCCTTCAGCAAGTTTCTTTAAAAATAGTATTTTTTTATATTGTGATTGAACTGGTAAGTATCTTTGTCAATTATCAATCACATAACCTTTAAATGAATGATGATTTTATAGAACAAGAGTTCTACTAAAATATCATGTTTTAGCACCAAACAAATAATCAAACACAACTATATTTACTAAAGGTCCCCTCTACAACAAATCAGTGCGTATGAAAACTGCCCATTAGCAATTTGATGACAACCGAGATTACCCACAAACGCCCTCTGTGGGTGAGAAACTGTCACGTAGCATGAACGTGGACTGCATCAGAATACTGCATGCCTACCATTGCCTGTACATGTCTCTACAGCCTACAAAAACGACTTATGTTTAACACAAGCTTTGCAAAAATAGACCTTAAAATTATAAACTTAGAATAGTTTTTCATCTACCTTGTTTCGTGGACTTATCTTACTTAAGGCAGTAGAGTGGTCACACTACTAGTATGCTGAGAATACGTACCTGCAACAATTAAAATAAAACGTTCGAATCACACTTGAGTTAGTTTACATGCTAATTTATTGTTGTTTTTTATTCGTATTGAGTCATTGGACAAGAAAAATCTACCGTAAGTATAAATACCTACTATAAATAGGTATTATTATTTAACAACTTACAAAAAATGTAATAACCTGGCGATTAAAAAGAGTGGTCTGAGTGTCTTGCCAGTTCTTCTTATGGCTCTTCTTCGTCAGCGAACTGGTGTAGGTTAATTTGCTGACATTTTGTAAACTTTGACGTTCATAAGTGTTAATGTAATTAACCTATATGAATAAATATATTTTCATTTTCAACACCGTGTAGTCTTGGTCTAAGATATAGAACCACGATCGCTTTTCGGTGTGGTAAAAGGCGTCTAAAGGAAAAAGTACCAGCTACCTATTACTAAAATTCACCTCACTGCGACCACCAGTCCGCCCGCCAATCGTGGTCTATGATAAATATCTCCCTTTGTAAGAAGCCTTCATCATCATCATCATATCAGCCAAAAGACGTCCACTGCTGGACATAGGCCTCCCCCAATTTTCGCCACCGTGGCCGGTCGTGAGCCGCTTGCATCCATCGGTTGCCCGCCTCAGCCTTCGTCTGTCTTCGAAGCCTTACGTCTTTCAAAATCTTTCGATTCTTTTAACAAGCTGTTTCCTAGTTTTTAATTTAAAGCTTTTTACATACAACTAAGATAGAAGCACCTCCTAGAAAACTCTGTTAGTAAACAGTTATCGTAGCCTTGAACTTGCAATACCAGGACTTTACCAGTAAAACCGTTCAAATAAAAACTGACGGGTAAATGAGTAAAATAAATGTATTTTATTACTCGTACATTGTTCCTTCATATTTTTTTTATACGAGAGATCAATTAATAAGGGTAAAAATATCAGCTAAAGTATAATATTCAGTTACTGTTTCTAACGGGACTTAATATCGACTTGTTTATTAATTGTATATTATGTATTCATTGAGTAATTATTTACCGTTGTGGGAAGACCCCTCACAAGGTAGACCGACGACCTCATAAGGGTTGCGGGCAACCGATGGATTACAGTGGCTCCCGACAGTGCCGTAAATAGGGCGGTGCCACCGGTGCCCAGGCACAGGGCGTAGACTCTGGGGGGCGCAAGAATGGCCAGACCAGGCAGGACTATTATTTTTTCGGTTTGCTCCTGATAAGTTCCCGCTGCGCCCCTAGTGCTCGATTCCAACACATACGTACCTACATGCCAGTATAATCAAAAACGTCTATTAAATTAGACAAAACATCGCGCTTATTTTTTTGGCAGCGCACGAGCGTATTTGTGTTTAGTGTTTATCGGAGTTAAGCCGCCGGCCGGCTACACGGTCGCGGTCGGTCGGAAACTAAGCGGCGGGCGAGTACGGGTGGGCGCTATAAAGATTTTTTTAATTATTATAGAAGTATGAAAACCATAGTGGCCCAAAAATTAAATCTTAAGCATCAGGGTGGGCAACGCATTTGCACTAGTGAACTTGCGTTTGAGTTTTAGTGAGTGAGACACAGTGGGTGCTATAATAGGCGAAGGGTCCACTTAACATCAGATGGCTCGTCTGCTTGTTTGCCCACATCAGTTCTTTAAAAAAAAAGATTTTTCTTCCAAAATATTAGATAATTGGTCCACCAACACCAAGTTCCTTGTGCTTTATTTTATCACCCTGAATGAAATAAAGTAGGCCTATACATAGCATTGCTCTAGGGTACCTATAATATCTAAAAAAACAAGGGCGCAATTATAAAAGCTCGCACAGGGCGCAAAAAAGGCTATTTACGGCACTGGCTCCCGACCAGTCAAGGAGGCCTATGTCCAACAATGGAAACGTCTTTCGGCGGATAATGATTTTGAATTCATTTCTATGCCACTTTTCCAGTAATACAATGCACAAATAAATAACAATCATGTAGAGGTCTTGAGTCCGATTCCTATTGGGTTTTTCTGTTTATTTCTTTATATTGTTTCTTTAAAATTTCGGTCTGGAGCCTTAAACTGTTCCCAATAAATGGCTGTTTGCTTCTCCTATTACATGGAGCTAATATAGCTAGCGGAATACATTTCTGCCTATTCCTTCGAAAAAAAGTGTGTGGTTAAGGTATATATGATAATTAATTTAAAAACGTTTTCCTCAGATAATATTCAATTCAAAAATACATTATTTATATCGTAATCACGAAATATTCGAATATAAAATATAAGTATTTGAAAAAGCTACATAAACAAATCATAATTGTCATAACAACACATAATTTAGCATTGTAATGTCACATTTATAATTATAACCCATTTAAAAGAAATCTGAAGTTAATTAGATATTAAAGTTATTGGCAATAACTTGTTAACGCGGTAACGTGTGTTCGCAGTTATGTGTACTTGTAGTATTAATGGGATTGAGTGTAAATTTAACATTTATTATTAATAAACATCTTTTGACACTTTCACTTTCTTTGAAACATACTTATATATTGTCAATAAGCGTGGAATTTAATTTGGAATTTCTGAATGAAATGTACGTCGTCGTCATTGTAGCCCATAAAGAAGTATTTGCGTGAAGTAGACATTTTTGCCCGACTGATACAGTCAAGGAGGGTAATGTTTTTCGAGCGTATGTATGTATGTGAGTATGTATGTCTATTTCTTTGGCACGCTCTACAGCCTAAATGGCTTGATGGATTTTAACGTATGAGGTGTCATTAGATTCGTATTGATTGTGGGAGTGACATAGGGTATATAAAATTTTAATGTAGCGTCAGCACGAGAAAAGAAAATGGGTTTCGTTCTTTTTATTTTGTGTTAGGCAGGCGTGCTTTTTGTTTTTTAATATTAAATAATGCTTGTTAATATTGGCTAATATAAAAAAAAATATTTTATGACTTTTGCTAAACATTTTACACATAATTATAACCCAGCACAAAAAAATCTTCCGTTCTACACATTGCAAAACCGTAATGAATATACATATATAATATTTTATCAATAAGCACCAGAAGAAGAAAACACATTTCCAATACAAAAACGTAATCAGTTATAAAGTCGCGGTACTGCATTATTAGCTATCATTAATTACATAAATATAAATTTAAATGAGCTACCACAAGAACCTGCATCTAATTCAATTTTTACATTAATTCCACTTTTCATTAGTTCCACTGTTCTGTACTACTCCTACGATCATATCCGCTATTTATTGTACACAGGAAATCGTCCATTCTGTAGTCTAATACTGACATACTTAATTCACTGAAAATATTACTATGATTTCTCTTTTTTTATGCTTTTGAAAAGGTATGTTAAAAGCAAACATCGAAAATTTAATGGGGATTTGACGTCTTAGAATCGCCTCGTCATTGAGTCCGTGTCGTAAAAAGTATAGGCAGACTGATTTTTAGACGTTTTATTACTACGAAAGTAATTTTTATATAATTATTGTAATTTTTAACGTTCATAAGTGTTATACCTAAATGAATGAATATATTAATTAATTTGATTTGATTTAAATAAGAAACTACTACGAGAAAAATAGCTATCGACTATGTAGTCGATAGCTATTTTTCTCGTAGTAGTTTTTTGAAACCTGAAACTGAAACCGATTACAAAGTTACTTAATAAAATACGTTGGAAATATGAATAAAGACGAACTATTAATGCTAAAACAGCCTTAAATAAATTCCATTAAACATTTGAGGAATAAAAAAAATTAAAACTATCTCATTTTGCTCAACTAGATCGAGTTCTACTAAAACGCACTTAACATACACATAGAAAACTTGAAGTGTCAAAAATCAAAATAAAATCTTAGACGAAACGTAAGTAACAGCGATAAGCCGCAGCTTAGTCGATACCGGAGGCTGTAGAGTACCATCCAGTGAGCCCAGTATCTCAAAACAAAGATTGTTTATCTCGCCTCAAGAGTTACATAAATGGCGTTTGTTTTTCAACAATGACTTTAAAAATCCGACCTCATATCTCGAATATAATCTCGTTTTTTTCTCGTGTCACTAAGCTTGCCCCAAAGCTGACTAACCGCATGATAAGAAGGATTTTTTGCTATTAGCCTCCATTTTTTCTTATTTAGATAAAATATTCCAGATGTTTTATGTTATTACAAATTTAATTTGCATATTATTTTATTTTGGAATACTATTAAGTGATTAACGTACAGGTATTCCCTAATTTGTATCTACTAATATTTTATGCGAAATTAGTTTTATGATATTTTTCTATTATATTAATACCGTTAGGTATTTTTATGAAGAAACCGACCACCGACGAAAAATAGGTAATAAATAGTACAAAATGTTCTGTGAATCCAAACATTTACATAATAATTACATACATAATATTTTTAATACATAGTAAAACGCTTTTAAACAGACAAATAGCTTGTGGCTCGTGAACGATGCTATCACACTTGGGTGCAATAACTTTTAAAGCGTATTAACATTCGGTATAAGTCGTTTTTATTTATATAAATCTAGATTTTTACGATCGATGTGTTCTCATTACGTAACTTTGTAGCCACCCTAGTTTGCTCCATGGATCGATGTTAATTTTGAATGTTTACAATTGAAATAAAATTATATTTATCGTCGCATATTTTTGATTTAAATTATTTTTTATTGTCCATTTAGTTTTTACGATTATGGCACTTGTGGGCGACTTATGGCAATACAAACAGAATTAGTTTATTGCATCTATAGAAATAATTAATAGCATTCGAATCAATTACAACTTTCGTTCACGTTTATGGTCGCTTGCAAATCGTTTTTAATAAGTATTAATGAAGGGTTTTAAGCTCATTTATTTTAATAATGAGTCATTTGAGAAAAAAATGGGGATCGATAATAATTTCTATTGAAAACGTGGTGATCGTCTTACGAGTAATTAGTATGTAAGTAGTCTGTTTACAATCGACCTGCTAGATAAAATTTACTACTAACAACATAAAGGTTACAATACACTGCTGCGAAGATCGGGTCGCGTGGTTCGCGCGGCACGTCCGCTAAGGCGTCGTTTCTTGCGAATTAAATTAATTCTAATATCAAAAGTGGGCGGGGCGATGCTACTGCGATACGCAACATGGCCGCCGCCCGTGAATATTAATCGTGATCATTTATCGTATAATGAGCCGTTATTATAACAGCTAATGTAAAGGTATGTATTGAATGTAAGATAGCGTTAATCGAGAGGTTTTTTACCCGCACGAGTAACTTCTACGAGTACTACGTAAGGTTATATGCATGGTAGAGTGAAATCGCGCGTTAAGCTTTTTGCAGTCAATAATTCCATTATTAGTGATGAATTTTCATAAGCTTAGTCGTAGGTCTGGTACGTTTTACTTTTTATTCAGATAAACATAAACAATTAATAAAACTTTATATTAAGATAGGTTCAAGTAAAACACAAAGTCGTTTTTCTGATTTGATTGCTTTGATACAAAGAAAAAGCATTTGAAGGTAACATTTTCGCTAAAGGATTTATTTACAATTCACGCGTCACCTCGTTCTTAGAGCGCTTTATGCTAAAAGCCGTCGAGTGAAGTACGCATCAAATATTCAGATGTCGTCTAGACTGAGACTTAAATCTGAATGTAGGTAATAAGGCGCAAGGTAAAAAGAAACGGGGTAATGCTTTGATGCGAATGTAGGTAACCGTGCATTTGTGGTGTGAGGTAAACGGTTTTTGTTAGGTGAAAATGTTTTGAACTTTTTTTGTAGCATGTTATGTTGGTAGTGTTTAAATATAGCTAATTATAATAAACAGGTTTTTTATACGTACTTACTTCGATTATGCAAAACTGATAGTTATAATTAATCCAATTTATATTTAATTGAAAATAACCACCTGACTCGCGGATTTTACGATCTTCGTCAGCTGTACGTTTGTGGACACTTCTTAACTAGTAAATCTAAGCAATTTTAACAACTAAATGCCACTATGCTACAAGAATTACGAGAACTATTACAAGCTTTCATTTTATCCAGTATGTCACGAGAGCTTATGTTACCAATGGGAAGTAAGCCTTATAATTATAATTGCTTCGGATGAAAAAGGTGGCAATTTGCAAATATTCACATTATCTTAGATGTAAAACTCGATACGGCAACGATTTTAATACAATAAATACAAACTGGTTGTTTTATCTTCGGTTAATTGTTTTGCTACGGAACATACTCGTACGAACGCAGTGTCGGCGACTCACTGTCTAACGTAGGTAATGACTTGATCGATAACAAAGATATTATCAAATAGATAAAACCGTTATTTTAATGGATATTATGAATAATAAATAACCTGCGATCGCTATCTTTAATTAAATTTTGCAATCGATTCTTTGAAAAGTGTATCGTTAAATCGAAATAACCTTATAAATCAACCACTAAGTAGCGGCTCGCAGTGCATACTAATCTATTGAATAAAGTTTAGACCACACGGTAACAATCCATTGATAAAAAATAGATTCTAATGAATCCGTCCATTAGAGACGGAAGTTTTTAATATTCTAACAACGAAAGTCTAGTTTTGGCGGGGCGGACGCGCGCGCGTATTGTGCAATACGCTGTTCCGCCTAGACGTCGTATCAGACAAACATTTACTTCCTCTCGCACTAAAAATATACTTAGCGATTAATTTTAATAGCGATGACAGAAGAAAGATGAAGTACTTAATATAGTGTACATTTTTAATTAGATATCTATTATAAATATTTAGAAGTAAAATATAAATGAAAATTATTCGTATTCTTTCAAAACACTTAAACAGTCAAGCGAGTTCAAGTAATTAAGCATGTGTCTTTAATTTTTACAGTGCTTTTCCAGTTTGTTTCTAAGTTTATTGATTAAAACTATAAGTATGTTTTTCGTTATTATCAGACACGCTTAAAGAAACTTCTGCAGAACGAAATATTTTCTTGCCCTTAAGTATTTACAATAATTAGAAGGGAACTGAGGAATGGGCTTGCGTTACATTATTGCAGTTTAGTTTTTTACTACATTTCTCGCTCCCTTATTGGATAGGCATCCGTCATTCTAGCATTTATATCGGTAGTTTAACTTAGTTACCAATTAAAAAATATAACATATGGTAGCTCCTTATTAGAATAAAAATACATTGTTATTTTAAGTTTTAATACGTCTATTATTTTAATATTCTGAAGACGTCCACTGCAGACCTATACCAAAGCAGAAAGGTATGATGTCAGTCTTCACAACTTGAACGGAAACAAATGGTATGGTCTTTGTTACCAAAGACCACACGGACTTAATTTTTTAATTTTCGATGATTTTTAATTTATTTATATATGCTATATTTTGTAAAAAATAACCGTTTTTCAATGTACTACAAAAATCTCCCACGACTATTACGTTTTTTTCTACCAGCTTATAATTTCATAGACTGCAAAGTTCTGGGTGGGATATATCAGCAGCGACATGTGCGGGAGCGATGCGCTCACGCCTGTCGCGCCCGTCTCCGACACGCGACTGCGAACGACGTTACGACGCGATTGACGCAGACCTTTATTTTATTTTTATTGCATAGTATGAGTAAAATAAAAAAAAAATCTAATAGCACAGTACAGATTTGTCGTTGAAAAGCATATGAGTGCAAGATAGTTAATAGAATAATATTTATATGGCTGCGGTCTACAAAGTGCTTAGTTCAAGAGTGTTGGAAACCACTGGGTACTCGTAAATAAGAAAAAAAACTACTTAGTGAGAGTACTTATTACGGGCTTCAGTACGATAGAAGTACTTCTCCAGCCATAATTCTCCCTTAAGATCTAAATTACTCCTTAGAGAAGCTTCACTGTACCTTACTTCTTTAAACGTACTTGACAAACCTAATCATCAACATGTTTATAAATGCAACAGACAAGCACACAATACACAACAAAATTACCAACATAATTCACAAATTAGGGTGGCAGGCCCAGTTAGCGTCACCTGAAGACGGCAGGCGCGTGCCAACATTGAGTATCCAAATACATTTTTTATTACACGCTACCCTACTGTCACTGTCATATGAATCGCTGAGTTTTCTGAATAAGACGTCAAAAAGGGCAATTTATTACCGCTTCAACGAAAAGGTATATACGGATTTTATTAAGCGTCTCATATTTAGGGTGTTATTATTGACTTGATAAGGGGTAACTTTATGGATAATATCTATCGGATGTTATGGCATAATCAAAGAAGATTATCTGTATCCTGATCCTGACTACTCGGAACTGTGGGTGCAGATATCAGGTGACTTGTATGCTTACTGAAGTTAAATTCGAAAAGAACACAAACTGGCTCATAAAACATCTACATATTTATAAACAAAAACAATATTATTTCTTCCAGTCACAGGTGGTCCGTTTTCTATACGGTTTTGTCTTTATTCATTCAATCAAGTGGCCCAATATACTCACTAATGGCCATAAATCGAATTGCGCATTGTCTGACAGATGGGCCCGAGCCCGCCCGGCGAACCGATGACAAATTTGTGATATTACATGCGGATTAATGTCCATGCACCATTTTTTAGGGTTAAATTGTCTTTTTGAAATCACCCTAGTGCATTTTTAGAATATAAAACAATTAAATTTAATCTTTAAAACGTTGACAATAAAGTTGCAGTTTGCTTGTGTGTTTCGAGCAGGTTAGTCGCTTTAGTAGTGGATTTGTTCTCGAGATCGCAAAGGGCGATTCCCCGGGCTAGATGGCATCCGCACGATGGTTATCATAATCCCTGCATTGACATGATGTGATGACACATGCCGTGGCGTCGTGTTCTAAAATGTCGTTTTAAAAATCCGTCTACACACGACACGGAAGAGAACTGTGATTTTGACCCTAATTTTAATACAGATAAAGTATTTTTTGGAGTATTAGGTATTTTTTGGTGCCTGGGAAGGTACCGTATGGACAGTTCACAATATACTTTTTTTTGTTTGTGTATGAAGATCAGTATTTGCTTTGAATGTCATTTGTCTCTGTTTGCTTCTCGTGTCAAGAGCGAATTTGTTTGTTTTGTGATCAATAGTGTTTTCTCTCGTATTTGTTCGCATAATTTTTACAAACATTTATTTTAACTCAAATAAAAATGAGTTGCGAATTAATTATTTGCGTGTGTTTCTTATACATGCTGTATAAGTCCTTTTAATTCAAAATATTGTTACTATATATATACTTTAAGATATCCGAACAGTATTCCTTTCTAAAGGAGTACTCGTGTAGAGTTTAAACTACATAGAATTATAGCTTAATAATTTTGGTAAGTACTCTTGATACGAGGAATATTTTTATTTTATTCTAGTGGAAATGACCACCAACCATTCCACTAAACAGCAGTCCACAGCTGACTCAAAAACAAATACTAAAAAGGAGACGGGGACTTTTGGGCCAAAATGTAATGTGGCTTAAAAAAATTGCTATATTTGTCTTATTAACATATATAAAAATCAGCTCAGTTGGAAATCTGAAAATCAAAATGTATGGAAGGGTATCAGTCTTCTTTGATATGCTTAATCAGTTTCCTTAAAAATCTTCACAAACTCATCTCAATCTAATACGCACCAAATACAACAAATATGGCGTGCAATATTCCAGTAATAGTTTGCACAATCAAAGTATTTATTAGCAAAGATTAAAAATAGTTCACAAAGGGCTGCGAGGGAGTAAATTTTGAATTAATATCAACCCTCTACAATTACAGCAAACTGGCCAAACTGCAGAATCATAGAAAATTACTGGATTCCATACAGTACAAAAGGCACCCTCGTGACAGGGTAAGCAGTACACTACGGGATATGTAATGGGGACATGGGTTTTTTAATAAGGGGTGAACTTTAAACAATTAGATATGATGTATATATTGTGTTGGTATTTAAGATTGCTCCTGTTTTTAAACTTTATCTAATTTAGAACTAAGCTAATATAGCATGTTCTATAGTTTTGGGTAAATTCTTCAAAGGATAAAAATGGCATTATAACAAATGGTAACTACTATGGAGCTTAGAAACGCCATTTAAGGCTTCTGGAGTGGGTACTTTCTTAACCAGACTGCTTCATTTAGGCATCTATTGTATCTTTTAGAAGTAAACTTATCACTACTAAAAACTCCTTTAAAGTCGATAGATACTATTTATAGTTCGTTTTGTGATAAATTAAACATCCGTTAATAATAATTTCTAAGCTCTTCAAGTGTTCAAACACAGTGCTTCACTTTCCGATCGTTACTGGAAAAAAAAAAAAAGAAAAGTGAAATAATCGTACGCAAAACCCTCGCGACAAATGAACATCGGGAGCTCGAGAGGTCATTAAAACGAGGCTCGATCTAAAAATGAGAGGGGAGGCTGAAGGGGGGGACTTTTGAGAACTCTGTAATTGGACCAGGGAGGGTCTTAAATCGTATTCGAAACAGCAGAAGCGGAAAGACGGCTCAACCGACTATAATTAACAACAAATATGGGTGAATCGATTTTTTTTTCACTGCGTTTAAGTACGCCTATTAGGTTATTTCGCAGGGCGAGCAATTACTCAAACAATATACTTGAAATATTAACGCTAAACCTACGTTTTGTGGGAAAACTCAGCTTGTTTAGCAACTGGGGCCAAGGTAATGGTGTGTTGTGTTTTCATTCATTTACAATATTACCGGGTTGCTACTTTTTACTCGTGTTTTACTCGCCTTGTTTACGGAATTGATTATGTTGTGTGCAAACGATGGAGGCATCGTCGGTAATCGGTTTTCTAATTTGATTTTAAGTGGAAAAATGTTTGCATCGTTGTAGGTACAGTAATTTAAGTCATTACACTTGCTATCTAAATCAATATTATTGTTGGAAAAATGACTTCATATTTTATCTTGCATGACGTAAAATAAGCCCACCGCACTAACGCTAACGAAGCAAGTCACGGCTTCTCGGAAACATGAAACAACTAACGTCTGAACATCATCTATTAGACCACACAGTGTGACATGTCACGTTAGTAAAAAAACAAAAAAAAACCTAAACAAGGGAATCACGTCACCGCATTATGTTAATAGGTTCGAGATATGACAACATCGGAAATAATCCGCTTTGTCCAGAGAATGGGCACATTAGAGCAGCGCGCTGTCCTCTGGGACTTAACTGCCTTTGATTTCTTGTTCGATGAAAATTAATATACTTCATACATAGGGTACATATTTAATGTATATGTACACAGAACCACATCAGTATTAAGCCGAAAATGAAAACATAAATATTCATGTAAAAATACATTAAAAGCGTGGTTAAAAATAATGTCGCAGTGTGTGTATACTTAATTTGAATATAAGCGTCCGTTCGCGTCCAACAAAAACCAATTCTATGAAACCATTAAATTAAAACCGGCATAAAATAAAACTGTTAAATCAAAAAGCCGCATCAAACGGCCGGTCATTTAATCATCACACCAATGATTATAATCCACCTGTCACGAAAACAAACATTTATAAAACCGCTATAGTGGCAAGATGGATCATAATTATGGGTTATCTCGCATTGAATGGTTCCCCGCGAACCGCACGCGATGCCAAAAGGCGTCAAATAGCTCGTTAAATGCCCCTCATAAATAGAAATATTACTCATAACTTAATCCCCCTTAAATGTTATTTAACCTGGCATAAAATCATATTCATGTTTTTTTGTCTGCGCAAATAAGCGGGGTGGCCCACTGTGCGTATTTATAACGAATTGGCGATTAATACCGCACAATGGTTTTTGAGAGGTTATAATACATGTAATAGCCATAATTCATGTTTTTTGTGTGGATGATCGGGGGTTGTTGAAGGGTAACTTTGTAAACTGGATTTAATATTTTCATTTTAGTAACTGTCGGTGTGAAATTGGACGCTCGCTTAAGAGCTATTATAGGCTTGATATGGGGTTAATCCCACAAGTGGTTATTGATAATAGGGATAAGTTTTATTGAATTTTCTTGTAAATTGATAAGAGTTTATAATTTTCGATTATCATGTAATGATATTTTTTAAGATATGCAAAATTGATAGCTTAGATTTTATATCTTTGATACCGTAGGTACACGTACCTATTAAAGATTAATATTCATAACTAAAAGAAAAACGCAGTATCGAGTGACATACACATCCTTAATGTAAGTTAAAACATAGATATCGATTTCACCGACCTTCTAATATTGCAGTAAGGAATCAGAGTTGGTATGTAAACTATTCAAAACAAAGTTCTGGCATTTCATTTCAAACTTTAACTGCCTCTGTGGTTCGGTGGTACTGTGTATGGACTACCACGCAGAGGTCGCGGGTTCGATTTCCGCTCAGTGCAAATATTTGTGTACATGTCTATTTGCACTGGTCTGGGTGTTTCTATGTATACTATGTATTTTTTACAAAAAAATAGTACCTACTTGTATAATAATAGTATATACTTACAGCAAACTTTTAAATTTTAAATTGAAAAACAAAAAAGCTTGCCTGTCTAAAACAAAGTAAAAAAAAAGAATATATTGAAATATTATGGACCCTATGTCACTGCCACAATTAATACGAATTTAGTTACACCTCATATGTTCAAATCCGTTAGGCCATTTAGACTGTAGAGCGTGCCAAAGAAATAAACATACATACCCACATACATACATACATTCATACATACGTTCGAAAAACATTACCCTCCCTGACTTCGGCAGTCGGACAAAAATAAATCCGTGAGTGAAATCAGTATGTAGTACACACATGATATTAATCTATCCTGATCTAAATTAAGCAACTGTTAATTTCTTAGTAACGCCTACATTGGCAAAGTCTTGAAACTTCCTCCTATCAAATGACGTTTAAAGACGTCGTTCATCTTGTTAGCTAACTGTAAACTTAAAAATATAAAATATTGAGAAAAGTAGTCTAGAGTAATAGTTTATTCGATAAGAGTTTGGCTATTACAAGATCCGTATATAAAGCTGTTTTAATGCTTTTTACACACATGACATGTATAAAGGCGGACTTAATATCACAGGCATTATCCACCAGTCAATCTATAAGGTGTACAGAGTTGAAACATAGTAGGTGCATGACAGTTATATTAAAAATTGACTTTAATATCTGATATTCTTTTAACAGACATGCCAGCCACCTATCTTAGTCCAATACATATATCTCTTTCAAAAGAAGGTATTGGCCATAGTCCCCACATTCGGTACGTAAATTATAAAGTACGCAATGCGAGAAATTGCATTTCACAAAGCCGCCATATTGTACGCCACTACGCCAGCAGATTGCCACGAGCTTTTAGGAGTGACTGACTGCTTACTATCAGAGAGAGTAATGTCATTTTAATAGACTAATATAAAAAAAAACCGATTTAAAAATACTACGAATTAAAATTTAGTTTACCTAATACATTATATACATACATAACTGCTCGCCTGACACCCAATAATGGAATAAGCGGCAACTATAGAACGTCATTTGCCTCTTCAACATTAATTTATCTTTTAATACACTAACTTCGTATAATTTGTATTATACCAAATTTTTAAACTCTATCAAACGAGATGAAAGACATGAAAAAGAAACTAAACAATACATTCACACACAGCTTCGTTGGAAACGGGATTAGCTGTAGATCTTAAATCCGGATCAGACCGGGGGTTTAACCACCCTAAAGGGGTGAACCTCCCTTCAGGTGGAGGTGGGCGGGTGGACTTTCTAGGCAATTACCATCCAGTGCGACTGCAATACGAGTCTAGATCTTATTGAAAATATGCGTCCTTTGTGTTCTATGTAGTTAAATGTATCTAGTTTTTATTAGTTTATCATACCTATTTCAATAAATAAATCATTGCTTGGATTAAATATTGTTGTTTGGTATACGAATTACTGCAGACGTCAGGAGTATAGTGGAACCTTCATAGTGCATAGCATAGTGTTGAAACGTGGTTGCCGTGTCAACATAGTCTTCTTTCTTATCGAGTGGTTAAAGGTCAACCTTGTGTCAGGATTTCTTCAGGTCGCCCATAATTTATTATATAGGCATCCGACTTGACCTAACGACTGTAATCAACATGGTAACAACCGGGACCAACTTTTAACGTGCTCTTCGAAGCACGGAGACGCTGAATTCAAATTCCACTACGTGGTTACCCATCCATGGGCAAATCGCACTCTTAGTTGCTTAACCCGTTGATTGGTTACCGATCAGCGAGTGCAACGAGCTATGAGCGCTACTCCGACTCGACGTAGTAAACAAGTGCCATGCTTACACATTTAATGTATTCCTTTTTTAAATGAGCAATGCGAAATAATTATTCATAGTTTTAAAATATTCCAATAATTAGTAGATATTAACGTTATAAATTAATATTTTCAATCCATTAAATGCATTTACAAATTTAATACTGAATAGAGCGCAATAAAAATGTTTTGGTCACGAATTGGTTAAATTCGCAATAAGTATAAATAGTAATACTGGACTGAAAGCATTATGTACCTATACATTAAATTATCGGATTATGAAAACATTAATACATAATATAAAAAATATTAACGAAGTAATGATGGGCTCTTTAAAATAGGTATCAAGATGGCAGTGGTCCATTCCCTAACAATGATTTTATCTAAATATAAATATATTGTTGAGAAATCTTTCGTATACATGACCTTGTCAAGTAAACATTACTGTCAGCAAAAAGTGACATGAAATATTTCACGAAAAATAGCATCTGCACTGGCTGACACAAAACGACTTTTCTGTACACTTGTACAATGAGATACCCGACAAAGAAGCGAAGGGTGACGCTTTTAAAAGTATTACTGCCCACCCTAATGACACCCCTAGCGTAGTGTTTGATTATTTTATAGTGGGTAGTTGAATATTGAGGGTTGTATGCGAAATTGTTTGTCAGTTGTAATAGCGGTCCCGTGGGTGAACTGTGGTCTTGAGAGGATGTTTGAAGGGTTAAGTAAAGTTTCAAATATTTTATGTTGATTGTTTTAGATATGTAGGGTTTTAGCTATGCCGGAATCGATAGATTTGTGAGGTTAGGCTGGGCCGACCTAAACGTTAAGTAGATAGCGAAGAGAAGAAATTGATCTTGATATTTTTTTTTATCGAGTGGTTAATGGTCAACCTATAGTCAGGATTTTTTCAGGGGCCCTACCACAACCTCTTAGTTATAACCTTACTTTTTCTCTATCCTTGTTTTAATGGTACACAAGAAAAAGACAAAACACAAAGTAACATTAAAATAATGCTGCTTTATGAGGAGGTGGTAGCCCATAACTAGGCATATTGATATATTGAGTGCAAAATATCAATATCATTACGACCATCCTAAAACTAGATTAGCAGAAATGATATAACGACTTCATACTCGGATATAGAAACCAATTGACATCCACACGTTTCAAGGTGTCGCCAATGATCAACTATAACCGATCTCACTGATAAGGATCTGTCGGTAAACACAAAGGAACTGCGTCATATCATGTAATCGAACTTCCGATTGTATTCTAATTTAAATATTTCAAGGACGATGATATTGGGTACGTAATTAATTTACATAATATAAATTAAGAGTATTAATTATAATAATGAGGATGATCGAGATTGCTGTACAAGGTGCTGTGTTCGATTTTTACACATGTCAAATCTGTGTGATTCATACATTTTATTTAGGTGGTTTTACAATAGGTTGAACTAGGAATAGAAAAAGGAATTTAAAATGATTTTTTTTTATTGTGGGTTGACTAAAGAACAACCCTATTTTCTCTTTCTTTTTTTTCTTTTTCATTAGTAATGGCTTATGAAACATTGTTAATGAAATAAGTACTGATGTACTAAGCTTGAAGGTTCCTAAAACAATACATGGATACAGGTTACCGTAAGGTACTATTTACAATTAGAGGGACCATGTTCCTGATTGCTCCAGAAGTTGTAAAATAAAACAATTAAATTGGTACGTCACGTAATAAAATTTCGTTCCACAAACACAAAAAGCATCATGATATAATATTGTTCGGTTCAAGGGCAGGCGACGCCGGGGAATGTGGCCTAGCTTCCGCCACGAACATTGCGGTTGGAATACTTATTAGAGTCCTGACAGCTTGATTGATCGGACGAGCTAAAGGATATGGAGTCTAATACAACCTTTGTTCTGAGAAACTTTTGTAATTTAGCTTTTATACATTGTGTACGGTATAGAGTGCCTGGAGATACAGGCAGTTACAGCCTTTGCACCCTACTGCACTCAGATTATTGGTGTTTTTAATGAAAACACAGGCAGTCACAAGCCTGCTGCTTTTTTCTATAACTGAATATTGAACCTTGAGAACTTTATGTAGCAAACTTTACATAAACTATTGTATTATTAGTATAAACAAGTCTCATACTCGTATGTAATAAAAACCGCTTACCAAACATAACCCTAAACGAATTGTATTCTACATAAACCCTGACATACCTCTCTCTAAGATTAATAAAGCACTGAGTACTATCCACACAATCCTTCAGCGAAACAGCGGGGGATGAAAAACTGCCGACTATATCAAGTGAAACGTCATTAAAGACATAGCTCCACTGTCCTCGGATACGTCTCATACAAAATACTTTAAGCGGAAACCCCATACGCATCAAGACTTCTAACAATAGGAATATATCTCACAATCTCAAGTAATAAAAGCACCGAGCGGCCACATTAAAATCTTATCCCTTTCTTAAATAAAAAATTCACGAAAAAATAAGAGGAAATCTCCCCTCTATTATTCAGTGGAAAACGCTCCCCATACCCTCCGCCCGGTTCGGTCGAAAACCGTACGCGAGTTCTGAAGAAAACACAAAGAAAATCTAACTTTAGCGCCTTGAATACAAAGTTACAATTGGCGTGACTACCATCTGTTACTATTGAAGGAAAATGCACCTAAAAAGTATGCAATAAAGTTTATTTTCGTTAGGCTTGCACTCGATCGGGTGTATAGAAATCGCGCCATAGTTAGTGTAGTATTTGAAAATGAGATGCAGCGTGGGTTAGCCTGCGAGGGTGGTAAGGGGGGCTCTAGAAACCCGAATAACCGGGGCGTATGTAATGATTTTCCCGGGCGGAATTATGCCCGGTATCGGAGACGAATTGGGGATAGGGATGTTCTTTTTAATGGTCTTATGAGTACATTGATTAAGGAAATCCGTAGGAATCGTTCGGAACATTTGTTGCGCACTCGTTATCATTTCTTGGTTTTGTTGGCCCTTATATTTTAAAATACAAGATTCTTTTAAACTCTAGACTGTATACAAATGTTCTATATTTTGAATACGTTATAATAATATGTGAATATGTTATAATCTGTCAAAAAAGCTCCTCTTTATGCTCTTCAGCCTAGACACAATAGGTAATATTTAACACAGGCTTGCCCAGCTTTATAAGATTTACTTTAATTAGAACCTCGTGGCATGTGTGTTGCACTCCTGAAAAGGGGTTTAAAGTCTAGTGGACAGCCTTAAGCTAGGTGATTTTAACATGTATTAGCTAAAGCGTATAAGACCTCATTTTCAACTAGTTTTACAAGCGTCCGTCAGCGTCGCGTTAATTTACTCTGTTGACCTGTACCCCGACCTTATATTTGGCGGTAAAGTTAGTAAAAAAAAAACAAACAAAATTTTTAATATAATTTATGTTGTACGTAATAAAATTAGGCAGTAACTGATAAGACACAAAGAGCACGACATCCCGTTAGTATGCATAGATCTGTGTAGGGTGAGCGTCGTCTGCGCGGGCGCACGCTGTAGCGACGTGCGCGAGATTCGTCGCGTTGATTCTCTTGCGCATTACATTACAAGATAACGCTTACAATATTACATTGTTATAAAAATGGTTGGGATTTTACGGTAGATTTGAGTTTTAAGGCACAAGAAACGATTATTTGAAATCTCGTCAGTTTCTTTTCATTGTAAGTCTACATATCTTAATTTTATCCCACCGCAGGGTCTATTCTCTTATAGAGAAGTCATAAGCATTCATTGTCCCGCTCATGATAGATTGGAAATTTCAGACTATTTTTTATAAGTCAGAGATTTTATTCATCGTTATAAATATCTAAAATAAATTAAGGAAGTACTGAATTTGAAAAATTCTCATTGTTACTTGCACATTTTCGAACCCACAACATTTCGTATACCACTGGGCCATCACGACTTATATCGATATGACAGGCTTATGATAAGTAGAGGCAATAACACGTACAATTAATAGTAACAATTAATTAACGTTATCACAGCAGGACTTGATCACGGAAAATTACTGTAATAATTGCAAATGTAATCAATTAATTCAATGCGAAACGAAATTTATTTCGTTATTTTAAATACGCTATGTACGAAGGTGTTTTATTTGATGTGATATTGCAGATCCGAAAGATTCTTGAACGACCTTTCCTAAGTGCCGTGTCATGGAGAAGAAAGGTCTGACATAAAGTACCTACACCCATTCCCGGTACAACTTATTTGAGGAATCTAGATTCATGATTTTTTTAATTTGAAGTACCTATCTATGTTGTATCTATAAAATTCCCGTCATTAACTTCCGATCACAGGTTAACTCAACTGTTGCGCAATGGTCAGTTTTTATAATGACAGTTCAATCAGTCTACGAGTGACCTATGATGTTTTTAATATAATAATAATAATAGCCAGTTTACTGTCCCACTGCAGGGCGAAGGCCTCTTTTTACACAGAGAAGGAATGAGCATTAATCACCACGCTTGCTCAAGGCGGATTGGCAATTGCAGACTTTTAAGTCCAGGTTCAGGTTACGATGTTTTCCTTCACCGTCAGTCAGAAATGTCCAAGATAAACTTAGAAAGTCATAATTATGTTTTTAATATAGTTCAGGTAAAGTCAAACCCTTAAATTCCCTTAATTGTTTAAACGCATTACCGGTTACTTATATTAACATGCAGTCACAAATCTTTACTTTATTATACTCATGAGTTAACAAAGTTATATTGCGTCAGAACGACAATTTGCAGACGAATCTTCCCTATCGGTGACATGACGGTAACCCTATCCCTTTGTCCGTCCGTCTGGATCGACATAGACACACTGGATATTTATATTTATGAAACCATAGATTTATATTTATCAAATAAAATATTTACAATTAATATAAAAATTATTTATAGAATATATGAACGCCTTAAATGTACAATAATGATAAATTTTACTTTGTATGCGCAGTGTTTATTTTTATTATGTTGCTTAAATCAGTAGCATTTTCCGCCTCCATACTATTCTATAAACAAAATTAATTATAAACTCTTTTTAAAATGAAAAATACGTTCAAAGAAATGAATGCTGAAATTAAATTTAAAAAAATAAAATATTCGATTTTCAAATCCCGAGATGGAACGAACGCAAGCGACCCCGAAATTGCTGGCCGCATTCACCCAGACAAAAGCCCTAAAATACACCCCGCGAGCAAAAAGAAAAGCATTTCCATCCCATCCCCTCCTTCATTTAAATTTCCCGCCCAGAGCGGGGGCGGCGTCCGTAGGGGCGGCTTCCGTATAACAGAGACGAAACTTAAAACCTCGTAGAAAAGAATGAGACGGTCGTATGTCCACCTGTTGCGTTTCGAGTTTCATATTTTCGCGGCGGATTCTTTTTTCGTTTCTTACCGCGTTCCAAAGGATTTGTATGGCGGTGGCTTGTGCATGCGTACTAGCCTTAGGTATTGAACGATATTGACGCGCGACCGTCGGGTACGACAGCGCCGCGACGTTCCACCTACGATTTTTAAAGCTTTTCATTCGGTCATTTTAAATTCGAATAAATTCTTTTTTGTATTGAATGCGCGCGGGATTTTTGGTAGCCAAGTTTTTAAAATAAAAAGTGTTTTGCAAACGTATGTTACCTACTGCAGAATGCAGAATAGACTATAGATATTATTATGACTAATACCACGATATGAGTAACTTATAACATGCACGTAATAGTATTCCATATAATAATTTAACAATTATTAACAACATTTCCCCTACTTACTTCATCTATTGTTGAAATCGAGGTTAACCGACTGCTGCATCATCGAATTCGTCAAGATCTTAAAAGTAGCAACTAGAGACCAAATAAAGGATCGCCGAATTTACAAAAATACAACGTACTCCAAATATTTATGACACAAATATAATTCAAACCCATAACGTGACGGTAGTGGTCCACCACCACCAACCACCTCAACCATTAAACCAGACGTACAATATTACCTAAACATTAAAGGTAAATCTACTGATATCTCCCAAACAAAGGAAACCAATAAAATATTAAATACTGAATATATCCCTCATTGTACATTATACGTATACATCCTAAAGCAGGATGAAGACAGAAATAAAAACTGTTTGTGTTACCGTTTCCGGCGCGTCCCGGGTTCGATTCCATACGAACACGTGGTGCGGTTATTACTAGGAAATAATCCAATAAAAATAGTATCACGCGCTATTAAATTACGTTGTGGAAGACCATCCAAGATGTTTGGTATTAACGTTTTAATATACCACTGAACCATTTGATTATTTATTTGCTTTCCACTGCAGCAGAGGTTTGGATTCGATTAAGAAAATTTGACTATTAAGCTATTTTAGAAAATGTCGCTAACACAATATAAATTTATGAAGTAAAAAAAATATATACATGTAGCGAAAGCTTACTAAGTAAATACCAAATTTGTAAAACTACTTGACCTATGAAGCTGAAATTTTACCGATACATTATTTTTTATTATTATTATTTATTTATTATAATAAAGAGTACATAATAAACCTATAAGATGAAACAAAGTCCCACAAAACTGTATAAACAGTTTCACTGTGGATCAACTTATGTAAGTAGGTATATGCAGGTTGTACTAAAATTATTCAAAATGTATATAAAGTAAGTGCTGTTTTATATAATAGTAACTAATAAAGGTTCTTTATCGTAACGTGCTTATGAGGTATTTCTTTAATTTATTTTTGACACTTTCGTCTATGATGACCGCTGGTAAACTGTTATATAAATTTTTCGTAAAGTAAACGTTTTGCTTGTGTCCTATCTCCGTACATATATGACATGTTGTCCCTTGGCAACATTCATTGCTATGCAGATGATAGTACAGTGCATGGGCGATATCTCGGACATCCTGCGGCTAAACAGACTGACATCGAGGCAAAACGCCTAGAACTTGTCGCTGAGCTCGACCAAGTATTATACCGCATTTCTAAATGGGGTTGTGAGAATTTGGTCGAGTTCAATGCCAAGAAAACACAGGTGTGCGCGTTCTCTGCAAAAAAATCTCCGTTCCTTCCCCTTCCCTCTCTTCAGAACACAGTGTTACCACTACAGGATAGCCTAAGTATCCTGGGTATGGACATCAGCCGAGATCTCAACCCCAAGAACTACATCGAGTGCGTCATTAAAACCGCCTCCTGTAAACTCGGTGTCCTGAACAGGGTGAGGCGGTACTTCACGCCCGAGCAGCTCTGTCTTCTTTATAAGACACAGGTTCGTTCCTGCGTGGAGTACTGCTCTCATCTTTGGGATGGCTCCGCACAGTACTTACTGGATGCACTCGATAGGTTGCAGCGGCGAGCAGTCCGTATCATCGGAAGCCCGGAGACTACTAAGACCCTTGAGCCTTTACAGCTGCGAAGAGACATCGCCTCAATGGCCGTTTTCTATCGCCTTTACCATGGAGAGTGTTCTGAAGAGCTCTTTGAATTAATCCCACCCTCTCCCTTTTTATCCAGAACGACACGTGCGGGACTAAAGTGCCACCCTTTCACAGTGGAATCTAAAGGGTCTCGAACCAAACGGTTCAGCACTTCATACTTTTGTCGCTCAATTAAAGCCTGGAACTCTTTGCCAGCGCATGTGTTCCCATCTAATTTTGATCCTGGGTCTTTTAAGCGGGGCGTGAAAAAGCATCTCACTAAGCCGCCATAGTGGAGGCCACCATACCAGTAGTTTGGCTTTTGGAATGGTGTCCGCCACTTCTGGATTCCACTTACTGCTTACCATCAGGCAAAGTGGAGTCACTTTGGTAGGCTAATATAAAAAAAAAAAAAAAAAAAAACATAGTTTATAGGTTTAGTTAAGAACGGATTTAGTGTGATTATTGTTATCAACTGATTGCATAAAGGACTCTTTCCATCATCTCCACTTCGAGTCTTGGATCCTTATGCATAAGTTACCTGCCACCATCTGCCTTCAGATCTACTCACAAGGCAGACCAACTTAATACTAAATGGGCACAAAGAAATTTTCTCGAAGAAACTGTTATGCACATCTATACTTTATTCAATAAAGCGAAAGCATTTGTTTGTTCAAACGCGCTTATCTCTGGAACTACCTATTATTTAATTATTATTTAAGAAAGGTTACAGGCTATGTAACATCACGCTACTGGCGGTGGAAGTAGAGCAGTAAGCAAAGACATGGGTGAAACTGTGCCGCCGAAAGATAGTCTGATTAGTCCAATCAATTTTAGCGCAACCAACATCAGATGTCGCAAAAAGATTATGTGAGGACTTCGTTCATTAATACTTTTCTCTAATTGTATTTAGATGTAATTTTATTTTTGTGTTTATATTGTGTAAGGCACGATGGCGTTGACGTATTCAAATGAATAAAAACCCCAAACCAAATATAGATAATAAAAAAATAAAAAAAATATATATAATAGTTTATACAAGACAGCTAACCAAGACAAATATTCAATCAAGCCAATGTCAAGGAAAACTCAAAGACAAGACAAGAGAAAGTTTTTTTTATAGATATTCGTACTCTATTTTATTATGTCTGTCTGCATGTATACAATAATAATAATACATGTTTAGCCGTTTCATTGTATGATGTTATTAGGACATTCAGTTTATGGTTACTGTCGAAAACTGTTTATGAGCAAGGTTTCTAAGAAACTGTGCATTCCTGATTGTATTTAGTCTACCGAATGTGATAGAAATACATTTTAAATTGAGAGGTACAGTCGGCAAAAAATGTGACCTATCACCGTACGGTTGAGTTTCATTTGAACGTCATTAAACAACAAGGTCGATTTCTCTTACACTACGTTAGAAAAGTCAACCTTAGCGGTAATTAAATGTGAAAGAAACTTATCAAAACTGGTACCGACCGTATCTAGTGCCGTTTGGTTTAGTCTAGAATATACTAGGTACCATCTCACTGCTCGTGGGTGTTAAGGAATACCAGGTAAAGGAGTGCAGCGTTTCCTACGTATTAAAATATCACCTAACTGTCATCAGTGTCATCACCATCATCAACAGACTGCCTCTCTTGTTCGGTGGTGCTGTGTACGGACTTACACGTTGAGATTGCGGGTTCAATTCCCGCTCAGTGCTAATATTTGTGTGCATGAACATGTCTATTTGCTTTGGCCTGGGTAAAAAAAGTATTGAAGTTTGTATATCCGCATTCTAGAACCCATAACACAAGCTATGATATATGCTTACTTTAGGTCTAGATGCCGTTGTGTGAAGTTGTTGTGATTTTGTGATTGTGATGTGATATGAACCCGACTGCCTAATTCCTTTGAAAGAAACCTGCTTATATTCTGCAGTAAATGTCTTCGTGATGATAAAGAAAAGTACGTAGTAAAACTAAGGACTTCTCGCTTAAATAGCGTCAAAGGCACAAACGACTGTGCTTCAACAACATATAGATTTATGCGAGGCGTGAAAAAGCATCTCAAAGAAGCCAGACGATGGCTGTTCCAGTAGTAGGATTCAGAAGTAGTGGTAACCATTTTTGGAATGGCCACCACTTCTGGATCCCACTGACTGCTTACCATGAGGCAGAGTGGAGTCACTTTTGTAGGCCACAGTAATCCCTTAACAAACCATCATCATATAAACCAAAAGTCGTCCACTGCTGGACATAGGTCTCCCCTAATTTCGTCACCGTGGCCGGTCGTTCGCTGCCCTCATCCATCGGTTGCCCGCCATCCTTATAAGGTCGTCGGTCCACCTTGTGAGGGGTCTGCCCACGCTGCGTCTTCCGATTCGTGGTCGCCCCTCTAGAATCTTTCTGCCTAAACGGCCGGTTACCAAACCATAGACGATTATAAATACTAATCTTTATTTAAGGTGCGTTTAATACAATAGCAGCAACGTAACAGATTACCGATCACAAGTGACAACAGATAACACTGATAACAAGGAATTCTTGCTTCTATCACATCGCGTTATTTCGCGTGTACCTATCGACTGATAACCAATGATAACGTGTATCACATGTGTTGTATGTTTTGTTAATGAAGGATTTTTTATATATCACGGTGTTAAATTTGAGGTGTAGGTAGTAGCAACTATGAAAGAAACTATGTATTCGACTAGTCTAATGTACTGAAAAACACTTAGTAGGTATATGAATAATGAATGTTGAGTTTTATGCTCTTTATTTCAAGTAAATTGATTAGTTAAATAAATATTTTCCACTTATAAAAACAGAAGAAGGTTTTAACTTCGTTACTACTCTAATATCAACAGAAGAACAAAATATTAAAAATAATTTGCGAATGTATAATAATTTTATTACCTATTATTATTTTTTTATAAATCAATGCTGTTTGATTCTATACAATTTAAAAACTTCTTAATGTGTCTACAGTTTAGCCACGTTAGTAAAAACAACAGGACAAAAAATTACAAAGAAAAGCACAAAGTAAAACGTACGCCGAAAATCATTTTAAAATTTTGAATCTATAAAAAATATATCTCGATTTTAAATCAGAACGAAGGGTGACAACTCCAGTTGTCGCATCGTCGTCTAAAGCGATTTTGATAATGCAAACTCACCATTGAGACGGGTAGGGGATGCGCCCCACCGTTGGGGTAGGGGTACGGTGCCATGAGGTAGCCCATGTTGAAACCCGCCGCTGGATGTGGCTCGAATTTACCTGTGAATTAAAGCGAAATATTAGTAATGATTTCAATTGTCAAAAAGATTTAAAAATGTAAATATTAAAGCAGTTATAGCTTAACTTTTGATAAATTCAGCAAAGGTACCTAATGTTTAATAAATATAGTGTTACAAAAATTTAGCAATTATCAAACCAAAATTACTTTCAAGTTTATCTTAGAGAGTACTGACATGGCATCGAGAAATCTGGGCTATAACAAATAATTCAAAAGATAGATAATAAGATATATAAATCAGTATAATAAATAGTAATCAAATATTACCAATACTATTACATAGAGCGGTAGAGTTTGGTTGTTTGTTCGAACGCGCTAATCTCCGGCACTACCAGTGGGATATGAATAATTATTTTTGCGTTTGATATCCCAGTTCTTTAGGAAGGTTATAGGCTATATAAATTCATCACGCTGATGGTGACGGGTAGGAGCAGTATTCAAAGATGTAACTTAAAGCGGATGAAACCGCGCCGCTAAAGTTTAGTTACCTACCAATATGAGTGAAAGCCTGTCCCTTCAACCATTTTTACTGTAAAATTTAACTCTATCTTGGAACAAGAACAAACATAAAGCACACCCTCAAAACAAATATTTGCGAATCATAGGTACATAAAAATATTCGTATTAGCTTCAATCGTTAAAGCGCACCCGACTTAACGGGGAGGTGATCACCTTAACCGCTAGACATGTCCGTCACTAGTCTGTACAGATCCCCAGACACGGTCTAGTGATTCCGATATGGAGAGATTGTTACACATCCCACGCCATTTAATTAATGCGTACAAGCCAGATAACCTTTATAATAACACGCACAAATTAAAATGTATTGTGTTATGCAAAACGGTTATTGAGACCGATATTGTCAATGGTTTGTTTAATTTAATTATTGTTTAAGAATTTACTAAAATATTTTCGGTCAGTTTACAGTTTTTGGTATTTGGTGTTACTACCTTATATATTACAAAAATATGTGCGTAGGTACTTGTAAAATATATATATTATTTTGTAGTTAAAACAAGTTCATCTAACATAAATAAAAAAAATGGTTGCTATAACATATTAAAATTTACTATTTAAAAAGATAAATTAGATTGCTTTATTTATTTCAAGCTTTAAATCAATATTTCCAAATTCAAAATCCTTTAGTTGAATCATTCACGCAGCGTAAGTACAGTCAGTGAGTTAAACATAACGCTAGACATGGGGCGTGGCAGACGAACAAATTACACCGCGACGAGAAGTAATTTACTAACGTAATTGCGCGCGCAGACGCCAGCAACGGCGACGCTCCGATAAAGCTCTGATTTTACTGTAGTTAGAAACTTATTGGTGCAAAATGCAACTTGGGTGGCGAAAAACATACCTAATACCTACTTCTGATTACATGTCCGTGTAGCTTCCGAACACTTTATCCAAGAGATTTTGATATTAAGGTGGTCGAGCACAAACTTTGGTGATAGTACATACCAGTATAGCATCTCCAAATAATGTAAAAAGTCGCTGTTGTTTCTGTCTGTTTATCCGCTAACTATTACTAAATCAAGCAACGGATTTTGATACGATTTTCACTATAGTTTATTACATTTCTCCTGGAAGATTTATATGCATATTATAACAAAGAAAAGGCCAAGAATTTTATCAATTTTCAATCATATCGTAAAAATTTGATAATATAATAGCTACGTGCGAAGCAGGGGCAGGTTGCTAGTACCTACATACAAATAGACACTGTTAGTGAATCTCAGTGACCTTTACAATTCTAAAAAACATTTTCAACATCAAAATCTTTATGCATACGATTAAGATAAGAAAATACGATAGCTATTATCAACACTTATTTATATTTATCTACAAGGAATCAGTCAAGGTGTATCATGATATTCAAAGAATGTCATAATGGTCGTGAATAATTCAATCACCACCGTAAACTATCACTACTAAAACAATTAAGCAAGCAATCAACATTTTATAGCATTTGTATATTCTTTTTTTTACTGACTGTACGGCGTCGACGGCCATATTTTGTGATTCGAATTTCGAATGAACTACGATTTGATTTTACAAATCGTAGTAACTTAGTTCGCAAAGCAACTAACTCCGTAACAACAAAATTTAACGGAGGACACTAATAAAATAACTTATTTATTTAAATATTTTTGTTAAGCCTGATTTAGAAGTTGTCAGTTTTTTCTTTGTTACGGAGTTAGCGGCTTTGCGAATTAAGGTATCGAAATGTACTTTGAAAGTTAGTTAATACGTTAAATTCTTCCATCAATCTTCCACATAAAAGAAAACAACGACTCTGCTTTTTACTATTAAGATACTAATAATATCCCACGAGTAAATCCAATATATGAACTAGCAAGATACTATAATAATATTTAAAGGTTGAGTACCGTATCCCATTAAAGGTGTTCACGCATTCGCAGACGATAACTAGTATATAGACGATTATAATTTTAATATTGAATGAAAATGGCGCAGTTAAATACTTTGACTTATTGTTTATTATTGTTATGTTTGTGTAGATTATTAAACATTTAACTGCATGTCTGTCTGCATTTAATAATAAATCATGATTATCATAATGCCACAGACATATGTAAGCCTATCATTGCAACGGAAAACCTTATCTAAGTACTAACAGGTAAGTACTCAAAAAGTAAAAACATAAGCAATATTATGACAGTACAAATACAAAATTCATACATAATTTTTAAAAATCATAAAAGCTGCCAATATTAATAAAAAAATATAATAAAAATATTGTTTACGAAGACGCCCAATGGTTTAAAGCAGCAAAGTTAACTATGAGAAAATCACTTTACGTAGAATCATGCAGTAAGTGCAAGCGTCCAGAATACGGGCGTTCCACGTCTTTTCAATTTATAGGCAATTTAGTGAGCCGCAAATTATTGTGATGAAGAGCGAGCGACTGACGCACTGAGATAATACTCTCACATTGTTTTAGTTATTACGTTATGGATTAAAAAAAGAACTATTATGATAAGATTCTCATAAGTTAGTTAACATAAAATACTGTTTCTAAAATTTATAATAATGAAGTGATAGACACAGCAGGAAAGAAGCCACTTAAATTTCAGTGATATTTCATAATTTCTTTTTTTTTATTATTAAAATAACTAAGTATTTAAGAAGTTAGACGAAAGAAGATATTAATCATTGTTAGATTTTTGGAATTAGATTTTTAAAACTAATTTACTCTGTATTTACTTTTTACTCTGTAGGATATATATATTGTCTACTAAGAATATTCTAGAAGAATAATGCACATTTATGCAAATATTTTCCCTTGCGACCACATCTTACTGTTCTAAAGTTAAGAAATACTAAGAACCTAGTCATTACTCACGAATCTAATTAACTAAATAAAAACTAAATAAGTTAGCTAATTTATAAAATGTCAATCATTTGTATAAAGTATTATTGTTTTTATTAGCTTGTTTGTTATCATAGATTAG
Source organism: Parascotia fuliginaria (assembly GCA_963082885.1). Lineage (NCBI taxonomy): Eukaryota > Metazoa > Arthropoda > Insecta > Lepidoptera > Erebidae > Parascotia > Parascotia fuliginaria. Next base: position 4,330,128 of record OY720196.1, on the reverse strand, counting down.
TGAGTTTTTATTCCGCCAACGATATGATAATTAATCATATCTATTCCAAATATTCATAGTTCCAAGAAGTTGCAACACCTCGGCTGATATTATTGTTATTAATTACAAAATACTTTATAATAGTTCTAAAATCGTTTACTTAACTTTTTTGACGGTAATTATACGAACAAATTTTAATTTTCTACAATTTCTTTAGGATGACCTACCGCAAAATAATCAATTAAGTACCTATTCAAATTTTTTTTTAATAGTAAAAATAATATTTAACATAAAGTTTCAGGCTAAACTAGAATAAAATTTTGTATTGTACTTTATTGTACTTTATTTACTTACAATTATTCTAAGCCTTGGTTTACTCGTCTCTATGTTTGGAAAAAGTATGCTTTTGAAAATTTTATCCAGTTATTCATGTTTATAAATACCTACGAAGAGAAAACTACATCACAACCTGATCATAATACAATAACTGTACATTACGTATTAAAATACAACGAATAATTATGTAAAATTAAACCACTGAGTACTAACTGATTACAGATATTTTTAAGGTAGTACGAGTTTAAACCCTCGTTTAGTAACAAACAAAACCAGTAGCAGATCTAAACTTTCTCTACAAGTTAAATATAAAAAATATGTGTATTTTTGTAGTTACTACACATTATACCTCGGTGTCAGTTCAGTCAATATTAGTATAGGTCAGACCCACCGCGGGTTCCGAGAAACGTGCTTACCCACTTTATTGAAAGGGATGAGGGATACTATATCTCTCGAATGTGTGAATTGAGAATGTCAGAAATTAATTTAATTTATTGGTCAAAAATAGTCCGTGATAAACGTAAAGTTTACATGTCCATAAAGGATAAACGTAAACGATCATTGTCTTAGGTGTACAAATATGTCTTTTCAAAATGAAAAATAATTGACAGTTGTTTTTGGACGAATAATTAAAAAAAAAATATTTTGACTGTGCACGAGGTTATTGATTCTATTCCCACAAGAGATAAGACTTAATCAATCCATAAATATAAATTGTTCTGAGTCTGGATGTACTTACGCTGGGTTCGTTGATTGCATGTTTATGCGTTTCCTAGCAAAGGAGATGTTTAAAAAAACAAAAGCAAGTGACTGATATAAACCCTGTTTATGCAAATTTTACCTACTAATGAATAATGATTAAACAATAAATTTTGCGAATATTGATAAGATTGATTTAAATCATTCATTAATTATCAAACTCAAATCTTAAAGACATTTTTTTTTGTTTTATAATAGCCTACTCAAGTAACTCCAACCCGCCTGATGGTAAGCAGTCAGTGGAATCTAGAAGTGGTGGCCACCACATACCATCTTCTTAAACTGCTGGTATGGTGGCCTCTACTATGGCGGCTGGGAATGGGGTTAGGGGAAGGGAATGAGGGAGGTGAGGAAAGAGGAAAGGGGGAAATTGGGCCTTCGGCGCTCTCACTCATCGAGCGAAACGCAGTAGTACGGATACTACTACTCTTACGTCGATGTTCTATGACAGGGTAGTACTCTCCGGACGATCCGGCCCATTCATGCTGAAACCAGCGTGGATCTACTAACGTCGATATTTTTTGAATTTTATTCCGTCTTAAAGTCAGTCAATAATAGTAAAACAAAAGTTAACCTAAGCGTAATTCTTACCAGTAACAGTTTGGCAACTACTTATTAGAATTGCTACATAGATTTTTTTTCATTGCCAAAGTGACAGACGAGTAAATAACCCACTTGATGGTAAGTATTAGGTACTAAAGACCTATTAATGTAAAATAACAGCAGTGGGTTAAGAAAATACCCAAAAATCCCGAAAGTCCTGGTTCTCCCGGTTCCAACTAATCCCGAAAATCCCGGGACGCAAAAAGAGCACCGGTTCTTTATTCCCTAGTAAGTAGTAACTGTCGTTCATGGACTTCTGCAATGCCAGGGACTCCGCGAAGCCGCTGCCTACCGTGATATTAATGCTCTCTTTAAGCCTTTAAAACTTTGAAGAAGTACTTACTGTTACATGTCATTGTTAATTAGAAGCAAATTGGTGTCAAATTTTAGACCGAGACCAAGGTCTAGACCACACAATATGAAATTTTATTTATATTCTTCGTACGATGACACAAACAAACTGACCACAATTACAGATCCCTAGTTATGTCGGGGTTAGAATAAACACAACACCTTATAATTTGTCTCGAGTCTTCACCGCAAGAGGACGCAGGTAGCCTTTTTAATATACGATGAATTATTTTTTGTTCTGTTTTTATATTACGTGAGTCATTTTCATCTCGTTCATTGGAGTTCGTGTATTTTAATAAACTCATTGTAAGATAACTGCTAAACTTGAATTAGCAGGATATCGTAACTTTGAGCTTAACTTTTCGTTAGATAGTTTCACAATCACGAGACAGAGTCTTAGCGTGGTTTTCTATCTAGCATTATGCTAACATTTTATTTCTTGTTCATTCTTCATTGTCGACGGCTAATAGAAAACCAGAATCTTTGTTTTGTCGTTCCTGTCTGTAAATTTTGACGATTCTATAATTTTTTTATAAAACTTAAGTCAATGTTACCGCGGTACAAGGCAACCCCTAATCAGCATACTCAAAAAATCTGTTATCACAAAATCTAACACGACCTTATATCTAAACCATTAATATGATAATCACCTAACCTATAAACTTAACACAATAAAATCTAAATATTCATCGCCCGAGGACTGGCCAGTCTACTTAATTTCTAAAGATATTGACCAGAGATCGGAGGCGAGATAGTTAACTATCGATCTATCGGAAATTCCTAAACCATTAAAAGAAAAGTTTATATACATTGTTTGGAATTAGTATAAAATGTAAATGCCTTCTAAAATACTTTAAAGGCGTTAAAACGGGAGACTACAACTCTACTAGTTACCTTATCAAATGTCACAGGTTTAATTCCCACGCCGCGCCCTACTGAGACAAATATATGCAAATAGTTCAGACTCAATATTCCAAATTATTTAATTAAGCGACACTCATGTATATTCTCTTGTGACAGGGGAGGGAGAAGGGGCAAAATTATTAAAATAATTAAAAAAATTATAGATACTAATGTTATAATGGCCACAAAGATTAAGTAATGTACCTTGTAACGAAATTTTATTTTTTATTAAATGCTAAAAAAAACCATGCTTAACTTCCCGAAACGACAGCACACTATTTGTTACACTCATGTTATCTATAATTCCACTATTTTCAAACGATGTGCAAATCAAACTCCAACTAAATAAATAGCCAACAGTTTTCGAAAAAAATAAAATCAGGAATGATCCCACAACTCAGTTTAAAAAAACTTAATGTAATTTTCACTGGTTTTAAAACAAAAGTTTTTTCCAAATGATTGATTACCTCAAGTTGCGCGTTTACCTACAGACCAATTACAAGATTTATCGACGACAAAAACTGTTGAGTAAAAACCAGTTTCCGATTAAGGAATGACGTATACGACGATAGTTATATACACTTTTACCTTTTCAACATTTTTTTTATACAACTTTGGTTACATACAAGCTTACGGCTTACCTGATGGTAAGTGGTAACCGTAATCTATAGACATAGCTGTGATTTCCAAGCATCGCAGAAGTAATAATGCTTAGAAAACACAATCAAGCCGTTGCCGATCATGGAGAAGGGGATGAGAAAGAAAAAGTGAAACGGAAGAGGACCGAGGGGGTATTTGGGCTGCCGGCGCTCTCACTCACCGAGTAAAACACATTAGCATGCAAACTATTAAACTTACATCGATCTTCTATGAGAGGGTAGTATTTTCCTGGTCGATCCGCCGCATTTATGTTGAAACCAGCGTGAATCTACTACCGTGTACCTGATAATAAGCAGTTGAGTCTAAGAGTAGATGTTCGAAGGTAGGCAGAGCTGCTAACACTCACTTTTTGCAGTTTATTAGCCAGGTACATTTTCATACTATGAACTATACATAAACCATTATCACTCTACCAGTGGCGTGCACTCCATATAGGCAGAAAGGCACTGCCTACCTTAATAATTGCTTAAAATCGCAATTTTAGGAACAAAATTAAATAATGCCTACCCTATTAAAATCTATAATGCCTACCCAGTCTAAAATCTCTGTGCACGCCACTGCACTCTACTCGACCTGAGGATCGCTTCCAAAACTTCTGCGTGGCAATTTATAAATAAAAGAATATCAAGCTGGTATGTTAGGCACGTGAAATAATAAAATATTATTGTTTACTTTGTAACTTTCGTTTTTGTATTTTATTGTTTTTCTTTTTTCATACTATTTACCATTATCATACGAGCCCGTTATTATCTCACTTCAGGGAAAGGCCTCTTCTCTATTATTTGTATGTCTGTAATCTGCTCAAGACAGTTTGACAATATCAGACATTTTTTTACTGGTTACCTCACGATGTCCTTATGTCAAAGACAAACTTACACTCATAATATTACATGTATATCAAACAAAGAAACCGATTTTTTTTTCTAATCTTCTAAATAATTGTCAAGTTTTCAGTTTATTAATTTTAAATTTATAATTGCTTTTCGATTTGAGAAGCAAGTTTATTTATTATTCGTTATCGTTCAGTGTACGACGATCTTTATTACGTAGGTGTTAATGTGGTTCTGTACACACAGCCTCATTTTAAGTGCGTTACAAAAAGCTTAATATTTTTTGATAAACGACTTTTGATAGCTGGAAGTAAAAATATATGCAGTAGATAGTACCTACTACCATTTATTTTAACGAATAGTTCAGAATTATATAGGCATTTTATAGTTATACTACCTGCCCGCGGCGCGGTTTCACCTGTGTATTTGCTTACTGCTCTGCTTCTGTCGACAGTAGCGTGATTTTACATAGTTTATAACCTTCCTCAAGAACTGGGCTATCAAACGCAAAAACAATTATTAAAATCCGACTGGTAGTTCCGGAGATAAGCGCGATCAAACAAACAAACAAACTCTTCCGCTTTATATAATAGTAAAGATTTAACAAGTCACCGAAAACCTGATGGTTAATCTTACAGGTAGTGTGATACTGTAAGTCCACTTAAATATAACTAATCGTCAACATTCCAAAGAGTATTTAACACGTATTTTTTAAATTCGAACTAGGTTCGCAGTTGGTCTCTAACGTGTCCATCTAACACCGAGTGGAAAAAGGAAAAATGCTGTACAATCGCACAGAAGAATACAATGGAAGACCTCTTCCATTATGGAAGATCTCCTCGTCTACCTAGACGAGGAGAGTCGACCCCAGATGATAAGAAAAGGTTTAAGACAAGAAGAAGTATTAGAGTAATACTACTTGACCGAACATGACTAACGACTGGAGTCCACGCATGAAATAGAGCTAAACACCTATAAAATAACAGATATACCCTCAGAACAGTGAAGTAGGATATACTTCTATCTAGCGTAAAAGATCGCAAAGGTCAAAGTCCAGAGTCAGCAAAAATAGTCTCACAACCAACTCAAATACAGCATATAGTTACATTATACCCAGTATAAAAAACTTAAGGGGAGAAACAGACAGTTAATGCGGTATAAAAACTAGTCAAAGCAACAAACACAATTATGTAAAGGTGTCAGCGAAACAAATTATAATATTGTACCCTCCACGGATCTCTAAATGTGTTTCAGTATCATCAACAGAAGACAAGTTATAGGATATAGCGTTTTTTTATAAAAAATATATATTTTGCCCGACTGCCGAAGTCAAGGAGGGTAATGTTTTTCGAGCTTATGTATGTCTTTTTCTTTGGCACGCTCTACAGCTTAAATGTATTTTAACATAAGAGGTGTAATTACATTCGTATTGATTGTGGGAGTGACCTATGGTATATAATATTGCGATATAGCATGCATATCAGCATGAAAAAAATTGGAATTGTTTCTTGTCAGTTTGGTTTGGCCTCTGATAGGGTTAAAAATTTCAATAATATATTTTGTCATACCAAAGATTTGATTTCTAAAATATAATATTACTTAAATGTCCCAATGCGTAGTGATAAACGCAAATTATTTTCTTTTCGGTTAACACCCAACTATATAAAGCCACCAAAAAGTCAAAACTTTAATTCATAACATCAATTTATTATAAAGTGCCCAAGGTAAGGGTTGAATATTTTAACACCCACATATCCCAAGAATGCGAGGGTTACCACGTTTAGAAGGTTATCGCGTGATCGATCATCGATAGATAGTTTATACTTCCAAAACGAATATTTAAAATCACGACCAGGTTACGAATTAAATTAAATAATAGACTTTGCAAATATCGTATATAGAATATCATATCGATAATAGGTCAATTTCATTTTAATCTTGATTGTATCAGAAATAAACAAACATTATTATAATATTATTTTGTTTAAAAATACCTCTGCCTTGCCTCTGACGCTGTTAAGAGCTGATTATCAGCACTGAAATGCTGAAAGACAGCATCGTTGTAAGTAGGTTCATCTATACATACAAACTGACATCAAACGTATATAATTTAATTTAGACAAGCAATATTACTTAACAGGACCTAATCCACCTATTAACATTAGGTTAAACCCCAGTTTAAAACTTGTATCATCAATTCAATCAGCTATCTGGGATATAGTTTATCCATAACTAGCAGACGTCACGCGGTTTCACCCGCGTGGTTCACGTTCCCGTGGGAGTACGAGGATAAAATATAGCTTTTAATACTCAGTGAGAATTTTTGAAATCGGTCCAATAGTGTTTGAATTTATTCGTTGCATACAAAAATACTAATCTTTCCTCTTTATAATTTTAAAGGCCATTTCCCCGCTACCACTTATAATATAAACCGCGTACGTAATGCAAGTGTAAAAAGCTCGTTAATCTAAGACGACGAGTCTAATTGTGTACGCATATCAAGTTCCAATTAGAACTGCGATATAATGACATAAATAATAGCTACATAGAGGGTAATCGAAAATTGACTGTGTGACAAAGATAGCTTTACGTAAAACAAGTATGAGGGATAAAGATAGTGCTAGGATTGTATGCAAAAAGTTTTTACACATGTAATACCAATCCAAAAATTGTTGTATTTGAAAAATGTGATGATACTCACACGAAGAACACTTGTGAAAGCGGCAAACTATACTTAACATTACACACTATAAAGAGGAATGGAAAGGTAGGCAAGGGCTTTAAAGGGGAACAGGCAAATATGGTGCAATAATGGGTGCAACGTAGTATGAACATAAGAATACCTGAGCAAAATAGGAATGGTCGTTCAGGCAAAGATTTACGCTAATCAAAGCTCAGGTAATAAAAGGTCACCAAATCCCATATTGATCAAACACAAAATCTCGAAACCTTTATCAAGTTGATATTAAGGAGGAATTTAGTTAAGTAGTTTATACGTAGACATCATTTAAGTACGGATTTTTCAAATTATTAAACTCGACGATCGTCATTATAACTAGAAAAATTATAGAAACTTCGGCTTCTGCCATTATCTTAGATATACGAGTATTACAATCAGGGTCAGCTAAACGTACTCTCCAAGGTCAGGAGAGATCAGTATTTTACACATATAGTGGTTAGGTACCTATTCTTCACTAACCATCGCGATAGTGACTGATGGTCTGGAAAAGTCTACAATGACTAGAAAATATTATAAGTAATAGGCTATATATATTCTAGAATCGTCTAAAAACGTCGACCTCCGTAGTATAGTATAAAAAGTGCGGTTTCGGACATCAAATGGTGTTTATTTGTAGATCTTTTAGTATATGGAATGCTGGAGGAAGTATGAATCGAAATATCAATCTGATGGTTCCGTAATAAGATGGCGGTTAAAACGGGTCGCTGACGTTTCGGACACAATATGTTCGGACACAGTGGCCGAATTGACACTTTTAAATTTTATTTTCTCTGTCGTTTCGGACACTGCCTATTCATAGTAGCTGCTTAGTACAGCCAGAAAAAAAGGTTTAAATAAAATGTGCATAAAAATCTTTTTACATTTTTTTTAAATTTTTTACCTGTATAAAATATATGTCGCATGCTTTAAAATATATTAGGCGGAAGAAAAGGATTTCAACATTAAGGTATGGCTGGATGTTTTTTTCTAACCGTACAAAACAGGATATTTTATTAGTGTCTAAAACGTCAGTAAAAACATTTTAAAAAAAATATTTTGTCGATTGGGTCAAAGTGTCCAAACATTTTGTGTCCGAAACGTCACCCACTCGTTAAAACGATGATCAAACCAATGCCATTATGGGTAGGTATGCTTTCCACGAACGAGGCAAATGTTAGTAAGTTGTGTAATCCACGATTTGTTTTTTTTGAGAGTCCGCATCGAGACCGAATTTTGTCATTGTTCTAAATAAGAAGTTTAACAAATGTAAAACTGCAGAAGCAGCCTAAGAATAAACTCTTGAGTAGTAAAAAGTTGTATATCAAAGCACTACGCAAGTTACGTCAGACAGCATTATTAGCAGGCTAAACCGGACGGGTAAAAGAGTCCATACATTTGTATAGTTTTCTGTCTGATGGTTCTTGCAATCTAGATCTATCTAGATTGTCACGCCAGTGTTTCCTAAGCCAGCATTCTCATGAAGCTCCCGGTACCCATATGTAACTTTCTTTAAAGAACCCTAATAAATCTCTAGACATAATTGCAATCCACGGTTATCAGCAAGTTTATCGACTTAACAATTATTAGTATTAAACTGTGTCGATGGCGTGTTCATGTGTAATGGTATTTAATTCTATGCAAATATTGATGAGTGTGATTCGAATCAGGTCTTTGACACTGGACAGTTAATTAAATTATCCTTTGATTGAATAAGTGTTAAAATCTTTTTCTTTCTATTCTTTTCCTTTATAATCAAACTTAGATTTTTGTGACCCAATAAGTCTTCACCCTGACCGCAGCAGCGAAGGCATACATAAGCTCCTCTGGCGTGCATGTCGCCGGGCATGCAGGGAATGAAATTAAGTGGGCCATAGTTGGTGAAGTCAGTTTTCAATAAGAATTTGGGATAATAATAAAATAATTTCCTGTATCTAGGATAATTTATAAGGTTAGCATATGATATCACAACTATCACGCTCTGGTCGTATGTGAATAAGACTGTCACAAGAGCGTTTGCAACAAACTAAAAGAGACTTTCTCAGCAGAGAGTAAATTCAGGCTATGGATTATGATGACGTTGATGTTGACCAGTATCCAGTATGTTTTGTAGGCAGAAATATCAGCAACAAATGGCATAAAGGTTTAAAAGGAATTGGGAATGCCGGCTTACTGAGCCCTTCCAGGCACCAAGAGGTCATCCAACCACGGATTGATTACGTTAGGCAATTGCTTGGCTACGATTATTTATTATATTTACGAAGAGCATTATCTATTCAGTATGATTATGAGCAGAGGAGATATTTTATACAAGTCTTAACTGTTTAAATCATCTTAAAAACCTTATATTTTAGTATCACAATATTAATACCTAATTTGTATACACAAATATGAAATCTAGGCAAATTAAACACAGCAGTTTAAGAAATACATACTGACATACAAGCAAACAGCGGCTTGAACTACAAATTACATGTTTTCAACTGCTTCTAATATGTAATACTATTTTATTAGAGCGGATGTGTTTAGTGTTTATGGTCTAACCAAACCTCTTAACATTTCTTCATAAATAAATTAATTGCTGGCTTTTTATAAAAGGTGGCGTTGACCTCCCGATTTATATTTTTGTACTAGATGGCATTGAAGTAATTTTACATCATCTTGCATCACGTCCGTCTTTTGCAGAAGGGGTAGGCAGAAGTATGACATCTAAGTGCTACGTTGGATCCTATGATGAACTGAACCGTAGTAGGGAGGCTAGTACTACGAGTAATAGGAGTTCTAGGTAAGAAATAATTAAAATTAAGTCTACAATAACGAGTTTTTTATTTTATTTCACATTCGGCACCTGTATATATATTAACAAGAAGAATAAATATTTAATAACGCATATAATTGATCTGACTGTAATTTAAAATCGAATTTATTGCTTCTTTGATTTTATTTTATCATGTAACATAATAATAACGTCACCCAGGACACTGTTTAATGGATATCTATCCAAGGCAATGGATTTACGTAGGATTTGGGACATAATAATTAATTTATAACTATAAATAATATTTTATTACAAGGTATGCTTATTAATTCATAATTCATTAAATGAGACATAATTTATTTATAGAATGAAACTGACAACCAGTCAACTTTATTGTAATTGGTCTTTTGGAAATCGTTGGCAAAGGACTGGACTTATAATAAGATAAAAGACGTCCACTGTTGGACATAGACTTCCCCAAGCAACTTCATTTTGAAGGGTCGTGAGATAAATCTACTCTGTGAGGGTCGACAACTTTAATAATTTTATATATAATAAAAAAAAATTAAAAGTCGCCATAAAAATTTTATGCAAGCATTTTATGGACTATCGACGGAATATGGACATTGTCTGAATTAAACGATTTATTATTATTATTATATTTTTTACACAATTTTGAATATCACAATAAGTTTTGGCGTCAAAAATTTTGAGCATAAAGGTTACCCAAACCTAAAGCCGAATCCAAAAATAGGCAGCAAAGTCACTATAACAATTCAACATTCTTTATTGTACGTCATTTCGTTATATTCTTTTTACTGGTTTGGCCGGCAGGGTCGTGGCAAACTGATCAGATTAGGACTCCAACCGGTTTCTCGAAAACATCCCAAAGAAAAAAATAACAAAAAAAAACACTAATAACAACAAATAACGAGCTGCGGTCAGTGATGGACGGGTGTCGATAGACACGTGAGAAATGTTATCGATAAACAGACATCGATGTAATGGCGTGACGCAATCCTAGTACGTTATGATAAATTGCTGGGATCCGTTATCGTTTTCGATGACAGATGCGATACGTTTAATATATTCTGAAACATCTCTATGTAGTAAATTGATTTTTAACAAGTTGAAATTAAACTGAGCAGCTCTTGCGTTCCTGTGGGTGTAAGTATTAATCTTTATAGTCATAAAAGCGTTTTGATGGTACGCATCGTCAATCGACTATAAATTTAAACCGTTAGTGCGTAGTAATAGATATTAAGTGTCGTCATAAATATGAATATAATTCTTCATTATACTGTTTAATATATGTGAGAGGTAATTAATCATAACTGCTTAAAAATAGCCAAAATAAACCGAGCTTACGATTCTTAGTAACGTACAAAGTAAAGTTGTTAATTAGACACATTACATAGTCATATGCGTGTTCCCAATCTATACTAAATGTATAAAGTTGAACGTGACAACACTATTCTTAGCTCCGTTGGTGTGTTAAGTCTACTCTATTTTTACCGATAAGATTTTAATACCAAATCAATTGATGATTTATCGATAAGGTCCCATCCTTATAAAGGTGGGGCAAGATGAAATTATACGAAAATATTGTAACGATAGTGACAGATGATTATAAGCTGGCGATAAAACATACATAATTCGGAGTTAATAGCCCTCGGGTAAGGAGTTAAGTTGAGCTTCTACGGCCGACGGATAAGGTGGGAAATAGTTGAAAGAAACAAGGTTTTAGGCGTCAATTATTATCACTTCTTGTTAGTCTTTATAAACATACACATCATAAGCATCGTGCTAGGGATGTGTAGAGAATTTTTTTTTGCTTTTTTTTAATTTTTACAAGATAACGCATGTATATACTTTACAAATTTAAAATATGCGACTATTAGATTTCCTACTACGCCAAAGATCACTTACTAAAATTAACTAGCTATAAAAACTCCCTAATAACATTTATGGATCACCCAAATATAAGTCTCAAAATAGACAAACATGTCAAGTGTGAAGTGTAAAATTGAAATATCCTAAGTGAATAATATACTAACTATAGTAAATATCCACTCTGTTATTTTAAGATGCTTAAAATAACAGAGTGATATTTTCCAATAAACTGAACAAGCTTTAAGTTACAGAAATGTCTTTCATGTAGTTAATAGAAATGCTGTCGGTTAGCAGAACCTTTACAGTTGGTTAGAAAAGTAAGAACCTTTTATAGCATAACTAACTACTTGTGACTTGTGACTTGCGAGCTGAGTCAACTCAGCTCGCAAGTCACAAGACACAAACTCAGAGCCAATTATACAACTATACTATTATATAAGTAAATAATAAAATCGAAAATGAAATATTCAAACTATTACGGTTATTAACTCGATTCACCCGCTCGCTGGGAAGCTTTATCTAATAACCTGTAATTCTCTCATAGCTAATTCAAAATCAATTACACATCTCTAGTTGAAGTCATCGATATTATCGATAATAATCGTGTACGTCCCTACGTGATGGTGTAAAGATGCCATAATTTATAATAAGCGTTTTATGTGGTGTGTTGGAATGACTAATTAATATAAGTTTAAGATACCGTGTGGGATAGTTTGATCAAACGATTTATTAGTTCATAAGTCTGAGATTACTTCTGCACAATTAATCTTTAAATAGTATACAAAATAAGCCGCCATAGTGGAGGCCACCATACCAGTAGTTTGGCTTTTGGAATGGTGTCCGCCACTTCTGGATTCCACTTACTGCTTATCATCAGGCAGAGTGGAATCACTTTGGTAGGCAAATATAAAAAAAAAAAAAACAACAAATTCTCTCTTTTCATTTTTCTGTATTCCGCTAATTTCTCAATCACGCAACGGATTTTCATACTGTTTGCACTATATCGTTTAAAGAGTTTGTTTCCGGAAGGTTATATGCATATAGTATAGAAAGGCCTATGAATGCCTCTGTGGTTCGGTGGCACTGTGTACAGATTCAGATTAGGTCTCGGGTTGGATCCTCGGGTCAGGTAACGTGGTATTGGGTTTTACTGTCAAAAATTCTTAATATTAGCCAGAGTCTAGAATTGTGCCCGATAAATGGCAACAGGCTCGTTCCCTGTTATATGGGACCTGAAATAATAAATGGCAAAAAGGCCCGAAGTTATGTATGTAGGTTTTACGTCATAAAATATCCATATAATTTCAACATCGACATGGAGAATATTGTAGTCACGATGACTGGACTAAGTCTAGATGTTCGTGATTATCTGTCTGACCCACAGCTTGTGGAGATCGAACTTTCTCAGCACTACCAAAACCATTCGGACAGTTATAAGATTTTTCCTTTTAAAGATGATGCCTAATACCATAATATTGCAAGTCTACAAGCTCTGAACGGTAAAATTAATAAATATAACAATAAATATAGTTTATTTCAAGATTGCAAAACTTTATTTCGACACCACTAATCCTCTACATAAATCATACAAGTAAAACCTATGTTTATTTAATCATATCCTAATTTATTACACTTATATTAGTAATAAATTATTATAGGTTAAATCAATGAATATTTGCTAAAGTTTGGTCGTTTCTTTGCTCTTTAGTGCCGCACCTGTTAAGGTTACGGATAAAAAGCAAAGAAGCTTTTTATTAAATCCGGTTTTCAGTGTCATATATTAGTATGTAATTCCAACATTACAGATATCATTAGGAGGGCCTTCGACTCTTGTCCAGTCCGAAAACTAAGAACGAAAACATTGTATATTGTAGCGGTTTGTTGTCCCTTAATCCATACTAATATTTTAATGGTAAAGTAACTCTGTCTGTCTGTCTGTCACGCTTTGACGTCTAAACCACTGAACCGATTTTGACAAAATTCGTTATAGAGATAAATTAGACCTCAAGGAACAACATAGGCTATCTTTTATCGTTAAAAATGGCTTGAAGGAGTTGAAATAGGGGTGATATTTTTTTATGAAAAATTGACAATGTAAAACAGAAATAATAATATAACCGACACTCACGCGGGCGGAGCTGCAGGCAACAGCTAGTATAAATTAATTAAGCCTCTCGCGTGAAGTTAACGCTACAACACATTACCTGGTATTCCTTTAGCCGCTTCTTAGGATCCTGACAGAAAGAAATAGGTTGGTCCATATTCTAGATCAGAAACTAGGAAAACCAGACTTTACTACTGATTAACTCACACGCGCAAAAAGCTAACAGCGTAATAATGTTCAAAGACAAGTAGCGTCACGATAAGTAACTTTTCCGCGGTATTTCTTGAAGCGCACTAAAAGTAGTCCTCGAAACTCATCAAGTGCGCAAACAAAAAAAAAATATTGCTACTACTGGCGCGTTTCGAGGACTACTTTTTCGTGCGCTTCAATTTGGTGCGTTTTAAAGTTGCTGCGCTTTAAGGAATACACTTTTTTATATAATATAATATTTCTATATAATGTAGTGATGTATTGATTTGTACTTACCGAATACAGGATTCAGATCCGACTTTACCGATAGTTTACCGGGGTAAGGCTCGCCGGACTTCTCCTAGAAAAGAAAGAAACGAAAATTAGCTTGAAATTGTTTAAGAACAGATTTCCAAATATACATAACTGCACCTTGTGGCTTCGCCCGCGCGGAAATTGGTATAACTCGGGCACCAGAGCGATTTTCGGGATGAAAAGTAGCCGTCTCCGACACCGAATCTATTTACACACCAATCATCGAAATCGGTTCAGCCGTATAGGCGCTGAGTGGTAACAAACACACACACAAACTTTCGCATTTATAATATTAATAGGATAATAATGCTAATCTGTTATTATCCCACTGCACGGAAAGGCCTCTTCTCATACAGAGAAGGCATGAGTATCGATCGCCACGCTTGCTCAATGCTGACTAGCTATTTCAGACTATTTTTTAAGTCCAGGGGGCCTACCACTACCTCTTATGGCAGTATTAGTTTAGCCTTTGTGTTTTGTCTTTTTCTTTTGTACTATCAAAAACAAGGATAGAGACAATGTAAGGTTATAATAAGATTCCTTTAAGAGGTTGTGTTAGAGCCCCAGATTTCTTCACGACGTTTTCCTCTTCCGTACGTCAGAAATGTTTAAGATACACTTAGAAAGTATACATAAAATCATCATCATTGTAGATTAACATCCATAATCATATCATATCATATTTTTGGTATGTTAGTAGATAAGGGTTTGGGAGGTGGTTTGACGATCGCAAATTGGACTTTTGTTGGATAATTTCTTTGTATATGTTAACTTGAATGTCATCATTTGGTCACGAAAGGAACATTAACATGCTTTTAATTTTCAAAACACTAAATAATAAATCACTCGCACAAATCTAACTAAAGAGATTCGATCACACGGCCACTTCCCAATAAAATCGTAGTACTTCCGCTTATGGTAGGAATGCCATATCCTCAATCTATATACTTTTGGGGTCAACAGACCGATTGAAATCACTACACCTTGTTTTATTAGGGAGGTAGGTATTATGGTAGCTTTAGGTAAACGACGTTTTCTTTTGAAAAGCTCTTTGTTTTACTTATTTCTATAGTTTACTGGGCTTCATAGCAGTTGAAAATATATTAATGCTTTCAAAGAAATTACTTACCCCAGTTTCTGAAACGCTGATCAACGAAAAATTAACTAATCAACTGTTAAATCTCATGTGAAGTACCTAAAATCATGCTAAAAGCATGGATATTTGGCATAATTTGATCTAATTAGTTACGAATTAGATCAAATTTAATTAATAATTTATGTTTTTAGCAACCGAAATAGTACTTTACATGAGATTTAACAGTTGATTAGTTAATTTTACGTTGATCAGTTTTTCAGAAACTGGGGGTTAATGTCTAATTAAGATGAAATTGCTATTAGTAATTCGCACCGAAAGGATAGTTATTTGAAAATATTATTGCTAGCATTAAATTGTAATTGATTACCTATAAATGGAAAGACCCAATCGACTTTGGATTTCTTATAAGTATATTAAAACTCCTTCCTTAACACGTGTGCCTTATAGGAGTAGGTAGGAGGGTTTTACTTCAGTAATAAAAAGCCGATATTTGTCATAAAATCAGTAGAGTATTTTCGTTTATATGAACAAAAATAGTTGTACAGAGTATAAAATGCAACTCATAAATTCCATATCCCGCCGAGGTAGTTCCTTTTCAATGAAACATAATATATTATTATCGTCACGCTTTTTTTTCAAAGGAGATAAACAGTAGTGTTAAACACTCACTTTTCGCCAGCTATTATTATTTGTTGGGCTCGATGCAACTTCAAAATTTTAGACTTTATCCTTTCAGCTGTGGAGCCTATAAATGTCAATTGCGCACATATGTGGCGCTAATTACCGCGAATTGCGAAAATTCAAATTTCGCAACGCAGCAATTTTAATTTCGCGATATCTCCCAATTTTCAAAGAGGAGCTAAAAAGGGAGTCAAGTCCCGTTACGCCTTCTACCAACAGATGAATAAAAGGGACTATAGTCCCTTTTGGTCTACAAGAAAAATTTTTTTTGTTTATTTTTTTTTAAAAAGTAGGTATTTTATGACGTCTCAAATTACATAAATATTTATTATTTAAAAAAAATACCCGTAATCGAAAAAGTTAATGTTTTAAATACATAAACATACATTAATCTCATATTCAATAAACAATAACATTCCTTGACATTAATTATTTCACAATGAGACCTTATCAAAGCCGTAACCCGACACCCGAGCGTAATCCGATCGCTAACGTAAACAATAGGGTCCGTTGTTTATAAATTCTAAGAATACTTACAACATCTGGCATCCCGGCATCATCAATATCCATTGTGTAGTTTGGTTCACACACTTTTTACACACACAGTTAGCAGCTATTACAAGTGCTTACTTTATTAGTTCGACGAAATAACAAAACACTTGAACCACTTAAAAAAAAACAAGGGTCCTTGACAAAAAAAAGGTTCCATGACTTTATTACGATAGCGTTGTTTTCAAATAAAACATAACACTTCACAATAAGATAAGATTTCCAACATGTTGGGTTAAAAACAATACTGGCTACTATATAAAAAACTTAAGAAGTCAACAACAAAGGAGAACGAAAGAAATCTCTCGCGCGCGTAAACATAACTGCCTGACTTTTTTACTTAAAACGTCAAAGTCTATGAATGTAGTAGTGTTGGGTATCGTTATAATGTGAATTTAGTCGACTATTACCGTAAAAAATTCGGTTATATTCGGACGAGAATATAAGGAGTAATAGCGATTTTAGAGTTAATTCGATAATTCGACGGCGGCCATTTTGAATCGACCCCGAGAGGGTGTCGCCACAGATGCGGGTTTTTTGACAGACACCCCGAGAGGGTGTCCCCACAGACGAGGGGTTATACTGAGATGCCGTCGATTGAAAATAGTACATGAGTATTAAGCCCGGGACCAGTGAGGTAATTCACAGTCGCCAAATCATCAAAACAATCCTTCCATATCATATCCATCTGTTTATTATCGCTTCTAATAGTTTCTATTGGTAATATCTTACAACTTAGAGAATAGTGTCTAATGTCCGTCTGTTAACGGAGGGTCGTAATTGGATAAGTCAGAATCAGTTTACCCCACTCGTACGTGTTTACCCCAAATCAAGGGTAAATGATTTCCTCGATTGCCGGTAATTTTTACGTGAGATTACACATGTTTGTGTTAAACTGTTTGTCTGTTTATTGAAGGGATCGTTGAGTACTTTTAGTGATTCGTTGGAAAATAGAAAATGTTTGTATTTATTCATTATTATTATTAAAGCATTATTTATGTTTTTAGTAGGTTTAGACAGTTGGAGAAGCATTAAAGTTTAGGTCCTTTTTTTTTTTCTTAAAGATTAATTTTATTATTTTCCAATCAGAAACATCCAGCCAGGGAACTCTACAGAAAACTGCAGTCATTTGTCATGGTCGCCGGTATAGAAACTCTAGAATATGAAAGCACGCCATATCTTCCCGTGGATGTCGTAAAATATGACAAAGTAATAGGTAACGGAAAGCTGCGTTACCTGCGTGATAAATAATATCTTACTGCCTTCACCAATCCGCCTGCTAAGCGCAGAGACTACTGCAAATACCTTTAATTGTAAGAAGCTACGAGTATGTCTAGCAGTAGACGCCTAAAGATAAAACAAACAATTACTTAACATCCCGTATATATAATAATATTAATATAATAATAATATTAATAATATTAATAATAATAATAATATTAATATTCTACCACATTCACACAACGCCATCTAGCCCCAAATTAAGCAATTATATTTGCTTGTGTTATGGGTACTAAACAACTGATATACTACTTATATACGTTTTT
Source organism: Parascotia fuliginaria (assembly GCA_963082885.1). NCBI lineage: Eukaryota > Metazoa > Arthropoda > Insecta > Lepidoptera > Erebidae > Parascotia > Parascotia fuliginaria. Next base: position 4,311,859 of record OY720196.1, on the reverse strand, counting down.
TTTTGTAAATACATACATATTATAGATAAATTACACCCAGACACAGAACAAACAATCATGCTCATCACACAAAGATTTGTCCTGGGTGGGAATCGAACCCACGACCTCCGGCTTAGCAGTCAGGGTCACTAACCACTAGACCAACAGGCCAGTCATTCGTATATTCCACGAAAATACACAAAATATAGTCCAAGCATAACTTGTCAACACAAACTCCAACACTAAACAAAACCAACTTAGCCCAATACTTCAAACTTAAACCAATATCAGTAATTAAAACTGTTTTGACGTACAAACGTTGACAAACCAGCTCGGTAACAAGAAAATAATCAACACTTCACAAAAAAAAACGTATAAACTCAGGGCTGCCACAACTAAGTAATTGATATAAGGGAATTTCCTTCAAGGGTCAGATGTAATTGGTAGCCCCGGGCAAGCAGCCCATTGACCGTTTATTGCGTATTAGGGCTGTTACGTTAATATTACGATGTGTAATTGATGTTACTTTTATATATAATGTTTAGAATCAATCTATACGGAATATAGAAGATATGGCTAAATTTAAAAAAGAATAATTAAAATTACTACGCACAAAAACATATTACACAGTGAAGGAATATTTAAACTGATAATTTATAACTAAAAAAATTTGTTATCTGATTTACATTTATATAAGAGTAATATTGTTATACTACCTACTGCTATATGTTCTTACTTATCACATTAATTGTACGTCACTGACAACAAGACATAGCGATCAATATATTTTAAGGTAACATCTGTATTTTACCTATGATCTACAAATAAATCATTTGAATTTGAATTACATAATTTTTGTTTTACAAGTAATAGGATATTTTACTGTTTATGAGATTTTATTTTAAGCTAACATCTGTATTTTACCTATGATCTACAAATAAATCATTTGAATTTGAATCACATAATTTTTGTTTTACAAGTAATAATATTTTACTGTTTACGAGATTTTTTTTTAAATATGTTATTGTGATAGTTTAGGCAAAAAGCAGTCCGGAAACCTTAGTTTTAGTTCACGAAATAGCAAATTTTAAAATTCAAATCTAAGGTTTCAGCTTTTTAATCTGTTTCTTATCACCATTAAATAGTAGTCGCCATGTTATTACGTCATACGGTGTGTGTGTGTGCGTGTGCGTGTGCGTGTGCGTGCGCGTGCGCGTGTGCGTGTGCGTGTGCGTGAGCGTGTGCGTGTGCGTGTGCGTGTGTTGCGTGTGTGTTGCGTGTGTGTTGCGTGTGTGTTGCGTGTGTGTTGCGTGTGTGTTGCATGTGTGTTGCGTGTGTGTTGCGTGTGTGTTGCGTGTGTGTTGCGTGTGTGTTGCGTGTGGGTTGCGTGTGTGTTGCTTGTGTGTTGCGTGTGTGTTGCGTGCGTGCGTGCGTGCGTGCATGCGTGCGTGCATGCGTGCGTGCGTGTGTGCGTGTGTGTGTTTGTGTGTGTGTGGCTGTGTGTGTGGCTGTGTGTGTGGGTGTGTCTGGCGTGGATGTGTCTGGCGTGCGTGCGTGCGTGCGTGCATGCGTGCGTGCGTGCGTGTACCGATTTCGGTGAAAATTGGTATACCAATTGAATCAGTGCCGGAGACGGACATAGGACTTTTTATCCCGAAAATCGGTCTGGTTACCGAGTTACATTAACTAAACACATACCACTTTCCGCGCGGGCGAAGCTGCAGGGCGAAGCTAGTATAAAAATAAATCAGCTTTGGAGCACCATGCGCCAGCCCTACCTGCTCCCTCGGACATTACAGCAATCGTAGGACTCATCGTATGTCACTGTTATGTTCACAAGACGACCTCAATTGCTTTCTTATCACGGCTTTAATACATCCTTCACGCTTACGTGTAAAGGAATAAACAGAGATAGATTTTTGAAAAACTTATTGCTATGCTTTTCATACAAGAAAAAATTCTTATACGATAATTTAAGTACAAGACAGTGTACTATTCTTTTAATTGTGAGCTTAAAGTATGTTTTAAAACGATATTAATTACTTTGTCAAGGTAAGGTAAGAAAAGCACAGATATTACTGTAAAGTTCTTACTTCATTATCATTTTTATCAGTAGATATAAATAGGGCAGAACTTCCACATTACCTTATGTACATTACGTACATTTTAAATGATAAATGTATCTACCATTGAATGATAAATTTTTTACTAGTTATTTTATATAAAAAAACAACCATTCTACCTTGTCTGACATTCGTCGTCAGCTACGGACATCTAGATGCAATGATAAAACTAATTAAGGCCCTATAAAGGAAGTAATTGATGGTCACCGTAACAGCCGCAAGTTCGATGACTTAAGAAAAAAATTGTGGACAACAACTACCCTTTAATTACAATTAACATACGACTGATGCGTGTAACGATATTCTATTGATTAATTAATAAGACTGTTTTTACAGATGTCTAAATAATAGGTACTATATAAAGTTGCTGTCCTTTCTCTGCTTATTTCTAAACCACGCAATGCATTTTAATATAATTTTCACTATCGTTTAGATAAAATAAACTTTTTCTTTCATTCATTAATTTCTTTCAAAAGGTTTACATACTTATAATATAAAAGAGAAAACCAAATTTCAACGGTTTGTAATCACGTCGCAAAAAACATAAATATACGTAGTTACTATGCAGGAGCGAATCGCTAGAATAAAATAGGATATTTTTAATTGCACACCACATTTTATAAAACAAATAAAAGGACAGCACAACATTGGTCTTATAAAAAAAATAATAATATTCGGAACACTTTTTCAATATCCTCACACCTTTGCAAACATGTTTTGGATGTTTTAATAGTGTGTTAAAATGACTCATTAGAAATTGTAAAATGACCTTTATAATGTCAACAGATCACTCAGTCAGTAGAAAGAAGACGTAAGTTACCTACCTATCTACTATTCTTTAAAAAAATTGTATCATTGCTATAACCTTTTTGTATTACAAAGTTTATTTTCAAACAGATGTCAGATGAGATGCAATTGAAGGCTTTTAGAGTCAACTTTAATAACAGATATGGAATGACATTTGTGGAAAATAGCAGAACGATAACCACCTTTAGTACACATGTAGAGAATTTAAATAAAAAATGCCGATATCAATGTATATTTCAAGTTTAATAGTGTGTCTCTTAATTAAGTTAATTAATATTGTCAATTTAAGATGGTATCAAGAACAGTTACACGCGTTATACAGTAGTTAAATAAGGGAAATGGTTCTGAGGTTATAAGACATCCGCAATGATGCGTTGGCTATTTCCACATTAATAATCAGATTTGAAAAAAGCTGTTGTCTGATTTGTTGCATTATCTCGTTTAACAAGGTTCTTTCGCAGTATTCGATTCTCCCACGCCAGTATGTCTCTGGAAGAACTGTCTGTTGTGGTTTTTCACGGTCGCCTGTTCTGAGGTCGCTATGACATAAACCAGATATGAAGAGGAAATACGAATATTTATTCGGCAGGAAATTTAGATTCATCAGAAGCCCATGTGTATCTTAATAACTACTGCCAATTACGTTCCATAATTGTGACATTGGACACCATCTTTTAAACATATTTGTCACGCAAAAAGCTAGCTACTGTAAATAGTGCTGACCGCTTCGATAACAAACAGATACTAAATACCGATACCAGATTTAAAATATCAATTTATCGAATATGTACTTTAATTATCAGATTAAATTTAAAAATCATTTGCTTGTAATTCCATTTTTTATCTAGTTTACAATCAATTTGCTACCTTGGTACACAACGCAATCTATGTCATGTTTTCTTTTCGATCTCCAAATTTAAATGGTGTGTCGCATAATCGCTGTATCTTTCTGTCTGTTATTCGCTAAACTTTCATAAGTCACGCAACGAGTTTTGATACATTTTTTACTATCTTAAAGAGATTTTTTTGCCGGAAGGTTTATATTTAAAATACAAACATAATTATTATAGTAGAAAAAAGAGAGATTATCATTTTGTATTCATATCCTATAAAAAATTAGTACTTTAGTACACAGACACACAAGCTCGGTCGAGTTAAATAGTTACTTCGCTAGTAAGTTAAATAAAACTAATCTTGTAATCACAATATCTTAATCCTCAGCCGGCAGTGATCGATGCCGTAACAAATAAGGACTTTATCTAGTTTTGTAGCTGAACACAAATCCATTTCATACTGATAAACTAGCTTATCTTAGCGTGTAGTCGTCATAATCTAGTGCATCGCAGTCAATGTAGGTTATGTAAACTGTTTATTGATCACTAAATCTATGCAGTAGTTTTTTTATTGGAGCACAATATTTATGAGACGTAGTGTTTGCTCCCTACACAACGAGAGTTCAAGAAAGAAAATCACGGTTGAATAAATATATAAATGACTTTTTAGTCGTATATTTAACTACACTATTTTCAGATTGGGTATAACTACGATGTTTCCAGAATCTAAATAACTATCTTATCTAAAAGCATAATTGATACAGATTATGTTTTTATTATAAGTAGAATCGATTAATATTCAAAATATGAGATTGTAATGCAAATTAATGCAGTTAAACAGTTACTTAGTCAGTATCATTTAAAAAGTGGTAGACATACAATTTTCGTGTACACAAGTCATAATAATTAATACTATTTTACATACTTAAAACTAAATATAAAGAATATATAAAAAAAATATTGGGCTAAGTTGTTAAGTGTATAATAAAAAAGCCATCATGGCCTAATGGCTACGGTTATCTGTTATTAATGGTTGCGACACCCACGGGAAGGATTCGGATTCTACCATATTCTAGACTGCAGCAGATACGGTCATAGGCAAAAGTATAGGTAGTAATAAAATATATCTAGCGAAAAAAAAACCAAAGGTCGAAATGCTGACCTTACGGATGGTAGTTCTACTATTAACAGTCCAACAAGATAAAGAAGTGTATAATAATTCCAATTGGATATTATCAGATCATGAAATCGATGTTCCAAAACACGTAACTACAAGCATATATAAATGTAACGATTTTCGATAAGATGAACTTAAACAACACTAACACTTCTTGTTATAACATTAAAAATGTACCAAACTAGTGTTTAGCCCATGTTAATTGGGTACCAAAATTTGGTATTCCTTGTACCCAATTATACAAAATGGAGGTAATCACCGTCAATAATATCAAATATACAAGTGGTCGTCATATGGGTCACCTGTCAGCCTGTCATCATAATGTTGAGTAGGTATAATTATAAAAAAAACAACGCAACGGAACTGACCTTGTGACAAATACTTAAACATTATTCAAACATTTTCAAAGAGAGAGACAGTCACGCAGATATATGAGAATCGACCCCAGGTCGAGTGTATAAGAGAGTGTGATATGAAATAAATCAGAAGTACAATATTTTACATACGTATACACATTGTGAGTCAAAAAAATTCCATTGACTTTTCGGGTCTCCCCTGCCAAATCGGTAATCTCTGGACGAAAGCGAATCAGGATCGGATATCATTATATTTATAAGTGATAATGCAAATTGGCGAGGTAAAACAAAAAAATCGAATCGTTATTGCATAACCTCGAAATAATTGATATAATAATAACAATAATACCAGCCTGTTTATTGTCCCACTGCAGGGCAAAGCCCTCTTCTCATATAGAGAAGGCATGAGCATTAATCACCACGATTGCTCAAGGCGGATTGGCAATTACAGACTTTTAGTCCAGGTTTCCTCACGATGTTTTCCTTCACCGTCAGTCAGAAATGTCCAAGATAAACTTGGAAAGTGCATATGATTTGAAATTTCACATTGGTACTTGCCCGGATTCGAAGTAAAAAATAATTGATACTGTTATTAAAATCTGATAAATTTAACAGTAATAAGTGATATCAAAATAATTGACTTTTCAATTTTTGTATCATATTATAATTGTTTATTTGGTACCCGTGGTGTAATAAATGGTGATACTAACAAGTCCACTTCTCAGAACGGACGGGTCTTTGCCTTTTATTTTTTTTTATCGTATCCTTCGCATACGGTCACGAATATGTTCGAAAGATAAATAGTGGAAGTAGCGGATGACGTCACTTCGTAAATATTTATAGATACCGGATTTTAATGTAATAGCATCACTATGATTAGTATAGTAACAAAATGATTTATAAAACAGCTTTAAAACGTAATACAAAGTAGGTATTATCACGTCGTTTGTTTGTTCACACGCAATTAGAACCCCTCCCGTATCATTAGCACCGGCGTACGAAGCGGTGCTGAGTAAACTGCGCCTATCTCTTTTATACCTATGTGTTAGGTGTTGTCGTTTCGCTCGCTCGGTTTGATTGAGGATCTCGATTGTCTAGCTGGCGTTTGATTCCGGATTTCTATCAAACGATTGGTGTTGAAAGTTTACTCTGTCTGTTTGTCCACTGGGGCTAGCTAGCTATACATATTATATTGTTAAGATAGACGATTACCAATAGTTTCGCGCTACTTTGTTTAACAGTGTTTCTGATAGCTGACAAATAAACTTGTTTAATCTTTTCAGTAGGTACAGTTTATTAATTTCTAGTAGGTACTCGCACTTTATTTTGTTTTGCAATTAAAAATTAATACGTAGGATGAAGAACGTTCACTGCTGGGCTGGACCTTAGCTTTTTTCCTAAGAGACTTCCTTTTTTTATTACTGAAGTTTTTAGGCGGACCATGTACGCTGCTACCCATTTTCTGGTATATATTCTCTTACGCGATATGACACCCATAGAAAGAGATGGTATAGTACTTGCAACTAAAAACCACAGTTTACATAATATGTTGTCTGCTTCTTTCTACTGTGGGCAAATGATTTTCATACAAAAATAACAATAGCCATATAACCATGACGAAGTCAGACATAATATTGTAGGTAACTAATTATAGATCTAAATCTCCATTTATGCGCCAGGATTATTTATATTGAGATAAGGAATTTAAAAATAGTTGACATTGTACCGCATCAAAATATATTGTTGAGTATGTCACAGCACTAATTTGCGGTTTGTTGTTATATTAGGCGACGAATACAGACCAATATAAATACATACAGAGAATTTTTATACAACTCAGATTGTAAACAAACATACGGCCAATCTAATACTATGTGGTTACCGAGAGACATGTCTGTGGTGCCTAAGCATTGCAGGCTAATAAAATACAACCAGCTGCCGGCTGAAAAGAGAAAAAAAAATTAAGACAAGAAGAAAACGAATAAGAATAGGGGAAGCGGGACTCAGCCGTTCTTATTCGTCGAAATAAACGCAAAAGCATAGAAAACAATACATTTATACGGTAGTAGATCCACGCTGATTTCAGTATGAATGGGCCGGATCGACCGGGAAAGTACTACCCTCTCATAGAAGATCGACTTAAGAGTAGTAGTATCCGTACTACTGCGTTTCGTTCGGTGAGTGAGAGCGCCGGAGACCCAATTTCCTCCCTTTCCTCTTTCCTCACCTCCCTCATTCCCTTCCCCTAACCACATTCCCAGCCGCGATAGTGGAGGCCACCATACCGGCAGTTTAAGACGATGGCTTTTGGTATAGTGGCCGCCACTTCTGGATTCCACTGACTACTTACCATCAGGCGGGTGGAGTCACTTTAGTAGGCTATAATATAAAAAAAAAAAAACACGATAATATTTCTCCGTAAAGTCCATGTAGATACATACAATCTCTGCTGCTGGAGTTTAACTTCAAATTAAAACTGTAAATAGGGATTCAGTATTGAACTTAAGTCTCGTAGTCTTTAACAACCGCGTCGATACACATGCTCGATTAAACGCAATTACCATCGTCAATACGGATTGACACGCCACGGGGCTTGGTCATCTTTTTCTAACAGATCGGATCTATCCGGGTTTTATAAAATACGTTAATGTGCCTAGATAAGTGGCATAAATGCTTAGAGAATAGAATATAATTTAAAAATGTATCGGATTGACATAAGCTAACGACAGTGTTCGTGTTAGCATAAGGCAATCTCATATATTTTAGAATCTATTCTAATTTTGATACAGTTAAAGATTTGTATAAATATAATATGTAAAATACATGTTAGCGCCCTTGTACAATGAAGAGATTAGTGTTTTATACAGCAATTAATAATAATAATAATAATATGTGGACACTATTACACATCGTCATCTAGTTCCAAGCTAAGCAGAGCTTGTGTTATGGGTACTAGATAACTGAAATATTATACATATACATACTTTTTTTTTGTAAATACACACTTAAAATACATAGGAAACACCCAGACTGAAGACAAATACAAATGTTTATCACACAAATATTTGCCTTCCGCGGGAATCGAACCCACAACACCTGGCGCCGCAGTCAGTTACGCTAACCACTAGACCAACGGTGCAGTCCTTAATTATCTACACTGTCATCAACTCTTTTCTTTTTTATTATAGAAACACTTTCATGCAGCTCTATTTACAATAAAGAGGGATAAACCTCAGTAATTAACTACAAGACGTTAATCTTCTTAGTTTAGTACTTCATAGTCTAGTTAGTTATCTGTGGTATTACTAAAAGCTTCCAACATACTGGATATTCTTGTAGTAATCCTTACGTGCTGTAGTGTTAATCCCAACTTGAAGCTGATATGGGCATGACAGTGTCATGTCGCTTAGGTCATTTATCAGAATGTACTAAGGGATATGTACTCGGCGGTACAGGTCAGTTAACCATCTAATTGTTATAAGATAGTCTAGATCTCATAGATAATTCTATGTTTCAGACTTGTACTGATTAGTGTGTAAGTGACCATAGTCACTGTAAATAGATTAAGCGACACACTTAATGTATCACCCTTTGGCAGATAGGTAAAGAATGACATTGATATGATATTAGGTCTACTTAAACGTCTTATTTGTATGAAGTTATATAAATAAAGATAAAGTTAGGAAAGGGTCGTAATAGCCCAGTGGTGAAGGCGCGCTTTGTAAACACGAGGTCGGGGGTTCAAATCCGAGCAAACACTAACGTGATTATTCAAATCATATGTACTTTTTAAGTTCATCTGGACATTACTGACTGACGGTAAAGGAAAACATCTTGAGGAAACCTGGAATTCTGAGAAAATCTGAAATCGCCAATCCACCTTGAGCAAGCGTGGCAATCAATGCTCATACCACATCATTGTGAGAAGAGGCCTTTCCCTGCAGTGAATAATAAAAAACACAATATCGATAGATGTTGACATTATTCATGTATTACTTCTTACTTTCAACATCTCCATAAGAAGTACTTTGTAGTCTACATAAATAACAGACTTTGTGTATTAGAAATTTGTAAGAACAGGTAATATTTGGTTAGAGGCCCACTGGTCACATAATTTCTATTAGAAAACGTCCGTACAAATTTCAATAAAGCGAAAGACGATAATTTACAGTTATTATCCTCGGTGACCCCGCAAAACACCCACCGAAGCGCGCCCGTTCCTCGCTGTCAGAAAAAACAACTCAAAAGAACCAAAATCTTGTATGGCGAGAAAAAACTCCGTTTAAAATCACCAAACAAAAAACGTCCTTACACCTACTAATTTAAAATTCATATTGATACAACGAATATTGGAATAGTTTTGAACGCACACTCCAAAAAGGAGCTTTATTTCAGAAGCGAGAAAGCCCAAAGTGAATTATGGAAATGACTTTTTAAAGCCTCTTTATAAAAAGCGACTTTAACGCTTAAAATATTAGGTTTATTCTACAATGGCGAGAGTCTTTTTTAAAAAAGGAACGATCTCGTTTGGCGGGCGTACCTGCGCTCGCGCAGACGAGGCCTGTATTTATGGCGCCTGGCTCGTGCAGTGCTAGGGATCCAAACCACGTGGTACATGGTTTCGGTATTAAAAACCTTGTTAGGATAACTGTTAGTTTCCCCTCATTACGGCCGCCCGAATTTACGTCGAAGAAAAAAAAATCCTGTAATTTGAGGTTTTAGTACATCCATGTTTTGTGAGGCGATCTCAAGGGAAAATACATCGTTGAGGTTTATCCAGTTAATGGTACTTAAAGTGGTTTAGTAACAAAATGCATAATTTTAGTAACATAATAAGTAAAAAGTTGGGAAAGTTCTTCGGGTAAACTTTTTAATATAGGCATCTCAATAAAAATTGGGTTGTGGGTAGGTCAAAATACTTTACTAGCAAATCAAGCAAGTCAAAAAAGCTTTTTATACAGCAGAAATAAGCGTACTGCCCATTGATAGCAAATTGTTGCCTTGTTTCCTTAACCAAAAATAATAACGTTACAAAGGAGATATTTAGATATCCAGAGCTATCATTCCCGAAACAACGCTATTCAGCTTATTCGTTCTTCGTTCTTCATTAAAAACCTAAAAAAATTAGTCCGTTGAAAACTAATCCACACAAAACATACCTATTCGTCTCGAACCATATCTTTAACTGACCAAAAAGCTAGTTTAAAACAATAAAATATAAGACCATTTTTTGTTTCGCTAGCAAAAAAAGCGAAGGACAGGAAACATAAGCAATTTGCTAAATGATTTATTGACCGAACCAACCGAGTCTTAAGTAAATTATCTTACTAATTGGCTGTTAATATATCTTTAATGATGCAGAGAACCTGGACTTGATGACCAGGGCCTTGAACACAGTATTTGTGAATTATATTATTACTGTGTGAAAATTATGACAGTAGTGAGTTAAGGTTTATTTATGACAGTAGTAAGTTATGGTTTACTCGCAATGAGGTTGATGAATCGAAAGGGGTACTGTGACTCTGCAAACTTAAAAGAACAGATAGTTGTCAACCCTATTTTAAGAAACTGAAAATTCTAACGCTACCCTGCGTATATATTTTTGAGGTGGCGGTGTTTGTAAAAACAAACTTTAAAAAGTTTGAAACTATGAGAAGCGCTCGATACAAACACAAAATTCAGTCTACTAACTGTAAATCAACACTAATGAATTTAAGTGTACTGTGTATGACATCCAAGGTTTACAATAAGCTTCCAATTTGTATTGCTGAAATCGACAACCTGTATCTATTTAAACACAAGCTCAAGGAATTTTTAACAGAAAAAGTGTTTTATAGTGTCAAAGAATATTTAGACGGTAACCCCTATGGACAATAATTTGAAACACAAGACATTCGCTTTTTTTTTTAAGAATTTTGTTTTTGACATTAATATAATTGTGCTTTTCAAATGATAGATAGATAGATAGATAGAATATTCTTTATTGTACACTATTTAAAAGTTTACACAACATTGGACGATACAAAAACACAGTTATAATATGTAAGTTGTACAATGGGCGGTCTTATCGCTAAGAGCGATCTCTTCCAGACAACCTTTGGATGGATTTCGGGGTTGAATACTGTAGATAGTGGTGTAGATATGGTAAGTAACATAACAATTGTACATAGAGATAATATAAATTATAATATATATAAATATAATGTAATACATAATTATATAAATACATACACATATATATATATATATATATATATATATATATATATATATATATATATATATATATATATATATATATATATATGTATATATATATATACTTTTTAAGATTTATGACATGTAATTAAAGTTATAATTAGTGAATAAACTTATAAAATAAGAAATATTGCATGCTAATTGGCTGAATATGGAAGCACTAAACACTTTTGTAACACCTCTGTACCCTACCTATATTCGCAAATAAATGATTATGATTATGATTATTATGACTTTTCAAGTTAATTTTGGACATTACTGATATGCACTAAAAGGAAATCTACGTAACTTACCTAGACTATAACAAAAAAAGATCAAAAGAAAGAAAGAGAGCTAAAGAGCTTTGACCTAAAAAGTGATAGCATTACCGACAAGTTGTGCACGCCGAAGCAAAAAATATTCTTTCAGTACCTTAGCCAGAAGAAAAATACAAGAATGTTGTTACCATAATGCTAATGATTTTGGAATACTAATTAAAAAAAAAGATACAAAATGTGACTATATAGTATATAGTTAGCATATATTTTAAACCTTAACAACAAGGTTTACGTTACAAACTGTATAACCAAAAACTTATAAACAATCGTTCATCTGAACAGGAGATTTCCTCAATTCGTCCACAATGGTGCAATGTAAAGCATTCACAACAATGACACCGGATGAACTCACTCCGTGTTTACCTTTATTTGTACAGCACAAAAACTTCTAAGATAAAACTATCGGTTTGATCTTAAACTTAAGGAATTGTATGATGTTTTGTGTATGTTGACAATTTTTTTTTTTGGAACCTGTATTAAATATTGGCCGTGGAAAGTGACGCCCTACTTTTTTTATCCACTACTCGTAGTGCAGCAAATTGTATGATGGCTATAAAACTATGACATAAGGAAATTATGCAACACAGGACGAATAGCCGTGTTCTGTGACAAAATTGCTACTGGGATTGCTGATCCACGTGCCAAGAGTGGCGACTATGGCAATAACTATTTAAAATAGTGTTTGGTGACTGAACTTTTGAAAAAAATGATGATTATGAAACACATGCACAAAATCACCGTGATCACCATTTACCCCAAAACTACAAAATTACTACGATTTATTGTAATTATATAGGAACCACAATGTATAAGAACAAATTACCTGTAAATACAGCCGAGTCGAATCACCAAATAAATTTTGTATAGGTTAGTTTAGCAGGTAAGATCTTCTCGAGATGCTATCAGTTTCACACTGCTTAACCGCAAATGACTAAACATTGTGCTTGATATATTGTAGGATAGGCAGGCGTCGAGATAAAAGTCAGATTGTCGCCAAACAAATACCACTCTATCTTAATCCCTTAAGATTTGGGTACCATCAGATAGGACACATCAGAAAAAAAAATTTAAGTAACAGAATATTATATTCTGGTGAGAGTGGTAAAGATTATAATTTCAAATATAAGTCTGTTTTTTCGCTTTTTCTACGCACGTTTTTAGATACGGCTTTCACTATCGTTCGAAGAATTTATTCTTTTTGGGTGTACTTTGTGTCCGTTAATTGTATGTTAGTAAAGTACTCCGCGACACAGGGCTCGTCCACTAGTGTGAAAGTTACCTTTTTAAAAAGAAAAAATAAGGCAGTACATATTTGCGTGAAATTTTCTTATCTTCTTCTATCTACGCACTTTTATAAAACATACCTGCACTTTGTCACAATATGTCAAAACGCATTCTAGATATAAAAACTCTGAAGCATCGAACCCGCACTCAGTGATACACAAGTGGCAGTTTAAGCAATTACTGACAGCACTCAAAGCACTTTAGTTCCAGACCGTTACAAACAAAAAACTAACCATTGACGCAATGTGGAATTAATCTTAAAGAATTACGAATAATGGAATCTGCAAGTACATAAGCTTTAGAATAATTGCGTAATATGCTAAGAGAGGTAGGGTTTTAGGCAGATTTTATACAGAAGTTGTTGTAATAGCAACACTATTCAGGTAGTTTTGTGTGCCTGCTGCAGAGTAGGTAGTTAAATAAAGCACTGTTTGACAGCAAAATACGTAGTGTGGTGTGTACTTTTGGCAGGGTTGTAGCGACAGATGCCATGAAATTTATATACTTCTGGTGCGGTTAGTGAACATGTAATTTCCTTAAAAAGTCGCAATGATGCATGCGGTTGACTGCAAAACAGAGTACCTACCGAAGTGCCAATGTGCCTTTGCAAAGTCATATTATTTGCTAGCCAATTTTATTTTAGACATTGGTGATAAAAGAAAACATCACGAGTGGACTTATCGAGTTTTGTGGACTACTCACAAGAAATATTCTCCTGTCGCACTGTCTACTAAAAGAAATTTCTAATGAAATAAGCAGCTTTTGTTTCTGTATATGCCTACTTTATTATGTGTGTCTTTTAATAATATCGAATGATATTGGTCAATCCATCAGACTAGAAAACAATGGTAAAATCTTTCAACACATACCACGGCAAACCTTCAATGAATTGCAAAGCCAAACTAACAAAATTGAATACAAACTAAAGCACTACAATTTAGTTTTTGTATTGTATAATCAATAATTGATAATGTCAGAACCATAGAACGTGTGATGAATTCTTTCACATGTTTCATTGGAATCACACCTATAAATCCTCCACGGCGCCACTTAAGCACCTGAAGCGGTCATATCAACGTGTGTTCGGAATTTATTAAATTACTTGGATATGAACAGAATAGTATTGATTCGTGTATCGATAATATAGAAAAAAATTTAAAGACACAAAGTAAGCTTGAACACATAACATTTACGCCTTTCAGGTCAAAGTTACCAATCTGCCAACTGTGGTGACTATGGAAAACACATTCCTTTCGGAGCGGCCTATGTCTAGTAATTAATTCCTGCAAGCTGATTATAAGTTAAGTATGACAGGTCTTTATTCGGCCCCATTGGCAATTTAAAAAATTCATACATTCGAATTTGGAATAGATGCAAAAGTATAACTTGTAAAAAATTCTGTCAGATGATTTATAATACAAATATTAATTTTAAAACCCAGTCATTACAAAATCGAATAACATTCAAAAAAGGAATATAATTATAATATATGCGTATACGTCATGATAGAATGCAAAATAATAAAAAATCTTGCATCCTTTTTTATACTCGTCATTAGAAAGAGAGGCAACAAATTAAAACTAGTTTATAACAACAGATTGGTTTTGATTGAACTCTAAAAAAGCATTCACACGTTTTTGTACTTATAGACGTAATAAATAATATAAGTAATATTTATAGAGATCTAAATACATTACAAGTTGTTGACCCCGGCTTGAATTACTCTATCGTGTTACATGAACCTTTTTATGCAATGTGTGTAGGACAGATTATTAATTTGTCAAGTATTAAAAGAATATAAAATATAGCAACATGTACTCGTATAATATTTTTGGCTATACCCAAAGACGTAAGGACGAAGAAAGAAGTATTTGAAAAGATGATAAGAAGATAAGAAGATTTGTGCGGATTAACGTAGTCGTAGTTACGACAAAAATATTTAGTCAAATATTAGTCAAACTTTTAATAATCAATATCAAAACAAGCTATTAAAAAATAAGGATTAGTTTTTGTAATTGTCGTAACTTTATAAATAGCAACATTTTAATTTAATAAGCTCCCTTTACAATACAAATAATCTTTATATTATACAAACAAAGGTGTAAACCACAATAAGTCGTTTTCGCCGAAACAATTATAGAAAAAAACCCATACAAGGCTCCCTTGTCCAATTATACTAAAGAAAACTGTGAAATAAAAGGGAAACCTATAAATTCGTACGAAAACAGTCGGACAAAACAAACAAATAAAATATATGTATATAAAAAAGGCCTGTTCGTTAGGGTGCATGACTGGCAATCGGATAACATCGGTGGAATGAGAGGTTCGAAACTTAGATGCGGTAGTCTGAAGTGATTGAGTGCCGGATAGCGTGAGTTTGATATACCTTCTTGAAATTACAAAACGATATAAGTTATGTAAATGAAATTATATGTGGAAATATTAATACATGAAACAAAACTTGGTGACCCTTTTTATAAAAATTGCGCCGACAGAGGAGTATGAAATGGATTTCGCACATTTGGTTTTACATATAAAAACGGAGTGCAGAATGCTAATATTTTTTTCAAAATAATGCATTAAAAATAAAAAGAATTTTGGTTGAATTTCGTCCACTAGGCGACCACTAACTAAAGTGGAATTATTTATAAAAATTGTAAAGTAAAAGTGGATAAGCATTATCTATACTTATACAGTTTTCAATGAGGATGTGGGCTGCTCATGACCAGTCAGTTGCTGAACTTGGGCAGTCCTATGACCAGCAGTATCTCTCACCTGATATGATGTTAAAGTGGATAAAGTACCTATTACCCATATCCTTTATTAAAGTGGAAAAACTTCGAAGGCTTTGTTCATTAGTGAACGTCTTTCGTTTCGAATGATGGTGACAATAATTTTTACTGTATTATGTACACAACATTTATTTCTGAACATTAGCTAAAGTTTTAAAAGATTTGGATATTAGTGACTCAATGCCAACCTGTTCAACGAATTTGATAATAAATTATGTCCTTGAATAACACAAAGTACAAAAAAATAGAATAGTGTTAAAAGTATCGGATTTTACAAAATCTACCTATCTATATCTACTAATAAATAAAGCGGGTGAGTTTGTTTGTTTGAACGCGCTAATCTCTGAAACTACCAGTCGGATTCAAAAAAATCTTTTTAAATATGATAACCCAGTTCTTGAGGAAGATTATAGGCTATGTACCATCACGCTACTGGCGACGGGGGCAGAGTCGGAAGCAAAAACGCGGGTGAAACTGCGGCAAGCTAGTTTAACATACAATGATTATGCCTCATCCATTTCTTTCATCTCTAGATTCATCTCGGTGTAGTACTATTATAACATAAGTAAATACAAATGTGCAAGTCATGATCAAACCTGTAACATTAATGTTTGAACCTGTACCAGTTCCCTCTCAAATTGGAGACAGGAAATGTTGAAAGAAAATTTATAACATAAAGATATAGGACATTAAAGTTTAAATTTGAGAATTATCAAAAACTTCTAAAATGATTAGATTTCTATTGGTGAATAACATTTTCAATTATTTTCAAAACCTCTGAACCGCAATTGTGCGTACTATCTATGCGATCCTAAACGAAAAGTCAGTGACTCTTTCTTCCTGGTAGTAATTTCATCTTTATCGCATTTATTCCATAAATCTTCCCCAATATACAAGTTTAATTGTGATTACTACTACATTCATACTATAATAATATTATTTATTCTGTGCTACCATCCGAGTTCAACAATCCCATTGCCTTATTACCTACGAGTATAGCAACTATATTTATCTACTCGTGTTATTTTACTTTTTAAATCTTGACCATGTACCGGAAATATCGGCCGAAACCCTGTCATACGGTCTATTACAGGTAGCCCTTGGCCCCCTCAAACAGTGGAAATTCCTCCACAATGTACAGTCAACACATTTGTTTACTGACGCTACCGGTGTTGGCCACACGCATGTTTGCGCCGTCACCGGCCCGTGTGAGCAAATATTCTTCTCTCTGGATTTTTGGGGTACGGTCAGCATTAATAAAAATATATAAAAAAAAATTATCAAAACGTTTATGAAAAATAGTGGCAAATCGCATAGATTCTAAGCATTTAGAACTTTAAATTTAGTATTAGAATTGACAATACCTATTGTAAACGTAAACTTCATAGCTTCATAGCCACTTAAAATACTTAAGTGCTGTATTTTCTTAAGAAAACTTAGCCGAATCAGAATTCAAATTATAGCAAATGCAATACTTTCCTTAAGAGCATTGGAAACCACTACTTATCAACAAGAGCAGTTGTATTTCCAGTTCGTTTCAACTTCGTTTCAACTTACCCTAGATGGTTTTGGACCAAAAATGGGCAACTTCAGGGTTTGATGCAGTGTCTAAATTACCCGTAGTGCAACTAGAGGGGCACGATGAACATGACAGCAGATGTATCATATTTTCAACAGGAGCACAATAGTTACACAGGATGTTTAACACTTAGTTTCTGAAAGGCTGATCAACGAAAAATTAATATCATGTGAAGTACCAATTGTGTTGCTAAAAGCATGAATAATTGTCCATGCCTTTAGCATGTTTTTAAATAGTTCACATAAAATTTAACAGGTGATTAGTTAATTTTTCGTTAATCAGCCTTTTAGAAACAGGATGTTAGTCATGTAAATATACTTATAATCTCACGTCAGAAACATCAATTTATACAGTAATGCTAGCGAGCACTAAGCTGTAACAAGATAATTTTAGTAAACAAACATTATCACAAGAACATCACATTACCTATTTGACAAACGTGATTGAAGCGATTGATAAAAACATGTCAAACATATTTGTGAGATATTTTATCTTATCACATATATGCTGCAAATGTTAAGTTTCTTATAGTGGATTATATACTTTTATACGGTAGTAGATCCTCGCTGGTTTCAGCATGAATGGGCCGGATCGTCCGAGGAAGTACTACCCTCTCATAGAAGATCGACGTAAAAGTAGTATTATCCGTACTACTGCGTTTCGTTCGGTAAATGAGAGAGCCGGAGGCAATTTTCCCCCTTTCCTCTTTCTTCACCTTCCTCATTCCCTTCACCTAACCTCATTCCCAGCCACCATAGTGGAGGCCACCATACCAGCAGTTTAAGACGATGGTATGATGGCCACCACTTCTGGATTCCACTGACTGCTTACTATTAGGTCGCAGAGTCACTTTGGTAGGCTAATATAAAAAAAAATTATAGCCCATGAAGAAAGCATTGTAAAGAAGATATGTCTTGGCAACTTGGCACCCATACTACTACATGGTACATGGTAGTAACCAACATTAAGGTTAATGACCAGGGGCCCTACCACAACCTCTTATAGCAATCTTATTAAAACCTTACTTTGTCTCTATCCTTGTTTATAATGGTACAAAAGAAAAAGACAAAACAAGTAACATAAAATAATTCTGCTATAAGAGGTTATTGTAAGCCCCCAGACAACTATAGCCCTTTCAATGTCTATATAGAATGGTTACCAAGTGATTAGCTTGAGATCTTATGCCTAAGACATTATTTAAATTATTAAATACACAATGAGAACTTTAAGACAAAGTCGTTTTTTAGCTATACATTTCACCGATATCTCCAGAATAAATAAGTACATCACAAAATATATTCATTGCTCTAAAGCTATTCAACAATCTCAATAGTTTCGTTTACAAGCTATTTAAATCTTTATAATATACACATCACAAACTAACAAACTAAGACTAAGTATACACTTAACTAAACACCGTAATAGAAACTTGCAACTTCATGTCAAATCCGATTGAACAAGTTCGCATGTCGACAAACACATAATTATTTAATTATACTATTTCTCGGCGGCTACTGGCTCGCATGCTGACGGTACATGCGCTTGCGCCGCGGGCGTGTGTGCATCACGCATAGCTTTTATTTTCCCTGTTAGACTAGTTAGTTAGACAGACGGTTCTTGTTATTACATGTCGGACCTCCTGAATGTTTGGTAACGATTATTATAACACGTTTTCATCAAGTGTTGTATAATCTTTTGATATGGAAATTAGAAATAGATTAATATCGTTGATGTTATTTTATGTTGTAAAAGAATGTTTAGGAATCATATCACCGAAAGACGTCCACTGCTAGACATAGGCCTCCTTCAATTCTCGCCACCTTGGTCGGTTCTTCAATCGGTTCTACCTCCTTTGCCTTTAATAAATAATCTATTTACCTACATACATCTAATATAAATAATTATATCTATAATATAATCTATCTATTAGATAAATATATTTCGACGATTTATACATTAAAGTATTATAATTAAATATAATTTTCTCTTTCACTGATTTTACTTCATCAGAATAAAATATTCACGAATAATTTCAAAAGCTCATGAAATATAAAATTAAATATTAATTTAATTTTCGGCCTCGCGTTATCCCTACTCTTGACCACCAACTCATTTTTATTTGTCGGTTCAAGTTCAAGTGATAAACTGTCACTTTTTTATCATTTAACATATTTTGTGGTTGTGGTATGGTTGAGGCGTGTCATTTTTTAAATAAAATGTATGAATATTAAAATAATGATAGTAAAATGAAATCTTTTTAAATTCAACACAACTGATAGTAAAATTTAGTGGATAGATATGTATTAGTTCTCAAAGACATGCTGTTATATTGGAAAAAAAAAGGGTAGGGCTGTCCCTAAAGTTATATGTATCGAGTTTTCGATTCTCACCCGATAGATATTGGTTTAGATTCTTAAATATTTGTAAATCTGAAAAATTATTAAATTTGAATAATTAAAATTGACATAAATTAGCACATGCTCGTATAAAAAACTTTTACTAAGATATTGTTAGTACTTAAAAATAATGTTTTAATGTTAGTGATTTAAAATGTTTTAAAACACTTAACAGCAAAAAAAAACTATAAAACTTTTGAAACCATATTAGGGATGTCCTAAATGTAATTTAGGGGTGATAAATAATGCTTACTGATCGCGTCGAGTTACAATAGTATACACCAATTCGTGGGTGGTCTGCCGCGAATCTACTTGGAAACGATAACTAACCAACAGGGTTGTTTGACAATAGAAATAAAGTAATGAAAAACATCCAAATTGAACATAAAATATGACGGTATTAAAGTACCTATAATCAAAGTTTATAGAAACTCGTAACCAACTTTATGACTTTGTAAAAAGTCGTAAATGAATTAAAATGGAAACTTTTTGTTAATGAACAATATAAGGCTTCACGGGTTTTAACTTGTAACTTTATCGTAGTTATTTTAAAAATAATAATGATTTTAAAAAACAACGTTAACGATATATTTTAGGTCTAACAAAACCAAATCTTATTAAAATAAATAAACCACAACATCTTAACCAACAAAATTTCAATAGTCATTAAAAATTAAACTTTTTATAATGATGTCATATTCAATTCAAAAAAATATCAATATACAAATCATCCCTATTTTTTACCCTCACAAAGCGCACGCCCCAACTATTAGTGGAGTATTATCCGCAACTGGCAACACTAATCGCTCATTAGCGGGTTCCGGCCACGCTCTGAATGGGGTCCGTTTAAGCCCCATGTCACATTTTTTCCCATCACTTACTTACGATACTATAACTATGTAACAAAGTACGTCAATTAATGAGATAATTGGGATAAAATCGATTCTTAAGAAATTTATTTAATAAGGTATAAAAACTAGATGTTGTCTTCAAGGTTCAATGAACGGTTATTATTAAAAACAATAATAGACAAGTAAAAAAATTCGTTGCTTATTATTTAAAAAGTTACATATTATTATGAGTTTAGCTGACCTCAAATTCCAATTAACAATCTAGAGTGTAAAAGAAGGATTCTTTATTCAAATTGAAACAATAAAATCCGTTTAATTTGATACAAAACATTGGGACGTGATGGCATAAAATTCATCCAAAATAATTAAAAATCGAACTTGCGTTCCATTTTGGATTCCTTAACGATGCGATTGGCTGAACAGTGATTCTCGGGGTTGTAATGGGTTATATTACATGGAATGAGCTTTTTTACAACTAAACCGATGGTACGCCAGAACTGGTTTCGATTCCATTTACGTCCGTTTCATTTTTATTGTCCTTAGTTCAGGTTTTATTTCATATTACTTATTATATTACGACACGATGCCTTTTTTATTTTAGTTGAAAAGTATTTCTTTTTATTCGAGTGCACTGGCAAAAGAAGAACGTCATGGTACTTACTCGGGTAACGATTGAACTTTACTCGGTCCAAAGAACAAAAACTAAGGTTACAGGTTTTTAAATTACACACATGTAGTTGGTTCCCGAGCAAGGTTCTAGAAACAATAAGTCATAAAAGAATTTTCACAGCGAATGAGGTCGTAATGAGTTCCCCAATACGCAGCCTCTCGACCTAATGGACCTGACCGAGGTCGAGTAGAAAGAAAAAATATATATTTAAAAGCTATGGAAGTCCGACGTAAAATTAAAAAGACAAATTATTGGACGTCTTCGTGGAAGCCAGCCTTTGTTATCTCACAAGTGTTTTTCAAGAGTTCTGTTTATCTTTCACCCCACTCGCTCTCACAAAAACCACATCGATTCATCTCTGTCCGTCTTGTTAGTGCGAAGGGCGTTTTAACAGGGCGTAACAGCCGCTTCCACCGTTACGTAATTCTGACACTTTCAGCTTTCATAACAAGGTCCTTTATTGTATAAATACAATTCGGTGTACAGTTTATCGAAACGAATCCTTTAAGGGCGTAACTGTTACTCGGAGTATAGCGTGATATCGATTTATGGTGCACGGAATAAGCGCTCATTTGGCATAATTGGCGCCTGTTCGATATCTTGTTCGTTTCGACACGATACATTTTTTGCTGTGGCTCAAGTGTCCATAGTCTAAACGAGTGTGGATCGAGTTGTGTTGCGGTTAAGGTTTGTTTTCAGTCGTTATGTGAAACTTGAATTTTAGGAGCATTAACATAATGATCATCGTTCGTGGTTGATAGAGCAGGTGTTGTGTATATCGGTTTATTCTCAGTTTTTATTATAAAAATCTCGTTTATATTATAAAAACCAATCGTATCTGGTAAGTTTATGAGATTACGCATCGCTACGTATAAAAGTTTGTTAATTAATACAAAATTCCGGGTTAAGGTTTGGAGTTTGGTGCTTTTGTTTCTATAATATTGCATACAATTAATGATCCATCAGATTAACTAATGTAGCTTTTGATTTATGTGTGTAAGGATGGTGTGTAGAGGTTTTTCTTTAAAGCATGCGTCCATCAGAGGTTATCGACGTGAGAGTGCACGTATAGCTCTTGGACATGGATAAATAGATGCGATCCATCTTCGTTTTCGAAGTCTATGCACTGGTATTCGACCGTAGGTTCAATAAATAAAAAATCCATATATTAAAATTCGAGTAGGGGTCAAGAGATGACACTTAAATGTTCACAATTAAATACAATGATGTAGAAAGTGGATACCCTGCTGTTTATTTGATAAACTGAGTTTGTATAACCAATATGCGGTATTGGAATTTTAGCTTATTTGGTGTCGTCATCGGGTAGGATTGGTGGCTAATGTAAAAAAAATACTTCGACATAATATGTAATATGAGGTACTTATTACAATTAAATCAGACAAAAAAAAACATTGTGAACAAAAGATTAAGCCTGTTAACTGTCCCACTGCAGGGCAAAGAAATCTGTTTAAAGAGGAAGTAATCATTGCGTTTACAGTTCTACTTATATGCAAATAATACATTTTAAATTTATGTTGCGTATAATCATTATGGTACTTACTTTTTAAACAGCTTTCACCTAATTCTAGCATTTGTACAGAACATTTTTTTTTAATATAACTCCGATTAAAAGATAAAAATTATAAACCACGAAATATGACACGAATTTGCGACTTTGCCACTCGTGACGCGTAAATCCTTTTAACGCGATCGATACGTTTATGACATTCGGTGCTGCGATTGGTCCGCTTTAAACTCTTAACCAATCAGCGAGCCAAACGCAGTAAACGTTTTGATCGCGTTAACGTAAAAACAACTCGCACTCGGCACCCAGTACATTAGGAACTTAGCAATAGAGTACATTAACATATTAAATTAATTCGTGTTCAATTTATGCAAGCAGCTGTAATGGCATGATTGTTGTTGTAAATGTTAAGTGCGTCAGTCCAAACGTCAATTGTAAACGCATTTGATAACACTGATGCTTAGATAACATGTTTATGTCTGTTTTTGGTGTGTGCGAACTTATAATAACACGGAATTATCCATTTTTAATAAAATTACTTTTTTTTATATTATAGCCTACCAAAGTGACACCACTCCGCCTGATGGTAAGCAGTCAGTGGAATCCAGAAGTGGCGGCCACTATACCAACAGCCATTAAACTGCTGGCACGGTGGCCTCCACTATGGCGGCTGGGAATAGGGTTAGGGGAAGGGAATGAGGGAGGTGAGGAAAGAGGAAAGGGGGGAAATTGGGCCTCCGGCGCTCTCACTCACCGAACGAAACGCAGTAGTACGGATACTACTACTCTTAAGTCGATCTTCTATGAGAGGGTAGTACTTCCCCGGACGATCTGGCCCATTCATGCTTAAATCAGCGTGGATCTACTACCGTAAGTAACTAATTTGTTTAGAAAATGAACATACAATTTCCTACACAATGCAAATTATACAAAACATTACCCTTAACTGTTTCGACAATGATTATATTGATACAAAGGTGACAACCGAGATTAAAATTCAATATTTACACAAGAAATAAAATAGAGATCTTACATTACGCACAATATACTTATAAACAGGAATTAAATAGAGCCCCAAAACTTTTGATCTATCTTGGGCAGCGTTGGAGAAGCTACAACTATTTTCTTGTTAACTGTCCTTTTGACATGTCGTCAGTCGTCCAAGACTACATGAGACTGGAACTACGTGCATCTACACACGTACGGTGGCTACAACAATAAGTATTTATTTGATCAACACAACATTTCTCTAAACGAACCGTTTGTTCCCTATCATCTCATAAAAAATGTAAATTAAGTGCACGAGATCAAAGGTGCACTTAATTTACATTTACAGAGGACATTTAAAGAGCCTTTATGCATAAGAAAGCATCTTTTGATATACCGAACGCAGTTTCCATACTTTGTTATCTTTTGAGTAATAAATTTTAATTGTTTTTTATCAGAAGTGAACTGAGAATACGACGACGAGCAAGCATTCCACCTGGTTCTACACCTGGTTCTACCTAGGTTCAACATCTTTTAATTACTTACAATATTTTAACTTTTCAATTAAAAAAAAACGTTACTGTAACTCTTCAAAGAAATGTTTAAAAACGGACCTAAAACAACGAAAAGAATCCTTCCCTACCAAGATGAAATACTAATAACACGAATAAATGACCCAGTATAGATAGACCTCTGTTGTACGGTACAGAAACTTCTGAATCGAAGGGTTATTGTATGTCAGAGGAGGGTGAGAGGAGTCAAGTTGTCTGGTCGTATGATCCCGCAGAATGATATTGTAAGAAACAAACAAAAGAAGAGAGATAACATTTGTTCGTCCATGAGTCAACGGGTCGGGTTCACAGCGAAGGAAATGATTTCATGTTAGAAACAAATTGTTTACTCTCTGAATAATCGAGTTTAGAAACTTCTAAAAATATACAGCTCGTTTTACAGTTACTATTAAATAAGGAAAAATTAAAGCGTTTATTTATTTTTGTATTGATGTTATCTAAGATTAGTTTTTTGTAGAACCCATAAAAGCTAAGAAAATACTTTTCATATTTAAAGGAAGGTTAAATATTACTGATATACATACTGTCAGATTTGGCATTGTTAAAGTTACAACGGATTATAGAAAAATAATATAATTCAATTTAATGATAATAGTGAAAAGAGCGTTAAAAATAATAAATTACGGTTGATGATTCCACCATTGTGAAACCACTAGTAAATATAATTATTACCCTGTTTTAATAAAAAGTAAAGAACAGCGAGATCATAAAAGTGTATCTATACATAATTCTAAAATAATGTTTACCACTCTTCCGAAAATTGAAATAACAACTTATGACTCGAAAATAGTTAGTTTGAAATACAACCTTATTTATAATTGCAATGGGTACATTTTTAATAATTTGCATTTGGTCGGACTTAGACGCTATAACTTTATTAAGCTAAAAAATATAATAATTAATTAGTACCTACTTGACGGCCTTCAAAACGGCAACAATCCTTACACTTATTATTTCATAGATTATTATATTTTATTACAACTCGTAAAGTTTATATTACCCTAATTAAAAGATACGGACTTAGCACGTTTACATAATTTAAACAAAAAAATCCTAGTTACTAAATTATTTCATAATTCGGTCATCTTAAGCCTTCTTCACACTAACAATTTTTCAGCAGCGTTTAAAAAAACGTGCAGACGCTTCGACAACAAAATAAATAGTACGGTAGTAGATCCACGCTGGTTTCAGTATGAATAAGCCGAATCGCCCGGGGAAGTACTACCCTCTTAAAGAAGATCGACGTATGAGTAGTAGTATCTGTATTACTGCGTTTCGTTCAGTGAGTTAGAGCGCCGGAGGCCCAATTTTCCCCCTATCCTCTTTCCTTACCTCCATCATACCCTTCCTCAGCTGCCATAGTTGAGGCCACCATACCAGCAGTTTAAGACGATGGCTTTTGGTATGGAAGCCACCACTTCTGAATTCCACTAACTGCTTACCATCAGGCGGGGTAGAGTCAATTTACTAGGGAAATATAAAAAAAGAAGTGTAACGTCAGATACGACATTGTTATATTACTTTTTAAAAGACGTATCTTAGAAGCAATGTCAACATTACAGTAATCTTGACGGAATTAATAACGGGCATTTCATGGCCGGACGTTACCAGGGCATGCCGAGACAACAAGATGCGAAGAGATACTGCAGCGCTGCACTTAAGTTCACCGAATGCTTACGTTCTACTAACGCTTGTGTGAATACAGCTTAACCAACAGTAACAATGATAAAGATAAAAATGCCACAGTGACTGCCGACACCTAAAACTTGTAAACTTAAAGATTAGTCCGGGAGCTAATATTTGTGGAATTTCGTTCAAAACTTGGTCCGCTAAGCTGCTTGTAAAAGTTTAGATAAAACTTTTGTTTTGTCACGTTGAGCGACCATTTTAAATACATTTAAAACAAAAACTGTGCTGTGTTTAACACGGGCATTTGTATCATGTATTATCTTTTATATTGAACTATATAGGTAAGTAGGTAATATAGTATATTAGGTAAACTTACCTAGTAGATTTAGAAATAAACTTATTTAGTAGATACATTGTTTTAAATTACACTTATGCGTAATTTCGATAAGTTGTCATACTGAATCGATTCTTCACATTTTCGATAAAATACGATGCATCGATAAATCGAAACGCACAGTATCCTTGAATACTAAAATAGAGAAAGTCTGCAGCTTCCT
The DNA here is from genome assembly GCA_963082885.1 of Parascotia fuliginaria. Taxonomy (NCBI): domain Eukaryota; kingdom Metazoa; phylum Arthropoda; class Insecta; order Lepidoptera; family Erebidae; genus Parascotia; species Parascotia fuliginaria. The sequence continues at coordinate 4,285,167 of OY720196.1, read as the reverse complement.
TCCGTCGATTCAAGAAGTTTCGATACATTTGATTTATGTTGCATTTAGATACTGCGATGACGCGAAACATAAACAATGGAGGTTTTTTCTTAAAGCTATTAGCTTTGGTAATCAACCTTTTGACTTATGGATCGATGTTTTAAATATAGAACTGATTATACAAAGAGATAACAAAAATAGTTTAGATTGTGACTCCAGTGTTATCTATATATGCGTCATTTTGTACGATTACCATACAAATCACTGATGATTTGGTATGCCTGTCGTTAATAGCGTTTGTCAACATGTTTAAAAGATAGAAAGCTATATATAAAAGTGCAGAACTATTCACAAAATAGTTTTTGTTTAAGTATTGACAATTATGGCCGACATGGCGATACAGCTGGCCAGGGAAACTCTATAGCATACAAGCCAAGACTCAATCTATCCTTATTGTTTTGAAAGAATACAATATGACTACCCAGACTTATAGACCCAGAAAATATTTTCTTTTGTATTAGATATTCTTTCTGCGAATTTTATATTCAGCTCTTTGCAAAATGTACTCCTTATGCAAGTAACACGTAATGGTTGCTACCGGTTGCCTGGTTTCGTACCGGGTAATTACACTAATTATTGTCCGTGTTCGTTTTATAACGCCCGCCTAGCAACTCTTTTATATCTTTATTTCGGTACTTATTTAAATGTATTAAATACGTTATAATTAGTTAAAAACATTTTTATTATTTTCTAAATTTAAAACAATGTAACAGATAAGTTTTATCTTATTTTAATAATTTGGACAGTCTTTATCATTCAACAATCTGAAGAAGCCCATTAAGGCGCAGGCCTCTTCTGAAGGGACATGTTTGTCATACTCACCATAGGTATATTAGGCATTAGTGACCGCTGTAAAATGATTTTCTGCATTTTTAAGTGTGCCGGAGGCCCAATTACCCTTCTTTCCTTTTTCCTAATCTCTCTCAATCCTTTCACCTACCCCACTCCCTTCACAATAGGGTAGGTAAGCAGCGGCTTCGCAGTGTCCTGACAATGCTAGGGACTCTGAGTCGTCCATGAGCGACAGTTACTACTTACCATCACGTGGGCTGTTAGCTCGTCTTACTTAATATTACATTAGTCGCCTCTTACAGACACCCATGGCAAGAGTAGGGTCTACATTCTAAAAAGAATCCAGAAAACTACTAAACCTTTATGAATAAACATCAGGTCGGTCAATGAATTAACATCGTAAATTACCTGTCAAATAAATCCTAGACAATAGAAAACAATCATTAAATGGATTTAGTTTTCATTGTAGAATAAAGTCGGTTGTAATTTGGGTAAGCATTTAAAAATCCCTATGGCGTCCGTCAACGACGACGGGTGCGCAAGCGCATAGCCACGGTAATTAAACATCCCAAAATAACTATAGTACGCATAATTGAGTAGCTCAGGCGATTTATGTGAGCGTAAAACAGGGATGGTGTACTTATGGCACGCAACACAAAAAAAATGTTAAAAATATCTACTTTTGGAAGGATATCTGAATTTCTACAATTTGATTTGACTGTGTCAGGTAATTCATCAGTGGTACTGTTTTGGGTATTCAGGTTAGAAAAATAAAATTGGGTATTCATGTAGATAAATTCTTAGTATTTTACTGAAGTTTAAATTTGTGCCCAATTAATCGCAACAGTCTCGCCCCTTGTTACATGGAACCTAACTTAGAACAACGTAATATGTAACCTCTGCTTCCTTCAGAGAAAAGACCGTGATGATATTATAATGTTGGATATTATAATAGTTGATGGTTAAATCTAAAATATGATTTCTTTGTTTTAAATCTCATAACTCAAACAATAATGGAAGCCAGCCAACATTTATTACGCTCGTTACTATGAAACATATAAAAAACTTCTAATGTAGTAAAATAAAATGAAAACAATGTGTTGAAAATGATGGAAGTATCCGGTGATTTCCAGTATCTGGGTAGTGAAGTCCCTGTGGCGTTTGTATAATACTATACAAATGGTGTTGTGGCTCCGGTCTCCTACATAGGTTGGGTATATTTTAACTGAAGCGTGAAGTCTATTACAAAAATATCCCTGTGTGCTTTTCGTACCTCTTAGAATCAAGCCAATTTTTTTTAATGCCGATAGTGGCAGATGGAGATGGCCCGCCTGATAGTAAGTGGTAACTGTCGGTCATGGACGACTCAAGAGTTCCTAGCATTGCTCTTGCACTGCCAGGGACTCTGCGAAGCCGCTGCCTACTGTGAAGGGAGTGGGACAGGTGAAAGGATTGAGGGAGGTGAGGAAAAAGGAAAGAAAGAAAATTGGGCCTCCGGCACTGTCACTCACTGAACGAACCGCAATAGTACGGATACGTCGTCCTTATATGAGAGGGTAGTATTTGTCAGCGTGGATCTACAACCGTGATCATACGAATATTTATACAAAAGAGCGTCTACATTATTTTATGTTTCATCTATGAAAATACAATCATCATTATTATTTCGGCCCATTATAATCCCACTTCAGGGAAAGACCTCTTCTCATACAGAGAAGGCAAATAATATATATAATAAATAATACTTAGGTTGGGTTTATTTTTCTATAACAATAACACCAGCCTGTTACTGTCTCACTGCAAAGCAAAGTTACCTCATCATAGAGAAAGCATGAGCATTAATCGACATCAGAAATATATAAAAATAAAATGTTCATGACCTCTGTTGTAAACTAACACCGGGTAACGCTCCTGCGCACGGATCGTAGATAAGACCAGCCGCATATTAGACGACGTTACAATTTCTCGGAATGATGTATTAGTGTTAAAGATAGACTGATAGCTGCTTTAAAGCTGACTCTTTCTAAACATGGACACTTGATATCATCGCCTTATTACCCTACTGTTATATCTTGGATTCTTGGAATTTGCTACTGTGGAAGCCAAATTTTGAAGAGAGTAATAACGTCGTATGTGTATGAAATACGCGATTGTAAAAAATTTAAATTCACTTTGCTGAAACTTGTGTTAGAATTGTTCTTGTGAAGGCAGAACTAATATTTGATTCTACCCGTTTTTGTCGGTAATGGCCAGGATTAAACTAAGAAAGTACATAAAATATGAATTTGAAAAGGTCACGTTGGTACTTGCCCTGAACCTTGTATATACGATATTATTGACAAATATTTGTGTGTTTTACAAATACTGTATAATGTAGGTGTTCTGCGTGTCTCTGTCCAGTAATATATTTAAAGTCTCCCACGTAACATGGAAGTCATTCTAAACAAAAATACTAAACGTTCAAACTAATACCGTTTTAAATTATCCGTACACGTGGAATCATTTAATGACCCGTAATGTTTTACTACAGTATTCCTTCTCTAAGCGGGGGCGTTTGAAAACCAAATACGGTATAATAATAAAAGCCATACATGGTTCTGTAGTGTTATTAGCTCATATTATACCTAATCTATGTCGTAATCAGGTTTTACAAAAAAACAATTAGTTTGAAATATGTATAGTGTAAAGTGATATTTTTTTACAAATTTATGGGTCTCTTTTGGAACTTATTTCAAAGAATTGATTCTTTGTTTATAACCGCTTAAAGCTAACAAAAGGAAAACTTCGCTATAATAAGGAAATAGTACCCTTGACCGTGTGGTTTCCTGTCTAGATTACTGAAACACCAATTTCTTTCTGCATAAGTCATTGGAGGTGAATATTGGAAATTGGCAGCAATTAATATCTGCGTATCAATATCGATCAACTTTCTACAGGCACTAGCTTGTCCACCAAGCGTGGTTACTACAGTTACCACGAATAAAAAACAAAATAAACAAAGGAGGTATTTTCTCCATACAGCAAATATCTTCTATTGGAAGATCAAGTCAGTCAAGTCACTACCTGACGACGTAAGCGGTCGTATGGGTTCAAAAACCTCGTTGCTTATTTATTTATGGCTGCAATCTTCATCAGAACATAGTCTTCTTTTAAACAAATCAGTACATAAGCTAACACGAAGAAGCTCGTATATAGCAGCAAAAGTGCGAGCAATCCAAATAAATAAACCAACTGAATAAAACGTTCAGTAATTTCATGAAAAACCACGTATCGTTAAACTTTATATCGATTGTAAAATAACTACAAATAAAACTAGATTAATAGTCTAGTTTATTTGTATTCCCGTATTTTTCAGGAATTAAGACGAGAACTTCATTAACCGGCGAGAAATCGATTTAATGTCTTAATCGATGCCAGTGTTGAGGCAAATTTGTTGTTTTTGGCGGGTTTGTTATCTTTGCACGTTCTAAAAAAGTTATTTCAATATTATTAGAAAATGGCGCCAAGTATATTATACCTACTACATTCGATATTAAAATTTGTAATACGCGGTGTTCTTTTTTCGAACACAACTGACATGGTTCGTTAAAAATGAACATTTGTATTAATTTTGTGCTATAATGTTTCACATATTGTATTATCGTAAACCAGTAGTTTGTTTATGTTTGTAATATTTTTATCGCAATTTGACTAATAAACAAAATCGTTATGGTCAGTCTTCTCAGTTTAAAAATGTAGTATGATGAGAAATATGACCTTATGCTTATTAACATTAGACGTGGGCTAAAAATAAAAACAAAACTGCTGGTAAAGAGTTACATAGTTAAACAAAGTATAATTTCTAAGTTTAAAATTTAACTAAATTAATACATAATCGAGCTCAATATTGTTAAATTTTCTACTGGCCGAGTCGCAACCAAGATTTAATAAATTCGGTATTTTCAAAACAATCCACATAGGCCAGTTACTATTTTAAAAGAACAATGTCGAATGTACATTAGACAATATAAAACAACTTTTAGAGAACAATAAAACGGTTTTTACGCCTTAGTAAAACAATGTACCGAATTTTATGACTAACGTTGAACAAAGCACGGTTAAAAATAACTAAATAATGATTATAGACAACAGTTAACTGTGAAAACACTATGATTTTAGTTTAGCTAGTGGTAGGGTTACCTAAACTTTATTTTAAAATTAAAGTATGTATAATGTCTGATAGCCTCAGTTCTTATTGCCATCATGGGTAGTAAGATCAAGAGACACACCTGACACTAAGTGATGAGTGACTTAGACGCAACAGAAGCACAACTGTGCTTACCAACCAACTGGTTACGTATATTCCTATCTAAACTAATATTATAAAAAGAAAAGAATTTGTTTGCTTCGATTTAACGAAAAATCTAAGTATTAGAAAAATTCTTCAGAAATCAATAAATGGAGCGGGTAAAATAGTCTATATTTTATTATGTTTAACACTGGTTAACATATTTTTAGCGATATTTAGAATTTCAATATTTGTAAATTTGCAATACAGAAGACAGCAAAAGTAAATTTGCAGTATAGCTTATTATATTTTATGCAGGCGTTTGTTGTGAAACCGAATGAAACTTAATACCGAATCGAAGCGGTGGCGGACGTCTAGTGTTATATACCTCCCACAGAAGCAGATTGTCTCTGCTACCAATAGCTCTTTCTTTAGCACCGGTACCACTACTTACCAGCTCATAAGCTTGACGGTACTTAAGTAAGTATCGTTGCAACGACTACGGTTTATACGGTAGAGGTTTCTCCAGCGTAGCTGCAAAATTTTAGCCAATTTACCTGCAGCCTATTCGATGACTGGGTGATGAAGTGGTGTGTCGTGAAAAAATTATACCAGTCATCATTATGCTATTAGTAACTGATATAATTTACTTTTGTGAAGCGTTAAGATAATAAGTTTAATTTTTTTTATTTTATTGTTTATATTACCGCGCATAATCAGCGAAATGGCTGTAAGCTGTTGGCTGACGTCAAGTTTTCATGAGCATAATATATTTTTTTTCTTAACCACTTAAGCACGAAATATTATATTATTATATAATATTATATTTAATTATTATTATTATCGGTTCGATTCCCGCGGAAGGCAAATATTTGTGTGATGAACATTTGTATTTGTCTTTAGTCTGGGTGTTTCATATGTATTATAAGTATGTATTTACAAAAAAAAGTATGTATATGTATTATATTTCAGTTATCTAGTACTCATAACACAAGCTCTGCTTAGCTTGGGACTAGACGACAGTGTGTGATAGTGTACACATATTATTATTATTATTATTATTATTATTAGCTAACTTTATTTTCAAGCATGGCAACCCTTAGTGAAGCAAATGTTGTTTAATCATTATTATTTTTGTATTAACGAGGTTCATAAAGGAGGATCAAAGACTTGTGCTTTTGTTAGCGGCTATTGTATCCAAAATGGCTAAGCCTGAGGTCGTTAGATGTAAGAAAACACTCCTACACGATTTCATACGACGTTATTCCAGAAGCTTCTTTATATTATATATGTATATAATATTGAGCATCAAAATTGAGTAATTTCGTAAGAAAACATAATTATCTTAATTTCGAAACAAATCGATATCGCTAACTTTTCTTCACACGTGCGTAATATATTTCGTTCCTAATATAAATTTCACTTAAACTTGCAAGTAATACAAAAGCAGGATATCTACTAATTTTTTCTTAATGAATGATACCTGTGGATAACTAACGTTAGGAATACAACTTGTATGCAAATTGTGTAAAGAATACGTAGTACCGTAGTAAGAAAGTAACATTTTTTACAAAATATCAAATAAACTTTTATTTAGTAGCTTTTACTACTATTTTATAATGTCCATATTTACGAGTATATCCACTATCAATATATTAACATCGGAACCATTATCCCCAATAATCCAAGCAAGGCTGACAACCTATGTCCTGATAACGGAACAGGCCGTCAGCTCAAACATTTGTATACGTTTATACACGTCACAGATAAGCCTACCGCCACATGTCGACGTACTGAAACGTAGAGTGTAACAATTGGGGCTACTGTACTATTTTATTCTATGGTCTTTGTTCAGGGCAGCTGATACGTTATCAACATTGGGCAGTACATTATTGATTCGGTGATAACGATAGTTACTTTCTAAGCGCAGATTTTTATACGAATGTTTTTTGAGTTGGCTTGTAAATCTGAGTATAAAATACAGTAGGATGACCAAATAGGTTTTTAATTTGGTTTTAATCTACCGGTAGTGGATCCTTACTGGTATTAGTATAAATGGCCAAGTTTGACCAGGAAATGATCCCCTAATAGAATACGAATAGTCATATTGGTAACTTTTGTGGTGTTCATTGGATTCTAATCTAGGTAAGCGGTAAGCCTAGTAGTGCCAACAAGACAGGTAAGGAAACAATATTCATACATACTCTTCCATGTAAAAGATCTGTAAAATTAAAGAGATAGTTTTCAAGTAAGTATTATTTTATCTTTGCCTAATTTCTAACCATTGTATACTCATACAATTAATGTTCTTTGTGTTATATTATTAATTATTTTAGTAAGTTTGTTCATCTCGTTGGAACTTCTCTGTGGACCTCACATGGCCACCATTACCATATTGAATGGTGTACCAGGCGGAAACACGGCTGGTCGTAAACGTGGACAAATGGCTCGACACAAATGCTCGAAACTCGCTTAGCTAATGCATTCGCGAAGGTGATGCACGCATGTAGAGAAACTAGACGCGGTAGTATTTTTGTTTTAATCAAACGAAATTGAAATTTTAGTTCCATCTAGTTTAGATTTAGCTGCGAAATCGTTTTGAATTCAGTTAAATTAGAAGCGGTTAAATGGATTTGGTTCAATAAGTCTTCTTTCGCCGAAAAGAATAAGAGTTGTGTAATACTAGCTAGTTAATTTTCAGGGAGATCTAGAATAAAAACAGCAAATGCGAGTAAGAAACACCACATAATAAGCCTTTGAATATTTTAGGGACATCAAAAACACTAATAGGTTCTGAAATGAAGTGTCCAGCAACGCTATGCGTTTTTAGAACTCATGCCTCAATATTTGTCTGTTGTTATTCACAACTAAAACATTACTATCAACCTTTTTTAATATTCACAAAATCCTTCATCTCTTTCTCTATAAGGTCATAATTTCCATACACTGACACTGATGCAAATATGCAGGCCAATGCAAAAACCCACGTGCTATCATCGCTATTAGGAAGTACAATCAGTCACCCACGCGATCAAGAATATGGCTTGGGAAAATTAATAACATGTTAAGGTAACTTCATATTGATTGGTGATATAATCAAGTAGCACTTGCATCAAGGTATCTTGGATGAAGATATTTAGACGAGAAACAAGTTTGTATCTCAGAGACTCATAAGTGATAAAAATCTATATGCTCTCAGGAGAGTAGATAGATTCACAGATTTTATACACACTTAATCTTGTTTATTTTACTGAGACTAAAAAATGTTTTGGAGATTAATAAATAATCTCAGGTATTGGATGATAGGCTCACAAAATATACAGATCGTAATTTTGTGCAAGCTATTGCAGTCAATATTATAGGTATGCGTTGATGTGTCATATTTATCCGAACCGAACACTTGCATGAATTTGAATCGATGCGGTCATCCTAACGTTATTAAATAGTACTGGTCTTCCTCGCGCGAGAGGCCACTTACGCGATGGAACGACCAAATCAAAACTGCAGTGGGAAGTTCTGTGAATGAGTGCAGTAAGATGACTTCCAACAGAGAGAACTAGCGAAACGCCGTGAAGCATCTTCTATCCAAACACTACATAACGACCACGACAGCTCTGCCAAGAGCGAAACGACTGAGTAGAAGAGGTATTCCTTAAAGAAATGTTCTGAAGACTATTTTAGGCCGACATATTATGTGATCATTTACCTAATACTATTATTTTTAATTGCCTATTTGCTGTTGCGACCGGGTAAGTAGCCTATCTAAAGTTATGTGGTAACCGCTGACGATGGATCTTAGAAGGGTCTGGAACATAGTTAGCTGCGACCATACGGATAGCGCCATGTAAGGAAACGAAAACAAAATTGCAGCCCACACCATTTACAACGGTTGTGGCGACGATTTCTTCCTTAGCATCACTGAAAAGCAACACTTTTCAGTAGGTACTAATAACTGCATCAAAACATCTATGCACAAACCTTTACAGACAATCAGTGAGATCATTGAATTGCAGATGAGCTGAAGCTAATCATAATATTGTGACGGTTTTCATCATAAATAAATGTTTTATTTGTCTTATCTAACGTTGATCGACAACAGGTGATCGTTAATTCAATAAACTGGTCTTGGAGGCTTTTATTCATGATCATGGTTATTCATAACTATTATTGGTAGCATAAAGTTACAGATCGTAAAGTAAATATGTAGTTTTTTTTTGTAGGAGTTGTCAATGTTGAATATGATGATTTATCTTTTAGTTAGTTGAATTTTGTAAGATTTTTTGTGTTTGCCTACCAATATGATTCTACTCCCCTATTTCTCATAAACTCTACTGATTGCTTACCAAAAAGCCATCAGTGGAATCTAGAAGAAATGGACATCATCAATCTGGCCTTCTACTTCTTTATGGTAGCATCGTGAGATGCTTTGCACGCCCCGCTTAAAAGACCCAATATTAAAATTAGAAATCCTGTACCCTGGTTAAGAGATATCAGATCACCCTTGCGCCAGAATAGCTTGCTTTCCAGTTGTGCCTTCAACTTCGCTAAAGTAGGCATGATGTTAAATATTATAAAACTACATCACCATGCGTATTTGTCTACAGTCTAATGACAACAAAACATAACGGTATCAATACATTCGCTATATTATGTCACTATTGAATGATATTCTTTTTGTGTGTAAAAATTATGTCATTTGTTTTGAATCTAGTTCTAACGACCATTTGTGTCATTGATGACAGTTTAAATTAAGCACGAGAATTTACTTCTCAACAAAAATACTAGGAGCGCTGTCCATTTTTCATATTACGCTTACTTCGAAGAAACAAAAGTACGTTAACTCGTGATACTAGAGCTTGTTCATCGTCTACCGTCAACGAAAATTGACGCCTGATATACGAACCGTAATCATTCGACCCAATAATACCTACTTGTGTTACTTCGAAACGTGTAAAAATGCTATTTAAGAAGACTCAGATTTCGACTGACGTAATAGTATTTTATTGCACAAATTGTTTACAAATACCTACTACGTACTTCAAAGTAGGTGTTTAAAAATATATATTAAGCGATATAAGTAATAAAATGTTGTCTTGGTCTTATAGCAAAGGAGAAATATCTATTAAACAGAAGACAAGCTAATAATACTACCTGGTTATTATCAAGCTCTGGCTGCAAGTAATTTACTTGGAGTTTGCCAAAAACAGCCTGTGTGCTTTGGGACTTAGAAATTTGTGAGCCATGGTTACCATTACCTATAAACATCAAGAATAAACAAAAGACTATAATCTTAAGTTTCTTTAAGTATTATTGCACAACAGTGGCGAAGCGTCCATATATCACGATTACTGCCGGCTTCCCTTTTAAAATATGCCCTGACCTCCTTAACCTATCACTGCTTGAGTGTCTACTCAAAGTCTAACTGGCCTTCCGAAACTCAAAGTATTTTAGTCCCACCGGCTTCCCTCCTCGGAAAAGTGACTCTTCGCTACTGTTGCACAAATAATTTTCTCTTAAAGAATCTGTCTATGTTAATGTCCCGCCATCAGTATTAAGTGTATTAACGAACACTAATCATCTAAATATACTGCCAAGGCTGAATTAATAAGGATTTGTACTAAGGAGTCATTAAAACTGTTATAGTGTTATAAATTTCAATTCGCTGGGAATACACTGATGAAATTATTACCATGCTGGATTAAAATGTAAAATTGGGAGTGCAACCCTTTATGGGGTGAACAGGACTTTCATTGTGAGGTAATACGATTTAAAAGGACTATAAAAAATTATATAAAGCTTTTATAAAAGATATTTTGAACGTTGATCCGCGATATAATAACCTATAGCAGACTTTGCTTTTCAAATTTACCGTTGGATATAAAATAATACCTTACTGTAAACTTGGAATATAAAAAAAAAACTTGGACCAAGTATTGGGTCTTCTATTTAACTGATCTGGCTATGTGATCTTCTGCATTTTATTTAGGTAAGCGTAGGGTAGGTTAAGTAAACATACTAGAACTATTCCTTTAAAATATCGCATACATAATCATGACTTTACAAGTAACGCACCTTGTGTCAAAACAAGAAAATTATTAGTGGCTATTTCATCCCGGAAAATTCACGTTCAAGAAAAAATTCAAGTTTTTATTTTGTCGTCATAAAGAAGAACTCAACTGCATAACAGATGCTAAAGTGAAAAGCCATTTAAGGCATACATTTTAAGGAGTGTTTTCGTAAAACTTGTTTAATGTAGTCACGGTGTTCTTAAGAAATTCTACGCTACCGCTAACCGAATCCTAGTAGCGTATAATTTTGGGAGCATGAAACAAGGTGCACTTTGGCAACATCTCGCCTTCGACTTAACGCAGTGCCCATAAACTCGTTAGAATATCTACCAGATTCGCTATAAACGTAAGCGTGTTAGCGACAAGCTTGGCCATAAACATGGAATATTCACAGGAACGTTGTTTTATGGTAGGGCTGTCAGCTCTAAATAGTAAAAACTCGCTGTTTTCTTCTTGGTTCTTGGTTTCTTCCTTAAGTTCCAAAAAACGCAAAGGATTTGGACACGGTTTAATCACTATCATTCAGGGAATTTCTTCAGAAAGATTGTACTCTACATAGTTTGAACTAGCGCAGGTGCCAGGGCATTCTTTACACACTTTGTAACAATAAAGATTTACTTTACTAGTGCGAAGCCATGGTGGGTCCCAGTGGTGTGCACTCCATATAGGCAGAAAGACAATGCCTACCTTAATAATTGCTTGAAATCACAATTTTAGCAACATAATTAAATAATGCCTACCCTGTTAAAAATCTATAATGCCTACCCTGTCAAAAATCTCTGTGCACGCCACTGGTGGGTCCGTAGTTAATAAATAAAACATTTATATAACACAATTAAAAAGCACTCTAACTTGGTTTGAACCAACTGCTGTTTCAAACAGGAACTATCCTGGTTTACTACTTCTACTCTACACTATGTCAACAATCATAGGCGTGATGAAAACGAGATTTAATAACGAATGAACTGACATACCAAGTGTCGGCTGTGCCACCAGTAAGGCGCCAGCGCCTCTGCCTTCAGCTGCCACTAGGTAAACAGAAAACGGTAACTCTGTACATAATATCTATTGAAGGCAAAACTAATTTTCCCTTAAGAGCAAAAGAAATCACGAATCACCAGGAAATACTGCCGAGATAGTAGATTCTGTAGTTTTTTGCAGCACTTCTAGAACTACCACAGGCGAGTTGCATCAATTTAATCGATAAGTCTAATTTATCACAAATTAGACTTATCGATTAAATTGATGCAGCTCGCTTTCTAGATAAAACTGTTAATTCTTTAATCAGATTTGTGATCCCTAATTTTTATTATTTAAAAGAAGCATTTAAAGTTTAAGTCTAGCAGTAAACGTTTCTAAAATGATGACGATTTCTTTGATTAATAATAAAAATAATATTTATGTGAATTTCTGAGAGCACCTATTGGTTATCACTATGTCACTAAATCAAAGTGTCCATTTAATACGGTTAACAACCCTGAAGTGTCAGGAATGGTGAACGGAAGCAGTGTGAGGGACAAGAACGCGTTGTTCGCTATATTTAGAAGCTGGATCAGTAACGGCATGAGCTGGATAGTTTAGAGGGTTCAATGAATAGTATTGCTTCAAAAGTTGTGTTTAAAAAGACATTTGACGTGTTGCAAAATACATGTAATATACTTTAGCTATCATCTATACAATAGTAGTTTCACAGAAATGTCATAACATCATAGCCCTTAGTAAATGGAGTCTGGACTCGTGCTCTACTCTTCCTATATACCTAATAAGAAAGAGAGGAGACAATATTGCCATGCATATTGACTGCCTCTGTGGTTCGGTGGTACTGTGTATGGACTGCCACGCAGAGGTCGCAGGTTCGATTCCCGCCCAGTGCAAATATTTGCGTGCATGAACATGTCTATTTGCATTGGTCTGGGTGTTTCTATGTATAATATGTACGTATTTACAAAAAAAAAAGTATTTAAGTATGTATATCTGCATTCTAGAACCCATAACACAAGCATATCATATGCTTACTTTGGGTCTAGATGGCGTTGTGTGTAGTTGTTGAAATATTATTATTATTATTATTATATTATTATATTCTGGCCCCAATACCAGTGTTGATTTTCGCGAAAGCATTTCTGGACTAGACTGAACAATCTATAAGCCCTTTAGCCGATCTGGATATCGATTCGGATAGTCTTAATTTTGCAACATTTATTTATTCATTTATTTATTTATATATTTACTTTAATTAAAACGGTACATAAGTCCAATTACATTTATTTATTTATAATCGTTAACACTATTATTACAGACCTTATTCTAATTCAACAGTGTGGCTAACTTACTTTTAATCTAATAATATGAATCAAATTACTAACAATATATAAAATATAACGCAATATATAAATGCAAAGTGAACACAAGTTCACTTTAACTGCATTTATAAAGTGAATATAATTTCATCATAATTAATATAATTTCATCATAAAATTTCATCATTCATTATAAAGTGAAAGTTAAAGTGAACTGCACAAGCAGTTCACTTTAACTGCACAAGAATATATCAATTCTGTCGGGAGTTTCATTCACAACTCGGATGGCTCGTGTGGCTAAAATTCATTAGAATCGATACAAACATCTCAGAGGTAATACATCGGTATGAATTACATAGGAAACAGCCACTTCTCTAAATGGTCAGTCATCGAACCTCTTACCATTTGATACAAGACCACAACGGAAATGACCGACGCATTGAGTTTTTCTACACCATAGAGAAAGACTCAACCGACAACTTCTTTAATGTACGGTCAACAAGAGAATTATTCGAACACGGTATACAAGATAGCTACGAGTTTCTGTAGTTTCGGAATTAAAGAAACATTTCGAATGTGTGTTGCATTAAACTATTTATTACTTAAATACTAACAGAATCCTATTCGGTTTAGATCATATGGGTGAATAAGTGTTATGATAACCAGAAGAACATATCAGCCAAATGCACTTTCAAGCAGTTCTCTGACCAAACTAGAGAAACCATAAAAACCAGACGCTCAAGACACACTTTTAAATGCCCGTAATGTGTTCCCAAAATAAAGCAAGTAATTTTATTAATTGTCAAGGAGCTCTACAATAATTTAAAGAAAAATAAACAACGCTCCTTTTAACTACCATAAGAACTAATTTATAGTGCACTTTTCATAAATCATAACGTAGTATGTTAAAGTACTGATAACATTTTTGTTGACCGTACATAAGAAACTAAAAATGGTTATAATAATATGGTCAATTTTATAACATATTGGTTTGTCGTTTTAAGGCAGCAATCTTCTCAATTGGATTTAAAAATAAAAAATACTTGAACTTATTTTTAAGCTGATCAAACCACATCGTTTACCACGGTTATGTATGAAAGCTTTTTAAACAGGATTCAGTTGATCTGGCTAACAAAGATTGCCATGACTTCTGTTTATGAGAAGGAGTTTTCACCCTGAAGTGACACTGACACAAATTGAAGATTTGTTCGTGGTTACAAAAAAATTCCAACATCAAGAAGACATATATTGATTAACTATGTTGCTTATTACAAAGTTAATCAATATATGCTTATTACATAAATATCGAAAAACCATAACTTAAACGGTGTGTAGAGAGACGTATTCAGGTTCTATTTGATCCGTTTTATTTCTAATCTGATTCGTTACCAGATTCATATAAGTTTAGTTTTTCTAAAGTGATTCTTCAATTATATTAAAAGATAAAAAAAGATATTTTTTTACAACATATTATACTGTCCCACTGCTGGGTAAAGGTCTCCCCCAAACATTGCATCCTTTCTGAAATAAAATGTACGATAATTCGCACATATGCGTAAACAAAGCATCAAACATCAGGTAATAAGAACATGTCAGTTGACATCAGACATACCTAATTACGTACACCAAAGGAACGTAAGCATTCATGGACTCTGATGAATGCTCCATCTCGGATGCTCCGGAACTAAGAGAGGCCTCTGAATGAAAGTCTTCTAAACGTTCGCACAAACTTACACCCTCTTGGATGGAAGTATTCAAGCCAGTTTTCTGTATACCGAAAGTAAAACCTTTATTGTTTAGGCACCTTCATGCTAAATTTCGGCTGTGTCGCTGTAGATTGCTTAAGAAGTATTTATTCAAGGAGACTTAGCAGGAGACGCTCAGATACTACTAATTGATGAAAATTCAGTGGTAAAGTTAATTGCCTGGGTGCCAAATGGTGCACAATGAGGAGGTTTCGATATCGGGTCGAGCAAAAAATATTATTTATTTATTTATTTTTTATTGCACACACACAGAAATATAAATAGGAAAGAAGATACATATATAGAAATCATGTACAAAGGCAAGCTTAACTCATAATAATATTAATAATATTGAATTTCTTTAGAAATTCTTAGTATCATCTTAAGACGAAAAAGGATAATAATGATGCAATGACACAAGACTTGTTACACTGTTTTAACCATGAAAACAGTCCTTGATCCATTTAAAGAATTCATGCAAATTCATGCATCAAGCTTTAAATTCAATTTAAATGCAATAAACTGTCCGGGAAAAATACCCAACACATCTACTCAAGAAAGATTAGCATTTTTATAAAAAAAAAATGTCCTTAAAGCTATAGAAACATCCACAATAAAAGCTCTCAATTAATAAAATCTAATAATATTTATACTGTTGCATCAACAAATAAACGAACTAACAAAATCATTAAAGCAACACCAAAAGGCAAGCAGGCGTAAAAAATCTCGCATCAAATCCAATTCACGATACCTTACACACTGTAATCTAAAAGAAATCGAAACGTCGAACGAAAATCATTTATACAATAAGTATTGTAATGGCATCACGTACGATAATCGAAGCTATTATGACATACACGAGAATTGCACCTAAGTATAATCCAATATTTATACCAGCAAGATTGAAGGCGTTGAGAATCTTTCTACAAATCATACAGACCTCCCTCTCGCACATATATTTATTTGAATATGAATGAAAGCAACGGGGGATCGAGTATTTTGGTCTGTTCGTAGGTGTTCGGTTATGTTTGCACATCGAGGGTGTGCACCGTCGACAGGTAAATTCGACAAAAGCAGTGGGAGTTTGTGTTTATTATAAGAAATACCTGAACGCAGGTAGAAGTCATTGTACGGACCCCGCCTAGCGAATAATAGAGTTTTCGGAAATAATACAATGAATAAAGTAATTTATGTCGGTTCGGATAATATTTTACGATTTTCGGAAACGCCTGTACCTGAATGTTTTTTGGGCGCCTGAACAATCGATGTTTTGGATGTAGTTTCGTCTCGGTTCTCCACGATGTTTTTGTTTGTTTTCCGGCCAATTTGCGATTGTAAAGACGTGTCTATCTCTAAATCTCTTTATCTCGGTAGCGGTATACTTAATTGAGTCACTCATTACTGTGATGTTAATCTACGCATTGAATTGTACAATAATGAGTTCATTTACCGCCGTCAACTTATGAATATGTAATATTCTTCCAATTTGGTAGATAGGTGTAAAAAAAATCGTGCTTTACGATGCCATTTAATAGCGCGAAGCGAGCATTATCGTGACGTAGGGTGAGCGTGCATAGGTGTTTAAAATAATGTTTAATCGTTCTATTAAAATTTAAATAAAATTACCTTTCCACGCTTGCACAGCGCTGATCAGGATATATATAAAATTGGGTGTATATGTATATGTATAGGTAGGTGTTAAATCGTGTAAATCTATCATTTCACTGTGCCGATTGTATGCTACTATGGATTTTATATCAGTTGTAATAAAGCTGCAATTACAATGGGTATTGACCGTGTATCGGTTTTGTTACTCGTGTACATTACAGTAGAATATATTTGTGATATTATTTGAGTGCATTGTAGAGTTAATACAGGGAATCTGTTCAATAGAGATCTACCTGAACATGACTGCGGCACCTGCTGGCTTTGTCATACACATTTACGAATATATTCTAGTGTATTGAGAAAATTGTAGCGCCGCGTGAAGTCTTGGCGACTATTAATTTAAGTTTTTTTTAATGGTAGACCACCGGATTGTTATTGTTCATTTTATGAGTTTGAATGAGTCACAAATTGGCATAGTAATTGTGTTTAAGGAAGATTTCGCTTCGGTATAGAGATAAAAGATTTGTCTAGAAAGACCACCGAAATCCTACGGTAAGTTTTCGGTGTCCTAATCTTTGCTGGTTTAAAAAGTAGGTTGGATAAACCAAGAAGGTGACTGAAATCAACAAAATAAGGACCAGTCTTCGCAACAATTACCATCAAGCATCAGAATTAATATGCAATTAAATGAATTGACTTTATACAATAATTAGCCGTGCGTCGTACAAAACCTTCATTTAATTCGATAGTACGAATTATGGCTACGGCAATGAAAGTTTTTGTAGACAAATTGAGAGTTTACATAAGCGTGTAATTTGTTTAAGCTTTTTTATCATCATCTCGCTTTTTTCCGATTCATGCTTCCACTATCTATATCCCTACTGGAAGGTGAAAGCTTTTTCTTGTACAGAGAAGGCATTGCCATCACCACGCTTGTTTAAAGGCGCATTATATAGTTCAGATTTATTATTTTTAAGTTCCGGTCTGCTCTCAAAATAGCCTGTGACAAAAGCGTTTTTAGCGTGTTGTAAAACAACTTCGAATACTGGTGATTAGTTGTCCACACAATAAACATGTTAATACCGTTAATAACATCATATTATCACATATGTACTCAATGGAAAAAGGGCAAAGTCAAACTTAGTGGCAAAAGTTGCGACTATGTCAAAGTTTGACTTCAATACAGTTCGTTATCACTCTTTAGGCTTCACCTATAAAAAGAAAATATAAGAAAACTGGCAAAACATGCGACTCACCTCACTCTCCGTCCAATCAATGAGACTAGACTTCTCCTCCAACAAATTCTCCGAACTCCGCTTCTCGTCTTCTCCGTCTCCTTCGTCCTTGAAGACCTTGACCTCATCAGTGGAGCCCAGGTCGTCCCCGCCCGAGCTCGCCGCCGAACTCGAATGAGCATGCGGCATTTTCACGACCCTAACGCCCCAACTTCCATTATCCCTCTAACACTAACACCTAACCTAACCACTATCTGTCATCCATGACAACTCACGCAATCGCCATTTTGTCAGTTCCTAATTCAAATTTGAAAATTTTGACAGTTCAGTTTTTTTTTTTCACTTAATGGTAATTATAGGCGATTGTTTTTCTACTAAACTAAATGAGATCACAGATAACTTTTGTCAGGTTAAACTTAAAATGCCTAAGGTTGAGGTGTTCCGTTATGTATTGTGTGGGATTGTATCTGTAACAAAAGAACACTTCATTAGTATTTAAGACGCGTATACAAATCAAGGTCTGGGTTAAATTCAGACATATTTACGAGCAAAAAATAACAGAATTACTAGCAGACTAATTAGATATCACTATGTTTTGGTGGATCTTATTTCTATAAGATTAAGGTTGGTATTAACTACAGTCTGAGTAGAACCGTGGCTTGTATGACACATCTTTTAGGTCAAGCTGGCTGTCAAGTGGACGTCAACAAGCGGTCTTGGCCGCGCGCCAAGTGACGCTAAGAAAACGCCGCGATATATTGAATAAGGAACAATTCATGTAAATTTATATTATAAGAATGAACAACATTAAACGTTAAATATTTTGTTTTAAGCTACAGAAGCGCCGTCACTGTTTATCATGGTGTTTTATACGCTTGAATTAGAAAAGAAAAGAATCTTTAATTTGCGTTATTGACAGTTACCGTGGCCTGCAGAAGAATTTACCATACTTGATTTCATACGGTAGTAGATCCACGCTGGTTTCAGCATGAATAGGCCAGATCGACCAGTACCAAGTACTATCCTCTCATAGAAGATCGACGTAAGAGTTGTAGTATCCGTACTATTGCGTTTTGTTCGGTGAGTGAGAGCGCCGGGGGCCCTAATTTCCCTTTCCTTTTTCCTCACTTCCCTCAATCTCTTCAACTACCCTATTCCCTTCACGGTACGCAGCGATTTCGCAGAGTCAGAGACTGAGTCGTCCATGAGCAACAGTTACCACTTACTATCACGTGGGCTGTTTACTCGTCAGCCACTGTCGGCAATAAAAAAAAAACTTGCAACATGAGTACAATTTTTTTTGCTTCCCATGCAGAATATTATCTACGTAGTCTTACTATGACTGTTGTCTTCTATAAAGAGATGGAGGTCCTCAGTTAGCATATTTCAATTTGCGTGAAAACTAAAAGAAAATTTAAATTCTACTTAGTTTCATGCTACCTTTCACAGTTTAATACACATTTTAACGTCAGACAGACTACGACAAACGATGACACTAAGTTAATTTGTATGCTAGATTCACACAGTTCGTAAAACTAGTGAAAACAAATACCTCGTAATAACGTAATTGAGGGACAATAAGGCTCAGACTGGATTGTCGCTAACCCATCATTATTTATATGATCTTTTGACCCCAGGGTTATCTGTGGACGTGATTCAAACGTGTAGTTGCGCGTGTTATCGCGATACCTAGGTCTGAATCTTTACATTAGTCTTTACTTTCTAAAAGCAAGCTAGTTCGGACTTCACTAAAGGATTGAAGGAGTGAGGCATCCTGATGGTGGATCAGACGCTCATAACCATAGGCTTAGCTAAGAATACTTAGGGCCTGTTTAACCACTTGCTGATAAAGTGCGTGATAACCTATTCGAAACTTAACTGACAGATAGTGCTCACAACTCAGTTTCACAAGTGCCTGATAACCTTAACTGACAAATAAACTCTTTAAAAATATAAGACAGATTTAACTAGAATATGTGTTATCTGTTAGATATAATACATATCAAACACTTAGCAGCTAGTGGCGAAAATGGGCCTTAGCCTCCTTAATCCTCCTTAGAAATACTTTTCTATCACAACCGCAGAGCATGCGTGATGAAAGATTAGGTTTACCTGGTAAAGGCATTGAGAAGACACTGAACGAAGGCCTCTAACCAGTCCCTATAGGATTCGTTGGAATGACTGAGATAATGTTGATGTTATGTTTAATCGTACAATAGTAATCTTATTTTAGTGAGTGCATATTAGTTTAGCAACGGCACGTTAAGCAAAGGATTGCACAATAAATACATAATAGACAAAAACTATTACAAATAGCAATCTCGTTGAAAAACAGACGCAAGTTGTCATTCGTTCACATCAAAATTTCCATCATAAGTTTATTCACATACGGTTGAGAATAGCTTACTGATGTTATTATGCCTTTAGTCGCTAAGTACCTAAAGCGCAGTCTACCAAATTCGCGTTTTGCCAAAATGTAATTTAAATACTTTTTTTACTAAGAGCGACTGACTACGTTAAAATCCGATTCATGAATGCGATTCAAGTTACAAACATTGTTTTATAATATGCTTGTGTCGACTTTGATACTGTTTAAAAATGTTAATCAGCATTAAAGTATCAAAACGTGATACTATATTTAGTAATGCATGATTAAGTAAATTTTCCAGTTATACATTACTTACGTACTTTTCAAGTTTTGGTGATAGAAAAGAAAAGTACAGAAAAGATTTTTGGCTTTTTAACTTCCTCAACATTTTTAATGACTCTGATGATAGGTACTATATCTGTTCTGCATGGACTTTACAACGCTACAGATAACGCACTGTTAGTGGCAGCGTATTGGTGCTCATAAATTTGACTCGCCCTTGTCGACACGCTAAGAAGTTCTGAATGCCACTGACTATTTACCTACCATCAGCAAGACTGGAGTCATTTTGGCAAGCAAATACAAAAAAAGTCAAATTGTTTAGTCTACGTCTTGTCCTAGGAGTAAAGATCTAACAATTCTATTGGCCGCTACTGCGCCTACCATATTATTATATTTATAAATTGGACCGATGTATAAATAAATGCCTATTTATTTAGATGAATGGTAAATACTACAGATATTTAGCATGTAAAATAATAGTCAATATTTTATTGAAAACCGATTTGCAAAAGAAAAACTTGAAAACTAGAGGTAGGTATATAAAAATTTCAAGTTGATCTGAAGATGTGTGACTAGTTGCACAGTATTCAAATAAGCAGTACTAAGTATGTATAATCTAACTACATATACTTATCTGAACCCTTACGCAGAAATAAATGCTGACTCTTTTTAAAGTACTTTGGTACTTATATTTGCGACATACCTACTTTAAGGCTTGCTCTGAAGTTTTGGACCATCTTCATTTTATTAGTTTATAAATATCAAGGTAATCTGGCAACGCATTATAATTGTTACTGTAATATTACCATACAATTTTATTATGATAATCGCAATCGTGTGTATAATCAATAATTTCTTTAAAATCTGAAAGTTGCAAGTTTAGTCGTTACAGAGATGAACAGTAAAGAAAAACATCCTGAGGATACTAGACTTAACAAAAAGAACTCATAGGCTGCTTTGACAAATAGAACAATTACAATTATTTAGTACCTATTTACTACAAAAAGGTATAAAACATATTAGCCTATATTATAAAGTATGTTATTCACTATATAAAAATTCCAAGGCACGTAAAACAAATACGTTATTATAGAATTCATATTGTTATTTCTCTTGGTTGTAATCCTGCGTATTTGTCATGCATAGCTCAGGCGAGGCGTGGCGTGTCGGTCCCATTATTCATGACCTCACACCTTCCACATACCACTCATGCACCTATTGCATATCCCGGTGAGATTACAATCGGTATGGAGCGGCAAAAAATGTTACACAGGTGATTTGGGAATGGCACAGATTACGTACAATTTGGATTACTGACAGATTTAATATGCGTAACAATTCTTAATTTGAATTCTAATTTTTTTTAAAGCGTACTAACCACTGACCGGCACTACTGATATCACTTATACATAATAAATAAGTTGGACCAGCCTTTATCATTAAATTTTTTATACAAATTCTGAAAATCTGCTTTGCGCCGCGCCAGTTCCAATCTGGACTGGTATTTAAACGTGGTGTCACTTTATGTGGAGATATGCTATAATATATATCTATATCGAGCATGTTATGGTACTGATCAATATTTACTAGAGGATCATCATCGAGGGATACCGTTATCTGATTAGGTTCCAGATCTAGCATACCATCGTGATTACTGAAAACTGTATTATATTGCTTTAGCGAGTAATATAATACGATTTTCAATAATCACGGTTTTGCCCGCTATTAATTAATTTTATATTAATTTTACAATATTTTAGGTTTTAAAAAGGCCTATGAAACTATTGGCGTTGCAAGGTTTCATAGGCTACGGTAACTGCTTACATCAAGCAACCGAGTAGATATGCTTATTTGTCACGTTAGTCGTATAAAAAAATAACAAAAATCGCCAGTTATAAAAATATGTTTAAAAAGTTAAAAGACAACATAATGTTTACTTGAATCAGACCACGTGTTGATTGTCAGGTCATTGACCTAAAAGGTCATGTTCATCTATTATTGTTAATCAGCTTTAATTATTTTGTTTTACGTACTTATATTTATCTTTTTTGTACTTTGAATTTTAATTAAAAGCTCTATGATAACATTGCTACTGTATCGCCAATTCGCGTGGAGAGCGTGGCGATTATGGCAAATCCCATCATCCTCAGATTATGTTTCACTCTATAATAATAGTACTATGCGACACTGCTGCATAAGCCTATTTCTTCCAAACACTAAAATATCTTTAAATATAATTAGCTACCCACAAGTCGGTATAAATAGTTTGTATTATATGACCTACCATGATGACTAAAACTGATTGATATTTAAAAATATCTCTCACTAAATTTGACGTATGGTATCATTTTTTACTTTTTAAATAGTAAATTTTATCATTGCGTTTAAAAACAAAGATATAAATTATTCCGAGGAAAGATTCATCAATTTCTTTTTGCTATTATTTCAATAAAAAATTTTGGGCAACGATTTTTCCAATGCACACTCCTTAAAGGTACCGTAAAAGCATACTTACTCTCATTATTTTTTATATTAGTCTACCAAAGAGACTACACTAACACGTAGCAGTCAGTGGGATCCAGAAATGGTGGTCACCATTTCATACAGAGTAGACATGAGAAAACACCGATTTACAAAAATATATTGCTTAAATTCCATTCCAATCCGCTTTAAACATTGTGTTACAAACCATTAAAATGAAAAAATAAAATATTTCTTAAAGCAAATCTCTTTTATTCATCCCTATTTTACGTCACTCATCTAAATTTAACCAGTTACAGGTAGAGGTCATTGCCTTTTCTATTTTTATTGCAATCGCTTAGTACAGGAATATTGTTAGAGGGGCTATTTTTAATATTTCATTTAAATCTATGCACAACTTGTACAAGAGTTTGAGTTTGTTTAAGAGGTGTGAATGCAAAAAGTCAGGAATATTTTCGCGGCATACATAATAATATACAATACTAAACATTTAAAAAAAAGAAAAAAAAAATAGAACTGCTTTGGATAACTGCGCTCTTTTAGATGTTTGTCTTTCATTTTTAGATAGGCCATTAAAACTTATTAAACCCCATACACTTATTTTAATAATTACACAAACAAAATCAACTAAAATGTCACAGTGAATCAACCAGATTTCAGATGCATATTGCATGTTTGATCGCAATCGTAATTTATTTGGAATCACTTCAAAGAAACAATTTTAATTATTTAAATATTTTTTAAAAGCTAATTATGATAAGTTATCTTTGGTGTCTTGGCCGGCAGCCCGATTAATTAATTAGTATGATAACTAAATAAACAGATGACGCTATTTAAATAAATTTATCTTTGTAAACACAAAATATTAAGAAATTAAAGTGACAGTTTGTCTGACATTAGTTTGACGGAAGAACTGCTGACTTAAAAGAACCTTACCAACTTACAAAGACTTGACAAAATAAAGCTAAGAAAGATTTCAATATTAGAGATCAGTAAAAATAAATTTTATTTTTAACATTTTTCAGACAGTTGCTGTTTTTGCAAAGTTGCATCTATCCTCTTCGCACATTACCGCAAAAACAAAAAAAAACGAAACAATAGTTGATGCAATTAAAATTTTCACTTAGTTCCTTTTACCTTGTCCTCCGAAGCAGGAAAATATCTGTTCCTTACAAGTACATCCCACAATTACTTTATTATACCTATATACGAACATGAATAACCACACTCTACTATAATACAGAATAATGTTTAAAAATGTAATTAAAGCTATTTACAGTTTCATTATCCAATTTGACTTAGTTTCAAAAACTCTTATTACGACACGATAAGGTACACAATTGCGTGTTTTTACCGAGACTTATAACTTTTGCTTATCAGATTATTAATCATTTTAAAGATTTTGTAGAGGAAATTGTTAATGTTGTACACTTAGTACCATTAATTTTATTCTGTGGTTCTACAGAGAACAAGTATACAAGTAACAAGATAACTAGAAATAAGACAAACAATAATTATTGACAACTGTTTTATTTCAGAGCTCCGTACTTTAAGAGGCAAAACGAATCCCTTATAGAATAACTTTGTTCTCCGTATGTCTTACAGGGAGAACTTTTTCTCAGTAGCGCGTGAAGGTGAAGGTAATAAATCTAATATTTTTGTCTTATTATTATTTTTTCATACCTAACTGGAAATTTCTATGGAATCCTCGGTGCACGAGTCCGCTTCGCACTTGACCAGTTCTTTTAATATAATAATTATTGAGTAAAGATGGTACACGATTGCGTGATGAAGAGGATATGGATGTACACACTCACCAGTGTTGTATGTAATTAAGTGTTTGTTCTTTTTAAAGTTAATTTTAAAAAAAATTGCCGATGTAGGAGTCAAATATTTTAGTTAACTGGTCTATTTTTTATAAGGAAGTTCTTTACAAAAATACGGATAACAAACTATCTAATTTTACTGTGGTTTATTACATTATTAAAATACATAATTGTTAAATCCATTAAGTAATTAATGTGTTTGTTTCTTAGTTAGAAACGAGTTTATTTTAGTTTATTATTTTAGATTAAAACTTTGTTATTGTAGTAAGAAAAAAAAACAAGTGTTAAGAATAAAAACTCTTCACATGTCAATACAACATCAACTGCCGGAACGTCTAGGTATGCTCATTGAATTTTTTGATGGATAAGGGCGTTCCTTATTGTATATAGACCGGCTAAGATGGCGAAAATTGGGGGAGGCCTATGTCCAGCAGGCTTTCGGATGAACTGTGCTCGTATTCTGCTATTTTCTCAACCGCCTCATACAATTGACATTATGTCATACATAACTGTCACATTACGAGAAGTTCAGTAGCGAGAAACTTCTCACAATTTGACAGTTATGTCTACTATGATATGCCTTTAATAAACATTTTGACAGGATATAATCTCTTGTAATATTAAGAAATGTTAAGTGTGTATAAAACATGTTATTATTGTTAGTCGTACTGAGGGACGAAGTAGAGATCTCCCTGATGATGATGACTATAATAAAAAACATTACAATCCTTTACTGTGCCAGTCGGGTAAAAAGATCTAGATTTATACCTAATTGCAAGAATCACTAAAATTACTAATTAGTCAAAACTGCCATTTTAGTAGAAAATATTTTCAACATTTCCAACTCAAGAAGCAATATTTTGAGGTCAACCTTTTTACACATTGTAGGTTGACCTCTGGTGTAACAAATGTCTAAAAATAGAATTCACCCTTTATGTAATACAAGGCTACCTAACGGAAAATAACCATCACCTGGATATAGATACATTTTCTATTTCCAACTAACGATTTTTTTGTTTTTTTTAAGACTAAAATAATTCAACTGTGCCGAGAACCCTGTCTGGAGTCGAGAAGTAACCTCAAGACCTCTACTCAATTTACCAGTCAAGTTCTTCAGATTGACAGATACATTTACTAAAATAAAAAACGTTTTATTTTTACCTCTGTGTGAAAAAATCAGGGGCCTAAGTCTGCTATCACAATAGTGTCAGAATGGTCGATCATTAATCTCATATTGGTTGCAACTTGTCAAAATCAACCAATAAGAGATCAATGATCGACTATACTGACACTTGTGATAGCAGACTTAAGCCCCATTATGAACAAAAAATATCTTCTGATATTTTTTCTTCTTAGTAGGTAGTATGAAACTATGTATATTTCCACAGCAAAGTTCATAATACTCTACTTTTTGTGTTCTAATACATCTACCGTAAAACAAATACTAATACAAGATAGTGTATAAAAATTCATATATTCCGTAGCGATTCTAATCGATTCTCGACTCGATATTATCGACATCAGACTCGCATTCATTATTAGTACTAGCACTCAGTACTTACAATGCAAATATTATGGCTGGTGTATGATGTATAATTATGTATGTATGTAGATGTAGCCCGATTGTTGACAATCTTTTATGTGTGTGCGTTCATAATGTGCACCAGGAATTATTTTATACTTTCTTTGCTATACAAATTCATTTCGCACGTTCGGAATGAATGGTGTGGTCGTTTTTTAAAGCTTGTAATGACGTCGGAGGAACCATAAACCAGTAGAGTGAATATTTCTTACAGTAATTATTAAATTTTACTTTTAGCTTTTACAATTTATATTTTTATGCATGATATGACATTGTTCGTGGCATTGTGTTGTAAAATTTGGTACATTAAATAATTCAGGGTTAATAATAAACTTTTTCATAAATAACAATTAAATTAGTAAAGATTAATGTACTTAATTTAAATTTTGTAATAAGAATTATGTTGAACGTCATCCATTTGTTCACGACAATCGTTTTAAAATTGATTTTCGAACGACTCCATACTCCATAGACAATGCGGTTACTGTTCCAAACGTATGTCACCATACCACAAACATAAAATCGAAATCACAATAAAACTTAGAATTAACACTGTCAAGAAATATGAAAATATAAATCGTTTGGTCATAAACCGAATAAGAGAATGTAATTTCAACAAAACTCAGCATGTCAGTAAATAGGATATAACCTGGGGTATTAAAGTGACACTAACAGTTAAACGGAGAATGGCAACATCTCGAACAAGTAATAGGATCCTGTTTAGGTATCGGTTTTATGGGGCTTTTTACGATTTCGCTATGTGAAACCATCATGTGCCGAGGTGTGGTTCTG
The DNA here is from genome assembly GCA_963082885.1 of Parascotia fuliginaria. Classification (NCBI taxonomy): domain Eukaryota; kingdom Metazoa; phylum Arthropoda; class Insecta; order Lepidoptera; family Erebidae; genus Parascotia; species Parascotia fuliginaria. The sequence goes on along the minus strand of OY720196.1, from coordinate 4,257,782 downwards.
TTATGTGCTTTAGCATATAAACGCTGTATTTCATATAGGTAAGGAGCGTAGCTGTTATGTAGTTTTGTTACTTTTGTAATTATGTATTTAACCCACTGTGGCACCGCCCTGTGCTAAAAGAATTTCTAATTCTAGTGAGTGTTGTGGGTGGCTTTATGAGAATACCTTTCAGTGGCGAAGCGTCCATATAACACGATTCCTGCCGGCTTCCCTTTTAAAAATATGCCCTGACCTCCTTATACCTATCACTGCTTGAGTGTCTACTCAAAGTCTAACTGGCCTTCCGAAACTCAAAGTATTTTAGTCCCACCGGCTTCCCTGCTCGGAAAAGTGACTCTTCGCTACTGATACCTTTACATATCTGTTTAGTTTTTTAAATAATTTTAATGAAGAAGTGAGCCAATTGAGACTTTTTATGAGTTAATAAACGAAATTTACACTTGACACAATACGTATGGTCTAGCTGTTAGGTTTGTTACCTGGCTGTTACCGTAACGCATAATGACATGGGTTCGACTCGCACCCCAAAGGGTTTCTAGTTCTAGTGTCATTTGTACTGAGTTCATATTCGTTATAATATGTGTTTGTAAAGTTCCTGAGATTAAATTAAAAGTAGAGCAAGAACTTTTTTTTAATAAAAAAAAGTGCTCTTGTTTAAACTCTTTTACAAAAAAATATCTAAAATATAAAGCACATAATAAACAATGTAAAGAACATGAGAGACTTCCCATGTGATGTTAAGTCACAGAACATTTAATGGCGACAAGAAAACAATAAAACTTAAATTAATCATAAATTTGTAATAAAAAACACCAAACGCATCAAATGATAATAGGAATGTTAGGTAATTAAATGTTTAAATGGAAACATATTAAAAGGAGATCATAATCGAATATAATGTTTTAGAATAAGTAATTACCTAACTTGATGCTTCCTACAATTTTAGTGATTTTCACTAATAAACTGGTCAGTATTACGCGATTATGTTTATTTTATTACCTCTGTCGACAATACTGCCCTACTAGCAAAAGAAGAAGCGGAATAAGAATATCGAAACTCCGCGACTCGGATTCGGGAAAACAATTCTTATGTTAGATGCCTCAGATCTATTTTGCAGTAGCATATTGTATTACGACGTTCTTCTTTTGAAAGTCTGAATAATAAGAATAAGAAACATTTGATACAATTTTTGCGGATTTTTCTTAAGTAGAAGATATTTACTGCTTTACATCCTCTCCGGGGATAACGGGGCTGGCAACACACCCTGAATTGTTTTAGTCACCACGCTTGCCAGGCGGCTTGTGACAAGTGATAACAATAAGATGATTGACCTGCAATCAGTCACATAAGAAATTAGAAGAATTAGAAGAAGAATAGTATGAAGTACTTAGAGAATGGATACGAAGGTTTTCTTTGTACTTATTCCAGAACATTTGTAATGAAGAAAGAAGGTTTGTAATGTCAGCATTCCGTATACCATGATATAGAAGCTACACTCTTGAGTTATAGTGTTAACATTCAGTGGGTATGCTGTAAAACGTCAGAGAGCGAAAAGCTTTAAATGTTTGTCAATTTAAAGCTCACACGCCACTAAGAGGTTTAAAACACTATAAATTTTCAATTAAACGAAATAACAGTAAGAAGTCCAGGGGTGCCAGATCTGAAAAACAGATAGGCATGAGGAACCGTAACCACGTTCATTCTGTCCACCATGATCTGACAAACAAGGAGTATAATGAATAATTCTATCGAAGACGAGATTACTAAATAAATAAGGCAACTTACTTATGCAATAGATTGAGAGTTTGAAATTACAAAAGTAGGTCACTTTTGAAATTCATAAAATTATGTACTATTTAAGTTTATAGATACTAAACAAACCTCTATTAAAATAAGTACTTCAACTGCCTATGTGGCCACCCAAGCCAGAAAGATAAAGCTAAAAGAAATCTTTTTAACTAGTGCTTTGCCATAGATTACCCGTCATTAATGAGACAAAACCTCGTTTTAACTGCGTTACTAAATAAAAAAGGTAGAATCCGACGTTCATAACTGGCAACACTAAGACGCGCACCATAGTTAATATGCAAATTGCTCAGTTTGCTCACACTACAAAGTGGTCAAGCGAGAGCGAGGATGTGTATATGAATATTTCTGCTGATATTAAAATTCCAACTTGGTCATAAAAATTAAAAGAAAAAAAATGCCAAAAATTTTACGTCACGGTCACAATTCACATGTTCGATGGCGGTTAAAATGGTTCCATTAGCTATTTTAAAATTGTGTACATTCGAATGAACGCCATTTTTATTCGATTTAACTACTTAAACTTTTATTAAATTATATATAATATAAATACTTAATAGAACTCAAATTTTGTAGCTCTACCAAAACAACACTATGTAATATCTTTGTTCTTTTGAAAGAGACAATCCCTGCACTAGAAAACAATTCCGCGAACATACCATTAACGGTCACAAAGTACACCCAGACTCATAACAAATTTATTATTTACGCCCGTGCGTATAATATGTTTTGTATCCCTCGGGAACCAGACTTATTTTCGGGATAAAAGTAGCCTATGTCCGTCTTCGGCACCGAATCTACCTACATACCAATTTTCATCAAACACCCAAACTTTCGAATTTATAATAATAATAAGATGGTTTGCCCAAATTTTGTCCTTGTGTGTGAATCTAATCGACAAACGTGCTTGTGCAAAGCAGCCCGCACGCATTGCCACTGTGCCACACAGGCAGTTAAATTGGCAATTGCTTCCATTTAATACTTGTTTTACATTTTGTAAATAATACTAAAAGCGATTAATATTTTGTCACACCAGAAACTTTATTTTTTAAATAAAAGATTTTGTGTCACGCTAATAGTACAAGAACGGCTATGTCGACATTTTGTTGAAATAACATTTCAATGAAATAGTTAACATCTTATAATTATCTACAATAAAAAATACATTCTCAAACTTTTCTAATATTAGCTAAGTATATTCGCCTGTAGAGCAGTGACGGGTTATTTTTAGTATGTTTGTCAGATGTACGTCACACAACAAATTAATGAGAGACTGGAGACGCAGATGTGATTCTACGATTTGTTGACTAATTGTATGCGTAATCTGCACCATACATCACGTCACGGTAGGTGGTATTCATCATCGTCAATGCAGCGAATTGTAATAAAACATTGCTTAAACCACAAAATAAATAGGTAACCTACGACCACAGAATAAAAAACACATCGACCAAACTAGTGCCCGTTCTTTTTTATATTAAGCTGTAATCTGTATTATTTGATTAATATCTAATTTAAAAGAGTAACAACACATTAACATTTGAATTTAGAATCCGTTTTCATAAATTTTACGGTTGAAGAAAATACGATTTTATTTTTCCACATACATGTCAGTTGCTAGTACCTGGTAATACTAGTAGTTCTTTTGTTTCACTATATGTAATATCAGTACATAGGCAACATTACTTATTTTACTGTACATTTAAGTAACAAACCAGAACATTGTACTTGCTCTTGAGAATAATTTACAACATTTAACGTTAAACACAAATAAATTTTAAAGATAGCATCTTATGTTAATCAAATTTTATATTTAAAACTTACGAACCGAGAACACGTGTTTTTTTTAAAGAAAGCATTGACACAGGCGTGCATTTAGTGTCGCGTTACAAATTCGTCACATTCCTTACTCCTTGTCACTGAACAATTTAATATGGTCCTTATTCCTTTACAACAAGTATGAGTATGAATTCTGTTTAAATTAGTTTGTTCAGCCCTAACTTCAATGAATACAGTAGCATGTGGCCGTGTCAGGTTACAAGTACGGGTCACGTAGAAATCGATTTTTAAAAAAATAGTAGACAGTGAATTGATGGTCGACTTTGAACGATCACTGGCCGTTCACAAATTGTCTATGCCTCAACCATGTGGAGACTACTAACGCGCTTATTATTTGTCGGTGAGACTGAGAACATAAATAAAAATCACTTAAATCCTTTTTAAATTAAAAAATCGTAAACTACAGGAAATGAAATCTTTGATTGCCAGTAATAATAAAAATACTTTATATTTGTTATGTTACGTCAAATCGTAAAAAGCTAAATAAATATGTTTTATTCGAAACAAACTCGCTAATCACTGCCTAATAAGATCATAAACAACATCACCAACTTTTAAATGCTGACATAACAGTGGCCGCTAATTTTCAACTGGACCTTGAGTTGTATTGTTATGGATTTAAAAATTTTAGATGAACAAATAAGAATAAGTTAAAAATTTTATTCAGTTTTAAGTGTTCTAAAAATAATGGATTTGCTATAGACTGAAGAGTAGGTTTCATAAGCTCTTTACTCAGCACTGAGATAATGCAGGCGTGCAGGCATGTCATTTATTAGGTCTATATGAGAAAAAATAAGTGCTGCTAAACTGCCATTATTTTTCTTACGTGGTTTGCTGGCAACACCTTTTTCCAGTATTATCTCGTAGGTTGTTATTACCTAACAAAATAGACTTATCACCATTAACACCGACAAAATAAAAAAAAAACGTATAACCGGCCAGTAAGAATCAATTATAATTTAAAAAGAATTAGATTTAAAAACAAATTCTTTGCGTTCCAAGGTACAGCCAACGTGAAAACTATTTTAAATAATGTAAATTTTGTTAGTTTTAAAAACCTACGAAATATTGGACGGATATTCCGTATTACTGTAACAATACTATTATAAAAAACACAAGTTTAACCGTATTTAATTTCAGTATTTGTTGTTTTAGTAACTTAGTACCTACCTATAGTAATTACACACTGTGTATAGTTACACACTGTGCGCTAACTTCTAGTCTACTTATTACGGTTCAAAACAACTCTGGCAGACAGAAAAAGGAGCCTAAGTAATAACGTCCCGTTAAAACCCTTCTAGCATGGAAGCCTAAAAAAACAAAATGGAATTTCATTTTTACAGCAGAAATTTTAGATTACCTAAGCTTCCATTACACGCGCAAGTTGAAGAAACAAAACTATTACTTTTGCAAAAGTGTCAACACTAAAACTAGGATCGTTAACTCGTTGGTATGAACCAACGAGTAAGTCGAACGGGCGCGGCGGCGCGAACATTTTTATTTACTTAACTAAAATGTGGATTCACATTTCACAATAGCGATTATTTAATTAGACGCGTCTGGTCGTCACGGCTAGGGGCCACAACGCGTCTCGATTATGCTTACTGATTTATTTGTATGAGAATTTCGTTGTTCTAATACATGTAGCATTTTATATTTTGTGGGAATTATCGTGCCTGTAATTTCTTAATGTGTAAAATATGCTTGGATTATTTCCTTTGTTTTTGGGATTCGATCATTGACCTCAGAAGTGCCAGAAGTTGACTAGAGATATGCAGATAAAGACATAATTAATCAATCAGCAGGAACACAGAGCTTGAGGCAGTGCGGTCTTTCAATACGTAAAAATAAAATGACCTTTCTTAAAATATGTGTACCTAAACCTAATTCTTTCATGTTGCTTGTTTAGTAATTATAACGTTAGGTCTACAATAAAGCCATATTTCATTAAATCAACATACAGAACTTTTTCCTTAGATTCGTAAAGGCAGGCAGCGAGCTTTGTCCATATAGGTCTGCGCCGCCTACCGCGACTAGTGGCGAGGTGGCGTGAGGCTTGCGCCGCCTATGGAGTAGCCATTGGTGGTCGCACGCTTCGCTAACCCACACTTTTTCTACCAATTCTACTAATCATTTATAGGGTTGTCACCTTTTCAGTTTAAAAAGCTACCAAAGTTCAAACTGTCATTTTTAAAATATTTAATGAAAATAATTATTCTTAATACTATAATAAAAAATAAATATTTTTATGTCAATTTAGACATGCATAGAGCCATTAGCATAGAGTAATTAATCAATCAATTCATTGCTGTTATATATATATATATATATATATATATATATATAAATTGTCATAAAATAAATTCTTATAGAAATTGTGAAGCATGCATCAATTAATTAAAAAAAATATAAAGAGAGATTTTTTTATAATTAGACTAATAATTGACAATATTTACCACTGTACCAGTTTAGTTAGATATACGTACAGCTAGAATTTACAGCTGCAATTATAAAGATTGCAATTAATTGATAGATCATAATTAAGTATATTAAACTTATTAATAGCTGTATGTATAATGATATTATTTTCTAGAATATTCTATGGCTATTATTAATTAGTAACGGTATTTGCAAAGAGAATTACGTTGCATTAAACTTTTGCGTTTATGTTATTAAAGTCATTTTGATACCATGCGATAGCGGTATTTTTATATAAAAGTTCATTATTAAGAGTTCGTATTATTAAGATGACCAAGTAAGTATCTAGAAGTCTAAAAGATTTTTCAAAATTTTTGTTAAAACTTTGACGGAAGTTTAATATCCACATGGTATCACTAAGTAAATATAAGAATATTTATAAAAATTATATTTATTTGATTTAAAATCAAATCACGTAGGTGTTAAACGAATTTATAATATCATTTATTTAATTTCAAGTATCATAAATTTCTGACCTAACCTAATTTTATTTAGTTTCAAAACATAACTATTTAAAAATACATGATTTATGTCTATGTAGTAAACTAAAATATATTTTAAAAATAGTTTATGCTGATTCGTAGTCAAAAACATATTTCTTTAAACCAAACATTATAACAAAGGGTAATAAATAATATCACATAAAGTTTAATGGTGTCCCATGAAACAATGGGTGCCATTTTCACTTTTTTTGTTGACCGTCCTTGTGGTCCGTTAGCGGCTAGCAGGTAGGCTCGCCTTGACTTACTCCATGTTGGAACTATTTAAATTTAGAACGCGAAATTAACTAGTAGTCATAATGACATAAAGCTAAATCACTGTGATTTATATTTGAACTTTATTTTATTTGTACTCAGATGCTAAAGAGCCACTTTTTATTAGGATCCATATCTAAGGAATAATAGCTACTATTAGTACTTAAGACAAAAAGAGAGAGAGGATACACGTAAAGTCCGTCGCAACACACTGTGTTTTCTTTAATACGGCAATTTTCTTTTTAAAATTAAAATGGAATAAAATATTTACGGTCTAATTGAGAACCCTCCTCCGATTTTTGAAGTCGCTTAAATAATAATAAATAAAACCAACTTGAACAAAAATTGTCTTGCGTGTGTGATCTTACTTATTGCTCGTATCACTATCACAATGCAATACACACCGGATCGTTATGCAGGGCTACGGTTTTACGTTGCTTGTGTATTATTTATATAAAACATATCTACTAATAATTTTGTTGAACAATGACCGTTTTTTGCCGAATACATATTTAGCATAATTGACCATTTTATTTTAATGTTGTCATCATCCTATTATAACTATCAACAAATTTAAAATTGAATCGTTATAAATTGCTTAACACAAGCTTAATCCTAATGGTGCAAAAATCATCAGGCCACACCAATTCACACCATATTTGTTGCCAGCCTATTAAATCCAGTAGCGAGCATCAATTACGTTTCTCATACTGACCCTACGAAACGGCTATAACCCAACTAAATATAAAATGGTTTACAACACACGTTTTTTCGTAGCATATACGACTTTTTAAATTAGCTGTCGTAAACATGCTAAACAGAGTTTCGCCCGCGGGTATACTTGTGGTTTTGTTTTTGTTGCTTTGATAAATTGTTGTGTAATTAATTTATTTGTTTTATTATTCTGAGTGTTGGATGTGTTAACTTTAACTTATACGCATGTTATAAGCTATCATTGAGGACTGAGGAGTGTCATCCTCATCATGGTTTGTTAGAAGATACTTCTTTATTTTTATGGAAATCTTAATAAGTAATAAAATTCACCCGCTAGTAAGTATACTTCCTGGCAAAGTTTGACCATGGACTTTTGCAATGCCAGTCAATCCGCTGCTTATTGTGGTGTTGGAAATATTTAAACCTCGTTTAAACATATCATAGCAATCGGGCAACCACAACAAATTTTTCGTTCCAAAGTTTATTGGTAATAAAGGAGTAATGAACGCTGAAAGCAAACTGTGCTGAACGAGATCGTATTCAGGTAGAATATAATATCAATCCGTTTATCAACATACAAAATGACGCATAAATATTGTATAAGTAGCTTAAGTAATATTAAACACATTAAACACTGTTATATCGTTATCTAAAAATTGTACGGTCCATACATTTTGACAGATACATTAATACCCGTAAAAGATAACTCAAAATAACCGAAAAAAGTCAATGAACATACAATCAAGGCAATATTTTTTACCAGATAAATGGTGTGACATAATATATAAATATATACCTTATGCGTAATGTAAATACGGCTGTTTTTAATATGATGGCGTGTATCAGATAAACCGGTTTTAAGGATGCGTGAGCTTGTTGAGAAAAACGATTATTATTGTACTTGGTGAGTAAGAGTATAAAGCGACGGCATTTGGTGTGGCGACTGCGCCAAGTAATTGGCAGTCAAAAGGAACTTTTTCGTGGTTTTAACTTTGGTAATACTGAAACTTTGCGTTGGTATATTATGTGCTTGGTTTTTATCCTTGTTTAGCAAACGTAAGTAACAAATAAAACCGGCGTACTGGCTGCCTGTTTCAAACTAGGACATTTTTCTATAATGCGTTCTAGATATTTTTATCGTTACCTTCAGACTTAAATGTAGTTAACTAATATTATCGTAACTTTGCACTTTTACATTGAAAGGGCGATAGACAAGACGATGGCATTAATTTAAAAAAAAATGTTTTGCAAGAAACAGAGAAGGAAATAGTACAGCTAAAAGTCTCTTTTTTATATTTACATTCGAGACATTTAAACAGCCAGATTAGGCCATCTAGTATTTTATTTAATAAAAAGTAATGAACTGGTCATTTCATTCATTGATCCTGGTTTAATTCTTGATACTAAAGGAAATGTCTAATATTTCTTTCACGCATACACGACAATTCACAAGAAAAACTCCACTGGCTAGGAGTGAACGCACGAACATCCGCTTAGGACTATCTTCCATCACAGAGAAGTATAAAAATGCAGAAGTTTTAAGGCAAAATTTAGGTATATTATAAACGAAATATATTCGGTTCTTCTTCTTGAAAGAACAGTCGTATTGGTAAGATTTCAGTTTGAAGGGTCAGTGTGGTCTCTTTCCATATTTTACACAGATAGGAGCGTAATCTGAGTGCTAAATATCACCAAATTCTAACAAGCTTCTACCCTTGGTAGAAAGTGGTACAGCTGTACATGGCAATCTTTTTTGAGACAAGTGTGAGTTCTGCTATAAACGTGCGTCTGTACAAACTAGTTATTTTTTGACTCTAAAATTAATTCGTCTGAAATATGAATACAGATCTAAAAAACGTTAACAAATACATTAAGACCTTAATTAACATGATAGAATTAGCAGTTTTAACAAAATAATATAATACTCATTTAATTATACAATGTGTATTTGACACTGTCCAGTGCTTACAGTAAAAAAAACTGTTCTCTAGTTTGTAACCTCCTTGTAAAGCTGTATGTTAATAAAATGGTGTAAATTATTGTAAATTAATTCTTATTGTTAACTCGTTTCGTAGCTTATTAATCGAGTTTTTTTCATAGCATGTACTTATTAAGTAAGATTAAATGTAAGTACAATGTTTGCGTCAATTTATATGTTAAGCTGTTCTCTGTATATTCAAGATAATAATGAATCATTTTAAAGATTATAGGTACCTATTCGTACAAATTAGATAGGTACTTTATTACTTTTCAAGTGCTAAGTTGGCAACTTCTCTTATGAATTATGATCTAGTAAAATATCACAAGCTTAATTGAATCAATAGTATAAGTAGTGATATATTGGTACCATAAAAATGTGCAAATAATTTTTAGCAACTATAAAAGTTGTCATAGGTATTGCGGACAAAAATACGAAAATTCAAATTTTATTAAATAGATTTACCGGACTTTTAAAAATGAGTGCTAATTTGTAGATATTAATAAAAATGAACTCTATATTCCTGGAAATAAAAACTTTATTTATAAGTGTCAATAGTGTTAACATATTTTGCCGCGCTTTTTTGGACGCATCGTAGCATCTCTCGATTCTAGGAATTGCTCATTATTTAGTGCAACCGGACCATAATTTATTAGTTCAACAAAATAATATATATTATTATTACAATTTATTCTACGTAATGAATTACATACGATTTTATGCAATGATGAAAATGAATAGGTAAGTACTAAGTACTACCTATACACTACATCTTTGCTCAGGCGAAATAAGCACCTATAGATACATAGCAGAAAACTGAAAAAATATGAGACAGGTTACCTACCTACCTATAACTTTCGAGTTTCAAAGTGTAAAAAACAAATTTAATTTTAGCATCCCACACAAGACATACAGTTTGTTGGGTTAACTGGGCAATAGAATCTGTAATTTTCATGTGCGCCCGCGCCGCCAGGATTACTTTCAGGAAGTGCATCTAACTTGCGGAGAAATGCATTTGAACAAGGAGAGTTAGGGCAGCAACCTATAGACCATTTAAAAAGACTAAATAAAAAAAGGTACCTAGGTACATAGTATCAATAGTTCTTTATTTTAAAAAGTTATTATAAAACTATAAAGTACCTACCTACTTGAGTAAATATTATTAGCCAATTACCACTTCAAACAATCGTTCTAAAAGTCCGCTATGTTATTTACATCGGCATTATATGACATAACCTACGGGCCGTGCAACAAAGGAACGAACGTGGTTCGTATGATAATCATAAACTAAGATTAACTGCCTACCATGAAATCTCGCTCGATGACATGTCGAAATCAATTTGAATTCCAATGACAAAGTATCCGAACGAAACGATTTCAATTCCGAAGAATGGAAATTGGGATTGTAGTAGACCCGCGGACCCGCGCTCATAAACATTTTGTACTTAGTTTGTGCGGTTGGTACCATTGCGTGGTCAACTTCTTGTGGGGTAACAATGTAAGTTGTCGACCACACGATAATTATTAAAATACGATTTTGATATTTTTGTGTGAATGATTTAACGTTGCTTTCAAAACAAAACTAGGTATGAAAAATATAACTGTTTATTATTAATGAATTTATGACTTAGTTAATAACTACTTACATAGAACATGTTTTACAAATCGTTTAGTATGTCAGCATTACAATCGAATAGGTACACCGGTAGATTGACAATACAACCCATCTGATAATAGTAACCGGCTACTGCAGGTGTAATTCATCATTATTGAACTCTATTGTTTGTGTGTAAAATACCTATATAAATTGTTTTTCAAAATAGAACAAACAAAAAAGATATAAAGAATAGTTGAAAAAAATTGTAAAATAAAAATAAAGCAAAAAAGAAAGTACAAGAATCTTTTTTTTTGTTTTTTTGTTAATTCATCTTAAATGATATTATGGGGTTAATGATGTTAGACCGTAACTTGTTGAACATTGCCTAGGGATTCAAACTTAAAAGTTTAACACTAGACACGTTCATGAACGTTAGAATTACTGCAAACCCCAATGAAATTTTATTGTACGGTAGGTTTTATTAGTTACACAGTATATTTGTAAACGCATTCAGTATTCCGCGTGTGCCCAGCGAACAACACGAGCGCATTAACATTCTCAACTCTCGCGTAGGTTCTCATAGCAAGCCGCACGCGTTTAATAGCTGTCTCTGTAAATGCGAGTGGCTTTACTTGTTGAAAAATATTGATTTCTGTTAGTCTTAAGTTCAAAGAGTTACTCATAAAAGAGTACAATAAAAGTAAAGAAAAAAAAAACAATTATTCTAGTCATAGATAGAGTATCTATAAATAATTAAAAAAACATTTATCTAAGTAAATAACACCATAAGCACTAAATGAATACAATTCGTAAAGGTAAAGATTTAATGACAACATCGGCATTTAAGTTTATATCGACAAATAAAAATAATTAGATCCAATAATACTCGTCGAGCGTAGGAAATGCGATTATATGAATAATTCATTTGAGATAACGACCAAAATAAGACGATTGTTCTCTTCTAAGAATGAAGTATTTAGATCTCTTTCCCGTGTTGGACTTTAAAAACCGAGAGGGCTCTTTAATAAAATACTATAATATACAGATTTAAGATAAAACTTATTTACTTTTGAAGTTTAAGTAATATTAACTTATAGTTATTATTAACTACCGTAATACTTTAATGATCTCTAAGAATTTGTCACGTAGATATCTACCACTTTCCATATTATACACTGTACTTTCCTGATTTGTCCCTTTAAACAGAGAGTCATAAAATAAAGAAATATTATTATATTATTTTTGCTATAAAAAGGATGAAGGAGAAGATGTAAATAATATTGTTATTTTTATGTGCTACGGTCACTGCGTTGAGAAATGGTCGCACTTGGAACATTTGGAAGGGTTCCATTGAATGGGGCCAGCATTTTTTGTATATTGTTTTTTATACACACAAAATCAGTGTTTTGTTGATCGGTTAAATTATAAGTTTACGGCAACAGGTGTCTTATATTAAAATGTTTATCTAGGATGCATGCCTAATGCGATGTCGAAGTGTAAAAATAAATAAAATGCTAAACAAAACTGTTCGATATACCTACCTACCAGTTTTTAATTGTGCTTAAATAACATCGTTACTGTACAATTTCGTTACAGTAAACTATACTTTATTAAGGACATCTCAACTTTTTATTAAGCAGGTGCATTTGTGCACATTTGTAGGGCTATTTTGTTATTTATTGGGGCCGAATGATAATAAAAATAAATGGCATTACAATTATCAACTTTGTTCCTGCGTTGTCATTTTAGTCCTATAATGAACATTTCTATAATTCCGAGAGACATAGTATAGTTAATTAATAGACTCGGACCGTTGAGCTTGTTTATCATACAGGTATATCGTGTAATTTTTAACCATTAAGTATATTTAAAATTAATTAATTACCATTATTTTAGTAACCTGTTGTAATTTTTTTACGAATAATGCCTATTACAAAACGTGATTTGAGAAAGTTTATTCACAATATTATGGTGATTAAAAAGACGCATATCTTAATGCATAATGACAATGACTATATGAGGCCTAAGTAGTTGAGCTAATAGATCAGATAACGACATCGTAAAAAAACTCTACCTACCTACCTACTTCGCAAATCATACCCGTGTATACAATCCTACGATACTATCGCGTACTGAGTTCATTGTAAAGTTTGTCATTATCTAAGTTTATGAAATTTTAATCTTTGACGTCTAGGTTATACATTTGAGAGTTCGAGTACCTAATTAGTAAAGTTACCCTACAATATGTTTGGTTAAGTTGGTCAGCGTGTCAAAAGTTTGACATAATTTGAAGTTACGGTGTAAGTTTGTTTATCAAAGTCCAATTTATGTAAATTCTATTTAGAAGGTGGGTACTGGGTAAGGCATGTTTTTATCGTACGTGAAACAATTAGATGAACAGCGTAGGTAGGTACATTACTTCCAAATGTTTAAATTACTTTTGTACGACAGGAACTTTGCATCTTGAGTGGATGGCAAGCGCAGTTCAATAACGTTAGATTGTTATAAAATAATGGTGGAAGGGCCATGTGTTGATGTGTCCAGCCGGTCACAAATGGATGCAAAGTTCACACTCACGCGGTTACACAGCTATACCGTCACCGATAACGTATTAATTACGTTATAAATTACTCGACACACTTCCCGACAACTGATAACACAGCGACGGCGCCAAATGCACATAAAACACCACAAGAAACGACGGATGTGACTAGAAAACGTTGACGCCAGCCAGTTCTGTTTAGGTAAACGAAAACAGACGTGTAAATAGCACGGCCGCCACACGCCGTGGTCGGGCCGTACCGTCGCGAAATCTGTCACCGATTATAAAAATACACTAAACGATCTCAGTGGCGAAATTGCAGGCCAGCGACCCCTCACTGATGGGCCATAATTAATCGGTCGGCACATACCTAAACACGACGAGCATTGCGCTGTCCACGCGCCCTCAAACTCCAAAACACGTCGGAAAACGCACACCGTTTGACACAACACGCACGTTACATACTTGTTATCACACACTGTTGTCGCTTGTTGCACTCGCGATGCACGTAATGTGGTACACTGGTCATTATTTTGTTTATCGCCGGCTGTTTTAGTCGGTGTCGGCGAGCGTGCTTGAAACGGGCCGCGGCAGGCCGAGAGTCGCGAGTCTACTGCACACAACAATGGTGCGGCGCGCGCGAGAACGAGCGCTCACCCACACCAGCGCGCCGCTCACTCACACAGGGAAGCGGCCGCGTGCACCAACGCGCGCTTATAAAAAACCAACGATCGGTATGCAGACGTTCGGTTTGAAGCAGGTCCTCGCTTGACGCTGTTTTCGTCTGCGGTTCAGGGTTCCCGAAATACTAATCGCATTCTCCACACTTTTTTAATAAATATTTTTTTTTACAAATAAAACTTTTGTCAAAGTACCTATGTAGATACCTAGTGTTGTTAATAATATAATCTTATCATCTTGACTTGATCTTTTTCTTTAAATTTTATGCGTCATTATTATTTATATTTACTAATGGAATGTACAGGCATAACTAAATTTAAAATTAAATAAATAACGTACTAAAAACATAACTAATAGAAACACAAATTAACAAATGAATAATAAAAACGTAAAATAACTTAAACTCGGCTTAAAATGTAACCAACATGCAATGCGAAATTAAATTATTCAGTTTCGATTAATATCCCAGGTAAGATTTTAAGTTATATTTACACTAGGTATTCTGCCAATAATATTATTGTTCAATATATTATTTCCATACACATTACTCATCAGTAACAGAACTGGGTTAAGTAAGTTTACATAATTATGTAGCGATAATTTTTGGTAGTTTGTATACGTCATTTACTTTTGATTGAACATAAGTAATTTTTATGTATAACATATAATATTAATATATTTGCTACCTCTATCTAACTCGTAAACAACGATCTAATTATAAGCCAGATTAAACAATTATCCTGTTAAAAATAATTTATAAAATTTACACTAGACTGGGGAGAAATTTTCTCATGGCAACATTAAAAACAAAAGAACGGCAGTCAGCGAACCTTGAGTGGGCAGGCGATACGATTCGAGCCTGCGCCCGAGTCAGCGCGCCATGTTGCCGGCGGCGGGAGCGAGACAACGCCATACACTGCTATCGGCCTCTCGCTCGCACGCTTGTTAGCGTTATTGCGTGCCGTAACTATACTCGTCAGCGACTGTACCACACACCCACACGCACGCATTGTTATCTTACACGAAATTTATAACGAGCAAGTCGGATTCAGTCCCAGTCTTGGGCACTCCTAAATTCTTTGCGGAAGGGTTCTTTTTTCTCATCTTGGCGGCTTACGCCTGAGTTTTGCCAGAGGCTAAATAAAATTATAATGATCGCTAATGTTGATAGTTTGTTTAGTGTGATTCGGCTTATTATTTGGCAACACTTATAGTTTTGGCGGGTGTCCGCGCGCTTTGTGAATGGTTGCTATGAATGGACTGTAGTTTGGGGTAAAGTTTGCAGAGCGAAGTTGTATTGTAGGTATTGGTGTTTTATAGGTATGTTGAATGGCGGAGCGCGGCGCGGCGGCAGCGTGGGTAGTGCCATGCCTACTGATTTAAATGCCTACTTTGTAGTCGTATGTAGGTAGGCTGTAAAAGTGTAGAAATGGTAAATAGATGCGTAGTTATTATGGGCTATTTTTAGTAGCTGCGTTAACGTTGTTATCGACTTTAAAAAAAGTTTTTGATGTGTTTGTAACAAGTTTAAATTAATAATAGGTTACCTACCTACCTACCTGTATTACTTATTAATTTTTAATAATGTAGATAAAATAGGTACCTAAGTACTTAATGTAATATTTTTAATAATACTACTAATACAATAATAATAGAGGAAATTATTATTTTGACAATTTAATCTTTTTTAAACATAAAAAAGTAAGTCGTAATGGCTCAGTGGTTAAGACACCCGCTTCGCGAGGTCGGGGGTTCGAATCCAGGCAAGTACCAAAGTGATTTTCAAATCATATATAAGTACCTACTTTCTAAATTTATCTAGACATTATTAACTGACGGTGAAGGAAAACATCGTGAGGAAACCTGGACTTCTGAGGAAGTCTGAAATCGCCAATCCGCTTGTAGCAAGCGTGGCGCTCAATGCTCACACCTTCTTTGTATGAGAAGGGGTAATAATGGGGATAATAATGGGCCGTTGATGATGAAATATCAAACGTAGCGAAGCAGCGGTAAGATAAAATTAACATAAGTAATCTACTTACTTACTATCTTTTTTGTATATCTTCCTATTGTGTAGAATAGTCTTAAAACTAAAAGCTCTATAAAACTTCCACACTTGAGAACAAGCCATAATGTCGGGGGATACTTTTACAGACACATTATCAACGTAGATTATCTGTAGTAGTAAGGTTAAAGTAAGAATGTAAGAAGTAAGTAATTAAAAGGTAGGTAGGTGTTTAGGTAAGGATAGGACACCGATAGGGTATGTAACAGAGCCGGCGCTATTATTGATTTAACGGCACTCAAGTATTTAATTAAATAAATGTGTTAACAAAGTAATTGATCTACTCCAACCTGTAGGGGTACGCCTATAGTCATCAACTCTGGCGAACCGGTTAAAAACCGCAGCGAGGTGTTTTATGCAGTTAACCTTGCTGTCCATTTTCTAGTACCTATTAATAACCTTAGTTGCCTGTTAGATAATAGAAAGAGGTAGGTTAGAATGTACCTATTCTTTTTTTTACAAAACTCTGGTGGCAAACAAGCATACGGCCAGTCCACCTGATGGTAAGTGGTAACCGTAACCTATAGAGATGGCTGTGTTTTCCAAGCATTGCAGAAATAAAGCTTAGACGACATAATCAAGCCGTTGCCGGCCACAGAGAAGGGAACGAGGAAGGTAAAGGTAAAAGGAAAAGGACCGAATGGGTATTTGGGTTTCCAGCACAAAATAAATCTTCGCGGCGCTCTCACTTGCCGAAGGAAACGCGTTTTAGACACAATATGTACCTACTTAGCTTTTTATTGCCTACAGTGGGCCATGGCCCATCTGATGGTAATTGATAACCGTTGCTGATGAACTTCTGTAATGCCAGAAGCTCAGCGGAGCTCTGCTTACCCTGAATCTAATGCTCATAAAGCTTTATAGGTATATCTATATCCACTAAACATATTAAGTGTTACGTACGGGTCTAATCAAATTAATACATAGTTAGTCTAATAACTTATTAGTTATTAATAACAATTATCCTTACTTAATATATTAATTACAACTTAAGTAAATAATTTAATACATAAATAGATATATCTAGGTACGTGTAGCATATCTACGCCATTAGTACAGACGAAGGACGTCCACTGCTGGACACAGGCCTCTTCCAGGTATTAGAAAGATTTTGTCCGATCTACTTATATGAAAAAAAAAACAAAGAGTTTTTCTGAGGACCAAGAATTGAACTGTGTTCCCATTATCGTCACATTTAGCTGGCTTGTTTACTGTAGGACATAGGACATCTCACTCTTTTAGGAGTGGGACGGCAGCTGTCTCTTTCTGCCTGTACCTCGCGACGCCTTGCAAAGGGAGTCATTAAATTTGTTATAATGGCTACGATTGGCAGACCAGAGGGCCTAAACAAGTGTTATAGAGTTCTATTCTATTTATAGACTACATTAAAAAATGTACGGGATTGACATAAGCTAACGCCAACATTGTCGTGTCAATCCCATACATTTTTAATCTATTCTATGAATAGAATAGAAAACTATGCCAATTGTCTAGGGCTTCTGTACCGTAGTAACAGTACGCAACTTAGGCTGAACCCGTTACCTCGAATTTTATTATTCTTAAATTAATTAATAAAATAATAAATAATTAAAATTAATTATTATTATTATAGAGCTAGAAGCGAGCAGACGTGCCAAATTGACTAGTAAACAATATTTTTTAGAAACCACAGTCTTATAGCATTTTCTATACTTACAACTTATAATAATGTCTGTATATCAATTTATTATCATTACACACTATTGGTTTAACTAACACAGTGACATGTAGGTGTGTGACAATAGGTCCTTAAAAAGCCGTTTACAAACTGTGCGATTAATCTTAAAGAGAGATTAGACGCGATTAAAATTGTAGCCTAATAGTGCTAATTCGTTATTATTTATCATTGCTATCAGCCATCTTTGTCAGATCGTCCCGATAATCCTCTTTTTTGAGGTACTTGCTAAGAAACAGGGGCATCTCGACCTGTCAAAGTGGAGATGGTTTAGAACGTATTCCGGCTAAAAGAGAGCTCTCTCTGTCTGGCTCCTGAGAGAAAAAGAGACATGTAATAGCACCTCTCTAGCGCGGTTAACTTCTTTTCTGGCGTGGAGATCTGAAACAAATTACGCTATAATAACAACTGAGTAGAGAGTAAATACGTGTAAGATTTTAGTCTGTATGTGTAGAAAATGTATGGTAGTATGTTTTGAGAATTAGTCTTAAGGAAGTATGTTGGTTGGCAGGTACATTTCTTATTAGGTAGCTAGGTAAAATCAGTCCTTAACTTATAGCGGTCAACTGCATGGTTAATCAAGTCGAAAACTAAATATTTTAGGACTCCAGGTAATAATAAAAATTTAAAACAATTCCAGCCATTAATTTTGTCACACACAGAACATAGGTAGATACTCAATTATTTTACAATATGTATCACATGCTCACTGGAAAACAGTCAAAAGTTCACCTGCCTTCGGCAATTAATATTTTTGCAATTAGTCTAAAGTTATAAGAATGTAATTTCGCTAGTGCCAGTTTTCTCAAAATATGTGGTATATAATATCATGGCTTTCTCTGAATGTTCGATAGGAATAGTGGAAAATTAGCTCAGCACACGCTGTATAGGTACCTACCATAAGCACAAACACAGCACTGCTTTCAGATTTTTTATTTTAAGTACGATTAGTAGCAAGTGTACAGCCAGCCTTTCAGCGTAACCCGACAATGATTTCATTAGTTGGCCGTCTGGATCGCATTACCGACATTACTTCTTATCTGTCACGTACTGTAGCCATGTAGTGTGTAGTCGTGTAGTCGTGTGTCCACGGCACATTACGTTCTCAGTCGCACATCGTATCGCTGACGAGGTCGTTTCGTGATTACTTGAGTGGAAGGGGTTATTAATTCTACGTAAACTTTACTGTATGTCTTTGTGGTATACTTACTAAGTTAGGTGTTGGTATAGTAGTTATATCACCCGACTTTTTTTACCTTCTAGAAAAACAGCTTTGTAATTAAGTAGGTGCTTGTAAATTGTAGTCTCTACTCGTAGTCTATCAGTAGCTTAAGAGTTCGAATCAGAATCAGAACTTTATTTGTTAAACATAGGTAATGTCTACATTGGTGTTCTTAAATCTATTCATTTAAATAAAAACATTATCAACTTTAAGGTTCTATATACAATTTAATATTAGATAGTTAATATTAATAATAATTACAAACTGAATTATATATTAAAATCGGTAGGAACAAAGTACCTAAAGTCAATCAAAATTATAATGTCAAATTAATTAGCATAAAAAAGTAACTAATTGTAAAAATATTAAAATAAATATGAAATTAATGAAATTATGTCATATATCTATTATATTAATTTGTCATTTTAAAATTCACTTAAACTATAATAACATTTCTCAAGTAATAATTTATGTAATGCTGATTTAAAATTGTGATAGAGGGACATTTTTTATGTTATTAGGTAGCTTATTATAGACTTTTAGTGATAGACCAAAAAAGCTCTTTTGCATTAGCGCTGTTTTACATTTAACTTGGCATAATTTATTTTCATATTGAAGTCGCATCGGAGCTTTTCTGACAGCAGATAATTTTATAAATAAATTCGGATTATTCTTAACAAATATAGCGGTCTCTAAGTATAAATAATGCTGGTAATTTTAATATTTTTAGCATTTTAAAATATGGTATACAACTTTCAGTTGATTTCAGTCCACACATAGATCTGATACATATTTTCTGCAGCTCGAATACTATTTCCCGATCAGTTAAATGCCCCCAAAATATTATACCAAATCTAAACACCGACGTCACCAGCAAATGGTATGCTACTTTTAAAGCTTCAATATTTACCTGTTTCGATTTGGAAAAAGGGCATAGGCAGATTTATTTAAACGCTTGCAAAGTTCCTCTACATTGTGGTGTCCAGTTAAGCTCTCTATCAATCACTACACCCAAGAACTTGGCTTCGAAATCAGGCGTTCATGAAACTTATTTAAATTAAATAAGTATAGGTACTTCCACGTGAACAGGTCTGGACATACAAAACATACATACCTAATATATGCATGCCTTTGCCCAGCAGTGGGACGCTCCTACAGTTATAATAGACAGTTATAATACTGTGTATGCTTAATATTAATAGCTTAATTTTTTTACAAACACCGCAAAGAAGTTATGCTATTTTGCCTGCTAAATGTATACCTACTTTGATATCCAGAAAGTTATACCTATATAAGTATATATAAGTACCTTTAATAATATGTTAAAAAAGAAATTACAAAGTTACTCTAACATATTAATTATCATAGATTGCTATATGCAGATAACTTATTTGAGCGCTGAATGCTGAATGTACGCTGAATGCAATCGCTTCCTATTATCATTAACACTGAGTATCACTAAGGTACATATTTGAATCTTGTTCAGATCACCGCTAGCTGTTCTGCGTTGTATTTAGTTTACAGGCAATGTTTTTTTCAGGCAGGCATGAATAATAATGTTTGAGACAATTAAAGAAAGAAAAAGCATTTATTTGCTCTCATACATATAACTAGATATTATAGAAAACGTAACAAAAAACAGTATGTAGAGTCTAAAAGGTCCTAACTCAGCTTCGTGCGGGTCGTGCCACATGCGAACACAAAGCAGTGCTGTTATTCTGTTAGAGCCTGGCCTGGATGGTATTCTGCTATGACATTAACATTTAACACAGATTGATCAGTGATCACAAAATACTAATTATGTAGATAGGATTATAATTATCAATCAATCAAAGGCGTTACACATTGACGGACACAAAGTAGGGTGTACTTTGTGTCTGTCAATTGTACTATGTTTATAAAAGAAAAGGCGATACAGTGCTTGATTTTTTTAAGAGCGGGAGTTGTCTTTTAAACAAAGAGAAAATCAAAAGACATAAATAAGTTATATTACTAATTATTATATAAAATGTGAAAGTTTTTGTGTATTCCAAAACTATAGGAAGAAATTAAAACGAAAGAAGAAGAATTACATAGTAGAAGTATAACTTTAAAATATCCTGCGATATTTCTTTTACGAAGGTATACTCAATATGTGAAGTAACCAGTCTTCACTTACAAGTGAACACATTACTACTTATTACAGCTCGAGTTTATCGACTCAAATCCGTTTTTAAAATTCTATCGCATGATTATTAGATTACGTGTATTACAACTCTACTGAGAAATATCCACCTACTTATTTCCTATAAGATCGATGTAATAAACCAGTTAGAAGATATGCCAATCAGTAGTAATTAAAACTGTAAATAAGTATAGGTTAAAAAAAATATTTGCCCTCGGAAACGGAAACTGGTGGTATTTCCTTTTGGTCCATCACCGTTCTAGTATTTTTCGATCGGCTCTCACATAAACGTCATTTTATAATACAAAACAACTGGTTTAACATTTTCGGCGACCCACTCCGTAAGCCGAGATATAGGTGCACATGGAGGATTTTTGCCTGTATTTTCGCTTTCCATCACAGACCAGGGAGCTCAACATAATAGCCTCATTTCCAAAGCGCGGAGCAATAAGTGTAATAAATTCATCGTTTAAAAAAAAAGGTTCATCGGAACTAATTTAAACCTAATCTGTCTAACTAAAATATATTACCGACTAGCTGACCCGGCGAACTTCGTTCCGCCTAACAGTCGATCAACATTACTTTATTTTTCTAAAATAAATAATTTTTCTAAAATAAAAGGTTTTTTCTAAAATAAACGTAGGTTACTCATTATTACATCAGCTACCTGCTAATAAAAGTCCCTTCAAAATCGGTCCAGCCATTTCAGAGATTAGCTGGAACAAACAGACAGACAGACAGACAAAAATTGTAAAAAATGTTATTTTGGTGTATGTACCGTATATATATTCATATACATAGTAAAAAACGGTTATTTCAATATTACAAACAGACACTCCAATTTTATTATATGTATATATAAAAGAAAAAGCCAATAACTGAGGTTATTCCACTGGAACAACTCTTAGAGGCAGTAATCCGTTTTTTTTTTAAACATTGAGTATATATAATCTGTGGTCAACATGCCAATGGCCATCATAGCAAATTAGTATGGTAGGTATCACAAGTAGGTACTTGTGTCTTTGTGAGTAGTTTGGCTTTTGGAATGGTGTCCGCCACTTCTGGATTCCACTTACTGCTTACCATCAGGCAGAGTGGAGTCACTTTGGTAGGCTAATATAAAAGAAAAAAAAAAAAAAAAGGTCCTTTTATACGTCATGCTTTTGCAAGGCTCGCTATCTAGACAGAATAATGTATAAAATAGCAGCAGTGAATGTTACCTTTACCATCCCACGGCTGGGCAAAGGCGTCTTTCCGTGAGCGATAAGATACTTAAGTATTCTATTAATATCATAAATTCGAAAGTTTATGTGTATGTATGTATGTGTGTGTGATTGTTACCACTCAGCGCTTAAACGGCTGAACCGATTTCGATGAAAATGTAGATAAATTCGGTGACGGAGTCGAGGCTATATGCTTTATCGGTCTGGTTCCGAGGGAGACAAAACTCATTTTACGCGCGGACGAAGCCGCGAGGTGCAGCTATTAATTTTATAAATAATTGAAACTTCTTATGTCGATATAGACAACTGAAATATAATATAAATCATGTCGAATACCGTAATGCTTTCATTTCTCACGAAATCATCAATCTTCTTGTTTGTAGCAAGGTGTTCAGGTCACGCTACACGGTAGGCAGGCAACGACACGCAACCATTCTGCCACCGGACCACAGATCACCTACTAAATTTTGACTGAGTAGGTAATTGCTTAATATCAAAACCAGTCGCAACACTCGCAACATATAATTTGCAGACGATTTAAATTTCTGATTATTTGATTTTTATAAACAATATTATTGTCTGAATTTTTATTAAATAGTTTATTGATAGTTTATTTGTATTTTATTATGTTTATTCAATCACATGTTGTGAAAAAATATTGATTGATTGATCATAAATTTTAGTATACTTACGTAAATGTATAGGTACATTAATTACTTAATTTATTTTATTGGGATTGAAATATAAATAACTCAATTTTTAACTTGAATGTGGTAGTAGTATATCTGTTTTTATAAATATTTAAGTATTAATTCACAGATTTTCAATAGCTATTTTTAAATTAATTACAAAAAAATACCTATATTTGGATTGAATGATGATAAAGTGACTAAATTGAAAGAAGTATGTTAAGGTGGTTTGGACATGTGAGAAGGATGGATGGAAGTAGAATAACGAAAGAGATTTATGGAGCGGAAATGACTGAGAGAGTTGGTGGTCGCCCTAGACGAACATACGCTGACTAAATAGGTGATGTGTTGACAAAGAGCACAATTACGTACCTACCTGTAACTGACGTGTGTGTATGAAAAGATTAATGAATGTTTAAGAGGCAAAGAAGGTATGTTTGGATCGCAGCAAATGGCGTTCTATAGTCTCTGCTATTAATGGGAGACAGGCGTTAAGTTATTATGTATGTAACTTTAAGTTATTAGGAGTCTCTTAAGAAATTTCTTCCTCATAAACATAAGATTAATTGACTTCCACCTTCCAACCTACTGCGTTTTTGGTCTGAATATCTGTGGTCTATACACTTTGGTTACCAACAGCTATGTACATAGTACCTTCCCAACAATATTGTATTGTACCCAACAATTTGATAGGCGAGAATCGAATCCAATACAATCAAAAGCGGTAATAGAAACTTCACATGACAAACCTCATGACAAACCAACGACCGTTAATTTTAATGAGTCCATAATTTTATTTATCATAAAGATTGTTGATAAGTAAATAAAATAAGTAAGAATTATTATTAGTTTTACACCGTGTGAACAAACCGTGGCTCGCTCAATAATTCCAACCGATTACAGTGATTGGTATTCAAGATTTGAACGAGTCCGAAGCAATTTGCCATGACTGATTTGATTTCATGCACTGAGGATTGACTCTACGCTTGTTTAGGACATAAAACCACATCATTATAATAAAACAACTTAAGTTTAGAAAAACGTTTTTTTTTTATATTTAAGTGCACGAATATAATATCATACATTTCATTATTTATAAAGTTTAACAAAATGCTTACAAGAAGACGTATAGCGCCACCTATTATCAAAATATAAAACTATTTTAACCGCCACTAGTGACATCTCTTGACATACTACAGCATTCAGTTATTACTAATATACAATAGATGGCGACAGTATAGTATAGTAGAAATATTAAATAAAGCGTCATCTAGTTGTGGTAACTAGAAGTACAAATACAAAACCTTAGTACATTTTAATTAGTCTAGATGGCGATAGTAAAGAATTTTGTTCTTAGAGTATAAATAACTAGGATTTTGTTATTAATATGCAAGAAATGGAGCTTATTTCTTGTTCTCCTGCTTTAACTTTAACACAACCTTAAAGATTAGCAATTTCATATACATTTCTAAATGCATATGCTCAGCACCTCTACGATTTGATAGACCGGTACTTTACTAGATCAGGATGTATCTTATTAAACACATCATGAACAATAATTTACAAATTTAAAGAATTTTCATTTAAGTTTTTCTACTTTTTTACTATGTTTCACTCACAGAACAAGTAGTTTCTGTGGTTTCACTACACCAAACTTCATCAAAGCGTCACTTGCATAATTTTTAAATACCGCGCCTTCTCTTGATGTTTGCTGTTAATGGTAATGTCAGTTGTCACAGGCAATAGGAAAGTTTGCGTTCCGTTCCGTTTTTATTTTTTATTTTAAGATACAAATTATTGTTAGATTACATAATTATATTACTATTTAAATAATAACTATATAATTATATTAGAGATTTATACATTTAAACATTTTATAAGATCATTATTATATTTACTTATTTATTTTAAGTATTCTGTTTTCAATCTACACAGATTGTATCTACGATTGATAATAATGTCGGGGTATTTTTTGATCAATCCGTGATATTGTCATACCAGAATACCATCCATCTTGGCTCTAACAGAATATCAGCGCCGCGTTGTGTTCGCAAAGTGGCACAAAGCTGAGTTAGGGCCATTTTGTATCTCAATATATATTTGTTACTTTTATTTTTATTTTTATGTATTACAATGTATTGTTGATATGTTATGTAAACTAACTTGTTGAGAACAAATAAATGTTTTTCTTTCTTTCTTTCTTTTCTTTATCTTATAAGCAAAAGGAAACTGAATTTTGTAATCTTCTTTACTATATTATAGTACTTTCTTATCAGTGCTATATTTAAAGAAAATCAAGAGTAAAGTTACGTTTGACTGCTACTTTTTTCAGATTGCTAGTAAGTATTCTACTAAGATTTAACGCGCGTTTTTCTTACCGCTACTTATAACATTTTTTTTTTACTATGTATTGCTAGGAAAACGCCTCTTAATATCCTATTATTATTATATTATAAATTCGAAAGTTTGTGTGTGTTTGTTACCACAAACGGCTGAACCAATTTCGATAAAAATTGGTATGTAGTAGATTTGGTGCCGGAGACAGACAGGCTTTTTATTATAATTATAAAAATATTTAACATTGTTGTTCAAGTTGTGAGAAATATATGCAGATGAACTCTCAATAGAGCTACTGATACGTCGTCAAAAAGAAAGTAATGAATTTAATGAATAATTAAACGATCTAACTGTGAGAAAATCTTACATAAATATGTATTTCTATGTCAAATAATACATTTCACTTAATGACCGGTCATGAAAGTATTTTGGAGATATCATTATTACTATTAATAAAGTAGTTAAAACTTATATAAAAAAATAGCGATTTAATTATTCATAGCGTACAGAGTTCTATTTGTTAAGTTACTTCTCTCCTACAATTCTAGCAGGCCTGTTGAGAAAGTACCCCGACCACAATCTTTAATATTATATAAAGGAGAAAAGTTTGTTTGTTTTAACGCGCTACTCGCTTGAACTACCAGGCGGATTTGGATAGGCTATGTAACATCACGTTACTGGTGATGAGAGCAGAGCAGTAAGCAAGATGTGGGTGAAACCGCGCTGCGGAAAGCTCGTTTATACAATAAATCGTCTAGCTCTCTACCTATCTGTCCTTTGATATCCCAAGAGGTTATAGATTAAGTAAACATAGATGCAGGTTAAGTACAAAGTCATAGGGGTCACCATGTCAGCACGATTTTTTTTTTTTTTTTTTTTATATTATAGCCTACCAAAGTGACTCCACCCCGCCTGATGGTAAGCAGTCAGTGGAATCCAGAAGTGGCGGCTACTATACCAAAAGCCATCGTCATAAACTGCTGGTATGGTGGCCTCCACTATGGCGGCTGGGAATGGGGTTAGGGGAAGGGAATGAGGGAGGTGAGGAAAGAGGAAAGGGGGGAAATTGGGCCTCCGGCGCTCTCACTCACCGAACGAAACGCAGTAGTACGGATACTACTACTCTTAAGTCGATCTTCTATGAGAGGGTAGTACTACCCCGGACGATCCGGCCCATTCATGCTGAAATCAGCGTGGATCTACTATCGTAAAAAATGATGGCTAATGAAGATGATGTCTATTACTCCTGGATCCCACTAACTGCTGCTATTTAGTCTGAGTGGAGTCGTTCTGGTAGGTTATCGCGGTTTTAGACTGGTAGGTCAACACATGACTACATACATTAAGTTATGCCTAATATCAACAGAGGCAAGCGAGACGTTGAGATTGCAGCTTCAATGGAAAGTAGGTACTTTCACCTTACAGCACGTCAAAGACAAATAATATCTACCTGGAGGCTTTGTTTGCTAAGAACGTCACTAAATTCCTCTACTACCTGGCTATTTAGGTAGCTAAAAACACTAAATTCCTAAACGGTTTTGTGTTTTGTGTTTGGCAAATAACTAAGAACGACTGGCAGATCTGGTTGACCTTCATGGAGGTTTATCTTGTGTAATAGAGTCATTTATGCTTTCTTTATTCATTTATTACCACGGTGATATTGCGGTTCTGTCTTAGACTAAACCAATATTCCTTTACCCGAGGCGAGACATCAATAAATTTTACATTTTTCACAGCCCGCAGTTTCAAAGTTGTGACTGGCATACAACCCCAAAATCACTACCCACCTATGATTATACACTTCTGCCTATAATTTTTTTTTTTAGTAGCCTACCGAACTGCCCTGCCTGATGGTAAGCAGTCAGTGGAATCCAGAAGTGATGGCCACCATTCCAAAAGCCATTGTCTTAAACTGTTGGTATGGTAGCCTCCGCTATGGCGGCTGGGAATGGGGTAGGTGAAGGGAATAAGGGAGGTGAGGAAACAGGAAAGGGGGAAAATTGCGTATCATAGCCCGGTTCTCGAGGAAGGTTATAGGCTATACAATATCACGCTACTGGCGACGGGAGCAAAGCAGTAAACAAAAACGCGGGTAAAACGAAAGCTAGTTTATTTACGCAAATGCTTAACATTATAGTTAAAACAAAAACGTAACTAATAACAATACTGATACAAACTAGACCAACGTTGGTACATTAGATACAACGACACGGAATATCTAAGAACGGAAGAGGAAACTCACTCATTCACACATCAGTGACACTGATAATAATAATGAGTGACACTCATTTCGAGTGACACTTATTATAATCAAGATTATTACAAGATAATGTCAGTTAATTTGCCTACTTTTAGTTCGGGGCGCCGCGCTTTAGAGTAGAGCCGTGAAAAGAACTAGAAAGAAACTCTAGCTACTTTTATGTCATATAAGTGGTAAATTGAACCTTGAAGCGGGACTCGTATATGTAACCTGAGCCTTTCTTTTCCATCTTTATTTCATAAGCCAGTGTAAGGCAATGAGGGTGTTTAGAAAAATTTTCACCACCAGTTGGCGCCACTTCAACTGTCACATTGGGCCAATCAGAGGTTAATTTTCAAAAAGCGCTTGACAGCTAGACCTGACGCATCGGTGCTGCCCTCTCGTGAGCAACATTTTAGAAAACCCTCTCAACAATTTTTCTTTGTCCTTAAGCATGTGAATTATTCATTTAGTAAATTAAACATTAATATTTCCGAAATGAACACTGAAAAATATTTGATTTGATAGCGCTGTCAAAATGAAAGACCTTTTACCAAAGTGGCGCCAACTGGGATGGCGAAAATTTCCTAAACACACTCATTGTAATAAAAGTGCTTTAATTACTAAAAATACACTACCCTGGTGCAGTAAAAAAGGCCTCTTATCACACAGAGAATTGATCACCAAATCACCATGCTTGCTCAAATCAAGCAATTACAGACTGATTTTCAAATAATATTAATAAAATTCAGCTACTTTTAATTACCGCTAGATTAAAACAATGTTTTGCGAGATATCATTTAAATTTGTATGCAAAGTGGCGTAGTTAACAGCTTACTCTATGGAGATAATAACTTATACACTAATTATGATAAAAATAAAGAAATAAATATGTATAAAGTTTCCTCAATTTGCTTATTATTATAAAAATACACGCGAATGTGAATTATGATAATTATTATATGAAATAAAATAAGACTTTAAATCAGAAGACAGCGTGGGTAAGTTTCGTACACTTACTTTGAATAAGTCTTCAAAGTATGTGATCAAAGATCGTTAGAGCGACCGCCTCGAAGTTGGTAGTATAATGATAATGTAGGCGACTAGTGTGCGTAAGATTGTTGGTTCGATATTCGATTCCCATACCGGACAAAGCTTTGTGGAATCAATAAATATTTGTTCCAAGTCTGGGTGTACTTATTTATTAATTGTATGTCTGTAGACAGGGCTCAATGTCCAGTGAAGTTGTCCTTTACAAAGAAAGAAGAAAGAAAAGGTAATGGGAGTCTACTTCCAGCCGTGGTCGTGAAATAATGTTTGAAGATGATGGCTATTAGAATATTAATAGATTACGAAAGCTTTGCCTAGTAACGTTAGTAATATACTTCTTTCACAGTGAACTATAATAACTACATAAGCGATGAGTCAGCAGAAATATTAGTTTTTTTTCAAGTCGTTTTTGCACAGTTTTGTAACACAATGTTGTAACGAGTCAAGTTTGTGCTAATTAAATGCATTTCAACAATAGTATTAATTAATTTAATTTCTACATATTACAGTACCTTAGTATCTCTAAATAGTATTAAATAAAGTCGTTGTTCTTGTCTGTTACTGCACTAACATTTTCATGGGCGCCGGCAGGATTACTTTTTTACGTTAAGCTTTTAGGGGGTGCATCTGAATAAATTTGGATAGCAACTATAGACACTTCAATTGAAAGAAAAAGTAATAAAAAAATTCTTAATCTTTTCTAAGTATTATTCTCGTCAGGAGGTACCTTTGTATGATTGATATTAAACGGGCTGATTTCCGAAAATTCACGACTGTGCGTGTATTGCTCCATGCTGCCGGCGCCCATGAACTTCTTCTAAACCATGCAATTAAAGTTGATACGATTTTCACGGTTTGTATTTTAAAGTACAAAGTCAAGAATTTTAAAGATTCATAATTTCAAAGACTTGTATCATCATTAGTTTAGCCGAAAGACTCCCACTGCTGAACATAGACCGCTCCGAAGTATCGCCACTTTGACCGGTTGTTGGACGCCCTCATTCCTCAGTTGTCTGTCATCTTTATTGTGTATTGATAATTATGTCTTAAAAATATATTAGTAACTACCTTTGTGCGAAACCACAGCGGGTTGCTAGTTAATTTATCTCTTATCAGATGAATAATTAAGGTATTTCGTTGTTTAAGTGCATTACAATTCGAAGTGAAGAAAGATATGTAATTTAAGAAATCTCTTGCAATTATTGGTGACGTATGGAGGAACTTGTATGAAGGATTTTATTTAAATATGGATGGAAAAATAATTGGAGGTAAGTGACGTCACAAAACGACCAATCTTTTTTTTTTAACTTGTATTTATTATATAGTTCCGCGTTCGATTTATATCATGATTCTTTCTGGATTTTATTGTTTTATTTGGTTGTATATAGCATGATAATTTTATAGTGATACCTATTTTACTTAAAGTTTAGAGTGATTAATTTAATAATCATGAATTAGTATTGCCGTGGTAAACTAGGGAGCGGATACGCCTAGTGGCATGTAATACTGGCATAGTAACTCCTATTATAATATACTAGCTTTCAGCAGCGCGGTTTTACCCGAGTTAAGTTACATCTTTGGCTACTGCTCGGCTCCTGTCGCCAATAGCGTGATATTACATCGCCTATAACCTTCATCAAGAATTGGCCTATTAAAAAGACTTATCTAATCCGACTGGTAGTTTAAGAATTTAGCGCGTACAAACAAACAAACTGTTCTACTTTATATAATAGTATATATAGATTATTTTATTTCTATAATCTTTAAAAATCTGTTTTTCTTTCTATCATTGTTTTGTTGGCTGGTAGAAAATGCTTTTGGGGTTAAGCCTACTAACGTGAAATTTGTGCATAAAAAAAAAAATACCAGCCTGTTTATTGTTCCACTGCAGGACAAAGGCCTCTTCTCATATAGAGACGATGTGAGCATTAATCGTTAATAAATCGTTAATTTGAGCATACAATTAAAAAAAAAAACATTACGTCACAGGTACTTATGGTCACATTAGAGAAAATTCGTCATGAATTTCTAACGCGAACAGGAAGTGAACCCGGAACTTTGACGGAAAGCTCGCACTACCTGCTCGATTACGTACGATCTAGTAATGAATTAAAAACATGTTGGGTATAATTTTATGTGTGCTCGTGTTTGAAGGAAACAGGAGTGTTCTTTGAAATAAGTTTTAAATAGGCACCTTGGTACTAGGTAATAAATGTTGTGTTGTTTTGTTTACGAATACATTAAAGAATAAATAAAATAAGCTTTTTTGCGAAGTCTCTTAATTACAAAATATTTTCTTATCCGCTATAAAAGGTATTGTTACGTGTCAGGATGGGGTTCGAGGTAAAATGCCAGTTACGCGATGATGGGTTTATTAGAGACTCGCACAATACACTAACAGTAACAAAATAAAGCAATAAAGACTTATACTGCACTATAACGCTTCGTATATCGCTCTTCTTAAACTTCCGTATCGCTTAGATGTTCGCTCGAGATCGCTGTATTCACAACTGAACGAAGTGCCGACGTTCGAATCCTTTTTATAGTCCTTCAATAGATTTCTAGAACCTTCCAGTTATTACTACAAAGATGCCGACAATTCTCGAAAACAGAACAATGAGTGTAGGTACTTAGCTGCGACGCGTAGGTATGCCTACCGTCGATGATCTATTGTTATACGTGTAGGTAGGTACATGCAAACGTTCTAGCGTAGGTATTTGTCGTATACGTGTAGGTAGGTACTTGCGAATGTTCTAGAGCGTAGGTATTTGTCGTACACGAGTAGGTAGGTACTTGCGAACGTTCTAGAGCTTGGGTATTCGTCGTACACGAGTAGGTAAGTATTTGCGAACGTTATAGCA
The DNA here is from genome assembly GCA_963082885.1 of Parascotia fuliginaria. Classification (NCBI taxonomy): domain Eukaryota; kingdom Metazoa; phylum Arthropoda; class Insecta; order Lepidoptera; family Erebidae; genus Parascotia; species Parascotia fuliginaria. Next base: position 4,225,828 of record OY720196.1, on the reverse strand, counting down.
TAGGTAATCGTCGCAACATTGCCCCCCTCTTAATCATGCTCGTCCCGAGCAGCGTTAGAACCGTGATAGGGTGCTAGTCGATCGATGTGGACGATCTTCGGCTTCTTTCTATCGCCCTGTCTTATGCGATAGGTCACGTCATTGATCCTTGTGATCACTTTATAGGGACCCTCCCAGCGGGCCTGTAGTTTCGGTGACTTGCCGATTTTCCTGAGAGGATTATGTAACCACACGAGCGTACCTTCCTCGAAGCCATGATTACTTGCTTTCCTGTCATAACGAGTTTTCATCTTCTCACTAGCCTTGAGGTTGTTATCTCGCACTAGATCATGTGTCTTATCCAGCTGTGCCTGCAAGTTTGCGACGTATTCTACTGTCGGCTTTGGCGTATCAGGAGGTGTTCCGGTAATCAAGTCTACTGGTAGGCGTATCTCTCTTCCAAAGTTGACTTTGGCCGGCGTAAATCCTGTAGTGTCATGAACCGCGGACCGATATGATAGCAGGAAGAGTGGAATGTAACGGTCCCAGTCTCGTTGATGGTCTTCGACAACCTTGGCCAGATGGTTTTCCAAAGTCTGGTTGAACCGTTCTACCATGCCGTCAGACTGCGGGTGCGCTGGTGTTGTCCGTGTTTTATGTATGCCGAGTAGATTACACATCTCTTGAAACAGGGCTGACTCGAAATTTCTTCCCTGGTCGCTATGCAGTTCCAACGGCACTCCAAATCGACACACTACTTCCTGGATCAACTTTTTAGCCACGGTCTGAGCTTCTTGGTTTGGTGTCGCAAACACTTCGGGCCATTTGGTAAAGTAATCTTGGACTACTACTATATAGCGGTTGCCGTCTTCTGTCACGGGAAATGGTCCAGCTACGTCAATGGCAATTCTCTCCCATGGGGCTCCGACACTGTACAGCTGTAGCTTGCCTCTTGATCTAGTACGAGGTCCTTTTACCGAAGCACACGTAGAGCACTTTCTGCACCACTCCTCGATGTCTTCCCGACAGCGTACCCAGTAGAACCGTTCTCTCACCTTCACCAAAGTCTTCTTCACACCAAGATGACCACCTGATGCACCATCATGCACTAAGCGCAGAACAGGTGCAACTTTGTCTCTCGGGATCACCATCTGTAGAACTTGCTCCTTGCCGTTAGGTGATTCCCACTTTCTATATAGCACGCCTTGTTCCAAACTCAGACTGTCCCACTGAGCCCAGTAGGCCTTCGTAATTGGGCTTGCGGCTGATACGTCCTGCCATAATGGTTTCCGACCCTGAGCCTTCCAGTCCATTATTAGTTTAAGATCTCTGTCCTCTTTCTGTGCCTTACTGACTTCGTGTTTGTCCCAGGATTCATCGGTCCCCTGAGTCTTGACAATTTTCACTACCTCCTTGGACTCATGCTTCAAACAGTGTTTACAATCCTGGGAGCATGGACGTCGCGATAAGGCATCAGCGTTGGAGTGAATCCTTCCACTGCGGTGTTCTATTACAAAGTTGTACTCCTGTAGTTGTTCGATCCATCTCGCGACTTGGCCTTCAGGATTCTTAAACTGGAGTAGCCACTTCAGTGCCGCATGATCCGTTCGTAGTGTGAACTCTCTTCCCAGCAAGTATTTATTGAAATGTTGTAAGGTCTTCACAACTGCTAGTAATTCACGTCTAGTCACACAGTAGTTTCTCTCAGGCTTCGATAGAGACTTGCTGAAGTAGGCGATGACCACTTGCTGTCCATTTTGCTCCTGGGATAACACACCTCCGATTCCAGTATTACTGGCGTCTGTGTCCACAATAAATCTGCCTTCTCTATTAGGGTAGCACAGGACTGGAGCTGAGCACAGCAATTCTTTGAGTCGTGTAAACGCACGTTGACAATCCGAGTCCCAAACGAAGTTCCTCTTTTCTTCTGTAAGGTGGTGTAATGGCTTGGCTATTTCAGAGAAGTTCTTCACAAAACGCCGGTAGTAAGCACTAAGTCCCAGAAAGGCTCTAACTTCGGTTTTAGTTTTTGGTACAGGCCACTCTTGCACCGCTTTTATTTTGTCTGGATCCGTTTGAACACCTCTATCCGAAATAATGTGGCCTAAGAATGAAACTTCTTTCTTGAAAAAGGCGCACTTCTTCGGATTAAGTTTCAAGTTTGATTCACGAAATCTCTTGAACACTTTCTCAAGATTCTTGCGATGTTCCGTGAAACTGCGTCCCATAACTATTACGTCATCTAAGTACACCAGACAGGCATCTCCCAAAAGACCCACTAATACGCGTTCCATAAGCCTTTCGAACGTAGCTGGTGCATTACACAATCCAAATGGCATTACCCGGAACTGCCACAGGCCTTTGCCAGTACCGGTGGTAAATGCAGTCTTCTCCTTATCTTCTGGCCGGAGTTCCACTTGCCAGTAGCCACTTTTCAGATCTACCGTAGAGAACCACTTCATGCCTCCAAGCATGTCCAAAGTGTCGTCAATACGGGGCAAAGGATAGCTGTCTTTCTTGGTCACGTTATTCAGCATCCTGTAGTCTACACAAAACCTGGTACTGCCATCTTTCTTCTTCACGAGTACCACAGGTGAAGACCATGGGCTGGATGATGGCTCTATGATCTTGGTTCGTGCCATATTCCCAATCAGTTCGGCTACTTCTTGTTCTTTTGCTAGTGGCACTCGTCTAGGTCTTTGTTTAATAGGCTGTGTAGCACCTGTGTCGATCGGGTGTTTAACTAACCCCGTTCTTCCAAGGTCGTTTTCTTCTTTAGTGAAAATGTCCTTGTAGTCCAGTAGCAGCTTCTCTGCTTCCCGATATTCGTTGGGTGACAAACTTTTCTTCGTGGTCTCTAGCAATGGGCCCATATGATTTTCCGAAGAGGCAGTTTGGACGTTCTCTAGGATCTTCCTCAGACTGCTCACAGCCTCACATCGTCCAACGATCGCGTTCTTCCGTAATAACATCGCCGAATTGCTGAGGTTGGCAATTTTAACTTTTGCTCCACTTCTAGTCATAACCAAAGTTCTGGCTGTAATTAGACTGGTATAGCGCCCAGGATCTTCTACCATGACGCAACGATCAGCAGTCACACCCTCAGGGAACCTTACGTCGACTAAGGTTTCTGACCTCGGTGCCAAGGTTACCGTTTTGGCACTGTAGACCGCTATCGAAGAACAGCCTTCCAGAAAGACTTCTTGATCTGGGAAGCTTAGAACACCTTTAGCAATATCGACAACGCACTGCTGCATTCGTAGGAAGTCTAAGCCGATAATGCAGTCATCCGTTATGCTCGCCACCAAAACAGATTGATGATAAATCTTCTCTCCTAGTTTGATCTTCACATCTGTAGCTCCGAGGACGGTCACTGGCTGGCCAGTCACTGTTTGCAATTTGCAAGATGGTCGTGCGTCTTCCCACTGAATTGTTCGCCGCAGAAGTTCTGGTCGTACGATGGTCTTCGACGCGCCCGTATCTATCGTAAAGCGAACAGGTTTACTATTGATTTCTCCAGCTGTTACCAGGCTATTACCGTCACATGCCTGTGATACTTGCACTGTGGGGGCTTGACGTAACGGATCTTGACTAGCATCAACCTGAGTAGTAGCTGACACCATTCTACTTCTTCTCTGGTCTGGACAGTTGATTCGGATATGGCCCCGCTTGCCGCATCCGTAGCACATAGGCCCACCTCGTGGTCTAACAGCTGCAACAACTTCCCGTACTTTATGCGACTTGTAGTCGTTTCGCACAGCTTCCACCTCAAGGGCATGTGCTAAGGCCGCTTCTAAAGATGTATGGTGTGCCAACCGAACAGTTGTTCTGACCTCAAACTCTCTTATGCCATCCACGAAAGCTTGCACAACTATGTGGTCCACAGATGATGTACTGGAGGCATAGGCTCGTCGTACCAGGCGTTCAATTTCAGCAGCCCATTGTTGAAGCCCCTCACTCGACTTCTGACTTCGATCCTTCAGCTGAGCTCGATAAACATGCTCCAGGTGCTTATCGCCAAATCGAGCTTCCAATGCCTTCAGGAGTGCGTCTAAGTTTCGTCGGTCAGCAGGCAAGTTCTCTAGGATCAGCAGTGCATCCCCTCTAAGTGCCAAAGTAAGCGCCGTCAGTGCGTGATCATCTTCCCATCCATTTCCTTTGGCAACTACTTCGAACTGGTGTCGAAAGGCCGTCCAGGAAGACGAGCCGTCAAAGGAGGGCAGTTTGAACTTGGGACCTCCGGAAGTGACTGCCGCGGCCATAGGCGTAGTGCTTGAATATAGGACCTTGGTCTTCTGCAGCTCTTTAATCATCTTGTCATGATGGTTCATGGTGGTCTGGACATCTTCGAGTATTTCATCATGTTTGCTGGTGCGTTTTTTTACCACTTCAACGTCTTCTTGAAGAGTACTGATGACGGTGCTGAACCCTTCCAACTTAGAGTCCATCATTTCTCGAAGGTCCTCTCGGATAGCCTGGCGTTGTCTGTCTTCGGCTTGCAGTTGACCTTCCTTAAGGTCTAGAAGAGCTTGGCGTTGGCTTTCCTTCAACTCCTCCATGACTTGACGTTGCCGTTCTTCAGCTTGGCGTTGGCGCTCTTCAGCTTGGCGTTGGCGCTCTTCAGCTTGGCGTTGGCCCTCCTGTATAACGGCTAAAAGGGACGACATGTCGAAGCCAGAGCCCATACCCGTCGACGCCGCAGAAGTGCCGGGATCACTAACTACTGCTGCGCTAGACTCTTCAGTATCGGCCATAATCGATGGTTCACGAGTTTCGTCTACCGCCGCCTGTCGTCGAGTGCGTACTCCCTCGTCGCGTGGTGTGACTGGCATTCTCACTTCTGTCACCAATTGTTACGTGTCAGGATGGGGTTCGAGGTAAAATGCCAGTTACGCGATGATGGGTTTATTAGAGACTCGCACAATACACTAACAGTAACAAAATAAAGCAATAAAGACTTATACTGCACTATAACGCTTCGTATATCGCTCTTCTTAAACTTCCGTATCGCTTAGATGTTCGCTCGAGATCGCTGTATTCACAACTGAACGAAGTGCCGACGTTCGAATCCTTTTTATAGTCCTTCAATAGATTTCTAGAACCTTCCAGTTATTACTACAAAGATGCCGACAATTCTCGAAAACAGAACAATGAGTGTAGGTACTTAGCTGCGACGCGTAGGTATGCCTACCGTCGATGATCTATTGTTATACGTGTAGGTAGGTACATGCAAACGTTCTAGCGTAGGTATTTGTCGTATACGTGTAGGTAGGTACTTGCGAATGTTCTAGAGCGTAGGTATTTGTCGTACACGAGTAGGTAGGTACTTGCGAACGTTCTAGAGCTTGGGTATTCGTCGTACACGAGTAGGTAAGTATTTGCGAACGTTCTAGCATAGGTAATCGTCGCAACAGTATAATAAACTACAAAAATATATATGTGACTGAACTAGGAAATTCTGTATTTCAGGTGAAAAAATGAAACATAAAAAGAAACAAAAAATAAAATAAAATATTTGTAAAAAATTGCAGCAAATAAACTTGCAAACTGTTTGTCGTATAAAACAAACCAAAATTATTATATTATTAATTTATATAAGTCATCCTGTAGCGCTTAAGCCTTAAAGGAAGTGACTATAAGTGGGACAAATAAATGCTTACTAACAAACACACTAGTATTATTTAAATAGGCGAACCTTCTAAAGCCTTCAAAGCTCTACTACTTTAATCATTACAATTTTAATCTGAATCAATATGTGGGAGGTCACGTCAACTATACGGGAGTCAAACCCGGAACCTGCGCGGAAAGTTGAGTAGGTACTAAGGCTGTGTCCATTTGGTGATATTTACGCGCCACGTCCGCGACGCGACCGAGTTTGAAAGTGAAGTGGGTTCGACGTTAGGGCTTGTCAACATTTTGTCGACTTTCTTTTAATATTAAATATGAATTTAGTCAAAAAGTACTTCAGAATTATTAAGATGGGTACAACGACATTCATATTTATCTGAAATAAATAAATAATTTATTTATGATGATAGTCCGTCAACGAAAATTTGGAATACGTTTCAAAACCAAGTAGAAATGAGAGATTTGAATCGAATCTTGCGCCAAGATTGTACCTTTTTGACGTAAAAACATCTTATAAATCGATAAACTCAGGCTGTACGCACAAAAAATGTCACGTTCCGCGTGCGAGCGAGAGCGCGGCACAAGCGAGAAAGACGCACGATCGGGCTAAACCTTTGGTTTGAGACGAAAACTCCTTTTTTGTATTATATAAAATAATGATAATTCAGTGTTAATAATTCAATTCAATTCATAAAAGTAAACAATTTTCATCAATGTTTTCTTATGGCTTAATCACGTAAAATTATCGCCCGTACCCAATTTACATACAATAGTTTTTTTACATTTCTTGTGTCAAACTCAATAACCAAATTAGAAGAACTTATTTAGCAAGCCTTAACTAGCTAAATTAGAATCTGCAAATGAACTGCAATTACACATTAGAAATTTTCATGAAGTTATTTTTGTTATAAGCTCTTTAACTTAATTGCTGTCCAACTTAATGTTTAACTTGTTTAGCTGCCGATGTTTGTCGGCAGCTAAACAAGTAATAACAGATAATTAAATATTCTTTGTCCCTGTAGATATATTAATATAATAATAATATCACAACAACAACACACAACGCCATCTAGATCAAAAGTAAGCATATATTATATTATTATATTATTTTGAATGCGGATATACATACTAAAATACTTTTTTTTGTAATAAAATACTTAGAAACACCCAGACCAATGCAAATAGTCATGTTCACGCACACAAATATTTGTACTGAACGGAAATCGAACCCGCGACCTCTGCGTGGCAGTCCGTATACAGTACCATTGAACCACAGAGGCAGTCAGTAGTAAATGGATAGATTTACGTCCTTTTCAAGGCAGTGAGAACTCTCTATTTCTTATTTCATTACAATTAGCAGAAGTTGATTATCCATTTACAGACTGAGGCTGTATTTTCATTTGTCGCGTCTTTGAAACAAAAGGTTCATTATCATTATCATATCGGCCCATTACCATCCTACTGCAGGGAAAGGCCTCTTCTCATACAGACAAGGTATGAGCATTGATCGCCACGCTTGCTCAAGGCAGATTGACGATTTCAGACTTCTTTAGAAGTTCAGGATTCCTCACAATGTTTTCCTTCACCGTCAGTCAGAAATGTCCAGATAAACTTAGAAATTACGTATGATTTGAAAAAGTAACATTTTAGTACTTGTCCGGATTTCAATCCCCGACCTCGTGTTTTCGAAGAGGGTGGCCTCACCACTGGGATATAACGACTCTGTAAAGTTATTAGTCATTATTTATTATTGTTTCGAAAGATGTCTACTATAAAGACATCCCTCAATCTTTACATTAACCCCATCGCTGTCCTACGAGAGACAGAAAATCCTTAACTCTCGGTTGCTTGCTAATTTTACCAGGCTATTGGTCCATCTTGTGGTGCACATTATTAAAAGAACCTATATCTGATAGTCTATCTGTAATTAATCATTCTTAAAAAACAGCAGCTTATCAATAAATTTTAAAACAATAATGACAATTTTATTCATCTTTAATATATACGATTTAAACAAAAGGTTGATTGCCTCTGGCACAACTTGCGTCTCGAACTCCAACTCGGATAGCCGTCGCCGTCGGTAGCGGTGCGTACGCGCAGCTCGCCCAGTCTAGCGCCGACAGCGCCGCACAACGGACGTTCACGGAACTACCACTTTCACAATACAACGGTACTCTGCGCCCGCGCAAGTCATGGCGATCTGATCCAAAAAATCAGTGAAATAAAAAGTGTTGTGAAAACTTTTTTTTTTTCGATGAATTTGTAGTGCTGTGGAAATGCTTCAGCCAAGGTTAAACATTTGTGGAAGGATGCATTTAAGGAGTTTTGTCGTGTTCGCGATATTTATAAGCTCGGCACTAGTAACATGTCAAGGTAAGACACTTTATTTTTTAAATGTCAAAATATGTCAATCACGACTTTATTTCATGTTACCTTTAGTTGCGTAAACCGTAGAGCTGATGTGATGGAGAAATGTCTTATTACCGCAATAAAATGTAAGTAATTATATAGAAAGGCTTTTAATGTATAGCCCTAGTAACTTTCTACGTATTAAAATGATTAATAATGGCCTTAAAAGTACATAAAACTGCGAAGTGTGATTGATTTGAAAGCTTCCGTAGAAAAGACATCAACGCGCAAAGCACTTCGTAAAATTATATCGTTATTAAAAGTAACGGTGACTAGTATTATAAAGGCTGTGATAGTAACCTAGTGACTTGTAACGAGTAGCTTTAGCTTGTAACAATAGTTGGAAATAGATTTAGTTATTTTATAATAAATAGCGTTAACGAAAATAACAGTTTTGTTCAAAATTAAAAAGGCCCTTTAATAGCTAGCATAAAAACTAGACATATTTTTTTCACATGTAAAGACTGAATAATTAATTTATAAAAAATCCTATTATTATTATAAATGTGAAAGTTTATGTGTATGTGTGTGTGTTTGTAACCACTCAGCGCCTAAACTGCTTAAATTGGGATGTTGATAGGTTCGGTGCCTGAGACGGACATAGGCTACTTTTTCTTTTATATATTTCAAATGAAATAAAGTATTCGTTCCGCGTTTTGGAAGAAAAATAATTATTTAAAATAATCTTACTGCGGTCATGAATCGCACCAACTTTAAAACACACTCAAAGTATTCTTCGAAATGCACCTGTTTGAGGTACTAAAAATATTACTACTATTGGTGCGTCTCGAGAAATACTTTTTGGTGAGCTACTTTGGTGCGTTTTAAAGTTGGTGCGTTTTATAATAACCCCAAATATTTTGGCCTCAAAAGTATGACAAACTCCTTTTTTTGATGACTCTTATTATCAACAGTGCATATCTTTAAATTCAAATAGAATTAAATGGTAGGAGTTTTTAAAATGCCAGAAAGCCTCTACCATCACACTAAAGTTATTCACGTTGCATAAATACCATAAAATTGAAAACAAGTTCTTAATGTTTTAATACCTACACAATTATTCTAGCTGCTGCCCGCAGCTTCTCCCGCGTGAATTTCGGTTTTCGTTTTATTCATAAAAACTTTCATCCCTTATTTCAACCCCTTCAAGGCATTTTTTTTGCGATAAAAGGGTTTAAAGCCTATGTTGTTTATAAGGTCTTCTATGTCTATGATGTCTATTATATTATTATCTATGGTTATTCTATGTCTATTTTAGCAAAATCGGTTTAGTGGTGTAGGCTTGAAAGCGTAACAGACAGACAGGCAGATAGACAGAGTTACTTTAACAGTTATAATATTAGTATGGATGTGAATAACATACAACAAAAAGAAAAAACAAATAATGTTTATTAATATTCAAAACTAGTTTCGGCTTTCTTTTTATTTAAAAACGACTAGTCTCGCGCGCGATAGGTTAGAATCGTATCGCAATTTTAGCAATACATAATTTATAAACGCAAAATAAACTTAAGCTCGGTATATATTTATTTGTGGATCATACAAGTATATGGAAATCGAAGTTATGATACTTACCCCCTTTTGATAGAGTATTCCTGCAATGACAATATTTTATATAATTAACTGCAATATTCTAACATTACAGTTAATAACAATAGTAGCCTGCTTACTGTCCCACTCCCACTGCAGGGCAAAGGTCTCTTCTAATAAAGAGAAGGCATGAGCATTAATCCCCACGCTTGCTTAAGGCGGATTAGCAATTTCAGACTTAAGTCCAGGTTATATTTTCCTTTCACAGTCAGAAATGTCTAAGATTAATTTAGTAAGTACATATAATTTAAAAAATCACATTGGTACCTGTCCAGATTCGAACCCACTACCTCGTGTTTACGAAGCGGGTGTCTTCACCACTGGGCTATTTGGACTTTTCGACATTATATTTGCCTCGTTACTTTTCAATGAAAAAGCCTCCATAGTGAGGGTCACGGAGGGTCACCTTATAGTTTGCCATGATGGTAATTGGGATAGTGCCCACCCCCCTTCCTACTGTCTGCTTGCTTCCAGACAAAGTTATTTTGGTAGACCAGTTAAAAAAATCTATTCTTTAATAGCTCGATATCTACTTTTTTTTGGGCTAAATATTTTGTTATAGCCGTAGTGGTTTAAAAAATATAATTATTAAAATACTTTTTCATTTGAAATTGCTTTTAATTAATACTAATTCAAAGTCTTGCCAAAATTATGGTAATAAATTTTTCAACACTGAAAAAACGCAGCAATATGAAACGATGTCAAAACGATTGCAAAGTTACATTAATATATAAACTAAATATTACATAAATATATATTTTGTAACATAGAAGGCACTTAAGTGTCGACAACTTTAAAAAATTTAATGACTTATGTAGACTATTAAAGATTATAATTTAGAATTAAATCATGAACAATCCAACATTATTTAGAGTTCTCCATGATTTTAAAACTTGATGGAGTTATTCAAACATTATTATATCAGTTGTAAGATCCCTCTAAGTATCACTACTTTCATTAATCGTAAGTAACTCTCATTCATATCTTACCAAAATTAAACCTTTGAGGTAGAACTAATTCTGTGTATAATGATCTGTACTTATTAGAGTAAAAATCAATACTTACTGTTTTCTTTATATAAAAATACAACTTTTTATAAGACTAGCTTTCCGCGACCCGCGTATTTGCTTACTGCTCTGCTCCCGTCGCAAGTAGCGTGTTGTTACATAGCCTTTAACCTTCCATGAGAACTGGGCTACCAGGCGCAAGATATTTTTTTTTAAATCCGACTGGTTGTTTCAGAGATTAGCGCGTTCAAACATACAAACAAAAAAACAAACTCTACCGCTTTATATAATAGTATAGTTAGGACAACTATTGGGCGCTGCGACAGACCAAGAAAAGAATTGGACAAAATAAATAAATCGTGGTTCATACCTGCTATGGATCGAGAAGAATGAAAGTCATGGGGAGAGCCCTTTGCCCAGCAGTGGGATAATTTGGGATGACAGTAACAGTAAAAAAAAACTTATATTCTACAGTGGGAACATAATGAACTCGTGTCTAGACAAACTAAATACATAAATCTAAAAGTAACTAGATTTGTACAAATAATTTCTTAATTACATTTCGTTAATTATTTTAAAGATTCTATCACTTCCAAAGTGTTAAGACACAGTTGTTATATTGTTTTATCAAGATAAAGCCTCCACAATTATAGAATGAGAACTTATAACAATATTAATGTAGGTTTCACAACTTGTTCTTCACGTATTCTGTGCTTAATTCCCGTTAGATGAAAACTAATCAACAGATTTGGGCCATGAATCGTAATTGCATGTTTCCTGATACATTTAATGCATTACAAAGAGAGTACGATACATTTTTCATTGCCGACAGTGGAGACGAGTAAGCAGTCCACGTGATGATAATTGGTAACTGTCGCTCGTGGACGACTTAGAGTCCCTAGCATCGCTCCTGCAATGCCAGGGACTCTGCGAAGCCGCGAAAGAATTGAGGGCGGTGAGAAAAATGGAAAAGGGAGAAACTAGGCTTTTTCACTAAAGTGCTTTCTTTTCACAGTAGAATCTAAAGGTTCTTGAACCAAAAGGTTTTGCACTTTATACGCGTACATTTAATGTCGTTCAATTAAAACCTGACACTCAACATATCTTTTTATATTTGGTCTTCGATCTTAGACGAGATAAAGTAGCAGTCGAGGCCGCCATACAGAAGTACTAAGTGCTAAGTCCTGAGAGTGACCGCATGTTACACAACTAGATAAAATAACTGATTCTTGGAGTCTTAAAATTAAACAAATATAACAATTAAATTTTTCAGAATACTACATTTTAACAATATATAAGTACTATACAAGTGAATATTTCTTAGTCAGATATTAGTTATTATTATTATTGTGAACACATCTTACAACATAGAACATAATATTTAATATAATATAAAATAATAAGAGTATGTCGAGTATGCCACAACCCTTAAATCTCACACATTCGCGTTAACTCAAAGTTAACAGGTTTACGTGACAGGTCCGTTAATATGTATGTACACACGACAAGACACAGTGACCTTTACGATAGTGAAAGTTACGAGTATCAAGTAAAGACGTTTCGTGTGAACCTTAAGCTAGTCTTTTCTCATTATTTTAAGCGTATTTGCGTTGAGCTCCTTCTCGAGTGGTTAGTGGTCAACCTAGTGTCAGGATTTGTTTAGGTCATCCATAATTTATTATATAGGTTTCCGACTTGACCTAACGACTGTTCTCAACATGGTAACTTCCTAGACCGACTTTTAACGTGACCTCTGAAGCACGGAGACACCAAGATTAAATACCCCTATTCAGTTACCTATCTACGGGCCAGTCTCACTCTTTGTTGCTTAACCCAGTGATAGTTTACCTATCACTAAGCGCAACGAGCTATTATAATTCAAGCTACATTATAATCCTATTAATATTATAAATACGAAAGTTTGTATGTATGTATCTGTGTGTGTGTTTGTTAACACTCAGCGCCTAAACGGCTGAACCGATTTCGATTAAAATTGGTATGCAGAACGGACAAAGGCTACTTTTTATCCTAAAACTCGGTGTAGTTCTCGAGGGGGACAACAAAACACATTTTAGGCGCGGGGAAGCCGTGGGGCGCAGCTAGTATATTATAAATCTGACTGCTTTAGTGACTCAGTAATATTGTCTACGAACTACGCGTCTTGGGTCCAATATTTGGGTCGAATAAAGTGATGTTAGGTTTTTCTGTCATTAAATTATCATTAATAGCCGACAATGGCAACATGCTCTCTGTTACATACACTTAAAATAGTTTTACACGTCTGCCTACTCTTTTGAGAGAAAAAGTCGTGATGTTTTGTATACAATACCTTATTATTAACTGTATAAGTTTAACTCAAGCGTATCTATGTCAACTAATTTAGTTTACGTAATTAGAATAATTATTGTATAATTATTTTAAACTATCACTAATGAAAGGGATTACGCGGAAGTATCGATAAAAAGTTAATTAATTAATTAGTTTTACGTATGTGCATACCGAGCTATGACGTACCAACTTTAAACAGAACTTTCGCGTGGGCAGTTAGACAACACTTATCTTTGCAGAAGTTCATATCAGAGGACCTAGACTTAAATGCTAATAAAATAGAATAGATTTATATTTTAAAATGTATGGGATTGACTTAAGCTAACGACAATGTTAGCGTTAGCTTATGTCAATCCCATATTTTTTTTGTATCTATACTTCTATACTAATATTATAAATGCGAAAGCAACTACGTCTATCGGTCTGTTTGTCTGTCTGTTACGCTTTCACGCCTAAACCACTCGAGTGATTTTGATGAAATTTGGTATAGAGATAGATTAGACTTTTATCGCCAAGAAATGGTAAAGGGGTTGACATAGGAGATGAAAGTTTGTATGTCAATGTAATCAGAGATGTAGCTAAAACATAATAAGCGTATTTCTAACCTATGAATGGGTTAAATATTTATTTAAACTCGCATGGAGATCCCTCACAAGGTAGACTGACGACCAGATAAGGGTGACGAGCAACCGATGTATGAGGACGGCCCACGACCGGACAACGTGGTGTTACTCGGAAGCGGCCTACCAGCAGTGGTAGTTCTTTGGCTGAAATGAAAAGATGATGATGTCTCTTGCTGCTGGCAGAAAAGGAGAATGTTGTAATAACCACTCTTGGCCGGAGGATTGATTTCAGCTTTTAGTATGGCCGAGCGTTATGACATGTCCTTCTTTAAACGAGGTTTAAAGAGAGCATTAATATCACGATAGCCAGCTTCGCGGAGCCCCGGGCATTGCAGAAGTCCATGAACGACAGTTTCCACTTACCATGAGATGGGCTGTTGATTTGTCTGCCATTGTAGGCAATAAAAATGAAAATACAATTAACTTGCTGCCTTTTACCTAGTACTCTCGCTTGTTACGCCCACGGGAAGAGAAGGGAAGGTTTAATATACTAGACCGGCGACCATAATTGTAATATTAATGGCTGACAATTGAGACACATCATCTTAATGTCATCGGTCATCGAATAGGTTCACAAATAAATTGGTAATACAGCAATTGGTTACATAATGTAAAGTGAATGCTTACTTGTAAATGTCGTAGGACTTTGTAGAGATATATTATATGAACGTAACATTGTAAGTTTATGTTTACATTTTTCATACTAAACTATACCGAACTTTTTTTTTTTTGAGTCTGTTAGGAATGGTGATATGTGCAAGCCCATTTTAAAGTGATAAGTGATAACTGTGGCCTAGGGCTTGCTTTACAAAGCTTCAGATTTTGGCACCAGAGACCCGTGAGTGTAATAATATGATTTTCTGCATCACTCTGTCTGTCTCTGTCTGTTACGCTTTCATGCCTAAACCACTGAATCGATTTCGATGAAATTTGGTATAGAGATAGAGAATACTTTGTGGAACGGGAAGAATCTTTTATTGCGTTATATTTTAAAAAATGACTTGAAGGGTTTGAAATAAGGGATGAAAGTTTGTATGAAAAATGCGACCGACATTCACGAGGGCGAAGCTGCGGGTAACAACTAGTATGTTATAAAAAGCTGTATTCATGTGAATTTTACTATCATACTTAAGAAATGTTATATTTAAAAAGAGATACTGTGACTAACTAGCCCATAAATATTTCAAAAGAAAAGGCGGGAACATACGACAACATATTCGTTATATTCAACTTATTAAGTACATATTTCACATGATTACGTTAAGTTAGAAAGGCTTAAGCATTACATCGTATAATGGCAATTTTGTTACAAGAAATTATTTGTACATTGAAGTTTATTACTGTGCTTGTAACCTCTATAACTTTAGTTAATAAGTTCCACGTTTAAATAAATGTCATTTTCAAACTACAAAATTTGAGGCGCTCATAGCTCGTTGCACTCACTGTTCGGTAAGCGATTAGCGGGTTAAGCAACATAGTGCGACTCGCCAATGGATGGGTGACCGCATAGTGGTATTTGATCTGAGCGTCGTGCTTCAGAGGGCACGTTGAAACATGGTCCCGGTTGTTACCATGTTTATATCAGTCGTTTGGTCAAATCGGATGCCTCTATAGGCGACCTGAACAAATCCTGACACCAGGTTGTCCACTAACCACTCGATATTTGATTTGATTTTTGAAGCTAGAACATCTGTCTATCTGCGTGACCGTTGTTATTTTTAATTTTTGTATATTTTAAAGGCAATATTCGTGCTAGGCAACAAGTCCTATAACGCAGATTTTATATATCTATACATATAATAAAATTGGAGTGTCTGTTTGCAATATTGAAATAACGGTTTTTACTACATGTATATGAATATATATACGGTACATACACCAAAATAACATTTTTTACATTTTTTGTCTGTCTGTCTGTCTGTCTGTCTGTCTGTCTGTCTGTCTGTCTGTCTGTCTGTCTGTCTGTCTGTTTGTTCCGGCTAATCTCTGAAATGGCTGGACCGATTTTGACGGGACTTTTATTGGCAGGTAGCTGATGTAATAAGGAGTAACTTAGGCTACGTTTATTTTAGAAAAAATATTTTATAAATAATAATAATATGCGATGTAACCGACATTTATGCGAGCGGAGCTGCGGGCATCAGCTAGTATATATATATATATATATTAGTATGTTGTATGTTTGTTATCACACATTGTTTTCTTCTATGTGGGAGTTGAATTTATAACCTCACATAGCAGTTGAACGCTCTTCCACTTATAACACATAACCAAGGTTTTGGCATAATCATAATTCACGTATAATATTCTTTCATCTGCTTTTAACCGACTTACCTAAAAATGTATGCCGATAATCATGTTAGCTATAAAGTTAAGTTATTATATAAATTCGACGTGGAACTTATACCACCAGTAGCAGACCGATACAAAATCACTTATTTCCATTTAACTGTTCGACAAAATTAACGGCTCTATCGTATGACAATAATTGTTAATAGGTAATGGCTAACAACATATTTAAAATATAATAATTATAATAGAATATATGACAATGTTGTTATGTGTTTCTATAATACCTTGACTTTGATATTCGATTATATATATATAATATAATATTCTACCACATGCACACAGCGCCATCTAGCCCCAAATTAAGCAATTATATTTGCTTGTGTTATGGGTACTAAACAACTGATATACTACTTAAATACATTTTTTTTATATGTTTTCAATGTTTGTATAACCTCTTTAAATTGCCAGTACGATTACTAGTAAAGCCTTCCAGCTGTCGCCGTCACCATATAATAAAAAAAAAATATTTGGTAGTCTCTAAATAAGTAATGTAAAGAACTGTTAAGTTGCTTTTTTTATGTTTTTTTGCAATCTTCTTCTAAACGGAGTATACTCGTAAGTACGATTTATAGCATTTCTTTTAAAACACCTATAAGTTTAATACATACATAATTTATTAAAGGAAAACCGATAATTTCACCGATTAGTAATCATGCTGTAAAAGCTTAAACATACGTGAAAAGCATGGTCGAGTTGCTAGTATTAAATACTCCAAAAAACAAAAGCCAAATTAATATAAATAAAATTTTAGAAAAGCCTACAACTAACAGTAAACCGCAATGATAATAACAAAAATTAACTCAACCTACATTTTTTTCACATACGTACACATACATAATTATATATAGTTAAAAGTCATAATTACAGACGAATAATATAAAATACCTTTCTATGAAGACGTGACTGAGGACTGACTGGTTTCGTAATGATTGCTATTATTAAAGTAGTCTATTTAAAAACGAACAGTAGGAAATAAATAAAGTTTTTAAATGGTTCTGTACGTATATTTTTCTTTGCGTTTCAATGGTAAACAGAATCTGTAACCAAATTTATATTCTTCTTCTTATCGAGTGGTTAGTGATCAACCGAAATAAAGAATTTGTTAGGGTCGCCCATATAATATACCAAATTTATTTTGTTCTGGCCCAGAACACGGCCACACTGACTGCATTGTCAGAATCAGAAGCAGTCATCAAGTCCTTTTAGTAGTACACGGAGAGCTCAATGTAAGGTGAGCAATCGTTTGAAGCCAGTCAGACACAGTGTACGTAAATTTTGAAAGAGTTTCATCTATAGTATCACTCATAGTTTGATGAAACATCAAATGAATATGATCGAAGATAAATCAGCTGCTTATTCGATGGCTGTTCGATGCTCGTGGCTGTGTGTCATCTGACTACCTCAGTGAGAGTAAAGGTAACTTCGTTTTTTTTTACTTTTTAACTGGTAATTATTATAAGTTTAAAACGATTTATACCCATGTCTAAGGGAGAAAACACTGGTTTCTGAAACACAGCTCACGCTAGCTCAGATACTAGCGGATTCAATTCTATGTCATCATTTTTTTTTTTTTAATATTCTACCACATTCACACAGCGCCGTCTAGTCTCAAGTTAAGCAATTATATTTGCTTGTGTTATGGGTACTAAACAACTGTTATACTACATAAATACATTTTTTTTTTGTAAATACACATATTATAGATAAATTACACCCAGACACAGAACAAACAATCATGCTCATCACACAAAGGTTTGTCCTGGGTGGGAATCGAACCCACGACCTCCGGCTTAGCAGTCAGGGTCACTAACCACTAGACCAACAGGCCAGTCAAAATTTTATATTCCAATAAACATTTTTCTTTTTTCAACTGCTGTGTAAGACACCTCTTTTATATTTTTCTTACGGAACTCTAAATACTTACCTATAATTATAAGATATTGATATCTTTTGTTGTCAAAGATAAAAAGAAAAAATTGGCGTACGTGTCTTCGAGATGAAAAAGATCTTTTTAGTGCCTGCCAGTATTGTGTCACATTGAGGAATCGAACTTGCGACATCATGATAGCATTTTACGCATAATGATTTTGTTGTTGATTTTGAAAAATTTATATTTATTTTTTTAAATATTTTTACATGATTTATATACTTAGTTTAAACTAGTTTAAAGCCTTATTGCAGCGGTACCTTACCGGATACGGATGATCATCGACGAACCGTTTGTTAACTTCCATCTTAAAAATTAAAGTAGTGAAAGCAATGAAAAAAGTCATGACGCAATATTTATACTAATATTAAATTAGTTGTCAATGCATAATAGATATCTAAAATAAATTGACGTAATATTCTTACAGAACAAAGACCTTTTGTAAATATATGAATTGTCGTTGCAGCCATTATTATTAGAGTTGAATTCTTTGAAATGAATGAATTATTAAAAACAAATGATTGTATCGCCATCTTACCATATCCTACTACTTAATCCAATGAATATTATAAATCTATGTATTATAAAAAAAAGTTGTATAAAGAAAAGTTTGTGTGTATGTATGAGTGTGTGTGTGTGTGTAAGTGTGTGTTTGTAACCACTCAGCGTCTAAACGGATTAACCGAATTCGATGAAAATTGGTAAGTAGGTAGATTCGGTGCCGGAGACCAAAATGGGCTACTTTTTATCCCGGTCTGGTTCCCGAGGGATACAAAACACATTTTAGGCGCCTGTAAAGCCGTGAGGCTCAGCTAGTACAATTATACAATTTAACGTTTTCTTCTCTCGACGCTAACTTCTCTAGAACCAAGCAATGGACTTTGATAAGGTTTGTTTATCATTTATACAATGAGAGTAGCCACAAGATATTTTAACTTTACGATTAAGTAACAGCACTTATTTGATCCATATTTTAATTGCTTATTCTCAAGAAGTTCGATTGTTTGCCACACCAGATCGTGAACTTCAGTCACGATATAAAAAAAAGTGAAATCATTGTTGCGTCATAACAACCATCTTTATAATAATTATAAGTTCAAATAAAGTAAATGAAGTTAAAAAAATACAGCTCACAAGCTGCAACTGTCATGTAAAGGAAGTAGGCGTTTAGGCTCTTTTTACCAAAAGCCTTCATCAGTAGAAATGCTTGTATTATTAATAGTTAAAGGCGGAAAGCACGAACATTTTTATGCATTTATTGTTTACGCGGAATTATATACTATGTTATTGAAGTCAATTACCGAAATATTGTTTCCGTGAGGTAAGAAAACTTATTATTTTATGAATATTTAAGAGTTAGACACAGTTTGTGTATAACCGGCGCCCTATATGTACCCAAAGTTATTATGTTTTAGAATGATATACGTTCTAGAATGCGGATAAACATACTTAGGTACGGTTTTTTTTGTAAATGTTATTGTGCTGTTAAAAAAGAAGACAGGCAAATAAATTTTATTTGTACATAATAAATAAAATAATAAAACTAGCCTGTTTTATTTTCCCACTGCAGGGCAAAGGCCTCTTCTCATATAGAGAAGGCATGAGCATTAATCGCCACGCTTGCTTAAGGCGTATTGGCAATTTCAGACTTTTAAGTCCAGGTTTCCTCACGATGATAAACTTAGGAAGTACATATAACAAAAGAATGAATTACAAAGTATACACTCTACATCTGTTTTAATAAAAGCTTTGTTATAATGCATATTTGATAAAATTTTAAATCAAAGGGTATCCAAAAGAAACATATCTAAATTCATAATTAATCAAGTTTTCCGAACCATCTAATCTCCAAAATTACTATAATTATATTCAGAATGTTAGTATGTATGTCCCAACAAACCTATCCCAAGTTATTTCGTCATGTCGTTAAACCGCATTTACTCTCATGGACTAATCATGTTTTTGCTTGACCAAATCTGATGTCAATATTAAGATAAACTTTTAGGATATAAATTCCTGAAATGACATACTTTTTGTTGTTATTTTTAGTAAGATACTTATTTTACACATTTTGTTGAGTAGTTAAAACTTGAAAATTGAAATGTGTGTCTTTATAATTTTAATTTAGAGTTTTTTAAACGGGTTATGTGAAGCATATCTGTATTTATTCGGCTATGATAACTAAATTTTTTTCGTTAAAATATTATATGACTAAATTTTGTTATCAGCGTATATACGAGGAGCGCGGTATTCCACACAAATATTTACGCTGTCATAACTTTAACTCACGATAAATATGAAGCTTTACATTAAAATTTGTATAATTACTTATACTATTATCATAGCAGAAAGTGACAAAATTACTTTCACAATTAATGTTTAAATAGCTAAACTTTTGAATGGATACCCGGTCGTAGGTTGCTCTTAACCAGCCTAAAGTACGCTACATTTTGACAACTATTCTACTTCCCAAAGTGGTTTGTCTGCGGAGCTATCCGTTAATTTATGCTGTAACCAGTTGCATGTTATTTGGTCTACGCGATTGCTATTTTACAACCGCAGGCAAGCCTATTAAGCATTAAAAGTGGAACGTCGTCTTGAGACATTCAATACGGTGTGTGGTTCCGATGTTAGCGGTGAGCTAAAGTAATAAAACGCACAACAAGTCAAATTTATTTTGACAATCATTAATTTTATTAAAAAAAAATTTATTAATTTAGAATGTAATATGAAACTTTAAAAAAAGGTTTATGCTCTGTAAAAGCTATAGTACTGCTAATCTATGCAATACAAACAACAGCAATTTAATAATTGCTATTTTTTATGAACATTAAAATTATTAAGCGCTGTCCAAAATAAACCTTCTCTTCTTTCTCTGAGGGAAAATTGAAATCGTTTCTTATGAACCTGGGGGGCGTCAGGTTTAAAATTCACTGTGTTCTTACAGCCATGTCAATACGTCATAATAATTTTAAGATAGCAATTATCTTTTGTTTTATCTATGGATAAGGTTGTTCTTAATATACTGTAGCCTATCGTTTGAGTTTTTTTGTTCTATATTTTCTTGTATTAGATAGCATGATACTTGCATACAAAAATTACCTTATTGCAATAACTAATCCACCTGTTAAGCGAAAAATAATTAATTATAGAAAACTCCTTGTTAGGAAAGAAGTTTATATCGACCAGTGGATGTCTCCAGGCTAATCATACATATCATTCATAACCATTAGAAATCTTAACTTTATACGAAGCAGTTATCAACCATTAGGCTATCACATTGTTACTAAAATCCCAACACTATATCATTACTGGTCATTAACAATCGTCGCTTCTCGCTCGCACTGAGGCTCCACCTTATCGAAACCTGTCCCTTACTAGGTCAGCGGGCTGGGCGAGGTAGTGATGCTCGGATGTCGATATATCGATGAGCACACCTATGTCGAGTATGTGTGAGATTTTTTATCATACTCGTTCAGATTTCTCATACAATGTCCGTTAGAGAATGGGTCAAGTAATGAGCTCTTATGGGTTTCAAATCAATCATATTGTAGATGTAAAAGTAATGAAAACGGTTGGAATTTGTACTTGACGTTTGTGTAGAAAGTAGCATGTGCCTTTTAAAATTTTATTAAAATAGATCCGGATATTAATATCCTTCATTGCAACATGATTAAATTATATTCCTTAAAACTAATGCCATGTCTGTTTGCAAAAACTTTAGCTACGATAATGTTTGTAATTAGTTAATAATTAGGCAACTTTATTAAAATACGAAAAAATAAAACGACTAATTATTCATATACTGAAACACCACTCAATTATTTAAAGCTACTATTTTTGCCAGTTTAATACATAAGTATTTTAGTGGGTTATTCCCAAAGTACTCCATTCATTTGTTCTAAAAATGGTTAAGTATCTCATACATTCGTTCCCAAGTTACTCCACTATCATTAATATTAAAAATGTGCTTATTGTTTTGTTTTCTTTCTGGTCTTGCATGGAGCAGTTTAAGAACTCTTTTTGGAGTCCCTTAGGAATAACTCTTTTATTGACACTTTGGACAGTAAACTTATATGGCCGTGATGACAATAAAACAAAACATCTATTGTGTCTACTGTAGTGTCCATGAAAGGGTTAAGTATATTTTATCATTCTTATGGCATGCCTTTATTGTAAGAGGGAATAGAAAGAATAGCTAATAAGAGTAGCTAAGATACTAAAGAGTTGACCATAAGATTGTAACACTTTGCTTGAGTAGCCAGAATGATTTAAGCAATCACTTTCTAGAAACACCTATACAAACATTTAAGGACTCAAACATGTGTCTTTAAAGTAACATCCTCATGCAGAATTTCAAGCCCGAAATACGTTTGCAATTTGTAGCAAGAATGTTTTTTTCATTTCGATAAAAAAAGTATACTAGCAGTCCGCAGCACAGTTCCACCCACGTTAAGTAACATTTTTGGTCACTGCTCCGTTCCCGTGAGTCGTAGCGTGATGTTACATATCCTATAATATCCGTAAACAATTAGACTATCAAATGCAAAAAATATTATTTTAATCTGACTAGTAGTTCTAGGGATCAGCGCGTTCAAACAAACAATCTCTTTAGCTTATATATTAGTATAGATTTACCAACCGTCCTCACCGAATACGTAACACAATTAAAATAAAAATACTTACGAAACTACCTTCACTTTTAATAATAAAAAAATTACGTTAAAATATATGTTACGCTTATTATTATTAATAATTATTAAGTGTAGCTTGCCTGTGTTTTACCTTAATGTTGGTACTTTCTTCATTTGTACGTAATAATTAAAATAAATTGTGTAATGTAACTATTTACTTGAGGGTAATCTACAAGTCATTTCTATTACTTTTTAATTGGTAGGTACCATTTACTTTAAGTGTGTCACTGACTAACTTTTTAAAACAATATTTTTACATTACCAAGTTGTCTGTTGCTGACTGGTCATCTACTACTAGTAATATAAAAATATTGATCCTGAACGTTAATTATGAAAGTCTGTGTCGTAATAGAAGATCTGGAAGTCCTTAAACAGACTGCGAACTTAAGTCGAAGTAAGGAAAATATGTTCAGGTGGGGTTCTACGGTGGAGTGTCTGTGTGGTGTACTTCAAACGATGTCCCACCTCACATCTTACCCTGCTTGCTCTAACACCTGCACGCAGGAAGACTTCATGGCTGCTTCTGACAATGCGGCCAGCATGGCAGCGTTCTGAGCCAGCACAATATAAATTTCGTTATAGATTTTTTGTTAGCCATCGAAACGTTAAGAAGAGTAATAGGAGTGAATGTGCCTGTGTAAAGGTAGCGCGATTAATTCCCAAACAGTACAAAAATTTGTGTGAGTCATAAAAAAATTACCTAAATGACCTTTGTGTTCGTTGTAGGTATGTCAGACAACTCTAGACTTTTCTTTTTTAAGTGTTTATAAACTTTCGCTCTACAGCCTTACCCCTACGTCATTTCATAAATATTTATCTAACATTATTTTTGTTAAGTTGCACATCCGTAAATGACCATATGTAGGCTCGTTTTAAATATATTCGAAAGGTGTGCATCGATCGCATGAAGACGAGCGAGACACTCAACATTTCAAGGTTTTCAAACAAAATAGGCTAAAATAATGTCACGACTTTTGCCCTTTTAGTATTTTAATTACATCTGCAGTGATGCGGTCTTATTTAACCTATATTTAATATTAAAGGTATTAAGTAAACTTCCAATCTTAAACTATATTGGAAAATATTGTGAAGCAATCACTAGCTATGAATTACCTTAGTATGGTATGGAAAATGAAAAGAGCCACTTACGTTTATTTTAAGAACTAAATTTTCTCAATATTTTCCGCTGTCACGGGTGGGATAAAACTAAAGTTAACTCAAGTAAATAATAAGTGTAACTCTTACATACCTTATGATGTTTTTTACGTAGAGCAAGAAATAAATTCGACTACCTACTCGTCTATTAGCTTTCAAGCCATACAATCTTGACAATGTATTAAGAAAAAGAAGTTAAATAAATAGCTGTAATAAGTCAACTGTCAAATATATGGAGATAATTACCATATACAGTACTAATTACCATATACTATTTGAAATTTAATTACACAGTTTAGCGTACCTTAAGATTTATTATTTGATTGATAAAAATATGAGGGAGTTATTTCACTAATAATAGTATAAATAGACTCATGGAACGAAAATATGCCTTTAATTAACAAAGAACACTCAGAATGAATTGACATACAATGGACCAATCGATATGATAAAAGTGACTATTAAACAAGGCAGTTTAGTTAAGTTTTCAGGTCATCTATATTTCTATAGTATTATATAAAGTGGCAGAGTTTGTTTGTTTGCTTGAACGCGCTAATCTCTAAATCTAAGATTCAGATTTGTATAAATCTTTTTGATTGTGATAGCCCAGTTTTGGAGGAGGGTATGGCTATGTAACATCATGCTACTAGCGACGGGAGCAGAGCAAAAATGTAACTTAATGCGGGTAAACAGCTAGTTATAGATAAAAGCCATATTGAAGAAAAAAAAGTTGCAAAATGCTATCGATAAAAATTTTAATATACCTAGTTAATTCAAGTTTAAATTCTAGGCAATTTTGTAAGCACAACTTGCAGAGGCTTGAATGATAAATATTGAAAAGCACGAAACATGACACTTTATCGCGACGCTGCCACTCTTAAAACGTAAACCCTCTTAATATTATATTAAAAAACGACAAAAATTTACATATTAGTAAATAAGATTATATCGATAATATATAACGGTGGATAGCGACAAACGGACTGCAAAACCGTACGACCTACATACACAATAATTACACTCTTATTGTTAAAGCTGATTAACGTTATTATTTAACTACTTTGAACACGGATGTTACTGGTTAAGGTTACTTTATGATGAGACTAGCTTTCCGCGGCGCGGTTTTACACGCGTTTTTGCTTACTGCTCTGCTCCTGTCGCCAGTAGCGTGATGTTACATAGCCATACCTTCCTCCAGAACTGGGCTATCATACGCAAAAAGATTTTTCAAATCCCACTGGTAGTTCCAGAGGTTAGCGCGTTCAAACAAACAAACAAACAAATAAACAAACTCTTCCGCTTTATAAATAGTATAGATATTATCTTTGTTTGATGTGATAGGTACCGATACTAATGTTAACAAATTTTGGGAATCTTCGGCTATATTTCAAGATCTTTTTAATTTCTTTAAGTTTAAAGATTGTGGTATATCTCATTGTATTTTTAGATATGAAACTAAGCGACGTTGCGTCTGCGTCTACTAATACTTGCTACTTATCATCTTAATCGTCATTTCAGTTAAAAAGAAGAAAGAAAGAAAGAAAAAAATATGTACTGATAAGTACAGAAAATAAAATTAATTTAAAACTAAAAACTAAATTAAAGAAGTCCCTTGCTGCAGAGTCTTAATGTATACCTTTTCACTTTGACCGATTATGAGTCGCTAATAAGTATTCGATACCTCTTTTCTTGCAAAAGTTGTAGAACGCTCTAAAAAATTTCTAAACTTAATAATAATAATCTCCATTATAGTATCATACATATTATTACACGACATTGTTGAGGCCATTTTTTAGGTATATCAGTATACCTGTGACAGTAGACCTCTCTCTCTCAAATAATCTATCTATACTATTATATAAAGCGAAAGAGTTTGTTTGTTTGTTTGAGCGCAGTAATCTCTCAAACCACCAGACGAATTTTTTTTTTATATTATAGCCTACCAAAGTGACTCCACCCCGCCTGATGTTAAGCTGTCAGTGGTATCCAGAAGTGGCGGCCACTATACCAAAAGCCATCGTCTTAAACTGCTGGTATGGTGGCCTCCACTATGGCGGCTGGGAATGGGGTTAGGGGAAGGGAATGAGGGAGGTGAGGAAAGAGGAAAGGGAGGGAAATCGGGCCTCCGGCGCTCTCACTCACCGAACGAAACGCAGTAGTACGGATACTACTACTCTTAAGTCGATCTTCTATGAGAGGGTAGTACTTCCCCGGACGATCCGGCCCATTCATGCGGAAATCAGCGTGGATCTACTACCGTACTTTACGTTTTTACGTATGATAGCCCAGTTTTTGAAGAAGGTTATAGGCTATGTAACAACACACTACTGGCGACGGGCGGAGACCCGTAAGCAAAGACGCGAGTGGAACCGCGCCCCGCAAAGCTAGACTAATAAAATACAAATACCATGTATTATGACTAACAACAGTTACAAAGACTGGTGAAATATCAACCTTTATTGTGAATTTTATTATTTGTTAAATGCTTAGACATGTAAAGTGACCAGATTCTTTAAAAATTATCACTAATCAACCTCCATACATTTACATAAAAAAGAAAATTACAAACGAAAATAAAATATCAAAAATAGGAGTAATTATTGACTAACTTATTTTTACGACGAGTGACTTTTAATAAGCTGAGTTTAAATTCCTATAATTCATACAAGTAATGGCAAGTAAATAGCTGTTTAAAGCAATAATATTAATACTTGAAACAAAAACTTTGTACTTTTTTACGAAAATTGCGTGGACGGAGGAATATGAAATTTCGAATTACTTATAGTTTATATAGAGAAGAAGTGCAGAAAATAAACATAATATTGGTCGAATTGCGACCGTTAGGCGACCACTAGTAGCAATAACGTTTAGCAAGTTTCATAGTACGTAATTTAGATAAGTATACAATATTGTAAAGAACATTATTTAATACTCAATACCCACCGGTCTTGCTTTCACAATCTCCGATGAGATGAAAGGTCAACTATACGTGTGTGTGACTAACTATCTGTGGATGTGTGTATGTGTGTGTGTGTGTGTGTATGTATGAACATTAATAATACCAATGTTATCGACTTTCTAATTTTGACCATTCTTATATTATTTGAATATTGCTGACACCTGTCTCTGTGGTTCAGTAGTACTGTGTACGGACTACACAGAGATCGCGGATTCGATTTCCGCTCAGTGAAAATATTTGTGTACATGAACATGACTATTTGCATTGGCCTGGATGTTTCTATGTATAATATGAATGTCTTAAAAAAATGAAGTATATATATCTGCATTGTAGAACCCATAACACAAGCTATAATATTTGCTTACTTTGGGTCTAGATGGCGTTGTGTGTAGTTGTTGTGATATTATTAAAAAAAAAAACCTGTATCTTTGGCAAGTGTGTAATATTATATTTATTTAGTCTATATAATGATATATTTCTGTTCGTAAACAGTCTACATAGCATTATTAATTTAATGCGTGTCAAAATTTCCTTGTAAGAAAGGTAATCGAAATTTCTCACTTAAAGTTGGTCAATCCAAATTATGCTAAAACCAGCAAAATTTATTTTCGTAAATTATACCGTTCAATGTAAGCTTAATCTTATAAAAAAAATAGTTCTCAGAGTGAACACCAGGAGCGCTGTATTGAATTAAACTATTTTACCACGAGGCGAGGTGAGACAAAACTATAACTCAGTACAGAGATATCTAATCTAACTACTAGTCATAATAATAATAACAAATAGCAATATCTAAGATCTTTAACTATCTCAATAAACCTATCAGCAGATAGCTAATTGAAATCCGGATAAAAGTAATTTTAAATTTTTCAATCTCTATTAAACAGGTGTCAATTAAAGGTAACTATCGACCAGTCTATTAAAACGAGTGAAAGCTTATTTTGAGTTGTTTGTTTCTTTAGTTAGGAGAGAGCGGCGACTTGTTAGAGAAGTAGTATTGTTGAAGAAAAATTTTTGTTGTATGGTATTATGTGTACACTTGTAGAGTGTAACCTACAGTTAATACACGTATGTCTAAGTATTGTATTTAAGTTTAATTTTATATTTGTTCGACAACATTTAGACTGCCCTGTTGGTCTAGTGGTTAGTGACCCTGACTGCTAAGCCGGAGGTCGTGGGTTCGATGCCCACCCAGGACAAATTTTTGTGTGATGAGCATGATTGTTTGTTCTGTGTCTGGGTGTAATTTATCTAGGTATAATATGGATTTACAAAAAAAAAGTATTTAAGTAGTATATCAGTTGTTTAGTACCCATAACACAAGCAAATATAATTGCTTAATTTGGGGCTAGATGGAGCTGTGTGAATGTGGTAGAATATTATTATTTTTTATTTATAATTTACCGTTGTTCAGCTCGGCTCCAGTCAAACGATAGCTCGAAGTGGCTATATCGAGCAGTCGACGTTAATATTTCAGATAAAATAATAAGATGATTACACATTACACATGCATTCATATATTGTATTATAGGCGTTCAAAATACACTCAATCAAAAGGCTAGAATGGTATTTTGGAATTACAATGAAAATTGCAATAATAACTTTAGCTATTATAAAAGTCTGATACTACAAATGATGTATTATTACGTATTTTTGTGATATAATAATACATTGTTTCTATGATATAATATATCACGTCACAATATCAGGGCATAGACTTGTAATCACAATAATAATGGAACTGATGTATCGAGTAGAAATTTTTCTAAAAGATTTTTGGCTCGAATGTTACTTAAACAAGTACTTCTGAGTTTCTTTTCATTCCTCTTATTCCTTTTCTCTATTTGGTCGGCAACAGTTTGGTTGTGTTTTCTGAGCATTATTTTGACAATAGTTAAAAAACATAGATATGACTATAGGTTACGGTTAACACTTACCACCAGGGTGCCAAGTGTGAGTTCTTTTTACGTTAACGCGATCTAAACGTTTACTGCTCGCGGCTCTCTGATTAAATATCTGACAGATTGGCAGAATCATCACATTAATAGTATAAGTATATATGTATATATATCAGTATATGTGTATGTATTGTATATATTTATATTGTGTATATTTATATATTTATATTGTGTATATTATAAGTATATGTGTATTAAGTATATATTTATTTACGTATATTACCTATATCAGGCAATAATCTTTTGTTGTTAACTTGCACCTACTTCGTTTATCTCTGCATCACCCAAAGGTTGGCTGGTAGAAAATGCCTTTGGCATTAAACCCACCCATGTACAATTTGTGCATAAAGTTAATAAATAAATAAATAAGAGCTTGGAGCAGGCCAATCGGAGCACCAAACGTTATAAACATGTTGATCGCGTTAACGTAGAAAACGTTGTACTAGGCAATAAGGTGGGCCTTGGATGTGCTTGTTTTTGCCACCAAAGTTTTATAAAAAGTTGTCCTACAAGAGATTGTAAGAGTATTTCGATATTAAAACTCAAAAAACATATGGTCACCTTACTCTTTTTGAATTATTCATAGTAATTATTTATATTATTTACTCTAGTTGGACAAAGTAGTATGCCTAAAACTTTAAAGCGTAATTTAGCTCACTGATTTCATTTAGTGGGGCAGATTCCAGACAAAGATACAATTACAAAATGTAATATTTTTAAAAATAATTAGTAAAAGTAACTAGTTTCTTTAACGCTTAAAATATAACTAGTTTCTTTAACGCTTAAAATAACTTAGAAATAAATACCAAATGTCATATTAAATTAAAGTTTTTGTTTGTAATGTCTCTTGAATTTAACATTAGCGTGACATATAGACATTTTTTAAATATTTCCTTGATCACCTATATTAGTCTAATTTGCTTTCGTTTTTCGATCGAAGGAGATCGGGAAGTGACATGCCGTGACAAAAAAAACTTTAATTTTCTTACGTCGATTAAATTTTCGTTCAAGAAGGTTGTATTATAACTAGTTTACATAGGAAGTTATTTGGTAGAGTCACGATTAGTATGCTTGTGATTTTATTAGTTTCATTGAACTGGAGCGAACATTTATCTTTCATAGTATCTTTAGTGATTATTTATATTTAACTGTGTATTTCCGATAAAGTTAGTTATGGTAATGAGTCTATAGTGCTTCTTTTTGGTAGGATATTGATTGAGGAAAATGATAAGCGCTCATTTTTCATTTAGGCTGATGTTTGTATTTAATAAACATTACTGTACTTTTCGTTCTCGCGAAGTTTTTACCGCCTTATATGCGGTTGTATAAACTTTCCTAGCATGATCAGTCAACATAATGATGGTGATTAAGCTATCATATAAAAGTGGCAGTAAAATCGTGTGATACAACCCTCCAATCTCCGAACAGCCAAGTTTTTTATCAAAATTTCAAAAGTAGTTACTAAAAGTGAATTTTCTTCGCTGCTTCGTAATGAGTTGTCACCAGCTTCACAATTATGACAAGTATTGAAGAAAGCTTTTATCCAGTATCTGTGTCATGAGGTATGATGTTGTGTTGTAGCACAAACTAGATGTTTTCACAACAAAAGTAACTTAGAAAATGTTGCTATCAGTATGCTTCAGCGATAGATATTTCTATTTGACTGCACCGTTGGTCTAGTGGTTAGTTTAACTGACTGCGACGCCGGGTGTCGTGGGTTCGATTTCCGCGGAAGGCAAATATTTGTGTGATGAACATTTGTATTTGTCTTTAGTTTGGGTGTTTTCTATGTATTCTAAGTATATATTTACAAAAAAAAAAGTATGTATATGTATTATATTTCAGTTACGTTAGTACCCATAACACAAGCTCTGCTTAGCTTGGGACTAGATGACGATGTGTGATAGTGTCCACATATTATTATTATTATTATATTATTATTTAAATGTATGTTCTTTATATTATTATATTTATATATTTAAATATATATTATTACGCAAACGAAGTCTCAAGTCGAAATTAGTTATAAATTATAATTTAACAGAATGTTTAATGAAATTTCTATTGCCATCAGAAAGAAAAAGCGTAACTAATAGTTCATAATAATATACTTATATAACTTTATATAATGTATTATATACTTAGTTTATATAAAAATGTTACAAATCGAAATCTCTCACAATTGTCTAAGGGTGATAGAGAGACATTGAATTAGGCGGTACTAAGTAAATATATTTATAAATAAGTATATAATATATAAATATTAACCTAGAAATAACATTAGAAAAATATTATAATTAATATTATTGTGTGTAAAGTAATAATTTAATCTGGATTTTAAACTAGTCGCATAAATTATAAGACTAATCCATACTCTATAGTTACAAAAATATGTATTGACTTTGAATTTGTCGTATTATTGAATTAATCTAGATAACTTTTTATATAAATGTCATTTATGTATAACCTTGCTCAAAATTGCATTATACATTAATTATACAAGTGATTATTATGTAGTTTGACATATTTACATAATATAATGACCGCCAATTATCTAATAAAAGTTAAATCGAAGGTTCTGTAGGGTAATTAAGGAAATTATACAACGATAATGGTTTTTTCTCATACATTTTGTATAAACAAATAAAGGATATTGTGTAATGTCATTTTATTGCTCTAATATCAAGGCTTTTAAATTTTATGTCAAGAGAGAAATCCGCAATATAGGTATTTAATAAAACTATAACGTTTTTATGAGTTTGTCTCCGTGACAAGACTTTATTCACTTGAACTTGAATTAAAAATAAAAATAATCTATTCTTGAATAATATTTAAATATTTTGTTCTTTATGGCAGCAGCAGATGGAATGATCTGCTGTACTAGTCTGTTCAACATATAATGAGCAGCAGTAACCATTTACGCATCCACCAGACCATTACATGGCTTATTGTTAGCTCTTGTTTGTCTTGGTTGGATTAACCATGGCATTATAAAAGACCATGTCTTTGTTGATAATATCATTTACCAACAATTATCAAAAAGAGTTACCGTCACAGTTCTTAGACTAATCAAAAATATTTAGACTAGTCTAAAATATGCGAAGTGTGTCGACTAATATAAAACACTACGTAATTAATTTAAATTACTATTTTCGTATTCTCTACTACAAATAGTACACACAGTTAAATTAAAAACGATTACAGCCAGTAACCGTTGCATTGGCGTCGACCTTGTGATACGTCAGTTTTGTACTAGTCCACAATTAAGTAATCAATTTACTTACTTAACCGCGACTTGAACTATTCAATTATATTTTATTGCCTACCGTTATTTGCTATAGAATTTAATAATTGTGGTATGGTATCACAGATTTGATACTGTCGTGTTAAATTTTGAACTTTTGTAGATTAATCAATCAATAAAAAATATTTTTTTTTTCTTACATAATTATCCTGAATAACTTTAAGTTATTGCTTATAACTTTAAAGTCCAATCTAAATAACATTTGATATTTCACGACTTATTCTTAAACCAGTTGACCAATTACATGATGCGTCAAAATATTGTAGACTAATTTGTCAACTAGTCGTTCGATTCCCACGGTCAGCGACTAGACTGTAGTCTACGGTTGGGTGCGCGGGCGCAGAACGGTATGCGATTTGCAAGATGCTATTTAATTACACACAGTGTTCGATATTTTGTAAGTGGGTCAGTTAAAGGGAAAGTAGGGAATATGTTTAATGTACAATTGACTGCATGTGTTAATTATAACAAATTTGTAGTTGTAATATATTTGTATATGTGCTGTAGAAGTTGAGATCGCTTTGCTTTTGTCTTTTCACTAAGTATCGTGGGATTGATGCCCAGCTGTGCCATTGGATTACTATTTATATGATACTAATATGTTTTATTACATAATTATAAAACTTTTTTCTTTTTCTACTATATTATACATGACTGTATAAGTTTAGCCTATACGAGGTAGGTGTTTGCAATAAATTAATATGTATTATACATAATATGAACTTTCCAGAAGAGGTTCTCTAAATGACAGTAAAACAGAATCAAAATCCTTTAAGTGAGTAAAACAAATAAAGACTTTTTGTTTGTTATTTATTATAAATTTAAGAATATACGGGTGACAAAACGGGGTCAGTTTGCTAAAAAACTTTCCTTTTCTCTAACGTCAGAAAGTTATTTCTAATTTTATATTCAAACAAGAAAATTATGTTTATTAATAGCATTCCATTCGTAATGGGGTTTAATAAAGGTCAGGCGAAATTCTTGCAAATTTGAGAAATTAATTTCTGCTCTTTCTTCATTTTTATAGACATGTTGATATGATTGATTTTTTGGTATTTTTTTCTTGGATAAGATTTCTAAAATAAATCATTGTTTTCAGTAAGCTTAACATAAGATTAATATAACATAGGCTTTATTTTTTAAGCGTTGCAGAGTGAATGCTTTGAAAACACAATCAGTCCCTTGTCAAAAAAAGCCTTGTGAAAAAGAAGCGGACAGAAAGGACAAGTATTTCTTAACTTGCACCCTTTTCCCACTAAAGGTGCAAAATCTCTTTTATGCGTTTGTTTGACCGGTAACGTAAGAACTGAGACAGCCATAGGCATAGTCGTGGCCTATTAGCTATTAAACACGTAACGATATAAGTAAAAATGAAAGTAAAATAACAATTATTTACGAGTCGTTTCGTGAAGATGGCAACACCGGTAGGGCCATTTCACTCATCAATGGAATTCACTTTCTCGCCGCACCTCTCTGCCTTCACCTACTAAGTAAGTTCGTCGTTATGGCGAATGCGGAATATTAAGTTAACAGGATTATAACTTTCTTGTACGTCAGTGTTATTTTACATGGAATAGATTTAGTGGTATTTTTCCTTTATGTCGAGTCTGATAATGTATCGTTCTAGAACAATAGACTCTATTAAATATCATATTTGACACAAAGACTCAACTTATGGGGACTCGACATGGAGAGAACATTTCAATTTAGCAGGTGCTTTTGTGAAATACTTTTTTTGGACTGTAAAATATAGAATATTGATTGAAGTGTTATATACTACTGTAATAGACTTCAATCAAAGCAACTGTGTGCCTACTTACAGCCAAGAACTTTAGAAATATGTACGTAAAAATACTTACATTATAAATTACGCTTTTTGACTGCTCCTAGAAGATTTTAATTTATTATTTTAGCCGATTTTTGTATTATTCTTCTCCTAGATATACATAGGACATCCCCAAGCAATTCAATTTTGATCGATCGTGATCTTAATCCATCGGTAATTTTTTACTGAACCCTACTACCACTTAAATATGTATATGAATAGACACTATAATTACAATCATTCAATCCATTAACAAATATGCATATTTAATATAACGACTCACTGGTTGCATAACGCTATTAATTCTTAATGTGTAATAAGTAATAAGGGAAAGTTTGTATGTTTGTGTAAATTATATGATTGTACAATAGATTGTACTTAATACATACGAGTAGGTGCGGTATAATTATATAAGTTTTAGGGCGTAAATATTTGTTATGAACCGGGTCACTGTCATGTCGACACAGCATATTAAAATCATTTGCATCTTTTAATTACGAGTTCTTATAAGCCTACCAAAAATAAGATTGTAATTGAAAATCTTTATTAAAATAAAATAATCTAAGATAGGTGCAGAGGCAAGTCCACAATTACCTTGTTGTTCAATGTGAGCGCGAAGTAAATTTACCACTATAATTGAAGTACGTAGTCAAATTGCCTTACTATAGTTGAAACTAAATAATTAAAATTCTTTGTTCTTTTCTCCTAATTTTAATGTTAGTTTAATAATATTTTTTTGTTTGGTTGTAAAATAAAACACTTCTAACGACCGCCTTAAGGACAACCACAATCGTGATAAGCCCTAAGGCGGTCGTAAGACATGTTTTTTTTAGATTTTAAATATAAAGTATTTAAATGATTTTAATATTATGCTATGTGGACATGACAGTAGAACACAATCCATAAGGTTGCCGTAACCACTTGCTAGGTGGCATGTGTTTGTCCAATACCTAACTAAACTTTTCTAATCTTTTTAATCTTAGAACACGTAAACTAAACATTATGAAAACTAACATAATACCTATTTAACGAGATGTATTTCTTCTGTTTCAGGTAATTACTCCAATTTAGTCTACAAAACGGTCAAAACTCACAAAGGTAAACTTTTCGTAAAGTATAACGACTTATTCGCAATGTCATCATTTCACTGCATCGTTAGTTTCACAAGATATCATTTAAATAACTCAACAACATTGTCATCGCGCAATGGACCTTGAGATTTTGGAGAATTGTATTGTAACTGTTAATGTATGTATTTTGGTTTATACCGTGAAAACGATTTGGCAAGTTCCATAGTTGGGTAAATAAAAGTCATAAGTATAAGATGACCTTTTATTGAGACAATAAAAGTCACGAACATAGCGAAATGTCTTTTTGGGAGTTTGATATTTAGACATGTTATTATTTAGCCATTATTATATATTTTAAGAACTAGACATCTTCACAAAATGGTCAATTTATATAAATTGACTTATTACCTCATGGACCATTTGAAGTTTTGGTCATTTTGATACATGGACAATTCGGTACCTGAGGGATTTGTAATGTAAATTAGCGCAGCAAGATCAAATAATTATGGTAATAGCACTATAGAATAGCTACATTTACTGAGTAATGTTTTCTTTCTACTGCTAAGTACCAGTTTCCAGCTTTCATGTAATATTCTAAACGAGATGAGTGGAAGTTACACAAAGCGGTCGTATATATTCGTTAGTATAATCCGTCTGTTTGACCATAGATCACTGGGCGCGTTTATTGCACATATGTGCGGTGCTGCAACAGGAGATGATCGATGTCGGTATATTAATTAGTTTTTAATAGTATTATAAAATGCCCACCAAAATGTTTCTAACATATATAATTTTAATTACTAACGAATATGGAAAATGCCGAAACAAGATGTAATTATTATTATTATATTATATTTAATCGATTAATTGCCGTCAAACCATGAATGACATCGGCAGGGAAGTCATCTAATCTAAGATTAATTACAATTTTGGGTATGAGTTACAAATTATAACAACACGCCACGCAACTAAAAAACTATAAAATTTATTATGATCAGTCATACAGATATTATATCCTAACCCTCATGGTGTTTGTAGCAAAAAGTAATGTAAGGTTAACGATTTTGTCCAGCAGTGGACATCAGCTAATTGAAATGAAGTAAATAGAATGCTATCGTGTGTTATTATTTTTAAATACGTTACAAACCTATTGCGTTTTGTTTTCACAACTTTTTATGAAATATCATTTGTTCTTTACCCGATTTTGTCTATTATTAACAACTGTCAGTCTGTTGATTAATTATCATTTGTTAAATTCTGCAATTAATGTTCAGTTAGACATTGACACGATAAAAAGAAATATGGGTTGTTTTTCGTTGCACAAATCTAAATAATAATAGGGCATTGATTTAGGCGTTGTTATGTTATATTATAGCTATGTTCCTTTAGATTATTTTAACATGTCACTAAATCATAGTGTCAGTATTCGGGTGAGAGACCACTAGCCAGGGGAATTTGAATGGGAGTTTTGTACAATGCGTCTTATTAGGCGCAGCTTTTAACGGTATTAGACCCACGCTGATTTCAGCTTGAATAGAATTTGCTCGTTTACTACAATCGACAATAAAAAAAAGCTTCTTATGCTACGGGTGCCTGATTTCCAAGCACGTCGGGAAGGAAACAGGCAGATGTGATGATCTAGATAGATATAATAATATTATAAGGAGAAAGGTACTTGGGACAAAAGCATACATATAAAAGGGAGTACTTTCCTGACCGATTCAGGCCAATCTTTCTAAAACCAGCTAGCATCTACTGCAAACATTTGATCGAGAAGTCTGCTAAGAGAAATCTTGCCTAGAATTTAGTGGAGTATAAAAATAACTAGGTACTTTCTTAACGTTTTATGTTTGCAGTTGTTGTTTCCAAGATTTATCATGCAATTAACAACGTGTAAATTGTGTAATATGTTTGTTTGTTTATAATAGAAATATGAAGATGGTACGCGTGTTATTGTTAATTGTTGTTTAATTACGAATGATGTACGAACAAAAATAATTGTAAAATTAAATATAGAAGTTACGATTTATTTCGTTTGTTAAAATTTGTAGTATAAAATACCTTGGTAGTTAAGTTTTAGGTTCGATCTCTGGGACGTGTAAAGTGATATTTGGTTTTTATATCGAGAACTTCTTAGTCAGGTTACAGTCTGGCATTGTACCCAGTAAATTACAACAAACTTCCAAGTGCCGTGTTACATAGGGACATTGCTAGTGACGTGTTATAACTTAGACCTTTGCCTATCCCTTCGGAAAATCAAGCGGCATATATTATTGAAAAACAAAAAGCCTGCCTGTCTAAAATAAACTGAAAAAAGACCCATCTTTTTGTGCTGACGCTACACTGCAACATTATATACGCTGTCTCACTCCCACAATTAATACGAATCAAATGACACCTCATGTTGAAATCCACTAAGCAATTTAGGCTGTAGAGCGTGCCAAAGAAATAGACATAAATACACACATACACTCAATAAACATTACCCTCCTTGACTGCGGCTGTTGGGCAAAAAATCTTGCTTATAGTTATGTAGGTATGTTTAAGAATATAGGATTTAAAAGATTATTTTTGTATTTTATAGCACAATCCTTGAAGAAGACTATAAGGCTATCATCACGCTAGGAGACACGGGAACAGATCTGTAACTATAGATGTAACTTAAAGCGGGTGAAAGCAGCACGGAAAGCTAGTCTCTGATATGTTTACAAACTTTATTATTGATGTTGAACTATTGTGTCGCAAGCTAGGCTATTTACTCTGAGAACAAATTATTTCACATACAATTGAATTTCTTTGTACGTAACATTCGTGAAGATTCATGTAACACGTAACAACAGTTACGTCATGGTTGACTGGCCTATGGCTAACAACCGCAGTCTTTGACCTACCAACCAACTTACCTTTGTAATTTTTAATAGTTTTAAGGTGCCTATTCTTTAGGCTCCTTGTATTATGTTTTGACTACACAGTAAATATTTAAGTAAGTAACTAATAAATTTAATATTATTTATTATATATTAAATAAATTTGTCGATAATATGTTGACTGGCCTGTTGGCCTAGTGGTTAGTGACCCTGACTGCTAAGCCGGAGATCGTGGGTTCGATTCCCACCCAGGACAAATCTTGTGTGATGAGCATGATTGTTTGTTCTGTGTCTGAGTGTAATTTATCTATAATATGTATGTATTTACAAAAAAATGTATATAAGTAGTATATCAGTTTAGTACCCATAACACAAGCAAATATAATTGCTTAATGTGTGAATGTGGTAAAAAAAAAAAACATTATTTTCCGCATATTGTGGTAAGAAATAAATAAACTATTTTATCTTAATTTTATATTAGTCTACTAAAGTGACTCCATTCTAGCAGTTAGCAGCAGTGAGATCTAGAGAAGGTTTTTTATGCCCTCTTAAAAGATTTGGTACAAAAATTGGACTGTGTTTTCCAAGCATTACGAAAATAGTAATGCTTAGAAAACACAACCAAATCGTTGCCGACCACGGAGAAGGGGATAAGGAAGAAAAAGGGAAAAGGCTCAGGACTGAGGGGGTATTTGGGCTAAATATTTTTACGATTAGACGAGCTTCTCGCAGCGCTGTTTCACCCGAATAAGTTACATCTTTTTTACTGCTCTGCTTCCGTCGCCAGTAGCGTAATGTTAAATAGCCTATAACCTCAGGAAAGGGTATATCAAACGCGACTGGTAGATCCTCAGATTAGCGCGTTCAAACAAACAAACATAATCTTCCGCTTTATAATAGTATATATACAAGTACAAACGGAGTTAGCTGGTAATCATAAATTTTGAAAGGATTTTCTAAGATCTAAGTTAATATACCTAATGTCAGGCACGCAGTAATACAATTATACGAGAACGAGAATTATGCTATAATATATGCTTACTTTTTTATTTTTTATTTTTTTTATTGTAGCCTACCAAAGTGACTCCACCCCGCCTGATGGTAAGCAGTCAGTGGAATCCAGAAGTGGCGGCCACTATACTAAAAGCCATCGTCTTAAACTGCTGGTATGGTGGTCTCAACTATGGCGGCTGGGAATGGGGTTAGGGGAAGAGAATGAGGGAGGTGAGGAAAGGGAAAGGGGGCAATTGGGCCTTTGGGGACTTTGGGTCTAGGTGGCGTTGTGTTTAGTTGTTGCGATATTATTATTATTTATTAATATAATTTGCATTCTTGGACTTGTCGACGTTATCAGTCTTTGCTCTGTTTTGTTTCCAATGAGCTTAAATTTGGTTCAAATTATCTATAGTTTAATAGAAATCTATCTACAGAATTGCTAATATGTGTAAGTATTAAGGGAATGTGTGCTAGTATGTATTAAGGGAAGTAAGACTTGTTTTTATTTAGTAAAAATATAATTGTCGATTACTTTTACTATCAGAAGTATTTACCATAATATACCTATGTATAAGTAGTTAATTAAGGAACGTGTTAAGTAACTTAGAAAGGTTGTGAAACTAGCAAACTTGAATTAAACGCTGTGATTTGATACTGATATTGTTAAGCTATAAAATGCTATAAAATTTTTAATATCTTGCAAATATTTCCGCTGCTTTTAATTTAAAATTATGTTAGAACTGGCTTCACTCCACGGCTTCGCCGGCGCATAAACTTTTTTTGTTGTATCCATCAGGAACCGGGCCGAGTTTCAGGATAAAAAGCCTATGTCCGTCTTCGACACCGAATCTATCTACATACCAATTTTCATCAAAATCGGTTCAGACGTTTAGACGCTGAGTGGTAACAAACACACACATAAACTTTCGCATTTATAATAATTATATAATATTAATAAGATTAATTACATATGCGCGATTCGAGAACTCTCTTAATTTAATTGTAATTATTTTTCTTATTGAGTGGTTAGTGCTCAACCTAGTGTCAGGATTTGTTCAGGTCGCGTATAATTTATTATACAGGTATCCGACTAGACCCAACGACTGTTACCATGTTGGTAAAAATAATGATAATGCAATGAAATAGCACAATAACATAAACACCTCTATGGTTTAAACTAGTAGCATATGTACTAACCTACAGTGTAAAATATTTTGGTAAATAAAAAAAAACACATTGTGATTCAAGTCAGATTGATTGACCATAAATCTATGTATCGATGTGGCTATCACGAGAAACAATAATGCATTACTTTAATTTCAGATTCAATATTCTATTCAGCGTCGAACGATTCATTGCCTAAAATCGCGATTTAAAAAAATCTTAGATTAAAGATTTACCTATAAAGAAAACGGTCGTAAATCAACTAGGAACATAGTTCAAGGACATATTCAGGATTACCTCACTACCTTTCAAATCTTCAAACAATAGTTACTCCAGTTTCTTAGTGTGAACAACCTTTGGGTCTCAAACAAGTTGTTTGTCAGGCCGGTGACGAAATAACTTTCTCTAGAGAAAGTAATCGGGCATCTTTGATTTTTTATTCTATGTTTATGTCTTATTGGGATTCCTTTGTAATAATGGTACAAGTGATTTATACACGTGTTTGTAGTGTGCGTGAGTTTGATTCTTTAAATTTAGTGGTGTGTTGTTAACTACATACTTTTTAAAATGCCACTACTTCGTCGAAAGGGTAGGGAGGGTTGTATACTTTTTGTATCTCGCTTGCTAACATAAATAGGTAATTTTAGACTCTACGCCAAAGTTTTCTCAATAGATGCCGTTTGTAGATTTTTAGGTTTAGAAATTCGCCTTCTAGAAAATTCACTCTTCTTGATCGTCTTTTTACAAATTGGACTGAGTGTCCAAAACTCCTTTACAGAAATATTTACCTTATCCTATTTAGAATACAATTTAAAATAGGTAATCACATTACAAAACTAACGCTTTTACTTCAATAAATATTTATACTGTAGCTATATCCCATTAAGCGAGCTACTAATTATAACATGAAACCACTTACTTTGTATAGGTCATAATAAACACTTTACTATGGGATGATAAACACACTACTTGCGTAGTAAAGTGCTTTATTAGAGAAAGTTCCATACTTATTAAGGGTGAGAACAGAATTACTACACTTTTGTTTATAACAATTAATAATTAACATTTAATGGTTAAATCTGGTGTTTTCTGATGGAAAATATGAAAGTGGTTATATACTTAGCTATTCATTCATAACATACGATTTTCCTAAAAGTTGCTTATAAGGTAGAAACTATCTATTGCCTTTCTACTACTGAAGATACTGAAGTGACATCTCGAGGGAAGAAGACTCGATGGAAAAGCTCGTTGTACAGGGTCATGTAGAAGGCAGGCGAGCACGTGGTTGGTCACCAACTCGCTGGATAGACTCCATCACCAAACCCACGCAATTCACCATCACACAATGTGCTCGCAATGCAGCGAGCCGCCACAATTGGAGAGGCATCGCGCGCCGTGCTACCCACACATCAACCACAACCACTCTGACAAGAGTGCCCGATTAAGAAGAGATCTATTGCCTTTCTATTTTGATAAACAAAACTAACTATAATCTGTTTACTGATAGATGACAGAAAACATTGTCTGTGTGCTTGCCGTTCTGCGAGCGACGTAGTCACCTAGAGCACTCGTTCGAAGAGCACAACATATTTTTGGCAGGTGCTCTCTTTGTCAAAAATATTGATAGGTGCTTAACGTAAACTAGGTTAGGTGCTATTCGCGCAGATGCTCTTTGGAAGGAACTCTGAGAGGACGACGTTCTGTGAGCGTGATGCATGAACGTGTTTTAATTTTTGTTTTTATTTCCTTTTTTTATCTGTGTTTTTTATATTGTGTAATTTGATAATAACTTGCCGTTGTAATTATTATTAAATAAATAAAATAAATAAACTCCCTTGATAGGTCAATGGTTCGCAAAAGCCTGAAGCTTAATCCCAGTCTTACTGTAATAAATTAAAAAATGGGTGTAATAATAATGTTTACACCTTTTAAGTAAAAGGTGAAATATTATGTTTTTATCATTGATTTAGAAAATAGTTTTTATTAACAAAAATACTAAAACTATAATTCACCGAATAGATTGTTATTTCGCAGTCTAATTTGGTTAAACTTTTGCGATCTATCAGTTTCATGCTTTTACTGAGACCGGGTCACACAGTTTGAACGACCTCTTTGTTTTATTGCAATTATATCCGTAACATTGTAATTAGTTTATGATTAAGAAACTAAATGTAATTTCTTTATATTCGAAGTCGTTGTTATTACTGTTTGTTTTCCCAACTAACTTCTTCTAAAGCAAGCAATGGATTTTAAATAATATAATAAATATATCACAAGCATATATTAGAACTTGTGTTATGAATTCTAGAATGCGGATATACATACTTAAATACTTTTATTTTGTAAATACATACATATTATACATAGAAACACCCAAACCAATGCAAATAGACATGTTCACGAACACAAATATTTGCACTGAGCGAGAATCGAACCCGCGATCTCTGTGTGGCAGTCCGTACACAGTACCGCCGAACCACAGAAGCAGTCAGTAAATCATTCATTAGTTTGCATAGCTTAGAACATTAGTTTCTTCGGGAAGGTTTATATGTAGGTACAATACGACCGACCTGTTGGTCTAGTGGTTAGTGATCCTGACTGCTAAGCCAGAGGTCGTGGGTTCGATTCCCACCCAGGACAAACCTTTGTGTGATGAGCATGATTGTTTGTTCTGTGTCTGGGTGTAATTTATCTATAATATATATTGAGTATTTACAAAAAAAAAATGTATATAAGTAGTTTATTCGTTGTTTAGTATCCATAACACAAGCAAATATAATTGCTTAATTTGGGACTAGATGGCGCTGTGAGAAAAAAAAATAATACATGCATATTGTCTATACTAATATATAAAGCGGAAGAGTTTTTTTTTGTTGGTTTGTTTGAACACGATAATCTCTGGAACTATCAGTCGTATTTAAATATTTCTTTATGCGTTTGATAGCCTATGACATAAAACAAAAATTGCATACACTAGACACTTAAATTCATAGCAATAATATCATCATTAATTATAAACTGGCACGCGATTATTTACCGTATGTATAGGTACTCGTATATGTTATAGAATAGCTAGACTCATCGGTATGTACCCGTCCTTTCTAAGTACGCTAAAAGTAGAACACAGGCTAGTCAGCTAGTCTATTGTTCACTTTCTCCTAGAGACGTAGCCCTTTCGTGTTATAGTCATGGCTATTATAGTACACGTCTGTATCTATTGTACACAACCATCCTAAGGGAAAATATATAAACAGAATAAAATTCATTTAAGTGATTTAAATAAGGCTAATTTATCCTTAACTTTTCTTTAAAAGTTACGTTCTCTTTCGATAACGTTGTATATATAAGTACGTACATTTATCTAAAGATGCAAGTGATGCGTTTATTGTAGAGGTTGACTAGCTTTTGCTAGGCTTTTTAATTATTTTACCTATGTTCTTCTTCTTCTTCTCCTTTTTTTTGGTAACAGAGCCGACGATTGTGTCAGCTATTTCTGCCAGCGTCAAGTGAAGATTAATATTCTTGTTGATGATAATAATGGTATATTACAATGATAAAATAGAAAAAAATGTGGATGAAAAACAAAAGATGGAATCAAAAGATCTACTCACCATGTTCTTCTTTAATGTACTTCATTTGATATGTTGATTGAGTTTTCAAACGTGACATTTGTATTATGTGTCAAAATAAAATGTTTTTAAATCAAAATAACTAAGGAGTATTGATATCAACTTCGACGAAAATCATCCCAAAAATAACGTTTTACTCCCTTTTAACCCCGTTTTGGGATGAATTTTAATAAAATATGAAACACATCTTCCATCAATTCTGCTAGAGAATGTTTATGCAAAATTTGAAATAGATTGGACCAAGGAATCATATTGTCCCATACAAACTTTGCCCCTCTTTTTCACCCCCTTAGAGGTGGACTTTCTAAAAATCCCTTCTTATCGGATACCTACGTCATACAAAGAACACACCGTCCAACTTTAAGATATCTACGATCAACGGTTTAGGCTGTGCGTTGATCCGTCAGTCATTCAAGACAAAGCATTTTATATATATAGATGACTATAGAACACCATTTGCTGCGACCCAACATACCTTCTTTCCCTCTTCAATATTCATTATTCTTTA
The DNA here is from genome assembly GCA_963082885.1 of Parascotia fuliginaria. Taxonomy (NCBI): domain Eukaryota; kingdom Metazoa; phylum Arthropoda; class Insecta; order Lepidoptera; family Erebidae; genus Parascotia; species Parascotia fuliginaria. The sequence continues at coordinate 4,181,856 of OY720196.1, read as the reverse complement.
CATACACACACGTCGGTTACGGGTGTTTGTAATTGTGCCCTTTGTCAACACATCATTCATCATTTAAGTCCGTTTAGGGCGACTCCTTACGACTTTCCCGCACTTGTACTACGTGCAAATACGCTATTTTAATACTCATTACACCTCATAACGGAAAGCCATCACATATCTTTATAATGTTTGCAAAACCAGTAAGAAGGGAAGAATCAATCTGCAGGAAATAGGTAGAAATCGTGGTGAATCGCACTAGAAACTCTGTACAGCTGTGTGTATAATAACGTCATATGAATAAATGACATAAGATGTGCACTTTTAGAATAATTACAAGATGAATTATTTTCTTTATGATAAGTTAAGATTTATTTATAAATAATTTATTTGTATAATTTTTTTATAGCCATTTCTGCGGCTTATATTACGACCTAATGGCTTAGGCACTTGATTCTTATACACGAAGTTGTCTTGGACATCGAAAGGTAATAGAAATAAAGTCTAAAATAGCCACTGCATCTTGAGCAAGTGAGGTGATCAACGCTATTGCCTTTTCAGTATGAACACAGACCCTCATCTGCAGTAGAATAATATCGGGCTGGTAATATTTAGCTCAGTCACTGGTCAGTAAACGATTAGCGGGTTAAGCAATTTAGTGTGCGGCCCATGGATGGATGACCGCATTGTGGTATTTGATCTGAGCGTCGCCGTGCTTCGGAGGGCACGTTAAAAGTCGGTCCCGGTTGTTACCAAGTTGTGATAACAGTTGTTAGGTCAAAACGGATGCTTCTATAATAAACTTTGGGCGACCTGTCAAATCCTGACTCTAGGTTGACCACTAACCACTCGATATTTGAATTTGAATATTAAGCTAAGATTTTTTTGTTAAATTCCCCCTATACCTGACTGCTATGTATTCCCTGTACGTAACTGCATTGCTGTGGTAATCACACAGATACTATAAGATGCATATAAAACTTTTACCAATTCAAAGACAATTAAATTATACATGTTTCAGTACACATACACTACTATACAAGTTTTCTTAAAATCAAATAATAATAACGTGGTGCTATTTAAAATTTGTGCATTGAAAGGGTCGTCGCGTCACGGAAAGATGTTCATTTAATGTACCTATATTGTCTTAAAGTCATTTAAGTAGTAGTTAAGATCACGATGTGAATTAACTGTGACCGTCTTTAACCTAGAAAAGGCTGAGAATTCGGTTACGGCTTTACGTGCACTAAATAAATTAATGTTTTGTTTATGTTTAATACCAGTGTAAGTTGAACTTTGAAAGCTTTAAGTGTGTATACTGCCGATAGTTCAGCGAGTATTTATAATTTTATGAAAAATTAAAATTTTCTAGGTTATTCATATTTTTTTGAAGAAATAGTATTAGCATTTCGTAATGGTGTTTATAAGACTAAACAAATTCTCTGAAAGGGTTAGCTGAGTGGTAGGAGAACGGCCGGAGCGCATCGTATTGTAAAATTGCGTCAAAACTCATATAGTCGTAGTGACAGTGCGTTGCGATGCGGTGTCTGTAGTGTGCGATAGTTTATATAAAATGTACTGAAATGAAGAGGATTTTTGTTATGCGATGCGATGCGGTGTGGTGCGGTGCGGCTCGCTGTAATTTAAGCCTTTACAGTTTTTTGCTAAATTTCATTTTTGCTAGTGTTTGAGGGAGGCTTGGTCCAGTAGTGAATGTCCTTAGACTGATAAATGGTTTTTAGAATTTATCTCGTTGGGAAATAGCTTTGTTCTTTTTGAATCTCTTATGCTGCCATGCGAGTGTCAGTTTATTACATACATGAGGCAAAAAAATTATCCTGAGTATTTGTACTTTGTGTCCAATGATATTCCAAGTTTGTAAGGTGGACAGACGACCTAAACAAAGGTGGGCAACCGATGAAAGAGAGCGGTGAGCGAGCGTCCAAGGTGGTGCAAATTGGGGAAGGCCTATGTCCAGCAGTGGGACTTCTTTCGGCTAATATGATAATGATGAAAGTTCCAAACACAGAGCCTGTTGCCTAACAGGACAATAAATTGCTTAAAAAAAATTGTTACCAAATCAAAACCTTCTAGTATTATTGTATTATTAGCACTTTATCGACATTATTTGTACTGGCCTGTTGGTCTAGTGGTTAGTGACCCTGACTGCTAAGCCGGAGGTCGTGGGTTCGATTCCCACCCAGGACAAACCTTTGTGTGATGAGCATGATTGTTTGTTCTGTGTCTGGGTGTAATTTATCTATAATATGTATGTATGTATTTACAAAAAAAAATGTATATAAGTAGTATATCAGTTGTTTAGTACCCATAACACAAGCAAATATAATTGCTTAATTTGGGACTAGATGGCGCTGTGTGAATGTGGTAGAATATTATTATTATTATTATTACCTACAACAATCTATCCGCGAATAAGTCGACGTCCTTATAAGGCCATCGACTTTATATAGGGTTTTGCTGTTATATATCGTTCATACCTTTTATCAAGGCCAATAAAACCTCATTGGACTTTCAAGGTAATTTGATAGAACAAGATAGGTAATTTGACAAATTATTATGTTATTTGTTTTAGATTGCTTGTGGGGTATCGAATTAGAATCTGGAGTCGTAGTATCATTTGGTCCTGGTTATAAAAGTGATGAAAACATGAATGGGATAAATCTGGGAAGGATGCTTACTGTTTCCAATAATGTATCGCATTATCACAGTGGCATCTATTTCCACAGATACCTATCTATTTGTCGCAAAACTCATAATCAATGTGATAGAATAGAAATAATAATGATTGATCGCAAATACGTAGTATATCCCTCAATTTTTATCATTCAGCAAGCTCTAAATTTAAAGGTTGTCTAGAACAAAATTAAACAATTAAATATTCTTGCCGTACGGTTCAGTAGGCGTTTAATGAAGTCGGTGCAACGAGGTCAGCGAGCTGCTTTCTACCAAGTGGTGCGTGTGCGCAGCCGTAAGACGGTCCACTTGTTTTGTCACATTGTCTGGAAATTAATATAAAGATTATAGAATTACAGAAAAGACTATACCCTAAATAAATCTCAATAAATTTTAAGTAGACCACTTAAAATTTCTTAACATGTAGAAAATAGAGTCAATTTTAAATGAAGTTTAATAGTTAACATTAAAGCATTAGCATATTTTTTTCTCGTTTTTTTTTACTGCTAGGCAAAGGCCTCTTGCTTGAACTAGGCGTTCAAATCTTCCCTTTATCTTCGACTAGCTTTCTGCGGCGCGGTTTTACCCGCATCTTTGCTTACTACTCTGCTCTCGTCGCCAGTAGCGTGATTTTACATAGCCTATAACATTCCTTAAGAACTCTGCTATCGCACAAAGAATTATTCAAATCCGGTAGTTCCAGATATTTGCGTTTACAAACAAACAAATAAATAAACAAACTCTTCCGCTTTATATAGTATAGATTGAGTTAAAACTTTAAAAACTGTTGACTTAGCACAAATATAGCAAAAAGATACTTAGATTTGTGTTTAACAAGGCCAACTATAAGACTAAGATAAAAGTCGTTTAAACGTTTCCATCTGACTAGTAAAGAAAACGAACATATTGTGCCCATCTTCACGCTACTTACTCCACAGATATGATCTGTAACATTGCAAATGCATTTGAAAAATAAAAGTTGTTTACTACTATTATTCTTGTAAACACGATGAGTTTACGATTGTCAACTTTAGTTTTATTAGAGAATAAAACGAATTAAGGGGTATTCTTTGAAGCGCACCAACTTTGAAATGCACTAAAAGACTCTCAAGGACTCGCAATAATCTCAAGGACTTTAATGTTAGTTATAGAGACAAGCTTTTTTACCAAATTGATTTTAGTTTAGATTTTTGTCGCTAAAATGTACAAGTAACAAAAACATAATAAACATTAAAGATTATTTAAAATTTTACCATTAACATTGGGGCTTATTAGGTACGCAACCTTAAGCGCTAATTTATTTCATATTTTGGTATTTATTAGGTTATTTCGCACTGGAATTGGAGTACGACTGGTAAATTATTCTATCCTAAAAACCCAATAACATTTTACCACTGACTACATTACCTACTGCGACCGAGTCATCTTCAGACCATGAAAGCAAACGCCAACATTATTGAACCATACAGACATTAAAATGATGTTAAATAGAAGTCTAGGTTTAATGTTAGTGCATGCATAAATCTATATGTTCTGTCCGTTACACGTTCCGTTACTAACGCTACTTGGGCTCTAAAACCTATGGATTGATGATATAACCGCTATTTAGAGAGGTCATTTAGAAGCCTAGGAGTAAAGTTTTACTGGAATAAATCGGTAATATTCAGATTTAATTGCACGCAATAAAACTAATGTTCAATGAGAATAATAATACAACAACTACACTATTTAGACAGACATACAACAAACTGATTTTTAGGCGTTCCGTTTTGCTTTTGGAGGTACGAAATCCTCAAAATCAAAATTAGCCCTGAAGTTTGTGCGTGAACCTTGCCTTAGTAACAAAGCCGAAGCCATGGCTTAATCAATAAACCAATTCAGTAGACATAAAATACTAGAGCTTTTATATAAAAATCCTGTTTACGATTAAAATTTTTACCGCATGACCTTGATTCACAAATCGAAAGTAGTCACAACCGGACACTGGACAAGCACGCGTGACCTGAGACACCATAATGCACCATATTAGTACGTAATAGGATCCAATTTCCTGTGTCGGAAACAGTGACACTTAGCACAATTCCGCCATGGAAATGACATCAATGAAGTAGAAACAACGTCACCTACTTTTTTCTGCCAACTTTTTTATTATGATTAAGTCAGGTGTCATTGTTTATGTTTTCTGAGTATATGGCGTATCTACATGTTTTATAATGGGCCCGTTTCATATATTTTTGGCAAAATTAAAAGATCGATCAATAAGTACTTACTTATATTTGCTACTCGGATATTAATTATTCAATTTTTAAACATCTACATTATATTTTTTTAATGTGTTTATATTTTATTATAATTTATTGAAATATTGTAAAAGTTTGCTTTAATGTTTTATAAATAATAAATGAATAGTATACCTATGAATTATTATTTATTCCACAACTTTTAGTAATATAATTATAGAGTTAATAATAGTAGTTCTTTTCTAGTGGTCGCATTCTTTTTAATAGCGTAGAGTACCTTCTTAAAAGACAAAAAATGCAATCAATTTTATTATAATACTAGCAAGCTGCCTCGACTTCGCACTAGGGTCCTATGTTTTTAAGACATCATTACAAATCGTATAAAATCTCGGTTTTTTTCTACTATAGGTAAATCTTCCGTAAGAAATTCTTTGAATGATAGTGAAAGCCGTATCAAATCCGTTGTGTGCTTTAGAAGAAGTTAGTGTAGAAACAGACGAGAAAACAGTCACTGTGCTTTACCTATCTATATTATTATATAAAGCGGAATAGTTTGTTTGCTTGAACGCGCTAATCTCTAAAATTATCAGTCGGATTTGTATAAATCTTTTTGCGTATGATAGCCTACTTCTGGGGCAAGGTTTATAGGCTATGTAACATCAGGAAATAACAACAGTAGTATATATAAAGTATAATAGAAATATATTAGTAACCATGAACATGGCTCACAACTTTTTAAGTGAAATTGAGAGTGGACTAAGTCCAGCTGTAGTCTTTCGGCTGAATTAATTGTGATGACGGGACACGTGTGCTTGTAATTTTAATACTGTCCTGATATTTACCCTGGTTTCTCGCTCGTTACATCGCAAAGATGTACAGTTATTCAAAAGAATATCTCATTTTTTGCATTGGTCTGGGTGTTTCTATGTATAATACATGTATATATTCACATAAAAAAAGATATTTAAGTTATATCCGCATTCTAGAATCCATAACACAAGCTTTAATATATGCTTATTTTGGGTCTAGATGACGTTGTGTGTACTTGTTCAAATATTATTATTATTATTTTAACAGTATCGAAAGTGCATTTGTCGATCTGGCCACCTGCTGCACCCATTATACACAGTCATCTGGCTAAGAATACCATTTGACCTTACACCTTTTTGACCAAAGCTTTAGCATTAATCCTGCTTTAAACTGGTCTTAAATGCCATGTGTCAGAGGCCATGATTTGCCTCACAAATGAGGTAAAATCTTGAAGGTCATTGGTGAAATTTGTAACCTTGGTTTTTTAATTTGATTTAATGTTAAATATGTAAAAGTATATTAATTGCCTTATTGACCTACTGAGTGTCGACTATAGCCATTAACTGCAAACTTTGATAGGAAAAGCGGTGTTTTTAAGAAAATATACTTGTGTAGTGAACAGTCTAGAATAATAACCTATCAGATCTTTTCCCGTGGATGTTTTAAAAAGCAACTTATATTACTAGTTTTCCGCGGCTTTTACTGGTCTGCTCCCGTCCCCAATAAATAAATAAATAAAAAAATAAAAAACCTTTTATTGTTCCATTTGGCAACTACATTAATAAAGATGTTAATGGTGTGGACACCGTTAGTTCAATAATGCCATCTGGACCCCTCTTCGGGTGAAGGCCTCCTCCAGAGATTGCCACTTGTCACGATTCCTTGCAAGGTTGGGCCAATTTCGTGTTCCGATGGTCTCTATCTCGTCCTTCCACCTTGCCTTTCTTCCTCTGCTTCTGTACCCATGAGGTCCTTTCCACATAGTCACGGTCTTCGTTCATCTGTTGTCAGTGTAGCGTGACACGTGACCTGCCCACCTCCACTTCAAACCTCGTGCGAAGGACGAGGCATCTATCACGCCAGTCTGCTTCCTTATTGCTCTGTGGCGTCCCCAATAGCGTGATGTTATAATAGCCTATAACCTTTCTCAAAAACTGGGCTATCATACGCAAAAATAATTATTTAATTCCGACTGTAAGGTCTAGAGAATAGCATGTTCAAACAAACATTTTCATTTTATTTTTGATTTCAAATAATAGTATTGATATATAATAATAATAATAATATTCTACCACATTCACACGGCGCCATCTAGCCCCAAATTAAGCAATTATATTTGCTTGTGTTATGGGTACTAAACAACTGATATACTACGTAAATACTTTTTTTTTTTTTTTTGTAAATACATACATATTATAGATAAATTACACCCAGACACAGAACAAACAATCATGCTCATCACACAAAGGTTTGTCCTGGATGGGAATCGAACCCACGACCTCCGGCTTAGCAGTCAGGGTCACTAACCACTAGACCAACAGGCCAGTCATATATACTAGATAAGGAACAGTAGTTTTTTATCTATACATGATATCATCTTGCTGCGGACACCAATTAAATGGAAAACTCTTTGGATGAAGCTTAATTAAGTTTTGCTTATTTTACTCTTATTATAATTTATTAGCCATTCAACAGTGACCATATTGAGTCTGATTTCTTAAAGGTTATTCTATAAATCTATTGCAAGACCTAGGCTTCCTAAATCTCCATATTAACCTATATTGAACTTTTTTTTTTACAAATTTTGACGCTTCTGTTCCTTAATAATAAAATAACAACATCATTTATTACCTTATAAAAAGTAGATTACGACAATATATTAATTATATGGTTTTCATTATGTTTATGTAAATGAAGTTAAATAATATAATCAGTAGATTGTTGTTTAGAGTCCGGATTTAATATCCATGTATCTACTTGAATAATGTTTAGCAAACAAGGATTTAATACTAAAAATACTTGTAACTTTAAATTTACTTTAGGTACAAGTATAACAGTTTACGGTACAAGTTGTTAAATCGAGCACATTCTTATCTAAAAGAAAAATTGCCCATCCCTTATCTTTATTGACCGCTTTTTGCCCACTATCGCTTTCTCAGGTCGTTGACCGTATACGGAACTCAAGTTTTCACTACTGGTGTGAATTTGCTTCAGAGCCCTAATTGACGGTACTATTGTATGTATGTTTTGTCTCGCTTTCTCATTAATACAATGTAATACACAGGTACGTTAATTAGTTATTGTAGCTATAATTGGTAACCTTATTCTTTGTGATCTGATTAATGATATGGAAGTATTTATAGCAAAACCGATTTGAGTTTATGGCTTATTTTTGTTACGTCTATAGGTTAATGTCTTTATAAGAAACTTTTTTTTTGTTACCAATAGTCATAGAAAAGATTTTCAAAATTAAATGTTTTCTTTTTTGTGGTAACAGCTGCTTACGAACCATGAAAACCCAGGAGTCTAGTTGTCTATGCATCGGCATCAAGCATTAAGCCATTTTTGCCCCATGTAACAGGGGATAAGCTTTAACAAGCTCACCATAACCTACCAAGCACAATTTTAATCTGGGCTAATATTAAGTGATGTTGGGTTTTCTATTAAGGAACTCTCGGATCGTCATGCAAATCTAAAGAGTAAATATCCTCTTTACTGGTAGAGATTTGCATGACAGTCCGTATACATTCTATTCAAAACTTTATTAAACCTTTATAAATCTACTAGACGACCGCTCTCGCTTAGCTTTGGTATCAAAAGTTTCATTTGGTCCCACAACAAAGGCCTAAGGAAAATATCATAGCAATAATAATAATAATAATATTGCAATAGCAATAGTCACGTATTGCATAAAGCAGTTTTAAAAAATCTGAAAATGACTGAAAAAGATGATTGACATAATAAAATGTAGTATATGTTACCCGTCCTATTTGTAGCTTTCTAAAGGTGAAGTTTTATAAATCGGTTAGATCTTGAGTTAAATTGTTACAAACCGACAAACAAAAATACAATAAATCAAATCTTTACTCTTTATAATATTAGCTTAGATATATTATTGCCAGGTATTAATCTATACCATAATTATGCAGAACATTTTAAAAAGCATACATTTTTATAAGTCCTGCAAACCTTAAGGGACCTCAAAGATTATGAATACGACTAGCGAACTATTAACAAAATATTCCTCTAAGTATATTAATCTAACAAAGTGACTTCACTCTGAATGATGGTAAGCATTTAAATTCAAGAGTGATGTACACCATTCCTTGCAAAATTGCTCGGTTACAAAAAGTCCGACTAGGAATTCCTAGTCGTAGTTGGGTAGTGTACTAGGGCCTTTATATTAAGATTGATTGAGCTAAAGTGGAACAGATACCAATAAATGGTGGTATTACCAGTCCTAAACGAGAATACCTCTGGTCTAGAATAATTGCATTTATATTAAAATTTTAGATTGACTAAAGCGGATTTATCTAGGTTTAAACTATGTGTTATTTATTTAAAATGGTTGTAAATATTTGAATCGGAATTTTAATCAAGACTGAAACTAGATAACCTTTTGTTAATGTCTTTGATTTTTTTTTTATTTTTTGTAAAAGGGAAGTTACGGTAGTTTAGTTTTGAGCGCTTTTACTCACTGAACGATACGTAAAGTGTAGCATGTTTGGAATTTATCGAATTCAAGACGTAAAATATACGTATACTCATTGTGAAAACATTAGCATTGTATAGCCATGACATGTGCATTTATCACTTACATGAAGCATGCTTATTTGGCACCTAAGTTGTACAAATAAAGGTATTCTAATCCTACTACTACTATACTATACTTTTACGTATCGTTCAGTGAGTCAAAGCGCTGAAAGGTCAGCTACCCTAGGTTCCTTTTCGCTTAACACAACCATGCAGTTTCTTTGTAGGAAGAAGGGGCAATAGAGCTAAAGAAAAAGCACTGATGAACTAGTTAAGCTTCACTGTTAAGGGATATTCAAGCGTTATGACAAGTAAATTTTTAAACAAAATTTAAACAAAGGTAACTGGTTCCGTTGAGCCTTGCTTTTGATGTGACGACTGCCAATTACTATCAGGTAAACTGTTGGTCTGTCTCTGTAACTATACTTTAAGAAAATTAATTCACCGTTAATCGAATTAAATTAATGTGTTTGTCAACCAAATAGATAGATAATAACTTTGATATAATAAGGCATAACGATCTCCATCTTATGAATACTGATGACCAATTAGCTAAATTAGTGCTTTGGAAACGTGCTTTCTTTTACTTACTACTACTTTTACTAGGGTTGGCAATTGATTGTGGTAGCAAAGTTGAATTTTGATAAAATTCAACTTAGTTACCACAATTTCAAAAGAAATATTGTCTATGTCCCTGTTTTCTCAGTGTCTTTCTATCCCTTTAAATATGTAGGTACCTGAAACTACAACCAACTGTCAGAAAAACAACACTATATTAGTCATATTCTAGCAATATAAGGATTTAAGAAAACTCTAACTAGACTTCTATAACTATCTTAAGTTTTGACAAATATTGTTTTGGCTAACCCTAAATATTTTCGAACAATAAATTATACCTAATAAACAATAGAAAGTCAAAATATTAACATTGCTAATGTGTTTGTCCATCTTCATTCGATGGTCTCCAAAACAAGTTTAGCAAGACAACTAAAAAGGACATAGAAAGTTTATCGGACAACTTCCGTCCATCATGAGTTTTCTTTTAAATTTTTCTTGTAAAATGGTGTGTGTAATGGTTGTAGGTATTTGGTATTTGCTTTTTCTAATGACGTTATATAAAAACTTTCATATTTCGTCATCATTTATTTTGATCTGTGTTCCTAATGACTTATGATTTTGACTAAGTCACATTGGAGCTTGGGCTTTTTCAAACCTATTTTGCATAGGTACGTATTACAATCATCATGATGGCTGGCTACAAGCAGCCCACGTGACGGTAAGTGGTAACTGTCGCTCATTTCATTCATTCAGACTCACTAGAATTGCTCCTGCAATGTCAGAGACGCTGCGAAGCCGCTACCGTAATGGCAGTGGGATAGATGAAAAGATCGAGGGAGTTGAGGAAAAAGGAAAGGGGAGAAATTGAGCCTCCGCCACTCTCAAAAATAATTGAGGCTACATTAACAAAATACGGAAATTTCTGTAATGTTAATTGTAAGTGGTGCAAATAAATAAAATAATAAAAATAAATAATACTTTTCATACTACTTCGTTTTGGTATCCAAATGCAAGCTAAATCTACTACCAAATTCAGCATTTTAAGGCACAACTGGATCGAAACTTAACCTTATATAAAAAGTCAACTAGATGCCATTATAAAGTACATATAAGCCACTAAGCTACATATCTTATATGGCGGACCTATACTGAGAAATGGCCGGTCTACACATTTACAATTCTTAGGCCATTAGGATTATCTAGGTTTATGGGATACCATGTTTTTCTCGTGTTGTTTATTGCATCTGGGTATATAGAAATCTTGTATTATAGTAGATTAAGTGCACTTGGTTCTTAAGTATAAGATTCTGGATCAATTTACAGGTAAATTGGGTTTTAAATGCCAGTATACTTCCCAAGTTTGCCTCGGTCAGTTCTAAAGTGCGAGAAAAAAAACATCGTTTAAAAACAGGACACGACTAGCTTTTTTTTAGTTCTCGACTTTATCTGGTAGGCTTTTTAGTAGATTATTATACTACTTAAAAAAAAAGTATTTGTCTTAGTTTATTGCAAGTTATTTTGTTGGATCTACTTGGTTAAATTTAGTTTTTAATCAGTGATTAATAAAAATCTCGTTCACTCTGCTTCTTCCAAATAGCTTCATGCATACTACTAGCTACTACTAGCTGCGCCCCACGGCTTTGCCCGCGCGTAAAATGAGTTTTGTATCCCTGGGCACCAGACCGATTTTTAGAGTAAAACGTAGCCTATGTCTGTCGCCGGCACCGAATCTATCTACATAACCAATTTTCATCGAAATCAATTTATCCGTTTAGGCGCTGAGTGAAACAAACACACACATAAACTTTCGCATTTTTAATATTAGTAGGATATCTAACATCATAATATATCAGTAAAGCATAAATCATTGATTGCCAATGCGTTTCGCACCAGCAGATATTATCAGTCCATTGCTACTCGAGCCTTTTGAGTCTGCGAGCAATGTCGGTAATGATTTACCAATAAATAGTTATACAACATTAAGAATTATAAATGTCTATGAACGACAAGAACATTTGCAAGAGGTCAGCTTTCGCATGACTAGTACAAAATAAATAGTAGATATTACAGCCCCTTGTCATAGCCTACATTCTACTTAAAAATGGTGTAATTGTGTTTATAGTTTAAAAATATATGCTTGTCAGTTTTTTATGTTTATTTACATAAAACTTGCTATTTTAGTATAGTGGTACTACCAATAAAAAAGTAAGACACAGTACTTTTTGCAAGTAGCAACAGCAGGAACTTAATTGTAAGTCAAAGTGAAATATATTTATTCATTTGGGTTAATTAAATTAACACTTATGAACGTAAAATTACAAAATGTAAGCTAATTAACCTACAGCCAATTCGCTAGCGTGGGGTGGGCCATGAGAAGAACTGGCATGAAACTCTTTTTAATCGCCAGGTTATTACAATTTTTTGTAAGTTACAATTTCAAGTAGCATGCAAAGCGATGTAATTTGGTACTGTTGCTATGACCACGATCTTCCGTTAGTTCCAACGAGTCGATAATAAGAACAGCTGCGTAAAGCAACTCTTCTTTTGAAGAAAGGATATCGTATTCTCATAAACGAATTTTTTTTTTTTTTTTTTTTTTTTTATATTAGCCTACCAAAGTGACTCCACTCTGCCTGATGGTAAGCAGTAAGTGGAATCCAGAAGTGGCGGACACCATTCCAAAAGCCAAACTACTGGTATGGTGGCCTCCACTATGGCGGCTTAGTGAGATGCTTTTTCACGCCCCGCTTAAAAGACCCAGGATCAAAATTAGATGGGAACACATGCGCTGGCAAAGAGTTCCAGGCTTTAATTGAGCGACAAAAGTATGAAGTGCTGAACCGTTTGGTTCGAGACCCTTTAGATTCCACTGTGAAAGGGTGGCACTTTAGTCCCGCACGTGTTGTTCTGGACAAAAAGGGAGAGGGTGGGATTAATTCAAAGAGCTCTTCAGAACACTCTCCATGGTAAAGGCGATAGAAGACGGCCATTGAGGCGATGTCTCTTCGCAGCTGTAAAGGCTCAAGGGTCTTAGTAGCCTCCGGGCTTCCGATGATACGGACTGCTCGCCGCTGCAACCTATCAAGTGCATCCAGTAAGTACTGTGCGGAGCCATCCCAAAGATGAGAGCAGTACTCCACGCAGGAACGAACCTGTGTCTTATAAAGAAGACAGAGCTGCTCGGGCGTGAAGTACCGCCTCACCCTGTTCAGGACACCGAGTTTACAGGAGGCGGTTTTAATGACGCACTCGATGTAGTTCTTGGGGTTGAGATCTCGGCTGATGTCCATACCCAGGATACTTAGGCTATCCTGTAGTGGTAACGCTGTGTTCTGAAGAGAGGGAAGGGGAAGAAACGGAGATTTTTTTGCAGAGAACGCGCACACCTGTGTTTTCTTGGCATTGAACTCGACCAAATTCTCACAACCCCATTTAGAAATGCGGTATAATACTTGGTCGAGCTCAGCGACAAGTTCTAGGCGTTTTGCCTCGATGTCAGTCTGTTTAGCCGCAGGATGTCCGAGATATCGCCCATGCACTGTACTATCATCTGCATAGCAATGAATGTTGCCAAGGGACAACATGTCATTGACATGCAGAAGATACAGAGTGGGCGACAGGACGGACCCCTGAGGCACCCCAGCGTTGACCTGCAAATAATTGGAGGCCGATCCGTCACAAACTCTAATGCGGCGCTCACGCAGGAATGCGGCAATCCAGTTGCACAGCTGAATTGCCTTTTATCGCCTACGAGACATTACCTACGTATGCGTTTTACTAGATACCCGAATATTTCGTGGTGTGAAAGAAGAACGACTCATAAAATCAGTAGGTAAGGTATTAAAGAAAACAGCACAACAGATTGATATATTGTGCTATTTTTATCACACGAGGTGCTTGGTGTATATAACTGGCAAAACTTGATAAGATAAAACTGCTCAAATAAAAAATATATAATATTATACAGAATACTCTCATAGAATATAGACGTAAAATATTAGTCTCCATGCTAATGTGTTTCGCTCGGTGAGTGAGAGCACCGGCAACTCTAATAAACCTTCGGTCCACTTCCTTTTTTCCTTACTCATCCCCTTCTAACTACATGGTCTGCAACGGTTTGGTTGTGTTTTCTAAGTATTATTTCGGCAATAATTACAAAGCCATCCCCATAGATTGCGGTTACCACTTACCATCAGGTATGCTTGTTTGCCACCAAAGTTGTTAAAACATGCAATTAATACTGTTCTTAATTTTGTTACAGGTAAGGACAATTTAACCTCAAACAGTCTTCACATAAAGTAAGTGTGTCAATGAATTCGCGTTTAATATGCATAATACATTAACTTGTGCGGTATGGTGTACAAACAAAGTAGAATAACGGTGGAACACTTTTGAGCACCATGAAGTTGTGTTATGTAGTGATGAGACAGGGTTATATCGATTGATGATTTGTGACTTGAGCTGAGAAAGTAAAAGCATCGATAAATATAAATTTATATGTGTGAATATTCATTTCGGAAAAGCAAATAAGTACATATATATTTGTCAGATAAAAAAGTGACAAAATAAAATACATAATCTATTTGCCTACAAATCAGATACATATCTGTATCTTAATCTATCTCGAATGCAGATCTATAAACAAACTTTCCTATATATCTTACGTAAACGTACTATATGCTGACTAATATTTTTTTATAGATGTCAAGAATTTACTTCTGACACAGAAAGTTAGCTTATCCTTAGCCAAGACCTCACTGTTTTACTTTATTGTATTTTCTCATGAACCCGTTTTCTAACATGGTATAACAAAAACGATATCAATGTCGCCCCAAAGTCCTTGTAACATTTTGTATTGTTAAACTTTCGATAACTTTTTGTTACGTGGACAATAAAATATATTTGTACCAGTTGACAGGTCACTAAAGATAAATTTGGATTGTTAAAATTAGATGTTGTTGTAGGCGTTCTATAGACCAAGTTTTACAATAGACTCCTACGCAAATTTTATTTTTAACAGCATAAGTTATTATATCTTATTTCGTTTCAATGTTCTTTCTCTACCTAATTTTGGACCAAAAACTTGCAACTTCTAATGGAGACTTTGATTACTATAATGTAATGGCTTTTCCCGGATAATACTCAGTGTATCTCTGATATCATGCCATATCAGTTAAAAGAATAGTGCTGATATTGGTCACGAATTTGATCGGTTCTAAGTCACCTTCATTGATCAGTTACCTTCCTCTTTTACCAGGTTATACTTTGTGAGGATCAGTCATATTGTCATTATAATAGGTACACTTGTAGATGCTGCTTCTAATAATTCATCAAAAAATTCAATACAGAAATTAAACTTGTGATTTTAGACACGACCAGTGCAATACCAAAGTTATTTAATGTTATAATTTACTCTATATATCCAAGAGTAGTTGCGCCGTCGAATCTTTAGAAGGATTTTTTTTACAACGTTAGTGGCAAACAAGTTCACCTGATGGTAAGACCTCTTACCTGGAACCTATGGCACAGCTGTGTTTTCTAAGCATGGCAGTCCCTCCCTTCCATTTAAAAGCTAGTGAAAATATCATTTGTGTAAGCCAATAAAGCTGGCTCACACAAATGACATTTTTATTACTTTTATGAAGTAATATTAGATTACTAATACGATATTAAACAGAGCATTCGAAACGTTGAAATAAAAGCTTTCAAGGTGGACACATCGCTAGCACAGTGTTGCAAAAATGTTCATTTTGATTTTGATTAATGTCTCTACAAAAAAAACTGGTTCTTAGACTTAAATTAAAATTAACTTTTGTGCTTATACAATGCAATACAAATTGTTTTAGCTGATTTAAACTTCTAGGTTGCTATTTTAACTTTTTGAACGTTTCGCAACCAGGCACCTGTTCCTTATCTAAACTTTAAAAAATTTAGTAATATCGGACCAGTAATAAAATGTATTTTCAAAGTTATTGCAAGCTGAATTTGAGTGAAAAAGATAAAAAATTTTAGAACCAAAATCTCAGTAATCAAAGTGTTCTGGTCTATTAACAGCAGCCCAAACCATAACATTAAATATAATAGTAGTAAATATTTCGCTAGATATGACCTCTTGAACTTTTCATCGACATCGATAAATGTTGCTCATCACTAATATAGAACAATAGATGATCGCAGGCGCCGTACCGTGTCGCCTGCGCAGCCGAACTTGATATACTCCTGCGACCATGATTGTGTTTGTTTTAGGAATGATTTGAAGAAATTAAGCCTTGATATTTTAATTATTTTATCTATACTCTACCAATATATAAAGCACAAGAGTTTGTGTTTGTTTAAACGCGCGTATCTCTGGTACTACTAGTCGGATTGGAATAATTCTTTTTTTTTGATAGCCCAAATCCTGAGGAAGGCTATTTTATAGGCTAAACATCATCACGCTAGGAGCCACTGGAGTGGAGCAGTGATGAAAGAGGTATATTAACGCGGGTGAAACCGCGCTGTGGACAGCTAATTATTACTAATCTCCATTGTGTCAACAGTTGTTTTGTCTCATTTAAATTATATACATAAATTTCACATTTATATTTTTTAATGGCTATTTCCTATGTTTTTATTATTTGACATTTCTCATTTGACAAAATGTTAAATCTTTTAAAATTTTGGTGTTATTTACCGTTATGTTTTGGATTGTTAATTTGATTAATTTATTCTTTGTTTACCAATATTGTCCCGAAATTTAGTTTGTACCAATTTTTATTAAACGGGATTTTAAAACATTTTCATTGCAGTGCATTACTTTATTCTTATATCACTCAATTAAATCTAGTATTATTTACTAGCGCACGTGGATCAGAGTGGAGTCACATTTGTAGCCTAAAAAAATACTTATTACTTCTATCTTGTCCTTTTCAATAACAGGGTACACAGGAGGACTAAAGCACATAAGGTCATAACTTCATACAATTAATTAGTGGTTGTTTATACTTTGACCGAGCATAAAAACCATAAAACAACACTGCTAGCTTTTCCATCTTTATAGCCTTTATATACCAAGTGTGAAACTCACACAATCGAAATCATTTCTCTCATAATATATTATTAACTGTGCATTACGCTACTTTTTCAAACTCATGGGCTCCCTACTTATCTTCTTGTATGTATCACTCGGTCGTTCCCATGACCCACACAGCTGGCCACAAAAAATGTATCTATGCGACATGTGCATCGATCTACTATTACTACAGTTAGTGCATATTATTCAGTGTTAGTAGACTGCTGTGTGATGCACTCATTGTTGTAATAGTAGCTTCATATCAACATACGGATACAGGACTTCCTCAATAGAGATATTCTTATAGTAATTGCTACGGATGAAGATTTGGCGATTGCAGTGACTTAATATAGGACATTGCTATCTAACCTCTATCGGATAATTTTTCTGCTGCCTTTTCATGTTACATTTCAATGGCTTCGCTAGAAAGTGACACTGTTGAAAAGACTACTCGATAAAACACTACCTGTATAGTGATTTGTACCTACTGGTAAATATATAAAGGACTTTTCTTGCAGCAGAAGGATTGTTGTGTGTGAAGTGAGTTCAGAACTTAACCTCATTCATAACAGACAGGTATAGTAATGAGACCTCATTAATCGTAATTGATCGCGTAAGCGAGCCTTTTGTAATTCGTAATAATTTAAGGAAAGATTGATAAAGTATTTGCATTATATATCTATATTTTGCTCTACGGTAGCTTATTACAGAGCCTGTATACTTTTCGTTCCTACGAAATATATTGCGATTTATTACAAAACTGAAATCAGGTTCGTTACGTAACACAGTAGTGACAGACGAACGAACACTCTCGTAGCCACAGCTGATATATCTTAAGTGATGTTTGCGAAATATCTGCTTATAGGAACAATTCTGAGGTAATAAAATACTGTCTTGCATAAAAGCCTACACACAATAATGTCAACTAATGTTATCGATATCGTGTTAACATATTGCACATCACTATTACATACATTTGGAAGACGCAGCGTGGTCAACGATCTCGCAAGGTGGACCAACGAGAGTGTGGCCGGCAACCGATGGATAAATATCTCATGTGGTCAAAGTAGCGCCAATTGGAGAAGGCATATCTTCCAGTAATGTACTTTTTTCAGCTAATATGGTGATGATGATTACATTCAATTGATGTTGAATTTTATTATATTACGATCTACGATGTGTGTGATTATAGCCATGAGTATGTACTTCGGAGATAATCCTTTTAACAAGTAATAACAAATATACAAGTTTTAATCCAAAATTCTTAAAATAATTATTACTGCGCTAAAACGCTGTCAATAATAGACATATTGACATATTGTAAAAGCGATTCAGCGCTAAAAGATTCATTGCTAAAATCTGGTTTTCAAATGAAATTAAAGCGTTAAGAATAAAACCACTATTAGTAACTAACTATTAGTTACGGTAGTAGATCCACGCTGATTTCAGCATGAATGGGCCGGATCGTCCGGGGAAGGACTACCCTCTCATAGAAGATCGACTTAAGAGTAGTAGTATCCGTACTACTGCGTTTCGTTCGGTGAGTGAGAGCGCCGGAGGCCCAATTTCCCCCCTTTCCTCTTTCCTCGCCTCCCTCATTCCCTTCCCCTAACCCCATTCCCAGCCGCCATAGTGGAGGCCACCATACCAGCAGTTTAAAACGATGGCTTTTAGTATAGTGGCCGCCACTTCTGGATTCCACTGACTGCTTACCATCAGGCGGGGTGCAGTCACTTTGGTAGGCTTTATAACAAAAATAAAAAACTGTAATTTAAATATTTGGGTATTATACTTTTTTCATTGCCCTTTATATCCTAAAAAAGACAGACACAGTTACGTTGTGATACTTAGACGACTTTGGGTATGCGCAGGCGTCGCACAAGGACGGTCAAACCCACGGGTGTACTGTTAGTCGATCTAAATACCGATATTATGATATTATGGAAACTTGCTTAAAATAATATTAATATGACTTAGCTATCTAGCTTAGATTAGAGAGATAACTGCTGCTCGTGGATATTAGAAGTATCGGAAGGCTATGTATCTGCATTCGCCTGTCGTTGCCAATGTAAAAAAGGAACAATATTTTATGTCAATAAGGCAGCAGATACTTTCTGGACCATTTAGTCTGAAGGCAGAAAGAATCATATAAGATGTCCTACGACCGCCTTTTATACCAGTATTATTTTAATTTTACTTTGTGTTTTGTCTTTTTCTTTTATACTATTAAAAACAAGGATAGAGACAAAGCAAGGGTATTATATGATTGCTTTATGAGATTCTGGTAGAGCCCAAAAAGGCAAAAAAAACTTATATGCTTTCCGTCAGCGAGTGGTTGTCATAAGCAAATGATTTGTTTATATTAGAGAATCAAAGCGACTCTGCCTGTAAATAGGTTTAGCTTTCTCAAAAAATGTTTACTTTAGTCTTTAACTCTTTCGGTCTCAGTTGTCCAGCTGTCTAGTGCTACTCTGAGGTCTCGGGTTCGATTACCGGGTCAGATGAGATTTTCTCTCGAGAAACTCTCAGTATTAGCCCGGACTGCGTTGTGCACGTTAAATGACCACAGCCACTCCCTATTTTTTATGGAACCTAATCTAAGTGTCATACAGTTACGCCTACACCTTTAGTGGAGATGGCGTGATGGTACATCGTACGTGGTAGGTAAGTCTTGATGATGTCCAATAATTACCCAATTAAGTAAATATAACGCGTTATAATAACTCGAAAATTTCGACTGCGTTTTTAAGGTTGATAATTTTTTCGATGGTTGCGCAACCTGTGACTTACTAACCAAGGTTGTCGTTGGGCTGTAATTATTTACTCTGTTTGTATTTGTGCATGGTAAATTAGGATAAGTGTTTATCTTGGTTATTACCTGTCAAAATGGGACTATTCTGTCATGTAAATTTGTCATATTTGTTTATACTCTCATAGTTAATCTGTTTAAACCTTTCGAACCTTGGTTATAATCCTGGAACTAGACAATGCTCTGGATACCAACGATATACGATACGAGATAAAATATTTGCAGTTGAAAATTATTCTTTCAAAATGATGAAAGTCATTTTGGTAGACATTTATAAAAAAAATCATACAAAAACACACCGCACCGCATACATTGGGTCTACGTCTAGATGACATTTTGTGTAGTTATTGTGATATTATTACAATTAAATCTACTTCTATATACAATAATAGCCTTCAGCGGCGTGGTTTCACCCGCGTCTTTGCTTACTGCTCTGCTCCCGTCGCCAGTAGCGTGATGTTATATGACATAGCCGATATATAACCTTCCTCGAGTACTGAGATAATATACGCAAAAATATTTTTCCACAGATTAGGGCGTTCAAGCAAACAAACAAACAAACTCTTCCACCTTATGTATAGATGTAGACATCTTTATGTATAGATGTAGACATGAGATTTATATGGCTTCTAAATATGGACAGAAGCAAACTAGATCCTCTTTAATCTACTAATTAATGTTTTCAATTTTGCAAGTTCAACAAAAAATCTTCTCTCCTCTAGTTACTACTGACAACTTGACAGTGGGTACTAAATGAAACAAGTTAATGCAAGTCTAATCAACTATTACTTTGCCTTGAACCTCTTACTTATCATTCTTGCATAATTAATAGACTTTAAATATAGGCCGCAACGATAAGATTAAAGAGTTCATTTTTTAATAATACTGCGTAGTGAGACTGACAGTCAAGTAATACTAATCAACCAAACACAGCGGATTGTATCTCGTGATTTGACAGTTTCTTTCGTAAAATTGTGCTGAAATGTATGTGAAATATCGGCGAATATAAAATTTTCGGCTAGTTTCTTTTTTGGGCTAGTATATCATGTATAATAATGTTGAACATCCGGTGGTCTGATCGCGTTCATAATACGTAACTGCTGCGTAGAGCCAACATCCTGGGGATGGAGGCTTATCAGCGGCAACACTTCGTTGGTGTGGAAACGTATCGCGAATGTCAGATCAACGTACGGCTAAGTGCATCTTCTTCTCTGAACTTGAGGAGAGCAAGCGTAAGCATGGCGGACAACTCCTCAGGTACAAAGATGTACTAAAGCGTAAAATGAAGGAGTGCGACATTGAGCCTTCAACATGGAAGCATTCAGCAGCTCGACGACATGAGTGGACATCTTTGGTAAAAGCCAAAGTCAAAGATTTTGAGAAGTTTCGCTGCTTTGAATTAGATGAACGACGCGATGAATTAAAACCACGCCCACCTTCTGCTATAAATTATAATTTTGACAATGGTATTACGGTAGTAGATCCACGCTGATTTCAGCATGAATGGGCCGGATCGTCCAGGGAAGTACTACACTCTCATAGAAGATCGACTTAAGAGTAGTAGTATTCGTACTACTGCGTTTCGTTCGGTGAGTGAGAGCGCTGGAGGTCCAATTTCTCCCCTTTCCTCTTTCCTCACCTCCCTCATTCCCTTCCTCTAACCCCATTCCCAGCTGCCATAGTGGAGGCCACCATACCAGCAGTTTAAGACGATGGCTTTTGGTATAGTGGCCGTCACTTCTGGATTCCACTGACTGCTTACCATCAGGCGGGGTGGAGTCACTTTGGGAAGTTGTAATATAAAAAAAAAAAATGGTATGCTCACCTGCCCGCAATGTGCTCGAACGTTTAGCAATAAGATTGGCTACGTTAGCCATACTCTACCACATCAACGTCAAATAGATCGAAGTTGAAGTGGTCGCCATGACCGAAACCGGTCGAGGAAGGAAGATAGATAGATAGATATACAATATAAAGTGGGTTTTGTTTTTTTCAATAGTTTGAACCAAACATGTATAGCATAGGACGTCCACTAACAAGATAGACAGATGATCTGATAAGGCGGTTCGAAGAGGCTGCTTCCAATCGTTCAATTTGCAAATAAAAAAAAAGCTAACTACATGAAAAACATTTCTAACCTTTCTTTCCTAAAAATTGTGTTATTAAAATTAACGGTGTTCTGCATTAGCAAAGTAGTATACGAGATGTTCTATTTTACTACGGAAGATCAACGTATGTGAATAAAGCAGAATATAGAAAACTGCAACTTAAAATGCATTATTCCAAAACATATACGCAGTTACGATATTCTTAATTAGCAGAGCGGTATTGTAATATTAAATAGAATTTTATAATATTATTTTAATTCATGACTACACACTAATATACAAAAGCTAAAGGTCAATTACTGAATAATACGAAATCTTAAACTGGTTGACCTATGAAGCTGAAATATAATAGGCATGTCTATTAAAGATAGGAAATGGCAGTCAAGAATTGAGTCAGATCTTACGATAGTGCCGAATTAAAGACAGACTATTTAGTCAAAACTGAAAGTTCAATATTAATCATTCGTTATTGTGCATGCTTTAGCTAAGTAAAAATGACGTATGTTTCATGAAAATGTATACACCGTATAACCTTTTACCAAAATTTGTATTTATATCCTTTCCTATTTTGACATTTTAATGATTTATTTCAGTCAGGTTGTGACTTTTAGCAGTATATTTTTGCATGTTAAATATAAAATTATGCAAGATTTGCATGCAATAGGTACATAAAATAATCTATTAACTAAAAACGTGATTAACTACTTCCTTTAGACCAAACTTGATAGTAAATGAGCCAAGACTTTACGTTATTGAATAAATAAGCTTTTATTTAAACCAGATTCTAGAAAATGAAACACAACATTTTAATGATCTACAAACATTTGTATAACAGTCTAGTCGAATTTATATTTGAATGCACTAATTGTACACACTCTCCTACTAAACGAAAACGTCGTATATGTAAAACAAGCAACATGAAAAACAAATTTAAAATGTTTTATTTAAAGTTCACTTTTCAAATACTTACGAGACAATAATACGTGTTCTTGATTGAGAGCTGTTTTCTAGCCTTAAATTAAAAAATATAAATTAATGTTAAAAATGCAATGACCGTAGTATAGTACTACTCATAGTGATATAATTCACCCTTCTTTTGCTATTACCGCATACTTAAATAGCGTAATAATTCTAAAAAATCATAGTTAAATAATATCACAAAATGTTCTAGTAATTAAATTAACCGAAATGCGTACAGTTCAAGTAGTGGTTGGTGGTCTTCTTAGTGTAAGCGTTGAGAAATTTATACAAAAGGTGTGGTGTTACTGTTAGCGATTTGTTGTGTTGTGTTAGGTATCTACTTAAATAACAATGTCAAGAATTTTAGAAAATTCTGTAAATATAATAATTATGCAAATTTATTAAATTTAATTATCTTTTGTCGTATTATTGCAAGCCTGAGGGTGTGGGTTAGAAATCTGGTAAATATGAATGTAATCTTTTCAAAGTATTTATTTTATACATTACTAGCTGCGCCCCACTGCTTTGCCCGCGCCAAATATGTGTTTTGTCTTCCTCGGACCGATTTCCGGGATAAAAAGTAGCCGATGTCCATCTCCGGCACCGAATCTGTCTACATACATTAAATTTTTTATTGAAATCAGTTTAGCCGTTTAGGCACTGAGTGGTAACAAACACACATACATACATACATACATACAAACTTGTGCATTTATAATATTAATAGGATTACCCTTTACATTTCTGCTATAGTATAGTCAGAGCAAAGGTCCATCTACCTTTAGTCATTTCCTTATCCTTCATCTTCTTTCAACTTGCGGTTGGCGGCAATTTATAAGATTCTCGTACCAGTACGTAGACGTACGTAGACGTGGACCATATTAATTTACAGAAACTGCAGTAATCACTAACATAAATCGTGTATTAATTATATACTAGCGACCCAATCTCGCTTTGCAATTTTTGAAATTGAAATTTCTGAAATAACTACTTTGCGAATGCTTACGGTATAAAATCAAACTTTTATTAAAACTTCAGTCTTCTAGACTTTAGGATATGTTGTTATACAGTCAGAAAAAAAAACGATTTTATTTGTGTAGATATCAAAAGTGACATAATTAATATTTCGTCATCGAAATTTTGTCTATTCTCAAATTTTTCTGAGACGGAAATGACATGCGTGAGTAAAAATATTAAAACTCACATAAAACAATGTTATCCGCCCGCATTATTTGCTGTTATATAATTTTATCTTAAACGTAACTAAAGGTTAAACTACTTGCAATACTTATGTAAGGAATGCGGAAGGTTTAATGAATGAAAATGAATAGTTGTGGTTACTTGGTTCTACTTTGTTGTTGATATTTTTTATATATTTTCCTTTTTTCTTCTTCCCCAATTAAATGAAGAAAAGATTGGCGGCCTAGTGGTTAGGCATATCTTTTCGTATGTACAGGGTTTGAAACCGGACAAGTACCATCGTGAATTTTAGTTCGTATATTTTTTCTAGCAAGACAAGATTCAAAACAATTACGGATCGATTACATTTTGTCCTATTCTATACTAATATGTTATAGAGGAAGGATTTGTATTTTGGTATGCAAGCAATAAACTCAAAAACTACTAGACCGATTTCAAAAATTCGTTTACCATTAGAAAGCTACATTATCATTTAATAACATAAGCTATCTTTTATCCTCGTACTCCCACGGGAACGTGAACTACGCGGGTGAAACCGCGTGACGTCCATTACTACAGAATATAACCCACATCCTCAGCACTTACACGCACTCCCAATGCTCAGAGCCAGTTATTCAACATCTGACAATATTAGCTCAGCACTAATAAGATCGTTCCGCTTCGCTCGCACTAAGACCTCGGTGTACTCTTCACATTGTTATATAAATTCTTTGTAATGTCGTGTCGCAAACTATGTGTAGGTTAATAGGTCATTATTGTTAGATCATTGTACACACTTTATATATTGCATTTTATAGCTACAATATTTGTTAATTATATTTAACTAGCAATCCGCCCCGGCTTCGCACGGGTTTCGTAATATTTACACATTCTGTAGTATATTAAATTTTACTACAGAATGCCGGCCGCCTGCCCCCATATCTCTCCCTGCATTTTTAATCTGTAATATCTTTGAAAATATTTATTTAAATTATATGCTGCAAAGGGCATTATTGTTTTAGATTAAATGCTCAATGTATTTAAGGTACTTAATTCGGTAAGGATTAATGCTGTAGTGCTTAAAATCGCTTTGAAAATAAGCCATTATTTCTCATAAAAAGTAAAGGATAAAAAATGGTTATTGTGGGTTATCCCTTAGACATAAACTATTCCGGACTTTTTTGCAGACCTTCTTAAGGTGTACAATACTGTAGTACATTATTTTGATCTATCTTGTAGGGTTTAGCCAGCGATGCAATGTAAGCGCAAAAAATTGTTTATTTACGACTACACATTAAAAACATCTAAATTTATCAGCGTTTCTCTACTATATTATTCATGTTATATACATATAAACCTTCCTCTTGAATCAGTCTATCTATTAAAAAAACCCGCAACAAAATCCGTTGCGTAGTTTTAAAGATCTAAGCATACATAGGGACAGACAGCGGGCAGCGACTTTGTTTTATAATATGTAGTGATAATTTATTTCTACCTCTTGACTAATAAGTAGGTAGTCGTGATTACCTAGTGATTAGGAGAGTTATTTTTATAATTGCACTTTCTAAGATTATACTAACATTACTGTCTTCTAATGAAGTAAAATTTCGTGAGAAAACCTGAACTTATAATAAAAAAGTCTGAAATTCCAATGTACTTATAAGTGTGTATGAAAAGGCATTTTGCAATAATAGGATGATTTGATAAGTAATGATAACGGACAGTACACGCTAACAGTACCCGCTAGTGGGGGTTCAAAACTGTACAAGTAACGAAGTAATTTTTCAAGGTCATATGCGTCATGTTTCTAAGATCATCGCAACTGAAAAACGTTATACGCAAAAAACGCACTTATATCATCTAAATTTAGACAAGTTTTTTCTTAAGTTGTAATGCAGTTACGTCTTTTTAGCTTTACTGTGTTACTCTAATATTGGTATCAAAAATACCGTTGTAAGTGCTAAGTAAGTGTTATTAGTGTATGTAATACCATGAATATGAGTGAAAACGTTTTTTAAATTTACTGCTAGCCGTTATTCATGTAAATGAAAATCATGATCAGCTGTAAGACATCCACTGTCCATAGCAATGTGGCAGTTAATAACAGTGCCCTGAGTTTTGCTAGTTCTTCTCACAGCTCTACATTAAATAAATGACATTTGGTTTTTTTATCGTTCATGTGTCATTTAACAGCAGCTTTCTATAGACAAATTTTAATCCAAGATTCTTGAGAATCCTAATTTTTCGTGTGGCGCTGAAGCGCTGTCAATAATAGACATATTGACATATTGTAAAAACAGATTTAGCGCTGTACGATTCATTGCATAAAATTCAAATAAAGATCGATTTATAAAAAAACACTGTAAATGAATATAAAACTATTGATTTTGATTTTTCCACGTGACGTAGAAATGAAAGTTGTAGGCTGTAGAAGGAAGTCTTAAAAGCTCTCTTAAAGATAAAATTAAGGTGATCTAGTTATTTGAGAGTTGTAAGTAGCCTCTCTAGCCTTGATATATTATTATGCATCTCCTACACAAAAGTATTAATTAGGATCTAGGTATGATAATTTGCTTGCTATAATGTCAATGTCCTATAAGTGGCTAAAAAGCAACCGATATGTTAAAGCTAAGTAGTAACCGATATGTAAAGTCAAGCTTAATAGTTAGTTTATCGATAGGTGGGAGGCAACCTGAACTCTAATATTATTTGCAATCAATCAGGCACAACTCCACAGTCAATCAAAAAGGAAAGGTACATAAGCTTACTTTAAAAACAATAAACAAATTAACATATTACATGAAAACCGTAATTTTCTTACAAAAAACATAACAATTAACATAACAATTGCAAACGAGTAATTACCCGTGACGATCCGAAGTAACCATCACGCCTTTGGTTACCAAATCGTTAACACTCTCAAGGTCATCCTCGCGTGCATGCGAGCGACGCCGCATGCGTGCGTGTCCGCATGCGTGTTCGTACCGTGTCCGGAATCTTTACATGAGTTATGTATTGATTGTGCTGTTCAGTTTAGATTGAAATGAAACCAAGTCGATAAGAATTACATCTATTTTTTATAGAACAATAAAGCTACATATTATATTATGTACGAGTATAGTGAAACATAAAAAAAATCACATATGTAGTATTGCGATATTTTCGGCATAAGCCTGAAAAAGTTTTAGTTTAAGATTTATGGTGAATCACATTGATAATACAACATGTGTTTCATACGTACTGTTCACATTTATATACTTAGGTATTTAAAAATAATGTTCTTATAAAAACTACTCGTTACCTATTTCTAGAACTGTTGAAACAAAAATCTATAATCAAACACTAAAGACGCCATTACATCTTTAGTTACTAAATGTGACTTTAGTCGTAAAATATATAAAAAAAAAACTAAATACAAAACGTGATGTAACGAAAAACAGAAAACATGTCTGCATAAGCTTATTTTATAGAATTATGCGTAGTTTTATTTAAGAAATAAAAAAAATAGTATTGTTTAGGTTAAAGGTGAAGACAAGACATAAATATACAATAAAGCGTAAAATGTAATAATTACATTACATTTTGATTTCAATTAACTATGTTCTTTCACGCGGCGAAATTTTACTCTATAGTAGTTCTTTCTTCAAACGAGGTTTACAGAAAAGTACATCAATATAGAAAGGTACATCAACTGCTACCATGTACTATTGAATTATTATGAATTCTACTAATATTATAAATGCGAAAGTTTGTGTGTATGTATGTGTGTGTGTGTGTGTGTGTGTATGTGAGTGTGTGTGAGTGTGTGTGTTTGTTACCACTCAGCACCTAATCAACTGAACCAATTTCAATGAAAATTGGTATGTACATAGATGCGGTGCCGGAAACGGATATAGGATACTTTTTATCCCGAATATCTGTCTGGTTCCCGACATACATTAATTAAACACATACCAATTTTTGCGCAGGCGAAGCCGCAGGACGGATTTAGTATAAAAATATTATAAAGAAGGTTTTCAATCTTTTACGTAAATAAGTAATAGTAGATCGTGACTGCTCGCAATAGATGTTTTCCGTCAATAGATTGAGCAACAAACATTTTTAGTTTATTTCAAAATATCCGGTTTCATATTGTTGTAAAAGTAATAATGTTTCTAACCTAACTTCAGGTTGTATGAATGTAGGCTATCCAAAGATATACAGAAAATACAGTTTTTTTTTTAAATATAAATGACTAGCTTTCCGCGACGTGGTTTGATCCGCGTCTTTGCTGACTGCTCTGCTCCCGTCACTAGAAGCGTGATGTTACATAGCCTAAAACCTTCCTCAAGAACTGATCTCATACGT
Source organism: Parascotia fuliginaria (assembly GCA_963082885.1). Taxonomy (NCBI): domain Eukaryota; kingdom Metazoa; phylum Arthropoda; class Insecta; order Lepidoptera; family Erebidae; genus Parascotia; species Parascotia fuliginaria. The sequence goes on along the minus strand of OY720196.1, from coordinate 4,153,359 downwards.
AAAAAGAATTATTCAAATTCGAATGGTAGTTTCGCTTTTTATATATAATTAATAGATATTATTTAAGTATAAATCTTTGACGGACTCTATGGTTCGATCGTACTGTGTACTGCCACGCAGAGGCCGCGGGTTCAGTTCCCGTTCAGAGCAAATATTTGTGTGCAGGAACATGTCAAGAAACACCCAGACTCATGCAAATACTCATGCACGCAAATATTTGCACTGAGCGGGAATCGATTCAGCGACCTTTGCCTACAGTATTTTTCACAAACTAATGAAAGGAAACAAGTTTCTATATTACAAAATCTCTATACTAATGAGCCCAAACGTATACAATATTCAATTGTGAGTGAGTGAAAGTGGACAAACAGTGCCCTGCAGGTTGTTTGAAAGTGAACGAGACAGTAACGGGAGATATTGTGTTCGTTTCATTGTTATGTGAATCATTTGAATGGTGGCGAATAAGTTTGAAGAACTTGGCAGGTGAGTTATGTGTGCATGGTGTTTATTGAGGGGTAAAAATAATCATCATTTTACCCAAAATACGTTCAATGTTGGTAATAGATCTACCTTTATTCTTTAAATGTCACCACTTTGTACTGTTGTTAACCTATCTCATTTATCAGTTGTCCAACCTTATAAGGTCGTCGATATAGTTAAATAAAAATAAATTAATATTTCGTTAAGAATAGGACCACGAAATATTCTAATATAACAAGCAATAAACCTAAATTAAAATAAATAATTAATTAGCTGTAGTAAAGTTTCAAAGCTTACGTATAACCTCTTTTATATAATTATGTCATTAACATGAATATATGCATGAATGTCCTTTGGGAGACTGTTTATACTGACACACATTCCACAGTCCTACTTTCAGTACAATGCACTTCGTCAGTAGGCTGTAATGTTAGGTAATATCCAAAAGGAATGTTGTAATCGTGTCGTCATCACTCCATATTTTTACTCTGCATATTGGTAAGGAACTACATGCCTGATGGAATCCAGTAGTGGTGTCCATTTTAAAAATCATCGTCTCAAACTGCTGGTAAAATGGCCTCTACTATGGCGGCTGGGAATAAAGTAGGTGAGAGAATCAGGGAGGTGAGGAAAAAGGAAAGAACACACACCGAACGAAACGCAATAGTACGGATACTACTACTCTTACGTCAATCTTCTATGAGAGGATAGTACTTCCCCGGTCGATTTGACCTATTCATGCTGATACCACCGAGGATCTACTACCGTATAACCTCGAAGAGGTAGCCAGGGGGTTAACTCAACGTATCTCTAGATATGTTGAGTCCTAACAGCGCGAGCCTCTTACCATTTACCGGACACAATTCCGAACTTTAGCTATAATGTGAGTACAAAAACTAGACTGACCCAGTGATCGAACCTGAGATCTCTGCGTAAGTGATCCATAGACAGCGCTACAGAACTACCAAGGCAGTCGAGCATATAAAAAAATACGAGTTCTTCAATTTAATACCTAATTGATGTAATAAATTATGTTTACGTAATTTTATTAGAACTTAGTCGATTGTGAAGAAAAAAAGGAGATAAAGTAGTAACGTTTTCACGCTTGACGATGCGCGAGAGTGGTGCCAATGGACTATCTTGCGCGTGCGCGAACGATACAACACTGTGATTAGAATAGTGCTTGGTACAAGTTATGAAAATTATACTGTTCTCATATATTTATGGTCTTTACACATGACCATTATTCTATTACTTATAGGTTAGAGTATTTTGACTGTTGTTTATGGTTTCAGATGTTAATAAAGCGATTTCAATAAGTAGCAGGTATCAACCAAAATTACAGTTTAGTTCGATACCTTTTAGATTCTGTTATAAATAGATTGCACGTGTCATTTTAGATAGAAAAAGAATTGCGATTAGTTAGGTATAATAATTTACCTATCTTCTACAATTTTGTTGTCAACCAAGCTTCTTTGAAATGTTTTTATTTATCATATAAGAGTAAATGCAAGCTAAATTCATAATGTTGGACAGATGAATTTTAAAGTCCTATCTTCATATACTTGCCTGCTTTTGTACCATCCGCTAGTTTTATAACTTAGGCCACTTACGATCGTAATATGGACGCGCACGCGATTCTAATGAAATACACCGTGAATATAATTCCTTGTGCAATATTACAACATATCTCATATGAACACAACATTATATGTTATTTTGTACAGTTAGTATCAAATCGATCTGCGACGTTAAGTGTACTGCTCTCAGTCAGCCCGGGCATGGGGTTTGGATCGATCTATTTTTGCTATATATTTTTTACTAGGTTTCCGCGGCGCGGTTTCACCCGCGTTTTAGGTTACTGCTCTGCTCCCGTCTAAAACTAAAATTAATCACACAAACGAACGATTACTCTATTGATTTTTTAAGATATTGTATATTTAAACTATGTATAAAAAACCTAAAGACGACTCGCCTACAGTATCGAATAATTTGTTAAATGCCAAACTTCTAGCCAGTAACCATTGCAACGGTCGCCGTGGTTACAAAATAAATAACCACGAAGATTCTAACCTAACCTGTCCAAGTCGGGATGAACTATGTTTGTTGATAGTTGGTAGTTACATTATTACAACATTTATATATAAATCAACAGCAGCTGAAGCGTCCGTTACTTCAATCAACCTTAGGGTAATTAATTATAGTTGAATAAACCTTAGGTGACTTTCCTTTATATGTAGATTTCGTTCATTAGTTATAACAAAAATCTGTGAAAAGATCTTAAGGCATTTTAAACAGTAGGTCTTTTGGCCCTAGTTAGTTAGAATACGTTTAGTTAATATAATACGTAACCAGTTACGATAGTTTACGTATGAGGACAAATAGATAAATTTATACCTTCAAAAGCTTAAGTTTAACATTTAACCAGTATAGAATACAAGGTAGGCTTACTGGCTTATTTCCTAGTGTTAGGTAATATTTGCGTACCAAACAACTTTGCTCTTATTTCGCTCAATTTGTGTAGGGCATTGTGGTTTCCTGATTCGTGCAGTCACTGTATTATCCTGTTTATAGAGAATACGTCTGAATGCTTTAGATTTTTCTACTAAAGAAGTAGAAGTAGCAATAAGCTGTATAAGAGCGAAAAGTGTGTCAAAGCTTTTTTACTTTTATAAATAATAATATAATAGTATAATATTCTACCACATTCACGGAGCGCCATCTAGTCCTAAATTAAGCAATTATACTTGCTTGTGTTATGAGTACTAAACAACTGATATACTACTTATATACTATTTTTTTGTAAATACATACATATTATAGATAAATTACACCCAGACACAGAACAAACAATCTTGCTCATCACACAAGGATTTGTCCTGGGTGGGAATCGAACCCACGACCTCCGGCTTAGCAGTCAGGTTCACTAACCACTAGGCCAGTTAACATCATGCGTGTACCATTGTTTTTCCGATTTATTTTTTTCATTATATTTTTCATTTTTTATAGTGTAATGTAACCAATGTGCTTTTGTAAATGTAACAAGCTCTGTAAGTAAATAACTGTAATTTATTTAATAAAAGGAATGATATAAAACAATGTTAATAGTTACATTAATGTTACTACCTAATAGTGCTATTGATATAATTATAGGAAACATACATTAAGAAATCTAAAAACTAAATAAACATTATAATTCATGGACAAAACAATATAAAATATCTACCTACACAAAATATTTATGCTTTTTGACCATCATTAACTTTTTATTTGAATGCGGCAAACAAAAAGGTTTTTAATTGAATCGCTTCCTTGTATGTCTTATGTCTAGGAATATTACGTCATGTAGGTAAAATACTTGTGAGAAAAATAAAGTTTTTAGAAAATAAACTTTTAGTTTTGCATTTTTTATTATGATTCTTTCTTGCTAGTTTTATGAATCGAACAAATCATTCAAAGTCATTTATAAATTTAGATAACATGAGTGACACTTATGGACGTCAAAATAAAATCAACAGTTTATTGAAAAAGTAGAGCCATGAGAAGAAATAAGAAGAAATTCAGGCTACAATGTCCATACCCACATCTTCAAGCGATAAGACACTATCTGTTATCGCTTATACAAGTTTTCTATTTTTTGCCCTCATTCATCACTAAGAAATACTTTAGCAATTTCCTTGTAGTCACAATTTTGTGTTACGCTATTCAAATTTGAACTTAGTTGTATATTCAAAAAACATTAAGGCGCAACTACACTAGGCGACATATCGCGACGACATACCACCCAAAATTTACGTGCTATATCTTTGCTACTTTGTAGGACAATGTCGAACATGTCTGACTACGGTATCGACCAAATCCATTTTCGGACAATGTAAACAAACAGTCTTTTCAATATTTTTCTATCAAAAACTCCGTAGACGATGACACATGGGTTTATACACATTCTGTTCACTATATACTTCATTTTGCAACTATTTCTACTAATGATTAATAATCAAATCTAGTTTATTTAATAAAATTACGAATTACTTTTTGCGGTCGAATTAAGACGTCAAAATGATTAACAGTTTTATTTTTTCTGTACTCTATATTGTCTTTGAAAACCAATGTTGTAAATTATTAGAAGAAATAAGTTTAACCAATACATATCATAGGTACTTAATATTTTGTCATTTGCCCTCTAGTCTGAGTTCATTTGTTTTATTGTAATATAGTATAATAAAATCGTAACATACATACAAATTCCATACAATCAATATTTCCCAATTTTTTATCAGGCGGGAAAATATTTAAAAGTATCCCAGTATTCCATTTCAGTCTGTGGTCAAATAGTTGTAATTAGAGGTCAACGCTTAATTTAAATTACATTTATTTATACATTAGGTAAATTGTTTGTCTTATTATCTTAAAGTTTATAAGTCAACGGTTACAATAAAATACAATATCATATTTAACATAAATTTGTATTTAGTTTTATTTATGTATTTTTTTTGGAGTAATAAAAATAACAAATCAAATAGAATTAATCGATTACGCAAATAGAGTATTAGTAAACGTATTATTATTTAAAAATGTTAAAAAAAAGAATGAAAAATTATTATTTAATTATGTATGATGACATTAATTTTATTTTTATCATCCTTTTCCCCGTCACTAGTAAATTCATGAAACCATAGACAATGGCAATATGGAGGATTGTTTACATTGTCCGAAATTAGAATTGGAATGGACTTATAGTTACAACTAGCCTTGTTAGAACTAGCCTTGTTCCCACAAGTCAGACTCCTGTGCGACAAAGCTCCGAAACATAAAACGACACGTCTTGGTTATCCACGTCCCACAACAGTCGCCCGTCAGTGTCCCGCGAGATGTCGCCCGACGTCACTTGCGACATTTACACATATCACGTAAATTTTGGGTGATATGTTTCCGCGACATGTCGCCTAGTATAGTTGCGCCTTTAATTTTGCTTGTTAAAAGAAAGGTGCTTATGCATTGCGCCCCAAAAGCATAATACTTTTTAGACGAATGAAAGACGCTTAGCCCCTTATAATTTCGAAGTATTCAATCAATACGTTTATTATCATTTTAACAACACACTAGTTTAATAGTGTAAGTAAACCCATAAACTATTATGTATAGAAATCATGTTAATAGTCCCGTTTTCTCATCATTAATTATTCTTATAACAAAGCTAAACAAATAATTTGATATACAATCCACTTTCAATGTATGTTAGTAAAGGATCAGTTGATTTCATAGAAAACAAAATTAAATGGTGTAGAAATTGTGAACTAGCAATATGTGTCAAGAATTTTAAAATGAAGATAGGCTTGGCTATTTTAAACAGTAGATATAAAAGGTTTGGACTTGTTTGAATTAAAACCTCAAACTTTTTACCAACGCATGTGTTTCATTTTAATTTTGATTGCGAATCTTTTAAATGGAATGTCAAAAAGAAAATTCCTACAAGTCAACAATGGTTGTAATACAATGTTACGCTACCAATTTCCCATGACAACATGTTATAACCATGTTTACCAACCAGTTTTGAAACTGAAATAACTGACTGTTTACCATCAGGCAGAGTCAGGTCATTTAAATTTGTATTTACCTGGTTTTAGATTCAGGTTTTAATAGATCGATAATTAAATTGTCATACATCATGCATTCATAAACTTTGTTCTATCTGTTTTTACGTGTAGCTATTAGTTTTTAGAACTACCTATACTCTTTCTATAGCATGGTTATCTTGATTTCTATAATTGATATTGATATTCTGCGGTCGTGTTTCTAACATTGAGGTTATTGCCATCTACTGACCAAAATACAACCTTCTATTCATTTGAATATTTACATACTTTTACTATCTATAGAAATCCTTTGTTCTCAAACTCTATATATTAATATTTGTTTATTTGTTGCAAGTAATATTCCAGATGATTCACAACAAAGCATAAATGTTTTCTGAACCTTGCGGGGCGTTTGGATCTAGCTTAACGTAAAGTATAGATGAAACTATTTAATTTCCCTTTGTCAAAATTATTATCGATATGCCTAATATGCCACATCTTTTGCACAGGTGTAAAACATTATGCATACAACAAAATATGTCTTTTAGAAAATATTATGTTGACTGCGTAATAGTATAAAATTACTGATTCGCATTTTTCGTTTTTAAGACTTTTTCACTGCACATGCAATATAATAAAGACTGGCAACTGTTATGGGAGGTTTATCTTAGCTACCAAAGTACGTATTATTTTCTAAGCTTACCAGTGTGAAAGATTTCATGTAATTATTCACTATTTTCTGACAATTTACATAACATATTGCGCACGTGATAGCCTAGAGGACTAGAGCTTAAAGTGAAGAGCAATTTCACTTTTAAAACTTGTTAAAAACAGAGAAATCTTACAAAATATGTATAGTATTTGCAAAACAGGTATTTCGGTATTCTTTTGGATGAATCATTACACCCTTTCACTTTTCAACCGAAAATATTCTTGACTCTATTTAAATGCCTATAGTTATTCAAATTAGTGGTTACGTCAAATTTCTATCAAGTTCAAACAAGGCAGTGACAGAGACCTTACACCTATTAATTTTTACATAAAAAGTCGTAAGCGACATTTTGTTGTTGAGAAAAAATTATCATTTAAATTTTAAACACAATGTTGCAAATACATTTTATTTATTTAAATCCCAAATATAGACATACATTTTAATACCTGATGATTAAAAGGACGTAAATGACACGGTTAGGTTAGGTGGAGATATTTGAGGAGGCTTATGTCCACGAATGAACGTCTCTTGGCATGATGTAATGAAAAATTAATAGTTATTGTTCAAATCTTCCTATCTCGAGCTTTAAATTTTTTATTACTTTTTATAAGTACATCTTAGAATTAAAATCCTGCCTAGAAATAGATTTTATTTACACTTCATAAGTTTGGCCATTTATAAGACGCCTGCTTTTAATAAACCACATTTACAGTATTGAGAGGTCTTATTAAACAGGTTTACTAATATATGCGGATGTATATAACTTTTGTCTCTCAACAGTGTATTGTGTGCAAAATATTCTGCATACCAGCCTTGTGGTAAGGTCGTAAAGCCTTGATATTTTAAACTTCGAGAATGTTCTGTTTGCTGTGAGAAAGGAGCATTTAATTTCGAATGTATACATTACAAAAATTTAAATCATAGAGCATATACTACCGTAAAATAAAAACACTAGAAACTTTCATCATTTGTACTTAACTGTAGTCTTTTACGGGGTGAAGATACATCCCTAGTTCGTACAATTTTGATACTAAAAATCTTTCGTTACAAAGTTGCCCACCCCTCTCTGATAGTGTTAACTTTACTATCGGATGTGGTAAAGTTACCGGAGACCATCATACAAACTATTTCTTAGAAGCTTTATTGTACGGTGTATATAAGATGAACATTAACAGCCGAGTCCAAAGGAAACGTTTAAATATAATATTCCATATTTCTGCGGTGTTGCATTACTGCCGTAGCTTCCGCATATCACACCGTTATGTAATTGTTCGATGATAAATTGTTTGATAATATGTAGTTTGTACCTTATGATATCTTTTAATATGATCGATCGAAAAATTGCTTTAGAAGTTAAAAAAAATAACTTCTAATGCAATTTTTGATAACTACAATAATTATGGAGGCATAAGCGACAGTTGCCAATTACTATCCGGTGGGCTGCTGGCTTATCTGCCACTGTAGCGAATAAAAAAGGTACAGAAATCACAGAAGTATAATATTTAAGATTGTTAATCAGAAATAACAAAACGTTTGGCTATTGTGAGAAATGTCGATATGGTTAAATAGTCATTATGAAGAACGAATTTTTATATTTGGTAATAAAGTAGCCGGCAACCGCTGGCTTAACATCAATCATAGTGGAGACACTTGGTATATGGAATCCAGCAATGGTTGTATTTTTGACTAAAATCATATTTAAATAATTTTATTCAAAACATTATTCAACTGTGTAAATTTTAACTAAACTTTCAAAGGTCTCAGAGCAAATATCGTTTGTTTATGAATCAAAAATACCATTGAGTACACTCGTCAATTGATTCTACAAACTTGTTACGCGTCGGTGTGAGATGCGGCCTGTGTCCGCGTGACAGGTGGTATGCGCACGCGCCGATCAACGGGACAATTGACGAGCATTACTGTTACAAGTAAAGCTCGCAGAAAGTTTGCGAGATTCTATTTTATATAAGAGTTTTAAGAATATAATATATGAGGCCGGTTGCGAGCCGTCTTAGCTTGAAAGAAAGATAATGGGAGAAGTGACATAATGATGATGATGAATGATGATTGAGCGGTCATAAGTCGATTTCATCCATACGTTGCTCGCCACCTCTATCAGATTCTCAATTCCAGAACTTTCTGCCCTAACGACCATTAGTTTTATGACCTACGCATGCGTGATCCACTGAGGCATTGCCACTTTGATATTTTAAACTCACACGATTTGTACACATAATTATATTTATGAAACGGGTCTACTCGTGTTAGAAAATTATTATAAGGTGTACCTCTTTACCAGTTTACCAGTCAGCCCGTGACCATGGTCGGTGTAATTCGACCGAAACGTCGGATAAAGAGGTATGACACCTTATAATAATTTTCTAACAAGAGTAGACCCGTTTCATAAGTATAGTTATGTTGCCACTTTGGTTCTGATGCTTCTTAAACCACCATAAGCTGATTAAATTTCCTTGTTCTGGCCATGTCGCATTCAAGTAGATAATCCTCACTATAAGAACAGAATGGCATTCCATTAGCCTGTAGCCATTCCGAGCATACTCTCACTATCATTAAAAGCACATTATAGATTTTCTAAAACTATTTATGATATGAGCGAATTCCTTTGGTGATGTGGTTGGTGATGGGTGATTTCACTCGAGAGTAAGGGGAGTTGGGATGGTGTTATTAGGTAGTTTATAAATTGACTTCCGCTGTGGTGCAGCGGGAGCGCAAGCGACTGTTGTGCACGAGGTTGTGGGTTCAATACCCGCATGGGAAAAACTTTGTGTGATCCACAAATATTTGTTCCGAGTCTGGGTGTACGTTGTGTCTGTTAACTGTATGTTTGTAAAGTCTACCGTCCATAGTCCGGGAGTAATATTTAAAAAAAATCGAGCTGGTGCTTTGATGGTTCATAGTGAGAGTCTAGTGGGTAGCAGACACGATGTGGTAAATTCGAATTTGAGCAAGCATAAATGTGACTTTTTTAAAATCTTTATGTAGTTTTTTAGTTTACCTTTGACATTTACTGACTTAGTGTAAAAAATAATCTCTCTAATTGAAGGATTACATTGAAATATGTTTGTGTCCTATTTACTCTAAGTTACAATTGTGTACATCCTTTGTTGGAGATCCTTAAATATAAATAAATAAATATTAGCAGAAAACTTAAACCTGAAGTGAAGTCTGAAATCACTATTTCGACTTCGGGAAGGTGATCAAAGTTTTTTATCTGGTAGGTTAATTGTCAATGAAGGCTCATAATTAAGGTTATCGGATCTGGTAGGTCACCTAGTCCATGTGAAGTTAACAGGCTTTAAAAATACGCGGTTTCAGGAAGCTTTTCTGCTACACACAAATTTGTAATTTACTCCGTTGACATAAAGTGCATTTTTAATATAATAGACTAACTTTTTCGACTTTTCGCGTGACTTTAGCTTAAAATACCCTTGTATTACAAAATGTCAACCACTTATAGAAACATTATTATTAAACATGACCTTACTCGTAGAAAAACATACTTTAAAGTACTTTAAAAACTTAATTGCTGGTTTGTTTGGGCTTTGAACTAAATTTTTGGACAAGGTTTTGGCTTCGACTTTACTTAAAACGACAGTCGTATTCACGGTCTTACCTATGACTCCTGTAAACCAGAAATATAAATAGCCTATGCCCAAAAAAATAACAAGCAACATGCATGGAAAAATTACATAAAATCACGCATCACGCTTTTAATCGCCGAAGGCGTAGTCAGAAGTGTACAGCATCTTCGTTTTACCAGCTATGTTGGGTCCCATATCCATTAAGCAGGTACATTCTATATAATTTTACTGGTCCCTGGATCTGGTACCTCTGCTGCCACTGAACTATTGAGGCAGTAGGAAGACAAAAACACAAACAATGTATTTACCTAACAAACTTCACACGCAAGTGACCAGTGGTACAGGAAACTTTACCGAGATGAAAGTAAGGCCGTAGCCGAAGGTCATATCGTACTATGAATATCTTCGATTGTAGCCTTATTTAATTCTCTGCATAATATAGAACAGTATAGGAACAAGTTAAACGACCACTAGTTAGCTATCACCATACCAGCCCGATAATTATCCGCTTTTTATACGACTAAAGTGACAAATAAGCATACGGCCTGCCTGATGGTAAGCAATTACCGTAGCCTATGGACGCTTGCAACACCAGGAGTATCACTAGCGCGTTGCCGACTCTAAAACTGCAAGGAAAGGCCTCTTAAAGAATGCATGAGCATTGATTACCACGCTCGCACAATGTAGATTGCCGATTACAGACTTTTTTAACTATGTATAAATTCAGCCAATATCACAGCCACCTCTGTGAGGAGAAAACCACCTGTCGTACCGAATTTGTATACAAACCTGTTTGTACTTTTCGCTTTTACAACAGCCTCGATATTTAGGGTTATCACACTTGTTATCATATGCTAGATATTCTTCTTAGACTATTTTTGCTCTTGGTTTGCAAGGCAGTTTTTTTAACACACAGGGTATAATGGATAAGGAAACGAGCAGGTTGCCATTTATCGGACACGATTCCAGGCTCCCGACGAATGCTAAAAATTTCTCGGTAGAAAAACACAATATCACTTTACCCGACTCGGGATCGAATCCAAGACCTTTTTATTTTAGTTCATACACAGTACCACGAAACCATCGACGTAAACATAAGTCAACATAATTTTTTATATAATAAGTATAATAACTTTATTATTGCTTCACTGGTCCTAAACTTCTATTGAGCAATATGCAATAGATAATCACCATGAACAATTGGTTATATAATTATACTTAATCTTTATAGTCAAGGTTATTATTTCTACATTCATAACAACTCAAAAAAGGCAAATAATAATTCAGACTTGAAAAAATCTCCCACGCTGTCAAATATTTTTTTCGCTGGCAACCCTATTCATGGGTTGTCAATTGGCATCGCAGGCGCAGACTTTTTGCCGAATTAGCACTTCTCAAACACACTTTCGATTTTGTTGAACTGTGGAATGTTTTTTGTATTATTTATTTTACTTGTACATAAAAGGTATAAATAAATGTTTGTTTATACGAAAGAACACTTTTCAAATGTTAAAGTTGTGGTTAAAGTTTATTAACTACAACATTGAAGTAATTTTAAAAGAATGCTTCACACTTTAACAAAGGACACGGTGGGAATTCTTGATCAATTTAAGTAGCTCTATTAGGACAGTGCCACTATCTTGGCTTGTCAAGTTCTGACGATGACGAAGCGTAAATGTAAAAAAAACACATACATACATTGTGTATAAGATACACTAGATCATTACATTCAGTAATTCAAATGCTCGCGGTGTAGCTAAACTATATTCCTATTGCTCGGTTGCGAAGACTATCAATTTTCTGGAATTCAATCTTGCACTTACTGAAGGTCTAGGCTTAGTCGCAGGGTATAATCAGTCACTATAGCTGGTAAAATCAATTGAGCATCTGGCAGCACCAAATAATCATGGCTAATAATCAGGCAAGTTGCCCTAGAATGTGTATCTATCATTTTATGGTTGGGTCTCCACAATTGACTATTGATGGTTAAGTAATGCACAGCGGGTTAATATGATTGTTTTTTGGATTAGATATACTTCGGCGTCTTTAATTCAGATTTTTTATTAATAAAACGAATGATGTAGCACTTGCTAATGTACAAATTTAAACTTATGCGTATAGTGTATAAACCATGCGTTTAGAATTTTTATTAAATTAAAAACAACAATTTGTTTTTCATCGCACGGTATAAAAGTACGTTCTTTAAACAGTGTTTATTCTTCTACTTGAAGGTGAATATACTGAAATATTTACCTTTTCAAAAAGTTGGTGGCAAAAACTAGTATTTTTTAAACGATTTTATGATAATTGCTATCAGGTGGTCTATTATGCTTTTCAATTAACTTTATCACCATAAAAAATCTAAAAAGATAAAATAAATAGCATTAATATGTAGATAAATTAAAACCATAAAACTACAAACGATAAACCACCAAGGCTGAATACACAATGAACTGAGAAAGTTTTTACGAAATAAAAAGTGTGTTATCAAAACAGTATATTTTGTCAAAGTGTTTGAAGTTAAAAGCACTGTGTGAATGACTTATACACAAAAAATGCAGTTTCACTCTCACACGTACTGACCTCAATAAAATTATTACTTTTAAAAATATTACGTGACGTTACTTTAACATTTCAGATACTACAAAAGATTTGATAGTATCAAGATTTTTGTATAGTGAAATCTGTTGCACCAGATCAAATCAAGACCGATTACATCGCAATATTTAGGCATTTCACTTTAAACCACTTCTAGGGCAGTTTAAGAGATACATTTCCTTTTTTTATTGGCGACAGTAACAGACGAGCAAAAAGCCCACTTGATGGTAAGAGGTAACTGTCTCTCATGGACGACTCAGAGTCCCACAGCTGCTGCCTATCGTGAAGGGAGTTGGGTAGGAGAAAAAATTGAGAGAGGTGAGGAAAAAGGAAAGGGGGAAAATTTGTAATTTATCTTCTTGATAGTTTAAAACCATCAGGCTTAGTAGCGGTCTCTTAAAAGACAAGTAATAACCAATGCGACCGTATCAAAGTCAAATACCTTAAACTTTACTGATATAAGGCCAAGAAAAACAAAAATTGCAAATCCACGCTGAGTATCAATGATGATTAAGATTTGTGTTTATAAGAAAAGCTGTGGAATGACATAACACGTAACATTAGTCAGTGTTTTACCTACTACTAAATTTTAATTTCGCTAATCACAAAAACTAATGAGTTGTAAAAAACGACAGTGTTCCCAAAAAAGTAGATTTTTATTTAGCCTTTCTTGCTATTAATGTGACCGGTGTAAATTAGGATTCACAAATAAGAACTTGCAAACAATGAGTTATGACACTAAAAAGTAATTATAATAAAGGTTATAATTGCTATGTTATAATTAAAAGTCTTTCATTGAATTTATGATGATTAAGAATATAGAGGTGTGAGTTTATTTAATACAAGTTTATGACGCCGTAAAACTACTTGTTACTATGTAAAGACTTTTATTAAATAAATAGAGAGTAGCTAGGCTTACTTACCTAGTAGATTCCTTCACAAAAATGTTAATGCTCTTTCTCTAATGCCATTGGCCCCGACTTGAAAGTGTACGAAAATTAGTGACCACTACAATCGATTTCTTGTACTTGACATTCACAGTGGCTTTGAAAATACAAGGAAAACACAAACGGTTATATCCCTTATTGTTATACTGTTACAGTTCATAATGTAGTTCAAAAATTAGTCACCCATTAATTTGTTATGCGACATCGATCGCACGCGCATGGGTTAACTTGGCTCGGTTTTACCTTATTTTAAATTTCGAAGGCGCGTTAGGAATGTGATTCGATTTATAAAATTTAACAAACTTTCTTCTTTGTTTAGTATGCTTTCTTTGTAAAATTATTACGATTTAGTAGATTCCAGTAGAATCTCGTGAAGGCATTTTGATTGTTTAATAATTAATGTAAATTTATATATTAGGTAACCTAAATTAATACGCGTGTGCTATCACATAAAGATATTATAATACACATAACCGTATTCTTTTAGATGGCAATAAAACAAATATTTCTAAAGCTTTAAATCTATATGTAAAGGTAAACGACCTCTCTGCCATACCTCAAAGATTACACAATAAAAAAATATTAGAAACTATAACTGGTAAATCAACAAAACAAATCAAATAATTGCGCGTGAAACCATTTAGAATATAACCACATTTTTTATTCTAGCAACATTGAGTGTTGGCGGTTAAGGTGAAAATGGCGTTTAGAACTACATCATATTGTTGTTTCATGCATTTTGTATGACAACACGATAGTAACCGAATTTCACACTTGTTAAACCATGAACTTAGAATTATTACATTAATCGTGTGAACGTATTTCACAGAATGTGAAATTTTAAGTAGCTATTCCTACTTTCACCACAATGTCACTTTCTTGTGGTGAACGCATAGAATAAAAATAAATGATTTAATAAAATAAATATTAAATTCTCGTTTTCTTTTTGCATTTAGGGTAATCGTTTTTTAGAATTGGCAATACATGCGTTTAATTATAGCTCTAGAAATCGTGACATAGTTTATTTTAGAATGTTTAATAATTTTATTGCTCATGATAATTCGTAATTTTGGTCTGTTTCAATTAGTTACTAATGGTTTATTATTACAAGGCGTTCGTTAGAACTTGACCGGCCTCGCACGAATGTACTAATTATTATGTTTTTACTACATTATTTCAAATTTATGAAATCTTGCGTTTTCGCTACTAAAAATTGCACATTTTACATATAAATCTTAAAGAAAACTCTCGAAGTGATATTAAAAACGTATAAAAGTCCGTTAGGTATATACTTATAAGAAATTAGGCGAGAAACAGACAAAAGAAAATATTGACTTTGCTTTAAACTTTGGTGATTACCAAATGCGAACTTTATTTTTGCCCGACTGCCGAAATCAAGGAGGGTAATGTTTTACTAGCGGACATATGTATGTCTATTTCTTTGACACGCTCTACAGCCTAAATGGCTTGATGGGTTGTAACGTATGAGGTGTTTATTAGGTTCGTATTGATTGTGGGAGTGACATAGGGTATATAAAATTTTAATGTAGTTTCAGCACAAGAAAAAAGTGGGTTTCTTTCTTTGTTTTTTGGGCTTTGTGTTTTTTAAAAATTGCTTGTCAATGAAACACTTTTTATATACGAATACTTAAATATTACTTAAGTATACTAATGATATCGTTACATATTATATTCGACTCGTGACGTGAGTGTAGATCAAGGTTATTTACTTTTCCTTTTACTATTACAACAATATTCTCTCTGTAGCTAAATTATGTTCACTTTTTCACTGACTACGTCTTCAATCTGGGGATCTACTATAAATTTATCTGAATATACCGAACGTTGCTAGTTCTTCCGTATTTGTAATAATAAATACATAATCAACCTTCTCACAATACCTGTAGAGATCACGAGGAAGCAAGGTCAGGTGCTCACAATCGATTCTGGGTCAGTATATCCCGATCGTATGCTTTATAAAACAATGGCATAAGAGAAGTCATGTACCATTAGCATATAATACCAAACGTTATTTAATGGAGATCGGGTCTTTCATCCATCAAGGTTCTTAGCATATTTTTTGTATTGAACTATTGTTGATAGCTATATTGAATGATGACTTATAAGTTATAATCAAAATACTAAAATTTAGATTGCAGCGGTAGTTCAAGTGACTGTTGAGTTTAATTGGCACGGGATAAAAGCTTTATTAAATCTATAATATAAAAGTTTGCTCTAATCCTGGGTGTACGTTTGTAAACTACCCCGTGACACGCTAGAGTTGTCAAATAAAAAACGAAGAGAAAAAAGTACGATTTTGAAATAATACGATTACAAGGAGGGTGTAATGATTTCGACAAGTGTTACTTAAGATTATACGTTTTTACTTTTTCATTTAAAT
The DNA here is from genome assembly GCA_963082885.1 of Parascotia fuliginaria. Classification (NCBI taxonomy): domain Eukaryota; kingdom Metazoa; phylum Arthropoda; class Insecta; order Lepidoptera; family Erebidae; genus Parascotia; species Parascotia fuliginaria. Next base: position 4,137,043 of record OY720196.1, on the reverse strand, counting down.
TCTTGTAAGAAATTTTAAAATACAAAAGTAATTGACGATTTCTTGAGACAAACATACAATAACTGAAGATAGATTTATTAATAATAACATCGGTATTCCCAACTGAAGGTAATAAAGTCCATATTTCACTCACACCGATAAATCATACGAGCTCAATGACGCGTGCTCTTACAAAAGCTGAACGATGCTCCATTGACTGCTCGGAAGTCATACTTCCTACTTGAATATCTTGGAATACGTTACATGACGCAACGGTGTGATATAAGGTCTTACATTACTATGAGATTAGTAACCATTGTTTTGGGTTTTGTAATGTTAGTACATATTTTGATGACCTAAAAGGATATATGGATCACTCCAATATCAGAAATCACGAGAGCTTGCGCTTTTAACTCCTACTAGAACAAATGTAGAATAAACTTGTCTTATCTGTCTTTGAAGTTCAAATTTTTGCAAATTTGAACTTCAAAGGCATCACGGTAGTAGATCCACGCTGATTTCAGCATGAATGGGTCGGATCGTCCGGGGAAGTACTACCCTCTCATAGAAGATCGACTTAAGAGTAGTAGTATCCGTACTATTGCGTTTCGTTCGGTGAGTGAGAGCGCCGGAGGCCCAATTTCCCCTCTTCCTCTTCCCTCACCTCCCTCATTCCCTTCCCCTAACCCCATTCCCAGCCGCCATAGTGGAGGCCACCATACCAGCAGTTTAAGACGATGGCTTCTGGTACAGTGGCCGCCACTTCTGGATTCCACTGACTGCTTACTATCAGGCGGGGTGGAGTCACTTTGGTAGGCTATAATATAAAAAAAAAAAAAAAAAAAAAAAAAATTTTTCTTAGTTAACCCAGGCAAAAATAGCCAAACGTGCAAAAACAAACTGATTTTAAGCTGTCTAATAAGAACAGCTTTGACCATAGGACAATAGTAAAGTAGGAAACGGCTTCATGAAATATTATAGCTAAAACTATATAGATGACAATACTGCAGGCCAGCTGCACTAAATCCGATGTTGCAATCCGTTAGTATGACCACATATTTATAAGATTTATTAGTCATTGGCAAAATTATTTCAAGGGTAAAACAGATTGATGACTCCGCAGTCATCTTATGCAAATATTTACGAAATATACTGACACTTCCGCATGGTCATCGTTTTGAAGATTTAATTGGATGATTGGTTTTAATAAGTCACGATGTTTTGGAATAACATGTCGAAAGATGTTTTTGCATGTTTTATTACGTAAAAATAATCCTCTACCAAAAAATGTATCATTAACTTTATAAAAATGTCTTCTGCTGAACCACAGACTATGTTTTAAGCGGTTCTAAGTTGCATTATACAACTGGTGGCAAACAAGCATACGGTCTACCTGATGGTAAGTGGCTGTGTTTTCTATGCACTGTAAAAATAATGCTTAGAAAACACAACCAAGTCGTTGCAGACCATGTAAGGAAAAAAGGAAGGAAAAAGGAAGAGGATCAAGAGGGTAACTGAACTGCCGGTGACTCAAAATCGTTTGTTACCCAAAAATACTTTTATCAGTAAGATCGCTACTTTTATAACGAAGTTAATAAATAGTTGATAAGTCATGATGATTTATTGATAAAGATTGATGACCTGCCTTTTGTGAACGAGGTTACGAAACCAGAGCAGTACTAATATAATATTGCGAAGTCATTCAACAAACAAACACACTTCACTTGCTAAAAGCTAATACAACTTTTTTACATAAAAGCATATATGCAATGGCTACAAAAATGTATAATAAGTAACCAAAGGATATTAGAAGTTGTAAGAATATCAGCGAATATTTTAATTAACCTTTTTAACTTTTAACAGATAAAGTGTACTATTCTATCAATGAATTTTTATATGACAATACTAAATGCTAATTGAATCTTTACTTTATATTGAATTTAATCATTATTTAACAGCACTTACAACATTATATTCACTGACATTTCATAATATTTTAATTCATTTTGGACATTTGTTTTGACATTTTAATTTTCGTATGCCGTTTCGGTGAATCATTGAAGAACTGTTTTGTATCACTGTGCCATCTCTGTAACCAATGTTAATGAAACAAACTGAATTGAATTGAATTGAACAAATTCAATTATTTTCGTTAGGTTATTTTATTAACATAATATAAAGCTTCTATAAAGCCGCTATAGTGCGGGATAATATGCTACCAACTGATACTACCACCATTGTACATTGACGTACTATGATAACAATAGTTAGGTATGTTGTTTTTAAGCCTACCAAAGTGACACCACTCTGCATGTTACCATCAGAGTGGAGTCACTTTGTAGGCAGTTAGCGGCATCCAGACGTGGTGGACATCATTCCAATAGCCAAACTACTAGTATGGTGGCCTCCACTATGACGGTTTAGTGAGATGCTTTTTCACGCCCCGCTTAAAAGACCTAGGATCATAATTAGATGGAAACAATACGTGTGTACTAATCCTTCACTGGCAGCTTATATTATCACCTGAAGGAGTGTAATTAAAAACACGTTGTCTGCACACGCTTTATATTACAAAAAATACACAGACGAGCAGCCATTGTGTCATATAAAATATCAATAAAACTTGAACTTGGCAATGAGGTAATAAAATTAACTTTTTATATCAAGTCAACTAATTTTAACTAACTACAACCTTGCTTAAGCGTGTAAAACTCACATAAATAAGTTGAAGTTTTTTCTCAAGTTCAAAGTTTAATACGATCACGAAGTTATTTCTGTTTGCTTAATGATCTGAAACGGATTGGTTAATCAAGAACCAGACAGGCTAACTAGTTTCGTTACTAAACGCTGCAATATATGAATGAACAATAGCTTAGAGTATCGGCCGAATTATTGCGTGTACTTAGTCGTAAAATTATTCATGTCAATTCAACATTTTGAATCGTAATACAAAGTATATAATATTTTCATCTCATCTATACTCAGCGAAAGAATTTGTTTGTTTGAACGCGCTAATCTCAGAAAATACCAATTGGATTTGAATAATTCTTTTTGGATTTGATAGCCCAGTTCTTGAGGAAGGTTATGTTCATCACGCTACTGGCGACGGGAGCAGAGCAGTAAGCAAAGACGCGGGTGAAACCGCGCCGCGAAATTATAGTTATTATTATAAACGCGAAAAATTGTATGGATGTATGAATGTTTGTTACTCTATCATGTAAACACTACTGAATGGATTTAAATGAACTTACAATGACATACTTTAATTCATAAAGATATATTTAAGTCACATCGTTGTGAAGCCTCATAGGGGATGACTAAATAATCTATTGCGGGAAATATGTCTTAAATATTACCTTTGACAACAGTACGTAGGGAGTTTTTTTTCCTTTTTGTCATTTGTGGTAACAAAGCCAGTTTGAGTCAGCGATAACAGGTAATAGGCCAAATTTTAGAGCTGAATAAACTAAAGGAAAAATTATTAAAAGAAATGTTATAATTAACGATTCATGGATTGTAATGAAATTCTTCAAAGTTACTAGATATTAGATAGGATTAATTAATGTTTATTATTTTTTATTATTAGTCGTAATCTTTTTATTACATTATGAAATCTTATCGTACTGAGATTATTAATGACATATCGTCGTTGCGCCTGCAAAAGATTTTGCAGGCGCTGCAAGAGAATTTTTTACTTATTTTGGTTTTTGATGCCATTTTGATCCTTATTCAAACGGGAATAAGAATGAAAATGGCATCAAAATACCTAAAAAATCACATAGCGACTTTTGCAGGCGCAACGACGATATTCCAATAATAAACTTAATCTGAGTTATATAAATAAACAATTAAAATGATATGGCCTTAGAACATCTATTAACTTTATTGTGACTTTGCTTTCAATACTTACTCGTTATATACTTATGATCATAATTTCACGCTTTCTACACCACGAGGTAAGCTGAGTATTGACACTAATGATGTAGTTAAAGGTATTATTTTATTTGTCGATTTCTTGTTATAACAATATAATGTTGGAACAAGTTATAATGAACTAAGTATAAACATGACATGTCGCTCATATTTCTCGTATTTGTTTCTTCGTGATTTCGGATTAAAGTCCTTGAACAACTAAAAGTATCTAAGAGCTTTTACTTGATAGTTGCTGACTCATAAATGAGAAAAAACAACGACCCTACTAATGAGCTAAACACAAATGCAGTAATCTTAGAAGATGCTGTATCAGGTTAAGGTTAGCATCTTGCAATATCATTAAAGTAACATTATCCTAAATTAAAAGTATCGTACTTGCGCAGTAATGATGAACTTAATTCCTAAAACTATTGCGGAATTGCTAGCATGGTGGACACTACGCACCTACGGTAGCATTGTTAGATGCTTTTTCACGCCCTGCGTAAAACATCCACAATCAAAATTGAATAAACATTACCCTTCTTGAATTCGGCAGTCGAGCAAAAACTTTAGTAAAACAGGTTTCAATTGAGAGATACAATTACAAAATGCCATTTGGTTCGGTGGTTGTAACAAGGTGTCTTTTTAAAAATTAAATTTACAATGCATGTTATGAAATTTAAGCCATGACAGGTAAACGGATCTTTGTCTAAATCAATCAAAAATTACTAAGTAAGCTGCCAATTGGTACTTTTACCCTACTACCGATCCTTATCTAATTAATGTAGTAACAAGGTCATTTCTCAATAATAACCGAATTATTACGATAGTGCTGGGAAAGTTCTATGTATGTAACCGGTTTAATACCGGTTTTAACGCCGGTACCAATTTTGTAATTGAACACTTGAATTGGATCATATTTGGTCAATGTGTAGATATTGCATTATTTTCAATTATTGTAGTTTTTTTATTTATATTAAAAACTTTAGTTTTCCAAATATTCAAACGTTATTTAACTAATGTTAGACAACTATCACGAGTAATATGAATGAGAATGGCACAAGAAGCCGAGCGTGGAGTTTGGTACAAACCATGGGTTTGGATGACTATAAAAGACTTAAAAGTACTTTCTTTTAGAGATAGCATGACAACTTCAAATTGAGTGTCATTTCAGTATTTGTAATAGTTTAGTATTTGAAGGTAACTCTCGTTGCGAATGTAGTGTTTTCTTTTGCATATTGCTAATAGTGGCAGGAGATGAGAACCACCCTCTTGATTCTCGGTGAAATTTGACAAACGCCTTTAAAATTTGTATGTTCTTTGTTTTTTGCGACTGTACACATCGCATCTTATATCGTATCGCAGGGAACTAGCGAAGTAAAGTGTGTACTTTGGACAGTTTTCATTTTATTTTAATTACGTTAAAGCTGATAATGGATTATACATATTATGTATATTGTTTCTTTTTCTACTTAAAGTGTAACATGATTGATAAAAATATAATTGTAATATCACAAGATGCAAAGCCGGGTGTCGCAACAGTACCATCAACGGACAGATGGACAGTCAGTTGTGTAAATATGAATACTTATTATAAACAACTGATCGTGAGAACAAGTTGTGCAAGATCCGAGATGATGCGCATAAGATAACGTTGACATTTAAATTGATATTTCTTGCTTAGTTTTTCGACATATAGGATTTATTTTTAAGCAAAATGAGTGCGGGAATTCTAAATTTGGCTGTGTGGTTTCTAGAATATAGAACCAATTTATATCTGGCCCCTCAGCACTTGGTACATACTCCAAATGGTGAGAAACGTTAAATAAAAATAAAATATAGCCAAAATTATCTTTGTATATGTAGATATATATTTCATCATAAATTGATTCAGTTCAGATAATGAGTTGACGATTTAATTTGATCAGACTGAATAAGGCTTGCCGTACATAAACCCCTTTCAAACGACAGAGGTTTGTCATAGATAAAGCTAGATATTTACCTTGTTAGTTGCGAGCTAGTAAGTAAATCTAGTGATGTATACGACAATTTTAAAATACCGTAATTTATTTAATATGCTTCGTTCGTATGCAATTTATCTTTGTAAAGACAGTTTCCGACCCACAATTACCAATATTTGTGATACTTTTTTAATAACGGATGCATTAATGTGTCGTCGGTATATGAATACTGAATACAGTTATATTTGTAATTACATAGTTTAGGAAAAATAAGTTCTTATTTATTTTTGATACTGCCCTATTCGTTGCAACTGCCAGTCGGATTTGAATATTTATTCTTGCATATGATAGCCCAGTTCCCGAGAAAGGTTATAGACTTATGTAACGTTACGCTACTGACAGAGACGAGGGTGAAACCACGCCGCGAAAATTCATTAATAGATATGCCGGTAATACATAATAATAATAATAATAATAATATTTCAACAACTACACACAACGCCATCTAGACCCAAAGTAAGCGTATTATATGCTTGTGTTATGGGTTCTAGAATGCGGATATACATACTTAAATACTTTTTTTTTGTAAATACATACATATTATACATAGAAACACCCAGACCAATGCAAATAAACATGTTCATGCACACAAATATTTGCACTGAGCGGGAATCGAACCCGCGACCTCTGCGTGACAGTCCATACACAGTACCACCGAACCACAGATTGTCATATTTCTATAGATAACTTAAGCGTTATGTTAACTATAAGTGATATTTTAAAGATGCAACTAAGAGAGCCAAGTGGCAGGTAGCACTGAACAAAGTTTATAATTTGGGTACTTTGTTTTTTTTATTTTTATTCCACGTTGACCATTTTGTTTTTTACTATTTGTTGATTTCGACCAAATAAGAATTTGTAATCGCAATGATAATGTACCCACCAGGACATGCTTGCTTAGAGTGGATACTATCCGTAACATTCCATTTTTTTTGGTAATAAATATTTCCACTTCTTCTTCTCCTTATCGAGTGGTTAATCGTCAACCTAGTGTCAGGAGTTGTTCAGGTCGCCCGTAATTTATTAAACAGGCATCCGACTTGACCTAACGACTGTTATCAACTTGGTAACAACCGGGACCGACTTTTAACGTGCCCTCCGAAGCACGGAGACGCTCAGATCAAATTCCACTATACGGTCACCCATCTATGGGCCAGCCGCACTCTTAGTTGCTTAACCCGCAGATCAACTACCGATCAGTGAGTGCAACAAGCTATGAGCGCCTCAATATTTCTACAATATTCTGCAAAAATACCCGTTTTATACAAGGTCAAATTAAAATATTTTCTACTGGCGATAGAAATAATATGAAGCATTAACGCAACATTTTAAACTAGATAATCATCTCAATCTATTTAACTATTTAAATCCAATGTTAACAGTGTTAATAAATTCACGTAAGTAATCATTAATTATAAAAATAATTTACTGTATGCCGTTTTTGCACGCATACAACGTAGCAAGTGCGTTGACACAGGGCTTGCTTACCCACTGACACACTTTCTATCCCGCTCACACTACTACTTTATGCTACCTCTGTCCTGTTCTACCGAGCAAGTTTTTACGCGACACTTTTCCCGCCATAAAAGTTGAGGACACATTTCGAAACGCTAGGCCACTTAGGAAGCGGTAATGCACTAGAAAATTGTTTGTAAATCTATACTCTAATATAAAGAAAAGTATGTTTGTATGTGCTTATCTATGTAACCACCAGTCATATTGAAATAATTTTTCTTTGCGTTTGATAGCCCAGTTGTTCAGGAAGGTTATAGGCTATGTAACATCACGCTAAAGACGACGTGAGCAGAGCGGTAATCAAAGATATAACAACTGCGGGAAGCTAGTACTTAATAAAATATTTAGAAGTGAGAAATGACGAGATGCCTTGAAATGTTTCTGGAATAAAATTGGAGCCTCTACTGAGGATGTAGGTATTCAAGACTGAGATCATAGCAACACTAATATGTGGTTTCTTTAGTTTACGTCCAAGTAGGATAACAAATTCGGCGCTCTTACTTATTAAACAAAATGTAATAACATTAGAACTAATAATTTACACTTCTCCAGTCGATCCTGCTTATGTTGAAGCCAGGAAGGATAACGTCAATACCCTTTGTCTTGCTTATTTTGTAAAAGAAACGGTTATTCAGATATTGTAACCGGTTACAACCAAGTTTCCATTGAAAGCAAAACATAACAATAAAACGGTACTTTCGGATAAAAGTGAAATTCTTTACTTAGTAAAAATGGAAGATAGAATCTAGTGACAATTTGTCGAACGCATTTTCACGATAACATCAGTAATATGCGGTATTTTGTGCGTTTGTACCTGACTATCTACAAAACATAAAACTTTCACTATATCTTGTTTTAGATATTACACTTTGACAGTTGTTTTAGTTTATATTGTTGTATTCTAGCTCCGTCGCTTTGCATGCTGCTGGAAATTAAAACCTTTAATATCTGCTGATTAAAAACTGTAGACCAAATTGCTAGGTCTTGTCATAAATCCGGAAATGTTATGGAACCTTAAGTGGACGTGGTGTGGCAGGTGGAGCAAAGCCCTGACCAAATGGTTGCCGCGGACCGTCAAAAGAAGTTCTGGCCGTCCGATAGCACGGTGGGTCGACAGGTAACTCCTGGCTTGGTGCAGCACAAGATCGGTGTAAGTGGGATTCACTTAGGGAGGTCTACACCCAGGAGTAGGTACCTAAAGGCTGTGGATAATGATTATGATTGTCATGGCTCTTTCGTAGTCAACAAACTAGCTGTAGGCAAATTGGCTGATATTCTCTTTTGCTCATTTTGACATTGATAACTGTCATTTATAATGATCTTGAACAAAAGACTGATTTTAAAACTTGGCGTTAACATAAAAGATGTTTTGCTGTTGTCCGAACTAAGTGGCCAAGAAAATAAAAAAAAATACTAGGATTAGAAAATATATTTTATAAAAGTATTCTTACTTTTTTACTGTACAAGTGCAAGTTTATTTTAATTTTAAAGCAAGACAATGATTTATTTGGAAAATTTGGGATTATAGTTTGTAAGTTTAAAACTTTACGTGTAACACAAAGCTTGTTTATAACCCATTAAAAATATAACTCTACTTCATCTTTATTGTTTAGGCAACATTATGATTTTTAATTTGGTTATAATTACATGAATTTTACAAAATTCTCACCATACTATAACCTAAATTTGAATTCACGGAGCTAATCGTAAAATACATGCCATACTCTTATGACTCTTCTAGCCTTGTAATAAAGACTATTGGACTACAAAGTTTTAGAAAGGAGAGCGTGCGAATGACTCTGATTACTATTTTGACAGTTCTCTTCGTAATTAACCGATACACCCATTCACACAGGTTGAACTTACTACTTAAACTCTACAAAGGAATTTAGTGCTTATATCTATCATATAATGAACGAAAATTGTTTGGATTTATGTCAGAACACAAACCTGGTGTATTGAATGTACGGATGTTATTTGAAAATAAGAAATACAATCTGTTTTTAAAAGATTTGAGGTCTTAGTTTATTTATTATGTAATCATTAATGATGAGTAACTGTAATTTGCTAAATAATAACACTAGTTTATGACTGCATTAATAGTGCAGTGGTTATGTAAGCAACCATCGTGACTTAAATTCGATATCGGATATATCATATAATTAACCAATTAACAGACCACAGAAATATTTCTGTGTAACGGACATAAATTATGCCTTATTCAATAATTAGACTTTCAATAAATAAGATCACACAATATTTTATTTAAGAATTTTGTGAATATGGAAATCAAACTCTTTGTTGCACACCAATCGCACGAACTTCTACTGCGCTACTCAACTCAAAATCATACTCAAAGCATTTATTTTATTTGGATTATAAAATATGATGAACGTCAAAAATTACAAGAAGTCGGCTAATTAACCAAGAGCCAGTTCGTTGACGAGGTAAAGCCGTAAGAAACTCAGGCCACTCTTTTCAATCGCTAGATAACTAGGCATTTTTTTTTGTATAAGTTATAATTTTAAGACTTAAGTCTTAAAATTATAACTTATACAAAAAAAACAACCCAAAAATCATAAAAATAATAATTATAAATCAACAAACTAATATAATTACTTACCAAGATTAGAGAAAGAAAGTAGGCTGTCAAACTTCAGAATTTCGATCGACATTCTATACAGCGTTTAAAGTTTAATTAATTATGGCATGGTCAAGTGGATTAACCTTTTTACCACCATTAACATAAACACATCCTCGATCCCATATCACACCTGCACGCTTGACCAACATTCCTGAGAGTTTTCACTGACACACTGACGGAAGCACGACGCATAATGATACGTGACATGTTGTCTATTAGGTTACTGGTTCGATGTCCATTTGTAACACTATGGAAATCCCGGTTTAAAAATTAGGCGAAATATTGGTTTGAATAATAATGCTTGCATTGTTTTGAAAAGGTAAGCAGGGATCTAAATTTTAATATTGAATAAATACATTTTATGTTTAGGGTAAGCAGAAGCCTAGCCCGTGTCTTGTATGCTACTTGAAATTCTATCTCAATAACAAGCAAATAAGTAGGTCGAAATGGTCCAGTGGATAAGGCACCCGCTTCGTAAACACGAGGTAGTGGGTTCAAATCCGGGCAAGTACCAATGTGATTTTTCAAATCATATGTACTTTGTAAGTTTATCTTGGACATTCCTGACTGACGGTGAAGGAAAACATCGTGAGGAAGTCTGAAATTGCCAATCCGCCTTGAGCAAGCGTGGTGATTAATGCTCATACCTTCTCTAGAGAAGAGGCCTTTGGCCTGCAGTGGGATAGTAAAACAGGCTGGTATTATTATTATTTATTATTATAACAAGCAAAATATTATTATTAAAAAATAAAAAGCCCGTCTGCCTAAAACAAACTAAAAAAAAAAGGTTCATTTTTTCTCTCGTGCTGACGCTACATTAAAATATTATGTACCTACTCTATGTCACTCTCACCTTTTATCTTCAAATCCATTAAGCCATTTAGGCTGTAGAGCGTGCCAAACAAAAAGACATACATACCCACATACATACATACATACGCTCGAAAAACATAACCCTCCTTGACTACGGCAGTCAGGCAAAAATTGTAACATTCTGGCAGTTAAAAAGATGAATTTACATCGGCAGCGAAGTGGCTGTAGGTTAATTAACTTGCATTGTATTAACTTTCGCAAGTGAAATTCTTGAGCGAATTAGTAATTTTGTTTAATAAGGCTTATTAATCAACTTAATATCGGTAGTCAACCAACATAAGAAAGTTGAAAAAGAAATTAGCCAACCCCTTACTTTGCGAAATTGATATAGACATCGCGCGTGTAGGTACTGCAAAAATCTAACAATAATTAAGATATTTTTAACTTTATTTCAATTGCCATACGATTATCAATGGTTCGGGCGTTTTTCTAACATGGTTGTTCAATATGTAGAGTATACAGTCCTGTCCATTAACTAACGTATATTGATAACATAGACACTATAAGAACGTTAAGGGTATACTATTATATAAAGCGAAAGAGTTTGTTTGTTTGTTTGTTTGCACTCTCTAATCTATGGAACTACCAGTCCGATTTAAATAATTCATTTTGGCGTATGATAGCCCAGTTCTTGAGGAAGGTTATGGGCTATGTAACATCACGCTACTGGCGACGGGAGCGGAGCAGTAACCAAAGACGCAGGTGAAACCGCACCACGGGAAGCAAGTTTTTCCTATGTTTCAAAACTAACACTAAAAGCAGACAATTATTCTTTTTAATTTAAAAGAAATATACATGTTAATTAGGATCTATAAATCTCAGGCGATTTTGACCTTAAACAGCTTTCGTCATTTCCTATAGTCCAGATTTCGCCACAAAGCGTTCCTTCAACGTATGTCAGCAACGCTTAAGCAAAACTTAAAATTAAAAAACGTCTTTCAAAAAGATGTATTCTTTATGGTTCATTTGAAATGATTTATGTTCCAACGTCCTTGGTTGATATACTTTCTACAGTGCATCTGGGTTACCGTAACCATTATGCAATCTATGGATTATGGAACTAGTTAGGTATATGAAGCAAGAATAAAATAATAAGCTATGTGATTTCCAATAAGTAATTGTATTTAGTTTAATATGTCTTGTTTAGCACATTAAATAACGTTTTATCAAGAGACGCTCATAGCTCGTTGCGCTCACTGATTTGTAATCGATTGACGGGTTAAGCAAGCAGCATAGAGTGCGGCTGGCCCATAGATAGGGTGACCGCATAGTGGTATTTAATCTGAGCGTGTCCTTGCTTCGAAGGCACGTTAAAAGTCCCAGTTGTTACCAAGTTGATAACAGTCGTTAGGTCAAGTCGGATACCTCTACGAGCGACCTGAACAAATTCTGAAACTAGGTTGACCACTAACCACTCGATGTTTGATTTGATTTAAGAACATCATAAATAACTTTTTTAACAAGCGTTAAATACGCACAGTTTCTTTAAAGTGTCTGTTTTAATTCACATTCTATTTAGTAAATATGTATCTACTAGTGTTTAGGAGCCTGTCCTTTTTAAAGAGGCGAAATTAGTAACGTACATAAAATACTTTAATAATAATAATAATAATAATAATATTCTACCACATGCACACAGCGCCATCTAGCCCCAAATTAAGCAATTATATTTGCTTGTGTTATGGGTACTAAACAACTGATATACTACATATATACTTTTCTTTTTTTTTTTTTGTAAATACATACATATTATAGATAAATTACACCCAGACACAGAACAAACAATCATGCTCATCACACAAAGGTTTGTCCTGGGTGGGAATCGAACCCACGACCTCCGGCTTAGCAGTCAGGGTCACTAACCACTAGACCAACAGGCCAGTCAAACTTTAGTTGCCAACAAGTTTAGAGCCTATGAGCCTTCTACTGATGTTAAATGGTAACTGTAATTTATAGACAGGGTTGTGTTCTCTTAGCAGAAACGGTACTAAGAACACAAGGAAGTTGTTGTTGATCATAAGAAAATAAGAAATCAGAAGGAAAACGACTTCTTAATCTAAAATTTAATTCTGCATTTAAACTTTAACGGTTTATCTGCATAAAAGTGTGTTTCATATTAGTTGTATTGATAGCGACGGCAGTCCAATGTCCCCCTTTCCTTTTTCCTCACCTTCCTTCATTCTCCTGCCCCACTCCCTTCACAGTAGGCAGCCGCTTCACAGAGCCTCTGGCATTCCAGAAGGCCATGGGCGACGGTTACCACTTACCATCGAATTAAGGAAACTGAACAGTTTATGAACTTCCTCAGGTGGGCTGTTGGCTCATCTGATGTTGTGTCAGGTCTTTATGTCGACCTGGTAAAGGTTAGACAAGGGTCAGCTCAGGACTAATCAGTAATGATGTTTCTCTAACTTTCGGCTAAAATTATAGTGTTGATTGTCATCACCGTTGTTATTATAATAAATAAAGTTATATTATAAAATAAAATTATATAATACTGTTGCTAAGTGTTAGTAATTTTAAAGCATTAAGTAAAACAATATAATGAAATATTATTAAATAAAAATTGTAAGTGTTTCTTTGTCGACAATTAAATGTGGATTTTTTTTATTTTAGACCTGTAACCATATGGCAAGATGTCACCAAATTAGTACTTATTTTTGTATTATTTTGTTCCAGACTTAAGCCACGATGAAGAAATAGAGTCAACAAGGATAAAAAGAGAAGGAGTTCTCGAAAATAGGGGTGAGTTCTCGTACTACCCGCATTTTATAACAATACTTGTAAAAACTTCTGTGCTTGATTTAAATCTTTGCTCGTACATAATTCTTGCCCCTAAATTAATAGTTTTTTTAGTATATTTTCAAAATCTATTTCCTTATCTACTCTTAACTTTTCAATCAATGTAATTTAACAAAAGAACTGTAAATTTATAGAGGTTTGTGATGTTTAAAAAAGAAATTATTTGTTTTGTATAAGTATAAAATACCCACAATACGAATCTTTATTTATTTGCTGCGCTTATTGCGTATTTAGTAAAATTATAAACTAACTCGCATGACTAATAAAACATCACGAGCTTCAAATGTTCAAATGCTCAAAGCTGTACAAAATTAGTGCTAACTGTTTGCAAAAATCGTCTCTATTAGTATCTTTTCTTCTACTTATATTGCATTATTAATTGTATGTTTTTTCTTTTTCTTTCATCTAATCCTGTGGGTCGTGGAACAACTCAAATGGACTTTGTAAAATATAACGCACCTCCAACGAACTCCCACCCACACGACGCTGACGTTGACTGTGACCGCAGACTTGACCGTCCTCCTCGTTAACCAGAAGAGGAATGACTATAACACGAAGATCGGGAGGTATCACAGTGTGAAGCCACTCATCGGTCTTTTGACATCAACAGCGCGCACGTTCATCCAGGACGGTGTCACGACAGAGTTTGCTACTCAGATACTCGGCACTACCTTAGATAACGGACGCATATACGCGCAATTACTCACAAAGTCTTCACTCGTACTTTACAATAAGCCCACTAATGTTGAAGACCCCGTAGTCGTAGAACCGACCCGCGTACATTCCGCTTTTGATGGTGAATGGAACGTCAAGCAAGATTTAGGCTTCATTGATCCAGAAAACTTCGTCTTAAAAAATACTGACTATCTTGCCCCCGAGAGTAGAATGGAAATTGTTTACCCTAGTAAAGCTGTTCAAGATAATGTCAAATATTGGAATAAGGGTCAATCTGAAGATATTATTTTAGAGGAACCTGTAGCTCGTAGAGTACAACCTGTCAAAGAAATACCTAGATATGTTCAAAATGAAGCTCTTAATTACCTTGACGGTCCAACCATCGAAAGCGACAAAAAATTTGAATTTATTGTAGAGCCGTCCATTCTAAGCAATGCAAATTCATTACATAGACAAAGTAAGGCTTTCGAACAAGTCACTGAGCAAATAAAAGCAGAGTCGCGCCCAGTTGACGATGTTTTTGACGAAGCAAATATTGTTAAGGTTAAACCTAATTACGATTTACCGACGTTCACCATAAAGAACGAATTTTCGCCGATATTTTATTATATTGATAATGTTGAGTCACGTAAACCTCAAGCACAGACAGGGCAACACACGAAAACACCTAAAAAGTTGTTTGGTCAAAAAAGTGAACCTAGACCAAAGAAAACTTTTACTTATGCGGGCTTTGCTGACTTCACGACAGTTGTAGGTGACACCGTTATAATTTTCACTCCCAATACTGAGACTAGTAGACCCCAAAATCCTGACGAAGTTAATGTTTTCCCTTCTGCAAAACGTGTTGATAAACTTTCCACAAAAATAACCTTCCTCGCCGCTGACATCCCTGTTGCTTCCTCCACCTTTAAGGCCCATGAAGTGCCAACAGCTACTAAACTTGCCCAAAGTGAAGAGAACCGGTCTCAAAAAGCCCTGTTCAATGACGAGGACAGTCTAAAAAAGGTTTTATATGAAGTGGATGACAAAATACCAGATGCAATCAGTGTTCAGTACAATAATGGTTTCGATTTTAATGTGGATGTGATTCAACCTTCAGAATCTCCTGTCGCTACTACTGAAAGCACGAGTACTCCTGAAAATTTAGATGTTATACCCATTCACGATTATAGTTCCCGTGCCACAGAGCCTCTTGCGCCATTATCTCCTACTTCAACAATTATAGAAGAGCCTAAAGAATCAGTTACCACTGAACGTGATTTGATTGATGTGTTTACGAATTCAGAAGAGGAATCTGAAAATATTGGTGCTGAAGTTACAGAAAAAATGGAAGAAGAAGGTGATGAAGAATATGTAACTGATAGTCCCGAAGAAATTACCACGACTACAGAAAGTGGACACAGTGAAGAATCCTTTGAAGAATTTGAAACAACTACGGAATCATTCATTCCAATTGAATCAAAAGAAGATACTAATGACGAAACTCAAGAGGAAGCATTGTGTACCGAAGGCCTAGAAACTCAATCTACGATGACTACCGCTTACAAGACCCTAACTTATCTAACTACTTATTTCATTCCTTTGGAAAGCACAGAGACGACTACTTCTATTAAATCTGACGTAATCGTTGAGAGCAATGTTGGTTACTTAACAAATATTGTTTGCAATACTAACCTTAATATTGAACCTACAGCAGTAGTCAACGTTGATGTTAATTATTCCGTGCAATCTAAGATAGTGACACCAAAACCAGTATCTGAACAACCTCCTAGTAAACCCCCGGTACAAGTTGAAATAACCACTGAAACACCTAAAAGTACTCCGCAACAAGAAATACCAACTTCTGTACAAGAAGAACAAGAAATTAAGGCAGAAGAACCAACTACCTCGACTTCGACATCTACTACCGAACGAATCACTACAAGTCAAGGCCATGTTGAAGTATCGGTTAGTACTGAACAGTCAACCATACCTACAACTTCGCCTGCACCTGCATCCGAAGAAACTAAAGATCAGGAAAACGAAATTGATGTGATTTACAAGACACTTTATACAACTTACACTTATTTCACTACATTTTTCGGTGACCAAACATCTAGTGTAGCTAGCCACAAATCTATTGTTACAAATATCATTACCTCAACAATTGATCTCTCTAAATTAGATCCATCATTATTAGGAGCATTCAATGAAGACGAAATTGCTCCAACTAATGTGGGTGTAGGACGACCCACAGAAACATTTGCGATAAATAGTATCATTGATCTTGTTAAAAATAAAGACGTTATAGAATCAGTTGAAGTGGATAACAATTATAGCTCTCAGACACCTACTCCGTCATTAGGTGAAGATGTCATTGCAAGCATCAAGCCAGATGCAGTAAAAACATATTACACAACCTACACATTCTTTACAACAATTTACGTGGGTACTGACGCTAATGTATGCAGTAGAAATGAAGTATACACGAATTATGTTGGCCCAGACGAACTTATTCCGACAAAAGCTAATACATTACCCGTGGAGAATACGAGAGCACAATTTGACTTTAGAAATTGCAAACAGGTGAAAATGGCACAACGTGCAAACCAAGAAGAGAATTCGTCAATGGAATCCAGTGTGAGTATGGAAGAAGATGCGGCCCAGATGTCCCAAGAAAGAAAGGCTGATACCTACCCCCAACCATCACCGATTGAAGTAGACATGTTGTTTAGTGTCGAATCTAATCCTTTAGAATCTGAAAACTCATTTGTAACAGATGTAAAATCCTCGTCCTCTAAAGGCGAAAGAAAATACTTAGATAGTAATAACATTATATTGGACGATCAAATTAGCTCAGAAAGTAATATAGAAGAAATTATACCTTCACCTACTCTTTTGCTCCAGACAAGTTACACTACTTTCACATATTTCACGACAATGTACATTGGAAAAGACTCCAGTAAAGTAAAGAGTCGGTTGGAGACAATTACAAATGTTGTGACCGAAACAATAATGCCTAATAGAGAGCCAGAGGAAGAAAACAACTTACCCATTACATACTATACGACATTTACCTACTGGACCACGCTTTACAAGGATAAGTCTACGACTATTACAAGTCGAGAGGAAATTGTGTCAAACGTTGTTACACCAGTTCCTCAAGTGACTGCTACTGTCAGTCCTATAGATACAACTCCTATTGATGTAGATAATGTAGTTCCACCTAAAGATCTGGATGTTGAATTAAAGCCATCCGTATTAGAAGATAATCTTGATCAAGATGATGGCAAAGCAACTTTCTATACTACATACACTTACTTTACCACTTTCTATGCAGGCAACACATCACAGATAAGGAGCAGCTTAGAAACCGTTACTAACATTTTGGATAACACAAAACTTGTCGAAGATAATCAACTTGGTAGAAAGGTTCCTGTAGGAGCAGCGGATCAAAACCTTATTCAAGATGGTGGCGATAAACCTCATATTGTTCCAACAGTAGTTAAAGAGGAAATCGTACCGACTAAGTTACCTGATGCATCTTCAGTGCCACCTACTGTTCTTTTGGGAACTTACATTGATAACCTATTTGCTGAAGTTAAACCTGAAGATAAAGCAACTACTTCTGCTCCAGAAGAGAAAAGGATTATATTCTCTCAAGTCGCTGTCATATCAGGGGATTCAACAGTAGTAACTAGTAACAATAAATCTCTGCCTGAAGCTAGTAAGACTGGGTCAACTTCGACCACCACAACTGAGGGCAGTATTATTAGTCCTACACCACAAGTTATTGAAAGTTCGGTTGGTGAACTTGATGTTACAACGGAAAATGCACATGAATTAGAGGAAGAAGAGGAAGACAATGCAAATACAAGGAAAAAATCACGACTTACCTTTACACCTAAGAAACCATCTACTACTCCGGTAATCATTCCATTTGCTTCACGAAATAGACCGACATTTATTCCAAAACGTGTACCATTATCAAGTGGAGCCACTACTATCACTCGTGCAGACTTTACTCCACCTGTAATAACTGCCACCCCTAGCTTGAAATCTGTGAAGTCTTCGGGTTACAGTGGAAATAGGAAAGCATCCGCTTTCCCTGGTTCATCTAGTGCCGGAAAGAGATTCCCTGGTCGTAGCAGTGCATCAAATCCTTCTGCTAATGTACCAACCGCATCGCGAGGTGGAGGTTTTGGCCAAAGGGGCAGTATTCAACCAACTTCTAGGAGAACGGGCTTCAGATCTAGTTCTGTCAGAAGTAACAGCTTAGATTATATAAGTAGATCTGCAGTACCAAGAATTAGACCCACTGCTTCTAGTAGGTTATCCTCCGGAAGAAATTCCAGGCCATCGGCATCAATAACATTAGCCTCACAAGATCAAAATGATGAAACTTTTGCTGCACAAGATGAAACTGTTACTGAAGCGCTTGATGAAGTTACAGAGGCGTCTGTCAGAACCACAAACAATCCACTTTTGAGATTTAGAAGACCACCAATAGCGAGACAGCCCGGTACTGCAATAACGCCTAGAACGACAACAGCTTCCTCAAGACGTGTCCCAGTCACTTCTCGCGGTAGACTTACCACAACAACTAAACGATCTACTACCAGATCTACACCAAATCCACTTCTATCTCTACGTAGGCAGAGACCTAATGCTCTATTCCCAAGAAGAAATTTGTTTAGACAACCTGAACCAGAACCTGAGGAAGAAATCAAAGAGGATGAGCAAAAAGTAGAAGACAACGAAGAAATATTAGATGAAGAGGAGTTTGAAGAAGACAATGATTATGATTCATCTGATAGAAAAGAAAGGCAAGTTCCTACACCTTCCACTGCTGCTCCTAAAAGAAATGTTGTACAAATAAGACCTTTTGCATTCAGAAGGCGCACTAAACGTCAAGTTGATTATGGCAGCCGAAAATATACAAATTTCCGCAGGCCTGGAACTATATCTACCACTACTCGTAAATCGGAACCTGAAGTTGAGGAACCAACTACTCAAAAACAACGACTTAGTCGTTACAATGGCCGCGCGAACTCAAGAACGACGACAATTTCATCACCAAGATCATCAGCAAGGCAACCTTTCATTGTACGTGGCGAAACGAGAACGACGACTACAACCAATGCTCCATCGTACAGGAGGAATAAGTCTTCTAGACCATCGTCGAGACCAACTACATCTGCATCTAGACCAAAAGCTCCAAGGCTAACATCAGGCTCTAGAACAAGTACTTCTCGTAGCTCAGGTTCCGGAAGACCATCACGTACTCGCACTACAACTAGCAGAGCTTCAAGTAGGCAGAGAAGTTCTTTCGAAAACTTTAGTGGCGAACGTTACAATTACAAGAATCTTTTGGATGATGGAAAAATCACAGTCACACATCAGATACCAACAGAGGTTACCGTACCGTTTGTAAACGGCAAAATTACTGAGTACAAAAACCTACTATCAGCAACACCTAGTTTAGAAACACTGTTACTAAATCAATTATCTACTTCACTTGGACCATTAGGCAATCCACAGTTAGTTCTCGCTGCAGAATCAACTGAATTAGCTGATAATGGCGCCACTAAAATTATTAAGTTTATACTGCATGAGACTCCTACTACTACCGTAATCTTTACTCCTACCACTATACGAGGTCGTAAAACATCCTTCTCACATATCCTACCAAGTACCGTTTATAATGTAGAACCAGTTACTCAGACTATCGCACCAGATATAAACGCTAACGTTCCATTAGCTAATCTTTTACTTTCACAACTTTTGCTGGGTGGTCAGCAACCTGCGATCAACCCTCTCCTAGCTTTACAAGGACAAGGTTTGATTCCACAGCAGCAAGTACCCCAAACCCCAGTAACTGAATATAAAACGCGAACAACTACGTATGTGACAACTGTAACTGATGCTAGGGAAACCGTTTTGCCAATTACCTTTAGAGGTAAAGCTATTTTAACTACCATAGTAGATCCTACAACTAATGTAATCACAGCTACTGAATTTATCACCGATACAGTTGTTACTACTCCTACTGCCTTGGCTCCTCCTGGTCAATTAAATTCTTTATTGCTGCCTCTTCTTCTTCAACAGCAACAGCAGCAACAATATTCTCTACCAACAGCTAATCCTTTATTAGGCTTAAGTCAAGCTGATTTGACGGGGTTAGGCGGTCTAAATAACTTTAACAATCTTGGCCTTGCTGCCAATCTAAATCAGCAAAATAGTTTAAATAATGACATTTACAGTAACAGTCCTAAACCTAATATCCTTTCCGACTTGGATAGTAATGAGGATTTCTCTGAAGATACTCGTGATTTCGAAGATGATTCACCGCCACCCCCACCTCCTCCTTCTCGAAGGAATAAAAAACGTGGTCCTAAACCCGCTCCAGTAGCACCCCCTAAACACACCAGTGTAGTGACTTTGTACGTATCAGGTAAACATCCTGGTGAATTCAGTACTGTGTTATCAACAGTCGTTTCAGATGACACGCAAACAGTCAGAAAGCGTGAAGCCATATATTATGATAATGTTCAAGTTATACCGTCTTTGCTACCTATATTCAGTGAGCTTACTGGTTCGTTTAATGATAACAGTGTGATTTCAGAAACAGATAAGTATTTTGTCAATGATTCTAATGAGAACCAAGTAGAAACACAAAGCCTAGAAAGTATAGTAGGTGAAGTAAGTAAACATATAAGGTATGATGCGTCACCCACTTATGTCGTGAAGGTAGCAAGCCCTTCTGTCATAAGACATCAAAAACAAAGTTCTATTGATGACGTCTCGTGAAAGAATACAAACGGTTAGGTGTATAGTAATGGTTTAGTTATTTATTTCGAGTGTATCATAGTAAGTTAACTATGGAATAGTGCCTTATAGATTTAATTTAGTTTTAAGGACGAAATACTCTTTTGTACTTGACTAGATATTAACACATATTCTAAGTTCACCAAAAATTTTATTTCCTATGTTACCACAATTGAAGTGTTGGGGAAAATTAGATGGGTAACGTATTACTCACTGCGTATAAATAAGCCTAGATTATGATAATTACTTTTTAAAACTCGTTCTTCCTTCGCTTGTGACTGTACATTGCAAATACGACTTAAAATAAATAAAATAATAAACAATTTGAAATATAAAAGTGTATATTATTGATACTATATCCATCTATACACAAAATACATAACACACCTACATAATATAAGAGTAAAATAAAGCTAAGAAGTATCGGGAATGTCAAAGATTATCTATCCCTATATTTTATCATAGATTTGGCATTCTTCGATATTAAGTAAATAAGTATATGTGACTATTAAAAAAATTGTGTTTTTCTAGGTGCATATATAAAGGTTTTTTTTTTCTTACATAGTAACAATTCCATGGAAATCAGAAGTACCATCACTGTGTTGTGGCTTTGTACCATCAAAAAAAATGAGTTACCCTTCCAATAGTTTCTAAACGATAAAAGAATAAGTATTTTAAGCAGCAATTTTCAAAAAAAAATATCGAAGAAAGCAATTCTTCGATATTTTATTTTATAAAATCAATAAAAAAAAAACTTAAAAAATTAAAATAATATATAATTAAATAATATTTATATAAAATAATCAATCAAAGCACACAACAAATAGTACAAATGTAAAAATTTATGCTATCATAGAAAATCGGGAGCTAAACCCGGAACAGCTGTCACAAACATTAATAATTGTCAATGCGCCGACTTTCCCCATGTACCAATCAGCTTTCTGTTCCGATATTGCGTTCCATAATTGATACAGAAATCACATATCCATTCCTAAAGACTTGAAGACTAAGAATGAGACTGACTAAGACCTGATGACGACTGGACAGCAGAAGATCCTGAAGGTTCCCTATAATGGAAGGTTCTATCCACCTCCTGCATCATCCAATCTGGAGGTGAGTGTATAGTGTTATAATCATACAATTTTGGTTTTGATGGACTTGAATTTCAATGACATTTTTTTACATACATATATAGCTTCACGCCTGTCGCCCATTAGTGGGGTAAGCAGAGATTATAGAATGTCACTAAATATTGCTGCGTTCCAAACATGATTTTTGAATCACTTCAACATTCAATAATCTTTTTGTACACACACGTCAGTTTAGAGGTAATAAACCTGATTAATAAAAATTTACTATTAAAATTGAGCTTTACATTAAAATTTTTAGATATAATGATTTGTATAAAGTGAGATATTTAGATAAATAATTATGACCTCGGTATAATTTAAGTAACACTTGTCAATGATTTTTTATATTTTCAGTACATTTAACTTATAATTGTTCTAAAAAAGAATGTGATTAAACATAATAATTCTGGTTAAAGAACTTTATTTAAGCACTCAAAAGAAATTTACAAAATTTCACTGAATGAGATACACATTTTGATTTATATAAGTAACTTAATATTGTGAGCACAGTTATCGATAACAATAAGCAAATATAATACAAAACTTATAACAAAATTTTAAACACTCTAAACACTAACAGGTAATTGTACGATGATTGATACGATTTGTAGGTAGTAGTAGCAGTAAATGATTCACGCAATTCAAAAGTCATATAAAGCGAGTAGGATAAGTTGCCAGTAATTATCAATTATAAAAAAGAAACCTAATTGGAAGGCACGTTGAAACTCAGGAACATCAAACCAAATTAGATGTAAATAGATTTAATCCCAAATAGCACTAAACTAACTAAACTAGGTTAAGAATAGTAGACAGATATTAAATAACTGTAGGTAATAACATAAAAGTGAACCAAGATAGAAATTACATAATAAGTATTACAGTAAAAAATATAAACATTATGCATGTAGTGTAAACGGTACTGAATCACGAAGAATTGTTCGAACAATACGAGGAGAGACACGCGATTCCGCATAATTGCAATAGTGTCATGCTAGATGAAATAGATCGTTGTTGTCACTTTTGAAGTATATTTATCGGTATTAACGTTAATTTTAATAATTTTAATTGAATTCATCAAAGTTCGTTCATCCATTTTTAATTCTATAGCTTCTTTAATATTTAATTAGTACTGTAGAGTCAAAGTATAAATAATAAGGAAAATTACAAAATTATTTCTTGACTTATCTTTGGTTACTAATGGTTTTTGTGTAACTGTACAAACATTTAATCAGGACTTTGAAAATAATAAAAAAAAATGCCATGTAAAATACACGGCTAAATTCAAAAATACACTTGACTGTACTGAATAAATTTTCATGTAATTCAAATATTAATTAGTAGCTAATTATGTAGAAAAAGCAAAATGAAGTAATATTAAGCGTCTTATTACAGCTGTCATTTATAGATTTATAAGATTTAGGGCACTTTTTGCAATCTATGGATTGATTAAAGCAGTTATCCCGCAGTCCCTAGCATTGCAGAAATCCATGAGCGACAGTTATCACTTGTCATCAAAAAAAAAGTTATGGATGAAACCGGACATTTTATGCATAATTACAAGTCGTATGTGTTTATGACTACATCAGTAGATTAATTAGTACTATTAAAAGATGTGCCGTGTTCATGCGTCGAAAGTTTAGTCCTGTTTCAGACTAATCAATTTATTAATATTCCCTGAATGTTTGTTGTAATTTTTATCTCCTTTCTTGTAATTAGTAATAATTTATTATAATACTAACCTTGCACAAATTTGTTGTTTGTTTTCAGATTGATTGCTGTAGTTATAGCTTGTTTGTTAACTTCTTATACTTCCTTGTGCTGCTTTCTTATAAGTTTATGTTTTGAAAAAAATGTCACGTCTTGAAGAAACAACATCCAATGACACGATCCCAGGTTCGATTCCCGGATAAAATGAAAGATTTGTGTTTTTTGATTCAGTTAAGATTTCTAATAAATAGCACTCTCTATGGCATCATAATAATCTTCAAACATTTCAGTCTCATTCGATAATGTTGTATTACGAGTAGTAACAAATCACAGTAAAAAGACTACACATAATAGGGGTATCATAGATAAAGTAAAAAATTCAATTTGTAATAATTTTGAATTTTGAATTAGAAAATAAGGTTGCAGTAGTAGTAGATGATAAAATAATATTCATGGGTAAGTAATAGTATAGTATGTTAGTCTACAGCTCATTAGCAAAATGTATAGTGCAATATAGTGCAATTAGGCTAATGATGGTGGTCAAATTATGTAATAAGTCTGCTGCCACTGCCAAGTATGATTATCATAGCAAACACATAAAATGATGATGATGATGATGATGTATGTACAGATAAGTGCTTGCCACAAACTTGTACTAAAACATATTTTATCAAAATTTCAGCATTCAATACAAATGGAATAGTATACGATAACACGCCATGGAGGCCTGGCAGAGATATCGAGACTGAAGAAATAGAGTCAGAGGAAGATGAGCGGAGATTGAAAAATCTTGCTACAAGGATCATGTCGAACGGAGTTGAAGTGTTGGTAAAGGATAAAAATCCTGATGGAAAACCGGAGCAGGTATGTTTGAAAAATCTTTGATGGACTAGTTAAAATTGACCAGGGGACTGTTTTCTGTTACGTTAACGCAGTTGCATGTATCATTATACATTACGTCGTAGAATCTCTGGTAATTCATGCGCACTTGTAAACTATAGTATCAGAAGATCAGTGGCAAGATAGAATCGACCACAAAAGTTATAACATTGAAATCATGTTGTGTAATGAAAAATACAACCGGTGTTAACTTATTAGGAGTGCGTATCTTTTTGTGTAATTAACTAATCTACTGTCAATGACTAAATTAAAAACATGATAGATTGAGATCTTCAAAACTAATTACTGCAAACTTCATTTCATTGTTATTACTATCACTATTATCAATAATTTCATTTTCATCTACGCTTTTTTTTCTCAGCGCAAATTTAAGCTCATTCACGCAAGCACATTGCAACCGCACCACAGCTCATCTTCGGCGTCAAAACAATTACTCTCATCTGCCGTTGCTACTGTCGTCAGTCGTCAGCAAATAAGTGCACTGTTCCCCCTTCATCAACTCATGCAACATAATTACATTATCAAGACCTGTATGACCACATACACATACTTAACAACAGTGGTACATAACAAAAGAAGTGCCATATCTACATTTGAGACCATAGTGTCAGTTGTGACTACTGAATCTCTTACAAATCTATACGATACTGATGTTATACCAGATTTAAAACCAACAAAAGTAAGATTTGGGAACCCGGTAGCAATATTCCTAGTCGATTCCATGTATCCAGGCAGCCAAAGGATCCTAAATGCTAGTTTATATATGCTAGTAACGCTAACTCTACTCAAACTTTTATCTAAAATGTGTTTCCGACTCTTAACTTGAAGTAGCTAGTTTATACCTATCCTTTACTACAATACTTACCAATGAATAAATATAATAAGACGACTATTATTATAATATTCTCCTAATAAAGTGCAAGTATAAACAAGATTTGTATGATTAAGTTTTTGTAGATATTGATAAATATTTCTTAAATTTCAGACAAAATATATGGAAGTAAAAACCATTCAACCATCTGCAGCTGCGACCAACATGTTTATGAGCAGTTACCCTAAGATTGATAAACGTATCGATAGCGAAGAAGATGATAGATTTGAATTAATACAACCTTCTGAAGTCAACAATATTCCTTGCACGAGTTCATGTTCCTGTAGTAATACCAAAACTGAAAGTTTAAAAACAAAGTTTACGGCATCTTCAACCAATTATGGCATAAAGACGACGAAATATGGTGCCACAAAAATAGATTTAAGACCTACAAACAAAGAACCACTTGACAAGAAAACCCAATATGAACCTTACGAATACGAAACTAATTCTCATCTAGCTCCAACTGATAAAGTGGTTGAAAAATATACTGAAGTCATTAACGATTATTCAGCTGAAAAGGACTCGAATTCAGTGGAAGAGAGTGAATTATTAACGAATGAACAAGCTCCAGTACCTGCAAAAACAAATAAAGTAAATATAAAGAATCCCGAAAAAACCAAACCCGAAAAGCCACAGAAGCCCAACAAAAATAAATTTGTGGTTGCTGATCTTTTAAAATTAGGTAGTCTAGGAATAAAGGGCTTGTCACAATTAGCACCAGTTATTGAAAAGATGACTGGTGGCTTCATAAAACGGCAAGATACTGTGAATAAAACTATTCCTACAACTGTTAAACCGGCTGTCAAATTAACTGCCTATAGTGCAAATAAAAGGGTAGATAGTGACATGGAAGCCAAACATAATACTTTTCCAATCTATATTCCAGTGGATGAGATGGAAACATCTGAATCTCAGTTAGTGTTTACTAATGCTACATTGCATCAAAATTTAGCTTGGGCTGCGGAACATAAGCAGCCAAAGGCTCACATTGTCCCTCCTAAAATGATTCATGAAAGTCCACTTGTCAATGGCGGTATACCTATTAGTCCTGGTGAAATTATTACTGCGAATTCTGACGTTATTGTTGGTAAACCAGCTGTTGGCGGACCACTCACTTTAGCTGCTAGTGGAATTAAGTTACAAAACTCTGTAAACCCACCTCCTATAGACAGCTTTATTGCAGCTAACGAACAATATTATGCTCAAGAAAAACCACTTAACGACCAACAAATAGTGCCTACTAAAGTAGACGATTCCTTTGACTTAAGACCGCCTGAACCGCCCAAGCCTAAAGTAAAACCAAACAGACCCATGCCTAGACCAGGATCATCATTTAACATGCAGAATTTACCACCTAATGATCAATATCCTTACCGAATGCCTTCAAGTATACATGACCATTTAATGAATACTGAGAAAGTTAAAACCACGGGCACAGTATTAGGCAATCATGGTCGTCCAGCATTTCTAGATTACATTCCGTCATTAGCTAAACCTGGAAGTGCCTCTGTACAGCATCACATAGACTTTACACCTGTTAATGAACCTGATACGGAGGAAAATATAGAAGATAACAGCCCTAGCTCCTCAGAAATAGTAAATACGCAAATAACAACTGATGATGAATACACGGTAACCGGTAATACAGACTCAAGTAAACCATTCTTAGTTGATATTCAACCATCAAGAGTGGCTAACGTTTTAATTCCTCACGGTAGTAGTACAGCGTTAGTATTTGCTGGATCTTCAGAACCTCATAAAACTGGTGACTATATCGATGATCCACTGCCTTATCCTGAGCCTGGATATTTTGGTAGTTTCAGCATTGATGCACCGCAAATGACAAATGTACATAACGTAGCACCAAATAATAATAAACAGTTTATGGGAAAGCCAAGTGTTCATTCTAATCAGGAAACATACAAACCAAAACAACCTCCTTATAAAGACCAGCCTGTAAGAAATGATATTAAAAATAAATGGAGGGATAATAAACGACCTACTGATTACAATAAGATTCCTCCTCCTACTAGTAATCAAGAGACACATGTGCAAGTAGGCCCGCAAATAACTGTTTATGATCCTAATGTATACACACCAAATAATGGCGACTTCGACAAATACAACCAAAATAGAGGTAAGGATAAAATCAAAGATGGAAAAGATATTATTGACAAGGAATATGAAAATTACCTAGCTGTACCACCACCACCACCACAAACCCCAAAACAATACTACACTAAAGATATTTATGATAACAGCAAACCCTACAGCCAAAGACCTATAGTGCATACAAAACCAGTACAAGATATGAAAGTATTTTTGAACATTCAACATCCAGTACCTGATCAATTACCACCTAAAGTTACTTCCGAGATTTATTTCGCATCTCAGATGACAAGTAATAAACCTACACCTACTTATACAATTAGAATGCCTCCAGCATCACACAACAATTATAATCATCCAACACAGCCTAGTCATGCGCAACCACCGCAATCAATAAATGTTGGTCAAAATGGTCCGATACATAATTCATTTACTGTAATATCATCTCCAAATGTAGCTAATAAATCTTCGACAGCACACGAGAGCAACTACAAGAATACATACACTGTTACTTTAAATACAGCTACAAACGTTGCTAGTAACAACAATGAAGCAGGGCAAGTTATTGGATCTAGTGTACCAGTACCAATTGGTACTCCCACTAATATTGGTCCACTTAATGCAGATATTCCAATCGGAACTAACTTTGCTATCACAGTTGAAGATAATACAACACCACTAGAGACTTATAACTTACAGAAAGGAAGTCAGCGCCCGTCTATAGTTTATAATCAATATGGACAAGTGGCACATAGAACAACAGTACCACAAGTACCGGTTGGCGACAACAGGTGGAATAAGAGTTCAACTGATGTAACTCAAACTACTAATCATTATAATCAAAATTATGGCGATAAAGTGGTAAAAGGCACTGAAAACCCATCTATACCACCTTCTCAGAATAGTCACGCAAATTTCCCTATGATTAATGAGTATTCGACTCCTTCTAGTGATAATCAAGATGTTAAGCCAGTTACTGAAATTTCAGATAGTATAAAATCAGAAGATGTTAGGAGACCTGCTAAGCTTATACCTAATATTCCAACAAACTCTCATGGATGGTATTCTAGTGTTTTGAATGAAAACGGTATCAATAATATTAAAGTTGAAGCAACAACTCGCAAAATAATACCTTTACTTCATGATTACAATGATAGGCATAAATCACCTCAGTTTGGACAAAAAATTGCTACTGTTGGGAAACCTCCTACCGACATTTGGGCACATAATGTACCATCAGGTTTCAGCATTGGCAAGCCTTTTACAAAGCCTCAGTCTGTAGAGACAAAATTATCTACCTCCCCACCGTTTACATCTAAGCCTTTTAATATTAATTACATACCTTCCAACTTTGGTGCTATGAAACAACCTGCTTATGATATTCCTATTCGAGACAATAGCGATGAAACTACTACAACTAAAGCAAAACAGACTGTAGATGAGATTAAACCAGTGTATGAAAACTCTGAAGAAGTATATGATGGAGAAGAACAATTTGAAAGTGCTGGTGATATGGAAGGTGAAGTTAGCTCCGAGTCTATGAAAGTACCTGTAGTTAGTGCATCAAATGAACTCGAAAACATTCCTAAATCTTCAACTGAGATGACTTTATTGCAAGATGAAAATATTGAGTCCTCTCAACCTGCTCACAAAGATGAAAGTAATAACAAAGTACTTGTAGATTTTAATCCAGGTACACAGACAGAAAAACCATTCAGCACTTTCAACAAGACAACCTACCAGTCAAATACTATAAGACCAGTCTACGAACAACCTAAAAATCCATATATGAAACCACGGCCATTTACAGTCAACACAGGGACTGTACTTGATCATCAATTACAACAACCTCACTGGCAGATTAATCATATGTTAGAAAATACCAGCAATGTCTCATATGAAGACAATATTGATTTAAATATTGGCGAGGAAATGGAAAAACCATACTCCGCGAAACCTTTCTCAACATTAAGACCTGTTTACACTACGGAATCTGAACTTAAATATAAAAAACCTCTGAGACCTGTATTTATAAATCGACCAAACAATACACGTGTACACAATGAATCAATTATAACTTCAACGGTGCACATAGAAGATAAGAAACCATTAATAGTAGAACAGGCCCCAGAAAAGTCAACATTACCTACATTTACATTATCAAATTTGGAGCTTAATCGTTCATCGAGTGAAATCATTGATTTGTCACCGCCACCACCAACAATGGACTTTAGTTTCAAACCATCAACAAATGATGAAATGATTATGGGAATGAGCCCACCACCACCCAGAACTCCACCTGGTATCAGAATACCAACTAGAATACCTTTAACCCCAAGACCTCTTAATCCTCCTCGAACGCCACCTTCATATAGAACGAAACCACCAAGACCTTTGCCTCCAAGAGTAACAACACAAAGACCTTTAAGAAAACCAATCGTCAGAGATGAAATTTCTACTTACAGACCTACTTTTGATATCGTAAAGGCAATCAGAAGACCGACTTTCAACCGCGACCAGCCTTCATCACAACTGTTACCTCCACCTAAAGATTTACCGTCAAGAGTTGTTAATCCTATTAATGAATTACCAGCTCCAACTGTCAGTATATCGGCAGTGCCTAACATAGTTTTCCCCACACCTATATCATCTGGATGGCTAACATCATCTGGAATTGATTTCTCCTCTAGTTTCAACTTTGGTCCTACGGCTATACAATTCCCAGAAGCATCACCACCATCAAGAATGCCAGAGTTTAATGAAGGTTCCTCTTCAGAAAACTATTACTCGTATGAAGCTGAGTCATCTTCTGAAAATGATAATGAACCCCACTCAGAAAAACCTGCAACAGAGGATAGAATTACTGTATCCAAGGAACCTAGTACAGAAGTCAGTACTACTCTAAGCACTACTGCTAAAGTGTCACCTATCACAGAATCATATGATTCTGCTCAAGAATCTAGCCAGGAATTTACAAGTTACGAAGAAGCTACAACTGACAAAGTGAAAGTAATACCAATAGGTAATAGCAATAGGACTCGAAAACCTTATCCGATCCGGGCCGAAGAAAAGAAAAATAGTACTAATAAATTTAAATTACCACCTAAAGTGACACCGCTACTGAAACCTACTAAAACTTTATCTCGACCAGAAATTTTGTATCCTACAAGACAATTATCCACTAACAAGATCATACGACCATTTTCGAAATCTCCTGTTATAACATCAAGTATTATTGAGAGTTCCGAACAAGCCGTCGACGAGAGCTTTGTAAAACCAACAGAGGTGCTTAAAGAAAGTATTATACCAACTGTATCACAAGTCAAAATTACAAGTATAGAAGAACCAGAACTACCAATTGTACCCACTTTGAGCATTGAAGAAACATCTAAAGTACAGCCAACACACCACGCAGGTAATGAAGTCAAGATATCAGATGAAATCATACCAACTAAGACTGAATTTAGAACAACCGTGGTTACTCTTATCAAGACGTTATCTGAACCACCGAAAACAATTTCCAGTATTGGTTATGTAAACTTAACGCATACTTTAACTGTCACACACACTAAGACAAGCTTAATCAGTCAATCAGAAGGAGCTGTGACACAGACTTTAGTATTGACAAACACTCAGACATCTACAATAGTTGACGTCGTAACAGAAGTATATACACAAGTGCAGCCAACAACTATAATAGAGACAGTGACGAAACACATACCTATACCTCAAGTACAACCAACATCTGTGCAAGAAGTTCTTCCAAAGACCAAACAACCTTTGGACGATATAACGATGTCATCTGAAGAAAACGAAAATCTTATTGTGAGAGATAATGAGACTACAGACAATATAATTCAAAAGATTGAAAATGAAGTTGAGAATGAGACAGATAATGATACGTTCTTTGTTGTAATGAATAAATCACAGAACGGTGGGCAGGCTTCACCAGTGACGACTGACATCGAGACTGGTGATTATGACGTCACGAGAAATGAACAGGTTAATAATAATGGAGTATCACAGGTTTTATTTGGAGAGATATTATTAGCTGGAACACCATATTTAGAGACTACAAATGTTAATCCTAATGGTAAGTTTATTATCATTAATATTGTCCAGTCTTAATTAAGGATAATGTCAAATATTTAGCATGTCTTTTATAATATACAATCATTTCTAGCTGGATATAGAAAAGAATGTCAACCAGACTGTAAGGCGTCTAGGAATGAACGGTGTCAGAGAATAGATGGCATTATGAAGTGCATTTGCAGACCAGGGTTTGCCAGAATGTTCCCTGATAGACCTTGTAAACGTAAGTATAACTTTAATACTCTTTAGCATTGATGTTTTACTACGCCAATAATAGTTATTATAATAAATCATATTCTTCAATACAGAGAAGAATAGAGTCACAATATTTTATTTTATGAGTAAATGGTACCTGCATCTCAATATGTCAAGATTATCAGCAAGTACGGACATCAAATATATTTGTATTTTTTTGCATTCAATTATAAGTAAAACAGGACTGTTATGCTACTACAGGTTAAAACTAATCTATCAAGGGTAAGAGAAAAAAAACTACAATCACCTTTTTACAAAGAATATATTATATTATTCATTTGTATTATAATCCCATTTCACTCCGCGATGTATAATATGATTATTTAATTGCAATTTCACAATAGCTTTTTATATTTTCAGCAACTTACACGTACTCCGTGAAATTAGCACTGGGATCTCAAGGCAACGAGCGTCTCGAATACCACCAGAATTTATCAGACAACTCAAGCAAGCAATACCATGCTTTAGCTGTGGCTACTCACGAAGGTATCAACAGAATGGTGATGCAGTCAGACCTTAGGGATGTGTACCATGGAGTTCATATCACCGGTTTCCATCCAGTTGAAATGAAGACAGCTGTTGGAGACACGTATCGTGGTGTTATGAATGAGTTTTATGTGCAGGTACTACTTTTTTAACATTTTTACTTGACTTCGACAGTCGTCAGAAAAATTGAAATAGTACCTACTGAAAAGTTAGTAAAGATAAATTAAATTTTGAAAAATTATGTATTTGTCAAAATTTAGTTACAAGACAAAAATAACATGGGAATAAAGAGCATAAGCAACGTTTCAGTATTTTTAGTAAAGTTCTCTGGGGTTTTGTAGGTACACTCTAATTATCAGAAAACTAGCTTCCTAGCGGTTTCACTCGCGTCTTTAGTTACTGCTCTGCTCCCGTCGCTAGTAGCGTGATGTTACATAGCCTATAACTTTCCTCAATAACTTGGCTATCATACGCAAAAAGAATTATTCAAATCCGACTGATACCTATTTCCATAGAATAGCGCGTTCAAAGAAAGAAACAAACACACAAACTCTTCTTTATATATTAGTATAGATTACGCGTCTAGTTTGTAATATTTCTATCTTATAAGCCTTGCGAGTTTTGTATTGAAAGGTGCCACAGACTATTTACTGCCTATCAGGCTACTCGACCAACATTAACAACTTTATTGTTTTCTGTATTCCCGATGATAAACTTGCAGTACAAAAGATTTTCATTCTACAGTAGCCAAATCAACAATTTCAAATAATACTTCTAAAAACAGCTTGCTAAAATGAAAGGGAAAATAATTCATAAATTCTTTTTTTTTGGTATTATGAAACTGCAAGGTCTACTTCAAATAGTTCTATCATGAAAGAAACGTCAAAACCACCTCTCTTATTTCAGCTCTCAGACAATGCTCATGAAAGCAGACTCAAAGAGGTGATAGAGAAGTACTTAAGGAACAATAACTATAGCCTTGGCGGCACTGAAGTGCATGCTGCTAGTGAGCTGATGGAGAAACTGGATGTCAGCGGTATGTGGCTACTGATGATAAGCGTCGACAAAAGTGTACTCCATTAAGTTTCAGAGTATTTGCAAAATCTTTACCGTTAAATTTAAATGAATGATTCGATTGCTACCTTGGACAAAATATTACATTACCTATTACGATTTTGACATGATTTTTAATGTCTTTAACTTTAGGTATAAAAGTTTTTCGCTAATCCATACATCCATATTTCCCATTTCCATATTAGTATGGCTGATGCCTTAACCTTCCAATTTAGATCTGACCAGATCGTCTCTTAACGTTTATTAGATCTGTCTCTTTCGCTACGTTTATCCACAGTCCACCTGTCAGATACATCAAGCGGTAAACGTGCATTTACCACTAATACTGTTACGACATAAATGCGCAACTCCGGATAGGTAGTGTTGTAAGGTGTTAATGTAATAAAGCTGCCGTTAATTAGCTGGCGTGCGCTAAATGATGCTAATCAACAATTACATTATTCAAATGCAGATTAACAATAATTTCCATTAGACTTATGTCTATTTAGTTGTCAGAATGTCAGTTAATTTCGAAATAATAATATTAATTACATTTGTTTATTTAAGTAACTATTACTCTTGTTTGTTAGTAATAAAAACCTTATCACACTACTTAAACTATGACATGGAGGCGCACTCAATTCACCGCCTTATCATTTCATGAGAGATGGCGCTGCAGTGGCCAAATGTACTTACAATCTAGCCGCCTAATATAAATTCTTAAATAATCTGCAAAATTTATGATCTTTCGAAATGGGATAAGTACTAATGTGATCCCTTTACCTACCTACCTTCATTCTTAGTTCACCTTTGATTCTTGCTCTATAGGAAAATATATAATAGCGAGGAAACCTTTCCTAAAAAAGTCAGAATTTGCAATCCGCTGTGTTTAAGCATAGAGATCAATGGTCATCCTTCTCTTCTCTCCGGAGATCAATAGTGGCCTTTTCTATCAAAAGAGGTCATTCCTTTGCAAAAGAAATATATGTAATACCCGTACCTTAAACAAATATCCTCTTTATGTTATTGTAATTTCTAAAATTAATTTAAATAACGTCACGTTTCAGATTTTGATGAGTGCGTGAGTGGTAATTTCCACGATTGTTCGGAATACGCGCAGTGCTTCAACCTGCGTGGTACTTACACGTGTAGCTGCCTTGAAGGCTTCGCTGATCTCAGTGTCAACACGCTGTATCCAGGCAGGATATGTTCTGGTAAGACGTTTATACTGCAGCATGATATAATTTCATATATTTCCATTAATACGAGATTTGACATAGTAAAGTGGAGAAGGAGTGTATGAAGGTAAAATTAGAACAATAATAAAAAAGAAAAATAATAAACTAGTAAATAATAGAAAGGAAACTTTAATAATCTTCAGACTTAAAACATTTTATTATCTCGTTAGTGCAGCGGAAATGCGTGATACGTAATAAAACATTATTTGATTGATAAATTTTATGTTCCAAGTCTTGGTGTACTTTCTGTACATTAATTAATACATGTTTATAAACTGTGCCACAGCGCTTGTTCTCTAGTACAGGAGTTGTCTTAAATGCTGCTCATTCTTAGTCTAAAAATTAATATAATATTTATCTCGCTAATGTATTCTAATAAGAAAATAGTTCCACTTTTGTATTAAAACAACATTATGACCTGAACTTAGGTATTAACACTGTTCAATCTGGTAAGTCCACTAGCAGAAGCTACTACATCCCATTTACTGTTGCAGCTGAACCGGTAGGCTGCGAGCGGTGCAACTACCACGGTGCCTGTTACTCTCGAGATGACAGAAGAGTGCTGTGTGAGTGCTTCCAGTGGTACGCGGGCAGTGCTTGTCAAATTAATTTGAAGGGTGAGTTATAACGACCTATAAAACGATTCCGTTATTGTATTTTTGCCCGACCGCCGAAGTCAAAGCCGAAGTGTTTGTATGTATCTATGTTAAGTCGAAATGACTCAGTAAATTAGGTACCCGCCTCGTGAATACGAGGTAGTTCGGATACGGGCAAGAACCAATGTGATTTTTTAAATCATATGTACTTTCTAAATTTATCTTGGACATTTCTGACTGACGGCTAAGGAAAACATCGTGAGGAAATCTGGACTTAAAAGTCTGAAATTGTTAATCCGCCTTGAGCAAGCGTGGTGATTAATGCTCATGCCTTCTCTATATGAGAAGAGGCCTTTGCCCTGTACTGGAACTGTAAACAAGCTGGGTATTATGTATATATGTATGTATGTCTTTTTCTTTAGCACGCTCAGCCTAAATTATTTAATTTAATGGGTTTTAACATATGAGGAGTCTTTAGATTCGTATTAATTGAGGGAGTGATATAGGGTATACATATGTAACGTAGCGTCAGCACGAAAATAAAAAGATTTCTTCTCTTCTCTTTTGTGTAAAAAAAATATATTTTGCTTGTTTATACATTATACATCTACTACATTAATTTGAATTACCAAAAGATATCTTATAATTTATTTTTACGTATAAATGAAAATAAAATCGATCCTTACCTTTGTCTTTTCCATAATTAGTATTTGTTTAGTTTAAATATTTTTCGGACGATTCGACACCTCAAAGTTTGAAATGGTATGTTTGATACGAAGATTAATATTTTGCGGATGATTCGACACCTAAGGATTTAAAAGGGTGACGATTCATCCGAGGATGAAATATTTTGCGGTGATTTCAACTAAGTCTAAATTGTTACCTCCATTTAGAATACTTGAAATTCTTTTTATGATTATGATTTACTTGAAGTAAATCGACGTTACCTATTTAATTACAAGTTCTTTTACCTCAATTTCTTAATGGATCTAGAAGGATCTATTTATTAACTCTCCAGTTGATTATTTAAATCTCTGAGCACTGTAATTTTATTAAGGTTGTAGATAACAATGTTAGAAAAGTTACACCCTTACTGAACGTCAACGCGGACGGAGTCGCGGGCATAGCTAGTTTAATTATACCTATATTCTTGTTATTCATTTCCAGTCGTGCTAATCTCGTTGGTAGTATGCGGTGCCTTGCTATCGGCAGTGTTAGCAGTGTGTGCAGTACTGGCATGCTCGCGACGCGCCCGCAGGCCGCCTCACCCGCAGCGGTCCATCGTGGCCTGTATACAGGGCATGCCGAGTTTGCATCAGGTTTGTAACATAGATTATACATTAAGCCTTATTGTGGCGAGGTCCATCGTATAAGTCGACTAAAGATGTTAAGTTGGTGCTATTGGGACGGCTGTGGAGCGTGTGTGAATCGCATTCATGAACAGATTTGAAGCGATCATGCGTAAGCGAACCTCTTCGCTGTAGTAGCGGGTACGTGGTAGTCTAAATAGGCTCCTGAGTGTCATTATATAATATAAAATTGTCATTACGGGCAAATATGACAGCCCCATAATGAAAAACCTATGTAATTTAAGCTTCATGTACCTAATAACACAGCAAATAAGTTCTTTTGTATACTAACTAATATGAATACTGTCTGAAATAAAGTATGGTTTAATATATTATTATAATTATAAAAATACTCACATACTTTAAATATATCGTTAGATGACGAAATGTGAATGTAATGTCGTATTCCTCTTGAGAGAACAGTCCCCACTGTTGATGATAATTATATAGGTAGCGCCTAGCTATATTTCTCTTAGGAAAATTCGGGGGTTGTCCAACTTTAGAAGGATCTTCACCTTAAAGAAGGCCATTGTTATTGTAACAGCACACAATATGTTTCATGAACAATATTTTTTCGTTTTGATGTAGATTTTGTTCAGTCCTCGAAGGAAGTCTGTCTGTCCTTTATAGATTACCAAACCATTCTCTATGCCTACCTCACACCTATATACTGACTTTTAAAATGTTTTCAGGGTGCAATACCGAAACAGAGAGCTGACCGCCGAGCTTTGATCAGTGAGAGAGGAGAGTCAGGAGACGCATCTAGTTTACAAAATGCTTCTTTACCTTATATACCGGCAAAGGTAAAGATAATCCTACCTAAGATTTTTTTGTAACTTAATAAACAAAATATTGTCTTTTGGGTATTCAGTAGTATTGATACGATGTTTACATGACCGAGAAATAGCTTAATAGTGATATGGCAGACTAAGCCAATTCAAATTCTCAAACAGAGAAGTTAAAATTGAATATACTAAACAAAGCAGAGAAAGAACCAAATCACTCTATAAGAAAACTTCTCATCTCTCTCCTACATCCTTCGTCTTTTTTGGAGTATGAAAAACCGTTTTAATTGTAGCAGTAAATGGGGGTAAATAAGGAGGTTCAGTACCTACAGTAGGATGTATTTAAGGCTCTTTGAAATACAGTTGAGTCATTTATAACAAATATTATGTAGTTGTAAATTACGCTTCAAAAATTAAAAAAAAAAGTAATGTAATTATTTATTACAATTGTGTCTTCTAAATTCCAGCAACACAGATCATCTACAAGTAAGAAATGCGTAATGTCAGATCCTCCTGCTCATGACCCACCTCCGCCTCCTCCGGCCCCCGCTGTCATGATCCCGAGGGCTAGGCTACATCCACACCATGGCGACAGGTTAGTATATTTGTCTACTATAGTAATTGCACTTTGCCTAATGATAAGCTACCAATGGAGTCGGTCTGATAGTTAACATTGAGGTCAAGAAGCGATGAATATCATTCAAATTTAATCATGCCCACAATTGCTTATTGCTCTACTAAAGATAACTACATAATTGCGTTTCAAAAACAAGAAATATAAGTCTTCATTTAATTCCTTGTCTTTGTTTAAATAATCTTGTAATTTATGTCATGCACTTATGTCGTTTCTTAAGAGCACAAAACTGGTAGTACGGTAACCCGGTACAGTTGTTTTGTTTTTCATTGTAATAAATTTCTAATTTTGATTAATAACTCTTTATAGTCGTGAAAATATATCAAGAAAACGAAGTCTAGAACTGTGCAGTGAAGCAAAGTTGATCAGCTACTTGGAGTCAGGAGCAACAAATACTAATGATGAGGTTAGTTGTATGTACCTATCAAAAATGTAACCAGAACCTCATGTATACGACACAAATTCAAGCGGCCAGTTTTACACCATACAGTTTTCACCAGACTTCTCAGTTACCCTGTTGGTTTCTATTCGATTCCATTGGCACCGCATTGTTTTCTAATTTATTAGCATTGTAAGAGGTAAGTCGTATGCTTATTTTTACCACCTAACGTGTCTAAAAAGGCTGCTGATTTAACTAGGTTTAAAAGATACTTATATGTAAGTTTTTGTTTTATAAAATAAATATTCTAATTTCAGATGAGAAGAAAACATAGTTTGGAGTCTTCATACAGTGCAAATAAAGACAGACATAATAAACAAGGTATTGGAGATTCGTTACAGTTTCTTGGATTAGACTATGTTATCCCCAGTTCAGAATATGAAACCACCTTCTCTTTTTGTGGGTGTCGTAAGAGGTGAATAAGAAAATTCCAGAAAACGATCAGCAGCGTAGCCTGCATTGGTATTATTTTACTGATCACAAATCTATCTGTCAAGCGAGAGATTCTAGTAAACTGCTTTCTTTAGAAAAGGCTTGTCTTGCATAAATATATCATCAGACTCATACAGTAAAAGGTTTATTCGGTATTATTATAAAGAGCAAAATCAGATTCAAAACGTCAAATTAAGCTATTTTAAGCATTACTAATCCAAACTAATCCTGGCCTAGTTTGCAATGCCCTCATTATAGCTTTTCAATCTTCAATTCTAGGAGCACTAGTATCAGCAGGATTCAAAGTATCTACCACCATCAGACCTGATGAAGCGCTGATGAAGTCAGATCGTGATGACGTGTCCTCAGTCAACAAGGGAGATCTGGAGGCGGAGTTGTCGCATTTTGATACACTGCGGCAAGCTTACAGGTAATGTGGAGGAGAGGAGAGGATATGGACGATGAACATTGTCTACATAAAAAATTGTATGGCTTGTGGCCTGACGCACTCCTGGATGAGTGAATATCTTTTGATAGAAACGATGATGATGGTGATGTTCTCGACAATGATTATTCGCATGTTTTATCATACTTTTGATCATTCGAAGTTCTAATGATACTGATTTTGTTTTAAATGTTCTAGTCAAGAAGATTTATCAGAATGGACCGACGCTGAAAGAAGACTTGGAGAACTGTAAGTGAAGATAGTTTTATACATTTATAACCATACGGGAATTAACGCGATCATGCATTAGGTATTTACATACCTTATTTTGCTTGACGTTTCGACCAGGTTACACCGGCCGTGGTCACAAGCAGACTTATAACTTATATATATAGGTGTAACCTGGTCGAAAAGTCAAGCAAAATAAGGTATGTAAATACCTAATGCATGATCGCGTTAATTCCCGTATGATTATAAATATATATCATGCAACGCGAAAGTTTAAAAGTAAATATAGTTTTATACATTTCTACATACTCAAATGTTTCTTATTATGATATGATTACGAATCGTTGTCACCCTGGACTTTTATTTTCTATACTATAAGTATAAGCCAGAAGACATTCTTTAGCCAATGAAAACTATAACAAACTTTTTGTGTGGTTTAGAAGAAGTCAGCAAAAACATCTATTTTGTTTTGTAGTATTTAGAGATATATATTGTGTAACATGTTGTATTGTCCATAGAACTCTGTCGGAGGCTAGATCAGTGGGTGGTACACTACCAGCTAGCACTGGGAGAGCTGCTTCATCCACACGTCTCACGCACCAGGTATACTTTCAGATCATTAGGCTATTTTACCACAGAAGCGAAGCGAGGCAGAGCAAATAAACGCGGAAAAATTAACCTATAGCGTTTGTCCACTGGAGCGGCGCGGAGATTTTATTCTATTGGTTAATATTTTTTTATCTGCTACGCAGCTTCACTCCGCTTCTTAACCTTTTGTTGTATCCTCTTGGATCTCTTTGGAATCTTCTTTTGTTTAATCTTGAACCTCATACTTTTAGTAATCGAGCCCTAATTATATTATTAGGTATATACCTCAACTTTCATGGCTTCGCTTGAAATGTTAATAAAAAGTAGATTACGTTATAGGGTTTTCGAATATTGGAGAAGTATGTTGACATGTTCAAATAACTATCTCAAGTATTTTATACCCATTTCAAGCTAGCTAGCTAGTACTTTTGCACGTCCCCGCAATAGACAAAACTTTGCATATCGGCTATTTCGATGTTGTAATAGCTCTCTCTTTGCTTTTAATTTAATTTTTAAATGTAGAATTATGCTTGGTTCAAAGAAGTCAAATCGATTTGGGGTCTTTTTACTTCAAAAAGGTTTGATCATTGGCTTTACACTGCTCTTGAACCATCCACCTGACGCAAGCTCTTAAAGTTTTATACAAATTTATAATAATAATAACTACAATTTTTATATTAATAATACATATCTGTTATATTTCAAAAAATAAATAACCAAGATTCACATTTTTGAGAAGTTTAATGTCGCGGGTGGTTTCAGCGGTATCACTGATATACCTGTTAATTTCTTAAGTACATGCCGAAGAATTAATTAATTATCTTTGCATATGAGTATCATGAGATTTTGCAAACATTAATACGACAAACTCTTATACATCATGATAGCCGATGTGCACAATGTAAGTAGCAGTAGCTGTCGTAGCTATAATCACAATTTGCACGCTTGTAGGAGGCCAACACAATGGCAGAGCGTGATCTCGGCTCCACCTTCCTGCTGCCGCACGTGCACCTCTACAAACCGGACCTTGTGCGTATCTCACCAACTATCACCGCTTTATTTAACACTTATAGTATAACAGCACGCAGACAGTAGGGTATTTGGCTATTTTAGATGAGACTATATATGTATAATTATGTGATTACGGACCTGCCTTTTTAACACGGTTGAAGCCTGTGATATAATCGTAGTGTGTATTGTTGGGTTTTTATTAGATCTATGTTTGATTGGTGGTTTTTTGGAATTTTCTAACGCTGTTTTTTTTTGAAAGATGTGCCATTTAATAGTACCTACTTTAGTGGGTGTTAATATATAATAACCTGTCAATTGCAATATTAGTCTTAAGTTAAAATGTGTAATGTTATAGTTAAAACAATTAGTACCTTTTCAGTCTGTGATCTTTATAATTTTTGAATATAAATATTACGAATTATATCGCAACTGTTTATTTTCCTAATAACCACTTTTCTACATGTCGGTACCAACAAAATTATAATCCCCTAAGGTGTTGATATGAAACCAAACCCATTGTTTCAAACAGTGGTGCGACATAACCCATTCAAATAGTACCTTAGGCCACTCGCACCGCTCTAACATTATGGTGCGATGTGACCCATTCAAAAGGAGCTATTAGGCAAGTCGCACCGCGGTGCGAGTCGCGAGCGGTGCGAGATGCCTAAACACCCCTTTAGTAATACCTGCTGCTATATCCACCTAGATATGATATTGTGTCCAATATAAAGTTATGATATTGGCAAACAATATTTTTTATATACTAGCAATTTTTTTTACTGTTTTTGTTGAAAATATATTTTTAATGTTTTAGTTCGTGCCTCTGACTAGTATAAATAATATAGTTTAGAAACTGTTATATCGTTATAAAAAAGTATTAATTAGGTTTTCTTTTTCTTTTTCAGACCAGTGACGTGTCAGAATTCGACTCCCTGTGAGAGCACTCAGAATAAAGTCATACATATTTTTACGAGTATTACTTCTGCTAATTGACTTCATTTAGTACTACCTACCTACATAATTAAAACCCTTTTGTTTGTAAAAATAAATAAGCCACTTTTTCACTTAAACAACTTCAATTGATAAAAAATAGTCGAATCAATTTTATTCTATGTTATTTTTCAATTATTTTTAGTCATAATTATTTTTGACAAAATTGAT
This sequence comes from Parascotia fuliginaria, assembly GCA_963082885.1. Lineage (NCBI taxonomy): Eukaryota > Metazoa > Arthropoda > Insecta > Lepidoptera > Erebidae > Parascotia > Parascotia fuliginaria. The sequence goes on along the minus strand of OY720196.1, from coordinate 4,094,303 downwards.
AAATTGATCAAAGATTTTTGTATTTATTTTTGTTAGCAAAAAAGGGTCACGAGGCGTTATTTTTACCACCAAAGTAAAGACTTACCTAATTTATTAACTTATTTATTCTATTTAAATGTTGAAATAATTGCTTATTTTTCATTTTTTGTTAATTTTCATATTTTCAGTTTTGTTTACGATTGAAATTATTTTTAAAAATGCCATAGTAAATGTAAGCATTTTTAGATGTTAAGATAAAAAAAAATGAAAATAATTTGAATGAGAAATCTTAATTGCAGATAGGTTATTTTTAGAAAAGATTTCTAATTTGAAGAATTTTCATTTAACTTACAAAAATAAATTATGCAACACAAAGTGCCAACTTGCTATTTTAGACCACGTGTTATATCATGCTCTTAATTTTTTTATTGTTTTGAATATGTACAAACAATTCTAAATTGAATTATTGTATTTATACAATAAATTTAAAGTAAAATATTGTGTCATTAAAATAATTATTATTAAACGCAACTAAAATTAAATGATGTACTTATTTATTCTATTATATTCGAAAAAGTAAATCAATCAGTCATCAATCAAAGTTTCAAAATATACTATTACATATCGTACAAAAGTATATTAAATTCATATTAAAAAAAACATTACGCAACTGTATCAGAAAAATAAAGGCATGATGTAAATTAAAAATGGATTAATATCACAATACAATTTTGATACTTGAGACTCGTATTATATCTACTTGTAACTCGTATCGTTAACCGGTCGAAATTGATAGTGCTACTAGGTCAATATAATGAGTTAGCATATACTATATGACACTCTGTTCAATTTTACCACTGGTAAGGAGGGCTCGCACGTAGTATTTTATTACCTTTTAAAATCTATTTTTAAAAGCAATTCTTGATACTTGATACAGGCAGTTATAATCGTGAGATATCTTTAGTAAAAAAATGTAATAGTAATATCATTTTTTTTTCTAAACATTTTACTCCTGTATGTAGTGAGTAAGTTCTGCTGACCAACAGTGTTTGTATCATTTAAAGAGGATTTTTTTAAACGGCTTATTAGTTAATTTTTACATCCTCGTCAGTCCTACAGTATATAATTTATTCGAGACTTCGATTTACTGAGTCAAATTAACAGTATTATTGGTAGTTTGCTATCAATAAAATACTTACCAGTAAGACCAGAGGTACAAATTTAGAGGCATTATCGTGCTTCTCAAAGCTCAAGATATGGGCAGAGGGTGATCAGTCCGTCCTAACCTTTCTCTTTTGAGTATAGGTATAGTGTATCTGTGCTTCTGCACACACCTTTATAATAAGTCTTATGTAGCCGGCTGTTCATTCAGACTAGGCTCTATTGCCGTAGGTAAGACAGGAACACACTATCATGTTTCGACCACCAATTTATTACTGTACCTAGCTAATGTTTTGTATCGTTTTCGTTAAGGTTTTTATATTCTTTGTTAATAATAAAGTTTAGTTTTACATTTATGTTGTTAGTATTATTTCCAACTCAAAATTATCTACTGCTAAATACTCCTATAACTCCTTGTTTTAAATATCTTGTCCTATACTAATCTCATCCAGTTCTTGCCCAAATTTAGCTAAGACTCCTATGTGCGTTATATGTATAAAAAGAGTTTATATAAGCAACCCCACATCGCACTTCGGAGTGAATTTTCTTGTGATTTTTGTTGTGATTTTTGCTTGAAAAAACGTTTATAGGCAAGTAAGTCTTGTCCCTGAGGCCCTAGATACGTGGCATAGATTTCTATTCTATTCATAGATAAGATTAAAAAATATATGGAATTGACATAAGCTACCGCCAACATTGTCGCCTTCAGAGGCCCTAGACAAGTGGCAAAGATTTCTATTCTATTCATAGAATAGATTAAAAAATGTATGGTATTGACATAAGCTACCGCCAACATTGTCGCCTTCAGAGGCCCTAGACAAGTGGCAAAGATTTCTATTCTATTCATAGAATAGATAAAAAAATGTATGGTATTGACATAAGCTAACGCCAACGCTTATGTCAATCCCATACATTTTTTAATCTATTCTATGAATAGAATAGAAATATTTGACACTTGTCTAGGGCCTCTGGTGACACAAGCAAATTATAGACTACAACTGCTAGGTTAAGAACCTAATTCCTACTTAATCATTTTACTAATTAATAAAACTGGGAACAATATGGATGATGAATAAAACCACAGTATAAATATGAGACATAGCGTTTTTATTTAATATTCAATAATTATTTAATCGATAGAATATTCAGCAATATTACAAATACAACGTGAAACAATTGAACATTGCAACTTAATTCTTTTTTTTTTGAAACTTAATATGACAGTGTAGCAACCGTATTAGACACTAGCTCAAAATCCTTAACATCGATACCTTAAGCACACAGACTTTAAAAAAATTAACTATTATTTATTAATAGTTACATTTAAGCGAACCCTTACGACTAGTCATTAAGGGGACTTCAGAGCCGATATGACAAAACAATTGCATAGAATCAGCTTCGCAGTGTATCAGCTAAGCATTCATTTACGGTTTCCCTTCTCAGTCTCATCCCATAACATGTCTATCAACGATACAACTACATTGTATATCAATTACAAATCATTCTAGCATTTTAAACGTCTTATGACACTTCATTAATTTTACGACATTCAATTTACAATATACTACACTTTATTTATTAGATGATTAAATTTTAAGCTGTAGTATTCGACGTTTAAAATGTCAGAAACGGCTACTCATACAAAACATGTTACATTTAGGTCGAAAACCTACAATACCGTCATAAACATCATATTCTTACGTAGTCAAATATAATAAAGTTGGAAGTGAGCAAGCCCCGTTTAATTTGTCTAAGTTTGATGTAATAGTCTACGACCAACTGTATATACCCATGACGTAATATGACAACACATTAAATATAAGAGTTATCACACTCTGTACTACATTCGTTAATGCTCATGCTACATTTTATACAAGTCTCAGCTACATACAATAATCTTAACCTTAGAAACAATTAAGGAAATAACAATAACAAACTTAAAGTCGATTGTAAAATAACTATGACTTATAAAACAAACGATGGCTACAATAAAATAGATACGACTAAAGTTGTTACTAAATAACCTATCATAGAGTATAGGTAAATCAAAATATATTAAGAAAACTGTAAAAGAATAATTTGAAATCACCCAGAATCTATTCCTTTTCCATCACCTAGCTAAAACGACTATTCGTTCTTTGTTCTTTGATTGCTTGCCTGTGTTCACCTCCCGTCCATCCAGTTGGCCGCAGATATAGCACTTATCCTATATTGTATCTCTACCTACCTACTTACGTAAGAAATTGTGCAAGAATCAAATATGAAGATCCTATTTTTTGCCTATTTTTCAAGTGAACGGAATCTTAGTTTATCAATGATATCAAAATCCTTTCAGATACCTACTTATTTTACTTATAAAATTAAATAAATAAGTTCTAGTCCGATAACATCATGAAGCATGTCTAAAGCTAAGCTATGGGTTATAGGTAAAATAACATGGACCATGTCGACAACGACGGTTCAGTACAAAAGTTGAGTACCAAAATATTCTTCAAAATGTCCGTATCTATGGCCAATGTTGTATCAAACGTTGGCCATACCTACCAATTCATAGAAGACTTAGTTGCGAGAGCTATGTCAGTTTACTTTGCAGATATCACAATAGCTTTGTATAGATAGTCTACAGAGAAGTTTTACTATAGTTTAAAATAGTCGATACTTCAAATCTTTTATAAAAGTCTGAAATTTTCATTACCTCCGGTTTAATTACTTGGGTTAGATTTATTGTTATACGTTTTTTAATTAATGTGGTTTAACTACCAACAGTGATTTCTTATTTTTGGTTCCCATTATTTTCATTAAAGATGTTTAAACTTCAAATATGATTGAACCTTCGTCAAAATTAGTTTCATGAAGTGTAAGTAGTCAAGTGTGTACTTACATGTATTATCACTTTCTATCATACCAATATCAACCAATAACTAATTTTATCATCAGTTCATTGTTAATCACCTGGAAAACAAACTTATAATAGAAAATTAAAATCAGCTTCAGTGCTTCGTTTGCCTAAGCGGTAATTGGCTTACAAAATGCTAGGAACTTTAAAGAAAATTTGTGTATCATGTTTATGTATGTGAAAAATTTTACTTCTTTTCGTCTAGGCTGGATGGAGGCGATTTGACGAGCATTGACAAGGATCTGAAAATAATTGACAACTTAAATTTATGTTTCAAGTATAACATATATGAAATGAAGAAGATACTAGTACATAATTTATAATGTGATTTGAAGTAATTTCCAAATTAAATAAAAACTTTTGCCACTACAGTTAATAGTGATGATGCTTTTTTATTAATTACTACTAAATGACTAGAATCTTCTTCTGTCTCATAGAAAATACATTCTTTCACACATGCCATCAAACTTGTGATATAGAAAGAAACACACTCGATGAACAATAGAAAAGGAATCGACACGATAAAGCAAAATATCATAATGGCAATAATTATAATGATATTATTTGTAAAAACAAAGCAAATAATAATAAACAAAGCAATACAATAAAAAGTAGTGTACCTATTTATCGAGCTTTTCTTGGGAGTGACTTAAACAATAGCAGCTGCAACGATAATATTTTTACATTATTTAGGTACATTTTTTAATATAATTAAGAAAATGTAATAATGATAAAACAAATATCACCGATTTGCAAATGATAAAATAAATTAATAAGCTTGGAAGGTGTGATGAATTGATGATATGAAAAATATAAATAAATGGTTAATAGCAGATACTATCTTAACATAAAAATGTTATTGTAATAATAGAAACTACAATATTAGATATCTTAATGTTAATGAAACTGCAATATTATTACTTACAATAATAATGAAAATGCAAAAAATGCAAAAAGTTAAACATTTATAGGTTTAATATAATTTTAAAACTCAAATTATAGATTACTAGTCCGCTTGATAAGCGTGGTGACCAGACCGACTTCTTCATTTCAGAAGAGGTTAATAATATGTCTAGTAATAGTCCTTTTTAGTCTGACAGATACATTCCACATTGCAGAAATAAACAAATTTTTTCCTTTTTGTTTTTTGTAGTGAAATAAATGTTTACTACTGTAACTTTAAAAAAATTATAAATATCAATTTTATATTTACTATATTTACCTTCTTTGTGCGGGTATAGGCGGTGAAGGTTGTGTGACAGGTGGTAGTGACGCAGGACAGCTTCCTGACAGATGTGGTTGATCATCATCTTCTCTTCGATCTCCTAGAAATATTATTATAATTATTAACATTAGCTCCTGTGGCGATAGGGCTAGAAAGTAGCTCTAAACTCTGTCTGTGGATATCTACTAAGGTTAGTATTAATAGTAATTATAATGAATAAACTATTTTTTGAAATTACATCTGGAATATAATTTTATTGCTTCTTCTACCATGAGATCTAAAAATATGACTTATCAATTACGGTGTAATACATCTTACGACGTCTTCGTGAAAAATGGTGTGAAAATATACCAAAATTAAATAATTTTATTTGATCGAAAAGTGATACAGTTTTGCTGTTACAAAAAATCGTTGTCATATAATTATTTACTGTTTTGTATTGTATCATAAAATTAAATATAATATATATAAAAATAAAATATTTCAGTTTTAGATATAACTTAACTTTTCTATCAAAAGAATCTAGTTTTCAAAATATATTTTGAGTTAGTCAACAGGGATCTGCCTAAAATTAACGAGTACCTCTAACAATAGGAGTATCACCGATGTAGAACGTGGCTGCAGGTGCCTCCACGGTGGCTTCCTTGACTGAACCGTCGCCACTGACGGCACTTAGCGTGTCAGTGCTATCAAACATTATTGTGCGCTCCTTAGCTCTCGGCACTCGCTCCTAAGGATTGTCAAATAATTAGGGATGTATTTATAAGTTCTAGTTGGAGAAGTTGTGGCAATTACATGTTAGGTTTTTCAGTTTAATGATACAGATTCCAAAAAAAATTCTAGAAATAGGATTAATCTTTGTACACACCACTTATCAAATATGTACACATTATGGTTATGAAGGCAATTTAAAAATGAGTAAAATAGTTTTCATGAATAAAATCATAGTACAATATAGCAAGAACATTGTAATTGTCTGATGATTTAAAAGAGTGATCTCTTTCTTGAAAGCTCTTTTCATTAACCTGCCTTTGTCAGTAAATTGGCAGCAGGCAAATTTTCTCTCATCTCCTTGGTTATGATATAAATATCACGCACATGATCTAAATCAAATTAATTTGTCTATTGGTCTTCAATAGTTCTTATTTATTATTTTAAAAAGGTAAAGACTTAATACGTAAGACAAATTGTAATATTTACTATATTTGTATAGCATAGGGTAGACTGCGAGACGAAAAAAATTTTAGAAGGTACTTTTTATATAACGTACCAATTTCTCCGTATCAGAATCTGGTTCCTGCACTTCATAGTCGTGTGAGTAATGTTCGCTGGTAGACTGATGCTCGAGGCTCTCCATTTGAACTGCTGTAATGGGATCCAGGGTATCCAGAGACGAGACCATGGTGTTTGAGCCTGGAGGGGGCACCGCTGTTATCTTTCTGATTAGTATCAAGCTTGGCGGGGTAGCAGTATGTATAAAATATATAAAATATTACAAAAAAAAATATTTTCTCAAAAATAATTATAATACTCCAATATAGTCTCTGAATAAATTTTTACGTGGTTTGCCGATCTGTTTCTAGATGACACTTACTCACTTTGGACCAAAAGCAATAAGAAATAAATTTTGGATTTGCAATTTGATTTTTAGAAATTTTCCTAACCAATATTTTTTGTCTAGTATCTTTATAACGTTGCTTCGAATTATAAATATTGAAAACATATTAAAGTTATTTTTGAGATTTTAATAGAAATTATGTTAACATGTAAAGATAAAAGCGGGCATGAGAGCAAAGCATTTTTCTGTAAAATACAAATTATAATTTTATGTTCATGCTATTAGTATGTGTATGTATATGTAGTTGCTTAAATTCATGAAGAGAAGATTCGTGACCCATAATGGCATTGGCATAGGGTTGAAATTTGTATATTCGACTTTCGTAAATTGCAACAACTTTAGAAAATATAAATGTGTATGTAATAAATCACTCACAAAATTAAACTGTAAATAATAGATGATGCATAATGTTAGATGTTATGTGTGATGGTAGTATGTATATAATTGAGATGTAAGCTTCCAGGCACAGTCGATGTGTGATACGGAGTGCATCGTCATATTTATGCATCGTATAGACATTTTAAGCCGTATTCTAATACAGGTTAGGTTTAAAAATAATTCTTACTGAGCGAAAAAACAGTTCAGTACCTGTTGTGGTCACTGTTAAAACTCGTAGGTATTCTAGTTAGATTTTGCCAATAAATTATTAGTTTTAATACAATTTTATTAGGCCGTTCGGAATTGAATATGTAGTGAAATACAAATTTTTCATCAGCCGAAGTACGAAATAATAGGCTGAGTAAAATAGTTTGTTTTTAATTTAAAAACCTTACCTTTTATCTTACCTTTCAACTTAATCGAGATTTTTGATGCCAATCCATAGTAAGAATTCGTAACTTTTACTTCTGATCAAGTTAAATGCTGTTGTAATAGGCCTTGCTGTATAAATATCAAATTATTGTGGGCCTCTTGCTGCTCCTTTTTGGAGTAGTTACTGTCACTAATTGCGTCAGTATATTTGTTTTGATCAGTTTGAGCTCTCAAAACTGTGCTAGTCAGAAAGTTAAAAAGCTTACCTCCAGAAGTAAGACTGCCTGTCATAGGAGTGTCGACCTCGTAGTTATAGGTGGCGCGGGTAGCATTCGAGCTGGTGGCTTCGAGGCTATCTGTACTTCCGAGCATCAGGTCCGCTCTGGCACCCCTAACATATAAGTGGATGTAGTTCAACAAATAAGATTTAATAATTATTTACAATGCGATTGCACTAGCATAGAAATAGGTCAAATGAGAAATGGTGTGAATGACAAGAGTTGACCATGATAGTTTTCTTGGTTTGAATATTTTACCATAGAATAGAATAGAATATTCTTAATTGTACATCACATATTACAAAATAAATAACAGAGGCCCTAGCCCTTGCCCAGAGGACAAGTGGCATAGATTTTTATTCTATTCATAGAATAGATTACAAAATCTATGAGATGGACATAAGGTAAGGACAATGTCAGCGTTAGCTTACGTCAATTATATATATATTTTTTTAATCTATGCCACTTGTGTAGGCCCTCAGGAAAGAACAACATTAAGTTGGACGATCTTATCGATTAAAGCGATCTCTTCATTATAATCTTTAGTTACGAGTATAAAATAATTTTTATTTATGTTTATTTCATCACATCATCAGTAAGCCTATATATATACTATAGGATGTTGTCGTGAACGCTTATTATAAATTTTCAAAACTTGTATTTTTTTACCTTGAGCTGACATAACCGCTAATTTGTTTTTTAATGAAAAGGAATCGAATAGCAGATACTATGTACATTTAACTCACCTACTAAAACTTCCAGAGGAGCTAAGTTCTTCATCTTGACCACTCCAGGACCCGCTCGCTGGATCTGTAAATTGTTTACCGGACAACGATATCATGCTATGTGCTACCGACTTGACTGAGGAGGGAGATAGTTCACGAACCATGCTGCCCTCCCTAAAAAACTCTAAGTCCCCAGGCTTATCAGATGACATAGTTATCGTTTGTCGTGTGACTGTCACTACTTCTCCTTCTGAATGCCTTTCCATTACAGTCATTAAGCTGTCTAACTCTGATGGCTGGGATGTAATCGAAGAGGACATCTCTGAACCATATGACATTGCACTCTCCTCAATCTGCCTCGGTCTTGCAGGGATATCCACTGCACCCTCACCTTCAGTACTAGTTACTGTCTCTGAAACCTTCTTTCCGTCAACAAATCGCTGTTGAATAACAGTTGTCGTTCTGACAACCTCTACCACACCACCATCAGTAAATGTCCTTGTAACTGTTTGATCTTCCTTAGATTTTTCTTCCTGATCTAATATTTTCATCATCTCCTCACAGTCCCCTGGTATCGATTCTGCTGATCCATCACTAGGAGCAGCGGCGCATACAAATGAAGACGACTTTTTGCATTCTTCAGACACTTCGACACTTGATGTCGAGGTTTCAGGTTGAGGAACTGCCACAAAGAATGCACCCCTATCATCAAATTTCTTTACAGTAATGACTTTAGGAGTTATTTGTTCTAATTTCTGTTCTATAGCCATCTGTTGGTCAATAAACTTTCGTATACTAGCTGAGTCTGTAAGAATTTTGCTGGATGGACTTCCATGGCTACCCACTTTCTGTGAAGGACTGCCACTTTTCTGTCCAGGGCTGCCGCCTTTCTGGGGAGGACTGCTTTCAGAACTACCACTGTATGAGCGCTTTTCCCTTTCCAAAAAGCTTCCGCTTACTTCCTTAGGATCTGCCATAAGTAGTGCTTCTTTTTGCTTAGCAAGAATTTCTGCTTTTAAAGCTTCTAGACACGCAGATTCCAGGCCTTCAAACTCTTTTAAACTTGATATTGAAATATCATCACCTTGGCTCTTGCTTAAAATATATCGTCTCGGTAAAGAACCATTAAGGGAATCTTGAGACGATGATGAGTGCTGCTGATACTGTTCCATTAAAGCTTTTTCTAGATTTTCAAATTCTTGTAATGAACTAATAGAAATATCATCACTTTCTCCTCTTACTCTAAATCTTATTCGAGAGGCTATTTCAGACTCCGAAAGGCTTCCATAAGAGTTTCTAAAGCTACCGTAACTACCTATCGATTCCTTTTGGGAAGTCAGACTTCCAATTCTGCTTGCATCAAAATCAGTCATTTCTTCTTCCTTGATATCTTCTAATGGTACTCTTTCGTAGTCGTATCGCGGATCGCCTTCGAATTGCATTTGGATCCAACGTCTGCCTGCTTCTATTTCTGCTAATTCTTGAGCTTGAAGTTTCTTCTGTTCTAGTTCGCATTGCAGTAATTCATCGTCAGATAATGACCCAGATGCACTACTAGTGCTTTCTTGCTTTTTTGTAGATTTCGATAAAAATTCTTCAATTTCGGTATCGTGTCGTTTTACATATTTTTGAGCTTTAATTTGTACACTTTTGCCCTCAGTATCGGTTTCCTGGGCTTCTTTAGCAACTTCTTCAATTACTACGAAATCATCCATTTCACTCGGCTTGTCTACCAATTCAAATTCATCACTAGTGGGTGATTCTTGTTCTTTTTCATATGTATGTACAGTTCTTTCTTCAGTTGTTACAACTAACTCTGATTTGCTAGTTTCAGCTAAATCTGACCTCAATTCAGGTGTTTCAGATATGTCATACATATCATCTAAAACATATTCTCTACCATTGTCAGTTGATATTGAACTTTGGCTTGGAGCAGATAGCGGTGTATGAGGCGTCGACAAATGCTCATGAGTCTTGAGGCTTGATGTAGAACTTTGTTTACTTTCTAGTGCAGAATCTGGTGTTTTAGCAACGGCTTTTTCTACTTTTGTTTTAGGAACAGATGAATCACTTTTAGATTTTAATAACTCCTCATACTGTTTTGACCCAACTGGTATTATTTCTTCGTCGATATCCACAAACTCCCTTTGGCTGGGTGGAATTTCTGTTATGGGAAATGGAATTACACTGACCTCTTTTACAACTTTCTTAGTACATTGCTCCTGAACTTCAATGTCCTCACTTTCTATATTTTGAAATTCACTGGGGGCACTTTTTGACTCTAAAATAGTTTCTTTCGATATAGCAGTTTCGTCTTTAGAAGGTTTTTTATCTTCAGAAGTAATACTTCCAAAACTGACAATGTCTTCATACTCTGATGATCCCACAGGAATTATATCACTCTCTACATCAACGAATTCTCTCTGTGGTTTATCTATTTTAGTCACAGAGAATGGAAGAGCTTCTTCCTTGAGAGTTGATCGTTTTGCTATCGTTTCTTTAACTTTTTCTGGTGTTGACTCCGATATTGATGATGGAATATCAACTTTTGAAATAGATGATGACAAAATTTCATCAGTTTTCAATTGATTTGATATTGTGGTATCAGACGCTTCTTTATCTTTTGTAGAATCTTCATCAACGTCAGCGCTTTCTGAAGCACTTTCCATTGGAAAATGCTCAGGTATCATTTCCTTAGGTTGAAATCTCATTTCATGCGATCGCTTCATTTTACCTACCGGCTCTGCGTCTACTTTGTCTTCATCTTCATCGCCAGAAACTTCTTCATCACTTACATCTTTTACTTTTTGTTCTTTCTCTCCTTCATGCAAAAATTGTTCCACATAAGTGCTACTCTCCATTAATTCTTCTTTAAGCTCGTTTGCTGAAGGTACAAGTGTTTCTGAAGCATCAGATATATCAATACTAGCTACATGACTCGATCCATCTGAATCTAAGCTTTTCATACTATCACGTGACGCAAGTGAACTTGCTGCTGTGTAATAATCTTTTGATGTTCTCAATGATTGTGATGAAACATCGTGGCTTGTCAATGCAGTTTCAAATTCAGTAGCACTTTGGGCCGTCATCATTACTTCAATATCTGAGGATAATGGTCTACTTTCCGAATGTTCAAAACTATGATAATGACTTTCTCCTGAACTTGACCAGCCCTCTACTTCAGATGCCGAGCGCCTATCTCCCACTCCTAGTTTAGACTTCAAGTGCTTTTGTTCTCTTAGTTTTACTTCAAGGCTACTTATTGATTTGTCTCTGTCATACAATATTATTTCGCTATCAGTTTCAATAATAGAGTGAGGTCCACTATCGGATCTTATTGAAATGTCTCCGGTATCTAATGGCGGACTCGACTCTTTGATATGAACTGTTTCCTTTTCTTCATCAGAAGTAGTTGTATCTTCTTGAGAACTAACTTTTTGACTAGCTCCTTCTGATATTTGACTATCTATTATTTTATCATCCTTTTCCATGAAAATAGAAATTTTATCATAATCGTCATGCTGCTCTTCTGTAATAACTTCAGGTTTATCCGGGCTGATTAATAATTTGAACTGAAACTCTGAAGGAGACTGCTTATATTTAATACTTCCATCGCTTTTTTCGCTTATTATTTCTCCTTGAGCGGCTTCTAAAGACTGCTTGACTTCATCTATAGTTTTTTCCAAAACTGACAAGTCAGCTAGTGGCTGAGCAGATATAAATGAATCCAAATCAACCCGTTCTGAGTCGAGTTTCGTGGCATGAAACTCGGCAGAGGAAAGATCAGTATCATAGCCGCTACTACAAATATCTTCTAGACTTTTCTCTTTAAATAATTTTACTTCTTCTTTTTTTTCAGTGCCAGTACCCGTTAAATAGGCTGAGTCAGCCTCTGTTGATATCTCTGATGGATGAAGAGTCTCAGCACTCATGGTAGAATCAATTGATTTTTGTAGAATTTCTCCTTCATGGGACTCTAAGGACTTTACCATGCATTCAGTGTCAAGACTTCCACCAGATTTAATCATTATATCTTTTGAGGTGGTACTTATTTCCTCTGATAGCTCAAATGTTACCGGTGACATGTCAGTCTTGGATGGTTTGGTTACTTCAGTCTTGGTTTCTATAACAGTCGCAATTTCCAAAATTGTGTCACTGTCTGAGCTCTTGGTTGTCGTACTTGATGTTTCAATACTTGTCATCAATTTAGGTTTTGGGATTTCTTCGGCTACCTCAAATGAATCAGCTTTTTGAAGAGATACCTCCCAAACTTGATCCTCAATTTGTTGTTGCGGTAATTTTATCGGTGACTTGGTAGGCTTGTCTCTTTTTGGAGTATCACCCGTTTTATCGTCATGAGGTAATTCAGGAGCCGCTTCAGATTCAGAATGTGTATCTTGACTTCCTGTGCGACTAAATGTGCTTTTGACAGGTGATGTAGTAACTTTTATCTCCTTGATGAAATTCACTTCATATATTTCATCATCTTTTTTGAAAGACTTTGATTTGCTTTTTGGACTTGTTTCGCATGAGTCTCGCCTCTCAGTCGGCTCACTTTTGAAACTAGGTGCGTGAGATGCATCAGAACTAAGGTCATCATGTTCTTTACTTTCTATTATAGATTCTTCCTTGTGATGTTCTATTGTTGAACTTATTACTTTTCCCTTTTCAGATAGCTCCACACTAGATACTACTTCGTCTTTTTCAATAATTTTCAATGATGAATCAATGAACGCAACTCTCGATCTTACATCATCGTCTTCCACAATATCTTCTAATTCGCCAGGTTCAGTAAAATATTCTTTGCCCCACTGCTCATGTGATAAATCTCTTTCCGATATTTTTACTTCATGCTTCTTCTTTATGGTTTCATCTTTCAGTGCTGTCATTTTTTCTTCTGACTTAGTCTGCCGACCAGTATAAAGTCCCTGTTCAGAGAACTCCCGCTCAACTTTTATTATATCAGTATCATCTGTACTCCTTAATACAGTTTTTGTCTCAATATCAGCACGCTTTGCTGTAGCTTCATGGGCCCTTTCTAATTTTTTTTGTGAAGTTTCTGTTTGATCGCCATCCTTGCGAATAGTTGTTTTTTCTTTTGTTTCATGTTCTTGTCCCCTAAGTTCATGTTTTGTTTCAGTTTTTATTACAAGTGAATCATCATCAGAAGACGATACTTGCTTAGTCTCAGAGAAAAATTCTTGTCCAGATATTTTTCTAGTTTCAGTTTCTTTATGAGTTAATATTGTACTGAAATCTTGATCAATAGTACCGAACTTAGCTACCATATCAGACATAACTGCTTGTGGGTCAATAGATTGGAATATCAGTTCACCACCCTCAAATGTTTTATGGACGGAAGAAGACGAAGTTTCAACTCTAGATTCACTGTAAAATGTGTCTGTGGAAGAGGACTTTTGCAAGTCTTCCATTTGTACAGCGAGTTGTTCTTTCTTTATTTGGTCAATAACATCAATGCTTTTTTCTATTGTCCTATCGACTAGTTCGATAGCTCCACTAGTGATAGTTGGTTGGTTAACATTAACAAATGTCAAATTATCAGCTATATGTTTGGTTGGAGATTTAGGTCTGGCGGCAGCAGTAAGCGCCTTAGGCGCTTTCATCAGTACGTCTGAAAAGAAAAACACATTCCAATTGCATTATAAAAATTTTTCAAAGGTAGTGGTTAGTTGAGTGAAACATCTAAAGACGTGGAAAGTATAAGTATTCTGATGTTTTAAGTAGTTTTGTTTACATGATGTTAGAGTGCACATCGCTAAAATTTTTAGACGATACCAAATAATTATTTGTCTTTAAAAATGCACCAGAAGCACTTAAAGCATGTAATTTTATATACAGATTCGGTGTGATGATGTATGTTAGATAATAGCGATGGAAGCTAATGATAATAAAATGGTCAAAATAAATGAAGATTTAGAATCAAAGCGAAACGTTACTCTAACGTGAATGAAAGTAGATGAAACAACTGCGAGTTAAATACTAGAAAATAATTTGTTCGTCAGATTAAGAAGCGATAATAAAACAAAGTGATGTTTGCTTGTGGGTCCACTTACCTATAGCAACGTAAGGGCTCCGCAAGAAAGAAAGTAAAATTTACTGTGCTGACGAATATTTGCATAAATCATTGTGATTGTTGCAACTGAATTAAGGTTTCAATTTATTATTTTCATACTTTATTTGCATCGATGAGGCTGCATTACTTTTCTATTTACCATGTCAATTATACTTAGTGCAATTTATTATTTGAGTTGTGCTGTCAATTCAATAGCTTTTCTTTATTTAAAAGTCTCAATTTTAGTGTGAAAATCAATCACGACACATGCGATAACTGGCGTATAAATAAAGAGTGTGGCAAATAAGGCTGTCTATAATGGTTTTTCACTACAAAATCAAGAGTAAAGTTTCGCTATGACTCTACTTTGCCACTACATTACTGCAATAAGCTTGCAATAATTTTGTCACTCATAAAGGACAAATATTTTTTATACTTTCAAAATGCCAACGTCATCGTAATAAATATATGTATTAATTCGAGATACAGATGTAGTGTTTGATTACAAGGATTGATGATGTTACTGACCACTTTGGTGAGCTTCTGTTTCGCTGATGAGACTGTCTCCAGCTGAAGAAGCTCGCGGCGATTGACGACTAGCATCCAGGAACGATGAGTCGGAGCCTAGATGGAACGAATTAGTTAGCTTCTACTCCAAGCATGTACTGATAGTGACAAGGTGGTTGTGGAAATAGCTTTGTTTATTAAATGATTCGATTGACAATAATGATTGTTGCATCGAACAGTGTGTGTATTAAAGTCTAGTTGAGGTATTATAATTCTTAGGCTGTCAAAAGTTATGTATAATGATTTTTTTATTATATTACCGTATATTTCGGCCAATTTACTATAGAATATTAACGGTTACGTGTAAACTATGATAGTGCGTTGTTTTTTAAATTAAATAGCAATTTATTTTGCAATGAAAGTGTTATAAATACTTAAAGTATATAGAATTTAAAGTTTTACTAAAAGTAGAATCTCAAATAAATGGGAAATTATGGCGAGAAATTAATGAACTAATCTCTTTATAAATTCTATCATCATAATGTTTGACAGCCATGTTATACTTAACAGTAAATTACCTTAATGAACTTGTGCATAACTTTTTATTACGCGATTTCATTACCTTTGGGTTGTAGCCCGGCAGGCTTTTCGCTAACACCATCCTCCAATTTAGCTCTTTCTTTTAGGTTCAAATCGACAGGAGACGGCGGCGGAGTCTTCGAGAATTTTGATTGGAAATCTGTTCGTAATTTGATTACACTAATTAGCGATTGGATATACATCAATTTATTAATAAATTTGGTAGATGTTGAAGAAGTAAATAAGTTTTATCATACAGAGAATTACTCACCATGAGTCACATGCGTTGAGTCGATTCTAATAAGAGCACCTTGTGATATGTCTTCTAATAAATTTGAACATCTTCTATTTAATTCTTTCATATCTGGCACTTCATCTTCTGCTTCTTTCTCTAGATCAGCTTGCGAGGACTTGACACCATTTGTTTTTATTTTATCTTTACCATCTTCAATTTTAACTGTATGAGTCTCTTCAACAACTTTATCGCTAACAATTTTCTTTACCTTTTCTGTTATTATGACTTCTTTATGAACTTTGATTTCTGATTCCTTTTCCTTGGAATCTTTAATACTCTCTTCTTCTTTCCTAAATTCAGATTGCAATTGAGCAATCTTTTCTTCCATCTCACCAATAAAATCTTGTTCAGTTTTATCTGAGGGTTTAATTTTATCAAAAGATTTATCATCTTGTTCACTGAATAATTTGCTTTCAGTTAAAATAGAAGTTTCTTGGGACGAGCTGCTTGATGCTTTTACTACTCTGGATATTGATCTTTCTTCTTCAATAAATTCCTTGCTAATAGTAATTCCTTCAGAAGCATCAGAAGCTAATGTTTTAGATACATCTAGTGAAGAATGATCTTCAGAAAAAGTCTTTTCATCAATCGATCTCGATGTTTCTTTAACACTTTCAACGGAAGCCTTTGAAAAGTCTTTAGTTAAATCTACTGTAGAGTCTTTTGATAACTCATTGGTTGCAAAGTCTCTTGAAGTATCTTTACTATCAATCGAAGATTTTGAATAATCTTTTGTCAGATCAATTGATTTCTTTGACAGATCAGGGGTACCTCGATCTTCAACTTGTTCTTCCATACGAGAATCTTCTTTAGCTTCAATTGATGTTTTTGAGGGATCTTTGACTAGATCTGCGCCACTGATTTTGGAGAAATCGGCAGATGTTCCATCTTCTAAAACAGATTTCTGTTCTTCATCAGATGATTTTGTCAACGTAGAAACGACTGTCGTGACTGACGATTCCGTTGTAGATTTAGAAACCAAATCAGAACGAAGCAAATTATCTACAAAATGAGTTTTTTTTCCAAATTTCTCACTATATTTGTCATCTTCTTCCGAGTCTTGTGGAGCACTAGTACCAGGTGTCTCATTATCTGTGGCTTTGTTTTCTGAAGTGGCAAATGTAACTCGTTGGAACAATTCTGGAGTATCTTCTATGAATTTTTCATCTTCGAATTCCGCCTATAATATGATAAAATACAATCAATTTTCGTGTATAGTTGTAATTTTATTATTACTTTTTACTCTCTTTTGAAAATGTATGCAACAAACTCAAAGTTACTTACAAAACACACGATAATAGAAATAGGTATTATTCATTATTTTTATACATACAAATAATATGAGCAAAGATAATTAATAAGGTCTTTTCAAATAATAAAGTAGATAGTATGTTTAGTAAAATTACCTCCTTTTCAGGGAAGTCATCAGCGTCATCGAGTGAATCTGTGCGTATCTTCCTTGTGTCGAAACTAGAAGCAGGCACCTTTCCATCCAAGTCTGAACTGGGTTCAATAATTTCTAAGACTTTTGCTTTATCCATGTCTGGGAACGATTTATACACAATTATTAAACGAGAATTATCATTTTATGTAAAAATTTAAATTTAAGTTTAAATAGCATAACAAAGTCTTTACCAGATTCGGAGTCAGTATAGATTTGTTCCTCTACTTCTTCAGGCGAGCTTTGTACAGAGAATGTCCTTGGATGTTTCTTTTTAGGCATAATCACAATTTCGCCACTGTCTCTTGATAAAGATTTAATTAAGCCCGGTCTTTCCTTAACAAATTTCTTTGATTCTTCGAATATTATTTCTTTCTTTACTTTGATTTCTTCTTGCTGTTTATTATCTTTTTCTTCTAAGTAACCTTCCACTGTAGTTACGGCTTCTTCAATTATAGAATCAACTGATACTTGTCCAGCAATATCTTGCCGTTCATCATCAGCTGGATGTTCTTCAGAAGAAAGGTCGATATCTTCTGAAGCCTGTTTTATAATTATTTCTATATTATCAGCCATTTGTTTCATGGCAGAATCAGATTTTTTCATTTCAGTCTTTATTTCAGTTATTTTATGTGTTTCAGTAACCAGAGTAGTCATTGGTTTAGGTAATTCGTCTTCAGTTTCTACTTCAGATTCAGCAATTCTTTCTAAAGATATAGCTGGACTTATACAAGAATGTCTCCTTTCGTCCTTAAGTGGAACTTTGGCATCATATGACCTTTTCTCAGTTTCACCAATTTCTTTTGCAATCATTTTTATGTCTTTGTCCTGTATTGGACTTCTGGCAGCAGCAGCTATAGTCCCTTTATGAAGAATGTCATCTATAACAGGTTTAACCTGTTCTTTTGTTATTTCCATTGTTTCAATTAAATTTAAGTCTTTAGGTACAAATTTCTTAGTTTCACTTAAGTTGTCCATGTCAAAATGACCAAGAGTATCAGTCCTTATTTTGGATACATCAAACTTACTTGGGGCATCACTAACGATTACACGTTTTTTCGTTTCAGTATGTTCTTCAAATGTTGAAGAAGTACCATCTTTGATTATGCTAGTGATTTCAGACACTACTGTCGGTTCGTCTTTAGATGTAACTGTGTATGTTGTTTCTGTTTCTCTAGTAGCGAAAACGACTTCTTTGGGTCTTTCATCATGTTTTTTTTCTGTATGTTCAACGATTCTCACTTTAGTAGGATGCACAGTTTCAGTTACAATGCTTGAAATTACAGTTCCACGTTTTAGTTCTTCTGTTTCTTTACTTAAGAAAGTACTTGTCACGTGTCTATCAGGTATTGAACTGCAATTCAAAATTATTTATCATTTTATACTGACACACTCACACACACACACTCACACACACACACACTCACACACACACACGCACACACACACACACATACACACACACACACGAAAGTATTTATATAGTATACGATTACATACCCAATTTCTGCAATATGTGGCAATTTATGAACATAATCGGTTACATGATCTTCAGGAAATCCTTCTACATCATCTAGTGAATCGCCATGGGTTAGTCTAGCAAGTTTTAATGGATCAACTTTGCCTGGAAACGTATAAATTATTAGTCAAATATTTTATAATAATTAAATGAAATGGTTTTGATTTAAAAAAAATAAAAACATTATGTCACTTACTAACCTGATACAGTTTTCGTCTTAGAGTCGCTCTCGAGTTTAACTTCTACTTTATCCTTTGATTCTACATGAGTTCCTTGAGTTCCTATGTCATCTTCGGACTCCTCAAATGTGTAGTCTCTAGATTCGGTTAGGCTGTGAGCATCTGACAACCGCTTTTCTTCTAACCGCAGCTCACTAACAGAACCTGAGCCTGCCGAAGTCACTGATTGACGCTTTACGGCGTCAGCTACAAATAGGTTTTCATCGTTAACAATATTTTGAAACACGAACAAAGGGCTCACTCGATTGTAAAAGGTGACCTTACGGTTTAATGAGTCATTTGGATGTGTGAAACCTCTGCTCATTGATCTCGGCAGTATCAAGAAAATGAAATAAAAATATGCTCTATGTGGATTTACTGCTTTACGGTAGTAGATAGCTGGTTTCAGCATGAATAGGCTAGATCGTCCGGGGAAGTACTACCCTCACATAAAAGATGGACGTAAAAGGAGTGCGCGTAAGTGAGAGCGCCGGTGACCCAATTTCTCCTCTTTCCTCACCTCCCTCATTTCCTTCTCTTAAATCCATTCCCAGCCGCCAAAGTGGAGGCCACCATACCAACAGTTTAAGACGATGGCTTTTGGTATATAGTGGCCACCACTTTTGGATTCCACTGACTGCTTACCATTAGGCGGGGTGGAGTCACTTTGGTAGACTAATATAAAAAAAAACTCATCGTAAAAAAGATAAAAACTATACTTTCACGAAATATTATTTATGATGTGATGTAGGTTTTATTAATGTACATAATTATATTATCTTCAGAATATTATGGTTTCTGCAAATTACCTTTATCTACGACATCTTCTTTGACTACTTGAGACCTAGTTTCAATAGATTCAACTTTTTCAACGGGTTTTGTAATAGCCACTACTATTTCTTTATCTATAGAATGATCTTTTGGCACTTCGTCTTCAGAAGATGTTTTCTTTTCTGTTACCGCATCTTCAGAACTAATTTTATCAGAAATACCTTCTGATGATTTTCTATCAGAGATTTCAATTTCCCTGCTGCTTTCGGAAGATATTTTATCTGATATTTCATCTTTTTCAGATTTATCAACTTCTTCTGCTTCTGTGACAATTATTTGAAATTCCTGTTTAGTTTTAGACGGCTCAACATCAAGCGTTAAATCACTCAACTTAGATATTGAAATAGATTCAGTTCTTGAATGGCGCTTAGGAGTCATTTTCTTAAAAACAGGTTCAGATTCCTTATCAGATCCAGAATCTTGTTTCTCTATAAAAGGTTCAATTCTCATCGAAGTAAATCCTACACTTTCTTCAAACTTCTCATCCCCAAAACCACTTCCTGAATCCGCTGTTTCTTCATACTCTGCTCGTTCATCAAAATCTGATGACGATACTTTTGCCTTCACATCAGACTGATCCGATTTTAAGGATTCAGCTTCTGAATGTCGCCTGGAATCTGTATGTTCTGAGTCTTCTAATGAGTCTGAGTAAATTCTTTTAGAAAAGAAACATTCTTGTACTGAGTCGTCTTCAGGTACTGTTTCAATAAACTGACGTGCTTTTGCACTTATAACTGGTGATTCTTTTGGTGATGCCTGAGAAATAAATTACATATAAACATCATCAATAAACTGCAATATTACATTCTCATTTTAATAAAGGAATCTTACTTAGTCTAAAATGTCGCACATAATGTAATTATGTTATAATATAATACAAACTGAATGATGGCCTTAAAATTAACGTGTACTTATTTCTTTACCGGCAACACAATCAATAAATATGTTTTATAAAATAATGTTCCTTACCTTTTCTGCCTCAGTTGGTCCCAAACCGCCTAGCATTTGTGAACTATGTTCACTCTCAAACTTCAAAAATTCTAAAGTTTGGTCCTTTGTTTCATTCTTATCAGTTACTGTCGTTGAAATAGTTTTAACTTCTGTTATTTTAGTAAGAGTTTGATCTAAACCTTTTTCGATTTGTGGCTTATGACCTGGACTTGTGCCAAGCTGGTCATCTAAGTCTGAAAACTGAGAAGCTTCATCTAATGAATCACTTCGATGTTTTGAGTCCCGAGAGTATACCTGTAAGAAATTTTGCTATAATTGATGTGTTATGTAATATCTTAACTCAAATAAATTGTCGATTGCAGAAAAGAAAACAGCTGCAACAACATTATGCTAAATGATGATTTAGAAGAAGGTAAAAAGATGTTGAACGTGATATTAACTAGGAGAGAGTGTTATTAGCACTGGTATATGAGTATGAGCACTAACTTATATTTGGCAGAAACCCACAATAAATCAATACGATTCTTTGGACATCAATTTTGTATAATAAATTTTAATTATTTTACCTTAGACTCAGTCTGTGAAACAAAACTAAAATCCTTTTCAGTGCTCTGCTGTAAATCAGCTAGAGAGTCAGCATTATCAATCACAGACGGTATTGGTGACTCTTGGGATATTTTCTTCCCTGTGAGGTCTAGTAATTCTGACCCCATAGAATCAGTCTTAGTATGTTTACTTATATCTGATTTAGTACTTGTTATGGACGTTTGGGTTTCCATCTGTAAATACAGATAGAGATGTTATAGTCACGTTTTTTGTTTAAATAAACTTGACATTTTGTTAAAAGTACTCGTATATTACAGTACATTTCTGATTTAGATCCACATCGTGTCAGTTACATCTATTGACAGTATATTGATGTACAAAATTTTTTGGCATATATGAGTCTAATGAAAAAATAAATTTGAATGTAAGAGAAAATAAAAAGAAATGGTTGAAACAGGTTTAAAATACACAATTTTTATTCATATAATGGTTAGTTTTATTTATACAAATATTGGTTAACATACTGACCTTCTCTTTTATGATTTTCTCACTAAGAGAAACATCTTTCTCTTCTAAAGTTTCTGTGATTTCTTCTTCACTTACTTTTGCACGTAATTCTTGTGTTAGTTGTTTTTCCAATTTTTGTTCTGATTTTATAATAGATTGATCATCTTTCTTATCATCTGACCTTTTGTCTTTTTCTTTGCTTTCTTTTAGTAAATCTTTACTATCAGGTTTCTTATCAAAAACATCTCTGTCAATTATCATTTTAGTTTTCTGATCTAGTTTGTCAACTTTTACAGTAGTTTGAGATTCAGTTTCTGTTTCCGAATCAGTAGATTTCTTTAAGAACTCGCTGTCTTCTTCTGAAGACACTTGTACTAATGTAGAATCAGTTCTCATGGTCTTATGATAAGGTTTAATTTTTTCCTCTTGTTTTATCTTAGCATCAAAGTGCTGTATAGTTTCTTTAACAGATTTTACAGTTTCAAGTTGTTTCTCAGATTCTATAGATACTTTATGAGTTACGTGGGTCTCCATACTTGATATTTGTTTAGATTGTTCTCGAACAAATTCTTGAGTATATTCAATCCCTTGATCTTGTTCTAGGGTGTGTTTTTTCAAAGCTTCTTTTGTTAGCTTTACTGCTGTTTTTGGTAACTCTACTGACGATTCTTTAGACATTTTTGATTCAAATGTACTTATCTTAGCTTTCAGTGGCGCTTCAGCAATATCTTTCTCTTCTTCTACCACCAAATCAGGTGACTTATCACCATCATCTAATTTTTCCTCAACACGCGACGTCACTATTTCTTTTTGAGAAATAGCTTCTTTGGTAAAAGTATCTTTCATTTCAGTTACTTTAGTTACCGTTGTTTCAGCCGTCACCGACTTTCTTGGAGTAATAGTTACATTAGAGAAGTCCCCTGAGGGAAACCTCATAGATTCATTTCTCATATGTCTTTGTAAATGTTTAGGAGTGGGTTTGGCTGGTGATGACGGGTCGAACTTTCTAAACTGTTCGACTGGCCGTTCAGGTCTTGGTTCTTCTATCTTCGTCTCAATAATAACTTCTTCTTTTCGGACTTCAATTTCTACTTCTTCTTCTACTGATTCTGGTGACGTTTTTGATCGTGTCCGTTCCACTTTTGGTTCTTTTTGTATCTGTAACAGCAAACATAATATAATATAATAATAATATAATATTCTACCACATTCACACAGCGCCATCTAGCCCCAAATTAAGCAATTATATTTGCTTGTGTTATGGGTACTAAACAACTGATATACTACATATATACATTTTTTTTTTGTAAATACATACGTATTATAGATAAATTACACCCAGACACAGAACAAACAATCATGCTCATCACACAAATATTTGTCCTGGTGGGAATCAAACCCACAACCTCCGGCTTAGCAGTCAGGGTCACTAACCACTAGACCAACAGGCCAGTCGATATATAATATATAATTCTATTTATATGACAGTTTTAGTAATAAAATTTAAATTTTGTTTTTAACCTGCTGTTCAATATCTTGGAACTTCTTAATATCAGGTTTTATCTGAGTTTTAATTTCAATAATCTCTTCTCGTATTTCTTTTTTTTGTTTCGACGCAGGTACTTTACTCTGGCTTAGTTTTCTAGTTATTTGTTCTTTCCTTTCAGCTACACTACGTTTAACGTCTGTAATAAGTAAAATAATTATGTAAGTAAAGTTATTTCCTTTTTATACATTTTATTATTTTCCATTAGTTCTGTAATAATTTGTGACTTTAATAATACAATTTATTTTGATTGACCTAAATGTATTACAGTATAAAACTTAGAGAATATCACAAATACCTTCATCTTCTTCACTCTCTTCGCTTGGAGTAGGAGTCCTTTCAACCTCACTTTTCTCTATGAAAGACTTCTCTTCGGGAGAGTACTTGGCTTCATCCTGATCCTGTTCCGATTCTCTATGTTCAGTAATCTGGTCTTCATCGTATATGCGGTCTTTTAGTTTATTGTCTTCTTCAGCTACAAGTCATACACAAAATTGAGTATCATATTTAATCAAGTTAATCAACCATATCAAATCCAAGTATAATCTACCCTTATAAGCCTCAATCTCCTCAGAAGCTTGTCTCTCCTGGTAAATGTTCCTTTGAATACGCCTTTCGTTTGTCAGCTCTGACTGGGGTGCAATTATGTCATCTCGGCCTATACGGCACAAAGCAAGCTCCAAAGAGTTGTCTGAAAAGAATTATTTTAGTAAAGGTTATATAATTGGGTATTTAATATAAATAATGTATGCGATATTCCTCCTTTTGGAAGAGGCTCATGTCCTGCAACAGGCTCAATTTAGCAGTGTTCTGTGGTTCTATTCAGATTTAATATGCGGGTGTCAGTGACAGCAGCAATTTAGCAGTGTGTCTCAGTGACAGCAGATGATATTGAATAATAGTTCATTTTCGCATAAATGCAAATTTCACGCTGTTAATGTTGTAATAAACGCACATTTTGTAAGCTCCGGATATTAAACTTGACCTTTTAATTATTTCTTACCTTGTGCTTTTGTTCCTGACTGAGTTTTCCACAACTTGAGCATAAGCTGTGCCTGCTCCGCAGCAGTAATCCTCTTTGCCTGAATCTGGTTGACTGTAGCCACGCTTACGCCAAGCTCGTAGGCCAATGCCACCCAGTCCTTACCAAGAAGATTGCAAATGTCTTCCAGTCTAAAAATGAATTCAAGAAAATTAATAAAGACACAATTACTATTTCACTTCGCTCAGAGTTGTAACAAACAAATTATGTAGAATAGATATTACTGACTAATTTTTCGCCATATACCTTTGTAATTTTAGGTCATGCTCAGTAAAACTGCAGCCTAAAACTGTGAAGTTATTACTTTCTTTAATTCTCATTTAAAAAGATGAAGAAGTTAAGTACGGGTGTGTAAGTTAACATAATAATAATAATAATAATACCAGACTGTTTACTGTCCCACTGCAGGGCAAAGTAGAGATGAAACGTATTTACGCTACCAGGGCTTAAAACCAGGGTTTCGCTTCAAAGTAGGGCGCCCTGGTACGAGCAGACAATACTTGCAAGTATGAAAGTATGTGCTACAAGGCGAACGCGCGATAGCATAGCATAGAAAAACGATTCATATTTCAATGTAGATAAAAAACACACTTGTATTTAGTGAATAATAAATACTTTTATTTTCAAAGTATTTTTTTATTCATACGAATTTGCTCCTTATCTTACTAAGGATACAGGTTGAATTTCTATGCAAGTATTTTAGGTAAGACGCTCGCGTCCAAAACTTGCAAGTTTGAAAGTAAGTGCTTTAAGGCGAACGATAGCATAGAAAAATGATTCATATTTCAATGTAGATAAGAAACACACTCGGACTTCGTGAATAATAAATACTTTTATCTTGAAAGTATTTTTTTATTTATACGAATTTGCTCCTTACGTTACTGGGAATACAGGTTGAATTCCTATGCAAGTATTTTAGACAGGTCGCCCTAGCAAGTGCGGCGCGGCGCGGGGCTCGTGGTAGGTGCGACGGGAGCGGGTTGCCATACTCGAACTCGACCTTTAGCGGGCGGGACTGGTTGGGATGACAAATACTTTCAAGTATTTTAAAACCTGGTTTTCGACCCTCGTATTTTTACGTACTTGTACTTAAAAGCCCTGGTATTGAATTTTGCAAGTATATCTCATCGCTAGGGCAAAGGCCTCTTCTCATAGAGAAGGAATGAGCATTAATCACCACGCTTGCTCAAGGCGGATTGGCAATGTCAGACTTTCTAAGTCCAGGTTTTCTCACGATGTTTTCCTTTACCGTCAGTCAGAAATGTTCAAGATAAACTTAGAAAGTACATATGAATTGAAAAATCACATTGGTACTTGCCCGGATTCGAACCCACTACCTCGTGTTTACGAATCGGGTGCCTTATCCACAGGGCCATTTTAAGTTAACATACTGTATACCAAATACCAAATATCATTATAACGAAACAGCTTTTATCTTATCATTTTACATAATAATACACCATAATACACCATCATCATCATCATATCAGATGAAAGACGTGCACTGCTGGACATAGGCCTCCCCTAATTTTCGTCATCTTGGTTTAAAAATTATACATAACGCTTCTTTTTTAAAACATGAACGACCTAATATAACTAAATATACGGGAATTCACGCGATCATGCATTAGGTATTTACATACCTTATTTTGCTTGACGTTTCGACCAGAGGCCCTAGACAAGTGTCAAAGATTTCTATTCTATTCATAGAATAGATAAAAAAATGTATGAGATTGACATAAGCGCTGGCGTTAGCTTATGTCAATCCAATACATTTTTGAATCTATTCTATGAATAGAATAGAAACCTTTGCCACTTGTCTAGGGCCTCAGGTTACACCGGCCGTGGTCACAAGCAGACTGATGTGGCGATGTCACGGCTCCGTATGCGAAGTAGATTCTAGATCTACCCTCACATTTTTGTCTTTCCACGTACTATCACAATACACACTGACAGTGTCCTTATTCTGTATGCCGTCCGTATTCCGAGCGTTAACCGACTGCGCAAAGCGAGGTTGTGTAATTTGAATCACTGGATTCCACGTAGCCGAGAGCTTAAAGCCGTCTTCCCTATTGAAGTTTGTATGTTTCTTAATTTCAATAGCTTCTCGTACCACCCGAGAGTAGTACGTACGATCAGTGGAGAGGACTTGCGTATGATGAAATTCAATCCAGTGATTGGTGTCCGTTTGCAGAATATGTTCGGCAATCGCTGATTTGCTGGTCTGTCGATTCTTTACAGCGGCGATATGTTCTTTGACCCTTTCAGCAATAGTCCGCTTAGTCTGGCCTATGTACGAACTACCGCAGCTGCAGCTGATCTTATAAACGCCCGGAGTTTGTAGGGGCAAAACATCCTTTGGCGTGCCTACCATGCTGTTTACTTTGGCCCCAGGTGTAAAGACTGTGCTGATGCTGTATTGTTTAAGCAGGTCTCCTATCTTATCAGTCACACCTTTAATGTAGGGCAAAAAGGCAGGTTGCCGGTTGACCTCTGGACGTTTATCCCTTTTTGTTGGTTGCTTCCGTCGCCTGTTCACTTTATATCCACTTTGACTAAGTACCTCCTGAACATGATCGAGTTCTTGCTCTAAATGCACAGGGTCACACAGATCGTAGGCTCTGTTCTTCAATGAAGTCGTAACGGACTGCAAGTGACGAGGGTGGTGATGCGACGTAGCATGTAGGTATCTGTCCGTGTGTTTTGGTTTGCGGTAGACAAAGTGTGATAAGGACCCATCAGTTCTCGCGCTCAATTTGACATCTAAAAATGACAACGATCTTTCCATTTCCATTTCATAAGTGAACCTTATATTTGGGTGAATGGAATTTAAGTATATTATATATTGATCCACTTCCTGTTTACCGCCCGTTACTATACTAAATACGTCATCAACGTATCTTTTCCAAAATCTGATAATCTTCGGTCCACCACTCAATGCCTTCTCTTCAAAATGTTCCATCCAGAGATTAGCAAGTACCGGGGCCACTGGACTCCCCATAGCGACGCCATCAATCTGGAGGTAGTATTGACCTTGGAAAAGGAAGTAATTGCCCTCTAGGCAGTGTTTCAGCAAATCAATATAGTTCAAAGGCATCTCGTTGTCATTTAATTTGTCCCTCACGAC
Organism: Parascotia fuliginaria; assembly: GCA_963082885.1. Lineage (NCBI taxonomy): Eukaryota > Metazoa > Arthropoda > Insecta > Lepidoptera > Erebidae > Parascotia > Parascotia fuliginaria. Next base: position 4,066,489 of record OY720196.1, on the reverse strand, counting down.
GTCCAGACACTCCTTAATTGGAACGTTGGTGAAAAGCGACTCCACATCAAAACTCACCATGGTGTCCTCAGGTTCCAATATTAGGGTTTTTACAATCTGTACGAAATGGCGAGAATCCTTCACATAAGATAGTGTTTTACCCACTAATGGCTGCAATACTGACGCGACGTGCTTTGCAAGGTCGTAAGTAGGGGATGCAATTTGACTTACGATAGGCCGCAGTGGCACGTCGAACTTGTGTATTTTTGGCAAACCATATAATCTCGGTGGCTGGTGTGACTTTGGCTGATAAAGCTTATCGTTCTCATCTTCAGTGAAAAGGTATGTAAATACCTAATGCATGATCGCGTGAATTCCCGTATATTTAGTTCTATTAAATCATGCAACGCGAAAGTTTAAAAGTAAATATTGCGAACCGCTACGGGTCGGATATAGAAAAACACGTATGTCATCTAGAATTCCTACGGAAAAAACGTGCGCGAGTGGAAACATCGTTGACATATTTAATTAAATGTTGCGATTGGGACATATTACCTACGTGTGTGCGTATTAAACCGCGTAAGGACATCGCATTTTCTCGTAGAATTCTAACAAACGCGAGTGTACGTCTCCTGAGACAGTTAATACGTAACAAACACAGTGAGCTCAATAGTATACAAAGTGCATTGTTTGTGTTACATTTGAAGTGTAGTAGTGTTTTAACTCGTGAAGACTACGATGTGTGTGATCGGGTAACCTTTTTGCAAGCTAGTCGTACCTTCGATTTATGTAATGAATCACACGAACGAAAGTTCTCGAAGGAGTATAAACGACGGTATGCAGAGAATAAAGCGTCATCCGCAGTACCTAGCCAGCCGAAGGATACTGTTATAAACTTATCAGACGTGAGTTTAAGTGAACCTACGATGAACATCTTGGCCAAAGGTATGAATTTCGCCTTAACACCGAAGCGAATACCATACGAAAATATAATCAGCTGTGTTGAAGAAACGATTGCACGTAATAAGATACCACCTAGCAACGCCGAAACGCTGAGACAAGATGTCGCGGTTGTATTACGTAAATCGAAACTTCCTATGAGCAATATCACTACAGAAGAGCGTCAAGCATTGAAGGACATTCCGGATAACCGGGATTTATTAGTGCTTAAGGCCGACAAGGGAAACGCCACTGTTGTGATAAACACGGCTGACTATCAAAACAAAATACGTACACTGTTGTGTGATGACAAGGTATATAAACCGGTATCATACAACCCAACGGCCAGAGTAACACGAAGAATACGGGCTTTGATACAGGAACATCAGGACCTTTTCACTGAAGATGAGTACGATAAGCTTTATCAGCCAAAGTCACACCAGCCACCGAGATTATATGGTTTGCCAAAAATACACAAGTTTGACGTGCCACTGCGGCCTATCGTAAGTCAAATTGCATCCCCTACTTACGACCTTGCAAAGCACGTCGCGTCAGTATTGCAGCCATTAGTGGGTAAAACACTATCTTATGTGAAGGATTCTCGCCATTTCGTACAGATTGTAAAAACCCTAATATTGGAACCTGAGGACACCATGGTGAGTTTTGATGTGGAGTCGCTTTTCACCAACGTTCCAATTAAGGAGTGTCTGGACGTCGTGAGGGACAAATTAAATGACAACGAGATGCCGTTGAACTATATTGATTTGCTGAAACACTGCCTAGAGGGCAATTACTTCCTTTTCCAAGGTCAATACTACCTCCAGATTGATGGCGTCGCTATGGGGAGTCCAGTGGCCCCGGTACTTGCTAATCTCTGGATGGAACATTTTGAAGAGAAGGCATTGAGTGGTGGACCGAAGATTATCAGATTTTGGAAAAGATACGTTGATGACGTATTTAGTATAGTAACGGGCGGTAAACAGGAAGTGGATCAATATATAATATACTTAAATTCCATTCACCCAAATATAAGGTTCACTTATGAAATGGAAACGGAAAGATCGTTGTCATTTTTAGATGTCAAATTGAGCGCGAGAACTGATGGGTCCTTATCACACTCTGTCTACCGCAAACCAAAACACACGGACAGATACCTACATGCTACGTCGCATCACCACCCTCGTCACTTGCAGTCCGTTACGACTTCATTGAAGAACAGAGCCTACGATCTGTGTGACCCTGTGCATTTAGAGCAAGAACTCGATCATGTTCAGGAGGTACTTAGTCAAAGTGGATATAAAGTGAACAGGCGACGGAAGCAACCAACAAAAAGGGATAAACGTCCAGAGGTCAACCGGCAACCTGCTTTTTTGCCCTACATTAAAGGTGTGACTGATAAGATAGGAGACCTGCTTGAACAATACAGCATCAGCACAGTCTTTACACCTGGGGCCAAAGTAAACAGCATGATAGGCACGCCAAAGGATGTTTTGCCCCTACAAACTCCGGGCGTTTATAAGATCAGCTGCAGCTGCGGTAGTTCGTACATAGGCCAGACTAAGCGGACTATTGCTGAAAGGGTCGAAGAACATATCGCCGCTGTAAAGAATCGACAGACCAGCAAATCAGCGATTGCCGAACATATTCTGCAAACGGACACCAATCACTGGATTGAATTTCATCATACGCAAGTCCTCGCCACTGATCGTACCTACTACTCTCGGGTGGTACGAGAAGCTATTGAAATTAAGAAACATACAAACTTCAATAGGGAAGACGGCTTTAAGCTCTCGGCTACGTGGAATCCAGTGATTCAAATTACATAACCTCGCTTTGCGCAGTCGGTTAACGCTCGGAATACGGACGGCATACAGAATAAGGACACTGTCAGTGTGTTTTGTGATAGTACGTGGAAAGACAAAAATGTGAGGGTAGATCTAGAATCTACCTCGCATACGGAGCCGTGACATCGCCACATCAGTCTGCTTGTGACCACGGCCGGTGTAACCTGGTCGAAACGTCAAGCAAAATAAGGTATGTAAATACCTAATGCATGATCGCGTGAATTCCCGTATATTTAGTTCTATTAAATCATGCAACGCGAAAGTTTAAAAGTAAATATGAATGACCTACCTTGGATCCTTGAGCCTCTGTCTCCATATCAGCTCCTGTTCCTCAGTGCGCAATGGTACCGTATCAGTTGGAACTGGTGAGACCCTTTCCGTTGGTTCATCTGGTACCATTATGTTAAGGACTGCAATCTGTTTGAAATGAAAAATGATTACGTATTTATTAGTGGGTGCTAATCAAAATGGATCCAAATCCAAAGAGGTAAAGAAGGTATGTTTGAGTCGCAGCAGATGGCGTTCTATGTCTCTTCTTACCCCATTAAAGAAAAAAACAAAGACAGGCGTGAAGTTATGTATGTACATAACTTACCGGTGCTGGTGACGGCTCTCCCTTTGGCACCTTCGGATCCCTCATGAACTGACACCTGCAGATCGGCTCTAAGTCCTGTGTCTTGATCATAACCGGGAACGCCACCCGGTTCTCTCTGAATGCGCGGAACGGTATTGACAATTGTTCCCCGGATTTTGCAATCGGTACTAAATTGCCACCGAATTCTAAGTATACTGGTTTTCCTTCGTGAACCTGAAAATTAGGATAATTTTAATCTTTTGCACTAGCATGACGACTCGTGAATTATTTTCTACTTGCAACCAAATCAAAGTGAGCAAAGTACGTGATAGTTCTTCTTATGGCTCTTCTTTATCAAGGAACAAGACGTTCGTCCTCGCTTCGCTTCGGTATTAAAAGTATCTTTAACAACAAACGCCTACATAAAATTCGATAGCAATACTGTTTGCGAATTGGTCTACAGCAAATTTACTTTTGGTGCCTACTGTATTGAAAATATACAAATATTGAAATTCTGAAAATTGCTAAAACTATGTTAAACATAATAATATATACTTAGCCTATGTTACCCACCTCATGTTTTGATTTCTAAAGATGAAAGAATTTTTTATATCGGTAATTTAGATTTTTAGTTAAATCGTTGCAAAGAAACATACATAAAAAAAAAACAAATCTTTCTCTTTTTAATAGTTATCAGTTTAGATTGTAGGTTTGTTTTAACATTATTTTGACGTTCATAAGGGTCATTCATGTGATTTAAAGTTAGATTTTAAATACTGAACCGGCTAGATATTATCTGAAAACTGTTTTTTTAACTACAGATCTGCTAAAATTAAATATATTTACCTCAACGTCTTTACTCTTAGCAACTTGTATAAATCGTTCAACGCGTTCTAGAGCCTTATCTTCCTTATCATCAGTGACACAGAACATTCGCAGCTGCGCCTGGCTCTCATCAGTGCGTTTAGCATAGACCACGAAGCGCGCCATGAATGGAACATGAATGGCTTCCCTGAAAGAAACAACAAAGCTTAGTCAAGTTCAACTGAGATAATATTTTAAAGACTTATATGTTTTATATCATACTTCGTTGTCACGAATAAAACTTAAGACTGTCAATATCAGTGAGTGTAATTTACATAATGGCAGTAAATAACCCTTACCTGTATAATTCCGTTGCCATTTTGGTAGCATCCTCAACGTGACGACAGTCAATCAACCAATATCTGGCTGAGACTGTTGTTGTGAATGACACACAATCGTTTACAAACGTCAGAGGAGTGTTATCCGTAACGTCTTCCCAGTGAGCTCGGTTGGTTCCACCTGCCAGTACGACATCCCCGTTTTACATCTCATAAGCTTTCTACTAACTATACACATGCTCTGCAAATAATTACTTTATACCGCTACGTTTGAAATACTTTTTGTTTCTCAATTCAGATGGAAGCTATGAGGCAGTCTCTGGCGGCTAAAACGCTATTTTCAGCTGCCATGATGATGAATCTACCTTTAATACATGCCAAAGCAGTCTTATTTAATATCTACTCATTATTCAATTAATTTCTTTAATTACATTCTATTTAATCTACAATTTCTCTAACTATACTTAATCAAATAGATTCTTATGTGTAGTTATAAATACAAATTTCAGATTGCTCAAGTAAAATTTATAAATTTATTTAGTAAAATTTCTGTTATTGAAACTTCAGTCTAAAACAAATAATTTTTTAATAAATTAATAACCGATGTAGAAGAAAGATTGGAAATTAGAAAGATAAGTCAATAACAAATCAAGAAATAAAACGTAAAGTTTCCAAAACGGCCTATAGCAAACACACAACAAGCAAAGACAACACATCACACAAATAAACAATAAATAACGTACCAATTTATTTATTATTAAAATGAAAAGTGACTAATGTGGCACACAGTGAACTGTCACACCTGTTTCTTATAATAGTGCGGTTGTCTATCAAAATGAAAATAAAAATACTTTATCAAAAATGAATCATCAAAATTGCTTTTCAGGTTTTTCGGAAAACAGATCTCTCGAAGGATAATCACTGAAATAAATCCAAAATCCAATTGAACGAAACAAAACAATGGAAATAAAAAGGTGTCCAGTGAAACAATGACAAGAAAAGGAACGAGACAAAATAAGAGAAGATGATGTGAAACAGAACTGATAGGCCGTTTTGGAAATAAATCTTTGATTATTACAAGCAAAGTAACAAAAATAGGGAACATTGACGTCGAATGATCATGAATGAAGATGGCACCGATCTATATTATTTTTACACTTATACTAAACAAAAACAGGTATTTAAGGTGTCTGAATCTTATATTATGTGCCAATACAGTTGCAGATTGTTAAGTATTTCTGTTTGTACATTCGGGTCTAGACCGACATGTCTCTGTGAATGTCTCGCTGTGCAAATTCTAAATGTCCCAAGTTTTATTTAATGGTTATGATACAGAGTGAACGTGACTTAACAAAGCGTAAAAATATCAGCCCGTGCATAGAGGAAGAATGTATGAGAAGCAAGATATGGAAAAGCATTCAAAAAGTGATAGAGGGAAAAAGTAATGTATCTGATAGTCATACTCAAAGACAGCAGTGGTACTGAGAGTATAAGTATCGTAATACCAATGATTTATGAGTACAAAAGAAAATTAAAATTAAAAATAAATAATCAAATTACGGATTGAAATTAACAAAATAAAATTTAACTGAAAAACCGACATTTTGATCTTGTTTTTGTATAATATTTCTAATGTTTTTACCTTCGAGAGATCTTTTGCGAAATACCCCTTTGGTGCGCGCCGATAGGTGGCAGCACATAATTTAGCGCCACACACGGTGAGCGTGCAACACACACAAACACACGAGAACAAAGACAATGTAGACACGCACAGAACGGACACACAAGGACGAAATCCCTGCAGGCTGCTTGTGTATTTGCTTTAAGCGGTTTGCCTCGTTTTTGTATTGAGTTTAGCTTTTTCCTTTCTATTGTTGTAACGTTTTTGTTTTCAGATGAAATGAAGTTCAAACTACACTATTTCTCAGTAACATGCTCATCCCGTTGTCTATAATGTTGGGAGTTTGACTAAGCCCGTAACTCTGTACTACACTAACCAGTATGATTTAGGATAAAATACTATGAAATTTCGAATATCTATCATTACTCTATTTAAAAATGTATAAAATTCAAAATCTATAGTCTATTTATCTCATGTAGAACTATATCAATTGTAGCCTACTGATCGATTGGCAATGATATTTATTTGACTATAAACCTACGACACCAATGTGTTGTAATGGAATATTGGTTTTGTAATTTATTGTACTCAATAAGCCAACTTAAAAGCATTAACACAGTACCAATAAATAGGTTGTAATTTATAGCCAATACTGACAAACATTTTTATAGTATCTCACAAACCAAAAAGTCATCAAGGTAAATAAAATTTTGGTGTAACTGATTGGTAAAATACTCTGTAAGTACTACAAAATGAAGATCAATATTCGCTATCAAATTCGAAGCTATTCTTTGACACTGTTTGTAAGCAGTATACCTAACTGTAGGCACACTTACCTTTTCTTTGGCAAAGCATAATATCGTCATGGTAGCAAACACAAGCCATACTCCATTGCAACACATCGCATCAACCTTTTTACTACTGGAATACATTAATTACATAAATATTTTTGGAATAGACTCCAGTTAAAGATATAGAAGGGATTTAACATTAATATAGTAGTATAATAGTCAAATTTATATTATTAATAATACTTGACAGAATCCATGAATAATATCCAAGATTCAAAATATGTTATATCCCAGTAATAAACGAGATTTGCTTTTAATTTTAAGCGAATTATTTTTAATAGTACCTGATATGGAACACAACAGTCTTAACGTCGGTGCTGACGATGTGCTGTACTGGTTTGTCATACCCTGAGTATGAGGTCTCGGAGCTGGCATACTCAAAGTGATAGCTTTGTGGAATTTTCTTCTTCTTGGTTCCACGGTTACTACCGGTGATACTGCAACTCCACGGCCAAGTAGCTTGGCAGTAAGTTCTGAATCTATTATTTGGGCCTGTAAATATTTGTTCATGGTAAATTTTTCAGTTAAATATTTATTATAATAAAAAGTTAAATACGTTATTTTCTCAACATATTTTAATTTTATAAAGCTTAAAAATTACTAAAGACCAAACGCAATAGTTGTCAAAGCCGCGGCCATGCTATGTGTCGTCGTGTATTTAGGCGTGTGAGAAAATAAAAATACTATATGCTTTGTACTTACCCTGTTCCATAGAAATACAAAGAATATAGACTTCGCAAATCAGTTTCTTTTTACAAGAGATGTTTTCAAAATAACTTTTTGTACTAAATACATTAACGTTTATAAAAATAAAATGGTAGGAAGGTGGCGAAGAGCGGTCTGTGCAAACTAAGCAAATATGAACATTATGAAATCACAAGGAAAGCATTTAAAAATAAAATTATACACACTTGTATAATTTAACTCACACTTTCATCTATTTCTCACACATGCGCTTATAAAACAAGATGCAACACACTCTGATAACAATAAAGCTTAAAATAATATAGCAAACCAAAACATATTTACATCATGCAACTCTCACGTTTGGTCTTTAGGAAATTAAGTACAAAATTGCATATCAATGCTTATAACATTTCAATTAAAAGCACAGAAAGACATTACCCAATAAATTTAGCAATCCTTAAAATACTACTTAACTAATTAAAATACGTCACTCCAAATTCATTTAAAATACATATGTATTAATATTATACACACACTTTAACACTAATTAACAATTTATCACTAAGTCATTCATATTTCTCGTAATTATATTTTCAAACATGCTCATATGTAGCCTAAAGACCAACAAGAGAAAATCCAACTTGTCAAAACCGCAGTGTGAGAAAACCTACGATTTCAAACTTTATTGTGATTTCATAGAATTCAATTTTGCTTAAATTGAAAACAAGTATTTTATTTTTTATTGTTTATTAAAACTCCCATCTACAATAAATGTAATTGAATTTCTAAATTTATTGGGTATGACCTTATAAGGAGTAACGTAGAAACTTCCTTAATGTTAAAATACCTGCTTCATCAAATTGAAAAAAATATATAAATTACATCTTTTTCAAAATGTTTACTTACGTCATCGTTGTGATTTATTTTTCTCTCTTACTATTTTTGATGAAACAGATAAACACTACAAATGTTATAGTAATAACCACATACAAGGGTATTAAAATACTAAATGTTTCTGTATGCATGATTACGATATGTGATGATACTTCATATAAAATAGCTTAAGAAAACCTCACCAAAATTTTGGATTTGGGTACTCCGTAAAAAAATTTGGCATTCTTTTTGTACTTTTGTTATGGCAAACACTAGGCGAGAGTTTGGCAAAATATAATCTGATTCTTTGTTCCTTAACGTCTAAAATCTTATTGCAATATCCCTGTTTTTATCTATATTTTAAAAGATTAGCCAAATAAAATCCACGTACAAAAATAAATAGATTATAATGAATTTGTGCTAACGTGATCTCTATCGGGATTAAATTTAATTATTTAAAAGTTCATAAGCACAATAAAGTGAGGCACATTTTTTACATTCTATTGAATTCCATTTTTATTTTATTGTATGTGAATGATGTGATGAAATATTTTTATCTGATACTAGTACTCTTATAATAAGCCAGCACTGCTTTTCTTCTATTATTCATTCTTATTTTAAAACTAAAGGAGGAGTCACAGACTTATCATCTGGGTATGTATTAAAATTCGATGATCGATTAAATGAGCTAAATGACGGCATGTTCTCTTGATCATTGTGAACTAATTAATATTGCTTCTTATGTAGTTCGAGAGCCTCCAACAACAAGTTCCTAAGCAGCAATAAAAGCCTAAACGGTCTTGATAAAACTTTTCTTTTACTATAAAAAATTTCTGGCATCAACCAATTTATTTTTCACATTACCGACACCGACACTTGCAATAGTTGTTTTTTATTTATTTCAGTCCAGAAAATATTTTGCCCAAACTTCATTTAATTATTAATACAATAAGAACACAATGTCGTCTTACAAGTAAATAAATTTAATGAACACAATTCTACGTGTACCTGTGAAGTTTGCGAAAATAAAATCAAATTCTTACAATCTAGAAGTATCTAAAATATTCGTTTAAATTTCATAAGTAACTGACTATGTCAGTGAAGAGAGTAAATTCTTCGAGTACATTATCATAAGAATATAAAACTACCAAATTAATGAGAATCGTTTTTTCTTAGAAACGTTATTAACTGTAATCTTTTTTAGATTTTTATCCTTGACGCCTTTTCTTGGTTTGAATAGGTTTACCTGCAGCCCCACTTTGATCTTCTTAGTGAGAGCGCCTTGCGGGAATACAGCCTGCACTTGTGGAACCACCGAGCTTGACACCATTCCACCTGTATAGTTAAGAAAGAAAATTTTAAGTAGTATTTTATCAAAAAGCAAAAAGTTTTTAAGTAGGTTTGTGAGATATACCCACAGTTTCAGAAAAGTTTCAAAAAGAGATTTAACAGGTGATTAGTTAATTTTTCGTTGATCAGCCTTTCAGAAGCTGGGGAAAGACTCAGGAAATCAAAATACCATGACATTCAAAAACTTATTAAGCTATGCGTTCACATTTATTTGTCTGTTCTGAATGTACCTTTTTTTCTACTATTTAATGTAGATGTCTTTGGTAGCGAAGAAACAGTGTCGAAAGCACTTATGAAATTTTAAGCCTATGTCTCCAAAATATAATATACTGACCTTCGGGCCCGATAGCATGAACCTCTTGCCGTATCCGTGATATGACAGCGAAGTACTGCGGAAAGTCGTGCGTCAAAATCCGAGTTACACGAGGATTGTCCCAACCCTTTTCATCTTCATTTGTCTCTGTAGAAAAGAAGTTTAATAGATTATTAATAAAATTGCTGTATTGGTAATACAAGGCTCTGTCTTTTAGTTTGTCATCGATTTCATGTTCAAAGAATCTTGATATAAGTGCGTGTCTCAAGTCGTGCTAGTAAGCGTTTGCAAGTTACAATTGCTAACTATCAGATGTATCTTATAATAATTGATTGCTACTCAAATAATATAAAACTAATAACATCCTTCAAATATTTCATTTATTCAGCTATTTCATAGAAATTCGTCTTAGTATGCAAGATTTTTAAATTTATTTTGTTATTATTTGACAAGAGAGCCGCTCTTGGACAAGAGAGATTTGTATTTATTGATTATGTTAGTTAACTAAGTACCTAACACGATGTGAAAATAAAGTTGATTCAGTTCCTACCTTCGATCTCAAGAGTCTCATGCAAGATATCCTGTACGACGTCATCAGTAGCATCAGCGTTATGCTCCCTCCAGCTGGTCCCATTATCTGATCGAAGGATTACGATCTCACGCTCCTTGCCGCGAAGCGAAGCGTAGTGGGGAACTTCTAGGATCACCGGACTGCAAATAAACTTCTATTGATGAAAAATGTCAGTGAAGTTGTTTAAAATTTAGGATGTTTTTATATTATGCTACCAATATGACTCCTTTCTATCTGATGATAAGCAGACAGCGGTACCAGAAGTGGTAGTCACCATTCCAAAGTCATCTTAAAGTGTGGCATCCACTGTGGTGATTTTATGAGATGCCTTTTTACGCTTCATTATTCAGTAGATAGGTCCAAATTTCTTAAATGTATTTAGACATTAGACGTATCTTACCCTAAGAACTTAGCAGCTACAGGTCCCATTTCTAAGACTCTAGCAGCAAGCGCCTCTCCCTCCATTAGCGGTGGCATGTGGTTAATACGCGATGGCTTTAGATATCTATAAGGTAATGCCAATATTAATGATAATTTAACTTCAAAAAATTTGAGTTGATTGACACAAAATGCAGGGATTGATTTTGATAAGTAGTTTAAAAAAATATTCAATTTATGTAACTAACGAAAAAAATTGACATTTACTTCGATGATGTAAAACATTTTGGCTACGCCTGCAAAATATTTCTTGACTTGCTTTATGTCAATAACTAGGTAATGGATCCAGTTTCGGAGACTATGAAGCAAGTAGTTGTAAGAACGGGACGTTCGTTTTAATAACTGATATAGATTATGGCGACTGGTCCCTAAACTAAGTTCAAGTCTGGATTTTAGGACACCAGTACAATTGAATTTTATCACCAACCTGCAAGTGATTCTTGTAGGTTGTTGCGCAGAGAGTGGCGGTACGATCACACGCACGCCTCCCCCGCGACAACCACGAAGCGCTCCTCCTCGAGCATCCACCAGAAACGATACCAGGAAACTGAAATATAAAGCGAACTATTGAGAAGTATATTCCTTACGATATACTGTATGATCTGTTAAAAAAAATATCACGTTCTTATTCTCGTTATTAGGAAAGACTGCTCTCATCCTACTTTCTCATCATCATAATTCAGACAGATATCTACTGCTAGACGTAATCTATAAAGCATCTATAGTATATCATATAAGGGTTATGCATCTTGCCTATTGTCACTTCGAAAGCTACTAAACTACATGATCAAAATAGATCCTCCTTGAAAACATTATTAATGCAACGATTTATCGATTCTAAGAAAACATATAGTTACTACGAAATAAAAATAGCACTTACTTTTTCCATTGCAGCTTTTTTCTGTTGTAATCCACGAAAGCATGCGGAACAGTCAAAATGTTTACATTCTGAAATAAACACTTTTAATGCAAACCCAGTGATAGATAGTTTTGTAAAGGTTATTACTTTGATCCAAACAATAAGAAAGAAATATCAATCTATATTTAGAGGTCTCGACCTTAATCCACGGGAACCCAAACTACCCGATGTTTGAGTTTTTCTGTCAAGAAATCCTCATTATTAGCTGAGAATCTGGTATTCAGCCAATATAACTGGTGAAAAAGCGTTACACACTGTTGCTGTACCCTCCGGGAGAAAAGGCGTGAAGTAAATTCACTTCCTTTGAACATTTGCATTGTCAAAGCTTAAGCTTCAAGCTGTGAACTAGTGCCCTCTTTTTTCTTTTAATTCTCACTTGAAGGATAATACTTGAAATGTGATCTGGGTTACAGTCTGATACGAGATGATCGTATTGATCAAGTTTGTTTTAAAGTGAATTTCATTGTTCCACTGACTTGGGTTGTGTAGGATCCACATTGTAGCAATACCCCTCTGGTGCCTGCGCAGTGCTGTAGCGGCTGATACTCTTCACAACCACCTCCTGCTGCGGCTGGTACGGCATACCGTTCACTGAACCTGGTGGAAAGTTAGCAGTGCGATACAAGTTTACTTTAGCAGTTAAGTAGTATTCCTGTCCTAGCTTTTATAGCTAGATATTTTCAGCTCGATGGTTTGTATTTATAACGTTGTGGTTAATTCTAATTTTTGTGTTCAGATTTGATATAGTTTTGTTTGTTCTATCATAAAGATATTTGAGTGAATTATCTTATCACGGGATGCTATGCTTCTTAGCAAGATGGTCTGAATTTCATCATTAGGATCTTTATTTAGGTTGTCTGGCTGCAGTAGTTATTGAAACTTTGCTAGACCTACTGTGTGAAGAAAATTTCATAACGATGATATAATATAACAAAAATATTCTAAAAAAAATCTAAATTTACTTTGCGATATCTCCATAATGTTCTTATGGCTCATTGCAGACTCGGTTCTCTCGTCCTTGGTCACATCTATCGGTAGAGAATCATCACCTAAAGACTTCATGTCGTCAGCAGTCAGGTAGCGGTATGGCTGGTCGTTTAGAATTGTGTCTTCGCCTGAAATAACAACAATAAGTTTAATGTAAGGAAAATATTAGTGAGAACTTGTGATGACCTACTTAAAACGATAATGGCGTTAAAATTTCAAAACTGGGCAAGTATTAAGCTAACCTTTTCTAAACAATGAGGCTCAAATAATAAAACTGCTGTTAACTTTCGTCTTACGTATCGTCTTCCCGTCGTCGCGTTGTTACAAATTGCAATAAGTGAGTGAGCATGATATTAAAGAGTTAACTTTATCATTTTTTTGTGCCTACTAAAGTGACTCCACTCTGCCTGAAAGTAAGCAGTCAGTGGAATCAAGAAGTGATGGACACCATTCCGAAAGCCAAACTACTGGTATGGTGGCATTCACTGAGATGCTTTTTCACACAAATCTCTCCCAAATTGGCGCTACAATTCTGTTGTTTCAATTCAGTTTACCACGGTCGAGTACATTTCGATATTAAGTAATTTAATTAATGACTCTTGCGTTAAAAAAGTTTGTTCCACATACCTCCTTCTTCTTCAGAATCAGACATGAATGTCTCCAACATAGTTTCTGGGGCGACCACCTTGTACTTGTCCTGTGACACTGGTGCTATGGATGGTTCGGACACTTCCTTCAAGGTTTCCATCACCGTTACGTAGCCCAGCTTTGAGGCAATGTCTAGTGGAGTTTGACCGTTCTGAAAAGGAAAGTTGTGATGGTGATGGGTCCTTGTTGCTTTTAGTATCGGCGGAAGAAGAACCTCCTCTTAGAATTTTGGGCTGAAGTAGCAGTATTCGAATTTTTACGTTTTGTAAATCTGCCGCAACTTTTGTTTTTTTCAAGGTCAGCAATGACATGGTTGTGTTTTGTTAGCATTGTTGTACTTAGATAACAGTCCTGTCGATAGTCTACGATAATCACTAAGCATGAGGTGAAACGATGTGTGTTTATGTAAGTTGTATATATATAAAAGTATTAAACTGAGAATCTACCCTAGATTTAAATCACGGGTGATATTAGATAAAAATACATGTGTGTTATATTTGTATTACATATAATATACAATAATCAAAACGTGTATGCCATTTTTGACTCCAAACCTTAAGATACAGCAAAATGCGTAATTATAACAAATGAAAATAAACCTTATAAAAAATAGAAGTAATGTTTTCCATAAATCAGAAATAATGGACATTACGATAATATTTATGTTACCAAAACAAAGTAATGTAATATTTTATCACCTTGAATGCGCTATAAACAATGATAAAAATACTTATACTTATTGAAATATTACACGTATTATCCAAAAATTATTAAAATTTGAATTGAAATTAAGCAAATTTATTAGTTTCTGTATTAGCCAGTACTGGCATAAGGTGTAAGAAAGCATAATATATCTATTTTCTCCATAAATGTATGAAATTATTAATCTGCCTTGATCAAATGTGGTAATTATTATTGCTCCGTAATATTTTTGTATTACAAGATTAGCCTACCCTGTGATTTAAATTAGATCATACCATGAAATTGAAATCACTGAATATCTACATCATGTTATGTTCTGTTATAGATTGCAGTCAACATTAGCCTGTTCCAATCATATGCCCGTATATATAAATGTACTCTGTGGTTCCAATTTATATCATTGCAAAATCTATCAAATTTTCTTTGTGATTATGTATGACCTGTAATTGACTGACTTTTGAGCTGACTTGTTATTTACCTGTCTATGAAGAGTATACCAAATCTACGTACCGTAGTAGTGGCGTTGGCATCGGACTTGTGTTCCAGGAGAATATTCACGATGTTGATGTGACCTTGCTGAGCAGCATGATGGAGCGCCGTATAGCTGTAATAAAAGGAGCCTTATAAATATACAGTTAAGGTTCATTTTCAAAGCTGAAACCAAATCGGATGGCTACAGTATTACAGGTATCATGCGTTTTGTCTTAATTGATACGCTTTAATCGCGCATTGGCTGCATTGTTTGTTGCCTCTCTAAAACCTTTCTGCCTCAATAGCCATCAATTCTGCAAGCTATTGTCTTGTCATTGCTACTTCAGTGAAGTGTGCTAGTAATTAGTACTAGCTTTTTTTTCACCTGCCTCTTTGCTTACTGCTCTGCTCCCGTCGCCAGTAGCGTAATAATACATTGTCATATATACATAGCCTATAACCTTCCTCAAGAACTAGGCGATCATACGCAAAAATATTTTTTCAAATCCGTCTGGTAGTTCAAGGGATTAGCGCGTTCAAACAAACAAACTCTTTCACTTTATATAATAGTATAGAATAATACAAATCTTGTTAAGCTTATACATTACGTCAGGTGTATTTATGAGTTCGTGAAACCATAAATTAAAAAGTAACACATTATACACGAGGTTGCGGTCGCGTCGGTTAATAGTTTAACGCCGTTACAAATTTAAATAAATATTTTGTTAAAAGTTTCTGTGAATCATAACTTTGGATTAATGAAATAAAAAATAATAAATATTTATATTATCGTATTCTGACTTGCGATATTCTAAATGTTGTGTATAAAGTGGTATAAAGGTCAATATCCCAAGTTGTAACATAACAGAATAAAGGCGATTATAAGTCTTATGTTTACTAATACAAGATAAAATTTGCTTTATAGATGTTTTAGTCGCTGTGTAGGTACACAACTCAGTACATTACTCATCCCACCGATTCATTTCGAGTTCGATTCACGTTATAAATAAATAAATATCAATATGTTCTTGATTTGTATACATTTCAATTTGACCTGAAATTTTAATAGCTATCCGTTGATTGAACTTGTAACTGATCATTGGCAGTAATGACTACTGCGTCCTTGCATTTCATACACAAATTATACACATTTCAGCCCAAAGATTTGTTTATTGTTGGGATTATTGTATTATATTTGTCATTATTAATTAATATTGCAATATCAGGATTAAGCTCCATTTTGTGTTCATTAATTGTAAATTTCAAGAGAGACTATATCTGTGTACTTACAAATACTTTACAACATTAGGTAAAATGACAGCAGGAGGTCACCACCCTATTTGTGTGACATGTAGTCTTGATGGGGTAACACATTACATTACTTTACATACAAAAAAAAACAAATTTGTCCTTATTATAATATTGGTTGAAATGAAGAAGTTAGCCACAGGTAAACTCTTCATAATATAAGTATAAAAAGATAAGACTAATAAATAAAGAACAAAAGACTTACCCGTGAGTTGTCTGTGCTTTAACAGAAGCTCCATTTTCGAGCAGGAAACGCACCATATTTGCCTGTCCGTAGTGACTGGCGATGTGCAGGGGTGTGTACCCACCCTTAGTGCAAATGTCCGCCTGAGAAATAATAAAGGAATGGTTATTTTGGTATTAGTAAACTAAGTATAGTCAGGCTACCAATATAGTAAATCCTAATTAATACATTATTGAGGTATAATTTGTGTGAATTAACATACATTTTATTTTCCTATGCGTTTTATTTACCAGTGTAATAACGTAAATTTAGAAAAATTAAAGCGCTCCTAGTATTTATTCTCAGAACTAAATTTTATCGTTGCTGAGTAATTTGGTTCTCAGAGTAAATAATAGGGGCGCTATTTGTTTTTTTATCCAAACAATATCTGCCGCTACTGGATAAACGCATATAACCATAGTACAGTTTCTAATTTAACCATTGTAAGGATATCTATGTATAATATTTATAGATCTTTGATGAAGATGATTTTCTTATTAGGGAGCAATGTTCGTGAGGTCGGAAGTGACAAACATACAATTCAAGGACTTAAAATGCACTCGATTATTTATGAAAAACAGAAATATTTACGAAACGAGTATTTATGAAGCACAAAAATATCCATGGAAACTCAGACTTCAACTATAGGCATTACGGTAGCAATGCGATCAAAATAATCAACTAGTTAGGTACTCATAATAAGAATTTAACCATTAATCACTTCTTCAATCTTAAACAGTAACTTTTTTATTTTAAGTTTAAGATTGTAAACTTTAAAAAAAAGAAGTTTAGTTCAAAATTAAGAGAAAAGTTATAACAATCTTACCTCTGCACCATTCTTGACGAGGAGTTGAGCAACAGGCACCCTATCTTCTTGAGCCGCTAGGTGTAGTGCTGCTAGTCCATTCTTAGACTGCTGGTCTACTTCTGCACCATGCTCCTGGAGAAGCGAGCACATTTCCGTGTGACCCTGACAAAGCAAAGTAAATTGGAACATGAGTTAAGTATACAGGCAGATTTTGCTCGATGCTGACACAGAGCATTTCTTTACAGAAAAAAAAGTAGTGGTAATCATGCACATCAAATCTTCGTAGCCAGGACTTAATCCTACTATTTAACTCCTTCGGACAAAAAATATTTTTCTAAATATTTAACATTTTTTTAAGAACAGTAGCTGTGTAAATGTCGCCTCTCATTTTTGCCGTTTTAAGCATTTCCCGGTTCCATATCCTTTCTTAGACAAAAAGAAAGATTTAATAAATACAATTTACCTGCTGAGCAGCCAGATGCAATGGCGTGAATCCAGCTTTAGACTCAGCGTTCGTCAAAGCGCCATACTCCAGCAAAGTGGCAGCTGTCTCCATTTGATTCTTACGAGCCGCTATGTGCAGAGGTGTATGTCCGTTCTTTGCTACAGCCTAAAACATAAATTAGTAAGAAGTTATTCTTTTTGTAATATTAAAAACAAAAATAAATTTAGAAACGCTAGATTTCAATATTAGTATTATATTGTTGTATCGCAAGAAAAGCTGGACTATTAAAATACAGTCTGAAATTGCTAATCCGACTTGAGCAAGCGTGGTTATTAATGCTCATGTCTTCCCTCTATGCTCTATACTTATATAAAATAAAACATTAATTTGAATTTATTAATTATTGGTACACATAATTTAGTACATTTCTGTTTTATTAACCGACTTTAAAAAGGTGGAGGTTCTCAATTCTGGTCGTATGTTTTTTGTTTTGTATTTTTGTTACCACAAAACTCGGTCAGTTATGAACCGATTTGAATTATTCTTTTTTTTATTACCATTCGTATCGATGTTTATTAACCTCGAGAAACATCGATACGAATAGCATTACAGTACTTAGATTAGTTTACTTTTTGCTTGACATTGAGTTTTATATAGATGTATCTCATCATCATATTTGGAGATTTTAGAACAAAAATTTTTATCATTATAATTTTTACCGTATGATGTAAGTTATGAGGTTATCGAGAATTTAGAAACAATTTAGGAAATTCTCACATACAAAATTCAACTTCTAAGTGGAACTAGCACCAGCGACTTTAGAATACCTGATTCTATAGTTTTCAATCTGTTATAAATAAATACCTTAGCATCCGCCCCCTTCTCTAGTAGAGTAGTGGCTACTGCCTGCTGGTCATATTGAGCAGCAATATGAAGTGGTGTCATTCCGTTCTTGCCAGCCTGGTCCGGAGAAGCTCCATGTGCTAATAGAAGGTTCGCCACCTAAGAGAACAAAATGATATTGATTTTTATTCATTGTCATATTGATCTTAGGAAAAAGAAGATGAAAGTTATTTTAGTATACAAAAAATTCGTATGTTAAAGTAAAAGAGTTAGATACCTTCAAATTTCCATATTTGGCAGCTAGATGCAGGGCAGTGAATCCTTTCTTGGTAGTCGCTGTCAATGGAGCGTTGTGCTCAATCAGAGCGGCTGCAACCTGTTACCAACCATTATCATTATTTTATTATATTAGTTCATTTGTCCAAACACTACCGTGATGACATTTCCTTTACTAGGCAAGGCTCAGTTAGCAAACGGGCATGACTATAATCTTACATCTTATGGATATTTATTCATTATATTAACATTTAATTGCAAAATTTTAATAAAAATCTATACTATATATTTATAGTGGAAGAGTTTCTTTGGAACTACCAGTTGGATTTGAATAATTCTTTCAGTTTTGAGGAAGGTTATAGGCTATGTAACATCACGCTACTGGCGACGGAAGCAGAGCAGTAACCAAAGATGTGAATCAACGCGGGTGAAACCGCTCTGCGGGAAGCTAGTCTTTTATAATATGCTGGAAGTTACCGAATTATATAAATTGCATCATTCTCTATTTCTTTAATTTATCAAACTCAGCGTTGCTATCAATTATTGTTCCATAAACTAAAATTCAGCATTATCTAGCTACAGCAGTACTAGTCCAGTATTTCATATATTACAAGGACCAAGTGTACTTACATCATGATTATGCTGTTTAGCAGCGATATGCAGTGGATTATAATGATCAGCAGTCATCGCTCTGACGTCAGCTCCGTGTTGAAGGAGAAGTACTGCGATGTCGACGTTGCCGAGTCGTGACGCAATATGAAGGGGTGTCTGACGTTCTCTTGCTTTAGCTTCCACTGCCGCTCCGTTGCGGAGGAGAATGCGAATTATGTCCGTCTGTAAATAGAATTATCACTTTATCGAAAGACCGTTGTGATCTTAAAGCGTTAAGTAAGCATAAGGGTCATTTGCTGGGCAATAGTTGTGTACTCGTAGTTTTAGACGGTAATAGTATTTTTTAGTTACATTAGTTTTGAGTTTTGAAAACATCATCAATTCTAAGCATCAAATTATAACATTTCACACAATAAGTCATTTGACTTGTATTGAAAATAGAATCAATAATTTTGTGGTTTGTGAGTTTGTGCATTAATTTAAATTATGAATTGTTTTTTATTTTAAATGGTCCTACTTACTCACAAAATGCCTAAAATAACATCACTTCGTACATTTCACTTTTATTTTACCAAGATTTTTCAATGAACAAAATGTTTTGATGCAGTATTATTCAAGAAAGTCTTTTTTCCTATTCTTTAATAGTCAACAGAAAAGGATATCAATATATTTCACTTGCCTGATTAGCTCTAGCAGCTAAATGCAATGGCGTCTCTCCCCTTACAGTGGGTACATCAGGGTTGGCCTCATGTTGCAGCAGATATATCACGATGTTCATGCAGCCCATGAAAGCTGCCACGTGGAGGGGAGTCAAACCAGATTCTGTGGTGGCTTGTATACCTGAATGCAAAGGTTTTCTATGATATGATTTGAACAAGAACAGAAACAAAAAGATGATGTGACTCCACTCTGCCTGATAGTAAGCAGTCAGTGGGATTCAGAAGTGGAAGCCACTATTACAAATGCCATCGTTTTAAAATGCTGCTATTGTGGCCTGCACTATGGCGGCTTTAAGAGATAATCTTGAAATAGTCTTGAGAAGTTCAGTCTTCATATAAGTCTCGGTGCTTCAGTGGTAAGTACTCTGTATGTACGTAAGAGCTCACTGAGGTTTCGAGTGCGATATCTGCGTCAGGTAAATTAGTGACTATACCGAATAGTCACTTAGCTTGACGGTTTTATGTCGAGACATTCTCAGTATTAGTTCGTTGTCTAAAATTGTGCCCGTTAAAAGATAACAGGGGCTATACTACAACCTCTATATTATAACCTTACTTTGTCTCTATCCTTGTTTATAATAGTACAAAAGAAAAAGACAAACACAAAGTGACATTAAAATAATGCTGCTATAAGAGGTAGTGGTAGGCCTCCATGCTCTCCCCTTTTACATAAGACCTAGCATAACTGGCAAAATATTGGACGTGAACTTTACCTCTGCGTAGCTCTTCAGAACCAAAAGTCGTGAAGCTATATTAAGTATAATAAGACACTTACTGGCACCATACTTAAGCAGCAGCTCAACAACTTTGATCCTGTTCTTCTTGCACGCGATGTGCAGAGGTGTGAACCCGTTGAGAGCGCGTGCGTTGGCATCAGCGTTCCTGTATAAATATTCATTAGAATTACGACTAACGTTACGAAAAGAAAAAGAAGTTTGCCGCAAATAAAACTAAGCTTGAATGCACATTATGCTACGGAACGGTAATTACTACCATTAATTACAGGATCTATAATACAACAATTTTATTATTGGTGTAAGTATAATAAATAATGTTCTAGTATATAGCTATAAAGTTATAATAACATAGTAATGGCAGTTTGAAATTTAATTTACGAAGTTGGTGTAGATTTTAATTATTCTAATTTCACGGTATTCTATTTTTTGAATCAGTCATTTGTTTGACATTCAGTCAACCGACTTCAAAAAGGAGGAGGTTTTCCATTCGTGTCGTATTTTTCATAGATTGGTGTTCAGAGGGCCTAGTGGCGTAAATGCTTATAGAACAGAATAGGTTAAAAAAATGTATGGGATTGACATAAGCTACCGACAATGTTGGAATTAGCTTATGGATTCACATAGATTGATTAATGTATTGTATTCTACGAGTTTTAGCGTTTAAGTCACTTGTCTAGGCCCTCAGTTCTGTTTAATTACGCATTTCATTCATATTTAGCGCGATATACCTACAATATTGTACCTACACATACAAAATAAACGTTAAAAATACAAAATGTCAGCTGACTTAGGGTAGGGCATGAAAAGACTGACAAGAAACTCAGGTCAGTCTTTTTAATCACCAGGTTATTACAATTTTTGTAAGTTACAATTTCAATTTCAAGTAGCATGCAAAGTGACACAGGCAATACGTAAATATATAGGTATTATTTACTATGTAAATAATAGATAGCCAACAGTACATGGCACGTCATTGTTTTCAACAGTCTAGTGAATTGAAGAATGAATTGATGGTAATTTAAAGCTAGTGATGTTTAATCTACGGCTGAGTTAACTGCATCTTTCAACGATATTACTTTACTATTTGCTATATATTGGTATTGACAAGAACATAAACTGGATATGAAGTAAAGTAATGGCAACATCTGCAATAATCCTGTTAATATTATAAATGCGAAAGTTTGAATGTGTGTATGTGTGTGTGTATGTGTGTACTTTTTATCCCGAAAATCGAACTGGTTCCCGAGGGATACAACAAACCATATTTTACGTGCGGGTGAAACCGCGCCGCGGAAAGCTAGTAATAATGATAAATAATAAAAGTTTATTGGAAACAACAATAACTTTAGAGAAATATTTTTACTGTGTCGCAGCCATTATCGCCCCTAACTCCAGGACTTAGAGGAGTACAATGATCCTGCTAATAAAGTAACACTTTAATTACTTTTCAAGTAAAAACTAAGTATTAACTAAATTTGTTAATAAATGTTAAGCAAAAAACTATTGTGTGTGTGCTTGCGTGTAGGTGCGTGTGTGTATGGTGTGTGTGTGTGTGCAATGTAAGTTATTTATTCACCATCATATTCCTAAGCACTGTCACTTACCTGTCTAACAATAGCTTGGCGACTTTAGCGTGCCCGCAGTGTGCGGCAACGTGCAGCGCCGTGAGGTAGTCTACCGTGACGTCATCGACGGGCGCGCGACGCGACAGCAGCACACGCGCTGCGTCTGCGTGGTCGCCTTGTGCGGCCATGTGCAGGGGAGCTAAGCCATTCTGTGTGATACACGAACAATATCATTACAATTTAGTTCCTTAACATGTGTTAAGCAAATTATAAAACTTTGGAGAAGTCTACAGTCATAATTTGCAGATGTTAACATCTTAAATCAAAAATTCAGAAACTATTAATCTGCTTGAGCTACGTGTTGATCAATTGTTTATGTCTGTTCTGTATGAGATGCATTTTTCTGTACAAGAAAAGACCTTCACCTTGCAATGAAAATTTAAAGGGTTGGAGACATTCAAGTTCAAGCAACCTTCGCAAAATTTTTTGTTTATTATTTTAACTATATTAAAGTAAGAAGCTTAGCATAGAAATTATATGTTGTTGTTTTTTTAATATTATACAAAATTAAAAGCTTTTTTACTGTTATTTAAACCACTTTTTCCCTTTTTCACTCACCTTGCTCTTACTCGTTATAGGCGCGCCTCGGTCAAGCAAGGCCTCTACCACTCTTTCATGTCCTGACCGAGCCGCGCAGTGTAGTGGGGTCAGTCCATCCCTGGTTCGAGCCTCTACGTTAGCTCCATTGTCGCAGAGTAACGATACCATGTTCTCTTTACCTGGTGAAAGTTTATTTGAGTTCATTCCTGACTAACATAACAAGTCTACCCAAAGATTGTCTGGTTGCTTTTAGCCATAAGATAGCTTATTGTCTTCATAAGCCGTAGGAATCCGGGCAAGTACCAATGTGACTTTTTCAATTTATATGTACTTTCTAAATTTATCTGGACATTACTGACTGTCTGTGAAGGAAAACATCGTGAGGAAACCTAAACATATATAAATAAAATTCTGAAATCGCCATGGCAATCAACGCTCATGCCTTCTCAGTATGAGAAGAGGCCTTTCTCTGCAGTGGTATAATAACGGGACGATGTGATAATTGTTAATTGCTAATGTAAGTTAAATGTGGTGTACAATAAGTTTTTCCGTGTTTCATTTCTTAAATAATAATCACAGAACATACGTAATCAGTTTCATTTCTTGTCTGTAATTCTAATTAAAATAAATAAATAATACGTTTATGAACGTAAAGCTCAACTTTTACACTTACCCCATTTAGCAGCGACATGTAACGGACAAATATTATGTTTAGCAGCACAGTTAACATCTGCTCCTTTGGCCAGCAGCAGCCTTGCAACTGCTTCGTTGCCGTAGTGAGCTGCTATGTGCAGTGGAGTGAACCCTGACTTTGAAGTCACGTCTGGATTGTGTTCGTTCTAAAAGAAGAATAGTAATTAGACAATGTTATAGATAATAATATAGAATCTCCTTATCTTTCTGTGGAAGTCGTATGAAACAATAATCTATCCCTTGAAATAGGTAGGTACTCGTAAGTATATTATTCTTATCATTCATCGTCATCATTAAATAAGGTGTCTCTCAGCTATAAACTGAAAACCTTAGTAAGTTATTACTACAGCTGTTACTCTGATAATAACAGAATCTCGTCGTAAATGTCGAAATAAATACATTGAAAATTAAAAATATTAACAAATAAATATGTAAAAATATAAGAATAAGAGTATGATATATCTATATTATTATTTAAAGAGGAATGGTCTGTTTGTGTGGTTTGTTTGTACGGCGCTAGTCTCTAGAACTACCAGACGGATTTGATTAATTCTTTTTGCGTATGATAGCCCAGTTTTGGAGAAAGGTAGGCTATGTAACATCACGCTACTGACGACGGGAGCAGAGCAGTATGCAAAGACGCGGTTGAAACTGCGCCGCAAAAAGCTAGTATAGGAATATATAGGTATATTATAATATAATGTAGGATAGTATATTGAACGCTTTACATTACAGGTAACGGTTGCGGTCAGAAAGCACCATCAATGCGATACCTGTGATAGCGGATCAGAATCCCTGAATAATTCGATAATTGTAAGAAACCTTGCTCACCTCCAGTAATAAATTAGCTGCTTTCACGTCGTCTTTCTTGGCAGCGATGTGTAATGCGGGTAGGCGCACCCTGCCTCGGGTGTCGGCTTCCAGAAGAACTGCTACCACTTTCTCGTGGCCTTGCTGCATAGCCACTGCTAAGGGTGTGAAGCCATCCTAGTAGAAGGGAAAATAAGTACATTTATTGTACGTGCCTTTCACATATTGGTAGCAGAAGCACTAGTTTTTTGTATTAATGGTTTGTAATTTTAACGCCTCTACTGCTAGCAAAAATATAATTACCTTACCTCGTCAGCGAACTGGCTGTAGGTTAATTAGCTGCCTGCATGTAATTTTAAGTTTTCATAAGCATCATAATTTATGATCCAAATGAAATAAATGCTTTGAGTTTGAGTTTGAGTTTATATATCTTTCTGATGTCCAGTAAATTCTTACATAGGTAACTATTATCTCAAAGTGAGATGGTTCGGTGATCTGGCAGATCCAGGGATAGGAACTATGAACATAAGACCACATTGAACCTACAACTGACAATTTGCATGATAAAACACCTCGAGACAATCGAGGTATTCTAGATTTATCAGATATCTATAGAGTAGTTCTGGGGTGTGTGACTTTATCACAGCACAGAAAGCTATGCATATAAAAACAATTTTCACATATTATAAAAAGAAAAATCTGTACTATTATATAAAGCGGAAGAGTTTATTTGTTTGTTTATTTGTACGCGCTAACCTCTGGAACTACCAGTCGGATTTGAATCATTATTTTTGCGTTGGATAGCCTAGTTCCTGAGGTCATAGGCTATGTAATATCACGCTACTGGCGACGAGAGCAGAGTAGTAAGCAAAGACGCGGGTGAAACCGAGTAAAGCTAGTAATTAAATAAAGGCTTACCTCAGTGGCTAAGCTCTGGTTAGCACCATTAGCAAGAAGGAACTTGACTACTCCATCGTGGTTCTCTTGAGCAGCCATGTACAGTGGTGTGAAGCCATTCTGGGACTGGATGTTGACCTGTAGCAAAACATAGGTTTGAGATATCCATGGATACAAAATTATTTTAATTATGTTTAGCCGTTAGCCGATATACATATAAAAACAAACGACGACTAAAGAACGATTAAAATGGAGTAGTTTATGAGGTCTACTCGTATGTTCAGTTGTTCACATCACCCACTGAAGGGAAAGGCCTCTTCTCATATAGAAAAGGCATGAGCATTAATCACCACGCTTGCTCAAGGTGGATCGGCAATTCCAGACTTTTTACTCCAGGTTGCCTTACGATGTTTTCCTTCACTGTTAGTCAGAAATGTCCAAGATAAACTTAGAAAGTACATATTATTATGATTTGAAAAGTCACATTGGTACTTAATCGCATTCAAACCCACTACTACGTGTTTACAAAGCGGGAGCCTTATCCACTTAGCCATTTCGACTTATAAAAGAACTATCAATGTTGCTAAGAACACCGGCAAACTAAAAAGGTTAACGATATCCAAATAAAGTCATGTAAAGAATTATTTACTTTCAATTACCTAACAAACAGACTAAAGTGTAAAGGTTAAAAAGCCTTTGTAAACTTACCCTTTACATATGTTAGTAATGACCTAAAGTTCAACATCATTTAAAATGGACACCGAGTGGGGCCGTCGACTCAAAAGTTCTGTGTAACTCACTTATTTCGTATTTTGACGGCAATATTAACAGCATTTCGGTGGTCATTATATAAATTTAATTTCTAAATAGTATGAAACCAAGTAGCTGTTTTTTCATGTCAGTTTCTTTAAATGCCTGGGAAATTTGGTAGGAGTCGTCCTAAACGGATATACACGGACCAAATAGGAGATGGTGTTGACAAAAGGCACAACTACAAGCACCCGTAACCGACGTGTGTGTATGAAAAGATTAATTGATGTTGAAAAGGCAAAGGAGGTATGTTTGGATCGTAGCAAATTGCGTTCTTTAGTCTCTGCTTACCCCATTGATGGAAGACAGGCGTGAAGTTATATGTGTATGTTTCTCTCATAACTTCTTATCACGTAACGGAGTTTCATGTGGTTTTCACTATTGTTTATAACAATTAGTGGTCGCCTAATGGTCGAATTAACCTAATTTTTTTTTAATTTTTATGCGTAATTTAAAAAAAAGTATTAGTATTCTGCACTTCTCTATTGAAACTATAAAGTGTGCAAAATTTCATACTCCCCCATCCGCGCAATTTCATAAAAAGGGGTGCAAAGTATTTGCTTATTTTAAAGTAAAGATAAACCGAGAATTTCAATGATTTCTAGTAAAAATCATAAAAGTAATTACGTGTGAAGCAGGAGCGGGTCACTAATTAATAAATAATTTAATATAATGCCCTAACTCTTTTCAGGGAAGGGCATAAAAGTGCATTCATAAATGCTAATAAATTAATAATGCACTAACAGATTATTAGGGTATGCATCATAATAATTTACTTACGCTTTACGCCTTTTTCCCCGAAGGTGTAGGCAGAAAAGAAAAACACCCAAATATCGCCAGCTTACCTCACATGTGAAAAGGAGCGAGCTTTGATATTAACAGACCACGATTTAAGACTACAGGCCAATAGTGAAAATTTTTCATCAGAAAACCCATCATTTTACTCGACCTGGAAATCGAACCTCTACATGGCAGTCCGTACATAGTACTATTGAACCATCAATAACATGATTAATTAATAATGCATTACCATATTCTTGATCAGAAGCATATACCACTGCACTTGTGTTTATTTCGATTTAAGTGTTCATAGAGCTTATTTTTACTTTCATTGATTGCAATAATTACTGTTTTAGTAATAAACGCAAATACGTTTACTAATGGACGTCAGAATACATAAACAAGTTATTTTAAAACTGTATTGCACCATTTTTTAATGTAAGGGCAAATTGATCCTATGCTAAAAATGCGTGGCTGACTGTTTGCCTGTTTTTCTTGTATTTATTTATTTATTTATGGGATTCCAACGACGCATTCACAAATACACTACTGTTTACAGTTAAAGGTGTACACAGCACTTACAAATGAAATTGTCTTACAATAATAATTTAAATTAAATTATAAATAAAATTTCAATACACCAAAAAATTAAAAAATAAATAAATTACATTAAATGAATCAAAATATAAAATAAATTTAATCATAATAAATTAAATTAAATCGAAATAAATTAAATGTAGTATGTATGTAATTGTATGAATGTTTTAAAGAATAGAACAATAAATATTGATGTTTTTAAAAGTCTGGACCATTACTGCACTTTGTGCACTGAATTTATTCCTTCACCTATGTTTGTAACTGTATGTTTTTAAGTTTGGATTTTTAATATGCGTGAAGCTAGATGTAAGTACCGAGTACGTCATATAACGAACATCAGACACATAACTGAAATAAGATAATGCTATAAACTTTAAACACATGAAGTTTTATTAAAAATAAATGATTATTTTCTATCTTTAAGCTTGCAATAAAAATTACGCTATATTGCACGTGCTTTAGTTAAATATTTCGTTATAAACTATTTTAAAGAACGCACTCTTGGACAAACGATTTGTCACAAACTCTCTGCTAAATCACAAGACGTATTTTTCTTTCTAAATTTTTTTATCTATTCCATCCCAAACGTATGCGTAATAACTCGATGATATATCATAATATTTTGGGATGCTGTCCGTCACACAAAGTGTTTATCGGTGATTTGTTATGATCCCTGTCAATCCCACTACCGTCTTCATACAAACAGACTGAGCTATATTTTTGGTAAGATATTTATGTTTGTCCGTTTTATTCGACGTTTTGTAATTCTTTTTAAAAGGTTTCTGAATTTGATTAATAAGACTATACTGGTGATGGTAATAGGTAACTATCGCTCATGGACGACTCAGAGTCTCTGGCATTGCTCCTGCAATGCCTGGGACTGCGAAAGCCGCTGCCTACCGTGAAGGGAGTGAAGTAGTTAAAGAGATTGAGGGAAGTGAGGAAAAAAGAAAGGGGGGTAAATTGGGTCTCCGGCGCCCTCACTCACCGAACGAAACGCAATAGTACGGATACTACTATTCTTACGTCTAATATAAATTAGTTATAAGCTTAGAAAAATCGTTCCAAAAGAAAGGTATAGGTAATATAGGTATAATATAATATAATAAGTAGTATAATATAATATAAGCGTATAATTTTGAAAATAATTTTGTCTATAGCCACCGAGAAAATTTAAAATCATCTGTGTCGCTTATTTGTCACCCTAAAAACTGACAATATCTGATGAATTATATTTAGGCATAGAAATAACATTAAGACGGCAATATTGATATTTGTATGGGTTTATTTATATTATGCTTTTGCAGTTATTGACCTGTGTTTAATCGAATTATTTTAATATGTTTATTGAAACTAAGAGATGAGTATCTGCCAATCAAAGTAAATATTTGTTCTGCGATTAATATTGAAGATTATAAACTTGCGAACGTCATAGAGGTTTTTAACCTAAGAGTTTGCTGAACTTCAGTTCAGAGGATATGTATCATGAATCATGATGCGCTTCATGTTTATAGCAATTACTACGCATTTGTTAATATGTGGTATTTGTAGTCGAAAAACAGTATTGTACCTTTAACCACTGCAGAAACAATGTGTTATGACGAAAAAACGCACTAACAAACATGCCATAGATTTTTGTTGCGCTTCTCAAAGTAAACAACAGAGTTTTTCCTCTTCTGTGCATTTCTACCTACATATTTTATATAAGTAAAAAAAACTAAGTATGCATCCCACAATCATCAACAATAATAAACAAGCAAAATTTTTTCTTTCTCTCTTTCTTCTTTTTTCAAAATATATTATTAAAACACAAAATCTATCGTTTGCCTAAAACAAGCTGAAAAAAAAGAAACCCATTTTTATTCTTGTATTTTTATATACCCCATGTCATTCTCACAAGTTAAAATCTAATAAACCATTTAGGCTTTAGAGCGTGCCAAAGATATAGACATATATACCCACATACGCACATACATATTTTTCTTTTTTTGAATAAATACGCTCGAAAAACATTACTTCCCTTGATTTTGGAAGTTGGGTAAAAATCGAAGTATTACTTTAGTTGCGGTAATCCGTAACACGTCTACGTTACGCGAGAATTTTAGATAATAATAATAATAATATTTTAATAATTTAATTTTTAATAATTTAATTTTATTAAAATTATTAGATGTACTATATCTTCGTGCGTATCCTTACCTGAGCTCCATTCTGCACCAGCAACTTGACAACAGCCTCTTGTCCAGCGAGAGAAGCTATATGCAGCGCGGTATTGCCCTTCTTGGTGGCAGCATCGATGGCAGCGCCCCTCTGAAGCAATTCACGGACGACCTCCACATGGCCGTCCTTAGATGCTAGGTGGATAGCGTTCAGGCCGTTCTGTCAACAAAATTAAAGAGATGAATATCTAAGAAAATGTTAAAGGCTTATTGCATCATCGGTCGGTAATCATCATGGTATAGAGGCCTCTATCAAAAGGAGGTTTGCTATAATGACCACGCTTGGTGGACGCGGGTTATGACGGCAATAGGTGATATTACTATATTATATGATGGTGGACATCAATAATGAAAGCGTCTTACGAACAGACAAAGTGGCGATTACTTGGAAGGGATGTTTCCTTTGTGTCGAGTCTGAATGTCTATTGTTTTAGAACAATAGACTCGTATAGTATAAATATAATAGAGTCTATTGTTCTACATCAAGAGATTCTATGTTATATAGACTTAGAGGGACACGACATAAAGGGAACATACGCTTGAAAGAGAGCTAATTCTAGTGGAGGACGTTTTTAAATGTTTTTTTTTAAATTAAAAAAATGATAATGACTATATTTTTTACCTAAATACAACATACATTTACATGCATTAGGCATTTTGTTAGAAAGATAATAATCACACTTATCTAGTTTAATTGTTTCTCTTTCTAAAAAGTGTTTAGGGTTTTTTATCTGAAATGCTTTAAGTATTATTATGTATTTGTAGCTGTAAAAATGGTCAAAACTAACGTAATACACACACACACCACAAACCACACACATACCCTACAAACTTAAGCCTAATCTTATTTTCAAGTGACATCCACAATGTAAAAGATCAGTTACTACATGGCTCCTCGTCTTGGACTATAGCGAAACTGAAAACATTATTGTTACTGTTAGTTAATTGTGCACAGGCATACCCACTCACACTTACACACACACACACACACACACTCACACACACACACACCCACATACACACACTATTATCCCTCACATTTCACATCACTGCATACTTTTTATACACATAAATTATTAAATTTTTAATATTATATAGTAAATAAATCTCAGAAAAATATGAATTAATAAATTATAACTTTAATAAAATTGTTTGAAATTACATAGTAAATAAATATTCAAATTATGTAAATTATTAAATTGGAACTATAATTCAATGTATAAAATTTTAGGCTCACACTAAGATTGTTATTAGTGCACTAGTCTGTTCAAAATGAACTATTTATTTAATTCTATTAACTCATTAATGCTCTGTAAGGAGGAGGGAGCCTGGAGATCTGTAATACAGGCCTCGAGCCTATCACGGACTCCAGCTCTCTCAAAGGGTTTTTAAGCTTTAATGTTTTTATGATTATTTGAACTGTACATACATACCTTTGTGAGAGAAATAAATTTATTATTATTATTATTATTAATGGATCGGACCGAACTCAATCCATCAAACCCAGGACAGAGAAGATATAGTAGTTGAAATACTGATAGATTGATAAAAAATAACGTTTTTCTTTTACCCGACAGTTATTTGATTACGTTATGTGTATTCTTGTAAAATATTGAATCCAAAAAAAAAAGTTTTTCATAGACTTGTTTCTAGTCTGGCGAGAAAAAGTAACATAGGTATAAGTTGAAAAATTCATGCCTGCTTCCACAGTTACAAAGCACTCACATATAACTTAAGTGACAAAAATTATACATAATAAATCAAACTTGTGATCATTTTCGAAGTCAAATACAGTTCAACATAAGATCTACAAATAAACCTCACCTTTTTTTTTTGGAACAAGGATACACAGGCTTCTACTTGGGGGACGAGGTCAAGGATAAATGGAATTAGGTCAGGACCTACTTTGGATAACTGGCGAACCCAAACAATCAAGAATATATACTGGATTGTTACTTATATAGATACTGATATAATAGGAAGAAGTTTATACTATAAGAAAGTTGAAGATCGACTAATAGCATCCAATCATAATAATTATGTCTGTTAAGTGGAAATAACCAATATTTGTTGTAAAAAAGGTTATTTTACAATATATGTGACAAGCCCATCAGATGCCATGTAACTTAACCGGTATAACTATGACTATATAGTCTAACCCCCAGTTTCTAAAAGATTGAACAACGAAAAATTAACTAATAATCTAATTATCCATGCTTTTAGGTACTTCACATGAGATTTAACAAGTGATTAGTTAATTTTCCGTCGATCAGCCTTTTAGAAACTGGGGGTAAGTATTGCAAAAATAATGTAAATAAAACATAAACAAACTATTGGCGATCGTAAAATGAGAATAAGATAGGAAAAGAAATGAAGATAAAAGGAACAGATGGATTAATTGGGATCTTAGCAAGTGTGCATGATAGCCCTTGTAATAACGAGTTATTGGTCGTTTCCCCCGCCATTTGTTCGCCCGAACGGGCCAAACAATATTTATAATTTTTGATCGGGCGTTTCGATGGAATTTTTATTGCTTTTCATGTACAGACAGCATCAAAATAGATTGTGTTACAAAAAAACAAGTTGTATTGCTTCATAGGTTATAATAAAAATTATAAATACTATTAACTCCGAAGTCATATATAATAAATTATACTAAACATTACAACACTTACTTAGGAATTGCTTGTATCTCACTCAAAACATGGTTATGACAATAATCATCTACGAAAAACATAATATAAGATCAATATTATTGATATCACAAAATATGGCACTAATTATCATAGTTATTTAAAATATAAATCAAAAGATATCAAAATTTTAAAATTATAAGCTTATTACAATAACAAATAGAAGTACCAATCTGTGGGTTCTTTGAGTCATTTCTTAGGATACCTAAAAAGCTTAGAATATTAAATAAATATTATTTCAACAATTAACAACATTCACATTAATATCAATTACAGTAATCAACAAAACATTTATTAGAGTATTACAGCAATATTTACACCAATTACAATAATCTAAAAAAAAGGTTCTTAAAGCAATAATCAACAAAAATATATAAGACTAGCTGTTGCCAGCGGCTTCGCCCGCGTGGCATACCACAAAAATATAGTCCATGTTACTCGCTAGTAACAATACTAGCGAGTAACATAAAACAAAAATAAAATAACAAGAAAGCTATAAAGCTTTCTATGTGAAAGAATTATTTAAATTCTTTACGTAGATTTTGAGTTTATTCATAAAAAACAAACAAACATACAAAAAACCTAAATATTTACTCTTTATGAGTTTAGAGAATCACAGGTAAGTATGTGTATATATCACAATAATCAACAAACCTCTATTAAACCGGCCTATTTGTTGTTGTACAATCGAACTAACTGAACCATGACCCATTTTATTGATATGTCGCTCAAAACTGTCAAAATTGTAAGATCTATCGTGTTTAATGCACTTAGATCATTTTATTTTCAACAAAACAACAGTGTACTTGATAAAATGTCAGTGTCTAATAAAATAATAACAAGCTCGTTACCAGGGAAATCCGTCTTCACACAAATTTCCACCTACTTGCATTTAGATGGATTGCCAAAATGAGTTTATGGTGGTATATTTCACTTGGTTCGACGGTACAATTGTCAATATTATAATAAATTAATTAAAAAATAAAAACGATTTATATTTACGAGCTATGAATTTTCTAGTAAAGTGACACTTTTTAGACGAGAATATATTATTATGCAACAATTTTTTTTTGGGATCTATTATTATCCCGCACTAATGCAAGCAATTATTACTTTAATGATATTGATATTAATGCTAATAGTGCAAGCTAGTGCTTATAAAAAGCTTATAACTGAGAGGCAATGATTTTACGGTATCTGTGGTAAACGGTGTAGATGTGACAATTAGATAAACTGTTTAATGCAATATTGTATGTTCATAAAATATTGTGATTTTGTTTGTTTAAGCATTAAACGAAAAAAATAAAAGAAATAAATATCAACCGATCATAAAATGTGTCTGGGAACTAAGCATTATTATATTAACTGACCCAATGCAGGCTCAATAGCAGGTAATCGATACATAATGTGTAATGAAAGCGAAAGATGATGAAATGGTTCATATTTGTTTTAACATAAAACAGTCTCAGATTATGTTGCTGATGTTACTTGGTGTTTAAATTGTAAGAAAAATTCCATCGGGCGAAACGCCCAATCAAATATTATAAATTTTGTGATTTAGTCATTTGGCCCGTTCGGGCGAACAAATGGCGGGCCAAACGACTAATAACTCGTAATAACAGCTATAGGGTTAATATAAATACTTCTTATATTAATCCGTTTTATAGTCTACTATAAATTGCTTTACCACCCAAGTAAATGTTGTTTGCATAACACAAAACATTAATGTCCATTTTTGCTCGCAAGTAACTTCATAGATAATGAATTTTATTTAGATGAAAATTTTTGTTCAACGTTGTTAAAAAAAATAATGTGGTCGACTATATATAATTGCACACATACTAAATATTTAATTTTTATGCAATAAAAATAATATGCACTTTGCTGTTCCATCCTACTCATTGACAAAGAAAGCTTGTCTGCCTCTCTACTTTTACTAGGTAGTTCTTTAAAAAGAACCTGTTAATAAGCCAGCATCATCCACCTATCGATTATGTTGCGGTATTATGTCATAAAATAATAAGAATGTTTATGTTACCCAATCGTCACGCCACCATCATAGCACGATATAACAAACACGCTAGCACAAGTACTAGAAGTTTATTATTCTGACACATAAAGCAGGATTTTGACACTGTTAGTTTTTGCAGAACGTGATTTAGCTCATAAAATAATAATACTAGCCCATCATTGTACCAGCCAAATGACCTGCTCGAGAAGGATAGGTGCCTATTCAATTTTAGATATTTCTTTAATGTTCAGATTTTCACGCAGTCATTCCACAAGGCCAAAACATTATTATATGGTTTAAGACAATTTATTTTCTTAAAAGAATACATAAATTCATTTGAATGAGAAAATACATTTTGTTACAAAGTAAATAGAAACAAGCGCCAGAGCGGTCTATACAAATCAAAGTAGGTACGTATTTCTAGGTAGGTAAGTACATCACAAAGCAATTCAATCATACGTAATAATCGTGAACAAAATTAAAAGTAAACAAAATAAATGAAATCAATAGATACTAAAAATGTGGGTAACCAAAAAATAATTAATCTCCACATTATATCGATTGTTGAACGTAACTATTTGCCAAGAAATCTCCTATATTAAATCTTGTTTAATTACTCTCACGTTGAGTATACTTTAAATTTTTTCTTTCTCCGCAGGTCAACATGACATGATTTCTTCCTGGAATGCCAATATAAAAAAAAAGACGGCATCGTTTTTTTTTCAGTAAACTACGCCTTTTACCTGTGAAGCTCATGAGTTTTAGAAGCACTTGGTTCTAAGATTCATGAGCTATGGCCAAGTCCACTCGCTTGTCTGCCACTAAAGACAATAACAAAAAATTAAAATCGGCTGGCTTTGTGTCACGGCGTACGTACGCATTTGCTACGTCATCATACCTGACCGTATTCATAGTCTGGTAAAAAAAGCCCGATAAAATAAAATAATCCTCATAATATTAAAGTTACACGCCTAAACTGGCACACTTTTCTATTTTACTCAGACTTCTATACTTTTACATATTAACTAAGTTCGTGACAGCTTTGCGTGCCTAACCTAAATGTCCGGAAAATGGTAATAATTTACCCAACAGCTTTGTTAAACGAATATCAACGTTATATTTAAAGAAATAGAGCTGTTTGAAATTTTAAGTAAAAATGTTTAGTTGAAAGAAATATTTTCGCAAAATAAAAGGGGATTATTGCGTTATGGCTCTATATATCATGGTTGTATAAAAATATAAATATTTAAGTACTGCTAGAATTTCTTTAAAACTAGAAAAAAATCTAACCAATACAAATATCTTGATTGAGTAGAGTAATGTCTCACGTGAAATTACTTACGATATCACTGACTGATCTGACGCTACTACTATTATAGTAAACAACGTTACAGCTTTTTCCTTATTCTTATTGTTTAATAAATACAATGCTTTACCAACAATAAACTCTTCTTATCCACAACGAGGATCTTAAGAAAGGTTTTATTTTTCACGTTCATATGGAGAAAATGGTATGTAACTTAATTCAAGAAGGTATGAGAAAAAAGGATTTTACACTCTTAAAATCTTCAAATACAACTTACCTGTAAAAGTATTTAAACATTGTTATTTAAAAAAAACTGATTTTATTTTCAAATTCTGGAGCTACTAAAATGCTATCAGTTATTGATAAGATGATTCTCAATTATGAAAGACACAGTATTTCTAAGCCAATATTGATTATAAGACCGCGAAGCTATAAGGAGATTAGTTTTATCCCTTAAACTTTGGTAGTATACATTTAAAAAAAGATAAAAAATTGAACAAACTTTTTAGTTTTGCTAAAAAGTTCTGTTAAAAATCTATAAAAGTTAAATCGTATCGCCACAAAATCACAGTATGTTTTGCCTTATTAGTATTTTCACTATTTTCTCTCATTTTTTTATTACACGTATTTATACGCTTAACAACAACAAAAGCTCTCCAAAACTTCTCACCTTTGAGTACTTTAAGTGTGAAGCCAGACGTGCATAATTTCATGAGTTGTGTCTCGCTGAATTTTGGTTGTGTAATTTTTGCTACATTCGTTTGCATACAAAACTCTTGTTTCTTTCACATGAGTCGCAAAATGAGTTGTCTGCCGACCTACATTACTAATTACTTACGCGTGTAAAATTCTGTGTCTCACAACTCAAAAAATTACGCTTGGCTGGGCTTAAACCGAGATAATAATATCTACCACACTATAAATAAGACACACCTTATGCTGTCTCGAGGGGTACTTGTTACGTCACGTCGCAAAAGGCAACTCGCGCTGGTTTTAATGTCGACAGGATGTCTGTAGCTTTTATAATTTTTCTCTTTTTTGTAAAGAAAAAGCCTTCTATTGAAATTGAAGTCTTTTTATGCAAACATCATACTATATTGTAAGTTTTTCGTATTTAATTTTTTTTTTCTTTACTCGCATTTTGCTGTTTCAATTCAATTATTAATTATATTTTGTTGTTCATTCTATATAACAGAGAGTTTACAGACTAAAAATAAAAATAATACACAATGATATACATTTACAAATTGCCAATTAAAAGCTTCCACATAATATAATGTTTAATAAGAAATAAGAAACAAATACATCGATTTTAAAAGGTAACAATAATTATTAATAACTTCAAAATACAACTTTGGGGGCAAACAAGCATACGACCCACCTGGTGGTAAGTGGTAACCGTAACCTATAGAGATGGTTGTGTTTTCCAAGCATCGCAGAAGTAAAAATGCTTAAAAAACACAAACAAGCTAATATTCTTACGTTGAGCTTTTGTGAGAGGGTAGTACTTCTCCGGTCGATCCGGCCCATTCAAGCTGAAACCAGCGTGGATCTACTACCGTGAAACATAGTCAATATATCTAAGGTATTTAAAATATTCTAAGAGTGATTGCTAAAATATTTTTAATACACACGTCAAGTTCAGTAAAAATGTCAAGTAGAGCCATGATGTACTAGTAAATTAGGTGTTCTTTGATACTTACAGCATTGCTGACGTTGATGTCAACACCTTGCTCTAGCAGGCTGATGATCTTCTCGATCTGGCCTGCACGCGCAGCTCGCAGAAACGCGGTGCTCGCGTCCGCCTGCGACAAACAAAATACAACTTTAGGCCATAGAAATAGGGTACCTTATGGAATATGGAAATAACACTAACCGTCAAGCGTTTGATAAAAATTCGACATCTATTAAGCTCTTTAATTATTATTAAGCAGATTTATCTTAGTATTGTTGTTATCTTCTCAATTTTAAATATATGTATATATTTATTATTATATGTATTTATATTGGTAATCTTTTTATAACTTTATAGTAAGTATATTTATGTAATTTTGTATCTTAACGTCTTATCCATTTAAGCGCAAAATTTCATAGCAGAATTTAAAATCTTTATTGTATGAAGTTCTAAATAAATAAACATTTTCATTATCATCATCACATTTCACCACTGCTTACCCCCACTTACGCCAGTCTTGTGCTGTGCCAAGACAGCCAACACTATTAAGAAATAACAGTTAAAATATTAATAATATGAAATATCAAAAACACGCAAAACGATTAAAATTACCATTTCCAAACAACTGATAGTGTAGGTTAATCACTTGAATTTATTTATCAGTTTATAAAGAAAACTGTAGTTATCATGATCGAATTAGATCTTTTTATTAAATAAAAAAAAACATTCATATATTTAAACTGTCTTCTGTATCAGACTACGGTCATCTTATTATCAAGTAAAACCTAAAATAGAAAGAATGTTTTGTAAAGTGTCAAAGTAAGAAAAACTCATACATTTTACATAACAGTCTACCTGAAGTTTTATGTAAAATACGAATACACTCGCCAACGTTATTACGGATAAAGCACAAAGTTTTAAACCATTTATCTGCTAAAGAAAAAAAACTTGTTTCCATCCATTTTCCGATTGGACTAGGCTTATCCT
This sequence comes from Parascotia fuliginaria, assembly GCA_963082885.1. Classification (NCBI taxonomy): domain Eukaryota; kingdom Metazoa; phylum Arthropoda; class Insecta; order Lepidoptera; family Erebidae; genus Parascotia; species Parascotia fuliginaria. The sequence continues at coordinate 4,027,966 of OY720196.1, read as the reverse complement.
TCGACGAATGTTTTATGACCCTGTCTTTTTCGGTAATAGCTCCCAATAAATCTGTATTTTGAAAAGATTTTACTTTAAATTTGTTCAACATGTGTTAACGAAAAATGGAGACCCATTATCCTTTCTATCTGTTTATATTCTAAATATTTAACAGTTACGAAATAGAGAGAGACTTGATGTTTTAGTACCTACCCTTGATTAAGGTAAGCTCTTAACAAATTGCTGCAGATTCGATAGAAATAAAATCAAATCTCGTTCTCGTCGTTCTGTGAATCTAAAAGTACATCTAATAATAATACCAGCCTGTTTACTGTCCCACTGCAGGGCAAAAGCCCTATTATCATTTATAGAAAGCATGAGCATTAATCGCCATGCTAGCTCAAGGCAAATTGACAATTTCAGACTTTTAAGTCCATGTTTCCTCACGATATTTTCCTTCACCGTTAGTCAGAAATGTCAAAGATAAAATTAGAAAGTACATATGATTTGAAAAATCACATTGGTATTTGCCTGGACTAGAATGCACTGCCTCGTGTTTACAAAGCGGGTGCCTAATGCACTGGGCCATTTCGACTCTCAATAGTACATTTATGAATTTGAAAAGTTACTTTAGTGCCTGCTGTTACCTTCCACTCCCTCGACAACCTCCTACAAAGAAAATAAAGGCTTAACCACTAAACCATCAAGACATTATCCAAAGCCTCTTATTATTAACTAGGTTTCACCCGCGTCTTTGTTTACTGCTCTGCTCTCGTCACCAATAGCGTAATGTTACATATTCTATAACCTTAATCAGAAACTGGGCTATATTACGCAAAAAAAAATTTCAATCCGTCTGGTAGTTCCAGAGATTAGCGAAACAAACAAACTATTCCGCTTTATATAATACAAGTATAGATAATAATATCAACAATTGAAAGCCTCGAACAGGTATAACAATCAAGATAATCAGGAGAATACCCGAACGTATCGTTTACGACTGCCATATCAGACAATTGGCTGCGCAAATGTCTACAGACTCCAAAGTTTCTTACGTCACGCCTACAAACGGTTTTATTATGATTATTTTATTGCTTCTGCACTCATTTTTAAGCACCTACCGTTGAATTAATTGATATGGTAGATTGAACCCTATTATTGTTAGCATAATTAATTAAAATACCTATACGTTGCTTTTACTTGTGACCTTTTAACCATGAACGCAAACCATCTCATTTTAGAATCAAGGAAATGCTTATAAACGACGTTTCTTCTAGAATTTTCAGACAAACATTTGTCTATATTTTTTGTGATATCTTAATAACTGATAAAAAGAAAGAACAAAGTATACATGAATATTCGTTTAAAATTATGGCAGTACTCATTTTCTAATGATAAGGTTACCGACTGAAAAACTGACAAGAAACAAAAGTCGTTACAAAACTTTTTGGTAATTATGAAAGTTACATTAAAAAAAATCTCTTCTGTATCTCCTAACGCAAAAAAGCTTGGAAAAACTGTGGTTTGAACAACCTTTTTTAGGCGCTACATTATCCATAAAAAAGTATTATCGCAGGCAAGAGTAGTTATAATTTCTTGTCAGGGGAAGGTGAGACATGATAGAAAAGCAGTATGATATTTTCTTTCGCACAGGGGGCCGACCACTACCTCAGTATTATTTTAATGTTACTTTGTGTTATGTCCTTTTCTTTTGTAACATTAAAAATAAGGATAGTGACAAAGTAATATAATAAGATTGCTATAAGAGGTTGTGCTAGAGCCCCAGCTCTACTTCTAAACTCTATATAATTACTAGCGACACGTCTTCGCTTCTCATTGGTATTAAAAGTTACGGTTTCCAACTTGATTCACTATTACTGTTGCTACTGGGCTTCTTTAGGTTTTTTTTTTCTATTGTAGCCTACCAAAGTGACTCCACCCCGCCTGATGGTAAGCAGTCAGTGGAATCCAGAAGTGGCGGCCACTATACTAAAAGTCATCGTCTTAAGCTGCTGGTATGGTGGTCTCCACTATGGCGGCTGGGAATGGGGTTAGGGGAAGGGAATGAGGGAGGTGAGGAAAGAGGAAAGGGGGAAAATTGGGCCTCCGGCGCTCTCACTCACCGAACGAAACGCAGTAGTACGGATACTACTACTCTTAAGTCGATCTTCTATGAGAGGGTAGTACTTCCCCGGACGATCCGGCCTATTCATGCTGAAATCTGCGTGGATCTACTACCGTAACGGTGACAGGTATACATCAAAATCTTCCTCAAAAAACGCACTAGGTATATAACAGTGATAACTGTATCCAAATCTATAGTGCGGTTCTTGAGATAAGCGAGTTTATACGGACAGACAGGTGACGCTATGCCGTTTCTTCCTTTTATACTATGTTTAAGTAACACAAGATAGATAAAGTAGAAAATCCATTGTAGAAGTGTCACCAATTGAACATATCACTTACTATTATGCAACGATACTTTCAATTTTCGCAAATACTACTCGTTAGAACGACTTCACTCTTCACTGCTTCACAAGGGTCCTTTACACTATACTTTACACCAAAAGCACACCATTAAAATCTGGGTAGTTAAACAATCGATGTCCCAACTTCAAATGAATCTACTCGTTAACTTTGCTCACCCTTTGGCAAATAGTTAAGTGGTTTCAAATTCTAAAAACTTATCAAGGGTACGCATACAATTATGTCTGCTCCTTGTAAAGTCGGTGTAGCGTGAAGATTTTAATTACTATGTAAAAACTTTGAAGAGAACGTCCAATTCTAAAATATAATACCTTGAAGGCATAACTACCTTCTTCGTTAGTAATCTATATGTAAGACTAAGTAAAATATTATATTTCATAAAGTGCCTTGTAAGCGAAAAATAGATTCTTATATTCATAATTTTGTCAAGCCTAATTGTAATAAAAGGGTTTATGTGAGTTAACATAGGTGTACTTACATATGTATAAGGTCAGTGAAAACGGCTTCAATGTTTGACCTATTCTAAAAATAAAGAAGAATAGCATTGATAACATATTGTAATCATTTAACAAATGGAAATAAATATGCAATTATGCAATCTGCGTTGTCAATCAAAAAATAGCTGATAAAATTTGTATGGATCAAACATCATTCCTCAGGGTCTTTTTGCTCAATTATAACGTAAACAAGTAATGAAGATTTATTGTGATTAGAGCTTGGTAATATATTTTTAGAGTTAGACTGACTGACTGACTTTATTTGGTCTCCAACGCACAAACTGAATGTGACATTACCTCGTCAAATTATTAGTTTGTATGAGAGCTAAAGGTCTCTTATATTTTATAAATACATAAATATTGTATTTGAGACCATTTGTCATCGAAAATTTGTCATCGACATTAAATCATAGTCACCCTATACGAGAGGGTGAGATAGCACAAAATGAACACAATATTTCCATTAATATTAATGTATGCTCTACAGTTGTTATGTCTAATAATGTTCTTACTCGTTTTCATCTAGGTTTATAATACATTTAATTAAGGTTTGAGTATTCGCCAGAATGAACATAATATTTTTCGAATGCTTTTGCTGAAAGCTTTCATCATTTCAGCCTCTACTGGATAGAAATCGCCGACAAGCATATTTACTTTCGCCGGACATGAGTGGGTAAATTTATATTTACACACACTCTCAACATCCATCTCAAGTTTCCATTGCAAAGAAATAGTACGCCACATTTACTAAATTAACCTGTCATTGCAAAAAGGATGTTTCTAAAGAGCATCTGCATAACTGTTACAATATAAACATATTTCTAGAACACTGACAACTAATTATTCAAAATAATTCAATCGATACCTCTCGCTTTACATTAAAATATAAATAATTTTCAAAGCCAAATCAACCTCAGTGCATTCACAGAGTTCGGTGCAAGCCACGCGAGCAATTATACCACACCCCATTTAGGGGGTGCATTGTGCCCCATATTACCCTTGCAGGGGTGACTATGTGGTGACTTGTGAATCAATAGATTGTGTTTGTAAAGATTACTGTCTGTTTTCAAAGGTTTTGGACTTACTTCGGCTGTTTGATAAAGGTTTTATTTTTATATTGTTGTTAACGTGATAATAGTAAAAGCAAGATATGGTTTATTTTATAAACACTTTTATTTTTCAACATGTCAGCCCTATTGAAACAAAAAATAATCTGGCTTAAAAATAAATAATAAATTATATGATACTAGAGTCACCCTCGCTTCGCTTCGGTATCAAAAGTTTCATTCGGTCTCATAACAAACGCCTACATAAAATATAATTGCAACATTACCTACGTCTGCGAAAAATTATCGCTATACTCCCAATTTACTTTTGCTGTCTAAAAAAAAATATGGGAATAGAGACCTATGTACTCATATATTACTATGCAGTATGCACTATTGTCTAGGCTATTCGCCGTTGATAAACCAAAATTTATCCAGGATACATAATTGTTAATAGTTTCTTTTTTTATTATTTCTGAAAAAAAAACAACTCCCGCACTAGGAAATCATCCCTGTGTCGCGGGGGACTCGGAACAAATATTTATGGATTACACAAAGTTTTGTCCCGTGTGTGGATCGAACCCACAACCTCGTGCACAGCAGTGCTCCCACTGCACCACGGAGGCAGTCGAATCAATCGGAGACTTCCTAACGGTGTTACATATTAGCTAAATACACAAAAATCGATACAACATCAAGGATGGTTAATGTCATGACACCCCATCGTCGCTCGACATCAGCTACGTCACTCATGACATCATATTCATTGATGACGCACACTGTTTGAATTATTAAAGCAACGAACTGAAGTTACACATGCTTCAAACGAGTTTTTGTAATTGAGCTACGTCTTTTTGTTAGACGTCTAGCTTTACATAACCTTTCACCTTTAATGAGCCATTGAAGAATAAAGCTGCTCGACTTTTATATCCAAAAGAAAAATTACTGCATATGTACCAAAACGTAGAAGAACAGGTTTTCTCTGTATAATTATTGCTTTCTTTTCTTTGAGATAGACTCGAAAAAGGCCTGTATCAAACTAGACTAGACATCCAGACTTGGCACAACTATTATCTATTTGTTTTATAGTTAAGTACCTATAGGACTTTAGGTATATATTGGTATTCACACATAAGGGTAAAGACTTGCTTATGGTCAATTAGCAGGCAATTTCAGACTTCTTTTGGTAAAACAGTTCAAGACTTATGCCTAAGACTTCTTCAAGATATTTTTTCTCCACGGTAAGTAAACTTAGAAAATACACATGACTTTAAAAATAATTGTTGTTACTTGTCTGGTTTCAGACCCACAATACAGTATGAAAGTACTAAACCACTACGAATTATTACGCGTACTAATCGTAAGCTGAAGTAAATTGAAAGATAATAGATATATTTAAGAAATATTTACTCGTATCTACAATCTAATGAAAACACATTAAGAGTCTATTCCTTGCTTATAATTCCATCGATATAAGTAGCCACTTGTCCACCCCTACCGATAAGCAATCACACTGTGATATCCCTCTCTATATTAGGGTGACGATAAAGGCATACGGACGTAGGAAGTCCTTTGTTGGGTGACAAAAATAGCGAAGGGACATGATCACAAAGAAAATGTATAATAGTGTCGTTTCTACAAAAAGACGTGAAGAAAAACATCTTTTCTGTATATATATTTATATTACGTGAAAAATACAGTTATATTTTTACTGTAAGTGCACCTTCTTCTTCTTCTTCTTTTATAGAGAAGCCATGAGCATTGATTGCCACGTTAGTTTAAGGTGAATCGACATTTTCAATTTTTTTATGTAGTGTATTGCCTGCGTCACTATGCATGCTAGTTGAAATTGTAACTTGCAAAAATTGTATTATCCTGGCGATTAAAAAGATTGGCCTGAGCTTCTTGCCAGTTCTTCTCATGGCCCTACCCTCACGTCAGCGAACTAGCTGTAGGTTACTTGGCTGACATTTTGTAATTTCTAACGTTCATAAGTGTTAATTTAATTAACCTAAATGAAATTAACCTTTTTTGATTTTGATTTTGATTTTTTTGTTCAGGTTTCCTTATATCTGCCGTCATCTTATATCAATAATGTCGAAGGTAAATTTAGAAAAAAAAGTCATTGTAAGAGTCGCATATTGTCCTGCCCGGTTTCAAATACAATTTAACTATGCCTGATTGTAAGCAGTCAGTGGAGTCTAGAAATCAAGATAACATAAAACAGACGCCCAAACTAAACAAGAAAAATTATTAGATTTTTATGACATAAACGTATACGCGATGCCCTTAATTTTATACTTTATAATTTTATTTTATAAATGCGAAATTTTAAATGTGTGTGTGTGAGTGTGTTACCACTCAGCGCCTAAACGGCTGAACCAATTTTGATGAAAATTGGTATGTAGATAGATTCGATGCCGGAGATGGACATAGGCTAGGCTTTTTATCCCGAAAGTTGGTTTGGTTTCTGAGGGATACAACAAACCTTATTTTACGCGCGGGTGAAACCACGCCGCGGAAAGCTAGTACCTACTTTATAATTTTACACATCACTATGGCGGCTATAAGAGATATTTTTTTAACGTCCAGCCTACAGGTTAGGAATCAAACAGTTCTGTATAGTGGAGTGTACTAAGTTTCATGATTTTATCTACAACCCCTTCAAGCTATTTTAGCGCAACAAGAGAGAGCCTATGTTGTTCCCCAAAGTCTAGTCTATCTCTATACTAAATTTCATAAAAATCGGTACTATTATCTATTTCTAAGCTAGAAAACAGTTAAACATACTCTGGATCGAGGAACGTCCCTGAATATTATCGTTCACATTGCCTTATTCTAACATCGTAATAAAATTATATTGGACATACAGAAGTTGGATTAGATTAATTAATGGTGTGTTTTATGAACTGAAAGAGTAGTATTGATAAGTTTTGTGTCATCAAAATAAATGTGTAGGCAGTTTGGGTATTAATTCATGTTTCAGTATAGAACGAGTAAGACATTACCAATATAAACAGAACGTCATCAGTGTCTGCCGTTCTGATAGAAAAAAATATGTTACTTGATATTATAAGATTTTTTTAAAAGAAACGGCATGGAAAGTAACTGCAGAAAAAGTTGATAGATATTAAAATTTTCACGACATCTCTTCTATAGTAAGTCTGTACGAAATACAATTCACACAAACCATATGACACTATCTGAGAATGGTCAAAATATGGATTTGAAATTAAAAGAGGTACAAATACACTGTATTCCTTATTCACTCTAATCTACGTACAGTTATTAAAATCAATCCCTTTTGAGCGAGTTACCTTAAACGCAAGATGCCAATGAAGGCGTTATACCTAAACATGAAATTTACCTAAATGTCCACATCTATAAGCAAAGCCTGATATAAATAAAAGAAAATCAAAATATAAAACATGTGTACCACGTACGAAATTTGAATAAATAATAATAAATTCAGTTCTCGTTCAAAAATGCCTCCAATGAATAAATACACGTTCAGTATGCATTGAATTTTCACTGAGAAGGAGATTTAATCAAAATAGTATTTGGAAAACAGTCAGGCCGTATGATTTAAAAAAAAGAATAAGATTACATTTAACTTTTTAAATTTGATGAATTCAAAAGATTTTTAAAAATAAGTTTAAATAAATAAATATTAATAAGTATATAACATAATATTGCATCAAACCCATGTTTTACCAGCTATGTCTAGTCTCATGTAACGGGGAGCAAGCCTTTTGCCATTTGCCTTTGAGAATTTATGAACAGAAAAACACAATGTAACTTTACCCGACCCAGTACTCGAACTCGATACTGCTGCATGGTAGTGCTACAAACTTTAAAGTAACCTTACACTGTTATAAAACGGAGTAAGTAGAAATCGTTGAACAAATGGAAGCAAAATTGTTATAATACCCATTTATTGATTGCTTTATCTACCCTATGGGATAAAATGCATACCTGAGGTTTTTCATATAATTTTCATTCCAGACAGACTAACTAGATTTTTCATGCACACCGTACTTTTCAAGCAGTCGACATTAATATTCAAAAGGAACTTGACTAACATAAAACAAGAAGTAACGTCAGCAAGACAAATGAGCTGTGTCTAACAAAAGTCCACTGCAGACGGATTTGAAAACTTTTCTGAAAACCCTCCCCTATGAAAGCAAAGCGATTTAATTGTTTGTTTTCGTCTACATCGATCAATGACAAAATGTTTAGTCTGTTTTTCTATAGAGTCGAACATGCTCTAGACTAAGTGCAATACTTATGTGTGTACAAAGAGTAATCGCTTTAGTTAAAATAAAAACGTTGTGTCTAGTTTTAACCCAAAACTGAATACAGAGTGCCCGGCCACAGGTAAGTGATGTCATATAATTTTTTTTTTTATAATATGATTGGGCAGTTAAAACTAGTTGGATCTTTTGTGCTATAGTTTTTATACTTCTCTCTTGATTTTTTATTGATGTTAGGCTTGTTTGATCGTCTGAGTAAAAAGAAGTGTTCTGCATACTCGTATGTCAGATTAATATCTGATATAAACTTAAAATATAAAATTTTGAAACATTGTACATGTCGTGTTTTCGAACCTGCACAGCATAAAATCCTCATAAAAAGTTATAAGATTAAAATAACTTTCTATTGAACAAAAAGACTCATTACATTTATTACGCGCTGTATTATAAAGGCTTTACCAGAAAACTGTTAAACCAAAGTAAAACTTTCTTACTTTTAAATAAAAAGTTTCACTTTGGTTTATCAATTTGAAAAAAACTAATTATTGCTATCATCCTTAGATCTTATATGATTTATTTGTCATATTTTTCTCATGGTAGTTTTTCTTATGCCAGTAATGTGTAAGATAAACCTTGTGTTGTGCATTAAAATTTGGTCCAAGTCTGCGTGTAACTTGTGTTTGTTAGTTGTATGTCTATGAAATTACCCAGCGACATACAGGTTTTTGTTAATAAAAGAGGCGTCTGTAAAAAAAATATTACTTAAATAATAGCAATAATAATACCAGCCTGTTACTGCAGGGCAATTTTAGTCCTCTTTTCATACAGGGTAGGTAAGTAGATATTTATGTTTGGACAATTAAATTTAGCTTTCAAAATATTTGCTTCACGCAACACAATGTAAACCTAAAAATAATTATATTTACCAAGCATAATATTAACAAAACCTCGACTTCTTCTATAATGAGGAAGCACGAACGTTTATGCTAAACATACATGTAAGAACCCTATATGTACAGTTAGCAAAACAAATGAGTCCCAGTACAAACATGAGCTTCCGTAGCGACAGCAAACAAACGCTTGACAAATGGGGTACTTGTCTATGGATGGTAAATTGTCTGGCGTGTGAGGCAACTTTTTTTTACCTTTATGTGTATTTTTAGTGGGTATGTTCTAAAAGTGTTTTTGTGTGATTTGAGAAGTTTCAATATTAATAATAGAAAATATAACTTACGTATTATAATAACTGGTATTTTAGAAGATAAAATAAGCTTCTTTCCACGTGCTGGACAATTTTAGACATATGATGATAATCATTTATAAATGAAACATCGTATCTTATTAAAGAATGGCACAACCTGAATACAATTTTTTTTTTTTTTTCATGAAAATATTTACCAGTTTCTTGGAATACGCATAAAATTTATAGCTCTTATAATATGCCTATGCCTATCTAATAAATATAAATGACGTCATCAACATACGTTATAAATCACAGCGGAAAAACAAATGGGTCACGTTAGCACGAGCACCGGATCCGGATGATCAAAGGATATTGATTATCGGAGCCTATTCTGTTCCAACGTCAATGCATTAACTATAAATGTTTTTCTATATTTTTTGTAGACAAATTTTTTTGCTAACGGTACTTGATAATTTTGTATGTTTTAATTAAGGGCCATTCATGTTTATTTCATTACCTATGTTTTATATTTAAAATATGGAAATTATTCAGCCAATGATTTTTTTGATGTGAGCAGATGTGTGTATTAAAGCCACGTTAAATATCTTAGCATAGGAAATGTGGCTAGCAATTGATAGATGAGGGCGGTTTACTTCACTAATCAGTTAGTCCGCCTAGGGGATATAAACCCAGAATGTTTTCAAAAAAGCCAGTGAGAATGTCTCCGGATTGCCTTTATAGACTGGTCAGAAATGAACACCAGAGCTCTGTTACCTAACAAGTTAATTAAGAGAATGTAAATATTCCCCTGGGCTCTCTGTATCTGAAATAGAAGCTCATTTTCGGGCTACAAAGGAACTATTCCATCCGCTCCCATGGGTGCCGTGTAACAACGGTTTATCAAATAGTGAAAATATATCTATACAAAGCGAAAAAGTTTGTTTGTTTGAACGCGAAAAATTCTTTTTGCGTATGATAGCCCAGTTCTTGAAATTTTACTGCGGGCATCAGCTCGTAGTCTAAGTGTCGCAAACCCATCACATTGGATGAAGAGTATGTTCTGCATTGTACATCGCAGGCTAATGAAAGAAAAAAAATAATATAAATCAAATTGAAATATAATTGAAATTAATAATAAATTAAAATAATATATTGCTATAAAATAGCCGACAGAAGGAGGAAATAACTTGATGATAAAACACATTTTAAAATTTACAACTTGAGAAATTACTTTACAAAATGTAGGTCGTCAAAATGGGACGGACAGATACCGAGGGTCCTAGTCCGTGATATCCATAATAAAGTAGATACAAACTTGCGGAAATAAACAAGAACAGTAGGGTCCGAACCCTTCGGATAGGGTAAAGAAAGGACAGCTGTGGTTACAAACAGACTATACAAGTGTACAAATATAATTGGTTTAGCAAGGATTCTAATCTCAGTGATAAAATTTAACAAAATAGATTTGGATTTAGAATAAACATTAATTAGACGGTTTTTCTAAATTTAAATCAAGACATACTTATTGTCTTTTTGCTAGTTGTGGCAGATAAAGTACCTGTGATGGTGTATAGTAACTGTTGCTTACATCCAACGGCAGCAACGAAGGTACGCCAGGAGGCATAGACCCAAGCCAGCAGAGGTGAATAAAAATGTTTTCAATACTCAATCGTGGCCGATAACTATAATAGCCTAAGACTATTTGTTGAGAAAATGTGTCTACAGAAAATAAACGTGACTGCACTGATACCTCTTTTTGTTAAAACTCAAAAGTAGAGAATGCATACTACGAGTAAGCAAAGTTTTTACTTAACTATGGTCTTTCATTTACAAATTTTATTGATGAAATTTCTCGACAAGAAAGTGTATAGTGCATCTGTGTGTTAGGATTACTACCACTGTCACCTATTTTTAATCGTTTTCCATCTCCCTAGTAAATCGCCTAATCCAACATACTAATAATTTTACCCTATGACATCAGCAAAGTGAAAACTGACACATACACTCGTCACATTGTCTATGTATTATGGCAGTGTTTGAAATCTATATCCGTTCTTAATAGCAAATGGGTGCCGGCTGTTATGAAATGAAAAGAAATAAATAAATAAAGTAAAACACAGAGAGAACTAAGTCATGATGAGGTTAATTAATGCGCTCATAGCTCGTTGTGTTCACTAAACAGTAAACCACTTAAAATATCACACTAGGTTGACCACTAACCATTCAATAAGAAGAAGAATGACGAAGTCACCCACTTCGTATATTCAAGCTTTTGTTCAAAACTGGGAAAGTGCCGTGATATTTTCAAATTCTTGAGTTTCTTTCTGAGTTCACTTCGGACATTCTGATTTAGGTAGGTACTGCTTTTTACAGTTTGTACGTACAGTACGTCGTATCTTTTCTATTTCACAAAGTATACGAAAATCTCATACAGTCTGCTTTTAAATAAACGTTTTTCTGCCTTTCAAATACCTAAATAAAATTCACACAATACAAAACAAGCAATACGAAGCTTCTGCTCTGTAATTAAAAGCCGCTCGGGTAAAAGCCGATTACAAGAGATTATTCTCGAAATGTTCTTAAATTTAGAAATATTTTGTTAAAGATATTTGTTAATTCACTTCTCAGTGGTAAAAAGCTCTACGAAGCGTGTTTTAACATTCTTTTGTTGTTATATTTTCATTAATTTTAGGTTTAAGCTAAATTATTAAGATTCAAATTTTAATGCTATTCTAGAACTTAATCTTTTATTTCTAGAATGTTCGAAGTCGCTATGAGTGTATGAGTTTATTTTCTAAAAAAGTTTTAAGCTATTGTATGTGACAGGCATAGAGTAAATATTCTTGACGCGTAACCAAGTTAATCGTAAGTTAAAAGTATGTCTCTGACTTCTATTTGAATTCCGTTAAACGCTTATCTGCATGCTGCATGTGTAGAATACATAATTAACGTTAGCAATTTATCATCTCGACACGAAAAAGTATTGTAGAAATGGGACTAGACATTTTTATTTATTCTGTATTGTCTTCTTGAATAATTCTGCTCGTGCTTTTCGTTCACATAACGGTGGGCAATGCTTTTAGGTCCACATTGCTAGTTTACCATCGAAGTTGTAAAAAAAATATGCAATTTCTACCAAGGTTATTAACAATCACATTTAATTCAAAACAAACATTTCTTTGAAATGAATTCATATGAATTTCACCGAAGGTATATTTTAAATATAGAAAGTAAACGCCATTCCATAGACCCCCCAACTGATTATGATGTCGATAAACTACCCTCCCCTGCTATTACCTAGATTGAGTTGAAATTACATGCAACTTAAAGGAAAACTTTATTTTAAGCGTGATGCATGCGGTTTTATAGAAAGTAGTGTTAGAAATGCATTTATAATAATGATTTTGTGGTTTAGATTGATGGCTATGCAAACGTTATTGCGGTGCAGGGTTTGGAAAGCAAATCTATATCATCACATCAGGCCATTATTATTCCACTGCAGGGAATAGCCTTTTTTCTTAGAAAAAGCATGAACAATAATTTTTTTCTATTTTCTTTTTTATCTTTCTCACAGTAATATTTTTCCTCTAAACTCTGATAAAAAACTCATTATTGAGTTAAGCTCGCCTTTGTACATCATTACATTTTGTAAACATTATGTAAATGATTTTATGTGTGTACAATAAAGAATTAAAAAAAGAAAGCATTGGTCACCACGCAAACATGCGACGAAGGATTTGTAAGGAAAATTTAATACAATCTCTGTCTTTTTTGTTATATTTCTATGAATAAAGTAAATAAATTATTTTAGTTTTACATTTTCAATGTGTAAGCATTGTATCTCGGGGTACTTTAGTGATATGCATATATTTTTCTTTATGTTTTTCATTATGGCCAACTTCTGCCAATAGCAATATTTGAACCTTATGTGCTTTAAAGGGTATTAACGGTATTAACTTAATATAGTGTCACACAAGTAGTGACTGTTTCTGTGGTTCGGTGGTACCGTGTACGGATTACCACGCAGAGGTCTCGGGTACTAGCCCGGAGTCTGGAGTTGTGCCTGATAAATGGCAACACTCTCAGCTCGCGCCCTGTTAGATGAGACCTAAAATAAAAAAATTAAAAATAGTGAAAAGTGGGTGGTTAAACACCTCTGGAACCTACCCCTACCTACCCCTAACCTACCCCTTCGGAATAAAAGGCGTGAAGCTATGTATGTATATATGTATGTATTAATAAAACATTCATTCTTTAAAATTGAACATCAAAGCTACTCAGCGATCGTTTTTCTGTAAAAGGCCGAATTCTATCCTGTGTTAAATATGGTTCACCTATTTTTTTGTAGTCGGCATCCCCTGTTTGCTCTTACCATCAAGAGGGAGAGTTTATGATTCAATAACTTTTGACTTTTTTGGGCAAAACATTAGAGAGAAAATGAGGTCATAAACTGCCATAAAATCTATGTAATGTATGACTTTATGGCTTCATTCTGTACGTGTTCATTTTTATACTTAAGATTACATAAGATTGGAATATTAATGATGGGTACTGTCTAAATATAATAGTAGTCGTTTAGTTTCCTGAGAGCCAAATTCTATAACTTATTTGAGAGTTTCGTAACTAGTTTCTTTATAGGAAAAATACTTTAAAACAGCTCTATTGGTTTCTAAGACAAAGGGTAGGGTGGCAAACAGACAGATATATATATTTGTTATATTAGCCTAACAAAGTGACTCCACTCTGAGTGATGGTAAGCAGTCAGTGGAATCCAGAAGTGGTGGTTACCATACCAAAAGCCAGATTACTAGTATGGTGGCCTCCACTATGGTAAAGAGTTCTTATAGGTACGGTTTTTCCTGCAATAAGGCCTATTTAGCAGATAGGATAGCTACTTAACAAACACACTATTTTAATAAACATAAATTAGCCCCATGTTTATATTTTTATTTGCTTTGAGCTTTTTTATACGACTAAAGTGACAAATAACCAAGCATACTGGCCGCCTGATAGAAAGCAGTTACCCGTAGCCTATGGATGCTTGCAACACCAGGAGCATCACTAGCGAGTTGCCGACCCTGTTAAAAATGTTTTAACTCTTTTCTTGAAGAACTCCATGTTGTAGTCTCTCGGGAAAACCACGACGGGAAGCTTATTCCACAATCTTATCGTACGAGGGCGAAACTTTATTTGAAACCTCACTGCTGAGCTGTTCTTAATGTTAACACATGGGTAATTGGGATTATAGTTTATCATTTCCTTAGTAGATCAAATGAATCATAGACTGTCATCCATCCTATTCTACTAATAATATAAATACAAAAGTTTGTGTTTGTGTGTGTGTGCGTTTGTTACCACTCAGCGCCTAAATGGCTGAACCGATTTCGATGAAATTTGCTTAGATAGATTCGGTGCCGGAGACGCCGATTTTTTATCCCGAAAATCGGTCTGGTTCCTGAAGCATACATATTTTAAGCGCGGGCGAAACCATGGGGCGCATCTAGTGTTGTATAAAAAACGGTTTCAATACAGCAAGCGAACCATGAGTATGATAGTACTTACTATCGTTTTTATTATCAGACTAGCTCCCCGCAGCACGGAACCCACCACGTCTTTCTTGACTGCTCTGCTCCCGTTGCCACTAGCGTAATGTTACATAGCCTATAACCTTTCTCAACAACTGGGCTATCATACGCAAAAAGAATTATTCAAATCCGACCTATAGTTCCAGAGATTAGCGCGTACAAACGAACAAACAAACTCTTCCGCTTTATATAATAGTATAAATATAGATGCCAAAAGCCCCTTCCGTTGATAAAGAGGTTAACTGGTACATAACCTAGTTATAACCGTGACTGTCAATCGTTAAAGGCAACAGCCTTGATGGCACACCTTGTGAACACAAATGAGATCATATTTCACATTAATTATTGAATTAAAATGTTATATTAGCCTACAAAAGTGACTTCACTCTGCCTGGTAAGCCGTCAGTGGAATCCAGAAGTGGTGGACAGCATTCCAAAAGCCAAACTACTGGTCTTATGTCGTTATAAACGAGCTTCAAGTAATTTTGAGTTGTAAGAGATAACTCTTTTCACAGGTATTCCTTGCTTCTGCAGGCATTAAATGCAATGCTACAAAGTATAGGTTCATGTTTCTCAGTAAAAAAAATATTTGCTTTTAAGAATGTTTTAATGTTCAAAGAGAGAGAGTCATAAATAATTACAAATGAGAAATTAATTTTATCAGTCAACTTTGTAGCGATCACTTAGATAGTTATTTCAAAGGGCCTAGGCGAAACTTATAGAATACAATAGATTAAATAATGTACGGGATTGACATAAGCTAATGCCAACTTTGTCGTTAGCTTATGTCAATCCCGTACATTCTGTTAGCGTTTATGCCACTTGTCTAGACCCTCACAAGTCATATACTATGCCGATCTTTCCCTAAAGATGTAAATTATTACCGGCCGCGCCTTTTATCAACATAATTTGGATAGATAGTCAATATTAAAGCATAATAATAGCTTGGGACTAGATGACGATGTGTGATAGTGTCCATATATTATTTATTATTTATTTATTTATTTATATATGATAATCATTCATCATAAGAAGACCAAATATTTGTGTGCATGAACATGTCTATTTGCATTGGTCTGGGTGTTTCTATGTATAATATGTATGTATTTACAAAAAAAAAAAGAAGTATTTAAGTATGTATATCCGCATTTCTAGAACCCATAATACAAGCATATAATATGCTTACTTTGGGTCTAGATGGCGTTGTGTGTAGTTGTTGAAATATTATTATTATTCTCTTTATTTAACTATATACACACAAAATTACATTTTTAAATATATATAAAAAATAATAGAAATATACATTTAAAAATATAAAAATATGGAGACCCACCGATATCGGGTACAGGGACCAAGCTACCGGTGGTTAGGGCTCCAGAGATAGGAACCGCCTCACAATGCGGGCCGTATCAAGGAGCACAGCCTTTTGCATCAGGCCCACGATCCAGCTACCTAACGCGAGCCTCGCGAGATGATGATGGAGGCTCTTAGGAATCAGTCCATTAACTGATATGACTATCGGAACAATGATCGCCGAATCCACATCCCACATGTCGACAACCTCGCGAGCCAAATCCAAATACTTTATCTGTTTATCTTTTTCTGTTTTCACGAGATTGTCATCATGTGGAATGGTGATATCGATGATCATTGCAAGGCGCTCTAATCGATCGATCACCACTATATCAGGTTTATTGGCAACAACAGTCCTATCAGTGATGATAGATCGATCCCAGTATATTGTGGCACGACCATTTGCGAGAACTGGGTCGGGCACATATCTGTAGTACGGTACCTCAGAGACTACAAGGTTGTACTTCAGAGCAAGTTGCTGGTGGACGATCCTAGCTACTTGGTTATGTCTATGCAAATACTCGCCGTTCGCAAGACGAGAACAACCAGAGACAATATGTCTTATGGATTCTCCGGGGTAGTGACATGCCCGACAAATGTCTACCGTCCCATCCTTTAAGATAAACCTCCGGTAGTTGTTCGTCATTAGAACCTCGTCCATAATTGCACAGACAAAACCTTCGGTTTCTCCAAAGAGATCACCGAATCGTAGCCAGGATACAGATGTTAATGAGTCGACATCGGGCCCGTTTAAGGCCCGATAAAAGCGTCCATGTAATTCCTTGCTTTTCCATACTTCCTTGCGCTCCGCTATACTAAGCACAACAGGTTTGCGCCAGTTCTCTTTAGCCAGACCCAGCGGGGTGAGGCCGTTATCTACAACGACAACATTCCTATGCATATATGAATTTGATTTTATAAAATATTCTCTGAGGTTGCACACCTCACGGTTGTGGAGAGTCTTGACAGATAGAAAGCCACGACCTCCACACTTCCGTGGGATGTACAACCTCATCACCGATGATCGTGGATGATGCATACGGAATGTCGTCAATTGTGTACGGACTCTCCTATCAAGAGCGTCCAGTTCAGTCTGAGTCCATCTGACTATGCCAAAGGAATAGGTTAGAACGGGCATGACCCAGCTGTTAAAGGCCCGCACCTTGTTACCACCCGATAAAAGACTTTTAAGAACTTTTTTCAGGCGGCCAACGAAACGTTCCTGTAACACCTGTTTCATGTCTCTGTCAGATATACCCAACGCCTGTGACATACCCAGATATTTATATGTTTCGGTTGCAGATAGAGGTCTAAGTCGTGTAGAATCAGACAGTTGTATCCCGTCAGATTCCACAATCCCACCCCGCTTTACATGCATGACTGCACATTTATCTATACCAAACTCCATCTTAATAGAATTACTAAAGGTTTCAGTGACCCTAAGTAACCCCATTAATTGGCGATCAGTAGAAGCAAACAATTTTAAATCATCCATGTAAAGCAGATGGGACAAGACCTGACCTTCTCTCCTCAACCGATAGCCTAGCCCTGAACTCTCCAGTATAGTACTGAGAGGGTTCAGTGCCAGACAAAACCATAAAGGACTCAGGCTGTCACCCTGAAATATGCCCCGCTTGATCGTTACCGGTAGACCGTTGCCCAAAAACCGTCGACACCCAGGATAGCGGAGGACGGTCTTCCATTGCCGCATACACGTCTTCAAGAAGGTGCATAGAGTTGCATCAATTTTATACAACTCCAGCACTCTCAAGAGCCACGTATGCGGCACCGAGTCATACGCCTTATTATTATTATTATTAATATTATTATATTATTATTATTAGACCCTTAAATTTTGCCACCGGTTACTCGCCGCCCTCATCCTTCGATTGCCCGCCTCCCCTAACCAAATCGTCGGTCACCTTTACACTTACTCCTCAGCGTATTTAGTGTTTAAATTAGTTACTCTGAAAATTAAACACGATATAATTCAAATAAATATCATTTGTGATTTTACAAATACATTAGTATGTACAGTACTGTCAAAAATATGGATGAGATATGAACTAGGCTAGGTGCTCATAGCGCAGGTGCTCTTCGGAGAGGTACTCTGGGTGGGCTACGTCACAAGTATATACCTAGGTAGTTACAGCTGGTTTGTATATCGGATCAAACCAAGTCTAGCCCTAGCTTAGGAAACCTTACGAGGACATAGAGTCAAGGGCAGGTCTAATGGAACGGTAAATTGTTGTCACGCACACATCCACCCCTAATCATATTACTGAGATTTATTAACGCTTTTATTAGAAACATTATATAAGTTGTACTGTAAAATATATTGTGGATTTACTCAGTTAGTATGTTAGAAAGAAAAAAGAAATCCTTTATTTGACACAGATACACACAAATTAAGACAAGGTAAGTGACGATACAAATATATATTGGTTGCCCGCCACCCTTAGCAGGTCGTCGGACTATATTGCGAGGGGTCTGACCTTACTTATTGTGTCGCCTCTTCCGACACACACAGGAAGAGATGTATCTATGTTCAAAACCGGAGACTAAGCTGCCAACTGAACTGAAGATGTACCCCCGATCATATAGAAGACAGTAGTGATAGTAATGTTTCCTGGGTGTTATTTCTTTATGGCAACAAGGAGGCCTTCAAGTACGCCATTTTCGTTTTTTTAGTGCCTATAGTGCTTCCGTAAGCCATAAATGGCAGTAACCACATTAATGTTTGTTTGAACGCTCTAATCTCTGGAACTACCAGTGGGATTTAAAAAATATCTTTTTGCGTATGATAGCCTGTTCTCAAGGAAGGTTATAGGTTATGTAACATCACGTTACTAGCGAAGGGAGCAGGGCAGTAAGCAAAGACGCGGGTGAAACCGTGCCATGGAAAGCTAGTATCAGAGAAAACTGTAACTCGTCAAAAGCATTGATTTGAACTATGCAGTAGATAAATGGTTTAATACTCCATACGCTACGTATTGTTATCCTAATAAGAAAATAATATTTGATTTTCAAAATCAATGTTTGTTTATCACAAAGCTTTTGAAGCTCCTTTTAATTGAAGTCAGTTTCTACTGACTAATATATCTACATACCAAAGCGTAATAATGATGAATGACTTCTCATACACAAGCTCAGTATTGTGAAACTAACATACCTACTTAAAGAATAAAGGCAAAGTAGTCGCCATTTTCAATTAGAATTCTAGGGATTACCCAAGAGTATCGATTGCAAGGCCAAAGGCGTCAACAGGCAAGTTTCTTTGCTAAAGCCTTTTCTTTGTGGGCTATATATTTATATACTGAACATATTCTTTAATAGAATGAGAATTAATATTTTTTACTAGTGATTTTAGTGAAACCTTATAGAAAGCATAGGGACATACTTATTTGTAGTTATTTTGAGGAATGTGTAAGTCAAAGGTAAAACGAATAACTCTTAAACACTTCGTTTTCCATCTGTCTGCCTATCAACATTTTTCTCGGCAAACCGTGAAATAATATTGGATATTATACCAAATACCTACGTAAGTTTATACACTTACGTTAGTTACCACAAAATGCATAAAATTATAAATACCATGCATAAAACTGCTTAGGTACGATTTTAAAAACTAAGGCAAACGCATAAAACTTAGCTATTTTAAACTATGTTAAATTGTTTCTCACAAAGCGAGAGCTTAGATATCACGTGTAAAACAGAAAATGCAAAGAGAATAGATATAACAATGAAATGCTACGTCACCCTAATGCCAGTCGTTTCCATTTATCACGTTGGGACATAATCCTTCTGTAGCCATCGATGTTATGTACCTACACATGAGATAGAACATTCCCCCTTTAATCCCCTTTTAAGGGTTAAAGCGAACATTTAACATGTGGGTATTTTTTTGTGTCTAGTGTGTCTGTACAAGTAGAATTTTATAATTGGTGAGTCAGAAAATTCTAGAACCTCTTCATAAACACTATTGTTCTTTTAAATTAATAGTACATATTTAAAAGGGTTGTTTTGGTAAGCACTATCGCGAACATTTCTATTATTTTATCAAACAAGGGTTTTTGTACTCGTTTTAATTATTATTCAGATAAGTAGGTGAAAGACGAAACATATTTTTTTTTCAACTGTAGCTCTCTTGGAAGCGCTAGAGCTATAAGTGAATATACTTAACTAACTTTGTAGCACACAATTTGTATTGATTCTAGTGTGCATACAACCTATGGGGACAGAAGGAGCTACTTCAACAACAGGAACAGTTCACAAGGAGAATTGGTATGACTTCGAACTTCTGTAGACAATACTTTTTCAGTCGGGTTACTCCATAAAAACCAGAAATCCCATACTTTGAAAATGAACTTTGAAAGTTCTTCTTCATAAGTAAACAATACCTACGAATTACCAGAAATAATAAATTGTAAGGCGTCAGTTAGAAAATGTATAGAAACCAAAATAATGAAAGTAATTTCCTTTTGAAAAGTTTTGCAGAAAAATTGTTTGTATATTTTTGGTCTGCCAACATTTTAAAAGAAAATTATATCCGAGAGATTTGAATATTGGTTGAATTTATTCAATATTCGATCTTCCACTTCTGATTCAATTACCGGGATTGAGAGTAATATCGGATCCGGAGAAAACGCTTATTGGAATTTTTAACGATGTTCCTTGATAAAAAAATTGGATGAATTCAAATAAAAATAGTGGAAACACAAAAAGAATATTTTGCTGTAAATTTAATCATGTCTTTTTATTTAGCGTCAAGATGTCCACTACTAAATGTAGGGCCTTTACGGTTGTAGGTACACGCGGGTTCAGCATGAATGGGCCGGATCGACCGGAGAAGTACTACCCTCTCAGAAGATCGACGTAACAATATTAGTTTTCATGCTAATGTATTTCGCTTGGTGAGTGAGAGTTTCGGTAGCTCAAATACCCCCTCGATCCTGATTCTTTTGCTTTCTCATCCTCTTTTCTGCGGTCGGCAACGATTTGGTTGTGTTTTCTAAGCATTACTACTTTCGTAATACTTTGGAAACACAGCCATCTCTATAGGTTATGGTTGCCACTTATCATTAGGTAGCCCGTGTGCTTGTTTGCCACCAAAGTCGTATAAAAAAGGGCCTACACAGTATGATACTAATAATATGCAAATTAAATAAGAACAAAAATCTAAATTAAGTCACGATGTTTTTCTACAAAAAGTCTGAAAGTACCAATCCGCCTTGAGCAAGTATGGTGATTAATGCTCATGGTTCTGTATGTCTTCTATATATCGTATAAAATTCTTGTATTTAATTATAAAACGCTAACACTATAACCATATTTACTTGTCCGTTTGCGAGCTGCTATTATCATAATTTCTAATATAAAATTTGCGTATAGTTTGCTAATGTTTGTATAAAGAAAAAAATGGTTATTGGCCTCTTTATTTAATAAAGGTAAACTTAAACTCAAAGCATTTTTTTTTTATTTGGATCTTAAAATATGATGCTTATGAACGTCAAAATTACTTGAAGTCAGCGAATTACAGCCAGTTCGCTGACGAGAGCCGTGAGAAGAACTGGCAAGAAACTCAGGTAATAATTACGGATTAATAGCCGAGTCTGACCGTAGATTTCAATATCAAACCTCATCATCTCTTCACGTGGGTGTCCTAAGAGGCGATAAAGAGAATATAAGGCAATATGCAGCATTGTTATCTACTTACCTACTAAAAACCCTTACTGCGGTCATGAATCCGCCCGTCAATCGCAGCGAGTACGACAAATCTTTCTTTAGTATAGGCAGTGTGTATCTTTAGACTCATTATGAATTAGACAAGCAATGCCAATAAACGGTTGATTTCAAGGTTTTATTTGTACATGCATTCCATTTCTTAATTAATTATGTACGATCTCCGAGGATACAAAAACCTAATCGTATAATAAAAATACGACAAAATTAAAGGCTTTCATTTTTATTAGAAACTGCAATTCATTGGAACACATTAATGTCCAACACGAGTTCACAGGCACAATTAACAATGCAGCAATATCGATTTTTATATCAATACCTGAGTAAGTACCTTATGCATTATTTTCTAATTACTGAATAAATATAACATACTAACTACGAGACTTTAATAAAACACATAGAAAAAAACTTCAATAATAGTTACATAACCCCCAGGTGTCTAGTTCTAGAGGCCAATGTCCTTGACACGTACCAACACAGGCAGCGCTTACGGCCACATTGCGGCAAAATTTTCAACTTACCTGGTTAGGCGTCGCAGTCTCCGTCGTCATGTCGGCTTCCAGCGACGCCAATCTACTCCTCTTCCTTCTTTTCTGACATGAACAACAGTCTTTAAACGGGGACAGTGTAAAACCACCCTTAAATTAAACCGACATCGCCGAAATATCGATTTTAATGTCCGAACACTCTATTTACAAAGTCCTCACTAGCATTCTCGTTTTAAAAAAGAACATAAAAAAGAATAGTCCTAGAATCGATGAATTCTACATTCAAATAGAAACGCGCGATCCGCGTTCCGCCATTTTCCTTCCTTATTTAAATTCCGTGAATAATGACTCTCACTGTTATTTTTTTATTTAAAAGGACAGCTAATGTAACACTAAGCGACAATTAAAGCTAAAACTATACACTGCTTTTAAATAGAAAACAAATACGTTTTAAATAATAGTTATTCGTACAAATTGTTGCGTTTGGTAGCTCACCACGGGGGTGTAGAAGAATTTTGCCGGCTTTCGACGACAAGTGAGATGGGTGGGGTAGCGAGATCGCACTGCGACTGCGCGGGGGAGTTTCGGTGTGTGCGTGATTTGCGTGTATCATAACCAGGTAAACTGGATCTATTCATCCCCCTCTGTTTTTGTACAAATATTAGGCATAAGGGGTGTCGATTCCCGGTACAGGAGGTCAGTGGTGACTGGGTGTGTTGTATGTATTAATACAATCGATAATGTAGACTCAGATGTTAGGAAATATCAGACTGAGAGGGGCCTACAAAGAGCTACAAAATCGCGTAGGCCGACAATAGTATACCAAGTCAATTGTTCAAAGGCAAATCTAGTAAAATATTATAGTGTTTACCGACTACTGACTTACTTACCGGCTTACAATATGCTAAATCTTTTGTTTTAGTAATATAAAAGAACTTATATAAAATTGTTTTGATTGAGTTACTAAAATAATAAAATAAGAAAAGTAAGTCAAATTTGAGGTGTAAAATATTACGTAATCAATCTGAATCAAGCTGTACATTTTTATATTATAGCTGGTAAAAATTACTTTTGCCGACTCGAACTGGGTTAGTGTTGGAAACCGCCTTTACGGTTGAGGGTTCGGTTGTCAAGTGCCAATGAAACATTTTTTTGTTTGTGATGAGACAAGCAAAAAGCCCGGGACATCAAAGCTAGGACTAGTCAAGTCAAAGATCGCCTATGTCTAGCAGTTGACGTCTTTCGTAAATCTTTAATTAAGACGCTTTAAGATTGGACCTAAAATTCGCTAAATCGTTAAACAATTTTTTAATACATATTTTGAGTACATTTTATAAATTAATATTTCAGATGCTTGTGTGACCTTTCATTAATCTATTTATCTACTTTATATCAGTTACCAACAATTTTATTATTATATAAAATTATTTTTAGAAAAAAAATGGAAACCGACTTCAAACAACACCTACATGTTCAATCCTTAACTAAAAAGTAGAAAATAATATTTTAATTACTTCATAGCAAAGAACATTAAAGGGGAATCAACGCAATCCTTGATACCTATAATACTTTACTATTTATATCGGCTGGCACCGACTCCAAAATAACTGATTAAAAACTATAAATAGTAAAGTATTATAGGTATCAAGGATTGCGTTGATTCCCCTTTAATGTTCTTTGCTATGAAGTAATTAAAATATTATTTTCTACTTTTTAGTTAAGGATTGAACATGTAGGTGTTGTTTGAAGTCGGTTTCCATTTTTTTTTCTAAAAATAATTTTATTTTTAAACTTTTAGTGGGAATTAATTGTGTATAAATATATTCAATATGGGTAGACCTAATAAACGTGCTGCGCAAATGAGACAGCGCCGCGCCGTTTGAAAGAAAGTAGAGACGAGAGGTAAGATTGTAAATAGAAATATAAGGTCCTTGTCAACACTTTCTCGATCGCTCAACCCTGAATCCCAGAAACCACAAATCAAAACAAAAAAGTGATGATCTACCAACAATAAAGAATCATCAAAAATCATAATTTAACTGACCGAGCAATCGCTCAGATATACAAAAAATGCATATGGTCACTCATCCAGGGCTACTTCGTTTCTAACAAAAAATGAATTTTGAAAATCACTTCGCACTTGTAGCATGGACATGTCAATGTCAGATAATTCGTCGCAAAAGACATCGACGTGTTGCTTTACACGTCTTCACTTCTTGCAAACGATTTGTTACAAAATATTAAATTATTCTTTATAAAAAAAACATGGGACCCCATTTCGGAGTATACCCTTTCAAATAAAAGAATAATTTTCCAAATTGGTTTATAAATGACGGAGTTAAGTTGTAACAAACATACAACCACTGAACCATTTCTTATAATAAAAAAATGGGACCAATTTCAGAGTATACCCTCTCAAATAAAAAAAAAATTTTTCAAATCGGTTCATAAATGACCGAGATATGAGGTAACAAACATACAAAAAAAAAAAAAAAAAAAAACATACGACCCGAATTGATAACCTCCTCCTTTTTGAAGTCGGTTAAAAATACAATAATGACTTGATTTTCACAACGAAAATATGTTTTACTTTGTTTAGTACTTTCGTTCTGATTTGTTTTGTTTTCTTTTTGCTTTTTTCTTTATTTCTCGTGTGAATTTCATCAATTTCTTTACTAGCTATATTTCTTGAGAAATTTGTGCGTAAAAAGGTCAGATCAATTTCAGCTCGTTCAGATAATAAATTCTGTTCGTTCTATGGCAAATTAAAAGAATAAACTTAGAGATATCTTAGAAAAGATTTGATTACTATCATCGGACCTATCGATGAGATAAAGTTGGTAAATTGTTTTATCAAATTTATCCCGCTTCGAATATTTACGAAACTATCTCTTTTAAAAAACTAACTAACTTACTCTTTTTCTCGATTGCTTCCCATTTCCTTTCTTCAGATCAGTAGCTAAAGCTATTACTACAGGATAGTCGAAAGATCCGTGAGGGGTTGAAATGCAACCTTTTTGTAAGATTTCGATCGCAAACTGCCGGATAGGTACTTCATACCTTACGTTGTCCATTTAAAACCTGATACTCCTTACCAGCATATGTATCCGTCCAATTTTGATTTTGGATCTTTCGAACAGAGCGTGAAAAAGTGAAAAAGTATCCCATAACGGCATCACGCTAATTGAGTTGCCGTTTATTACTTGCGGGCTCCATTGAATGCTAATGATTAGGAAGAGATGATTCTAATAATATACATAGGTACGTATCAAAAAAATACTGTTGTTCCTATTTTTTCTATAAAATATTTAAATTGTAACTTTTGCTTGTATAAAATTTTCTATCTAGAACATTAAGTATAATGTCTCTAAAATATTCTTTAAGGTTACGAACATTATTTATTCTAAACGTACTCTTGGGCTTCATTTTCGCCTGTTATTATTATATTTGCCCTTATCTCAGTTGTTTGGGATCGACGCAATATGTTTTCTTTCCAAACCTAATTTTATATCAATATATTTTCACGATGGAGGTTCCATTCGGGCCATATCATCTTTCATAGTCAACTCATCTTTTGTTAGGTTTTTTCCCACTGTGTAAACTTCTACGTCCATATTTGTAGTGGTTCCTTCATACATTTCTTTAATCCCTCTGTCATTGTATGTCCACACTATGATAATCCTTCGTTATTAAATTTTTCTGCTACTGGTGCAACTGCCTTTTTTTCTTTTTATAATTTTTTTAAACATTCTGTCCTTTATCAGATTTGTTACATAACTTAACTTGGTAGTGAGTTCGAATCCGGGCAAGTACCAATGTGATTTTTCAAATCATATGATTTTATTTACCAAGTTTATCATGGACATTTCTGACTGACGGCGAAGAAAAATATCGTGAGGAAACCTAGATATAAAAGTCTGAAATTGCCAAACTGTCTTGAGCAAGCGTGGTGATTAATGCTCATGCCTTCTCTATATGAAGAGAGGTCTTTGCCCTGCAGTGGGACATTAAATAGACTAGTATTATTATTATCTCAAATTTAATGTTCAAATCAAGATTTGCTGCCTATAACATAGAAACCTCCATTCCTCTAACAATCTACTTCTTCAATGTTCTTGTCACTGTTCTAACTTTGTAGGCTCTTCCTTCTCTGTCCAATCTGTTCGTCATATATATATATATATATATTTAGTATCGTGTATGTATAGTATATGTATGTTTATATAAATCCGTATTTTATATTAAGTATTTTATTTTAAATTTTTTGTTTAGTTTTTCACTTTTTTTGTACCTTTAAATGCACCTACATTGTTCTTTTCTGCATCACCCGTAATGGTTGACTGGTAGAAAAAGCCCCAGGCATTAAGTCTGTATATGTTGCTAGTAGACACTTGTCTTGCGCTTTTAACTCCGTGATCTCCAGTCTCCACCGCTCGACCTCATCAGCCATTGCTGTGTGCTTATTGCTACTGTAAAGATCAATGCTCTATACTATTATAATAAAGCTGAAGTTTGTTTTCCAGTATCTAGTACCAGTCGGATTTAAAAAATATTTTTGCATTTGATAGCCTATTCTTAAGAAAGGCTATGTACCATCACGCTAGGCGTCACGGGAGCACAGCAATAATGAAAGACATATATTAACGCTGGTAAAACCACGCTGTAGACAGCTACTTATACAAATCTCTTATCACAATGTTAATAAATCACCGATTTCGACGGCAGAGACAGAATTAATTCGGTCTTGAGGCTCTACCTCTCTTTGATAACTAATAACCAGTGACTTTGCTTACAAGTTTTTCTATATACAACTTGTAGTGGTGAGTACCTGATGGTTGGTGGTAACCGGAACCTATAGTTATGTTATTGTAATTTTTTCTTATTGCCGACAGGGGCAGACGTGCTAACAGCCTACCTGATGGTAAGTGGTAACTGTCGCTTATGGAACACTCATAATCAACATTCACACACTCGAACACATTCGAACACTCCTGTAATGCCAGGGACTCTGCGAGGCCGCTGCCTACCATAAATAAAGAGGGGTAGGTAAAGGTATTGAGGGGGGGTGAGAAAAAAAGAAAGGGGGGGGAATTGGGCCTTCGGGGCTCTCACTCTTCGAACGAAACGCAATAGTACGAATACTACTACTCTTACGTCGATCTTCTATGAGAGTAGGTACCCGGTCGAAGATGCTAAAACCAGTGTAGATCTACTATCGTATAAATTGATATCATTATAGAAATAATGCTTAGAAAACATAATCAAGCTGCAAATTGCTGGTTATGTAGAGGAAGGGAGAGAGAATAGAAAAGGGAAAGGGATGACCGAAGGAGTAATTGGATTTAGTCTATTTCAGCTTTATCAGCTGTGCTTTTAAGATAGAGTCGATGGCCCTTGCATAGCCACACCAATATCTAACGTGAAATAAATCTGATGGACTTCATTACAGATGATGGTTGCCCAGCGTTAAAAGTATTATTCTACTTCATATTAAAATTCGGCCTTGACCTTTCATCGGTTAGTAAAGGTCATGGCCATTGAAATGCTCTCACGCACTTTATTATCGAACTAATTAGAACCTTTTTATAGAACCATGCCTAGTACTACTAGCTCAGTAATTAAACTTTCTCTGTGGTATAATAAATATATCTATACTATTATATAAAGCGAAAGAGTTTGTTTGTTTGTTTGTTTGTTTGTTTGAATTCGCTAATCTCTGAAACTAGCAGTCGAATTTGAATAATTCTTTTTGCGTATGATAGCCCAGTTATTGAGGAAGGTTGTAACATCACGCTACTGGCAACGGGAGCAGAGACGCGGGTGAAACCACGCTTGAATTAGCTAGTGAAGTACAAAACAGCCATAGTTAGGGCCCAATAAGACTTTTGAATTAAATATATACCTATTTGTACGTATACAGTTTTCATATATTTCTACGTATGAACATCACACGACACAGCTGTACGACATTATAAGCTAATAATGAGAAGGGACAAACCCAGTACTTATTTCTTTACCCGACCTGAGAATCGAACTCGAGACCCTTGCGCTGCAGTCCGTACACAGAAACCACCGAACCACAGAGCCAGTCTATTCTTTTTAAATATTATTTAAAATAAATGTCAATTTATTAAACAATAAAAAGAAATTAAATTTATAGATCCATTTGAAAAATGAGTTTATTTTTATTTCAAAAAAGGCTTTATTTACCATCGTGCTAACAATAAAATAAAATTAACATTGAACCCTTGTAAAATAAAACGTTTTAACTTAATTGAAGTGCTCACCTTCTGACCTGAGGGGTCAGCGTGCCACCCCAGAGACTCCTAGAGGGCCATACTGACCCACAGATTAAAATACACAGACATTAAAAGCTCCATCTCACACTTATTTATTGACTATGTTGTTTTTATTAGCCAACTAAACTAAGTTCTTACCAACTTCTTCTTCTGGCCTGTTGGTCTAGTGGTTAGTGACCCTGACTGCTAAGCCGGAGGTCGTGGGTTCGATTCCACCCAGGACAAACCTTTGTGTGATGAGCATGATTGTTTGTTCTGTGTCTGGGTGTAATTTATCTATAATATGTATGTATTTACAAAAAAAAATATATTTAAGTAGTATATGAGTTGTTTAGTACCCATAACACAAGCAAATATAATTGCTTAATTTGGGGCTAAATGGCGCTGTGTAAATGTGGTAGAATATTATTATTATTATATTATTAACCAAACCTACTTGAGGTACATAACATGTGACTTGAGTACTTCCTCGA
Source organism: Parascotia fuliginaria (assembly GCA_963082885.1). Lineage (NCBI taxonomy): Eukaryota > Metazoa > Arthropoda > Insecta > Lepidoptera > Erebidae > Parascotia > Parascotia fuliginaria. The sequence continues at coordinate 3,998,581 of OY720196.1, read as the reverse complement.
TGTAGCGTTGAAAAGTCAATCTCCTCAATTGACGATCAATATTCGCGGCGTCGATAATAGATTAAACTAAAATGGCTCCAGTCTACCCGATGTTATGCAGTCAGTGATGTATGTGTTGTTATGTTACCCCAATCGCCATCGTGATAAACAGGTGGCATGGCGTTTACCACTATGGAGGTTTTATGAGATGCTATTTTTGGTTTTATTGTCAGATTTACAGGGTAACAAAATTAAAAAAACAACTATTGGTATTTTATTCAGGGTACCTTCAGTGTATCCCAAGGGTAAGCCTCCTAACTACAAGAGAAATTGAAAGTTGTTGTTAGAAAAAATCGCGACCCTACAATATTAGATTGTCATTATTCACAATTTGACAAGTTCTCATACGGTAAGCACCTTTAAAGTATGAAGACCTTATTTCGGCCCCAGATAGCCTTGGTGCTAGAACAAGTGCCTATTGAATGAGTAAAATATATACGGTCGAATTGAGAAACCTCCTCCTTTTTTTGAGGTCGGTTAAAAACAGACTCCGGTTATGTGATATGGAGAACGGCTTTACCTTAATTAAATTAATTCTTCCTCTTCAATAGGTATTTCGTTTAAGATTCGTAATCTCACTTAAACTCTGATAGTCGACACCTTATTATAAACTTGAGTCTAGAGATACACACAATGTCTTTGAAACAAAATTATATGAAACCACAGTAACAATATAATGAGTAGAACTAGAGTCATGATTCAACTGATATTTTTAGAACTCTATATTAATCTTTGCATAATGACTACTTAGGGCAAGATTCACAGACCGCACTTTGACTTTACTTTGATGCAAAGATCTACTTTGTACCAAAAATATGTTTCTTAGGCCCAGATTCACAATCGTGACTTTACTTTACAGCTAAGGCACCTTCGCAAAGTAAGCTTTGTATTGCCGAAGATTACTTTCAACTTCATATTCAAACATATTTTTGGTACAAAGTAGATCTTTGCATCAAAGTAAAGTCAAAGTGCGGTCTGTGAATCTTGCCCTTAAACTAAGATTAACAAAGTAATGCTTTGTAATCTGTGAACAGCAACTGAATACTTATTCACTATCGGATTAGCCTGTTATATTTGTTTGTCATTTAAAAATAAATCTATCTTCACCTATATCTAAATATATTTTCTTCTATGCCGCAATAAATCATAATTTACTATCATTATTTACATTGGCATTACGAATCCAAATGGTTCAGATAAACATCGTTTATTCATTCATCATTCGTCATTTAAATCCATGCAATCGGAACACGTGTGTACTTTCGATTATCAGAGTTTCGCATTCCCAGATAAAAAATGTGAACCCTTTTTCATTTCGCGTTTCAGGAATAAATTCCGTATAATATTGATTAGTACATAATATTACATAAGTACATAATATTACATAAGTACATAATATTATTATGTATGTAAGTATAGTTTTAATGGCTTGGCTCAATAGGACAGGCAATATTATGACAATTTGTAGATGTTAAGTATATTGTGTGTGAAAAGGCATAGTACATTAAAATAATGTTTAGTCAAGATGATTACGTTATTCTTATTACGTAGTAAAAAATCTGCTCCAACTTTATATTTTTTTATTTACATTAAATAATAAATTTGCACTATTAAAAAAACTTAACATACATTAATGTGTACGGAACTCTAAAAAAACATCTGCACAATATCGATCTGTATCCATCGATCGATCGCCAGCGCATCGCTCCGAACGCCAACTACCGAACGATGCACCACACACGTTAAAATTAGCCAGTCTTCCTCACGATGTCAAACATATCGTACTATAAAGCCGTTCAAACTTGGCTGAATAAAAAAACCGCGCGAAATAAATAACACTAGTGATAGTAATTTCCACGCGTATTATTTAATCTGTGGTGACATTGACAGTTCATTTAAAAAAAAGAAACCCGCAAATATGTGCCAGTGTCCTCGAAGCTCTGAGAAAAACCGCAATTTTAATAAATAAAGATATTTTGTCGGTACTAAATAATAATTAATATTAAAAAGACAAATTACCATAATTAATTATAATATACGACGAAAAAACGAGTGCCGGCGAATGATCGTTGTTAACTGGCATGTTGATTAGCTTACACGTAAAGCGATGTTTTTCATCAGCGTTTAGGTACTCCGAGTTATTTTTATGAGTGAAAAGCCGACGTATTCTGCTTCTGCACGTTGCTAGTTTGTTCAGTAACACTGCGGTCGCGGTTTCGAAAGTTTATCGGTTACCATTCGGTTTTAAAACGATGTCCCCGAAGTTCATTCCGTATTGTTTTATGTCAACAGCTGTTTAGTGTTTATCTGTGGTGGATTTTATTATTGTTTTAAAAGTGTTTTATTATTGTTCTCTTGGATTTTCTTCTGGTATGCTTTCCAGCCATCGTTTCTAAAATTCAGGTATGTTTATTTTTCATTGTTCCTTTATCTGTTTTGTAAACTTTTATATTTTATTTTAAAACTTATTGCAGAAAATTATTATGATACAAAACTACAAGTTTTTTCCTTTAATTAAATGAATTTATTGACATAATAATTTGATGCAAACGCGATTAATAAAATTTAATATACTACTACTACATATTTATTTAATTTTTCGTTCGTGGACATAAAATATTATTAACAGAGATAAGATAAGGTAGCCTACAAATAGGATTCTCTCTAGACATCGATTTTATGAATAAAATATACGTCTGAAATTATCTGCAGATAACAAGGAGGAGAAGGAGATACAATCTTCAGAGTAAATTTCAGACTTCAATTTTTATATAAGTACAGTGAATGCAAAATCCTAATAGTTTTTTACTTAATGCAGGACTGGCAACTTATAAGTAGGAACGAAATGTATTTATTTGGTCAAATGAGAAATAAGATTAATAAAATAAAAAAAATAAATGGATACAATATTCTTTTTTTAAAGTGTATATCATATAGTGTGGGTATTAATTTAAATATTTTTATACACTAAAATAAACATATCGGATAATCGTATGCTTAATAAAAATATTGATTTCTTTTATTTAGGTACCTTTAATTTAAATAGTTTATGACATTTCTCTTAAAAATCGTTATTTGTTTATCTGCTCTTTAATTTTTCACTGAAATTAGGTATTATACAATTACTGTTTCTGTGTTTCTGAAATCAAAATTACGCGTTGTTTTCGAAAAGAATTTATTTACAAGATGGCACGCAATTTCGATGATATGTATGAATCCGGTCTGCGCAAAATAACATACGATTTAAGTTTCATCGCTTCCGGTTTGGATACTTTGATCTAAAGAACCAGATCTGTGGCTGAAAATACTCTACCTGAATGCTTTTCATAAAAATATTTGGTTTTTTATAAGGGCTATATTCATTTGTGTTTATGCTATCGGCCTCGAGTGGCCTCCAGTACTAATAAAGTGAGTAAACAAATGGATTGACAGAACGTTGGGATTATTTGTTTTCACCAAAGAAGGTTGTCATGTTGTCATAGTTGGTTGAAAACTGTTTTCTTTTTAATTATTAATTTATGACGTCTATGTTTATAGCATAGTCAAGAGAAGAAGAATACATTATTATAACGTTTTATATTTATTTAAAGTTATATAATTGTAATTTCTATCCTTTTTTAGAAATCTAATTCACCGTTTGATAATAATCATAATTATTGATTATTTTTAACCAAGTTTACAGTATAATAGAACTAAATATACGGGAATTCACGCGATCATGCATTAGGTATTTACATACCTTATTTTGCTTGCTACCTTAGTCTGCTTGTGACCACGGCCGGTGTAACCTGGTCGAAACGTCAAGCAAAATAAGGTATGTAAATACCTAATGCATGATCGCGTGAATTCCCGTATATTTAGTTCTATTAAATCATGCAACGCGAAAGTTTAAAAGTAAAAAAGTTTACAGTATATTGTACGTAAATCCGTTCAAAGAGCACACCGCAAACAGCACACTACCAAACTCGTGGCATTTCTGAATTAGTGTAGCGTAAACATAGCTAGCGTACCTACGAACTTGCTCTGGTCAGCAGCTACGTCATTCAAATAATTGTATTTTGGATATTGTAAATATTGTACCATAATCTATCACAATATATTATAGCGCCAAGCCTTTTCACTATACAGAACGAATAGCCAGGATATTTGTGAGGATAGAGCAAAAATTAGCATTGATTTAGTTACAAAAAAAAACATCTCCTTTTTAATTTGTCTCCTCATAATCTGTCATCCGTTACCTTCACTTGCTCGCACACATAATTTCCTCTTCTTCCTTCCTCATTTATGTTCTATTTCCACTTTTATTAACAAATCACAGCTAAAATAGGAACCTCAAATTTAGCATATTACCTTTTTTTAATTAATGTAGCCATCAGCTAAGAAATAATTCCTTTAAATTTCATAGGAAAACAAATGTTTATAAAACCATGTCAGAGAATATTTCTGCAAGCCAGTGTTTAATTACTAATAATTATCGTTCAATTAGACGGACTATATTTGCTCACACTTGTCTATAGGTATTAGGTAACATTGTGAATCGTTGGTTACCGAAAACAATTATATCTCATTTATATTTCGTAAGTAGTTAACAAGACAAGACACTACCTACCTTTGTTTAAGCGTTGTTTGTAAGATGGAGACTTCTGGCAAGATACTAAATCAGCTTTCAGGTGAATTGTTGATGAGATCACTTACTTTTTCACTCCGTGTTTATTAGCGTAAATACTACATTGTAGATCAAACTCAGTTAAATGTAAGATTGACCAAATGACAATGTCTGATTATTGTATTAGACTGTTTGATTTGATTGCTCTATCCGGTAGTAACGTGTCTGCTTTACGTATAAGGTAATTCAGACATGATAACCTAAGCAAACAGACATCAATTTTGTTCTAATATATAAGATTAGTGTATGCACTTTTAGGCACTTTTACATTAATCAATATGTCCTCTACATAACCAGCAAAACATGTTATTATTTTGTTTGATGTCTAGGTTACGATATGTGATTATCTGACGGAGGCGCTCATAGCTCGTTGCACTCACTGATCAAAACGATTAGTGGGTTAAGTAACTAAGAGTGCGGCTGGCCCAAGGATGGGTGACCACCTAGTGGAATTTGATCTGAGCGTTTCCGTGCTTTGGAGGGCACGTTAAAAGTTGGTCCCGGTTGTTACCATGTTGTTAACAGTCGTTAGGTCAAGTCAGATGCCTGTTTAAAAAAATATGGGTGACCTGAACAAACCCTGACACTAGGTAGACCAGTAATCACTCGATAATATGAACTATTTTTCACTAGTGGCCCCAATGCTAAACCCAATCTGACCGGAGAAGTGATGTAACACATTTTCTGTCAATTAACACAAATGGAAAGACACGTATGCTCTCCATAAGGCGAGTAGATGCCCTGATATGGTGTCGTGCATTAGCGTGTGATGTGAAGACGACTCCGGCCGGTCTAAGCGAACATGCTAGTAAAAACCTGTGTATTGCTATTTTTAATAAATAAATACGAAGAACAACACCACATTCATTAAAATACATTAAGTTTCTAAGCTGTACGTTAACAGCTGTCATCTAAAAAGATAATCATATTACCAGATCGCACTTTGCATAAAAGTCGCAAAATCTAGTAGCTCAGTGTCCTAAATTGCGTCCTACCCGAATTAGAACAAAGTTCCTAATTGCGTGACGTGTTTTCTCTTAGGACAGTTTTCTATTGCTCCAGGTGGTAAGAAATATATTGCGTGTGGCCTCAGATCCTCATCATTATCTTTCCATAAATGGCGGGTTATGACGGTAGACCGTACAAATATGTATTATAATGTAGACTGTGTAGAACAAGGGGCTATTGTATGGGTTATATCATTATTATTTACTATTTGTGTGTGGTAGATGCTTCACTCATTTAATTATGTCGGCTCTAAGTTTTCCAAATTTGATTGATCATCAAAATTGATAAGATGGCTTGGGCGTAACATTTGTCTAAGAATTATTGAATGCAATTTCGGTGACTGTTTTAGTACAAGACATCAGCTTAAGGACGCCTACTGTTAGACACAGTCTTCTTGCAAACGAGTTTAATATAGTTATCACACTTATTGAACGATTTGTGATGCCCATTATAATAATAATAATAATAATAATAATAATAATATTCTACCACATGCACACAGCGCCATTTAGCCCCAAATTAAGCAATTATATTTGCTTGTGTTATGGATACTAAACAACTGATATACTACTTATATACTTTTTTTTTAAATACATACATATTATAGATAAATTACACCCACATTAATTAATACTAGCCTTTGGTGGCGCGATTTCACCCGCATTAAGTTACATCTTTTGTTACTACCCCGCTCCCGTTGCTAATAGCGTGATGTTACATAGCTTAGAAAAAATCTAAGCCAAATGATAGCCTAGTTTTTGAGGAACATCTCAAAAACAGGCTATCATTTGGCTTAGATTTTTTCAAATCTGACTGGAAGTTCCAGAGATTAGCGCGTTCAAACAAACAAACAAACTCTTCCACTTTATCTATTAGTATAGATTTATATAGTCGCCTAGTACGACATGAACGAAAAGTGTTAACGTGATACCATATTCTACATCAGATATCACGGAGTGTGGAATCTCAGATAGAAATAGGCTTGTACGATACGATTTCACACGGAAAGCACAGCTAATAGAGATCACCATTCGCGACCAAATTTTTTTTTTTTCAGAATTTTTAAAATTTAAATTATAAATCTACAACTATCATTCGTATAGTTTTCATCATCATAATTTCAGGCGAAAAAGTCTACTGCTGAACGTAGGCCTTAAAGTGTCGCCTCCTTGACCGGTCGTCCATCACTTTTCCAATTCGTCGGTCCACCTTGTGAGGGGTCTGCCCACGCTACGTCTTCCGATTACCAAGTAGTCGCCAAGTCAGAACTTTCTGCTCCAACGGTCATCAGTTCTGCGGTATCTCTCCAGCCCATTGTCACTTCAGTAAGACAACTCTGCGATTTACTTCAGATACTTTGGTGCCCTTCGTTCTATACGATCATGCAAGGAGGTACCTAATGCAGGTATAGGTTTGCAGTGCTACAATTCTTTTTTTATTAATTTTGTGGCAAACGAGGGTACGGCCTACCTGATAGTAAATGATAACCATGACCTAGGGACATGGCTATGTTTTCTTTGCCCGTTGCCGACCATAAAGGAAAAGGAGGATGAGGGAGGATAAGGAAAAAGGAAGAGGACCGTAGGTAATTGAGCTTTCGGCCCTCTCAAAACTTTTGACCCTGACATTAGTAGTAATAAGTCTCAGAATCAATGGTCATGTTAACATTAATAGGCTAATCGTAGATTTATTGAACATAACCGTATACGCCTTTTACTGATTAGGTGTAAACTAATAAACTAGCTTACGATTATGGGCTTTAAAAAGAGGTCTAAATATCTAGGACGTAATGTTCATAGTTGTAACATGAACATTACGCCTGTTACGACCGTCAAAAGTTAATAAGTTAAAAAGTCTGTGTTTCAAATCGGATCAGCGCGTTAGCCGTTACACTGATAAGACAACAAACACTATTTCTTTTTAGATTTTAAAATAGTGAGTTGCTTAAAATTAAAGGTACAGGCAGAGATAGAGGCAAGTCTTCTAAAATTAGGTCTTTTAACTTCGGTCCGAATTTTGTTGGTGATTTCACGTCTTTTCGCGTAGTTTTTTGTATTTTGGTAGGCAATAGCATAAACACAATGTTACTCAGATAATGCTATAACTATGGCCTTTTCTTAGATAACTTAAAGGTATTAACGAGACCAACTACTACTTTTTAGAATTAAGATGCTCTTGTTTAAAAAAAAACTATACTTTGCCTCTCTATAAATAAATCTTCCCTAAGCTATGAACGCAGATTTTTAGGTTAATGAACCTAAAAATAATTTGAATTCTAGATGATTGGAATTTAAACACATTTTTATGTAAACATTTCGTACGTGGCTATCGTAAACCTAATTTAGTTATCATAATGTACCTTGAGAGTATATTTCAGTAACATTTAGAAGAATCAAGTATAGCATATTATAGGAAGTAGGTACTAGCTGTTGCCCGTAGCTCCGCTTGCGTGACTGTCTTACTGTCATCATTACTAATTATGAACATGTCTCTGTTTATACGTTAACGATTTTGAATACAACTTTTATCCCCTATTATACCTCCTTCAACCATTTGTTCGCTATAAGAGATTGTTCCCCATGGTCAATTCTATCTCTATACCAAATTTCATCAAAATCGGCTCAGTGGTTTACGCGTGAAAGCGTAACAGACAGACAGACAGAGTTATTTTCGCATTTTTAATATTGGTATGGATTATTTATGAAACTCTTTGGTTGATGATATTCTGTTTACGTCATAATACCTGGTTGTTATTTATTGTCCTATTGTAAGGTTTGTTTTCAAACAGAGAAGGCAATGCCTAAACCTCACTGGCATTTGCAGACGTTTTTTAATGCCTTGCTTCACTGCAAGTCGGCTAAGGTATCTAATCTTAATAATAGAATTGAACCATGTCGCATTCAAACCGGTTAAATATCTCTTAATGTAGCTCTATATTGAAGTGTTCTATTGATAGCTTCTGCCAAACGCTTACGTACTTACTTTGATTTATTGACATGCACACATCAAAGAAAAACGTTTGGTATACATACACAAAAGGTGCTTTTATTCTTTTTATTATTGACACGGCGATGACTTTATTGATGGTAACAGGTGACCGCCATTGAAGGAGTTCTGAAAGCGCTGCAATATCGCCGGTTTTGCGACTATCGACTATGTTCCCATCACTTTACCTAGGAACACTAGAGACCATTAATTATTATCAAAAGCACTGCATTATCTTTGTAGTTGATAGACTGTCTTCTATAGAGTTAAGGCACTTCCCTAGACGTGGATTAGTAGTAGGTACATCCTTAAAGATGTCAATATAAATGAGTGATTTCCCTCCTTTTTTAATCTATTCTATGAATAGAATAGAAATCTTTGACACTTGTCTAGGGCCTCTGGCATTTAAGAGAAATGCCAGGGACTCTGAGTCATCCATGAGTGACAGTATGCTCATCTGCCGATGTCAGCAATAAAAAAAAGTCAGATTGACCAAAGAAACCATCTCATAGAATAATTAAAGAATAAAGAGATTAAGTACTGCACTTCTGCGTTTCGTTCTTCATTTTGTCTTAACATTTATAAAAGAATACCAAGTAATATGGCAGCAGGATCTAAGCAAACTTATGTGCAGCAATAAACTTGGTAAAACAAATGACAGCCAATAACTACAAGTAAAATAAAGCATAATTTATATCCTACTGAATTTCCTCACCAGATTCTCCAAAAAACACTTCGCTTTCTAAAATAAGCTAAGTGGGTCATAAGGTTTAATTAGGATGCTAGTGTAGATCGTCCTACTTACATATTCCACTCGAATATCAATGTTAATTGCTCTTACATGCTTTGTATACTAATGCTTCAGACGAATATAGTGAGCCAATAGCAGTTCGCAATGGCCACGATTTGAACTTCAGACAACAGTAGAGTTTACAATAATATTATTAACAATTACACTCAATACAAAACAAATAATAAGACGGGAGTCGAACCCATAGCCTTTAGTACTCATAGTATTCGCATTCATTCTCACTGAGCTCCCAAGACTATAAAGATCAATCAATTGATTTGGATGACTGATAATATCTATACTAGCTTCTTCTTATCCAGTGGTTAGTGGTCAACCTAGTGTGAGGATTCGTCCAGGTCGCCCATAATTTATTATAGGGGCATCTGTCTTGACCTAACGACTGCTATCAACACTGGCAGGAACTGACTTTTAATTTTCCCCTTCAAAACACACCGACACTCACTAATACTAGCATAGCTATCATAAACGATTGCAAATATTTATATATTACACTATTAAATAAAGCGGAAAAGTTTGTTTGTTTGAACGCGCTTATCTCTGGAACTAACAGTTGGATTAGAAAAAGAATTTTGGGTATGATAGCCCAGTTTCTGAGGAAGGTTATAGGCTATGTAACATCATGAGACTGGCGAATGTAGCAGGGCAGTTAGTAAAGACACGGATAAAACTGCGCCGCGGAAAGCTAGTACCTATATTCATGTTTTTCGCTAGTAGAAAACTTGACATATTTGACATTATATTTTACCATTATATGATTGCTTACGCTTCAACATATCTGATGACAAGGAGTTAGACCGGTTCCTTGTCAGCGCCGGCCCACGTAGTAGCTACGGACCTCCCAAGGAAGTCAAATCAGCTACTACCGTGTGGATGAGACCTAGTCTCTCTTTATCATTTTTCTTGACATATTTGACATTATATGTCTTAACAGTCTTTGTTTCTTAATGTCACTAGTATAAAATAAAAAAACCTGTGGCACTAGGGGACTGCCGCAGTAAAGTTATTGCATAGCATTATTTATCAACTTATGCAATTATAATTATTTATTTATTTATTATTTATGCAATATTTTTTCTTTGATATTAATTCAAGTTACACTTTTTGAGCGTGGTGACCGTTAAAAACATTTTTTTCTTTTATTGAATAAATGAGAAGTTAATATCGTTTAAAATATTGTTATTATCTTACAATACATGTAGGTTATTCAGGAATTTTTATCATCCTACTAAGTATTTTTACTCCGAGAAAAATAATAAAATTGGGACATTACATTTTGACTGGCTTGTTGGTCTAGTGGTTAGTGACCCTGACTGCTAAGCCGGAGGTCGTGGGTTCGATTCCCACCCAGGACAAACCTTTGTGTGATGAGCATGATTGTTTGTTCTGTGTCTGGGTGTAATTTATCTATAATATGTATGTATTTACAAAAAAAAAGTATATAAGTAGTATATCAGTTGTTTAGTACCCATAACACAAGCAAATATAATTGCTTAATTTGGGGCTAGATGGCGCCGTGTGAATGTGGTAGAATATTATTATTATTTATTATAATATTATTATTATATTATTACATTACATTGATGCATTCTTACATCTTAGTTTCATTTCTATATTTCTACCAGATAAAATTTATCGCAAATGTGACAAAATATTTGGTTTATGTGTGGTAAAAATTAGCGCCACTAGTGTTTAGCCTGAGAAATTTATTATGGTTATTTTATTATTTTAATTATGGTTTTATTTTCGTTACGGAATTTCTAGATTCGGTCGCCGCGCTCAAAGCCTGCGATAAAAGTTATGCAATAGCTTAATTATTCGTACTTACAAGAAACAGGAACTTAATTACTAGAAATTCAATAGCAATCCCACTTCTAGTTTATAATTATATTAAATTTCGTGTGTCGTAACAATTTTACGGGTTAATTTTACGATTACTTCTCAAGTGACGAAGCCAAGAGCTATTAAGGCGTTAAATTAAAAAGTATCTTTGATGTGTCCATTAGGTTTGACAAGCGGTTGTGCTAAAATAGTACTTCGAAATAAAAAATATACAGGTACAAGGTATATCAATAATAAAAATTATATGGTATCGGTTGGAACGAATTAGGCCTTAGAAATGTAGTAGGTATGTATACTTTGTTATTTTTAGGCTATGGTATATGTATGCGAAGTGTAATAAGAAATGTTATCTTTTTTTTAACACAACTCTTGCACTAGGTAAGTAGGGCTAAACTTGTCGCCAGTTATTTTCCTGCCTCTACTAAAATGGTCGCAGGCAAATTTTCTTCATCATATTTAAAAAAACTCACTTCCAATATTCAATTAGACAAAATACAAGGCACGTAACTCCTCGTTAGGGACTATAGATGCTGTAATCTGTGCTACAAGCTATACAGACCCAGACCGCAAGAAACAACATGCTACTACCTGATATACGTACATAGGACAGACATCAGATGTCTGATATTCAGTAGTAGATGTTTTCCTTTCGGTTCATTATCATATAACTGTTCCTATTACTAATGCGTACAATTACTGTAAATACAATTTTCTGCCAATTTCACCGAAACTCGATCTCCTTTTAATGGCTGTACTAACCATAAGTATGGTGTATAGATACTGTGTAACGTTCGCGATGATGTCGCAACCTCATGTCAAGGCTAGTAGGCTACAAATAGATTGGGATTACAGCCATCAGGTTAAGGTGGGGCTATACTTAATGCTTTATATTATAGCTTCATTATTATTTATGTATGCTTTGAAGGAAAGCATTCTGCTATAAAAAAATAATATTTTTTGTACGGCCTCCGTTGAACAAGATAAAAACTATGAATTATGAAACTATCTGGCTGGCCTGTTGGTCTAGTGGTTAGTGACCCTGACTGCTAAGCCGGAGGTCGTGGGTTCGATTCCCACCCAGGACAAACCTTTGTGTGATGAGCATGATTGTTTGTTCTGTGTCTGGGTGTAATTTATCTATAATATGTATGTATTTACAAAAAAAAAATGTATATAAGTAGTATATCAGTTGTTTAGTACCCATAACACAAGCAAATATAATTGCTTAATTTGGGACTAGATGGCGCTGTGTGAATGTGGTAGAATATTATTATTATTTTTATTATCTTAATAACACACAGACCGCTATTGTTGATTCTGAGAGAGAGATGTCGAAAAAGAAAGAAGATGAGGAGCTTCTTTATTTTCCTTTTTCGTTTATCATATTTTTGTTTTTAGAAGTATTATAACACTAGCTCGGCTCCCTTTGCTAATAGCGTAATGTTATATTGCTTATAACCTTCCTCGAGAACTGTGTTATCATACGCAAAAAGAATTTTTCAATTCCGACTGGCATTTCCAGAGAGAAAGAAACAAAAACTTTCGCTTTATATAATAGTATAGATAGAATTTAAAAAAAAATAAACGTGGCATATATGTCAAGTTATTATGTTAATATAATTAGATTTTGTTTGCCAATTACACAAAAGAGCCCTCAATATATTTTATAGCATAGTATGCCGTAGTTCCAAGGCATATTTCAGGAACAAAGAGCTACCTGTTATATCAATAGTGTTGCTGTCTGTCTGTATTGATTCGTTACATAACTTACAGCAACTGGTTTACAAAGGGAACTTATCTGTGTTTCTATTTTATCTGTTTCATTCATTCTCATCGTGTTGTATCTGTATTTTTGGTAGTACCAATTGTAACTAACATAACAAAACAGATAGCAAAATACTAACCAGTAAGCATCAGATAAATAGTTACTATATTTTAGTTTGTATTTGTTGGTCTAGGTATTAACTGAATATTAGGTATTATAATATTTTTTTATATTAACCTACCAAAGTGACTCCACCCTGCCTGATAGTAAGAAGTCAGTGGAATCCAGAAGAGGTGGCCACCATACCAAAAGCCATCGTCTTAAACTGCAGGTATGGTGGTCCCACTATGGCGGCTGGGAATGGGAGAAATTGGGCCTCTGGCGCTCTAATTTGGTGATACAACTGTAACTAAAATTTAATCTCTTAACTTTTGTCAGTAAATTGGCTTCAGATACATACCTACATGGAATTGGTATGTTAAAGAAGAAGTCTTGAGCGGTACTTGGATAGCATAGTTGGTTAGTGCGCTGGCACAGTATCCTAGAGGCGCGAGTTCAAATTCTCCAAGGTTGAAACTTTTCACCTATATTTCATAAGTATGTGTCTTTGCAAGACATTTGCATTAAAACATTCTCAATAATTATTTGCTTACACTATTTCGAAATTTTAACGAACGAGTATAATCATACGAGTAATACCTAGTATACTGGGCACATTTATTATATCAATCACTTTTTGTATTATTTGAAAAGAAAATCATCTAGTTCAGCACTTTCCCACCTGATGCAAGAGTCGTTCTTAAGACGTCGCGGCGGACCGTAAATATGACAGTAAAACGCCTATACTTAAACTGTGATCCGACCTCGACCTGGGAACTCACGATCATAAAAATAACCACTACCTTATACCTAGAGGATATCTATCACTCCTTTTTTATCTTAAATAGTCTCGAAGTCAACCGCTGGACATTTTTGCCACCTTGCCCAGTCGAATGCCCTATGTACCTAAATCCATATTTTATATTGATTTATAAAAGCGACTGATTTTACTATCATCGTAAAAGCGTAAGGTACGATTCCCACCATTAAGATGAACAAACAAGTCTATACCTATTCTACTTTGATTTGTAAAAGTAACTAATTTTCTCTTTGTCTCATTACAAAACTCATGAATGTGGACAAAAACACTGCTTTCAAAATCAATCAACCTTAACTTGATTGAGTAACAAACTTCTATACATCTATGAGAATAATAGGACCCATTCTCTATTGCTTTATTTTGTATGACAATGAATTGGCACTCAACCTCGATTTGGAACTCAGTAACGCATTAACGCGTAGAATGCTGATGTAAGCCATATTATTATTATTTATCAACCAATATGTGTATGAGAATTATGCAATGTGTATTGTTTAGGTCATGTAAAATATTGGTGACTAACGTACTTGGCATTTTCTTAGATTTGGTGTATTAATATGCTATTATACATAAAGTACGATTGAATTATTATATTAGTTAGGTATATGTTTATTAAATCGCCATTGTTTTGTAAATATTTGATAAATATTATGGTGTTACTACACCAATCGATCCATCGTTAATCGACGGCATCGATCAACGTCGATCGAAGGTGATCAACTGGTCTGGTAGCTTTAATTGATCGACGGATACCAGTCGACTAACCAATCGATCGATTGCCGGTTGATGGCTTTGGTCAACGTTGATAGATTTATCGGATCGGGTGACAGCCTCCACTAATCCATTCTACCATCGATCGATGCCGTTAATCGACGATCGATCGATTGGTGTAGTAACAACCTTATACCTAAATAAAATATAGGACGTAACGCGCAACTCAAGAAGTGATACTTGTAACTGGTATTGCAAGCGTCCATAGGTCACGCTTACTACTTATCACTCAGGCCGTAGGTTTATTTGTCGTAGTCGTATTAAAATCCTTCTTTAACAAAATAACAAATCCCTATGCTTATGCGACAGGTCCTAAAGCTATCATATTATAACAGCAATATTATAATGTAGGTACGCCCAAAATTTACTAAAACAATAAAGAACAGGAAGGCTACAATAAAATAAAATACATATTAACCTATAAAGAACCGAACGTGATTCGCTCCTTTTAATGACTCGTCGACCGTATATTTAATTTGTGCGTTGTCATATTGGTAATTCAAAACATGCAGCAGATTCATACAAGGGTCTGTCAATATGCAACTCAAGGCATGGAATACGGAAGTCTCTTACGTAGTAGTTTTTTTCGTATCGTCATATAATTAATGAGCTGAACAAGAAGTTAATAGCTATGATTACTTTCAGTTTACAAGATTTTTAACATACTCGAAGTCTACAATTTGCGACTTGGTAGTCTTACAAAAGACGAGATCTGATTTCGTTGGCATTTAACCATTTATGATGACTGTCTCTGTGGTTCGGTGGTACTGTGTAGTCCATACACGCAGAGGTCGCGAGTTCGATTCCCGCCCAGTGCAAATATTTGTGTGTATGAACATATCTATTTGCATTGGTCTGGATTCTTTAATGTACGTATTTTCAAAAATAAACCATTTGAGTATGTATATCCGCATTCTAGAACCCATAACACAAGCTATAATATATGCTTACTTATGGTCTAGATGGCGTTGTGTGTAGTTGTTGAGATATTATTATTATATTATTATATGATATCTCTAGGTAAATACCATTATTATTAATGTACCATTCGTTCAAAAGACTGATACTCCTAATAGTGCTCTAGCATCTGCCTTATAAAGCTTGCTCCAACATTAATAAAATGCAACATTTTCACATAAGTTGTCATGAAAAACGAATGAAGACATAACAGCTGAGTATTTGAGAATTTTCAACGACTTTCGTTAACGGCTGCATGCCGTTCCAGTGGATATTTAAAAATATCGCGTCCACATTTAATTACCCGACAACATTCTGCTACCGTTCGCGATTTAAAATAAGCGATTATAATTTGATAAATGACAGACGTGTTTACATAAAAGTGTAATAAAAAATGCCTAATAATCTAAAAAGGATTTAGGTATAAAATAATCATAATAGGTCAGGTCAAGCAGTGACTTTAATCTGAGAATTACACCCAGTTTTTGAACGGCTGATCAACGAAAAATTAACTAATAATCACCTGTTAAATCTCATGTCAAATAACAATTGGGTTGCTAAAAGCATGGTTAATTAATTTAATTTGAACATTGGGTGCATGTCTACTAACAAGATGATCAAATTAAACGAATTAACTATGCTTTAAGCAACCTAATTTATACTTAACATGAAATTTAACAGGTGATTAGTAAATTTTTCGTTGATCAGCCTTTCAGAAACTGGGTGTAACACCCAGTTTTTTTAAGTGTCATGGATTATGCATTAAACATGAGTAATATTGGAGCCACAGCGAGTTATAATGTAGGACTCTTAACACGTCATGACTTAGTAAAATGAAAAGGCAGCTGTTACTAATCCGTATAACTCCCGTATACAAAAAGGGCTCACGGAATGAAATAATAAATTATAGGCCTATTTCGAAGTTATGCATTTTGGCTAAAGTTTTCGAAAGAGTTGTTTACGATCAGACTTACGCTGCACTTAATAATTCCTTTAGTGCTTCTCAACATGGTTTTTTAAAAGGCCGATCTACGACTTCCAATTTAATAATATTAAATGACTATGTAACAAAGGAAATGGACAGTGGTGCACAGGTCGATGTCATTTACACGGATTATAGCAAAGCATTTGACAAAATTGATCATAATATCCTAAAAATGAAGTTGTTTAGCAATGGAATAAGAGGAGATCTACTCCGGTGGTTTTCTTCTTATTTAGAAAATAGGTCACAGGCTGTTGTTATTAGCAACTACATTTCGAGCTGGGTTTCGATTCCAAGTGGTGTGCCCCAAGGATCTTTGATGGGCCCTTTGCTATTTATCCTATATGTGAATGATATCGACTCTTGCTTCCGCAGTTCTAACCTTCTCTGTTTTGCCGATGATATGAAGATTTATTCAAGTATATCATCAGTGAAGGATATCGAGGCTCTTCAGTCTGATCTTGGCCGACTTGATGATTATTGCATAAGGAATAAATTAGATCTCAACCCCTCTAAGTGCTCCGTAGTTACATTTAGTAGGAAACGTTTTCCCTTGCCAACATCTTACAAACTTAAAGGGCAAGTACTGCCAAGAAGTGATGGGATGCGTGATCTTGGTGTTTACCATGATTCAAAGCTACTTTTCAATGTACATATCGAACAAATGGTTTCAAAAGCTTCGAAAGCATTGGGTTTTGTATTGAGAATGTCTAAGTGTTTTGAAAAGGCAAAAACATTCAAGATCCTTTACTGTACGTTTGTTAGAAGTCACCTCGAATACGCTTCGCAAATTTGGAACCCGCGGTATAATATTTACATTGACCGTATTGAAAATATCCAAAAGCGTTTCATGAGATTTATGTGTTTTCGTCTGAAAATACCATATAATCCAAAAAACTACATTAACCTTTGTCAAAAATTTCACATCCAGCCTCTTGTAAATAGACGTCGATTAGCCGACTGTTCCTTTTTGTTAAAAATAATATCTAATGAAATTGATTGCCCTGACCTTTTGCAAAAACTTCACTTTAAAGTCCCTAGTAGATCTGTAAGATACTACCCACCGATATCTGTGCCTTTTTCATCATCCAATTATAGGCAGAATTCATATATTGTGCGAGCGAGTAGCGATTTTAATAACTTATGTAAGGAATATTCCTTTGACCCTTTCAATACTAAAAGCTCTGTGGTGCGCAATGAGCTAAACCGTAACTTTTTCAAATTATAATTTGTGTAAATTTATTAAATTAATATTTATTTATTTTTAAATTTCGATGTAAATTAGTGTAAGCGTGCTTATTCTATGTCTATACGTGAAAACCTGTAATTGGCTTTATGTTTCCTATCCTATCTGTTTGTTAAATTTGAACAGCTGTTGGTTTTCCAATAATAAATAAATAAATAAATAAATAAATAATGATTTCAAATTAATCACAAAAATTATTTAACGAAAAACAAAAATTTAAAATTTCCTAACAAAATAAATAATATTTTAGTAGTAACAAAGTAATACACCATTTATTATGACAAGTTCACTGACCTGTAATGAGCAGCCACGTTTATACTTCGACGTGGATTATGACTTAAGTCAGTGACCGTTTGACGTACTTACAGAGTGTTTAGAATTAAAGAAATTAAAAAGTAATAGTGTCTAAACTATTGAAGATTGTTGATTTTTTTTTGTCTCGCTTCATAATGTCACATACTATAGGTAATTGCATTTAATATCATACCGTCGTATACACTCTGTATATACAGTGTAAAGATAGCAGTATATTTTTATAGATTGCTTTAACTGAAAACTTTACGTCTAACTTTTTTTCCCAACGAACATCAGCACATTAAATTTAAATAAGTCACATTGATAACTATAATGTGTAAAGCTGCTCCCTCACCGCGAGCATTTGCTTGTAATGTAACATTCCATATGTAAAATAGTATTGCCAAACTAAATTCAGTCAAACGTTACAAAAAAACGTTTCATTACAAGTAAATGTTCGCGGTGAGGGAGCACCTTAAGACAATTCACACACTGCCCCGCATCATGGAGCGTAGTGCGGGCATGCGTGTTACAAATCATGCGTGGTGCAACACACTGAAAACGCATTCACGCGCGGTGTAGATGTTCCTTCACTACGCACCCCGCAACGTAGTGCGGGGCAGTGTGTGTATCGCCTAATAGTAGCACCTGGTTTTAGTACAACGTAACTATTATATCATCACAATGTTATGACTAATCTAATACGGATCATAATATTCCACTGCACAACCCAACAAACACATTTTTATCCCCCATTCTAAACTCGTAAAATCCTCAAATTCAAAAACAATATACTAGTGTGACGTCAGAGTAATCAATTCAATACGTTTTGCTTTGTAATCAGTAGCAATTGACTGTCTTAGATAGTAGTGAGCCGATTTTATTGGTGTTTCATTGGATAGCTACGTGTTTTGTTAGTCATACGTGTAGCTTCTTCCCACGTACGATAAGATTGTGGAATAAGCTTCCTAATGAAGTTTTCTGGAGCTCATGATGTTGCAAGCAATAATAGGCTACAGGAACTGTTATTAGGCAGTATGCTTATTCACCTTAGTTGTAGGTATTAAAAAAATATATTTACAAAAAGACGACGCATGTTCGTGAGTTTTCTGTTTTGTTGTGTTTGACAGAAATCCAAACGAGCCACCTATTAATAAGTGGCAACTCTGTATCAAAAGCACTAGAAGCACACTTGATCATGTTGCTAACATCCGTCACTGTCTTGTTACCAAACAAACATTTTCCTTTTATTTTTAAAAAAACTGTAGAGAAAAGCTTTTTTATTGGTACTGAAAACTGTTTTCCAACATAGCCGCTGAATTATAATATATATATCCTACTAATATTACAAATGCGAAAGTTTGTATGTGTGTGTGTGTGTGTGTGTGTTTGTTACTACTCAACAACGGCTGAACCGATTTCGATGAAAATTGGTATGTAGATAGATTTGGTGCCGGAGACGGACATAGGCTACTTTTATCCTGAAAATCAGTCTGGTTCCTGAGGGATACAACAAACCATATTTTACGCGCGGTTGAAACCGCACCCCGAAAAGTTACTTATATATAAGGATAGATAGAACTTTAAATCATGTAAGGACTAATACCAGACGTCATAAAGTAGTTGTATCAGATATTCATATTACGAAGACTAATCAGTCAAAGAAAAGCAATTTCTAGCTCTGGGTACTCTATCAAGATTTAACGTGCATTTGTCTAACCGGACCCAAAATAAAATTCATTTATCCATCTATTTGTGCATGAGGAGTTAGCCAGTTTGTAGTTGGTTAACCCAATAAACAAATAACAAAATAAAGAAGTTTCGGATAATGTGAAATGGTAAAACGCTTGTACGTACATGTTAGACTTGCTTACAGCCAGCATAATAAATGCCGTCACATTCTACAATTTTTTACGACAATTCATTTACAGTTTTGGCTACACGTCTGTGGAATGAGCTACCCTTAAAATATTAGACGAGCACAAACACTAGCTTCATTTAAATCCATGACTAAAACACATTATTTGTCATTATAATAACTTATTGTATTTAGTAGTAGTATATATATTTATTTATATTTTAGTAAGTATTTTTTATTATATTTTTGTTTTTTTTTATATTTTATTTTTGTTTTATATGTATGACTATTATAGCATTTAATTTTATCGTATTTATAATACACCAACGACTGCTGTTATCTACATCATAAAAATCCATCCAAAGGTTGTCTGGAAGAGATCGCTTTAAGCGATAAGACCGCCCATTGTACTTACCTACCTATTTGTATGCTGTATTCTTTTTTACTTGTATTATTATGTGGTGTGTACAATAAAGATTATTATTATTATTATTTCCTTTATTCATATTTTTTCATATTTATTACATTTTCAAATATATACTTGTAAAAACCAAAAATAGACATTTAAAAATATAAAAAATAGATTACCACCGGCAACGAGACAAAGTCCAAGCTACCGGCGGTTAGGGCTACAGAGAGAGGAACCTCATAACAATACGTGCCGTGTCGAGCAGCACTGCCTTCTGGATCTGGCCCTTGACCCATCTACCTAATGCGAGCCTCTTTAGGTGTTGGTCGAGGCTCTTTGCTATTAAACCATTTACGGTAACGACTATCGGCACAATGACAGCAGAATCCACATCCCACATGTCAACAATCTCATGGGCTAAATCAAGATATTTTATTTGCTTATCTTTCTCAGCCTTCATGAGATTCTCATCATGAGGGACGGTAATATCAACTATCATTGCAAGGCGTTCAGATCGATCCACCACCACGATATCAGGCTTGTTAGCTATAATAGTCCTGTCTGTGATGATGGAGCGATCCCAATACAATGTCGCGCGACCATTTTCGAGAACCGGCTCTGGGTTGTATCTGTAGTACGGTACCTCAACATCTAGAAGATTGATAGCTTATTATTATTATTATAATATATATTAATTTTCAACTTCTTTGTATACTGCATCTACTTCGAATGTCTCTACATCATCGTTGACTGGTAGAGAATTATTTTAGCATTAACACCGCCTTTGTGCCTTGTGCAGTTAAATAAATAAATAAACAAATGAATTCATTACTTATTGCGTCAAATATGGTAGTTACAGAGATGTTACACACTTATAATTTGGTCTCACATTGGCCGTTACACAGCATGCAACATTTAGACATTTTAAAACTATACGTACATTATTATACATATATTATTAATTAGTTAATTACATTAAAATTATTAAATTACTAATACAAAATTACGTAACGTAGTTGATTACCGGATAATTTTACGTTAAGTAACAAAATTACCAGTAAAATAAAGAGTATTTTTGTTTCGTTTGTTTACACTTTGTTTACATGTTTCACTGGTAACAGCGAATAAACTGTAGGTGTCAATATACAAGCTAGAGAGAATTTTAGATTCACAGATGTTTGTTGAAATACGGAAACTATAACTAGTAAACGAACATTGAAACATGTTTAAAGATGTATCTTCTACTATTTAAAATCACAGCAAGTTATTCATGTAACAGCCAACCGTAATAGAATAGCTAAATAGCTAACACTACATTAAAAACTATAAGCTAGTGTATTGTTCACATTGTAGTGGGAAAGCCCATTATTACCATTGTATATTTAGTAACAGGTCATCGGCCTTAGGTCACAGCCACCATAACCTATTTATTTCTTTATGACTCGCGGGAACACCTACATAAAGTACATATTCTGGAACAACACGTGTTCTTTCAACAAACATACGAGAAATAAACTAATTGGCGGCTGCATTAGTTAAATAATTATGTTTTACATTTTTGAGTATTTACGCGAATACGAAAATCAAATCTAACAAATACAAAACGAACGCCCAGTTTCTGAAAGGCTTATCAATGAAAAATTAACTAATCGCCTGTTAAATCTCATGTGAAGTACCTAAAAGTATGCTAAAAGCAAGGATATTTAGTTTAATTTCATCTAATTAGTTACTAATTAGATCAAATTAATTATAATTAATGCTGTTAGCAACCCAATTGGTACTTTACATGAGTTTAACAGGTGATTAGTTAATTTTTCGTTGATCAGCCTTTCAGAAACTGGGGGTAAGAGTGTCTGTGTGTGACTCTACAGAACGAAAACATTAATATTATATTGTTTAGTTCTGTATATAGAGTATATTATAGTTAAAAAATAATTATAATAAAGGTATATATTACAAATAAAACATCCAATGATTAGGTACTACTCTAGGTAAAATAAAAAGATTGATTGTAAGATATGAATCTCGAATACAGTAGTCATTAAGAGCACATTGTAGACGTAAAACTTAATTACAGGCTTCAGAAAAATAAGTGTCTATAACCTAGATTGGAAAGATGACGTCACTATAAAAGCGTTGAACAGAAGCATTAGTAGAATTCTAGTTTTATTTGATTCAATTTCGTGTCATCGAAACAGGAATAAATCAACTTTAGACTATAGTTAACTGTATTGAAGAATAATAAAATAAAAAAAATACTTTATTGACATAAGGTAAAAATACAAATGCGTTATGAGTAATGCCCCTGTCTCCTAATAAACTGTATTACTGGAGACAGTGCCTTCTCCTTAAATTAAACTCAAGTTTATGACGAAAAAAGTTTCAAATTAAAGCAAATAAAATAAACAAATGAAAAATAAATTGTTTATTGAATGGTGAATGAGTCATTGACTTACTTTTATCATAACCTACCTTTAAACATTTGATATTAATCTGTACTTCGCTACCATAGCATCATTATTACATTACTTATTTTAACTATATGATAGTCCTTTCTACGTTCATAAATTGATTGATTCTGCTATGAATTGTAAATATCTTAGACAGTATAAATCAGAAAACTTCTAGACAATTCCCTCTCACTCGTTCCTCCACTCATTCTTCAAGCATTTTCATCATTCCCATTATCCATACAAGGCAGTTCTTTGTACCTACTTTTAAATCTGTCATCATCTAAAAATAAAAAACCTAGCAATAATTGATCTAAGTATAAACGATAACGGGACTACGCAAGAGTTTTCTGAAACCGCATTTAAAGCAAGGTTACAATTGGGAACATATAAATTCTTAACATTTAACTAGAACTTGACCTATTTATATATCGTAATATAAACATAGAATAATTTATATGTATCTATATCTTGGTGATGAAACTCATAAAACTATTGGAGGTGCCAAAACCGGTATCCAGATTTACGTTGGCAGTTTATTTGATTTTTTCATATACTAGTATAATTTTATTTAGTTTATAAAATCTTAATGAGCGAAGGGAATTTTAGGACGTTTACTTCCTAATTTTTGTTGTATTTTTATTATATTTGCCTTCCCTCTAAAAAAAGTAGTATGTTTTCTATAACTATGAATTTAAACTATACAAAGTCCAGTTAGATTTTAAGTTATTGTTTTGAGTGTTTAGAAATGAATAGTTAAATATTTTATGTGACAATAAAAAGTCTAATTCTTATGACAGACATGCTCATTAAGCTTGCTCAAGATGAATTTGCAGTTTTAGACTTACATCGATATTAATTATAATAAGTTAGGGCTTTCTCTGGGTCTTGTCAGAACGCTCAAAGTCGCTCAGAGGGCGATAGAGTCGGCTATGTGAAGCATCTTCCTTTCTTCGTTTGAGAAACGAAGAAATCCGCAGGCAATGTAACTGACGTGACTCGCATAGTTGCTTCTCTGATGAGGCAATTGGCAAAACACATAGCTCGAAAAACTGACTGCCGTTGGAGCAGAAAGGTTCTAGAGTAGCGACCATGAACAGGAAAACGCAGCGTAGGCAGACCCCTTACAAGGAGGACCAACGACCTTATAAGGGTGGCGGGCAACCGATGGATAAGGACGGCAAACGACCGGCCACGGTGGCGAAAATTGGGGGAAGCCTATGTCCAGCGGTGGACGTCTTTTGGCTGATATGATGATGATAAGGGCTTTCTCGTAAAAAATAAGTTTACCGATGAAATGGCAGTAGTATCCAGAATTAACTTACGAACAATAAATACTTAAAAAGATTCTCCTGTCTGGAATCCGAAAACCAGAACTGTGTACAAAGTAGGTACTTAAAAATATATATTAACGCATAAGCACGTGCTTTATTGTAATCGTAAAATGTATGGGTAATAAATAACACATCGCTTCCTCAAAGCT
This sequence comes from Parascotia fuliginaria, assembly GCA_963082885.1. NCBI lineage: Eukaryota > Metazoa > Arthropoda > Insecta > Lepidoptera > Erebidae > Parascotia > Parascotia fuliginaria. Next base: position 3,974,099 of record OY720196.1, on the reverse strand, counting down.
TTTCCAACAATTTTACTGTTCAATAAAACAATAATTTTACTCGTATCACAACAATGTTGGTAATATTATTTAAATTATATTTTAACATTATCGTATTTATAACTAGTAACACGTTAGCTTAGAGCATTAAAATCGTTTCCTCTTGCTAAGGTACATGACAATTTTTGTTATACATTCTTTGTTAGTGTAGTCATAAGTGATTAATTTATACTATTATATAAAGCGGAAAAGTTTGTTTCTTTAAACGCGCTAATCCCCGAAACTACTACTCGAATTTGAATATTTTTTTTTTGCATTTGATAGCCCAGTTCTTGAGGAAGGTTGTAGGCTATATAACATCACGCTATTGGCAACGGGATTGGAGCAGTAATCAAAGATGTAACTTAAAGTGGGCTAAACTGTGGCACGGAAGGCTACTTTTATATATAACTAGCTTTCGTGGCGTGGTTTCAGCGGCGTCTTTGCTTACTGCTCTGCTCCCGTCACCAGTAGCGTTATGTTACATAGCCTATAACCTTCCTCGATAACTGGGCTATCATATGCAAGAATAATTTTTAAATCCGATTGGTAGTCCAGAGATTAGCGCGTACAAACAAATAAACAAACTTTGCCGCTTTAAATAATAGATGTGAGATAGTTTTTGTTTAGAGTGCATATAACGGGACACGATACCTTGTGTTTTTCTTTCGTAAGAATCGCTGTACACCGTATCAAAATCTCTTGCGAAGTTTAAAGAAAGTTAGCTGTAAAACATTTAAAAGAAAACAGCGACTTACTTTTATTTACTTTTTAGGGATAAAATTTTATCTCATGTAATATATGTCCCTAGGGGGTGGTCCCTACCCCGCCAGAGCACTTTGACCTTTAATGATCTTTCGTGACCCTAGAGTTCTTAATAACATGTTTCACGCCACATCAAATAACGCCATCTCAGAAATAATCTGTATATTTTCACGGTAAATGCGAAAGGTCACTTCTGACTATAAATAAAATCTGGTAAGTTTGACTTTTAAAGGTGAAGAAGTAGTATAAAGTACTCTGTCTGTTTGTCAGTTTCTACTACTAAAACCACGCAACGGATTTTCATACAGTTTTTTTTGTTTAGATCATTTCTTCCGGGTGTTTTATATACATGCATATTATAGTATAAAAAAGTTTATAACTCCAAAAATTTGTAATCATATTGTAAAAAGCATAAAATACCCACGAGCGAAACAGAGGTTGCTCGGTAGTAGTTTCTATGAAGACGTCTGTTAAGAATGAATTTTGTGACAGAACGAGTGAACTATGATAAGATTCATCAGTTACCCACGTAATAGTAAGTGGTAACTGTCGCTCATGGAAGACTCAGAGTCAGGAAGGCGGGAAATTGGGCCTCCGGCACTCTTACTCACCAAACAAAACGCAAAAGTACGGATACTATAACTCTTACGTCGATCTTCTATGAGAGAGTAGTAGGTATTCAGCGCAACCAGCGTAGATCTACTACCGTGATATCATTAATATCTACCTATTTTCCATTAATAAATAAACTAAAAAATAATTTGTATATCCCACGAACATTTACGACGGAAATCTTTAATATTAAAGAACAGTGTCTGTTCCAGTATAGACAAACTTATGCCCGCTGCTTCGCGTGCAAATTGGATTTTAGTGCATATTTTGGCCTAATATCTTTATAAATTTGCCTTTATAAAGCCTTTGTGCTATTCTGATATATAAGCTGTAGTTCTGTAAAGTTTCATTAAAATCAATTTAGCAGTTATTGCGTTAAATAGTAACAAATATCCACAAATCCATACAAACTTTTGTGTTTATTATAGTAGTAGGATATAAACAATTCTGAATATTTTCCTTGATATTTTGCCAGATAGAGCAGTTATCAGTCGTTCATAAATCGTAAAAAATATATTTAATTGCCGCAGTTTTAAATTTTCTGTTTATGTGTTATTAAGTATAGACGACTTTTGATGGTTTTAAAAAAATCACGTCCTGATTGAGTAAATGTGTATGTGTGTATAAAACATTTCTTATAATGCGAACGAAATAAAATAACATTTCAAAGCATCATCTCAGAGAAGGGCACAGATATTGTAGGTAATTGCCCGTCCCGTGATTTCGATGAACTATAACCGTATATTCCCACCTGTTCTGTTGAGTAGTTCTGTGGGCAGAACTACTGGTAATTTTCCCATTAGTTGACCTATAAGACTATACTATACTTTACACCGAACTTCTCTCAACTATTCCCATCCTGTTCTGTTACTTAATACTGTCGATTGTAAGTCTAGTGAACATAAAAAAAATACTGTCATTATGAGAACAAATAATTAAAGATAATAAATACCTAACGCAGATATTTAAGAACAGGTAGAAATAGACGACTATCAAGTGATTATACTAAGTAGGTAAACATTTATATTTATACAAAACCTTTTTAAAAGACAACAATTAACACTTATAGCTTTGCACTACTCTAAAACAGTCGTAATTTTTGATTCTAAAGATATTTAGAGTATTTTAATGTGCACAATTTATTTTTGGGTGGGTGACGTTTCGGACACAAAATGTTCGGACACTTTGACCCAATCGACAAATATTTTTTTTTAAATGTTTTTACTGACGTTTCGGACACTAATAAAATATCCTGTTTTGTACGGTTAGACAAAAACATCCAGCGATACCTTAATGTTGAAATCCTTTTCTTCCGCCTAATATATTTTAAAGCATGCGACATATTTTATACAGGTAAAAAAATGTAAAAAAAATAATTGACAACTTTCAAAATTTGAAAGTGCCTAAAACAAAATAATACATTTCTTTATTGTGCCAAATACTGTGATTATTGTAGGTTAAACTGTGCCAAATACTGTGACTGTTGTAGATTACTGTAATTGTTGACCTGTATTTAGTATTTAAGTATATTGTAGTATGTAGTCTTTGCTTCAACTGATTATCTGTGATTTTTTAATTGTTAAAATTATTTTTAAGTATATCATGTATGTTTTTTTTTTTAAATGTTTTATTTTTTGTGATTATGATGTTGATTTTTACATTAATGAACGTTTTAAATGAAAGTTTAGTTTTATTTTTTCCAACACCTATTACAGTTTAAACGCCGCTTTAAAAAGATTTTATGCACATTTTATTTAAACCTTTTTGTCTGGCTGTACTAAGCAGCTACTATGAATAGGCAGTGTCCGAAACGACAGAGAAAATAAAATAAAATTTAAAAGTGTCAATTCGGCCACATTGTCCGAACATATTGTGTCCGAAACGTCAGCGACCCTTATTTTTAATAGTCTTCTAGCATATTGGTGTTAGTGCTAATAAATTAATTAAGACTAATAATTAAACGCACTAAGTATGTACCACTTCCAAACTGTAGAAAAAATGCACCACACACGAGACATTCGAAAATAAAGCTACATTAATATATAAAAAAGTTATTATTTCTATGCATATATATTATCATAATATTTTACCAACATCTACCAAAAGTTAGAAGGAGAAAAAGAAATACACCCGCTTCTCAAGGTTATTGCTCAGCTCCCGGGAATCGTAGCGTGATGTTACACAACCTTTAATCTTCCCCAAGATACTCGTAGTTTCAGAGATTAGCGCTTTCAACAAACAAACTCTTTCAGCTTTCTATAGATGAGCGAAGAAAAATGCCGAATTTTCTTCATCCTTCAGTGTCCGCAATATTCCCTACATCATTTGCGTCCGTAAATCTATGTATTTAGATAATGACTTTACAAGCTTACATGACTTTTATGATGCGACATAAACTAGTAGCTGATGAGAACGTTTTAGTCTCAAGTGAATGTTTGTAAAAACACTTTTGGCGCTAAAATAATGAGACAAGTGACTCAAAACTGTATTTTTTACTACGTGAATATAAACTTACTAAAATATCATAATAGGCCATTTATTTCCTTACTTTTTAAGTTTAACATTTTCCGGGACAATAAACGTAGATTGCTGTGATGGTTAAGTTGCACTTCTTTTTAGTGGCTGTACCATGAGGCTTCCAGGACAAAAATATAGTATACAGAGTGAGAATTTGTACAGATTTTTGTCCAACGTTTTTATTTTGTACAATATTTCGGGACAATTTTAGTTAAATTACAATATATGTATTTAAAATATCTCATAATATTTACTGCTATAATTCAGTTCACATGAAAACAATCTTAAAATATAAGTTATTATATCTGAGTAAGATGCCAGAAATTTGGTGCTTACAAAGTTTTGTATAGCAATATAATTTTACTTCTTAGAGTATTATCCAACCAGATTAAATAAATTGAAAGAAAACGAAGGACCAATTCTAGAGTTTGTGACATAAAGAATTATAAAATTATAAAAAGCTGTATGTATCGAAATTTAAAAAGCGTAACTTCCAGTTTCTGAAAGGCTAATCAACGAAAAAAATGACTTCACATGAGATTTAACAGTTGATTAGTTAATTTTTCGTTAAACAGCCTTTAAGAAACTGAGTGTGATTCAAAAGTTCAAAACTTCCCATAGAAAGAAAATCGCCAGCGCATGTTTTAGTTATCAGAACAAACACTAGAAGCGCTGTTCATCTCATACAAATATTTTAGTCATGTCTGAAACAAGCATGTTTGTGATACAGAATTTAGAACACAATAAATGCATAGCTAATCGTTCCATGTCACTGGACATTCAGTTATTTGCCACGGCTCTAAAATAGATGCACGCGGGTGACCCCGCCGGGCAACACTAGCTAAATTTACATCTAGACCAATATTCCCCGCTCTACTGCGCCTGCGTCACATCCTGTCTGATCTCCAAGACTGTAAAAGCCTAAGGCTGTTTGTGAAATATATATTCCAATCTACTTTATTTTTGTTTTTATATCATGTTTTATGGTGTTGGGTAAATATGTTTCTTGGTGAAAAATGCTCAGTGTGAACTCGGTGTTTACATAAGCTTATCTGGTATAGAAATAACATCACTTATGCAAGTTTATATTTTGTATAAGAGAAATTTTTACACTAAGAAACAGGGTAGGTATATATTGAGAAAAATCAGCTGCCTTTGTTGTCATTGTGGGCAATGAAAGTCATCTTAAATATTTTGTTACCTATTTTTACAATTCTACAAAGAAACTTTTAGAAGTATTGGAATATCAACGACTGGCACCCGTTGTCTGCAACGTTTACCTGCAGTGTTGTCTAAGCATCGCAGAAACAACTAAGAAAAAAGCTTGGCAAGTTGACTAAAGACCACAGACCAATCCACCTGCACATCGTGAGGTTTATTGACTATAATAAAAACCTTCCTATATAAATCATTACATATTAACCGAAAGACGTCCACTGCTGGACGTAAAACTAGTCTAATTATCGCCGCCTTGACCAGTTGTGAGCAACCCTCATCATACCTTTATTATTACGTACTAATATATTTCTCTAGCTTGTTTCAAAATATAACTAGATCACCAAAACCAAGAGTAGAAAATATCTACATACATCGTTATTCTTATCATCCTAATCCCGCTGTATATCATATCTGAGATTAGCTTTATCTTAGTTTATCAACATTACCCATATTAGATGAATCGTATGAAATAAAACGTTCCTGTTCTCTCTTAGAGCTGAGCTAAGACAAAAATTATTTTTGTCTCTCACCTAATTTTAGTTGACGTATTATGTTGTTTTATTGTTTTAAAAGCAAAATAAATGTATTTTCTTTCTTTCTTTCTTTCTTAGAAGTTATGGTCAGCACTGCCTTCGTAGCATTTTCTTGCTTGTGAGTTCAATCATCATACCTTTAAGACGAAATACGTCCACTGCTGGACATAGGCCTCCTCCGACTTTCCCAACCTTGGTCGATCGTGAGCCTCTTATCTATCGGTTGCCCGCCGAAGTTCAATACTCACTCAGATATTTTTTGGATACGAATACTTGTCTAGTTTTGAGTTTGTGTGTTCTTTATATCAATCTATTGTAGGTAGTTTTATGAATTTACCCTTCATCCAAAGTATTTACTAAAGTGAGTGTAGTTTTTTTTAATGAAAGTATCTACTATTCTAGACTAGCTGCTTCAATTTGATAGAAAAACTTATGTATGTCCTACATCGTTAACACACTCACTATTACATAATGTTAAAACCTCACAGCAATAACATTTTACCTAAGCTTGAACTACACATATTTCCAGCTTTCAGTACTATCCCTTGACCCAAAATTACGACGAAACCAAATCCCGGTTCCGTAGATAAACACATAAATACAAGCAGACAGCTGACCTTGCACATGTTAGTCATAATCCAATGTTTACCAAACAGCGTTTCCAAAGTTATGATGCTGTGGACTTTGTTAATGTACTTGTGAATGGTTCAGAGAGATTTGTTACTACGATTTATGCTTAAAATTAATAAAAGTTGTTCAAGCGATAATGCGTCTTCTTATTCTGCTTGCCCTACTTTGACGTGAAATATAAAAAAGAATTCAAAATTTTCCTCTAGGTTGCATATTCTTACTGGTTTTATTATGTATGGAACTCGACCCTCTCACTCTGCCTGATGGTAAGCAATTAGTGGAATCCAGAAGTGGTGGGCGCCATTCCAAAAGTCATCCTGTCAATTCGCTCTGGCATGGTGGCTACCACTATGGTGGCTTTATAAGATGGGTTTTTTTGGTAAGGGCTAGAGGCCCAAGCAGACATTCGTGATTCTTTTTCATCTTCTCTCCCATTCCCTTTTCCCATAATGGAGGACAAGGACTTGATTGTGTCTTTAAGCAATGATTTTGCAATGCTTTACACACTCTTCCATTTGTACCACCCATGTTGGTTAAAAAAGTAAGCACCAACACGACCTACTCAAATCACATGTAGTTTCTAAATTTGCCTTGGACATTAATTGCTTACGATGAAAGAAAACGTGAAAAGGAACTATAACAAGTCTGTAATAATCCGTCATGCATGAGCATAAAAGGTGATTAATGGCATGAGCATTAATCACCTTCTTTGTCTGTGAAAAGGTCTTAATCCTACAATAGAACAATGTGCTGGTTAATTATGTTACTAACACCAGGCTACTCTTGCTTTTGGTTCCGTACCTCAAGAGGCATCACGGAACCCTTATAAGAATACTTTGCTGTCCGTCTATCTGTCTGTGTGTCACCTTTTTCTCACTAACGCGTGAAGGTATTAAGCTGAAAATTAAATCAAATAATCTGGTCTACAACATCTTAAAAAATCAAACATTCTATTTAAATAATAGAAGGTTAAAAACCCATAACAATAAAAACAATTTCAACGTCTATACTAAAAAGACAAGAACATGGAAAGTTTATGCGGTCAAAGTCGCGCGTATTTTCAGTGCAAAATAAATATGGCTGTCTTAAAGTATTGCTAGACTACAGAAATATTTACACACTCGAACGTTGTGTCAACCGGAATAAAAATATCACAAAAACAAATAATAAAATGTAAGATTTTAGACTAGAATGTCAACGTGTTTAAAATTAAAATTTAATAGCTATTTTTGATACAAGAGTCGACGGCCGTATTCTAGTAAACGATAAGGCGTTTCGACGCTCCCATTACTATTTAACATGTAGATGACAGACGTAAATATTTGTTAGTGTTGCAATGAAATATTATATAAATAAACGTAAAAAATAATGTTCTTTTAATGTATTCTGAAGGTGAATATTCTAGTACTACTAGCGTATAGATGGTTTATGTGTTATTTGGTTATGAGAAAATAATATTTTGTTTATCATTATACTATTTTTCATCGGCCTCGATATTTTTAAAACCTTGCCAACGCTTACTTATATGATTTGTACAACAGAGTTTTATTTAATTTAAATAAAACCATTTACTACTTGTAGTTGAGACGCCAAATCTTATTGCGTACAATAACAGCGCGCAACTGGCAGATCTGAGGGTAAATGGTAAAACGTCACCGCTACTGCAGATGTGCTCCAGATCCAGAGCCAGAAACTCAGTTTATTAAATTCTGACACTTGTATCTTCGGCTAACATGTAAAAATAACACTGATATTGGACTCGAAGCAAAAAGTTTATTTCTACTGCTAATTACGGTGCTTTCTTTTTATAATATAATTTTTGTGTGTTTCCACATAAAAATTATATCTTCGGGACGTAAGAGAGGGAGTTCATTAAATCTGAACTTCCAGTTATATTTAAAACGGTCAAAGATTGCAGTATTAGGTACTGGTATTAATACATATTTATTACATTATCTACTGTTGTAGTAAATTTTAAGATGCAATTTTTCTCCCTATTACGTGTAGTGACGAAATCTGAAAGAATCAGGCGCTTTATAATTTTAAGAGAGCGATAATATTGTGCTAGATGACTTACGACATCCAACTACGTTTTATAATTGCTCTTCTTAATAAAATTATAATTTTTATTTAGCAAAAGAATACATCATAATAATGTGCGTGTTTTATTATGATATTTTGTCATATTTTATAAAATGTTATATGAATTTTTCATTTAATAAAAATTAACTGACAGTATTGCGTTTTTGTCGCTAAAGCCGTCGTGACACACAAGCTGTTTTGAGATTGAACAGAAGTTTCTCAGTTATGCAGCCATAGTCAGATTATTAAATAAACTACTTACTTTCTAGTAAACATTTATTCAAAATAAAAGCTATTGTTAAAATAGGTACTTAAAATATAACTTTAAATTATTCCCTTACGTAATACCTACATACATAAACGAAATAGTACCTACCTATTTTATTTTATTGACTTCAGATAAAAAATATTTAAACGCCTAAATCGTAGTTTCTCCTAATGTTTTACTAGCAAAACCATTTTGCAAGTAGGTACGATCATGCGCATACCTAATTACATTTACAATTAATCAATACACAAAATCTCTAATTATGAAAAAATGTTTCATCACTCAAGCTTGCGCGTTGAAAATCTCGATAACAATAACTCATCGGGGAATTGAACCTGTGCCAAAACGTAACGATTGAGCTCAATGGTGGTGTGCGTATCCAATGTGTTTGTGGTGTCGTAAATAATGATAATAATACCTAGTTCTGTGTACGTTTTGTATGACTGTATTACTTGAGTTTGCCTGATGATAAGGCAGGGCCATGGTGAGTCAGCTCCAGGAGTAACGGACATCACCAAAATCCCAAGTTTCGTAACAAACTGTTGTCATGGTGGCGGTTTTCACTTTAATAACTTAACATTACTTTGTTTTTATTTGAAAAAGTATAAGACACCCATGATTCGTCCGCTTAGGTTTTACGTAAAGGGAGTGAATTTGTTGAAATTTACCTGGCACAACTCTAAGAGTCCGAGCTGATACTGTTATTTATTTCTCTGTAGAAAACCCAACCCGTAAATTAAAACTAAGGACTTTATATCCGTTAAACAGTACTACCGATCCATATAAAATAATAATAATAATATTCTACCACATTCACACAGCGCCATCTAGCCCCAAATTAAGCAATTACATTTGCTTGTGTTATGGGTACTAAACAACTGATATACTACTTAAATACATTTTTTTTTGTAAATACATACATATTATAGATAAATTACACCCAGACACAGAACAAACAATCATGCTCATCACACAAAGATTTCTCCTGGGTGGGAATCGAACCCACGACCTCCGGCTTAGCAGTCAGGGTCACTAAACACTAGACCAACAGGCCAGTCAAATATAGACAGTCTAGCATATCTAAGACTAGCTTTCCGCGGCGCGGTTGCACCTGCGTCTTTCCTAACTGCTCTGCTCCCGGTGCCAGAATCTCGTCCCGTTTCAAGAACTGGGCTATCATACACAAAAAGAATTATTCATATTAGTTCCAGAGATTAGCGCGTTTAAACAAACTCTTCCGCTTTATGTAATAGTATAGATATTATTTTCTTACCATATCACCTCAGTACTTATTCAGAATGAGAAGGTTCAAGCACAATCTTCCAGCGACATCTCATCAATCAGTTTCTCATCAAATATACGTCGCTTTCATCCACATTACGCTTCAGACTGGAATGTCTCATTAGAAGGCGAGGAGTAAGATCGAAGAGGCTGTTCTAATTTAAACGTCTTGATTATAGTTCACTTCACGTTCATAATTAATATTTTAAAATGAGACATTCACAGTTAAAATTGGCGTAGGTAACTGTATTTTGACGAGAAATCTCTTATTTTTTAAACATTTCTATCTTCTTGCTGGTTTTTTTTTTTCAGACGAGTCAACAATCCACCTGATGGTAAGTGTTTAACTGTTGTTCATAGACTTATCAATGCCAGGGAATTCGTGAAGCCGCTGCCTACCGAGAAATTGATGCTTCAAATCTCGTTTGAATATGTCATAGCGCTCGGGAAACACAGCAGCTGATACTTCGTTTCAGAGCCTGCACGTACGTAAAAGAAATTAACGGAACTGTGCTGCACGAGATCTTATCCAGGTAACATGCACACAGCATGCAAGGGTGGAATCGACCCACTCATAGATTGTACCCACTCAAAGTATTAGTTTTCATACTAATGCGTTTCATTCGGTTAGTGACATAGGTACATACATAACTTCACGCCTGCCTCCCATTAATGGGGTAAGCAGATACTATAGAACGCAATCCAAACTTAACTTTTTTATTTCTTCAACATTTATTAATTTTTTTATACACACACGTCAGTTACGGGCTTTTCTCTTTTCAGATAGGTCTTTTCTCTACACTATTTGACTTTGACGGTAGTAGATCCACGCTGGTTTCAGCGTGAATAGGCCGGATCGTCCGGGGAAGTACTACCCTCTCATAGAAGATCGACTTAAGAGACTACTCTTAAGTCGTAAGGATACTACTAAGTATCCTTACTACTGCGTTTCGTTCGGTGAGTGAGAGTGCCGGAGGTCCAATTTACCCCCTTTCCTCTTTCCTCACCTCCCTCATTCCCTTCCTCTAACCCCATTCCCAGCCGCCATAGTGGAGGCCACCATACCAGCAGATTAAGACGATAGCTTTTGGTATGGTGGCCACCACTTCTGGATTCCACCGACTGCTTACCATCAGGCGGGGTGGAGTCACTTTGGTAGGCTAATATATATAAAAAAAAACCAACGACTTAGTTATTTTTTTGTTTTTTTTTTGCAAAGCTTATAAAACATAGGTGACGGTAACCACTAGCCTTCAGGTAGTAGGTATAGTGCCACCGAAATTGTTATAAAAATCATTTTAATATTCTAAAAGTCAATATGCCTAGTGACAATTTTCAAAGCTATATTATTATAGAAGTAGGCAATATGTACGATGTGTAAACACACTGGGTACTTGCCAACCATGTCGCAATTAAATTATAACAACATTTGCTATAACCATCATCTGTTCATACATCATTTCATACTAGCCATGGCCGACATAATGGATATTATCGTAATATCGCCTATTCGCCATTTATATCGCAATTTAGATGTAAATTGTAGGTACATAACAGACTAAACTAGTTATTGCTAATCTATAATTACGATTAAATATCTTCTTCCACCTACTTTGGTCTGACCATACATGTAGTTTCAAAATGTTTTTTTTTTCATGGGCCTTTTTACTACCACTTATTTGGATGTTCTTTATGAATAGAATGCTAAAATGTGGGTATATGTAAACCTTGCTGTGTTTGTGTAACTTTTGTCTGTGTTAAATAAAAAGATTTCTTTCTTATTTGCTGGTTTTACCCGATCGACTTAATAATACCGGCCTGTTACTATCCCCACTGTAGGACAAGGCCTCTTCTCATATATATAGAATATTAGGAATGAGCATTGATCACCATGCTTGCTCAAAGCGGATTGGTAATTTCAGACTTCTAAGTCCAGGTTTCCTCACGATGTTTTTCTTCATCATTAGTCAGAAATGTCGAAGATCAACTTAGAAAGTAGGTACCCTAATATTCAAATGCACTTCCCTGAAAGTAATTCCGACAGCGCCCATATAGTAGCAAATAGACAAACATAGTACAGAATGCCAAAAGAAAATTGGGGAAGGCCTAATTTCCAGCCGTAGATATCTTTCAGCTGATAATAAATTCGTACCCTTAGTGGAATATGGGCGTAACTTCGGAGGTACAATTATGCAATATTTAACCCTATGTTAATCATTACAAGGTGGAAGGTCCTAGCAGATAAATTTTGCTTTACATCTTTTTTCCACTGAGCGAAATAATAATGATACCAAAATAGATAGAGTAGCTAGTTGTCTATTTAAAAATTAATAGTAAACGTTGCTCATTCACCTCAAAAACATCAGGCACAAGCACAGTTGAAAAGTAACCAAGAGAGAACTGGCAGCAACGTATTTTGAAAAGACTTCTATGTAAGTCATCTACCAAGAATGCGAATAACACGAAACCGGATTAAGTCTAATGCTTGAAAAGGATCTCTGTCCTTTCTTTTAAACAAATTAATTAAACCTTTAATAAAATACTAGCCTCAATAGAAAATTTAAAGGTCACTAGTTGACAGACGTTCAAATGGTTAAATAAACTAGTAAGTGGCTCTTTGGAATTAAATAATGGTGCGTACACACGCAATATTAAAAATATAACCGTAGTACCGCGTAATGAGATTAGCACAAGGCTAATTATTTGTAAGTAACTACCCGGCCTGACTTCACACTTTAGTACTAATATGTATTTTTATTATTTTTCTTGCTCTTTAGTCTATGCTTTCCCCAGTAAGTGGAGAAAGGCGTGAGGTTATACATGTATGTATGTATTATTTTTATTGCCTTCAATAGCAAACCAGCCAACAGCTCATTTAATAATAAGTTGTAACTGTCTCTCATGGAGTTCTCCAATGCCAGAGACTCTAAAGCCGCTGACATGGAATTATAGCTCTTTATTGTTAACCTCGTTTGAAGATGGGAATATTCTAATAGTGCTCATGCACGTATAATATTTTCTTATCTGTGGTTTGGGCAACCAACACCTAATTAAAACAATATTATAATTGTCTTATCTCTACTACTAAGTGCATGTATTAGTACAAACAAAATGAAAGATTCTTTGAACTGCAGTGGAGACCGCATTATAATCTGTTGTGCAGTTTAGAAGAAGTTAAAGGAGAAACAGACAAAAGAAATAGCGGCTTCACCGCTCAATCTTCAATTCAGATTGTCCAACATCTTAATAGTATGAGCAACATACTATTTAGATGTTAGACAATCTGAATATTTATTATTTTTTATTTATTAACATTTCATTGAAAGGAGTATATTGGCGGACTTAATGCCTAAAATATGGCAAAACAATCAACTTTTAATCGTTTTTACACTCACGATCAAGGTTTATGTCTGTTTGTGGTCTGAGTCGGCACAGTTTAGCCTGATCTTTTATGATAGGCACTTGTACCTATTACATTTAATTAACTAGTTTTATTAATACCAAATATTTGTTATTCAAGAGGAATTATTTATATTTTTATATTAAAAAAAATATTTGGAATACCTACTTAATTACATTTAGACCTTCTTTGATGAAATCCTTCGACATACTCTCATTAGTAATGAAACTTAAGACAAAATAAGTGTCTACACCAATTTTCATCATGTAACAATTGAGCTAAAGTTAATTGTCGTTTAATTAAAATATTGTAACTTGCGTCCTTTTTCCTCTGATAATGTAATTAAATACGCATTCCATTTTTGAATTATTTTTTCAAATCAAATCAAATAATTTTTTTTTCTGAGTTATAATTATTAAAAAAATATTTTGTTACAGGGCAATACCTATTAATGTTTGACTAATCCCATTTTTGACCTGATTTTTCTACCTCATTTCTGAAAAATAATTTGAAAATAAAAACTTTAAATTTTTCTAACAGTGTGCCACGGTGCGGTTCAAATTGTCGTTTAAGTACAAAATGTCTGTAAGTATTTAAGCTTAATTTACTTTTAATTAATCCTAAATATTAATTGAAACATATTTCATGTTAGATTTATGGTACCTAAGGGAAGTAATTAATAAATTCAAGAAGTAACTGCTTCAGGTAGGTATTTCAGGTCATATTTTGTGTGATTAGTAATTGAATGTTATAATTGGTTGTAAATTGAACAGTGTGTTATGTTAAAGACGACGACGGTGACGTAGAGTGTAGTTTTTTGGTGGAAATAGTGTTGATCACCAGTAATTACACATTTTAACAATATTATTAATATATCTCTTGACTATATACTTACATACACACTCCCTCATTTAAAGCGTATTCCAGTTCGCTCATTGCATTCGTTTCAATAGAACAAGTAGTTATTTCATTTTGTTAAAAGGCATACTTTGACAGATCTTTTTAATAGGTAGATGTTTGTTTTGGTCAAAGTAAAAAAAAGTATTTTAAATTGGGATCATGCACATTCTAGTTCAAAATTAAAACATGCTACATGCTTCAAGCAAATTATTTTAAAAGATAAACACATTAATGCAAGCGATTGTTGAAAGAATAATATAATTTTATTACTACTTTTATTTTTCAAAGCTTCGCGTTATTTTATTTACACTCACCCGGATTAGGGTGAATTAGTCTCACCTTGAATGACTGTGAAAGGTAAATGTACGATTAATATCAAATTATTATATTTATTCATTTCTCTCCTAAATAGTCTAAACTAGCTTCCCGCAGTGCGGTTTCACCCGTGTTAAGTAATATCTGCTCCGTGCCCGTTGCTAGTAGCGTGATGTTTTAAAGCCTCAAGAACTGGACTATCAAAAGCAAGAGGACTATTCAAATCCGACTGGTAGTTTCAGGGATTAGCGCGTTTAAACAAACAAACTCTTCCACTTTATATATTAGTAAAGATAATAATTGCTGTTATCTTCTGTCTGTTTTTATGCTTCTTTTAAACCACGTAAAGGATTAATAAGTTTTTACTATCGTTCAAAAATTTTTCCAAAAAATTGGTATAAGTATTTTTTACATGCTTATAGTACAGGAGTATTATACAGTATTTTTTTAATGTTTCTTTGTGTTTTGTCTTTTTCTTTTGTACCATTAAAAACAAGGATAGAAAGAAAGTAAGATTATAATAAGATTGCTATAAGAGTTTATGCCCCAAGAAAGCAGAATATTTCATCAAATCATATCGTAAAACATATTCGTGGATTATTGTGTAGGTATCTAATTGAGTGGATTATTTCCCTAGTTTTAAATAAAACTTACATTATTCAAATTCTCACATACGAGTACTTTATTCTTTTAGGTATAGAGTATGCTAAAAAGCTTGCAGACTAATATAGTACCAATAAAGCAATGAAAGCGGTGAATGAACTCACAGGGATAGTGCAAAGTGCATTGATCGAACGATGTACGATTGCAGAATCGAGATTGCGAATCGAGGTTTTATTTAGACGATGACAAAAATATACTGAGTGTATCAAAATGTACATTAAAGTTTGCATCGATTGGGTGGGAATAAATTCTTCACAGGATGAATGTGTTTTATAATGAAGATGGAGGGTTTAAATGGGGATGTGCTGGATACATACGTTGTCAGTCGTATGTATATGAGTCTGTTTTTACATACAACGCAACCTAGACCTAAAGTAAGCATATAATATAGCTTGTGTTATGGGTTCTAGAAGGCGGATATACATACTTAAATACTTTTTGTAAATACATACATTATTATACGTACAAACACCCAGACCAATGCAAATAGACATGTTCATGCACACAAATATTTGCACTGAGCGGGATCGAATCCGCAATCTCTGCGTTGTAATCCATACACAGTACCACCTAACCACAGAGGCATTCAAATTTATTTAGAGTTTTGTGAAGTGTAGCAGATTATGATTAAATAACACTTTTGGTTAAAACTTCGGTAGCGAAAACCTCTCATGCAACCTAATAGCTAACTATTAGGTACTGTAACATAATATTATTGTGGTAAGCATTTTAATGGCTGGGGCATTTGCATCAAATGGATGCTGATCGCTTACTAAGACGTACTCCGTTGAGCGAAGTTGCATACGCAAAGAGATATATGGAAAGTCCTATGTTACGTTTTAAGGACTGCACAAAGCAGTTGTTTTTTTTTTAGCCTACCAAAGTGAGTGAGTTTCAGACTCTTGCCGAGAGATGCGAGAAAAGACATCAAAATGATAGGGTAGCTTTAGCATCCTTAACATATTAACAACCCGTAGCTGAAATGTCAGTCGTGCGGACGCTACTGCAGCTCGTGTATCGAACTATACAGCCGTAACAAATGTTGACGCAAGAGCGCTGTTTATACTATACTATTATATAAAGCGGAAGAGTTTGTTTGTTTGTTTGAACGTGCTAATCTCTGGAACTACTAGTCGAATTTGAAAATTCTTTTTGCGTGTGATAGCCCAGTTCTCGAGAAAGGTTATAGGCTATGTAACATCATCATTATCATCATCATGTCGTCCAAGCCGTGCTCGGCGACGGCGACTCCTTAAATGTCTATTCCGGGTCGTAATTGTGATGGGCTCTAATGTGGCTGGCAAAACCGAACTTCGACTTAAAGGTTCGGTCACATGGCGTACAATAAAGCTGGCCAGCCGAGTTCAGTGTATAATTGTAGGAGGGCTTTGGTCGAATCTTCCGTATTTGGCGCTTTGCTTCTAGATCTTCGACACGCTTGCTTTCGTATGAGTCCACTCTTTTGTGGACAGTGTTGCACCATTCCGGTCTCAGACGAGCACGCTCCTTCCAACTATCTATTGGAATTTCACAAGCCACAAGGTTCCGCTTAAGTACGTCTTTGTAACGCAAATATTGCCCAACCTGTTTTCGTTTTGCGAAATTAATAGATAATAGAAAACTGCTTTTGGCAATCTACTGTCATCCATTCGCAAAACGTGACCACACCACTTTAGCTGATGTTTCATGATGAGCGCTTCTATCCCGGATAAGCCAGCTCGACGTAAAACTTCTGCGTTTGGAATGCGCATCTAACCATGGAATGCGCATATAACAGCACCAAGTTTCAGAAGCATACAGTAAAGTAGGCAAGACGATTGCTTCGTATACCAAGATTTTTGTTTGCAGCTTAAGATCGTGTGAGTTCCAAACACGTGCTTTTAGTTTTCCAAAGGCAGCCGCCGCGCCTGCTATCCGAGCTGGTATTTCCGAATCCAAGGTGTTATCATTACGTATTCGAGTACCCAAGTATTTGAAGTTTGAAACTTCTTCCAGCGCTGCGCAATCCAGAGTAACACTGGGAGGATCCCAGTGGCATCCTCTGGGTAGTTGTTTTAAAACTTGGGTCTTTCTGATGCTTATAACCAGCCCAAATTTGCGGCATGAGATATCTAAAGATGTCACAAAACTTTGGAGAGACTCAACAGAATCGGCCATTAGAGCAACGTCATCAGCGTACAAAATATCCAAAACCGGAAGTTTGGTTACCTGTCGCTTAGATCTGAGGCGGGAGAGATCAAATATGCTCTTGTTCGTCCTGGAGTTGATTGTTATTGAGCCATTGCAAGTCCTCAAAGCGTCGCGCATAACAGAGGCAAAATACAAGGAGAACAAAGTAGGAGCCAAGACGCAGCCTTGTTTTACGCCACTGGTTACAGGAATTTGGTCTTAAAAGTCATTTCCATGTCGAACTCTCGCCATCATACCATCATGAAATTGGCGTATCAAGTTAAGTAACTTTTCAGGACAACCAGCTTTCTTAAGCACAATCCACAAGGCTTCACGCGGTACTCTGTCGAAAGCTTTTTCTAGATCGACAAAGCACATGAAGAGAGGACGGTATTGTTCCAGACTTTTTTCCTGAATTTGTTTTATTACAAAGATAGCATCCATCGTACCTCAACCACATTGTGTTGCCGGGAGTATAGCTTCCGCGTGACGGGATAGACGAATGTTAATAATATGAGCCAAAATCTTCCCAGCTGTCGAGAGTAGAGAGATGCCTCTGTACGAACTGCAATCGGCTATGTCACCTTTGCCTTTGTACAATTTGCAAATGGAAGCATCTTTCCAATCTTGCGGGACGACTTCACACTCCCATATCTTTGAGATAAGTTCGAATAACCTATTGTTAATGTGTGGGCCGCCATATTTATACAACTCAGACGGCAGGCTATCCAAACCAGGCGTCTTAGCATTCTTCATCCTCCTTAGTACAACAACAAACTCATCAAATGATGGTGATACCGCTAGATCTTTAGCGGTTGGTAGGATGTCAAGAGAGTTTAAGTACAACAAGTCGATGGTCTGACTACTGGGATTCAGAACGTCATTGAAATGTTCTGCCCAACGGGCTAGTATGTCTTTCTGATCGATGAGACGTTGGGTTTTCTCCTTGTTATACATTGGAGCTGTTTTCGAAATTCGTGGGCCGAAAACAGACTTGAGGCTCTCGAAAAATCTACCTGATTGATTGGTATCAGCATAAAGCTGTATTTCATTGGCTTTTTCTATCCACCACTTGTCCTTGAGAGCACGCACTTTTTCTTTAAGGCTATAATGAGCTTTTCTTCGTTCAGAAACATCTGGTAAAAGAAGAGTGCATCTGTAGCTCTCCACGAGCTTCTTGATTTCCACGTCGGAATCATCGAACCAATCTTGGTTCTTCTGTTGTGGTTTTCCAATGACTCGTAAAGCACAACTATGGAGATGCTCGGCGAATGAACGCCATCTCTCATCAACAGACGCTTCTTCTGCGATGTCTGGCATATCACTATTAAAAGCATCATCAAGCGCCTCTGCTAGTTGTTTATTGCGGATCAACTTTTCACAGTCTATCTTTGCTGGGATTTTGTGTACAACTCGACGTGGTGCTCTTAGTTTTAATCGCAGTTTTGATCGAACAAGTCGATGGTCAGTCCAGCCTTGGGCGCCTCTCATTGCCCTAGTGATCAGCACTTCACAGAGGTCTCTCTTGCGTACTATCACGTAATCTAGTAGGTGCCAGTGCTTGGATCTTGGATGCATCCACGTGGTTTTAAACTTCTCACGCAAACGGAAGCAGGTGCTCGTAATAGTCAGATCAAACTCAGCGCAGAGGGCAAGAAGATCAAGACCAGAAGTTTCTAACAGCGAATCCTACTCCACTAGCGGCCCTCTCAGAACCTGGTTTACTACTCCAATAGTAGGTATAACCCCCAAGCTGCTCACACAACTCACCAGAGTCGCTGAGATGCGTCTCGCTAATTGCGGCAACGTCTATGTTGTACCTGGCCAGCTCCCGTGCGATCAAAGCCGTCTTTCTTTCTGGACACTGATTCACATCGTTGTCCAGAAGAGTAGGAACATTCCATGTTCCTATTGTCAGATCTTTTTCAAATATTTTTTGTTGCTTTTTTCGACCGCATTCAGTTGGTGACAGATGGCCGCGGTATGCCACCTGTTTTTAAAGAAGAGACAGACTATGTTTAGGCCACCTTTTCTAGGCCCCTCCCCGGACTGGGGAAAGCAGAGCGCTCCCTAAATAGGGCTGCTTTGTCGTCAACTGAGCTGCCGAACCAGTCCCCCGTCTCAAACGGGACATGGAGCGACCATCACCAGAAGACCGCCTACGTGCAGCTGCCAACTAAGGTTCGGACACACCATATCCTCCCCCCACCATCAGCTCACCATCGCCGTAGGTCTTACGCTCGTAATCCAGATAAACATGCAGGAGTCATCTACGCGTGAGTATATTATAGTGAACAAGCAGTTGCGCAGGTGCAAGTCCACTCTCTCCTCCTCAACCTTCAGATACCGATGGACCGGATAGCCGATACGACCGGTAGAAGGCAAAGGCCGCAGAGGATTGGCCACACGCCACTATAGAATCCAGACGTGCGCCCTTTAAGGCACTTCCTCTTTGCCTTGCCCTATCGATGGTACCCAAGATACAAGCACTAGCTTAGTGAGAATGGTGGATCACCCATAGACTGACTGCACCATTGGCTTTTGCTATCAGTGAACGGTGGGGTCGTCACTTCCCTACGCTAACTTGTAACATTGTAACATCACGCTACTGGTGATGGGAGCAGAGCAGTGAGCAAAAACGCAGGTGAAGACGCGCCGCGGAATGCTCGTCATCTGATAAAGATGCAAAGGTCGGGGATGATAAAGCATTTCAATACTTAAAATTTTAACTACCACTTTAGAGAAGAAAGCAACATATGAAAAGAAACAGTGATGATATCGTTCTGAGTCCGAGTAAACCCTCACGCACATCTTTCTGCCTACACCTTCAAAATAAAAAGTGCGAAGATATTTAAACTATGTAAAGCAAGTCATGAACGATAGACGAATACACAAGCATTACTATTCATTCTGTTAACAGATTTTATACAACTGTTTACGCCTATGGAGTAAGCGTGGACAGCATGAACATTGTAGAAATAAATACTTGTATCATTTCTTGTGACGTCAGACGTTCTGATGATAGGTTACGTCTTTTAAACATTATACAAAGTGTTAAAAGATATAAGGTAACTTATGCTTATTTTAAATGCAGCTTTTGAGTGTTGCAATGCCCTAATAGTTCATATGTGTACTTTCCAAGTTTATCTTAGAAATTAATAACATAGATTGAAGGAATACTTTAATTTAACGTAATCTATACTATTATATAAAACGCAAGAGTTTGTTTGTTTGTTTGAACGCGCTAGTCTCTGAAACTACTAGTCGAATTTGTATAATTCTTTTTGCGTATGATAGCCCAGTTCTTGAGGAAGGTTAATAGTATAACGCTACTAGCGATGGGAGCAGAGCAGTAACCAAAGATCCGGTAAAACCGCGCTGCAGGAATCTAATAAAATATAAGAGGCCTTTACCTGTCCTACAATATGGGACTGGTAAGCTATTTCTTAAATTATCTAAAGAGTTATGATATAAGATTACCTCTTCGGTAGTAGATAATTATTGGTTTCATTATGAATAGGCCGTATCTCCCTGGAAAGTACTTATTTTCTCATATCTCTTTTTTTAAGTACTAGTAGGTAGTTTCTGGTGCTCAACAAAAACGTGTACCCGTTTTTAATTATTAATAATTTCAATTTTATTACGGGGACTTACGCGAGGCTAGAAATAACATTTTATAAAATATATATATGGCTAATAGTGATAGCGAATATGCCATTAGTTTACCCATTTTCGTTTCAGTTTTAGTTTCATACGCTTGTGTGGTATGGTGGCAAAAATCCGTCAACCGACTAAATGGCCTACAGAGAATTGCTTGTCTAATATCTAATAGCAACTGGTGGCATGTGCTCTACACTAGGAGCGGCTCTAGATGCACTACTACTCACGCCTCTGCCCCTGTTTATTCAGGAAAAGGCGAAAGTCAGTAGGTATGCTCAGAATTAGCACAAGGCACTCTCAAAAGTTTAAGACTTTTGAAGACTCATTACTGAGTGATGCCTTACTGGGTATGCCTGAGGATGACATGAACACAGAATGTATTTTTGTAAAGGACTACATAATATCCGGAAGAGACGAATGGCGAACCGATTGCTTAAAAGTCTCACACAGAATTTAATCTAATCTGGTTCACAGATGGATCCGAAATGGGAAATGATGTAGGAAATGGAATCTATGGTATCAAATCTAAGATCGGCAGCTCCATCAATTTAGGCCAATAGGCCATAATTAGATATTTGGAGTTAATCCTAAGTGAAAACTACATCAACCAAAACATATTTATCTATTCGGATAGTCTTATCGTTCTTCTGACTTATTCGTCAACTCGCCACTTGAAAACTCGCCACTTGGTGGCTAGTTGCCCCTAATTATTTTAATTTATTTTTTATTCGTCAACTCTAGTTCTTTTTCTTTATTACTTTCCCCCTAAGATCCGCGATACGATACATCAGAAAATCTGTGTGCTTGTTCGCTACCAAAGTTTTTATACTTTTTTTAAATAATACCTTACGAAAGATTTTATACATTCAGCCTGCATTGTACTCGTATGATAATCTGTTATTCTAACTCCTCAATATTAGAGTTTGCTTAAACAACAATCGTGCACACGTTCAGACCGCCCACGCTTGTTTTCCATTGATCATGAATGATTTAAACATTTCCATTAAACGATGCGTAACAACTGTGGAGTCTTAGTACGTATCGATCATAACAAATACCTATAACAAGTGACATCGACAATTACTATCCTACAAGCTGTTGCCCGCAGCTCTGCCCGTGTGAATTTTGGGTATCATACAAACTTTCATACCCTTTTTTTTTTTTTTTACGTGGGAAATGCATTACGCATACGCACCCGCCCGGGCAAGGCGGGGGTTATGTCGGACTCTCCGACCGCACTCAAAGCGCGGCCAGCATACCGACTAAAACCCACGGTGTTCCTCCAGACGGCCAGAGTGTCGGGGTCACGGGAGTCGCTTGCGCATTCATCCGCGACCCCGACGGGCCATGGCCCGCTCACCGCGAGCGGGCCCCGTCCGATTTAGGGGCCTAGCCCCCCCTCCTTCGAGAGGCGCGTGCGGAACACGCGCACTGCCATCTCGGGCCCGTGCTGTTCGGGCGGCGACTGCCCGATCGCCACCCGCAGGCCAACTCGGCCGCAGAGGATAGGGAGAACGGCGCATCGCAATACCGACACTCCTCTTCCCCTGCGGCCCCACCGCGTCCGCAATCTGGCGGTTGCGGCCCCGCCGAGGCCGCGGAAGGTAGGGAGAGCGGCGCACCGTTATACCGGCACTCCTCTCCCGCCGCGGCCCCGCCACTCCTCAGCCGCAGTGTCGCCGAAGCAACACTGCAGCCCACCAGAGCCGCTCCATCGTGGGCTTAACGGCAAAGCCCAGAGGAGCGGCGCCTCCTTGGGGTTCCTCTTGGTTCACCGTGGTCCTTGGTAACCACGGCTACTAAGCCCCCCCGCCGCGACAAGGCGAGAACCCCGTTGGGGGGGAAACTTTCATACCCTATTTCAACCCCATTAAGCCATTTTTTATGTTGTTCCCCAAGGTCTATCCTATCTCTGTACCAAATTTCATCAAAATCGGTTTAGTGGTTTAGTCGTCAAAGCGTAACAGACAGACAAGAGTTACTTTCGCATGCGCAATATTAGTATGAATATAACGACTATCGATTTGGTTTTTACGTCGTTATCGCATGATTCTCACTTAGTCAAACTTTACCGCAATTTGTTCTTGAACTGGTAAACATATCCGAAAACCAAAACAGTTCTGATGCAATAAGCCAAAAACGTCTGAATTCTGATCGTGATGAAATTATTTAACGGATATTTTGTCGTACAAAACACAACAGAGGCAAACAAGTGGATTCCTCGAAGTTATTTGGTACACAAACTTGAAATAACGCTTAATTGTGTTTACTGTTGCACCGGACGCTCATTATAATAGCCACATATGTTGCAACGCTCACAACTGCTGAAATCATGGCTCAACTGCCTTGGAAATGCAGAGAAGCTAAGCCGATGCACGATGGCATCAAATAAAAAAAATAGATATGTATGATTTCTATCTTATTCATTGTTCAATATTTCTATAAGTCAAGAATACACGCTAAAGAAGAAATAACAGTTCCCAGTAACTAAATAACAGTTCTCGGAATACATTCATTTAAATGTAATCGAATCCACAGAATTGTTAACGAAAACTATCAACGGGTACCGATACACAAATAAATACACACAAATATTCGACTATTGGAATACTTTGAACTGAAGATATTTACTCTTTAACTATAGTAAAAAATGCTAATATAAAAACGGTGTATAATGAATTTACTACTAACATGATAATTACTTTTACGAATGTTTACTAATAAACACGAAAGTGGGTTCAAATCCGTGCATGTAGCAATGTGATTTTTCTTCTTGGACATTTCTGACTAACGATGAAGGAAAACGTGAGGAAAGTCTAAAGTCTGAAATTGCCAATCCGCCTTGAGCAAGCGTAGTGATTAATGCTCATGCCTTCTCTATATGAGAAGAGGCCTATGCCCTGCAGTGGGACAATAAACAGGCTGGTATTATTATTATTATGCAATTAAAGAATTATCAGTTACACAATATTATATAAAGGTAAAGTGTATTAAACTGATACTAATACTGTACGTTATATTAAAAGTCCTTTATATTTTTTTTATATACCTACAGATAAAAAAGTATTATACATTTAATATTTTTGGATACAATAGAAGGTGTTCTAAGCTATTTCTATTAATGATAATGAAACGCACACTAATTTTTGGGGCGAAAAAGATCTGAAATGGTGACTGCGACCGAATCGTTTTAACTTTAATTTAAAGAAAACTGAGAAAACAAACATGTATGTTATAATATTTTGCATTTCTAAACATGTTACGTTACAACACAATAAAAGAAAATTTATAATATCACTATAATATTTATTTATTATAATATAAATATCTGCTATACAATTAAAACTAACGTAGAATATTTATTACATATTTTGGAATGATTAACAATTAAAGACGGTAGAAATAGGGCTTTGAAGAAAAGCCTTTCTAAGCATGCAGAACCTGAGGGAGGGAGGTTGAATTTCTCTCCTTTCCTTTTTCCTCATCTCCCTCGATCCTTTTACCTATCCCACTCGCTTCACGGTAGGAAGCGGCTTCACAGAGTCCCTGACATTGCAGGAGCTATGCTAGGGACTCTGAGTCGTCCATGAGCGACAGTTACCACTTACCATCACGTGGGCTGTTTGCTCTTCTACCACTAACGCAAAAAAAAAATGTAGAGAGCTTTAAAAATATGGCCTCCATGTTCCTCTAATTGTTCTTTTTTGTAATATTATCACTATGTCGCAAAAATAGGCACTGTAGATATCAAAAAAAATGTTTTCTTTAATATTTGGCTTTTTTTAAATATTAAAAAATAATTTCTCTACATTTAAGAAAAATCTGTAAGTGTCATCGATAATTATTCTTGCAGCATTAAGTGGTATAAACTTAAAAGAGAGAGACCTATAAAAATTTTACTTCTTACCACATACATAGTGAGAAAAAGTCTTTTACAATAAATAAGTTAAAATACATGACAAGTGCTTTTACAATAAATAAGTTAAAATAGACAAGTGTTCTTGTTTTTCATTTGTGTATGCTTTTAATTCGAGAAGATAAATTGACATACTTAAAGCAAGGTAGAGTTTAATACTAATTTGTGCTATACCTATAAATTGTGTCGTAAATTCAATCAATCAATCAGTTTATTTATCTTTTTTTTAAAACTATCAAGAACGCTTTAAATTAGTAGCTTTATCATGAGTTACAATTTGTTTTACAGTTGATAGCGCAAAATATAAGAATGAATAGTGCCGCTAGTGTTTACTCTAAGGACTAAATTATCTTACAATACACATTTTGTGACATACTACTATTAATATACCGCGCTTCTAGCGTTTACTTTGAGAATTAAATTATGATAGCCAGTATAATTTTATTATAGTTGACAAGAACACGTTAATTAACTTAAGGTAAAGCTACAAAAATCAGTCTTAAGTAAACACCAATTATAATTAATTTTAAAAATCGAGACTTCAAACAAACATTATTAGTATTGGCATATTTAGTATTGGCGGCATAGTTGCTCAAAGTGAACATTAGACCCACATACAAAAGCCAATCACTATTATAGGGTACCTCTAAAACTCAATGATAGCTAAGTTAATGATAAACTGTTTTCTTTATTTATTCAGATTTTCTCACCATTTTTTCTGTTATCGTATGTTAATGGTCTCGTAAATACAAAATAATCTTAAAATTCACAATTCACGAAACTCGCAATTCATTTTTGTAAATTCTAGAGATATTCACTATATTTCCAGAAACATAAACAAAATAAATAAAATTGTGCCCTTGTAGTCACTTTTGTCCAACCAATAACTTTTGGCTAAATAATAATAACAAATTTTCATCACTAAAACTTTAGTCTCCATTTTAGGGAGTGTATTATTTTCATCTAATATACACAAAGCATATAAGTATAATTAAGTTTACATCTCAAAACTCATCTAAAGAGATATACCGCTAGGTTTCATTATACACTGTATTATACACCAATTCTTGTATCTTCATTCTAAGCATCAGCTTCTTAGCTGGTCCTAATTTCTTAACATGAGGTAGAAGACTGTTAAAGAAGCCTATATCTTCGTCTTTTGTTGGCTCCGGTTCCCCTGAAGCACTTTTTTGGGCTTCATCATCATCGTCATAAAAATCTGTCTCCATAATTATAGGTTTAGTATCGAATTCATCAAATTCGTCTTCTTTAACACTAACTTCATGAGGCTGTTCTATGTAAAAGCTAGTGCTTTGATCGGCTTCGTAATGACCAGGGTCAGTATCTGGCTCATCTTGGTTAAACGCATCATCCTGGTTTTCATTTCCTTCGTAGTCATTAAATTGATTGGTTAAAAACTGAAGTTTAGGAAGATACTCCCATTCTGATTCTCCTTTCCTCACTTCTTTTCTCGCTTGGTCTCTTAGATACTTCCATTTCAGTCTTGCTTCATCACCTGGAAATAGGAAAATATATAAGTTTATAACCTATAAATCGTTTTGTGTATATCTTGAATAAGAAAGTTTATTATTAAAATTCTTTACTATTAAATTAGTCTATGCTTAACATTGAGGTATATGACACAAGAAGAAGGAGATGTCTGTACAGTACAATCATAAAAAAGACTACGTATATAATGAATGAATCTACACATAAAGACAATATATAATAATTACTATTATCTTTAGAATTTGCGTGTCAATAGTGCCCAATCTTATCTCTAGAGTGATTAAAGTTTGTAAAACTGTAATCTATTTGCTAACACTGATAAAAATTTCCTTGGCGGTTGAGTGGTACCGTGTATAGGGTGTCACGCAGAGGATTTGAGTAAGACCAGCCGGCGAGAGTTACCTTGTTGATAAAGTTAAAGAAATTACAATGATTCTACCTCGTCAGCGTACTAGTTGTAGTTTAGTTGACTCACATTTTGGTATTTAGATGTTCATAAGTGAGTCATTCATATTAAAATGTAAATGAATAAATTATTTTGACTTTAACTTGGGAAATTGGCAAAATGTTCGGTTGTCTATTGCAATAAAATTAGAAATGAACTTACGAGTAACATCCAACTCCTGTGCAATTTCCTTCCAGCTCTCATCAAGTTTGTACCAGTTGTGATGGCCCTTTAGCTGCCTGTTCCATATTATCTCTCTTACACGAACCAGCTCAATCAATTTATTCATATCAACGTCTATAGTTCTTCTCTTATTCATTAGTAACTTCTTCCTCAACGTATATCCAAGTTTAGGTCTTTTAATCGAGTCATCAAGCGAATTAAATACTTCATCAGTTGTATCTTCGTCTCCTTCATCATCCTCCGCCAAGAACTGGTGATGTATGAATTTTAGCTTTACGAAATGTGGCCAGTCGGAATCAGTTGGGTTTTTCTTCATCTCCTTTCGGCACTGATCTTTGAGGTTCTTCCATTTCTTTCTGCAGTTCAAGCCTGTAATGTTTAGTTAAATTGGTAATTTATATTTTTATATTCTTGGTAAGTAAATACCTCTATAAACCTATGATCCGTGGCGTGATTTGCATATTGCCTATAATTTAAGCAATGCAAAACAGTGTCTACCTCTTCAATTAGAATGAAAAAATTCATTTACTATTTTTAACTATTACTAGATTAAAACAAAATATTAATTGATACTAATCATACAAATAGCTACAAAAATTAATGCAGGTCACTAAGTATGATCAATTTGGGCAATCACATACAAGTCTTGTAAGTCTTACAACAACTTACAAGTTTTTGCTCTAATTAACTATTTACGTCAAACTTTCGAGCGAATGTAAAGACAGCAGCGGCAGCAGATCAACGATATGCAAGGTAATATCAAAAAGACCTAGTTTAACTACTAATCACGGCCTGTATGTATGAAATTATGAACCAGCCTATTTAACATTCTAAAGGCTTTGTTGAGTCAAAGACTGTACAAATTTTTTTATGAAAATATGTTACGTTAAATTGCTAAGACAAAATAATGTAGTATTTAGCGTATTAGTGTTCTTTCAAATAGATATAATCGTATTAAATGTTCATTAAGCAGTTACAATGTTAAATACACATTTTGTATTAAAATGTATAGTTTATGATTAAAAGAACCTTGGCTTTGATCTCTACTGACTCTATGTTTGATTAAACTTCATAACTATAATGAATATGTGCATTGTGATTATTATTATCATCACGTATTGCTGTGTTGTTTTCTATACAACTTCCTATAAAATTGCCAAGCTACATGAGTAGTATTTATAAATATCGAAATAGTATTTAGAGGATCGTTTTACTAAGGTTTTGTTAAAACGCTTAATTTTAACATGCATGCGCATTTAATAACAAACGCAACAGTGTGTATATTGAGTGTCCCGTCCTTACGACGCCGCCGCCGCCGCCGACCGCTGTCCGCCACGGACGTTAACCTTCACTCGATGAAACTAAAACGCTATATGTATACTCACTGGTCGTGCCCACTTCGGCCGCTACTTCGTTCCAGTAGCGCTCCAACTTGAACCGATTGCGATGTCCTCTATAACTCTTGTCCCACAAACACTCCCTGGCTTGGACAGCTGCTATCAGCTTGTCCATATTCTTGGTACGTGCACCTTTGACTTTCATTTTGGTAGCTGAGCGGGCGCGCAGGCGGTAGCGGTGACGAGCGCTGCGAGCGAGGCGCGACGCGGTACTGACGGCCGCCCGCGCCCCTTACGTGCGCCCGCTCGCCGCTGCGCTCCACCGCCTGTAACCACCACCCGCTCTCAAGTATCGCTGTCCTCTTCGCTCGCCGCCTCGCTCCCCTCTCGATGTGACACGGCTGGCCGACTAATCCCGCTGTTATAACTTCACCACTTCCCACACTCCTATGGCTCGATCAAATATTTTTGTATACACCGCGCGTTAAACATTCAAACTGATTGCTTTCTTTTGGCTTAAAAGCGCAATTGTACGTTAAATAAAGCGATGCTGTTGTATTATATTATGGTAAGATGCTCGCGGCGGGTGGTAACAATGGTCGCAGTAGAAGCGATTCAACGTTTACTCCGAGCTAGACACGAAATTTGTCGTCATTTTCGCTCAATATCATTTCGTGAATTTAACTCGCTGTTTATCGAGCGCAGAAGCGCGGTTTTAGGAGATTTTGTAGTTTGATGCAGCATACCAAGAAGTTGAAACGTATTAATTCTATAACGTTTATTCAACGTTGGTTTAGAAAAATTTGTAGTTATCTCTAACTTCAGAAAACATAATATTATAGCATTTGTATTAAAAATAACGGATGCTGATTAAGTTTAAAGATATTTAACCCAAGGTAATAAAGTCATCTTTAAATACACAGTTTTACCTTATTCCACATTCATCATTTGTATTCCTCAATAAAAATTGTTTTTCTGAATATAGTAAGTATTTCTGCCGCTATAAATATAATATAAATTATAATGACACAGAATCGTATCATGAGAGTTAAAATTAAGTGACTTTTCAAAAGGTATTTGGGGTGTTACATGTAAGTAACTTCCATAAATTTAGTTTACGAGTATAATTAAGCTATTACAATAGGGGAATAAACGCGTTGTTAGCATTCCCCTTTTGCTACAATAACGCAGATATTCGCATGGTGTTAATTCGAACATAGAATGGTTTCTTACAATAGTAATATTGAAATTAATGTTTTAGTTTAAATGAAGTTAGGAAAAAGCCAATATTTATCCCTCGGTCATCTTTTGCTATTATGATATTGTACGTATTTGTTTTCGTGACAATAAATAAATACCACTACAATTAAAAACAAATGAAATCGCTCACCTTTCGCTTGAAGCTGCTGTACCGACTGATGAGAATACTAGCTCCAATCAGGCTAGTGTCTATCACCATGTTCATTCACTATTTATACCACTAACACACGTATCTAGTTATTTAGTACAAAGCACTTGCTACAATGTCTGGTTTTCTATGTTTTCGGATCAGAATTTAAAACTGCTTAATTAACTTTGTTGCGTTTTTCACCACTATCAAATGCATCTTTAACAGATGTCGAAGCTTGCATATTATTCACATCAATAGGCTTCTTCTCATCAACTTAAGGCGATTTGTTGATCGCTAATTGGCTAATAATCTTATCGTAAAAAGAGACACAATCCTAAATTTACCTACTGATTTCTGTCTTGAAAGTAAACTTAGAATTAGTTCAAGATATTTTTTAGATAATGCTTTAATCGATTCAAACTTAATTTAAAATATATAAGAAAATAAAATGCTTTTTAGTTAGTTTCAGTGATTATTTTATTTACCTTTGAATACATATAGGTAGCATTGAAATCAGTTGCTTTGGTTAATAAAATTTACAGAAGACATTCAACCAAATCAAATTTTCATCATCATAAATTTTTCATATAAATGTTAAACTACATAATTATTTTAACTAATGCCTATAATTATATGAGTTTAATAATATTTCAATTACTAACTATAAATATGTTTACAAGATTAATGTAAAGTTTTATAGCCAATCCACTTATGTACCATAAACTCATAGCATTTTACGAGCCGTTTATTTCTGTAAGACATATTCATTTGCATATTCCCTCGTGATTTTATTTACTTTTGCTTTTTTAGCGTTTTCTACCAATACGTACTTTGAATTTTCATATGGGTTTTCTGTATTTGCTATTTTATTATATTTATCGTCAGAGGTAGGTAGATGCCAAGATGTCTTTTAATTTTTTTCTTCTTCTCTTCTTCGCAAATTTAAATAGCCTGATTAAAAAAGTATTTCTACCCCAACGAAAGCCAGTGATAGAAGACCACAATACTGCGTACCTACTTTCTACAAATCTACCTAGGTATTGTTTCTATTGTTCACACTTTGCGGGACAATAAACGGATATGGCCGTAATGACAATAAAACATCTATTGTGTCAACAACACTGTCAATGAAAGGGTTAAGTAAGTAAACACTTTCTCCCAAAAGAACTGTATTAGTTAAAAATATTTCAATTATGATTTTAGTGACGTGTGCAGTTTCTGTAACATAAGATAGTAAGACTCAACCGTGCCTGACTTTTCTAAAAAATAGATGCCTTACTGCTGTTCTACCACCACTGATAGAATAAATTTTTTGCTTCCAATTGGAGAAAATTATTTTATTAAAAATAGAGACGAACTGTCCTTATTAGTGACTAAAAAGAATATCATTATATACCGACTATACCGTCACAGGTTCAAAACACAATCCATAGAACGGACGATGAGCGACGACACTCGACAGGGGGCATGGTATGCATGGTAGGGAGTGACAATGACGATGACGCGACGTGACAGCTGCCAGGTCAACATTACAAAACTGTTTCTATCCTAACTAGATGGCGTTACTGGTAAAATTAAAACTCGGTGTTAAGATTTTCCGCAAGAGAATGACTACCTCGAGTTCCCTCAACAAAGTCATACTTACCTGGCGTAGAGGAAACCGTGATCAATTAGGCGGTTCCTCCAAGGTGAGGCCTTTCCATTGCACTGCGGTTGGGTTGACCCCTGCGATTACCCCTAATGTGGGTAACTCGGACGCGTTATTTTTGGTAGTGGGGACTGCGTACGCGCTGTCCCCCTGGAAATCCTAGTCTATCTGATCTTTAACTGTAGAAATTTCATATTAGTCGGTTAGTGCCACTCAAAAAATATTAAACTTAAATACTTATACTTGACCTGCCTATGACGGCTTTGGCCTATGCAATCAACAGCTGGCTTTTTTACATACTATTTAAAATTTACTATTTCTTTTATCAGTGCGTTAATAATATAAGCGTTTTTTTTATTCTTACGCACGCGCACGCATTGAAGCTGAATAATAATTTGAACTAATATCTCTCAGTCAGTCTGTCCCAGAGCACTTATTATCTATAGATAAATGAGTTCCTTCAAGACTCAAAAGAATTTGAAGTTTTATGTAGATGTCTTCATAATAAATAAAATTAAATCAGTTCAGCCATTAGTTGATAGTGCACTGGATGGGATAGTCCAAAAACCATCGAAAAACATTTAACAAATTTAGCCAAAACAGGTAAACACAAATCGTATATTGCTTAAAACTAATTTATCACTTTTAGTAATTACATGCTGCGTACGCTAATGGCAATATTAATCAATAAATATATTGTTCAACAATAATATATTGCGCAGTATTGCACTACGCAATGATTAACCAGTTTCAATAATGTACCTATTATTGCACCATATTTTATTAGCACGTATATTACTCTTACCATCGATTGTAGTAATAGTTTACTTTGTTTCTTTCATATTTTTCCGTTTTTGGACTATATACAAAGGTATAAAATACTTAACAGTTATTCCGTTGCTATGTTTATTATTAGTAACATTGTTATGTTATTGCGGCGTTACGAAAATATTTCAGATAAGCTTTTTATTGTGTACTGTGATATTAAATTTGTTTGTATTGTCTTTTAGCCCGCAGTTATTTAATTGTTTATTAGAGTCCAAATATTCAAACACATTAAAAATAGATAGGTATAGGTATATGTTCTTAAAGTTACCGAGGCAGCATAACACCTAAAGACAATTTAAAATTGTGTTAAACACGAGTGAAAACCGTATTATAATCCGTTCAGAAAAAGTTATCGTGAAACAGAAAAAAACAGCAAGCTTATACTATTTAGAAAAGATTTCGATCATGTTCAATATCATTACTCCTATTATCAAATGTATTAAAACACCTCATTAATTAAAAACAAAAACACTTAACAAATCATTATACCTTTTTAAACAACTTATTGAAACTATATTATCTGTTTCACAAAGTACACATCTCCACGAGAATATGAAACACGGGCACTTAATGTTATTCAGTAGCATCTACTGTAATATACCTTAGGAAGGTTGCTTTACGTGAATAGGGTGACGATGAAAATGTATCAGCATGCTTTTTGTTTTTTATTATATTTATTTATGGTATTTCTTATTATTTACATTTTTAAATACATAAAAAGTTAAAATACTTATTTAAAATATAAAAAATAGTTTACCACCGGCATCGAAACTGGAGTCTAAGCTACCGGCGCGGTTAGGGTTCCAGAGATAAGAACCTCCTTACAATACGTGCCGTGTCGAGCAGCACTGCCTTTTGGATCTGGGTCTTGACCCATCTACCTAATGTGAGCCTCTTAAAGTGTTGGTCGAGGTTCTTTGCTGTTAAGCCATTTACGGTAACAACTATCGGTACAATGACAGCTAAATCCACACCCCACATGTCGACAATCTTATAAGAATCGAGATATTTTTTCTGTTTGTCTTTCTCAGCCTTCATGCCTTTATTTTTTATTATTATTAATTTTATATATTAACACTATTTCTGCATACATTATAAACTCAAATTTTTCCTTGTTTCTCTTTTTTGCTAAAAAGAGTATAAAGTTTTTTTTATCATCATTTTAGACGAAATACGTCAATTACTGCACATAATGTAGGCCTCCTCAAGTATCGCCACTTTGACAGGTCGTAATCTTGATCCGTCGATTGCCCGTCACCTAGATATGTTAGAGATAGGTTTTCGTTTTTCTTCACATACATTCAGACAATCTTCTAACTTTACTCTAGTTGACAAACTAACTGAGTAGCTGTAATGAGTTATTGTGTGTTTGTGGTACCTATTCGTCTAACCGAGGTGACACTAAAATATTGCTTAAGAAAATTTAGTTCTCAGAGCAAACACTAGGAGCGCTGTTCATTTTAATGCGATTTGTTTTTAGTGCAATAATTTGCTCAGTTTAAAATGCCAACTGTGAGAGTGACAGCTCAGTATAAAGTGAGTCATAGCAAACATCAAGAGAAAGTTCTATTCTAGCTAACTATTGCAGGAAAATAACTGGAAATATCCATTTTAGTTCATATACCATAAACATAGGTACATTTTAGACCAAAAGCAAATCAAAATAAGTATGTATTTGCCAGTTCCGATGTATATTTCGTCTCTTCTAGAGGTGAACCTAAAACATGGTCACCTCATCAACCCTTTATTGCATTAGACGACTTTTTCTTTCCAGACAGCAAAATACCTTACTTATACAATATTAGAGCAAAATTTGTTTTAAAAAGAAATTAAAATGTAGAAGTATTAAAAGGTAGAATTAAGTTAGTAAAAAGTTCGATACCTCACAAGTACAACCGGCTAAGGTTACGAAACTTGGGAAAGGCTTATGTCGAGCGGTGGATGTTTCCCGGCTGATAAGATGACGATAGCCTGAAATTTTATGAGCGAACTGACGTCCCTCAACGTAGTTGACTGCTCTGCTTCCATCACCAATAGCGTGATGTTACATATCCTTTTAGATAATACAGTTGTTTTTAATATTGCTGTTAAATTTGTAATCGTTTCAGTTAACTGGTGTAAACAAAAATTATTCTCATAAAGGTACTTAAAAATTTAAATGATAATGCTAACTTTTATAAGTCACGCAACTGATTTTAATATGGTCTTTAATATCGTTTTGAGTATATAGGATTTATTATGCATATTATAGTAAAACAGGCCAAGAATTTCAATAAGATGAAGACAAAAAAACAAACAAAACATTGTGTCTTGTGAACATGCCATTGCCACTGTCGGCATTACGAACGATTGCCAAGTGTGGCTTAAAGTTCAGAATATCCAGCACCCCTACAATAACACTTAGGTAACTCCCTTTCTTTCTATTGAAAAGCAAAGCGCAAGTTATCTTAAAAGGCTACGGTACCTGCATATCATCTTTCTGTTCCATGCTAGTTTGGTAATAGGAATAAATAAAACAAGTTTTATTAATTTACTTATATATTAAATTAACGTTTATTTATTATACCTACAACAAAATATATTTTATCTGTTCAATAATAGTATTTATAGAAGTTCTACTAAAACATATGTAGCTTACAAGTCTCATACTTATGTAACTTTAAACTACAAACAAACTAGCAGAATCATCACAATATAATTTGTAAGTATGTATTATTTATATTTTTATTATGAACATAATATGTACGTAATATATTTTTATGAAACACATTTCCTTATCTCTACATATTCTGTATATGAAGAATACATAATTAAACAGACAAAGACTTACACGCAGTTTCTGAAAGGCTGATCAGCGAAAACTTAATAATTACCTGTTAAATCTCATAAGAAGTACCTAAAAGCATGCTAAAAGTATGGATAATCTAATTAGTTGCTTTAGGGTGATGATGGCTGGCCCGTGCGTCATGCTCGTGAACGGATGCTACTTGGGATGACTGGGCAATCTTGGCATGGCATACATTTAATATTTAATCCAGTATTACCTTGTCGTTCAATGTGACCAGGAGGTGCATTTACCATTTTAATTAAAATAGTAGTCAAATTACCATACTAGATGAAACTAAATAATTGAAATCCTCTCTTTTCTTTCTTCAATCTTAGTAATTATACAGAGTGTATACGACGGTATGACATTAAATGCAATTACGTATAGTATGTGACATTATAAAGCGAAACAAAAAAAAATCTACTAAATATCTTCAATAGTTTAGACACAGGACAAATTTTTTAATTTCTTTAATTCTAAATTAACACTATGTAAGTACGTCAAACGGTCACTGACTTAAGTCATAGTCCACGTCGAAGGATAAACGTTGCCGTTCATTACAGTTCAGTGAACTTGTCATAATAAAATGGTGTATTACTTCGTTACTATTAAAATATTATTTATTTTGTTAGAAAATTTCAAATTTTTGTTTTTCGTCAAATTACTTTTGTGATTAATTAGAAATCATTATATGGGCTAGTAACACCTGCCTTTTAATTTAATGTCAAACCGTCGTATACACTCTGTATAAATTGGTTAATTTGTAATAATTACTTAGTATTAATAGTAATAGTAATTCTTCGGTTGCGTTGAGTGTTTAAATTGTAACTCATACAAATAACTGTAATTATCTGGCGATTGAAAAGAGTTTCTTGCCAGTTCTTCTCACAGCTCTACCTCGTCAGCGAACTGGCTGTAGGTCAATTGGCTGACTTCATGTAATATTGACTTTTCATAAGCATTATACTTTATGATCAAAATGAAATAAATGGTTTGAGTTTGGTAATTAGATCAAATTAAACTAATTATTCATGCTTTTAGTAACCCATCTGGTACTTCGCATGCGATTTAACAAGTGATTAGTTAATTTTTCGTTGATCAACCTTTCAGAGACTGGGGGATAGTCACAGGATTACAATATGAGTAGCCCACAATTACCTATTCTTCTTCTTTTCTTTACTCATTTCTGTCCTTCAGGAGATCGAAGATTATCACAAAAATGGTAAGTATCTAGATACTGTTGTAATCGGCTTGGTGATATGCAGCTCACTGTGCTTCATAACCTGTCTGGAGTAGGAAAAATTAAATTGTAGCTTGGGCTGCAAGTACAAGCGTTTGCCTTTTCATTGCATTGTGACAGCGTAAAGTATATGCCAGGGACAACAGTACTGATAAGGCTAGGAATGAAGCAAAAGTAACTGAATGACTATATTACATTTCTGCGATTTTGCATCGCGTTACATACATACATAGGTAGACCTACTCTATCTAGGTTTTTAGTTTTTTTTTTTAAATCTTTATTTTATAAGAGAACTTGGTTCACAAAAGAGAAGCGACCATGTCTTCCTCGTAAATCTACTTAAAGTAATTGTTTACACAACTAATTTCGTGCTCTTAAACCAAACTTAACTAACTTATATAATGCTTCGGCATCATTTGAATCAG
Source organism: Parascotia fuliginaria (assembly GCA_963082885.1). Taxonomy (NCBI): domain Eukaryota; kingdom Metazoa; phylum Arthropoda; class Insecta; order Lepidoptera; family Erebidae; genus Parascotia; species Parascotia fuliginaria. The sequence goes on along the minus strand of OY720196.1, from coordinate 3,937,320 downwards.
GATGAGTCAGCACAATATTACAGCCACCCAAATGAGTAATACCAGGAGATGTTGTGAAATGTACTATTTCGCACAGCTTCATTCCGAACACATTCCACCAGTATATGATATACGTCCTCGAGTGTACCACACTCTGCACAGTTTGGAGAAGATACTTTTTTCATAAGAAACGCAAACTTATTAAGAGGAATGTGCCCGGAACGAATTCTGAAAGCGGTAACAAAAGAATTTCTATCCAAGTTGCTTGACTCAAACCAAGGATACCGAAAAGATTTAGATCTAATCGTTTTATACCATATATCTTTACTCAAAGAAACTGCTTCATAATATTCTGCCCAACGTTTAAAAACACTTTCTTTCAATATAGGTATTACGTCATTATATAAAGGTAAAATACTTTGAAGTATCCCTTCTTCAGTAGCCCTTTTGGCTAAACTATCTACTTCCTCGTTGCCACTGAGACCCACATGAGACGGAATCCATTGCATTTCAACTTTTTATTAGATTTCTCGAGCTGCCGAAAAGTATTCAAAATAGTGTATGCTATCGGTACTCCTCGAAGATTCGAGGTGCACCGAGCCACGTGTGTAAGTGCACTTCTGGCATCCGTCAAGATTTGTAACCATCTATGCTTGCTATGTACGAAAGGGCCTCAGACAGCGCATATAACTCTACATGCATGATAGAAATATTAGCTCCAAGTTTGAACATTGCTTTTGTCTGAGACTGAGGGTCAAATACGGCAGCACCTATACTGTATTTTTCTTTAGACCCATCAGTAAATAATTGATAAAAATCCCCATATTTATTATTTAATTTATTTATTTTTATTTTTGATATTATTTTATGAACTGCTAATATTTAGTTAAGTTGTTATTTTGTTTGAAGCGTAATTACTATTATAGACAAATAAAACGTACTTTACAATGCTTGTACCGTGAGCGTTTCAGAAGTTATGTTTCAGGTTCCATTAAATTTCGTTGTTTAAACATTTTAGTTTTTAAATTAATAAGTGCTTAACTAAATTATATGCGTTTAGAAGTGTTAAAATATAATATTATATAATATTAGTAGTCTGTCTCTACATGCTATTACCACAGGTATGCAAAGCTTTTCATAACACAAACTTTTCACGCAGTTTCTCAAAACTTGCCTCAAATAAGAGTTTTGGCCGGAAGGTGTTGTGTATCAACTTTTTCGTGGACGGCTTTACAACACCACGTAGCGAAACTGACGCCAAAATAACTCGTGTTAATTAGTTGTTTTACTGTACAGTAGGTATGTATGTTAGTCTGTAAGGTCTATGGGTCAATACAACCTACAAATAAATATTTTATTATTTTTATTATATTTATAACATTTTAGTTGCTAAATTTCTTATCGTGAATTAACAAAATTGATTTACACTAAAATGAAATAAATTTTTGCTCAAGGATATTTATAATAATAAAAATATTAATAAATAACGAATTAATTAAAGTAAACTTTACAAGAGAATAACATCAACATGGTGGGTGTGGTTTTTATAAACTGACTAGCTGCCCGTAGCGTGGTTTCAACCACGTCTTTGGTTACTGCTCCGCTCTCTTCGCCAGTAGCGTGATGTTACATAGCCTATAACCTTCCTCAAGAACTGGACTATTAAATTCAAAAAGAATTATTCAAATCCGATTGGTACTTAGTTCCAGAGAGTAGCGGGTTCAAACAAATAAACAATCTCTTCCGCTTTATATGTATTATAAATATAGATATTTATGTACTTATATTTTAAAATAAAACTTAAAATATATAAACTCTACAAATGCTAATTCTGCAAGACACCTCTCTACCACCATTTAAAAGAAAATATTATTTAGCAACATTTTTATGTAAAAATAATTCATTTTAAAGCTATAATTTCGGCAATGTAAATCGGTTTAAGTAGTTTTACAAATGTTGTGTTGTTGTTTTTTTAATCATATGATTTTTTGAGCTTTTAGATATAATCAGTGTATCTATCTAGTAGAGTAGTTATACATAGACTTATGATCACAGGTTTAAATATGTAATCCACATCACAAACATTAGGCCAAGAGTCTATAAGTGTAAGTAAAAACAAATAAAAATAACAAAATCAGTTTCGTATCCGTCTATTCATAATATTGTCACATATTGTTATTACTTCGCGCCTAAATATTCGCATTTCTGGCTCTGTGAAGCAATCCACGTCTGGCAGTAAGCTAAGCAAGAACATCTTTCGAGGATTGCCCTCTATGTCATCAGAATAGCTGCTCCTCCCATGTGGTTTGTCTTCATTGTAACCATTCCTTGAATGTTGCTTAACATAAACTATTTCTTTAGCTTTCTCTTTGACTATGCTGTTGGTATCTTTAAATGTTACTCGATTAATTTCTTTTTCGTCTTCAGCAATTTCAATATCAAATGGATCAGAAGCTTCGCTGTCTGATATTTCTTGCTTCTGCAGCACTGGAATTTCGTAGTCCATTTGTTCTTCTTTGTGATTTTCATCCTTCTGGCTGGGCGATTTAGGGTTTATTTTCAAGAATGGCCTCAAGAAGTGTAGTTCTTCTGATAAATAATAAGGTCTCATCGGTGGTTTGTCGCTGTGCTGCTGTTTCAATGACCTCATAAATGAGATTCTTATTTTGCGCCATTTGTCTCTGCAGTCCGGTACTGTAACAAAGGAAAAAGTAGTTAATATAATTATTATTACAAAAAGTACAATGAAGGACAGTCTTAACACTGCGTCTCAAAGTGATAAGGATAATAGAATCCAGCTTCTTAATACTCAAAACCTATGCACGGCAATGAATACTCACTGTGGACACAGATTCCCTGTTTGAGTCGGGTTGAGACGGTATGAGAATATCCACAAAACGTAGATATTTCCTTTCATATTTGGGGAAAACCTAAATGTATGGAAAATAATTATTATTACAGTTAGATAATACAAAAAATTCCATATAATTATACATACAAAATTATATTCGTTGCAACGATTTCTTTGTATTGAATTTCATGTAACTATCACTACGTCACACCGTGGCGGGCCATTGCATAAGTATTGCGACATACAAACACGTCGAACCGGCTTGTATTACTAGTAAGTAAAAATTTAACAAACACTCATTTGTTATTGTTATTTTTAGAAATTACTAGCACTTTTATTTGTTACATAATCTTTATTTTTACATTTTAAGATATAATAATAATGTCTCTTCACCACCTTCGGTTGACTGGTAGAGAATGCTTTTAGCATTAAGTCCGCCGTTGTACTTTCGTGCATTAAGTTCAATAAATAAATATATTTGGATGACCTATATATTAATAAAAATCAAAACTTGCATTGAAAGGTGGTAAAGTATATTATGCCCATGTCCATGCCCCATAATATTTTATCATTATTTCAGTCGGAAGTTTTCCATGGCGATCATAGGCTTTCCTCATTGATCATACTTTCAATCATTTTAATTTAACTTACTTTTTACTACAATTTATAAGCTGACATGCATCTAGACATTTAAGCTACTCTTATCTATTATTAGTATTATCACAATTTTAATTTTTCTAGCATAGCAACTTCATTATATTTCTAGACTTTTTTTACGGGAAAAATGACAATTGAATCTATAACAAATGTACTTTAACATAACTACTTATAATTTTACATCTTCATAAAGAACCTTTATAATCTATTTCTATAGGAAAATGTACCTACATCTTATCTCTCGTGTTGACACAGTTGCAAAATGTTTTTTTGAGTGCTTATTTTTATCTTCTTATTTATTAGCTTTCTTAATTCATGTAAACTAGCTCGTAAGGAAATGAAAATAAGCTTTACTGTTTATTTTTATTTTTTACTGTTTCATATTTTTTATTTCATTTAAATTTTATAATTAATATTATAATGTATCAACAACTGGTATAATAATCTTCATTATTTTTTTAATATTACAGTCAAAATTGTACAAGCTATACTTACAGAATATAATTTATTACTTATAAAAGTTTAACATTTAAATTTGTATATTACTGCTCGATGTAATATATTTATTTAATTTAGTAAAATCAAATAAATTGTTTAAATTTGGATATTTATTACTTGACTATAAAAATAACAATATCAAAATAAAATGAAAAATTAAAATTAATAGGTAGGTAAATAAAATCTCAAATTATACTATTGGTTGTAAAGAATGAAAAAATTCAAAGCTAATTTGAAGGCGCTAAATTAGTTACACTATAATAATAAAGCCATTAACTTTAAATAACATTAATTAGTACTAAAATCTAAATTAACTACGATATTTTTTAAACAAATAAAACATTTATATTACCTGTGGTATTGATTTTCTTAGCAATAGTAGACCACGCTCTTCGATTATGCACTTTATTTGCATACTCAGGCAACGTTTTGTCATATAAACACGGGTATTTCTCAATCTCTTTCACAAAGTCCACTATGTCTCTCCTGTCACTCACTTTGGTAAACAAATCATATTTTCCCTCCATCGCACAAAGATAAACAAATTAGATTGTTATAAAATTGAACAGTTAATAAAGTTTGACGACCTCACTGCACGGAACGTTGTGCGCAACTGCGTCGCAACATGGCTGCGTAACATTAAAATGGATCGCAATATCTACTCTGTAACTTCGTCTGCGGCTCTCGACCAATCAGCGACGAGCACCCGTGCATGACACGGTCGATGACATCATTGAAACATTGCACGAACAGTATTTGCTATTGCGTAATATTTTACTGGCGAAACTAAAGTGGTATTGTATGCAACATTATTTATCTTTGACGATAAGAATATTTGTAAGAGAATTTTGGCTGAAACAATGAGATAACAAGTGATAGTGAAGTAATTATTTAGTTCTCGACTGTGTTGAATGAACTATTAATTATAGTTTTAAACTTAATGTTTAGGTTTTGAAGGCTAGATTTCTAGAATATTCTTTTTAACACAAATATAATGAATGATGCATGATTTGCAATTTTGAAATTGTGATATTTTTATTATTTTTCGCTAGTATTTTACTCATTAATGCGTCATAGTGATGACATCTGGTTTTATAATTTGCAATAGTCAACGTTGACGGGTTCTATTCCCTTAAGGCAAAAATAGTTTGCCTTTGTTTAATTTATTTATATTTTTTTATGTTTATTTGAAGGGCAAATAGTTTGGTAATGGATGATAATGATCAAAGGAATTTCATCACAGTAGGTATCAAATTCAACGCTATTCATAAACTAGAAATCGGCACACGAATTTGTCCAATAGAACTTTACGACGGAGATAAAAGCGGAAAAAGCTGGATTAAAAATATACTTCACAACTCACAGTTGAATCTAAATATTTTCAACTCGATCTAAGTATTCAAAATCTGACATTGATAATAAAACCTAGCAATAAATTTATTAATATATTTCGCAACATCATAATGTTGCGTAACATTAAATAATTTCATTGTAGTAATTATAATAGAATAGGTACCTATTAATACATTTGTATCAAGTATAGCGATTACGTTTAGCTATTACAGTGTTCGTGAGTCGTGATGGCTCAGTGCTTGAGGCACCCAGGTATACGTACACGATGTGGTGGGTTCGAAACCTTGCAAGTAGGTACCAATGTGACGTCTGACCATTTAAAAATCTGACCATCTGAAAATAAAAGACTTTTTCATATTACTTATGTATTTTCTAAGTTTATCTTCGACATTACTGATATTTCAGGAGGAAACCTGGACTTATAAACTGACTTCACTCTACCTGATGAAAAGAAGCCAGTGAGGTCCAAGAGTAGTGGACACCATTCCAAAAGACATCGTGTTCATGGCACGGTCTACTATGGCGTCTTATATGTTCATGGTGTTTTTCACGCCCCTCTTCTAATGACCCGATATCAAAATTGGTAGGAAACACAAACATGTTCTTTTAAATTCTATCTTTTTGTGGCTACGAGCCCCATGCACCTAAATTAGGTAGGTTTTAGTACACATTTGGCTCAAAAAATCTTACAAACTTATATTTATTTATTGGCGGAGCCAATCTTATTCTCTCTATGGACTCGTAGCCCTTTTTGCTCTCCTTCTTTTATAAACTTTATCTACCTACGTCGAACCTTATACTCTATCGTGTGCACAATGTGCCTAAAATGAGTCCAAAACTTTTCCTCAAGTATTAAAATGTAAATCAAAAGATTAATTTAAAACATTATGTAGTTATCGTAATTTTATCAAGTCAGCATAAATGAAGTGGCTCTTCATCAATGAGTTCAGTACACCCTTGATCCGTTTCTTGTCAGCATTTTATAACCTTATTAAGTATATTAAATAAAACATTTAAGGCGATTCTAACGTCTAAGCGAATAAGTCACATGGATTAGCTTAGAGCGGTCGGGTCTCTAGTTACTGTTGTGAAAAGCAATTGGAATTATTGTCATGTAAGTGAAATTAACATTACAAAATGTATTTACTTATTTGAATTCCAAATGTATCAGAGAATGTGCTTAGGTATGCTATGCAAGTGTGCAAAAGATTGACTTTAATCTGAAGTTTGCATGATCTATAAATATTTATTTACTTCTATCGCGTCTTTGCTTACTGTTTCCGTCGCACGTAGCGTGATGTTACATAGCCTATAACCTTCCTCAGGAACTGGGCTATCATACGCAAAAAATAATTGTTCAAATCCGATTTGGTAAGGCTAGGTAGTTCCAAAGATTAGCGCGTTTTAACAAACAAACTAACAAACAGACTCTTCCGCTTTATAGATAGCCTAGGGAGTCATTTGTGTCCGTTGATTGTATGCTTGTAAAACGGGTCGGGCGATAGATGTCTCGAACGCTAGTTGCCGCAGTCATTATAATGACTAATACTGCTTACGTCCATTTCTCACTATGATATAAAAGCATTTTGTCGTAGTCGCAGAATGTCTAAATACTTGAAATGTACAGAGAATACGGTACAGTCGATTGCAATAGAAATTTTTTTGCGGAAGACTCATAGCTGGCGTGAGAGAACTTTACCTACAAATAGAAAATAATATTATGTAGGTAGGTATTGAAACTTTTTGTTAATTAGACTTAATACTGGCCTTAAGCATAGTGCAATATGTAATATAGGTATAAAATATCACAATGAAGAGTAGGATATATTGTGCTGTTTTTGTTTGCATGAATTCGTCAATAACGCATCCAGAGATAACTTTTTTTAGTTTATCTAGAAACTTTGAAAGATAAGACTATAAAATAATTTTACTTACTAGTAGGTAGGTAAATAATGTGTCTTTTTAATGAATAAGTACTTCCTTTTATTGCCCGAAAAAAAAAAGTCTGGATTAATGAATAAAGTGAATAGTGTAAAGGAAAGTGACTGACACGAGTGAAATAGGTAGTTATAGGCGGTTCATGAATCATGATACGGTAGGTAGGTACGCTTGTGTTAAAACCTCGAGGCATGTGTGGTTTTTTTTTGTTAGTTTGTATAATTCAAAGTAAAGACGTGGTATTTTATTATTAATAATAGTTGTTTATTGTACTGTGTATGAATAATACTAGAAAAATAAATTTCCAATCAAAAACCATCACGCATTTTTATTAAACACTTCCTATTCGATTCACAAAGTATTTTTATTGTTTATATAAAAAAAGTATATTTACAATCACAAAACTAAATGGAAACACAAAGTAGGCAAATGTAATTAACGTGCTGGAGGCGGGCAGCCCTATCGCATGTTTACGTACCGTGCGGCTGTAGGCATTTATTTAAAAAATACGGCCGAGTCACAATACTGTATAAATAGTATCACCGTGGTAATACTGACCTATAAAAATGTTGTAAGTGTGCTCTAGTTTTCATTTTAAAATCTGCTAGTCATCTGGTTCGTCCACAGCGCCTGACATTTTATTTTAGCAAGTAGACACTTAAAGCTTTATGTCGGACTAGCCCTCGCTACTCTTTGGTATCAAAAGTAGGTACCTATTATTTGTTAGCGGATGCTTACGCTATTATATATGTAAGGATTGATACCTCAGTATTAAACGCCCACATTAAATATTATTACAATAGTTGTAGTATTGCATCATTCAGGTCCTAGTTAATTTACAAAGACGCTTAAAATATTGAAATTCTAAAAATGAGTAAAAAAATACGTTCAACATATTATAATATTGCCTATGTTACCCGCAACTATAAAACTTTTTTAAAGCTACAATTGTAGTTTTCTAAAAGTAAAAGATTTTTTTAATATTAATTACGTAAATTTTAAGTTAAATCAACAAACAACCATACGAAAAACAAAACTTTTCTTTTTATAACATTGATTTAGATTATAAACCTACTTTATAGCTATTATGAGCATGGGACAATAAAATAGCTATTACAGTACATAACTAAGTAGGTTATTTAATCGTAAACTGCAACTTAATAATTTCCCTTAGGACTACCCAGACACGAGAAATGTTTTCTAAGGGGCATGACAGACAACTGAACAGCAAACGCATTCATATTACTAGAAACAAAGCTAGGTGCTGCTTAAAAGTACATTTTTAAAAACTATAGATACTAGAATACAATCAATAGAGAATAATGGCGCCGGATTGTGAAGTGAGGCGGGTTATAAACTCCTAATGACGAGCACGACCACTCTGACAAGAGTGTAACGAAGAAGAAGAAGAAAAAGAAAATATTAGCTGCAGAATAGTAAAGGAATATTAAAATGTAAATGTCTCACTTCTTTTTATAATTGATATAGCAACATTCTTAAAATTTTTACTATCCTTACCCTTCATACGTACAGTTTATACCACCAGTGGTAGACTGTCTGACATAACATTAAGGCCCATGTCAGGATTTCTGGGCAGCCTACTATAATCAAATGCGTAATAAGGAGTTTTTTTTCTTTGTACATTTTGTTTATTTTAATCTGTTTTAATTGTACTTCTGTGTACTAAAACAAAAAGAAATAAAGGAAAAAAAATGATGGTTTTAGTACGGTTTTAGGTTATGGTTACCACTTACCACAAAGTAGGTTCAGCATCAAGCAAAAAAAAATTAAGTTTATTACATGTCTGCTATTAATAATAGTATGAACAGCCCCAGTACACGAAGAGACGCAAAATCTCTAGAGCCATGATTGGTATTATATGACGTCACATTAGTACCTACACAAGGTTGTTCTCAATGGCTTCATCTAACGCAACAAAAAGGCTTCCCTTTGTAAGCGAATCTTTGCTCTATTTCACGCTATTGCGTAATTATTTACAAAGTATCTTCCTGGTTGTAATGTTAAAACGCAGCAATATGTATTACGTCATATTTCTGGTGACAATAAGGAATTTTAGTAATTCCCAGCTAATGCTACTTTTTTTGGGTGACGATACGACTAAAGATTCAAATGAAAGTTAGAGAGAGTATGGATTTGCAATCAAAAACATATTATGTATTGTGCAACATCTACTTTAAACTTAAAATTCAACAGAATTTCGACTTTATGGACTGCATACGTTGAGATTAAAAGGATAGAGTCAGGGAATTAAGAAATTGGTGTCATACCCACTATATTCCATAAAATATTCAAACTAATAGTAGCATTTCAGTATATGAAAAGGAACTCTTTAACCAAGTCAAAGAAATTAATTCATCGCCTATTTTGTATAGTACCTAAGCTCTTATTATATTTTTAACTTCTTTATATGTCATTGAAGACCTGAAGCTGTTTACGCGAAACTAACTGTACTATATAGTACATATCTCTCATCTCTAAACAGTTCAACCAAAGTTCAAACATTTCCAATTTGTAAAGCATGGTACGGTAGTAGATCCACGCTGATTTCAGCATGAATGGGCCGGATCGTCCGGGGAAGTACTACCCTCTCATAGAAGATCGACTTAAGAGTAGTAGTAGTATCCGTACTTCTGCGTTTCGTTCGGTGAGTGAGAGTGCCGGTGGCCCAATTGCCCCCTTTCTTCTTTCCTCACCTCCCTTATTCTCCTCCCGTTAACCCCATTCCCAGCCGCCATAGTGGAGGCCACCATACCAGCAGTTTAAGACGATGGCTTTTGGTATAGTGGCCGCCACTTCTGGATTCCACTGACTGCTTACCATCAGGCGGGGTGGCGTCACTTTGGTGGGCTATTATAAAAAAACCGATATATTTTTGCTAAAAAAACATAACTTTTGTTCCAGGTGTTACTCGGCCTATGGCTATCGGACGGCAACATGTCGGGCATGACGGGAGCAAGCATGTTGCGCACGCGCCGCAAAGATGTCAACATCAAACCCAACCGAAAGTAAGTTATACCTATTTATCATCATCCTAACTGTAAGGTTCTGTAGGCTTCATACCTGGATTTTACTATCGACCTGTTTATTATATTTTTCTTTTAATCGAGCCAAATGCCAAATATCATTTTTTCTCTACAAATTCTTTAAATCATGTTCATAATATTCATTTCATGTATTATACGATCATTCGTGGCTTCTACATTCCATTTATAGTGCACATTGAAGTCAGAATATTTTTTAAAACCTCAGCACGCGTGTTTCTTGTACGATAAGCTGGACAATCATAGACTAAATATATCTACTCGAAAACTTTGATATTAAGTTACTGCAACGTTGAACAGTAATGACATGAAAGTCACCAATATAAAATTTAAATTCATAACCACCAAGTAGATTAATTAACGTCTTTTGCAAAAGATCAGATAAGACATATTTTATACAAGAACAGCAAGACATGTCAAAAACCAATTTTCAATTCAATGTTCTTAAAAATACTAGCAAAGAATGGATAAATTCAAGAATTAAATCAGATCTTTACTGAAAATATGTTATAAAATTAAATCTTTGCGAGTCGAGGGTTGATCCAGCCACAACACACTTCAAAGTTATGTTCATATACCACACAGATTGTCTAGTATATTTCAATCTAAATGCATCCAGATGAAAATAAATCACTGTACTCAGACAAAAGGTGTGCGCCGCATACAGTCATATGGAATTCCGACGAATCACCAGCTCTTTCTGGTTGAGGCTAGCTGATGATCGCGTTTGGTGGCGATTCAAGAGATCCCTGGCCAGAACCAAAGAGTTACAGGATGATGATGATGATAGGTAATAATATATCCATGTATGTGCACTGTAAATGGTGTTTGAGCACTGTGATGCACTCTTTAGAAGCACTACATACAACATACTCATGTTTTTGAGCGAGTAAAAATTTATATTTATCCAAGACGCTAAAGCACATCACTGCATCAGTAATTTTGACAATACTTGCCTAAGCACAAAGTGGCTGGCCACGATAGAAGTGGTGCTTAAAATCACAAGAAAACCGCTACATACTAAATTACGATATGATATTGTCGTAATTTTGTAGATTGAGTTAAAAACCGTTGAAGTTTTGCAGTTTGTATTAAAGGAGGTGCTTCCAAAAATAATACTAATCTAAATTGATTATACTAAACTAAAACCCTTGAAAAGATTACTTTTTATATTAAGAGCAGTAAAGTTATAGTCATTCAAATGGTCGTCAGTGTACGTGTTATCTCAGAAATCCAAGTGATAGTCTAGTAACTGATAGGACACTACTTTGTACAGCACATTCATAACACTGCTTCAGCATCATTCATCAGCTTTCATTATGTGTACGTTATTGTGCATGAAATCACTTAACCGATTATATAAAGTTTTATTTTGATTCGGCACTTTTCGGGTCGGAGAAAGTATCCTTTTGAGAGTCGTGCTTTTTGGGCTCCAAAAACTTCTGTTTCTGAAACCAATAGCCACTGTATACGGCCCGTCTATCTAAACTACTGTTATAAGAGTTCCCTAAGAGCCTCTACACATGAGAACATGAATTGCATTAAACAGATAACCAAAAGGTCTCTTAAAACTTAATTGGGTTCGTCTCCATCCCAACTTATGTCAAGAATTCAAGGCTCTTTTCAAAAACTTACTTCATTTCTACTTAACGAGGATGCAAGTCAAGAAGTTATTATTGTTAAACACAGATTGGACCGCAAGTCCTCCCGGGGCATGCTGTACGAGAACGAAGAGCTGCGCCTGCGAACGATCAATATCAATGCCGAAGTAGAAAGAGGTAAGAATATTATATGAGAAAGGTAGAGCACAGAACACTTGGTCATCAGAACAACCTTATAGAACCTACAGCTTGAACTATTGCTAAATAGGTAAAAAATACAGACTAAATTCTCTTATTAATTTAGACAGTAATATTTGAAAATAAGAATATTAATTTAAGGGGTCGTTTAACTTTCCCGCAAAAAAATTATTGCCCTAGAACACTTCCACTTCTCAGCCAGCTCGCATGACAACTAAGTCTGATCTTTTAAAAAATGGTCCACCCGTACACTGACACTAAAAGCAATGTGTTTAGATAAGTTACTATGTTTAATAATATTATAATAACAGGTCAGTCGGATATAAAGAAGCTAAAAAGAGAAAACGAACAGCTCAAGAGAGAGATATCGGCGCTGCGCTACGAATACGACAGGTTGGACAGCATGCTGCGAGAGCGCAGGTCGTCGCCAGAACACTCGGACGTACGTTAATAACACAAACTACAAACTAACCAATCTCACTTGTAAAACTGAAGGTAGTCGAAAATGGCTCGAAATGCTTCGAGATAAGGATGGTACGGCGGTGTCGCTTTTTTTTTGCTCGACTTGCCAATTTCAAGATTTTTCAAGTTCATTAACATATTATTCTAACTTACTAAAAAAGTAACTTACAATCCGAATAAGTCAACCGTATGGTCTCAATATTCTCACCGCAGGCTGAGAGGCCTTTTCTCATACGATCTTTATCATATAAAAAGGAAGCAGAAAAATCATTCAACAATATTATATTATGTTAAAACTAAAAGAAATAAAAGTAGTTTCTTTTAAGTGTATCCACGATAGCCGATAACACCTTCTAACCATAGTAATGTGGCAAACCCAAGAAAAATTTAAATTTTAAAATTGCATCTTAATTCTTAGATAACAAGTATAGTGTTTTTCTTTCATTAAATAATGACAGCTATTTTAAAAGGCACCAATGATGCAGTTAATTATAGTTACTCCTGTCTGATACTGTTAAAGACCATGAGCGATACTTATCAAGTTATCACTAAACATTCAGCATTGTCAATAAAAAAATATATAATACTTAGCTTACTTATTTACTGATTTTAATCTATTGCGATTTTTTGCTAAGTTATTGTTGTTTTATTTTTATCATAAAACTTGATGACATAATCTATTGCACAATATTGCAAAATAAAAATAAAATTAAATATACGTAATGTATTTATAAACGGAGGTATTAAATAATATACTTATGTAAAATTGTCATCTGTCTTATTTCTATCTAATTTTAATTAACTGTGGTTAATTAAACTGAAACGTAAGGCAGTCATGATGAAACGGGACGAAGTAAGACAAGATGGGATGGCACAATTATCTATCTAATCTATAATATAATAACTGCCTTGTATGGAACTCGCCAAACGAAGGTCTTTAAGGATATAATCTTTAAGGATATACTCTGGTAGTAGATCCACGCTGATTTCAGCATGAATGGGCCGGATCGTCCGGGGAAGTACTACCCTCTCATAGAAGATCGACTTAAGAGTAATAGTATCCGTACTACTGCGTTTCGTTCGGTGAGTGAGAGTGCCGGAGGCCCAATTTCCCCCCCCCCCTTTCCTCTTTCCTCATCTCCCTCATTCCCTTCCTCTAACCCCATTCCCAGCCGCCATAGTGGAGGCCACCATACCAGCAGTTTAAGACGATGGCTTTTGGTATAGTGGCCGCCACTTCTGTATTCCACTGACTGCTTACCATCAGGCAGGGTGGAGTCACTTTGGTAGGCTATCATATAAAAAAAAAAAAAAAAAAAAAAAAACAAATATAGGTGGATATAGGACTATAGGGTATAAGTTAACTACAAAAGTTGTGCATTTAAATACTATTATTACAAACTAGCTTCCTGCGGCACAGATTCACCAGTATCTTTGGTTACTGCTCTGCTCCCACCGCCAGTAGCGTGATGTTACATAACCTATAACCTTCCTCAAGTACTGGGCTATCATAGCAAAGAATTATTTTAAATCTGACTAGTAGTTCCAGAGATTAACGCGTTCAAACAAACAAACCAGAAATACTAGTAGAACAAAATAAAACTATTGTCTACCTTTTTTATAACTCACTACTTATAGCAAAATATATTTAAATGTGGAGTAAATAAATCACATTATCGCTTGGCAGGACAGCGTGTCAGTGTGCAGCGCTTGCCCTGACTGTGCGAGCGTAGATGGGTCGGCGCGCGTCGCTTTCCACGACCTCAGTGTGGTGCCAGAAGAAGCGGAACAGGATAATAAGGTATGTTAAAGTTAACAACACACACTGAGCTTATACTTCTTCCTCGTATTTAAGAGTTGGCACACAGACACACATTTTCGTAGGCTTATAAAAAAAAAGTTAGACTCCTGTCGGTACATTATATTATATATTGTCATTTAATATCCATATTCATACATTTTAGCAAATACTGTAATTTTGATCATTCAACTTCAAAGTTAAGTTTGTTTTTTGTTGTAGTTATCGTATTCGGCAAAAACTGCCAAAATATCTCTGAGTTCTCTCAAATGCCCCAAAGTTTACGAGAACCCTGATGCGCGCATCAAACAGACCATACACTTGCCTGGTATTTTAATATCAGTTTATAATATTTTTATTTTTGAAGACAGTTTTATATCGCCATTTCAATAACTCAGGCCCTAAATTGTCCACATAAATAAAATGAAACGTGAAGTATTTCAAGGGGAGCACGTCACTGAAACTACACGAACCCATTGAGATGTTTGACGTTACGATTTCCGCGAGCAATAACCGTTCGGACCAAAATAGATGGATCGACAGACTGACCGGTCAGCTGGAAGCACGTCTTGAAAGTAAACGTATAACCAAATGTAATTTTAAACGAATAATACTCTCAACAAGCCATGAAGTTTTCAAAAATGTCTTCAAGAAGCCCGATTGTCATTGTTCGGTGTTCGCAGAATTCTTTGCTGTTAGTCTTGGCTTACAAAAGTCACAGTTATGGACGTGTGGGTAGAATTGTTACGTTACCACTTTACTTTTCTGCTTTAATGGGTATGCTTACCAATATAACACCACTCAGCTTGAACGTAAGCAGTCAGTGTTAGCCAGGAACCATAAACACTATTCCAATTTATATCGTAACAAATTGCTGACTTGATGAGTGACCATAAACCTAACCACTGACAAATTAG
The DNA here is from genome assembly GCA_963082885.1 of Parascotia fuliginaria. NCBI lineage: Eukaryota > Metazoa > Arthropoda > Insecta > Lepidoptera > Erebidae > Parascotia > Parascotia fuliginaria. The sequence continues at coordinate 3,922,006 of OY720196.1, read as the reverse complement.
AACACAACAATCTGGGATTGAAGATTTATTTATTGCTACACACATAATCATTAAAGGCCATATCCAGTACAATATTTTAGGTCGAGAAAAATTTACATACATTACATGGCGATTGAAAAGAGTGGCCTAAGTTTCTTACCAGTTCTTCTCACGGCGCTCCTCACCATCGAACTGGCTGTAGGTTAATTGGCTGATTTCATAATAATTTTGACGTTCATAAGCTTCGTATTTCATGATCCAAATGAAATGAATGCTTTGAATTTCAGTTACATTCCAGATAGTCTAGTACCTATCACCTTCTTAAAATCTACCAACAAACAATTTTTTGATTGAAATTAAGATCATAATATCAGCCCGTTAGTATCCCACTGCAGGGAAACTCCTCTTCTCTTAAAGAGAAGGCATGAGCATTGATCACCACGCTTGTACATTCCACTGACTGCTTACCATCAGGCAGAGTGGAGTCACTTTGATAGGCTAATATAAAAAAAATATAAAAAAGGCATCAAGCCATTTTATGTAATTGGCGATTTTAGCCTTTCTATTTTAAATTAAGATTGAAAGGTTAAAATTAACCTTCGATGATAAGACCAGACGTTTTCTAAACTTTGTTTTATTTAGATAGGAAATGAGTCAAGGACGGCCAAGAAATATGTGTAAGAAAATATTGTAGCCCGTAATGTGGACTTATAAATAAACGCAGTCTCGTTTGGATCGTCGCGTGCGCAGGCGTGTTTGTGACTTGTGTGTGACAAAGTGATGAAGGTATAATGTTCATCTAGTTTTTCGCTAATATTAATAATCGATCTGTAATCTACAGATTAGTGTGTATTGTTAAAGGTTTTGATTTTACGTTGTTAAAATTATTATTAAAGGTTTAGTTTGAGTAGTTATTTGGTTAGCATGTGAAGTTTAATGTTTTTGTTGATTTAATAATTATATCGTTTAAGATATATTATTTGTTTATTTTTTTAAATATTAAGTTGTGTTTGTTCATAGTTAGGTAAGTTTAGTTCCGATATTATAGACAGGTAATAGAATCGTTACAAGTAGATTAATCTCTAAATAACTAAAGCAAAGTCAATGTTTTCTTCTGTCTGTTTCGCCGCTAACTTTTAAACCACGCAACGAATTTCGATACAGTATTCACTATTCAAAGGTTTAAAGTTTCAAGGCTCATTATGTTACAATGGAAAAAGTGACATAATATAATGTTTTGTGTGCGTGCACGCACGCACGCACGCACGCACGCACGCACGCACGCACGCACGCACGCACGCACGCACGCACGCACGCACGCACGCACGCACGCACACACACACACACACACACACACACACACACACACACAGGTTTTTATTAGTCTAGCTTAGAAATCAGGGACTTCTTACGAATTATGTAGATAAAAATGGAAAAATATCCTTTGGACAAAAATAATATTATACAAATTTGTGCCTATGTTCAGAAATATAATGTGTATTTATTGTTTCTATATATTCTGTTGTTAAAATATCTGTCCCATCGCAAGTAATTCGTGTCGCAGATGAGTCCCGTCGAAGTTAAGGTTTATCGTAGTTCAGTCTCTATAATAGTGTCTGTCGAACTTCAGCCGTACTTACACTGATACAAAAGTGTCATTGATAAGATCTATTAAAATTAACTTTGACCTGTAAATTTAGCTTAGTTACCCTTGACCTATAGTCAAAGTGGGTATGATATTTAGAGAGACTGTTACTATTAGTGACCGCTTTTCTTAATCGGCTCATTTGTTATTGAGTGTTTAATAAGTACTTACTAAGTATATTCTAATTGAAATTATAACTATGAAATTTTTTAACAATAAGCTATGAAAGAGTCGCCTGGATTTTGTCCATTTCTTCTCCACCTCGTCAGTGAACTGGCTGTAGGTTAATTAGCTGCCATTTTGTATTGTTATTTTGACGTTCATAATTATTATCACTCATGTAATATAAACAAATAAACGTGTTCCATTTAAGAATTCGCATTGTTAGCAGTTTACTTTTTCTTTATTTATTCAGTAATAATATACATAATATCCATTGGTAAATATGTATAAAGCTTACCTACATATAATTATATAGTTTATTAATAACAAAATAATAAAATATTATTGTTAAGTAATTTATATCACCAATAAACCTTATAAATGTTGATAATAAATTATAAGATTTTATTATCTGATTTTATAAGCTGTGTGAACTGCAGACCGTTGATGTTGTTGAAGTCGAGCATCTTGAACATGTCCTTGGTGTCAGGGTCAACTTCAATGATGTCGTACTCCAGGGCAGAAACCTCAGGCGCATAGTTGTCACGCCTCTCACGCTCCTCTTCAAATCATACCTACATTCTGGAATTTTCCATCATTATTATCAGCCTACGGTAGTCCTCATTGGTAATATGTAGACCTCCTCCATTCATGGGTGTGTTCAATTTTATATAGTGACTAGCGACCCTCGCTTTGCATCAGTATAAAAAGTTGCGGTTTTGTGATTTTCTTCAATAATATCGTTGCTATTTGGCTCCTATAGGTTATGGGTTAATATTATATACTTCGCATGTTTCTATTTTAATGGATTTTGCACATAATGGTGTTGTATACATCTATAGCAAACAAGCAGTTACCTGCATTTTTAAATTAGCTTGCCATAGTGACTGTACTGCCTGATGGTAAGCAGGTAGTGAGATATAATTATAGTGGTGGCCACCATGCACAAAGCCATCTGCTGCCATGGTGACCTCCACTATGGCGGCTTTATGAGATGCTTTTTTCACGCCCCGTTTAGAAGGCAAAGTTAAAGTGCCACCATACCATCAGTTTACGGTGTCCCCATTCATTATCAACCATCATCATATCAGCCGAAAGACGACCACTGCTGGACATAGACCACCCCCAAATTTTCGCCACCTCAGCCATCCGTCGGTTCCCGCAACCCATAATGTTGTCGGTTCAGCTTGTGAGGGTACTGCAGAGTAGAATAATTTTTGTAGGCTAATATGAAACTGCGGTCGAATAATACAAAGACTTTTATTATTTTTTTAATGTTCGCCGAATCGTTAGTTCTTATTGTTCCTTTAACATGTTTTACGATTATGTGATGAGTGACTGACGTTGGTTCAAAGAAAATTTTCGTGAGACAGATGCGCCGGAACCACAAACTGGTAACTACCACTAATACAGATTATAAATATCATACCGTACATCATAATGGTATGCAAGGTTACTATAACAAATATTTTATTGATATTGCCGACATTTTTTAAACAGTCATCCCGCAATATTTTTCTGGGACACTGGGCTCGTTCAGTAAGTCCAGTGTCGCGGGGACCTTTACAAACATTAAGTCTTTATAAAACAATAAATTAAAAATATTACATTTTTTAACCTAGTCTAATAAACGAGAGTAGGTACCTACTTTTTATCAGTTTTATTTTATTTTTGTATAAGAGCCCGCGACACAGGGCTTCAATGGGGAGTCTTTTTAAAATAATGATGAATTTGATTAACACTCGCATTTTCAAAACTACACATGAGGGTTATTTAGCCAGTGTGCCGAAATACGACAGCATAAAATTTATGTCTACCAAATTTTCTAGGACAATCAAAGTTGTTTAAAAATAAATGTCCGTCAAATGTACCAAAACAGTTTTAGTCTAAACGGTTTTTTTATTACCTACTCATAAACGAACACCCAAGTGATTATCATAGCCTGCGGAAGCGTAAGACGGTTTTCCTATCGAGAAATTCATAGTATTAGCCCGTGGTCTGGATTTTTGCCGGGAAAATTGCTACAGACTGACCCATTAGGTACATGGGACCTATATAGGAACTGAAATGGCAAAACATTGGTTGTTATATCTACCCCTTTGAGGAAAAGTTTGGCTTTTGGAATGGTGCCCGCCACTTCTGGATTCCACTGACTGCTTACCATCAGGCAGAGTGGAGTCACTTTGATAGGCTAACATAAAAAAAAAATTAACATTTTATGTAATGTGATAAAAAGCCCGCTCACAGTAATAATGACATAAGACCCAAAATCTATATCATCGTCTGGCGTTAATATTGGTTATGACTTCCGTAGCCTTATGTCTGCACACCTTCTTTGGAAAATTTATTATATTGAAATGCACAATGTCTGTTTGTAACATCCTGGTCAAGTAATAATCAATGCGACCACACAACGTTTACTCACGACCACAATACGAATAGATACTAGTAGGTACCTGTAAATGTAAGTCACACTTAGGAAGTGTTTTCCTTAATTTTAGTAGTAAAATTTGAATTTGGACTTCAATCTAGTATGTATCAATAATGGGTGTGTAATTACTAATGTAATAAGAGTATGAAACGCTGGTTCTGTTATAAAACCGTTGGTCACGAAATAGAAATTTAATAATTTAATTGTAGAGCAACTAATTTCGAATAGTAGCTTAAGAAAATTTGTACGTAAAAGCAATTTCTGTTTAGTATACCTACATGAAAGATTTAGGTAATTAAAATGTAACAAGATTTGCTTACTTAGACGTGCCGAATAAGAGAAACATCAAGAACAAATACCAATTTCTCGTTAATTTTAAACTACTGCCAAAAATGTGTTCACGAACTATAAATACTTGTTTTATGTTCCAGAGCGCTGCCGAATCACCATGCACGTGCGATGAATGCCAACAAGACGTGACAAGAAAGATCCCAAACAGTAAGAAACCGGCGCAAATGACGCAAAGCTCGAACAATGTGCAGCCAAATATAGCGGACAATGGCCACGAGCGAGTGGTTGACGTACTGGTGCACGACGCGCCGCCCGAGGTACCAAGGTTCTTCCAATCTGTTACCTCTCCCCCCTACCACATCGCAGGGCCCCCGCCGCCGGGCTTCGTCATCGCGCCCTACCAGCCTCCACGCTTCCACACCGGAGGCAATGTCGAGGATCTTCTAGGAGATGTCCAGTCAACACCGACCATCCAAACTACATACATACAACAGAACTCGGTATTCATGTGCAACACGCAACGCATCACTCAGAAACAGTGCTGCTGCCAGAAAAAAGAACCGTTAGTTTATATGCAGAACGCCGAAGAACAGCAGCCTCCAAAATCTTACGTCACTGAGAAGAACATCGAGTTGACTTATGATTATCCGAGAGGCACACCCATTCCAAGCAGTCAAAAGTCCAGTGATGACGTACAAACGACGACGACAGAGGTCGCAAGTACTGTAGTTTTCGTTGAAAGAAGAATACCGGTAAAACCAAAGAGGTTCGACTTTTTCTCGAGATCTCGCTCAGCTCCAGTTGGGGAAAATGAAGAGCCGATTTACGCAACAGTCAACAAACTACCAAAGAGGTTAAGAAGAATGGAACTCGCTAATTTGGAAAAAGAAGTAGAGTACAAAGGTGGCGAACCAGATTCTTCTACTCGAACAGAACTAACTTTGAAAACTGACTCGGAATCACAATTGCCGCCACCAGACGATGACACTAGTAGATCAGACAGAGAAAAGTCTACAGTTCCTCAAAGACCAGACTCACCAAAGGCTAAAAAGCGTAAAAGATTCTCTTTAACTTTCAAAAAAAGAGAAAGAAAAAGAAGAGAAAAAAAGAAAGATTTAAAAAATGGAACTGCAAAGAATGGAGGAGCTGTGCAGGTGGAGAGTGATAACGAGAGGCTGATAGAGGTCGAGGTACAGGACCCGGGAAAACACAAACATTGTACTAGACACAGGCCACGGAATACCATGTCGTCTTCGAGTTCAGGTCCGCGGTACAAGCGGGACAGCTATCAGGTAAAGAACAAATAGTTTAAGAAACGCAGAAGATTTATTACACATTGGTTTTGATATCCAGACAAAAACTCAATACGATGGTAGAACAAAAAATTTTGTACACCTTGTAATTAATTGCTCTTATTAAGGCAGACTAACTATAATGTATATAACTTACTAACTCCTTATTTATGACTTAGAATTCTGAAGATTCTGCCAACATATATTTTTGAATACCTTTTCATATTATAATTAAGTTAGTTTTTCAAATCGTCCTATTTATTACAAAAATCTAGACCTGACAGTGTGTGTGTGTGTGTGTGTGTGTGTTCTTTACTTTCTCAATTCAAGTTTCTAATAAATAATGTAGTTTAAACAACTCTAGATGTCAGTTCCTCACAATCGTCAAGTTTTCTTTGTCTGTAACTGAGTTTTTTTCGTAAGACTTGATAACAAATGAAATAGCATAACATAACTTATGGATTCTACTATGCTGTCGAGTATATTTGAAAATAAGTATCCAAAAACGTTTTCTTCTGAGATTGGAACTTAAGATGTTCTTGGTCGCCGTATATTAAGTCATTGTCAATTATGTGAAAGCAATTAGTGCACACTACTGACGGACTTATCTAAATGACTTTTAAAATAAGTGTTTACTAAACTAGGGTTAAAGCTCTCTGATGATAACAACTAGATAATATCTAATGTGGCTCATATGAGTTGTCCTACTAAACTAAAATATATACTGATTACGCTCAACGTCAGCTTTCAATGCTTAAGCCTTATAGTATGCTACCTAAAGGCACCCTGGACTGCCGAAGGTAGTAGTTAATGCGATAGTCGATAAAATTCAATACTTTACGATGTACAAAAAATATCATTTTCTCAGAATATCTACCAACAACAAATCACATTATGTATATTATTTAAAACCCAACATGACATGTCCCTTCTATACCAATATACATCATCAAATCAATCCCTATATCTCTCAATTTCTTTCACCAACCAGGATCTTTTTGCAGGAGATGACGACATCCCACTCTGAGCATGAAAGGACCAACAGCATGTGTTCCTCTGTGAACTCCTTGGGGTCAGCCTGCACTCATAAGTCCAGGAAGTTGTCGGAAGCTCCCGCCAGTGATGCTTCCATACCGTGGTGCGGCTGTTGGGGCGCAGGCTGCGTTTAACTTCAACAAGAAGATGAATAGAATAGAATATTCTTAATTGCACACCATATTTAACAGGACAGCACAAGTGCACAACATTAGGTAGAACAGTTACAATGGGCGGTCTTATCGCTAAAAGAGATATCTTCCTTGAAGTATCCTGCTGTAATGAAAAGAACAGTGAAAGTGTTGGATTCATATCTCTAGGTCTCTATATTTTCTTCTTTATGTATATTTTGAAAAATAATCTGTTCCTGTCAGTCCGCCTTTTTCCTATTTTTGCGGGTTTCATGCGAAAATGCAAATTTGTAATTCATTTAGTTTGCGAAGGTTGAAACGCATATATATATATGTATGTATAACGTTCTTGGAAACTGCTCATAAATTCATACTAATGTGTATTAGTGCAAATTTTATAACCCTATTTTAATGAAATCCGCGCGAAGAAGGTATGTAACCAAAATGTTGTTAAAACACGTTTTCATGAAATTTTATAGACTTCCGTGACTATTGGGAAGAAATACTAATTTATTTATGTAATTTTACAAATCTGTAACCATGATTGTACTCAATAATTATCATTTTGACTAGACGCTTAGGTCTGGCGCACATCTGGCATAGAACAGTTTTACTGCCAATAAAATATTATTTTATGGAAAGAAACGAAATTAATAGACTGCATGATTTTGTCATGTTATATATTGAGTGAGAGATACTCGATAGAAGGTGATTTATTACGGCCGACAACAATCCGCATACAATTTTTTTTCCATTGGATACCACAAATACCCAACCATTGGATAGATAAAGATGGATAGAGAAAATTTACGTATAAAGCTATTTGATCATAAAAATAATTTGTAGGCTTACTGTACATTTCCCTTTGTTTTATCCATGAAGCTGATTCTTGTTGTACGCCGCTAACACTAACGGGAATATAATTATGAAGCTATTCAATATAAACGTGAAACGTTTCGGCAGAAGTACACCAACCCTTGCGTCATATACCTATAATTAAAATAATTGTACAGTAGGAGTTAGATACATAGGTCCCTAACTATTCTATGATGATGCACATGATGTATATAAATATGAATAATCTGTGATTAACTAGCTGCGTTGTGTACGATACAAAACATGATTGTCTGTTGAATGATATAATAAACAATTATGCAAAATGTGAACTTGTTATTTTTTCTTGTGCAATACTATGAACACTATAAAGAAAAACATCTTATTTAATCCTTTTCTGTCCAAGCGATTATTACAACTTCTCCCAATTTGCAAGCCAGAGTAACACTATCTAAGAACTAGCAAAATAGTTATAGTATTACTTAATGAATCTTAGTACTTAATGACACCTCATAATATGTTAAAATCTATTTGCTATTTAGGATGTACCTATAGCATGCCAAAGAAATATACATACATAAAGCTTGAAATACATTACCCTCCTTGACTCGGCAGTCAGACAAAAACTTATCTCACTTCATGTAATTTTTTGTATCTCGCCTAAATAAAATCGCCAAGTTAGAAAATATTTTTCGCCTAAAAAGTATTGACTAGTCCTAATTTTATTTGGTCAACAATTTTGATGAAATAAAATCACATTAAATATATTTATATAAAGGCTCTAAAATATTGTTATATATTTTCTGTATACACTTTCAGGTTTTCATCCTTTATTACGTACTTTCGTACGTAAAAATATATACGATCGAATTGTTAAACCTCCTTCTTTTTTTGAAGTCGGCGTTTTGTCCAAATTTAATCGATAATAATAAATATAGTTGTATTAGTAGCTCAATCCGTTGGAATGGAGGACAAATTTTAATGAAATTATTATTAAAATCAAATAATTTAAAGTATTTCAAATGTTATCGGTAACTGTTGAGCGGCCATTTTAGAACTAAACCGTCAGTCTTTCAGTTTTTCTTAAATCGTTGAACGATCAACATTATCTTTGTAACGTGTGTGAATTCTAAACTATTTTATGTATAGCTGAATTATACTAAATCGGTACAACGGTGTAGTTTCCTGTGTTGCCCTAGCTTCTAAACTGTCTAAATTTTGAAAAAGTTATATGCTATTGTCTTTTCTATTACAGTTATGTCATATATTGTGTAAACAGTGCTAAAGTGTAGTAGCACCATAAAATAAATAAGTAGATCACGTACAATGTTGACAACACTATACAGATAAAGAGAGAATAAAGACAAATGTGGGTAGTCACATTTTTTTCACAACTTTCAATTCTTCTGATAAGACGCAATTTAGTATCTATTCTATATTCTACACTTACATGTAGTGGTATCTGCATTTACAAATTTCAAACAGAATTATATTGAAACAATTGTGATGAAATTAAAAAAGTGAAAGTGTTTTTTGAAGGATGCGGAAGATTAGGCTGGTTCAGTGTACCTACCGCCTGCCACACAAATCTTCGAGAGGCTTTACAGCGTCGGGTAAAGTGCTATTAGTAGTATTATTAGTATTAGATTTTTGTCGACAAATTTACAGTATACGGTATAACCAAGGCATTGTCCACCGTGTCGCTTCTGACCCACCGCACTACCAACCCACACTACTAGTGTCGTAGGGAAAACTTTTTCCCTTCTGCACTACTATTCAGTAGTCTTACATCCTCAATCCCATAGACACTACTACAACCTATAACTAAATAAAAAAATGCCAAATTTGAATAGTTTTTAAAAATTAAAGTTTTATATATGTACCTACCTACCTCATGTGAATTTGCATTTGAAAAACAAAAAGTTTGGGTCACACGAAAAGTAAGGCAGAAAGAAAGATAATATTCTTAACTGCGGCACTCTCTTTATCCCAGCAGAAAGAGCTGCCGACGATTGGTCTAACATTAAAGCAGGTGTTTGGCAAACGCCATCGCACAAATAATATTTTGGAGGAGTGGCATCTAAAATTAAACAGATCAGTGAACAAAAATACAGTCACATTTTTGCGATTGCTGAAAGTCTTATATGAATTTCAAACACTTTACAATATTAAAGCCAAAAATGAAGGTACGTTACGCATTTTTAACGACGCGGCGACGATGTCATTACACGTGTACAAATGCAACTAATTCATGGGGAGATACGCACTCGACAAGTTTTGACGTAATGATTAAGGATGTTTTTTATTTCATGCTCAATAAAATAAATATACCTAATTTAATTTTTCTTTCTCTTTTACGCATAAAGCCCTTCTAAGTAGGTATTATTTTATTTTCAGTAAATTATGTCAAAATGCAAATTCGCATAGAGGTTGCATAAAAAACTTGATTTTTTACAAACCGATGCAAATTTGGCAATTTTTTTAATTTGTTATAGTAGTGTCGATGAGAACGAAGATGTAAGAATGTAGGTATGTGATGTAACAAATTACTTTACTTACTTTACAAATACCCACGACACTACGCAGAAAGGATAAAATATTCCCAACGACACTAGTACTGTGGGTTGCATGGTAGTGCGGTGGGTCAACTGGATCAGAAGCGCACCGTGTAGGATTAGGGGATGAGGGAGCAAAATAGACTCCATTGGATAATTCGGGGATCAAAAGATTTTAGATCGTATGCCCTACACATATTTTAGCTAAATCGTTTAAAAACAACTAATTAGACAAGTTAGGTAATTTTATGCTTTGAAAATGCGGTAATGTATCTAAATTGTGTATGTGCCTCTGTAGCACAAAGACACAGTTTTTGTTGATATACCTACGTTAGGTGTACTCTAATGACTAATCAAACATAAATAGTGATTTGAAAAAATAAAGATAATTAATTTCTGTAGATACATATTTTATTAGGTATGGCATATTTAAACAGATTACCATAAAACCACTTCACCACAGAAATAGTAGGTAAGCTACATATTACAAAACATTATTGAAAAATATGCAAAGGACTCGGACTAAACACATCTGCGAACGGATTCCAACCCCAGTTACACTGACACACTTCGATACTTAGATAGTTCCTGTTTAAAGCCTGTGCCGTTGTCCTTAGAGGTGCCATCAGCATCGTCAGACCTTCCTCAGACAAGTCCGCCTCTATAAACAAACTGTACAAATTCACACAATTCTCTATAAAAAGTTTAATATTTGTTTCATTAATAGCTTCATCATTGTATTGTCTCTCATGTTCGCAAATGTGGACATTTTCCAAACTAGGACAACGGCTCAATAGAGCGAATATAACTTCAAAATTTACATCTTCTGAACTCAGCATGAAATTCTCCAACTTCGCCAAATGTATAGACATTAATAGAGACTGCGTATAACTTTGGATCGTTACCGTGCTTTCCATGTACACGTCTAAAGTGGTCAACTTGGGGCACTGTTCAAAAAGGATAGTAAAAAATATATCCCTAATGGGTATATCATTCATTCTCAAAAACGTTAAATGTTGCAAAGCCTTCGGTGACTTAGACAATGATTTTAGTGGACGCCAACATTTGCGCACAACGCCATCATGTCTACAAAAATCTGACAAAGTAATTTTATCAGGTAAATCAATGAGCTCTTTGAAATTCTCGCATTTGTCAATACAGTACCATGTATTAGGTGAATCTATAATCTTCATAATTTGATCTTTGTGCATGCAAAAGTAAGTAGGAAAATAATCAGTCAATTCAAATAATAAGTTTTTGTAAAAGCATTCGTCAAAACTAGTCGTTTTCTTGTTCCAAGCTCTAAAAACAATGTTTCCATCTAACATGAAATTTAGAGGTAAATACGAGGATACCTCAATTTTCAAATCACTGCAGCTGATTGTAAATAATCTCGCTAACAAAGGTGATACGTATATTTCTATTTTCTCCAAGGACATCATAAATATATACTCGAGGTGCTTAAAATTCAATTTGGCGATTCCATTCAACTCTTTAGACAACCTGTGGGTGACAGCACAGTCTCTAGCTACTACAGTCAACTTACTGAAATTAATTGCAATTGGACTGTCGTTTTCGTTATCATCGTTGCCGAGATTCAAAACATCTTTATGATTGTCTGATATTGTTAATTTTAAATCTGGCACAAAATTAACGTCTTCCAAAAACTTGAGTGGTGATGCAGACAAACACAGTTCCATGATAACGAAATGTATAAACTCAAACTGTCTCTCTTTGAACACCTTTTTGGATTCATCATTAATTCTTTCAAATTTATAATTACTAACACTTTTGCTAAAGTTAATTCCGATATTTTTTAAGCTTTGTGGACATATTGCTGATATATCTGATAAATAAATGTTCGTAAAAGTTACATCTAAGGATTTAAGATTCACAAAATGTTTTATGTGAGGACTAAGAGCGTCTATTGTTAAGTCCTGTATACCACTCAGATTTAGTTCAACAATGTTTTCTCCAAACTCTATAAAGAATTTTTCTTCTAAACTTTTCACGGTGGCCAAAGTACTTCGAGACAATACCGCTTTTATTGGGTGACTCCACGAGGTAAAATAGTTCCTGAATTCATCACAAGTATTGTAGACATTGATTTGAGCTTTTGTGTCCAGATAATCAAAGATTTTAGAACCAATTTCAACGGGCAAACTTAAAAAATCCATGTGAAAATTTATAAAACAATAATCAAGTATATTTTGTAAATTTAAAAATGTCACTAAAAAAAATTGTTTGACATTGTCATTATTTTTTTTATCCAAAAAACTATCAATAAAAGCTAAGGTTGAATGAAATCAAAAATCTAAGGACCGTTCCACACCGCACAACCGGGCGGCGACAGCGGCGCGGCGAGCACTTGCAGTGTGAAATAATTTTAAACTTTATCTACTTGAATAAAAGACCAAAATCGCTTGTAGTAAAGCTCAAAAATAAAGGCATTGGGCATTGGTTAGGTTATACCACCGCTAACTTGTACCTATACTTCGTTAGTGGGTAGGGTCGTCTAGATCCTTGCAGACCACGGAATGAGCCGAATCTAATGCTTTTCGTCCGGTGGGTGACGAAGAGTCAATTTACTCTATCGGTCTTGCTACTCCCTACACGGCCGTCAACATCTTGTTTAGTTTTTTAGCATGTTTCTGCGATCTTAGAGAACACATCCATGTCAATAGGTTACGGTTTACCACTTAAGATCAGGTGGAGTGTTTGTTGTTATCGTATAAATAATGTAGGCACTTATATTACATAAAATAAAAACACAAAATTCATTACATAGATGATTATTTATTATAAAATATGACACATTCCTTTGAGTCGTGTTTTACAGTAATTGAGACGCATAGCAAAATTCATACGCCGCGGTCACCGGCAGCGGCTGCGCACGCGCACGCATCACCATTGATATCACATTGATCACACTACCTATACCTAAGCTAAGCAGCTTAACCTTAACAAACCTGCCCTATCTGGACTGAGAAATAGGGAGGATAGTATATAAATAACCAATAGGACAGATTTTTGACATAATGTTTAACACAACCTATATAAATATGCTTACTTTGCGTCTAGATGGCGTTGTTGTAGTTGTTGTGATATTATTTATTTATTTATTTAATGTCAAAAATTTTAAATTTAGGATTTTCCTAGTGTTGAGACATTTCAACAATCTAAAATCAATTTTTAGATTTTTTTATGAACCAAAGGTGTTTAAACAAGCATTTACTGCCTCATTGTCAACCTTACCTAAAGTTTCCGCATCGTATTTAATGTCAATCGTCCTGTGTTATTTTTGATAAATAAATAAGTAATAATTATATTTAATTTTGTTATTCAGTCTGTCTCGTGTTTTGTTCCAAATAAACATTTTCTATTTAATTTTAACTCCCCAGACACTGACAGTTATTAACAGATTGTATGTGTAGTATTCAGAGTATTATGTAATCTGTAGTATTTCTAGAAGCCAGATAAACAAATACCATATCAATAAATAAAAAATGAATCAAAATAAAATATCTTTAAAATTAAAATTAAATAACGCATATAGGCGTATTACCCTAACACAAGCAATTCTTTTACACTCATCAGTCAGTCATATAAGACTAAACACAGGCGACGCCGGGGACCTCGGCCAAGCGTACATTGATTTCTACTGTAGAACATTCGAGAACCTACAGAAAAGAATTTCAAACGTAAAAGCGTTTCTACCAAAAATGACATTACAATTTTATAGGAATCTCCAAAATCACCGCACTTCTAAAATAAAATGGCACGTTTAAGAAATCCATAGAAAATGTGCTCCAAAATAATATAAAAATAAATGCTACAAATTAAAAAACACTGATAATAGTGATAATATTGTATGGAGTAACAAATGTAATGGTTTTAAAACTCTGATTAACAAATCTCAATAAATAAATTAAGCAAAATAAAAATATAAATGTACAATATTTACATCAAATATTCATATAGAAATTGCATTATGTTTTGTTTCGAAAAAAAACATTAGGGGAAATATTCAAGTTATAAACGACTAAAATCTAAAATAATGTTACACCGTCAGTGAGATCTATAAGAAAAGCGAAATATTCTAGAAAAATAACATTCAAACACAGGTAGGCTCTGACTTTTTCGATTCATAGTAAAATATAAAAAATTCCCTCACATCATTCCCCTAATGGACATGATATTGTCTCGCTCGCACACACGCTAGCGGACACGTGCGTACATGTGTGCGAGAAAGACGATGATATAATGACATTAAATTGTTAAAAACTTACATACATCTTAACTATGCTTAACGAAGACACCTAATATATTAAATATAGTTATATTATATACTTTACTCGCAATGCTTAATACAAATCCTAAAATGCTTTTGCAAAATAATGTATAATATAACTTAAAGTACACGTAACAGATTCCATATTAGTTTAGAAGACGAATGGTTATACAAATTCAGTAAAAATAAGGGAGAAGACTTGAAATACACCGTATTTGCGTTTAAATATTTAATTTGAATAATTAATCGTAATATCTATTTGTCAATAAATATATTGCAAAGTATAGCAGTCGTCGATCTAATAAATATTTAAACGCCAACACGTGTTTATGACATTCACATTTATAAAAATACAATTACGAATACAACAATGTACTTAAGCGAATTTATATTTAAAAATAGTAAACATTTTTAAAATAGCGTCATCAAATTAAATGATAATTGCAACTAGTGATGCACGTCATCCATTCTTACAACTAATGGCTTTAGATGAACATTTAAATTTATAAATGTGGAAAGTATTATCGCACCATCAGTGCAGGCAATTTTGACGTTTGTGGCTATCAACATAAGGAAGACATTTCCTAAGAGATTTTCGTCATTTGCCTCTTTCTTATTGGTGATACGAAATGTCAAAGGAAAAAATTCAGTTTTTAAGTGGAAAGAAAACTATTCTCCATAATATACATGCTTATGCATTTAAGTTATAAATTTCCTTTTAAAAAAATAAATAAATATACAAAATCGAGTTTTACTCGTTACTTCATTTCTAAATTAAATACGTTATCCAAATAATAAAAAAAATACAAAACACAGTGTCGATTAAGAAAATGAGATTTATGGAAGATGGAAAATTTTATTTTATACATCGTACAAATTTAAAGTACAGTACAGTCATTATGAAAAGTAGTTACAAGTATTTGAAAAGTTTAACATAATTGCACAAATCTAACACACTTTAATTACCAAAAATATAAAAATAAACGTCTAATCAAACGTATATTAATCTACATAAATCAAAGAAGAGAGGATGTTCTTACCTACATTAATAACACGTGCGTGACCCACACAATAACTTCACTTCAGTTAATAAGCACTCAATGGTGTCCAGGACCACCAACCCAAAAGCTAAAGCAAACTGAGAACAATAGCACTTTGAGATGCTTTTATATGCCCCGTTAATAAAAACAACACTCGAAAATGGTGTTATTTACATACATAAATAACTTCACGTCTGTCTCCCATTAATGGAGTAAACAGAAACTATAGACCGCCATTTGCTGCGGCCCAAAAATACCTGTTTTGGCATTCATACACTTTTCATACACTGTTTTTTTATTTTTTTGATAAATACAACAATACAGCAAGCTTGAAATAGTAATTAATAATAATTGAACTCAGAAACTCCTATTGAGGAGAAACTTACGTCCAACAGTGGTCTTTACGTTTTCGAATTATCGAGTTACTATTGACATTGACTGTACTTTACTTTCACAATGTCAATTAAATAATACACATATATTTACTACGTCAGTCTATCTAACACTTATATAAATAGGCCATTCGTTATATAGTAAATGATTATTTTCTATACTAATACTTGACTCAAACAAATATATTGTTTGCTGGTATAAAAATTAGTAGCTATCTATACTACTGCTGAAATGTTTGTTCTTAGCAAATAACGTCAGGTGCAAAGCTCTAATTAATATGTGCACACTTCTATTATGAACTCTAAAAACCTTATAATAGAGCTCAAAAGTAATTAATTAGTAATATACCTACTGCCGTACAAAGAGTTAATAAAATAATGATTGTTGATGATGAGATGATGTAAAGAATATTATTTTGATCTCAAATTTATTAGCTTCTGATTAGACTTTGGATGACATAGTCATAGAAATATTGTCAAAAAAAGATTGTCTAAGATATTTCTATAATTACTTTGTCATCAACAATTTTTCAAACTTTTTTTAAATTTTAGCACTGCAAAAAATATATTCTACTCTTGAGTGACAATAAATTTTCACATAGTATAAAAAATAACCATATTACGAGCCGCTAAATAAATTTAATATTAAGTAATATATTTATTTAAAATTACGTGCGCATTTTGAATTTATTGATAAAGGAACTAGCGGGTTTTCAGTCTCCGAAATAAAAAAAAGCTGCCTATAGACACAGAATAAACAAAAATTCAGCAATTTGATTAATATAAAATTTTATTCAGTCGATTAAAACAATTTTAATATATGGCAAGATAATTTTTTAAATCAAGAAGCGTTATGGTATAAAATCAAATCACGTTATGGTATAAAATAATAATACCAGGCTATTACGGTCCCATTGCAGGGCAAAGGCCTCTTCTCATACAGAGAAGACACCATGAGCATTGATCGTATGAAAATTTAAAAAATCTTAAACCTTTCAAACTATTATAAACCTGGTGGACAGGTTAATAGTTAACTGAGGTTTGTATAGAAAAGTAATAAAATTTATTTAATTTAATTCATAAATTATCCAAATTTTTTGACTGATGGAATTAAACAAATAAGCTGTTTTCGGCGGAATTCAGCTGTCATTATTCATTTTCACATCCAATTTAATGAATATTAAAAATAAAGCTAAATAATATCCTTTTTTAATTGATATTATAGAGAATTCAATAAAATAACACCCTCTCTGTTAACATAATAATATTCCCAAATTTTATATTTTATTAAAAAATAAACCTATGCTAAGTTTCAGCAAACAATTTTTTTTTGTTTCACATAATATTTTTAGCAGTTCTTTTTTTTTAAATTTTGTAGCTTATACAATGTTACAACGATTATATAAGAAGTTGCCGAAAAAATAACTTTTGAAACCTTTGTAAAATTTAGTCTCGAGAGACCTACAATGTCATAAATAAATTTAAAGAAACCGCATTCAACAATCACTTAAATACGATTGCCATATTTAAAAAATAAAATAAGCGCTCTCAAGCAATTAATCGACACTTACACACAATCGATTAATCCAATATTACATTTATTACTTATACTATTAATAATATATCCATTCATTATTAACAGTAATTCATTTTGTTTCTGAACGGAATGTGCTCATTACATGAAGTTGCCATTAATTGATTACAAATTTATACGTTTAAATATTATACCAGTATTACTTAATTTAAAAACTTTTGTTAAATACTTTTTGTGCATTCATCTTACATCTAAACGTTTGCGATATAATTTGGAATAACACCTAGTTAAAATACTGAGTCACTAGTCCATTGTTTTTTAAATAAAGATAAAAAAAAAATGCAAGCAATATTTCGCGATCACTAAGCCATATTGATATGAAGAACCGTATGTAAAAAAATGTTTCGATTCTTAAACAAAAGTACGGACAAATGTTTGCAGAAGTACATAATCGTGCTAGCTATGGCGCTAGCGATAGCTGTCGCACGTACACTCGGTACAAACTCAAGCTATGTATCGTATATATTAATGACGTCGCGGCCCACCGTCACACGTCATCCATCACGAATGCAACCTGCATTGTGGGCTCCTGGAATTAAACAAAATGGACCTTAATTAATAAACATTTGTATCTTTAGACTGAAGCATGATATTAAAATTGCCTACGCGAAGCAATGAAAGCCTTCAGCAGACAGGTTGGCGGCTAATACTAAGGAACCAATTATACAATACTAATTCTTCATTAGAAAATATATAATGTAGTACTTACACACTGTCCTCACACCATGACAAACGCTTCCTGCCCCCGGAACAGGAAGGGGTGTTGGTCGATCATGGTCTGGACGATGTCCTCGAGGTATGGCCGGGTCATCTCGAACCGGCCCATATCTGAGAACTGCACCGGGAGCAGGGTGGGCCACCAGCAGATGGCTAAGTTCTTGCTGTCCATTGAATTCAGTTTAGAATTGTCGGCCACCCTAAAACATTTGTAGTTGTTAATAATACGATTACCAATAGACCAAACCGCTTTGATGCTTGAGATGTTTTATGTTATACTGTTCTTTACTAATGTACTGTAGTAAAAACAGCAAAGTCAGCAGTTACCAACTGCGGTCTGTAGCTGCGCATCGCTGTCACGTGACAGTACGTACCTGGCGAAGTGCTCCAGCAGGTAGTCGAGCGTGGCGCTGGCGAGCGGGCTGAGCGCGGAGTTGAGCAGCGAGCGCAGCGCCAGCAGCCGCCAGCTGCGGTCTGTAGCTGCGCATCGCTGTCACGTGACAGTACGTACCTGGCGAAGTGCTCCAGCAGGTAGTCGAGCGTGGCGCTGGCGAGCGGGCTGAGCGCGGAGTTGAGCAGCGAGCGCAGCGCCAGCAGCCGCCAGCTGCGGTCTGTAGCTGCGCATCGCTGTCACGTGACAGTACGTACCTGGCGAAGTGCTCCAGCAGGTAGTCGAGCGTGGCGCTGGCGAGCGGGCTGAGCGCGGAGTTGAGCAGCGAGCGCAGCGCCAGCAGCCGCCAGCTGCGGTCTGTAGCTGCGCATCGCTGTCACGTGACAGTACGTACCTGGCGAAGTGCTCCAGCAGGTAGTCGAGCGTGGCGCTGGCGAGCGGGCTGAGCGCGGAGTTGAGCAGCGAGCGCAGCGCCAGCAGCCGCCAGCTGCGGTCTGTAGCTGCGCATCGCTGTCACGTGACAGTACGTACCTGGCGAAGTGCTCCAGCAGGTAGTCGAGCGTGGCGCTGGCGAGCGGGCTGAGCGCGGAGTTGAGCAGCGAGCGCAGCGCCAGCAGCCGCCAGCTGCGGTCCTTCAGCTCCACGCCACCCGCTATGCAGCCGCGCATCGCTGCAACAATACCAGTACCTCATATTACTCACGATTCTACGCTAAGACTAAGCCCAGATTGGGCATGCGCGTTCTTCGAGCGTGTGACCGACGCCCACGCCGCGACGTGAGCTTAGCGTGCGTCCGGCGCACACGCAGCACGCTGGTAACACGCGCACCCCAATGTGGAGTCAGCCTAAATGGTAGACTGACAAGACAGTAGTAAACCTACATAATATCTCTAAGAGACTTTATATCGGCTAATAGTTTAGTTACTTGCTTAATCAGTATGAAGCTGTATGGAAGTGCGCACATTATAATGATTCGGTTTCTATAAATCTTCATACTGATTAACGGCCGCTTCCTATACACAATCTCAAATTGAAGGATTTTTTGAATCCGGATTTTATGCAATCCATCGTTCGTCACAAAATCGCTATTCCTATATGTCAATCTTCTTCAGAAACCGCCTCCAAAAGAGAGATTTGTCATAAAACGTAAGATCCTCCTAACGTTTCGGTCTACGTAAGTCCAGCAAAAATAAATTATTTTATTGATTATTAAAGAGGTGATTACTGTACTAATCAAATTTATTTTTTATTTGTACACACTACTTTTCACAGAAATTAAGAATTCAAATACGAGTTTCCTTTAGTTTACCGTCCTATATTAAAATTACCGAGGGAGTAAAATAATTAAATATATTGTAGCGTAATTTGAAACATTAAAATTGACAATATTTTATTGTCAATGTCAATTTTAGATATTTAAAAATTTCTTATTTCTGTTCCGACAGATTTGAAAATACTGTTCATAGATCCTAACGAAAACACACAGCCTTAATAGAAAAAAACGTCATAATGTTTGATTAAAACACAAACTAATGACAAGAGGGTGCGATAACACTGATGTGAAATCACAGTGCTCGAAATCCAGTGGAGTAGAGATTTCGAGCACTGTGATTGGCCAATTCACGGTCCACTCCTCTCCACTCCGCCCAGTTCCGCGTCAGTGGAAACGCACCCTTAGCCTTCGCGCAAACGGGCCATGATCATAGCTACCAGTGGATGTCGCGTGTCACGTTTTTGTTACCGCACAAACAAAGCTGTTCGGTGGCCGTCACTACAGCTCTGTGAACGATACAATTTGCTACATTCTCCTGCAATCAGTATTTTTGTAGCGTCGCCACCGGAGTCGTGTCACGGCTCTTCAGTCTCGTATGGTTGACACTAAGTTCCGAGTGGCCGCTCCTCGCTACACGTGTGCGGTGACGAGTTTATCATGGAGATTTATTTTTAGAATAAAGTTGATTTTTGATTTAGCGCTAATGAAACGCTTTTTGTTTTGTAAGACTAGTTTAGACCTGATTTTACAGTAAATTTAGACAAGGAAACTATGTGGGTTCACACCGAAAACTATGCACAGACGTGAGAGCGAGCCGGAGAGCGAATGGGCGAGCGAGCGAGCCGAGCCAGCATCGTTTAACCTTTTTTCATACTTTGATTCACACCGCGAACTGCAGGGCTAAACTATGCTAACGAGTTAAAAGATTGAATCGCTGGTATCGTCGAACATAGGTTTGACATTAATGATAAGTTCAACTCTGGTACCCAACGGTAACATTTAACTTGTGTTTTGGTTACCAGGGTTTTCCTATAGGCAAAGATGCATCGCTGTAGACTATAAAATAAAGTTATTAACTTAATTATTTTTACTACCTGGTTCGACGTACCGTCTAACAGCTTTTTGCCGTTCTTAGTGTTTTTTTTTAAAACATGATTTAAAAAAAGTAAGCTAATTGTACCAGCCATTCTCGAGTTTAAGCGAGACAGCAATTTATTTATACATTTTGTTTATTAAAAGAGCGGCATAGTTGAGTGTTTGTAAGGATTATAAGATTAGGGAAGTAAACAATATTATTAATACTAACTTGCAATGTCCTCTAGCTGTGCCATACTGGACTCATCAAGTAGCGGCGGCAATCTCTTCGAAAAGAAATCTTTCAGCGCAGTAGCTACCGCGTTCACTGGAATGTCTAGCGAGTCAAGGTCCACCTTCGGATCTGTAAATAAGTACCCACGTCAAATCATCTGCAGATATCTTACATATAATCACTCTTTTGTAAAGGGAGGCGTGCAAAATCCAAAATTTGCCAAATATTGAGTTTAGTTTGGCCACATGCAACTAGGAACAAAATGTTGCCATTTACCAGGACACAACTTCAAATTAATACTGAGAATGTTTTGAGTGTGATAACTATAGTATTTTCGCTGTATGATGATACGCGTGACAGTTCTCATTTTACGTGTCACGCATACTACTTTCAAAAATAAATTGACAAAAAAAACAATCATTTGAAAAACTGTCTATTAACAAAATAATTAATTATTGTCTATTAATTATTAGTATGTCTCTCTCTATTTTTATAATTATTATTAACTGTAAATAAATTATGTAAATGAAATAAATTAAAATCCTTAAAATGTCAGATGCGTGAAACGGAATCTCTGTCAGTAGAGATTAACACCATTGAATCGTCATGGACTCGATGAATAGGAGCGGCCATCTTGTGATCGAGTATGTCAGTACGAGTGCATCTGCCTTGTATGCGATTTGTTTTTGTCTGTTTTATTGTGTTTTTATTGTTTTTGTTTGGACAACAAAAAATGCCGAAAACAACAAAAAAGATAGTTTTAAACTCTCAAAGTCGTGAGTTAGTGCTCCGTTTGAGGACGTTCTTTGAACGAGAGCGTGAAAACGGGGGCCCGGTAATACCGATCGACAATGTTGTGGACAGAGTTGCGGCAGCTCTAGACATCGGCAAGGCAACAGTTTCTCGAATAACTAAAGAAAAATTCGGAGAAACTGGTTTTGAAGACAAGAAGCTGTCCACTCCGAAGAAACGTAAGCGTAAAGCTTCAATAACTGACAAAGATAGTTTCGATGTAGTGGCAATCCGAAATCATATTTATGGGTATTATGAGAGAAATGAGTTTACTACATTGATAAAATTAATCAAATCATTAAAAGAGGCTGAGCTGTTTACTGGAGGTGTTACATCGATATGGCATGTGTTGCACAAAGTGGGATTTAGCTGGAAAAAAGTTAATAAAAGGAAAACAATAATGGAGAGGGGAGACATTGCGCTTGCACGAGTTACATTTTTAGAGACCGCAAAACAAATCCAAAATTGGGACAATGTCATATTCCTCGATGAGACTTGGCTGAATGCTAATCGCACTGTAAGTAAAATGTGGACAAACGATACCGCTCATTCCTCTACCAAAGTACCAGAAGGAAAAGGCGAGAGGCTTATCATATGTCACGCAGGGAACGCAAAAGGGTTTATACCTCATGCCCTTCTTGCCTTTAAATCAAAGAAAACGGGAGACTATCATGAGGAGCTGAATGGCGATAAATTTGAAGAATGGTTTGAAAATATATTAAATAATTTAACGGAACCGAGTATTATAATAATGGACAACGCGAACTACCATTCCCGGCAGCTCAACAAACCACCTACTTCGCAAAATAACAAAGCTGTGCTCGTAGAATGGTTGAAAAAAAATAACATGGATTCCGACATGACAATGTTAAAAGAAAAATTTGTACATTTGATTAAATTACACAAGCCTCCAATGCTCATCTACAAACTAGATGAGATGGCCAAGGAACGTGGGCATCAAGTTTTTAGATTGCCGCCATATCATTGTCAATACAATGCCATACAGTCCAAATCCATTTTCGGACAATGTAAACAAACAGTCTTTTCAATATTTTTCTATCAAAAACTCCATAACCGATGACACATGAATTTATACATATTCTGTTCACTATATACTTCATTATGTAACTATTTTTACTAATGGTTAATAATCAAATCTAGATTATTTAATAAAATTACGAATTACTTTTTGCGGTCGAATAAAGACGTCAAATTGATTGACAGTTTTATTTTTTTTGTACTCTCTATTGTCGTTGAAAACCAATGTTGTATTTTATTAGAAGAAATAAGTTTAACGAATACCTACATAATCATAGGTACATAATATTTGTAATTCATCATTTATTTTGGGTTTGCCCTAGCAGGTCTGTTCATTTGTTTTATTGTAATATAGTACCTATAATAAAATCGTAACATACATACAAATTCCATTTAGTCCATATTTCACAAATTTTCATTAGATATATATATATATTCAAAAGTATCTCAATCGTTGCATTTAGAGGTCAATGCTTACTTAGTTTAAATTACATTTATTTATTAGATTACGTACATTGTTTGTCTTATTATCTTAATGTTTATAAATCAACGATTACAATAAAATACAAACCATATTTAACATAAATACAAATATTTGGAGTGATAAATTAAATAGAATTAATCTATTACGCAAATAGAGTATTCGTAAACGTAATATTATTTAAAAATGTAAGAAAAAGGACGAAAAATTATTATTTAACAATGTATTGATGTCATTAATTTTATTTTTATTATCCTTGTCCCCATCACTAGTCAATTCATAAAACCATAGACAATGGCAATATAGCGGATTGTTTACATTGTACGAAATTGGAGTTGGAATGGACTGTAGAATTGATTTGGGCACAAATAAAAGGTGCGTACTTACAGTACCGTCCAACACCATTTTCGGACAGTGTAAACAAACAGTCTTTTCAATATTTTTATATCAAAAATTCCTTAACGGATTACACATGGATTTATACGCACAGGGTTCACCACATGCTTCATTTTGCAACTATTTTTACTAACAATTAATAATCAAAACTAGATTTAATAATTAACACATGAATTTTGTTTTGCGGTCGAATTAAAATGTCAAATTGATTGACAGCTTTATTTTTTCTAAACTCTTTATTGTCTTTCAAAACCAATGTTGTATCCTATTAGAAGAAATAAGTTTAGTATATATTATGACGTAATCAATGACATATATTATTTTGTTTTTTTCTTCTTTTTGTCTTCACCTTACAGGCTACTCTGTGTTACAGGTCAAAGTTTAAGTTTAGGTACTTGTTTACTGTCACTCATGGCGTATACAGGTAAAATTCACTGTTTTATTCTGTTTTTATTCTTACTCTAACGACTTGGCTTTGCTTGTGATTTCTTTGACTTTATTTGTGATTTGGACATTGATATACTTTGGTACGACGACTTTTGCTACGGATTCTGGATTCTGATATTGCTAAATTGGGCTTTTATAACTTTTTCGCTTCCTAAATTGGACGTTGTTCATATGTTCGTTGTTGGATGTATAACTCGTGCCATGTCTACGATTTCCAAAAAAAATTAAACGGCGTTTCTTTTGCAAAAGCAGCCACTTCACCGCCGCCACTAATGAAACGAAAAAAAAGGCCAGAAATATACCTGAAAAACTAATTAAACTATTTATTTGCTCTTTCACACTATTTAAAGAAATATATTATAAGTATCGTAAACGATGCAGAAGGAGTCTGTTCGCTTTCTTTTTATATTTTTATGTGTACCTACTTGCCATGTATACACAATAGTGCGGTTATATGCTTGCTACAGTTAAATAAATAACTTCAGTTTAATATTTGCCATGTAACTGTTTCTTGGTGTTTATTTATTCCTAATAATTAAAGGAATGAATCGTTCATATCGAATTTATAGTTTAATCCGAATGTATAATTCTAAAAGTTCCACAATTAAATTTTTTCCCTAATATTGACGTCATCGCGCTCGGACGCCTCGTGAAAAATATATGCTATAATTTGGAACAAATTACAATGATAAAACAAGAGTTGATATGTAACAAAAAATGGACACATGCTGCACATTCGGAAGTAGATTTACGACTAAAGCGTTAAACGCTCCGGTGCTTCTTCCACACGATCACACCAACCGAACAGATAATAATAATAATAATGTCCAGCGGACTGCTCTCCACACGATCGAATATGGTCCGATGCGCACCAAAGTGATGGTGCGGAGCACACCAAATCCGGTTGTCTGTTATGGCTATTACGCTGGATATAAAGATTGAATATGTATTGTGATGCAAATAATTTTATTTTCTTTTCATCCTTGCCCCCATCACTAGTAAATTCATGACACCATAGACAATGGCAATATGGTGGATTGTTTACATTGTCCGAAAATGGTGTTGGAATGGACTGTACTTGTTCATTAATGAAAAAATAACAATATTGACATTTACAGAGCCTGTTTGAGAAAAAAGTATTTGCTCGGATACATCTAATTAAAATTATTTTTAATGGCTGTGTAAACAGTATCCTAGGCTACCGAGAATACAGTATTTTTTTAAATATTCATTCATCAGTGTTTTTCAATTATTTTCAGGTTATGGGGCGAAAAATAACATGACTTCGCCGTTTACGGCTAATAAGATGTTAAAATTACTGGAGGAGGCCTGCCAACATGTAACCGCAGAAAATTGGAGAAAAGTGATAGAAAAAACACAATCGACAATACTTAACGACTGGGATAAATATGTCCACCTCGACCGAATTCGAGATCAACAATTATTTATCTCAGTCGGAGAAGATTCCGATTCCGATACGAGTTTTGTGTCAACTGACAGTGACGAATAATTATATAAATATTTTAAATTGACTGCGTTTTATTTCTAAATGTATTTGCCAAAACACTTTAAATATGAATTTATTTTAAAGATCCAAAATCGGTAACTTCGATTCCATTTCCTTCGCCAATTAATTCGATATTTTTAAAAAATAATAATAATATATTGTCTATAATAAATAATTATGAGCGACCTGAACAAATCCTGACACCATATTGACCACTAACCACTACACTTTTGACTAGGACACGTAAGATACTGAACTCGAGACCTCTGTGTGGCAATCTGTCTATTACACACACAGACGAGGTAGTATTGTTTTCACACAGAAACGCATAGTATAATATATGCTACAAATTTTGTTATTGGGACTTTCTTTATAGATTGGAGCCTACTAATAAGCTAAATAAATATTATAGCAATAATACATAACTTGCCTTCATAAAACTTAGAAAATAACATGTCGACGTGCGCTCGGTTGCCGGGCACCCGGTACAGTCCCTCCGACGCTAAACCTTCTCGCTCGATGAACTCTACGCACTTCTCCACGAATAGAGGAACACCGCGAGACCCCTGCAAAACAGACCAACATTATTTCAACCCTAAGGAATTATATGATTAAAAGGAGCCTAAAATGAAGTTGTAAAATGTAATTTATCATGTTATTATTCAAGAAATACAAAATATGTAGACTTATTTTATATTTAAAATATGTTATCTATGGAACAGTACTTACCTGTGGTCCCCAGTTTTGTATTGACTGCGTGTTATTTTGTTGGGACGAATTCTTCTTTGAATCTTTACTCTTCGAAAATTCCTAAAACAACAAAATAATTATACATCTCAATTAATTAAACAACATTTTTAACTTGTAGTCAACCAAATATCGGGAAAATGGCGCGCTTTGGCAGAGCCCTATTATATATATATTATATTAAAAATGCGATACATGTTACGTTTTCACGCCAAACCACTGAATCGATTTTAATGAAATTTAGTATAGAAATAGAATAGACGTTGGAGAACAACATGGTATATCTTTTATCGCAAAAAAATGACTTGAAGAGGTTGAAATAGGGAATGAAAGATTGTATAAAAGATGCGATAACCGACATTCACGCGGACGCGGGCAACAGCTAGTTATAGATAAATGACAATCAAGCATATCATGGCCCCCTTGATGTTAAGTAGATGCAATAACCTATAGACAGGACTGTTTAACAATTAACGGATACAATGTACTTTGGAACCAAGTGGATCATGACCCACCAAGCTCATTTTGTCAATTCATCTAAATGTAATTAGCTCGAAATTCGCCTGAAGACAGAATTTCTTGACAACAAGCTTATTAGCATTTTATTAGAGACTGACATTTTACTAAGTACACTGCTATGTTGATCAATTTTACAAGATTGACAGTTTTAAGCAAAGCTGCATGATTCATTTGGTTCGATTGTACACAGTTCGTTAAACACTTTTTTTTTGGATGTCAACTGACCCTATAACCGTGGGCGTAAACGCGCAGATTAAAAAACTATTTGACTTCGCATCAGATTCGGTTTCACTCACCAAACGTTAGCGCTAGAAACGCAGTAAAATCACGACCGTAATAGGTCGGTTACAAACGCTCGCGCTCATCTATTGTCAATTATTCTGCGTTTGAAATAGCCAATTATAGTGCAGCTTTTACGTTAAACATCCCACGCCTGTCCCTTATATAAGTGAGTAAATAAAGAGTCAGAACAATTAAATGCTCTTGGCGAGGTGCGTTTACGAAATTGACAAGAAGATGTTTGTTTAAGTTTCCAGTGTAAAGAAGTTAATTAGTATTCGTCTACACAAAATATTCTGTATATTGAAAAAGAAACAAATACAATAACGAATAGAATATAAAACATGTCTTAGCAACTCTGGAAAAAATCCCCTAAATATCACCATAAGAAATTAACTAAAATGTTCTCAATTTGATTTTCAATGACAGTGATATGATTTTTTTATTAAAAGAATAGCTTATTTATTGTTCTAACAGAAAAACCGGTTAAAGTAAAACAAAAATCAAGTAAAATGTACCTAATACAGTAATGATTTCTCGTTCGTCAACTTGCCGAAGTAATAAACCTATGCGAATATCAACCTTATTGATAGACGCGCAAGCGTTACAACCCCGTGATATAGTAAATTGAATGACGGAAGTATAAGTTACCTTGTGCCTCCGGTCGTGCTTGCTGAAGGGATGGTGCCGGTGGCGCGTGTCGGGCGCGCTCGACGACGAGTTGTCCTGCGCCGACGACGGGTACTCGCCGGACAACATCGACGTCATGTTCTGTATAAACGTCTATAACACAAACGAACACATTATAAACAACTACAAATATCTAAAAGACAATACAAAAGAGCAAATTACAAAGCTCACAAACGGAAAAATAATACACACATGAATTTTCACGCGAACGAAGTCGCGGGCAACACCTAGTAAGCTATATACTTAAAGCGAAGCTATATAAAGAACATATTTACCTTATGCGCAGGCTCGTGGTGAGGCGGTGGTGGCAAAGGCCTGGGTCTTCTCGTTTCACCGTCAGAACTACCTTCACTCGACTCGCTCGCAGCTACAATAAATAATAAAAATAATAAAGTACTTTGTACCATACAAAATTTACTGATGGCAAAATCAACATTTTCTTTTAACTTGCAGGGACAAAAAATTTAAACGAATCGAACCAAATATAATCATTTAGTGCACTAGGAAACAAGCCCTGTACTGTAGACGAAAATTCATTGACGTTTTTTAAGATCTTTAGACTAAAAGAATGTCAATTTGAAATTATTAAAACGCCAGTAAATTTTAAATTATACTTAAGACTTTTTGATTTAACTTGTTTTTAAATTTCATTAAAAATTACCAACATTTCGGGAGTGAATATACAACTAAATAATAATATCGCAAATAGATAAATTATACATAGTAATGTACCTTTATCCTCCTGTGTTCTGCCTCTGTAACCTGTGGGTAGTTCTGGCGGTCCCACGAACATGCCCAGCTTTGGGACTCGCGGGCTCTGGACGGCTACCAAGTTGCCTAATGATCTAGACAAAAATATAAGAATAAAATTATTTATTTATTTATTCTATTTTACAGAGAGCCAACGGACTAATAATAAAACTAACATACAGTGTAAATTCACAAATTGCCCATTAAAGGCTTCCACATATGTTTAAGAAAATAGTAAAAAGAAGAACCATTCTATATAATATTTTGACATTTGAATAATAATTGACATTTTATTTTATAATTCGACATCGTAATTAATATTTTGACATTGTAATAAATATTTTGAGCTGTAATTTAATATTTTCAAATAAAATTGTGAGTTAAATTTTTACCACTATTAGAAACTAATAAAAAGCATATTTATAAATTATAATAACTAATTAAAAAAATCACGATTTTGTTGCATGTTTAGTTTAAATAATTAATGTTTCTACACCAGCAATGGTAGTGTATGTGAATCGAATGTTTTTGTAAGACCTCAATGTACCATATACTGAGAAATAAATGATATTATTATTATTATTATTATTATAAGTATCGATTTTAACAACAAGAAATTCCAAAATACACAATAAAAAGAAATAACAAGTAAGTGTAATGATGACTAGTAATGAGTGTAGAATGTAAGATCGAAACTGTACACAAACATAACAAAAAATAGAAAAGTGAAAAAGTTTATACATTTATTTTAATCTATACTGATCAAAGTGTTTGTCGGCTAACAGTCGTCTCACGGTAGCTACACTAGTGCAGTACAGGTCAATGTTGAGATCCCGAGGAAGTCCATTGAAAAATTGTGCGCTTCTTATGGAGAACATGTTCTGCATATAATTTGTGCTAGAAAAAGGTATATCTAACAATGGTCGTTGGCGAAAACCTAACAAATTTGTGCGTAAGGAGACGTTAGCTACCAGCTCCGGCAATCAATTTTACCATTAGCTATATTCAGAAGGAAGCTAATGTCACCAATATAACGTCTCGTTTCAAGAGGTAAGAAGTGGTACCTTTTGCATCGGTGGTCATAGCTCACGGAGTACTGCTGCGCCTTAAAGTCTAAATACCGTAAAAATTTTCTGCGTATTCCAAGTGACTGCGCACGCATGCATAATACAGTACTTTGATTGGCTTCAAAGATCAAAAACAGGCCGATATAGGTATAAAATTATACATAAGTATAAACAGTGTATTATAAATAATTAACAATATTACAATGTTTATACGATTATTGTGTATTTCACTTATATCATTATTTATTTATTATTTGGCGACCTCTGTGGTTCGGTGGGACTGTGTATGGATTACAACGCAGTGGTTGCGGGTTCGATTCCCGCTCAGTGCAAATATTTGTGTGCATGAACATGTCTATTTGCATTGGTCTGGGTGTTTTTATATACGATATGTATGTATTATGATATATATGTATATTATATATAAAAAAGTATTTATATTCTAGAACCCATATCACAAGCTATATAAATATGCTTACTTTGGGTCTAGATGGCGTTGTGTAGTTGTTGTGATATTATTATCACACACACACACACCACCTTTTTTTATTTATCTTCCTTCCGTTGGATGCTATTACCAGATTTATTACCAACTGCCCCTTTTTATTTCTGACTGGCTGCATCTCACGGCTTTGCCCACGCGTAAAATAAGTTTTTACTCGGGAACTTGACCAATTTTCGGGATTAAGTGGCCTATGTCCGGTTTCGGCACCGATTTTATCCACATATAATTTTTTATCGAAATCGGTTTAAACATTTAGGTGTTGAGTGGTAACAACCACACAATAAAACACATTTTTTTTGCATTTATAATAATAGTAGGATTAAATTAATTGCGTGTTCCAAGACAGTAGATTGTAACAGTTAAAATCATACCTTTTCTTATAGTGTCGTGGTGCATGGTGTGCGTGGTGCGGATGTCGTCGGCGCGGGGGGGGCCGCGCGCCCGCGCTGCCGCCGCCCGACGCTTCTGATGAACCAGAGCTGTCCGTCTCCGAAAATGCTATGGAACGAAAATTACCATTAATATTACCTCATGTTATGTGATACCTGTCTGAATAAGCTTTGAAAATAACGCCGTCATCGACGAACACTTATTATATCTAAACTATGTATAAATTACATACACACTATGCAAATTGAAGTTATAATCAAACTTTTATTCTTTTTCGTCTTATAACACTAAATACAGTTTAAAATTACTGGATTTAAAAAAACTACCATCCTAATATCTTAATGAATCAATCTCGACAATCAATATTAAAATTCTAGAAACCCGTAGCTCAAGCTTTAATAATAATATCTCGATAACTACACACAACGCCATCTAGACCCAAAGTAAGCATATATTATAGCTTGTGTTATGAGTTCTAGAATGCGGATAAACACACTTAAATACTTTTTTTTGTAAATATATACATATTATACATAGAAACACCCAGACCAATGCAAATTGACATGTTCATGCACACAAATATTTGCACTGAGCGAAAATCGAACCCGCGACGAGTATGCTTATTTTGTGTATAGATAGCGTTGTGTATAGTTGTTGTGATAATATTATTAATATTAACTTTTTGTAATATAAATTAATAAAATATAAATATACTGACACTTACAAGGCTGATGCAGCGGCGTTTTGTCGTGTCTCCTATGTCTTCTCAGTCTCATCATTGATGGCGCTTCCATATACTCGTTTGTTTCTTTGATCTAAGATAAACAAAAACATTATCATTATTACAACATGACGTCGTAAAGAAACTTGTCACTAACAACCACACAAATCAATAATGTTGTTTAAAGTGTAGGTACGCACGCACACACGTCAGTAATACCCTTAAGTACAATCGAACCAACTGAATCATGACCCACTCTGCTGACAGTTCGCTTTCAACTGTCAAACTTGTAAGCCTTATCATACACAATAGCTCGTGCACTTAGGCAGTTTTTAATACTAACATATCAACAGTGTACTCAGTAAAATGTCAGCCAATGTTCGATCTAAGCAAAATATGCTTACGTCGAACACGTGAATACTCCCGGCGCCGACGCAACATTATTCCAATTCCTCAAAAATCAATTTACGTACTAATCGGCACCGTCGCGACCTTCACAACATTTTACACAATTAACATTTTATTATTTAGTAAACATTTAAACATTTTTGTTAATTTTAAGTGAACATTTATTTCGAGAACTTTGGTATTATAATAAACATTTTACTTCCGCAATCCTGACTTTGAACTCTTTCGACCGTACCCCAACAGCCAATGTAATCTGTCTTCAGGCGAATTTTGAGCTAATTGCATTTAAATGGATTGACAAAATGAGCTTATCGTGGGTTATATTTCACTTGGTTCGATAGTACACTAGCTACTTCACAGTACAAAACTGAGGGATACAAACGATGTACAAAACCGTATGTAATACCTGTGCATATTGCGCGTCTAATTCCGTCTCAGAACTGACGCCAGAAGGGTGATGGTGGCCACCTGGTTGGCCGCTTGCGTGCGTCCAACCGGTGCGTTGAGTCTAAATTGAAAGAAAATGAATATACTTACCTATTTATAACAGAGAAAATGACAAGTTTCTTGATTTTATAAGCAAATAGCCTTAATATTGTTATCTCTTATATGGTTGTATTACGAGCGATCGCCTCTCCTTTTTATGAAAGTAAACCCTT
Source organism: Parascotia fuliginaria (assembly GCA_963082885.1). Taxonomy (NCBI): domain Eukaryota; kingdom Metazoa; phylum Arthropoda; class Insecta; order Lepidoptera; family Erebidae; genus Parascotia; species Parascotia fuliginaria. The sequence goes on along the minus strand of OY720196.1, from coordinate 3,889,248 downwards.
TAAATGGTATGGCATGTGATGTGCAAATGGCATGACTGCGATGTGCAAATGGTATGCCTGCTATGTGCAGTGTTGTGAAGAATAAGTAGCGTGCCGCAGTACTTTAGGAATTATGACAGTTTATATTAGGCTTCCAAAATGACTCCACCTTCTCTGATAAGTAGTCAGAGTGATAGACACTATTTCAAAAGTCACCGTGACAAAACAGCTGATATGATAACCTCCATGCTGTATAGTGTAAGTTTATTGTACGTTAACGCAATCGACATGTTTAGGACGTTCGGTGTTTCAATTGACCCGCTCCAAGCTCTTACGCTACGTTCTAGGTAGGCGGTTGAAAGCGAACGCGATTATAAAGCGGTGACACGCGAATTCAATGCGATGCGGTGCGACGCGGCGGCTATGTTCTACGTGCACGCGAATCGTCTCGCACAGCATTATGACCAAACAAAAACACCGCATCCAGTCCGCGCGAAAATATCAAGCCGACTGATCGCGTTCACTTCATTTCGCGGCGCTCATACATGCTTTGGTCACGTAGGCCACTTCAGTAGGTTTCGACTGTTTGTTTTCGCGCCGCGCCGCGCCACTTCGCGTACGCGTCTAGATCGCTCCCGCAGGACGTCGCGTTAACCAATCTGAGAGCCGATCGCGTTAACGTAAAAACAACTCGCACTAGGATATCTCACCTTTGCATACTTTTTCAAGCATGATGGTAATTTCCAGTCAAAGTCCTCTTCAAGATCGTCAGTTCACCAATCGCGACTATATCTATGGTAAAATATATAAACATACCTTTCTATCTCTGCTAGAGTGTTGTGAATGTTGTGGCGGACCAATAGTTATATGTTGAAGCGCATCGCTGACCATCGTGTAATTGTTCATGTCCAGTTTACCCGGTTGCTTTAAACAAAGATAAAACATCAACATCGAGAGAAAAGAAATACTGAGATCCACATTTATTTATTTATTCCACCTTAAATTAAAACTGACTTCCCCAAATGTCTCCACACGTACCGCTCATGTGCTGCCCTCATCCAGTTGCTTGCCTACTTAATCAGATCGATACACATTGCAAAGAGTCTGTTTAAGCTGCATTTAATGCGTGTGGCTCACACAAATTTGTCTTGAGAGCAAATTAAACGCAATACAGTCAAGGTAACAGTAATGGCGAGGCAACCACCTTAACCGCTAGAGTTGCGTGTTATATAAAACACGTAAATTTTATAAATTGCGTGAAAATTGAATCTACACTCACTTACATTATTTACAAAACAACCACTAGATCAAATGTGCAATTAAAATCATATAGACAGTTTCGCAAAGTCTTATATTGCAGAAATCTATGAGCAACAGTTACCACTTGCACGAGGCAATAATATAACTATAGAATTTGTAAAGTGGCAGAGTTTGTTTGTTTGAACGTGCTAATCTCTGGAACTACCAGATTTGAAAAATTCTTTTTGCGTATGATAGCCCAGTTCTCAAGGAAGGTTATAGGCTATGTAACATCACGCTACTAGCAACGTAAGCAGAGCAGTAAGCAAAGACGCGGGTGAAACCGCTCTGCGGAAAGCTAGTATAAGTATAGAACTACCAGAACCAGACAAAAGTGACAAAGGTTTTTAACAGGGTTGGCAACGCGCAAGTGATACTCTCGGTGTTGCAAGCGTCCATTGCCTACAATAACTGCTTACCATCAGGTGGGCGGCATGCTTGTATATCACCTTAGTCGTATTAAAAACGGACGGTACCAACCTTCAGAGTTTGAGAATGTCTGACTCTCTGTGGCGGTTGGTGGGGGCGCGTGCGACCCGTCGTGAACGCTCGGTGACCGTAGCTAGCCGGCTGCCACAAACCTCCACCATCTATACACATACAAATAATACTATTGGCACTGTGAGCTTCTGCCACTTATAATACCCATGGATCCTTCATACATGCATAACTCCACTCTCAACAGAATTCCACCTTATTTTTGCAAAAGTTAAAAAAATATAGTTTTTTACATACGTCGCAGTGTAGTTTTAAAACTTAAAAAAGTCTGCTGTATCTTACTTTGGTGATCAAAATAATTAAGCGACAACCGCGTGTGTATGTAGGCTGAGCGAAACCGGAATATGTACACACATTATAGTAAAGTGCGTAATATGTATGTGTACGTAATACGTATACGTAAACATGCTTACACCTTGCAATAAATCCTTACTTAAATTCACCGAGATGTGTTGTGTAAAACGAAACTTTGTTATCATTTCCTTTCAACAGATTTACTATGACTACAGTGATAAACAAATTATAGATAAATTAGTACATAATTAAAAATGTATCTTCCATAAAGCCGAACTAAAATAATGTTCTAATACTATCGTTATTACCTACACCTAGAAAAAATACACATAATTCATATACTAAAATAAACAAAATTCATTTTAAGCAAATCCTTTTTAGTAGGACAAAAGTTTTATATAGTAACAATAAAATAATTAAAGTAACTTCCTAATATGTATGTGTGTAATAAACATGCATATTATCACTGTAACAAACAATATTGTGACCTGTAGCTAATTCAATCAGGCATAAAATAAAAAAAGTACACTATAAAATAAAACGAGATTAATATAATTAAAATATATATCTTCTCTCTTCTTACCTATATAGAACCTAGATAAAAACGTTAAGATTATTTCGTATAAAAAAGTAAAAACTCGAGTTTACTTCACCATCAAAAAGCGAACAAACGACCTCAACTCCTCGTATACTATAACTACTTTAAACATGCAAAAATAAACGAACGCATTCCTCTAACAAAAATAAATGTAAACAGTGTAATAACAAAACAATCATCTATACTATCTACACACAAATTTATACCGTATGATAATGTGCTAAAGTTTATAATCGTTTGTCATGCAATCACCTGACTCGTGCGTGCTGAGTGATTCCTCCGAACAGTTGAGATCCGCTGCGTTATAATATTTTAGCGTTTATTTCTATTAATATAAGACCTATATTGTTTTGTATATGTTAACGTTCAAACTAAACCGCTCGGGGAATCGAACCCGAGGCTTGCGATTTAATGTAGCTTTACTTAGTATACCTATTAATATACTCTTAGTTAATAAATATTAAATCTTATATAATTAAGTTGTCCTTAATGTAAGAACGCTTCGATCCTTAGGACCATTCTTACTTTTCTGTCATAATTCGAGTTTTCTTAAGTTATAACCTTTAAAGTTATAACCTAAAGTCTAAAAGACACATTGATATAATATATACAAAAATTCTATATGAATGTAACAAAACATACGTGATAGATCAGCGTGCATCCTATGATCAGGTGGGGCTGGCTCTGGCGGGGTACTGGGCGGTGGATATACACTGAATCCTGCAAATGTATCTACTATGAATGTCTGGGGGTAATCATGGTTTAGGAATGACCAAAGTGGAATGTCTATATACTCAAATATTTGTTGTTAATTTTTACGATTTTATTGCAACGCACATAAAGATGATAATGCTTCGACAGTAAATAGGGGGTCTACCAACACCTCTTAAAGCAGTATTATTTTAAGATTTATTTGTGTTTTGTCTTTTTCTTTTGTACCATTAAAAACAAGGAGAGAGACAAAGTAAGGTTAAAATAAGATTGCTATTAGAGGCCGCAGTTAAAGCGGTCGATGACAAGATGTGGGAAGGCTTCTATCGGTTACATGATGTCAATTCTAGTAAGCATCACATCTTTAGCGTAGGGAAAGAGTCATAAATATATATACACATGGAAGACCACCCGCTACATGACTGAAAAAAGATCAAAGAATTCTAGAAGTGACTAATATTTATATAGACGTAACACAAAATCGTGTGCAGGAAAATGTAGGACAAGAAAGGTAGACTTCAAACAAGGATAAGGTCTAGGCAAGGTTTTGTTACAGTGAAGTGTGTGACTGCCGTGTTTATGAGGTTACTAATGATTTTGGATAGAAATTTTTAATATCACTCTTTGGTATCAAACTCACACACAGAGTACGAACCCAAAAACTCATTGTTACACATATCACTAGAATAATTGAAAAAAATAAAGTTACCTTTCAGAAAGCCTCTATTCTTGGAGTTGTTTAACGTGTCGCTATATTCAGAGTCAATGTCAGCTCTAGAGTCTGGTCCGATGAGTAGGTCTAGCGAATTTGTTAGCTTGTGTTCTCTCCTGAGGATAACAATGGTGATTAAGGATCTTGTTTTATATAGACGATAAATATACCGAAATAAATAAACATTCACCCCCCGTATCTGAAAGACTGTTTAAAGAAAGATTAGCTAATCATCTATTAAATCTCATGTGAATTGTAACTAATTACATCAAATTAAACTAATTATCCATGCTTTAAGCATGCTTTTAGGTACTTCAGATGAGATTTAACAGTTAATTAGTTAATTTTTCGTTGATCAGTTTTTCAGAAACTGGAGGTTAGTCTTACTAATAAATACAGAGGGAAAATAAATATTCAGTGTTTATTTATTTTCTTAAAGTTGGAAAAGTTGAAAGAGATATGTACAAAATATAGAGTAGCTAATCTGTTACTAATAAACATTTATAGAATAGATCATTAAATGTAAATGTATTTTTTATAGGATAATAATTTTATTTTCAACCTAGATATCAACTCTTTTATATTGAAATACGTAACTTATTCAGATACTAACAGGGGCTTCAATGCCAATTTCAACCATAACCATACAACAACAAGGTACTATTTGAACACTACTCTACTTACATATGATTAAGATGATAGGAATGGTTCCTCGGCGGCGGCGCAGGCCTGGCGGCGGCCACGTCGGGCAGGTTGTGCGGCTGCTCGAGGCGGAAGGCGCGCTCGATCTCGCCCTTCCTCTCCCACACCTCCTTGAAGAATGGCGTGTAGAATGCCGCTGGAAATATGCATCAAACTTACATCTATTTGACACTTATATTTTGACTGAGTCTAGAACAAGAAACTACTCTTTTCGTAACTTTACTTAAACACGATTGCGGTCAATTTTTTTTATACAACTTTCATCAAAAATCAAATATCGAATGGTTAATGGTCAACCTAGAGTCAGGATTTGTTCAGGTCGCCCATAGAGGCATCCGACTTGGCCTAACGACTGTTATCAACTTGGTAACAACCGGGACCGACTTTTAACGTGCACTCCGAAGCATGGAGACGCTCAGATCAAATACTACTGCGGTCACTCATCCATGGGGCAGCCGCACTCTATGTTGCTTAACCCGCTAATCGTTTACCGATCATAGCAACGAGCTATGAGCACCTCTACAACTACAACTTTGGTGGCAAATAAGCATGTAACCAACCTAAAGTAAGGGTTCCCACGGTAAGGTATGGTAACCTTTACCTATGGACACGGCTATGCTTTCTAAGCATTACCGAATATGGAAGGAGAATACAATGAGGAAGAAAATGAAAAGAAGAGTCTGAGGCTAGACTGACATGACTGGCCTGTTGGTCTAGTGGTTAGTGACCCTGACTGCTAAGCCGGAGGTCGTGGGTTCGATTCCCACCCAGGACAAATCTTTGTGTGATGTGCATGATTGTTTGTTCTGTGTCTGGGTGTAATTTATCTATAATATGTATGTATTTACAAAAAAAAAAATTAAGTAGTATATCAGTTGTTTAGTACTGCCAGCGCTCTTAATCATCGAACGTGCAGTAGTAATATTTTACATCTATATTCTATGAGTATGACTTTAGTATGGTATGGCTGGCTAACACCACGACTTAGTTCATATTTCGACACCTCCATGCAATAACATTGTAACTAATTTTTACCATAAATTATTTTAAAGTGATATTGATATGTAAAAAAAATTGTGTTTGATTGACTAGCTACTCATAAAAAAATCTACAAACTGTAAATCAAGTTACAACAATATTGGTGATAAATTTTTTTTTTGGTATTTTTCAATATTTTGACGTTTGTATATTTTATATATGAATGGGAACAGAATTTAAGACAAAAATTTTGAGTGTCGATCATTCGATTCTCAGCTCCTCGAGAAAAGCCAGATTTATTATGTCTCTATTTTTTTTCCAGCGGCCTTTGATGAGGAATCGTTTAGGACAATTTTCGCCACCAGTTGGCGCCACTTTAACTTCAACAAGGCGCACATTGGGCTAGTCAGAGGTTAACTTTCAAAAAGCGCACCTGACGCATCGGTGCTGCCTTCTAGTGGGCGCCATTTTAGAAAACCCTCTCAGTAATTTTCTTTTGTCCTTGTACGTGAGATGTCCATTTTGTAAATTAAACATTAAAATTGCTGAAATGAACACTATAAAATATTCGTTTTGATAGCGCTGTCAAAATGGAAGACGACCAAAGTGGCGCCAACTGGTGGCGAAAAATTGCCTCCATTTTGCGAACCATGTGTCCTGCCCATGGCCATTGTTATTTTTTTTATTGCTTATAATGTCAGATGAGCAAACAATCCACGTGATGTTAAGTGGTAACTATCACTCATTGACGAGTCAGTCCCAGCTGCTGCCCACCGTGAAGGGAATGGGGTAGGTGAAGGGATTGAGGGAGGTGAGGAAAAAGGAAAGAGGGAGCAATTGTTAACGTAGATACTCACATTTATTCTCAGCACTAGACGTATAAGTAGTGAAGTGAGCTCCTAATCTATCTGCAGTAGCGTTCCCTTCAGTGATGAGTGCATGTCCGAGGTCTGTTCCAAAGAAAGTACTAGCCGAACCGCCTCCGTCTGTGACCGCTACCATTTGTATCGGCAAGTTCGGTATGTTCATAGAAAAGGCACTGTAACAAGCAATATCATAGTAAATACCCATATATATATTACTAGCTGTTGCCAGCGGCTTCACCCGCTTGGGTAGGTATACAATAAAAATATGTTACTCTACTACTAGAAGACAAATTGATTACATAGATTTTGAGTTTATCGATAACAAATAAACATACAAAAAATCAAATCATTTCTTTTTATAATATTAGTATAGACTAGTAATCTGCGCCTGCTTGGCACGTGAGTTATTTTATACTTTTCATTTTTATGAAATGATTACAAAACGTTGAAAATCAATATGCAATTGTGTTATATTTATAAAACTTTCGGAAACACACTACAAGTGATAGTGGTTTAGAAATTGGCGGAGATTTTTTTTTTTTTTATATTAGCCTACCAAAGTGACTCCACTCTGCCTGATGGTAAGCAGTAAGTGGAATCCAGAAGTGGTGGACACCATTCCAAAAGCCAAACTACTGGTATGGTGGCCTCCACTATGGCGACTTAGTGAGATGCTTTTTCACGCCCCGCTTAAATTTAGAGACTAGCTGTCCGCAACGCGATTTCATCCGCATTCAGTTACGCTTATAGTTACTGCTCGGCTGCCGTGACACGTAGCGTGGTGTTACACAGTATATACCCTTTCTCAAGTACTGGGGTATCAAATGCAAAAAATATTCATATCCGACTGGAAGTTCAAAAGAAACAAACTCTACGTCTTTATCTAATAAAATACAGCAATGGAGTATGTATAAACAAGAAATATATTATGTACTCACTTTAATGTTGCTAAACTGGCTTTCCTCTTCGCCGAGTAAATAAGTATGAAACCGTGTATCAATTCCTCCCTGAATTGACTCGCACCGTGAAAACTCGAAATTATCACCTGTTGAACAAGTAATATTTGGTTATATTTATGGAAGGCTGGCTTTGAATGAGTTACAAAATAATTTACAATATAATCATAAAATTGCAAAACGTGAGTGGTTAAACACCTCTGCTTACCCCTTAGGGGATAAAAGGCGTGAAGCTATGTATGTAATAACATCATGTCATTCGTAAGACGTCGACTGCTGAACATAGCACCTCCATCAATGCTCATAAGAATCATATTTCCAATGGATTCGTTGTCAGCCGTACAGTGTCTTATAGCCTTTATCAATATCACCATTTATATGTATTTCAAGTATATATCTTACCTCAACTTTTCTTTTGGAGTCACCAAGGAAGGTCTCTATGACGATGGAGCGGTCGCCAGTCAGGAAACACGCGCGATGCAGCAGTAAGGGACTCAGCACACGCTCAGGAGAGTAAGGGTCGTCACAGAACATACACACCATTATTCTGAAACAAGTGTGGTTTATGTATATGTTGAAATTTCCCGTCTCTATGCGAGAACCGAAAAAGAAATTTTTGTTGAGTAAAGTATACGAGATTTTCACAATACGCTACAATGCACTTAGACAATGTTCTAGTGCAAGGCTGTCCAGACTGGATATGATCCCGGGCCAAAACCATATTACTAATTAGATTGAAGGGCCGCACAAATAAAATACACATTTTTATAAAGAAAAGATTTGAAAGCGTTTTTTTTTTTGTTGTAGGAGTTTATATTTAGGCACCAATAAAATTTGGAAAAAGTGAAGAATTTATTCTATCGTTATATTATTAAATACACCACGGGCCGCACAAAGTTATTGCTTTTTAAAACATGAATAATGTCTAAAGCGCTACTCTTGATAAAGAGTATAAGATGTATATTTTATACTCATAATCATTAAGTTAAAAGCAGCTGTCTGACTGAGTTCTAATCCAATACCCTTTTTTCCACCGAGCACGACAAAGAAATCCTGGAGAATATTTAGAATGCCTTCATTTAAATCTTAATAATAAAACGTCGTATATTATTTTCTTACCTGATATCAGAATCGAAACACACAATCACATCTCTATATAAATGCGCGTAGCTGGCTTTCTCTCTGTTCGCTCTAACTAACTCTTGGATGGCATCTGCTGTCAACGCTTCAGTTCCCAGTTCGTTTACTGCTGCTTCCATGTATGCACAGTGTAAGCTAAAATATAAAGATTGCTACATTGGAATTTGATCTTTAAGTAAATGACATTAGGGTATGTTATCTCCTAATTATTGTAATGTAATGCATTATGAGGACAAGAAGAAATGTATCGAAGCCTCATTTCGCCAACTATGTTTAAAATCATGTAACGAATATAATTATTATTTCTTAACAAATCCAAAATGGTACCAAACTAAACTAGAGTGCTTGGATATCGTTGGAATTTCATTTTCCAATATTATTTCTTACAAAGTACGATAAACACCATTTACATAATAGTTTACACGTTAAATTGCTAAAACAATTAGGAATTACTCATCACGACAGTCGCACTTACCGACGCACTGCTGTGCTACCAAGAGACTTTTTTAGAGATTAATGACTAAATACACAGAAAACTCACTTGTCTGCTAGATTCTGTCCTTCCTCCTGAAGTCTCGTCAACTCTTTTTTGTCCATTCCTTCATCTTGTACGAACATCACAACTAGAGGTAAACCCTAAAAACAAACAAAACTTAATAAATGCTTTATTTATTTTTTGCTGTACTAAGAAGAAAGCTGCATACAAAGCTCAGGAATAACAATTTTAACATATTTTACTTAAATTACGATGTTTTTTATTTCGATTGTAATCAACATCTTGTTTTGTTCTTTTTTACTACTGTTAGATTATTTAGCTAACTTATTTAGGCAACTCGAACTCGAACGACCTATTTTTCGATAGAGTTGAACCAAGTTATAAGAAAATCGAGTCAAAATCATAGAGACTTGGCACGTGCTAGCTAGAACAAAAACAATGAACAATGAAGATAAATACATTTGATACCTGAAATGGCAGTTTATCTTCCTGCTCGAGACTTGAGAGAAGAGTCTTTTCAGCACAAGCTCTGATGTATTCAAATGATTCTTGGTCTTGGTATACACAGAAGTAACCTGAAATAAAATATTTTTATCAATGTCTACTCCGATACTATTAATTATATCTGCAACTAACTAAAGTTCTGTGCAACCTGTTAGGCCTGCTACACACAGCTTGTTCCAATTTTGGGTCTAATTTTGAGACCCACAATCGAATTCGTGGAACTCCTATTCCATATTTTTATTCTATTTTTTTAAATTATATTTTTAAAGAAAGCTATCAAAATTATTATATTCTTCCATTTCTATTTACATCAACATACTGTACTGTTACTCAGATAAATAAAAATAAATGCATGTGCATCATCCACATACCATAGTGAGCGTGTATTGTGGTCGACGCAATCAAATGCTTTGTAGAGATCACAAGAAACAACAATAACATCATTGAGTTTGCTTAGATGGTTTGGGATAGGACGCGATTTTAAACCTTATGTAATACAGCACGTATTAACAAAATGCAGGCAATGTACGGCTGAAAATCGCGTGCAACCATTTTACCAACATACAATCGTTAAAATGATCTTTTACGACTGTATTTTGTTTTCCCTATATTCTTTTGTTTTTTTTAGGACAAATCAACGGGACCACGGGCCATTAGATTGGAAAAACTAATCTATTAACAATTCAGATTATGATAGGAATAACGTTAGGGAAAGGGTTACGTAAGGAACAAATATTATTATTTTTTCAAGTTCCTAACATAACGTGCTACCAGGCGAGGATTTCGGGTCAGGTTTAGAATAAACTCAGATTATGTGTTCCGCCACCAGCTGCTCGCTGAACTCGCAGTCTGTCACAAGTTACCATTGGGCGCGAAGTCATCTATAGCGGTGGTCTCTGCGCTGAAGTCGTCGGTGCGCACGCGCTGCTCCACGCGCCACACATGCCCCGCCACGCTGACGCGCCGCTCGCAGTCGCAGCCCGCCACCAGCCGCTTGCTAAACTCGCCCGCTATACCCTCCATCTGTACACCGAACAGAAACACGGTGTTAACGGATTATTCCGATGTTGGCGATCACGAAGGGCGAAAGCAAACGGCGCTCGAAAATCGAGCGCGAACGGCTATCGCGAACGGCAATCGCGACGGGCGAACGGTGATCGCAAAGGGCGAACGATGAACGCGAAGGACGAATGGTGATCGCGAAGGGCGAACGCGAACGGCGACCGCAAACTGCCCAATGCTAGCGACCGAGTCGCGCGACTCATGGGCGTGGAAAGCGAATAACCATGGTTGCGCGGCCATACAGTTCCGTTAGCAATGTCGACGGCTACATTTTTTGCAATTGGCCATTTGACCATTATAACGATAAAATATTAAATAATATACAAAATGGCTAAAAAAATATCACATTAATTTAAATCACGTGTTGTATTGTACGGTCACGACGCCGTACGCGAAAAACAAATCAAATATCTTAAAGGTTTGGACGCAGGACCATTTTTAAATTTTCGTACATTTAACCATGCTGTATATGTATCAACCGGTCATAGACCTCACAGCAATACCAACTCCTTTGCGATACGACCGTAGTAATACGTCGAACGAAACGTTGCCGTTCCGACTTTTTACTCAATGAAATTCGGAAAGTTCATCAAATCTAATGAGATAATAATGTTTCTTTCTCTTTTCTTTATATTATTAAAGGATGGGTCAAATCAGTACCTACCATTATTTTGAACGCCATTATTGTGAAATTATGTAATACAAGTAATAATTACCACCCGAAACATGTGTATGATTATGAATTACAAAAATAGATGAGAAAAAAAGGAATACCTACCTTGCATTGTTGTTAGTAACCTTTGGAAACAACAAACATCTGTATGCACTGATAAAACTCACAGAATTCGGCGGGGTACAGTTAGGTACTTAACACTGAGCGAAAATCCACTGATTAGTTTTGTAGGTAAGGTACATGACAAACACCTCTCAACAGATTCAGTGATTTATTTCATTTACACTTTTTACTTTAATTTAAGTAAAGTCATGTAATCAGAATTACTAACAGTCTGCTCTTGAAACAGACACACACAACAACATCACTTTCTTAGGATCCCCATAATTAGGTAACTTAATTCAAGCAATAAGTAAGATTAGATATTAGTTAGAAAATTTTACACAGTTCGATAGTTTATTAAAATACTATGACGTCACATATTACTGAATAAAAAAAACTTTAATAAATAACGCTTTTTTGAGGAAAAGATAATTGTAAGAGGGATAAAATAAATAATAATATTAATAATAATAATATTCTACCACATTCACACAAATTAAGTAATTATATTTGCTTGTGTTATGGGTACTAAACAACTGATAAACTACTTATATACATTTCTTTTTTTTTGTAAATACATACATATTATAGATAAATTACACCCAGACACAGAACAAACAATCATGCTCATCACACAAAGGTTTGTCCTGGGTGGGAATCGAACCCACGACCTCCGGCTTAGCAGTCAGGGTCACTAACCACTAGACCAACAGGCCAGCCAAATAAGCAGACGTATATTTAAAAATATCTTTCCGAAAACTGTCAAAAAGCCAACTACTGACGAACAATGAAATAGAAACCGCCAAAATTATGATTCTAGATTCCAAAGAGATAGCGACAATGTTGATCAATATTCTACTAACAAAAGACTAAAAAAAAGTTTCGAGAGCCGAACTTCAGAAATGTTGGAACGTTCCTAACAGGGCGCACTAACTGGATGTCTACGGGGAGGTGCAGCGAGACGTGGGACGACATCACCGCGGCCGCGGCGTCTACGTGCCCCGCTACCACACAGCGCCGCTAGCATTCACGCCGCGCATACGCTCATTATACAATTATACGATCTAGTGCTATTTTGCACTACTAATTATTATAATGTACTGCGTTTGACTTCTACTAAGACCTGTAGAAGAAGATCACTCCAATCCAGAAACCACATATTTGTGCTATTGGTGCCATATTCACTTTTTTGAACAATCTGTAGGCTATTGTACGAAACTAGAACACACCAATTCAGAAATATAGAGAATTTCGATTTAGAGAATAGGGAAGATGCGAATATAATATTTATGAATATTTTATGATTAAAATGTTAAAAAATTGTAAAAGAAATGCCCCTGCAACGTTTTAATTTTACATAATGTTGTTTTTTAACAATAACATGAATTAAAAATTACTTAAATGAAAACGTATTTCAGAACACCAATCAGCGTTTAGTGACGTCACTCGAGTTATGACAACTTATTTGAGGTTATGGTTGTAAAAGTGAATATTATTTTATGTGAATAGGTATTTATTAAAAATGGAAGTTAGGTTTATCAAAGCAGATTCCAGGAATTTACCAAATATTAGTGTTGAAATGGTTGTAATTTTTTTTGTCGAAAGTGCAGAGTTTTCAAGTGTAGAAATGAAAGGGATTAAATTACTACGGTATGTATAAATCATAGTTGTTAAACTTTGTAATTTATTCAGCGGCTTCTACACATAGCAGTTATTTCAGCTCAACAAGAGAATCTTACGACAATAACGCAATCGGCTATGTCCAAATTAAAAGACATGGAGAATTATGTACTTACAATAAAAAGTCGAGTTTCTCCGGAGCGTAAAGAACGTGAAAAAGGTTAGGAGCACTATTATTTTTTTCGGATCGGTATTTTTACTGAGTCTAGAACACAGTTTCGTGTGTGAACTTGCTCGTACAACAATTGCCGAATAAAAACGTATACGATAAAACGAGTCTGTAAAACGGACTTGCTGTGTAAATACGCGTTAATACGGTCTGTGAATGTTCTTAAATTTGAAAGATTGGAAATATGTATTCAAATTACTTGATGACTGTTAAAATAGGGCAAAAAACTAAGCACGGCCGACAATAATGCAGCAAAAGAAGCAAAAAATATTAGTAAAGAGTTGTAATATGTAATAATACTTACGCCCAATATAATAACGTTGATGAGGTTGGAGTCAGTGGTGAGTGCCCAGGGCGCGGCGGGCGGCCCCGCGTGACACTGCGACTCGCCCGTCGACGTCAAAGACCTGAGGAGACCATATATTTATAGCATCTGGTTAGGGATTTTGAACTAAAGCTGTATGAAATAAGGCTCAAATTACGATAGTGTGAACTAATGAAAGAATGTATATACAGTGTAGAGGCGTGGTGACGTCGTCGTGTGCACAAGTCCTTGTGCTAGCTCTGACGGTATGAGTTGTGCGTGTCTTTTGCTCGTTAAGCGGACTCTATTAGGTCAAGTTCGCACTACACTAGTATTTTAGTGTAGTAGCGAGTTATTTTGCGTTATGTCTGAACACCTAAAATTTTGTCGACTAGGTTTTTTATTCTAAATCTTCTTATTACTAAACTGAAATACTAGCATGGTGCAAACCAGGCTTTAGACTTAGAGAGTGTGTGTTCGTACTAAACTCACCCAACTCTGGTGTTAAGTATGACGGGCAGCGTGAAGTCGAGACAGTTGGCGGTGGCGGGGCAGTGCTCGCGCATGGGACAGTGCACGAAGCCCAAGTGTTGGAACAGCATCAACTTTCAACGCTAGTTCGTACTAAACTCACCCAACTCTGGTGTTAAGTATGACGGGCAGCGTGACGTCGAGACAGTTGGCGGTGGCGGGGCAGTGCTCGCGCATGGGACAGTGCACGAAGCCCAAGTGTTGGAACAGCATCAACTTTCAACGCTAGTTCGTACTAAACTCACCCAACTCTGGTGTTAAGTATGACGGGCAGCGTGACGTCGAGACAGTTGGCGGTGGCGGGGCAGTGCTCGCGCATGGGACAGTGCACGAAGCCCAAGTGTTGGAACAGCATCAACTTTCAACGCTAGTTCGTACTAAACTCACCCAACTCTGGTGTTAAGTATGACGGGCAGCGTGACGTCGAGACAGTTGGCGGTGGCGGGGCAGTGCTCGCGCATGGGACAGTGCACGAAGCCCAAGTGTTGGAACAGCATCAACTTTCAACGCTAGTTCGTACTAAACTCACCCAACTCTGGTGTTAAGTATGACGGGCAGCGTGACGTCGAGACAGTTGGCGGTGGCGGGGCAGTGCTCGCGCATGGGACAGTGCACGAAGCCCAAGTGTTGGAACAGCATCAACTTTCAACGCTAGTTCGTACTAAACTCACCCAACTCTGGTGTTAAGTATGACGGGCAGCGTGACGTCGAGACAGTTGGCGGTGGCGGGGCAGTGCTCGCGCATGGGACAGTGCACGAAGCCCAAGTGTTGGAACAGCATCAACTTTCGGTCTTGCTCCATGCGATCCAGCATTTTGTATCTGTAACAAGTCAGATAGATTAGTAACTCATACAGAGTGAACAGGCCGTTAATAAGTTGGAATTTGGACGTTCATAAGTGTTAATTTAATTTAATTAACCTATATGACGTATATATATTGGACGGTAGTAGATCCACGCTGATTTCAGCATGAATGGGCCGGATCGTCCGGGGAAGTACTACCCTCTCATAGAAGATCGACTTAAGAGTAGTAGTATCCGTACTACTGCGTTTCGTTCGGTGAGTGAGAGCGCCGGAAGCCCAATTTCCCACCTTTCCTCTTTCCTCACGTCCCTCATTTCCTTCCCCTAACCCCATTCCCAGCCGCCATAGTGGAGGCCACCATACCAGCAGTTTAAAACGTGGCTATTTCATTTCATTTCAGCGGGTCATTCCCAACACGAGTATCTTGTGATTACTCACTGGGAAGTCTCAGCAATTTATTTGTAATAAGATTACTGAAATAAACATTTTTATTATTATTATTTCATTTAATTTGAATGATGACCTAACAATGGTAAACGAAGTATAACACTAAATTGCGACGTTACCACTCATGACGCGTAAACGCTCATATGCTTCATTTACTTGTGCTATGTGAGTAGTGTGTGGCGTCACGCGGCGCGTTGAAGGATTTCTGTTTGCCTTATGTTTTCCTTCATAGTATGTCAATATTGTTCCAGATAGCTATATAATTTTATTTAGAGATTCAAATCTCTAGTCGGCAAAAATACGGAATGACCGCATGCCTACATACTACCTATAGTTTTTACCATTCTGTTTGTAATAAATAAATTTGAGAAAACAACTTAATCACATTATGGATCTATATTTTAAGGATTTTTTTTTTTCAAAATGGTTAGTTAAAAGTAAGACTAATTGGAATGTTTATTAGCAAGTTTGTTACTTAGTTTGTTTAACTTTTAACTGTAGCTTACCGTCGAGTGAAATTTAATTTATAGAATTTTTATTAGTGACATTGTTAGCATAAGTGTTTCATACCTTTTGTAATTATAGTACTGTATATTTCTTATACCGCAATAAATAAATAATACCTAACTAGATTTGCCTCTATGCACATAATAATATTATCTACACATAATACCCGACTTTTTTAAATAAGCTATAGAAAAGCACTGTTACAAGCACATTTACTAACCTAAAGTCGTCTTGTAGTACATCAGTGATCTCCTTAATGTCTTCTTGCGTGATGGTCCCCGTCGGTGATATACTTTTAAAATGGTAGAATAGATCCGCGTGCTCTAATAACAATTCCTGTAAACAAAATAAATCTATAAAGAACATCTACAAAGCTTGAGGTATTAAACACAAATTCTTGTTTCTTTGCTGCGGAACAATAGTAGATAATATGTCTCGTGTTGCATTAGGTAACAGGTCCTGTGTCGCTGGGAACAATACAAACATAAAATTAAAGAAGTTATTACCGCCTCTTTATAATATATGACTGACTCTGTGGTTCAGTGGTAGTGTGTATGCAGAGGTTGCGAGTTCGATTCCCGCTCAGTGCAAATATTTATGTACATGAACATGAATATTTGCATTGGTCTAACTGTTTCTATGTATAATATTGTTACGTGTCAGGATGGGGTTCGATGTAAAATGCCAGTTACGCGTTAATGAGTTTATTAGAGACTCGCACAATACACTAACAGTAACAAAATAATGCAACAAACACTTATACTGCACTATCACGCTTCGTATATCGCTCTTCGTAAACTTCCGTATCGCTTCGATGTTCGCTCGAGATCGCTGTATTCACAACTGAACGAAGTGCCGACGTTCGAATCCTTTTTATAGTCATTCAATAGATTTCTAGAACCTTCCCGCTATTACCACAAAGATGCCGACAATTCTCGAAAACAGAACAATGAGTGTAGGTACTTAGCTGCGACGCGTAGGTATGCCTACCGCCGTTGATCTATTGTTATACGTGTAGGTAGGTACATGCAAACGTTCTAGCGTAGGTATTTGTTGTATACGTGTAGGTAGGTACTTGCGAATGTTCTAGAGCGTAGGTATTTGTCGTACACGAGTAGGTAAGTACTTGCGAACGTTCTAGCATAGGTATTCGTCGCAACATTGCCCCCCTCTTAATCATGCTCGTCCCGAGCAGCGTTAGAACCGTGATAGGGTGCTAGTCGATCGATGTGGACGATCTTCGGCTTCTTTCTATCGCCCTTTCTTATGCGATAGGTCACATCATTGATCCTTGTGATCACTTTATAGGGACCCTCCCAGCGGGCCTGTAGCTTCGGTGACTTGCCTATTTTCCTGAGAGGATTATGTAACCACACGAGCGTACCTTCCTCGAAGCCATGATTACTTGCTTTCCTGTCATAGCGAGTTTTCATCTTCTCATTAGCCTTGAGGTTGTTATCTCGCACTAGATCATGTGTCTTATCCAGCTGTGCTTGCAAGTTTGCGACGTACTCTACTGTCGGCTTTGGCGTATCAGGAGGTGTTCCGGTAATCAAGTCTACTGGTAGGCGTATCTCTCTTCCAAAGTTGACTTTGGCCGGCGTAAATCCTGTAGTGTCATGAACCGCGGACCGATATGATAACAGGAAGAGTGGAATGTAACGGTCCCAGTCTCGTTGATGGTCTTCGACAACCTTGGCCAGATGGTTTTCCAATGTCTGGTTAAACCGTTCTACCATGCCGTCAGACTGCGGGTGCGCTGGTGTGGTCCGTGTTTTGTGTATGCCGAGTAGATTACACATCTCTTGAAACAGGGCTGACTCGAAATTTCTTCCCTGGTCACTATGCAGTTCCAACGGCACACCAAATCGACACACTACTTCCTGGATCAACTTTTTGGCCACGGTCTGAGCCTCTTGATTTGGTGTCGCAAACACTTCGGGCCATTTGGTAAAGTAATCTTGAACTACTACTATAAAGCGGTTGCCGTCTTCTGTCACGGGAAATGGTCCAGCTACGTCAATGGCAATTCTCTCCCATGGGGCTCCGACACTGTACAGCTGTAGCTTGCCTCTTGATCTAGTACGAGGTCCTTTTACTGAAGCACACGTAGAGCACTTTCTGCACCACTCCTCGATGTCTTCCCGACAGCGTACCCAGTAGAACCGTTCTCTCACCTTCACCAAAGTCTTCTTCACACCAAGATGACCACCTGATGCACCATCATGCAATAAGCGCAGAACAGGTGCAACTTTGTTTCTCGGGATCACCATCTGTAGAACTTGGTCCTTCCCGTCAGGTGATTCCCACTTTCTATATAGCACGCCTTGTTCCAAACTCAGACTGTCCCACTGAGCCCAGTAGGCCTTTGTGATTGGGCTTGCGGCTGATACGTCCTGCCATAATGGTTTCCGACCCTGAGCCTTCCAGTCCATTATTAGTTTAAGATCTCTGTCTTCTTTCTGTACCTTACTGATTTCCTCTTTGTCCCAGGATTCATCGGTCCCCTGAGTCCTGACAATTTTCACTACCTCCTTGGACTCATGCTTCAAACAGTGTTTACAATCCTGGGAGCATGGACGTCGTGATAAGGCATCAGCATTGGAGTGAATCCTTCCACTGCGGTGTTCTATTACAAAGTTGTACTCTTGTAGTTGTTCGATCCATCTCGCGACTTGGCCTTCAGGATTCTTGAACTGGAGTAACCACTTCAGTGCTGCATGGTCTGTTCGTAGTGTGAACTCTCTTCCCAGCAAGTATTTATTGAAGTGTTGTAAGGTCTTCACAACTGCTAGTAATTCACGCCGAGTTACACAGTAGTTTCTCTCAGGCTTCGATAGAGACTTGCTGAAGTATGCGATGACCACTTGCTGACCATTTTGCTCCTGGGATAACACACCTCCGATTCCAGTATTACTGGCGTCTGTGTCCACAATAAATCTGCCTTCTCTATTAGGGTAGCACAGGACTGGAGCTGAACACAACAACTTTTTGAGTTGTGTAAATGCACGTTGACAATCAGAGTCCCAAACAAAGTTCCTCTTTTCTTCTGTAAGGTGGTGTAATGGCTTAGCTATTTCAGAGAAGTTCTTCACAAAACGCCGGTAGTAAGCACTGAGGCCCAGGAAAGCTCTTACTTCGGTTTTAGTTTTTGGTACAGGCCATTCTTGCACCGCTTTTATTTTCTCTGGATCCGTTTGAACACCTCTATCCGAAATAATGTGGCCTAAGAACGAAACTTCTTTCTTGAAAAAGGCGCACTTCTTCGGATTAAGTTTCAGGTTTGATTCACGAAATCTCTTGAACACTTTCTCAAGATTCTTGCGATGTTCCGTGAAACTGCGTCCCATAACTATGACGTCATCCAAGTACACCAGACAGGCATCTCCCAAAAGACCCACTAGTACGCGTTCCATAAGCCTTTCGAACGTAGCTGGTGCATTACACAATCCAAATGGCATTACCCGGAACTGCCACAGGCCTTTGCCAGTACCGGTGGTAAATGCAGTCTTCTCCTTATCTTCTGGTCGGAGTTCCACTTGCCAGTAGCCACTTTTCAGATCTACCGTAGAGAACCACTTCATGCCTCCAAGCATGTCCAAAGTGTCGTCAATACGGGGCAAAGGATAGCTGTCTTTCTTGGTCACGTTATTCAGCATCCTGTAGTCTACACAAAACCTGGTACTACCATCTTTCTTCTTCACGAGTACCACCGGTGAAGACCATGGGCTGGATGAGGGCTCTATGATCTTGGTTCGTGCCATATTCTCAATCAGCTCGGCTACTTCTTGTTCTTTTGCTAGTGGCACTCGTCTAGGTCTTTGTTTGATAGGCTGTGTAGTACCTGTGTCGATCGGATGTTTCACTAACCCCGTTCTTCCAAGGTCGTTTTCTTCTTTGGTGAAAATGTCCTTGTAGTCCAGCAGCAGCTTCTCTGCTTCCCGATATTCGTTGGGTGACAAACTTTTCTTCGTGGTCTCTAATAACGGGCCCATATGGTTTGCGGAAGAGGCAGTCTGGACGTTCTCTTGGATCTTCCTCAGACTGCTCACAGCCTCACATCGTCCCACGATCACGTTCTTCCGTAACAACATCGCCGAATTGCTAAGGTTGGCAATTTTAACTTTTGCTCCACTTCTAGTCATTACCAAAGTTCTGGCTGTAATTCGACTGGTATGGCGCCCAGGATCTTCCACTATGACGCAACGATCAGCCGCTATACCCTCAGGAAACCTTACATCGACTAAGGTTTCTGACCTTGGTGCCAGGGTTATCGTTTTGGCACTGTAGACCGCTATTGAAGAACAGCCTTCTAGAAAGACCTCTTGGTCTGGGAAGCTTAGAACACCTTTAGCAATATCGACAACGCACTGCTGCATTCGTAGGAAGTCTAAGCCGATAATGCAGTCATCCGTTATGCTCGCCACCAAAACAGATTGATGATAAGTCTTCTCTCCTAGTTTGATTCTCACATCCGTAACTCCGTGGACGGTCATTGGCTGGCCAGTCGCTGTTTGCAATTTGCAAGATGGTCGTGCGTCTTCCCACTGAATTGTTCGCCGCAGAAGTTCTGGTCGTACGATGGTCTTCGACGCGCCCGTATCGATCGTAAAGCGAACAGGTTTACTATTGATTTCTCCAGCTGTTACCAGGCTATTACCGTCACATGCCTGTGATACTTGTACTGTGGGGGCTTGACGTAACGGATCTTGACTAGCATCAACCTGAGTAGTAGCTGACACCATTCTACTTCTTCTCTGGTCCGGACAGTTGATTCGGATATGTCCCCGCTTGCCGCATCCGTAGCACATAGGCTCACCTCGTGGTCTAACAGCTGCAACAACTTCCCGTACTTTATGCGACTTGTAGTCGTTTCGCACAGCTTCCACCTCAAGGGCATGTGCTAAGGCCGCTTCTAAAGTTGTATGGTGTGCCAACCGTACAGTTGCTCTGACCTCAAGGTCTCTTATACCATCCACAAATGCTTGTACCACTGTGTGGTCCACAGATGATGTACTGGAGGCATACGCTCGTCGTACCAGGCGTTCAATTTCAGCAGCCCATTGTTGAAGTCCCTCACTCGACTTCTGAGTTCGATCCTTCAGCTGAGCTCGATAAACATGCTCCAGGTGCTTATCGCCAAATCGAGCTTCCAATGCCTTAAGGAGTGCGTCTAAGTTTCGTCGGTCAGCAGGTAAGTTCTCCAGGATCAGCAGCGCATCCCCTCTAAGTGCCAAAGTAAGCGCCGTCAGTGCGTGATCATCTTCCCATCCATTTCCTTTGGCAACTACTTCGAACTGGTGACGAAAGGCCGTCCAGGAAGACGAGCCGTCAAAGGAGGGAAGTTTAAACTTGGGACCTCCGGAAGTAACTGCCGCGGCCACAGGCGTAGCACTTGAATAAAGAACCTTGGTCTTCTGCAGCTCTTTAATCATTTTGTCATGATGGTTCATGGTGGTCTGGACATCTTCGAGAATTTCATCATGTTTGCTGGTACGTTTTTTCATCACTTCAACGTCTTCTTGAAGAGAACTGATGACGGTGCTGAACCCTTCCCACTTAGAGTCCATCATTTCTTGAAGGTCCTCACGGATAGCCCCCTTAAGATCCAGAAAAGCTTGACGTTGGCGCTCTTCAGCTTGGCGTTGGAGCTCTTCAGCTTGGCGTTGGCGCTCTTGAGCTTGGCGTTGGCCTTCCTTCAACTCCTCCATGGCTTGACGTTGCCGTTCTTCAGCTTGGCGTTGGCGCTCTTCAGCTTGGCGTTGGCCCTCCTGTATAACGGCTAAAAGGGACGACATGTCAAAGCCAGAGCCTATACCCGTCGACGCCGCAGAAGTGCCGGGATCACTAAATACTGCTGCGCTAGACTCTTCAGTATCGGCCATAATCGATGGTTCACGAGTTTCGTCTACCGCCGCCTGTCGTCGAGTGCGTACTCCCTCGTCGCGTGGTGTGACTGGCAATCCCACTTCTGACACCAATTGTTACGTGTCAGGATGGGGTTCGATGTAAAATGCCAGTTACGCGTTAATGAGTTTATTAGAGACTCGCACAATACACTAACAGTAACAAAATAATGCAACAAACACTTATACTGCACTATCACGCTTCGTATATCGCTCTTCGTAAACTTCCGTATCGCTTCGATGTTCGCTCGAGATCGCTGTATTCACAACTGAACGAAGTGCCGACGTTCGAATCCTTTTTATAGTCATTCAATAGATTTCTAGAACCTTCCCGCTATTACCACAAAGATGCCGACAATTCTCGAAAACAGAACAATGAGTGTAGGTACTTAGCTGCGACGCGTAGGTATGCCTACCGCCGTTGATCTATTGTTATACGTGTAGGTAGGTACATGCAAACGTTCTAGCGTAGGTATTTGTTGTATACGTGTAGGTAGGTACTTGCGAATGTTCTAGAGCGTAGGTATTTGTCGTACACGAGTAGGTAAGTACTTGCGAACGTTCTAGCATAGGTATTCGTCGCAACATTATGTATTTACAAAAAAAAAAATTAAGTATATATATCCGCATTCTAGAACGCATAACACAAGCTATAATATGCTTATTTTGGGTCTAGATGGCGTTGTGTGTAGTTAATATAATGATTATTATTATATTATCTGGCCTGTTGGCCTAGTGGTTATTGACCCTGACTGCTTGCTGGAGGTTGTGGGTCCGATTCCCACCCAGGACAAACCTTTGTGTGATGAGCATGATTGTTTGTTGTGTCTGGGTGTAATTTATCTATAATATGTATGGTTAAAGATGTTTATTTTCTCAAAAAAGATACATTACATATCACTTACAGAGAAAATGTAACTTATATAATAACATGTTAATAAGCCGATTAGTGTTAGGTACTTACGATAATAAGCAAGAATGGGCAACCACATTTATTTGACTTCACGCCACTTCAGAGTTTACAACATGATATTGTTGCCCATCTCCTTTCAAGTTATCAGATGATAAAATAAAAATGAATACAATAATAACAGTAAGCAGTAGATAAATAGTTTGTAAACTTAATTATGTTTAATACTTTACTAATTAAATAATGTAGGGTAGAATAATATTCATCCAACCCAACAATTTTTGCAAACTTATACTAGCGAATACAATGCATGTTTACTAAGGCCTATGACACGTTAAACATTCAAGTTTACTATTATGATAAGGTTACAAGATATTTGTTTAATATTAGTTTAATTAAATAGTATGATTATTTAGTAGTATATTTGAATATTAAGTTACAATATATTTTGCCAACAATTATTATATATGTATTTACAAAAAACATGTATATAAGTAGTATATCAGTTGTTTAGTACCCATAACACAAGCAAAGTGGCATCTAGTCCCAAAAAAGCACATTCCCAAACGGTGCAAAAATTTTGCACCGTTTGGGAATCGATTTCACAAACTTTTTCACTGAAGTCGCACGCATCAACTGCACCACAGTACGCGTGTATTCGTAAAGTCAAAGAATTTTTTCATTGTTAGTAATGTTTACCTGAAAGTTGTCTTTGGCCCGTCTCTGAATCTGCCTCTGGTGCTGATCGTAGACCCTCTGCTGCTGTTCCTCAGACAGTGCCTCATAACACTCCCTCCCCATCATGAGAACCCTTACTTCTGAAAGTTGCTTCCCTGGTGTTACGTATCCTGTCTCTTCTAGGAGACGTTTGAATTGTTGGCACCATCTAAGAAAGAAATGTATTAATGATTTACAAGATACGCATCTTTTACTATTTATTAGAAAATATACCTCTAATATTTCAATTAAAATTAAGTTTTAATTCAAGTGATAAAGAATCAAATTGACTGGCCTGTTGGTCTAGTGGTTAGTGACCCTGACTGCTAAGCCGGAGCTCGTGGGTTCGATTCCCACCCAGGACAAATCTTTGTGTGATGAGCATGATTGTTTGTTCTGAGTCTGGGTGTAATTTATCTATAATATGTACGTATTTACAAAAAAAATGTATTTAAGTAGTATATCAGTTGTTTAGTACTCATAACACAAGCTAATATAATTGCTTAATTTGGGGCTAGATGGCGCTGTGTGAATGTGGTAGAATATTATTATTACTAAATTCATAATCATTATCATCATTCTTGAGACTATCTTAGTTTGTGCTAAACTCCACGCTTTGGTGCCAGTCTGTTTTACCAGCGGTAATTAAAAATATTATCCGCTCTCCTGGTCGACGGGCTATGATCCATTACTACTTAAATAGCTTTACTTGATCTGCCATCAAAATCTAATTAATCATCATCATCATATCAGCCTTAAGATGTCCACTGCTGGACATGGGCCTCCCCCAATATTCGCCACCTCGGCCGGTCGCTCGCCGCCCTCATCGTTCGGTTGCCCGCCACCCGTTTATACTCACTCAAAATTCCTATGTTCCTCTTGAGCTTCATGGAGGAAAGTTTTGAACACAGCCGCCGCCTCGTTCGTCTCCAGGATTTCGTATGGAATCTTTTGTGATTGTCCTAAAGTCTGAAAAATATAAAACGGATAAAACAGTGCAATAGGCTATTTGACAACATTCGAAATATACTACTAATTGTGGTAATCCTCAAAGAAAATAGCGTAAAAATATATTTCACTTCATTTGAATGTGAAAAATTTTTTTTTTTTAAATTAACATATTGAATTATGTAGGTATAATATTTGAAATTTCACCTGATACGTGAACGGTCTGTCATTTGTTGCCGCTCCAGTGACGTCACACGCAAGTAAAATTCACTTCAACTGCACTAATAAAAATAAATTTTACAGGCATGTGACGTCACGCGTGACATATTATATTACATTACAGAAACAGTGTTTTTGGCGCGGTTTAGTATATTCAAACTTTAATATTGTTTTTGTATTATTATAAGAGTGAATATTTCGGAAATATTAATATACTTAGTGTAATTATTATGAGTTAAAAAATAATATTAATACTGTTTTTCACAATTAGTCAAACAGCCTATTCCGTAAATGGCAAAATCGATTGTAAAGATTAAAAGAAAAATCAACAGATTTTTTGTGATGTTTTAGTTAATTTTTGGTCAAAGCATTATTTTATAAAGGGAAATCGACTTTATACTATGAACGCCCTATTGAACTAGATGCCCAGGAAGTAGAATTAACCCCCGAACGTATCAGGCTGTGACTTTTATATCAAATAGTATAAAGTTCTTTAGAATTGTATCCAGAAAATAACAATAGACGGTCTCCCTCCCCTTTGTTCTTCATTATATGGGACCTAATAAAGCTGCAGAAATATGTGCAACACACATCTACGTATCCAGTGACGAGGGCGTGATGCTAAGTATAGTCGATCATAAAATTGCTTTACTACTCTTGCGATTAAAATGTCGTTTGCATATCACAAAACAATAATGTCTAATTTTGCTTGCAAGTCACCTCAGTATAGTGACAGTTGACACATATTGAGTCTTATTGAATTTTAATTTTGATGGAATTTTTGTTAAAAGTGGTAAAGCAATTATGTGGTCGATTATACTTTGATGATATTTTGTTTTTATCTGCATCATTCTTGATGGATGACTGGTAGATAGGCATTAAGTCCACAAATATACTCTTGTATATGTACTTTTAATAAATAAGTAATATATTCCTGGTACCTGATATCTAGCTCGTTCGCCGACCCTAAGCGTGGTGTCAATCGCCAACGGGCTATCCAGCTCCGATCCTGATTCAGAGCCTGAGTCCTGATTGCGACCTTCGCTGAAGTAGACCGAAAAGTCGCGGTGGGACCGCAACTGACGTACTACCATGGGCCAGTCGCTGTAAGAAAAATCGTTAAATCGTAAAAAGTTTATTGTGCTATACAAAATAACGCCGTATGACCAAATTAACCAGATGCCCTTGAATGACCTTCAGTTATATTATGCCATTGTATTTAGAACGCACGATCGTGCATATTTTTATTTTATATTTAGTCTGTCGATAGTGCGGCTACCTAGAATACTTACATTTTGCCCCTTATTTTCAAAAATATTTTAGGGTCAAAATATTCATTTACATCAAAAATAAATCAATAATAATATAAAAAAAAAGTAAGGGTTAGATACAAACCTCTCCTGTAAGTCTTCAGTGGGTAGCTGCATTCTGGACAGTATCTGTGGCAGTTTGGCGAGCTGTTTGCGAAGTTTTTTGGCCGATCTCTCCTCTTTTAATCTTCGGATATGACGTCGGAACACGACCTAGTAAGTAAAATTAATA
This sequence comes from Parascotia fuliginaria, assembly GCA_963082885.1. Lineage (NCBI taxonomy): Eukaryota > Metazoa > Arthropoda > Insecta > Lepidoptera > Erebidae > Parascotia > Parascotia fuliginaria. Next base: position 3,862,993 of record OY720196.1, on the reverse strand, counting down.
ATTGAAAATTCAGAACCTAATATAATTAAAACAAATGATTTTTAATAAATTTAAGTTGTGTATACACGCAAAGTAGTTACGTTGGCAGCCTTCCTCCTAACTCCTTTGCCATGTGTACAAGTATCACCTGTTAGAAATCAATTTTTTTATAAAATTTTTGCCTGCATCAAACTATCAAATGTATTAAAATTTTAAATAAGTGTGTTTTTTTTTCTTATTTCTAATTTATACGACTGTATATTAATAACTAACTAAACTAATGTAATACAGCAAATGCGGGTAGTAACTTCAAGATTTTGTTTTTCTCGACAATGTCAGACGAGCAAACAGCGCACGTGATGTTAAGTGGTAACTGTCGCTCATGGACGACTCAGTCTCTAGCATTGCTCTTGCAATGCCAGAGACTCTGCAAAGCCGCTGCTTAACGTGAAGGGAGTGGGGTAGATGAAAGGATTGAGGGAGGTGAGGAAAAAGGAAAGGCGAAAAATTTGGTCGCCGGCACACTAATATTGTAACAACAACAAGAAAAAATTATAATAAAATATATTACCTGTGTTCCATCATTTCCAAATTGCTGAACAAACTTGATCCATTCCGGGTAATTACATAATCTTTTGCTAGCTGCCGACCACATCTCCCTACAAACAATAAAGGCGTTAAGAACAGCACAGAACGAAAACGAGAAGCTATTCCCAGAAGGTATCAATTTTATTACAAGGTAAAGACATTTCACCTCGTCGTTTATTATTGTCGTTGAAAATTATTTCGATTTTACAATGTTAATAAAATCAAAAAAAGTAATGTTTAACACATTCACTCTCATAAAAAGTATTTAAAACCTCATTAAAAAGCGATTTTTAAAACGAACTTTTTACCTAACATACAACTTTTTAATACATAGTGTTGCCGTTTAGCGGCTAATCTTAGGATATTTGTTATTATTCACACTTACTTTATTTCATAATTAGGTTATAATATACAGTAGTAACGACAATCTTTGTTAAATGTTAAGTTATCACAATTAGAATAAAATTAACTTAAACGCCTACATCATTGATGAAACTGATTAACTATAAGACATTTGTTATTACAATTTATGTAGGCGTTTCCAATAAAATAATAGGTCAATGACAAACAGAACATTAGCTTTTCACTTGTCATTGAGCCGTTGCCTAGATAGGTTAACATATTGTAAATCGCTAGTTACCTAATTGCATTAAAGGCTCATTGATTATAAAGTCGCAATTTTATTTATTCTTTCTCCTGGACTCTCGTGTTTCCGTAAGGGAACATATTTGTCGCAATTTTATTTATTCTTTCTCCTGGACTCTCGTGTTTCCGTAAGGGAACACATAGAATGTTTATTATATGATGATAAGAACATGTGCATTTAAAGGATTTGGTACTCACTTGTGATCCTGGACGTGCATTCTGATAAGCTGCGTGAAAGCCTCCGTAACGAAATCTAACGTCTCCCTTCTTATCCGTAGAGCCTCTGCATAATTCGCCACCTATACAATAAAATTTATAGTCACACACACATATTTGCATTACCAATTTTAACCAATTTCCATCAATATTAAAATTTAATAAGAATTATTCTGATAGTGACAACTGCCACTGTACTAAGGTAACTTGCAAGCAAAAATAGACCTTATTGTTTTAGATGCAAACGACATTTACTCCAAGGGTAGTAAAACAATTTGATGATCGACTATACATACAAACAGTTGTAATGGAAGTAGAGGAGTTGTCTTGACCCAGGAGCAAGTTAACAAAGTTAGGTAAGATAGTCTTCTACGTCTTAATTTTTATCTAACGTTTTGAATCAAAAAGCGGCAACTTATAACTCAGAGTTTGAGGCAGAGTTCGGCGAGGTGGTGGGAGGGAAAAGAAGAATGAGGAAAAAGAGATATTTTATGGTATACACATGGTGTACTAGGTGTTAAAGTCTCCTCACTACTAATCTCTACAGAATACAAATAATAACATAACCTTCTGATCTGGATGTTGTTTATGATCCCACAAATACAAATTTAAGCAGAGGCCAACAAAACCCACCAAACCTACCACGAGATCAAACGCAGGACCCATTGAGCTAGCAAAAATAACTAAAGCATAGCTTTCACTCACCTTAATCCTAGCCTTGGATTTATCACACATCTGCGCCAACAAGATGAACGCCTGGTCTACATTAACGTTGTCATGGCTGGAGGTCTCCACTATGGGTATGCATCCCTTGAACTCCTTGCGTTGGACTAATCGTTCGGCCTCTCTCACACCTTGCTCGCAGGACTCGTCGTTCTTAGATGTTACTAGAACTACTGGCTTTTTGAGCTTGAGTATGTTTTGGAGGATTGCAGCTAGGACTTCGTTCTGTAATAAATAAATGAAATGAAAAAAATGAAAAATTAAAATATGTTTATTCATATAGATTAATTAAATTAACACTTATGAACGTCAAAGTTTACAAAAGCAAGTAGAGCCATGAGAAGAACTGGCAAGAAACTCAGGCCACTCTTTTTAATCGTCAGGTTATTACAATTTTTGTAAGTTACAGTTTCAAGTAGCATGCAAAGTGACACAGGCAATACACTTAACTCTATAGATTATTAATTACTTACATAAATTAATGAACAATATTGATGATATTGAAAAGGGATGGTCTTCCTAACGTGGCGGGGCACTGTTACTAGGTGTGTAAATATAGTATCGCTAGTATAGATTTATTATTAACTAGATGTTTCCCGCAGTACCGCCTGCGTGAATGTCTGTTATATCTCTATTTACATTGACGATTTTCATACAAACTTTATTCCTTATTCAATCGCTTTAAGCCATTTTTGCGAGAAAATATAGCCTATGTTGTTTCCCGAGGTCAAATCTATTACTATACTAAATATTCTCAAAATCGGTTCAGTGGTTTAGGCGTAAAAGCGTAACAGACAGACAGAGTAACTTTCGCATTTATAATATTAGAAAGGATGTTCGAGCTTGGTTTATACTTGTGAATAACGAGTATAACGACATCTATGTATGTCTTCTAATAAATCGGCATCTATGTGTTAATCACTCACCTGCTTCTCCCATGTCCTGCCCGGCACTAAGCTAACGTCATACACACAAAGGAACCCGTCCACAGTGAGTTTGCCGTCCGGCATCAACCTCTGATCGTACTCCTTCTCGATGCCCAGCTGGTTCTTACACACGTACATCAACTTCTCAGCAGATTGTAACTTTGTAGCTACACATCTTTTCACGTACGCTTCTGTTTTACCGACTGGAAATTAGATAAATAGGTTTGAAGATTTAAAAAAATATTCTAGAAGACACTACTTTATATAACGCAAAATTTCTTTAACGTGAGACTTTATCATCCATCACCTGTCCACCATTTGTTGTCCGCCATCTTTACTAGATCGTTTGACCACTATGAGGGGCCTGCTTAATATAACAAGTTATAAAAGACATATCAAACTCATTAAATGCGTAGCAAAGAAGTGGAAGATTTCCTAGTTATGTAAAAGCATACCAATAATCATAAAAAAGTCTGTTTGGTTCACAGAACGATTGTAGAAGTCTAGACAACATTAAAGATCATGAATAGGCAATTAAACAGATGAAAAAGTGTAGCATAATCCTATCAACACATATTGTCAATAGTGCAATTATTATTCTTAATTGCATATTGTTCTGCCTAGATTGTTTGACATTGTTAGGCGCCTAAGGTACTCAGTTTTTTTTTATACGACTTTGGTGGCAATGAATTTAGTAGATCCACGCTGATTTCAGCATGAATGAGCCGGATCATCCGGGGAAGTACTACCCTCTCATAGAAGATCGACTTAAGAATAGTAGTATCCGTACTACTGCGTTTCGTTCGGTGAGTGAAAGCGCCGGAGGCCCAATTTTCCCCCTTTCCTCTTTCTTAACTCCCTCATTCCCTTCCCCTAACCCCATTCCCGGCCGCCATAGTGGAGACCACTATACCAGCAGTTTAAGACGATGGCTTTTGGTATGGTGGCCGCCACTTCTGGATTCCACTGACTGCTTACCATCAGGCGGGGTGGAGTCACTTTGGTAGGCTATAATATAAAAAAAAAGCATACGGCCAACCTGATGGTAAGTGGCAATCGTAACCTATAGAGATGACTGTATTTTCAAAACATTACGTAAGTAGTAATGCTTAGAAAACAACCAAATCGTTGCCGACCACGAAAAAGGGTATGAGGAAGGAAAAGGGAAAAGGATCAAGATCGAGGCTATTGGGCTATTGGGCTATTGGGCTATTTGGGCTACCGGCACTCTTACTCACTGAGCGAGCGTGAAAACTAATATTCTTACGTCGATCTTCTATGAGAAGGTAGTACTGCCCCAGTGGATCCTGCCTATTCATGCTGACACCAGCGTGGATCTACTACCGTACAAATAAATCTCAGAATGAAAGTGGTCGAAGAGATAATACTCGTTCAGTTGTGAATCTGACTATTAAATAAACATACCGCCAAACTTTTATATAATCTATTGATTGTACTTCGTGCTAGCGAAATATATAGTGATTATATACTTAAATTTTATAAGCACTATCAGTCAACTGAAGAAATCATCACAAAAAATGGCTCCAGAAAAATCATTCTGCAGAGGACGGGCAGGACAGCATAGTCATGTGATAAGACTGTCGCTACTGCGATCGCTAAATCAGCATGCCTAGCATTCCGATTATAAAACCTCGAATGTCCAACTAGAAATGAATTTTTTCCAGTAGTCATTTTGTTATCAGTATCTTTCTCGCAGCTCGCAGAACTGATGGCCAATGGGGCAGAAAGGTTCTATAGTGGCGACCACGAACCGGAAGACGCAGCGTGGGCAGACCTCTCATAAGGTGGACCAACGACCTTATAAGGGTAGCGGGCAACCGATGGATGAGGGCGGCGAACGACCGGCCACAGCGGCGAAAATTGGGAGAGGCCTATGTCCAGCAGTGGACGTCTTTTGGCTGATATGATGAACATCTTTTCGATGAAATTATGATGACATAATACCCATTATCACACCATTCATATAAATAAGCGATATTTCAAGTCAATGAGAGAATAGAACAAGTGCATAAATCTCTAATATAAAATATAATATCAGTATGTAATAGACTTTTTATGCGGGATAAATCACTTTTATAGCATCGGATTAGGCCTAAATATGATAAAGAGTGATTGTTACTTAACCGTTAATATGATACATTAATAGAATATTCAATGAGATTACAGGTAAAGTTCTTATAAAGCAAAAGAAAGTGCCATAATTTGTAACTCATAAGGAATTCTTCTTCTTGATTTAAGAGCTCAGCTCTTGTCGGTGGAGCATCCGCCATTGTACTCTGTCTTTTGCTTTAATTTTAACCTCTCGATACGACTGTTTTATAAAACTCCGTCTTTATCTTCTTCTGCCTCGTTTACCTTCAAATTATCCCTCTAAAATGGTCTTAAATAAATTATCGTTTCGTATCAAGTGGCCAATTAGCTTTCCTCTTCTATTAACCACAGTTCTCAACAACTGTCATATTGTAAGTGAGAATTGTATAGTAGATATAATTTAATCATATTATTTTCTAATTCTACTTCGCATACAACATGTTAAATACTAATTCTCTTATACAACACTACGTAAGAAAACTTAGTCAATCCATCTTGTCTTCTTCATATACCGCGTAAGTAATCATTCACATTCATATACCACGTACGTCAGCAAGTGATTCATCCAATTTTAAGTTATATACGCCGCTTAAAATTTAAATTTAAATGCGTCTAAAGCATAGTCGACCGTGCTTTTGGTGCACATCAGTACCTATGCTATGTAAACACTACTTGACAAAGAACTATCTCTTTTGATATTAAAACAGCTCTTTCCTCAAGAGGTCTGAATACCACGACTAAGCAGATAGGAGCCCGTTCGACTGCGCTCATCTGTAGATATAGGATCTTTGTCTTCCATATAATATACCTTTAAACGGTTGGAAGCACGCGTCGTCCACAAACTCTGTCTGCTCGACGATCTCGAACCTGTACTCCTGCTCATCATTGTCCTTGTGCACGCTGCCCCAGTACAAAAAGTGGTCGTTGTTCACCACACGCCCGCTGAAGTCCGACTGGAAATAAGCGTAGGAATATTATAATATTATCCTTTATAATATTCTTTATTTTAACTGTCATGACAACTACTAGGTAAATCTATTCTATATTATTATATAAAGATGAAAAGTTTTTATTGTTTGAACGCGCTAATCTCTGGAACCCCTGCCGTATATAAATAATTCTTTATGCATTTGATAGCCCAATTCTTGATGAAGATTATAGGCTATGTTACATCGCGATATGTTGCACGGGAGCGGAGCAGTAACCAAAAACATATGTTAACGCGATTAAAACCGCGCGAAGAATCGCTAGTACTTTGATAAAATACTTCATCATTTTCAATTTCAGCTGATTTTAGCCGGCGATAAATATTTGTATGAATCACAAATAATAATATAATAATAATAATAAATCGTTTAATTCAGACAACGTCCATATTAATGTTAGTAAAACAATAATTTAGAAACTAGTGTTAGTGAATACATAAAACTAAATTAATCCTAAGGTGCGACCACCTTCAGTGTGTAGTCGCATCCAGTGCATCAACATCGGCGAGTCCCAGCGCTGAGCAAACATCCTTAGGATGCTATTCGAGCTGGCCCGCGAACTGGTAAGTAGAGAGGCACAACGCTTTTTAATTACAGCGTGGAAACCGTCCACGTTTCTCTCGGCAAACATCGGGGAAGCCCTACAAAAGCGAGGCAGTCGGAATAGCACCCTAAACGCGTTGTTATATTGTATGCGTAGGGTGCTGTAAGCACGCTGCGTGTACTTTGTCCACAGGCTGCAGGTGTAGAAAGACTGGCAGTATGCTGTAAACAGCTTTGTCTTAACGTTATCTGTACACCTAGCAAACCTGCGAGCAAGCATGTTGCAGCGAACTGACAGCGCCCTACGCTCTCTCTCTATGTCCAGATTGTCACTTAAATCTTCAGAGACCCAGTGATCTAGATACTTATAGCGATTCCCTATGTTAAGGCAGGCACCATTTAGATATAAAGGTGGCACAGTAGCGTACGATTTATTACCTGCCTTAAACACCATTACTTCGCTCTTTTTTGTATTGTATCTTAGTCCCTGAGTCCTTACGAAATCCTCACAGATAAGGAGCAGCTTCCGCATTGAACTGACTGATGGGGTCAGCAGCACCAGATCGTCAGCGTAACAGATGTTGTTTACGCACATACCCTCGATATGACAACCTATATTGGTGCCGCTGAGCCGACCAAGCAGCTCATTCATGTAGAAGTTGAAGAGCCGAGGAGAGCTCAACCCCCTCTGCCTTACTCCGCACTCCAACTCGTACACTCGTACTCGTACAAATGCAAACTTTTGAAATTAAATTATATAAATATGGAGAGACTGGCTCTTAATCATAAAAAAAAGCATTGCAGTAAAACAAATGAATATAGCCGGAAAAAGAAAATTTACTCGTAGTATCAGATTTGCGTGTTATTTAAAGCAAAGTTTTAAATTGATTCGCATTGATTTTTTATTCTTTTGTCAATTGAATTATTGTTACCAGCAGAATTGTTGGGTTAGTTTTTTAACTCATCGAGAGTTTTTGAACCATAATATGGATACTTCGTCCGAACAAGCGGCTCAAATTGTAGCACTGGTGCGGAAGGGCTTGGATCAACGAACGATTGGTAGAAATTTAATTTTAAACCAGTCTACGTTTTCTAGAATATACAGAAGGTTTGTGGAGACAGGTTCTTACAGAAGGAGACGTGGTACAGGCAGGACTCGAGCAACCACCGGTCGTGATGACCGATTTATTGTTACAACTTCCCTGCAAAATCGTTTCCTCACGTCAGTTAAAATCAAAACAGACCTTAATGAAGTGCGTGGAGTAAATGTGAGTGCACGAACAATAAGAAAAAGGTTAAAGAAAGCGGATATCCCCCTTTTTAGACCAGCAAATGGTCCAAAGTTGTCTGTAGCTCACAGACAACTTTGGACCTCGCTTAAGATTTGCGCGTGATCACCTAAATTTGACAGAAGAGCAATGGGCCTCCGTATTGTTCACAGACGAGTGTAGGACATGTTTATATGGTGCAGATGCTTGCAGAAGAGTCTATCGTCGACGTGGGGAGCGATATGCTCAAAGTTGCATTGAGGAGCGTGTTTCTTTTGGAGGCGGTTCGTGTATAGTCTGGGGTGGCATATCGATGAACGGGCGAACAGAACTTGTGTTCATAGATATGGTCCGTCAAAACAGTAATAGAGGGGGTTTGGCTGCACATCGCTACATAACAGAGATCTTAGAAGATCACGTGGTGCCTTACATAGGATTCATAGGCGAAAATTTTACTTTAATGCAGGATAATGCCCGGCCGCATCCGCATGCTGCTGCACAAGTTCGACAGTACTGCGAAGAGGTTGGGATACGTACAATGAATTGGCCAGCACGCAGCCCGGATCTTAATCCCATTGAGCATGTTTAAGCAGCACTAAGAACAGCACTTTCAGAAGAATGGGACAATATTCCGCAAGATCTTTTAATAACCCTAATAAAATTTATGCGGAACCGATTAGAATCCGTAATAAGGGCACGTGGAGGTAATACACCTTATTAAAACATAAATAAACCCTTGCATAAAGTTTGTGTCTATTGTTAAAACCATTTTTTTTATTAAACCAATTTTCCTTAACTTAAACTTAAGGATATGACCCTACGCTGTTTTAAAGTTCACGAACCAATCTAGAGGTTTCAATTTTAATCTGATAGAAAGTTTGCATACTTGGTTAAAATATTTATTTCAAAGTCGTCTATTACTTTGATGCAGATTATGAATCCGTCAGTGTAGTTTGAGAGTCGTAGAACTATGATCATAGAATTTGACAGATATTAAATCATATTTCTAAGATAATGTAATACCACTCTGAAACATATTTAAACCGTTTGAACTCCGTCTCTGTATCTATAGCCTAAAATATTACCCCAAGGTTAAATTGCAAATACCTATGTATTTGTCATCATTCAAGTACATAATGTATCATCTTAAACTGTTCAATTAAACTAATAGAAGGGCGTCGTTAATTAATCTGAAGTGCTCATCGTAAGCTCTCGAACTAGCAGAGCAAAAACATAACGTCAAAATATTTAGACACGACATGCGAATCAATCATAACAATGTCGTGGTCACGAGGGACTTTAAAAAATACAATAATGGACAAAAAGTACAGACTCAGAACAAATATTTATGGATCACAAAAAGTTTTGTTATTATAAACACAACTCATTCACAACTTTACAAACATGCAATTATCTATCACAGTGTACACCCAGAAACGATAGTACAAATTTCTTCATGTTTTGTCAATTTTGTCCAGTGTGAAAATCGGACCTACAAACTATCATCGTAAATATCATATTTGTGACGTTGCTTATGTATTTTTTGTGCCAAATTAAGAAATTAATAAATTATTTTTATTCTTATTCTTATCGGGCGTCGTACATAGTCACACTACACCAACGAGGCAGTGAATACTATATAAATAAAAGTTCATTAATGGCTCAATAGATAGGACTTAATAAACGGGAATATTTTATACTTAACCAACTTCTGTAAGTACCACATTTTATGCAAATAAATGATATTCTATTATATTCTATAAAAGAGGAAGAATTAATAGCAAAGAGGAAGGATTAATATTAATAATCTCTCTCACCTGACTCAACACGCAAATATGGTCCACATTGTAGTCATCGGCATGTGTACGGACAAATCTGTTGCAAAGACACGACTTGCCTACTCCAATTTGCCCTTTTTCCTTTTCTGTACCTGTAGACAATGAATATAAGCATTTAAGAACAATATACATCTTGTTCTATGAGTAATCATAATAGCCATATGTTGGGGTAGAAAGTACATTATATGTTGTCAAATCTACAATATAGAAACACCACATCATTCTATGTATAAGTAACTAAAAGTTAAAGCTGTTCTTAATATACATTTCGGCCCTTTGAGATCTTTGGTATTTAATTAATCCAGGTTTCTTCACAATGTTTTTTGTAACTTCTCTTCTTTTTGTCTTTCAAAAACTTAAGAGTACATCAGTAGGTACTTTCAAAATGTCGAATCAACCTCCGCTTATCTCCAACCCAGAGCTAAGAGGTCGGCATCGTAAATCCTAGCCCCTAGGCCACCACTTGGTTACGCTTACTTAACGTAAAGACAAAAGTATTAATTAGATATAGTAATTTCGGAATAGAGGTCATTAAACCTTCACAGTCATTTTTACTTCTCAACTTTATTAATGAATGACTTGCATACATTATTGTTATGGTCACACCGCCCACGAGAATACATAACTATCTCCGTCGTAATTAACCTTATTTATTGATACTTATTTGGTAAAACAAGACGTTACATGTTAAATAAAAGAACAATAAATCAATACTGCTGAGCTGTGACTGAATCACCTATAAAAACATCAACTGAATGATGGCAGTTTACTCTTTTTTTTTAAGGTTCCGTAAACGAAACCCTTCGTTATCCGTCTGTCTTAACATGCCTATAGTTTTTTTTTATACAGTTTTAGTGGCAAACAAGCATATGATTCACCTGATAGTAAGTGGCAACCGTAACTTAATAGACATGGCTGTGTTTTACAAGCATCGCAAAAGTAGTAATGCTTAGAAAACACAACCAAGCAGCTGCCGACCACGGAGAACCGTTTCCCTTTTGACCGACCGAGTGGGTATTTGGGCTGCCGGCGCTCTCACTCATCGAGCGAAACACATCGGCATGTAAACTAATTTTCTTACGTCGATCTTCTATGAGAGAGTAGTACTTCTCCGGTCGATCTGGCCCCTTCATGCTGAAACCAGCGTGGATCTACTACCGTGAAAAGGATACTTCATATTGATCTAGAGTCAGAAGCAAATATATGTATATCACTGCTAAAGTAAAGAAAAATTAGAAATTCGTTTATTTGTTATTATAAAAAAATTTTAATGTTACTAAGACCCAGTGGCGTGCACAGAGATATTTGACAGGGTAAGCATTATAAATTTTTGACAGGGTAGGCATTATAGATTTTTGACAGGGTAGGCATTATTTAATTATGTTGCTAAAATTGTGATTTCAGGCAATTATTAAGGTAGGCAGTGCCTTTCTGCCTATATAGAGTGCACGCCACTGCTAACACCGCATTCGCGTAGCAAAAGAAGAAATGTACTAAAAGGCATACTTTGATATCTAAGCCTCGTATTCGGGACATCCCTTGCTCTAAACCTTGCTAACATAGAACTTTTGATGAGAATAAAGATGCCTCGTCTAAAATTGAGAGATTAACTATTTATTCCCACAAACTCGTATAAAACTCGTAGTAAATGTGGTAGTAATAAACACACTCAAACTCGAGTGATACGAATCAGTGTCACTCATTACAAGCTACCGAAAAACAACAATGACTTCTAAATACATTTTATCGACTTTCTCATATACGAAATAAACAGGCAACACCTACACAATACTGATAACAGGAAATAGTGCAGATAACAATACAACAATAGATGTAATGCCCTTTCACAATCACTTATTTGTGTTTAAAGTCTGAATACTCATGCGGGCTAAGGGTGTATTGACGATTAGTGTATGCCGAGATTGTGAGAATAAATTGTGTGTTTAAAATATGGTGCTATTAAAATAAATCAAGAAGGTATTGAGTGTAAGTTTCGTATTTAACCTATACATAAAGCACTAGCTGTTGCCATCACTTTAAACCGATCGATCCGTTTTAAGTTATTCTTCATGAAGACTAGAAAATCCATATCAATTGACCCCGTCTCACATTGCTCTCCAATCCCCAACGCTGCTTGCACCCCTTTATTGTGATATATTTAGCACTGACCAGGGGTGGTTTGGCAACAGTAACAGTTTGGTGGCATGTCTAAAAACGTCAATATATCCCCAAATATATTAAATTGAAACAAAATAGGTACATTATATCTTGTCTCGCATCTCTCGGAATCTAAACTATTAAAAGCGACAAGAGTTTATTTGTTTGTTTGAACGCGCTAATCTCGAGAACTACCAGTCGGCTTTGAATAGCCCACTTCTTGGGAAACAGTAACAGTACGCTATTGGCGACGGGAGCAGAGCAGTAACCAAAAATGTAACTTAGCGCAGGTGAAACCGCACCGCGGAAAGCTAGTATATTGTATTACCATTTATATGCCTTCTGTATATTAGAAAAGGTCTTTCTCCGGCAGTGGGGCAGTAATAAGCTGGTATTGTGGTCATAGTTTGGAGGTATCATGGATGAAGGGATGTAGACTAATGATGACTAACGACCAAAACCAATTTAAACTTAGGACAAGCAGCTCTCTAAAGACTGCCACTGAGATTGCCAATCTGGAGTGAAATCAAGAGTGGCGATTATGGCAAAAACTCAGTAAAATCTAGAATAGGGGATGTCTAGCAATGGTCTATCTTTGAAACGCGTAACGGCGCGATAGCGTCTTGCAGCATCTCATTACCATACATTCCTTCCATTCATTAATTTGTTAGAGTAGTAAGAATTATGTATTTTAAATTAATGTGTTTATAATATGCTTATGTAGGTCATTCGACGTATCAATGGTAGTATTTTCCCATTGAACAAACCACTAACTAGTTCATGATGAGTAAGTCATACGCGACCGACTGGGGTTCTAGAGGAATTCTCAAAAGACTGGTTGTATTTAAGCTTTACACTGTCCTCCACTGCAAACATGAATTAGATTTTGGGTGTACTTAGATAGTAATTTTTCCATTTATTAACCGGCTTCAAAAAAAGGAGGAGGTTTCTCAATTCGACCGTATTTAAATAAAGGTTTTTTTATGTGTTTGTACGCGGATAACTTAGTCGTTTATAAACCGATTTTGATGATTCTTTTTTAGTTTCCTTCCTGCTTGAATTCGTTTTTTTTTTTTTTGTTAAGTTACCTATTTTATTTTATCTATAAGTATTCTGCCTTTGCAGTTTTTTTTCTTTCCTATCAATTCGCGCAAATGTTACTTAGCTGCGACTGCTGCGAGCCCTTTCTTTTAAAGAGACATACGGACATAGCTATTATATTCTGAATGTGGTAGAATATTATTATATTATTATTAAAGAAGTCGAAAAACACATAGCTCAAAAAGCTTTACATTTTGTAACTTTAATTAAAAAAATTAATTCAATTAACCTAAATAAATAATATATTTAACTTTTAATAATAATACAACAACTACACAACGTTATCTAGGCCTAAAACTGAGAATATATTACAGCTTGTGAAATGGATTTGAATACAATTTTCACTGTTATACAAAGTGTTTTCAAGGAAGATTTTAGTATCAACATCATCATCATTAGCCTACGGTAGTCCACTGCTGGGCATAGGACTTGTCCATTGATTTTTTGTATGTTTGAACGCACTAATCTCTGAAACTTCCAGTTATATTTGAATAATTTTGCGTATGATAGCCCAGTTCTTGAGGAAGGTTATAGGCTATGTAACATCACGCTATTGACGACAGGAGCAGAGCAGTAAGCGAAGACGCGGGTGAAATCACACTGCGGGAAGCTAGTACTAATAAAATTATAAAGACTAGCTGTTGCCAGCGGCTTATGTTACTGGCTTGATATTCTAGCTTTTTAAATGTGAAGGAATTTTTAAATTGGTTATGTAGATTTTGAGTTCATTTATAACAAACAAACATACAAAAGTCAAATCTTTTCTCTTTAATAATACCTATTAGTTTAGATAAAGAGTTTGTTTGTTTGAAAGCGCTAGTCTCTTGAACTACGAGGCGGATTTCAATAATTCTTTTTCGTTTAACAGCCTAGTTCTTGACGAAGGTTATAGGCTATATAACATCACGCTACTGCCGACGGGAGCAGAGCAGTAACCATATAACTTAACACAAGTGAAAACGCGCTACGGGAAGATAGTTATAGAATATAATACATTCAACTTTCACCTTTATTAGCCGTGCAGCAACATGATGGATCAAGACTAAAAGTTTATATTAAAAAGCATAGTAGTAGAAGTTAGAATTTTAGTATTTTATAATTATGTCGTAAAAATGTACCCAGTAGGTACCTACCCTCGTTTACAGTAAGGTTGCATTGCTAGTTAACAGTTAACAGTTGAATCTAGTAAATGTTAAGTATGTAGAAAACATATAAGTAAGAATGCGATCATTATTTGCATATTGTAATCAGTATGTTAACATGTAATATCTCTGTAGATATTATGATAAAAGATTTAAAACGTTGGGTTATGTTATTTCCTGATAAATAACATACCATTGTGTATAAGACTTGATTATAGTCCATGATAATTACTTGCTACACTTGTCTTTGGTTTATGTGCACACCTGGACTAAATAAGTCCATGGAGCACATCATTTAATATTGTATTAAACAATTACAATAATAAATTGTAACTGTATTTGTGTTGCGTGAAGTACTTAACCAGCCATAAGGAGCAACAGCTATACATTCCCGCATCCTAGGATTCGAAAGATTACTTCTACTGCGCAAATTTCCCTCTGCTGTTTATAGTATTAATCGGTCATGGGATTAATTCTATAAACAGCAGATTTAAAATGCACGAGTAAAATAGCAACATGTCCAATTCATATATACTTTTTTTATAAAAATTCATAAACTTACGTGACCATTTTATTCAATACTTAAATTAAAATAAATTCTGCAAACGTAACTGTCCAAGATATTAATTTTAGATAAATGTAGTCTTACAACAGCACATAGTATTCTAAATAAGTGATGGTGTGGAGGCCAAAGAAAATATTATCTGTTCCTAGTTTCTTTGAGCTTAGGCCATAAACACTCAATATTGTTTCAACACATGGCAAATAAGCTGGTAGTAGAATTGCTATCTTTTGTGTTCCTAGTCTCAGTTAGACTAGGAACACATAATATTTTCTTTGGCCTCCACACCATCACTTATTTAGAATACATGTGCTGTTGGGTAAGCATGGTATACACAAGAAGCGTTCTTCTTGTGTGATGCTGTATGTACACCAAACTTTTTTTTTACTTTTTATATTAATATCCAAATAATCATTTAAGGTATGCCATATTGGTATAGAATGGCATATTTTTTATTATTAATAAATATATTAGTAATAAAATTATAGAATAAAGGTGGATCACAAGTAAGGAGGGAACATATAGCAAAAATTACTATGAGGAGTGGGTAGCTTCTACAGAGGAAGCGATTTAATTAGAAACTTTTTTTTCTATGTTTAGTAAGTTTGGTTAGATCATTGCTTTATATTGGCAAAAAACATTGTGTAGAAGCTAGATGAAAGCCTGAACCTGTCAATTTAAATACTTAGTTAAAAGTACTAGGCTTTTTTTGAGTCTTTTTGTCTGCATCAAATAAACATATTTTCTTTCTTTCTTTTTTTATTTTAGTACCTAGTGATTGTATATTGAAGAAATGCAAATTAGTTCACATCCTCTTAGCATAAACATCTGCAGCATCTGTCTTTCTTGGGCAGGTTGAAATGTATCTATCAAGGGTTGATAGTAAAGTAGTCAATACCACTCGTGGATAGTGTCTTTTTGTTAGTGCACGAATTTCCACAATTTAAACAGTAGTTTCTAAGATTATTTACTTATTTAACGATTAGGTACAAATAAACCAGCAGTAATTTTATAATAATAAGTACTTAGGTACTTACCACAAAATGATAAATAAAAAAAAAATGTAGTAAAATATTAGTTGTTCTTACCAGAGAGTCCCACGACAGATACTGTGACAAGTTTGCCACCAGTATTATCCGATTTCTTAGCCATTCTAACAAATTATCACTCAATAGGTACACAATATAGAAGAATATTAAAATTACTTGATACAAACATCACAACACTAAGCAAACTATCCGCACACAACTAATAATTATGTACAACTAATGTTTAAAATCACTGAAATAAAAAAAATATTTACGTAAATCACTGGTAAGGAGAAAACCACGTTTCGTGACGAATAATCTCAAGTAAATGAATTTTCTGGGTAATGAAACAAGATTAAACAGTAATAAACGCTGTACAACAGTAAATAGTTTGCCAATTAATGAGAAAGGAAGGGAAGTGATACGAGACTCGCCAGATGTGTCCTGTTGGATCACACAACTAAACAATCTCAAGTTACCCAAAATATTAAATTATACTTCGCTTTAGATAACAGAAGCAAAATAACGTCTATACTAATAAATTTAAGGCAAATAATGATTAAAAAATGTTATTTTATCGTCCCAAAATGCTCTGCACTTTGACACATCAATATATATTGACGAGCACGTTGAAAATAATTACGACACATTCGCAACTAATACATTATATAATTACGTACGTATTAAACTTTACGTTTTTATTACAATTTACATTTTTGAGATTATTTTTCGTAAAAAACGCAGTAATTCTTGACACTAATCGCTTTGCTTTGTACTGCAGTATTGCCAACTCAAAAACTAACTATCATAGATAGAGCCATAGATTGATAGAGCATAGATTAGAATAGTCATAGACTTAACGTCATTCAAAACAACAATATAATAGTAAGTGGCAACTCAACACAATCGTAAAATTAGTCAGGAATCAGAAATGCGCCTGATTAAATTTAGACTTCTTACAGATCATAAAAAGAACGGTAATGGAGAATGTTACTAGGTGTGGAATATCGTTTGAAACTTTATTACAGTATAGTATAAATGTATAGAAATTCACTAGTTTTTGTTTCATTCAAAAATACCAAGTGGTTAAGATTTTACAAGCATTTGTCGTGAATATCGAGTGCCGCGAGCAGGCGCACGACAGCAGCGTGACGTCACAGCACAACACGCTATCGCGCTCTATGGCTGGTAGTGGTGGGCGTTGCGACGACGGACCGGTTGCAAGGACCGTTTTATGTAATACGACGATGGAACCGTTTTCACGTCCTAGGTCTAAACAGTCTTCGTCGCACAAACCATCGTCGCACGCGATTTTTTGTTTTATCCCTATGCAAATAAAGTCGAGAATGTAATGATTTAACTATCAAACTAGTCGCGCCCTCGTCGTCGAGAGTCGTCGTCTTCTGTCAGTGTCATTTCGTCCGCGTTCCTTCGTTCACAAAACGCTCGTGATTAGGTGAATATAAAGTTCAAAGTCGCTGGGCATTAAACATTGCATTGGTATCTACCTTGTAAGTGTAAATATATGCTGAGTATTTTTCTACAAAATATTGAATTGCGAGGAATAAAAGCACAAAATTGATCTACTTAGATACCTGTTTACCGCATAACGTACCTACCTAACTACTTTTAAAATTAATTAAGCTACCTACTGGTACCTACAATATTTAGGTACTTACATACAATACCTAACTATAATATCGTTGTCTTATTTAAGTTGTAAAATATTTTCTATTATGTAGGTAGATATACTATGATCCACATTTTTTCTATTTTTATCATCCTAAAATGCGAAAGTTTGTATGTATGTATGTATGTATGTATGTGTGTGTGAATGTGTGTTTGTTACCACTCAGCGCCGAACCGATTTTGATAAAAATTGGTATGTAGATAAATTCGGTGTCGGAGACAGACATAGAATACTTTCATCCCGAAAATCGGTCTGGTTCTCGAGGGAGACAAGACACATTTTTGGACATTTTCAAGGGGGAGAGGAGGAGGTTAAGGGGGCTCAAGCGCTCTCCAATTGCATGTTCAAAAAATGCATGTGCTTATAGTGTTTTATTTGGTCAAACCTAACCCCGACGGGGCTCTCGTAAACTACTTTGAATACGCCAATGATCAAGCCGCACCCCTCCTCCCCTTCCTCCAATCTCAAATTCTGGATCCGCTAGTCCTCTACTATAGTAGGTATGTCTAAATATATTGTTACGTGTCAGGATGGGGTTCGATGCAAAATGCCAGTTACGCGATGATGCGTTTATTCAAGACTCACACAGTATACTAACAGTAACTAAATAAAGCAACAAACACTTATACTGCACTATCACGCTTCGTATATCGCTCTTCGTAAACTTCCGTATTACTTAGATGTTCGCTCGAGATCGCTGTATTCACAACTGAACGAAGTGCCGACGTTCGAATCCTTTTTATAGTCATTCAATAGATTTCTAGAACCTTCCCGCTATTACCACAAAGATGCCGACAATTCTCGAAAACAGAACAATGAGTGTAGGTACTTAGCTGCGACGCGTAGGTATGCCTACCGCCGTTGATCTATTGTTATACGTGTAGGTAGGTACATGCAAACGTTCTAGCGTAGGTATTTGTTGTATACGTGTAGGTAGGTACTTGTGAATGTTCTAGAGCGTAGGTATTTGTCGTACACGAGTAGGTAGGTACTTGCGAACGTTCTAGAGCGTAGGTATTTGTCGTACACGAGTAGGTAGGTACTTGCGAACGTTCTAGAGCTTAGGTATTCGTCGTACACGAGTAGGTAAGTACTTGCGAACGTTCTAGCATAGGTATTCGTCGCAACAATATTGACAAAAACGATAGGTATCATTTTTGAAATAAAGTAAATAGATATATTAAGCAACTTATACATTATATTATATGTATTTACTCGTTTTAAGGAAGATCAGGTTTTTTGTTAAGTATTTTATTTTACTCGTAAATTAATTAAAAAATATTTTTCTTGTGCATTGATGACGATCGTGTTTGTACATTTTGTGTGCCAAAATGTACACATGATTTTCTTGTGTTAGGATTACACATAATATATCACTATAACTCCTAAAACAGTACTAAACTACAAACGTCAACAGGAGCGTGCGGGCGGTGTTGACCTATGACATCACAGCAGCGAGCGGCCGACGAAATATCGCCGAGCACACGTGTTTTTAAAATTCAATATCTCGAAAACTATTGAGTGTATCGAAATAATGTTTTTACATATATTTTTTATTTTCATTATAGAATATGGAGAGCTAAAAATTAAAAATAGGTAACATTCTTCATTAGAATCTTCTAATTACACTTTCCTAGTTACTGATTCAGCATTTCAGACCCACGGTACCCCTGGCCATACCCCCGGTGGTACCGTGGGTTTTTAAAAGTTAAACGGTACCATCGACTACTAGTGTTGTGATGCAACAGCCATGGCTGATAAAACACGGTGTTAACAGTAAATAGGCAATTACTATAATATGTTTATTATTCTAAAATAACTAAAAAGACATTTTGTATAACAAATCATAGCTTTTTTGAAGCTTTTCACTAAACCAACATGTCACACACTACAAAAAAAATGTATAGGTACTACGTAATTAACGCAATTTCTCTAGTCCGTAGCCTACAGATATGTCTTTATGTACAATTTGGAGCTGTATGCTCATTATGTAATCATCGTTGACGATTTGATCTTTGCGTCTTTTTTTTGGAATCATCTCCAAAGTGTGAACTTGCTCTAGTACGTGAAGCAATCGCATCAACGTAACCGTGTTTTTATTAATCAGTTTGTTTATTTTTGAGTGGAAGGCTTCTAAAATGTTTGTTGTTCGGTGGCGTTCACCAAACACACTAATTATTTTCGGACTATGGACCTTGAACCAAAACGATTCAAGATATTTTATAAATGCTTCTGGTATGTTATCGGCTTCAGCTTTTATGTAGTCCATACCCTGTTGAATATTGTCTTCAGGAAGAAGCGGCAAGGCACTTGCCAATGCAACGATTCTACGCCCAGATTTCGTTTTTGTGCATCGTAACGACTTGCCTTTCTTCCAAATGTTGCGAGTCCAATGATAATAGCACCCTCGTAATGTAATATCTGGACATACATTCAAAATTGCATTCATCGCACCTTTTTCGTAGTCAGTGTGAACTTTATGTGGACTCCACTCTGGAAGTTGCGATTTTATCATATTGAACAAAATCGTATAACTTTTTTCAGTTCGATCCGACATTAGTGCGAAGATTAAGGGTCTTAATTTAATTGTTTCCACACCACTCCCTATGTCACCGTGAATGTTATATATTTGTGCAAAGGGTTTTGGGCAACAGTAAAAAGTACCATCAAAAAAGTATTCTTTTATATTCGGAATTATTAATCGAGACTCCTTTGAGCAAAAAGCAATGATCCGGGTTTGTTTGTTTCCTTCCTCGCAATAATAATCGGCTAAAATTAAATTATGATATTTAATGGGCACTTCAATTTCTTTCACATTCCGAAATACAGTTTTGGAAACTTGTGCTGACTTGTTTCGCGCATCTTGAAGGAAGTGCTTTACGCTTTCATATCGAGGATATTCCCCATTCACAAAATTCAGTCCAGAATTTTTAAATTCTTTCTTTTTCTCGTCATATAGTTGTTCGATGGGTTTATCCGAATTAAGCACTCCTTCACGCAGCTTTATCTTTTCTTTTAATATTTCATTACTCAATCCATTTAACTCACAACTATGATCTTTGCTTTTGATAAATATGCAATCCTAAAATGAAACATAGACGTAAGTTACTTAGTACGAAACTCTGAAAACTGGAATAATTATTAAAAAATACATTACAGCATTACCTTTGAAATTTTGACAGTACCACAACATTTACTTTTATTGTATGTAGAACACCGCCATAATGTTGACCCATCTGTGTAAGTCTTGTGTCGATGGTAACGGTAATTACCCCGAAGAAGGGCGGTTCCGCCATTTATTTTAATGTAATCTATTTCCATTGACTTTTCTTTATCTTCCTCTTCCATGGTATTTTCTCACAAGTACAGAAAGAACTCGCAAAATATTAATATTACAATTCCCTTGTTTTTTTAGACATTTGAAAGAAGAAAAATAAGAACACACTTTCAAAAACCCAAGAGGTTGTAAACAGAAGAGGTTTTACTATTTAAACGCAAAACAGGTTTTACCAAGTATTTAATAGCAAATATAGGTACTTACTTGCATTCATTATTGGAATATGCATTTTCTATTATTTACCTAATTAACTAGTTATCATGCGAGAGATATATAGGTCAACACATCACTAGGGTCACATACTTGATGGTACCGTTTAACTTTTAAAAACCCACGGTACCACCGGGGGTATGGCCAGGGGTACCGTGGGTCTGAAATGCTGATTCAGTTGCGAGCAAGCGTGCGGCGAATTGTCATACGTTTTGTAATGGCGCCAGATCTGTCAGAGCACAAGTCCGAGTTAGACACGCACGCGAAGGGTTCCGAACCGTTATCTACAGAAACGGCAAAAAATCATGTCTGTGTATGGGAGCCCCCAAAAATGTTTGTTTTATTTTAATTTATTAATTATTTTAAAGTGAATATGTAACTAAATATTCTGTGTGATAGGATTTAAATGATTTAGCAGAGTAACTTCTAGATAAATTATCTTCTAATATATAAAATTCTCGTGTCACGGTGTACGTTATTGAAGTCCTCCGAAACGGCTTGACAGATTTTCGTGAAATTTTGTATGCATATCGGCTAGGGTTGAGAATCGGACAACATCTATTTTTCATCCCCCTAAATGTTAAGGGTGGTCTAAAAAGGGATGAAAACGATAGTATGAAACTTCTACATAGTTTTGAAATTTTGTTTTGGAATAATTCTAATTTTTGTTTAATTGGGGTGAATTTAGAGGGACGGAATTAAGGATAAATATTATTTTGAAGTTAGCGACTTTAAAATTGAAAAGTGGGGGAAGGGAGGGGGGTGAAAGAGAAGTGAGGGGTAGGGAAGAAGAAGTGAGGGGAAGTGCAGAGGAAGTGAGGGTAAAGCGAGGGGGAAGTGATGGGGTAGTGAGGGGAAAATGAGAAAAAGATGAGAAGGAAGTGAGTGGGAAGTATGGGGCAACGTAAGGGAAAGGAGATGTAAGTGAGGGGTAAGCAAGGGGGAAATGAGGGAGAAGCCAGGGAAAGGGAGAATGAAATGACGGGGAAAGGAGAGGGGAGATAGGGGGGGAGGTAAGGAAGAAGCGGAATTGGAGTAGTGGGGAAGAAGGGAGAGGGGAATATGGGAAAGTAGTGAAAAGTTTACTGGGATATCTGTAGGTAGGTGAAGAATGGGAGATTAAAAATATCTATTTATTATTTATATAAAAATAAACCCCTATTTCCCTTGGTCACGGCATCACGCGTGAACGACTGGACCGATTCCGTTAATTCTTTTTTTGTTGTGTTTGTTATTGTCAGGAGAAGGTTCTGCGAAAAATTAGATAATAATTAAGACAGGACAACGTCTGTAGGGTCCGCTAGTAATTAAATATAATTATGCACATTGGTAAAAGAATAGTTTTTCACAAGACATTTGAATTTGAATTGACACTTCTAAATACAAAAAACTACACTCATAGACAACAACAGCTATAGACATTCTTAGCCTAGAGTTCAACCTTATTACTCTCAGTTTATAGTGTATAATCTATGCTTAATACTGTGAGTATTTCAAGCGTCTACCTGTTGCCGTTATCAATATTGAGCAAAATCTATGAAAAAATCACGTTTATTGTGTGGGAGCCCTGTTGAATTCTTTTTTATATTATTTATTTCTTAAATGGGTTTTAGAATGCGGATAAACATATTTATATACTTTTAGAATTCATAATTATATAGAAAGACAAGACCAATGCAAATAAGTATGTTCCTGCACACAAATATTTGCACTGAGCGGGCATCGAACCCGTAACCTCTGCGTGGCAGTCCATACACAGTACCACCGAACCACAGAGGTTGTCAACTGTCTAACTATCACGGTTCATGAGATACACCCTAGTGACAAACGGGCAGATGGACAGCGAAGCATTAGTAATAGGCTCCCGTTTTACCCTTTGAGTACGGAACCCTAAAAATCGGTATTCTCGAAACTCCTATTTTATAGTGCCCCGAACGCTACACTCTGACTAAGGCGTGCAATATCGGAAGGTTCTTAATTTCGGAATCCAATACCGGAGATCTGATTCCGGAATTGGTAATTTTGGTATTAAAATAAAAGAAATGTTTCAAATCAAAAAAGATTTATAATTAAATCAGTCTTTTAATCTGTAGTAACATATTTGGTCTATATACAGTAAAATCTTTCATCAGAAAACACAATATAATTAAATAAAAGAAGTGTGTGTACTCATGTACGCACGTAAGAAGTTATACTTCTTTGGCGTAACAATCCAAAAATACCAAATAATAACACAACGCATACATACATAAATGTACATAAATAGCATGCAACAATAATTAAAAATCCTAAAATATAATTAAAATAAAAGAAAACAAAAATAATTTATAATTTGCAATGTAAGTATAAATTATACATACCGACAGTTAACCTCAACTCTATAAATGTAACTAACAGTATAATAAAACAACTTTTACCACTAATATTCAAAATAAATATTTTTACTGATAAATGATCAATAAAAAGTATCTATCACCGTCATAAATATAATTGAATTGATATAAACGCCAATATATTTTTTATTTATTCACACTGATTATTTGTACTGATACGACACACAAAGGTTCGCAACTAACTTCAGGGTGTAAAAGTTTCGCAACTAACTTCAGGGTGTTGCTTTTTTCTGTCTGTGTGCGCGCATCGTAAAAATTCACTCTCATCATTTTTCCCAATCGCGCCAATAGAAGTATAACTTGAACATTTATAAAATGAAAAATATCTGGAATATTCGTCCGTGTCATGTTACGTACTTAAGTACACTTAGTTCCTAAGCCTTCCAGTCATAATATTTTAATTCAGTGTACCTGCCTACGTACGTGACACGTACGAATATTCCAGTCTTATTTTTCATTCAATAAATGTTTAATTATATTGTATTTAGTTAGAAATTGCAGACGTTAAATTCGGTGCGTTGCGGTCAGGAAAAAATAATAACAAGGGGAATTTTGTTTTGATATAAAATAATATTACTCCTTTTAATTCCGGAATTACTAGATCTGATTTCTTTACGAAATTACAAATTTCCGGCATTCTAGAATGCATGCCCTAACTCTGACCCTCGTAGACCTAGCCGATAGCTCAATAAAAATAAAAATAAAGTAAAAATGAACAACGTGGGTGAAAGAATATCTAATCTAAACAAATATATAGAGAAAATATTTGATTTTTGTATGTTTGTTTGTAACAATTGCAACGACTCAACTAAAAATATACGTTATCGATTACAAAAATTCTTTCACCATTAGTAGTCAATGAATAAAGTTAACAGCTACATTTTATAATGTTTGACATATTTTTCAGTCATTTTAAGAATTTCAATATTTTTTTCGTAGGAGTTTGTTTGGACCATGAAACTTTCGATACTGAAGCGAAGCGAGGGTGGACGTGTAGTATAATAATAAATCTAAAATACGCACTTTAACTCAGGATCAGGGTTCAGGTTTACTTGGATATCTAAGCCCGTCGATACAGACGGTATACCTAAAATTTCATCGTAGTTGGTTTAATGCTCTAAGATCGTAGATTTCGATTTTAAAACATAGTCATACAGTGCTAGATAAAAATCAATCACATCGTCGAGTCGTCGTCTTTTGGCATTTAATGCTTATTACTATGAGTTTGTTTTTTGTTTGAACCTGTCAGGTGCTATCAGTCGGATTTGAGAAATTCTTTGCACACCACTGTTCGAAGGCGAAACGTGTTTACTTGCGGTGATTTGCGGAGCAGAATCTCAAACGAGTCAGTCAGATAAATTAGTCAGTTATATCAAAGCAAAATGATATCGCTTTTTGAGTCTGAGAAATTGAGATGAGGTGTATTTACTAGAACAGAGCCGCGCACTAGGTATTTTACAAGACTAGACCACACCTATTCTAATTTTTAAAATACTTGATCCACCTAATACTTTTGTAAATTACACGATTTTTGACCCTTTAGCAATATTTTAGAGGTGATATTCACATGTACACGTAGTCGAGTATCATGCAAGGATTAGATACTATTTAATTCACATTGGCCTGCCACCTATATCGTTGTGGATTTTGTAGATCATATTCACTAAGTAATTGAACTTATAATATGGTTGAGACAAAAGTGGAACACGTATTTGGATCTAGTATTCGGACGGACTAGGAATAGGCACACCTAGTACCGGATTTAACTTTTCTTTTTTATTTCATAGGAAACGAATTACTCGTTATTATGGTTACTTATTTTTTATACCGATTTCACCTAGTTCTAAAAAGTGTTCTGATAACATTTTTAAAATATATCTCCAATTAAGTAATAAAAATTTAAAACCACTAAAATATGACGCTAAGTTGCAACGTTGCCACTCTTTTGTGTGAACGAGGTGTGAACGCTCCGCTCACGCTCGTATAATTGAAAACCACGAATTAAGACACTAAATGGCGACGTTGCCACTCATGTTGTAAACCCTATCTATTGTTTTTAAAGTCTAGACACTATAATATATAATTATATTCACGTAAACTATATTTCGTACTTCTTGATATGTTTTTCCAGAGAAATCCATTTTTTTTATTAATTATGCAGCGGGTGCAACTAGCATATAAATAAATAGCTAGAGATGAGAAGCATTGAGACTACTCGTTCAGCAAGAGTGTTATATATTAGGATAAAACAAACTGTTTACATTAGGTATTAATAAAAATGAACAGTTACAAAATCGACACTACAAATTCTGGTGAAGTTGGTGATAGAGCCATGTTAAACATGGGGATACCTTACTCTGATAAAATTTTTAATTCGTAGAAATACTTTATTTTCATATTGAAACCCTGACTTTGACAGTAGCATTACGAAAACACAAGCGCATAAATGTCTCCCCGCGATATTTTCCTGAGAAATGACTTCTACAAATGATGGGAAAGACGTAAAAAGTAATCAAACAAGTGGCCCAAAAGGCAAAACATTTTATATTGAACTTTACAAGGTGAGTGTTTTTCTTACAATCGTCAAGATCAACGTGCATAGTGCGACGCCGTTGTGCTCATAAAATTCACTATGGCCGCCATATTTGTCTCTAATAAACCCTTGTTTTCGTATTATTTCATGATCTTTACGTTATTTTACGCGATATTCAGCGTTATTTCGTAAAAAAATGCATGATACGTATTAAAATCACCATGGCTCACTTGTAAAACATCTTGTATCCATAGATGCTGCAAGTGTATGCACCTGAAAAATTATAGTAGTTATAATTACTATGTACTTCATACCTGAAAATTTTAGTCTAAGTTGGTGTTATCATGAGTTTTTCGACATCTTATGATATTGTTGATATGTTTTTGCCGGTTCAGTGCTACTTGGTTTCTTTGATAGCTGTTAGCTGTTATATTTTGTAATCAACAACATGTAATGATGATAGACAGCCATTATCATATCATCGAAGGGTCACGTAGTAGCGCTCAAGTATTTACTTTTGCCAAAAATTCAGAATCTATTTTTAAACCCAAGTTACGACGTGGGAGACAACATCATTCTGCCTAATCAGCTGTTTGTCTATACTTATACCTCCATGACATTGCTCACATTTTTCTGTAAAATATTTATTGTAATACCTAAGGCTATATAATATAGGGATTCGAATTTCATTCTCGGTAACGTTTAAATGGAATGTTGACTCTTTGTTATTTCAATAACCATACAATATGTGCTTATCTATCTTTATAAAATAAGTTTAAGCTTAAGCGCCTATATATAAAAATGCAAATCAAAGTTGAAATACAACTTGGTGACTTAGGGATTAGTGACTATAAATAGTATAGACTTATAAATAATAGCAACTATTTGTCCAGAGAAATGATAAATGAGATTCTTCTAAATTAAAATGTTAGTATGCGTGCGATAGGTATTCACTGAATGATAACAAGATGATGGGGGTGGGTCAATGGATGTTTTTAAACTATTTATATCCATAAACTCTTATAGGTAGTACTTCTACTCCTTATCAATGCAATCACATTTGTGCTTGCCTGCCTTTGTGCAAGAAAACTGTGAGATCTATAAATATTTGTTGTGAGTTTGGGTGAATTTGTGTCCGATAATGGGTTTGTAAAGTCCCCCGTAACACAGGGCTTGTACCCTAATGAGTTGCCTTTAAAAACAATGGGGCAACAAATAAGTATGTATAGTAAAAGGCAATGGCCATCTTAGGATTGAAAAGTTGTTTGAATTTGTGAATTTTACAAGTGTCAGTAACAATGTTGTTCAGAATGAGTAATATTGTTTTATTTATATAACTAGCTGCGCCCCATGGCTTCGCCCGCGCCTAAAATGTGTTTTGTCTCCTTCGGGAACCACACCAATTTTTGGGATAAAAAGTAGCCTGTCCGTTTCCACCAAATCTATTTACATAAAAATTTTCATCAAAATTGTTGCAGCCGTTTAAGCTCTAAGTGGTAACAAACACACACACACACACAAACTTTCGCATTTATAATATTAGTAGGATTCATATAGATAAGACTTGACTCCAACACTTGTTATCAATTGTATGGTAATTTCTGTTACTTAACATTATGTATTATTATGTATACAAAGTGTTTTTGTATAGACCTTGTAAATAAATTATCACACCTACTATTTATTTATCTTAATATTAGTAGTAAAAAGTTATTATTGAATTTTAGTCAATGGGTTTATATCAGCATTTTTGGTCACTACACTGATTGCTTTGTTGTTAAGCCCATGCCTATCTATATATTATACTCATATAGGTTATTTGTCTATGACTTGAGATTAAGTAGGTTCTTAAACTGTAGGTTATTTGTTTCATATGCCATAATGACCCCTACTTACATGACATGGTAGGCCAGTGTTTCCTCTGTCTTATAGATAGTGGTGAGAGTACAAAGGTGACTTGACAAAACTAATTAACTTCTGACGGACACTCACAATGCACCACCGAGGCAGTCATGCAATGACATCACTTTGGGCTTTTTATGGTTTCATACTCATGTTTTCTTATTAAATTTATACATGCTCTCCTATTCTATTGAAAAATACTTGTAATATTGAATTTTTTTTTTATATCACACTAGTTGCGCCCCACGGCTTTGCCCGCTCGAAAAATATGTGCTGTTGTATCCCTCGGGAACCAGACTGATTTTCGGGATAAAAGTAAGCCTATGTCCATTTCCGGCACCAAATCTATCTACATACCAATTTTTACTTTTAAACTTTCGCGTTGCATGATATAAATTTATAATCATACGGGAAATAACGCGATCATGCATTAGGTATTTACATACCTTATTTTGCTTGACGTTTCGACCAGGTTACACCGGGCCGTGGTCACAAGCAGACTGGTGAGGCGATGTCATCATTAATACTAGATCATGACGTCAAGCAAAATAAGGTATGTAAATACCTAATGCATGATCGCGTTAATTCCCGTATGATTATAAATTTACATACCAATTTTCAGTAACACAGTAATCCGTTCAGCCGTTTAGGCGCTGAGTGGTAACAAACACACACACAGACACACAAACTTTTTCATTTATAATATTAATAAGATAAAGCGGAAGAGTTTGTTTGTATGTTTGTTTGAACGCACTAATCTCAGAACCTACCAGTCGGATTTGAAAAATTATTTTTGTGTGCTTTATATAATAGTACCTATAGATGTTGGTCATACAAATTACAATATGCCACTTCTCAGCTTATAAGATAAACAGTAATATCAATTATCTTTGTATTGTTAAGAAATTTCTAGGAACATTAAAACAAAACAGTCATTGAAAGAGTAGACTTCTAGGCTAGAGAAATGTTATATCTTAAAATAATAAATAATAGCTATATTAGCTTTCTTGTTAGTAGACTTTGCCCTATACAGAGCATAATATCAGGGCAATCATATCTAAAGAAAAAGTGAGATTGGGGTTTTGTCTAGAATTTGCCCACCGGTAAATATCATTTGCTCCGTGTTACATGAAATCCGCTGACGCAATGTGTTGTACACTTCAGCCTACCCTTTCGTGGAAAATAGGCGTGAAGGTTATGTTATGTGAATGTCTATTTTTAGCATGGAACTTATACTAAACCACTTTCAATATAGCGTGGGCACATAGTTCCAGGCAAAAGTTACCGTAATTTTGTACCTATATTTCTTTACCCTAAGTGCTCTAAAATATTTCAATACTGCATGTGATATTATTGTCTCACAATAGGCATCTAAGTAAATAGACTACAATACTACGCAGCAGTGGATCAACAATATCACTATTTTGGATAAAGGTGGCGAGCAACGGATGGATGTAGGCGGTTCACCACCGGCCAAGGTGGCGATAGGGAAGACCAGCTGACGTCTCTCGACTGATATGATGAATATAAAACCATATACATACATACATAACTTCACGCCTGTTTCTCATTAATGGGGTAAGCAGCGACTATAGAACGCCATTTGCTGCGATCCAAACATACCTCCTTTGCATCAACAATATTCATTAATCTTTTCATACACATACGTCGGTTACGGGTGCTTGTTGTGCCCTTATACTCGGCATTCAGAGTAAATCAGACTTGATATAAAACGAGTCTGTACTTTGTCTCTATAATTTCATCGTAGGTAAAACGCTGTTCACGCATTAGTCACTTGTATGACACTCGTTAAAAGCACTTCAAGTGCAAAACATTACGGGCCCGCAGAGATACGCCAAAAACGCGCTCAGCTGTCGTTAGTTTCCTTTTGTTTAATCACACGGAATTTTATACAATCTGAATCAGAACTACTTGTATAACGTGTCGGTGGATTGCGAGACCTATCTTCTTTAATAAGTACGGACATATTTATAAATTGATTTTACTAAGAGAATTCCTCTTATTAATGCAGTTCAGTCCCACTTTCCCCTATTGCACATAACTTGTTTAGTGTCCTTTCAATTGTATCTTAGTTGTTCAAATGATGAATGATTTTCATGTGTTTTTACTATGAATCTAGTCCTTCAATTCGTCATTCAAATATTCATCATCGTCTCTGGTTCCACTCCTGGGCTCCACTGACTGCTTGCCATTGTTGCCAGTGGATTCATTTTGGCTGTATAAAAAAAACTTGGCTATTACCCATTAAAAATAGTAGGTATGATTTCTGTGCACATCTAAAATTTGTCCGTAACAAATTTAAAAGAAAAAAGTTTTTGATTATCGGTGTTTACAATAAAATTAAAATTTCCACTGTAATCATAAACTAATATGATTTTACGTTGCTATTTTTATTTGAATCGTATACCAGCAATATTACGTCTACCTATCTATTTTGTTTTGTTTTGTTTATTTTGTTGTTTTTCTATACTTATCCACCTATATATTTTCGGTACCTATCGTATTTTTAAAAACTATTTTTCAATTGGCCTATTAAGTCGAAATGGCCCAGTGAATAAGGCAGCCGCTTCGTAAACACGAGGTAGTGGGTTCGAATTAATGCAAGTAGCAATGTGGTTTTTTCAAATTATATGTACTTTCTAAGTTAAGTACATTTCTGACTGACAGTGAAGGAAAACATCGTGACGAAACCTGGCTTTAAAAGTCTGAAATTGCCGATCCGCCTTGAGTAAGCGTGGTGATTAATGCTCATGCCTTCTCTATATGAGAAAAGGCCTTTACCCTGCAGTGGGAGAGACAACAGACTGATAATATTATTATTATTGGCCTATCCAAAGACTATCGGGCAGAGACTGATTTTAGCGACAGAACCGCCTTTTGTCAGCACCTAATGTTGCACTGTTCTGTTATCTTTATACTATTACTAGCTTTCCGCGGCGCGGTTTCACCCGCATCTTTGCTTACTGCTCTGCTCCCGTGGCTAGTAGCGTGCTGTTACATAGCCTATAACCTTTCTAAGGAACTGGGCTGTCATACGCAAAAAGAATTTTTCTAATCCGACTGGTACTTAGTTGCAGAGATTAGCGCGTTTAAACAAACAATCTGTGTAACAATGAATGCTCAACGCTCGATGCTCTATTGGCGACAAGAGCTTAATGCTTACTGCTCAGTAATCAAAATATTTAACTTAACGCGGGTGAAACCGTGCTGCGGAAAGCTAGTTTGTTTTCTAATAGGTGGTGTCTAATAAAGAATATTCTATTCTGTTTTATTGTAATTAATTAGGTATCATTACCTGATTAGTGAACTTAGAATTAATAGGCTAGTAGTGTTTATGATTTCGCGATTAAAATGGAAAACCCATGTCCTACTTATCATTTTAGTAATTATTTTTGGTTATGTTATCGTGTAATGTACTTATATGTTCGCACTACTAGACAATCAGATATTTTTGTATTGAAATGTAGTACAACATCGTGCTTTATGCCATCTGAAAGTTTATTACGACTCGAGAATAATTTAACGAGAGTAAATCTTCGCTTGTATTGGAATGTATTTGCCGTCATCATCTTAGCCCAAAAACGTCCACTGCTGGACATAGGCCACCTTGGCCGGTTGTTAGCCGCCCTCATCTATCAGTACTTGTTATATTTGTACCTGTAGTGTTAATAGATTATTGAATATCTTCATTTATAGTATATCGCGGGTGTATTGATGATAGCAGATACATTGTTACCCTTACGCCTGGGTTACACGAGGCCAGTTTTTCAAGCCTGGACAGCAAGCTAGTGTCAGTAAGCCAGCAAGCTAGTACTTCTAGCTTCGTGTAGACAAAACTAGCTTCATTTCTAAACTAGTAAACTAGTTGACAAGCCAGGACAGTTTTTAATATGATGAAGTTCTATTTTTGAGGCCAGTAGCTCCTCCTACCACTGATTTTACTATCCTGACTTGTGTACTAGCTTCATGTGACCGGCGAAGC
The DNA here is from genome assembly GCA_963082885.1 of Parascotia fuliginaria. Classification (NCBI taxonomy): domain Eukaryota; kingdom Metazoa; phylum Arthropoda; class Insecta; order Lepidoptera; family Erebidae; genus Parascotia; species Parascotia fuliginaria. The sequence goes on along the minus strand of OY720196.1, from coordinate 3,831,111 downwards.
TAGTTTTTAGTTGGCTCGTTAATAGGAACCACGCGTGCCGTTTGTCTTTCTAACCGTGACGAGTTTTTGAGATTTTAAGATGCCCAAACTAAGTAAGGAGATTAATTTAAAGTTTGTACAACTGTACCGTGACCATGAATGTCTGTGGTACGACACCCTTCTAAGTTATAATGACAAATGTAAATGAAATTCAGCCCTACAACAAAAATGTGTGGCGAATTAAAGATTTAGGGTATTGATATGACTACCAAAGACGTAAAAGTTAAAATAAAAATTTCAAGAGCAACGTATTCCCAAGAACGGACGAAAATTGATGGTCATCTCAGTCACTGCAAAATTACTAGCTTAAAATTAACTAGCCTCATGTAAACAGAATGAATTGTTCAAAGCCAGGACAGAAAGCCAGGACAGTTACAAAGAAAACCAGCTTCCTGTCCTTACTTGAAACCCGGGCATTAAATCTTGACTTATTATATCAAGCTTTCAAGATGACAGTGCTCCATTTGATAAGTGATTGATAAGAGCAGTCTATTGTTGTTCTTTGAGTTTGTACACAATTATTTTATTGACAATAGATAGCTGTACGCGGTAGCAGATATATTTCTCGGTATCAGGTCTAGGAAAATGCAGTTTTTGTGACTGTCGCTGTGGTCGAGCGTATTGTGACTCTTGTTTGACCCCGGTGTCGGATAAAGTGATATTGGTTTTTTTCTGTCGAGATATTCTTAAATGGCAACAGGCACGTCCCCTGTCACATGGGACCTGACATTATGTGCTATTTTATAGGTTTAAGGTTTGTAAGTGTAATTTATAATGTATGCATGTTATAGTAAAAAAAACGAAAATATCAACGTATCGTAAAAAGCATAAAAGTTATCATGTGCGAAGCAGAAGCGGACGCTAGCTGTTGTAATATTATTGAAATAAAAGTAGTAGATATACTTACATGTATAAGTATATAGTAAATATGAGTTAGGTACTCCATTATCCTTATTTACTTGTGAACTATTCTACTGTGAAGATCGTCGATTCTTTGGTTTGTAAATATGATTACGTTGTGGGAATAATACATACAATAATGTTTTTACACACATGGATTACGTTTTGTTTTGAAATGGAGTCACTGTACGTTAAATTTCTGTGTGCCAGTTTTTGTAATATCAGACAACTTTGAACACACATCCTTCATTTTATCAGTTAATAAAAAACTAAAATCTACAAAACTTCACGTTACAGTATCTACTTTAATATGATATTTAAGTAATTAATTTTGAAATGCTAAGGGAAAAATAATTAAGTACGCTAGATCCGGACTTAATAGCCTTAATTATGTTTACAATATAAGGACAAAATCTGTATAACTACCCACGTCGAACACTTGTTCCTTCAATTAGAGGAGACCACATCCTGCAAATTTTGGTAACAATTATTAATAAATAATTAATTAAATCTATGTATTACATAAAATATTATTAACAGAAATTGAACATACTTGAATAAATAAAAATTATAAAAAAATACATATAATTGGATATCTAACTACTAAAGGAAACTATATAAGTAATTAAAATATTAAATTAAATTAAAATGGAGTTTGGAGTTCAGTTAATGGCAATTTTGAGTGTGGTTTTAAATTTTGATAGTGGTATGCCGAAATCAGGTTCTTCTGTTTTTGACAGGCGGTATTTTTGTTTTTTTTTTGTGACACACACGCACACACCCCTTTATTTTTATTGTGTAGGTGCTAGCTGTCCACCGCAGCTTTACTTGAGTAAAGTGCTTAATTTGGCCCAAAATCAGCTTCTTAGTCCGAACTTAACTCATGTCTACCAAATCTCAAGTTCTTGTCAAGTAGTTTTCGAAATATTTAGTCAAAGAGAAACTTAATACGATTATGTGCTTATGTATTGTGACAAAATATAAATTTATTCTTTTATAATAATCCTATGCTTTTGTACACAAAGGCAACACAAATATAGTAATATCATGTACAAAAAGAAGCTTAACTTTGAATTGAATCTAAGAAAAGAAATTTTAGTTGCCGTAGTAGCCTTGAGTCATCCCACCTGACTGCATATCATCACGCAGAGTCATCATTGGTAGAATATAAAAAAAGCCCGATCCAGGTATCAAACCCGACATTAATAAAACAGTCGTAGATCCACGCGTACGGTACGGTAGTAGATCCACGCTGATTTCAGCATGAATGGGCCGGATCGTCCGGGGAAGTACTACCCTCTCATAGAAGATCGACTTAAGAGTAGTAGTATCCGTACTACTGCGTTTCGTTCGGTGAGTGAGAGCGCCGGAGGCCCAATTTCCCCCCTTTCCTCTTTCCTCACGTCCCTCATTTCCTTCCCCTAACCCCATTCCCAGCCGCCATAGTGGAGGGCACCATACCAGCAGTTTAAAACGATAGCTTTTGGTATAGTGGCCGCCACTTCTGGATTCCACTGACTGCTTACCATCAGGCGGGGTGGAGTCACTTTGGTAGGCTATACTATAAAAAAAAAAAAAAAAAAGTCGTAGCTATAACTACATCTTGCCAGCTCATAATACATTAATATACTTTGAAGTTTAAACGTAAAATAATAAATGTATTTAAGGACTTCACCTGTAAGGTCAATGGCTAGCACTAAAGGCGTTTACCCTTTGTCTTGTTTCGTATGATTTTACTTGAGTCATTGTTATAAGTAAAGTGTATGTATTAATACAGTGCACAACATTCAATGTTTTTATTATATTTACACAACACCACGGTATACGGTACACGGTTTATACAGTAGCAGATCCACGCTGGTTTCAGCATAAATGGGCCAGATCGTCCGGGAAAGTACTACCCTCTCATAGAAGATCGACGTAAGTAGTATCCGTACGAGTGAGAGCGCCGGAGGCCCAATTTGCCCTCTTTCCTCTTTCTTCACCTTCCTTATCCTGGGAAGCGATCCCCTAACTCCATTCCCAGCCGCCATAGTGGAGGCCACCATACCAGCAGTTTAAGAGGATGGCTTTTGGTATGGTGGTAACCACTTCTGGATTCCACCGACTACTTATCATCAGGTGGGATGGAGTCACTTTCATCAGTTCCTTTTATGATTTGTGGAAAAGGCTAGGTTATGTAGAGTATTGCTGCGGTTTTTATGAAAGTACCGTGCACGTGCAATAAAGAGAGAGGATCATGCATGATGTTTCTTAATTCTAACAGCAAAACAATGCCAGTCTTTAGTTCGTGAAGCCGTATTCGAAACAAAGTACACAATGCTGACTTACGTTCGTACATTTGTTATATTAACAAAGAACTCTAAACCATAGCTTTTTAATTAGTTCTCCAATCTTTTTTTTTTCAAGATAAAATCACTCGCTTAACAGAAGCGTACTTGATCGAGCTCTTATCACAAATTTCGCAAACGAAAAAAGGCGTTGGCCCAGCTGGATTCCTTTTTTAAAGTTTTAGTAATAGCGTTTTCTCTGGTATTGTAAATGTCTATACTCTTAAGAGAACAGCTTAGTGCGAGACTGTTGCCGACTTGGTATAAAAAAAAACAAAAACCAACGCAGCATCATGCCAATTATCCATGTCACCTAAGTCCTAATAATATTTATCATATTTCAGTTGGATTTTGTGACTGTAGCAGTCGACAGTAGCTGTATGTAAATAATAATATAATAATAATAATAATAATAATATTCTACCACATTCACACAGCGCCATCTAGCCCCAAATTAAGCAATTATATTTGCTTGTGTTATGGGTACTAAACAACTGATATACTACTTATATAGTTTTTTTTTTTTTTGTAAATACATACATATTATAGATAAATTACACCCAGACACAGAACAAACAATCATGCTCATCACACAAAGGTTTGTCCTGGGTGGGAATCGAACCCACAACCTCCGGCTTAGCTGTCAGGGTTACTAACCACTAGACCAACAGGCCAGTCAAGACCAACAGGCCAGTCATAAATACATAATTATATTTATTACTAGCTTTCCGCGGCGCGGTTTCATTCTCGTCTTTGCTTACTGCTCTGCTCCCGTCGCCAGTAGTGTGATGTTACATAGCCTATAACCTTACTCGAGAACTGGGCTATCATACGCCAAAATAATTTTTCAAATCCGACTGGTAGTTCTAGAGATTAGCACGTTCAAACAAACAAACAAATTTTTCCGCTTTATATAATAATCTATACTATTATATAAAGCGGAAAAATTTGGTTGTTATAAGTACTTACCTATCCTGGTTTCAAGATGTAGCATCTTGGCAACTTAAGAGTATTAACTCTTGGTTATAGTTTATCATAAGTTGTTCCTAACTTAACAAAATACTACTGAAAACTCATGTAAAAATAATACATTGAATTTATACCTTTCTTTTTTCTCTAAGAACAACCTCTATATGCTCTCTTCTTCAGTCGCAAAGTAGATAGATAGATAGATAAATAGAATATTCTTTATTGTACACTATTTAAAAGTTTACACAACATTGGACGATACAAAAACACAGTTATAATATGTAAGTTGTACAATGGGCGGTCTTATCGCTAAGAGCGATCTCTTCCAGACAAAAAAAAGTACTTAAAAATATATATAGTTTATTATAGCCTTGGTTATCTGGGTCGTAACTGGGTAGCAGAATAGTTAACTTATCAATCAACAATTAAGAAATAACACAATATTCATTTGCGAATGAAAGTTTGACGTACTACAACGTTAACCAAAGTAAGTGACAGAGTCTGTCACGGTTACTGCGACAGCAGCAATTTTTGGTAGAATTATAATTATGTATTTACCTACTTTTTTTTTGTTTGCAGTCTTTGGAGGCGGGTCTGAGCAAGGACTCGGAGCTGAGCGAGCGCACGCGAAGCCTGTGTGACGCATGGCGAAGCGTCCACAGCTTGTGCGCACACTCGGCCGCCTCCACACACCCACACCTGCTCAACTGGCTGCAGAGGCACACTGCGAGGACTGTGCTGCAGGTACACTGCAGCTAAATATCTGTCTCCTAACTTAATACTATCATCCATCTTCATATTATCAGCTGAAAGACGTCCACTGCTGGACATAGGCCTTTCGCCACCTCGGCCGGTCGTGAGCCGCCCTCATACATCGGGACATTGGTCCAATTAATATGGTATTTACTATTATTTTCACTAAAGTAACTGACAGGCACTGTTTATCCATCTCAGAACTATCTTTAAAGTAAATAAGGACAACTTCACAAGACCGAAAGATGTCCTTCGCTCTACGCTGACTACGATCAGCTGTGCACATGTTGTCTATCTTCACAATTCTAGAATGAATTGACTTAAGTTACCAGTAAGGGTATCTGGTGTTTCCAGTTTTAACAATTAGTTTTCGCCAACAGACGGAATGGCAGGACCCTAAAAGTAAAGATGAACACAAACGCTTGGAGGAGGCCATCGATGCCTTCATCAAGCAGAGCCAATCCAGCACGGATGGGGACCCGCCATGGCAGACGCAGCTGGTCGCACGGGGGGAGTGGTTCAAACGGATACTCGCCAACCCCTGGGGACATCCTGTGCTCAGGGTACTATTGGACCCAGAGAGTGGGGATCCACCGAAGAATGAAGAAAGTGAGTGGAATTATTATATTATTATTAGCGACCCCTTCTCACCTTAAATCATTGTGTTCTACCATAACCTTCTTCGAGAAACGCACAATATAGCAGCAAAAATCTCGTCTAAACTCATTACATAGTTCTTAAGACTACGAATTTATACATACAACGAGCATTATAGTTACTTACTTTTATACTGCTTTCAGGCAATTCTAAGAAGTGTTCTGATAATATTTTTAAAATATAGCTCCGATTTTATGATAAAAATTTAAAATCACGAAAATATGACACTGAATTGCGACGATGCCACTCTCACGTTGCGAACGCTCATAAGTTGGAATTAAGAAAATCCTTTCTGCTGTCTCAGGGAGGTGGCAACAGTCAGTGTTTTTTTGGCATTTATTCTGTAATGCTTGAGGTCACAGCTATTTCCAGAGAGCCTAGACAAGTGGATTAATGCTAATAGAATAAATCAAAAATGTATGGGATTGACATAAGCTAACGAAAATGTTAGCGTTAGCTTATGTCAATCCCATACATTTTAGGATCTGTATAACTCTATTTTATTAGCATTTATGCCACTTGACTAGGCCCTAGATAGAACTGCTTACCATCAGGGAGGCCAACCTCTAATCTTCGTCTTTATTGTTTGCCAGTTTTAGAATGGCTGAAAGACGAGCGTGGTGTTATGTTCGTGACGCGATTACGGCAGCTAGCGGGAACGAAGAACTGTCACGACTTAGCGCTGCGTCTTGCCTCAGCCATATTGGATAGAGTGCGGGCGTGCATGGAGCCTCCGAAGGATGACCAGACTGAAGAGCTCAAAGGTAATGAGAGCTCTTTGAATTAATCCTACCCTCCAGTGGCGAAGCGTCCATATAACACGATTTCTGCCGGCTTCCCTTTTAAAATATGCCCTGATCTCCTTATACCTATCACTGCTTGCGTCTACTTAAAGACTAACTAGCCTTTCGAAACTCAAAAAATATTAGTCCCACCGGCTTCCCTCCTCTGAAAAGTGACTCTTCGCTACTGCTACCCTCTCCCTTTTTATCCAGAACGACACGTGCGGGACTAAAGTGCCACCCTTTCACAGTGGTATCTAAAGGGTCTCGAACCAAACGGTTCAGCACTTCATCCTTTTATCTAAGCCTGGAACTCTTTTCCAGTGCATCTAATTATGATCCTGGGTCTTTTAAGCGGGGCGTGAAAAAGCATCTTACTAAGTCGCCATAGTGGATGCCACCATACCAGTAGTTTGGCTTTTGGAATGGTGTCCGCCCCTTTTGGATTCCACTGACTGCTTACCATCAGGCAGCGTGGAGTCACTTTGGTAGACAAATATAAAAAAAATAATATATATCATTAACATAAGACTTCCACGGCTTGGCATAGACGGTTTTAATAGGAGAAGTTTGTCATAGCCACCCTACCAAGCTTGCAAGCAATTTGTTACAGAAAAACCGAAGATGGAAGGAGATCGGTTATTTATGGAGGTGTTGAAAACCGAGGCGGGGTTTACAGTTGACGTGATGGAACTGCTCACAGACCTCGAGTTTGTGTTGCTGCACAAGCGGGACAAACGAGCAAGGTGTATTGAGCTGGTGAGTTGCTTCCTATATAAAGAGACACCACATCATCATTATCTAAATAGCCGAAAGGCAACTTACTTCCTCGAATTTTCAGCACCTTGACCGATTATACTCATAACTATGAATTAATGTGGTGCTAATTTATTGATTTTTCTTATGTTATGAGAGTTGTTCTTGCTTTGAACCTACTCACATACTGGCGGATGATCAAAAAATTCGCTGTTTTACTATTTTCTTTTTAAATTCATGCCATGTTGCTTCAAATTAGGCTAAAACTCGAAAAATACAATTTTATTATTGGTGTAAACAAGAAACAGGGTTGTAATTGAATCATTGTTGTCATAGGCAAAGCAAACACCTCTCCGCAACGGGTATCAACTAGTGGAGAGGCTGCAGAGTCGTCTCGAGACCTCGCCCAGAGAGAAAAAACTGTGGAAGAACGCTAAAGAGGTCGCCACACTTATTGCGCAGGTGAGAACATACGGACACGCTCAGATCAAGTACCACTATGCGGCCACCCATCGAAGAGCCAGTCGCACTCTTTGTTGCTTAATCCGCTGAATGTTCACTAAGCTGTGAGCGCAACTAGCTTAAAGCATTTCAATGTAGTATTTGATAGCGCTCGACGAGAGTGACGGCGCAGACTTACTCAAGTATACGAAACTTCATTCGAGTGTCCGTAGTGTGCACGCGGGCGTGGGATTTGTTTACGTATTGTTACGTAATACCAGTTACGCGATGATGAGCTTATTCAAGACTCACACAATACACTAACAGTACCAAAATAAAGAAATAAACACTTATACTGCACTATAACGCTTCGTGGATCGCTCTTCGTAAACTTCCGTATAACTTAGATGTTCGCTTGAGCTCGCTCTATTTACAATTGAATGTCTTATCCGACGTTCGAGCCTTATTTATAATCATTCAATAGATATCTAGAACGCTCCTGTTATTACGACGAATCGCGATAACAAAAGAATGAATTTGGGGTACCGTAGATGCGACGCGTCGATGAGCTATTGTTATACATGTAGGTAGGTACTTGCGAACGTTTTAGCGTCATCGTAGCAGTATGTTGCAGTCTGTCCTCGCGCTTAGGGCGCCAATACATGCATGCGTTCGTCGCAGGTGGTGATAGCGCGCTGCATGGTGGTGCCGGCGTGCGGCGGCGCGGCGCGCACGGCGCTGTACTGCTGCTCGCGCTCGCTGGCGCGCCTCGTGCCCGCGCGCCGCCTGCCCGCCGCCGCCGCCGCGCTGGCCGCGCCCGCCGCCACGGCGCGCCACCTGCACACGCTGGCCGCCGCCGTGGACGCGCAGGTACCGTGACCTCACTTTGTCAATGAGGGAGAGAAAATTTTCGCCACCAGTTGGCGCCACTTCAACTTGCACATTGGGCCAATCAGGGGTTAACTTTCAAGAAGTGCTCGACAGCTAGACTTGACGCATCGGTGCTGCCCCCTCGTGGGCGCCATTTTAGAAAACCACAATTTTCTTTTGTCCTTATGCACGTGAATTATCCTTTTTGTAAAATATTAAAATTTCCGAAATGAGCACTGAAAAATATATTGATAGCGCTGTCAAAATGGAAAAGCTTTTACCAAAGTGGCGCCAACTGGTGGCGAAAATTTTCCTAAACACCCTCAGTCATCTAAATGCAAGTAGCTCGAAATTCGACTGAATACAAATTTCCTTTGTCATTTTATTAGACATTGACAATTCACTGAGTACATGTTGTTATGTATTGTAAACGTCCTAAATACATTGTAATCGTTAAATCTTACAAGTTTGACAGTTTTAAGCGAATTAGTAGTAGATTATGATTCAGTTCACAAACACATTCCACATCAACGCGCAGCAACTGGACATTGTTTCAAAACGATCGAGAAATCGCACCGTGTGCAATGCGACTGGTACATCCACGCCGTGCTGCCCACCCGCCAGTGCTGTGTCGCCGAACGCCGTCTGTCTGATCAAAAATATATATTCGAAGTTATTTTTTTTACAGTGCAAAGAGGACATGAAACCTTTCGTTTGCGAACTGTACGTGCGCGCCATCACCGCGGGCATGAATGAGTTGGAGAGGCTCAAACTTAATGTTGAAAAGGTATTTATACGATACCCTTCGTATTTATTGGTTCTATAAGTTTACTAATTTATAGATTTTCAAGTAATTTTGTGTGTTGTGTGAGTTGTTTAAAAATTGCACTAGTTTTAATATTTTGTATTTTAATAGACAACCCTCACACTATACAAACATACAAAATCGATCAGTTTTAAAAGTCATACCTCTGCGTTTTATGCACTGGGCTAAGCAGTATTTGCAGCTGTTCCACAGTGAATGAAGATCGAGTCTATTTTACTTTTATACAATAAATAACATGATATTAAAGGAATCCGAAGCCCGTTCATCCGAGCAGACTTTATCGCAATGGTTCGTGCAACTGGGTGTCGTGCTGTCGGCGAGCGAACGAATGCGTTGCGAATGTACGCTCACTGCGTTCTCTGTTCACCCATCGCCGAGTATGTACGAGAAGATACAGGCCGCACCTGCTCTACCGCCTATTGCATTGGTAACTATCGCATCACTTTTTCTATTTTTACGAACCAATGTGTCAAGAGCGCGATTTAAGTGGCCGTGTACTGCTTGGGCGAATTGAGGAGTCGAAAAGTAGTGGAAGGATTAATCAACGTAAGAACGGCCTCCAGTCGCATGGCAGATTGGTTGAATTTATGGCAAAGCATTCATTCAACTCCGTTTAATTTTTTATGTTGGTCCGGAAGAATTTTATGTTAAACATCCGAAATAGGACATCGTACTTTAATTTCAAAACTACACAAACTATAGATTTATCTTCTCAATTTTTAGGATATTGAACCAAAACCCGAATCAACTATATCCGAATTCGGTAGCTGGGCCAACGACAGTCGGACACAGACTAACTTTGTAAAGACTTCAGAGACACTCAAACTAAAGCAGACGCAAAATCAGGCTAATGTTCTTTCTACCGCTATCCTGAGTGAAGGAGAAGCACTTGGACTGAGTGCTGTGTTATGTCAGGATATTGCAGTGTTGCTGTCAGGACCAAGGTTGAAGACTTTGTCCTGGGATATGGACAGGTGAGGCTTTATTTTGGTAATGTTATGCCATCATTTTGCAACTTCATATAGTAGACATTCTGTTGAGTAAGGACTCTGATTTCACTCTGTAGGAATGTGATGGGCTAGGACAAACTTATTCGAAATGATTTCAGCTGAGCCACATTAATAAAATAGTAATCAGCAGTTTGTAGAATATTTTGCACCATTTACTTATATTGTTTTTTACCTATTTATATAAAACTAAAACAAAATTAATTCATATAAAATGTTTAAAAACAATATTCAATATTTTAATAGAAAAATCTAAACCTTTGTCTAACAATAGACGTCTTTTCATCGTATGATGGAATGGACAAATGAAACTTACATTTATATTTTTTCATATATTAAAGGGAGCTTCTTTTGGAGAATTGTCGCACGTACATGGAACGTACGAACTTCGGTACACGTGCACTCACCACTGAGCTCAAGTACTTAAACCTAGACCTGCGACAATACGAACACTTACCCGAAGAGGAAGAGGACGATAGTGATATTTACTATGGAATTGAGAAAGGTAAGCGTGGTTAGTCTATGGTAATTTTCAGATGAAAATACTTTGACATTATATTATACTAGCTCTTCGCGGCGCGGTTTCACCCGCGTCTTTTCTTACTACTCTGCTCCCGTCGCCAGTAGCGTGATGTTACATAGCTTATAACCTTCCTCGAGAACTGGACTATCATAAGCAAAGTAGATTTTTTATAATTTGAACAGGTAGTTCCAGTGATTAGCGCGTTCAAACCAACAAACTCTTCCGCGTTATATAAGAGTATGGATAGGTGTCAGTGGCGAAGCGTCCATATAACACGATTCCTGCCGGCTTCCCTTTTAAAATATGTCCTAACCACCTTATACCTACACTGCTTGCGTGTCTACTCAAAGACTAACTAGCCTTCTAAAACTCAAAATATTTTAGTCCCATCGGCTTCCTTCCTCGGAAATGTGACTCTTCGCTACTGATAGGTGTTTATGTGTAGTGTCATTCCGTAATATTGTTATGGTACATACTACCTGCAAAGAACCGCGAGAAATGAATTAGCATCTAGTAAACTTATTATAAAGAGAAAAGATTTGTTTTTTTTTTGTATTACGTAACGGATTTAAAAAATGATTTCATCTTTGGAAATCTACAAATGAGTTGGTTAATGGTCAGTGATTTTCAAAATTTTAAAATTGTTAAAGCGTTCAAACAAGAGTGGCATTGTCGCAATTCAGTGTCATATTTTCATGGTTTTCAATTTTACCATTTAATCGGAGCTATATTTTAAAAATATTAGTAGAACACTTTTAAGAATTGGGTGAATGCTGTATAAAAAGTAAGAAACCATAATGCTGTTATTTTTTACTATGAAAATAACACCATGCAAGTTTCCAATGTATTATTTGCATATAAATAAAAGTAAGGATTATGGTTAAGTTAGATATGGCTACGATATTTTCCGTAAGCGTTTGCTTTGAGACCGAATAAAACTTTTGATACTGAAGCAAAGCAAGGGCGGTCGTCTAGTAAGTAATAAGGTAAAAATTGTTGGATGTCCAGCGGTGGACATCTTTCCGCTGATATCATGATGATGAAACTAATACTTTTACTCCAATCAATAAAGAATGATAGAATGCGTGAGCCAGTAACTTAGCAATTCCTTCAGAAACATGTTTAAGGCGATCAGGGAGTGAATATACTAAAATTCTCCTCTCCTAGGAGGAGGAGGGCGAAGGGTTTAAAGTTCCTAATATTGAGTTTTTACTAATATCTGCAAAACGGTGCATCCTAAAAAATTGTGTTCTATCAAATGGAAGCTTATAAATTTCTATACAACTTTTATTCTGTGCATATTTTTCAATTTCCCAACAGTTTTTGAGCTACACGCTCTAGAAAAATATAAATGAATAGCTAAGCAAAGATTGGAGATAGATAAAACATGTGAAAGCTAGTTGTAGTAAATTTTATAGCTTTTATGTACGACGCACGTTTTCGAGAAGTGAGCAAGAAACCAAAAAAATGGGATCTTTGTGCCCTGGCCCCCTTAGGTTCATCTCGGAGGGGTATAGACTTTTAGTATGTTTATCTCCTAACTAGTCCAAACATAGTTCTGAAGTCAAACTGGCTGCTTTCGACTTTGCCATCAACAATTATTTGTTGAATGGACTAATAGTTTAAGAGAAAGGTTATAATTTTTTGTGTAAATAAACTTTTTTACTATTATTTTAATTATATCACCTTTGTAATAGTTTTAAGTAAATCTGAAACTATTTTGTGAATAAATTAATAATTTTTAAAATGGAATTGGGAGATTGGAAAATGTGCATGGAATGAAAGTTGTAGAGAATTTTATAAGCTTTCATTCGATAGAAGAACACTATTTTCTATGTTGCACCGTTTTGGAGTAATTAGTGAAAATACAAAATTGGGAACATTAAGCACAACTCTCCCTTCGACTCACCTACTAGGGGAGGGGACTTTTAGTATGTTCACTCCCTGATCACGCTAAACATGTTTCTGAAATAATTGCTAAGTAACTCGCTCACGCACTCTATACTCTCTTTTTAGCCATTCATTGACTGGACTATTTGATATTCTATGTGAGCATAGCCAGCACTGAATCAATTTTATACAATACGACGCATAGAAATGTAACTTAAAATATATGTTAACTAGCTGCTCCCCACAGCTTCGCCCGCGCGTAAAATATATTTTGTATCCCTCGGGAACCAGACCGAATCTATCTACATAACATACCAATTTTCATCGAAATCGATCCAGCCGCTTAGGCGCTGAGTGGTAACAAACACACACACTTACACATACATACATACATACATACATACATACATACACACAAACAAACTTTCCCATTTATAATATCAGTAGGATTAGAAATTGCTGTTTGTAGACTTTTCAATTTCACTCATTACTAAACAAAAAATTTCAGGTTACGAACATCTTGTAGAATTTCAAGAGCCAGAAGAAATTTGGGAAGACGCCGATGACCCTGAACGGACTGAAAGTGCACATACCACAGACATAGAAATGGACAGGATTATAGTCAGATCAAAAAATAAGATAAAAAAATATTTCTTCTCCTCTGACGAAGATGGAGACCCACTGAGTACCGTAGCTGAGGCCAAAAGAACAGGAAAGAAAAAAGAAAGACCACTCAGCAAAGAAAGAAGTAAAGAACGCAAACAGAAGACTAAGAAGAAACTTCAAGATCCTCTAGAAATTGAAGGGCAGAGCGCTGAGAAAATAGATACAAACATTCATAGTACAGAAATAAATAGACCTCAGGGTATTGAGATAAAGAAGGAACCAAGCACTGAGGAAAAGAAGGAATACAGAATTGAGATAAAGAAGGAACACAGCACTGAGAGAAAGAAGAATCACAGCACTGAAAGAAAGAAGGATAATACTGAGAGAAAGAAGAATCACAGCACTGAAAGAAAGAAGGATAATACTGAGAGAAAGAAAAATCACAGCAAAGAGAGAAAGCATGACCACAGCACGGAGAAAAAGAAGGAACACAGCACTGAGAGAAAGAAGCACCACAGTAGTGAGAGAAAAGAGCCTAAAGATAAAGTGAAAAAGGAAAGGAAGCGAAAAGAAAAGATTGTGCACATTGAATCCAAATCATCTTCCTTATCTAGTCTTATTGGTATGAAAGTGGCCAAAGCCGGGGAAGCCAAGAGGCCTGTAACTATGCCTGCTGTAATGACTGACAGTGACTACGACAGCCAAGGCAAGTCATCTATTAACTCATTGATCTCAGAAGGTAACGAAACCGACGTCCTATTTGATGGGCTATTTTCGATGGACGAACTGAAATCGCCAGAGAAAACCCTTGACAAATTTACTCCTATTAACAATAACGAGATTCATATGTCGAATGGTACCGTCAGGGTTAATACGCCCGACCCCAAAATAATTGAAGCTAACAGGCTTGCTACTACTCCATTAAGTTGGACAAATAATAATATGGAGACTCCACCGGAGAGATTAACAACAGTTACAGAAGAAGTTAAGAAAGGGATAACAAAACTGATTCATTTTAGGAGGCAAAAAGCTCTCAGTGACAGCCTTGATCAACTTAATGCTCCACTGCAGAGTGTTTTAACTCAACCAAACCCTCACACGTACAGTAATAAACATACACAAGGCACGGGACCACAAGCTGGACTAAGTCAAATGAGTGTACCACCGCAACTGACCAAAGCCCAGTCAAACCAACTTGCTCAATTAAGAAATGAGCTTGAAGAAAGAATGAAGAATAAAAATTATACGAACTACGTCATACAGCAGGGTCAGACTCAAAAACCTAACTTCGTTTTCAAAAGTAACCAAGCAAGTGCAGTTAAAGTGCTGAATTCTACTCAAGAGAGACAACTACCAAAGAAATCTACAATAACTAATGACTTCAAAGTCAATCAAACAGTTCAGGAGTTATCAAATAGGCCTAAACCTGACACGTATGCTGATCCGAAAGCACAAACACCTGCACAGAGCTGTCAAAAGAAATTCCATGATTTTGTTAAGGAATTACAAAAATCTATAAATGCCGGTGCCGATAATGATAATTCTACAAACCAAGTTAAAAAAGAAATTAAACCAATGAACAGGGTGAATCCTGTAGTACCTAAGTCTGAACCTAAAGTAACTCAAAGTGCCAAACGACAAGTAAAGAAACCAGAACTTGCGCCGAATACATTCTCACGTCTCAGTTATTACAAGAGTAACAAACATGATATCAAAACTAAACAGTTTCTTGAGTCAGTCATTGAATATCAATCCAAAAAGCTTCAAAATCCACCAAGTCTTGAGTACTTGGATAGGCTTGAAATGGAACTGAAAAATACCAAAATAAGATACATTCATTCCTCTGACTCGATAATAAAACCTCAAAAAACTACTGAACCCTCTCAGAAAGTGATTAAAAAACCGAATGTTATGGGTCGGGATCATCCCATGATCTCAGGTTTACTTCAGAGCACTCCAAACTTAACTAAAACAATGCCTAACCAATGTAAAAATGAGACAATTGAAAAATCACGGGATATGGCGCGATCGACACCGAACAAACTATCATCTTTGGGTCAGAAGGACCAACAAGATTTAATGCTTTTGCTCCGACAGCAAAGCAAGCAGAATTTGACTAGGCCCCGATTTGAAACTCCAAAAGAAAGAATACCGTCGACGCAAACAAATACAAGCCATATATTACAAACTTTCGATATACCTAGCTTGATTAACAAGAAAATTTTGGAGTCAAGTACATCTGTAATTAAAAATAATCCAGGTAGTTTGGTGAAACCTAGTCCGAGTGTCCAAACCTCAAACGAAGTGAGATCGACCGCGAAGCCTATTATAGTCAAGACTGAGCTTTCTCATACATCAAATATAGATCAATTGCATAACAAGATACAAAAAGTTGAAGTACTTGACATGGAGGATATAGATGCTAAACCCAAACTTAGTACCGCCGAACAAAATAAGCAGACTGATTGGGAAAGAGTTATGGATGCCATTTTGAAGCACAGGACTCCAAGTAGAGGCCCTAACGCACTGGATATGGCATTAAATATGAATTCATACAACAGTGTTTTTGATAACAATCTTCGTAGTCAAAGGATTGTTAGAAATACATCTTGTTCTAAGAGTGAATTGACTAATTCTTCTAATGTAAATGAGAGTTTGGCTGTTAAGACGAAATCAGAGCCGACTACAGTAATTACACAAACAGGACTATGTCCGAATATAATAAAACGATCGAACAGTATTATTAAAGAAACGATACAGAAACCATTACCAAAGGTTCAAAAAATTGTTACAAATCCTGCAGTTGAAGTAAGAATAAATCCTGTAGTTGAAATGAGAACAAATCCTTCCTGCTCATTAAAACCACAGCAAACAAAAATTCGCACAGTATTAAAGCCTGATATTCCAAAGAAAAGTATCATAGACAAGAGACCGAAAGAGACTATATTTGTACCGACGAAAGTACAAAGACCGAAAGAGACTATACAAGTACCGACGAAAGTACAGACTGACATCAAGAAACCGCAATTCACTTGTCAGCCACTCAAAGAAGTTGATCCTTTCATATCTGGAATACCAAATTCGGATTATGACCTATTAGAAGAACTAATGGACGATGATTTAAGACAAGAAATCGGTGAGTTATTGTCGGACGATGATAGTTATTCTGCGTCGATGCCAAACGCGAAAGATTCTAAGACGTATGTCGATATCAATAAGACGATAACGCCAGTCATGCAGGAACATAAGCGAGTCATGCCGCCACCAGTATTAAACTCTTTGACTCAACCTACTTTGAAACCTACTAAGCCTATCCAGAATATAGTTTGCAGTAATGTACGGAAATCTACCGTTGATACTGCAATACCTAGTCAACAATCTACTGGATATGTTAATGTTACAGTGAAGAACCGCACCGAAATAACAACAGTTCATAATATTCCTACCGTCCCAACAACTAATATATCAAATTATCAAATGCCGAAATCTGTAATAATACCAACGAAGGAGGAAAGAAGTTATATCACTGCGGTGCCAACAATAGAGCAAACCTTTGTTGCGGTGTCTCAGCCAACTGCTTTACAAAATGTCGTCCTGATTGGCTCAGAGTTGATCTACCAACCTTGTATCCAAACACCAATACATACTACAATAGCACAGAACACATATGTGACTTTTAACACGCAGCCGAATATAGCTGTGTATCAAACTACACATTTTGCTGCACCCGTCGTTAGTCCCTTGATTATAGGGAATGCTATTACAACAACTACACTTCCTGTCCCGAGACTTCCTAAAGAAGTAACTCCTTCTGTGGTAAATAACACGCCTGATATTTATTCTCCATTAGTGAACCAAAAATTACCGCAAAATAATATTGAAAAGCCCATTAATGATGCTGCTAAAGTAGACAATAAAAATGACATTGATAATCCATCACCTGAAGATGTAAACAGTAAAGAGAAATATGATATGAATGCTAATAAAAGTTGCGAAAGGAAAGTGTTGTCACAGGTACAGGCGAAACAAGAGCTTACTTTCATCGAAAAGATTGATGCAAGGAGTACTAAAATTGAAAGAGTTTCTTTTGACCATGTTGTGAAAAAGGAAGCTGATCAGGAAAGACTAAGCTTAAAACGTATGGCGATTTTAAATAGAACCATATTCCATCGTATTGATAACAAGCCGATTCCGTTGACATATGCGCCGTTACATAACATAGTAGAAGCTGAT
This sequence comes from Parascotia fuliginaria, assembly GCA_963082885.1. Classification (NCBI taxonomy): domain Eukaryota; kingdom Metazoa; phylum Arthropoda; class Insecta; order Lepidoptera; family Erebidae; genus Parascotia; species Parascotia fuliginaria. The sequence goes on along the minus strand of OY720196.1, from coordinate 3,813,529 downwards.
AGAGTACAAGAAAATCACCGAACCTTAAGGAGTGCAGCCAAAATCTCTGATCCAAGCGCTGATACGAATACATGTGTAAAACTGGGGTCGCTAATCAATACGAAAATTATGACTTTACTGGAGTCTGAAAAAATATGTACCAATGGTGAAACAGAAAGCAATGAAAATTGCAAAGAAAATAACAATGAAGTTGAACCGTGTCGTCGTATTCTATTGCGATCTTCAAATAAATTGCCAGAAATACCCGCAAAACCATGCGCACAAATTGTGCCTAAACTCAAGCTAAAATTAGTTACTGAAACTAAAATTAATAAAGTCATAAAAAAGCGGAGAGTAAAGTTAGCAAAGCTACCAAAGAGCAAAGCTGTCAAGAAACTAGAAGTTAACAAAAGAGTTACTAGGCAATTAAGAAAAAGAATAAAGAATGATAATCATGACAGAGAAGAATCGGAGGTTATCGTCGAACAGAAACTTGGTGATGTTGAAAAATCTATAAGTGCCATTGAAGAGACATCTACCGCTGTCGTAGAAGAAAAAATTGAAACTGTCGTGGAACAAAAAGCTGTCATAGTCGATGCGCCACCTGAACTGATGGATATAGAAGAACAGTTAGCGGGCTCTATGATTCCGAAAACATTATCTCATGAACCGTCAATTGATGACTGTGACCAAACCGGTAACACTGCTGCGAAGTCCACTCTTGCATCATATGATACCGAGGCTTGTATTTCAGGTTCTCAGATAGGAAATGAGTCACCAGAACTATTATCTGAAGAAAATATTGATACATCTAAATCACAAAGCGATGAAAGGGAAAATCTGGGTAATCATAACATTGACATATATAAGGAAACCACCAATAAAGAAAACGAGGATACAGTGTCTAAAAACAAAGAAGTTGATGTCGAAGAAGCGGACACTATTTCTAAAAGTACAGAAATTACACCAAATAATCAAAATACAATTACTGAAAGCAAGGAATGTAACGAATATAATATGATAGATACAAAAGTTGACGACGTAACTGGAGTTGCAGTTGCTGCTATTACAGCACCCAACGACAAAAATGAGATTGAGCAGGTGCCAGAAGTTACAACTACCGAAAATCTGACTAACGTCCAAAATGAAGATCCTGACGTTATTTGTCTCGGCGATGCTACTGAGCCTGATAAAACTATAACAAAAACTGTGATTAGGAAGAACCAAATGAACACAATACCACAATCCTTCTTAGATGGTATTAAAATTGAAACTTTACCAACTCATGACCCGAGCGATCCATTAAAAAAATGTGTGAGAATTAAGCTCCCAAATGGTAGACAGTTTAAAGCTACAGTCCGTGGACAGGCTGATGTCAACATTGATACATTATTCGCCGATCCAGCCCTAAAGTCAGTCCTCTTGAGCAATGTTTCGAACAGAAATCGATACACATTAAATATAAAACAAGTATCTACTGCAGCTAAAGCTCAACCTGAAAAAATATTGCAGACACGAATACAAGAGATCTCTGTACATACTATACCACCACCAACAACAAATGACAATATGGAAACTATTAATTTACTAAGCGACGATGATGATGATTCTTGCCAATATTTTGTTACTGAATTTGGCAAATATAAGGCACCAATGATGAAGCGAAAACTACACGAGACTCATCAAAAAGCATTTGATAAGAAATGTGTTGTGAAATTAAAAAAAGAATCTATTCAACAACACCTCGTAATACCAGCATGTTTGGATGAACAAGTATCAAAGCCAGAGGTAATTCCATCAAACGAAGATGCAGTTTCGACAAAATTTGATGTACCACCAAAATCACCAGAAGCTATACTGCCAGATACTGAAATGATAGTCCCCGATATATTAAAGCCGAAGCCCAAGCATACAGCGACGGTATCAGACGTACAAGACGTCACTGAAATTATAGCATCATTACCTCAAGTAATCACGGTTACTAAATTAAACTCACAAAAACCCGAAGTAATTGAACTTGATGATTCGTCTAATGATGATCCTCAAATTAACAATGAAATACAACCAATAACTAAAACCAGCAATAAAAGTTGTGAAGAGCAAATACAAGAGTTTAAATGTTTACTTTTGAAAGACCTTGGTGTTGATGATAATAACGTTAAAGTGGACCCAACACCCGAACCTATTCAAGATCAATCTAAAGAGCAGATAATATGCAGTGATTCCCTCGACTGCGCTTTATCGAAAATATCTGGCACAGTTGAAAATGATGACACTGCTTTTCAACGTGTAGTGCCACCGCCTTTGTCTATAGTTGATGCCAAATGCTATGTAAAACTAATGAACTGCGATGATCTAGTGGCAAAATACGATACGATAAAGAATCTTAAGCAGTGTTTTGTTAAATTAGTTCGTTGTGATGAAGATATTGTAAATGCAAGTGCTACTAATAATTCAGAACAAGAAACTGTTAATAGTAATGTTGATGAAAGAATTTCTACACCACTTGCCTTTTCTTCTGAAAGTGACGACTGCGACACAAGTGTGACTTGCGAACCGCTATCGCGTTGTGGTTCATTCTCGATTCTCAATGATTATACACTATTCGATCAGCCAATATTATCCGAAGAGAGATGCTTGTCTTCTTCGCCAGTAATACGTGCATATGAAAGTATAGCAGCTTTGTTTAACCAACAATCTGAAAAGAGAGTGCAGAAATATGAAGAATGTGTATGTAAAGCTGATTGGTTTCTATCCAAATCTCAAATACATTCTCAATATAGACGAAATAATAACGAACAACATGAGGAGAACAAAGAAAACAATATCAATACAAATCGTGTTTTTAAATGTAGCGCTAGTTCAAGTGTTTGTGAACCTGAAACCCGCAATGTTAGTGTACCAAGCCTCGTCAGAATATCAATGAAAGTCTTTCAGGATAACTCGCTTGAAAATATATCTAAATATGTCCCCTATAGCCTTAAAAGGAAATCTCTTGATAATGTTCATGCGAACAATAAAATTTGTAAAACACGCAAACGTGCAAGTCTTATAACAAGCTGCGATAAAACAAATATAGTCGTCATTGCTCCTAACGCGTTTAAAAAACTGATTAGTAATTATGAAGAAGCTGTTGAAACAAAATATACCAAACGCACAGATTCTGAAGTGGCTGCTGCCGAATGTGTTACAAAATGTGACGTCATACCCACCCTATGTTCTATTGAGGATATATTAGACACAAAATTCGAAGGTGCCGTTTCTAAAGTGCTTGTGGATAAAGAACATAATGAAGAAAGCGTTGTGATTGACTCTACCGATTCGATAGTTATAAACGATTGTAAAATAATTCTATCTGATACTACTGAGATACCCAGCATTTCCACAAGTGAAACACTTGTACTTGAGAATGGTGACAGTCAAACCATGACCAATACTTTGACAGTGATGGAAAACTTACAAAAACCAAGTTGCCTTGATGATATCCAAGACGAAAATGTCGAAGTTGCCTCAGAAGTTTTTGGTATAGATGACAGTATAGATTTCGTAATAACTGAAAGGACATCCATAGATACCGAACGTGCAAGTAATGACATTTTAACAAAGACTGTGGACAATGTGGTTTCAAATAAAGATAAAAATATATATCAAGAAAATGTACTTAATAAAATTAATAGTGAATCAATGGTATCAGATGCTAGTAAAGAAACAAACAATACAAATGATAAAGTCTTTAATGATATTTCTACTAAACTAGAAGAAATATTTGGTTGTAATCATCAAGCTAACCAAGTTTCTGACGTACCCACCAATACTAGTGAGGTACATAGAGAAAATGTACTTATTAATGATGATGAAAATATTCTGAAGGAAAATGCTATCAAAGACACAGAGAGTGTTAATCAAGATACAATTTATTTACCTTCTGAGAATATACAACTGTATAATAAAAACTCTGACGAAATTAGTATAAATACGATTGTGATAGAATGTAAAGATGACGGATCACGCTATGTTTTAGTTAAAGATATTGATGATATGCGTGATAGTGCCATACTAGACGATGAGATCGTTAAAATAGTTTTAGGCCGCGATTACAGTGGAGACCAAGATAACCAAGGATTAAATAAACCGAAACAGACGTTAAACAATAGCCAAGAAGTAACAAATACTACTTCATTACAGGATTCCAGAAATGATTTAGTCGTAATTATTGAAAATGCAGGAACTCAAAAAACGGAAGGAGAAAACGACAGTGAAGCGACTATATCGAAGATCAATGAAGAAACACATTCAGATTATAGTTCTGCGGACCGTGAAATACTCGAGGATGAGCTTGCTCATATAGTCTTGGGTCATACTAGAAGCAAAGATGCGAATAAGAATTCAAGAGAGGATTTAGTTACAATACTTGACAACCCTACTCTAACAACAGCTTCTAAAGCGTTTATTGAAAAAAAGAATTGTGCTGAAACGGAATCTTCAAGTGTTGCTTTACTATCAAATAAGCAAATAGATTCGGTTCAAAAATCTGTTGCAATACAAACCAATGATATACTTGAACAGGAGCTTGCGCGTATAGTTTTAGGCGCTGCTAATGGTACGGATAATAACCAACAAATATTAGTGATAAACGCTGACAAAATAGCAGTAGATGAGCGAAACGTCTGCTGTATCCAACAACCAAAGCTTCAAAAGTTAATTGGAACTAATGAACAAGGTAACAAATTAAAAATTAATGAACATGACAGCGCTGCAGTAGATAAAATCAAGGAACTAGATGAATATGGTCATGTGGAATTTGATATCAGATTAAATATGCCGAAAGTTACTTATGCCAGAAAATCTTTGGTAGGGACGTTTGGTTATCATGGTTTAAAGCGAAGTTTGAAACGGAAAAGTGATATGACAGATGCAAAAACTCCTGAGAAAAAGTATCGAAAAGGAAAGAATATCGACACGCCTAAATTATTCGTTTCTGCTTTTGCGGACTTTGGATACTGTAGGGAATTCAAAAGGCTCTTTGATTATTGCAGCACCATAAAATTTTCATACTGCCGGCCATTTCATATAGAATGTATAGACGTAGACGAGCTATTAACTTGGCCTAAGAAAGGAATTCATATCAAACAAATCTGTAATACTGAGACTGAAGCTCCTATAGATGAGAATTTGTTTACCGATATTGAAAATGCAACACTTCATGATCCCTTGACACAAACTCTGGCTGAAGAAATAGTGGCTGGATACACTCAATCTGATTATTCTCTCGACGAGATTGTGGAAACAAATTTTCAAATGGGTTTTGGTGAGGGGTCCGACAGAGTCATACAAAATTCTGGAGATGATGATGGTTTAAAATTTTCGGCTGCGACTCTGTCGGACGTAAAACAAATTCAGCCGCTTTTACTGTCCGAAAATTATGACATTTGTAATAGTGTAAAAAACAGTATCATTATAGATACAACAATAGATAAAATAGAAAATGCACAACAGCATTATAAGTGTATTCAACTAAAGAACAAAGTAAGATCGTTTTTTAAGAACACTATGATGAAATTGAATGACGAATGGACCAAAGGAAATGACGAAAATGGGAAATTGTGTATTGATGATGAATTTCCTTTTGGACTCAATCTACCCGATTTTATAAGGCCAGCACCTGTCGAAGTTACGGTTCAAGTCGTGCAGGTTGGACAACTGCCTGTAAGTGCGGCGGCGCAAAACCCTGTAACATGTGACCCGAGAGTTACGCAAGTATCTGACGCGAGTCCATCGCAATGTTCTGCCGATAACAGCTCTAGCGACGATCCTCAATCAGCTGTGAAGACTGAATATACTGAACTAACAACTGCCGACATAAGTCTTCCGTTACAGAACTACGCGCATCATCATCTTCAATTGCCTGTAGATTCTCAGGACAATAATATGCAATTGTCTACCAATATACTTATTGAAGAAATAAAAGAAGAGATCAAAGAAGAAATAAAAGAAGAACCTGAGATACGCGACGACCTCAGCGATCATTTTAATAACAACGATGTAAGTGAACATTTTGACAACAATGACATATCTTCGTCGCATGTGGAACATGATGCTGTAGTTAATAACGTTGATTATACATACAACAGTAATCCACCTCTTCCACCACCCCAACCCCCTACAACGATGCCAGATGCTGTCATGGAAATAATGTATACTTTGCCGGAAAATCAAGGTTCTGAAACATATTCAGGACCAAATTACGAGACCAAACAACAAACTCGTCAAGTGCAGCTTTCACAACAAAATCAACAACCACAGCAAAACCATCATGCACAAGTTCTCCTACACAATCATCAGGCACAAATGGTTCAACAAAATCAGCAAGCGCAGATCCCGCAACAAAACCAACAGGCCCAGGTGGCCCAGAGCCACCATGCGCAGATTATACAACAAAGTCAGCAAGCGCAGCTGCCGCAACAGAACCAACAAGCACAGGTGCCGCAGCCAAACCAGCAGGGGCAATTATCGCAACAAAACCGCCATGGACAACAAAATGGCACGCCAGAAAAAACAGACCAGATCGCGCACGCCATGAACGCAGCTGGTATTAGCACTAGTTCTGAGAGCATATCTAATACTAGAGCACATGCGCTTGTCAATATTCTGTCTCAAAAGCTACGCCAGAGTTCTGTAGGTGCCACAGTCTCTACAAATTCATACCCGAAAACCACACAGATAAATGCAATGGCGTTACAGCAAGCGTTAGCTCAAATATTACCCCCACCACTGAACCAGGCAAACGTAACAGAGCAGAACGGTCAACAAAATGCAAGTAATGCTCCTCAAGCTACACAACAAGTCCTTCATATAGTTCAAGGTAAAAATGCTTCAGGTAATCAAATAACTTTAGTGGATAACAGTCAGCCGTCTGTTATAAATACTAATAATTCTACGCCTGTTTTACACATTGTGCAAAATAAAAGCAATACGTCGGGACCAACCACCAATGGCACGCCTAATGCACAGACAAACTCTTTCAGTGGACTCTCCTTAGTTGATGCTGGATTACAACAGGGAGGCAATCAACTTCTGCACATAGTCAATACTGGCAACCAGAAGAACGCTAACGCTGGACAGCTCATAAGAAAAGTTAATCTATTGACTAATCTTACGAACGTTCAAGGATCAAATGAGCAGAAGATGGTGCAGTTTGTTTGTAAGTCCGCAGATGGAAAAGCTATTCAGCTGAATGCTGGACCACATCAACGTAGCATGGTACTGAGATTACAGCCTGTGGAGACACCAGGTATTCAAATGGCGCAAACTAAATCTGCCGAATCTCAGGACATTAACTTGACACCTAGTGTACCTAACAATGCGCATAACAAGGATAGTACCTCTCAACAAGAAATAAAATCACGATCTGTATATGAAGAGAATTATGCTAAGTTTATACAATCATCTCACAAGCCAGCAGCTCCAGAAAAAGCTACTAGCTTGCCGAAGTTTGGCCAAGCATTCGGTAAACAAGTTTTTCAAGATGGCAGTCAGAAAAATGACATAAATAGTAACAACTCTCATTTATCGACTAGCTCTGAGAGCCCGGACTGCCAACCTAATGATAATGCGATAAGCTTGGATCATATAAATCATATGAGTAATCCGCCACTGTTGTTGCGCAAATCGCCACAAACATCGCAAGCACCGCCAAGCCTTGTGCAACAATTGAAGCAAACTATCTCACCCATGAACATGAGCATGCACGGCGGCGTAATATACACCCGTCAGATCCCAGTCAACATTGGTGGCGGACAAACAATTAACCTAATTACAGTTCCAAGCACGGAGCATATCGACGAGTCAGGTCAGAAACACCAGAGTGTTAATCAAGAGGGAATTGACACGCCCATAATAAAAATAGTGCCTCAAGCTGCCTCGTCGAGTACGGAAAATTCCGAAGAGAATAATTCGCATATAGTTGTGGCTAATGACACCAACCAAACACCGCAGCCGCAACCAGTTTTAACTCAAATGAGAATTAAATTGCCAATGTTAAGCAAAAACCCTCAAATGGTTGGTGGCGCTAGACTTGTTAGACCTTCATTCCTACAAATACAACGCAATGTTATTGGAGGAGGTAACCAAGCAGTGTATCAACAACTTGTTCTAACAACGGCTCCGCCTTTAGGACAACAAACTATTAGGCTGCCGCAAGCACAAGCAAGCAGACATGTTAAAGTGCCAAGTGAAAGTCAAAACCAATCTTCATCCGAGTCACAGATGAGTTCATCTACTTTAGAGCAGCTGAGAGAGTTTGATCTTGTATTAGAACAAGTGAAAGAAAGGAGCACAGGTACCGGAACTAGCACAGCGCAGCCAATCACGCCATCTACCAGTGGCTCTTTTTCAAAACTGCATACGCCGTCTGCCGACACCACAGATAGCTCGCCCACGGTTAGTTCTGCACCAGCAGAGTCAACACAGCAAGTGCTCTATACTATTGGCAATACTCAACCCTTAAGTGTTGCCTATGTAAATAGGAAAACACCGTCTTCTACATCAACGACATCTTTTGCGCGCTCGCCAGACTCATCAGGAATTATTGAATCTCCAACATCTTCAACTCATCAAATTCTGCGCACCGTTACCAGTGAACCTTCTTCTTCTAATGCTACATCGAACCATTCGGCGCATTCCACGCACTCTGCGCATTCCTCTCACTCTGGACATTCATCCAATTCTGCGCATTCCTCCCATTCTGCCCATTCCTCCCACTCTGCGCACAGTACTAACTCCTCGCATACAACTCAGCAGTCGAAACCGGCGAAACCCAAACCTAAGCCAAGACCGAAAGCAGCATCTAATCCTCCGAATACGCTGAAACTACCTACGCCTGCACCAAAAACATCGACACAAAAACCTGCTGAAGACGAACAAACTACACAGAGGATTCTCTATATATTAGCAGAGTATAAGGAACAAGTGGAAAATTCGCCCGATAAAGATAAACCCGCGCCGCGTCGGAGGTCGAACCCTCCATCAAATCCTGGGGGTTCGTCAAAACGCAAGAAGAGCTCGAGCGGATCTCGGCGTTCAGGGCGCGATATGAGCCCGTGCCATGGTGAGGACACCTGTCGTACGATGGGCTCTGAAGACAGCAGTTGCGGCACATCTCAAGGAGATTGCAATGATAGTTGTGTTGACAGCCATTCACCGCAAGACAGCCCGCGAAAAGTTGCTCGAAAGTTGACTTTTGAACCTGAGACGCCGCCTCCTGTAGCTCAACCGCGGCCACAACCACAACGCAATGTCATCGTAGCAGACGGACAAACTATCGCGGTAGCTCGTAGTGCAGCCGGTAAACCTGCTACAGCTGTCCTGATGCCCACAAACTACATTCTGCCTGTATCTATGGTAAAGGGTGGTCAGCAGATTGCGATAGTCACAAACCGTGGTCCGAAATTGTTGACTGTTACTGGTGGAGAAGGCGGAGCGACTAATGCTCTGTTATTACAACGCCTAATCGGTCCCGCTGGCCTAAAACCAGTGTTAGCACGTCCAGGAGTGCGACATGTTCGTTTACCAACTGCTGCGTTACAAAATCTTCATACGTTTAACTTGGCCACGGCCGCAACAGTTCAGCCGCCCGACAGTACGGCATCGCCGGCGCCCGCGCCTACGCCACCCGACCTCATAGATACGAGAGCCGCTAGTTCGCCGTGGAGGACAGAACGTGATTCTAATGAAGTGAAACCAGAGAGAGGCTCAAGCCCTGAGGCATCAGAGGCTTGGAATCTTCCACCGACCGATTACTGCTACGAGGAAACCGTGCGAGCTGAAAATGTCGACCGAACAGTACTTGTAAGTATTATACTTCCCTATCATTATTTTCTCCATACTATTGTCTTATATAATATCTGTGTATATGTTATGGGTTCTAACGAGTTCTCTAGTTCAAAAGTTTGTTGAAGATCAGTGTATGACACACGTTTCCAACTTCAGGACCCGATCCCAGATCGATACAGTCCCGATATGGAGGCGCAAAGGATATTTGATAAGATGTTCGACGTCGATTCAAAAAAATCTTACATGGTTGATTCACACGATGATTCGCCGCGATGCGGCTACGATATAGACGCGTCTGATTGCGACGACAAGGCCTATCAGGTACTTGGATCGTAGAGCCGAAGCTGAACCCTATAAGATTTAGTAACGCCTCTTTAGTAGAATGCACGCATCGATTTATTTTTGTGAGCTGTTCTTCGTTCGTTGGTGTGGCGTGGTTATACATGATATAGACGCGATATTTTGTGCTACGAACTGTAATGACCATGAGGTGTAAAGCCGTCAGAAGTGTTTTAGAAGAACGCTTCTGTATTATTTGCTTACGCATAAATAAACTGTTGTAATTTCTAATTGTGAATAAGTATATTCATAATTGGGGCTTATGGCAGTTATCAGCAAAATATCACTTCTAAATGATGTGCCATCGTAATCGGCGCCCTGCTATCGAAGACGTACGATTAGGTGTTTTTATACTTACGCCTCCCCTCTTCATTAATAGTCTTTGTTTTATTTTCTCATAACTTCCGATCTTGGGCAGTAAGCTTACTATCAAAAACATTTCTATAGCGTCTAGTTTATAATTTTTGCATGAGGTTTAATCAATTTTACTATCCATTGTCGAGTTCGGTCCCGCATTTACTATGCATGTCCCTTTCATTCGGTTCATTGTTGGACATTTCTTCATTAGTTGTTGTGGTTACAAATTATACTTAATGTCATAGTAATAAGGTATATTATTGATGTATAACAATTTACGGAAGAGCTTAAGCTTTGCCGTCATATGAATCATAATTTTATGTTCAGCAGGCATCATTAATTAGACAGTCTATCATTGCGGCTTTGTGCTTAAAATTAATTTAATATACAATAAATTAAATCTGGTTTAATATTATTTACTCACTATTAAAACTGTACAGATAAATTTACATTTAAAAACAAACTTACTACGCCTGCAAGTAACATAATGCCAAAAAAATAACATTCTAAAATATACAAAACACATAATGAACAAAACAACAGTGACATGAATAGACATGATGACAACTGTATCAATACAAATCTGGGGCCCTACCACAACCTTATAAAGCAATCTTATATAACTTTCCTTTGTCCTATCCTTGTTTTTATTGGTACAAAAGAAAAAGACATAACACAAAGTAAGATTTAAATAATTCTGCTTTAAAAGGTAGTGTTATGCCCCCTGTGAGAACTGTCAAAATTATATTATCTGTTTGTGCTTTGTGTGAAAATACAAACGTCACAATTTTTTGAGTCCAATACCGTACTTATTCGCAATAACCGTTTTACTTAATAGTTACTTTTAAATATTTCTGTACGGTTTTGGCGATTTTTAGACGAAAGTTGTTTGTCATCATGTCTTTATTCCACCACTATCATTAATTGAAAGCATTACACAGTTGTTAATAAGTTATCTGACGTGTATTATTATGGTATAGGTTGTGCATAAAAAGGATGGATCATCGCAAAGACAACATCGACTGACTCACGTGTCGGCCGCAGCTTTGAGGCACAAATATGCTATATTAGAACATGAATTGCGATTGCAGGTAAGATTTTTTCAATCTCCATCCTCATGGCTGTTTTTAATAGGCTACACAACACTTTGGAAACTTTCCTGATATATTTTGTTATAACAAAGTATTATTTAAAAATTCTTTTACTATTAGAAAGCTACATTATCACTGAGTAACATAGGCTATATTTTATCCTCTTACGTATCCACGGGAACGTGAAACTTTCCTGATATATTTTGTTATAACAAAGTATTATTAGTGTGTATAAATAGATTAATAAATGTTGGAAGAGGCAAAGGAGGTATGTTTGGATCGCAGCAAATGGCGTTCTATAGTCTGCCTATGTCATTAATGGGAAACGGGCGTAAAGTTATGTTTTAAAGTTGTTATAATACACCTAAAGTTTCGTCACGATTTTTTACTACTGCATAATAATAAAGTAAGAGTAAGAAACTTCACCATCATATCAGCCGTAAGAAGTCCACTGCTAGTAATAGGCCCACTCCTAGGGCAAGATTCACAGACCGCACTTTGACTTTACTTTGATGCAAAGATCTACTTTGTACCAAAAATATGTCTGAATATGAAGTTGAAAGTAATCTTCGGCAATACAAAGCTTACTTTGCGAAGGTGCCTTTGCTGTAAAGTAAACGGACGGCTCACGACCAGCCATTTACTATGTAATCATGCTACATGTATTTACTAAGGCCCTGTTTCACCACTTGCTGATAAAGTGCATGATAATCTATTCGAAACTTAACTGACAGATAGTGCTCAAAAATTTGTCCCACAAGTGCCTGATAACCTGAAGTGACAAATAAACTCTTTTAAAATATTAAATTAAACTAGAAGATGTTTTATCTGTTAGATATATATCCGACAGTTTAGCAGCTAGTGGTGAAAACGGCCTAAATCTTGTAAATAAAAAAAACCGAACCGACTTACGAACTTAAAAATCAGAATTCTATTAATTTCTTTCAGAAATCCTTATCTGAAGAGTGTGAGGACTTGGGCGTGGACTCTCCATCGGCATCAGAGTTGTTCCCCGAGGCCGAGCTGTTGTTCGCCGCGTCTCCTGCACATGACCACACGCAGGACCACGGTCATCATTCTAACACTCGTAAGTATAACATGCGTTTACCGTGACGTACAAAATAAAACAAGCTTTTTGTTTCTTAATAATATATTAAGAAACAAAAAGCTCGCCTGCCTAAAACAAAGTGCAAAGAAAGAAACACATTTTTTCTTGTGCTGACGCTACATTAAAATTTTATATACCGTATGTCACTCCCACAATCAATACGAATCTAATGATACCTCATACGTGAAAAATCCATCAAGCCATTTAGGCTGTGCCAAAGAAATAGACATACATACTCACATAGATACATACATACGCTCGAAAAACATTACCTTTTTCGACTGCATCAGCCGGCCAAAAAGTATAGTTGGTAGTAAAAATTTTGTTCCAGTGCAGGCAGACATTTTGTAGGCTTGGTAATCTCCAAGAACCCAGTAGAAATTAATATCATGTTTATTATTGAGCGGTGACGAAGGTTTCTTAAGTTTCTACGATTATAATAAACCTAGTGTTCCACTCTAATTTTGTCTGGATAGACTTCTTAGTTCGCCTCATTATTCTATCTATAAACTACCACTCTGATAAATTTCAGCTTCTTATGATAAACTAGCAGACGGCACGCGGTTTTACCCGCGTGGTTCACGTTCCCGTGGATACGTAAGAGGATAAAATATAGCCTATGTTACTCAGTGATAATGTAGCTTTCTAATAGTAAAAGAATTTTTAAATGTTGTTTATGAGTTATTCGTTGCATACAAAAATACAAATACTTATCTGTGTGTTATTACGCTTTCATTATAGTAATAATTAACAAAACATCTATTATCGCAAAACGCATCTTTCCACAGCTCAACCGATGTTAAGTCAAAGCGGTATCTCCCAGCCTGACTTAGACGATCAGATCGCCACAGACCAGCTGATCCAGAGGTCGGATCTCCACGACGATCGGGACCTAGGCTTGGGACTGGAAGACGTGGGTATAGTGACCGTGAGCGAGGATGGCATGCAGGCTACTATACAGTTGGATCAGGAAGAGTTTGCGAGATCACACCCCAATACTACCTTCCATAGTGAACCTACAGAAGATGGAGAGGTTAGTTTTTTATGTTTATGTTTGTTAATTTTAGCTGTAAGATTACTGCTGGACATGGCCCTAGGTAGGGTTGGACTACATCTGGTAACATGGAGTCGTACTTTCCTATGATGCTATTCTTTTCTGACACTCATAAATGAAATAATCATTTACTGGATGGAGAATGAGTGACGAAACGAAACACGTGGTAGCATGCTGTCGCGTTTTGTCGCTCTTTCTCGCTCTAGTGTCAGTCAATGTGTGGTTCGTCTGTACTACGTCGTCGACCGAGTGTCGCTCGTCTGTAGCGCTCTTAGAGTCACTGTAATACAATATTTATTAAAAACCTTGTACTCAATTTATTTCACACTGGTTTCCTCCTATTTACATATCATTTTCATTTCAGGTCCAACAACCGTTTACGATAAGCGACATAAAGGGCCGGCACATAACGTCGACTATATTCCATTCCAACAGGCCAGCGGGCACTGTTCTCATGACGGCGCCGCAGACCACCGTCATATCGCAGGCTACTGCCGAGAGCAGCGGACAACATAACGCTATCAAATACTCTGACATTGACAATATGATCAATTCATTGCCCAGCTCGCACAACAACAATATCAATCTATCTTCCGTCCTCGTGAAAGACGACGGACTTTCCAGATTCGACAATTTATTGAACGATTCTCGAGAGTTGCACATGTCGAATAGTACCCCCGCGATCGTGCAGGCGGGGCACGCCACGCAGGTGATCCGGCGCGTCGACAAGCGCCGCCTGTTCCTGGACGAGGCCGAGGACTCGCGCGACGCCGAGTCGGCCTCGTCGCCCGAGCGCGCCGACTACTGGGAGCCCACACACAGCTCCGACAGCGACAAGTGCTGCGACGACACCTCCACCGACTCCAGTGCGGGCGTGAGTAATCGCGCGCATGTTCGCCTGCATTCCGTGATCAAAGAAGCACGCGGAGTACCCAGCGATGAAGACGCGCCGCCGCTGCGCACGTACCCCGCGCGCGGCCCGCAGGCTGGCGGCAAGACGGCGCCGGGAGCGAGGCGGAGGGCGTCGGGGCGCGCGCTGGTGAAGCGCGGCGGCTGCCTGTGCTGCGTGGGCGAGGCGCCGCCCTCGCGCGCCAAGAGGCCGCGCCCCCGCCGACCCGCGCTCGACTTCAGCGCGCACGACTGAGCGACATTACGACCTCTTAACCTTGACCCTGTTGAACCTTCATTGTATGCGTGAGTGAGGGACCGTGGTCTCTCGCTATTTTGTTAAAAGTTTGAACGACGCTTGGCGAGTTCCTTTACGTGTTATTATTTTCTAAGTTGTGTCACCGATGAGTTCAAATTCGTTTTTATTTGTAACGATTTATCATTTGTGTTGTTGAACGTTTCTCTTGTATATACCCGTATACATATTTGTATCGATATGTGATTGTATAAATGTATGTCTATAGGTTACCTCTGCTAGGATAAGTGTTTCCGTTAGTGAATACAGGCCATACTCAAAATGTGAATTTAATCGTCTTTTAGCGGTGTAGATGTATTTAATTTGTGAACTAGCCCTTGATGTATAACGATGCTAGACTGATGTTTGGGCGCGCGCGTTTTGTTCGGAGCAAATATATTTTTGATTTTGAATATTGTAGTATATTCGCATAGCTTTAGTTAGTAAGTGACTTCCATGTGACACAGCACAAAGTGAACGACTAAAAGACGATGGGAGCTTTTCGGGTGATTTGAATTATTTTTGAGATTTCGTTTATCGTAATATTTGGGTGCCAATAGTATTATTTGGCGCATACTCATCTGTGCTTTACGTTACGTTTCCAAAGGGCGTATTATCGCTGTATTTAATAAATATATTAACATTTAATAGTAGCAATGTGTTAAGCTAGTGTGAATTTGATATCTATAGTGTAAAACATGTACATAAACTTTAATCCCCAACTTTAGTTTACGGGGAGCGTCTAGTCACTATTGTACCGATATGATATAGCGTGTGCGGCCCGCAGGCTCACATTATCCTCCGTGCAGTATACAACAGCTTGTGTATATAGGAGCCATGCAATACAGCGGTGACAAGTGAATGTTTCCTCTGTCTCGTATATTGAATGTGACAGTTATTCAACTAAATTCTACATGTTTAGATGCAAGATTCATTCCGAATGTGTAAATAGTAAAATGAAGAGGGAGGTGGTGTTTAAATTTTAGTGAATTTAGTGAGTTAAGACCTATTTTGGGTCGTATAGTGAAAATTGTAACTGGATTTAAAAATGTTTGTGCACTCATTGGGCGGGTGTAGCCCACGGTTCTATATAATTTAGTCGTAAGATGGTATTAGTGTATTTGGGCGCTTAGCCCGCGGTTCGTTGCCGTCGCCGAAAGCCGACGCTAAAGGCACTAAAATTAATTAATCCAATGTTGCGACTACGTATATTAATCTTGAGAGTTTTTGAAACCTATGTATTATTTCATTTGGAAGAAAAAAAAATCTGCCATTTCTAAGAGTAAGGTTCAATTTTTTATATTATCCACCATGTTGTTATTGTTCGTATAATATTGTAGGTAGCGTACCTCCGATATTATTGTCTGATGGTAAATTACAATATTTCTGAAAAGTTTTTGTTATATTTTTCACTTAGAAGTTTAAATTTATTAGCTGTAAAAGAAACTAATAATGAACGTTTAGTAGTTTCATCATTATTTTTT
The DNA here is from genome assembly GCA_963082885.1 of Parascotia fuliginaria. Taxonomy (NCBI): domain Eukaryota; kingdom Metazoa; phylum Arthropoda; class Insecta; order Lepidoptera; family Erebidae; genus Parascotia; species Parascotia fuliginaria. Next base: position 3,797,103 of record OY720196.1, on the reverse strand, counting down.
AATTAAACAGATTCTGTTTTTGTGATTACTGTAAACATTATTTTTAAAAGTGCTACAGACGAAATGATCATTAAAACTTATCTATTAAACATTTGCATCTTTTACTTATTTACACATACCGGCCGTCATTGAAGAAACAGAGAAAGACAGAGAAAAAGGAGTGACAGCAATAAAGTATATACTACTACACTACACACAAAGTAAGTTTTAATATTTATGTTTGTACGTTTATACCAATATGTTGGGTGCAGAGCTGCACTCCTAGCAAGGTTAGGATATATAGATCTCTTAAAAAATGTATCGAATAACACACGATGAACTCAAAATACTCCGTAAAAAGTCCCCCCAAATTGCGGCGAACACCAAAAGACCGGACTAGACAAAAAAAGTACGGGGAAGTCACAAAAAAAAAAAACTAACGTAAAGACGCAACAACGCACATCATGATGAACATGTGCGCTCGATAGTTATGTATGTTGGCACATCGATACGATGATGCAGTTTCCGGTCAAACAAATGGCCACACACCGTATGCGTTGAGTTCGTGACAAGTACTCGGTGGACATTTATACACGATTCAGGGATTTTTGTCCTACGGGGACAAAAGTCCGTCGTTTGCGCCTTACAGGGATTTTAAGGATTATTCCTGTTGGCCACCACATAGTTGGCCACCACTGGTGGACACGGCTGTTTTATTACTTTTTGTCCCAAATGCCACCAGTGGTGGTCAGCGGGAATAAAATATTGTGTTTCGGCTCTTAGTAGTTGCCATTGCTTGTGACAAAATTAAACAATATGTTGGTAAATAGGGTACTTAAAATCAATGAGATTTGAAAAAAAAGTTAAATTGACGGACGCATTACTTTCTCCTTAAATACCATCTAATATAGAAAGCAAAATTTTTATTGCTGTATATCATCAGCGTCAAAAATACAGTTCACTAGCTAAGTACCTAATAATATTTCTTAATCAGTCAGACCATTTCTTCTTATCCTTAATCTTTTTCATTACCCCAAGAACTTCGATTCTAAATTCTAACCTTTCATCTTCACTGTATTTAACAACGGTTGGTAATAAGGATGCAAAGAACGCTTCGTCTTCATTCATCAGTCTAGGATTGTCAGTCTCATCTATTTCCACAAAATCTATATCATTTACACTTTCATCATCGTGGTTTTTCGTTTCCCTTTTAGATTTCTTTTTACTATTCACATCTTTCGACACGTTCAATTCTACAGAAAATCTTTTAGACTTCTTTCTCGTGCTCTCCTCGCCACAATAGTCAGCCGTAGACGCTAAGCTATCAAAGTCATTCTTCTTTGACTTCTTTTTATGACTGTAGGTAGATTCTATTTCAGAATAATCTGAAGCCTTCGCATCATTAAATGTGCTGCGTTTTGAACGCTTTTTGGGTACTTCTACAGGTGCCGGCGTTTCTGGGCTCTGTGGTTCTACCTCTTCTTTCATGTATGTTATTTCTTCATTAGAGTCATTCATAAAATCGTTGTCACCAATGCTGCCCTCTTCGGGCTTTATTTTTGTCAAAAATTTAAGATGATCGTAATAGATATATCTTCGTCTTGGCCTCCCCATTTTAGACTTTAGTGATTTTACAAATGTGTCTCGTATATTCGTCCATTTGTTTAAAACATGTTCACCTACAACAAAAATGTGTGTTTATTACTTCTACATAATACAAATTTATTGCTGTAAGCACAGAACATTAAGCTGTAAGTATGTGGTAGTCTCTTTTGCTTAGCGTAGCGAAGTAGGTACTACTGTAGGAGCATACGAAGTTTGTCCCTTGTGGATACCTAGGTATTCAATCTACTCAATCCACAACCTCTTGTCCCGTCATCGCCTGTGTTTCTGATCGAGATTGTCTACGAGTAATAAATATTTGTATAATTTTGAAGTTATGATTATGAAAATGATCCGGTGTAGGTACGGTGTTTTCATCACAACAAGCATTACTGCTGTAAAATCTTAAAAACATGAAAATTAACGCCTGATTATGGACTATCAAAATAATAACACAAAGACTGTTTCCATTAGACGAATCACACTACGACGCGGTGGCGAATGTTTCACGCATCGACGTTATTTCCCGCCAGCTTTGTCCAGTCTAGCGGAAAGAGTGCCGCATCAGATATAAAAAATAATAAGTATCCCGGACGAGATTGCGTGTTTCGACTTGTAGCATCCCATGACCCGCGTGTCTAGACTAGTGTCCACTAGTGTCCACACTTCGCGACACTGAACGAGAAACCGGATAAAATTTTATAAGCTCATTTTATATTGGGTTTCTCATACGTTCAGAATCGTAGCCGCGCGTGTCTTACCTGTCATCCTTTTCTCTTCTGCCGACATATCTTCGTAACTTTCCTCCAACATATTGAATATTTCCTCCCAAGCGATCCTTCTTTCTACACGATCTTTATAATTTTCTATAGTTTTATCCCACAAACACGGCCTGTCCCTAATACTATGTATCAATTTTATCACATCGTACTTAAATTCTCTCATTTTGATGAATTTTTAAACAATTTACAAACACAAGCACTGTTTACACTCCCTCGTCTAACACGTCACTATTGTTATCCGTTTCTCGGATCGGATCATGTATCGACGTCTCTTTCTTTGCGAGCACGCCTGAGGGAGATGCAACATTGCAGCGAGGTCACCGACCACGGCGACATCGCGCACAGACTCGTGTGCCAACGCCGTGTATAACGGTCGCCAGCGTTATTTGAGCTTCCCTATTGCTAAAAGTTGTTTGACGTGTGTTAATAAATGTTTCTGTTGAAGAGGTCAGTATAAATGGTTGACAATGTTCGTGACTTTTATAACGTAACTGTGAGTTAAATTCGTGACGTCCTCATGAAATTTGGAGTCAGTGTTTATGTTTTATCATAGAATGTCCCACATCGTTTTATTTATTTACAGATTGTTAAATTGGTATAATTAGGTTTTGTGTTTAGGGGGAGGCTTTGAAAGTACCTACTAGTTTTCAATAGCACCTAGGCACCTATGTATCAACCTTTTTTTAGAATGATCGGGGCAAGTAAAATATATACCTATCTAGGTTTAGTTAAGGTATGTACCTACCTAAGTTAGATTTATCAGTGCCTAATTTAGATATCAAAATTGCGCAAAAGTGAGCCAACGAATGTCGAATTTTTGCCAGTATCGAGTGTACCTACCTATATTATTATTCAAATTAATGTTTTATACAATGATATACGGGATATATCTAAATTAAAAAAAAATCTCTTCAGTCGTACACTCTTGACAGAGTGGTCGTGGCTCCGTGATGAAAGTCATGAGGTATCATAAAGGTTTTGAGTCGTCATCAGCCTTCTTCATCAAAGAAAAAAAAAATGAAATCCCGACCATTTACAGTAATACCTTCTAATAAAAGATAGAACCTTAATAAGGTACCTAAGTACCTACCTACCTACGTATTTTAATTTTCTTTGCTCAAACTTTGTAAAGTAAAGATTTAGCTCTGCACTTAGTACCTGCCTATTCTAAACCTGCGAGGGGTAGAGACACAAAGTAGATACGTACTTACTCTGTGGTAGAGACCCTTATGTAGAGCTACGATGTTATAAATGCTACATGGACTCTACGAAACAGACGTAGAGCCCATGTAGCTTTTAGTGCAAATATTTTTTATACGTGTACAACTCTGGTGGCAAACGATTAAAGTCCACCTGATGGTAAGTGGTAACCGAAGATAGGTTATATCTAAACTAATATTATAATGAGAAAAGATTTGATTTTTGGATGTTTGTTTGTTTGCAACGATGAAACTAAAAATCTACGTTACCGATTTGAAAAATTCGTTGATCTTTGGAAATCAATAATTCTGCGGGTAAAGGCTATATTTTATTATGTTTAACATTTTCAGTCATTTTCAGAATTTCAATATTTAAAGCGCCTTCACTACGTCACTATTGCTATGATATTTCCTGTAAGAGTTTGTTGTGAGACCGAATGAAACTTGATACCGAAGCAAAGGGCTGAGGGCGAGGACGGACCTCTAGTAGATAATAAATGGACATGGCCGTGCTCTCTTCTTTTTTCGTGTCGGCTTGTCACGTTTATAGATATACATTTTTTTGGCCCAATATGTCGCTCCCATTGATATCATGACTCAAGTCTGTCCATGATGTTAGCCCTCTTGACGTAGTGACTTGAATTGCGTTGGTACCTAGGTGCTTCTGCTCAGTTATGAGAGCTGGTAGGTAACTTAACGTCTGGACTACTGTTGTACTTGCGTTTATTACTTCGCCGCAGCAGTACCGGTCAGCTCTATTAGGTACTAGCGCCTAGTCTTCTAAATTAGTGCCGACGATCTCTTTCTATTAGAATTATAAAGATCCTCCATAGATCTAAAGTGCTACGACAAATGCCTGTCTACGAAATGAAATGTGAAATATGATCAGCGATGCCTAATTGCATATTCAATACTTCGTGCGTTCCATAATGATAGACTATGGTTGGTAGGCTTATAAATTAGTACCTATCAATTACGGAACCTGTTGGGTACAGTATAGTTCTTTATGAGAAAAGGGGAAGGGACATCTAATGTTCACTGCTTAACTTGAAGCAGGCAGGCTTCAAGCATGGCTACCTTTTGTACTTAAAGATCACAGAGGTTAAATTAAATGATGTCTTTGAAAATAATAGACGTCAAAATTTGCCGCTATGGCGGCGTTCCAAGCCTCTTTCAAGCATATTTTCTGTCTATCGATCGAGATGCGCGCGCATTCAAAACTGACAGATTTCAATAGAAAAAACATTTCCGTCGACACCGAGGTTATTTTTAGTTATTTCGTTAGTTTTTACGATAATAATTAAATATTATACATAATTTATTCGTACTATATTGTGATAGAAACGTGCTTTGTGATGGGTTTACATTAGATATTATAGCGTTTTTATTTTTTACTTAGTTTGCCGGCTTTAAGCTGAAGGTGAGTCGTATTATTTATTAAATTACTTGATAAAATACTTGTGTGTACTTATTAGAAGTAGCCTGGCTATTTCAATAGATCATTGAAGAGGTGTTTCTCAGCAGATGACACTGTATTCCAATATTATCCACCCTAACTGACAGCATCAGCTGATCGATAATGATATTAGCGTATTTTACGGTTATGTACCGATCCGGCTAGCACCCTACATTAGTCAGTAGTCTTATGTAAGTAGTATATTCTGTATGGTACTTACCTTTAATTTGTTTTTTTTTAAGGCAATTTAACTCGTTGGTATCATGGTACTTAACTTTTAGCTTAGTTGCCGGGCCGAAGGTTCACTTTGAATGGAAAACTTTTACAATGGTCATCTGTATCTGATAAATGTAGAAGTACTTAGTAATTACTAGCTGTTGCCCGCTGCTTCGCCCGCGTGTTTGTTGGTTATATCTCTGTTTATATTGACGATTTTTCATACAAACTTTCATCTGCTATTTCAACTCCTTTAAGCCATTTTTTTGCGATAAAAGATAGCCTATGTTGTTCCCCGAAGTCTAATCTATTTCTATACCGGTTCAGTGGTTAAGGCGTGAAAACGTAACAGACAGACATACAGACAGACAGAGTTACTTTCGCATTTATAATATTAGTATGGAAGCATGGATTAAAAACCTACCTACCTACTTTTGCCAGAGTTCTTTGTTCCGCAGTGGACGTCCTTAAATTGATGATGACAACTGACACCATGTTGGTTGTTTAGTAGGTACTATATTTTGTTAATATTCGATTCTCGTCGCGAAGAGCCAATTGCTATTATATTATTGTCAGGCGTTAACACAATTAGGTACAGTAACAGCATGTTACTGTTAATTTTTTTCTAGTTAAACTACATTGCTAATATATCGTCAGTTTTTTATTTTAAAATGCACTCTTTGAATTGATGGAAACAGGTTCAAGATAATTTCAAGTACCTACTATTAAATAATTTTCATGCTATAATAAGATTATGTCAAAAATGTTATGTATGGGAAAGTTGAGAAAAACGTGAACCGAAAATGCTATTATTTTTCTGACAGGCGTTAAACTTTTTCGCTAGTTGATGGTAGGTACTGAGTTAATGTTAAAGTTGAGTAAAACGTGAACAGAATTTGCTATTATTTTTCTGACAGGCGTTAAACTTTTTTGCTAGTTGGTAGTACTAAGCTAATGTTCTACTGCATGATCGACCTGGTGGTCTACTGTTGCAAGGGTCGCTTAATTGTGTAGCATTATAGTAATATAGCATTAGGACGTAAATAGTCTACTACAGTTAAAAAGGTAGGCAACCTAGAGCTGAGTAGGTAAGTACGTATCAAATGAAATTTCATGTGCTTGTAAACAGAGGTGTCACATCCGCACTTTATACCAGGTACGTATGTTAGTTTCTAAGTATTTAAGTCAAAGCAGACTGTTTATGACGAGTAAAATATTTGACACTGAAATTATAGATAAGTTCAGAATATTTTCTAAATTGAAAAATCTAATATGATTGTTTACGGTAGTAGATCCACGCTGGTTTCAGCATGAATGGGCCGGATCGTCCGGGAAAGTACTACCCTCTCATAGAAGATCGACGTAAGAGTAGTAGTATCGTACGGATACTGGGTTTCGTTCGGTGAGTGAGAGCGCTGGAGGCCCAATTTCCCCCTTTCCTTTTTCCTCACATCCCTCATTCCTTGCCCCTATCCCCATTCTCAGCCACCATAGTGGAGGCCACCATACTAGCAGTTTAAGACGATGGCTTTTGGTATGGTGGCCACCACTTCTTGATTCCACTGACTGCTTACCATCAGGCGGGGTGGTGGAGTCACTTTGGTAGGATAATATAAAATAAATATATTATCCAACTTGGCTTAACTTAGCTGACGTAAGCATTGGATATCATTGCGTCACCGAATCTGATAATTTTATATCTACCTTTATTGATAATATAAATAGATTGTAACTGTAGTTATTTATAACATTCTAAAAGTAGGTAGGCATAATGATAACAAACCAATAACAGAAGAATGTTATACATGACATTATTAAACTTATTGGGTTAAAGTTAGGTGAAATCTATGGTTAAAGAAACGCACTCACACAGCTGACGAGTGAGCATTACGATTGAGTTCGAATCCATATTTACCTATTTTATCTACCTACATCTACATCTACACTAATATTATAAAGAGGAAAGATGTGTATTTTTGTATGCAACGAATAAATTCATAAACTACTTGACCGATTTCAGGCTATATTTTATCCTCGTACTCCCACGGCAACGTGAACTACGCGAGTGCGTACGTACGTCAGCTAGTATCAATCTGTATTTTAACTTTCGAATAGGTAACTCCCGTACAACTCTTGATTCCCTTGTCCTTCATAGACAGTTCCTTAACTTTGTTGTGCAATAGCTACGTATACAACACATCCATGTTATTGTCAGCCATGGACATGGTTATATTGTCTAAGTACCTAAAGTGGTGGTAGTAAGCCTTGTTGGCTTGACGTATGCTTGCACCTTCATTTATAAAAAAATACACATACCTATTTCTCGTTCTCAATGAAAACAGACGTATGACGCAATGCGTCTGATTTAACTTAAATTTTGTGACAATTAAAATTATTGCGCAATTTTAAAATGCGAGTCTATTAGTAAGAAACCGCTTTACTACTAATTTTGGAACAAGGGAACTCCCCTTTCTATCTACAAATATTTGATAAAACTTATACAATTAGTCAAACTCAATACATAATTATAATGTAGTGCTTAAGTATGTAGATATGTATGTACGTTCGTAATTGCCTATACATTGATTGTTTTACCCTTTACGTGTATTTTATTTATAAGTACTTCCATTTCGTTACTTACTTTTTGCCTGGCATGCCTTCAAAAGGGTAGCACTTCCTCAAATAGAAAAAAAATGAGATGAAATGTTATAATTTGCTTACCTAAACCTACCTACCTACATTAGTATCTAAAAATACAGGCATAGCTTAATACATTTCCTAGTATCGCAGCAAATATTATTACATTACATTATAATTGATTACATTTATCAAAGGAATTATCGATAGGTATATGTTAGTCAAATTAGTCACTTCAGATTATGTTTTAATTTGTGCGGCTCGCTCTGACTTCGTCTGGGTTAATACAACATAAAAGGACCTTTGGTTTTCGGTCTAAAACGTGGAATCACCCCATATTTTAATATATCGTAATCGTAAGAGGCGATTCAGGGAATATCAGACAATATGGCAGGCAGTTGCGTTACGTATGTAGATACTCAAAATAACTCTGCTGTCCATGAGTAGTGACAGTATTAGAAATATTACCCTATATGTAAGAGGTCTATCTTCTTCCGCTATAAGACATGAACTACTTCGAATGTCTCTTCTCCACCTTGGGTTGACAGATATTCAAAGTCCAAGCATTTATTTCATTTTGATCATAACGTATGATGCTTATGAAAAGTCAACATTACATGAAGTCAGCCAATTTACCTACAGCCAGTTCGCTGACGAGGTAGAGCTGTGAGAAGAACTGGCAAGAAATTCACGCCACTCTTTTCAATCGCCAGATAATTACAGTTATTTGTATGAGTTACAATTTATATAGATAGAGGCTGCTTTTAGCATTAAGTTCGCAGTTGTACTTTCGTGCATGAAGTTCAATAAATAAACAAGGCCGGTGGGGTAGTAACCGTAGTATCTAAGGTAATATTTAGTAAGCATGAAACACTCTGTCTTCTACGACACCCATACGGAAAGATGGAGTAGTTCTATATTCTAGAAAACTCACAACCTCTGTAGGTATCTACTGTCGTACTTTTGTATTAGTTTGTAATGAAAATTCTTGTTTAAGGGCTAACAATGTGGACAGTATGCGTACCTGGCTGGGCTGCGGCGGTGGTGGCAGGCGCCTTGTTCCTGTACAGCAGCATAGATGTAGCTTACTTCGCGCGCATGATGTACACCGTCGCGAAGGCCAGATACTTCAAGAAGAAGACCTGTATTTTAGATACTACTGAAGTCCATTGTAAGTGGCTAGTAATATTTTTACCCACAGTTTCTAAAATGCTGATCAACGAAAAAATAACTGATCACCTGTTAAATCTAACGTGAAGTACCTTAAAGCAAGCTAAAACCATGAATAATGAGTTTAATTTGATTTAATTAGTTAGATACTAATAATTAATAATAATAAACTAATTATTCATGCTTTTAGCAACCAAACTGGTACTTCACATGAGATTTAACAGGTGATTACTTAATTTTTCTTTGATCAATCTTTCAGAAACTGGGGGTTAGAGTTAAATACAAATTAAGTAGGTTGTTTTTAACCTTTTATGTACGAGGTTAAGGTTAAGGTTTCGAAACCGGACGGATAACAATTTTGTTTTAGTAATTTCTGATACGGTGGTAAAGGAAAATATAGTAAAAACTGAAGTATACCAAAAAAGAAACTTACCCTATCTCTTTTTTATTTCAGCGTGGTGTCTTATAAACGACATAGACACTCTTCTGTATCACATGAATAATGCGCGTTACCTTCGAGAACTGGACTTCGCAAGAGCTGACTTCTATGAGCGGACCGGCCTCTACGCTAATATAAAGGCAGCTGGAGGCTCTGTGGTACAGGCTGCTGCGACCATCAGATATAGAAGATTCTTGAAACCGTTCACCAAATTTACTGTTACTTCTAAGGTATGTTTTAATTGTTTACATCTACATCACCGACAACAATAGGTTGCGGCTTCGCTGAGTCAGTTTTCACTTACCATCAGGTGGCATATTGCCTTTTCTGTTTGACCTCTTCAGTGCATTCTGATTTTCAAGAAAAAGTATAATATTAAACAGAGTAGAAACAGGAGTAGGTTACTAAATGAAACGGGAAAGCTTTTGAACAAGAAAACTTAGACTCATGATTTCGGTGGTGTTTCTGCTGCCACACGAGGTTTCGGGTTCGATTCCTAGGTCGCTAAAGTGATATGAGGATATCACATTGAGCCATTCATGGGACCCAAGATAGCTGGCAAATCGTGGGTATTATACCTACACCTTTGCTCTTTGGGAACAAAATCTTTGGATGACATACCTACTTTGGGCAGGTAATGTACTGTATCTAGTGTGGGCACTTAAAAAACATTTCACTTCGTCAGCGAACTGGCTGTAGGTTAGTTTGCTGACATTTTGTAAACTTTGACGTTCATAAGTGTTAATTTAATTAACATAAATGAATAAACATATTTTCATTTTCATTTTATTTCATTTTCACATGAGTTTAAAAACTCAAATAATCCATGTGATAATTCCAGGCGATCTACTGGGACGATAAGACTGTATTTATGGAGCATGAGTTCATCGGTCCCGGTGGCTTCGTACACGCGGTGGCGGTGTGTCGGCAACGCGTCATCGACACGTCAGCGGCGGCTATTGCAGAGCTGTTGCTGCAACTGCACTGTGGAGGGACCTGCAGGGAGCCGCCAGGAAAGATGCCGCCAGAGGTGACAGTTTTTGCTCTCAGAACAAATAGTTCCATTACATGGCCCCATATTGCTGTATTCTTCGGCTTTTGAATTATTTCTTGTATCTAAGAATAATGCAACAACATGACACAAGGCAGTTAAAGAAATGCATATAAATTACATAATTGTGTATAAAGTATACCTACTCTTAACCAATATCGGGGGCTATAATAAAGATAGGGCACAGCGAAAATGGGGCAGTAAGAAGTACAGAAGAGTGAAGGTTTTAAATGTCATTGAAAAGATTGTTGATTGATGGGTCATCTAAATTAATTAAGATATTTTTTTACGTTTTCCAGTTGGAGCTCTGGGTGCAGTGCAACGAATTGAGTTCGGCTCGCCTCCGAGCGCCGGCCGCCCCTTTACCATCTTTAGACGCGCAGAACATTGGCGCTGGCGAAATGTTGCCCTCGACTGAGTGAAACCGTCTCTTTCACTGGCCGAGCGAGCACACCCCGCACTCCAAGAGTGAATGAGACAGCAACAGGGTATACTCGCTCGAACAGTGAAGATTTGGCAAGTTGGTGCGCCGACGTCGTGCGGTGCAGACATCTTAAACGTAAAACTAATTGCAGAGCTAATTAGTTTATTAACAAGTGTGCTTAGTTGGATGACTTTTGAAGCTATATCCGTGGGATAGGCAGAGGTGCTTCTGTATAACATAAATATATCTCTACTTGTAAGTGTTTAATAAATTCTGAATCTACGAAAACAATATTATTTAATGGTTTTTGTACGATTAATTGTTTATAATGTTGCTAGTCTTCTCAAGAAACTATTATTAGATAAATTGTGATCTTATTTAATTTTTCGTAATTATTAGAAGATATTTTTATGAAGATATTGTTTATTATCAGTAGGTGTGTATGACTTTAGGTTTGTCTTTTAGGATTTTTCTTCAGAGAAATGTGAAGTTGTAAACTTCTATCGATTTGATATTATAATTGCGGAAAGAAAATTCAATGATATTTGAAAATCAACCTTTGTGTGATGTGAATTATGACCGCTCTTTAGAAGGTCTGTCAAAATACTACTAATGGTACGAATAGTATAAACGCTATACGACGTCCGTGATTGATTTCCTACAATGCAAAATGATAATATGCACTATTCATACTGCGGGTACACGATTGTAAGGAACTCAACTTTGGAATTGTGTCTCCATATACCGTAAGTACAAGTCATTATTTGTAGGCCACAAGTTCTTTTACAATTTTTGTTATGAGAACTCTTGATTAGTTGCAACATTAAATTAAAGGTTAGTATCGAATCTTGAAAAAAGGATTCTCTACAACTGCTGCAAGGGATTGTTTGAAGTTTGGACCAGAATTTTAACTTGATTTTGTGAAACTAGTGGACACTCGACTATGACTCAACTTTTCTTCTTCTTTTGATTTATTGGTGGTTTGTTAATGTCATTCTATAATTGGTTAATGATAAATACTACGATATAGTCAAACTGTGATTATTTCTAGTTAAGCTAGGTTTAAAGCCGCGTATAGTTTCACATTGAGGATGTATTTGAAAACAAATTTTAGCATTTGTGCCTTTTTTTATTTGACATTATTTGCATTAAAATGTGCGTCTTTGTTAGAAAAAAGACACAATGTGACATGCACATTATAGCCCAAACACATCTACTGCTTTTCTTCAAGTGTTTTTATTTTGATTGATCTTGAGCCGTTCTCATTCATCGTTTGCCTGTCACCTTTACCAAGTCATCAGTTCTCATTGTGAGAGGTCTTAGATTATTCCATTTTAACACGCCGATCTGTCTTTCAACTATATTGCAGTCTCATTAACAAGCTATTTACTTGCGACTAAATACATGCAGCACCCTATTACCTGGAGCACCAAGTTACCTAGGTCTTACCTAGGTAACTTTTGACGGAATCACTTTTTTTTTTTTATACGACTAATGTGACAAACAAGCATACGGCCCGCCTGATGGTAAGCAGTTACCGTAGCCTATGAACGCTTACAACACCAGGAGCATCACTAGCGCGTTGCCGACCCTGAGTCACTAATAGTTATACATCCTAGTTTTCATGCTACCCATAATAGTCGTCATATAAATTCATGTGACAACCGAGACCTGTAGGTTAAACGTTTGTAACAGCTGGTGACTCCCATAAATAGATTATAATATTATATTGTGGCTGTTTGAAAAAGCTAAAAGGGGGCTTATTTAATCAAAATCTTTCTTTGTATGCGGCTATGTTGGTACTTATAATAATACCAGTCTGTTACTGTCCCACTGCAGGGCAAAGGCCTCTTCTCATATAGAGGAGGTATGAGCATTAATCACCACGCTTGCTCAAGGCGAATTGGCAATTTCAGACTATACGCGGTATTACGCGTTAAGTTTTATCTTTCTTTAGTTACTGAGAGCAGTACGAGAGTAGAGACTCTCGTTGCCAGTAGCCTCCTTCCTTAAGCACTGGACTATCAAACGCAAAACGAATTTATCAAATCTGACGGGTAGTTCCAGAGATTAGCGCGTTCAAACAAACTCTACCTTTATATATTAGTATAGATGATCACATAAACACTGTTAATGTATGGATGAGCATGTCCAACTATGAAAAACAAATTTGATTTTCGTTGGTGGTGTCATCATCCTAGTGGATAAGGCACTCCTTCACAACATTGCAGACTCGTGGTCTCACCAGATTGTCACACCAGTGTAGTGTGACTACGAAGTTGTGGGTGCCGGCATATACCAGTGTGAGTTTTTAGTCATATAAGCATAGGAGCAGTGGAAATATAATGGGCTGGGATGTTGAAACATCAGCCAAATTATAGGTGAGGTTAGGTCATATTTACAAAAGGGGTTTATTTCCAGTAGTTCCGTGGTACAGTTTGAGTGGAGTGCTTTCTATGAAGTTTATTCCAATACCCTAACTTTGGTTTGTTTAAAGGCTGATTTCCGTATGTGTTACAGGTTATACATTTACAATCGACGACGATTATTTACAATTATAATAAATTTATGAAACTCAATGTGTAACTTACGCTGAAACTAACTGACAAATGTATTTAATTTATAATAATTATTGTCATATCTAATTTTGTAGTGCTAATAAAGTTTAAAATGAGTTACGAAGTATTTTATTTATAGCACTGTTTATTCTATTATTGTTTGATAGATTACAATAATTTATATGTATCTAACTTGTTGCCGATCACGAAGAAACCGGAATAAGAAAAGAACTAAGGAAGAATAAGTATGGTGGAATAAATAGGCCTCTGAAGGACTTGTATCGGAACCTGCATATTTTTTAGCCTTTAGCCCTTTAATACAAAAAGACATTAAAGGACTGCCAATCAACAGCATAAACTTTTTTTTCGTATTAACCTACCAAAATGACTTCCTTTTATTGGTGGAAAACAGTCAGTAGCATCCAGGTTTATTTTGAAACTAGCGACCCGCCCTGGCTTCGCACAGGTATTATGTTGATACTAAATATACTACAGAATGTCTTTTTAAACAACGTTCACAGCTTTTTTGTCATTAGACTATACAAACATGTTTTCTTTAGAGGCCGGCGCCGGCGGCTCCCATCCGGTATATACCGCCGCAACCGTATGTCCCTGCATTACATTAGAAACCTCTAAAATTACCCGTGTTTCTCTACTATATTTTGCACGTATTATACATATAAACCTTCCTCTTGAATCACTCTATCTATTAAAAAAACCGCATCAAAATCCGTTGCGTAGTTTTAAAGATCTCAGCATACATAGGGACAGACAGCGAGAAGCGACTTTGTTATAAACTATGTAGTGATGACAATTACTTTATCTCGCTGGAGTTACCATAAACTAAAATTCGTCTTGTTCCACTAAGTTACATTTTATATATATTAATGTAACTACAGTTTTATTCCAAGTAATTACATTACATAGTTTTTTTTTTAAATAGAAAAATTTATAAGTGTAGAAAAATCCTCAATAATTATTATTGACCATTTTTTTTTTCGACCTTCATCGACTTTATCAATACATATATTATCAGGACCACCCTAACATTACGCACTCGATGTAACTCGTAAATGTAATCAGAATAAATATTATTTGTCGGTTACCTGGTGATGCTGACGCAACAAAAATAACAGCTAGTACGACAAAACTTCAAAACAAATGACGTTGCTATATTAGAAATACCTTTTTGTATCGACTATAGGTAAATAGAATTAATTGATTTGTTCTTTTTATGACAAACTTTATGGGATGTTTACAAATAGTTATAGAGAGTAACAGATCCAAAAACATCCAGATTTTACCAATTTCTCTACTTTCCTTTTTCTTCACTTCCCTCAATCCCTTCACCTATCCCAATCCATTCATGGTAGGCAGTGGCTTCGCAGAGTCCAGCAATGCCAGAGACTTTTGAGTCGTCCATGAGCGACAGTTACCACTTACCACCATGTTGGCTGTTTACTCGTCTGCCATTGTCAGCAATAAAAAAACCCTAAACAGCTCGAGCAAAGCACAGCACAGTAGCCGCTTGCACTTTTTGTAATACCTTTTACAGCGGGTTGAAGGTTCTAAATCGAATAAGTAACATTTCTTAAAACATGCAGGTAGGTACTTACTTAGATAGTTCATTAGGGAGATTTTATTGATACACGACGAAGGACAACACAAAGTGAGGATGACACAGTTAAAAGAAAGAAGATAGAGGAAGTAAACAGGAGATAACTACCTCTTGCCACCTCACTCATCTATTGAAACACAATAAGTATGCAAAGTTTCAGCTTCCTAAGCCAAGTAATGTTCAAGATTTTCGTCTACTCTCAGTTGCATTTTTATTAGTCAGTATGAGTGTCCTTTTGCTTTCATAAAGTTTTCAATCAGGAATTGTAATTTTTACAAGTATTTGAATTCGCATAATACTTTGTATGCAGTTCCAGCGGAAGCTTTTTTAAGGTTTCTTAACCAAGGGGTGCGCAGACCGCGCAGACCCCTATACTAAACCTATGATATCCGTCTTTTCTCTGAACCTCAGTGCCTATTATTATTCTTCTTTTTTTTTGGCAACGGAGCCGACGATTGTGTCAGCTATTTCTGCCAGCGTCAAGTGAAGAATAATATTCTTGTTGATGATATTAATGATATATTACAATGATAAAATAGAAAAAATGTGGATGAAATTAAATGACAACCATCTTCCGTGAAAACAAAAGATGGACTCCAGAGATCGAAATTATTCTAGGTACATATTACAATGACAGAATATGCCAAATAAAAAAGTGAAAATTTAAGAGAACTTGTTTATGAGTAAACGCGTCACAAGTATTTCTCCTCTCTAGTACACCCAGGTCATCAAAACAGAGGTTACATCTTTTCATCTTCACTAGTCCTTGCTACAATCGTAAACAAAACGTTAAGTCACCTGCCTAATATTAGCTGAATATTCCGTCACAAAATACCTGAGACGTGTAACCGGGTTAGACAGAAATACTCAACGAACGTGCCCCCGAACCACGTGGCTATTCTAATGCTCGAAAACAATGATTGCAATTTGAGGGCAAGATTCACAGACCGCACTTTGACTTTACTTTGATGCAAAGATCTACTTTGTACCAAAAATATGTTTCTTAGGCCCAGATTCACAATCGTGACTTTACTTTACAGCAAAGGCACCTTCGCAAAGTAAGCTTTGTATTGCCGACGATTACTTTCAACTTCATATTCAAACTTATTTTTGGTACAAAGTAGATCTTTGCATCAAAGTAAAGTCAAAGTGCGGTCTGTGAATCTTGCCCTAAGTGTGATCTATATCTATAACTATTCTACTTTATATAGTACTATATAAAGTGGAATAGTTTGTTTGTTTGTACGCGCTAATCTCTGGAACTACCAGTTGGATTTGAATAATTCTTTTTGTGTATAATAAATAGCCTAGTTCCTGAGGAATGTTATAGGCTATGTCACGGTACTGGAGACGGGACCAGAGCAGTAAGCAAAGACGCGGGTGAACCGCGCTGCGGCAAGCTAGTATTGTATACAGCAGTAAAAGGTCTGTTGCCAATCCGTTCTGCCTTACAAACGAAGAACACCGCAACTACATTTAACTGGTTACAGGAAAAACATTCTTCTAGCGTATACATCTAGGTTCAGTGTCGCAAAACTTCTACTATGTAGTTACGGCGTTCTTGATTAGTGAGGCAGCGTTCTAAGCAAGCGTGGTGATCAATGCTCATGTATTATCTATATGAGAAAAGCCTTTTCCTGCAGTGGGATAATAACGTGCTGGTATGATAATGCAGCAATAAAGATGTAAGTGCTTAAAAAGCTAGAGAAAAACACTTCTAATGCATCTGATTTTAGGTCTAATTTTCAAATAAGTGTGTTGGACAGTTACGATGTATTTGACTAGTAGGGTAGCACTGCATTCAAAGTTCATTGTTCTTCTTCATACTCGTACGTGTATAACATGTTTGTAATTTCGGTGATAAATAAGTATACGGCTCACCTTATAGCAGTATTTCTATGGTGTATGTGGTCTCCACACTACCTCACTTCTTCCATAGGGTGCATTTAAAGGCGACTAAAAGAATATTAGGTAACAGTATAATATAATA
Source organism: Parascotia fuliginaria (assembly GCA_963082885.1). Lineage (NCBI taxonomy): Eukaryota > Metazoa > Arthropoda > Insecta > Lepidoptera > Erebidae > Parascotia > Parascotia fuliginaria. The sequence continues at coordinate 3,779,982 of OY720196.1, read as the reverse complement.
ATCACCTTAGCAAGTTACCAATTTTTCTGCTAAGCGTGGTGACTAACAAACTCCTTTCTTTAGGAGAGGCTTGACAAGAAACGTCTTTCGGCAAATGATGTGATCACACCATCATATCATTTTCTACAGTTATACGCATCATTGGGCAACACTACCAAGGCATTCTCGGAATCGGATTTCTGGGTGTTACACAATGTGAAACAAGTAATACGTAGTCGTATTACTGAAAATTACCTTTTACGATCTTACTTAGTCATAGACTTGTTAAAAAAAACCTGTTTCTGGTCTTTTCTTCTTGATTTTTTTCATCTATAGCTTATTATTTATTTAATAGTTTTATTTTTTATTAGCTTAATATTACTATTCAACATTAGAAGGACTATTCTTGCTTAACAGAAAGAATGATAGATGCTGAAGAAGGTTTCATTTTAAGATTTCATTATTTCAAAAATCTTAAACAATGACTTTTTAACGGGAGAATAGCCCTTTAAAAAGTTGTTTATAATGACATAAGTAATAACAATATTTTAGCTTTATTTTGCAAACAATTACAAGTAACTCACAAAAAATTGTAATAAATAATTAGAATGACCACAGACGTTAATTAATCTATACTTAGATAGTTTGTTTGTTTGTTTAAACTCGCTAATCTCTAGAACTACCAGTCAGATTTGAAAATTCTTTTTGTGCATGATAGTCGAGTTTTCAAGGAAGGTTATAGGTTATATATATGTAACATCACGCTACTGTCGACGGGAGCAGAGCAGTAAGAAAAGACGCGGGTGAAACCGCGCGGCGGAAAACTAGTTCTTTAATGACACTGTTCTTTTACTGGTTGCAGATAAATTGGTTGACATTTTCTTCTATTTTCTTTAAAAGTGACCTTGTGTAATCTAATAAATATGTTTCAGTTATGTTATTGATATGAAAAAATAACGATAGGACAGCATTGAGATTAACACTAAGAAAAACACAGTAATTACACCGTCTGGCCACGGGCTGAACATCAGATAACAGAAGAAAGGCAGCCTTGACCGAGATCTATACATTTTATGATGTTTAAAATACTTTAATTGTTATTAATAGTTAAATTACATCTTAGCTGATTTCGAGGTTGTAATAAAGTGACAAATATACCTTGAAGGAAGAACGATGTAAGTTCGTGAAAATACCCCACAGGAAAAAATATTTTAACGTGCTAATCTTTAGATTCACTTTTTAAAATAGGTAAGGTGTTTTTATTTAGCTCATAATAAAATCAATTTATTTGTGAAATTAAAAGTACGGAAGTAAATTTTTTTTAAGTATGACTACACAATTTTTTACTACCCGGCTCGTTGCCACGTCACATTTTATTTCACAGTTTGTTAGAGAAGGTAGGTATGAGCATTAATCACCACGATTACTAAGCAGATTAACAATTTCAGACCATATTTTATAAAGTTTATTGTTCCTCACTATATTTACTAATTTTCCTCAAGTGGCCGACATACTTTTGTTTCCAATTAATTTTTCCATGTTCCAATCGCTTACCCAGTGATTAAACGGAAAGAAGCTATTCGATCATCGATTAATAATAATGTTATTGCTTTATTATGTATTTTTATAACACGTAAACCAACGTATTAAGTTACATAAAACAAAATTATCACCATAGTCTCAATTAGTTTGTAAGTCTTAGGTATTATTTAATACTAGCTGCGCCCCACGGCTTCGCCCGCGCCTAAAAGGTGTTTTGTCTCTCTCGGGAACCAGACCGAATTTCGGGATAAAAAGTAGTCAAAGGAGAGGGACCGCTTCGGTACGAAATCTATCTATATACTAATTTTCATCAAAATCGGTTCAAACACATAAATGCACATATACTTTCGCATTTATATATAATACTAGCTGTTGCCCGCGACTTCGTTCGCGTGAAAATTCAGATGTGTGCCTATATGAGAATATTTCTTACCTAATCTTACGGCAATCGTACATTGTATTAGTAATAAATATCAGTATAATCCGTCTCTAAGGCGAATCCGATTTAAATCTATTCACCCGCTACCCCTAAAACAGACGAAATTTTGCGATATTTAACGAAACTTGGCACTCCTATTTTCAAAAACTATAGAAGCTTCATACAAATTTTGTTCCCCTTTATACTCCAGGGAAATGAATTTCGCAAAATCTCGTCTTAGAGAGCACCTATTTCCGAAATTTGAAACTCCTAGCACTTGTAGTTTTTGAGATTTCGTGATGAGTGAGTGAGTGAGTGACCTTTCGTTTTTATATATGTATAGCTTCTGCCCGTGGCTTCGCTCGCATGAATATCGTTTTTCAATAGACATTTTTATATTGTTTAAATACTGTTTTGCATACTATTTCTAATCTCATCATCATCACCATTCGTACAAACCCTCTTTCACCTACCTAAAGATATCCCCCGTAAAACAACATACAATAAACAAAGGCAAATTTTCACTACAATAACTTTCCCCTTTCCCTCATTTCCTCTTCCCCTTTTTCCCCTTCCCCTCCCGTCTCCCTCCCACCTCCCTCACTTTCCCCACACTTTCCCTCACTTTCCCTCACTTCCCACTCACTCACCACCACTCACTGACTCCTCACTTTCCCTCACTTCCCTCACTTTCCCTTACGTCCCCCTCACTTGCCCTTCACTTGCCCCTCACTTGCCCTTCACTGCCTCCTCACAACCCCTAAGTTCCCTCTTCCTTTTTTTTTTACACAACGCCATCTAGACCCAAAGTAAACATATTATATGCTTGTATTATGGGTTCTAGAAAACGGATAAACATACTTAAATACTTTTATTTTTGTAAATAGATACATATATATTTTTACATTATATTTTTTTATTTTTTTATTATTTTTTTATAAAATATTGAGAAATTTAGTGGACTCCCCTTATCTTCTCGGCAAAATATGTGTTGGATGCCCACGACTAGCTGCACGTAAAAAGTCCCTCTTTCACATTTCACAGGTTAGGACAAATCATTGTAAGAATGTTTTTATTAGAAGAGGATGTCGCTTTTATAATGAATTAACTACTAATGATAGTAATAACCTCATTGACGTATTTCACCTTTCCCTCCCAAACTTTAAAAAAAATGTTTTAGAAAATTTGGCTGTCAGATTCTATTGACTTTATTAATATTATGTATTTGGTTCTCTTAGTTCTCTTCTCTTTCTCTTACTATATTATTGTATTTCGTTGTTAGCCTACATGTATATATTACTATCTGTGGAAAATGTTTCTGGATTATGTACTATCTATGTTTTGTAAACTATAAGATCATTTGTATCCGTTTTTTTCCCTAATAAATAAATAAATAAATAAATAAATAAATATTATACATAGAAACACCCAGACCAATGCAAATAGACATGTTCATGCTACAAATATTTGCACTGAGCGGGAATCGAACCCGCGACCTCACAGTCCATACACAGTACCACCGAAATACAGAGGCAGTCGATTTCCCCCTGACTTTCCCCTCCCTTTCCCTTGACTTCCCCCTCACTACCCCCGCACTTTCCCCTCACTTCTCCCTTCCTTTCCTCTTCCTCCCCCTCCCTTTCCTCTCCCTCCAAATTTCAAGTCGCCAACTTCAAAAGCAAAGATCTTTCCATACAATTTTCATCCCTTATTTCACCCCTATAAATCCACCCCAGTTAATAAAAATTATGGGCGTATTTTTTATTTAAATAAAAGTATTCCAAAACAAAATTTCAAAGCTGTAAGTTAAAAAATGAAGACGTTTCATACAATCGTTTTCATCCCTTTTCATACACTTAAGGGTTGAATTTTTAATAACCCTTTCTTAGTACACTTCTAGACATTAAGACAAACACACCCTCCAAATTTCAAGTCGCTACGACCAGCGGTTTAGGCTTTACGTTGTCTGTCAGTCAGTCAGCCAGTCAGGACAAAGCCTTTTATAATATGTATGGATGTATGGATTAGACGTAGGTATAGCCATCAGGGAACAAAGCATACAGGCTGCTAGGAATGCTAACACGTGATAGAGCCACATAAAGCTGACCGAAAAACAGCTAATACTTAGATCCACACCCACAACTTTTAGTGTCTTACCTTGGGCTTTATTAATTAGTCATCGCAAAACATAGGCTCACTGGAAACTGGACTCGTTTAAAACTAAACGAAAGATTGTTTAGAGTGACAGAATCCGAGGAATAAAAACACTATCAGCTATTCCGCAACCTGTTAAAATCTCTGCTTCTATAAGATTTCGTAGTAAATTAACGAATGTTCGATGTGATTCTTTAAATTAGCATAACTTTTTTATTTATGAACCGATTGACATGAAACAAACACTAAATGTTAAGTGAAGCTTACCACAATATATTAGTGAAAACCATATCTAAATCGGATAAGCCGTTTCTGAGATTAGCGTGAACAAACGCACAGACAAACAGACAAACAGACAAAAATTGTAACAATCATTGTTTTGGGTTCTATTTGCGTTGATATAGGTCCTAATAGTATTTTTTCTCATATATCTTCCATGTACAGACAGCGATCGGTTACATTTTTATTATATGTATAGATTAATAGCATTAACAAAAGATGAAACAAATGTATTCCCTTGCTTTATTTATATAAATTTCCAACACTTTGTATTACTCTTATTATTATAACTAACGTGGTAAGAGTACACTGGCTATATAGTATAACAACTATATCTGTCAGTCACTGTAGGATGAAAAACTCTAACAAAGCGATCAGTATATTATGAAAAACGCCTTGCTTAGTTCCGGTACTGAGTTGTTGCCTGTTTTCCACTTGGTTTACTATTAGAATTACTGGTCGACTCCTATAGGTAATAGGTCGATGTATTATATACCTTAACCTTCCTTAAGAAATCTACAATATAGCAGTGAAAACCGCATCCAAGTCTATTGGGTGGTTTTGAAGATTTGCGCGTTTAAACAGGCAGACGCTTTCCAGCTACTTCCTTGTGTACTGTATATAGATACGAACAAAGATGTGATATTAAGGCGTCTAGGTCATGTTAAACGGAGGGGTTTAATACAAAATAATTTAAAAGATCGTGTAGCGTTCAGATAAGGACAGTTTAATCTTAATGAGTAGGTATGTTTGCTACCAAAACACAACTTTGCTTGCCACTCATTCTGCATTTGGGACCCTTGATTTAGAATGTAAGCTGTCAGTGGGATTCAGAAGTGGTGGATCCCATTTCAAAAGCCATCGTCCAAAACTGCTGGCTGTCTATGGTAGCTATGTGATAATTATGTTTTTTTTTTTAAATTCAGTATAATTTATCTTAAATAAAACATCTTTATAAAAATAACACTTGAACATGTGAAGGCACACGCTATAAATGCTATCGCTTGTGAACCATATTAACCTGTTTCCCTACTTACCTCCTATGCAGCGTGAAGATAACACTACAATACTTTCACTTATAACTGTACTTTGTACTATATTGTAAAAGTTTGTTTGTTATCGGAAAAAATTGCAATTAATAAACTTTTAATACGTAATTTTTCGCCATATACTCGTACACAGGTTATATACAAACCGCCTTGAACAAGCGAGGCGATTAATGCTCATGCCTTCTCTATATGAGAAAAGGCCTTTTCCTGCAGTGGGAATTGGTATGGTAACGGGTTGGTGTCAGAATGGTGATGATGATACAAAAACCAAAAAGAAAAGAACTAAGGTTATAGATGGGTCTCAGACTAGAGAAACAGCTTAGTTCAGCACTCAAGAGATCTACTAACCGATAACATACTTTTGTCTTAAAAAACCGCTAAAAATATTTGAACCTTTTTAAATGAACAGCACCCCTGGCATTGACTATGAGAACCTGAACTGTCAAACAAATAGCTCATAGAGTTACAAGGTAAATCTCAATTAAAGGTGTATAATCTATGCTTCTTACGCTGATTTTCGATTAGGTTTTATCACATGTCCCAATATATTATTTTCTTTATAGAGAAAATTTAATTTTGATAAACCAAAGCGAGGATTTTAGTGAAAAAGAAAAAATAATGTGAAAAGAAAATATAATCTGTTGTTTTAATAGCACTATTAAATTTCCTGTATTATGTTACGTTATTATCTAAACCAAACCTAAGTTGTCCATTGTTAGATACGAATATATTATTATGTCTTTTTCGTTAGTGTACCCACTTAATTGCCATGCTATATAGGCAGATTTGCGATCGCAGTAGTAGGAATAATAACATTAAATACACAGTGCTATCTAGACCCAAAGTAAGCAATGTTAAAGATTGTGATGTACTGAAATGCGGATAAACATATTTAGATTACACGGAACGCGTGAATCTGGTGAATAAAAATGTTGGAATCCGGGGAATTACTTCTAAAGTCAAGTACGGGAACAGTCATCCATAATGAGCTGATGGGTTGATATTGTTACTGCCAGGAAATAACGTTAATATGGAGTCAAATCATCTAATAATGTATATTAACCTATTCTGAGAAATTCGGTAATAAGTATGACGTATTAGTAAATTTTCTTGGGGTTTTCTAATAGCTAATTAATATGTTATTCACCTATCGATTGTATTAAGTTTAAATTAAATTAAACTCTTGACTTGGTTTTCTTTTTTCGTATCAACAGCAAATCTTTTTATACTGTATCAGTCCTAATATACAGATTAAATTTGTCGCCCGCTTTGCAATGGAGGGAAGTGGACATTTTATTTCCAACTCCTGCTCTTACTTCTGATTAAATTCGTTGCGGGGTCCAAGACAGTAGGTTTAGCAGTCCCCGGGACGCCCGAGTGTCAAAGCTCGGTGTTTTTTCTTGGATATCACTGTTAATCCTGGCTTACAGGAGTCACAGTGATGGGCATGTGGGTGGGATTGTATCAGCCCTAAACTCAGCTACGACTACTGCATTGTCAGCAGCGTTCATTAAATCCTCCTGCTTGCAGTTGTTTGGGCAAGTAGGGTAAAATGTTCTGATTATGGCAATCATCTTTGTAAGGCTTATATGGAGTATTAGACGTCTTCGATTCTTCTCTTAATATCAAGTTTGCTGAGTGGCCAGCGTCCGACAGTTATTATATCTATAGGTAGCTAGCATTCCTTTGGTCTAGACGACAGTCTTTTTGTATGATCTTATCAGGCGGCCATAAAACGTGTCTAAGGTGGAGTCCTTAATTCTTATATTTATTTTCCTAAAGATATGAGTGTGTGTCTTAATTTTCGTGTTCTTTTAGATATGATGCGTCAGACATCATTATGTAATTATAGTTCGATGATAAATTATATTGATATAAACAGTGTGTTCAACGGATGTTGATAGGTTTTCACACATTTCATGTAACTTAGCTGTGACTAAGTCGGTAGGTAGGTAGGTATAGCAGGTTGGTCAAAATAAAATTACTTTATATAATTGTAATGTACACAATTTATTCATATCGTATAGTGTTTCTTATACAAAGATAATAAATTGTAAAATCCTCTTTCACGGTCCGTATAATAAATAAATACTTACTTAGTTATAACTCCTTTCAGTCGTATCACGAGCCCTTTAGGGCAATACTAGGAGTAACATTATTTATACAACTGAAATACTTGCCAACTGACGTTCTTAGGATTCGATACAATTACAAGTGTCACCTACTACAAGTTCGCGTTACACAATCTCGACGCGTTCTTGAATGAAACAACTTTTAGAATGCTATGCATTTAGAACTTTATAAACGAACGAGACGAATTGTCGCGTACTTTTAGTAGGTGCTGGTATCCGAAGAATGAAATCGCCTCTTTTTTACTACTAAGTGTACAAAAATATTCCTTTAGGTAGCTATTTATAAAGGTAGGTATGTATTGTCAAAGGCACTGGTATTCTTACTCTGAATAATTAATACATCTGTAATAATAGGATACAATTTATGTTTAGGTATATTTTATGTTATACAATTATTTGCGATTTCTCAATAGCTCACAAGAGGACCTAGCGTTTTTTGGTTTGGAACTTAACGGAAATTCCGAAATGAGAAATATACATTAATTTTATAAATAACCATCTAAGTTGGACTTAAAGTTACTTAGATCGAACTTACGTACTACTTATAAGAACATAGTCTTTAGCCATCGATTTTCACTATCGAGTCTTCGAATAGATGAAACAGATCTACTTCTATAACTTATTATATTACATATACATACATAGCTCGTCACTAAAAATGCATTTTTTATATCCTATCACTGAGTAGACAAGTTTGATCTTTTCGAAAAGTCTGTAAACCGAACATAATTAGTCTCATATTGATAGGACGCGGGTCCACGGAGGCCTGCCACTACGTCTGTCTACCCTACACAGTACATACACCGACCACGACATACAATTACTAGGAAGGATTACAATTAGGCGACGCGGCTTAGCCGCATACAGCTGCACTATATGATACAATATAATATGTTCATCTCTTTACAACGTGGTAACTTCGTCTACAGGGAGGGGTAGGAGACAGTTTGTGCGAACGAGTCGACACGTGGCACGCGGCGGCTGCGCGGTTCAGGCGCAGCGCGGGGGAGGCGCGGAGAGCGGCGCGGGGAAAGCCGCTCAGTGCTCGTGCGCGCGCGCCTTGTTCTGGTGCATCATGTTCTTGAGCGTCGCCACCTCGGTGGCCAGCCGCGCCAGCTCGGCCTTCAGATGAGCGTCCTCCTCCTCCGCCAACCTGTCCTCGGGCCGCGCGGGTCTGAACTCTCCGCCGATTGAGATGCCAGAATCCCTCTCGTCGCTTGAACCCTCTCCGTCCCATGAAGGCGATGATCGGGGTCCAGGCTCTTGTTTTATGTGCTGGAGGGACAGCAGGGCGCTTGCGACATCCTTATCACCGAGATGTGACTTATGGCGAAGTTTCAGCGGTAGCCCATTGTTCTCAGGGGCGTATTGTTCTGCGGTTTCATCCCCTGAGCCGGACAACGAGGATAGCTCATAGGGAGAGGGAACGCGACGAGATCTGGACAAGTTGAGAACGGAGCCTGGAGGCTCGTAGTGTGCTGGGTGAGGGTAGTAAGCCTCGGGCGCCGGGAGCCTCTCCTGGTAAGGTTCAGGAGCACGCTGCGGCGGCGGTGAAGGGGGCGATGCAGGCGGTGCTGGAGGTGGTGGCGGCGCTGGGGGAAACAGGGAGCTCGTTGATAGTTTACTCCTCTTGGTGACACAAAGTACTTGGTCACACGTGGGCAAGGTAGCGAGCACCTGGTCTATGCTTATGAGTGTCTCGCCACAGATGCCATATTTCTCTTTTATTGCATCTAATTGTGCTTTAAGCACGTGGTTCTCCTTTGATAGCTCCACGACGCGCTGCTCCAGTACCATGTCGTTGAAGCGACGCTTTTCGCGAGAACGCTTGGCAGCTTCGTTGTTCCTCCGCCTGCGGTCCCAGTAACCATCATCCTTTTTGTTGTCGGGAATAAATTCTCTCTGCTTGCGCTGACCGAAGAACTCTTTGCGTTTATTGAAATCGAAGCTGTTGTAGTCATTTGGGTCTCCAGGGCTGCCTTGCGAGGCGGGGCTCTGGTCCATGGGGAAATGCGGTGATACGGAGAGGCGGCCGCGAGGCGGCATTGGTGCGCCTCGAGAGGGCGAGGGCGATGGACCCATGCCTCCCCCCGGACCACCGAGCAGCTGTTGCTGCTGACTCAGAATGAACTCTGCAACCATGTTTCGGCGGACGACGACTGGTCCGCACGAATCTTCACTGTGGTTCTGTAACAACAAGAAAAGTTATGTTAGTTACAGAAAAAAAATCGCTAATCATTGCAGTTGTCTAAATAATGTCGCGGTTACAAAATCAGTCGGTTGCAAAAACAGAATGTCGCAAGATCCCGCGGCGCAACTGCACGTGGATCACCTTTGTGAAATAATATTGCTACATTCAACGCTTTTTACTCCCTTCATGTTAGCCAAACTCATTAATAAGTCGTGTTTCTTAATTTTAGCGTGTTACAAATACGAGTTAAGGTTATACCGGATTTCTTCCGTTACAAAACTCACTTCCTTGCCGTTGCCGAATGTTGCGATTGACGTTATAATTAGGTAACGTTAGCTGTTTATAAATAGAACTGTTACAGGATACCTTTGAAAGTTTAATAAGGAAAGGAAATTATTCAAATTAAAATTATTATACAATACTTTATGAAAACCTTCGAACAGATTAGCCGAAGTATTACAAAAACTCACGAGACAGCAATTGTTTCAATAATAAGGTTACTATAATATATCTTAACTCGCTCACGTTGGTTTAATGATTATAATAATATGAAAACGTTGACGCGCTTTAGCTCTTTATCGGTATCGCACAAATGTCGTTCACCTTTACATAATCAACAAATAATTCTCTTTGATGTATATAAATCACTAAAGTGTACATAGATATGTGTTCAGTTATGTGTACGTACAGGAAGTGTAAAAAAATTTACTAGTACACATTGTTATCAAGTTTATTATCCAAAACTAACAATGGTAGGGATCATTTGTAAGTGCCTATTGTGAGCACTAAGTTTTGATTGTTTTTTGAAGTGATTTTAAAACAATGCATTGCACTGGATTGTACAGAGAAAAACCACGATCACGTTGATTTACACGCGGTCCGATGCAACGTGAGAGAGGATAACACATATAGAAAATTGTTTTCTTTGAATTAATGCATAAGCGAGCACGTGGCTCTAAGATTCATTTCAAATTTTAAACAGATTTAAGAATTATAATTTTAAACTGCATTTCCCAATGTTAACAAGAGAACTTGTGAAGTAATTTTCACGCCACGGAACATGCCAGTTATCGATACGTGCCGTTCCAAGGCATGACATGATCGGTGTCAGTGGGGCAGGCCAGATGCACGGGCACCCGTTACCCGTTAACTGTTAAAAGAATCGCACTAGCATTAATTGATATTGCGCTGGCTAAGATATTGCAAATAACAATATTTTACCTATATTAACTTAGAAGGTTTTTGTCTAAAAGTTTAGTGTTGCCATTCCATCTAACTATTTATTTAAATATATCGTGCCGTTATTCCGATATTATATTGTACAGTTAGATAATGCTATTCAAACATTTTTTGTCGGCCGCACCGTTTGAATCGCCCACTTTTTATTAGGTGTTAATTTAAAACAGTATTCGTGTTCAGATGGAGAAAGATTCGTCATAACAGTATTACGGAACTTTATGGCCAATATACTCGTAAGATTAAAAACAAATAAACCTGTCTATGGTTGACTATTTTGACATAGTTGACCTTCTACATATTTTGAAATTAGAATATTAGAGCAGTTAAAATCAATTCGTAATTTAAAAACAGTGTTTTTATGATGTAAATCATAATTTTTTGCTCCATTTGCAAAGAGATTAACAGAAAAATGGTATCGTCCGTTATATAGTTGACGGTTGGCGGAGCACAGACAGTTAGACACCGTTTCTAACCGAACTGTTACTATTTAACATTGGCAATAAAATAAATATAAGCATTGTTAACTTTATAATAAGGATGTTTGTTTACACAACGTTGGGTACGTTTTGATTAGGTTTACGATTTTTAAAGTTAATTTATGTATATGTTTGGAACTCCGACGGAGACTGCTAAAACTGCAACTTTAAATCATACACCTACGTCATATAAGACAGTAAATATTCATTATAATTCATAAAGTTAACCCACACATTACAAACGCCCAACCTTGACTATCACATCGAAATAAAAACACATCTAACCGCTAAAATGATGACGAAACACTAATAGCTGTTTCATAACAGTATTACGGGTTTTAGAGACCAACGATGAGCACAAAAAACCGTTTTCGGTTGTACCGTACAGTCCCAGTTTTTGGATAACGGGCCGTTGCGCGAGAAAGTACATGATTAGCAATAACTGTCGATTGTCAAAACCCGCTTGGTTGTTAGTATTGTGCAACCGTTAGCTTGAGTATAGATTTTGTATTGATCATGGGAAAATTCGGTACTTGAACCCACTTACTTACATATATTGTAAGTACACATAAACTACAGTTAGTTGTCACGTTGTAGTTCATCGCTTCGCAGGACCTACGCAATACCTCACGTGCTCACAGGTCGAGGGAGACGCGCGTATCCCACACGTGCATAATCCCTTTCTATTTTTAGAACGTTTCTACAAACTTCGGGTTTTGGTGTACTAAATGCGTCATAGGTTTGTATTTTGAATTTAATTTTGTCTATGGAAAATAATGTTCATTATTTTACTTTATGGCTCTCAGTATTGCCATTCGCTATTTTAATGTTAATAGTTGAAATAATTGCGATATTTATTGCAATTAAAAATATCACACGATAAAATCTCGTACTTAAAACTTGCGGCTATACGAAACTATTTTTCAATGACTATCATCATGAGTCATATTTAGTCAGTCTTATTTCATGTTGATAAGTTTATTTACATATAATTTACCATATTATACAATAGATTGAAATAGGCGGGTCTTTCTTTCCAGTTTGATGTTCCGCGACAAACAGTGCACTTGGATGCATACGAGTAGGTACAGCTATATTTGCGTCATTCATAGACAACACGTGCTGCGACACGAGTGGCTATGATTATATCATTATACAATCATCTATTAGAACACTACGTTCTAACCAGTACAATATATTATGCAAGTGCATTTGAATATTATATTTTAATTCATTGTATATGTTGTTTGATCTCCAATCAGACGTTTCAATTCCAGAATAAGTAATCTGCACAAAATTAGAAAAATATATTTTGCAATCCGGAAAAATCTTAGTAATCGTTACATTTTTTATTGTATTATCGAGTTTAAATTAAATAATGCATGTTATCGTGTATCGGTGTTATCATATTTTTGTAGCTTTAATCATAAGCAAACGATGATCGATATTATAAAGGGCAATGTTTGGGAGTATTGACATGGCAAAGTTCAGCCCTGTCGGGCGACCTTTCGGCAGCGTGATAGTACCTGCAGCGCACGTGCCTCGACGCGCAGCGGTCACGCGGCCTCTGACACGTGTGTTCTTGAACCTCACTTTACCTCACGTTGTGAGTCGTGGTTGCGCAACCAACCGACCGCGCACGTTTGCTCTTCTCTACAGTTATTATAAACTGCAACGTGATCCAAACGTGAAATTTAATTAATAATTTGGCTTTAATTGATGTTGCGCCCTTGGCCGTCATCCGATAGTTTGTTGACAAAACTTCACGTGAATATTGCGAACTTTAAATTATGGACTAATATAAAAGTGTTTTCGGAGAGAAAGAAAACAACACACAACAAAAGTAAACAGTAATTAATACCTAGCTTTTCTAAATTAAAACCACAAAACAGTTGTAGTGAAAAAAAGTAACACTTAATCATAATAAGTATGAATTAATTGTTACGGTATTAAAATAAATAACCATGCTCTTGACCTTACTTTTATAATATACTATAATATAATAGCCGCCATCTTAGGAAAAGTAGAGAAAGTAGTACAACGGTAACTATCCACGCGCTTGCCGTTTATTGCGCGGAAAAGTGGGACGTCCGCCATGACAGTTAGCCGCCAAGAAGTTACAAATATTCTAAATTTTATAATTTTTTTTATTCATATTTATTGGTTTATTATTTTATAATTGTAATAAAAATGAAAATTATTTCAAGTAGATAAACACAAATCGAATAGCATTTTAATATGGAATTTACCAATCTTATCGTTTAATCAATACAATGCATTAGCTCGTCGCATTCCGTGTAATCGCGAGTTACAATGATAATACAGCCTGTATTACAAGAACAGAGGGTTTCATTGTATTTCCCGGAGGAAACTGTATTGATAGTGAGAAATAAAAATTGGTTACATAATTTATTATTGACGTTCATGTAGGCGCCGATAGCTCATTGTCTGTAGTTATGAATTATGTCAAGATGTGATGTTTTGAAAACTTGCTACATGCGAGTCATGTGTTATGTCTTAACTACTAGCGTATCCTTAAGTTATTTTGACTTTAAGGTTGCGTCTTCTGGATACGTTTCAAACATTTTTACCACGAAAATTTCGTATACTTGACCGATTTTTTCGCAATGCGTCTCAGTTAATTATAAAACGGGAATCGGGCTATTTCGGCGCCGGCAGCCTCTATCGGTCGAGTCGCGATAATAGTTTGGTGTCAAGGCTATATGTCGTAACTCTCGTATAATCGTGCCAAGGTCTTTTAAATCTTTTCCGGTAGAAATTGTCTTTTTAAATAATACAGATAATACGATAACAACGGTTCGAGTGAATCAGTGTTTATAACAAAGGCGGACCTAGTTACTTAGCCTTGCTCTATACCTGCTAATTGCTACATTATTAAGAAACACTTAACCTATTTTCTTGTACTAGATTCATATAGTTTCTTACATAATATGTCGAGGAAGTAACAAAAGCTGTTTATTAGTTTGTTCTATATTGTAAGGTTAAATGATGTCGTTTTAATTATATACTTATTACAAATGACTGTTATTAGCATAGACCGTTAGAATATTCTAATTCTAAATAACAAATATAAAACGATTTCGCAATTCGAAAATTTTACAGTTTCAACTGTCGCATATAATTTTTAAATCCTCATAAGACTATTCGTCACTGGTCTACTTTTTGTTGCGTGTGTGTACATTCACGTGCGCTATGTAGGTTACAGTTACGCATCAGACGAGATAAAAAAAATAGGTCAAGTTATCTTTGCCTGTCCTCGAGTCGATGAAATTATCAGCGTTGTTATTGCGCGTAAAAAAATCAGCTTACGTAACCCTCAGTTGAAAAACGCATAATCCGAGCAAACACACTGAGGGTTAAGTCCCAATGTCGTTCTTTTTAACCCTGGATATTGTAAATAGTATTATCATGCAAATATTTACATGTAGTATTTTTGGGTTAATTAGGTGACGGCCTCTTTTTATTTACCAAGTTATCGCGGTGACTCAATGGTAAAATCCATGTTGTAGATTGTGTAGTGCTGATGAACTGAATTTGATTTATTGGTCGGGTAAAAAGTGATATTTTGATTTTTTCGAGAAACTGTCTCGATTCTGAATTGGGATTGTGGATTATATATGAGAAAATACGAGCTTTCACACATCCAAAAATACGTTGTCTGTGCAAAATCGTGGCAAACCTAGAAATGATACCTGTCTATCCATTACCGTGAAAATACGTGATGCTATATTAATATTTAACTAGCCTCAAGACTTCGATATTACTTTCCGTACGACCTTGCATTAGTTCCGTATTACATCATATACTTATAATGCATTTCGTGATAAATCTATTTATTTGTTAGTTACGCCTTTGTACTCAATAATACCTAATACCACAAACGGTAGTTAATTTGTTAATAATTTTAACAACATTTCTGAAGCCGGAAATGTATTTTGCAATAATAACAGTAACGATTGGTTCCGACACGATAGAACATTGATATTGGCCTTCAAATTTTATATTTCTTTACACTTTTTTGTTATTTGTACTTTATTTATAGTAAATAGTCTGTTTGGCTTGCAGTCGGTTGCGCAATACTTACCCTAGGGACATTGCGTCATGTATCGACACGGTATGACCTTTATACGGATCGATTGCACTAGACTGCATGTTTGGATATTCTAGAACAGGTGGCTATTGCATTATGATTTTAAATTTTATTTTTATGTTTGGAGATATGAACTTTGGAATTGGTTCTAGGTTTGAATTGATTTTGTTTATGAAATAGGTTTTTCGGAATTGTGTGTAAAGGATTTTGAATTCGGAATTGTATAAATTAGTAAAGTGAATTTTGAAGTTTAGGCAACCATTATTTGGAATTAAAATATTGTAATTATTAAAAACGTTTTTACTATTACAGGTATTTTTGAAAATAAGAAATATTATATAATTTGTAATTGTATCTAATTGCTTCGCAGAGTTGATAAATGAAATAGCCATAAGTCTATGTTTAATGTACCTACAATTCAGACAAACTTTATAATAAAATTAAATAGTATTGAAAATATTTTAAAGGAGATTGTTTTTCGAGAATCTAAAAAAATATACCTAACTACATAGTAAAAATATTTCATGTTTCAAGAATAATGCAATGCACGATATTAGCAAAAACTCTAGTTTCCGTACATCCGCGGGCGAATGCACGCCGGATCGGAACCTTGAACCAGTTGTGTAAGCGTCTCACAATGGCTTACGACAGCCCCGTGCCAGGCACAGCTTACGACACCAACGGCCAACGCAATCCCGCAATTAATACCATTGCCATACTGTTTCAACAATTACAAAATTAACTCCAAAATCGAAAACAAATAAATAAATTATTACTTATCAGAAAATGACTGACATAATATTTAAATTGATTCGCATATCAGATACGGACACACGAATTTATTAAACGATAGATAAATGAAACACAGGATAGGTCATGTAAACAAAGTAAAAACACTTGTGTACGTACGCGGCGAAAACATTACCGAGGAAGCAGAAACGCAAACAAAAGATTCAAAACAAGGTGAAACGGCGACGGCCGTCATTAAGAAGCTTTAAGAAACGTAAGAATTCAACAAATAAAATGATTAACATAGCATGAGTTTTGGCACGAACCATACAAGACATGAGTAAACAAATTTGAGCGAGAAGTCAATGACTCGAAAGAGGAAAAACATTTCATTATACCTAGACCAGGTGTTTTGATTTTCATAAACTCCAGACAAATTATAGCCTAAGTGGTGATGGAATTCAAATTTCGGAGAAATTTTAAAAGTAAAAATGTTATGTTATAGAAAAGATCTTTTTTCTTTCTTCTTCTTTAAATTTGTATTTTAAAAATAGTTCTCAAATGCGCATTTTATATAACTTTCCGTTTCTGGCGGTAAAATAAATTTGTTTTAATTTTGATTTTTATTTTATTTGTTTTACTTGAAAATATTGATTTGATTATAAATTTGAGATATTATGTTATTTTATTAATATAATGGATTAAATTAACTAAAGTTATATTTCTAACTATTTTATTAATATTTGAGACTAAATTATTGAAAATATATTAGATTCTGATTGGACTACTTGGAGTTTTTCTGAAAATGATAATTTTTCAAATTTGCGACTTTTGTTTTTACTACCTCCTGATAAATAAATAAAATATCAAAAAATACTTACAAAAATATTTGCGGTGTTTGTGTACTCCTTATCCGGAATTATCCAAATTGTGGGTACAATATCATAATCCACAAAATAGAAATGCACAGAAACTGTTCTATCGTTCACAATTAGTTTTCAAAACAGTAATTAATACAATTAAAATGGTTCACTCCCACTTTACACGTCCTGAATAATATTTGTCACTATCACAATGTTGTTATGACGAAATATCCACTGCGTATGGCGCTATGTAACTCCACTCGCTTGGACAGGTCTGTACTAAACGAAGTCTAGAGTGCGACTAAATTTTGTAGTGGGGTCGCCTGACTCCCAGCCTGCAGGCACGCACACATTGACGCGCTACGCCAGTGTGAGTCAAACTTCGTGGTGTGAGTGTGGGTTTGCGTGTGTGCGTATTTACGTAACTTGCCCTGACTGTGTCCGTATAATCACTTTAGCCGGTATTGAGTCAATGTAGTGTCCAATATTTTTAGCTAATTTGCGATTGAGTCATGTATTTGTAGCTTTTGCGTTTTTCCAAGAAATAATTTAATCGATTGATAAGCGTGTTTAGGTTTAGTTTTGGGCAATTACGGCGTGGGCAATTACGTGGCGTAATGTAGTCTAGGTAGGTGTAACTTGACGATATTACAAACAAGTTGGGTAAATGTTATTTTTTTAAATTGGGTTCGATTACGGTAACGATTTTTGTAATTTTCTTTGCTTTAGCTATTGCATTTTGCAGCATTGAATATGATACACTTGAAAAAAATTGTTTGATACTGTTGCAAAAATGTTAGCATTATTATTTTTCCACTAAAACTTATTTGTTTTGTTTATAGATAATGAAATGTTTCTTAGTACCTGATGTTGTTTTTGATATTATTTTCATTATGTTTGGATGGAGTGCGTAAACACGATAATAACATTATCGCTGAACATAATGACATCGTCTGTTAAGTACCTATATTATTTTTAAACCGTTAATATTCTTGTTTTAATCGTTGGTATAATTAAGTTAATTTATTTATCTATTACTGTTACTTAGTGATATTTTCGTGTTTAGTACGATTGGTAAGTATTACATATTTTTTATTAATAATATCTATAAACTTGTATAAGTATGTTTTCGGCGAAATGACTTGGGTTTTATAAAATTTTATTGTATTACTACCTTGGAAGTTGGTATATGTATATGTATATGGTAGGTATATGTAGGTATGGATAATTGGACAGCCACATATAGGTTTGGGTTCGATCTCTGGATCAGGTAAAATTTTGGATCCCGGAGTTTTAAAAAATGTTCCGTAAACGACAATGCAACATGCTCTCTGTTTCAAGGACTCACTTAACAGCGTCACACACACCTCTGTTACGCCTTCAGGAAAATGGATGAAAAGTAATATTTGTTGTTCTTGTTACGACTCAAATAATTTTGAACTTTGATCTCGGGGTTTAGAGGAATTATTCGAAATAATTACGTCGTCATCATAAGGAATTTATTGTGTAATATTCCTTATTAATACGTCATAGTGTTATTTCAAGTCGTAACTCGGACGGAATATTAGTTCGTTATTTGTTTAAGTAGCAACCTGCCGTCATTATGGGTAACTAGCTGTTGCCCGCAGCTCTGAACGCGTAAAGGTCGGTTATATCTCTGTTTACATTGACGATTTTTCATACAAACTTTCATCCCCTATTTCAATCCCTTTAAGGCATTTTCTCTGCATTAAAAGATAGCCTATGTTGTCCCAAGATCTAATCTATTTATATTCCAAGTTTCATTAAAATCGGTTTAGTGGTTTAGGCGTGAAAGCGTAACAGACAGACAGACAGACAGACAGAGTTACTTTCGCATTTATTAATATTAGTATGGATTGTTGATTTACGATGTGATTAATGGTTTTTATCTATTTTCAATCTAAGTGTATAATTATGCGCAAATACTTGCTATTTTATTGTCAGTAGCTGGCTAAACATTGTTCCTTTTTTAATTTGCAATTTTTATCAGAAATTTTAAAATGTTCAGCTTTCTTTAATTATAAAACTTATTGCATGCAACAGCAATGGGTTTAAAAGAAAACAATTATTTTTTATTAAATAATAATTTTATTTTATATTTTAATTATCATCATTATCAACGACACAATTTAGGTACTTAATGAATTTTATTATAAAATGTATTACATTGTTTGTTTGTTTTTATTATGTTAAATAAGATATTTTATGAGTTTTTTATTTGTACATTAAATTTTTATATTAATTTTATATTGTCTTGCTAATGATGACTGAATAAGTTTCTCTATGGAAAAATACATATTAAGGATTAACGACTTTCCTATTAGATTGCAAATCTTGAGGTTTGCTGACTCTCACAGGCTTAGCACAAATATTTATCACTATTTATCGGTATTTATTTACCCGTTTGGCAATTGAACCCTCAACCCCAGCAAACATTCTCCTAATGCGTTGCGGAAGCAGTCAAATATAAAAAGAAATATATGAAATCATAGTAATTTTCCTTATAGTTTAGGCACACATAGGTATCTATTTTATTTACCTACGAACACAATCATGAATATATTTTTCTTAGAACATATATTTTAAAGTTTAATGTATTTTTTACCGAATAGTTTACTTTTTATTTAATAAAAGCTATATTGTATCATGTTCATATTATGCAGTAGTTATGCAATTTTTTTCCTAAAATTGAATATAAAAATGTTTCTTGCTTTATATATCATTCAATGAATAAATGTATACTTACAACACGTAAAACTAAAAATCAATGTCAAGGACTTATGAATAGTTTATAAATTTATTTTTATGCAATAATTATGTTATTGCCTTTAAATGAATAATACATTTTTATTTTGTTTTAATGTATTGATTTTTATGCAACAAGGCGATCCGAAAGATTTTGGTAATTTGTTTTTACTTTAAAATGATACTTTAACTAATTTGCTGAGTAATGTCTATTAGAAAATATCAATGAACTTTTATTAGCGCTTGTTCACACGATGCAAGGTTTAAAAAGTGACGTCATACAAACTTCATAACTGTCTACCACTTCAAACTGTTTGTTCAGATTCTTCACGATATAAGTCGGAGTTATTTTTATGGGGGTTGGAAATTACTAGTATTTAATGTTATGCGATCTTTTCTGCACTTAGCCGTAAGTAGAAAGAAATCTGTGTAAACTGTTAAGTATACTTCTATACCCACAAGCAGATCTGAATTTTCGTAATTTTTTGGCTTTTGCCTGCGGTGCAGTTCTGATTCTCAATGTATATAAAAAAATGTATTGAACACGGAAAAATAAAAACTTCTTTATTTAAGTGCAAAAACAAAAAAGGCCAACATCACGTGGTGTTCCCAGGCGGTCACCCATCCAAGTACTAACCACGCCCGATGTTGCTTAACTTCGGTGATCAGACGAGAACCGGTGTATTCAACGTGGTATGGACATTGGCGATTTCTTTATCAAAATACTTAGTTATTATCTGATTCTGACGTCATGAGTTTATTTATATTTTACAGTAGTCGAAAGGTCACTGGTTGTGGGAGTGCTTTATATCTCTAGAACAAATTCGATCTATAGAGAACTAATGTATAAAGAATTTAACCATATTTTTACAATATAGATGGCAAACAATTACCTATACGGCCAGCTTGTCGGCAAAAGGTTAGGTACCATAAGGACATGGCTGTGTTTAACCAAGGTATTATTATTATATATTGAAGGAATGAAGGGACGAAGGAATAAGGGAGGTAGGAAAAACAAGAAAACTGAAGTAATTGTGTATATGCCCAAAATTTTCAACTTAAACTTTCCACAATGGGAATTAGAAAATTATTTTGGGAAAGTATAAAATTGAATTGTATCTATTACGTATTATTCCCAAAATCTCCCACCAAAATTCACCGTTTGGGATAATTATGCAATTATAATATTTTATTTCGATGTTTTCGGAAAAAACAATTTAATTATACGCTTTCATAAAATGCAGGATGTTTTTAGCGGGATATTTTAGGAATAGACCGTAATTGGGTTTGCTAGAAAGTTTTGTCCCGTATGGGAGTCGAACCCACAGCGTCATAGGTAGACAAAAACACGACAAAATATTGTTTTATTTATTGGATTATATGAATGGTAGATATTGTATTATCACCGGAAGTCGATAAATGTGTTGCAAAATATTGTTTTGCAATTTTTGATGTATACGACGACATTGCTTGTATATTTATGATTTTATTGTTTTTCCTCAGGTTTTGTTTTTCTGGGATGACCATGATATTGCTGTAAAGTAACCTACGTATAATTTGATTGAATGATATTTTTTTTATTTGTTTTTATATTTTGTAATGGAATAAATAGAAGTTTAGTTTTTTTTTGCTTTTGCAGTATTATCATAGATTTAAAACTTTTATCATAGATTTAAATTTAAAAAATAAAATAAAAATGCTTTTACGGTTTATCACGACTGCACGTTTGATTTAGCGGTTAAAATAGTTGGGTTTCATTGTCACTCTACAAATACTTAAGTGCAAAAATATTTATTTGCAAGTTTAGGATTAGGTACTATTAACACATGCTTTTTATTGATAAACTAAAAATAGCTAAACATAAAACGATTTTTTTATCTATCTGCAGTAATCTGCACCCGGTTTCTGCAAGGTTGACGAACGCCAAAGTAATCAATTAACTGTAAAACAAATCTTCGTAATTTGCATTGCTAATAATAATAACTGTTTTATTTTGATTATCGTTGCGCTCATTGATCGACATCAACGGGTAAAGCAACAAAGAGTGTGGCTGACCCATGGATGGGTGACCGTATAGTGGTATTTTATCCGAGCGTTTCCGTGCTTCAGAGGGCACGTTCAAAGTCAAGTTAGATGCCTCTATAATAAATTATGGGCGACCTAAATAAATCCTAATACTAGGTTGACCACTAACCACTCAATAAGAAAAAGATTTTATTCATCTATTTATTTGTAATCGATTAATCAAACTAATATTATAAATGCGAAAGTTTGTGTGTGTGTGTGCTTTAAAGAACTGAACCGATCTTGATGACATTTGGTGTGTACATAGAAGGATACTTTTATACCGAAAATTGGTCTGGTTACCGCGCGGACGCAGCCACAGGACGCCGTTAGTCTTCAATAAAAATTGTTTTTAGCGATAAAGCATTGTACCTACATATTACTTGGTACCTACGTGTGTTTTGGTTAACACAATACATTATTTATTATGTCTGTGTTGTCGTCTATCAAAACACCGCGTATTGGTAAGTAGTTAGTGGGGTCCTGGTTCAAGGAAACCATCTCAAAAGTCATAGTGGTGAACTGCTGGTGTGGTGGTCTCACGCTACACATAAAATAAAATACTACAAAATTTAAAGAAATCACATGCAGACTGCAAATTTAGCAGACTTTAAGCAGCATAAGTATAAAGTAGAAAACTGTTTAGAATTTATGGAGGACATAAGAATTTTGTTTTACAAAAGGTCAGTAATGTACAGTATATTCAATAATTGGCACGAGCATACTAAAATATTATAAATTACATTTTCTTTGTCTTTCACTATAATAACATACATGACATGTAGTCTTCTTAATCGAGATTTTGGCGATTGAAAAGAGTGGTGTGAGTTTCTTGCCCGTTCTTCTCACAGCTTTACCTCGTCAGCGAACTGGCTGTAGGTTAATTAGCTGACTTTATATTATTTTGACTATTTATAAGCATCATACTTTATGATCAAAATGAAATTAAGCATTGAGTTTGAGTTTGACTATAATAATATACATTGTGTAATTTTTATACATAGCAATCTTCAATAAAAAAAACTCTTGTAGTTTGGAAGAGGTGAATGAGGAGACAGACAAAAAAAACTGTGACATTGCTTTATACTATTTAGACTATGAGTAATTTGATTACTATGTATTAGTATTACTAATCATTGTTCATCTGACTTGTATTCAATGCCAGTGTTTTCTTTCTTTCTTTTTAGTTTAACATGCTATTGATGTCTAGATTGTTTACAATAATAGTAATAGTTGCATTGTTCAGTGACGGATTGTGTTGTATAAAGAATTATAATGTAGCTGAGGTTAGTATTCGTCTATTAGCTGCTTTCTCTCAAAAGAGCTTTTATCTATTTTTTTTAAATTTTAATTTAAGGCAATGGATCGTTTAGCAAAACGTTTTTTATAAGCTTAAAGCGGGTGTAATGATAACCAGCGCTGATTGTTATTATGCCTAGATTTTGGTTATTTGTTACTTTTTTATTATTATTGTGTATTGTGCAATTCATATATCTCTGTGTTGTTTGTGGCTTATGTCAAATTAATGTACCTACTGTTTTTCTTTCAAAAATATAAATTCACTCTTTTAAACTTTTTTTTTACTTGATTTGTTATATAATAATAACAATATTACTAAAAGTGGTAATGGGCAGGACATAAAGCTCGCAGAATTGTTGACTATTATAGAATGTTCTGGATTTAACAATGAATTGTACGGTATTATTTTATACTGGCTTAGAATTTATACGGTAGTAGATCCACGCTGATTTCAGCATGAATGGGCCGGATCGTCCGGGGAAGTACTACCCTCTCATAGAAGATCGACTTAAGAGTAGTAGTATCCGTACTACTGCGTTTCGTTCGGTGAGTGAGAGCGCCGGAGGCCCAATTTCCCCCCTTTTCTCTTTCCTCACCTCCCTCATTCCCTTCCCCTAACCCCATTCTTAGCCGCCATAGTGGAGGCCACCATACCAGCAGTTTAAGACGATGCCTTTTAGTATAGTGGCCGCCACTTCTGGATTCTACTGACTGCTTACCATCAGGCGGGGTGGAGGCACTTTGGTAGGCTATAAAATTAAAAAAAAAAAAAAAAAAAAATTAAACGCAATGATCTTAAACCCTCAGAAGGTGAACTGAGTACTTAATTAATGATGGATGAGAGCGGCGAAGATCTTATATAAAGCTATTATACAGCGGATGCCTAATATAAGGCTGTCAATGCGGGCCAGGAGTAGTGAAGACTACTTCAATTGCCATTGTAAAAAACAGCTGGTATGGCAGCCATCACTGTGGCACCATTGTTTCGCGCCATAACATCAGCTAAAGAGACAGGTGACAATAATGCCATTATCTATACTAATATATAAAGTGGAAGAGTTTGTTTGTTTGTTTGAAATTATGACAGTCCAGTTCTTGAGGAAAGTTGTAGGCTATGTAACATCATGCTACTGAAGATGGAAGTAGAGCAGTAAGCACAGACACGGGTGAAGCCTCGCCGCGGAAAGCTTTGTGCAAGTATATACCTAATATGTAACGCTTGTTATTATTTCACTGTTTTTTTCCTTTAGAGTATGTGTCAATCATATTAGAATAATTTAGAGGCCCGAAAATAAAGTATGGAACAAAAATATTTGTTGTTTTTGAAACGTTCACTGCTATTAGTCTGGTCTTACATCCCAGATCTTTTATGCAGAGACAAAAGCATCTTAAAAAGTTGTCATAGTATTAATAGCTAGTAGTAGGTTTTTAGGAATGTTGTTTATTTATTTATTATATACTTTATTGTACACCAAATTAACAATAACATATGGTTTGGTTTACCGCTCTTGGAACTCGGTGAATGCTTACAATTAATGAGAGTGGAGTAATATAGGATAAATAATAATAGTAAATTGGTGTCCACAGGAATGTGATATTTTTATATGTATCGTTATGCTGCTACAAGTAATCCGGTGTTCTTTTTAGTCGCCTTTTAGGTATGACACATTATGATGGGGTGATTCCATGTGGACGACAGTAAACAGTGATGGCTATTAGTATAAAAGAACACAGGTCGTGGAGTAGTTTTCCTTTGACGCCGTAAAATATAGTAGCCAAGCGCATCCAAGAAATTAAAATAAAAAAGTCACGATGTTTTTCCTAACTAAAACCGGTTTGGCTAGGATTCGGTAAATTAAAAATTTCCACTCATAAAACAATAATATTATTAGTTACCTATGTTGTTGTTTTAAATTTAATTACGTCATAACATATTAAAAGTATACCGATACAAAAATAACAATGTACCTTCAAGGAATGGAGGAAAATTGTATGTATGGCGATAAGAAACTCCGCTTCGTGACGATGTGGGTTCGAAACCGGGCCTTGAGCAAGCGTGGCAATGCTTAGGTCTTTTCTAAGAAAAGAGACCTTTCCCTGCAGTGAAATGTTAACGAATCGGTATAATGATGATAACTCTAACAAAACTAAATCATAAACTTCGTATTATACGCTAAAATGGCGAACATAATTAAAATTGTTACGTCCAAAAACGTGAGTGAATCAATTATGAAATAAAATAACCATTAGAAACACGTGTTTTAGAGCTATTCTTAATGTTATATAATAAAAAAACATGTTTTGTCTAATTTGTTATGTAACGTTCACGTTTTCGTAGCCATTTTTAAGTGATTCCATGACATTGTGACGTCACTTTAAGGCGCGATTGTTTTGTTTTTTTTATTTGCCGCGAATTTGTTTAGGAATACGGGGAAGTTATACATTATTTTATTTATGACTCATTTGAAATCAGAATTATGTTTTGAGTTTCAAAATGTGTTTGGGACGTCATACAATTGTTATAGTCTTTTCCAAGTGCTTGCTATAGTCACTACTTGACAAGTGAATTATTAACCTCAGGTAACGTAACATAATAAGAGATGAGGTGGTTCTGTATTTATATATGTATTAGTAGATCGGAGACCATGAGCCAATAAAGGTATTTAAAATACACGAGCGGTATTACAGTAGATTTTTACTGTACATTTATCGTATGACGTTTCTTACTAAACTCATCTTGATTAGAGCTAGGTGCTTGTTTTAGTTTAAATACCAGGAGATTGCAGCTTCTCTGACTCTAACCGGATTATAGTGTGGCTCTAGTAAATTTGTAATTGTTGTACGCACCTGTAAAGGTGTTTCACACTTAACTAGTCTTATTGTTAATTTCATTGTAACATTTCACTGTGATGTGTTTGTGTGTGTCATTTGTACCTAAATAAATAAATAAATAATAATTGTTTAACGCCCAACCTTCCCGTTACATATATCTATACTATTGTATAAAGCGGCGGAGTTTGTTTGTTTGTTTGTTTGTTTGAACGCGTTAATTTCTAAAATACGCAAAAAAAATATTTTTGTGTATGATAGATATGATGATAGAGAAAGGTTAAAGGCTACGTAAAATCACGCTAGTGGCGACGGGACCCGAGCTACTGCTTTGCTTACTAGCAAAGACGCGAGTGAAACCGCGCCGCGAAAAGCTTATGATATATTCACACTATAGTGATCTTCCTCTATAGTCTAATATGATTAATAATGATGACTGGTAAGTAAAAGCTCAAGCAAGCAATTATCTGTTTTGGTTTCCAAATGAAAAGCTATTAAGTGGACGTATATCCCTGGAACTAACGTGTATCTAGATTTTGTCTAGAACATGTCTGTTAAAATGCATTCTACTCACTTTTATCATCATCCCACGGCCATAATATTAACCAAATGCATTTACAGGTCACACAATTCATTAGGCACTACCAAAATTACACCTATAAACAAAATGTAATTACTATCTACTATTAGTCATAATAGTAATACAAACTAATGTAACAGTGCTTGTAACCCTTAGGACTTATACAATAGAGTTCTATTATCAACAATCAACAACCAACAACAAAGTCATGAATAGACAATACTCAACAACAGTAACATCGCATGCCGCACCGATTGTTTGAGCTGTTTCACTATTATGTTAGGAGATCGGAATGTATTAAATATGATAAAACAATAGTGAAATGTGTTGACGATGTTGATTGAGCAGGTGTTGTGACGATTTTGTATTGCTTAAATGAGTAATTTAAAATGTACTCGTAGTTGTATAAATTAGTTGCGGTCAATATTAGCTTATTGATAAACAGATGGCAGCAGGTCTTGTACCTATTTTTCTCATGAATCATAAATCAAATTTCCGCAGCACGGTTTCACTTTGCTAAGTTACATCTTTGGTTACTGCTCTGCTCCTGTCGCTCGTAGCGTGTTGTTACATAGCTTATTCCTCAAGAACTGCGCTATTAAGTGCCAGAGATTAGCGCGTTCAAACAAACAAACTCTTCCACTTTATATAATAATATAGACAAATTATTTGTCTCAAGTATTCTGGAACACACGTGCAAAAAATCAGACGGTCGGTTTCTTCTATCTACATAAAACAAATTTCTTGTAAATCTTTTCGTAAACTAAAAAACCAAAGATAAGCGCGTTAACTCATGGTAGAGTTACAAACAAGTAATGATATTCAGTCGTATTATTCTTTCTGTAGGTATAAGGTATGCGCCGTGGGGCGCAGCTAGTAAATATAAAACCTTTTTATAAAAAAAAAAACTGTATATTAGTGCCGTAGAATATACTTCTATTATAATTTGTGGCTGTCCACCAGGGACCAAGACTGTACACAAAAAATGTTTGTGTTGTAAACTTTTGACATCTCTCGTTGCAAACGTTTTCGTCGTTCAGAAACTGGGGGGTAAGTCTATACTCAAAGAGAAGGCATGAGCATTGATTGTTTGTACAAGGCGAACTGGTGCTTTAGACATATAATTTTTTTAAACCCAGATTTCTTTCACCTTATGTACCGTAATATAACTTTGAAAATTCACATTGGTTTTGAAGCTAGGCATTTTCGCAAATTATAAAAAACCTAAATAGGAATGTTTTACTAAACAATGATATCTGGAAGAAAAACAAATTGTAAGTACATATTACAGTTACCTTGGCGAAGATAAGCGATAGTACCTACCTAATGCGCCGCGTGTCGCGACTGATTTCCGTATTTTCATATTTAAAGAAGTTTCTGGTAACCTTAGTTATTTTTGCGACGATCAAATTCATCACTTATCTATAAAGTGGAAGCGATTTATTTTTAGTATAATTTTGTTATTGTTATTTGCGATTAGATAAACATAATATAACGTAATATCGCACGTTTTTTTCTAGAAAGCATATTCATTCATTTTTTATCGTCCGGGACCTATCGTTTAAAGGAAGGAGTTTTCCACAATCAACTTATCACGCTTGGTACGCAGGTTGGCGAACGCAGTCCGATGATTTTAGTGCGTAGATAACTCTGCTGCCCCTTATGTGATTATCTGCTTAGTTGGATTTCAATGCCTACGGAGTAATTTGGTTCCTTATTTCAGATGGAAAACCAGTTTTAGCAAAGAAAATCAAGAGAAGACATGGTGTAACTTCTGTACACTAATATTTCTAAAAAATCCTTAGTAATGCCTGCTTCTGGCGTCTGAATCAGGCCGAACCCACCACCAGCACCACCCAGGACCACCATGGCAGCTAAGAGTTTTATTTACCTTGGTGAAAGGTTAGTATCTAAAATATATGAATAATGACCCTCTCCAGCTTCTCACATAGTATACACGTGTATATTTTGACGACATGATTGTAAAATTCTACTTTTGGATGAAATGCTCTAAACGTACACTATTATGTGATTAAAAAGAAGTTAGGGGCGACAGATAGGATAAAACAACGAGAACTTTGCTTTAGAGATAATATTTTCCAATTAATTAGCCTCTCTTTATCAGTAAAAATTACTATTAATTACCATATTATATTTAACAAGAAATTATGTCATGTTTAAGTATATGAATTTGTTGATAAAAGAAGTGGTTTTTTACAAAGTGATAAGCAGTTATGTAGGTGCTATCTTTGATTGCTCGCCGTGACCCAAATATGTAGAATAGATAATGTTGGAGACAATTTTGGCGGCTTTTTATCTGATATGCGTTGTATAATATTAATGTTAATTCCTATTGAAATACTTGACAAAAAATTTAGGATAAGTTTTTGTTTCAAACAAAGAAAATACTTATTTCAAAAATTTCTATTTGTAGGTTATGTAACTTTTATTTTGTTATATTTTCAGAGGTAAGTCCTTTTTTGTATGGATGGACTGAATGGACTGGAGATGTATCTACCGTTTGTAGAATATTGACGTTGAGTATAGTATATTCGGTTCTTCATCGTTTTAATAATGTCTTTTGGACTTTTGACATGTTAACAATGACTCGGTTGTAATTTTTAACATTGTTTTTGAAATGTTTAGGAAACACAGCGTTACTTAGCTCACTGGTAGCAGTTGGATCCATGTTCTAGACTGAAAACCATGATTGTCACGTAAAATCATAATCATCATCATCCACAGTAATACCCACTGCTGGGTGTAGGCCTCACTTTGTGAATTCCACTTACGCCGGTCTTGTGCTTTCTAAGCCAGGAGTTATCCGGCACCTGGCAAATGCCGTCGACCCACCGCGCCATCGGACTGCCACGACTTCTTTTACCGGTCCTCGGCAACCATTCGGTCAGGGCTTTGATCCACCTGCCGTCACCACGTCTGGCTAAGTGTCCTGTCCAGTTCCTCCTAATATTCATAACACTAATATACCGGTAATTGTTTAAACGTAGGCTGTAGAGTGTAGTTATAAAGTCATTGGGAAGGAAAAGGCCCAACTCCAGAAATTTGCAACTCAAATACATTTGGAGATCACAAGGAGCATGTTGAGCTACGGACATTGACACGGGTAATTTAGGTGAAAAACATAAAGTGTATATACGTCACACCAGGTCGTTGTACGCCATGTGTAATAATGATATTTTGGTAATATCGGTCACGTTCCTGACTATAAATTTTCATAGTTTTTTTAAATTTTTGTATTAGCTTTTTTGTAAATCTTATGAAGGAAACGTGATGGTTATCTGGACATGGCTGTGTTTTTTAAACATTGCAAAAAGAATGCGTAAACACAACAAAGCCGTTGTTGATGGTAAGGGACGAGACGGAAAACACGATACAGACAGTATTGAACCTTATTTTTAGTTACTCTAGAACCAGAAAAGAAGTGTACTGTGGTGATGAATCCAAGCATGGTGAATATTTTTTCTTGCCGACAATGCCAGACGAGCAAGCAGCCCAAGTGATAGTAAGTGGTAAATGTCACTCATGGATGGCTTAGAGTCTTTGCGAAGCCGCTGCATACCCTGAAGGGAGCGGGGTAGGTGAAAGTATTAAGTGGTGAGGAAAAAGGAAAAGGGTAAATTGGACTCCTGGCATTCTAAATTAGCAAATAGACTGACTGGATAGGTAGCGTTGTTAAAATAGCAACAAGCTCGCCCCCATGGGACCCAAAATAAAATGACTAAACGTGGGTGGTTAAACATCTCTGTCTATCCCTTCGGACATAAAAGGCGTTAAGCTATGTATGTACATCGCTTTGAGAGAGGCTGTTATTCTGCAATACGTCTGCAGGATGATGATAAATTATTATTTTTTAATGTTGAATTTGTTTCGACACATATCACAGTCTGTTATTTCGTATGGCTGGACATTTAGCTGTTTGTTTTTGAGGGTGACATATAGACGAAATATGCGCGTAATTTCCGGCGATCTGCCTATTATTACATCATTTAACGTTTGGCATAATAATGGTTGAATAGTTCTGAGAATAATGACACTGTTCTAACATTTTATTATATTTAAATTAAGCTTTAGGTCATGATACGGCGCCAGTTTCTGATTAAATGGATAGTGTCGGCAACTTTTGTTCATTCTGCTAAATGGAATTTGATCTTTTTGTTTTTATATTATTAAAATTAAAACGCATGCGCGCATGGAGCAACGCATTATGGTCGCAAAAATAATGTCAATAATTTGATTTTTTTTTTTAATTTCCTTAAAAATTCACTATCTAGAAGAATAACGGGATTATTCTCATACAGAAAGATTCTAAAAAAGACAGGTTTCAAATGGACAGATTCTCAAAACGACAGATTTTCAAAACGACAAAGAACGTGGTAATTATCTAATAATCAAATGAGATAGAAAAAGGAATAGCGTATCATCGGAAGCCCGGAGGCTACTAAGACCCTTGAGCCTTTACAGTTGCGAAGAGACATCACCTCAATGGCCGTCTTCTATCGCCTTTACCATGGAGAGTGTTCTGAAGAGCTCTTTGAATTAATCCCACCCTCTCCCTTTTTATCCAGAACAACACGTGCGGGACTAAAGTGCCACCCTTTCACAGTGGAATCTAAAGGATCTCGAACCAAACGGTTCAGCACTTCATACTTTTGTCGCTCAATTAAAGCCTGGAACTCTTTGCCAGCGCATGTGTTCCCATCTAATTTTGATCCTGGGTCTTTTAAGCGGGGCGTGAAAAAGCATCTCAATAAGCCGCCATAGTGGAGGCCACCATACCAGTAGTTTTGCTTTTGGAATGGTGTCCGCCAATTCTGGATTCCACTTACTGCTTACCATCAGGCAAAGTGGAGTCACTTTGGTAGGCTAATATAAAAAAAAAAAAAAAAAAAAGCACAGAATTAATAAGTCTTCAGTGCTGTTACTCATCAAACGAATTGCTATAGTGTTACTTCTTTACGCCAATATTCTATGAAAGGATAGATACTTTATTTCATCATCAGTCCATTATTATCCCACTGCAGGAAATTATCTATTTTCAGACAAAGAAGATAATAATATGAGCATGGACGTAGCCAAGATTCTGTTAAGAGAGAGGCAGATTCAGAAAACAACCCTTTTAGAGGAAATAATCAGCTGCTCCCTCTGCTATATACGCCATGCTTAAAACCGTTACTACAACTCTTCTAGGACGGCAGCTCAGATTCGAACCCACGACCTCAAACATACGAAGCGGGAGCCGTACTATACTAATACCTACTTAGATACTTCTATTAATTAAAGACTATGATAGTACCATCAGATTGGCTATAATACTTGTTTACACCACTGTAGTCGTAACATGGGTACGCAGTAACTGCTGCGCAATTCGATGACACTAAAACACGGCCATTTTCTTACGTATTATATTTGGGTTATTATATTACACAAATGTCCTTCATATTACGCAACAATATGGAGCATAATATTAGCCGAAAGAAAGCTCTAGATCTGTCTAGACTTTGGGCCTCCAAGCATTATAAGATTTTTTGGACTACCACTGTGGTTCTCTGTGGTTCGATTTCAGCTTAGTGCAGATATTTGTATTGATCTAGTTGTTTTTATGTATGTGGGTATACTTTTTTGTACATAACAAAAATGTATGTAAGTATGTTTATCCGCATTCTAGAACTCATATCACAAGCTATATATACCTAACATGTGCTTACTTTGTATTAAATGGTTGTTGTGTTGTTATTATTCTAAATTAGTCAACAAAAAAGTTTTTAACGCAAGTTTTTAACTCCACACAGCGCAGAATGGGAACAAAACAATAAGCAAGTGTAGTATTTAGCTTGGGAATTAATATATGTGATTCATATCTTTTTAGAACGAATAAATGGAGTATCCATTCTTTCAAATTTCAGTTCCAATCTTACGAAGCGACCTCACTCTACCTGATATTAGGCAGTCAGTGTAGTCCAAAAGTATTGAAACGCCATTTTTAATGCCATCGTGTCACTTAAAAAATCCGGCAGTCTTATCATTACGCTGTTTCCTGTCGTGTGTTGGAAGATTTTCCGTCATTGTATACGTTGTGGTTTGTTGAGTTTGGTTAAAAATACCGTAAAAGTGGGAGTATCCACTATATAAAGAAAAACAACTAAAGAAATAGTGAAATGGCGTAGTAAATTAAAGGAAACTCAAAACTTTATTACGTTAGAAGGTAAATCATTTATCCTTATATAAGAAATTAGTACGTAAGTCCTAAAACTTACGCGCAGATGATTTGCAATATTTTCTCGGAGTATTATGAACTTGTTATTTATTCTATATTAGCTGATTATTAAAATAGCTGACACTATAAACTAAAGGGATCGCATTTTTATTATCTTTTAGTATTATTATTAGAGGTAATAATAATATTTTATATCACAATCCCACAAAAATAAGAAGTTATTTGCAACTGAACAACTGACGTAAGAAACACTATCACATTCTAGCCAAATTGTTGTAACTTCTTATCACCTCAGGTCTTGTGGACCACTTATGCACAAAATAAGCATCCATTTAGGACAGCATCAGGCGCAACCAGATGAGATACAGTGTCTCTCTGCTCAGACATCTGCAAGTTCCTAGACTCTATAGGACTACTGATAACTTCGTATCAACATGACTTATTAAATTTTATCAACTGCATATTTGCTACATCATCTGTCTAGGAAGGTATGCGAACGAATCACTCGACTTATCATTAACCGGTAATTTTTTGGATCATGCGTTGGCATCAGTCAGTCACGTCAAGTCTTTTAATATTTATCATTAATATCATAATATACGGTAGTAGATTATAGCTGGTTTCAGCATGAATGGGCCGAATCGACCGGGGAAGTACTCCCTCTCATAGAAGATCGACGTAAGAGTAGTAGTATCCGTACTATTGCGCTTCGTTCGGTGAGTGAGAGCGCCAGAGGCCCAGTTTCCCTCCTTTCCTTTTTCCTCAATTCAATCTCTACACCTACCCCACTTCCTTCATATAGGCAGCGGCTTCGCAGAATCCCTGTTATTTTTAAGCAATGCCAGGGACTCTGAGTCGTCCATGAGCGATAGTTACCACTAACCATCAGGTGGACTGTTTGCTCGTATGCCACTGACAGCAATAAACAAAAAAATAGTATCTCAACTACTACACTCAACGCCATTTAGACCCAAAGTAAGCATATATTATATGCTTACTTTGGGTAAGCTTGTATTATATGTCTATAAAAACACGTTCATGCAAAAAATATTCGCACTGAGCAGGATCCGAATCCGCGACCTTTGCGTTGCAGGCAGTCATCGTGAAGTTGTCTTTGATAAACAAGAGGCGTTATTAATGATCATACGATGTTTATTTCTTGTCACTGAGTAAAAGCATAAAGCTGTCTTCTAATTTTGATCTCCGAGTCTTGAAAAATTAGAGTTTAAAAACGCACAATATAATAAGTTTTTATGTATAATAACTTTTGGAATGGTTCTTTCCACTTACAGGTCCGACGAACTATTGGGTATAAGTTACTTAGATAATATAAACGGAATAATTTGGGAGGAAATTAAGTTTATTTAATCAGTGCGTAGTTATCATGGGGTTTCTCCAAGCAGCTCTTTCGGTACGGAAAACCGATATAATAATGTTGTGGTGGTTGGTGAAATATCAACACCTCATTATGTTGTCCTGATGTGAGTAGGTACCCTAATAGTAGGGTAGGCAGCGTTGTATACGACCAAGTCATTTTATACCGACTGAAAGTCATAACAATAGGTAGCTTTACCTTTATACTTAAGAGCTCTGAAAGTCAGCTGGAGTCAGTGGTGAAGTAAAAGTTATAGCATGTTAAAGTTGGCAAAAAAATTTTTCAAGAAATTTCATACCGCACGAAAAATTGTTGTACTGGTTATTTAGATCATTTTGTACTAAATATCTCATTTCTAACAAAAAAGAATCATCAAAATCGGTTCATAAACGACGAAGTTATCCGCGAACATACATAAAAAAATAATATATATACGGTCGAATTGAGAAAACTTCCTCCTTTTTTGAAGTCGGTTAAAAAGTAATTGTCTGTTGCTTGAAAGTGGGCAGGTTTTACGTCAGTCGGAATCATGATACTTGGAAAATGGATAGCACCCATGTATTACTCTAAGAACTAAATTTTGACGCGATCTTCGTGAGAGCTGATCTTGCAGCTATTCTTTTTAGACCTCGTAAACTCTCTACAACTTTACAATTGCTTTTAATTTAATTTATTAGGTATGCAAGTTCATAAAGATTTGTAACGATTAAGCTTGAACTTGCTATTGATGGCCTCCCGAAAAACATACGTCTTGAAGAAAAGAGTTCATTTTTACAGAGTCAACATAAACGCGATTGATACTCCAAAGAAAGTATGTTCGTTTGTCATTATAATACAAAATGATATAATGATGCTTCTCAATGTTGAAAATTCACAATTGAGCACTTATTTCCAGCAGTCGTAATAATCTAAAAACAAAAACAAACGCAAAATCTAGAATCTTCTAACTTAAATACCTTGTTTTTAATTACATTGCTATGGTCTGTTATTGACTATTACGTAGCCATTTTACCTATCAGACAAGCACATGATAATGATGAAATGAAACAATAAAATGTGTTTTCGTAGACAGATAATTTTGTCTCGAACGTTATCTTTGCATAACTATTGTTTTTGATAGGTATTTTATAGGTATTTGCATGTCATAAGCTATTCTCTTATAGATGATAGGTAAATTGTAAATGCTGAAATGAAACATTGAAGATTGAGCCCAAATATAAGTAACTCAAGTCTTTTTTTTAATTATTTTAGCCTTCCAAAGTGACTTCATTCTGCCTAATGGTAAGCAGTCAGCGGAATCCAGAAGTGATGGCCACCATACCAAAAGCCATTCAGCCATATTCTACATTCTAGAGATTAGAGAAGAGGCTTTTAATGCTCTGAATAACACTGTTTTCAAGCTGGATTAGCGATTTCTTATATGAGTTGTAGCTTTACCGTAAGTCTGCAAGTACACTTTTATGTACAGAACTTTGAAAAAGGCACATACAGACATGTGACATTACAGTGATTTTAAAAACATTTATCCTATTATGTGTTTGTAAAATGTTGTTGCTTCACAAACAAGGAGGTTTGGAATGATGTTATTCGTAGTACAAATCGAATGTTTCCACACATGTTTACGAGTACTATTGTTGAGCCAGGTCAATCAGTACAATATGTTTACTAAGAACTATTGCTATTGTTCAATGGAGTTATCTTCGCGTGCTTGTGACGTGATTGAAGCGTTTAAACTAAATGATTAACATGCGTGAGTAAAGATGGTTGACTGGGGAACAGTATAAGCTATAAATATTTATCACTCTTAAAATATTCTTCTAATCCTCTAGATATGTATAAATTAAATATTTGGTGTACTTATATTGCAATTAAAAACATTATTAAAGTTAATTTACAATGTGTTACTATGCCAAAAATGTCATATGAAATAAACTCTCAAAAGTCATGTTTTAAACGAATTAAGCTATACGTACAATGGATGGTATCAAATCTTCACAGATGGCTCTAAGAGCTCCAATGCTGGAGCAGCGTTTTATGACCCATTTGCTAAGGAGACGGCTTGTTTTAAGATTGTTTCCGAAGTATCCATTATGACAGCTGAATTGTTAGCAATATTAGAAGCGCTGTCTCACATTGGCACTATACAACACTATAATATTGTGATATTCACGGACAGTAAGAGTGCGCTCCAGCATTTGGCTCGGTGTGCTTCTGGGTACAGAGGTATAGCGATCGCCTTTACTATACTCAGTAAAGTTTATACGCTTATCTCAAGTAATGTTAACTTGATTTTACAGTGGGTACCGTCCCAAATTGGTCTGCAAGGGAACGAGGAGGCTGATAAGCTGGCCAATCTAGCAGTTTTATCAGGCGTAGAGATATACATTAAACTAACATACACTGAAATTCTTTCAAAATTTAAAAACTATTGTTATGAGGAGTGGAGAAGTTGTTTTAATGATATATCAAAAGTCAAAGGATTATGGTATAGAACTATACAAAGCGAGCCCCCTCGAATCCCTTGGTTTAGCAGCCTTAAAGTTAGCCGTAGTATTTTGGTGTCTGCTTTTAGAATCCGTTCAGGTCACATGCCGCTAAGAGCCTTTGCATTTTTAATGAAAAAGGTAGATTCGCCAAATTGCTTAACTTGCGCAAAATTAGAAGATGTTTATCATCGCTTAGCGGAATGTGTCAGGAATGAGCCAGAGCGAAGGGCATTAATGGATACTTTATTATAAGTAAGTTAGATGTAGGCATTTTCAATTCTATACTGTCTAAACCATTAACGCCCGAGGCGATAATGGTTTACTCCCTAGTTAGTGTTTGATGTATTAAGTTAAGTTTAAGTTAAGTTTAGGTTACGATGGAACTGACATAACTTCTTGTTAAAGTTCCTTTTAATAAATAAAAGAAAAAAAAAATATATTGTCGTATTGTTTCCGTTAATTGCATGTTTGTAAAGCGATATAGGTACAGTCTTTTGCTCAGTGCGGGCGTTGTTATTAAAAAAAATACTTACATACATTGTGTGGATAACCTAGACTCGAGAAAAATTAGGGAAAATATCACACAAAGGTTCATAAGTAGAAATTGAACAACTACAGCCCAGCATTCGCACCCACTTCGACTCTCATAGCGCTACTGATCTAGTATTTTTGGCACATAAAATTTCCTTCATCCTTTACCAGATTCTTCTGTAAATACCATGTACGAAGTGAGCACAATATTGACATATTAGTTATCATGATGATGTCAGATTTGCTATTATATAACCGAGCATAACAAGTTTAAACGATTCATTTTATTGCCAGGTCAAGTTTCATACATAAAAATTAACAGTGACGATGCAGATACTTAATATTATCTGTATTACATAAATTATGTAACGTATGTTATCAGTATTTAGTGTTATATAATTTTCAAATGAATTATATAACTTTACACTTTGACCTACGTCAAAAAAATTTGAATTTCAAGATGGCTACCGTGAAGATTTGGCGCCAAATGGTGAGTCATAGACTAAGATGAATCAAATGGAATTGTTAATATTTGTTTTTATTTATTCTGTGGTTTTCGGCGTATTTAGTTTTTATTATCTTCTGAATCATAAACTTTCTTAGTGACGTGTGATGTTGATTCATTACTTTCTTCTCTATACTGACGACATGTTGTGTCGAACAAACCATACGAGGTGTGTGGGTATATAATGACAATAATGTGTTCAACTAGTTACAAGGAAGTTGTCTAATTTTTAAAACGTTTTTCCTCAATGAAATAGGTAAATAGAGGAATTAAATTTTTTATCTTTGTCAGCCCACCTCATAGTACCTAGTGGTAACTGTCGCTCATGCACTTCTGCAATGCTAAAGGCACAGTAAAGCTGCCTATCATGAAGGTATATTAATTCCGCCAGCTTTGTCAGGTTTTGAGTATTAGATAAATACAGAGATAAGAAATAAGACTAGCGGCACAATTTTAAATTTTTTGCTTCACTGATATCGCTCTGGAATTTTAACCTTGGAGGTTAGTAATATTAAGTTAATTTTGCTGGTAAAATGTCATTCACGCCCTTTAAACATAACCTAAAGAAATCTCGAAGTCTAGAAGAAACACGACCATCACACGCGCGAAGATTAAAACATAAAAATATTGATGAACAAAGTCTAATTATTTGAATAATCACGTTATCATTATCGATTTATTTGTGTTTTTGATTATGTAATGACACGCATAGGTATTTAAAATAATACATAATGAGAATGATAATATGAATATGCTTAAACATAGTTTTAGCATGGAACTCTCATCTCTCCTTCCCGCATACGTATATTATTATGGTCATAAGTGACAGTGTCAAAAGATGGTTTATTTTTTCTTTGTTTAAATTTAAATTATATTTAAATGTGCCTCGGTGACGTAGTTATAGTACGATGTGCTAGAGGTTGTGGATTCTATTATTAACAATGGTTATCACTTGATACACACCCGTGTCCCAAAGTGTAAATTTGTCTGTTAATTGCGTTTATTAAAGTATTCCGCGACATAGACCTGGTTCTCGAATGCAAGCGTAAACAGAAAATCTAAATAATGTTTTAAATTTGCTTGGTTTTAATTAAATGTGAACTTATTAATATAAATTAATATCTTTTTTCCTTTAGTCAGATTAACTACAATACTAAAGCTCACCTACAGAGCTGGTACGTGTATCAAAGTTTATTCTACCTCCCGTCAAGCTTGATAGAAGTGTTACAAAAGTAGGTACCTGATTATGATTATAAGTTCGTCAACATTGATTTCCAATAACAATTAATATTAACAAATACAAAGCAGGTCTAGACAACAAAGGAAGGCGTAATCTTATAAAATAGGTATGTAAAAATCCCCTACATACGTCTTAGATATGCAATATTCTATTATTTTTCGACCTCAAAACAACCGATGACAAATGGCATCGATAAATTTTATCAGAATCATAGCTGATAAAAACATTTCGTAATATTATTGCACCATTTTTTGTTAAGCAGGATGTTGTGGGCAATGTAATGATAATAGGTTTATTAAAAAGCCTCTGTATTGTTTTATTGGTAAATGTGATATGGGTTAATTTAATTGTTCGCTGAATGCGTATTAGGCAAATAACGTCAGATTTAGCCTGTGACGTCATATGTTTGTAGGTGAAGCTTTAAGTTATGCAAAGAATGATAAAACGTTTTTTTTTTTTTAATTGCAGGTCTTTGGATATAAACCTTACCCCAGGTCGCGGGTAACTCCTGGCTTGGTACTGAAGTAAGTATTTACTTACTGTTAAGCGGCAGAATTTATGTTATTTTAGTGGCACCCAACGTAACAGGTGTTAAAATATTGCTACACATGTAGTTAGTCTCTCTACGGTTGATACGCTGTATCGTGAGTTCAAATCTAGATAAAACTGCTTGTGTGGTCTAATATTTGTCGCAAAGAGTCTCAATGCACTTTGTGTTCGTTTATTGTATTCGCTAAACACAAAACGAAAGCTTTTAATTAAAAAAATATCTCCACTTTTATTGCAAAGGATTATTATAACAAAAGACGATCACCCGTCCAAAAAATTACACCATCATAGAATGATCAACCAGTATTGCAACTAATTAAGTCACAGCTATCGATATGCAACAATAAGGTACAGTTTCAAAGGGAGGTAGGTAACTGCGCAATAGTTACAGATTGTTATTGCGCAATGGCTTTACTGCTTTATCAGATTGAACGAAAATTGTTTTTATGCATTCCACATTTGTTTTGACGGGGAGTTAGCCTGAAAAACTTTAGTCATCTGATTTCCGTTGTTGTTCTGCGTATAATCTTGTTTTTATCAAGGTTTAGGCTATTTCTGACATGTTTTCGGACTTTTTGGACAAAACTGCGCGGGTTAATACCTTTAGGTTGCTGCATTATGAAATAAATCCATAGCTAGATTAGGCTCAATTTTCAACAATATGTACCAAAAAGTTGTGTTAATCTAAGTTAGAAGACACAACCAAGTTCAAACACTTAATATTAGGTAGTGTTTTCGACTTAAATACTATGTATTAATATGGCATTTGTCATGCTTTTGTTCATGCTACATCACTGAAACAAACTAATGTCAAAGCTAGCTTTAATTAGGTAATTTGAACTGAAAAATCCTGTAACAACACATTCAGGAAATAGAGTTTATTAGGTTTGATTTTTGAATACGATGAAAACATTCGTTAACTCAATGTTAATGTTTTGTCATACTATTTAGAAAACTAGCATACCACCCATAAGGTAAATAAGGTGACCGGAAAATGTACATTACGTAATTTTTGGAGCATTAAAAAATGGAAGAACAAAAAAAGTGGAAAACGTACGGAATAAGGAATTTGGATGGCAAAAGAATAAGAATGAGAGGTTAATAGAATATTTATTGTCGGTGACAGGGTAAAATATATGTTTGTCTTGTATGAAATGATAAATAGCGCCTCTAGTATTTCTATTAAAAACTAAATTGTGACAGTTATATTTGCATTGCATGAAATTGATTTCGGCTACTTTATGGCGAACTAGAAATGTGCATTTATTAGTTACGAA
Source organism: Parascotia fuliginaria (assembly GCA_963082885.1). Lineage (NCBI taxonomy): Eukaryota > Metazoa > Arthropoda > Insecta > Lepidoptera > Erebidae > Parascotia > Parascotia fuliginaria. Next base: position 3,739,084 of record OY720196.1, on the reverse strand, counting down.
GAAGTACTGTAAACATGCCTGGTCTCTATCGCGTGTAGATTACAGGAAGCTGCATATCTCGCGTAGGTGTGTGTTTGGACGGGACACGTGTTCTTGATGTAGGTAGCTATTAGCTAGTAAAGTATGTATATCTATATACAGAGTGCATAGGACGGTTTGATATTAAATGAAAAGGTAGCTATTACTAATCCGTATAATGATTTCAAATTAATCACAAAAACGATATAAGGAAAATCAAAAATTTAAAATTTTCCAACAATATAAATAATATTGTAGTAGTAACAAAGTAATACACCATTTATTATGACAAGTTCAATTACCTGTAATGAGCGCCAACGTTTATTCTTCAACGTGGATTATGACTTAAGTCAGTGACCGTTTGACGTACATGTAGAGTGTTTAGAATTAAAGAAATTAATAAAGTAGTCCTGTGTCTAAACTATTGAAGATATTTAGTTGATTGTGTTTTGTCTCGCTTTATAATGTCACATACTATACATAATTGCATTTAATATATACCGTATATATACCGTCGTACACACTCTGTATACAATCATCAACGCTGAGGTTAACATAACTTTCTTTACAAAAAAATACAAAGCAAAGTAGTATAGTAGTATAGTTTATATAATAGCAAAGTTTAATTTGGACATTATAGACTTTCAAGCCCTTTTTTGCAATAAAAGATGGCCTATGATGTTCCCCAAGGTCTAGTATATATCTATAATAAATTTCATCAAAATCGATTCAGTGGTTTAGGCGTGAAAACGTAACAGACAGACAGACAGAGTTACTTTCGCATTTATAATATTATTATTAATTATTATTATATTATGGATCTGAAATCTGTCTTAAGTAAGCGCAGTTCTCAATGCTCATGACTTCTCTGTAGAAAAAGACGAGACGACCAAGGAGCCGGAGCTGGCCTGGACTGAGTTTCTTGCTTGTTCTTCTCATGGCTCTACCTCGTCAGCAAACTAGCTGTAGGTTAATTGGCTTAAATTTTATTATCTTAACGTTTATACGACATTAGTGTGATCTAAATTAAGAAATGATTTAAATTTCAATAAATAGACATTGCTAAAAATAATAAGCGGAAATTTGATAAATTTATCTATAAACATATCTTGTATCATCAGAACACGGAAGTTTTTATTTATCGATATATTTTTCGTCCCTTCGATCTTCAGGTAAAAACACTACGATAAGTATATTACCCAATTGTTTTATCTACTGATTGTACATGGCCTTGTCTCAAGCGAAATTATTATTCGATATTTTCTTCATCAAGGACATTTTAATTTATTTATTTGGAAAAATATTTTGTGGCCTTCAATGTATTTGTTATATCAAGATAGGTGGCAATTATTTAGTAGTGTAAACAACATAGCCAACTGCGCTGTTCCAATGAGGGTGTTGAGGAAAATTTTCGCCATCAATTGGCGCTACTTTCATTGGGGTAATCAAGGGTTAAATCCGGTAGTTAAATCACTACGCTTTCAAAAAGCGCTTGACAGCTAGATCTGACGCATTGGTGCTGCCCCTTCGGGGGTGCCATTTCAGAAAACCCTCTCAGCAATTTTCTTTGGTCCTTATGAACATGAATTATCCATTTCGTAAATTAAACTTTAAAATTGCCGAAATAAACACTGAAAAATATTTGTTTTGATTGCGCTGTCAAAATGAAAGACCTTTTACCAAAGTGGCGCCAACTGGTGGCGAAAATTTTCCTAAACACAATGAGGGTTAACTTGTGTTAATTTCATGTCTTTAAATCGGTATGTATAGAACGGATCGACCGAAAAAGTACCTATTCTCTCACAGAATATTGTAATCCATTTAATTTAATAATAATTTAATTTAAACTTCATATTCAAAACATATGTATAAAGGCGGACTTAATGCCTAAAGCATTCTCTACCAGTTAACCTATTGAACCTTATTTATATACATATATAATTACCTTATTATTGTGATGATTCTGCTAATTTGCTAAGAAGGATTGATTTAGTCGTTGCCTTATACACGATACGGTTGGCGGACATCCTGATTTCTGAAGGCAGAGCATTCCAAAGAACAATGGACTGTATTGGAAAAGAGCGGCACTTAAGAGACTATAGCATTATTTAAGTAAAAAGCTAGAGGTTCACTTATCCCGTCGGCCTTTTTTTTTCTTTTATTGCCTGCTCTTGGTAGCAATACTTAAAGAAGACAGTTATGTTCATAAGTAACAATTTGCCACCTAAGTTATCAAATAAACAGTAGAGAATTTTGAATCACGAAATAGAACCTCGGATAGCATTTTGATAGTGCACTAATATCAACGAGCGATGCACTTAGATTGAATATTATTCATATTCTAATATTTAGATATAAAATTAATAACGAGAACAAGACAAAATTGCTCAATAATAATTAACAAAAATTATTCAATTAAAAAAAATACGTGATAAGACAAAAATAATATCAACATGCATTGACATTAGGCGATAAGAGACACTTACAAATAGGTCACTCACTCTACAAAAAAAAACATTACCAGGGAACAAAGACGGAAATATTAAATCAGTTATATTTCCAAGAAAGACACTCACACATATGAGGTGATCTTTCAATCATAGTAAACGTAATTATTGCATAAGCCGGTATAAATAATGACGTATCGTATTATTCGTATTCCTTGAACATCGTATCTACTATGAGGGTAGGCGTTTACTACATTTTGTATATTGACCTTTGTCGGAGCGTTGATCTTTTTAGTAGGTTTGACGACTGTTAATGGTATCCGAGGGTTTATACCCGGATATAAAAGCTTTAGACGCAATTTTCTATTTAGGATTCGGATTAGATATTACATCTAATACAAAGATAGGCATAATAATAAGAAGATAAGAAGGCATAAGCATTGATCATCACGCTTGCTCAAAGCTATTTAAGTAACGCAGTTAAGTACTGGGAACAAATATTTTTGATTTGATGAAATAAAAAAAGCTCTCTCTAAAGGTGTTCGGTTGTATAAAGTAGTATAATTGCTGCATGGGTTCTAGAGAGACTGGTAGAAAAAGACCAAAAATAGGCTGAATTGGAAACTTTTAGGAGAACATTGCCTAGCAGTGGGATACCCTTATAGGCTAATTTAAAAAAGAAAAATGCTGTCTAATTCCATCGAGCACAATTTACACTCTGACTCATAAAACAAATATTTCTGAATCACCAAAATATTTGCTGATAAGAATCGAATTCACATACCTTGCGACGACGGTCGGTGTAACCGATTACCACACGAGAAATTAATAAATGATTTAGTAAAAATATGAAGAGGAAATTTTATTAAAACTAGCTATAAATATATCTTGTATCATCAAATCTTGCTTGGAGGTAGTACTTCCTTGTTCAATCTGGTCCATCCCTGCTAAAACCAGAAAGAATCTACTACGTATATCCACAAAAAAAATATTGTAATTCTACTGCGTTTTATTATAAATAGAAACTAAATAGATTGGTCCAGCAGCTGACTCACTCAAGTTCAAGTTTATTCTCGATCATAGTGCCACATAACGTCCGTCGCACTATGTTCATGAAATGTCGTAAATTGTGCAATAGGTACAATTGCCGGTCACGGTCCAAAAGGTGAACACAATTTTTTTTATTGCCATAGGTAATGAAGGTCAGAGAGGATAAAACTATTAATCGTGAGTGCATATTTACTAACTATTTTATCCATATTAATATTTAAAATGCGAAAGTAACTATGTCTGACTATCTGTCTGTTACGCTTTCAGGCCTAAACTACTGAAAGGATTTTGATGAAATTTGGTATAGTGATAGATTAGACCTCGGGGAACAACATAGGCTTATTTATCGCGAAAAAATGGCTTAAAGGTGTTGAAATAGGAGGATGGAAATTTGTATGAGAAATTGAAAATGTATAAACAGAGATATAACCGACTTTCACGCGGGCGGAGCTGCGGGCAAAAGCTAGTTGTTAATATAAATGTATTTGTCACTAATGATGGGCACTTTGTTTAATAAAATTCATTTCTGAAGGTAGAGGCGCTGTATATTATGATTTTTATGCAGGATCTTTCAAATTAAATGTGTTTGTGATCCAGGTCATTGTCATCTTTTCTAAATCATAGAAATAAATAAGTAAGAGTAAAGAGCACAGCGACATTTCTCAAATGAGATATCTCAAGACATTGTACGGTAGTTAGTAGATTCATGCTGGTTTTAGCATAAATAGGCCGGATCGACCGGGGAAGTACTACCCTCTCATGGAAGATCGACGTAAGAGTAGTAGTATCCTTACTATTGCATTTTGTTTGGTGAGTAAGAGCGCGGAAGGTCGAATTTCCCCCTTTCCTTTTTCCTCACCTTCTCCAATCCCTTTACCTACCTCACTCTCTTCATGATAGACAGAGACTTCGCAGAGTCCCTAGCATTTTAGGAGCAATGGCAGACTCTATGTAGTCCATGAGCAACAGTACTTATCATCAGGTAGGCTGTTTGCTCATCTGCCACAGTCAGTAATAAAAAAAATATAACTGGTCCGCCAAGCAATGCTCTTGCAGAATAGAAAAGCCCACAGGTTCTGTTGTTTAAGTCTAGATACAGAGTCGTTTTTTAAGCATGTCTATGCCAGTATGAACTTTAATTACCCTCTCCGTTTTTATCCAGAACGGCACGTACGGGTCTGAAGTGCCACTGTGAAAGCAGTGAAATCTAAAAGGTCTCGAACCAAACGGTTCAGCACTTCATATTTTTGTCGCTCAATTAAAACCTGGAACTCTTTACCAGCGCATGTGTTCCCATCTAATTATGATCGTGGGTCTTTTAAGCGGGGCGTGAAAAAGCATCTCACTAAGCCGCAGTGGAGGCTACCATACCAGTAGTCTGCCTTTGGAATAGTGTCCACCACTTTTGGATTCCACTGACTGCTTACCATCAGGCAGAGTGGAGTCACTTTGGTAGGCTAGTATAAAAAAAGTTTATTCCTGAATTTTAGTACTGTCGATACATTTTGAAAAATTCTGTGATTAAGGAAATATTCCTGGAGGATTCTTAATTTTTCCACGAACAATTGTGTGTCAATGACAACGTTGAGTAATATAGTCACTATTGACCTAATAATAATAATAATAATAATAATAATATGTGGACACTAATACCTAAATACTTTTAAATTGAATGAAAATTACTGGAAGCATCATTGACAGAAACTAAACATAAATAAGTCGATATGGCCGGGTAGTGGTAGTAAGGGTAGTGGGTTCGAATCCGGGCAAGTACCAATGTGATTTTTCAAATCATATGTACTTTCTAAGTATATCTTGGACATTTCTGACTGACAATGAAGGAAAACATCGTGAGGAAACCTGGACTTAAAAGTCTGAAATTGCCAATCCGCCTTGAGCAAGCGTGGTGATTAATGCTCATTCCTTCTCTATGAGAAGAGGCCTTTGCCCTGCAGTGGGACAGTAAACAGGCTGGTATTATTATTATTATTATTAAACATAAATAACATTACGCCATTAACGGCCAAAAGGTAGGCAGATACATCAACATTTATAATAATTAGATTTCTATAATGGCGAAGTCTGTTGACATACAATTTTGAGTCAGGCAGTCCGAGCCGATACTAACTGAACATTTTCAAAACAGCTTTATTTGTTTATTTTTTTATCTACTAGATTTATTTAATAGCCATGTTCCCTTAATAACTTGAGGAGTTCTCCAAACGAACTGCCCTAACTTAACCGGGAAACTCTGTAAGCCAAATTTTGTGTTGTCTGTTCAAGAAAACTTATTTATTTATCAATATGTATTACTATGAATATTTAACGCATTATCGAATGACTTGCAGATGTTATAATTTATATTGTTATGAGCTGACATGGTGCATGATAATCTATAATTGCCGTTATAAAATAACCAGTTATACTTTATTACGAATGGAGGACGAAAAACTTACTAAGACATGCATGACTGGAGGTTCTAGTATTTTTTAATACCTACAATGAAAAACGAGCTAACGGCCTATGTAATGAATCATGAACTAATTCAAAATTAGTGCTTTACTTAGATTTTTGAACCTCGAACAATAGTATATAGAAACGAATACTTTAAGATGGATAATCTGTGAGTATACAGGGTATATAGGCGATAAAGCAGTAAGAATCTACTACCGTAAAAATACAAGAATCAAAAAAATTTGAAATGTGGAAATTTCAGGATTGCCATAAGCTTAAACACCTATTATAAACGACCGAGATAGTCACACACATACACGTATATTATTTGAAACCAGTAGTAATATTACATACTTACAAAATATATATATTTGTCATTATTCTGATGTAAGTAAGGTACATAGTACCGAGAGACCATTAATGACGTGGCTTTTAAATATGGCGTCATAATGCGTCATCATCAGGAACAACAAAATTAAGTAGCGTACTATCTGATGGTTAAGTCATTTGTATTTGTGTAAATGTATACTATTTATATAGTTTCCTTTGAAATGAGTAATACTTTTAATGGCATTATTTATTTAGAATTTATACGTGAATTAAATTAAAATTAAATTAAGAATATTTTTATAGTTTTTATAATGACATGGCGTAAATTGGGAGAGTGCTTTATCCAGCAGTGGATTGCGATAGGTTGATTAAGATTAAGATAACGAATAAGATAATATGAAAATTTACAAAAATTTTTTAAGCTGGAATCTAAAATGTACCTATTATTTTGTAGAAGCGTTTACACACCTGGTCGTGTCCGAAAAATCAAAATAGATATGCCATAAAAAGAGATTCATGTATGACTGACAGAATGATGAGCTGTTGCTTTTGTAAGAAAACCTGAATGAGAAAAACTAAACCACAAATAGAAATAGCTTTGTATAAAAACAGAAGAACATCAGTTTAACTTGCATTGTTTTTTATGATAAAAAACCAGTAGATATTTATAAACTTGTATGAGATAATAAGATTGTGAACGAATTGACGCGCGAAGTTTGTACTGTAAGGTGTATTCAACTCTGTAAAAAATGCAAACGTTAATTCTGATAATTATATATGTAATTACAAAACAATATTAAGTCATAACTTAATATTGTTTGGTTTAATTATGGTTAACATGTTTATTTCACTTGCTGAATGCTGAAAATGCCTCGAGCTGCTGAATGCCAATTTATGAAGAATAAAAATAATAATAATACCAGCCTATTTATTGTTCCACTGCAGGGCAAAGGCCTCTTCTCATATAGAGAAGGTATGAGCATTAATCACCACGCTTGCTCAAGGCGGATTGGCACTTTGACATTTAAGTCCAGGTTTCCTCACGATGTTTTTCTTCACCGTCAGTCAGAAATGTCCAAGATAAACTTAGAAAGTACATTCAAATTTGCACAATTCAAACCCACTACCTCGTGATTACGAAGCGGGTGCCTTATCCACTGGACCATTTCGACTTGAATTTATGAAGAATGATACAAAAAATATTTTAATTTAATTTATTATTTATTAATTTATTATATAAATTAAACAATAATTCTCTTCTGTAAGATATTAAATACATTTTGAAGGTTTTCATCATGCTTTTCGTTTATGGGCGTAAAACTTCTGAAGAATTCGGCTGTGTCCTATATAACTCTCTTGTTTTATTCCATTAATGCTTTAAGATTCATTAACAAAGGATACCTTTTTTTATGTTTTTATTTGTTACAACCTGATCGACACTAATATTCTAAGCTTTTTTGCACATATTTAACTGAACCCGGAACCATCAGTAGCAGGTATAATCTGTCGATAAAGTCAGCCAGCAAAAAAAAAAAAAAAACAGACGGTTGTTGTTCCTTGTGCAAAACTGGTTGAAAAATTTTAATCATGACAGACATTATATATATATATATTCTACCACATTCACACAGCGCCATCTAGCCCCAAATTAAGCAAATATATTTGCTTGTGTTATGGGTACTAAACAACTGATATGCTACTTAAATACATTTTTTTTTTGTAAATACATACATATTATAGATAAATTACACCCAGACACAGAACAAACAATCATGCTCATCACACAAAGGTTTGTCCTGGGTGGGAATCGAACCCACGACCTCCAGCTTAGCAGTCAGGGTCACTAACCACTAGACCAACAGGGCAGTCGACATTAATTGTTATGTATTTACAAAATGATTATAGTATGCTTTGGTCGACGCCATACTTTTTAAGTTAGGTAGCCGCTTACCAGAAGATATTAAACAGTTTGCTTTCATCATCATCAGCTCGTAAAATATGGAAAATTTCAACCTTGAATCGGGACTTAAACTTTGCAAAGACTGAAACAATGTGTATCTACAACATCGAATTTGTCTAGTTTGTTTTGTATGAAGAAGATAAGAGATTTTTTTTTATATATTTATTTAAACAGGTTTGCGTGCTAACACGTGCTTTATGGGTCCTTCATTATCTTTTGCTGTTTCTAAGGTTCAATATATAAATCGCCTCCAATTTTCGATCTTGAAATCTACCTCGTTGTAACCTTTCCGAAATTCTTCTACGAAGCTAACGGATGTTAATGATCCATCGTGCTTGGTCTTTTTCGGTGTGATTGCTGGCAAGGATCATTAACAACATTTATTTTCTCAAATCCAACACAGGAAAAATCCAATTTTTATCTAATTGCGTAATGTTTTTTATGAGCCAATAATGATGCGTAGTATTGCCTAATACTGGCTACATTTTCAGTAAAGTCATCACAGAAACACGCATGATTCAATACAATTGTACTGAATTTTGATTCTCTGCCAAATGCGACGTTGGAATGGGTTTCTTCCAAAGCGATTACTTCTTGGAGTAAGTCTGATTCATTTATTAACAAATCGTTAGGTTTTAGGTGGTGCTTTGAAATGTAGGCACTTCGTGATTGACTATTAATTACATTTTATTTTATGAGATTGGGTTTGAATTAGTAATTATGTTTATTACTTCGTGATTGATCTTTGATTACTTAAAATCGGCCTGAAATTTTCTACAGCTGGGTTTAATCTTTTTACAAAGGAGAAGAGTTAGGTACTATAGTTAGCACGCATGACTACTGTGATAAGTACACATTAACGCTGCTGCCAAATTACTATTAATTATATATTTTTAGTTTTTCTCACAATCTAGTACGGAGAAGTCGCTGAATGTAACGCTAGCTGCTGCTGATTAATGGAAATCGATAGGCGATGTTTTAATAAGCAATTAATTTTCTACGACGAGACGACCATAACTTATAGCCTAAATTCTTGAATTCGATGCTATCTAACTAGTCGGTGTTAACATGTTTACTGTCTATTATTTGTATGTCGATTATTTATATCTAGATAAATCGCAAAAATGATAGAGGTAGGCAGATACTGTAATTTTAACAAAAACTCTTTTTGCTAAAATTACAAAAGAAAAACTGCCGCTCAATCGCAGTATCTCATCAAAACTATGTAATTGCATTTAATACGTAATTTTTATCTCTAATGTATCAGTCATACTTGCAAGTATTTTGTATGTTGTACGGTTGTGTCATTCTGATACTGAGCTTCGATTCTAACAGTTCCTGTATCGCTAAGCACGTTTATAATATTACTAGCGGTGCCCTGCGAATTCGTCCGCGCGGAAAATGGTATGTGTTTAACTCGGGCACCAAACCGATTTTCGGAATAAAAAGTATGCTATGTCCGTCTCCGTCACTTTATTTATGTACATACCAATTTTTATCGAAATCGGTTCAGCCGTTTAGGCGCTAAGTGGTAACAAACACATACACACACATACAAACTTTTGCATTTATAATATTAGCTGGATTATGTACGCAATTTCTCACGTTTTTCCATTGTACGCCAGATTAAATCATATTATTATTTAGCGTGCCAAGTAGGATATCTATTTCTGTATTAGTATGATAATTAGTGTTTAATTTAGGAGACTACATTGTAATATAGCGATGTATGTAAGTTTCGCAATGTGTCTTTATTATCCCACTGCAAGAAAAGGACTTTACTCAAAGGCTTCTTCATTGAATGGATTGCACAACTTAGTCATCGTGATTGCTGGACAACCCAGATCTCAAAAAAAAAAAGTGTGATATCCATGAGAGCACATACTCATACATACGGAAATAGTCATAATTATGTTAAAATTATACATTATCGCATAAACATGACTCTTAATAAATATTATATAACATTAAGGTGTAAATGTGTTATCTAGTTTTCCTTAATAGATGCTCATAACTTGCTCTACTGTTATAATCTTTGTTGTATATTATATCAATGTTTGGTTCTTAGAATTTATTGAGTATCTGGTTAGCAGATAAATTGTACAGAATAAGGTGAAAAGAGCCTTACTGAACTGGTGATGGATATTATTATAGGTTAAGGTGAAGGTGAACCGATGGAGCAGATCAGCACTCATTAAAGTGTCATACGATGAAAAGACAAGCAGAAACTTTACACTCCTTTTGTGGGAGACCCTAAATACTTACGAGTAGTAGTAAAATGAAAAATGAAAATAGCCGGAACTGAAGTTTAATATTTTATACTCTCGTTACACTAGCGAAATATAAACGTAAGTCAAAATACGCCTTTTTAGAAATTAATGTCCACGTTGTTTCAAAATCGCCGAATCATTTCCAATTTTAAATCACTTTTTGGCTAAGTAAGCATTATAATTGTTTGGACTTTGGTTCTCAATATTATTTGTCAACAGTAAACAAATAAACAAAGCACTGTTAAGTCAATAGTAAACAAATTCTATTAATATGCACACAAAAGTATACTCTTTCACGCAAAACCTACTAAATGGATTTAAATGAAAATTTACAGTAATATAGTTTATACATCAGACTAAGATATATGCTATGATTTAGAAAGATATTGTACCTATATATATTTTTGTTTTAATAAGCATAACAGCCAGTAAAGCTAAAAAATTAAACTAGTACCATAAAAGCGCATCTTGGCTAGCGCGACATAAACAATCATCGCGTGCGCAGGCCACGTGCGGCGCGCGACCACGTGAGCGTTACGCAACCAAGGTCGGGTTACGTAACGTTATTAAGTTCTAGGTATCTAGTATTGTAGTGTATATATCAGATGACTGTTGACTTATGTTTCATTGCTAGAAAAAAATAAAATAATTGTCTTGGTATAAGTTATGTGGTAGGAAGACAGGCACTCGTATTATATAACCTCACGTCAGACTCCCAATAATGGGGTAAGCAGTGACTATAGAACGCCATTTGCTGCGATCCAAACTTACTCGTATTATGCATTAAATAAAGGCTTTCTTTTGCTTGTCGCCTTGTAAATAAGTTAACTGATAATATGCGGCAAGATCTGCTCATGAAATTCTGTCAAAATAACTCAGAGTTACTAAAAAGCCTTCTGATTTTAGGTTTATCGTTTTTCATATTATTATTATTATTATATCATATTGATGGAAACTAAAGCTGTATTATCCTACTAATATTATAAATGCGAAAGTTTGTGTGTGTGTTTGTGTGTTTGTTACCGCATAGCGCCTAAACGGCTGAACCGATTTCGATGAAAATTGGTATGTAGATAGATTCGGTGCCGGAGACGTTCGTCTCTAGGCTATTCTTTAGCCCGAAAATCGGTCTGGATCCCGAGGGATACGTAACATTTTACGCGTGCGCGAATCCTTGGGACGCAGCTAGTTATTTTATATTCCTTACCATAATATGTAAGTACCTACCTGTATAAATTATATTGGTTATAGTTGTCTTTGACTTCTGCCTACCCGTACAGAAAAAAATAGCGTGATGCTATTATTCGTTACCATTATTACGCAATTTTTATATTTTTTTAAACATATTTTTTTTAATGAAATGTAAATAAGTTCCAAAAACATTATGTAGGTAAATATGTTCCTTCATTGATAGTGAAATTTAAGCTTTACATTACAATTTACGACTTTAGACATGTGACATCTAAGTCATGTGATAGATTCTACGAAGGAAAAAAAAAATAAAAGCAAAATAAATATACAAATTAGATTTGTGAGTCAGCCGTGCGTCGTATACGCTACGTTGTGGGTTGGAAACCGGCATCAATGTAATCCTGTTCAAATTCATACAATGTACTTTCTAAGTTTGTATTAGACATTACTGACTGAAAGTGCAGTTACATTGGTCGTTAGCGCCCGCAGGCCGTTTGCCCGATTTCATTGGCATTTAGCTTTGAGAGAATGACATAAGCAGATGTTCAGAGTCCCTGCATGATTGATACCGACCGAGTTAACGACCGACGAATTTCATTGGTCGTTTGCCCGCATGCAGAGAGCCCCCGCATACGGGATAACAACTGAGTAAACGACCAAAGTAAATGCGCCATCACGTGAAAAAAAATTTGGAAATTTGATCCCAGTTTCTGAAACGCCGGTCAATGAAAAATTAAGTAATCACCTGTTAAATCTCATGTGAAGTACCAATTGGGTTGCTAAAAGCATGAATATTTAGTTTAATTTGATCAAATTTGTAACTAACTAGATCAAATTAAACTAATTATCCTGCTTCTATCTACGCTTTTACCATGGTTTTAGGTATTTCACATGAGATTTAACAGATGATTAGTTAACTTTCGTTGATCTACCTTTCTGAAACTGGGGTGAAATCGCCAATCCTCCTTGTGCAAGCGTGGTGATCAATGCTCATGCTTTCTCTGTATGACAAGAGGTCTTTGTCCTGAAGTGGAACAGTATACCTCATCTACTCCTTCCTTTTACCTTTCCAATAATAAAATTTACTATATTGTCTCTAAAGACAATAAGTACCACAGATAATTAACTAATCAATAGCTCTATTTGTACGACCTATTACTGTATGTATGTATGTCAAAACGTGATCTCAGAAACGTGTACAGGTCTCGTGCGGGCTAATAGGCAGATAGCACACGTTTAACTGAATAGCTAAGCTTATTAGTATGGGAGGGGATGGGATGTGTTTCGTAACGTTTTCAATGTCAGAAACAGGTGCTTTAATTAACAATGGGTGTTAATTCACAATGCAATTAGAAGGAATCAATACAATAATGAGAGACGGCGATCATAGCAACAGATTCACAAGGTGACTTTTGGAATGGTGTCCACCACTTTTGGACCCCATTATCTGCTTACCAGATTTTACCCATAAGGCCGCCATAGTGGAGGCCACCCTGTCAGCAGTTTTACACTTTAGAATGCTGTCCACTTTTGGACCCACACTGCTTACCATCAGGCAGAGTGAAGTAATAATAGGAAAATATACACAACAACCCACACTTAATGCATAATTTTAATTGATTTTATGGAGGCAATTATCTGCCATCTTGTACTAAACACAAACGGACATGACTGTCATTAATAATAAGTTGAACAAATATGCAAAAATTTAATCAGTTTTCAAAGAAATGACCGTTATCTTCAATAAATACTTGAGATAAACTCTTATCTTGATCGTGACATAATTCTATTAAGACAATTATCACGTCCTTATGTAATTATTAGAAACGTGTCGATTGTAAATCTGCATTTTTTTGTTATTTATAATATTTTAATTCCGTATTATTTACAAATAACTTTGAAACTTATTTGAAAATGGATGGTGGCAAAGGCGAATTAAATGTTGAGAGCGCTCCAGGCAATACGTCATCGGGACATTTATTTTACGTTAATTAAGGGATTATCGGGCACTGAATGGCGGTCAAAACATCATAGGTAACAGGTTTTATTCAAATTGGAATTGGCAGCAGGGTGTCGTGATAAAACCGCCACAGCGATCATAATACTTAAGAACGTCCGTCCACCTAATGAAGAACCTAACCGTAATCGACCTACTCCGTTCACGTGGTTGGACGACGGGCATATTTTATTACCCGAAGTGTACCTCAGCCCACCTGGACCACTGTCACTTTTTCTTGCCTGTAGTCCTCTGGCCTGTTCTTCTAGTTCTTACAACGTGTCCCCCGGATAGAGATACGTAGAAGTTCCATATATTCTCAACATATTTCCAGAGCCTTCTCTTTTGATTACTAACTAGAAAGCCCGAACTACTTCACGAAACTATTTCACGACAACAAATTAAAGTTCGACCTTCAGAAGAACAACTAATTCGTATTGTATTTTCTTTTGTGTTTACACAATATGTTACTTATTTCACTAAATCCGTGTTAAGCAGTAATAATGCTGAATCCGTACAGTTGAGGTTTACTCGTGATTGCTATTGTATAACTTGTGTAATTTGTTTGTAACAATCAATACAGTGATTATGTTTTACCTATTATCTCGACTTTTTTATGTAGGGTCTAAGTAGAGAGGTTGCCTTTTCTCCCTCATCCCCTTGTCCCTACATGGGCGACAATTTTAAAATGCTGTGATTGGCCAATTCGCGGTTCGCTCCTCTCCACTTCGCCCAGCTCCGCATCAATGAAAACGTACCCTTACAGTTTGATTGGGTTTTCTTAGCATACTTTATGCGATGCTTGAAGAGCTATTAGTTTATGTTATGGTTACCACTTACAATTAGGTGGAACGAACGCTTGCTTGCCTCCGAAGTTAGACATAAAACAAATCATATTCTTAAAGTCAATCACATTGCCGTAAATACTGAATATTGTTTATTTTAATCTATTATTTATGATTGTGTTTATGTTGTGTTTAGTGAATTCCTGATGAATTATTACTATTATATAAAGCGGCAGAGTTTGTTTAAATAATTCTTTTGGCGTATGATAGCCGAGTTCTTGAGGATGATTATAGGCTATGTAATATCACGCTACTGGCGACGGGAGCAGAGCAGTAAGCAAAGACGCGGGTGAAACCGCGCCGCGGAAAGTTACAAATAAAGTGTTTAAACAAACAAATAAACAAACTCTTTCGCTTTGTATATTTGTATAGATTAATTAGCATTTATCTAGTACATATGATCACGTGTGACCCAATGCAAGCACATCACATGTAAGTGACCATTCACATGTTGTAAAGTTGCTTACTCACCATGAGCGATTGTCTGTAACGTTACAAATCCGAGCATTAATTACATCAGTAGGGAAGAAAAACGAGCATTACAGTGCGCAACTTGTAATTTCAACAAACAACAATTCGATAATTCGATCATTACATTGGCGAGGGAGTCGAACCGAACGTTACTAAAGTAACTTAATGATTCAATGTGTAATATTTTGAATCTGGAATGTAACAAGCGGATGCTGACCAGTCAGGGAGGAAGTATTGTAGTACAAAAAACGAACCGAAATGTTACATTAGAGGCGAATGCTCTTGGTAAGAGGGCACCTTAATACGCTGAACAATCAATTGTTATTACAATGTTTTAGCAAGTATGTGACTGTTTTTCTTTTACTTTTAGGTATGTAGTTGTTGTTCTAGACATTAAAAAACATGGATCAGATTACATAGTGAACTATTATTATTTACTAATTTTATTTCATAACAGACTAGCTTCACAGCTTTAAATAAAAAAAAAAAATTCATTTAATTCAGATAATTACATCCAGCTTTCACTCGCGTCTTTGTTTACAACTCTGCTCTTGTCGCCAGTAGCATGATGTTACATAGCCTACCCTCAAGCAGTGGGCTATCATACGCAAAAATAATCCTGTAGTTCCAGAGATTAGCGCGTTCAAACAAACAAACAAACCAACATACAAACAAACAAACTCTTCCACTTTATATAATAGTATAGATTAGTAGTAAATAGTACTAGCTACTTACGCGGCCTATTTAACGATATAAAGCGAAGTTGGCCATAACGTTCCTTAAAATAATTTAATTAATTTTTAAGTCATCATTTTTAGGAAAACCTTCCTCTGAAGATCACAAAATTTGTATGGAAAATATTGTATTTACGGTCGTACATCTGACCGTAAATACAATATTTTCCATAAAAATTTTTGTTGAAAATAAAATATTCTTTCAGCATTTTAAATATTTTTAATGCGATTTGGTTTTTACGTTTTCACGCAAGCAAAGCTGCTGGCGGAAAGCTAGTTATGTAAAGTCTCTTATATGACCAAATACAAATTTCATACAGCTACGTGTATATAAATTAATATGGACTGCAGTGTAACATAGTTGCTGGAATGTGAACGTGATATAGCAAGGTTAAGAACACACGATGTATTTTCACGTGACCCAACTAATCCACTCAAGTGTAATTCATGTACTTATTACTAGTAATATGGTAATTTTAGATTACACAGTTGCTTGATCGAATTACAGTGGCATAATTTGTATTGTTCTTAATTAATTTGCCAAGCTGGACAGAAATAATGGCTGTTTTTAGTTTTGTCAATTATTTAAAAGATCACGGTCACAAGCGAGGCGGTCAGTAGTAGTGCTGGGGTCCTACCTCTTATTGCAGTATAATTTTAATGTTACTTTGTGTTTTTCTTTTTCTTTTGTACCATTAAAAACAAGGATAGAGACAAATGAAGTTCATAAAGTTAGTATTCTTATACGTTTCATACGGTGAGAGTGGCGGACAAAAAACATAAGGGGGCACAGAAACACTTCAGGGCAGCGTTGCCAGTATGTTACTTTATATGTACTACTTTATATGTATGGTAGGTATGTTACTTTTGTACCATTTTAAGAGCGTTTACACAAAATAGTGGTAACGTCGCAATAAGTGTCATATTTTTCTGCTTTTCAATTTTTATCATTTAATCGGAGGTATATTTTATAAATGTTTTCAGAACACTTTTTAGAATAACGTGAAAGCTGTGTAAAAAGTAAGTAAACATAATGCTTAATAGGCTATTTTTATCCCGAAAATCGGTCTGGTTTCGAGGGATACAACAAACTATATTATGCGCGGATGAAACTGCGCCGCGGAAAGTTTTTATTATAATATCTATTCTAAGTACTTATGTATTTTAGTTATCCGCAGCACCCATAACACAAGCTCTGCTTAGCTTGGAACTAGATGACGGTATGTGAATAAAAAAAATGTATAGCTTTTCTCACGTTGCTTTTAAATTATACTTATGCCTATTATTACAGGTGTCAAATTAAATTTTAACCAATATTTTCACGGTATTATATTAGATTATGTTAATATTATTTACCCACTGTTTACGAAACTAATATAATAGAAACACGTGACTTGGTTTTATGTACAAATGCAATAAATAATGTTGACCTTATTGAAATAGCGAATTTACATTTTACTGATTTCAGCATTGTGATTTGATATTTGTAAACAAATGATACAATATTGATAATTTGGTACTTACCTAGATATAGCTATTTCTGTTTATTCTAGCCTATTAGATTTCTCTTTACAAAACAAAGCTTTTCACACATAAAGAAGGCATGAGCATTAATCAAGGCGGCTTGTCGCCTTCAGACTATCATTTTATTTTACAAACAGCTTACCGCAGCGCAGTTTATAATATGTGGACACTATCACACATCGTCATCTAGTCCCAAGTTAAGCAGAGCTTGTGTTATGGGTACTAGATAATTGAAATATAATACATAGAAACACCCAAACTAAATACAAATACAAATGTTCATCACAAATATTTGCCTTCCGCTACACTAACCACTAGACCAACGGTGCAGTCGTTGTCGTTTCATTCGCGTCTTTGCTTACTGCTCTGCTCCCATCACCTATAGCGTGATGCACATAGCCTTAAACGTTCCTCAAGAACTGGGCTATCATACGCAAAAAGAAGTATTCAAATTCGACTGGTAGTTTTAGAGATTAGCGCGTTCAAACAAAAAATCTTTTTCACTTTATATAATAGTATAGTGTATAGATTCCAAGTTGCCACAACATGTTTTCTTATCCCTTTAGAAATGTCCAAAGTAAATGTAGATAGTACATATTATTTTCAGAATTCGGCGTTTTATGTACGAAGAATAGACACAGTGTTTGACGTTCAAAGCTTCATATGAGACAAACATCAAGTTGATCACTAATTCCTTTAATTTATTTTAAAGAAAATACATTACACGTCACTAGCATCTGACATAATTAAACTTAATGGACATGTTTCGTCGCTATTTAAGACGCTAAATCTTTTGACTTTAATACTAATTAATAATGATTGAAAAGAGACTTGACCAAAAGTAACTTAGTTAATAAACATCTACTATAGAAACACGTGTGCCATCAATTATTTTCATGTAAACACGAGACTATACAAAAATATACCGGGCATAACAATGTACCTACAATATTACAGAAGTGGTAAAGAAGCTAACATTTTAAGGACGGTTACAAATCATCGTTTTACACGTGATTATGAGTTAATTTTTAAAAGCGTGTTTTTTCACATGCGCAACTTGTACGAGCATTGCCACGCTTATAAACTCGTATAAGCGGGAGTTATACTGACACACCATTACTGTATAATAAGTTTGTGTTTGCGAATCGAGTTTTTTAAGTGCGATATAACCCCGTGTACGGAAACGACTGTATACGTAGAAAATTATTATATTTTGGCAACGTTTGTTTCAATTTATGACTTTTTGCAACTCACTCTAAAAATTAAGTAATTATCTGGCGATCAAAAAAGTGTTTCTTGCCAGTTCCTCGTCAGCGAAATAGCAGTAGGTATTTTGTTTTTGTAACTTTAACGTTCATAACACTTATGAACGTTAAAGTTACAAATTTACTTGTCTTATGTGGATAAAATTTTGACTTTGAAAAATAAACGCTAGGCTGTAACTGCCCTAAATGGGGTAACAGTCAACGTGAGACGATCACGCGGCGATGACAACACGTGCCTTAAGCAGTCGCGTTACGTAACAATAATTACCCTGAACTAATAATATCAAATACATTGTTAAATACATTACTAGTTTACAACTGAAATGTTTATTAGTTGTGGTTAAAAACAAGAAATTGATACTGAAATTGGTGATATAATAGTTTTTTATTTGCTAAATTTTAAAAAATTATATACAAAAATAAAATATATTCAGCGAGTTTTGTTTCTTTCCATTTAAGCCGTTTTTGAAATGAAGAAAGAACAAAGAACTGAATAGTTATTTCGAACTCAGTGTTTATTGTTGAAAAACTGCTACTCTCGAAACAAAATTCGTGAATATAATGAGAAAAAAAATGTTGATCTTATGTTGATATGAAAGTAAACCTAGACAAACAAAGCAAAAACGTCTTCTTCTTTTTATTTTTTGTTACCTACCAAAGCGGTTTCACTCTGCGTGATGCTAAGCAGTCGGTAGAAGCGATGGACACCATTCCAAAAGTCAAACTACTAAACGACTGAAAAGCAAATCCGCATTGAACAAGCATGACGGTCAATGTTCATGGCTTCTCTGTATGAGTACTTATTTATTTATTTATTAAAACTTCATCATAGAGGTGGATCCCTCACAAGGTGGACCGACGACATTATAAGGGTGGCGAGCAACCGATGGATGAGGGCGGCGAACGACCAGCCACGGCTGCGAAAATTGAAAGAGGCCTATGTCCAGCAGTGGACGTCTTTTGGCTGATATAATGATGCTGATGATACAAAAAGAGTATATTGGCGGACTTAATGCATGAGGCATTAGGCATCTATCAATCAACCAGTATTTATATGCGCTTTTCTTGCATTGGTACAGTAATAAACAGGTATTATTTATTTTAAAAAACAAAAATTTATGTCAAATATTTGACATACATACATAACTTCACGCCTGTCTCCCATTATTGGGGTAAGCAGAGAATATAGAACGCCATTTGCCCCGATTCAAACATACCTCTTTTGCCTCTTCAACATTAATTAATATTTTCATACACACACGTCGGTTACGGATGCTTGTAATTATGTCCTTTGTCAATACATCCGCCTATTTGGTATGCGTCTATGGCGATCCATACCAACTCTACCTACTCTTGTCAAATCTGTATAAGTATATTTTTTATCCATTTTGTAAACTTCTCTATCTGTTATTAAGGTTACCTAAAACGATTGGGTTACTTACGGTTATTAATCTCTTACGTAATAAACTACAACGTAATTGTCACGTGCGATGACCCAGATAGATAAAATTCTAATGAAAATATGAAGGACGATCCACTTGGTACTGTAGTTGCTGAAATAATAGATAAAATAAAAACAGATAAAGATATAAACTAGTAGGTTATGTAATGTGTGGCGTTACCTCTATTGGGAATAGGTTCCCAGGTAGGTCTAGACCGCTCTCAGGCAACGCGAAGCACGTGTCATAGTCTCGGGCCTGTTTACTTAATCCGGCGATCTAAGTGTGCCCTGGATAAAGTTATTTTAAGACATATAACTGTTATTTTAATCTAGAATGACATAATTAGTTAATATTATCAACATTTTTTTACGTACGCGTTTTTTATAACTATTTATAACTGTGATATAATGTCACTTATTTGACAAGCTATGGCTATTACAACTTCATGCTTTGGGAAGTTCACAGGTTAGAACAGGATCGGCAGCGCGTAAGTGACTAAAGTACTCTTGGCGTTGCCAGTGCCCACGGGCTAGAGTAACTGATTGCCATCTATGAGGGTGCTTAGGAAATTTTTTGCCACCAGTAGGCGCCACTTCAACTTTCACATTGGGCCAATCAGGGTTAACTTTTAAAAAGCGCTTGACAGCTAGACCACCTCGTGGGCGCCATTTGAGAAAACCTTATCAATTTTCTTTTGTCCTTAAGCACGTGAATATACATTTAGTAAATTAAACTTTTAAATTTCCGACATGAACACTGAAAATTTTTAGTTATGATAGCGCGGTCAAAACGAAGACCTTTTACCAAAGTGGCGCCAACTAGTGGCGATAATTTTCTTCACCCTCATTGAGTCGTAACTTTTCACCTTAGTCGTATAAGACAACTTAGTAACCTGAAAAGTTCTAGCGACTTTTACCAGCATATTATTCTGCCACTACAGACCGTTATTTGCTGACCATTGGCTCCTCGTCTGCCAGTGTAATCAATAAAAGAAAACTTAATCCTTCCAGAATATTCCAGACAAATTCATTAATCAAGTAACTGCTAATTTCGCACACGTAATTCTTCATTAAAACATTATAATACAAAACGTGAATTCATTACCCCAGCCTTAGCTTTACATAAGAAAACCGTGAAACAAAAGTTTTTAATTTGGTCCCGATATATTTTCTTAATTCAATGAACGACCAAGTCCTTACAATTCTACAAATTTCTATTTGAAATTCTGTTGTGTAAGTTGTCGGATTACAAAACTTCGGGCATGTGACCGAGAATTCACGTGGCAAGGGAAAAATTTAGAAAAGACTATACAAGTTACATAAAATATTAACTTGGAGACGAGAAGGGAAAAACAATAAAGTTGAATTTTGTCTGAAGCCAGATAACTGCGACTTTATAAGTACTCTATGCTTTTAGAAATGTAAAAGACTTCGAGATATACTTATTAAGACTAGCTTCTCGCAGCGTGGTTTCATCCGCGTCTTTGGTTTCTGCTCTGCTCCGGTCGCCAGTAGCATCATGTTACATAGCCTATAACCTTCCTCAAGAACTAGGCTATCATACGCAAAATGAATTATTCAAATCCGACTCGTAGTTCCACAGATTAGTGCGTTAAAACAAACAAACACTTCCGCTTTGTATATAAATAAATTATAAAGCTAATATTATTTTTTAACATAATAGCGATGCATAAAAGAAAAGCATAAAAGTTCATCACGAGAAGTACTTTTATGCTTTTTACGATATGATTACCAATTGTTGAAATTTTCGGCCTTTCTCTACAAATTTATGCATGCATTTACAAAAGAAATGCTCTAAAGGATGGTGAAAAGCGTATTAAAATTTGGTCCGTAATTTAAAATAACTTAGTAGACAGAAAAAAACAGAGACTTTGTTTACTACTTAGAGACAGGTTATCAAAAAAGAACGATCCTACTATTATTATAAATGTTAAAGTTTGTGTGTATGTGTGTGTGTGTTAGTTACCACTCAGCGCCTAAGCGGCTGAACCAATTTCGATTAAAACTGATATATACATAGATACGGTGCCAGAGACGGACAAAGGTTACTTTTTATTCCGAAAATCAGTCTGGTGCCCGAGTTAAACACATACCATTTTCCGTGGGCAAAGCCGCACGACGCAGCTAGCTAAATTATAAAAGTGGTGAATCGAAAAATGTGATGAAAATGTCAAAAAAAATAAGTGCCTATCGAAGTGACTTCACTCTGTTTGATGGTAAGCAGTCAGTGGCATCCAGAAGTGGTGGCCACCATTACAAAAGCCATTGTCAGGAACTGCTGGTAAGGTAGCCTCCACTATGACGGCTTAGTGTGAATGATGCCTTTTCACACAATGCTTAAAAAAACCAGCATCAAAATTGAATGAGAACACATGCGCTGGTAAATAGTTGGCAAGCTTTAATTAAGCCACACAATTTAAAACTAATCATTTACTTCTTTCCTGTAAGTAATTAAGTATCAGAGCTTTGTTATGATATTCAATTGCACAACCTTCAACAAAAATTCTCTTACGTCCAGAGTCATATAATACTTTGTACCTTTCCAACTGGAATATGCCCGGCAATAGGGTGCGTCAGAATTCTTGCGGTTAACCATATTACATAAATAATTATTATCATTATGACGTATGTATCACTAACTTTATAATAATTAATTAATCGTTATTATAGACAGCGGAATAATTTATTAAAATAGTTTATTAATAATAGTCCGCATATCTTTAAATGTAGTCACTCATTCAGATTCATGTACGGATTTTCACAAGTAATTTTAGTGTATCTACATAACAATCGCACCTTTATTGATAAAGGAAAGTAATTTCAGAATGTCGATTAAACGTTTTATACTTTGTAGCAAATTAAGAAGATTAAGTATTCTGCAAATGCCTATTTAGTACTATGAGGATATAAGGTGCAATATCGTTTTACTATTTCTATGATCAAGGCAAGAAACAGGTATATTATAATTTTATTAAAGGACACCAAGTACAAACAAGTTAAACTTAGGACATTTTTTATAGATTAAACAAAGTTTATGAGCGTGTTAAGTGTTTTTTGCTACTTAATGACAAATCTTTGAGAAGTTATATTATAGTATATGAACCGGAAGAAATTTCTTGAGTGATAGTAATAAACAGCATACTTTTAAAGATTTAAGTGCCCAAAACACATAAGTGTTTTAAATTAAATTAATACTAAAACTTTACATAACTCCACACGTTTTCTAGCAATTAATGAGACAGTAATCCACATGAATAGCTGCGGCTAATAATTAACAAAAGCGGTATACACGTGAGGTTACGTACTGAGTAGTGGTTATCTGCATGAAAGCATGGCTGTGACGTATTCGATCACGTGATCCAAACAAACCTATCCTAACTTATAGCTTTGTTTGTGACAGATAGGTACTAAGTAATTTTACTATGTTAAATTGATTTTAAAACTATATTTCAAAGTAGAAATGAAAAGTTTTGTGGCTGGTTATTAGACCAGAACTACCCACCCACCTACGGAGATAGCTCTATACTTATTACAAAATGTGTAAAAAGTGACTAAGGTCCTTACCCTCTTTTTACGCCTTTTCTAACATGAAGAACATAACCAGGTATAGAGCAACAACTGCCTACTAAATACCTGCGTACTAAATATCATCTTAATTCAGTCACGAAGCAGATAGCCTAGACAAGCGTCATAGATTTCTATTCTATTTATAAAATAGATTAAAAAATATATGTATTGACATAAGCAAACGCTAAAATTTTCGTTAGCTTAAATTTGTCAATCCCATACATTTGTAATCTATTTTTGTTAGCGTTTATGCCATTTGTTTGCGCCCTAACTGTTCAATTCCTCCTGTATTCCTTCTCCCTTATTTATTTCTGTGTGTCAGCGAGGTCTTAGCTTTTTCTTAGCTTTATTTCGGTGACCTAATATAAATGGTTCGATAGAACAGACTAGAAAACAATTATACAATTATCTTATCGCTAATAGCCATTCTTTCAGGCAACCTTTGGTCAGTTAAGAATACAATTTAAGAGATGTTATGGAATAATTTGGTATACATAGTTATTCCTTATTGAAATAACGTATTATGTTTACAACTAGAAGAAAGTAGAAGTTGTATAAGAGTGTTCCTGAAACTTTCGAACACCAATTATTAATCACCTTTGTGGTAATAACAACAGTCCATTAACTATATATTGTTTAAATTTACTTCTAAGTAGTTTTCATTATGGTTAAGGACAATTGATTTGCTTTCATAATAATACAATAAGGTTCTAGAAGGAATGTGTTGTTACGAAGGCTTATAAGGAAGGTCGTTTTGATATTGACGCACTTGTGGATGTAATCTGGCCATTAAAGGGGTCTGTGTTTGTTGCTTGTTCTTTCCACGGCAGTACCAGGAAAATTAATAAATATTAAAATTTGTAGTGTAAACGGTTTATTTGTAGTAAAACAACGATTACGATTCAAATAAATAGTTGGCAAATCGACAATTATAGAAATGATCTTTATTATACCATACGATAATAGCAATAATTTACATTATTCTTTCAAGAACATACATATCTTTAACTGAAAAGTTTATATTGTTCTTCCTAGATATTTAACTAACCTATGAAATTGAATCCGCGTGCGTATCAGACTTAGTATTGCCTGGTTTTATTCCTTTTAAAATTGCCTACAAACTGTGGTGTATTTTAGAGATGTTTTACTCCTAAATAAAATGTACCTTTAAGTTACTTTTACTACTTTACTACTTTTACTAACGGATTAATTCGGAGTCTGTATTTCGTGCTTAGCAGATGCACTCACTTTTTTTATTGTCATACTCGACCACATTATATATTTGCTTTACCACTTTTAACAAAAGTTTCTATCAAAATTAAAATTCAATAAGACTCATAATGACAGTGATAGATATCCGTCACTGTACCATGTAAGTTAAAATAGACATTATTGTTTTGTAATATGCAAACGATATTTAAGGGTGTTATTGTAATTTTATGGTAGACTATACAACCAAGGCAATCAAAGCCCACCCATAACAAACATGTCCGAGAACTAGGTATTATATTTCCTGCAAACTGGATCCAGACCAACCTGGTGACCTAAATTAAATAGGGGCAGTATGTCAGGGAACGCTGCATAAGTTGTACAGCGATCGATCAGAATGTTACCTAACAGTGTTTTCAGTCTGTTAAAAGAAACTAGCCGTAAATCTTTGGTAGTATTTTTAGTTAGTAATTTCCAACTATTTTGTTTTTCTACGAACACCCTCACACAAGAAAACAAGCTCTGTGTTGCGTAAAAAAGTAAAATACATATAAGCTTTTAAAATATTTGAATTAAACACCCGTAAAATGGGGTTCTTGAAGAAAGTCCTGGTGTAGTAAGCTTTTATAAGCTGCGGTTGTAATTCAACATCAGGCGAGCCTAACTTAGTTGTGTTCTTTAAACGACTTAAAAAGGAGGAGGTTCTAGATTCTTCTCTTTCTCAATTTCAGGTTTATTTTAGTGTGTTGCGCGATTTCTCTGTCAATTATAAATTAATTTTAATGATTCTTTTTTTTGCAAGATAGGTCATGTTTCGGACGTGGTCCCATATAAATTTGATGGCAATTGGTTCAGCGCTGTTTGAAAAATTTAACAAAAACAAAATATACATAGATGATGTTTTGGTTTGCTCAAGTTATATTGAGGCATTCTACATTTATTTTTTAAGTTTGAACATATACGTATAGTTTTGAAGTAGGTTTGTGTTTTTATTAAATAATTATTTTTTTTCATTGTTTCTGAGCGATTAGTGAGCAAAGTCAGGTTTAGTGCATAAGTGATGACTACCCGTTATCCATTAGTACACAGGTCATCGGGTAGTAGCAGATATTATGTCTTGCATAGATAATATTAGGTTAGATAACAAACTACGTAATATCTGCTGGTATGACTAAGCCTGGAGAGCCAACTTCACTAATTAATTTTATCTAATATACTTCACACATAGTTAGTTATATTATTATTGAAGGAAATTCTGGAAAATTTCTGACTCAACCAATTTATTGTGACTGTATGTGTGATTTCATAATATTTAAATAAACACACCCTTATTGTTCGTTGAGGCGACGTTGTTGGCCTTCATTTTTTTGTAGGGTGAAGTTCACTTCTCATACAACGAAGGCATTAAGTTGTTTTTGTTCCAAGGCTTTTCCAATTTTGCAGGGTGAGAGCTTCATCTCATACAAAGAATGCGTTGAACACCATGCTTGCTGCGGCGGTACTTTCTTAGCCGTAGTGATCGTTGATCAGAAGCGCAGAGAGTGTGGGTTCGATTTCTGCACGGACAAAACTTTCAATGATTTTTATTATTTGAGATGAATCTAGATGCGGCCGTTACTTAATGTATGTTTGTAGTCGGCGAAATGTGGGCTTAACACTTCTGCTTACCTTTTCTAGAATAACAATGCTACGGTATCTACTAAATAGAGCTGGAATAAAATAAAATTATATCTTGATCCCTCTCTTAATACTATCATGAACAAAACAGAGGTCCCGATTAATTGGAAATCTAGTAGTATTTACACTATAATAAATTTATAGTTCAGAGTCAAAGCGTTATAAAATGAGAAATGCTTTAGGCCATTTTAAACTTTGTGTCTAACAATGTAAGGTTGACATTTGCATAGAGGTATATTTACTCTTATGCTGTTGAAGATGGACATATCTTCATTGTACATTATGTATTAGAGTGCATGTGCATATTGTGTAATGACCTATGTTATATATTCGTTACTATTTCGATGCATGAAATCACGTTTGTACTGGGAGTAGCATTCCATAATTATTAGTCTGTTTCTAAATTAACATTATTTTTATTGTTTTAAAAGACGACTTCTGCACTGTAACAAGGGTTTGTATAAATATAACAAGCAAATATTATTAAAAACAAAAAGTCCGCCTGCCTAAAACAAACCGAAAAGAAAGAGACCTATTTTCTTTTTGTGCTGTCCCTACATTGAAATATTATATACCCTATGTCTGCCACAATTAATACGAATCTAATAACACCTCATAATAATATGTTAAAATCCATTAAGTCATTTTTTTTTATTAGCCTACCAAAGTGACTCCACTCCGCCTGATGGTAAGCAGTGAGTGGAATCCAGAAGTGGTGGCCACTATACCAAAAGCCATCGTCTTAAGCTGCTGGTATGTTGGCCTCCACTATGGAGGCTGGGAATAGGGCTAGGGGAAGGTAGGTAAGGCAAGAAGAAAAGGGGAAATTGAGTGTCCGGCGCTCTCACTCAAACGTAGTAGTACGGATACTACTACTCTTACGTCGATCTTCTATGAGAGGGTAGTACTTCCACGGACGATCCGGCCCATTCATGGTGAAACCAGCGGGGATCTACTACCTTTAAAAGGCTGTAGAGCGTGCCAAAGAAATAGACATACATACCTACATACATACTCTTCAAAATCATTACTCTCCTATACTTCGGCAAAAATATCAGACATTACTCTCCTTGACTTCAAATATCAGAGTTTGGGTATACTTTGCATCCAATAAATATGTAAATATGTAAAGTATCTCGCGACATAGAGTGTTTTACAATACGAGTGGTATTTTTAAAAACATAAATAAATTTTAGAAACAAATGTAAAAATGATTGATGATTTATATTATATAAATGATGTAAAATGATTCCTACATAATTAAATAGCTAAAAGAGAAATTAAATAAAAATTCAACATAATTTAACCAAATTTATAAATTTTCAACGACACAATCACCAAAACGACAAAACTCAAAACATTTTTTTGCCGGATTCGAAATTCGTCAACATATTAGCATGCTTTTATAACAACACCATGTATATTGTATGCGCCCGCGCACACGTGGTCTTGCACGGTAGTTGTCACGCGGCGACGATCGTGCGCTCGCGCCGATAATCTAGAGCTGCACTGTTACACCATAGGAAATACATCGTTAAGATCGCCTGTTTAATGTTTATTGTTGGCGACTAAAAAGTCTAATAATATCCGTGTTATTGCAGATTTTATCCCAGTCCATTTTATTTCTTCTGCAGGGTTCCTTTTCTAAGACAGAGAAGTCATGATCACTATTTTCTTATTATGCATCCTACCGTAAGCATTATTTTCTTTTTTTTTAAATACAATTGCCGAATCAGAGAAATGCTCTGTGTCTTTATTTATTTATTTATTTATTTATAATAGGTAGACAAACAGATCACAGTCTCAACATAGCAAGCAGTAATAATGGACATAATATATAAACCAGACAGTAATCCTAAGATAGTGTACACAGCATGAACATATTAAAGCAGATTACTCGTGCAAAACAAAAAGAAAAACATTATTAAGATCTTACATTCATAAATTCGTTAGCGTAAAATACAAGTGTGTCGCGGGGTACTTTACATACAAACAATTAACGGACATAAAATACGTCCAGACTTGTCAACACAACCTCATACAGCAGTTACACTCGTGCTACGCCTAGGCGCCACTGAGGCAGTAAAAGTCTAAAATACCTGGGTGACGGTCATCAGGGACAGGTCGTGAGTTGTGCGTTTTAATATATTGCTAACTACCTACGAATCAGTGCAATGGCCAGCTGTGTTATAATAGACATTCCATTCAAGTATAAATCTGTTAAATATGTATAATAATGTTTTATTAAGTAAAACTAATACCGCGGTCATTGTTCTCGCGCATTATAATAATCTCTATATCACTCTTCTTATTGCAAACGCACGGGGCGGTACACAGATACGTAAGTAGTCACTGCTTAAGGAGTTCCGTAGTAAGCACAATATTTTTTTTCGTGGAAAAAGGCATTATGCATACGCACTCGGCAAGACAAGGCAGGGGTTAAGTCGGATTCTCCGACCGCACTCAAAATGCGGCCATACCGTATAAAACCCACGGTGTTCCTTTAGACGACTAGAGTGTCTGACCGACAATCAGACACAGGTATTTGCCGAAGCACCCGTGACCTGTGAGTACCTGCGTCAGCCGGTACGTAGTAAGCACCAATGGTACAACCAACCCGTAGTCAATGTTGATTTATGGTATTCGATTTTTGCTGATTTCAGGCACTATTTTTTTTCTTATTACCAAAGTGTCTCCATTCTGCCTGATGGTAAGCAGTCATTGGAATCCAGAAGCGGTGGACACCATTTCTGGAATCTGGAATTTAGTATGATGTATGGTGGTATGATGTTTGGTATGTATGGTGACCTCCACTATGGCGGCTTAGTGAGATGCTTTTTCAACTACTAGAGACTGGTAGGCTACGCGCTTTTACTCTGGCCAGATAATAATCAAATCTACGATGCAAAGGCAGGACACGATGACGAGTCGTCCTGAACAGCTAGTGTGAAGTAACACGTCAAATAAAACATTATGTTACAATGACCTATGTTTTCTTTCTTTCTTTAATTTTTATAAAACACGTGATTAAATATTATTTAGATGAATCATTTAGCTGGCGCCATATCACACCGGATGCCACTGTGTAACTTATTATTACAAAACGAGATTATAAGATTAGTTCTTCTGATTCATCATCATATACCAAAAGACGTCCGCTTGGAACAGTCTTAAATCCAGTCTAGCATTAGATTCTTTCAGCTGATGAGACGGCAAATACCTAGATAATCCATATTTCTTAGACAATAATCTTCTTCTTTTTTATATCGTTTTGACGGTAAACAAGTTCATATTGTGCTAGCCACATAAACTGCATTGTCAGAAGCAGCCATCAAATCATCCCGCTTGCACTTGGGACATCGTTTGTGATACACCACACAAACAGACAATAATGAGTGGAGCTCAAAACTGTTCTTATATATCATCACTAGCTTCTTGCTTACTGCTCTGCTCCCGTCGCCAGTAGCGTGATGTTACATAAACTTCCTCGAGAACTAGGCTATCATACGCAAGATTTTTTAAATCCGACTAGTAGGTTCATAGATTAGCGCGTTCAAACAAACAAACAAACTCTTTCACTTTATATAATACGTCGTTGACCATTTTAGAAAGACATCGAAGGGCAGCATCTATCCTCTATATCGACAAAGATATCGACATAATACTATTTACGCAACTTTATTTTGATCGGTAAGTTATAAAGCCTCCATTACCCCCTTCAATCTTTTCATTCTTTTTACAATCTCCTCACGATCGCCAACGTCTTAGTTGTTGTTATTTGCCATATAAATTGTATAGTATGTATTCCATGTTTTAGCGATATTTTTTCGTAATAATAAATATTAATATAATAATAATAATATTCTACCACATGCACACAGCGCCATTTAGCCCCAAATTAAGCAATTAAATTTGCTTGTGTTATGGGTACTAAACAACTGATATACCACTTATATACTTTTTTTTTGTAAATACATACATATTATAGATAAATTACACCCAGACACAGAACAAACAATCATGCTCATTACACAAAGGTTTGTCCTGGGTGGGAATCGAACCCACGACCTCCGGCTCAGCAGTCACTAACCACTAGACCAACAGATCAGTCATATTATCTTAGATAAACTTTATGATTATGAAAAGTAACATTGATACGTTTCGAACCCTGAACCTTGTATATAAAGCAAACAAAAACCATTAAAGCATTAACTTTTAAGCCATACATGCATATAATCTATACTTATTATTTAAAGCGGCAGAGTTTGTTTGTTTGTACGCGCTAATCTCTGGAACTACCCTTCGGATTTGAAAATATTTTTTTTCGCATGATAGCCCAGTTCTATAGGAAGGTATAGGCAATGTAGCATCACGCTACTGGCGCATGAAGCAAAGCAGTAAGCAAAGAATTAATAAAAGCGCGCCGCGGCAAGCTAGTAATTATATAAAGTAAACCTATTATGAGTTATAACTGTGTTTGATATACATAATTGCGCAATAGTAGATTAGTTGGCAGATGCACTAGTCACGTTTAAGTATCACGGTTCGATTCACGTGCTGGGTAAGTAGTGATTGCACTCACGTGTAACTTATGGTATATTTATAGTAACTTTTGTGACTTTGTTGTATGAAATGAGTATTGTTTTGTAAGATTTTGCTTTGTGATTTATCGATGGTTAAGCAATTTTGTTAGGACCAATATTTTGTAGTTTATAATCACCATAGTTTTCTGCGAATTGTAATTTTAACAAATATATGGATCCTAGTTCAAAATATAGATAATTTTTTATTTATTTATTTTATTTATAGAGGTTCGTAGTTAGCATATTACTTAAAATTATACACCCTAATTTTTTTTAAATATTCCGGCAATAAAAAATCGTGGTCTGAGTTTCTTGCCAGTTTTTTCCATGTTTCTACTTGGTTAGCGACCTGGTCGGCTAATTGGCTGAGATTTAATTTTTGTTATTTTGACATGCATAAGTGTGACTATGGCCTAATAAAAAAGTTTGAGTTTGAAAAGAAAGATAACAAGTAAAACATATTATTAATAAAAAACAAAAAGTCTATGTCACTCCCACAATTAAAACGAATCTAATGACACCTCATGTATTAAAATCTATCAAGAAATTTATGATATAGAGCGTGCCAAAGAAATAGACATACATACCCACATGCACACAGACATATATGCGCTTAAAAACATTACCCTGTAATTAAAGAGTTTGAGTTTAGAAGAGACAATAATATGTTGCTGTCCGTTAATTGGTATTTCCAAGTCGTCTTTAGGATTGAGTGAAGATTCTAGAACGAAAACGGGACATTAAATATAAAACTGTTACATAATCATACAATGTACGCGCTATTAATAATCTACGTAATAGCCATGTGTTTATGATATTGCAAAGTTATATGATTTGACAAGTATATCTATAGTAGGCATAGATATACTTATTGACACGTATTGTTTGCCGTTCCACCGTGTCGTACTGTGGCGCGCGCTAAAGCACCTGTTCTCCGCTCTCTCATAGGGCAAGATTCACAGACCGCACTTTGACTTTACTTTGATGCAAAGATCTACTTTGTACTAAAAATATGTTTGAATATGAAGTTGAAAGTAATCTTCGGCAATACAAAGCTTACTTTGGGAAGGTGCCTTTGCTGTAAAGTAAAGTCACGATTGTGAATCTGGGCCTAAGATACATATTTTTGGTACAAAGTAGATCTTTGCATCAAAGTAAAGTCAAAGTGCGGTCTGTGAATCTTGCCCTCAGCTCTCAACGCTCTTCTGCGTGCCAATCCTGACTGTGATTAGTTTGCGGATGGATGTCCTGATATATTGTTGGATTGTTTGAGGTTTTATGAGAAAGATGTATGAGTTACATTGAATTATTTTATATTATATTTTATGTTGTAATGTGTCACTATTATACTTTCTTTTTCGCTGTATAAAATGTGTATATTATATGTTCTTTAATTAATGTAATTGGACTTATGTACCGTTTTAATTAAAGTAAATAAATAAATAAATCTTTTATACTTGTAAAGTGTATAGTAAGAGTTTGCTTGTTTGTTTAACCGCGCTTATCTTTAAAACTACCCGTCAGATTTGGATAATTCTTTTTGCGTATGATAGTCCAGTCCTTGAGAAAGATTATAGGCCGCGGAAAGCTAGTATGATTATAAGTTACAATGTATCTACAACCGGTTCGTAACTAAGTAAGAGCGAAGTGATAGATCTGTGAGTGTGTTCACACGTCGAGGTGAAATTAAAGAGTGACCGTTTCCTGAAAAGGGACTCCTGTGACTTGTTTAGCGCACTTTGAGTCAAAGAAGAAGCTGAAATATTGCTTGCCGTTGATACCGACTTGATCGCCAAGCATTACAAACAAACTCTTTTGTTTGTTAGGGATTTTCAACAGTTGACTTCTTTAGACTGTAGATAATATAAACAAGCAATATATATTATTAAAAGAAAAAAGCCTGCCTGTCTAAACTAAAGTGAAAAGAAAGAAACACATTTTTTCTCGTGCAGACGCATCATTAAAATATTATGTAGCCTATGTTACTCCCATAATTAATACGAATGTAATTACCCTCCTTGACTTCGGCAGTCGGGCAAAAAGATACTAGATACCTATATACCTGTTGCCCCGAGAAATAAATATTTTTTATGACGTGATGGTAAGTGGTAACTGTCGCTCATGGACGACTCAGAGTCTCTGCCGTTGCTCCGGCAATGCCAGGGACTCTGCGGAGCCGCTGCTTACTGTGCAGGGAGTGAGGGAGGTGCGGCAATAGGAAAGGGGGGAAATTAGAAAGTCCAGCTGAAATGTTAATCGCGTACTAAGACATCACCTTACTGCGATCAAAAAACGGTAGCCTAGCGTAGTAAAGCCCATGGAAAAGTAAAATCGTAATATGTCATTATTACATTTAAAACGTGATTT
Source organism: Parascotia fuliginaria (assembly GCA_963082885.1). NCBI lineage: Eukaryota > Metazoa > Arthropoda > Insecta > Lepidoptera > Erebidae > Parascotia > Parascotia fuliginaria. The sequence goes on along the minus strand of OY720196.1, from coordinate 3,705,664 downwards.
ATAATAAATATTACAATCGATTATGTTTTAAATAAATGATTTAATATTCCTCTCGACAAACCCCGTAACTGACGTGTATGTATGAAAAGATTAATGAATGTTGAAGAGCCAAAGTAGCAAATGGCATTCTATAGTCTCTGCTTACCCCATGTATGGGATACAGGCGTAAAGTTATGAATGTATATAAGTAACAAATAGCAAAATTTTTACGACTTTCGACTCAACTGAGTGGAGAGCTATTGTTCCAATAAAATTAAATATCAAGAAATTTGGCACTCTTCAATTGATTACTTATCGTGGTGGTACAGTGGTTGGTATACTGTAGAGACTGCAACGCAGTGGTCTGAAATGATATATGACTTTTCAGTCAAGAAATTTTAAGTAAATATTATGCCATGGTCATTAACTTATCTTCTGTTTCATGGGATCTGAACACCACTGTCTGCTTCTTTGCCTATAATGTCGTGAAGATATGATGTTTCTCAACAATAAGTTATCGTTAATTACATAATAAACAAAACATCTGTTTATATATATAGGTAACCTATATTACCTTCGATGTCTACGGAAGAAATACACTGAGTAAATAGGAAATAGTTACATATTATTATGCAAGTGTACGCGCGACCTTCTCTCAGGTCGCTCTGAAGGTTCTGATAAGTGATGTTTTCCTATAATAAATGTATAGACATAAGTATCTAGGTGATATTTAAATGCTAATGTAATTGTGATAAGTGTTTGAAGTCAGACATTAGTACATAAAAACTAGGCTATTTACTGTCCCACTGCAGGGCAAAGGCATCTTCTCATATAGAGAAGGCATTAGCATTAATCACCACGCTTGTTCAAGGCCGATTAAAAATTTTAGACTTTTTAAGTCCAGGTTTTCACGATGTTTTCCTTCACCGTCAGTCAGAAATGTCCAAGATAAACTTAGAAAGTAATGATTAGAGAAATCACATTGGTACTTGTCCAGTTTCGAACGCACTACCTCGTGTTTACAAAGTGGGTGCCTAGTCCACTGGGCCATTTCGACTTTTTTGTACATCTTTCGATTGAAATATAATTAATATTTGTTTATTAGGTTTTCGCGGCGCGGTTTTACCGGCGTCTTTGCTTACTGCTCTGCTCCCGTCGCCAGTAGCGTGATGTTGCATAGCCCTTATTCTTCCTCGAGAACTGAGCTATGAAATAAAATGAATTTTTCAAAACCGAATGGTAGTTCCATGTTCCCTTTATATAATAATATATATTAAGTTTGATTTTGATAAAGATAACATCATTATTTACCTATTATTTTGATAGTGGGACGGTTCGGATATAACATACCCAAGCCTTAGGGTTAATGCTGTTTTTAATCTGCTCTTTTTTTTTTTTTTTTTTTTTTTATATTAGCCTACCAAAGTGACTCCACTCTGCCTGATGGTAAGCAGTAAGTGGAATCCAGAAGTGGCGAACACCATTCCAAAAGCCAAACTACTGGTATGGTGGCCTCCACTATGGCGGCTTAGTGAGATGCTTTTTCACGCCCCGCTTAAAAGACCCAGGATCAAAATTAGATGGGAACACATGCGCTGGCAAAGAGTTCCAGGCTTTAATTGAGCGACAAAAGTATGAAGTGCTGAACCGTTTGGTTCGAGACCCTTTAGATTCCACTGTGAAAGGGTGGCACTTTAGTCCCGCACGTGTTGTTCTGGATAAAAAGGGAGAGGGTGGGATTAATTCAAAGAGCTCTTCAGAACACTCTCCATGGTAAAGGCGATAGAAGACGGCCATTGAGGCGATGTCTCTTCGCAGCTGTAAAGGCTCAAGGGTCTTAGTAGCCTCCGGGCTTCCGATGATACGGACTGCTCGCCGCTGCAACCTATCGAGTGCATCCAGTAAGTACTGTGCGGAGCCATCCCAAAGATGAGAGCAGTACTCCACGCAGGAACGAACCTGTGTCTTATAAAGAAGACAGAGCTGCTCGGGCGTGAAGTACCGCCTCACCCTGTTCAGGACACCGAGTTTACAGGAGGCGGTTTTAATGACGCACTCGATGTAGTTCTTGGGGTTGAGATCTCGGCTGATGTCCATACCCAGGATACTTAGGCTATCCTGTAGTGGTAACGCTGTGTTCTGAAGAGAGGGAAGGGGAAGGAACGGAGATTTTTTTGCAGAGAACGCGCACACCTGTGTTTTCTTGGCATTGAACTCGACCAAATTCTCACAACCCCATTGAGAAATGCGGTATAATACTTGGTCGAGCTCAGCGACAAGTTCTAGGCGTTTTGCCTCGATGTCAGTCTGTTTAGCCGCAGGATGTCCGAGATATCGCCCATGCACTGTACTATCATCTGCATAGCAATGAATGTTGCCAAGGGACAACATGTCATTGACATGCAGAAGATACAGAGTGGGCGACAGGACGGACCCCTGAGGCACCCCAGCGTTGACCTGCAAATAATTGGAGGCCGATCCGTCACAAAGGACTCTAATGCGGCGCTCACGCAGGAATGCGGCAATCCAGTTGCACAGCTGGGGTGGCAGACCATATGCTGGAAGCTTGGACAGAAGCGAACGGTGCCAGACTCTATCGAAGGCTTTGGTTATGTCAAGGCCGATGGCCAAGGACTCGCCATGCCTGTCCATAGCTTCACCCCATTGGTGCGTGATATACGCTAGAAGGTCACCCGTAGACCGTTTTGACCTAAAGCCATATTGTCGGTCACTAATTAACGAGTGACCCTCTAGGTAGCGGACTAGTTGGGAGTTTATTATCCGCTCAAGCACCTTGCAGAGAACTGAGGTGACAGCTATGGGTCGATAGTTGCCTGGCTCGGACCTATCCCCTTTTTTGGGAATGGGTTGAACATTCGCCTCTCTCCAAGCCTCCGGCACAATTCCCGAGGAATAAGATAGGCAGAATAGGCGCGTCAATGCAGGAGACAACTCCGCTGCGCATTTCTTAAGAACCACCGCTGGAATACCATCCGGTCCGCTGGCTTTCCGAACATCGAGCGACCTTAGTTCCGCACGGACATCTCGATGCCTAATACGAATATTAGGCATAACGGAGTCGTAGCCAGATATAGTCGGCGGGTGCAAGCCACGGTCGTCGATTCGGGAGTTAGCCGCAAAGAGTTCTACAAGCAAGTTTGCTTTCTCTTGCGGCTCGTGGGCCAGCGATCCATCAGGACATTTCAAGGGGGGCAGCGAAGGCTTGCAGAAGTTGGATTGCACGGCCTTGGCTAGTCGCCAGTAGCTACGGCTACCCGTAGGATGCGAAATGAGTTCTTGCCCAATCCGTGCAATGCGCTGGGCATCCGCTCTGATGTAAGCCCTCTTGCATTCCCTAGTGGCTTTGTTGTACGCTGCTTTTAGGCGATCCAAGCTAGGGTCGCGCCGTGCTCGGGCCCTGATCCAAGCGCGATACGCCGATTCTTTTTGTTTAACAGTGTCGGCGCACTCACGGTTGAACCAGGGACGCGTTTTGCCGGCACTGGTGACATCTGAGGATGGAATGTAATATTCCATACCTAACAAGATCTCACCAGCGACAGCAGTAGCACTTTGCGACGGATCCCTATCTTTAAAGCAGCGTAATGCCCATGGGACGGAAGCAAAGTAATCCCGCATACCGTCCCAGTCTGCTGACGAGTAGTGCCACAGTCGTCGCTTTACCTCCGAACGTCGTGGGGGAGCAACAAGAGGCACTGAGGCGCAGACCAAACAGTGGTCGGAATTACCCAGTGGGGCGTGGACCGAAACACTGTATTGGTCTGGGTGACTCGTCAGCAGTAGGTCTAGCAAAGAGGGCGCTTGACCTGGAATATCTGGTATCCTGGTGGGATGGATTACCAGTTGCGTCAGGTCATGCGTGAGAGCGAATGCATGGGCGGCTCGTCCCGCATGGTCTGTTCTGAGAGAACCCAACCAGGTCTCGTGGTGGGCGTTAAAGTCTCCCAGAAACACCAATTCCGCGTTCGGAAACCGCTCCTGCGCTAAGTCTGCCGCCTGACTCAGATGGTCAAAGAGTCGAGTTGTCTCCAAATCTCCGGAGTGGGAACGGTAAAGGCACGCGTAGACCCGGCTCAGAGAACCAAGATCAACGTGAAGCCAAAGGATGGGGTAGGATGGGTCCTCTAGGCAGCGCAGACGGCGAACGCAAACATCCGCCCTGACGAATGCGCATACTCCGGCCTTAGCGCGAAAGCGCTCCTCGAGCACATAGCCGGGGTAGTGCAGGTATGCCGTGTCGTCAGGGCGGCGTATTTGTGTCTCCGTTAGGAAAAGCAAAGCCGGCCGTGCCGTCTCGAGGTGTTGGTGGACGGCGTTGAGGTTTGAATGGAGTCCACGGATGTTAGTGAACTCCACCTCAAATAGCGGGTTGGTGGGGGAGGAAGATGCCGCTGTTAGACCTGCTGCTTTTTTGCGTGCTGCCATGTTGGAGGGTGAAGGGAGGGGCGTGGAAAAGATGACTGCCCTCGCAGCAAGGCTAGACAAGGTGCCAAGTATTGCTTCGTCATTTAACTGTGTGGCATGGTGGTAGCCGATCCGCCGGACGGAAGGGCCCCCGTACCCTCTCGGAAATGGTCGCCGGGTCCCACCATCCGGTCACCAACCGGCACGACGAACCACTCCGGGATTATGCGCGACCTGGTGGGGCAGCCTCCTAGGGTGGTTAGGCCTAGTTGGGCCCCTGTACTATGCCGCGGGCGGCCAGCGGCACCACCGTTTCTACAGGTCTCCCTGGCCGGCGGGTCGACCCACACCACCCACACAATGACTCCGCGGATACTCAGCTGGTCCCACACATGCTGCGAGGATTGCCATCTTTGCATCAGTTGGGCCTCCGGCACTCTCACTCACCGAGCGAAACGCAATAGTACGAATACCATTACTCTTACGTCGATCTTCTATGAGAGGGTAGTACTTCCCCGGTCGATCCGACCCATTCATGCTGAAACCAGCGTGGATCTACTACTGTGCTCATAATAAACTTCTTACTAAACTGAAAATGTGGACACTACAGTAAGTATATACCTTGGGTAAAAAAACATTTGCTGGTATAAGATACTATTATTATTTATTGTGATTTGTTTGCAATTAACTGTATTATTTGGCATTTTAAGGTTATATGCATGCAAAATTTATATTGAAAATTCAATGGCTTAATTTTCTTTAAAAAGAGAACATTAAAAGTAATAAAACGCTTTCAATTTTTTTTTTTTTTTTTTTTTTATTGTAGCCTACCAAAGTGACTCCACCCCGCCTGATGGTAAGCAGTCAGTGGAATCCAGAAGTGGCGGCCACTATACTAAAAGTTATCGTCTTAAACTGCTGGTATGGTGGTCTCCACTATGGCGGCTGGGAATGGGGTTAGGGGAAGGGAATGAGGGAGGTGAGGAAAGAGGAAAGGGGGGAAATCGGGCCTCCGGCGCTCTCACTCACCGAACAAAACGCAGTAGTACGGATACTACTACTCTTAAGTCGATCTTCTATGAGAGGGTAGTACTTCCCCGGACGATCCGGCCCATTCATGCTGAAATCAGCGTGGATCTACTACCTCCAAAATCAAAAAAATTAAAAAAAAACTAATTATTTTGTAGGCCATACAAGATGATGTCAATGAGACAGCCTTCACACTTCCGTAGGCTGTGTGTAGCATACGGGTAGAGATAATACTGCCTTGTAGTAAGTCGAGATCACACCTGACATATATACCATAGTTTTCCGCAGCGCGGTTTCACCAGCGTCTGTGGTTACTGCTATGCTCCTTTCGCTAGTAGCGTAATGTTACTTAGCCTATAACCTTCCTCAAGAACTAGGCTAACATATGCAAAAAGAATTATTCAAATGCGACTGGTAGTTTTAGAGATTAGCGCGTTTAAACAAACATAGTCTTCCGCTTTACATATTACATAATATATGTTATTTATGATGTCAATAAAATAAATATATGACATAATTATGTAATTAAATTAATATTGATTCGTAGGCTTATTATTTTTTGTGCGACGGTATTGCCGAATCAAATATTTAGGTATTTAAATAACTATAGGTATACTAGGTTAATTGTTTAAATTAACCATGATTATGTTTTGAGTAATCTTGTTAAAGAAATCATATTTTTTTTCTCTCTTTTGATATTTTTGAGGTCCACAAGCAGGGGTGTAAAATCAATCAATATATTACTAGGATACTTCCGTCCTAGACATCATCATCATCATATCAGCCAAAAGACGTCCACTGCTGGACATAGGCCTCCCCCAATTTTCGCCACCGTGGCCGGTCGATCACCGCCCTCATCCATCGGTTGCCCGCCACCCTTATAAGGTCGTCGGTCCACCTTGTGAGGGGTCTGCCCACGCTGCGTCTTCCGGTTCGTGGTTGCCACTCTAGAACCTTTCTGCCCCAGCGGCCGTCAGTTCTGCGAGCTATGTGTCCTGCCCATTGCCACTTTAGAGAAGCAACTCTGCGAGCTCCGTCAGTTACTTTGGTTCGCCTGCGAATTTCTTCGTTTCTCAAACGATCGCGCAGGGAGACGCTTAACATACCCCGCTTCATCGCCCTCTGAGCGACTTTGAGCCTTCGGATAAGACCCATAGTTAGCGACCACGTCTCTGCTCCGTATGTCATCACTGGCAACATACACTGGTCAAAGACCTTGGTCTTGAGACACTGCGGTAGTGCGGAAGAGAAGATATGTTGTAGCTTCCCGAACGCTGCCCAGCCGAGTTGGATTCGAAGAGTGACCTCTTTCTCGAAATCAGACTTACCTAATCGGACTGTTTGGCCCAGGTATATGTATTCGTCAACGAATTCGAGCATCGAGCCTCCGACCGTAATAGGAGTGGGTGTAACATGGACATTGGTCATAACTTTAGTCTTGTCCATGTTCATTTTTAGGCCCACTTGTCGAGAGACTCTACTGAGGTCATCGAGCATTGCACTGAGCTCCTCCACTTCTAGCATAAAACTGTAAAATTTAAGTTACTGAATAAAACATTTTAATTTTAATTTTAATGTATTGGGTACTTAGAACCCAAGCCGTCGTTGATGGCTGAAGAACAAGGAAAAGAGTAAAGAGTACCGAAGGGGTAAATGAGTTAGCTCTAAGTTATATAAAAAAACCTCGTAACGTCAAAAACTTTATCAACTAAAAAGTCCTTGTAAAAATATCATAAAATTCGTTTCCGTGTACGAGTACGAGGAAAGCATTGAAATAACTTACATAAAAATAAAGTCTGAATAATTTATATTGTTATGTCGTAAATTTGGTGAAAAAAAGGCTTATGACTAAAAAATCCGATAGAGAGATGTCTATCTTGAACAACTTGTATTAAAGTTGAAAGTTGAAAATCATCGTTTTTCATTTTACATCATTTTTCCGCTGAGTGTATGTATCATGAACGTGAATAGGCGAACGTGCCGGGTCCACGTGTCTGGTACAAACGGCAGCTTCACGTGAACTCAAGCTATTAATATAACATTATGTAAAATGGTAATTTCATTACGATAACTTGTTTCGGTCAGACGACTAGACTCCTGGGTCAAACCTACCGTCTTTAATAAGGACGTAAGGACATAGTGGTTGAGGGTTAGAAACTTTCTAAGTTTACTTTGGAGTTTGATGAGTTATGGTGAAGTAAAACATCTTTAGAAAATCTGAGGGCCTAGACAAGTGGCGTAAATGCGAATAGAATAGATTAAAAATGTATGGGATTGACATTATTCTATTCTATTAGTATTTATGCCACTTGTCTAGGTCCTCAGAACTAATGAAATGTCTCATATGGTCCGTCTTGAGCAAGCGTGGTGATCAATGTTCAATTACTCATGCCTTCTCTGTATGAGAAGAAGTTTCTTGCTGTTGTAGATATACTATCACGCTACTAATACAGTATTAAGTACTGGAGGCCTACCCGTTATGAAGGTTTACCCCATATTTTGACTCCTACCATCTGAGGTCGGTAAGTCGGACTTAGATAAAAAGAAAGGAAGAAAAACAATTTATTTTTCACAAGCAAGTAACTCATTAAAAAATAAGAAAAATACAAACATTTACAACTTCTGATTCCTGATACGTTGATTTATAATGATAATAAGATTGGGCTCTTCAGGAAATTGTTAATATCTCAACAACTACACACAACGCCATCTAGACCCAAAGTAAGCATATATTATAGCTTGTGTTATGGGTAAATTATAATTCGGGGAACCTCATTACGCGTACGCACCCGCCTGGGCGAGGTGGGGGTTATGTCGGACTCTCCGGCCACAATGAGACAGCGGCCGGCATACCGACTAAAACCCACGGTGTTCCTCCAGACGGCCAGAGTGCCGGGGTCACGGGAGACGCTCGCGCATTCATCCGCGACCCCGACGGGCCACGGCCCGCTCAACGTGAGCGGGCCCCGTCTGATTTGGGGGGCCTAGCCCCCCTTCCTTCATCGAGAGGCGTTCGTGGAACACGTACGCCGCCTTCTCGGGCCTGTGCTGTTCGAGCGGCGATTGCCCAATCGCCGCCCGCAGGCATCCTCCTACGGTGGCTGGAGATCCCGGAGCGCCCCACGGCGACGTCCGGGGCGGGCGCGACGGGCGGGGAGCAAGGTGGTCAGCTCCCTCTCCCGCTCGGCCGCCTCCTTGGCGAGCATCACCTGCTCGCAAAAGGAGGCGACTCCTTCCCAAGCCCTCTCGCTGCGAACCATGGCCAGAACCACGGCCGGCAGCGAGACTCGGGCCGTCGCGAGCGCCGCAACCAAGTCGCGGCGCTGGTCCGCCCACGCTGGACACTCCACGAGCGTGTGGAGCGCCGTGTCGCGCGGGCAGACCCCGCAATGATAGCAGACGGACGTCTGCTCCCGGCCTATGAGACACAGGTACGTGCCGAAGCACCCGTGACCGGTGAGTACCTGTGTCAGCCGGAACGTGAGGACTCCGTGCCTCCTCTCCAGCCACTCCTGTAGGACGGGACTTACCGCCACCACCGTGGCGTGCCCTGCACTTGGTCGCGCAAGTCGCGCCTTCCACTCCGACATGGCTTCACCTGACCAAAGCCAACTAACTTTGACTGCCTCTGTGGTTCGGTGGTACTGTGCACCATTGCTACGCAAATGTCTATTTGCATTGGTCTGGGTATTTCTATCTATAATATGAATGTATTTACAAAAAAAAAAGTATTTAAGTACGTATATCCGCATTCTTGAACCCATAACACAAGCATATAATATGCTTACTTTGGCACTGTGTGTAGTTATTGAAAACATTATAAATAACATTATTATATTATATGATATCATATTAACTTGTTCTATTACCATTGTAGTTAGATATCTGCATAGATTTAAAAAAAACACCCTTTAGTGTATTTATATCTGGTTTTATGATCACTACTGCAGACAGACTGCTCTGAAAGCAGGCCTTAAGTTCCAGCCTGCCACTGCGGCGTAGACAGATTTATTATATACAGGCAAGGTATAATCATTATGCTTGCTCAAGGTGGATTGGCAATTTCAGACTGTTTTTACATAAATCCTGCATAAAAAAAATGATTTCCTTTATCGTAAATGTACCTGTATACATTACTAGCATTTTCACCCGCGTCTATGCTTACTGCTCTGCTTTCGTCGCCAGTAGTGTGCTGTTACATAGCCTTATACACTTTAAGAACTGGGCTATTATACGCAAAAAGAATTAGCGCGTTCAAACAAACAAACCAAGTCTTCTAATTTATATAATAGTGTAGTTATTAATAATTATCGTGAAACCATGTTTTATTTATCATGAAAAAATTTACTACTATTGACATTGTGTTCTATTTTTGCTTCTGTCGCAAAAAGGAACTAAGTCTTTCTAAGGAAAACCCGTTGTTATATCATTCCATGGTCAATAACATATACCATTACCACATGATGGCATCAGTTTTCCTCTTTCACAAGGTTCGTGTAAGGTAACATGCTGTCATTAAGTCTGTTTCCGCACTACAGGTTGGAATAGCAATCGTGGCCTTCGATTGTAATGTACTGTTTAAGTAAAATGAGTGATAATTGTTTAAGAATAGATAATTTATGGTTTTTATGTCGACATGGTTACACTAGTCGATAAAGTTTACGGTAGTAAATCCACGCTGGTTTCAGCATGAATGAGCCGAACGACCGGGGAAGTACTACCCTCTCATAGAAAATCGACGTTAGAATATTAGTTTTCATACTAATGTATTTCGCTCGGTGAGTGGGAGCGCCGGCAGCTCAAATACCCCACGGTCATCTTTCTTTTCCTTTTTCCTTTCTTATTTACTTTTCCGTGGTGAACAACGGTTTGTTTGTGTTTTTAGCATTATATTTTCTGCAATGCTTGGCAAATACAGCCATCATTTGGCAAATTATGCTGAACCCAGCAAGGATCTGCTATCGTGACCGTACGTGGGAGGGGTTCTTATTAAACCTCACTTTAATGTAGGTTATTCCAACCCTTACTTTAAATCTAGTCGGATCATTCGGTCGCACGACTAAACCTATATATTTCAATACATTGTTGTGCCGATATGCTTTACGTAACAAACACGTGTAAGCGCCACGTTTCACGTGTTCTGATGTTACAATAAATAGGTTGTCGCACCAAGGCTAACAGCCTTTTGTAAATAAAAGTCAAAGTTCGGTAGCTCGTAGAGGTTCTTCTCTGTTATTTCTGGCTTACAAGAGTTAGAGTGACGGCCATGTGGCCATTGTCCCGTAGTACCTTAGGATTCAGTACAGTACATTGCCTTCGTTATTATTCTGTGGGCGTGAATACATGTGATTGTAATGGTAACGAGAGCACCTGAGTTGCGTCGGCGGTTCGCGTGACCCACCCTTACTACTTCCACGTGACTCTGTTGTGCAACTATCCATGCGTAGTATAGTATAACATTTATTATTTTTATTGACGTCAACGGTGGAATAATTGGTTTAGTCACTAATTTAATATTATTTAAATAAATTGGTTTAGTTCAAGATTCAGTCTTTTTAGAGGATGAAAATACTAATTTTGATAATTATTGCTAGTACCTACTTAAATTTATACATTAATGTCACTGCATTATATATTTTCGAAATAAAGCTAAATTTAGTTTTATATTTCATTTTTAATGAAGTAAAATGGAATTAATGTATAACTAAACTTGATAGAAATTAACTTGTAGAGCACTGCAATCAAGAGCAACTTATGATGGTCACGACCGGCGACCCTCAGTCATGAGGTTTCGACGAGAAAGAGAGAAACTAGATAATTATGTTATATATCGGATTTGAAAAATAAAAAAATATGTATATTTTTTTAACAAAACGCGAGCGTTGTCTGTTGGATTTCAGTTTATGTATTTTCTATATTATTTTTTGCGCATTTATTTATGTAATTAATTATTATTATTAATTTAATGACTCGGTCGCGTGCATGCAACTATTGTGGGATAATTCTCAGGCAACACTTTGTGTGATATTAGTATTTGTGTCGAGTCTTCAAACCTAAACACAAAGACGCAGAATCGAATCAAATCTAATACTTATAACACTATTACTTATAACTTTTTTTTATTGCCTTTGCCCGATTGCAATATTACACAAATTTATTCTGCAACATTTTCATTACTTCATAGAGTTAAACCAAATATAGCAAAAAGCGGTCACGAGACCCACAAAATAACATGTTATGGTATATTTCGTCAAACAATACGAAGAGTTGGCCGTCAAGACAGTAGTACGATATTATGTCACTATTGGCAAGCAACCATATTACATCATGCTATGGTCACGGTCGTGTGAGGTGATATAAGAATTTTGTCAAGAGCAGTGACTTGTGACGTATAAGTACCTGTTTTTGTATGGATCTGCAGTTATGACGTCAGCGATACGTGTGTTTTAAAACATTTGTAGAAATTAATGCTGTTTCAAAGCGCTAATCTCTAGAATTACCAGTCGGATTTGAATTTCTTTTTGCGTATGATAGCCCAGTTCCTGAGGAAGGCTATAGGCTATGTAACTTTACGCTTCTTGCGACGGGAGCAGAGTAGTAAACACAGACGCGGGTGAAACTGCGGCGCGGAATGCTAGTACAGGTTATGACCTAAATCAATAATACAATAGACCTAAATATTTTGATCCCAGATATATTAAGTGAGGCGTGAAATGGAATGTCACAAAGCAAAGATGACGCGGCGTTAGCGATAGTGTGATCGACTCAGCAGAGTCCAGGGTGGCGGGTTTGATTCCCGGTCAGTGCAGATATTTGTGTGTATGACATGATCTATGTGTATTTTAAGCAACGATGAGCAATTCGCCTGACAAAAGTTCAAGAGATAGTCGATCACATACTTGCTTTACTACTTTTAACAAACATTTCAATAAGATAAAAAATAATTTATTCACTACGACTCATTATGACAGTGACAACTGTCACTGTACTGAGGGCACTTGCAAGCAAAAATAGACATTATTGTTTTGTGATATGCAAACGAAATTTACTCTAAAGGTTGTAAAGCAATTTTATGGACGATTGTGCATGTTTAAGCTAAAATGGTAGTGACAAAAATGGTGAATTACCTTTCATAAAGAACTCAAAACTCATTCAACATAATTATGGTAAGAACATATTAGTCACTGTTAAGAGTATAACTAGTAATACAACTAGGAACTAATAAATGTAATAGGTACCTACCTATCATTGATATAAGGTATATTTATGTATATTTATTTATACTGTTACGTCATCGGCTGACGCGTTGGGTTTACTAGTCTAGTTTAATTCCGCATTTGTTTATAAGTACTGTTCTTATAATAATGAATATTTCTTAGAATTTGATGTTACGAAGGCTTGGTAGTATCCATAGCAAAGGCTGTAATCTCTCAGCAATTCTGACAGTCTACTTAGATTGGTCTGGGTCTGGGTCAAAATAAGCATGTATATCCGCATTATAGAACCCATAACATAAGCTATATAATAAATGCTTACTTTGGAACTAGATGGCGTTGTGTTTAGTTGTTGTGATATTATTTTACACCAAAATTTTATAAGTAGCCTTAATTTATCTACCCCTCCGGGTATAAAAGACGTGATGCTATTTAGGTAGCCTAAATTTATTGTAGGCTTTAAACAGTTAACTATGTGTACAATTTATTCTATTACCAGAGCATTTCCGTTTCAATGGCAAATCAGGCTTAATCCTCAATTTTGTTCGAAGACCGTTTAGCCGACAGCCGGTTACGTTAACCCGGTTACACCGCTGTTGAACCTCAACTACCGTTTACCGAGATTAAACGGGTTAAGTCACTTGTTGAGCTAGAAGCCGATTAACTGTTAACTAGGTACCTAGGATTTTGCATTTTATGAAGGCACTAGTAGTGCTAGTTTTTATAAGGTTACATTGATTTAATTTTGAACGTTGGTCCATAGAAAAAAGGTAAATGTATACTTCTATTATAATATTCATTAATGATTATAACAATTTAATAGTTTATGGTATTTCTGCTTCTATATTTATGCAATTTTATGGTCAAAAGCTGGGTTTCAAAAAAGATCTTAAAATTACACGGCGCGTTTAGTAAAATTGACTAAATGCACAATGCCACTAAAAGCATTGTTGAACAAAGATATTAATTTATATACTTCATGTTCAAATTAACACCTTATTGTTAACATAATTAAAGAAGAAGAAGAGTATAATGGCTTATTGACATAGTTCACATGGAGGTCGCCATTTTACAACTTGTGGGTTATAACGAAACAAGATAATACAATAATACGATCAGTTTTGGTCTCAATTTTTAAATGAAACTAAAAAGTATCTAATAAAGCCGCCATGGTAGCTCCCAAGCAACCAATATACCACGACAGCTTTTGTGATAGTGTCCCTCCTGGAGCCGACAGACGGTTTATTATCAGGCAAAGTGTTCCCATCTAATTATAATCCTGGGTCTTATATGCGGGGCGTGAGACCAGAATGACTAAATATGCAGAGGGTCAAAAAGGAATTAAAGAATAATAATAACCCTAGGGGATCAGATCTGGGGGATAAGACTAGAATAACTTGTGAAAAAGCATCTCACTAAGCCGCCATAGTGGAGGCCACCCTACTAAATGTAAAAAAACCAAAAACAAATATAAATTCGTTCTTCCAATAATCTACTTCTTCAATGTCCTTCCTATAGTTCTAATTTTGTAGACTCTTCCTTCTCTGTCCAATCTATACGGCTTTGAAATGCGCTACTTCTCGAAATCAGGATATCAACCAACTGTTTGGCGTTTAAGTTCAAGGTGAAGGAACTCCTCGTAAGTAGGCAGGCAGACACACCACAATGATACCGATCATTCACGTATATTATGTTATGTTTATGTATGTATGTATGGTTATATAAATATTTATATATGTACATTGTAGACTTTGTATGTATGTTTATTTTTATATTGTATGCATATTTATCTGTTTTGTTCTGTAAAATTGTCTCTACTGTTCTTCAGATGCACCTACTTTGTTTTTCTCTGCATCACCTGTACTGGTCGACTGGTAGATAATGCCTCAGGCATTAAGTCCGCAAATATACTCTTGTATGTATGTGAAGTGTTAAATAAATAAATAAATAAAATAAAAAGAAACTTGCTTTGCATATTGAGATGATTAGAGTTGTGTTAATATATTTGTATGGATGTGCAATTAGTCAATAGACAGATGACAACCAAATCATCACAATAACGGTCAAACCAAAAATGTAACCCACACTGGGTGGACAATAGCGTATTGTGAGAAAACTACAGTCACTTGAATTGCCAATCCGCCTTATTGTGTTAATATATCTTTATATATTTGGGTGAGAAATTGGCCGTCCTTGAACAGAAAAGTAATACATTTCTTTAATGCAGGAAGTCAATAATATTTTTTTACTGTAGCGAAATAATTTTATTAAAACATAAAAATTGTACAGCTTTCATGATTGTTATACACGTGCAAACAAAACGTGTGGCAATTGTTTGTAACTTGGTTTTGTATTACTTAATACTACATCGTCTGTTTTGTTAGCTAAAAAAATATGACCAATATAGAATAGAAAAAATAGAAAACTTTTTTTTGTTTACTAATTTACACAATAAAGACTTTTTAGTTTATTTTGTTACATTTTTATTTGTTTATTTTAAACTACAAAGCATTTAATTTGTAATTATTTAAATACGTTAACAAATATATCTATTGTTACAAAAGACTACAAACATAAAACTAACCAATAAAGAGTATACCAAGACCATTTAACAATATGTCTCGGATGAGAAACTTGGCATTCATTACTTGGTTAACCTAATCACATGTTTTTATACAACTTTTATGGCCCACCTGATGGTAAATGGTAACCTCAACCTTCGCATAAGTAAATATTGCAGAAATTAGCTTCGAAAACACAACCAAGCCATTGAGGATCATATAGGAAGAAAAGGATGAAGAAGGAAAAGAGAAATAGAAGAGGAACGAGGGGTAAATGGGCTGCCGGCGCTCTCATTCACCAGCAAGAATCTACTATCGTAAAAGCGTCCAAGTTTATTTAATCAAACAGCACGTTTCTTAAGTAAACATGTACAGGAATCCAAGGTCTGCAAGCTAGTCCCAAAACCAGCTACTATCCAAGTTTTCCCTCAGTACATAAACTCCACTTACTAGCTATAATGAACGCAGTGCGCAACACTCTGTTGCAACGACACAAGGTTGCACACTTACGACATCCTCGTGAATGCACTTTGGCGACCGTTTACATTGACATTGTTAGCCGCTGCGATTGAAAGGTGAGTTTGTATAAACAGAGCATAGCATGTGATCGGTAAAGTTAATAAAATTGAAAGAAAAAAAAATCTTAATTTTTAAGATAAATTTACAGTCATGGATTTTGAGAAGCGAAGGCGTTTAATTGTAAGAGTATAGATATAATCAAAGTTGTCGATATGTGAATCAAATTTACAAATTCGTACATTATTAATTACTGTTTGTTTTGTAGACTTATTTCAATATCATAATAATATATTGCATGTTTTGTTATTGAGACTGTGACAGTGACAGTTGACAGTGACACTGAGATACTTATTTTAGTTCTTCTTTTTTTAAGAGCTTAGCTCTTGTTATTGAAATAGCCGTCACTGTTAAAGTATTACAAAATAAATTAAAGAAAACCTGGCAGTCGACTCATGTCAATAGGTTAAAATTAAAGCATAAGACAGACAACAGTGTGTTATTCTCGTAAACTCAAGTTTTGTTCACGTCTTGGGCTAATTTCAGGAATTTTAAAAGCTAATGTGTGATTTTGTTGAATTTTTTTGGCGTCGTTGATCCTTATAAGAATCTTATTTAAAGAGATGATTGTTATCATTGTATATTACAGTCAAATCAACATTTTGAATATAATTTTTTTAATGTACAGGCTCCTTTATATTGCCACAAAGTTAGACATGCATTTCAAAATTCTGACTCAATTCTTAATACCAAAATAATAAAGTTTAAGATACATTATAATACTTGAAAATTAATAGAAAATAGTATGAAATATTTAGTTTTAGTTAGAAATGTTAATAACCCGCGCTTTGATTATAAAGACAGATTGCGAGAAAGATATATTTACTGCCAATTTAATGTCATTAAGCTATAACTTGTTGTGATATCGAAAGGTTTATTCTATTTAGATGTTATAATAATCTAGATTTTGATTCTCTAACAATTTTGAACAACGAATATTAATAATGTCATCTGTCAAAATTTTGTTCATAGAGTTGTTAACTCTGAGAACAAAATTTAAAAAACTAGGAGCGCTGTTCATTTTTTCATACAATAAGATGTCACCGGTTCTAAGTTAATTAACTGAGTATCGTGGGTTAAATTCAAATGTTTGCATGAAAACTGCATGCAAATATGTCATAATGTAAAAAGCCAGATTTATTTAAAATTTAAAACTAAGTAAATACAAAAATATTAACAAATAATGTTTTAAAAATAAAAATGTCTTAAAAATGTTAGAGTATAGTAAAATAATAATTCTAAGTGACTAGTCATTCAAAAACTTTATGCAACGTAGTGATCATATTACTGCAATAGCGTAATCAGTCAACCGAATAACGCCAGTTATGTCACATAAGAAATAGGCAGTAACATCATCCATCTTATTGGGGCAGTAACTGTCAATGACAAAACATTGGCAGCTACTACACCAACTAAGCATTGAGCATGATACGGCTAAAATGAAAAGTACACAATAATACAAGTAGTTATAAGTTTCTAAAGTTTTTAAAGGGCCAATCAACCATAAAAATTGCATCAGCAATGTCAGACTCATTAAACTTGTCCTTGAAACGACTCTCTGGTGTCAAAATTTCGAAATCGATAGCGTAATCGATAGATAGAATAGATCGTCTCGTAAACGAAAATCGATTTTGTAACTACGATTAGGGTATTAAAAGGTTATGAAACTGACGAACTATTGTCGTAAGATGCATCGATACTTTATAAATGTTGACTACTTTTGTGACATGCATAGCTGCACTTAGGTCCCGGATTTAGCTCAAACCTTCGATAAAACGTGGTATTGAATTCTATGTTTGAGCTCCGCGTTGATGTCCCGGGTTCTGCTCAGCTGTGTTTCGCTTTCAAGGTCAATGAGCTTTGGTTATCACTTACCTATCATCAGAGCTGTTTGATGGTTGTAGTATGTCACTGGCATTACATCATTCATCATAAAGTGTCATTTTATGAAATGAAATGAAATGAAATGAAATTCTTTATTTGTAAACATAGGTAATGCATGGGATGTACAATAGTTTCTTTATAAAGCGTGTCCATCTATGTTTTGCATTGAAGCATACAAATTAGATAGTCAAATATAATATTCTAATAGTTTATAAATGTAGGTAAAACATAAGTCACTATCATCATTGTCTATCATAAATATAACTTCTTAACAAGCAATTGTATATTATTAAAAAAACTGCCTGCCTACAATAAAAAAGAAAAGAAATATAATCATTTCATGCAGTTCTTCAAGAAAGGATATAAAAGGTTTTTAACAGGGTCGGCAAAACGCTAGTGATGCTCCTGGTGTTGCAAGCGTCCATAGACTACCTTTTACTGCCATGGACTGAATTTTTTAAATACGGCTAATCATATAAAAAAAAATCAGTCGAAAGACCTTTAAAGAGATAGACCTTTTCCAAGCTTTAACCGGTTGCCCGCCACCTCTATAAGATTATAGTTTCACATTCAAGGTCACCATTCTAAAACATTTAAAGTGTCATACCTTTACTTAACCCTCTATTATTAACAAAAGCATAAGTCTTGTAACAACAAAGATTAAAACATTTCAGTTGCAACATGAAACCAAGAACAATGACTGTTGTTGTCTTGCAATAAGATAAGTAACAAATGAACTCATTTTTTATTTTATTTAGCCATCTTCTGTAATCCCTCCAAGGACAGGTTAGTGCAACGGTTAAACGAACTGTGACCTTTGTGTGTAACAAACAATCTTTTTATTTATTAGAAAAAACTGCCACACTAGGTAATAACAACCCGTAATCTTAGAAGCTTACAAACATACAATTAACGTGAAAATTTTTATAAAACATTTTTTGTCCCATGTCGAAATTAAATACACAACCTCTTGCACAAGCAGTCGCACGCACTCCTAACAATTGTACAAAATAATTGAGTAGGGAAATAATATAAAAGAGTAATTGGAGTATCAGAAACAAGGGCTCCAGAGTTACCAATAGCACAATAGTCATGCAACAGTACCCCAATATATTACCTATTTCCTACTTTACAAACGTTGCTCTTGACATTGCAAATGTTATGTTAAAAAAGTATGGTAGCTAGGTTTATCTTTACGAACAGTAGGTGGATTAAGTCGGGCATAAAAAACGTTCTAGAGATTTCAAATAATTGGACAAATATAATGATTGCCCCCTGAACCTTGAGTCAGAGAGACTATTACAACATCAAGAATGCAGTTGTCTCATTAGCCTTTGCACAAATTTAATATGAAATCCGTCGGTAAGTTAATGTAATACATGAATACAAAACATTATTAGATTAACGACATGTCGAAACTGAAACCTCCGCCCGTCGAGCATTTCTTGTGAGCGGTGGAAATGCAACAGGTCAACTAACTCTGTGACGAAATACCTCCGGAAGGTCTACGGTTCATTCTCTTTGATACAGTGCACCGATTTATTCAGTTTTAAAGCACGAGTGTAACTCAAACAAAGCATCGCACTGTGCGCATTAAATTAGAGCTGGCCGATTTGGACAGTACCTTTACCTTACAGAAGACCGCAATACTGTCTAGGTATTGTTATATTTCTAGAAGTGACTATTGGTTTTGTAGACCTAAAACTAAAGGAAGTAGTAAAGATTCTTATAAGGGTCTTATTCCGAATACATTGGAAAAGTGTTTCTTATATTAGCAAAGGTTATTACCTACATACCATACCTTTTGCCACGAACAAAAACCACTATAACTAACTAAAGCACTTTGCAACGTGTTGTGAACCTAATCCCCGTTGGCGATATTGATAGGACAAAAATATAAATTATAGCATAAAAGATTTTAATAATCCAAGTGCAAGGTCTAATAAATAGCCTTTACAAGATATAGATAAAAAAGTTTCAGCTTTAGTCCAATTTTTTGTAGATACTGAAACTAAGAAAATTGTTTTTCTATAACTTTATAAAACCTCGCATTCATATCAGCCGCATAAACCATACCACTTATATGTATATTTAGCAAACATTAGGTAATAGTATATGTATGTATGTGTTGACATATCTACGGAACTACGGTTACGACAGAGTGTTGCTATTAGCAAAATATTTTGCTAATTTTGTACGTGGCAATTACATCAGGTGTTTTGCAATTATTGGTGTAGTATCTTCTGTTGATTGCTTGGTTAAGTACATGTTTTTGTGAGTTATTATTATTGATTATATAATTTATTCGATAATTATGTTAATTTATTTTTAATCTGTACGTGTAGAAAATGTAACTTTGAAGTTGCTTGTCTTGAGCAAGCGTGGTTATTAATGTTCATGCTTCTGAATGAGAAGAGTGCCACAGTGGGACAATAATTGTAGATGACCAAGAGTCTTTAATGACGCTTGGCCTCAAGATTTTTGGTACGCGTTATCGGGTTAGAATTAAGTATTTGGTTGTCATAATATGTATAACGTACTTTGCAATTTTATTGTGGGCATGTTCGTAAATATAACTAGACACAAAAATGCAGCACAAGAAATCTCTAGCTACTAAACTGTGACATTGAAAAAATCAAAAGCTTCATAAAATCATAAAAATACGAACTAGAGCGCCATGAAATCAAAGAACAACATTCTGAAACAAATTTATTGAATAAAATTGTCTAACATATAAACTACATACTAGCGACTGGTATGAACGTTGCAAGTAAACCGGCTGCCGATATAGGTTACCATGTTTACACACAACCTGTTCTACACGTAATGCTTATATGCACTTGCGACCGTGGACTATATAGCGTTAGTTAGGTAAACTGTTGGACTTTGGAGTTTTAATCGAAAAATAGATAATCTTTATTGATCATCACATATTATTAAAGAAATAACAAGGGCAAAATCAGAATAAATGATTGAAAATCAATAGACAAAGTGATTACAAATCAGCATACAAAGTGATTCAAAATCAGCATAAAGACTTTTAGCTGAATGTAGGCAGAACGATGTCTTAGTGAAGTCAAGGGCATAGCAAACTCTCTGTTTGAAGCTTCAGAGTAACTACTGCATGTCTTCTCTGTTAAAATTAACAAAAAGAAATACAAAAAGGTATCAGGCAAATAGATAAAGTTTTTAATGTAAAAAAAATAAGACCGCCTTCAGATAAATGTAGGTCAGGATTTACGATAGGCAACTGTCATGCAATGGATAGAGAGTCAGTATTAAAGCCTACCGACAGTGTTAGTGAAGCTTTTGCAGTCAGTGCTTCATTTACTAACAATCAGATAGATAATCTTATCTTTTACCACCATCATATATAAAAGGGATATCTCTTCTGCCTCTGCTTTCTTTAATCATAATGAATTTTGCTGATTCATATTCTAAATAAAGTATGCTACAAAAATCGATGGACCTCGTGTCCGTTCCACCTTTTTTCCTCGTTCAAGGTTTTAAGAAAGGTCTTTTATTTTATCACATAATGTTATATTGCGACATCGTAGTATCTATTATATTCATTGTCGTGAGAGATGTGTTGCAGTATGACATTGACGCCTACGGTGAAATGTTGGATATTTTTTTAGATACAGAGTGTTATGAAACGTTACTGTTTATGGAGAATGAACAAAAAAAAAACGAATTTGTTATTAGTGGTGAGTTGAGAGAAGAAAATGATCTTCTGATACTAAGTAGTAATATAATTATAAACCAAGCGTAGAAACTACTTACGAGATTATAGTTGAAGTCAAAGGTGATGTTGAGGATACAGCCAACTGTGCGGGTTCTTAGCTTTTTTAAGGCTGTAGTTTACCAGATTATCATCAATCTTAAGCACTTATATTCTGGCTCCCTTTTCCAAGCGCCAGAAAGGGCTATTGTCTAATCCGGGAAGAATGGTTCATCACCATAAGCCTTCTCCAATTTTTGCCACCTTTGCCGGTCATGAGCCGATCTCATCCTTCGGTAAAGAAGAATAGTTACCTATTCACAAACTCGAAACCTAAATCTTTTGACAGGTCCGTCCGAAACAAAAACCTCATGAGTTTCCGATATGATCTGTAAAAAGTGTTTTTTAATCTGTCCTATTAGCAATTGGCATTGAAGTCAGCATCAAATACGACCCGGATACTTTATGAACACTTGGAAGCAAGGCAGCAGATTCTAGAGTTATAAGAAACAAAATTTCAAAATCTGGCATACCTTTGCGCTTTGATTACATACCGTTAGATGCTCCTTGCTAGTATATAACAATAATTCTCCAACCAGTACTGCAAAAGCCTACCTCAGGTTTAATCTCTTATGTCATCTACATGTAGGAGGATTTTTATTACAAAACATTGCTAAGGCATTGTCACAATGAATAGTACAGTGTAATGTATTATGTAAATCGAGACCTAGTTTGCAATTCAATTGTAATAAAATTATTGCAGTTTGCGATAGATAAACGTGGCAGTACTGTGGCAAAATTGTTTTGTTGCAAGAGCGTATTGCAAAAAAATTCGCTGAAATATTAGTACGAAAATGTCGACAATTGTAGCATTATACACGTTTACGTTGTCCTTGCTCGAATCAGTGCAATAATCCTTTTCCTTTTTGTCCATTTTTCATCAGAGTAGGGTGTCGATCATTCGGCGTCGTTCGCCTACGAAGTATCTACGTTATTGCGCTTTTGATGATAGTATATTAGATCGCTTAATTGTGTAAGACTTCATTAGTGGTATCTGCGAGTATGTAAATAAAATGATTTTAATTTTTTAATAGGATAGGCAGAAGGTTATGGAAGAAGCTTGGTTTCTCATATGGCGGACACGATTCCAATGGATCGGAAGGTCAGAAACTGAAAGATCAGAGACAATTCTTATCTGGCCACTACAGTACTAAAACAAATATAACCAATTCAGTGCCCTCTGTACCTCAAATGTCATGTGATAACTTGCATGTTTATAGACGTACGTTTGTTTAATCAGTTTGGTCACGGCCTTACGCTAGGTGTCGCAAACTATTCTAGACGGGGAATTGCAACACCAACTTGTGTATTAGCAGAATGTTTGTAATCTCTTTTAAACAAGTAACTTATAGCGAATGATGTTTATATTTATTGCTGATCGTAAAAGAAGACCCTGACATCTATTTGATGGTAAGTAAATAGCTGTCACTTATGTTCCTGAAAATGAGATGTGTGAGGCGTGACACAAAATAAAAGAAAATTAAGGCTTGGGATGTTTTTTTAAATAATTTAGTTAGTTACTTAGGTACCTACGTTAGTATATAATAGTATCACAATACGAATTTAAACCTTTAACAGAGGTATACTTCTTTTATCTCTTCCAAACTTATTCATACGAGTGCTTTATAGACGTCTGTTACATTATTTGTATGAGAACTGGACAGCGCCGCTAGTATTAACCCAGAGTACTAAATAAATTTCTGCCTATGTCACCGATAAAACAACGATCTTCAAAAGCTTCAATCAAGTATTGATTTTTTAACCATTTATACCCAAAATTGTGTACCCACATTTCATCATGAGTCAATGATTGTGATTACATAATCATCGGTCCAGTTGTCGGTCTTCACCTTGATGATGTAACATGTCAAGGTTAGTGATGCAACTGTTTGTGCGCAAGCGCCAGTAAGAGTACATCTTGGTGTGAAATATTATATCTTTGATATAGCATACTTTGCGAAGGTAATTTCGAAAAGCGGATGATTTGGTCATAAATCTTTTTATTAAACACTAGCTCTGCCTTAAAAAATTAAAACAATAAACAACTTCTGTACCACATTTTATGCAAATAAATGATATTCTATTCTATTCTATGCTTGGCGTTGTGTGGTTGTTGTGGTAATATTCATTTATTTTTAATTTTTTATTTAAAATAACATAAGTACTATGTCAACAACAGATTAACAGTTAACAGATTATCACATTCAAATGAATCCTATGTCCATTCACAAATAACAATTATTACTTTATTTCTTAGTTACTTTTTTCTACTTGTGTTTGGCTTCACCTTATTACTATTCGAGATATTCTTATATAAATCTCCATCTGTACATTAAGTTACAAATAGTAATTTTGTTTAGTTACTCTTATAAGTAGTATTTCATCATCATCATCATATCAGCCGAAAACGTCCACTGCTGGACATAAACCTCCCCTAATTTTCGCCACATTTGCCGGTTTGCAGCAGCTCTTATCCAATCAGTAATAGTACTCAACTATACATAAACTTGTTAAGTAACAAATATTATCTAATAGATGAGGTTACATTTGCTGTAATGATTACATGTAAAGGTAAATAGGGTCAAGGTTTGGCATTTAATTGGTAAATTATAACCAATGAAGTAACCATTGAATGTTATGAAAAGACGATGGACTACGCAAGACAGGTGCAGATGAAGCACGGAATGGAGGTAGGATGAAAAATCAGTATAAAAGTAAATTATTTAAGTACTGACAACATTGTTAAACATGGTGAGGGAAACCACAAATAAAAACATGACCAAGATATAAATGAAGGTATAGATGTATTTTTATTTTCTTGATATCTGTATCTCTAAAATTACTACCACTGGTACTATATGTTAAGTTAGTTTAACTGTACGGATTGCCACGCAAATTTCTCGGCTTCAATCTTGGATCGGGTAAAGTGATATTGTGTTTTTCTGTCAAAAATTCTCAATGTTGGTCGGGAATGGAATAAAAAATTCTCAATGTTGGTCTGGGAATCTGGAATGGTTTGCACCCTTACATGGGATCTAACATAAAAGATAAAACATGAGTTTTGTACACCTCGACATGTACAAAAAGTAAGCGTACGTTTGTCTTACCGCACCAGTGACAGCGTAAAAAATTTGAAATTTAAAATGAACAGTGCCTCTAGTGCTTACTCTTATAATTAAATTTCTTTATACCAATTATTGTCAATGTGGATGTTACAATGACTTGAATGAATCATTAATTGATTTTTAGTTGCATTGAATACTGACCTAGTTTAAATAATTACGTATTGTTACATAAGAAATGTTCAATCGAGGATGATTGACTTTTGTATAGCTGCTTACCATAAGTTTATACCTATGAAAATGTGAAAGCTTATAAAGAAAGTGTTCTAAGGACTTCAGATTTAGTAGCCTTACTCTTTTCAGCAAAAATTTACCTAATTATCCTGGGCAATATCTATTCTTGCATAGAATAAGAAATATCCGTACGCTTGCATTTCATTCAGTGAACGCTGGATGTTCAGTTTACACTTCTTTCTCCTTTATTTGTGTTCCATCTTCCTCATTATTTTCTCCTTCTTCAATAAGTACCTAGAAACTATGTTCTAGACTATATGTAAATACTGTGTTTTCTTTTTTATTTTATATAGTGACAATATCTAACAACTGAATGTATCAGCAGAGTCATAACCCATAATGTTCCTGGTATTTTGATATCCATAAGCATCAGAGACCTGATAAACTTGCGCGTTATGTTCCGTTATGCAAATGCATGCTAATTCGGTAACTAAGTAATTGTATGAATGTTTGAACCACAGTAGCAATGTCGACATTTAATCGAAACCGACTATTTCGAACTCTATTGCTAAGCACAATTTTATATGGTTGCTTAACTTGAACTTGCGAACTTAAGTAATAAGTAATGTCACAATCTGCAAGTAAGTTTTACATCACATTAATGCTTGTGTTTTATCTTTTAATGATGTAAGCGTTTACACATGCCTTAATTATTATATGTCAAGGTGGACTTTTGTGTATTGTTAAGAAATTATATTAGTAATTGGTCGAAGCTTTTTTATAAGCGAATCTCTTGGTTAGTTACAGAATTCCAAATATGTAAAAAAAAGATAATTTTATATCAAAACAAGTGTACGTATTCCAATCTTTTAAGATTTTATACATTTTATGTGAGAAATAAATACGTCTTTCTGAGGATAAAAGATTACCGTAGCCTATGATCGTGGTTGTATTCTGTAAAAGTTATAGAACAATGCTAAATTAACAAAACCAAGCTGTTGATGACCATGAAGAGAAGGGAATGCTTAAAGGAAAGATCAGTCGCATAATAATTGAGCCTGCAGAGCTTTTACTTGAGTATATTGATTTCATGAAAGAAAATGGTTAGTTGTTAGATCTTGTTGGCCTATTGGCTGCAAAATCGTGAAATGAATCAAGTATTACACTAAAAAAACGAAATACAAGTGTAATATAAATACATAAATCTTCTCAGTATTTGGAAACCACAAAAATTATGTTTCAGCGTTTTCTTAAGGTTCATCAAAAGAAGACGATTTAAGGCAGCACAACTCCATTTTAATGAATGAATGAATTGAATGAATGAATGAATGAATGAATGAATGAATGAATGAATTTATTTGTTTGCTCGAATATGGTGTTGGTACAGGTGGTGGTATTGCTATGGTTCAGCATATTCTGCCCCTTAGGGCGTGCAAACTAGTTTTAACATGCGATTATAATAAAATATTTAAATTAATAATATAATTATACATTATTTAGTAGTAGGTATTAAATATTATCAATTTGTACTTAAAGAAATGAATAAATTAACAAATATTATTATTATGTGAATTAACGATTAATATTATTATTACATACCTATATTATTATAAAATATTACTATAAAATATTACAATTTGATTGCGATTAATTGATATTATTATAATTAATTATGATATTATTCTAGGTATCTTATCATCTAAGTTAATAGAGCTAATATAAAATTTTGCTGTGATGTAACAGTCTAATATAATTTTTATTACAATTGTGTCAAGGTTGAGTATTGTTATGTTTGGAGTTAGGCAACAGCGAGATAAGAGATGCGCTGTTGATGAAACATGATGCAATTACTTAAACCTTAGAATTAGATGGATGACATTTTCACTTGCAGAGTTTGAAAAAGGTAGATGTGGAATTGATTAACTAGGGTCTGTTAAAATGTACTAATCTAGCATTTGCCTCCTAATGTGACTGATAATGAAGATAAATAATGTCAGTTTTGCTGGTAACACATGCTTTAAGCTATAATAAAATAAACATGAAGCTGATACTGTATACATAATTAATATAGGTTACACACATGAAATATTAGAAAAAACTAAAAGAAAAGAAGCGTTACTACCTGAACGGATAAAAGGATTCAACTTTGATAAAGGTAATAAGTAAATCAGAATTAAGAGAGTGAGAAGACTTAATGTAAACGTATCGAGAGGTGGGTATTTGGAAGTGAACCAAATTGCTATTGACTAAGCGTAATTAGAAATTATGGCTTTTTATGGGACGATCAATAAATACAACATAATATCTACTAGCTGACCCGGCGAACTTCGTTCTGCCTAACAATCGATCAACATTTCTTTATTTTTCTAAAATTAAAGAATTTTTCTAAAATAAATGTAGCCTAAGTTACTCCTTATTACATCAGCTACCTGCCAACAAAAATCCCGTCAAAATCGGTCCAGCCATTTCAGAGATTAGCCAGAACAAACAGACAGACAGACAGACAGACAGACAAAAATTTTAAAAAATGTTGTTTTGGTGTATGTACCGTATAAATGTAGTAAAAAACGGTTATTTCAATATTACAAACCGACTCTCCAATTTCATTATTATTTCATTATATGTATAGATTTACTGTAATTCCTGTGGCTCCAAAATAACGATGATTTAAATAAAAGAAAAATGAAATATAATAACAACGGTTAAATAATAAAGCCAACACTGTTTTAAGTTGTCTTTATAAAGAAGTATTTATTTATTTGCTTACTAATTGCAATACTTAAACAAGTGGTAATTAATAGTAATATTCTTTGCATTTCTTGCTTCAAGCGAACAGATTATGTCTTAAATTTTTGTTGTGTAATGTTGTTGATTGAATTTACTTTAATTTAATAAAAAGTATATCAGACCTTTTTTGAGAGGTGATATGGATTTATGCATATCACCTCTGGGGAAAGGAAAGCTATGCTTGATATTATTACAATACAGACTAACCGTTCCGCGCCGACCTGTTCGAAGCTTTAGTCTATTTACTGGTTTAATGGTGCTGCAGCAGCTTAATCATCTGCTTTGGTCTTTGTTGCTGACAGCATTATTCGCCTCTTTTTGCTAGTCCAGAAATATTTTAATAATGAAGCGATGCCACAATTCAATAACTCGATAAAAGACTGTTTTAGTAGAGGCTTTTCAACTGAAAGTTCTGAATAACTCTTCGTGTTCCTAAATATCATTAATATAATCGAATTAAAGCCTGGTTAAGAATAATTGCAACTAGTTTATCTGGTGAATCCTTGTTTGCCCTAATAGGTAAGTGCACTATAAAGCTAAAGACGCTTATCTTTTTGAAAAAGCAAATAAATTATGCGCTTAATTAAAGAAAACTGGTCTCGTAAGTTGTCAGTAAATAGTGCAACTTTGTAAACTTAAGGTGTTACAAGGAGTCATTAAAACTAAAAGGTAAACTTACTATTTTGTAACAAAATGCCTTCAAGTTTCGATATTAGGGTTGATTAAATGAAAGGTAAAGTTCTAGACAGATGTTGATGGCTACTATTTCTTAGCCAAGAACTTGGTAGTTCGAAGTCAGTCAATTTTATATTGGCAGACAAACAAAGTGAAGAATCTAGGACTAGGCAATAAACATATAACACATAGGATCCGCAGAGTCAGACCTTAGAAAGGACTTTAAGTTTAATTTGAACATTATGGAAGTAGGGTAAAGGAAAACAGGTGCATATTCCAAGGCCTTTCCTTTTTTCTTACCTTCCTCAATCCTTTCACGGTAGGTAGCGGCTTCGCAAAGTCCCTAGCATTGCAGGAGCAATGCTACTGTCGACAATAAACAGAAGCATATTTTAAAGATATTTGTCCTAATTTAAAAGAACTAAATATACGGGAATTCACGCGATCATGCATTAGGTATTTACATACCTTATTTTGCTTGACGTTTCGACCAGGTTACACCGACCGTGGTCACAAGCAGACTGAGTCTGAGTCGTTTAAAAGTAAATATTTGTCCTAATTGCCAAGCTTGTTAGAATTATTTAGGTTTTTCATATTAGCTGAATCGCAGAGACAACAGTTTTGTTGCATGATACTGCTGTCCAATTGCAGCATTGAATTGTTGTCCTTTGT
The DNA here is from genome assembly GCA_963082885.1 of Parascotia fuliginaria. NCBI lineage: Eukaryota > Metazoa > Arthropoda > Insecta > Lepidoptera > Erebidae > Parascotia > Parascotia fuliginaria. Next base: position 3,676,785 of record OY720196.1, on the reverse strand, counting down.
ATCGCCTTCTAATGTTGTGTCTAAGCCGTAATGATTCGGTTGACTGATTGTACTAACAAAGTATATATTACCGCTACATTGCTACTGAAATATGGAGCCATCGCTCACCTTCCTTTATTTAGACATAACATTAAAGCATAATGTACCAACATCTTACAATAGGTATATGTAATTATTGAATGCTATGACCTAATCTGTAAACCTTGGCATGCATGCATAAAAACTGGGCCGAATATGATGCAACGAGTTTGCGTCACATCTCTGCGGATCGATCAAAGATTGGCCTACATTTGTCTTGTGTAGTGACTCATGTTGCATAAACACCGTTTAATTAGAGTTAAGTACAATATCAAGTTGAGATGGTTCTATTGTTACAGCTTGTTGTGCACAAGATTAAGGGTTTTAATTCAAGAATTTGTCCTTCAAGGTCACATAGTATCAGGCGCCAGTATAAGTCACACGCTAATCATGCCACCATTTTGCTTCAGAATCAGATGGTTCTACCAATTCCGACTCTTTATCATCAGGTACAGTAGTCGCTATAGTAGATAAATAGTATGTTGTTATGTCAATTTAAGTTTTCCAAGTTTATATGCATCTTGAAATGAAATTGACGGTTAAAAAAACTGAAAAATGTACAATTCGCAAAGAACTAGTAAATGACCGGATAACATTAGTAAACTAGTTCGACAAACATAATGAGAAACGGCTTGCAGTCAGGTGAATAAACGGCCGAAGGAATGTAACAGGATGCGAATAAATGAAAGAAGTGGGCGTCATGCTGCAGCGAGTGAGTCCAGCAAGAGGTTGTAATCAATCAGTCTTATTAAATCCTAACTCCTTTATAGTTTCCGTGATGTCTAAAAAATCATTAATAAATAATATAAACAAAAGCATATTGTAGTAATCCCAAAAAATAATTTCATATTTTTTTCATCATACTCCTTTTTGCGGACAGTATTCAAAGCCAAAACTATTTTATTAAACACTGAATTAAATAAATACTAATTAAAATGCCACAAACCTTGTAGATTTAAACTAAATATTGTTTTCACAATTTCTTAGGAAACTGTGTGATGCTACAAACAACTTCTTGATTCTAGATCATCACAGCAATAAAAGGACCTTCAAAATCTTCGTAATATCATTATTTATAAAAAATGTAGTAACGTTCTGTGTAATCTACACACATAATGTTCGCCGTAATATCGACCGTTTCAAATGGTATATTTAAGTAACCTAATTCATTCTATCTTGCACTTCTATTAACTAAAATACAACCTTAATAGACTTGGTATAGAGCTGAAATTAACCTTGGCTATATACCAGTTTTGGTTTGGAGTTACGTAACGTTTTAAGGTCAAAGTGGTTGCATAACGCCTCTGCGAGAACCGTCAGTCTAATAAGAGCTGTAGAATTGTACTGGAAGCCTGAAGTTGCTTGAATTTTGTACAGAACAAGAGACGCGAGGAAGGTCAAGTTATTTGGTCAGATATATGATTTGTGTTAGCTAATTTTAGAATGTTAGTTTTGAAATAATGTCAGGCACTATTGGTTCTAATTTTGTAGCAGTTCGTGTATGATTCAGGTTGCGAATACATCTATGTAGTTTGGAATAATTTTTAGATTATTAGGTACATTATTTTTTTAATGGAGTAATTTTATGATTGAGAGAGTTAGAGACGAGAGCCCAACAGGAATACAAACTTTTTAAAATAATTCTTGGAGCAGGGAACATGCCATAGATAACACACAATTAACAGACACAAATTTCGGTGTTAACACCGTAGGTGTGTAACATCCAAATTTCGGCAGATATGATATCCTATGTGACAGGAAGCGAGTCTGTTGTTATTTACCTGACAATTTCAGTCTAAGGCCTAATTAACAATAAACAAAGAATTTCTCTACAGCAAAAACATTATTTATAAAATCCCTTATGTCTTCTAAAAAGAACAAAAGAGATACAAGGAAGCCTGTACCTACTCTCATACATTTTCTCTACTTTGTGGATACATTGTTGATACACTGTACGTCACTTTTTGTATCCCTCACCTTTGTGAAATAAACTTGAGGCCAAAGACCCAGTAGCGAGGAGGTCAATACCAGGCAATATACGCCGGTGTTATACTTTACTGAACTGATTCTCAGTGCCATCCGTGTCGTGGTAACAGACTTGTAGGATGACTATGATGCTGGGATATTCAGGGATATGGTATTAATGCAGTTATTGCATATTGGAAGTTGTTGTGCCAGATTTTTACGTATTTGTATATATAATATATAGTCGCCGATAAAATTGCTTCATCACTAGAGTAAATGTCGTTTGTATATCACAAAACAATAATGTCGATTTTTGATTGCAAGTACCTTCAGTACAGTGACAGTTGTCACTGTCATTATGAGTCTTGTTGAATTTTAATTTTAATGGTATTTTTTTTTTTAATTTTAATGGTAAAGCAAATATGTGGTCGACCACACTAATGATGTAAAAGATATTAAATTTGTTTTTATTCCTTTCCTTAAAAGTTTGATTTTTAACAGATTCAATAGGTTATACGTACCTACGTATTAGATACTAATTATAGGTTGATATCTTTACAAGAGATAACTTTACGAGGCAAAGGGTCTTTGAAAGATAGAAAAACGGATAACAAAAAAACCTATAATAGATACTATATTTTCTTATGGTGTTATTAATTATTATTATATAAATATCACAAGAAAATATAGAATCTTTTAAATATAGTATATAATATATTATTGCTAAATAGCCCAGGTTCTGTTGTGGAGACCAGGTACAGATAAACGAAGAATAAAATAGGCATTTTACTTTAATTTTACCTGTACCTGGTCCGCAACATAAAGCGAAGATTTGCTATAATCGGCTGGCAGGGTGATAATATTGATTGCAAGCAAAGATCTGTATATATATAGCAATGGATTAGGATAGGATAAATCTGATAATAATCAATATTCTAGAACACTAAGTGACAATAATAACGATCAAAATAAGAAGTTTACGATAGATTTATAATGAGAACGAATAAGATTTGTCACGAACCCCGACATACAGAATTATATTACATAATTATTGCAGGAAAAACTATAACTTATAAAACGCACGTCATGATTACAAAAAAAGCCGTTAATTAATTAAATAGTTAATTTGAACTTGAATAAAAACTGATCAAAAATTCCGGTTTGCGTATTCCAAGGTGTCTAGTTACGTAAAAGTTATTCACAGAAACAATTATTAGCTCGTATTTAAATTTCAATAAATTTAACAGCATAATTAATGTTTTTTTGGTTTATGTTAAGTGCAAATATCAACCTACACCTATGCAGTTTTGTGAGAGGATAGTAGTTAAAGGAAGTAACTTTAATGAGTTAAAACAAAACAGCAATGCTCCTGACATAATAAGAATCTACAAGCTACTGTTAACACTGCTACAGTAGCTTATAGAATAAAAGCATTAAATACCCTGCAAAAATATTTCAGAGCGCTACACAGACAATCTCATTGTACATAGTAAATCCACGCAGGTTTCATCATGATTTTTTTTTTTTATTATAGCCTACGAAAGTGACTCCAACCCGCCTGATGGTAAGCAGTCAGTGGAATCCAGAAGTGACGGCCACTATACCAAAAGCCATCGTCTTAAACTGCTGGTATAGTGGCCTCCACTATGGCGGCTGGGAATGGGGTTACGGGAAGGGAATGAGGGAGGTGAGGAAAGAGGATAGGGGAGAAATTGGGCCTCCGGCGCTGTCACTCACCGAACGAAACGCAGTAGTACGGATACTACTACTCTTAAGTCGATCTTCTATGAGAGGGTAGTACTTCCCCGGACGATCATGCTGAAATCAGCGTGGATCTACAGCCTTAGCCGTAGTCATGAATGGGCCGGATCGACCGAGAGAGTACTACCCTCTTATAGAACATCGACGTAAGAGTAGTGGTATCCATACTATTTTGCCTTTCGTTCGGTGAGTGAGAATGCCAGCAGCCCAAATACTCCCTAGGTCCTTTTCCTTTTTCCTTTTCCTTCCGCTAAACAATAAAAAGTAATATTAGACAATTACATACATATAATAAAGAAACACTTCAACAGAAATGGTCTGCAGAATGTGGTACTTATGCAAGATGTATGAAGAGAACACAAGCAGTCGATATTTCTCTAGTAATAGCTAAAAAAAATGAAAATCTGGCGAATAATTTTACACCCAAAAATTACAATTCTAGCATACTCACAAAAAAAAATGGCTGTAAATCTACATAATATATTATCTATATAGTTATATAAATCATAGATGTATTACTGAGGATTCGCATCTGCTGTTCTGAATATTCTTGACATAAATGTTTAAGTAATTAACAACAGTAAGAAAAGCTATGCGCTAAATTCTACCGCACCGATCGTAAAAGGTAAACTTTTCCCGTACACATAGTCACCTTACATGCGTACTAGTGTAGTTCCCATAGTTAGCCGCATGTTACGAACGTTACCCGCACTAGTGCTGTGACATAATCCGTTTACCCACTAACTGCCGGATACGCCCTAGGGTTACCACTTAATTAACTGTAATTATTTGAACGTTTTAATATTAACATTTGGTTTGGTTGAGAGAATTTATTGTTATGTGCGTGCCTAAAATAAATTAAATTGTATTATTTCTAGATGATGATTAGGTATATTTTTTCTGTTTATAAGAGGCCTTTTGTCTGCAGTGAGACAATAACAGTTTATATTAGTTTTTTATAAATAAATAAATAAATGATATATTATCGCGGCATTATTATTATTACGTTAATTTGGCTACGTGCATTTCTGTTTTGCCTAATTATTTAGATCATAAGAACTAAATCTAATAATAATTATCTTTAATCATTAATTATATGGCGTTTAAAAGAGTGATCCCTTTTAATTTTCAAACTAAAAACAAATTTTTTTCGTTTCTATCATGTATGTTCTTTTTGAATAAATAAGTTTGACTATTACTATGAAATGTTTACGGTTAGTAACTAAAACCAATAATAGTTAATAGCAAAAATAAGCACTTATTGTTATTCCAAATAATTGCATAATTTTCATTAGTGACAACCCTGTGGATGCAGCATCACAGGGGTGTGCTCGGCGGATGCTAACCTACTACTACATAACGGGACCTGTGACGTCGGAATTGTGTGGATATGGCTATTGAATGTTTTGACTTATCTTAGTGTGGCGATGATATTATTTATGTCTTGCAATGATAATATTATACTGATTTTTTGGAATTAAGTAGGTAAATAAAAGTATTTTTGTCAAATAAAAATATTGAAGACATGGATCGGATTTTTTTTAATTATTTTAAAGTTTGCATTATTAAATATAAGGCTCTCTCATAAGGAGAATTTTAACTTAATTCGTGGAAAACTCTTTGGTTTTACTTTTGTCTCTACACTTAACAGGAATATTCATGATCGTAGTAAGGAGATATTTACTATGAAGGTATCGCTGCCGGTTGCTTTTCTTTATCCTTCTTATATCTACAGAAAAGAAAGTAATGAGTTGGTTTTATGTTCGAAACTAGAAAGAAATTCACGGTCTTATATACGCAAGTATAAATTATGGGTGAACCAAATTAGTTATGTCATTTAATTTTTTGACTAAATGATAAATTATTCAGTTACTTACTTGTGATGAAGAAATTATTCTGATCTAAGCATTTAGATACGCTTTGAAAACCGTGGCTAACACCAAAACTGACCATAAAATTGGTAGCTTAACTGTGAACAGTTGAAATCTCTGTTTTTGTTCACAAATTGTTGCATTTGAGGTATTTAAACGTTGATGTTTTATGTCAGTACCAAACTTATTAAGTAAAATTGTGTAAGGTATTGTTCTAAAAAAAAATTAGATGGTGAAGTCAATAATTAGATAATAACTTAGATTCCTAAAAATAAGTTTTGAATTACACAGGGCATCATGCTTCTTCTCTTACGGGTTTATATAATGAAATTATATAAATCTACTATTTCGCTAGATACTTTGAATTCCATGTATCGTGGATTGGCGATAACGTGTGGATTGAAGATTTCAAACTTATGTTTTTAGTCCAGAGGGTCTAGACAACTGGCATAGATTTCTATTCTATTCATGGAATAGATTAAAAATATATGGGATTGACCTATGCTAACGACAATGTTGGCGCAGCTGGTAAGAGATAAAAAGAATTAAACAAGGGTTCATTTCTTATTATTTTTTTTAATTCCTTTCTTTGCTGTTAATTTTAAATTAAGTAAAAATATTATGGGTTAAGAGTTTAATGTGTATAAGCAAATAAATATTTTTCTTTCTATCTCGTCGTATCCACACTAGTCTCTCGTGGCACGCCGTGTCGCGTGCTGGCCCACTGCTCTACATGAGACTATTGATAAAGTGCAGATAACACTCTTTTTACAATTAGCTCTCGGCAATGAAACACATTTATGTACCCTTCGTTGTATATCCAGACATACATATTTATTGCAGAGTTGCCTACGCAGAGTACCTACGCAGCGATTTTGCGTTCATAAGCGGCGTATACTATACCACCAGATGGACCGTTAGTTCTTCTGCCACTGTAGGCAATAAAAAAGTTATTTATTCTAATGAATTAGCTTTTATGAACGGCAAACAGTTTTTGGATTAAGAATGCCCAACAGATGCGTTTAATGATATATTTTATTTATGTAGCTAAGTGTACTGTAATAAGTGACCGTGTGTAGGTACCACATGACTAAATGTAACAGATTCGAGGCGAGTACAGAGGCGACTAAGAAAGTATCTGATAACACGCGTACAGTCAAGCAAAGCAAGACAAGACTTCAGATGATGATTGTGAAAAATATATTACCGCCATATATCCTTAGGTAGCTTTCGGGACCGCAGTCCTGGATCTAAAGGACATACATGATGCACAAATATGATCTTTATAAATAAAACAATAATACACGATTTTACTCTAATTTAAGTTAAAAGCATTACGAAATGCAATGTTGCAAAAATTAAACAATTTTGTACTTACGTGCGGTTCTTGACAAATTTCGATACATTTTTGGTATTCATTACATAATATTGTAAAACTGATTAGTTTATAGTATATAATGGTAATTTTGGAAGGTGTAAAGACATTCAGTTTTTATACAAGTACAGTTTTACTTCTTCAAAATGTATTTAGCAGCTGCGATTTTGATCGTCTTCGTAAGTAGTATTCTTATTTTATCTTCTGTTGTTAGTACCGTTTGTTTTCACGTTTCTCTTCGTTCTTGAAGAACACAGTTCTTGTTGGCATTCATCACTGTTCTCTGTTTTGTTCCTTCTTTTTGACCTCTTGATACTACATTTTTCTATCGAACACACACTTTTCAACAACTCCATACATTTTTTTTATTACTTTTAATTAGTGCTGTGGCGTATAAGGTGACTCACTATTTTATTTATTTTATTTTTAATCTTAGACAGCAAGTATAGTTTCATACTTTACAGAACCTATGTTATTTTGTGTTGTAAATTAAGGGCATTTCGAAAGGCATACATTATAAGAGTGACGAATAGCGCTATAATTTGCTGTGCTTTTTAATAAACGTTCCTAATGTCCTTTTCATTTCAGTTGACAACCACACAAGCATGTCCCGACTGTCAAACTACAGTACACATCCAGAACTACGACGGCCCAATAATAGTGCACTCAACTTGTGACAACCAATATCGATATCTTAGCAACCTTGGCAACCCTGGCAACCAACACAAAAATTGCGACAACGACTGTACATGCGTAACTAAACATAATTATTATCCAACAACACAAGGTTATTTGACAACCAATTATGGTTGCGGCAACCAGTATTGTAAAACGGATGGTTATAATAGTTTAGATGGTTATGGATGCTGTAGTAAGTGCGGTACACAAATAGGAAATAATTATCCATACCAATGTCCTGGATATTATTCTTGTTAGATTCTGTCATGTTTTAATCGTAAATTAAGCCAAGAAATATAAATTGTTTTGTTTTCAGATCAATTTCTTTTCTTAATTTTAGTTAAAATTATAATCTGGGGAAACGCATCAATTAAAAGGAGTTTTTTGGGTTCTTCACATGGCTTCACCTGACCAAAGCCAACTAACTTTGACTGCCTCTGTGGTTCGGTGGTACTGTGCACCATTGCTACGCAAATGTCTATTTGCATTGGTCTGGGTGTTTCTAGTAGTAGTAGTATAGTATGTGTGTATTTAAAAAAAAGTACATCCGCATACTAGAACCCATAAAACAAGCTATAATATATGCTTACTTTGGGTCTAGATGGCGTTGTGTGTAGTTGTTGTGATATTATATTATTGTTATTATAAATAAAACAAACTGTAAAACATTTTATTTTGGTTATTTGAACTGTATAAATTAATAAATGAATTGCCTAGTTCGCGTTTCTTCAAGAGCTACTTTTCGAGCAAGATTGTCAAAACACATGAATAATATTTCATATTTTAATAATTCAAATTTTAAAATATAATATTGATATTTATTCATATCTGTCAAAATGACACTAAATTATCACAAATATTACATAAAATAACCAAATATTTATAAATATTTATTTATTCGTGCAACCGAATGCATACATTGCAACATTTTATAAATTGCTATAGGCTGCGCAGGAGTGGATTTGCAAGACCTAACGATTTGCGCAACTCAGTACGGCGAAGTTTTTGTTAGTTTTCGCAATACAATTCTTATATTAATTTGTTAAATGTTACCTAAAAGGTATTTACAACACAATTGACATATAATGTGTTATAGTTTTGTGTTGAAAGTTTGTATGCATGTTTGTCACGATATTTCTGGTTTACTTGAATGATTTATTACAAATATTGATTCATATTATACTAACTTGTTTCATTTTATTGCAAAAGAAACATGGTTTTTTAAATATATTTTGACACAATATTATTATATTATTATTGCGTACAATGGCAGACGAGCCAACAGCCCACCTGATGGTAAGTGGCATCTATCGCTCATGGACTTCTGCAATGTCAGGGGCACTACGAAGCCGCTGCCTACCGTGATATTATAATAATAATAATAATAATATTCTACCACATGCACACAGCGCCATTTAGCCCCAAATTAAGCAATTATATTTGCTTGTGTTATGGGTACTAAACAACTGATATACTACTTATATACTTTTTTTTTTTTGTAAATACATACATATTATAGATAAATTACACCCAGACACAGAACAAACAATCATGCTCATCACACAAAGGTTTGTCCTGGGTGGGAATCGAACCCACGACCTCCGGCTTAGCAGTCAGGGTCACTAACCACTAGACCAACAGTATCGATCTCTTTAAACCTCGTTTGAATAAGGAAATGTCATAGAGCTCGGGAAACACCGCAGCTGGTAGTTCGTGCCAGAGCCTGCACGTATGTGCGAGAAATGAATGCTAGACGAGATTGTGTCCAGGTAGTATGGATGAACTTAACTGCGATGTCGAGTGGTACGATGATAGAAATAGTTCCTCAGAGCGCTCTCCGTGAAACATACGATAGAGCACGCATAGAAAGCCAAAGTCTCTCCGCTGCTGTCTGTTTTGTGTTAATTGACCTAAAGTATAAAATTGCTAAAGAGAAAGTGCAATTTTATAAGATTAAAAATACTGTAAATAGAACGGCAAACTTCGATCAAAAACATTTTAAACTAAGCAAACGACTTTATCTCTAAATTCTGATCTACAGCCAGTACGCGGACGAGATAAAACCACGAGAAGAACTGGCAACAATCTCAGGCCACTCTTTTAATTTTTTTTGTAAGTTACAAATTCAAGCAGCATAAAAAGTGACGCAGACAATACGTAAGGAAACAAAATGTTTAACGTCGTTATTGTGACTTCTCCAATAGATAGGGCCCTTTCATGCAAACAAGAATCTATTACTTTACAAATTTTAACCTTTGGTAACAGAAATAATCGACCTTTGCTCAAATATTAAATAATACATTTGTCTTATCATATCTCTTGTATATCTATATCATTGTAATACTTTATCTCTCACGTAATAATGATAATAATGACACATTACTTTCCCTCGCACACCTGCCATCATTTACGTCAATATCACCGCTATCTTTCAATTGAAAAAATGTTTTCAATTGAATGAAAACATTTATATCTTCAAATACATTAAAATATCTGTAAATTTTAGTATTATATAATTACTAGCTTTCTGCGGCGCGGTTTCCGTCCTAGTAGCGTGATGTTACATAGCCTATAACCTTTCTCGAGAAATCTATCTATCATACGCAAAATTAATTTTTCAAATCCGACTGGTAGTGCTAGAGATTAGCGTGTTCAAACAAACAAACTCTTTCGCTAATAATAGTATAGATAAAACGTGTGGTCTAGATTATGAAACCAAATCTCTATTTGTGGGTAAGAGACGGCTACTACCGGCGGATACCACATCGGTACCTCGAGCACGAACATTCAACCATTACGTCAAGTATTCGTATCGAGCTAACTATTCGAAAACGGAGTCGATACTATAAATAAAATCATCGGCAGCATGAACATATTTACCTTACTCACGTGTACTCGATACGAACTCGATACTATGGTTAAATAATGCCATGTACACAAGACGAATTGAACGAATGATAAGGAATGATGCGTTCAAAAACTAATATTGTTGTATTTAATAAATCATTTGCAGTGATAAAAATGCAACTTAATAAAGGTATAACGTTACGGCCTTACGAAATAAGTAATGTAAAATAATAATCGACCTAAAAATTACAATTTTATAATTAAATTTAGCAGACATAAAAAAATTTAAGCTTCTTAATTTCTGAACGCAGCCATTTTGTAGTAAATTTAGTTGTTTAGTTTACGTAATCTATGGTTTTGACTTATGACAGTTTGAATTTGAAAGACTGACGCGCGATGTTTGTACTGGGTTTTTATTAATACAGCAGAATTATCAAATTATCAAAGTAAGAATGTCTTCAAATACTAGTTTTACGCAGTTCACAATGTTGGTAGACTTTATGGAAAAGTAAGTACTTACATATTTATTGGATAATTGGTAAAAATAATATGATCAAGTGGTTGCAATTACTAATGTTTACTTTATTTTATTTTAGGAATGGAGTTCTACCCAAGCCGCAAAGCTTATTGTGAAGAAATAATGGATAGAGATAATCTAGTTCCTACAGACTGCAAGAAGTTTAAGTTAAAGTTGTACTTCGTGCAATTTCAATTGGTAAGTCTAACATGTGTATGGTGTGCTATTGTTCACGTTGTGTTAGAATAATGATTACTCGTTAATACTCTGTCTAAATTGCACTTACCACTAGAGAAAGTAATTTATAAATAGACTTAGTTGGGTAATAAGTATATTCCCATAAACAGTTACCATAATACACTAACAATAACAGACATACCTATTTAGCGGCATTTACCTTGCCTTTTATTTTAATTTTTTTTTGTACTCTATATTTAACCAAATATGAACTGAAGAATCTTAATAATATTTTCATCCATAGTGATACTTACTTAAACTGTACCTACTAACAATTAAATTCCTATTGATTGTTATTTACATTAAATATCTTGTTCATACAGGTAATGAGGATTGGAATACCCTAGGCTCCAGTCAAGATGCCGGTGAATTTAGGGCTGTAAAACCATCAAGCCCAAATATTCAAATCTAGCTCCACCGAAGACTCAAAAGACTAGCTAGTTCACAACCCACCACTCAGATACATCATCACAAAAGGAAGCGCAATGTGGCTATATGAGTATTTTTTTAAAGTGAGGAGAATGATATTAAGAGAATAGTTTCAAGAAATAAATAATATAGATTATAATATACGTTGTAAACATATAATTTTATAATAAATATTCTTAAATTTTATACAGTTGCCATTTATTCATACCTAGGTACCATAAAATAAAGTGAAAGTAATGTATAGGCAAACACTTTGAACACTATGCAACCAGACACAATAGAAAACGAAAGACGCTTAAAGACAATGATGATGACAAGAATGTAAGTAAAATATCAGCCAATTTGATTACAGTTTGCTGACCACTCTTTATATTCCCCAGATTATTCCAATATTTTATTAATAAAAATGAACATATTATAGAGATAATTTATTTATTTATTATAAACACAAATACACAACAAAACAGTTTACACCAAAGCATTGCACAGTTAAAAACACATAACTATGTACTTAGTAGAGATATTAACACACAGATTTAAAAAACAAAACTATTATACACTAACAACAACAAGAAGAAAATTAAGTAGGTTTCTTATTAGAGTTAAAAACTATTAATTAAAGAAAAATTATAATATTGAGAGATCTATTCAATTAAGTTAAGCCTATTTACTAAAAGGTTTCTTAGTGAACAGCTTAATAAGTCTTCTGATTACTGTCATCTATACCACGTTGGCCCATTTGATACTGAATACCGCATACACTTGGTATTCCATAGTTTTGAAAAAATAATGTAAAGCAGAAGTTCATTATGTACATAAAATTTAATAAGATATCTATGTAATAATAACAAAACATAAGTAGATACCTAAGTACTTAGGTACTATTTAGTAAATGTACCTAAATGTGAAACGTACCTAAATGTGAAACGTACCTACTATTTTACCTACGCTTATGGCGTCTCTCCTCTTAAAGTGGGGAATTTGATTTGTGTTGGTTATTGTTAAGTGCCTCCGTGACCTCCGTCGCATATTTCCTGGCTGACACTTGTTGCCCCATCTCAATATCCTTAAAAAACATGCGTTAATAAGAGCCCGTGGTAGGTTTAAAATGACAAAGCACAAATAACCTGTAACAATAACACAGTTTTAATCTTAGATGATTAAACTAATATATAAGACAATTAATTTCGTATGAATGAGTACATAATATGATGTAAGCTTATTCTTTTACTGACTCCCAAGTGTGCTTTGGAGCGAAGTTCTTGGCATAAGGTGAACGATTGTTTTCGTTAAATCTGTAAGATTTTCGATTTTCTTAAGAAAGCCCTTTGAACAATACCACTGAAAGAAATATTATCAAGTTAATTATAAAGTATTTAAATTTTCTTTACATTGAATTTTAAAAGAAATGTGATTAACTTCAAGTTAATTTTACAAACCTTATCTCGTCTTTTCCTTCTTGTTTCTTCAGCCAAACGCCACGCAAAATAATAGAATGCCATATAATGATCTATATACAGTCATAATGCAAACATTTTCACTTAAATAAATACAATAAAACAAGAAACAACTCTTCTCGATAACGCTCTCACCTTAAAAATGTCGGTGACAAAGTTTTCGTTTAATTCGATAGCCGTTTGGCGATACTACATGTCAAAAAATGTTCGTGCTGCCGATTTCCATACATTTGCTGCGTTTACTTTATGATTATTTCTCGATAACTATACGATAATTACCGCTAGATGTTCGTGTTACCAAATTTTAGTTCCAAATACGCTCACCAAGCGCTGTACAAGTTTCCATACAAAATTTTTCTATTTCGATGGCTATTCGATATGCATAAAATGTTCGTGCTAGCGGTAGATAGCTGCAAATATCACTTTAATGGAATTTTGTCGTAAGTGGTGAGAACCTGCCTGTCTTTCCATTTGTGGTGTGTGTTAATATAGATTAGTTTATTATAAGATTACTTACGGTAGTCGTTCGTCTGAAGAGCTTCAAAGACTATGATATCCATGAGTGAGCGATTTTCATCAGCTCCTGCCTCGCCTGCCATCTTTATAATTGAAAAACTTGACCGCCGCATCCTATATTTTAGCGAGGCGCACAGTAGGCTGAAGTAAGTAAGTAGGTTTAGACCTACTGACTATAGTATTACTACAGACTAGAGTATTTATAGTCTATTAATGTATGCTATCTTCCTATTTCTGCTTTTCAGAGTCAAAAACTAGAAGAAGTTTTTAAATTGTCATTTAAATTTCAGTTTTAGAGAGCACCGGAGGCGGAGGCTTAATTATTTCCTTTTCCTCACCTGCCTCAATCCCTTCACCTACACCACTCCCTTCACGGTAGGCAGCGGCTTCATGGAGTCCCTGGGATTGCAGGAGCAATGCAAAAGACTCTGAGTCGTCCATGAACGACCCCCACTTACCATCACGTGGGCTGTTTGCTCATCTGTCACTATAATAAAAAAAGATTTATAGACTAACGGACTCGTGTATTAGAAAACAAACCCGGTATCGCGAGAGTATACAAAGTACAATGATAATACACGCGTGATATAACAAGTCAAGTCATCATTGTACACATGTCATTGTCGATTTACATAACAATATAAAGATAATAATAGTAAACGATACGAAATGAGAAGATACCAATTTCTTGTTCAATGTTTCGTTAAACTGGTGAACTTGACAACAAATAAAAAACATTAACAGAAACATAGTATTAATGTATGGTTAAGATCCCAACTCAGTAAATGTTGTACCTGTAAAGCACAACACTGATTTTTAAGCTGAAGCCAAGGCACAAAGTTATATTTAGACGCGAACATTTTGGTGACCACATCATAAAAGTAGTTTCATGCACTCAATCATTAATGGATTCTATACATTTAATATTATTTCATATATAAGTACGAAGGACCTCAAAACATACCACCATCTACCGCCAGTAACCGACACTAAAACATGAGGTAACGGTTACGCAAAATGTTCAAGGATAGTGCAAGCAAGCATAGAACACTTGCGTAAGTCAGCGCAAATGTCGGCTTAGGAAAGGAGCGGCGTGTCAAGGCACTAGTGGAAACTAAGCCTTTCCATTTGTTGCCCAATGGGAGTAGGTATGTTTTGGGATAAGAATATAATATAATATCACAACAATTACACACAACGTCATCTAGACCTAAAGTAAGCATATATTATAGCTTGTGTTATGGGTTCTAGAATGCGGATATACATACTTAAATACTTTTTTTTTGTAAATACATACCTACATATTATACATAGAACCAATGAAAATATTCATATTTATGAACAGAAATATTTGCACTGAGCGGGAATGGAACCCGCGGTATCTGCGTAGCAGTCCATGCAGTACCACCGAACCACAGAGGGAATCAGTTTCAGTGTCAAAAAGAATGTGATAAAATTTTACTTTTCGAATAACGCCCGATTTTGTCCGGATAGAACTATAGGTGAAAATTTAAGGTGGCGAAGTTGGGAAGGCTTTGTCCAGCAGTGTTTTTCGGCTGATATAATGATGATAAAACTATAGGGATATGGATAAAGCCTATCACCAACATGTCTGGCATGTACAGTAGAAGTATGTGTGACTGCAAGAAAGTACGATTCTCACACGAGACAAAACTTTGTATGATTTATAAAATAAAATGAGTCTAGGCGTAATTTGTGTCTACTTATGTTTCTAAAGTTTTTTGCGAAACAAAGCTTGTTCTCTAATGAACTCAAAACTATAATTTTAGTCAAAGTACCGACTTCAAACAGGAAGAATAAAAAATGCAAATATAATACTTAGGTACATCTATTGTCTTCTCATGGATGCCATTGTCAGAACTGGACCACACGGAAAGCACTAGCTTTCAAATAAAAAAAATCATCAAAACCGCTTCTCCAAGTCGAAAGTTCTGATGTAACAAACATAAAAAAAATACAGTCGAATTGACAAAATTCTCCTTTTTTGAAGTCGGTTAAAAAGACATGCTCTTGTTTCCATTAATTCTTGCAGGGGAGTAATAACCGGCTGGTCTAATAATGATGATGTTTGTTAAAATCGTGATTACGGAACAGAGATCGCAGTATCGTCAGTTTTAACATTTAACGCAAAATGACAATGATAATAATAATAAATAAAAAATAAACTAATATATTAATCACATTGTATAACTTAAGCGTGTTAACGACCTGAGAGCGCAGGCGGCTACCTTCAGAGCAGGGCCACAAGTTCATTCCCCGCTTCTATTAAGATACAATAATAAACAAGTTTAATTTTGCGCCGGTTTATTTTTAAACTATTTTATTTTTTTTACTCTTTCTATGTCTTAAATTTCATCTCACAAATTAGTGGAACAACAAACTTATGCCAGCAATGGGCTCTGGCTACTTAACCCCAGTCAGATAAAAATCTAATAAAAATATGTTATCGAACCTGTAACACTCAATACTTTATTAGTAACGACCTCTTTCTTTCTAATTCATGATTTCAGCTCACATTCGCAAAAGCCTTTTTTACTTGCCCTGAAAATTTAATAGTTAAATCTTCTAAGTTAGAATCAAGACAACGACACACTACGCAGTGTTATAATATATATATACTATTTTATATAAAGCGGAAGAGTTTGTTTGTTTGTTTGTTTGAACGCGCTAATCTCTGGAACTACCAGTCAGATTTGAATAATTCCTTTTTCGATAGCCCAGTTCGAAGAAGGTCAAAGGCTATGTGACATTACGCTACTGGCGACGAGAGCAGAGCAGTACGCAAAGACGTGGGTAAATCCGTGCCGTTGAAAGCTAAGTAATATATAGACTTATCTGCTAGACCACCTATGATTGAATAACGAACAATAATTTATATAAATTAAATAGACTATTATGAAATTACATAGCACTGTCCAGTCACGTCGTCAGGAAGTAAAGTCTACCTTGGAACTGTCCTTAACTACCTTCATTGATCTTATAATTATGTAGTACACACTACTTAAGTGCGTTGTAATGACCAACTTTGTATAAGGGTAGTGTCCGATATGAATTGATAATATATATATAATTATAATAATATCACACCAACTAAATACAACGCCATCTAGACCCAAAGTAAGCATATATATTATAGCTTGTGTTATGGGTTCTAGAAATACGGATATACATAAATAAATACTTTTTTTTTGTAAATACAAACATATAAACATCCAGACCATGTTCATACTCTAAAATATTTACACTGAGCAGAAATTAAACCCGCGACCTTCGCGTGGCAGTCCGTGCATAGTACCACCGAACCACCGAGGCAGTCTAATATTTTATGATCGTTAAAATGTTGTACGTTAAAATGATTTTAATTTATATTGAAACGGTTTAGTGTAAAAGTGGCGTAGATAAGTAAAATTCTGTAGAAGTTTATATAAACAAATTTTTGTAACAATTACAAGTTGCAGTTTAACTTTTAACTATTGAATTAAGTAATGGATATTTCCGCCTGCATATTTTGATATGGTATAAATAAAATGTAAAATAACTTAAGATTTTACACGAGAATACCATGGTATCATTGAATTTTATCATGTTCTTGTTGACAACGGGGACTATGTTAAACACATGTGTGTCTGCGTGTAAGAAACAGTGCTAAATACACCGTGAAATAAGAAAAGGGCTAGTGAGGGTAGTAAAGGATCGAGCAGGCAATAAAATAAATAGCACTTATTACAAACACAAACTTACGACATTTATCATTAGTCGCCAAACCTAATACGTGAGCATTATAATTACTATTTAAACTAGTAGTTACATGTTTGCAAGTACGTCATTAATCCATTACAATTATTACTTAACAGTAATTATTATTGTTCTAACAAGGTCTGGTTTTCATAGGTATTTTATGGTAATTTATTGAAACTATTTTTGTTGTAAAAATTAGCAATATTGCTATTAGCTTTATCCAGAAAAAGTAGGCAAGTGCGTGTTTAAATCCAATATTAAGGCCTTCTTATAAAAATGCCTGTATAATAATTTGTATCTTGGTTTAAACGTTTTTTTTTTAATCTGAGAAAGAAGGACCACTGAGCGGCAAGAAAAAAACCACGTTGGTATAAACATCTTTAGAGTGATTCTAAGACCGTGAGGGGCACTCCATCAATGGACGTCTGTCTGATGATGATGACGAAGGAGTTATAAATAACCTAATGAAACAATACTTAGCTAAATAAATAGCTTATATTGCCTTACAGATATTATTGTTTTATCGTTTTACACATTACATAATAGATAAAGATAATGTTTGACGTACTCAACTATGTGATATACAGCACGTATACTTATTCTAAATCATGCCTAATAGGTTGATAGGGAGGGCAGAAGGGTTTTTAATAGCTGCAAAGGAAGGCAAAGGAAGGTTCCGATAGTAGAGGCTGTATCAGCAAAATTTACAGTTATCTTAGTGCCTCCTTGTGCAACAGAGGCCCTCGACAAGTAGGATGATATGGGTACGGCTTATCTACTCTGTGATATGGGCACAAAGTAGATACGTAATATGGGATTGACTTATGCTAACGCCAACATTGTTAATAGGTCAATCCCATACAATTTTTAATTTATCTATGAATAGGATACAAATCTATGCCACTTGTCTAGGTACTTTGGAGACATAACTCTTGTAAGAGTCTTAACTTTTACTGAGAGGGTTTGCCAATCCAATGGCTACGCTTGGCAAAATTGCAGTGGCGATTTAAGACAGTAAGGCACTACCAGTTCTGAATTAGAGGATTTACCTGCCATATTACACGAGGATTTGACCGCCATTATTTGGTTAATTGGTTGCGCTAGAGATTAATACACTTCGCTAATAGAACGTAGAATTGCCACTTACCGAACTACTGAACTAAATTATCCATACTAATATTTATAGCGGACGAGTTTGTTTGTTTGAACGCGCTAATCTCTGGAACTACTGGTTACTGCTCTGCTCCCGTCACCAGTAGCGTGATGTTACATAACCCTTAACCTTCCTCAAGAACTGGGCTATCAAACGCAAAAATAATTATTAAAATTCGACTTATAGTTCCAAAGGTTAGTGCGTTTAAACAAACTCTTCTGCTTTAATATAATGATATAGATGTAGATTATAATAATTGAAAATAGTTACCTAGTGTGTAATACACATAAGCAGAGTAATACCCTTGATGTAC
This sequence comes from Parascotia fuliginaria, assembly GCA_963082885.1. Lineage (NCBI taxonomy): Eukaryota > Metazoa > Arthropoda > Insecta > Lepidoptera > Erebidae > Parascotia > Parascotia fuliginaria. The sequence continues at coordinate 3,657,829 of OY720196.1, read as the reverse complement.
CTCTGGCATTCTGACAAACTATATAGTGACGTTATGTAAACAATAAAGTACAATAATAATCCTTAACATAATAATTACGTTTAGTCTCTTTGAAGTTAGTCATGTGTTATGTCTACTATCATCTGAGTGCTAGAAATGTAAATAATGGATAATGTCCCATGATAAGGTAAAATAATGATTTGAATGATGATGAAAAGTCAGTACTAGTCAAGGTGAAGATGTTTAAGAGATAGTGCCTGAGGTGGCAGTAACTGCTCTTATTTCTACAGTAGTAATAGTATAAACAAGCGGTAAAATACCGTAAAGTTAGTGGCGATGTCTTACAAGAAGCACTCACCTTATTGCAGGATATAATAGTATAGTACCACTGTGTGCTTCGATTTACATATTAATCAGTCTATACTAGTTTTATGCTGAACAGTTCACCCTTTCACAGTGGAATCTAAAGGGTCTCGAACCAAACGGTTCAGCACTTCATACTTTTGCCGCTCAATTAAAGCCTGGAACTTTTTGCCAGCGCATGAGTTCCCATCTAATTTTGATCCTGAGTCTTTTAAGCGAGGCGTGAAAAAGCATCTCACTAAGCCGCAGAAGTAGAGGCCACCATACCAGTATTTTGGCTTTTGGAATGGTGTCCGCCAATTCTGGATTCCACTGACTGCTTACCATCGGGCAGAGTGGAGTCACTTTGGTAGGCTAATATAAAAAAAGAAGGGTAATGTTTTTTGAGCGTATTTATTAGAGCGTCTATATTTCTGGCACGCTTTACAGCAAAAATGGCTTGATGGATTTTAACATATAGCGCGAAAAAAAATTGGGTTTCTTTCTTTTCAATTTTTTTTAGACTGGCGATCTTTTAGTTTTCTAATAATATATTTTGCTTGTTAACTCGTCTTTGCACCCGGCTGGAAACCTGTGCTACTTTAACCATATATTCAAAAAAATAATCTACACATATTTGAGCAAACTTATCCAACCTCTTCTATTCTTTCGTTCTATTCACCTTGAGATAGTCAGTCCATCGATACAAGTAATAAAATATAATGACATTCAATTGGAATGGCTGGATAACCGTGGGAGACTGTCCTCGACAGCTCTGAACTAAATTGTATTATGTAACTCGACAATACACATTATCAGTGGTTGGAATATAATCGGGTCACGTGACCCAAAGCTGGACATTGTAAATAATGATAGGTATTTTATATTGTTAAAAAAGCCTAGCTGTTAACAGGGTACAAAACAAGAGTTTTAATTCATAGAAAGTATGCTCTCAGGAGTGGATAATAAATAACACAACATTTATTAGTTTTTTGGAAATGTCATCCACTTCGTTTATATTTTTTTTTGTAATTGTTCCTTTTATAAGCAGTTTCTCTGATTCTGTCTGAGATTAAGTTAATGAAGCCCATGGATGATGGTCACCATTTCATGCCATGGTTGTTTTGTGGGATACTTATACCTTCCATCTACCTGTAACCAACACAAACACAGGTAATTTTATCATGATTAAATATAATTTAATGACGCCCTACTTTGCCATTCAAATCTTACCCTGACATAACATCTATAAAAGGAGCACTCATAACTATGTTACTTATTTTATCTCGATCCTCGTCATCATTACCAGGACGTCCTGTGTTGCACAACGTTCAGCTTCGTGACGTCACCGTACACGAGGATCGCAGATAGTTGGGAACGACACGTGACTGCTACGTAATGTATTACTCGTAGCTGACATTTTTATTGATATTTATACGATGTTGGAAAATTTCTATAAAGAAATGGCGGCAGGATACTTACTGGAAGGATTGGTCAAGGGAAAGCTTTGAACAGAGACTAGTGGAAAGAGGGGAGGAAAACCTTTGTTATGCAAAAGAACGGTAACGACTAAATATAATAACTGCTACTCAGGAACCAGACGGATTTTCAGGATAAAAAGTATCCTATGTCCGTCTCTGGCACCGAATCTATTCATGTTTATTTTCCTAGAAATTGTTTACTCGTTTAGGCTCTGAGTGGTAACAAACATACACACACACACACAAAATTTCGCATTTATTAATTTTAGTAGGATGCCGAAACCAGCAATACTTATGAGTATTGGTCACCATTAAATTGATGACCTTTTTACCGCCATGACATATATCACACAACAATCTTTGTAAGAATTCCATATGATGACAACGTTATCGGTTATTGCGTCCTCAAGCAACAAATGTAGACAGGGGGACGACAGGAGAGTTAGTAGGGCATTTGTATTGCTCAATATTATTATCAAGTAAGTGCATTCAGTATATAAATTGTAGTAAGATTATTGAAGTATAAGTATAATGTAGTTATAATTTACTAGCTGTGCCCCACGGCTTTGCCTGAGCCTAAAATGTGTATGGTCTCGCTCGGAAACGAGATATTTTCGGGATAAATAGTAGCCTATGTTTAGCTCCGGCACCAAATCTATCTACATACCAATTTTTAGCCGTTTAGAAGCTGAGTGGCAACAAACACCCTCATACATATCTATGTATGTGTGTGTGTGTATGTACAAAAAATGTATGGGATTGATATAGGCCACCGACAAAGTTGACGTTAGCTCATGTCAATCCCATACACTTTTTAATCTATTCTATGAATAGAATAGAAATCTATGCCACTTGTCTAGGGCCTCCTATGAATATGTGTATTCTCTAACCGTTACTTGACTGCCTCTGTGGTTCGGTGGTACTGTCTATGGACTGCCACGCAGAGTGTGCGGACTCGATTTTTGTGCATGAACATGTCTATTTGCTTTGGTCTGGGTGTTTCTATGTATAATATGTATGTATTTACAAAAAAAAAGTATTTAAGTATGTATATCCGCATTTTAGAACCCATAACACAAGCATTAATAATATGCTTACTTTGGATCTGGCGTTGTGTGTAGTTGTGGTAATATTATATTATTATCATATATATTTACACACACACACACACACACACACACAAACCACTGGTATATTGGTATATCTTGTAAATACTCTATTAATAACACTATTTTGCTCTTATGCATATCTGTTAATAGCAAGATACAATAATTACAACTTAACAAAAACTGTCCTACCCAATTTGTTACCACCATACAAACCGAGAGAGGGGCCTGGTGACATGTAACACAGATTTAGCGATAAATCTACAACATGAACCAGACTCTCACAAAGTTTTGTGATGACTTTGTTTAGTTAGTAAGTAGGTACTTATTTTAAGTTGTTGTACAAAACTTTGTGTAGAGGAAATAAATAAATTTTTAACTTTTTTTTTTTTAATCACATAATGCTAACTAAAAAGCTGTCCAAGTTGTCAATCGTGTAGCATTAGATATTGACGGAAAAAGGAGGCTGAGATAATTACTAAATTCATCCCAATTTAGTCGTATAATAGTAATGTCGTGGATCATTTTCTAGGCAGTTATAAAACATACACACCTCACTCCCTTATTCCTGATAAGAAACGTGTATTGTGACAAATCAAGGTAACATTTCAAAACAAAATAATATCACAATAATACTAATCTTACGACAGATGATATTAAGTGAACAGTGTATTAAAAACATTATCTGAACCAATCTATTAAATAACCTTGTCTCTAAATAGCTTAGCCAGTTACATCATATGTTACGCACTACAATCAAAATCACACTGTGTATGTAACTCACACTAGTGCGCGTACGCATACGCTACTATTAGTCTACGACAACTGTGAGTGAGAAGTTGGAACATATTGGTTAATTTATTTGTCTTATACAACTTTCAATCTTTTTTTACTATCAATCTAACAATATTAAGATGAGACAATTTTAAGACTTCCAAAGAACTATTATACTATTATTTTATTATCAATTTTATTAATATTATTAATAATATTACAAATTTATTGTCCCTCTGCAGGGCAAAGGCCTCTTCTCATATAGAGAAGGCATGAGCATTAATCACCACGCTTGCTCAAGACAGACTTTTAAGTCCAGATTCCCTTACTATGTTTTCCTTCTCTCTTAGTCAGAAATGTCCAAGATAAACTTTGAAAACCATATTGGTACTTGTCCGATTCGAACTCACTACCTCGTGTTTACTAAGGGTGCCTTATCCACTGGACCATTTTAATTCTGTACGACATAGTCTGTAGACATATTTATAACTGTTGTAAGTTGATGTATGCATGATCGCTGCCAGGATTTTGTTCAGGTCGATGCACCTTGACTTTCAGGGGGTAGCATCTGCATTTCATTTAGCAAACTTTGCATGCTCATTGTTTATAAACAAAAATATTGAATGACAAAACATTTATTGACAAGGTTGGACAACAGTGAATCGCGAAAGTCCCTTTTTATTTATTTATTTAAAACTTTATACACATACATGTAAAGGCGGACTTAATGCCTGAGGCATTATCTACCAGTCTACCATTAGGTGATGCAGAGACAATCATGTAGGTGCTTAAAGTACTTAGTTTTAAGAAAATAATTATTCTATATATTTACATATATTTAAGTAAATGCAGAAAGGTTCTAGAGTGGCGACCACGAACCGGAAGACGCAGCGTGGGCAGACACCTCACAAGGTGGACCGACGACTTTATAAGGGTGGCGGGCAACCGATGGATGAGGGCTGCGAACGACCGGCTACGATGGCGAAAATTGGGGGAGGCCTATGTCCAGCAGTGGACGTCTTTTGGCTGATATGATGATGATGATGATGAAGTAAATAATAATAACAGTAATATAAAAATAGTATATCTATTTATATATACTATATATATATAAATTTGTTTTTGGATTCCTGATTCGCACCATGGTTTGATCTTGGTGTAAAACAGCCGATTCAAAAAATATCGTTTAGCGATTAACCCCACGAGTGGAATATATCGTGGCGTGAAAGAGAAACGACCCAAAACATTTGGAGAGCAACCCATAGACGCGAAATTAAATTACTAACTTAATAAAAAATCTTTTCTATTAAATTGTTCTACACAGAGGGCTACAAATGCACACCCTTGTACCATGCTGCCGGCGCCCATAGATGTGTGGTTTCGGCAAAGATGAGATAGTTTTCTATACCAGACTGTCCACTATGGATTGCTGAATTCTTAAGTATTATATTTACTTGCCCGCAGATCCGCCTGCGTGAATGTCGCTTTATCTCTGTTTATACATTGACCATTTTTCATACAAACTTTCATCCGCAATTTCAACCCTTTAAGCCATTTTTTAGCAATAAAAGATAGTCTATGGTTTTTTCGAGAAGTCCAATCTCTATACCACATTTCATCAAAATCCCTTCAGTTTAGGCGTGAAAGCGTAACATACAGACATACATAGTTACTTTCGAAATTATAATAATACTATGGATTGTTTTATAGGTTTCATATGGTCTATTCCTTGAGAGTAAAAAAGTCTACAATTGTCAATCCGCTATGTATACGATGCAGTGATAATAACAAGCTAGTGTTATAATTTCATACAAAATGTACGGTATTCATAATCTTGGTAGTATGTTCGTCGCCATTGGGGGAAGACCTTTTGTATCCAAGCAGATATCAATATATCTGGACGACTTAGTGACATGAGTATAAATGTCATTGAATAACCGAGTATATTGTACTTTGTATGATTTTATTATATGATTATTTTAGTAATACGTTTAACATTAGGCTCATAGACTTCCATAGATGGACAAAGATATCTCCTAATTTAAATCAGCATGTTACCAAAACGAGTCCTAACAATACGAATAAAAATATTCAACACAGAATGAATTTTGTAATAAGACTCAAATTAGCCAAAGCACGGTAATACTATCTATACAGTATTGTAACTCGGCCACTTATTTTTAGTGAGAATCGCGCGGTTATTGTTAAAAAAACAACACACCGCCTGTTCGTCTCTGCGGCACAGTCGCGACTGTCTGCATACCAAGCGCATGTCGAGATCGAGGCGCGTAGGCATAGCCCCCGCTTCGTTTGTATGAAGTTGGAGTACTGTATAGATAATATTACCGTGGCCAAAGCGTTCGAAAATATTATGTTTTAATCTAAAAGTGTAAAAAGTTTTGATTTGTATGTATGTGTACTTTTATTTGCACGCTCTGCAGCCTAGAATGGCATATTGCATTTTAACATAATGGAATGTCATTAGATTCGTAATAATTGTGGGAGTAACATAGAGTATATAATATTGCAATGTAGCGTCAGCACGAGAAAAATGGGTTTCTTTCTTTTTAGTTTGTTTTAAGGTGGGCTTTTTGTTTTCAATAATTTAAACATTTTGCTTGTTTGACTGACGTAATGATGATAATGATAGAAAATATGTCAAATCTCACTTTTATGATTTAAACCAGCATACGTCATTAATAAACAGAAAGTAATAATATAAGTGTAATACAAAAAGTACCTAATGTTTTATGAACTTTTGTAATAGTTAGGAACTCAAAGTATATGGCAACACTTGGATGTTATACAATTACCTATGTGCCTATTATTAATATTGTTAATAATAAAATAAAATAGTTTACTTGAAGAGCCAACAAACCGCAGGGCAGCTCCTGAGGCGAGGTCCTGAATGCCCCCGAGAGTGCTCGCCACGGCTAGCCTTATTGGCCGATCCGAGTCCGGTCGGTCGATCCAAAGGACCAAGTTCTTTTTTAAAGAAAAGATTGACCAGTGAGAAAGAGAAATAAATATAAATACTAATGACATTGATAACGTGCCTAGTCGGGAGTTTCCTCATAGCATGAATACTTGCTATTTATATGTTTATCAGTTACTGAATCATCGTTTAACATTCATTTGCAACGTTGTTCGTATAAATAGATGCATTTAAAGTTTAGTTCACACTTTCGATTGATATGAGGTAAAAATAATAATTAGTTATTATTTTATTAATTAATAGCTGTTGCCCGCAGCTCTGCCCGCCTGAATGTTGGTTATATCTCTGTTTATAAATTGTCGAATTATCATAAAAACTTGTATTCCCTATTTCGACCCTATTTTTGCGATAAAGAATAGCCTATGTTGTTCCCTGAGGTTTAATCTATCACTATACCAAATTTCATCATAATCAGTTCAGTGGTTTAGGCATGAAAGCGTTACAGACAGACTGACAGAGTTACTTTTGCATTTATAATATTAGTATAAATAATTATTTCGTATAATTTTATAATAATACCTACATTATGTCACACTTTCCCTTTTACTTCCTCATCTTCTTCCCCCTACATGGTCGGCTTGGTTATGTTTTCTAAGCATTATTTCAGCAATGCTTAGAAAACAGAGCCACTTTCATAAGTTACTGTTACCATTTACTATCAGGTGCGTATGCTTGTTTTTAACCAACGTTATAAAAGAAAATAGTTCCTCAAGTATATACTTGCATGTTCTCTTCGTTCTCTTTTATGAATATAAAGGTAGTTGCGTTACATTGAATGCGAAAAAATCCAGTGTTATGAAATGGCAGAGGTCAATTTATTTATTTATAGTAATTATAATATCCGTAGACAATTTACATTGATTATGAGATTTAAAGTAAAAATAAAGCACTAGACACTACTAGCAAACAAATTTTTACTAGTATCCATACATACGGACCTTTTGTTGTACCTACTTTCTTTGCTTCTGCAGCCTTTTTCTGTTTATCTAGTCCAATTTCCTTCTTACCTTTTTCCTTACTTTCCTCTATTGCTTCATCTACCTGACTCTCTTCGCGTTAGGCAGCGACTTCGCAAAGTCCCTGGCATTGAAGAAGCAACTCCGGAATCTCTTAAAAAATTGTAAATTATTATTTGTATTTCTGAATGTTTGATTAGTGTTTCCTATGCCCACTCTACCGTTGGTACCTAACCAACCTCATCAGAGTTCTATGTGCCGACGGATAGATGTAGGCCGACGCAATTTGCGGGATTGAAATATTATTATCATCCAGCGCACAGCCATTGAATATAACTACAATATCGTATTGGATTTATGTGTTATGCAGAGACAAACAAAATAGTTCTGCTACACATATACATACAATACATACACCCTTGGTCATGGCATCACGCGTGAACGGTTAGATCAATTTCGTTAATTCTTTTTTGTTGTGTTTGTTATTGTCAGGAGAAGGTTCTTATGAAAGAAAACTATGAAAATTGCGCGGTTATTTAGAAAGTTTAAGAATACTTAACCACCATATTAAATTTAATAGCGGTTTAAATTTAATATGGTGGTTAAGTATTCCGATTTGGATAAAAATTGGTATGTAGATAGATCTGGTTTCGGGACATACGCTACTTTTTATCCCGAAAATCGCTCTGTTTCTCTGTTTATATATATATATATATATATATATATATATATATATATATATAACAGTACATCAATACATTCATTCATAACCTAAACATATAACTATGGTATAGATAAGAAATAATAAAGAAATGGTCTCAAAACAAATGATTTGATACATCTTATATGGACCACAGGTAAGAAACGTACATAAGTCGGTATTAAATCAAGAAATCAACATAGTGATGTCATGTTTTCTTTGAATTTTAAGTCTTTTAGACATTGATAGTCTAAACTTAAAACCACTTACAATCAGGCAACCAATCCGTTTATTGTTTGTTGTTTACCATCCGACTGAATATAGTTAATTTAATAGTTAAATTTAAAAAGGTCAACTTTTATATTAACCCGAGAATTCGTTGTTATAAATATACCGTAATCTATTTAATTGTAATTAGGCGTTTATATAATAAGTAAAAAATATTATCTCTTAAGTTAATGAACTTAAGCATAAAACGTATTTTAATATTTCAGTTTGTGCGTTGTCATGATTTAATACGTATTTATTTATGACTACAACACGTAGTAATTTATGGGCATTTTCTACATAACTGACATTACGAGGAAACCAGAGAGTCTAGACAAGTGGCATAGATTTCTATATTATTTATAGACTAGATTATAAAATGTATGGGATTGACATATGCTAACGCCAACATTGTCGCTAACTTATGTCAATCCCATACATTTATTATTCTATTCATAGAATTAATAATAATAGCCTCTGAACTGTTAATAAGGCTCAAATACTGGGCAAAGATGGAAGAACTTTTCCGTGCGATAATTCATGGATATACCACCATGGCCTACATACTCTTATCTCTAGAGCTAATTTGGACCATTTTTATTTTTTTTTTGTAAATCCATTAAGGCTTTCTAAAGCTTTATTATGAAACCACAAGGTGGTTGTACACCTGGTCTAATCACGCAGCACATAAGGCCAGCCGGAAGTACGTGAGGTAATCGGAAGTAGGCTCTCAAGTACGACTGTCTGATGTAATAGCTAACAATGTATGGTGACGTCTAATGAAGGTTAGAGGAAAGAAAGAATGAAAGATTTATTCTTGTGTTTTGTATGTAATTGTTATTGACTTTGAAATTTCAATTGGTTTATTATTATTACAAGAGTTTTACTTAAGATTAAAAATTTTAATTTATTACTTAATAAATATGTATTATATCAGTGTCAAGACCTCCACTGCTCTATGGTTCAGTGGAACTGAACACAGGTCGCGGGTTCGATTCCCGCTCAGTGCAAATATTTGTGTGCATGAACATGTCTATTTGCATTGGTTGTTTATTTCTATGTAGTATAATGTGTGTATTACAAAAATTCTAGAACCCGTAACACAAGTTTTAGTATATGCTTACTTAGGGTCTAATTAGCGTTGTGATATATTGATATATTATATTATATTATTGCTGTACATAAGTCTTCTTCATAAAAGGTATTTGCTATAATCACCCAGCTTGGCAATATTGTCAACATTAAATATTGAACAAAGTCATATGGATTCACTAGTTAATTATGTCAAGTTGCTTTAAAGTCCGCTTTCATCATCATCGCCACCTTTTCCTAAGTATGTTGAGGTCACCTTCCAGTCTAACCAGATTTTAGGTATTTTAATGAGTTGGATACTAGGTACATATATAAACGTCCTATTAGAGGTACATCATATTATGAAGTAATTACAGTATTAAAATACTTATTAAAATTTAGTGATTCGGAAATTTTGTGATATTCGATTACCAGATTGGAATTTTTTTTAAAATAAAGATTTATACCGGACTCGGGAAATGGGTCCACTAAATATCAACATATTTCATCATTGTATTTGTGATAGGTACTAAAAAGGTTCATGATCACCCACGTTTTGAAAGAGTCTAATGTCATTTACTGGGCACAATTACGGATTTCATACTAACAATGATAATTTTTTGACAAAAAAAGCTTAACATCACTTTACTTAACTCAAGATCGAGCCCGAGTGGGAACCACAAGCAGTATATATTATGATAATGTAAGTTACGATATACATGGCAGATAAATATCAAGATATATCAACCCATATTGAGTAGCAATGAACCACAATGAACTACTCATAGTTCACAATTGCCTAAACGCCAACAATAGAGTATCGAAATAGTTCACGTGGTTATGCAACAAGCTATCACTGGCGCAACACGACTTAGTTCTACAACTGGGGCAAGTGCCGTGCGTGTACGACGAATTTGTAGCGAATGCGAATGTTCAACAATGTGCAATGATGCGAACGTTTGTAAATTAAAATAATATAATAATAATATTCTACCACATTCACACAGCGCTATCTAGCCCCAAATTAAGCAATTATATTTGCTTGTGTTATAGGTACTAAACAACTGATATACTACTTATATAATTTTAAAATATTGAATTATTTGCCAATAGTTGTTATAATAATTTCTGATTATACAGAACTGGTGCCACCATAATTATACGTTTAAATTAAATATTTTTTATATGTGGTTAAACAAGAAATTAGTCAAAATCACATAGAAAATGTCGAAGTAATAACGTTTTTAGGTATTGAAGTTTTCTTAAAAACATGAATACTGCAATTATCTATGTTTTATTAAATTTAAAACAGTCAACGCCCGAACGCCGTTCTAGGGAATGTATCGTGAGGGACTTTACTAACTTATATGTAATTAACTTTAATGTACACTCACACTTGGGGACTATTTTTATGGATTGAACAAACTTTTGTTCAATGTATTGTAGGAATCGAAGACATAGCCTCTTCGCCACTAAAGCATTCATAATGTCAGCAGGTTCAATAAAATTTATATTTAATATTATCACGACTGTAAAAAATCCTGTTGTATTAGTGAGGTTATCATAATCGATAAAGTACCAATGACGATTCGACATGTCGTGTGATGTAATTAAAATTATCATCCGATACTTGATTTGTTACCAGTATAATGCAGTTCCACTCCAGTGCAAACGCCAATTTTCTTTTTTAACTTGATCATTTATTCACTTTGGCTATACACTATACGGTATGGTGGTCCAGCAGTGTTTTGAAGCAGGGTAATAGTTTCACCTTTTTTAGGTATAGCCGTACTCGGTACATCAAACGTAGGTACTGTAAATTAATAAGATTTATTTAAGCTACATTAATTAAATATGAATTCTTACATATATAGGTACTACGCTTGTAAAACCGTACTGCAATATTGACATTTGAAGAAAGAAAAACATGCGTAAACCCTACATATACGTGCCGCCTGTGTACGACGAGTTTCGCCTAACATTACCTATGTTTACATTCAGTTATCGATATATTTTTAAGTATGACACAATAAAATAACATTAAGTAACCAGAAATGTAAACATTGTTGATAAAAATGTTGAATTTAGATATCGCTAATATAGAACAAGTGTTGCCAGAAGTATTAAATAGGGTCATTCGAGATAAAAATGCGAGTATGTGCGTTACACTTTTTATTGATATTATAACTATTGTTTATTTTGCCAATTAAATCTGATGGCTTATAATTTAATCAGCTACAGTGCCACTTATTTAGTTATAAAGTGGTTCCTCAATTTCTAGGTATATATTTAAACTAATGCGCAGTATACTGCAATTGAAAAATGTTATTGTTAAAGGTTGCAGTATTAATGTAAAGTTTTACCCGAATGTAAGGTATTTTTTTATGAGTTTATAATGTCCAAACAACGGTACTTTTCACAGCATAAATGCTGTTCATTTAGTTCGTAAGTTTACTGGTTGAGTTTAAGGCACATATAAATAATACTAACCGGCCTACCTAAAACAAATGTTGAGAAGTAGATTATTGATAAATATTTCATATAGATAGTTACATGATGCCACTGCATCACTCTGCATTTTAGGCAAACAAGCTGCTCTTTGCACAAAATTATATTTACCTACCACCTATCATGTATTTACCGAAAGGTTTAATTTAAATTAATTGAAACTGTCAAATGTCACATTTACTTGACGTGTTTTCATAATATTACTTAGTGTCAAAATTTAATAAATAATTGTCTTGGAGTATTTTGATGTCACCGAAGGTAATTTATTTGCATAATTAGCAAAATACTAAACATTAAAAAGGTACAAAAAATTGAAAAGTTTAACCCACACTTCGATCCTATAATTATATTATATCAATAAAGGCCACTTTGGACAAGTAATTTTTTTAAGTTTGTTGACATATTATCATTTCAGGAATGTTTTTGGAACCGCAAACAATATATAGTACCTATATATATTATTATATGATATTCGGCGTACTTAGAGAAGTTTACTTCTATTACCTTAGCTGACGATATCAACGTTGAGGTATCATCTCGTAGTGCTATCTGGATTCAATCTTCATCTTAATTTGTATGTTTGTAATAATTGTATAATTTTAACTTTAAATATTATTATGTATTTCATTGCCCATTTATCGACAAGGACCTTCACATCCATATCAGAAAAAAATACATAAAAACAGTATTTTTTCGTATCAACAGAGTTGCGATAACCTATAAATATATATTCAATTATATACGTAGTTTTAACATTTTCTTTATCAAAGTAGGTCACGGCATGTGTAATTGTTTGCAAATATATTGTAATGTATTACGCAACGGTTTAACATTGTGGCACTTGACTATATTTGTTTAAGTAATCGATTTATTAATCATTGGGTTTATCTTAGTTGTTGAATTTGTGGTATTTTGTTTCTAGAATATATTACTATATTTTTAGCTCTCGTTGTTTAGTTTCTCTCCTGTGGGTCGTGTAGAAACAAAAAATGCAATATCTGCGTAATAAAAATTACACTATGTCACCAATCTGCCAAGTGATTAAAGCTAATTCCGTCTTTAACAAGATGCTTACGTCCAGCGGGAGATTTTTTTTAGGCTTAAGTTGTAATGCAAAAATGTTAAATCTACACTAATATTTAAAGAGGAAAGATTTGTTATTTTGTATGCAACGAATTAACCCAAAAATTAAAGGACCGATTATAAAAATTCTTTTATCATTAGAAAGTTACATTATCACTGAGTAACATAGGCTACATTTTATCCTCTTACTCCCACGGGAACGTGAACCACGCGGGTGAAACCGCGTGACGTCCTCTAGTCTTAGATGTTAACGTAATGACGAAAATTTATATGAAATTTTGTATGTGTTTAAAAATGTAAACATGTTAGTTTCTCCGTCTTACCTATATAGCAATTAAGTGAAATTAATGGACACAAAGTACATTCAGATTCAGAACAAATATTTGTTGATTACTAAGTTTCGCCTGGGCTGAAACCTACATACCTTCTACTTGCCCAGAAACCCCTTTACCATGACAGTTAGGTACCGATAAGTCTCCTTCTCATTTTTTTTCTGAATACTGACTCGTTTTAGGATTTTACTATATATTTGCAAAATAACATCATCATTAAAACTAAAAGTGCAATGACATATTTTCAAAATAAGTCTAGTTACCTAACTCAATTCCAAAACTGGAACTAATCAAAGTGCGGTTTTACTGCGTCGAATTCGTATTGCACATGTATATGGGTCAAACAAGTCAGGCATTATCGTTGTTACGAAACTTGTACAAATACTATTATTGTGTTTTACGTTATTTTATTGTTTTGTAAGTATGGAGTAATTGAACTAATTAATATTCTTGTTATATTACGAAATTGGCTTTTTGTGAAATGTTTTTTTTACCTTTATTATTAGTAATTAGTTTAATAAGGTTTTTTATTTACTGAGAAAAACTGAATTGTTATTATTGAATTTCTTTATTTATTTAATATATCGTCACGCCGTCTTCTCGGAAGGGATAGGTAGACGTTTGTTACACAATTATTTCGCCAATTTTATTATCCCAATTAAGGGTATCCAATGATATTTTGTAAGCACAGTGAGAAATTATGTACTATTCTTAACATAATCCTTAGTCGTTCTGCACGACAGATTTGGGTTGGGGAAATTCTTTCCCGGCTACCATACGGCAAGTAAGTCTTTCAAGCAAGTCTAACTAATCATCGTTATTCATTACTACATCATTCTGAAGACATTCACTCCACCACACTTAACAGACTAGTTGTTCCTTTAGTCCTGTATAAGACAGGACCCCTTGCCTGTGTTTGTTGTCCATGAAAGGTTGATTTTAAACTCTAAGAGTATTAGCCTTATGGTCTAAAGTCTAGACCATAATGCCTGGCTATTACAAAACAAAAGAACATAGCAACAGCAAGCGTCGCGTGTTCAAACTATTACATTATGTACATATCTCGGTCATATTATGTAACAATACGATATATCGCACACCTGGTGCATCAACGTCATAAATAACAAATGACGTTTTTTCCAGGAGAGCAATTTAAAAGTTCTCGTTGTATTAAAGTGATTATGCATTAATTATCCTATTATATTTTGATTGTCAAGTAACGGTTTATATTCCATATTTTATAATTGAGGTAGTTTTATAAATCAAATCATAAAGTAAGTGGCACATTTTTACTATTTTAAATCACAATACCTACATTTATGACGTTGTTGTACAGATAGTTGAATTAAAACTGGAACTTCTCTGTGCAACAATGTCATAAAGGCTGAATTAACCAAAAACCAACATTCTTAATTTTAGATAAAACACTGAAAAGTAACGATTTCAGTGGGTCAAAATAATCAACATAGTAATGTAATAGTATGTTATAGTAATAAAAATAAATGGCCTATGAAATGTAACAAAATTAATAATAATTTCTTTTATTTAAACCAGTACCAGTTAAACTATTTCAAAATCAACTTTATTATAAAAATAAATGGCCTCTAAAACTTAACAAAATCATCAAAATTCTTATAATTATTTAGGTAACTACCAGTAATCAGCCTTTTTTGAGGAATTAACAAGTTTTTTTTTTTAGTGTTTTGTTGTTGTACTTAGTATCTAATTACTAATTACTCTTACATTTAAGAATCACAATTTTAGTTTAATAAAGAAAGCAAGTTGAAAAAATCTTAAAAATCAGAATAAGCAAACTAAAGCTGACTATAAAAATGTTCATAATAGCGAGGTACAATATTTTTTTGAACCAATTCTAACAGATCTTGTTTTTTTCTATCACTTATCGGAATATTAGATGTGTAGGCAGGATTCAAAGATATTTCTTCTATATTTATTTCATTTCTTGGTCGGTGCGTATTTTTTCGTAATATCCTGGTTTGCTCAATAATATTTGCCTCATTAAAGTTATCAGTCTTGTACGTAGTTTTATATTTATAAATATCACAGCCCTTCATAAATGTTACAACTTTAACATCACTTGTTTTGATTGCTTCTCCAGAAATATTTTTAGTTGTATTTATATTTAAGTCATCTGCTAGTTTTTTCAAATCCATAAAATCGGTATAACTTAATTCTTTTACTATAAAGGGTTTTCCTGTCTTCTTGGCGTTCCTGATTAAAGAAATGTATTGGTCTGGAACGTATATAGCAGAAGATTTCTTAGCCCTAGTGACAGATTTTTGAATGACTGAGTGAGCCACATCTCCTTCGTTCTGGGTGTGGCCCTTTATTAGAAATTTATGAGTTACGGAATTTATCTGTAGCTTGTTTACAGCATAATAGTACATACAAAACATATACCTGAAATAATGTAAATATTTTAAATTAATAAATGGTCAAACATTACTTACATTACGCAATAAGGTACTTTACTAACTTGTTCTTTTGCTGCCCGCAGCAGTTATCAGAATAAAAGATGACATCACAACCTGCGCTTTTTTCAGCCAGATCTTTTAAAAAGGTGAATATGCACGAACCAATTTCAATAACTCCTCGATTACCTATTCCTTCGTGCCAAAAAAAACATGTTGTTTCTCGATTTTTGGCGTCTGACATCTGAAAAATAAATAATAATAATAATATATATTTATTTCCTTTCACAAATTTATCTTAGGTCTATATTTACATTAAGTGTAGTTACAATATAGATTTGTGAAAGACTGGTGCCTGATATAGGTATCTAATTGTAATAAATGACAGTAGCACTTATTCCTTGCAATAGAAAATAGAACCACAAAGTCATAATTGTTCAGTTGTGTCATTATTGTCCCGAAATTGTACAAAATATTTGTCATAATTACCTTTATGTCGTTGTTGCTCCTACACACAAACACTTGCCGCGAGCAACTGACTAGTTAGAACGTTCTTGCACAGGCAGTTACAAAATCCCGCCAAAACCGTAACGACGTTTGCGCCCTCAGTCGGTCATTTTAAAAGTTACATTTATGATATTTTTGCAGCAGATATAAACGCATATTTCACATCATTTGGCATCAAAAACTCATTTTACGAATTTTTGCAATTATGACGTTGATGCACCAGGTGTGCGATATGTAGAGTAACCTTCGTTCAGTTAGTTCATGTCCTAGATCTTCAGTGGAGCCGGTTCAATACCGTTAACTATCTAACATTTAGGTTCATATAATTATAATACCAACCTGTTCGTGTCCCACTGCAGGGCAAAGGCCTCTTCTCATACAAAGAAAGCATGAACATTGATAACAATGCTTGCTAAAAGCGAAAACATATAAGTTATAAAATCATAGTGCTTCTTTGTTCAAGCGTGGACGTATCCGATAGGTTATTACGACAATGTCATTTTATGTTGTTTATTTTCTATACAGAGTAAGCAGAGACTATAGAACACTATTCGCTACGACACATACATCTTTTGGTTTTGTTATATTCATTTTTTTCATACATGCTCGACTACTGTTGCTTGTAATTTAGACTTTTGTCAGTACATCATAATTATAATGGGTTACGAACCTCACATGTTTCCAGTAATTTGTAAAAAAAAAATTCCAGTAGTTTAAAAATTCTGGTGACTGGGTAATCGTTCAATACAGGAGGACTAGGCAGGACAAGACAGCCTTTAAGAAAGGTCACTGCAATCGCCAATAAGATTTCTAATTTTAAAATTTCCTATCCAACAATTTCAATTTACACTTCGTTTCCACTGAGAGTGCAATACTAAGATGTTTTTTTAATTAAGCTTATTAAAGTTTGCTTAATAGTAAGCAGTCAGTGGGGTCTAAGAATAGTAGAAACCGTCCCAATAATAGCCGTCACTATGACGGCTTTTTATTTAATTAGCTATCAGCTTCCGTGAATTCTATTGACATAATTAAGTAATAATGGAATTTGTACTAATTAGACACTAATGAATAATGCTATGCTTATAATTTTTACAAACAGCTGTATTATATGTGTTTAGCGTTTAAATAGAAAGCTAGACAAAATTTATTTATATTGTATTTGTGCATTTTTAGAAAAGCACGTGTATTTCAACGTGTTCTCGGCGATGAAAGTATAAAAATACTCTTTAAATAGAATATAACAAAGTAACTATTTTCTTTAGTATGTTTGTACTACCTAACTTTTAAACCATGCAACCAATTTTAATAAAGGTTTCCCTACCAGAGGTTTGTGTATATAATATAATAAAACATAGCGTAATATTGTGGAGAAAACCAAAAATTTTAAAGTTTTGTCATTTAAACGACGCAGGTACAAACAGACTTCGTTCAAAACCAGGGCCGGTCATTACTATTATTTTAAATATACCTAGATAAAGCAATTTTAACATTATTTCTTTAAAATAATGTTGATAAGTGGCGAATTTCAGATATCTGCTTAGACCTAATGATCTATTAGTCTTAGAGAAAACCACATTGCAAAGACTACCTGAGACACTAGATTAAAAATGTATGGGATTGACATAAGCTAACGCCAACATTGTCGCTATCGTATATTAATCCCATGCATTTTTTTATCTATTCTACGAATAAAATAGAAATCTATGCCACTTGTCTAAGACCTCTGAATAGGCACAGGTTTAAGCAGAACTGAATAGTTCAACTCTGTTTAAAATATTTCATGATTCAAACAATAAAAATAAAATATTTTACACTATCATAATACGGACAAGGCAGTCCTATTTTTATTTGATTACATACAATTACTATGGTGGTATACTGTAGCACGTAAGTTATTACAATAAAATATATCTTCTATTATAAATTGGCTATTCTGAGAAAAACGAAATTATTACCTTAAACAGGAACTCTTTACCAGTGAATATGTATTTTTTTCTCCGACTGCTGAAGTCAAGAGTTATTCCGGTCTGATCCCCCAGATCTGATCCCCTGAGATTATTATTATTCTTTAATTCCGTTCTGATCCCCTGCATATTTAGTCATTCCGGTCTGATCCCCTGAGTCTTTTTGACAGGTAAGTACAGTCAAGAGAAAAGCAGTTTATGTATTACTTAATTTAAAAAATAAGAATAAAAAGTTGTTGGACAATCTCTGCTTACTCCATTAATGGGAGACAGGTATGAAGTTGTATGTAATCGCAGTAAATATTACCCTAAAATTTAATTTTTTCACAAAAATTGTACTAGGCTAGCAGAAAGTTGTAGGAGGTTGTTTGATCGAAAAATTTCTTTTTTATAAATATTTATTTTTCAAGGTCTAATTATAATTGAATATGTTAAAAAAAATAGTACTAGACTAGCAGAAAATTGAAGGAGGCTTGTATGATCGAAACAGGTATTTTTTATTTAATTACCTCTACTACTTACTATATTAGTAATAAATACTATTTTTCAATAAAAGTACTAGGCGAGCAGAAGGTTGTAGCAGGTTTGTGTTGTTTATTCTCAATTTAACCTTCCGATGATCGCGCGCGGTCCTTGAGACCGCAGCAAACTTATTAATCCCCCGTTATATCCTCAAAGACGTGAGACACTCTCTTGGTAGCCCTATGACATTCATCGTATGCGCCTTTGCTGTATTATTGTTAGACCACGCTCGTTTACTGAATCAATCAATAAAATAAAATTAAAAATTCCAATATAATAGCTTTCCGCGGCGCGGTTTCAGTTCGGTGAATCTACCTACATACCAATTTTCATCGAAACCGGTTCAGCCATTTAGGCGCTGAGTGGTAACAAACTCACACACACACACACACACACATAGAAACTTTCGCATTTATAATATTAATAGGATGACAAATATAATATTAGTAGACATCCGTCTCTCGCTTCGCTTCGGTACCAATAGTTTCGTTCAGTTTCACATCAAACGCCTGCATAAAATGTTATTGCAATATTATCTGCGTCTGCGAAATATCATTACTACACTGCAAATTTACTTTTGCTGTCTTCCATATTGGAAATTTACATATACTGAAATAAATTATTGAAAAAATATGGTAAATATAATAAAATATAGCCTATGATACCCGCTCCATTTATTGATTTCTAAAACTGAAAATATTTTTAAAACTGGTAACATAGATTTTTAGTTAAATCAGTACAAACAAACATACAAAAAAACAATCTTTTCTCTTTATAATATTAATTTAGATTTAGATAAAATACTTTCCAAAATATTTTGTTGTTGTTTTGTTTTATGTTATTACAAAAAAATGAAAAAAAGAATTCTTATCAATCCTATTAATATTATAAATGCGAAAGTTTCTAAAAAAAATTGAAAATCGGTAGAAATGTCGGTCTGGTTCCCGAGGGAGGCTAAACTCATTTCACGTGCCGGCAAAGCCGTGGGGCGCAGCTATTAAAAAATAAATCTAAACTATACAATATAATAATTTATAAAATAAATTTTTATGATTGTTTGTTTGCAACGATTTAACTAAAAATCTACGTTACCGATTTGAAAATTCTTTCACCTTTAGAAATCAATAAATGAAGCAAATATTTGTAAATTTACAATACAGAAGACAGCAAAAGTAAATTTGCAGTATCGCAATAACATTTCGCAGACTTGGGTAATATTGCATTTATATTTTATGCAAGCGTTTGTTGTGAGACAAGGGCGTTTGTTGTGAGACAAGGGCGTTTGTTGTCAAAACTAGACCCGTAAAGTTGCGGACTCACAGACCACACTGGACCACTCGTGTTCCTCGCCAGGTTGCTACCACTAGAGGGTTAATCAAAAGTCATACGTCCGTCTGACAACTCTTCTTTTTCATCTTCGAATAAAATACTACCGGCCAGCTCGAATTTAATATCTCATCAATTAAAGGTCAACTATAGCATACCGCAAAATAGGTTACATACATATTTAAAAATTTTTAGAAATAGTACTAGGCTAGCAGAAGGTTCTAGGAGTAGTTTGTAGAATAGACATTTATTTATGAACTAGCTGTTGCCCGCGACTTCGTTCGCGTGAAAATTCAGATGGGTGCCTCTATAAGAATATTGCGTGCCTGATTTTATGGCAATCGTACATTGTATCAGTAATAAATATCAGTATTATCCGTCTCTGTGGCGAATCCCGTTTACACCCGCTACCGCTAAAACTGACAAACCACTTTCACACAAACTTGCGACTCTTATTTGCCCACTTAATAAGGGTGGTTTCTGAATATTAAAAATGAGTATTTTCTAGTAATTTGGTAATTCTACTATAAAAACTATAGAAGTTTCATACAAACTTTGCCACCCCTTTATTTCCCCTTAGGGGATGGATTTCGCAAAATTCCGTCTAAGTGAGCACCTATATCCTAATAGGGATGACCATGCAAAGTTTGAGATGCCTAGCACTTGTTATTTCTGAGATTTCGTGATGAGTGAGTGAGTGACCTTTTGGTTTTATGTATATATACATAAAATTTAGATAGCTTTTGCCCGTGGCTTTGCTCGCGTGAATATCGTTTTTTCCAATAGACATTTTTATATTGTTTAAATACTGTTTTCATACTATTTTTAATCTGCCATTCATACAAATCCTCTTTCACCTACCTAAAGATATCCCTCGTAAAAACAATATACAATACACAAAGGCAAATTTTCACTACAATAACTTTCCCCTTGCCCTTCTTCCCTGTCGCCCTTTTTCTCCACTCTCCACAGTTTCCTCCTTCCTCTCCTCCCCTCCACCTTCTGCTCTTCACTTCCTTCAGCATCCCTTGCCCCTCCTCCAGCATCTCTTGCCCTTTCCTCCACTTCCCTCTACCTTGCCTCCTCGCTTTCCCCTCTCTTCCCCCTTCCTTTTCCTCCTTTCCTCTCCCTTCCTATCGCTTCCTATCCCTTCCCTTCCCTTTTTTCACCATTCGAAAAATCCTTTCCGCGTCCCTTCCCCCTCCCTTCTTCTCCCGTCTCCCTCACTTCCCTCTTACTTTTCCCTCACTCACCCCTCACTTCTCTCTCACTCCCCCTCACTCCCCCTCACTCCCTCTCACTTGCCCCTCACTCCCCCCTACATTTCCCTCACACTTCCCCTCACTACCCCCTCACTATCCCCTTACTTCCCCCTTACTTCCCCCTCACTTACCTCTCACTTCCCCCTCACTCCCCCTCACTTCCCACTCACTTTCCCCTCACTTCCCCCTCACTTCCCCGTCACTTCTCCGTCACTTCCCCTCACTTTCCTCTAACATTCTCCTCACTTTCCCCTTACTTTTCCCTCACTTCTCCCTGGCTTTCCCCTGACTTCCCCCTGACTTCTCCCTGACTTTCTTCTCACTTCTCCCGCATTTCCCCCACACTTCCCTTTTACTTCCCCCTCACTTCCCCATCACTTTCCTCTCATTTCCCCATCACTTCCCTTTCACTTTACCCGCCCTTCCTCCTTCCCCTTAATTTCTCCATTTCCTCCCTCCTTTCCCTCCCTCCCCCTCCCTGCAAATTTCAAGTCGCTAGCTTCAAAAGCTAAAGATCTTTGTATAGAATATTTCATCCCTAATTTTACCCCTCTAAATCCACTCCTGTTAAAATAAAATTATACAGATATTTTTTATTTGAATAGAAGTATTTCAAAACAAAATTTCAAAACTGTAAGTTAAAAATGAAGAAGATTCATACAATCGTTTTCATCCCTTTTCACATACTTAGGAATTAAATTTTAAAAAATCCTTTCTTAGTACAACCTCTAGACTTTTAGACAAACACACCCTCCAAATTTCAAATCACTACGACCAGCAGTTTAGGCTGTGCGTTGTCTGTTAGTCAGTCAGTCAGTCACGACAAAATCTTATATAATATGTATGGGTGTATAGATGTATGGATTAGACGTATAGCCATCGGGGATCAAAGCATACAGGCTGTTAGGAATGCTAATATTCCTAACACGTGATAGAGCCACATAAAGCTGACCGTGCGAAAAACAGCTAATACTTAGACACACCCACAACTTTTAGTTGTGTCTGACCTTGGGCTTTATTAATTGTCATCGCGAAACATGGCTCACAGGAAACTGGACTCATTTAAAACTAAACGGAAGATTGTTTAGAATGAGAGGAATCCGAAAAATAAAAACGCTATCTGCTATTCCGTAACCTGTTAAAGTCTCTGTTTCTATCAGGTTTCTTAGTAAATTACCAAATGTTCGACGTGATCCTTTAAATTGGCATAACTTTTTTATTTATGAACCGATTGACATGAAACAAACACTAAATGATAAGTGAAGCTTACCACAATGTATTAGTGAAAACCACATCTAAATCGGATAAGCCGTTTCTGAGATTAGCGTGAACAAACGCACAGACAAACAGACAAACAGACAAAAATTGTAACAATCATTGTTTTGGGTTCTACTTGCGTTGATAAAGGTCCTAATAATTTTTTTTCTCATATATCTTCCATTTACAGACAGCGATCGGTTACATTTTTATTATATGTATAGATAAAATTTTTCTATAATGTCTATTCTTTTATGCAGTTACCGGTACTATACTTCTAAAAATTTTACACCTCTACCTCCTACTAGCCTAGTACATTTTTAAAAATAGGCATATATCAAATATATAGGTTTGTAGGGCGTGCATGTAGTTTCAGTTGTATTTAACCTATTATCCAGTACGCTCTAGTTGACCTTTAATTGATTTTAGTTATTAAACCGACCTGGCTGGTAGCATTTTATTCGAAGATGAAAAAGAAGAGTTGTCAGATGGACTTTTAATTTTTGATTAGATTGAGAACGACGTAAAATGGAGAATTTCATCCACATTTTTTCTATTTATAAAATTGTATTATACTATTAAAATCACCAGCGAGAAGATTATATTACACTTGACGCTGGCAGAAATAGATGATATAATCGTCAGTTCAGTCGCCATATCAAAAATAGAGGAAGAATAAACATACCAACAATACTTTCTAGCAATAAAAGCAATGCTTTGCATGGAAAAGTTAAAGACGCAGGCCTGATAAAATACGTGATTGATGGAATCAAAGACGATTAATTTAATAAGGTTTTATTTATGGTGCCTTTAAAATTAAGGAATTTCGCAAGAAGGTACGAGGATTGTAGTGGATTTAAGGAGTTACATTCACAGCCAACTCCTTATTTTTTTTTTAAGAAAACTTAAAGCTTAATTTTGAGAGCAAAAAGAGAGAGAGAGGTCATTTTGATTTAGCAAAGACGCATGAACTGATAAACAGAATATGTTGAGTATTTACAAACTAAGATTAAGAAGGTAAATATTTAATTGCTTAAGATAGAGTAAAAGACGACAACATTATGAAGATTATCTAAGAAGAAATACAAGAGTAAACGAAAGAAGACGAGAACTACGAGAAAAAGCGAAGGAATCTAGATGAAAAATACAAGAAGAAAACATTAAAAGCTAATCGATGGTCAGTTTTGTAACTTTATGAAATGGATATTTTGTTTTCTAAAATTTGGAAAAGTGTATTATTATAAGAGAATTATACATTTTTAATTTAATTCGTTGTTTTTTTGTTATTTCATAGCTGAATTATGCCATATATGGCAACCGATATTTTGTAATCGATACATAAGAATTATTCGCATTGACCATGTGTTGATTAATTTAATTTTAAGATATCTAAATTTCTAGATTACTAATTGCGCTTATTTTTAGCGATATTTATTTGAAATACCTACATTAGCTTTTTTAAGCCATATCACAGCTTATTACATTTTTTGGGTGCATTACGTTCTACTTTTATGCCTCTATCTTCTATAAACTTCTGCAAACCTAGTACTTTTTTTAAAAATAGTCTTAGTTTCTGTTGTATAGAACCTATTTTTTTGGTCAGCTGAATTGACCTTAAATTTATTAAGTTATTAAATTCGAGCTGGCCGTTATTATTTTATTGGAATATGAAAAAGAGAATTGTTGTGAGAATAAACGTCACAAACCTCCTACAATATTCTGCTAGCCTAGTACTATTTCTGAAAAATATTGAAATAAGACTTTTTAATAAAAATAACAAAATATTTCGATAATACACACCTCTTACAACCTTCTGCTAGCCTAGTACTATTGATCCACTGATCCCCTATTTCCATACTCCAGGGAATCGAAAAGCACTTTCTATTAGAGGGATGCTCTACGATTCTTCAGAGGATTCTTATGCACTCCGTAATGAAATCGTTCATTCGCTCTTTAGTGTAAATTGGTGCTATTTGCTACAGGTGAGGCAAAGGAGGTATGTTTGGAACGCAGCAAATGGCGTTCTATAGTCTCTGCTTACCCCATTATTGGAAAGCAGGCGTGAAGTTATTGTATGTATTTTGTTGATAACTGTCTCAAAAATCTGTCAAAGATATCTAGGGGATCAGACCGGAATAAAATATTTATATAATTTTCTCTTTTGTTTCTGATCCCCTGCTCGGGGGATCAGACCGGAATAGAAAATTAAATTAATATAAACCGATCCCCCAGGGGATCAGATCTGGGGGATCAGACCGGAATAACTCGAAGTCAAGGAGGGTAATGCTTTTCGAGCGTATGTATGTATGTTTGTATGTACAGTCTAAACGGATTGATGGATTTTAGCAAAGTTTCATTAGATTCTTTGATTGTGTGTGTTGACATGGTACATAATATTTCAATGCAGCGTTAGCACGAGAAAAAATGGGTTTATTAATTTTCAGTTTGATTTTGGCAGATGCTTTTTGTTTTTTAATAATATGTTGTTAATATTAATTACGCAAATTAATTCATCTTTAATATTACAGCGGCAATTATTATAGAGATGGTGCTAAATGATGATAAACAAAGTACACACGTGTGACATCGAAATGTGTATCGTATAACACAGAGTTAACAAAACATCCATTATGTAAGCACATATTTAGTACAGCTTCATAATGTATTACTTAATCTAATATTAATACGTGCAAAATACTCAATTGTACGTATTTTTTTTATAATCGTATAGTGAATTGATAAAATTTTCCTCAAACCTTTTAGTTTGTGGACGTTGTATTGTATTTAAGTGTATGTAGTTAATGTGTATACGAATTTCTTGACAGTTACAATACGTAAAACAATTAACTTTAGAGCTCAGACCGCATTGTGTCTTAATAATAATAATAAATGCAAAAGTTTGTGCAAATGTATGTAATATTTATGTGTGTGTGTGTGTTTGTTACCACTCAGCTCCTAAACGACTGAACCGATTTCGATGAAAATTGCTATGCAGATAGATTCGGTGCCGAAGACAGACATCGGCTTATTATCTCGAAAATCAGTCTGATTTTAGGCGCGGACGAAGGCGTGTTTCGCAGTTAGTTTTTAATAAAATGGGGAGAACCCAGTGCGTTTAACTAGTCTAATAAAACTTATTTTTGCTGAATCAGTGTGAGTCAGTTTTGTTTATGGGTTTTGATTGTTACACCTTGCAACGTGATTCATACTACTATTAGGTCATTAGTCACTAACTCTTATAAATATTATATTAAAATAAGTAACAACTGGGTTATTGGCCTTAGATTAGTCGGAAGTACTTTGTTAAATACGTCATGTAGAGTCAAACTCGTTTCTCAAAATACTATCTATACTAAAGCGGAAGAATTTGTTTGTTTGTTTGAACAAGCTAATTTCAGAAACTATCGGATTTGAATTAATCTTTTTGCGTTTAATAGCCCAGTTTTTAAGGAAGGTTATAGGTTTTGTAACATCACGCTACTGGCGACGGGATCAGAGCAGTAATAATAATAATATTCTACCACATTCACACAGCGCCATCTAGCCCCAAATTAACCAAATATATTTGCTTGTGATAAGGGTACTAAACAACTGATATACTACATATATACTTTTTTTTTTGTAATTACATACATATTATAGATAAATACACCCAGACACAGAACAAACAATCATGCTCATCACACAAAGATTTGTCCTGGGTGGGAATCGAACCTACGACCTCCGGCTTAGCAGTCAGGGTCACTAGCCACTAGACCAACAGGCCAGTCAACAGTAATTAAAGGTTAGTATACTTACAACCAGAAGTGGGCACATAAGAAGTGTGCAGTTATAGCAGAATACTTTAAAAGAACTAGTCCTATGTCGTCAAATCCAACTAAACGCGAGTAAAACCGCGTTGCACAATGCTATCACTTATAATATTGAAATTAGGCTAAACTTTTATTACCTTACACGATCTATCATAGCTGACGAAATAAAACGTGAAAAATAAAAGTAATCAAAATGCAGGTACTTAGTAACACATTTCTTCTTACCTCTTGCGGGGCAAAGCGTGACGTGACTATGTATGTTATCAACATTTACAGCCTGAATGTATCCACTGCTTGACATGGAGGATCTTTCTTAGTTCGTACCAATTATAATATATTGTTTAACCATATTTCTTCTAAAACATTTCGAAACAACGAAAACCGTTCATCAATCACTAAAATTAATTTACTAAAAGCAAAAAGTAGGCGTGTCGCAAAAAGCTGCGCCGGCGCATCGCCAAGTAAAGGGAGACTCAAGGGCAGTGAGTTCAATGTTCAGGCGAGGTAGGTATTTCTAAAAATATATGGGAACATGCTCGCGATCACTGTGTAATAAGAGAAACATGATTTGCTCAACTGGTTCAATCAACATTGTATGGAAACTTTTGGAATGGGGAAGAACTTTCTAGAATTTATTAATAACGACATCTTTGATTTGTTTTATAATACCCATCCCTGCTCGCAATTATAATTTTTTACGAAAATTTACTCTTTATTATTTACATAAATTCGCATGATTCAGTTTAACCATTTGAAAATGAAAATGAAAATGAAAATGAAAATTTATATATTCACATAGGTCAATTAAATTAACACTTATTTATGAACGTCAAAGTTTACAAAATGTCAGCAAATTAACCTACAGCCTGTTCGCTGACGAAGTAGAGCCATGAGAAGAACTGGCAAGAATCTCAGGCCATTCTTTTTAATCGCCAGGTTATTACAATTTTTGTAAGTTATAATTTCAAGTAGCATGCAAAGTGACACAGGCAATACACTTAACTCTATAGGTAATAATTACAGCTTTCTATGTTGTAAAGAAAAAATAATAAGTAAAATGTGTGCTTTACAGACTGCCTCAATTTGCATATTGCTACAAAAGGTAAAGGCAACATTTTGTACGATGATGACGGATGTGATTATTTAAGCATAATCTCATATTTTATTTTTAGCCTTTCTATCATTATACTACTATAGAAAACCAATTATATTTGTACATGTATAGTGTATGCATAAAAAATATAATTACTCATATAAAAACCTATGAAAACGTAATCAATGGTTCTGAAGCCTTTACTTATTTCTTCTTCTTGATTTGTGAGCTCAGTTCTTATCGGTGGAGCATTACAGCTATATGCCAATTTTATTACGTTATGTCCTATAGTTGTTTTCAATGATAATTTTTAATGGGTCACTATGGCCTGATTAACGTTAACAGATATTAATGATTCATTCAACCATTTTCATTGATAAAATATTTGTTATCCCATCCGGCTTTTATTCATAAATCATACGATTATATAATTTAATTCACACGATGAGTAATGCCTTATCACTGATAAGATTGATTAGATAAGAATGACATGAATATGTGAGTCAGAGATCTGTTCATTCAGTAATATTTTTCAAGGCGGGGATGTAACGAGCGAATGACAATGCAGTATCAGTACCAACCCATTTTCATCCCTCTCTTGCCACATTTGTGATGTGGTGTATTAGAACTAATTAAAGAGAAAATATAGTTATTTAGAACTGTAGTTAATATAAAAGGCAAGTTAAATGGCCAATTGATACAAAACGCCAATTTAATTTTAGAGGAAAAAGTTTAACGTAAAAGTTTAACGCGGTGTCCACATCTTCTGAATTCCACGGACTGCTTATGATCAGACAGAGTGAAGTCACTTTGGTAGGTTAGTATAAAACAAATTAAAGAAAACTTGAAGTCGAGTCGTATAAGAGGTCAAAAGAGAAAGCAGAAGATACAGAAGAATTGTATAATCGTATGATTTATGAATAAAAGCCGGATGGGATAACAAATATTTTGGCAATGAAAATGGTTGAATGAATCATTAACATCTGATAATGTAAATCAGGCAGAGTGGAGTCACTTTGGTAGGCTAATATAAAAAAAAAAAAAAAAAGTGTCCCATTAATAATTATCATTGAAAACGACTATAGGACCTAACGGAATAAAAACGGCTTACATCTGTAGATATTATCTTACTGACTGTATCTGTGGTTCGGTGGTATTGTGTACGGATTACCACGCAGAGGTCTCGGGTTAGATCCCCGGGTCCGGTAAAGTTATATTGGGGATTTTTGTCAAAAAAATCTTAGTATTAGCCCAGAGTCTGGATTTGTGCCCGATAAATGGCAATAGGCTCGCCCCCTGTTACATGGGACCTAAAATAAAAAATGGCAAAAAGTACGTGGTTAAACATCTCTACCTACCCCTTCAAGGATAAAAAGGCGTGAAGCTATATATGTATTATCTTACTGATAAAAATATTGTACCATCATTTATATTAGCCTATCAAAGTGACTTCACTTCGCCTGATAGTAAGCTGTCAGTGGGGTCCAGAAGTGGTGGACTTCATTCCCAAAGTCCAACTCTTACGACATCCATGGAAAGTGGTAGAGTGATTTTATATTTTTATAACTCTTTCAGCTGTTACAATAAGATTTTTGAACCTTTTTTTTTAAATTTTGCCTTGCTTGACAGTATTATGTTCTGCCTAGGTCTGCTTTGTCTGTTTTGTACCCTATGAAACATGGTGTTACGGTAGGTAATGGCTTGTTTGAATCGCAGAAGTCCATTAGCGACAGTTATTATTTACCATGGTTAATTGTTGGCTCGTCTGCCACTATAGGCAATAAAAAACATTACCCTCCTTAGCATCGGCAGTCAGGCAAAAAAACAAGGAACAGAGGGCCTACCACTAACTCTTAGGGAAGAATTATTTCAATGTTACTTTGTTTTTGTCTTTTTCTTATGTAACATTAAAAACAAGGATAGAGACCAAGGTTATAATAAGTTAGCAGGAGGTTGTGACCCCAGGGCTTGTTCGACCCGAAATCAAACCCGAGACTTCAGTTGTGCCACCGATGCTATACAAATATAAGTAATGTTTATCTCCATACGTCGCCTGCATGTCATGAGTCAGCAAGGGAAGCCAGACTGAAGGGTGGAGTGGGGTGATGCGGGTATGACTCAACGGGAACGCGGGGTGATGTCGCCTTGACTGCTGAGATGTATTTAATTATGGACTTTTGTGTCTCGTGTACAACAAATGAGGAATAAATGTTTTTGTGTTCACTAATATTATAAAGAGGAAAGATTTGTATTTTTGTATGCAACGAATAAACTTAAAAACTGCTGGACCGATTTCAAAAATTCTTTCACAATTAGAAAGCTACATTATCACTTAATAACATAGGCTATATTTTATCCTCGTACTTCCACGGGAACATGAACAACGCGGGTAAAACCGCGTGACGTCCGCTAGTTTTAAATAAAACTAAGGCGCAGTTGCGTCCAGTCATAGTGGCGAAACTTGGGGGAGGCCTATGTCCATCAATGGAGAATTTTGGCTGATATGACCTTCTCTTAAATAGATGGGTTCCGTTCCTACTGCAAGAGACAATGTTTTGTGTGATGTATAAAACACATACATTTTTTGTAATTACTTTGAATCCGATAATTGTATGTTTTGTAGTTTATGTCCCGTAACACAGAAAATGTAAAGAAAAACATCGTGAGCTAGGATGTTTAAAAACAACTTAAATTGAGATTTTGCCTTGAGCAAGCAAATTCATCAATGCTCATCACGTTCACTGTATGAGACGAAGTTTTTTGCTTTGCAGTGGGATATAACATTCTGTTTCATTACAATTAGTAGTAATAGTCTGTGGTAGTACGTCTGCTTTTATCCATACTATCCATATTATTAATGCGAAAGTAACTCTGTCTGTCTGTTACGCTTTCACGCCTAAACTACTGAACAGATTTTGATGAAATTTTGTATAGAAATAGATTAGACCTAGGGGAACAAAATAGGCTATTTTTTGTTGCGAAAAAATGGCTTGAAGAGGTTGAAATAGGGGATGAAAGTTTCTATGAAAAATCGTTAATGTAAACAGAGATATAACCGATATTCACGCGGGCGAAGCTGCGGGCAACAGCTAGTATAAAATAAAAAATATTCTTTTATTTCTTAATTAAAGAGAATTCGCAGTATGAACATTTACTTACTTAAAATGAATCTCACATTCTTTCGAAGTTGTATATCTATAGTATAATGTAATATTTGACTCAGCCAAACAGACATATAAACAAACAAAAAACTTAATGCGTCACCATACCATTGAACCATATACAAGTAACTTTATTGTTTTAAAGAGAAACGATGCGTAACTTACTTATTTTCATTCATGTGTAAGTGTCGTTAGAGTGCAAGTAAATGAACTAAGGATGATTATACTAAAATAAAAAAGAAGTATATAATAGTGATAGTGTAATGTAACGGTTTGAAATAAGACAAGTATCTACCAATATGACTTCAAATAATGTATTTGACAAAAAAATTTTGTTCTCAGAGATAACTGAGGCCTTAGACAAGTAGCATAAATGCTAATACAATAGAATCGATTAAAACAATCTATAGGATTGACATAAGCTAACACCAACATTGTCGTTAGCTTATGTCAATCCCATACATTTTTAAATCTATTCTATTTTATTAGTAATAAATGTATGCCACTTCTCCAAGTCCTCTGGTGCTTTAACTACTAATTTTACAATAAATACCAGAGGGCTGAGGTATTAAGGGTAATGTCCAACCCTGGGAAAACCATGGACTTTGCTCAGCTAACGTCGTAAAATGCGTCATTCATAAGTCTCTATAATTTAGATATTAAAATGATTCATAGTTGTTGTGAGTTTTGGCTTCCTGGAAAGCTGGCGTTTGTCAAAGTGACCTAAACTATGTGTTATATAAAGTAATTGCAGATCGTTTCAATAAGCTGGGTAATACAATAACATTAAATACTTTAAAATTTTAATTACCTGGTTAATAAAAAGATGGCCTAAGTTTCTTGCCAGTTCTTCTCATGTTCCTACCTTACGTCTGTGAACTGGCTGTAGGTTAATTGGCTGACACATTGTAACCTTACCGTTCATAAGTGTTATTTATTTATTTATTTAACACTTCATATACATACAGGAGTATATTGGCGGACTTAATGCCTGAGGCATTATCTACCAGTCAACCAGTACAGGTGATGCAGAGAAAAACAAAGTAGGTGCGTCTGAAGAACAGTAGAGACAATTTTATTTGTTAATTCAATTAACCTAAATGAATAAATGTCTTTGACTTTGTCTATTTGTTAGCGATAGATGAAGACGAATGAATGTTGAGATGTACCCATAAGAAGGCAAAGCAAAGGTTTTGGACGTATTGCATCCATTGTTATCAGATTATAATATTATGTTATATCATATTAATTTAAAATAAAACAAACAGTGTAATACTCAGTTTCTGAAAGGTTGATTAACAAAAAATTAACTAATCACCTGTTATATCTCATGTGAAGTTAGCAAGGTTTTAGGTTTACATACTAATTAAATCAAATTAAACTTATCATTCATGCTTTTAGCAACCCAATTGGTACTTCATATGAGATTTAATAATATAATAATAATAATATTCTACCACATTCACACAGCGCCATTTAGCCCCAAATTAAGCAATTATATTTGCTTGTGTTATGGGTACTAAACAACTGATATACTACTTATATACATTTTTTTTTTTTGTAAATACATACATATTATAGATAAATTACACCCAGACACAGAACAAACAATAATGCTCATCACACAAAGGTTTGTCCTGGGTGGTAATCGAACCCACGACCTCCGGCTTAGCAGTCAGGGTCACTAACCACTAGACCAACAGGCCAGTCAATTTAACAGGTGATTAGTAAATTTTTCGTTGATCAGCTTTTCAGAAACTGAGGGTTAGTCTACTTATGCTCTTTTTAGACGCAATAATTTAATTGTAATAGCTGTTAATCGACTTAATTTAATAAGGACGTAGGTACAGGTGTTTTGTTACGTTATGTAAGGTCATTTATACAATAGTTATATAATAACAAACGGTAACATGTTGTGATGTTGTCAACCTTGTTGCGACGCGCCGGGAGAGGACATTGTAACGAATGTTTTATTATTACGAAATTTGTTACTTATTTGTTTTTAAGTTAGTTATACGTTGATATTTTTATGCATTGCAATACTAATAACTCATAATTTATTACTAGGCAGCTTAACTGTTTTATTTTCAATCTATATTATTTATAAAATAAAATCCCAAGGTATTGAAATTATTTGTCAATAGGTTTAGATTTTACAAGAATTTTGTTTCAGATTTGAAAAAGGCAATTAGATAATAGGATTGAATATGAATTGTTAAAATATATTTTGTGTCTAAATTGGCATTAAATGGGACGCTAAAACTTAAAAAACGATTATAATAAAGCGACTATTTTGCTTTAAACATGCATTTATTAAATACAAAGTACACTTAGACTTGAGACAATGGACTCAACCCACTACATCTAATCTAATCACCAGACGCTTTTTGGACGGATAAAGCCGTTCGTTGCGATGAGTTTTATCCTTTATTTCAACAGATTTATGTAAAACTTGAGAAATTGCAGATAATATAATTATGTTACGTAAACTTTATGGTACAGTCTCGCATTAGATGTGTATAGAATTTGACGTGGAACGTATTGCAACGTAAAGATATATGATGATGATGTATCTATGTATCGGTATTACAAATTTGTCATAATTATGTAGTAACGCAATGATATTTTACTCTCTTTTAATTGAAAAAGGAACAAGAAAACTTGATGATTTCGATCACACTTTTTCTTGTGCTTAGGTAACTAAATATATAATGATGCTGAACGACAATTATAATTGTACACAACACATCTTGTACATGTACCTTAATATAATTTGACATGAAGTAATGCAAAAATAAATATTAACTAGACCTTAATAGCTGGCCACACACAGTCAATAGATATTACCACTAACTTTACACAAAATAAAACGATGAGAGAATGTAAAATCAGTACAATTTTTATTTTTACGATTCCTTTATTGGACAACGCATACTTAGTTTACAAAATTCATTCAAACCTAATTTATCATAAGTAGTCGGAAAACTACGCTAAACAGTAGTGGAAAATTCCTAAGCGGAAAGTAATCGCTTGCAGTCGCACTATGTGTATGGCTGCAGACGTCTAGACTCGGTTCCAGGAAGGCCGCGTAATGTCGAGCAAAGGCGAAATGAATCACAAAACACAATGTCTGTATGTTACGTCATCATACGTTGATTTCTGAAGGGAACATAGCCCTTTAAAAATTATATCATTGGTAAATTTAATTTGCAAATACATTAGACATCACTGACATACGGTATCGGTAAAAAATATATTGGAAAAATGAGTATTAAGTCGATTTTATTCTCTAAATATAGTTAAGTCACCTTATTAGCATAAGTCCGAATTTTCAATTATCTTATAAATATAACTCTAATATTTTAAACTCACCTTATGCAAGCATAGTTATGCTCTCAATCTTTATGTCTTCTCTGTTATCAGGACAGGCCTTAATTCTGGTATGACTGTTATTAGCCTCTTTCAAGGACATAGATCTTAACAGAGGGCCTGGACAAGTGCCATAGATTTCTATTCTATTCATAGAATAGAATTATAAAATGTATGGGATTGACATAAGTTATCGACAATGTTGGCGTTAGCTTATGTCAATACATTTTTCAATCTATTCTATGAATAGAAAAAAAATTAATGCCACTTGTCTAGGGCGTCTGGTAGGCTTAGATCGTCAGCCCATGACACCGATGTCGACTAGTGTTTGCTGAATCTTTAATCAAAAACTTTTTTTATTGCTGTAGTCATTGATACTACTTTAGTTAGCCTTAGTTACATTATTGCGACTTGCAATTTAGTATTTCAAACAAAATATCCTTATTTATTTATATCACATACTGCATAGATTCTCTCAGAATTGAAACACCTACTTAATAATAATAAGAAATAATAAATAATTGAATATTTCATTTACCTTTTCATAAAATACGGGGCTAGGGAAGAACATTATTGTGCGGTTTTCAAACTTCATTAAATTTACTGAAAGTCATGATTGTGGTGAGATGATTCTTGTATAGTGACGTCACGCAATCATTGGCTTAGGTTTCAGGTTCAGTTCGGTGGACTGAAAAAAAAATTAAAATACTTACGTAGTGATCTCCTAAGACTTAGGCCTGAGGGTATGGTTGAATATATACCAAATTTATATAGCTCATGCAATACCTATCAATAATTCGACAGAGACACCCACTGCTGGACATAGGATCTCCTTAGTTTGGATAAAGCTGAACCAAAATGTAAGTTAGTACTAGTAGTAGTCGAGTGCTATAAAATTACGTATTATATTTTTTAACAAATTTATCAACACTTTAGTTCGAAAAAATACCTATTTATATAGACTGCCACTTGACTGCAGTTGTTATTTTGTATAATGAAAAACTAATAATCTTTAAATTTGAGAACTAATGGATTATTCAGAGACCACTAACTTCTTGCTGTTGTCAGGATATGGGCATTGTTAATCACATCCACGTAAATTATGTTTTTCCAATTATTTCCTTTGAATATATATACGAGGATATAATAACTGTTACGTAAGATCTTTTATCATGTGGTAGAAGGGGATTATTCGAACTTTATATTATAGGTCTTTCGACCGCTAGGATCTTTCGTGTTATATTTGTGATAGTTCAAGGTTTATTTTATCCGCATGTAAATAACATTACTACAAATGTTACTACTAAATCCTTCTTACTTTTTAATCTTGGTAATTATATTAATTGGTTGATTTGTAATAATTACTTTGTGTATAGTTCATTGGTTGCGTTGAGTGTTAAAATTGTAACTCATAAAAAAAACTGTAATTATCTGGCGATTGAAAAGAGGCGTGAGTTTCTTGCCAGTTCTTCTCACAGCTCTACCTCGTCAGCGAACTGGCTGTAGGTTAATTAGCTGACTTCATGTAATTTTCACTTTTCATAAGCATCATATTTTATAATCAAAATAAAATAAATGCTTAGTTTGAGTTTTTACATCATCAGCCATGATAAGAATGTTAATTTTTATTGTCGGCAGGCGAGCCACGTGATGGTAATAGTAACTGTTGATTAGTGTTGATCATGGACGACTCTGAGTCTCTGACATTGCTCCTGCAATGGAAGCCAATGCCTAATGTGAAGGAAACTGCAAAACTTAGACCTCTCTCGCAGAAGTTTGCAATAGTAATTACGCTTGACGGGCGGACAAACAAACATGACGCTTAGTACGCAAACAATACACAAATACGTAGGTTCTAAAGAAGATGGAGGGTAATATTTTTGAACTGAGACTACGGCCAGGCAGTAGACTAATAATAACAAACAATGATGACAATCCAAATAGCGCATAGGGATTAAGTCAAAAATCAAATAACGAGTAGTTAGTGGTCAACCAATTGTCAGGATTTGTTCAGGTCACCCATAATTTATTAAAACGACATCTGACTAGATCTAACGATTGTTATCAACTTAGTAACAACCGGGACCGACCTTTACCGTGCCGTCCTAAGCACGGCAATGCTCAGATCAAATACTACTATGCGGTCACCCATCCATGGGCCAGCCGCACTCTAAGTTCCTTAACCCGCTAATTGTTTATTCAGTAAGCGCAACGAGCTATGATCGCCTCAAGAATTAAGTGAACCTTGGTCATAATACGTGTAACAGTAAGTCTGTGACCCACATAGACAAAACTATCCTCGGAACACAAAACTTCATGTAGTAACAAAGAATATACTTTAAATATTGCGCATTTTCCTTATAATTATAATAAATATGAATAAGAGCGTATCGATATAACCGCAAACACCTGTAACACCATTCGGTCGTCTAGCATAAGTTTGCGTGTCCCCTTTTAAACCTTTTGCCTCTAGTAAATATTCTGAGTACATAATTTTCTTAAAAGCACGTGTCAATTGATAATTTTTAACCGACTTCAAAAAGGAGGAGGTTATCAATTCAATGTTTTTTTTTTCTTTTTTTTTGTATGTTTGTTACCTCATATCTCGGCCATTTATGAACCAATTTGGAAAATTCTTTTTTTGTTTGAAAGGGTGTACTCTGAAATCGGATTCCATATTATTTTTATAAAAAATGGTTCAGTAATATGGCTTTAATATTTTATTTTTTATTTTTATTTTCGTATGCAAGGAGTGAAAACGTGTAAAGCAACGTGTCGATATCTTTTACGACGAATTTTCTGACATCGTCATGTCCATGCTAAAATTGTGAACCGATTTCCAAAATTATTTTTTTGTTAGAAACAACGTGGCCGTGGATGGGTGACCATTTGTGTCATTTTATTTTGAGCGTCTTCATGCTTAGAAGCAGTGGACTCTGGTAATCGCTATAATTTGGTAGTCGTCAAGCCAAGTTAGAGGTCTTATGGTCGTGAGAAATTCTAACAGCAGCGGTCGGCTGATAAACCTGCCTTTACAACATTACACCACTATTTATTTTATGGATATCTGTTACGCGATTGCTCCGTCAGTAAAATTATGATTTTTGATGATTCTTTATTGTTGGTAGGTCATCACTTTTTTGTTTTGGTTTGTGGTTTCCGGGATTCAGGGTTCAGCGATCAGCAAAAGTGTTGATAAGGATCTTATATCTATATATTTACAATCTTTCCTCTCGTCACCACTTTTTTTCCAAACGGCGCTGTCTCATTTACGCAGCACGTTTAGTAGGCTATATCATATAATATAAACAATACACAATTACTTTCCACTAAAAGTTTTATAATAAAATTATTTTTAGAAAAAAAAACGAAAACCGACTTCAAAACAGTACCTACGTGTTCAATCCTCAACTAAAAAATAGAAAATAATAAATATTTTAATTACTTCATAGCTAAGAACATTAAAGGGGAATTAACGCAATCGTTGATACCTATAATACTTTACTATTTACAATTTATAATCAGTTATTTTGGAGTCGGTGCCAGCCAAGAAGTATCTTTAATTCTGCCTTATGAGTTTTGATTTGACTACCATTGCCATTTAAAATGTTTAGGATTTAGAATGAAAATGGGAGATAATAGTAAATTTGAGAGCTCACTATCAATAGGAATATTTATTCGGCATGGTTGATGACACAGATAAAATATTAAACTGTTCTAAATTATTCAATAAAGCAATAATTTAATGAACGTCTTAAAAGATCGTTGAAATAAAACAGACGCAATTACTTATCGTAATCATGTTTAAACAAAAATTTTAATTAATAATAATTATATATAATACCACAACTACTACACACAACGCCATCTAGACTAGAAAGTAAGCATATATTATATAGCTTGTGTTATGAGTTCTAGAATGCGAAAAAACATACATAATACTTTTTTTGTAAATACACACATATTATATATACTAACTGCCCGCAGCGCGGTTTAACTTGCGCCGCGTCTTTGCTTACTGCTCTGCTCCCTTTTTTTTTTTTTTTTTTTTTTTTTTTTTTTTTTTTTTTTTACCAAACGCCATGGTCTTAAACTGCTGGTATGGTGGCCTCCACCATGGCGGCTAGGAATGGGGTTAGGGGAGGGGAATAAGGGAGGTGAGGAAAGAGGAAAGGAGGGAAATTGGGCCTCCGGCGCTCTCACTCACCGAACGAAACGCAGTAGTACGAATACTACTACTCTTAAGTCGATCTTCTATGAGAGGGTAGTACTTCCCCGGACGATCCGGCCCATTCATGCTGAAATAAGCGTGGATCTACTACCGTAATAATTATTTAAATTCGACTGGTAGTTGCAGAGATTAGCGCGTTCAAACAATCAAACAAACAAACTATTCCGCTTTATGTAATACTAAAGATAGATTTAGGAAGAAGCTTAATTTGCTTTTATAGATTTATCAC
The DNA here is from genome assembly GCA_963082885.1 of Parascotia fuliginaria. Lineage (NCBI taxonomy): Eukaryota > Metazoa > Arthropoda > Insecta > Lepidoptera > Erebidae > Parascotia > Parascotia fuliginaria. Next base: position 3,619,070 of record OY720196.1, on the reverse strand, counting down.
AACATAAATCATGAAACCTAGCCATATTTTTTCTTGTGAAACTTGAATCAAATGATATAAAAGCTAGCATTCGAGTATTTCACGTGAAATTTTTTTACCAGTCACGTGGCCACATTTCAGTAATTGCTTTTGAAAACTTTTTCGTTTAATTTCAAGGTATTCACTTTGTTTCATTTCATTTGTTTCAATAAAAACTCGAGTTGTTTTTATACGGACAATAATAATAAGCTCGGCCTACGGCGAAGGGGTTTTAAGACTAATTTTGGTAATGTATTTGTTAGAAAGTTATATAAGTGAAATAGCAACGTGACCGAGATGACCTAATTAATTAAGGTAAGGGTTCTGTAAGGGTGGTACTGGTAGCTTCTAGAAAAATACTCAAGTTGCCCCCTTTCTTTTTTCCTCACCCTCCTCATTCCTTTCATCTACCTCACTCCCTTTACGGTAGGCAGTGGCTACGCAGAGTCCCTGGCATTGCAGGAGCAATGCTAGGGACTCTGAGTCGTCCATGAGCGACAGTTACCACTTACCATCACGTGGGTTGTTTGCTCGTCTGCCACTGTTGGCAATAAAAAAAAATAAAATTCTTAACATTTATTGCTAATAAAACTAAACTAATAAGCTGATGGATGATAACTGGTTTTCCTGTACGAACGCAACCCGATTGCTAACTGAATGTGCACTGATGTCGCCGGGCGTTCAGAGGCCCTAGACAAGTGGCATAGATTTCTATTCTATTCAAGAATAGATTAAAAAAATGTTTGGGATTGACTTAAGCTAACGACAATGTTCGCGTTAGCTTATGTCACTTGTCTAGGCCCTTAGTACGGATTTGTAGAATAGCTAAGCCAGATGACCGAAAAATTACACCGATCATGTATTTCTCAGAGACTATTTTTTCAAGTTCTTTGAGGCAGGTTCAGCAGTGCAAATATACATGTAAGTGTGGCACAGAAAAACGTAGGAATAGATAGAGTATAGAATACAAATTCACAACAATGTAACAATACACGGTAGAGAAAGATCTACAAGCACATAAAACAAGTAAGATTCGTTAAAAAGATGTAATTTAACCGATAAATGTCACACACACACACACACACACACACACACACACACACACACACACACGCACACGCACACGCACACGCGCACGCGCACGCGCACGCGCTCACGCACACGCACACGCACACGCACACGCACACGCACACGCACACGCACACGCACACACACACATACATACACTTTTGCGTAGATTGTATTAATAGGATTTTTAATATCAAACTATAACTTAGGTCTATATTTATATTGACCATTTTATTAAATAATTTAATAAATTATTTGCAAGAACTCTTATTAATTTTGCCGAACAGCTTTAATAAAAAACGTGATTGTTGTATTATGTTTTCAATAGAATGTTAAGATTTAAAATCTCAACGACGTTCCCATGTCAGTTTTTATTATCATTATTATATAGGTCGAGATATAAAGCACCGCGACGGTAATAAAAACTGGTTTAAATGGCGAATAGTTTATGTGGTTCCGTATTTTAAAATCACTGATGTTATGGCATCATACTGATATTTTTACATTTAACATTTTTACATTTTACATTTATAATAAAAATAATGTTGCTTCTTAGAACAATTATTAGATTCATTAAAATGGAATTAAGAATATGACGTATTGTGTATATTTTTCGGTAGATTTAAAATTAGGTGTTCCTTTTTTTGTTTACCTTAACCACAAATAAGTATGGCTGTGATGTGATGAACTCTTAATGTAAATTTTGATATTTCTGGGTTTTTTTAATTATTAAGTATTTTTTTTAAATTTAATTTTATAACAGCTTTCAGCTACAAGCGTTTTCACCAAAACTGTACCTAAAACATCAGACAGTTATTACCTATACAAAACGACCTTACGTAAGATGTTTTTGTTCCAAAACCGGATGGATACGAACCCAGACCAATAGTTCTAGGAACATTTGCAGACATTGGGGTAGGTCACCGGGACTTTAGGGTCACCTTGTAGGCCATTGAACCTGTTGTACTTTAAACGACCCCCGAAATAGGAGAAGTTTTTTGTTCAACGGGATATTTTTGGGAACTTTTGAATTTTATTCGGAACACACACTTACAGACGCTGTATTTGTGTTGATGAGCCCCTTGTATGGTTTTCGTATACAAGTTAGATGGCTTAAAATATAGGGATCACTTGATGATAAAGTGATACATAGCTTAAAGGCATGACCTTGTATTTGTGACTACTACAGTAGGGAGTGTGTATTATATGATTTAATTTTTGCATTTCCACATGATTGAGGATTTTCCAAATAAGTTGGGTTTTATTTAGTTATAAATAATGATTTAAATTGCTGACCTTTGTTGTGATAACTGTACAATTTAATCTGAAATAGACTTGGTAGTGTCGTCGATTGTGAACAACAATACTAGTAGTGCGGCTGGTAGTGCCTTTGCCAAAAAACGGAAAAACTTTGATAATTGCAATACCGAATGGTTAGAGAGACGTTATTTAGTTGTCTTGATGATGTGTGAAGATAAACGAACGGGTACATTGTGATGAAAGTCACGTTCAGTACTTCTACTACCACCTCTTAAAGCACTATTATTTTAATCTTTGTGTTTTGTCTTTTTCTTTTGTATAATTAAAAACAAGGATACAGACAAAGTAAGGTTATAATAAGATTGTTATAAAAGATTGTGGTACGGCCCTTAAGTCTGGACCACGTCATCATCGTACGAACTCATTGTGTATCCCCTACGTTAGGATATTTGGATCAAGGTTGATGGTGATCAGTTTTCGTGGTAAACATTTGATAAGTTGAAGTACTTACATTTATAGGTAGAAAAAAGAAGAATAATATTGTTGTATCTTTTTGTATTTTTGGTTACATTTAGACATTTACGGTCTTAACAGTAAAGTTCTTGCTAAAAACTATGATATATATTTATATTTTTTTTATATTAGCTACCAAAGGGACTTCACCCCGCCTTATGGTAAGCAGTCAGTGGAATCCAGAAGTGGTGGCCACTATACCTTAAGATATGATGAAGTGCATTATTTATATATATGCCAATAAATACCATTGATTATAGTAATATATTTATTACTCTAATAATCAAAGAATCGATATGAATGTCCCACCCAAATTAGACAGTAAATATTATTCATAAATTAATAATAATTACTTAATAAAGTTATTTGAACTTAAAAATGAAATGGTCATTCATTTAAGCATCAGCTAACGTACCAAAACGACTGTAATTATAAATAGATTTATCAAATTAACATTTTTTTTATAATTGTTTAACATTTCTAAAATGTTTTATAAAATGTACGAAAATTATGTACTTTACGCATGTGCTAAAAATAGCAGATCCTTCAATTTAACTAAACTAACGAGTACTTTCTTCATAAATACAAAAACTAAAAATCTAAAATCTCTATTTATGTGTTTCTCTGGGGTGAGTCCTTACTCTCTTCTTCACCTAAGCTTCATTAATTTATTTCAAACTAGCTGCGCGTCACGGCTTCGCCCGCGCGTAGAATTATGTATTGTATCCCTCGGGAACCAGACCTATTTTCGGGATAAAATGTAGCCTATGTCCGTCCGTCTCCGGCACCTAACAATAACCTTTGAGACAATCTAACTTTCTCATTTCTTCTTTCGACATAGGCTTTCTGAAGCATTTTAACTTTGACCGCTCTCGTATCGTCTTACATCGACTACCTACCTTTTTTACCAGATCGATCATTAACCTTCTTTAAGGACCAAAAATAACACAAATGCAGGTACTATACCGTTTGTTAATAAAACTGATACAAACAGGTTGTTAAAGGGGCATAATATCATAATTTATAACTTAGAATTCGTTCGGCATATCGTTTAATTTGAGGGTGAATAGATTGCGTTTATGGCGTGCAAGGACAAACAGATAGACGTGTGACATTATGGAGGTAATAGCAGAAAGTTAACTCGGTGCCATTAATTTCAGCAAAATGACGATCATTGTTGGACAAAGATTTCTGCCAACATTATATTATTTGCGAAAATTCTGTCATATTTTTAACCATTCGCAGCGCGGTTTCATCTGCGTTAAGTTACACTTTTAATTACTGCTCCACTCCCGACGCTCCTAGCGTGATATTATATAGCCTATAACCTTTCTCGAGAAATCGCAAAAAAAATAGTCGATCTTTTAGCCAGATGATTTGAGATTCTGCTCATTCTGTGTTACATGGCTTGCTTTGAAGCCCATTATTCAAAACTTATACCGAAGTGAGTAAAGTTTATATTACACTACTAGTTGTCACTTTGAGCTTATATAAATATTAATGAACGAGGAGACAGGAAATTAGGTATATTTGAATCGTAGTAAATGTTTACAATTGTCTCAGTTTTTTTAGTGAGGGACAGATGTGAGGTAATATGTATATGTGTGTGGTACTTCTACTAGATTTCTGTCATATGGCATACTGGTACTACAGGCCAGACAATGGCAGGTCACCTTGCCGGTCGTTGCACGCTTGCATAATGTTTTTTTGTTCGTCTTTCAGCTCCAATCTCGAGAACTGCGCGTCTTTTATTGAATCATCCTCGTATTTAGCTTCTTTTTTGTGTAATCTCGTAACACTTATTATGGTTGTAGTTTAGTAATTTAATTTATGAATGTAACTTGCATAATATCGTGATAGGGTAATGGTTATGGTAACCAAGGTTAAAGATTTGAAACTGGGCAAGTACGAAATGGTTTTCAACTTTACTGATATTTTCAAAGAAAAATCGTACGAATATCTATGTGTTTAGTACCTATATGAAGATGCAGCGTGGGCAGACTCCTTACAAGGTGGACCGACGACGTTTTAAGAGAGGCCTCTGTCCAGCAGTAGACGTCTATTGGCTGATATGATAATAGTATAAAGATCATATAGATTTCATATACTATAACCAAGATATAACTGTTCCGGACGGCATGAAGTTACGTTAGTCTTAGTTTAGAATAAGTATTTTTTCTGTATAATAATAACTTAAGTTAATAGAAATAAGGACCAGAGGCCCTAGACAAGTGTCAAAGATTTCTATTCTATTCATAAGATAGATTACAAAATGTATGGGATTGACATAAGCTAACGCCAAAGCTTATGTCAATCCTATACATTTTTTATCTATTTTATGAATAGAATAGAAATCTTTGACACTTGTCTAGGGCCTCTGATGTTAAACAGTTTAGCGTAATGCAGTACCCGAGCGAGCCCCTGAACCCGAGTCTTGTTCCGTTAGGTAATCAAGACAATAGTGTTAACCATTTTTGTTATATAGATTTGCAAAGCTATAAACAATTGTATAACACCTTCTTTTTGCGCTAAAGTTTTATGACACTGTAAAGTTCTCTATAATGTTAGAGTTTACAACATGTTCTGTTACTTTTAGTTTTGTATTGTATAACGTATAACCGTTATTCTATTATCTTATTTTATGTTGTACTTTATAGAACGATAATGTCTGAGTGTTTGTTGTTAAGAAAAACTACACCTCTCCTATGTCGGAGCCGAAACACTTATATTAACGAGTCTTGGCCTATCCAAGTCAGTCTTGACTACGCATAGCCAGAGCACGAGCACATCTCGTCTCCGACATCTTATAGTTGATAGCATTGTTATAGTTGGTACGTTGTATGTACTTATTGTCTCTGGAATAGACTTGTTTGCCAAACAGTTGTAGTTTCTTCTTTACCCCACGAACCATTCGACGCTTCGGGAACACTCGTCCCGAACAATGACAAATCTTTATGAACAGCTCAACCAGAAAAATAAATATTGCATTGAACAGCTGAGTAGTATCTACTGGTGAGTAAAAGTAGTAGGAAAAAAGCGTACGTGACGGTTGTCGTGTCGTACACTTTTTAACAAAACACCTTACTAAATCGCTCAGATTTCAGCATGGTGCATCACCTTTAAAATTACTTTAATCTCTTGACTCTACAATGAGGTGATCTCTAAAACTCCAATACGTGCATTTGTTTTTTTTTCTCAAAGTAAATACCAAAGACGCTTTTAATTTTTAACTATTTAACTCTATTACAAGTGTTGGGGTTTCGTTTATATCTTAATTATAATACTTATTTTAGATACTTTGTCCTGACTTGTCTTTGATTTTACACAGCAAAAGTATAATACGAACACAGTAAGATAAAGTATAAACAATTATCTGTGTATAAGTGTGCAACCGTCTATCGTGTTAAACAAACGCAGGAAATGACTGTACAACTTATTTTTAGCCCTTACTGTAACCATTGTGTTAAGTTTACATTAGTGAAAGATTTAAAAAGTATTGTTATGTTTAAGTATCAAAGGCATTACTTTAATAACCTGCAAGTAGAGATATAGTGGCTACTATTAGGTTTATCACGGGTTATTTTCTTCTTCGAGACAGCAAAATATTTTATACACATACTGTTGATATACCGTCACGCTGTTATTACGGAAGGGGTAGATGTGAGGTACACAGTTGGCCAGTTCATTAGACCTGTCTTTGCTGCCACAATTCTGCTAATCCTGTTTCTATTGTAAATATTTATAAATGAATAAGAAAGTATAGAGATTTTATACTAGCTTGCCGCGGCGCGGTTTCACCTGTGTCTTTGCTTACTGCTGCTCTGCTTCCGTCACCAGTAGCGTGATGTTACATTAGCCAACAGCCTATTACCTTCCTCAAGAACTGAGCTATCATACACAAAAAGAAAATTAAATCTGAATGGTAGTTTCAGAGATTAGCTCAAACAAACAAACTCTACCACTTCATATAATGGTAGGTATAGTTTACTGAAATTCCACTTATTGCATACCTGAAGTTCGTTGCTAGTAGCAAGCATCATGTAGGGTACAGTAACTGGTTACCACGTGTACTTTATATTCATAAAATATTATTAAAGTACTATTACGATATAGATGAACCGAGACAAAGAAACATCAGATTTCTAATATTAAATTAAATATCAGAATTTCAATAAAAAAAATTATAAATTAAACAAAAGGCATTAAAAGTCCGATCCAAAAAAGCTGCTCATCAAGAGGCCTTGACCTTGGAAGGGCCTGAGGACTGAGGGTCACCTTCGGGGGAACGACCGCTTGCGTAAGCATTGCATCACTGCGCAGAAATGCACGCTGTGATTCAAATCGCTTAGGGCTGGCAAGTAATGTTGGGTTGTAGAAACGTAATAACAAAAATTATATAATGAGCTTATTACACACTTGGGCTATTACTATTACTATTTTTATTTATACATCGTTTAGTGTATACTGCGTTCTGTTCTATATTATGTATGACAAAATGTAATTCGTTTTATAAAAAGAATAAAAAGGAGCCTGATTTTTTTATCACGTCTCATTGCTGTATGGCCTAGTCAGCGAATTAGCTATAGGTAAATGAGCTGACATTATTTTTTACATTATTTTAAAGTACCGACCCCAAGCAGAAAATTTTGATAGCAATAAAATTTGTAGGTATTAGTTAACAATAGTTTACTTCATAAAATTATGTGTTTGATCCAGCCTATTTTTCCAAATCCTTTAAGGTACTTATGTATGTATGCACTACGAATTTAATAATAATATAATAATAATAGAATTTATTTTTATTATGATATTTATTTCTATAGTTTTTTTTAATTTTTACGAATTTTGATTATGATTGTGGTAGTTGGTACACCTGTCACCGCATGAAACAAAAACTGTTCTCGTCGATTTGTTGTGTGCCATCCCTAGATATGATATAAAAAGTGGACCAATAGCAAGCAAGTACAAAATTACGCATGTAATTTGTTTGTCTGCTCCAATGCTTTATGTACGATATTATCACGCTAGGTCTTCTACAGCGGAAGCAGAAATGTCCGTATAACAACGCTAACGCTATCAAACCAGGCGTAATCTGTGTATTTTTGTGGTAGCTATAAATCTTTAATTTAGTCTATAAATCTTTTATCTTTAGTAGCTTTTAATTCACACTCTCGCTTAAGGGAAGAAACTCTGTGTTACAGCAGACTTTAGAAACATATAATTTTAACTAGCTGCGTCCCGCGGCTTCGCCCGCTAGTAAAATATTTTGCGTGGTTTGTTGTATCCCTTGGGAATCAGACCAATTTTCGGGATAAAACGTAATCTATGTCCGTCTCCGGCACCGAATCTATCTACACGCCAAATTTTATCGAAATCAGGTTAGCCGTTTCAGGCGCTGAGTGGTAACAAACACACACACACACATACAAACTTTCGCTATTATAATATTAGTAAGATTATCTGAAACAAAGTAAAGGTTTCCAGGTTCGGAATAAATGTTTATGGATCATACAAAGTTTTTGCCGAGAGGAATTGGATACACAACCTTTTCTACAACAAGCAAGCAACATTGTTGGATGATTTTCCTACCACCTTTTCATGTAAGGCTTTGAGAAATTTAAGTTCTAAGAGTAAATACTTGGTTCGTTTTGCATTAAAACATTTTACGTTATTGAACACAAACACACGTTAAATTATAAAAGAGTTACGAAGAAGAAGTAACGAAGCTATTACCGACTTAAAAGATTTAATAATAATCTTATTATACAACTCAATAATAAACCATTACGTTAAGCTTAAGTATTTTTACCTTTTATACTTAAACATTAGGTAAAAAACTTGACTTACCATTAGATATTACACAACACGAATAAAAATAAACTTAAGGTAAACCTGCATTCTTTTATTCTTACGTCACAGTTAAGTAAAAAATTTCTTTTATTGTTTGCTATGATGTCAGAGTTATGGGGAGTGGTAAGATCGCTTATGGACAAGAATAATTAGCTGACCTAAATAGGTACTCATGTCGTTATTTTCATAAAATTTCACTGGAAGGATAAATGAAAACGTTCGGAAAACATTTGAGAGGTAGTTTATTTCGACAAACAAATTTTCAATACAAAAACAATTCCATTCAAAAAAGAAACCTGTATTTAAAATATTTGTTTTTTTTTGGTCTACTAAAGTGACTTATTATATTTTTTTACTTATTTATTTTTTGACTTGTGTTTTGTTTCTTTATTTTTGTTATCTGTTAGTATTATTATTCTCTTTGGCTATATTAAGCGATCCCTTTCTTAAGAGCAATGATTTGTCTTAATAACACAACTATTGTTATCTGAATTTTTTGCGTATACATATTTAATTTTTCAATTACCCTCACCAAAAATTGTTAACGAATGACTTATCGAATAATACAATATCTGTTAATATTTAGCAAATTATTGTTTTAAACAGACATGTACTAAATTAATTACTTACTTACTATAAATATTAGAATGTGTGTGTTTGTTAAGGAGGAAAACTGACCTACCGTGATTCACTAGTACGGAGGCCAGTGTGAATCAAGATCAAACAACCGCCATGTTATATGTCACAGAATTGTTAAAATTTATTTGTAAGGTTTGCTGTTTTTAATGCCAATAAAGTTTTTATTCTTTTAAAAAAAATGTGACTTAACCCCGCCTGATGGTAAGTAGTCAGTGGAATCCAGAAGTAGTGACCACCATACCAAAAGCCATATATTTCATGAAATGGAAATAATTTCAATACGTTTGTTCTAAAATGACCCGTGTTCAGTCTTAGAAAAAGAGATAAGTAAGGTTTTCTGTTACTATATCTTACGGTAATCAACAACTCGTCTGTCAACCAAATCTTCTATATTTAGGCGACTTTACGACTAAAGTTTAAACAAGGTAAGAAGAAAACCTTGAAAGTTCTAGGGTGTCCTCATGTAACGTAATTACAAAACGTGATAAAGTTACCTATTTGTCTACAATTAACCAGCATTCTACAGTCTACAATTCATACACATGATTATCAACAACAACGATATTTCAGGAAATTACTAACATGAATGAAAAACGTACATTTTGATAAAACTGTTTCACACAACAATTGGTGTTTTCATTCATAAAATGAGAGTAAAAATTCCAATTTGCTTATCGCCTATTGAAATGGTATTTTTGCTTTTTTATAAACATAAGATCTCCCCACTTCTAACTGTACACTAGTGTATGAATGAAATATTGTCAATATTATTGAAAACTTTAATGAGTGCAAAGATTTCTTTTTGATTGCTTTGTGAAGATAACTTCTTTTTTTTCAGGAAGGTACATTAACATTCTCGTTTTGACATCTATGTTCTGTCCTATGTAACAGGAGGCGAACGTGGCGCCATTTAATAGAGCCCTAGGAAAAACTCAACGATTTAGAATAACTCTAAATCGTTTAATTCTATTGAATAATTATTATAGAAACGTGTAAAGCAAGAAAAAATACGCTAGTAGCGAACAAAATAGATCAGCTATTTTTAAGCATTCCCAAAATAACTTTAATATAATCGCCGCAGTGTTTAAATGAACATGAATAAAATAACAAATTAATTTGAATGAATCGATTTACAAATAATAATAAAATGATAAAATATACAAATAGCCAAAGTCAAGAATAGCCAGCTCGGTTTGTGACTTAGTAAATTTTATATTGATAATAGTAACTAGCAGTCCACTCCTGCTGCGCTCGTGGCTACTTTTATGCTTTTTGCGACATTATTACTAATCGATAAAATTCACGGCTTTCCTACTATTATGTATGATGTATTTCATCATAACAAGATTATTGCCATTCACGAGTATAATATCAAAAAAAAAATGTACTTTTAAATTATCATTCCAAGTCTTCTTGTAACAGTGCCACCCTCTCATAGTAAATCGACGTAAGAGTTAGTATCCATACTATTGCGTTTTGTTCGATGAGTTAGAGCCTCGGCGCGGCGGTCAAATTATCCCTTTCCTTTTTCTTCACCTCCCTCATTTCCTTAGTAGCACCGTTGTAGCGGCTTCACAGATTCCCTGGCATTGCACAAGTCTATGAGCGACAGCTACCACTTACCATCAGGTGGGCTGTTGGCTCATCTGCTACTATCGGCAATGAAAAAAAAAACAGTCTAAAAGCCTTGGTGCAGATGTTTTACACAAATTATAACGATTGCAGGATCGAAATCGATCAAATTAATGTGCCTAATTCAAAATCATAATTATATACCTACCTTCTCTCTTATAATTTCCTTTTATCTTGGACTGACGTAAGCTAAAAGAAAACAAGCTTGCAAAAAAAATGAGCCTGTAATTACCACATCGTTTTTAGAGAGCGTGGTGATCGATCAACGCTCATATCTTTCTATATGAGAAGAGGCTTCACCCATAAGTGAAAATGTTTTGTTTTCGGACAAGGAAATTCCATTTTTCTTTGTCGAGACGCGACGTAGTTAAAATGTTAGCATGATCACCATCTTTATTACAAAAATAGACTTAAGATTTTCCTTTTCGCACTTATGCATGTATGTACACGCGTTTCTGTGTGCGTACGTCCACCAGTTTAACTTGACATCCTCTCCCTCTCTGCTCTTTGAATATTCAGAAGTATTCCGGGCATTTCAAAGGGGCTGCAAAGATCTTTCCTAAAATGGTAGCCGTCTCGGATGCAATGTTTGACAAGAAGGGTGTAAATATCGTAGTTGTTTTATGCGTTTATAATTTGCGAATGCTTGGTAATAATAATGTTTGAATGTGATATTTAATTTACAGATACAATATTTCATTGATATTATCTTAGCATAAATACTACAGTTTTAAACTAGCGCAAGAGACAGGGTTATACTTTAAGATATTGTACAAAAATTATGTCAATAAAGCTATTATTATTATTATTATATAAAGTAGTAACTACGCATAGGCCTTACTCAACCGAGGAGCATTTGTCATGCTCGTATTTCGTAAGCTGCTGACAGTTTTATCACATGTCGCCTGGTTAACCTGTGTTTTACTAAACTAGTCTGCCACCTTCTCACGCAAAGGCTTGACAAGCATAGTTCAGTACACTAATTGCGCTAGAGAAGTATACAATCGAATAGTAGTATATTTTGAGAGAAGCAGATCGTCGCGGTTCAAAATAAATATACATATAACTGCTTATTTTGTCAAAATTATATGTTATAAAATTACTTCCTTATTTGAAATTACCTCTTTTTTTGTGTTAAAGTAGTAGAAGAAAATTTTTTATTCTTTTATTTCTCTCTTAACTTAAACTTCAATAGGTATTAACATAAGTTCATTAGAAATTATAAAGATGGTAAAAGCTCTATAACTAAAAGTATTTTAATTTAAAAAGCTTTGCAGTTGTCAATACTATTAATATGATTTATTAATGTAGTTTTAATCTGTCAACAAATATTGATAAAATTTAACCAAATATTTTAAAGATTTGCACTTTATTCGAGTAAAACAATTCGCATCTTTACGCACTCACACAAGCAGCGTGGCGAGTGCGTCGCGCGGGCGACCTTGGGCCGGCGGGGTCGCTGCCCAGCCACCAAGGGCGACGCGCGAGCACACAATGTTTATGTAATGCACCACCACACCGTTACTCGTCTGAGGGGCTTTATTGGGAGCTCATTTCTGATGGTGACTAAGCTTGAGCTGATCTTGTAGGGCAAAACATTTTGATCCTTGGTATATGATGTGGTATGTAAAGTATTCTGGGCAAGTCTGTAAAATTATATGTGACTATACTTAATTAAATGAGGAAGAAATTGATGATAGTAGAAATTAATCCAATTTACCATGATGCTAATAGAGGCATATGTCTTATTGGCCATAGGGAGGTGTTTACCATATGTATATATCACTAGATTACAATCTATCTCGCGAGATTGTAAACTGTCGACAGCTTGTGAACCGTACGCTTACAATTTATCGCATTATTTTTCGGTATTTACAATTTTACGGTGACATATTTATTATACATATACCATTATCAGCTAAGCTGTTGATTTGATGTGCATGTCCATTTTCTGAATTACGTAAGCATTAAGTTATTAACTTTTTAAATTTGTTTACGTTACGTCATTGTAATCTCTCTGTCGCTTATAAAGAGCAAATTATCCGAAGACAAATTGGTTGACATCCTTTGGTACATTCGTAGGTATCATGATGATCTAAATGAGTATGACATTGTCAAAGACGATGTGTAGTCAGTACAATAATTTAGAGGAATAAATTATAATATAATTCAGATGGTTTGGAATCCAAACCATCTTAATTTATTCCTCTAATTTTATTCCAAACTTTGGATACGTGACGAGGATAGTTGAAGGTTTTTATTTTATATTACTCTACCAAAGTGACTCCACCCCGCCTGATGGTAAGCAGTCAGTGGAATCCAGAAGAGGTGGCCACCACACCAAAAGTCATCGTCTTAAACTGCTGGTATGGTGGCCTCCACTATGGCGGCTGGGAATGGGTAGGAGAAGGGAATAAGGGAGGTGAGGAAAGAGGAAAGGGGGGAAATTGATTGGTAGAGATTGGTCAAGAAGATCAAATCCCAAGTCCTGATAAAAGCTGAGCTTATAATGCAGACAAAATTAATGAATGTTGAAAAAAAGGACAGTTGTATGTTTAGATCATAGATTGAGTTCTACAGTTACTGCTTATCTTGCTCATTGAAGACAGGTGTGAGATTATATATGTATGTAATTCTTCAATTTCTTATTTATCTGATTTTAGTGGTAGACCACCCTTAAACGAGACAATACCACCCTAGTGTCTATATCTAACAAAGCACAAAAGATAGTTTTAAGTTATTATACTTTTGGGTCTTCTGCTAACGTAAAAACAACTCTTAAACGGACTTTTTTATTATTACTAAACAATAAGGTCTTAAAAACGGCGCAACTGATGAATCAAGGTTTAGAACCGGCTAAGAAAGGTAGAGGAGTTCTAAGTCTGGTAGTGAACGTCTTTCATCTGAATTCTGAAATAATGATATTCATGATAGGCTTGACACCTTGGTATTATGTATAGCATCTAACTAGAATTTTTACTAAGTTAGTCACTTAACTGACTCAGTACTTAGATATGCAACCATATTTTGTTATACAAGACCGTCGCAACAGACTATCTTTCAACAAGAGACATACCTATCAATTGTTGACCTGATCAAACAAGTAAGCCCTTACGCGCCTTGAATATTAAATAACATATTATTGCAGAAGTAAACATGAACGCATAGTTAGGTACTTCGCTGATAATACGCCTGATGGATAGCAGTTGCTGCAGGCTGGAACTTAAAACATTGTTATTTTGTAAGCATGGAGCCTATACATATCGTACAAGGCGCCTAAGGATAATTGAATTTAAAAAAAAACCATTTTATATTTTTTTTTGTGGAAAACAAGTATACGACCTCCTTGATGGTAAGTGGTAACCGTAAACTATAGACATGGCTGTGCATTCAAAGCATTGCAGAACCTATGCTTATAAACACAATCAAGCGGTTGTCGACCATGTAAAGAGAAAGGAATAAGAAGGTAAAATGGAAAAGAGTGGTTCTTTTGGTCCGAAGAGGTAAGAGTATGCCCGAAATATGCCGACAGACTCGCCTTTTATTACATTGAACTACGTCGAATATATTTCTGCCTACCTTGTCTGGGATAACGAGACGTATGTAAATAACCAATCAAAACAAATAAACTTTACCTGTTACAACTATTATGTAATATTTATAAATATTAAAACTTTGATAATTAACTCGTAAATGTGGTTAATTACTTGTTTCAATTAAGCAATATAATTTGCTAAATAATAAAAACAATATTTACAGTCTACAATATTAAAGAGGTACCTATAAATCGGGCGTTACCTCATATTTGCGTCATGTTTTATATATAGCTTAAATTGTAAATGGTTACTTGACATAACCTCAGATTAGACTTAAATTTAAAGTCTTATAAGCACAGAAGTTACATAAGAGGCTTAGAAATTTAGTAAAACATTCTTTATTTTGTCATCTTCGTCACTTATCAGCAGAAAAAAGTTCTTTGCTGCATAAGTGATTCTATTTAGACTTTGAGTCACAGTTGTATCAAGGCAATCCTTTACCAGAGTATTCTAAAACTGCATTTGTATGGAACCTTCCGGACATACGCAATTTTAGGCCTTATTATGCACATAATATGCTTGGAAATGATTTATTTAAATTTTTCAAAAGCCCGTTCTGCATTGCAGCAACTGCACGAAGAACCGAGACATAACTATGACGTAATGACTCGGTTGTGCATATTGCTTAATGGCACTTATACCGAAAATGGTAAAATTGAAATTGTAATAACAGCCAAACTTTTGCTTTTAGACATGTTATCTTTTTAACGTGGGATTATTAATATGATGCTGTCGTCACTTTACTTTCATCGCACTTTTGGACACCTCAGCAAATTTCATGCCTAGTAAGTATCGAGCAACAGAAATACGATTCCGTCAAGATTTTGCGACTAGCGCTGATTTCTTGTGCAAACTCTAACTTATGGCCTTTTTCTAACAAGGCTTTTAAGCCTCGTTATATATAAACTGCACACACACTCTGGCTTTATAGAAGTCAATAGAACGATCCTCAATCAAGAGAGCTCTTGCCTTTCAACCAATGGTACCTTACATAACATTCTTTTGATGTCATTTACTGAAATAACCTCCAAATAATTTCTAAGGCTATGTACACACGACCCCGACAGATGACCATAATGATAATAATGACACTTACTCATTATGTACATTGTAATCTTCCACAACGTTGCACTAATTTCGTTGCAAACAAATTATATGTAATGAATTATGATTAAAATAATCTAAATGCTGTCCTCTAAAGTTGGAACGCATGCAGAAGTGACCCTTTCCCAAAGGTGCTATGACTTAATCCCTAATGTAACTATGAAAGACTTGACATATTCATCATTAAAACACACATTTGCATAATACTCTCATATAAACTATGCTATTTTTATTATATAATTTAATATGAAGGATCTTGTAAGATTTCTGTCTCATATTTAGTACATTCATTTTTAATGGTGATCTTGCATTTTACAGATAAAATATAACAAAATTACTGTATTTTTGTAGGTCCGGCGAAAACTAGGCGATGGATCGACAGCAGCACTTATAATGTTGTGTGAGCCGCGAAGGGGGTACCCAATGGTGAACCCTTCCGGCCGACCAAAAGAAGACTGTACGGCTGGTCCAGGGCCAAAATCTAGTCGCCCATTCTTCTGGGGCTTTGTGGTTCACTGCCATAGTATTTATAGTCTTTGTGTGCATTTTGATAAGGTTGTAAATAAAATACAGTATACACAGTTGTGGTCAACTAATTAAAGACAGTCTCTAGTTAAGCCAAATTGAGAGTTTATTTTTATTTTCCAAGTAGTCTGAACAATATTCCATATCTTTTACATGTAAGTATAATTAGTCATTGATGTGCCCGATTATACAAACAATAACAACTTCTTAAACATTAAACCTCTTTACAGTATAGCTGATAGATTATCATAGTGCTATTTGTTCAAAGAATGCTGGCTGGCCATTTAATTAAGGACACTGAGATATTGCGTTTTATATTAAAAATTTAAATCTTAATACTTTTATATCTTCTCTTATTGTTTCGTGGTAGTTTTGGCGGCAATCCAGGTTTTCCTTTTCCTTACATGATCATTTATTAAAAAGACTGTGAACATAATATATTAACAATAGTTAATGAGGTAAAATATTAAATTTAATAAGCCACCTGGGAACTATTACATAGTGAAGTATAATATGTAACTTGAACATTATGAACATAATAGTGTCCTCTATTTTTAATTTGTACGCTTAACACCTGGCATCTTGCTCTGGTACCGTTAGCTCGCATAATCTGTGGCAGGTTACTTTACGCTACACGACTGGAAAACTAGTTTAATTCAATGTCTGGGAACCAGACACTTTGAAGCGACACTCAAGTTTTTTATTTGCGGTACAAAATGACAACACTCAGTCGATTCTGAAGCTATGGATACTATTTCTATTTTTTTTCCTTCATCATATATTATTATATATATATATATATCGCCTGAGAGCGAAAACCCACAAGAATTCTTACTTCGTCATCTTACTCTTTATAAAATAAGCGTTAAAAGTTTTTTGCAGGACCGGCAATACGCTGGTGATATTTCTGATGTACATAAATTAGACTAAGTAAATTATTACCATCAGATAGCTGCTTCGGTGGTACTGTGTACGGATTACCACGCAGATTTCGGGGTTCAATACCCGGATCTGGTAGTGAAATTCTCAGTAAGAATTAGCCCTGAGTCTGGAATTGTACCCGATATATGGCATCAGGCCCACCTCCTGTTCCATGGAACCCAAAGAAAATAGCGAAACGTGGGTGGTTAAACACCTCTGCCTACGCCTTCGGGGATAAAAGGCGTGAAGTTATGTATGTATTAATTAGCTCCAGTTCTGGGATACCATTTATTGTCATTTTAGGCGGCCCAGACGTCTACAACTACACAATAAGACGTATTCTTCCCAAAACATCTCTATTTTGCCTATTCGTAAGCTGCTATTCAACACGATTAGAAAAATCTCAAATCGTGTCGTTACAGTGTCGTTGACTGTAAACCCGCTCCAGATTGTTAAGTAGCTCACTCACCTGCTCGGTATTGTGCAAGTTCTACAAGTTTTTGTGCAATTGTAAATAGTGGGCAATTATCTGAACCCCTAGTTCTTTAGGACCTAGCGACCTAGTTGATTGCCATCCGTTATTATATCCTACAGGATACTACAAATGGATGGTAACTATTGATTTGAAGCGACGTTTTTGATTAATACGTGTACGTCATCTTAGAGTATTTTCAAATAAAAATGATTTAAATAGATATTGGAAGCTGCTTTTGATATTCCATTTCAGTTCTTTGAAAATTAATTCCTATGCACTTTTTTTTGTAATAAAAGGTTTATCTCAGCATCTCAGCGCAATTTAAATAATTTTAGGTTTTTTTTGTCAGCCGAGTTTTGATTTTTTCTAATTAACATGTTGTTGTTTCTCTTCATTCGACTCGGCTCGTCCTCATTTTATTCGCCTCTATCTATGTTTAACTAGTAATTTCGTTAGGTGGACATGAAAGAAAAGAGTGTACCTACTTATGTTTTTTTAACCGATTTTAAAAAGAAGGAGGTTCTCAATTCGTCGGTATCGTTTTTTATGTATGTTCCCCGATTACTTGAAGATGGCTAGGCTGATTTAGATTTTATTTTTTTGTTTGAAATTTTTAGTTTTCTTCTTGTTTGAAGTCGTTTTTTTTAATTTTTTTTTTGTATGACAAGATAGTAGATAATGGAAGGGATAGACTAAGGTTTATTACACCTACATTTCACTAGCTATGTTGTGTCCTATGATAACAATTGGCAAGCGTGTTGACTTAAGTCTACAATTCTAAGCACCGGGCTAATATTGAGATTTTCTCGACATGAAAACCCACTGTCGTTTCATTGAAGGAACGGTTTGAAGATCTCTGCATGGCAGTCAATAAGGAATACCTACCATTGAACCACCCCGAGATATCAGTAAGGCTCTCTACTAGGTGTATATAATAATACCAGCCTGATTCCTGTCCCACTGCAGGGCAATCTCTGCTCATATGGAGAAAGCATGAGCATTAATCAACACGCTTGCTCAAGGCGGATTGGCAATTTCAGACTTTCAAGTCAACCTGGACTTCCTCACGATGTTTTCTTTCACCGTCAATCAGAAATGTCCGAAAGTAGTACATATGATTTAAAAATCAAATTGGTGCTTGCCCGCATTCGAACTCACGTGTTTACGAAGCGGGTGACTCATCCACTGGGTCATTCTATAAAAAAACATAACTTCCCTTGACTGCGGCAGTCCGGTAATAATTATTACACTGTTTTACTATACTCCCGTTATTAAACGTGCATCAGTATGACACATTATAATAAGTAACTCGTGTTTTACCTTATACCTATGATACCTTGACACAGTTGTCATGGTTAAATGACAAAATAGATGGTTTTTTAAAATAATAGTATACCATTGGGTAACAATTGTTGAAAAAAAATGTTATGAGGAATACTGCACAAATATCATTTTCTTGTCTATATTATTCAGACCAACAAGAGTTTTTTTTGATAAACAGTTATGAGCCCCTTTAATTTATCTTTTGCTTTATACTAAAAGGTTGTAAGTCCACGTTTTGAGAGACTTGCCAATGCTTCATTAAGTTGGGCTGGTTCGTGGTAACCACTCTAGAATTTTTCTGTCTTTACGTTTCATCATATATCTTAAATGATTCTGCAGAGATCTTCTAACGAATTTTTAGTACTTTAGCAAAACATAACTATGTTAGCACCACGTATCTGCTTTTTCATTACTTGGCAACAAACAAGTCAAACAAGTGAAGCAAATTTTGCCCAACTACGGATATTAGATACAAAATTAAACAAAAAAAATAGACATGTATCTACTAATAGGACAATTATCTCATATTTCTTGCTAGCAATATTAGCCAGGTGGCTACATTTATGTCAGTAGGATTACAGGGTAACTGTAGGACAGGTGGTAGTGGTAGCCATCTTGGTTTGATCCCTGTACTACGGGTTAAACCTGTTGTTAGCTTGTTCATAAGGTATGTTAGATAGATTATATAATCTGTAAGTTAAATTGTTTTGCATTCTTTGAGATAATTATATTGAAGTTATTATATGTACTAAGTAATAGGTTATTTAAATTTTGAACTGTTACACTGTAAGTGACATTTTGATAGGTAACAAGCAATATATATTATTAAGAATAAAGAAAGCCTAAAACAAAGTGAAAAGAAAGAAACCCATTTTTTTCGTGCTAACGCTACATTGAAATTTTTATACCCAATGTCACTCTCACCATCAAGATCAATGATACCCCATACGTTAAAATCCATTAAGTCATTTAGGCTGTAGAGCGTGCCAAAGAAATAGACATAAATACTTACATACATACATACATACACTCAAAAAACATTACCCTCCTTGACTGTGTCAGTCGAGCAAAAATACAGAACTGAACTCTCAATCTGCAATCAGCCGAGAAAAAAAAAGGCAGAGATAGGTTAAAAATAGCTACCTAAAATTAAATTAATTATTGTTAGTAAAATTTGTTGTATGGATATACTCTGTATAAATAGTGTAAGAGAAATAAATAAAACCTTCATCACATCGAAAAAACTTGCTTTAAATTACGTAGCTAACCTAATATGCTACCTTTAATTTAAGTAATTTCTATATTTGTACAATTAATATCAAATAAATGATTTGTAATATACATCAGTCTACTGTCCAGTGCTAAATCTATACCGAAACCAAAACCATTAATATTTAATGAACCCATAAATTAATGTTAATCCTGTTCTTATAATAATATCATACATATAACATACATGTAAATACATTATAAAATTCAGTGATATGTTCTAGCACGTGGAGAAAACTCTCATACATGTATTCATAGCTTTATTATGTATTGAATTAGTTACTATGTTTTTCTGTTTATAGCTGATGAATATATTGAAAGGAAAAGTTACGGTTAAAGCACGTTTTAGAGGCGATGCCAAACATGTGTAAGAAATAAAATATGTACCTATGAAAAGATTCATGAATGTTGAAGAGACAAAGGGGAATATTTGGATCGTCGCAAATGGCGTTCTTTAGTCTTTGCTTAGCCCATTAATATACAGGGGTGAAGTTATGTATGTTATGTATGTATGAAAGTCCTATCGAAGATGTTAGTAGCGGTAAAGTTTATCTTTTGATAATATTGTAAAGTAATGGTAGATTTCCATGTGTGTAGTGATAATGATGTGTATATACATATACACATAGCTTCTCGCCTTTTATTCCCGAAGGGATAGGCAGTGGTAAACCAACCACGATTCGCCTTTTTATTTTGGGTTCCATGTAACAGGGGGGCGAGCCTATTGCCATTTAATGGGCACTATTCCATACTCCGGCCTAATACAGAGATTTTTTCGACAGAATAACTAAATATTGTGTGTGTAGTATCCTAATATATACAATTACGTTTTGTACAGTTTATTAAAGCGTCGGATGCCCAATTACACGTTCGATCCCAACACAAAACATCCTAAGGATCATTTGTAATGTCTAACATTAGACTTTAGGCTGATGAATGACGTTATAAAATATTTAAGTGTTGTAATTAGTAGCTTATTCAATGTAAAAGTTAATTAAACGAATTAGCACATCCTAAGGATAATTTTGTGGAATAAATCACTATTATCATAATTTGTCTAAATGCACTGCTGAAGTTATGTTTCACCCAAATATCACCACAATCACCAGTCGTGAGCCATCCTAATCCATTGACATTAATGTTAATTTTTTATTACATTAAATTTTCTTTTCTTATTTATTTTTCTGCTTTTTTATGGAGCATTTACCTTAGAAAGCTTAGAAAATGTCTTACGAACAGACATTATTAGTGGTTTACTTATAAAGCTTATAAATTTTTAAAGGTTCTTTGGTTGCGTTGAATGTTTAAATTGTAACTCATACAAATAACTGTAATTATCTGGCGATTGAAAAGAGTGGCGTGAGTTTCTTGCCAGTTCTTCTCACAGCTCTACCTCGTCAGCGTACTGGCTGTAGGTCAATTGGCTGACTTCATGTAATGTTGACTTTTCATAAGCATCATACTATTATGATCAAAATGAAATAAATACTTTGACTTTGACTTTAACTTTGAAAAATGCGATAATTTGTGTGTGTGCGGCTAAACCGATTTTGATAAAAATTGGGTAGATAGATGACGGTGCCGGAGACAGACATAGGCTAATTTTTACCCCGAAAATCGGTCCGGTTCCCAAGAGAGACTAAACAAATTTTAGGCGCGGGTGAAACCGTGTGGCGCAGCTAGTTATGTTATAAAAACACATGTAAATTTTGCATAATTAATTTGTTTTGATAAAAATATTAAAGAATCATGACTTCGAATTTATCACATTTAGGTACTCACAATGTGATCTACGTCACTTGGCAATTACGTGCTGGTTAATTTAATTAACTTTTACATTGAATAACCTACTAATTATAACACATATTTTATAACGTCATTCATCAGCCTAAAGTCCAATGTTAGACGTTACAATATAGTCCACTTTCGGTAGGAGATAATCGCTGGTTTCAGCATAAATGCTCTCAATCGATGTAAAGTACTACTTAGTTAAGTCAAGTTAGTAAGAGTCCCTGATGTAGTATCATGTTCCGGCAGCCTATTCGTTAAGGCGAAATTAGGTGCACAGGGAGATTTTTGTCGGTATTTTGGCCGCTACCATTTCAGACTAGCGAGCCCGACATAACCGCCTCGTTTTCCCGGACGCGTATGGGGCGTATGCGTAAATGCATTATATAATACCAGCCCGTTTTACTGTCCCATTGCAGAGCAAAGGCCTCTTCTCATATAGATAAGGTATGAGCTTTAATTACCACGCTTGCTCAAGGCGGATTGACAATTTCAGACTTCCAAAGTCCAGGTTTCCTCACGATGTTTTTCTTCACCGTCAGTAATAAATGTCCAAGATAAACTAAGAAAGTACATATGATTTGAAAAATCACATTGGATTCGAATCCACTGTCTCGTGTTAGCAAAGCGGGTGCCTTATCCACTGGACCATTGCGACTTGCAATGCATTTGATCTCTACAAAAAAAAGTTAGTAAGAGCGCCAGAGACTCAATTACTTGCTTGGACATCTTCCTTTTTCATCCGTCGTCACTCTTATATCTTTAAAAGCCTTCATACAGCTGGCCATCAGAAATTTGACATTGCTTTTCATCTACGGGTAGTTCTTAACAATGAGCTGTCCTGAATAAGCTAGATAATTCAACCCTTATTGTATTAATGACTACTGTCCTTCATTATATAACCACCATTTGAAAACTTCAAAAGTCATATAAAAAACCCTAAATAGTAACCTCGATCTAAAACTACTTTAAATTATACAACACACTATGATAAAATAGAAATTTTCATAAATAGTATTATACTTATAAAACTTTTAGAAAAAATTAAGACATAATATTTTCTGTTGATCCAAAACAGTTGTAATGTCATAAGTCAATCATCAACGCAACCGAGTATCCACCTTATGTAAAGGATTAAAGACCTATATTAACAAATCAAGTGTTTTCTATTATAAAGTCATGTTTACACGTGTCAGTACACGCGACTGAAAACATGAATGGCGATCAACATTATACAATCACAAGACAATTCGAGAACGCCCGGTCATTTCGTACAATTACCCTTTCATGAATAGTGTATAAGATTATAATTAGATGGGACATACGGATTTTAAAAATAAGTGATAGAGAAAATGTTAACCCCCAGTTTCTGAAAGGCTGATCAACGAAAAATTAACTAATCACCTGTTAAAGCTTATGTGAAGTACCAATTGGATTTCTGAAAGCATGAATTAAACTAATTATTCATGCTTTAAGAATGTTAATAATGTTGTTGTTTTAGGTACTTCACATGAGATTTAACATGGGATTAGTTGATTTTTCGTTGATCAGCCTTTCAGAAACTGGGAGTAAGTGTCTGAAAGTCACTGACAATATTTTATACCTATTCATAAATTTAATTTGAAGTATTTTTGAAGATTTATTCCCTATTCATCCGGATAAGTTTCAATTTCTAACAAGACCTTTTTTAGTTTTGTTTAAGGTATTGTTCACACATTTGGTACCTGTCCAAGTATGCCTTAGACCCAAAAACAAAATTTTTCTGAGCCGGGCAATGAAGCTAACTATCCTACTTCTTTTAAAAGATAATAGCCAGGCTATACAACCTGTCTTACAGTGAGTATCGCTGTTACATAGTAATGACAACACTTGACCAGTCACGTTGTACTTCACACGTTAAAAACTTTATTTTTCATTGATTATGTAAGTGATATAAATATCAGAATTTTCTTCATGAATTATGTAAGTATTTTTAGTGAAATTGAAATGTTTGACGTCGAAGTTTTCAATTATTTATAGGTCTATCTAATGAACATTTCATTTTGTATTTGCCTTCAGTTTGGGTGTGTTCTATTGTATTCTATCTATTTATAGGAAAAAGTATGTATATATGTGTATATATATTTCAGTTATTCAGTACCTATCCATAACACTAGCTCTGTTTAGCTTGGGACTAGATGACGGTGTGTGATAGTGTACACATATAAAAAAAAATTGAACCACTCCATTTCTTTAAATGGATGTCGTAAAAGGCGGCTGGAAGAATACCTGAGGGCCTAGATAAGTGGCATAAATGCTAACAGAATAGATTAATCAATGTATGGGATTGACATAAGCCAACACAAACATTGTCGATGGCTTATGTCAATCTCATACATTTTTTAATCTATTCTATTTTATTGGTATCACTTATCTAGGCCCTCAGGTAGCAGCGTTACTGGCGTACAGTATATCACCTCACTGCGGTCATCAACCTGCTTGAAAACAGTGCTGACTATGGTAACCACACTTAGGAGAGACCTGTCCTGCAGTGGACGTGTTTAGTGGGATAGTCATTAGGCGATTATAGTGGCTTGATGAAATATACTTACTTTTTTTGTTGCCTACAGTGGTAGACGTGCCAGCTTACCCCATGATTGTAACTGTCGCTCATGGACATCTGCAATGCCAGGGGCACCGCGAATCCGCTGCTTACCGTGATCATTTCGCTAGAAGCTAAGAATTAAAGAATAACTTTTTATTTGGATACTGCTGGATATTCTTTAATTTTATATAGGCAATAGATTGTTTTTTCTTCTATATTAGTTTACGAAAAAAGGCCTTAAATACCCACGAACGACCCCGTGTCAAGCAGTTACGGATATCCAAAAGTGGTTGGATCCACTCTAGAATCCAATGGCTTTTAGAATGATGCTTCAATAGTGGCGGCTTTGTGAGATAAATAAAAATATGTAACAGCTATCAATAGAAACGAAAAACTTTGACTTTGATTATAAAATATTAACCGTTGAAATGACGCACGAGTTACATGCAAATTATAAAATAACAAATAACAAATCTGACCAATCACAACCTTATAATTTCATACGTCACATATTTTTATTACAACTTCCAATGTCTGTAATAAGAATTGTATAACATAAGCTATAATTATTTTCTAAATATAGCTTGACAAATTATATTTGCTAAATAAGTTGGAAATTATTTGTCTGGTTTCAGAAACGTGTCGTAAGAAAGGGCGGGAGAAGGAAGCCTTGATCACGTGTACTTTTATGTAAGAGGTCTTGTCTTAACCGTGTAAGTAATAAATAAATACTTACAGCCGAGTCACGTTTACTGACGTATTTTCACGATGGAGTGATTTTGCTTGATATTTTCAATAACAATGGTAGGCAGAATAATAGCTTATACATTAAGATATATTATTGTGTATTTGCTTAATATGTATTTGCGTGTAGTATAGTAGTCAAGATGGTTACGTACACTTAAATTTATATATTATATATGAAAAATTTTTATGGTAGTAGATCCACGATGATGATGACTATTTCAGCATGAATGGGCCGGATCGTCCGGGGAAGTACTACCCTCTTATAGAAGATCGACTTAAGAGTAGTAGTATCCGTACTACTGCGTTTCGTTCGGTGAGTGAGAGCGCCGGGGCGCAATTTTTTTTTCCTCTTTCCTCACGTCACTCATTCCCTTCCCCTAACCCCATTCGCAGCCGCCATAGTGGAGACCACGATACCAGCAGTTTAAGACGATGGCTTTTAGTATAGTGGCCGCCACTTCTGGATTCCACTGACTGCTTACCATCAGGCGGGGTGGAGTCACTTTGGTAGGCTATAATATAAAAAAAAAATGTACATTACCTTCGGTGGCAGACGAGCCATCACCCCACCTGATGGTAAGTGATAACTGTCGCTCGTGGACTTCTTAAATGCTCGGGGCTCTGCGAAGCCGCTGCCTACCGTGAAGGTAGTGAGATAGGTGAAGTATCCAGTTTGTAAAGTTTTATCCTGTGTGTAAAATCGAACTCACAAATTTACACAGCAGTCCATGCACCACTGCGCCATCAAGACAATCGAACAAAGTATATCTTAAAGTTCAATCGTGTAAGCATAACGGCTTGCGTTATGGTGTCTTATCTATGTATAATGATAGGTACTATTAGACTACTTATTACTACTATACAAGCTACTTATAATTAATAACTGAGGGAATAGAAAACTGGCATAAATGCCAATAGAATAGAATAATATATATATATATATATATAATATATATATATAAATATAATATATATAAAGTATATAATTCATATAAGCTAACGACAATGTTGGCGTTAGCTTGTTAAGTCAATACTATACATATTTTAATCTATTGTATTCTATTAGCATTTATGCTACTTATGTAGTCCTCTGATTACGTATTTACATAAATCTTTTATCAGTACTTAAGTTTTATCAGATCTGTATAATGTTAGCATTGTGTTTGAAAGTATAACTATCCAACAATAGGACCAGCTCTGGCCAACTTTAGAAACATACGCACATAAAATTTATAATATTTTTATAATTTTTACGTATTGTTTTTCATAAACATTAATTTCTATTGTATTTTGATTACGTTCTTTAATTTGTATTTTTAGTTCCTCTTTTTTTTATATTAAGAATTTTAATAATTATAGATTTTAATTTAATATAATTTTCTAATTATCAAAATATTATTTGATTTATATTTTAATAACTCTTTTGAAATTGTGTTGGATTAGATCTATATTGGCAGAAACTAATCGAACTACTTTTAATTTTGCTGACGGTGAAAGAGACTAATTTCTGGGTTTAATGTAGAATATAGAAGTGATGGATTTGCTTTAATTTTTTCAGCAAGATATTCTAGAATTTTATTTATAAGCTTATTATTTGTAAATAGTAATTCAAAAAAAAGGTTAACGTAACAGAAATATATAATAAAAGATTATAATTTACTGCAATTACTTTGCCGTGGTTATAAAATAAAGGTAGCAAAATTTCAACAACAAGAAAGAAGAAAAAGAAGTTTTTGTGTTCAGATTAAGAATTGGCCATGTTATAGAGAATGGTATTTTCTGTATTTTAATAGGTATTTAAAAGCATCTTATGTTTATAAAACACTTATTTCCTTTTAATGAAGCTGAATCTTCAATGTACATATTACACATAAAATAAAATTTCTTCATTCCCGCTCGTTGCATCCCTATATAGCTCAAATTCAGTAGTGATAACACGAACGTCTGCCGAATGATTTAGCAGTCTTTGTTGTCTGGTGTGTCTGTCCGATATTAACTGAAACTCTAATGTTTCAGCTCCAAACTCATTAATATACGACTCGATACTTGGAATTGTACAATGTAATTGAGAAAAATTAAATTAAATGTTAGTTGTTGTTTGTTTACTTGGAAACATTTACAAAATTATATAAAAACTCGGATTAGTGCTGATTCCCCGTTCTTTTCCCCCGAAAGTTAATAAAACGATATTGTATAACTATACACATGCATTAATTCTCGATTGCCCCCGCATAGAAATTAGTCAAGCACAATTTACTATTTTTTACACAATTTCTTTCATTTCTTTTGACTTTTATACAAATCATTTTGTTAATAGTCTGTCAAGCTGGCATAATTCTAAACATTAAAATAAGTATATGTACATTGTCGCATTTGCGAGGATCCCGGAGGAAACCTCACCTCATACGTACAGGTAATGAGAGTAGGAGTAATTAAAATTACGACATTATTTACACTTATTGATTTATATTCATAATTTAGAATTATTTTTGGGTATTTATTAGTACCTAGTATTAAATAGGACCTTATAATTATATAATTAATGACTTATATGGTTAAACATTTCTATATATTAAGCAATAAAAGCACTTTTAATAATTCAATGATTGAGTACCAAAATATTTTTTGGTATTTTATTAAACCAGTTTTTATACTAAAGTCAAACTGCACAGAAAGCAGTAGTATATAAATTGTGAGACTAATAAAATCATGTCGCGATTGCAGAATTAAAAGCTGATAGGACAGATTTTCCCGAGAAGTTGACACAGAGAGTATTTTCACGGTGGTAAATCCACGCTGGTTTCAGCATGAATGGGTCGGATCAACCGGGGAAGGACTACTCTCTCTTAGAAGATCGACGTAAGAGTAAATAGTATCCGTACCAATTTTACTCTTTCCTCTTTCCTCACTTTCCTCTATCCCTTCACCCGACTCCACTCCATTCACGGGTGGCAGTGGCTTCGCAGACTCCCTGGCACTGCAGTAGCAATTCTAGGAACTCTGAGTCGTCCATGAGCGACAGTTACCACTTACCATCACGTGGGCTGTTTGCTCGTCTGCCACTGTCACTGCCTCCTAAAAGGTACATTACCGTCTCGTAACCGATAAATAATTTTAGTTCAGGTCCAGTGAAAGATGAAACATAGGTTCTGTGATGTATCTGCTTACCCTTTTAACAACAGGTCGTGATATTAAGTAATAATTAAAATGTTGCTATCAACCAACGCGAAATGTTATCGACACGTAAATAAACATAAAAGTATTGTACATGGACTATCGGACATTGAACTCGCGATACCCCAGTTATTTTCACTGAACGGTTTACGTAATGCGACCTTATTATGCGGTAATGTTAGGTATCACATTTTTGTTTTATTTTTATGTAAAACTACGCGTCAAATATTGGTAAGAGTAAGTCGTCTACTTATGGGTAATAAATTAATATAAACAATACTTCGATTTCTTCTCCGTCTGTAGATGTGAGGCTGAATCAATCTATAATATACTTCGGGCACCACCAAGCATCTCCATTTTCTCTAATTTTGAGTGACTCGCTTTCATCTGTTGCATACCAGTATTAGTTGGTCCATCTTAGGAGAGGACTGCTCACACTATATTCTGCGCGTGCAAGCATAATGCTTCCATACTATCTTTCATGCAAATTAGTCATAAGAGGAAAATACTTTTTAAAACAATTTTTTATATTGCGGAGGACATTTAACACATTACCCAACAACTTTCAACGGACATACGACATACTCGTAATGTACACAGACTTTAAATATTGTTTTATGTATCACACAATTTGTGTAATGTACTTGAATCGAATCCACACTGCGCCGAGTCAGTTCATTGAAAAATCTACCTTCGATATTTGTTAAGGTAGTCTATATTTATGCAAACAAACAACAAATTTATCCACAACAATTTGTAATAATACAAGCGTAAAAATGCGAGGTCAACGTTCTATATCGTTAAGGGAATATCGTTATCAGTCTACGGTGCTACGTTCGGGGGTCAATAACCGCGTAGGCGTGCTACGAATATTTTGATATGTAATTATTTCGGTGTGAATTTGTCGAGTTTTATAAATAATTATATTTATTTTTATACGTGGCAATGATTAACTTTAAAGTAAGTTACCCTTAGTTATATATCTTGCTTAATAAAAACCCAAGAAGTTTTTAAGGATTTTGCAAAAACGGAATACTCGTACTACGTCACTCAAAATGTTCATTTCTCAGATTTGGGTCTTGGTGAGTATAGTATAGAGTTTACTTAATGCGGTAGTTAATGCGGTCGAAGACACTGCTACTGCTTCAAAATGCAGTCAAAGTTTGTAAGAAGTATGTATTGTTAGACAATTCTGCAGTGTCTAACTTTCCCATTTCAAAACCTTTAGTCCATGGAGATAACTTTAAGTTTAACTTGTAACTGTAGCGAGGTTTCCAACATCTGGATACATTTTTTATGTAAAATACTTACTTCAGTCCTGTTAGAGTAAAGTGTTATCCAACAGGGGATCAAATCTGCGACCGTTGCGTGGCAATCGCACACAGTACCACCCAAACACAAAGGCAGTACTAGTGAATTCACAGAAAATACTAAATTGCAATCTAATAATAAAACATTCCAACTTAAATTGCATTCTCAGCTAGACGTAGCTTATTTCAATAAACTTTAAAATGTTAGTAAATAAAAGTTCACGCACCTAAGGGCCAATAATACCCATGATGGCGCGACGGGTCAACGAACCTTCGAATAGCTGAGTTTTATATCAGACACCCGGTCTTTTAGAGTAAATGAACTTTCACTTCTACAGGGTAGGACTTGGGTAAGGAAAATTTAAGAAAAGTGGTTTGAATAATGAATAAACGCATCTTAGAATAAGTTAAGGTTGAGATGCTTATTAGGGATATAATAGTTTGTCCAGAAATTGAAGGTTTTCGGTTGAAAAGATGTGTTAAATGCATGTAGATAGTATTTTCTAAAATACCACATCAATATGTGACGTTTGGTAAACGCATATTTTATCATTACCTTGCCGCGGTACGGTTTTACCCGCGTCTTTGCTTACTGCTCTGCTCCCGTTCCCAGTAGCGTGATATAGCGTGGTATATAGCTTATAACCATCATCGAAAACTGGGCTATCATACGCAAATATAATTTTTCAAATCCGACTAGTAGTTCCAGAGATTAGCGCATTTAAACAAACAAACCCTTCTGCTTTATATAATAGTATAGATGTGGCAGTTTGATGCTTATGCAAATTATTTAGGTATAAGCAATTATTAGTTCTTAATGATGATACTCTATGTCAGTTCTTAAAAGAGAAAAATATTTCAGATATACCGTAAAACATTGAAAGTTATACTTAACGAGGAAAGAAATATAGGCACAAAGATCAAATAGAAGTACTCTGGTGCAATAACAGACAAGTTAGGCGTATCTATATAATATCCTTGAATAAAAGATAAGTATAAAACACCCCAACAGGTGGGGGAGAGATTATATCGAGAGGAATATATTACTTCATTAACATACGATACATTTGCATAAGCACTAAATATGTTAATTACCAAGATACAGCGCCGTCAACTATTTCATGATTGCTTAAATAACTAACTTTTATCAATAAAAGTGAAAAAATGAATGTTGCATATGCGAATACAAAATAAAGCATAACATGCAGTATTTGCATATTTATTTCGCACGCATCTCAGTTTCTGAAACGCTGATCAAGGAAAATTAACTAATCACCTGTTAAATCTCATGTACACCTAAAAGCATGCTAAAAGTATGGATAATTAGTTTATTTTGATTTAGTTAGTTACTAATTAGATCAAATTAAACTTAATATTCATGCTTTTAGCATCCCAATTGGTACTTCACATGAGATTTAACGGGTGATTAGTAAATTTTTCGTTGATCAGCCTTTCAGAAACGGGGGGTAAGTGTAACAATATTATTTAGATGCGTTTCGTTTAATGCAAATCATTTATTTATTATTATTGACATAAAAAAATTGCATAATAAATACAAAACTGACACACTTATTTTTTTAAGACAACTGTTGCATTACATGGAAATCACGGGAATAGGCTTTTGCCCAGCTGTGAGACGGAATAGGCTAGCAGTAACTGATATATTAGGGTACAAGTTATGCAAAGCTAAATACTTTACAAACTACAAATTAAGAAATATTTACGTATCACAAAGTTATGTCACGAGGAATCGACACGACTACCTCTTACACTCTCAGTCGCACTCGCTTTTATAGCGCCTCAGAGACAATTAAACTATCAATCAAATATTTTAAACGCACACGATTTCTACACATAACTATATTTGTGAAACGGGTCTACTCGTTAGAAAATTATTATAAGGTGCCATACCTCTTTACCTGACGTTTCAGTCAGTCCGTGACCATGGTGGGTGTAATTCGACCGAAACGTCGGGTAAAGAGGTATGGCACCTTATAATAATTGTCTAACACGAGTAGACCCTTAAAACTATCAATCAAGTACTTTTAATAGAGTACTTAATTTATGTTTCAGAATAAATTTTGATAAACATGTCAACATTAAAAAACTATTTCACCTCGACATTTTTATTACACTGATACAACATCATAAAGATTGTCTGGGAAAGATCTCTCGATAAGACCGTCCATGGTCACTCCGTTGCTAAATTGATTACACATTTACGTTTTATAGGTATGAGATAAGTGATAAAAACCACGTCTGTCTTTATTCTTAATAATTAGTTTCTCACTATTTCTTCTAGTAAGTGAGGTAGGTTCTTGTGACACAAGAGGAAAAGTGAATATCGGTAAAGCATAGACTGCATTGACTATTAAACCATCAGGCTAATTTTAAAATAGGTAGTAATCTATATCTACACTATCATATAAAGCGAAAGAGTTTTTTGTTTGTTTGAACGCATTAATCTCTGAAACCACCAGTCCGATTTGAAAAACTCTGTGTGCGTATGATAGCCTATTTCTCGAGGAAGGTTATAGGCTATGTAGCATCACGCTACTGGTGACGGGAGCAGTGCAGTAAGCAAAGACGAGTATAAACTACATTCATCTGTCGGATTTAGTAACATTCAGTCAACGATATGTAAAAGAACAGATATACGTCTATTGCTCGACGTAGACCTCGTTCAATGGCAGTTCACCTTAGACTGACCAGTGTAAGATATCTTTACTATTAGATAAAACAAAAGAGTTTATTTGTTTGTTTCTTTGAACGCGTTAATCTCTGAAACTACCAATTGGATCTGAATAATTCTTTTTGCGTATTATAGCTCAATTCTTGAGGAAGGTTTGACTATGTAACATTACGCTACTGGAGCAGTAACCAAAGACGCAGGTGAAACAGCGCTGCGGCCAGCTAGTAATAAGATAAAGTGGTTTTAATTTACCTGAATGATGGTATCAGTTAGTGAGATAACGGAGTCGGCGACATCGTCCCAAAAGCCATCGGATCAAGTGCTAGTAGGGTCCACAATTTCTTCGCCTTCTTAAAATATTTTTCAAGCCACGCTTAAATTACAAAAAATGAACAAATAATATATGTTATCTCACATAAAAATAATAATAAAGGTTTCTAAATCCGTCTGCCTGCCCAAACAGCATCGAATCGATCGGTCACTAACCTCACCCTGAGATGTCTGCCCTAAGCAATAATATCTTATGTACATTATTTTGTTTATATACTTATAGGTGCTTGTCCTTTCGTATGCACTTTTGCTTGACCGTGACTTCACATCTTAGGTAAGACGTTGCTCTTAGAAGTTGCTTTGTTATTGATTGTTAAGTTTTTTGTGTTGTGTGGAGTATGTGTATGTGTGTAGTGTATGTGTCGTTATTTATTACTAGCTGTTGCCTGCAGCTCTGCCTGCGTGAATGTCGGTTATATCTGTGTTTATACATTGATGATTTTTTCAATTAAACTTTCATCCCTATTTCAACCCTATTATGTCATTTTCGTGATAAAAAATACTAAATTCCATCAAAATCGGTTCAGTGGCTTAGGCGTTAAAGGGTAACAGACAGACAGACAGAGTTACTTTCGCATTTATAATATTAGTATGGATAGTATAATAATAATAATAATAATAATAATAATAATATTCTACCACATTCACACAGCGCCATTTAGCCCCAAATTAAGCAATTATATTTGCTTGTGTTATGGGTACTAAACAACTGATAAACTACTTATATACATTTTTTTTTTTTTTTGTAAATACATACATATTATAGATAAATTACACCCAGACACAGAACAAACAATAATGCTCATCACACAAAGGTTTGTCCTGGGTGGGAATCGAACCCACGACCTCCGGCTTAGCAGTTAGGGTCACTAACCACTAGACCAACAGGCCAGTCAATATTAGTCAGTATTTAAAGTAAATGAAATTACTTGATTTTAATACTTACTGTGTCGGCACTAATACTATAATTATAATATATAATAGTATATTATTATATTAATAATAGTAATGTGTTATACGCACTGCAAATGCTCTGAAACAAAAATTCTTTATTAGTTTTTTAAGGCTGTAATTGTAAGTTTTCTTTGATGAAATCGAAATTGAACGAATTGGTCTAATCCTTTCAGTCGGTAGAGTTACAAATAATAATAATAATATTATTAATAATAATAATATGAATAATAATATGTGGACATTATCATTATCACACACCATCATCTAGTCCTAAACTTTTTTTTTTTTTATACGACTAAGGTGACAAGCAAGCATAGGGCCCGCCTGATAAGCAGTTACCGTAGCCTATGGACGGTGCAATGATAAAAAGTGGGCATTGGCACCATCCTAAACAATTCCTCAGAACACAGCCCATTGTACAGGCGATAGAATACACATAAGGAGGCAACGTCTCTCCTTAAGCCTAGTGATTCAGTACCGCCTGTTAGACTGGGATTGTCGACAACTCTTACAGCACGCCCTTGGACCGCGTCAAGGGGCGCAAGCTGGTATCCGGGTGCACCCGCCCAAAGATGGCAGCAGTACTCCATGTGGGGACGAACTTGAGCTTTGTAAAGCAATAATCTTTGCCCCGCACTGAAGTACCGCTTCGCCCTGTTGAGCACACCGAGCTTTTTGGATGCCAACAGGAGATGTCGATTCCAAGGATCCCAAGGCTTTCAGATGTTGTAAGGGCTGTGTCTTGGAATTGCGTAGTATCTACAAATGGAGCTTTCTTAGCGGTGAACGCGCAGACTTGTGTCTTGGTGGGGTTAAATTGGACTAGATTTAGTCGTCCCCAGTCAGAGACTCTGTTAAGAGTGCTCTTGATTTCAGACACAAGTCTTTTCTTTTTTCACTAAGCAGAGCTTGTGTTATGGGTACTAGATAAAAAAATGGCGCTCATGTATTTAATATATTAAAAATACGTCGATTATTATATATTGCTTGTGTAGGTATACCTATTGTTTATACCTTTAAAAACGATTGTCGACAAATCAATAGTCAAACAATTGAAACTGTCTTTGTGTCTAGGTATTTAGATATATTTATTTATTTATTACATAAGTATAATCACCTTCCAAACGTGAAAAAAAACCTTGAAGTGTTTTTGGGAGGACCTTTGCGACGAAGTTCATGTATTTTTACTGAAATTCAGAAACATTAGTAGGTAATAACTTCTTTAGGTGTAATTAAAAATGATCAACAACAACTGGAGACTTCTATCTAAAAAATTAAAAGCACTTAGTATTTGGAGACTTTTTGACATTTCCATTAACATCTAAAGCAATGCATTTGTTGTCATTGTGACATTAAAGGGCATGTGCCTGTGTTTTCCTCTTGTAAATAGTATAATAATATATTATTTGTTTAACTCTGCCAGCCGTAAGGCCTAAAAATGGAATCATCCCTCTGGCCATAGGTGTCACGAAGAGACTATGACACACTTCTTTCCTTTTCGAAAGCATTGGCGTATAACATACATAGCTTCACCTTTTTTTTCATCCCCGAAGGGATAGGCAGAGGTGTTTAACCTCCTACTTTTCACCATTTTATTATATACCATGTGACAGGGGGCGAGCACAGTTCCAGATTCGGCTAATTCCAGCATTGGAGTATTTAGAGAAGTTTTCGATTGGAAAGGCTTGAACCGTGTCGGCTGATCAGTGGCGATAGCGACCGGAGGCGAGCGGCCCAGTAGTAGACGTATGTCTGCAGATATGATAATGAACATAATAAGGTCAATGGACAGAAGCCTCATATGTCCAGCTGTAGACGTTTTCGAGCTTAACAGACAGACATATCATGTACCAAAGGGACTAGACAAGTGGCATAAGTGATTAACAATATTATGCTAACTACAATGATGTCATTGGCTTATGTCAATCCAATGCATTGAGAACCTATTCTATTCTATTAGCTCTTAGTTGAGTGTTTAAATTGTAACTCATACAAATAACTGTAATTATCTGGCGATTGAAAAGAGTGGCGTGAGTTTCTTGCCAGTTCTTCTCACAGCTCTACCTCGTCAGCGTACTGGCTGTAGGTCAATTGGCTGACTTCATGTAATGTTGACTTTTCATAAGCATCGTACTTTATGATCAAAATGAAATAAATGCTTTGAGTTTCAAATGACTGGATATTCCTACGATAATAAACTAGCTGTGAATGGACTAAAAAAAATTAACAGAAAAAGTATATATTACAGGCTCCAAGGTATTTTTCTTGACAGCTAATTATGGATGATTACTGATTTACGAAAACAATTTCCAACTGATTTCGAGGCCATTCAACTTCTTGTGGAAATATTCGATACATAGGGCAATACCCCATTCATATTACAATTATTTTAATAATTATGTATTTATTGAAAAATAAAGGAACATTCGAACGTCTTTATATACAAAAATAATTACAAGCACCCGTAACCAACGTGCGTGTATGAAAAGGTTAATGAATGTGGAAGAGGCAAAAAGGTATGTGTGGATCGCAGCAAATGGCTTTCTATAGTCTCTGCTTACCCCAGTAATGAGGGACAGGCGTGAAGTTATGTATGTATGTATGTATGTATGTATAAAGACTGTGTTTTAATAGTCTTTACAAGCATATTATATTATTAGCATACATAATTACTCCTTTGATTCGCTCCTTTTTCCCTTTTTCTTCCACACTCTCTTCTCCATAGTCGGCAAC
Source organism: Parascotia fuliginaria (assembly GCA_963082885.1). Taxonomy (NCBI): domain Eukaryota; kingdom Metazoa; phylum Arthropoda; class Insecta; order Lepidoptera; family Erebidae; genus Parascotia; species Parascotia fuliginaria. The sequence goes on along the minus strand of OY720196.1, from coordinate 3,582,565 downwards.
GGCTTGGTTGTGTTTTCTGAGCATTGTTGAAACAATGCTTAGATAGCCATGTTTATATAGGTTACTACTTACCAGAACGTGGGGTGTATGCTTGTTTATCACGAAAGCTGTATAAAAAGAAAATCAGAAGCTTCACCCAGACACCTAAGTCGTTCGCTCCATACTAAAATCAGAGGCCCTAGACAAGTGGCATAGATTTCTATTCTATTCATAGAATAGATTAAAAAATGTATGAGATTGACATAAGCTAACGACAATGTTGGCGTTAGCTTATGTCAATCCTACATATTTTAATCTATTCTATGAATAGAAAACAAATCGATGCTACTTGTCTAGGGCCTCTGGACTACCTTATAAAATGGTTATACAGCTGAATAAACGAAAAACCAATAAGTAGTTATAGCGTACATTGTCTTACAAACATAATTGTGTTATGTTAATCAATTGAACATAGGTCGTTAGCTTGATAAAACAAAGACGCGGTTTATTGTCTAACTAAATGTAACCAAATCGTTTTGTTTTTATATTGCTGCAATTATAATTATAACGCACGTAGAGTTAATATGGAAGTAGAATTGACGATAATTATTAATGTAATTAATATGTGGTAGGTGTAAAATATATAATAATCACCTCATCTCTTTTCGTGGGAATAGCAAACCAGAAAATAGGATAATCTTTAAAACTACAAGAAAATAATATATTTTTTGACAGATAATAATAAAACAAAATGCATTGTAATAATTACTTTGTATGGTTCTCTGATTGCTCGTAGTGTTAAAATTGTAACTCATACATATAACTATAATTATCTGGCGATTGAAAAGAGTGGCGTGAGTTTCTTGCCAGTTCTTCTCACAGCTCTACCTTGTCAGCGAACTGGTTGTAGGTTAATTGACTGCATTCAAGTTATTTTGACTTTTCATAAGCATCATACTTTATGATCAAAATGAAATAAATACTTTGAGATTCAGTTTGAATTAATTGCTAAAATGAAGCAGACAGCAATATGGTACTATAATAATTAACATTTGTATTTACTTATTTACACTAGCTCTAACAGTAACTTTAGTGGTTTAATTTTTTTATTATTTACTTTTTTCAGCTGCGTCAATAGGTATCAAAATCCAGTGATCAATGCTATGACATCATGGTAACATAATTATTATCTGAAAAATCTATGTTTATTTAAGTTTCACCTGGTTATCGAATATACAACAATTTACCCTATCAGATTTATATACAAAAATAATTAATATTAAACTGGGATCCATTGGAAATAAATCGATAATCTTCCGAACAAGGCGTCAGAATGTGGGAGGAATAGTGAATTATAAGATAAAGGTGGTTGACAGACCCATCACATGAAAATGTTATAAAAACTCATGGAGATAAGATAGTAGTTATAGGATAAAAGTAAAATAATTTGTTAGGTAGGTCTACTCAACAACGCACATTGTTCAGCTAAAATTATGCGTAATAATGAAATAGAGACAATCTTCCTGTATGTAGTAACTACAATAATAAACAACAACATTAGTCAATGTCTAGACTGTTATTTTTCAACCTTATCTTTCCTGAAATTTTATAACTAGTCATTTGCTATCTTTAAATTGCAACGCATAATATTTGTTATTTTATTTATTAGATACTAGCTGCACCCCAAGACTTCACCCGCACGAGTAATATGTTTTGTATACCTCGGAAACCAGACAGATTTTCAAGATAAAAAGTAGCCTATGCTCGTCTCCGGCAACGAATGTATATACATACCAATGTTCATAGAAATCGATTCAGTCGTTTATGCGCTGAGTGGTAACATACAAAAACACACACAAACTTTCACATTTCTAATATTAATAGGACTAAAGCCTGCCACTGTGGTTTGAAAGAACTGTGTACGGACTACCGCGCAGTCTCGAGTTCGATCTCGGCGTCATGTAAAGTATTATTGGGTTTTTCTAATAAATTCTCAGTCTATGATTGTGCCTGATAAATGATAATATGCTCGTCGCCTTTTACTTGACTTGAAAATAATATAAATAAAACAACAACCACACAGTGTGAAATAGACCCAAAATAAGCGTAATTATGTTTTAACTTGTGAAATGGGTTCTGGAATACGGATAAAGATACTTAGATTTTTTTTGCGAATACTTACATAATTATTATATCATAGAAACTCCCTGACTAATGCAAATAGTCATTTTCATGTCCACAAATATTTACACTGAGCGTGAACCGAAACGCTCTACCGCTACACCACAGAATGTGAGTGTTACAAGCTTCTGCCTATACTCTTCAGGTATACAGGCGTGAATATGTATGCGTATGCATAATATTAGTCGAGTCTAATTTAGTATCGGTCTGTGTTGTGTTAGATCAATGGCCGACCGCCCTTGCTCTGACCGCTTCTTATGTAAAAACGTTGCACGAGGTGCGTTTGCATTGTATCGTGTATGACGTCAATGTAAGCTTTTGATTGAATAAGTGACGTTTTTAGGTTCAATTCTAGTTGCATGCGTTATATCAAAGATACGTTTATTTTGAAGTAATTATATAATATAATAAATTTTGTAAATACACACATATTATACATAGAAAACACCCAGACCAATGCAAAAACACATGTTCATGCGCACAAATGAGTGGTTTTTCCAAAGACTGTTAAATAAGATTCTGTTCCTTGTTATTTATATTATAATATTTATAACAGATAGGATAAGATTGTACTATGTACTTATATTATAAAATGAAACTGAGCCTCTATTTTGCCAATAAACTGTTAAGCACCCGTGCGTCTTGCTCGTGAACGGGTGCTAGCTACTTGGGATGACTGGTCAATCTTGGCATGGCATACATTTAATATTCAATCCAGTATTACCTTGTCGTTCAATGTGACCAGGAGGTGCATTTACCAGTTTAATTAAAATGCGTAGTCAAATTACCATACTAGTTGAAACTAAATAATAGAAATCCTCTCTTTTCTTTCTTTAATCTTAGTATTATATTAATTAGTTAATTTGTAATAATTACTTTGTATGGTTCTTTGGTTGCGTTGAGTGTTTAAATTGTAACTCATTCAAATAACTGTAATTATCTGGCGATTGAAAAGAGTGGCGTGAGTTTCTTGCCAGTTCTTCTCACAACTCTACCTCGTCAGCGAACTGGCTGTAGGTCAATTGGCTGACAAAATGTAATGTTGACTTTTCATAAGCATCATACTTTATGATCAAAATGAAATAAATGCTTTGACTTTGACTTTGACTTTAGCAGTTTGGAGAAATAGTAATAGATAATACATTGTATATTTTAAATTTAAAAAAGAAAAGAAGGACAAATATTTGCACTGAGCAGAAATCGAACCCACGACCTCTGCGTGGCAGTCCGTACACAGTACCACCGAACCACGAAGCAGTCTAACTTTTTAAGTGAACCAAAAGAGTGTTTAAAACAAATCTACCCGTGATATGGTTAAATGATTAAGCCTGGAGCTCTTTACCAGCGCATATTGTGTTCTCATCTAGTTTTAATGCTTGATTTTTAAACAGCCAAAGTGAAGGCCATCATGCCAGCAGTATGCGACGATGGCTTTGAGGCTTTAAAACTTCGTAACGTTAAGGATAAGGCCCAAGTGAAATCTAGAGTGATACCTCATTCTTTGAGAGGCTGAGGTTGACAGATCCTTGTCACAACCAGGGTCACTTTTTATATTTTTTTTTTTTGATACATGTTTGAGATAGGACTCTATTACTTTTGCAAAATTTTACTGTAAAACTGCTTTCAAATATCTCAGAGCATAGAGCGCAATCATTAGCGCAAGAACAATTATTTCTATTTGTTTAATAATGTGTTATAATGTTTATGAACGACCAAACATTACACTATTACCAATTAACATACATATAGAACTTTTCGTGTAACAACGAAAACAGTCCCTAATACGCCTTTATCTGCATTCGTCAGAAATCGATTTTATCTCATTACTAATGCACAAACACAACGTAATTCTTTTATATATGTATTACATACACTACGTTTTTAAATCACGTGTACGCTCACATACTTTTAGTATTGATTTAATGTTATATGATAGTGTTTACATTTTAATAAAAAGATGGCTATCGTCATCATCAATGCAAAAAGATGTCCACTGCTGGACGTAACCGTAGATCTTTTGTAGCTGGGCACGTCTGCAGCTGGGCAAAATAATCTTCAAATTACTAATTGTGGAATTTTTACGGTAACCACGAACGAACTAATAGCTGCGGTGTTCTTCAAACGAGGTTTCAAAATAGCGTTATTATCACGGTAGGCAGCGGCTTCGCAGTCTCTAGCATTGCATATCTCCATGAGCGACAGATACAACTTACTATCAGACAGGCTGTTAGCTCGTCTGCTAGTAAGGTAGGCAATAAAAATATAATACTTGTTAGGCCGTTGCTAGGTGATCATCGTGCGGTCAAGCTCTAGCAGGCGGGACAACGACGCGACCTGAAGTAGTTGTATTGTAAAAGCTAATATAAAAGACTTCACAGCTTTAGTGCTTTTACATGACGCTACTACTATATGGACTGACCGCCATTAGTCTGTTGACTGATTGTATACTTTGTTAGTGGGCGGTAAGGTCGTTCTTCCCGATGTAAAACAATTAGCATATCTCAATATTATTTTCCTGGTTATTGAACTTAAAATAATACATCATTTTATATTCATATATTATATTACATAGCGGAAGAGTTTGTTTGTTTGTTTGTTTGCGCTAATCTCTGGAATTACCATCGTCAGATTTGTATAATTCTTTTTGCGTTTGATAGCCCAATTTTTAAGGAAGTTAAAGGATATGTAGCATCACGCTATTAGCGACGGGAGCACAGCAGTAATCAAAGGTGTAACGGATGAAACTGCGCTGCGGGAAGCTAGTATTTAATAACTTCTATATAAATGACTCAGGCATGCTTTTTACATAATCTGAAATCTAAGAAAATACAAATATATGGTCACACTGATGCTGCTTTTTTAGAACGGTAAATCGTCATTGATGGTTTCAGCATGAATAAAAGTATCGACAGTCTCATAAAATAATGGTGTAATGTAAAATGTAATAGTACCCATACCATTGCGTTTCGTTTAGTAGATAAAAGCGGGAAAACTCAAATATCATAACCTTACTTTGTATCTAACCTTGTTTTTAATAGTACAAATGAAAAAGATAAAACACAAAGTAAGGTTATAAAAAGATTGCTATAAGACGTTGTAGGGCCCCAGGCTTCTTCGTTTCTTCTTTTCTCTCTCATTCCTATGTCCCTCATGATTAATAACGTTTCGGGTGTCTGGTATGTTCGTTTTGTTTTCTTAAAACTACTTTTGCAATACTTACTCCCAGTTTCCAAAAATCTGATCATCGAAAATTTTACTAATAATCTGTTAAATCTCTTGTGAAGTACCAATTGGATTGATAAAAGCATGGATAATTAGTTTTATTTAATACCATTAGTAATTTTTCGTTGATCAGCCTTTCAGAAACTGGGTGTTAGTGACAGACATGTCTATGGGCTATCAGTAGATATTATGTATCATAGGATGTACATTATAATGTTTGCTAAGTTATATAAAAGTCAACGAAGTTTGAGTCCATCGTCTTCATATTTAGAGGACATTTGAAACACAAATATAGTCCTACGGTCTGTTTCCTTATTTTCTTTTTCAATAAATATACATAAATATTGACACAGTGATAATTATCTACATATTAAATGTAATATTATTGTTAACTTTACAATTTGTGGAAATGACATGGTTCAGTTGTTGTTTGTGCTATAATAGAAAACAACACACACACGTATAGTACGTAACTCGTATCTTTGTTTATAGTTCATAGATATAAACTATATAATTAATAAATAACATATTATAGATTAAACATTAAGTTAATTAACACCTGTTAATCGGAATAGTAATAAACATGGAGCAATTGGATTCCCAGTGGTTATGGTTCGGTTTTAATAAGACTTATACTTATACCCTTGGTAATAGTTTGTGATATTAGAACGGAATAGATCAATTTAAGTGCCTTATCAGATTTCAAAATCATAATTAACTAGTTGGTACTTTCTAAGTGTACCTTGAATATTACTGAATTACGAGAAAAGAAAAAGATCATTATGAAAACATAGACTTGAAAATACAATTCTTGAATTACCTCACGGCGTTGAACAAACGTAGGTTCCTACTTATTTTACTTAAAGACATTTTATTTTTTATATATGTTTGAGTTTTGACGTTTGATACTAATATCGATATCTTAGAAATCGATCATTTAAATGATAACATATTATTATATATCGAAAAGCTTTTATCAAAAATATTTATTATTATCCCGATATTTTTTTACATAAATATCAATGTACAGTATTTTATGTAAAACCTATAGGCTCTGAGAGCTCCTGACAAGTTTATTTATCCCAAAGGTGAGAACCGATTTATGATACGTACAAGTATATCAAATTTGCTGTAGGCGGGTACTTGCGGTACACAAAAAAAAGAGGAGTTTTAATTTGGATTTTTTATTTAAAAAACAACTCATTTATTGAAGAGACAGAGACTAACAAACACAAATAGCAGATACAACGTACCTACCTACAGTACCTACAGTATGAGTATTTGTGACAATAAACATTTATTATTTATTATTATTATTTATTACTTACACCTAGACAAGAGACATTATAATATAGATTACACAAAATTTATATTAATTGAAAATATTTATTTTTGTACTGGCTTAACTTATGAAATAAATATATAATAAAAAAATTATCTTCAAAGCGGGGCTTGAACCTGGCGGCTTCTAGGGTATTCGTCCTATAAGTTTCGACCCACAAAGTTCCTTGTCCAATTCCCTTGCAGGTCTTCCATCCTCAAGGTAGTCAGTTAGTCCATCTCATTCAAGTCATACTGTTCCGTTTCATGAACCTAATGCGGTTATCCCTACATGATCTATGGTTACCTGGTAGAGAAGGTTTATTTATATCAATCTGTATATATAGGTACCTGTACCTATACATAAAGTTTAATAAATAAACATTAATTCTGTGTATGATGCGATATATACTTATAATATTACATAACATTATTATAATAAAACAGCAAATAATTATGCATCGATTCGACATGAAAATAAAATAAATAGGCACAACTGCACACTATTTACAATAACAGCATAAATGTCAGGAAATAAGGTTGCTGACTTTCATGTCCTTGAATTTATTAATAATATTATACACATATAGATATATAATAGCCGTGTAATCGTTTAAAATAAGAAATCATCCTGTCTCTTCCTGTGGGCGTCGTAAGAGGCATCTAAAGAGTTCCAGAAAAATTAGAATTAAATCTCTCGTTTAGAATTTGGAACTTTCGTTCAGCAGTGGTACAGTAAAGTCTGCAAAATAATAAATAAATTATTAAATTCTCATAGCTACTCTTCTTTAGAGAACCCTTTAACTTTACCTTTATCAGGTATAAATTATTAGGTATAGTATTTATGCAAAAAATACACAAATATACCATTTTTTATAAAACTGGCTAAGTGGGCCAGAGCAAAAAGACGCTGACTCCTAAACTGGAATTTCTTCTTCTTAGCATGTTCACACGGGCTAGTCAAATCTTGTGAAGACCAAAACACTGCCACTAACTGAGCAATGTCCGTAGCGTTGTACAGGTCCATGCGTGTACACGTGACAGGGCACTCAGCGCAGGATAATACCCTTTTGTTACCTTAAACGCAATCCGCCAATGAAGGTGTTATACCTAAACATGAAATTTCATGAAATGCTGCTAGCCCTAAAGGAGGGATGTCGATAAAAACTGAAATTAAAATTTGAAATTGACTAAGAAGCAGATTGCCTAAATTTAAATTACTTTTAAAGCAGTTTGCCTCAAATACAAGATGATTCAAAAGCAGTTTGCCTGAAGTACAAGATGAATGTTGTTTGGAGAGAGACACCACACAAACATCATGTACTCCTTACTTTGGCCGATTTGAGCTCTGAACCTAAGGTCGGTCAAGCAAACTAGAACAAGCCTGTATCTTAAAAGTCAGCTTTATGCATATTGCACAAAATCATCCTGAAGTAATTTCACACTCCTCCATACTAACTATTAGGAAAATACTCCTTCACTAGCAAAGTACCATCAAGTCGTTATAATCTTGTTGCTAACCAATATACAAAACACCATAAAAGTACGCAACAATATTTATATAAAACATTTTATTAATATATGCGCAATCGCAGTAGTTACAAAACACACTTCACAAATAACACACACACTCACACGCAACATATTACACACCTCAGGACACAGGATACACATCGGTGTGTGTAAGTGATTAGCATAGAACACTTGTATTTCTCTGAAACGTGTCCATGTGTGTAAGTATACATATATAATCTATTTACAGATTAATCTATAGTATTCCAACAATTTTAAAAGCTTTTAATACTGTAATGAAAGTAGAAACCCACCACACAATGTTTGTGTGTGTGAGTACAGACTGCAGTTGAATGTACTACGTGTCTCGACTGATATGTGTGTGTGCACCCTTCTCGTCTCGACAAAATTATTACTAGCATACAAAATTTAAAACGTGCATCTTTATTCCTTTGACCACAAAGTTGTAATTAGTTTCATGTGCATTTGTGTAGGTGTTATGATAAGTTTGTGAATTTATTTTGAGTCACAAGTAGTTATGCAGTGTATGCACGTCGTCTTTACATGTGAGGGTTCACCTTGAAAAGTGCCAGTTCTTTGTGCAATGGGTTATTCGGTTAATGGCATCAGAAAGTCAATGGCGCGGATGCTTTGTTTGTACCGTCGGCAGAATAGTATGTCTAGTGAAAAGAATTGTAGTTTTGAGAATTATTTTGTAGATATGATGTAGCTACAATATGCATTTGAGGTTTCGTGAAATAAAATGCTTTACTGTCAACCATGATCATTATATCAGCCAAAAGCGATAAACTATTTAACATAGGCCTCTCCTATGTATTTTATTCATAGTTGCCCGCCATTTTTGTCATAAATACTCATACGAGAACTTACATAATTCTTCGCAAGTGCAGATACCAGACATAATTTTGTGTGATGCGCAAATATTTGTTTCAATGTTTATTTATTTATGTAAGTGTGACTGGCCTGTTGGTCTAGTGGTTAGGGACCCTGACTGCTAAGCCGGAGGTCGTGAGTTCGATTCCCACCCAGGACAAACCTTTGAGTAATGAGCATGATTGTTTCTTCTGTGTCTGGGTATAATTTATCTATAATATGTATATCTTTACAAAAAAATATATATATATAAGTAGTATAATGTAATCAGTTGTTTTGTACCTATAACACAAGCAAATATAATTGCTTAATTTCGGGCTAAATGGCATGTGGTAGAATATTATTATTATTATTAAGTTTAAGGTTTTGATAATATTGCATATTATATTAAAATTTGTAAAATATGATAATATTTTCATAATTAATTTCATTTCGAAACACCGCCGCAGATGTCTAAAACATAATTTTTTTTCTGAAACTGTCGTCTAAAAATGAGGGTTAGTTAATGATTTGATAAAATAGTAAAAAACAAACATTTTTTAAATAAAATTAGGAATTTAAATTTTCTAAGAGTTATTTATTCTTTCTCTCTTACCACTCTTCCTTTCACTTCACGCCTTATCCGCAATATTTTTGTAAAATCGATATATTTAATATATAATACATAAAATTTTCTTCTGCAACCAGTACCGGTATCTCAAAATACCGGCTCGCAGTGCGCACACGCTCGCATATGCGCTTGCGCGTGTTGAGGTAGGCCCCTTACCGTTCAGCGTTTTCATGTTACGAGCTAACGTTTTCGGTTAAACGCCCTTGGGATACAACTTGGGGTATATCAATTATAACGGTAAACAACTAAGCTGAAATCTATATTATTATATAAAGCGGAAGAGTTTGTTTGTTTGTCTGTTTATTTGTTTGTTTGTTTGAACGCGCTAATCTCTGAAACTACCAGTGGGATTTGAAATATTCCTTTTGCATGATAGCCCAGTTCTCGAGGAATGTTATAGGCTATGTAACATCACGCTACTGGCGACGAGAGCAGAGCAGTAAGTAAAGACGTGGATGAAACCGCGTCGTGAAAAGCTAGTCTAAGGTTCTTTTAGAAAGACTGTTCATTTACTAAGAATAGAATTAACATTGTTTATTGTACATAACACCATTCCTTAATAAGCGCAACATCCTAAAAATGAACGCTCGACGTAAATTGCACTTGGCAGGTTTGTTATTTGGAGTAGTCAAACGCGGAACACCACTGTATCTGTTTGAAAAACTAACATGGGTGACTAAGCACAAAGAACACAGAGGAAGGCAATGTACCAACCAACTCTCTATCCCATTTCATAAAACTACGGCTTTTAGAGGCAGTTTTAGATACTCGGCGACAAAATGCTGGAATAACATTCCGCCCCCCATTAAAAATTGTACCAATAAAGCTACGTTTGTAATACGACTAAAAACATATTTGATAGAACACCAGAAGTTGAATGAAAATAACCGAGTTACATTGTCTATGATATGAATAAAAGTCTGCATTTCAATTTTATTTAAATTTAAATTTAAATTTAATAATAATAATAATAATAATATTTCTTTTATTTTATTTTTTATTTTTATTTTTATTGTGTGAATTTTATATTGTTTGAATTTTATTTTATTTTATTTTATCTTTTATATTTCAAAAGGATTGATTACATTAATAATCTGATTTTAATTGGTTTTGATTTTTAGTTTAATAATTCATCAATGATTAATTATTTAATTCTGAATTTTATTAAATTTAATGGCATTATTTTTTTCTTGAAAAATACGAATTTTACATTTATATTATCTATTATTTAGATTTATATTTTAGAAATACAATATATTATCTTTCCCCGTGCGCATCACTCTTGGGTTGCAACTGAAAACCAGCGTTGGAAGTATCTGCATCCAACACATGCTGAGTTGTGACCCTATTGGCACAGCTTTATGTTACTGTTTCTATTATTTTTTACAAATGTACTTATGTGTTAAGTTTGAATATGTTTGTGACTATTGTGCCAATTAAAGATTTTCTTTCTTTCTTTCTTTCTTTCTTACATCACATATTACAAAAAATAATCTAATAGATAGGCACAACATTAGGTAATGACAATGGGCGGTCTTATCGCCGAAACCGATCTTTTCCAGACAACCTCCACTAAGGAGCAAGATTTGTATCGCGGGAGACGACAATAACACCATTATTAGACACAAAGTACACCTAGATTCGTAATAAATATTTATGCATACACAAAACACGGCGTCACTCTTGGCGTGTCCAGATGACGAATAATAAGTAATACTAATTTCGAATTTTACCAAGTGGACACGCGTTTCCAGTCTCTCGTGTCGAGTTGGTGAATAACCCTAATTTTTGACCCAAGGAGGTTGAACCCACTACTGCCTCTTACACAGCGTCGTACTCCAACCGCGCCGGCGCCGCGCCGGTACATAAAGTAACAAAAAAATTGGATAAGTAGAACAAAATGCAGGACTGATTGTATACTGCAACACAATTTCTTTTGCAGCCAATACTATATCTTCCACTCGCAAAAACAGGACATTTCTTATTATCGCTATGTAAAATAACTATAGTGTTTTCAAATTCGAGTTGCTCCAACTCGAATGAGAGATCTCTTAAGGTAATAAATAAATCTCTACAAACTTATCTTATTAAAAAGTAGCTTCTCGCAGCGTGGTTTCATCCGCGTCTTTGCTTACTGCTCTGCTCCCGTCACCAGTAGCGTGATGTTACAGATCCTATAACCTTCCTCAGACACTGGGCTATCATACGCAAAAATAAATATTTAAATCAGACTGGTAGTTTCAGAGATTAGAGCGTTTAAACAAACAAACTCTTCCGCATTATATATTAGTATAGATGTTTTTGTGAGTTCTTACATCGTCACATCCGAGTCTGTTACAGTTTTAGGCTCTGCGCTCGAACTTGTTAATACTTACCTGGGCCAAACAGTTTCGCTAAAAGAGGTTACATCGACCACAAACTAAAAGACTCCTCATAAAGTGGACCGACGGTCGAGGACTTGATAAAGGTGATAATAATATAATAGGAAAGCGACTTAGAGAAGGTCTATCTCTAGCCGTGGACTGTTTCCACCTGAAATAAAGTTAATGATGAAGAGAGTCCTCAATCGAGAAAACAGAAACAAATGACGCAAATATACTTTTAGTTCAAAAACATTATTTCTATAATTTTCTTAATTAATTTGACATTTATATATTACTGAAATAAATTAAATGTCAACCATGTTTTTAATGCGTAACAACAAGAAAATAACCCGCCATTTTCAAACGTTGTAAAGTGATTGGTTGATCAAAACAGGAGTTCACGGGCCGTTTGATTGCGCTTGCGCACATTGGTATGACACAAGCCAATTGAAATGTTAGTATGCGATGTGACCTCGCAAGGACGTATTTTGACGAATATATGTAGTGTATGTAATTTTATTGATGTATAGTTAGTTGCTTATTATTGTTTTTAAGTTTGATCAAGCTATTTTACTCTTACCCACAGTTTCTGAAAGGCTGATCAAAGAAAAATAACTAATCATCTGTGAAATCTCATGTGAAAGGCCTAAAACGTGCTTAATTAAACTAATTATTCATTTATTTAGCAACCTAATCGGTTGGGGGTTAAGCTCTAGGTTATGTTCGTCAGTCTTTGTTTTCTTTGTCAGTGTTGCCCGGAGTATGGCAATAAGCTTGTCCCCTATAATTAATAGGGGACAAGCTTATTGCCATACTGTCATATGTCTGTCTGAGTCTTAAACTAGATGGCCAAACTTGAATGTAGCACACTTCTGCTTACCCCTTCCTCGTTAACGGGATGAAGAATAAACAGTCTCGTGACTGAGATAATTATGTTCCATCTAATACTTATAATCCGACATTGAATTAACAAGTGAAAAAAATATTTTCACTCGCACATCAGGGGTAACAAACTCATTAATTCGGAATAAAAACATTTACGTCTTAAACAATGTGTAAAGACTGCTCTAGACATTCGCGTATACATATGTTCGGGCGAACATTTGTATGTTATGCGAGCAGAAACGTATTTTCAGTTTCTTCTTCATTTGCACTTTTAGCTAGATTTCAATTTAAGGGGCGTCTACTGTTGAAATAAGCCTCTTGCAAAGAAAAGCGTTAGATATAGTTTTTGAGGCAAACTGTTGATTGCAGTAACATCATGTACATAGTATGCATCTGGCGTTGTTGTTCATTACCTAGTAAATACCATGATAGACCTCCATATGGGAACATATATAATATTGTGGTTCTATGTTCGTTCAAAAATAGCTATATACTATTTTTTTTAAATGTCCCTGTGTTTAAGGCACCCGCTTTGTAAACACAAGATAATAGGGTTGAATTCAGTCAAGTACCAATGTGATTTTTCAAATCATAGGTATTTTCTAGATCATCCTGGACTTTTATGAGTAACGATAAAAGAAAAAATAGTGAGAAAACCTTATTAATATTCATGCCTTCTCTATATAAGAAGAGGCCTTTGCTTTGCAGTGGGACAGTAAACAGACTGGGTATTAGTAACTAGTTTTTATTATTTGCCATTATTTCATTATTTCAGTTAGCCGTGCAGTATTATTTCGTCATCTTAATGTCTCTATCAAATTATAAAATTTTGCAAGTTTACATGATAAATATTTCTTTGTTCCTTTTCGCGGGCACTTGTATGTGTCACCGGCTTTATAGTAACGAGATAAACACAGATAATTTCATGTTTGCAATACCATCTGCCCACAATCCTCGTAATCTTTTATTACGAAAGAAAAAGTGGAACAAGGCGACAAAGCAATGTTACAGTGCGTGTAATCTTTCAGTCATCTAATAAAAAAATATGGTTTTCTTTTAATTAAAATAATTTCTAATATTAGTAGTTTAATGATTCTTTGGTAGTACCGATATTGTCGTTACAACATTTACAAACTGATTGGGCAATATTTTTACTGGGATACCATTTTACTAATTGTAAGAAATCACATGAATTCATCAGTCTGAAGAGGTTCATTACCCGGAGAAAAGACATAGGGCTAACCCCTCTAAGGACCTTATAGATATTTCTAAAGTTACTGCCACATTTGTGATACTTAGTACATAGATAATGCTTTGTAATACTTAGTACATAGATAATGCTTTACGCACCTGTATAAATAGCCTAAGGAACACAAATATTCTAGTGTATTGCCTACGTCACTTTGCATGCTACTTGAAATTGTAACTTACAAAAATTTTAATAATCTGGCGATTAAAAAGAGTGGCCTGAGCTTTTTTCCAGTTCTTACTTAGGGCTTACCCTACGTCAGCAAACTGGCTGTAGATTAATTGGCTGACATTTTGTAATTTTAACGTTCATAAGTGTTAATTCAATTAACCTAAATGAATAAATGTCTTTGACTTTGACTTATTGTAGTAATCGAACCCAAATCTATTCGCACACCAAAATCTCTCTATCATTGCAGAGGCAGTTAGTTCATCATATTATGTACAAAATGGAGTCTCATATTTTTCCACAGCAATAAATTTATGAGTATATGTAATCTCTGGGTCAATAATGTTCGTATTGGCACGTCAGGAATATGTAGTCCTGATAAGGAGCCTACTGAGTAATAAACATTATACATGCCTTACGCAACAAAGTATACGACGACCAAACAACTCTACTGAGGCCCGAGAAAAAATAAAAAAATTATTGGATTGACATAAGCTAACGCCAACGCTTATGTCATTCTCATACATTTTTTTTTCTATTCTATGAATAGAATAGAAATCTTTGACACTTTTCTAGGGCCTCAGGACTCTAAAATCTCGATATTCAAAATCGGACAGACAGTTGTTGTGATATTATATTATTACAAAAATAAAGATACGGTTTTAACCCCGAAATGCATCTCGAATCAAGTTAATTAAGCCTGTAGCAGCATTTGCAATAAAATAGGGTGAGCACGCGCTAGGGATGCTCCTGGTGTTGCAAGCGTCCATAGGCTACGGTAACTGCTTACCATCAGGCGGAATGTATGCTTGTTTGTCACCTTAGTCGTATAAAAAAGAAGAGGCGACAATCAACATTTTACGGTAGTAGATCCTTGCTTTTTCTTAGCGTGTCGATGACGATGGCAAACAAACTTTGCCAAACCAGAAAGCCTAGACAAGTGGCATATTTGCTAATGGAATAAATAGAATAGATAAACAATGTATGGGATTGACATAAGCTAACGACAATGTTGGTGTTAGCTTATGTCAATCCGATACATTGATTTATTTTATTTTATTAGCGTTTGAGCTACTTGTCTAGGCGCTCAAACTTAGCGATTGGCAATTCGATAGACAAGTAAAATACATAAATAATAATAAAGAAGGAAAGTGCATATATTATTATAAGTTTTAATAGGTTTTTAGGTAGGTACTGCATTTCGTTCGGTACTCATACGCTGCAAATGTATTGTTCTCTGGGCAAACATTTTACAGACATTTATTTCGAAGAGCTCCAAAATTTGCAGAACTTAGGCATTATAAGATCAATATACAAAAAATATGTACAACCGACTGTAACAATAGCTTCAATAACAATAAAACATGTCTAAACAAGTCAGGAAATTACAAAGAAAATGTGCAATAAAAGTATAATTTATTGTTGAACAATAGTCAAGCACTATCAGTGTAGCCGACATGTTGCATCATTTACTGATAATTGTATTTGTTACTGTTTGTGCAAGGTCAGTACTGACAATGTAATTTATAGTATTGTTACCGTTCATCGTTGCTATAGAAAGTTCAGTGTGTATGAACTTATATGATAAGTAAACAATGAGTATATGATATATGTTTACGACAAATAGTACTGACCAATGGGTATACCGGTATATTTTTTATTTTTCGATTTTACGGTTTATATGGTGTCACACAAAACATTTCCTAACTTGCATTATAACATACGCTCCAGTTTTTAAGCTAGTAAAGCTTTTTCGACTCAGGAATATACTATATTCATCACTTTTACTGTAGAAAAGTGTAAATGAAAGCTTATTTTCTTCGGCGTAAGTTAGAAATGGCCAAGATTAACTTATAGAAAGTACATGTAACTTTTACAAAGTCGTATTAGCACTTGCCCGGTTGCGAGTATTGCGACCTACAACCTAGTGCATAAGAGACCGGATCTTAAGCACTAAATAATGACGGTTTCCACGAATACGAACAGAAGTTTATTACCCAAAGCTATCTTTCACTTATTAAAGACATTAGCAGTAAATAAATAGTATATTAACAAGTTATTACCTCTGTTTTCATAAGTAGAACTTATCACCTACAGAAGTCAATTAAACTCATTAATTACTTTTACATACAGATACCCTTATTTTTAAATAATATTTAATATTAATATCTGTTTATTTGAAGTAGGTCTATTGGCACTAGACGTAAATAGATAAAACATGAATTTACTGCAATAATGGTTAAGGATGTTTAGCTGTTAAATCTGGAGTTCTAGGCTTCAGCATTAAAGTTAGTTGTGATATAAAATTGAGTTGATTAAATGATACCTTCTGCCCAACCTCTGAGAAGACCATCTGCTAATAGGTACCGATGGATTCTAACTGTTTAGGTAGTGAGACGATAGAGAGGCAGGTCCATCATTATCATCATATCAGTCAAAAAATGTCCATGAAAATTGAGAAATTGGGAAAAACCTATGTCCAGTACTGGACATAGGTTCTTCTCAATTTTTACCAGACAGACGACAGATGGACCGATGACCTTCTAAGGGTGGCGGGCAACCGATGGATGGAGCGGTAAAAGATCCGCTACAGTGGCAAAAATTTTGGGAGGCCTATGTTCAGCAGTGGACTTCTTTTGGCTGATATGATGAGATTCAAATAAATCATATAGATTTAATTGAATTAAAGCCATCATAGCAGTTCACTACGATGGCTCTTGGGATAGCGTCCACCATTCTTCGATCCCTCTGAATGCTTACCATCAGACAGAGAATCATTATTCATCACCCTTCGTGCGCGAGTCCGACTCGCACTTGGCTGGTTTTTAGTTGTATGCTTACTTTTTCACTTTATGATAATAATGCGTATAAGAAATAAAGTATTTTTTTACTTTGACACAATTTAATACTGTCCTACAACATAATCCAGACAACATACAATCATAACTACATTATCTACTAGTCATTGTCCTTGTGTAATTCCTTATTTTCTATGCAAATACTTACCTTGAGTTTTATCAGTGACATATTAAACGAAGAAAATATTATTTAAAATGCTGTGTTTCTGTATAATGTGTGAACAAACAACTGACCTAACTCTTCATACATTGATAGGGTGGGCAGACAAAGGATTGAACAAACAACGCCAGGTTGTTGACAAGATTAACTTTATCATCTTCAATATAAATAAATATTGACGTATGCAAAGGTATTAAATTATTTATTATAATTATGTTCAAGAATAGATGCAGGATGAGAGATTGCACTCTCAATAGATCGCTTTTATCCAAAAGCTATCTATTTCTTTTTATAACACTTTGGTAGCAAACAAGCATACGTCCACCTAATGGTAAGTGGTAACCGTAACCTATAGAGATGACTGTGTTTTCCTAGCATCGTAGAGGTAATAATGCTTATAAAACACAACCAAGCCGTTGCCGACCACGGAGAAGGGGATGAGGAAGGAAAAATTAAATGAAGGGGTATTTAGGCCGAATCACCGAGCGATACACATTAGTATGAAAACTAATATTCTTCAGTCGATCTTCTATGAGAGGGTAGTACTGCCCCAGTCGATCCAGCTTATTCATGCTGAAACCAGCGTGGATCTACTATCGTGAAAACTCTTTAAACTGTTTAAACTGTTTAACTGCTGAACTAAGTTCTGCACCATACCTACATTTATTGACATGTCCGCTCAAAGAAAAAACCCTGAATAAATGTAAAATAAAAAAAAAACGTACATTTATCTGTTGCCAGTTCACTATAAGGCAGAAAGCCAGAAACAGGGTAGGTGATCTGCCTACCTTGCTTCTGTGTCGATTAGTAAGCACTCTTGTACACTTGAAAATGAAAATAAAAATGTATTTATTCATATATGTTAATTAAATTACATAAGAACGATAAAAATTACAAAATGTTAGCCAATTAACCTACAACCAGTTTCCTGACGAGGTAGAGCCATGAGAAGAACTGGCAAGAAACTCAGGCCACTCTTTTTAAACACCAGGTTATAACTGTTTTTGTAAGTTACAATTTCAAGTAGCATGCAAAGTGACACAGGCAATACACTTAACTTACAGTAGGACTGCTATTGTAGATAGTGCTATGGTAGATGTAGCAAATAGTAAATTCACTATTTTAAATATTTTAGTGCAATTTATCGACTGCAAAAGAAGGAGCCATAGGAACTGATATAACTATAAAGCTTTAAAATATTTGAAGGCATAAGCATTAATCATCACTCTTGTTCGACAATATTTCAGACAATGACAATATTTCAGATTTGTCGTCAATTTCGTATATAAAATTCATGTATGTACCTACCTTAATCCTTTGTCCGCCTGAAAATGTAGGTATTCATATTAGGTACCCAGTTAATATGAACCTTACAAAAGTGATCTACTCTAGAAAATAGAGATAAACCGCATAAAGCGGGTTCGATTTTCGAACAGGATAAAATTTTGTGTGATCAATAAATATTTGTGCAAAGTCTGCGAATATTTTGTGTTCGTAAAAAGTATAATCGCCTGGCTAAATAAAACTTGTTCCTTAGTGCGGGTTTTGTTCTTAAATAATCCAACTGCTCGTATGGTCTAGCGATCAAATTGGTCATCTTTTACTACCGTTGCACCGTCAGGAGTCTGTGTATCTGTAAAGTTCCTCGTAAAACACCACTTATTGCCTATTGCAAGAGTTTTTACAAAAATTCAGAAACAAAAGAACTAAGTGCTTTTAATAGCCGTTGCATAGAACGTTTACTTTAAGATAAAACGAAGATATCAGTGTAGTATTGTGTCATTGCACTCAAGGTTTTTATGACACGTTTTTTATCAGTACTTTCCTCTTATCACTAAATGTAGGTTAATGTGTTAAGGATACTACCGAAACAGAGGTAAATATGTCTGCCCGAGTTTTCTTTATGTAATTAACGTTAAATATAACCTGGAAAGGTTTGTTTGCCTTAATAAGGTTATTGAGATTATGTTATTTTGTTAGTTTCAGTTAGTTTAATGTGTTTAATTAATGTAACTCGGGAAGCAGACCGATTTTCCGGACAAATATATCCGTCTCCAGCACTAATGTACATATAAATTTTTATCGAAATAAGTTCAGTTGTTTAGGCGCATGAGTAGTAACAAACACACACACAAACTTTTGCATTTATAATATTAATAGAATTAGTAGATAGCATAAACGGGAAGGCCAGGTAACGAACAAAAGCGTTATATGTGTACTGTCATTTCATTGCGGACATTATTCCGCTTGTGAAGCTATTGTGACTATGGAAAACAACTCTCTTCTTTTCTTCTTTCGTTTCAATTTCTTCCTGTATATAGTTTTGGACCAAAATTTAGCAACTGCCAACAAAGAGTTTGAGTTTATTTGTTTTTTAACAACTCTCTTTAGGGCTATGTCTCACAAAGGACATCTTTTATTTAAACATTTTAGTACAGACAACAATGGAAATAGTAGGAAGTGTACATCGTACTAATTAATTGTCTATTTAGCAGAAGAACAAGTAGACCACATTACATTATCGACCTGGATACATTCAAAGCAGGCTTACTGGCTTTCCGCGGCGCGGTTTTACCCGCGTCTGTGCTTACTGCTCTGCTCCCGTCGCCAGTAGGGTGATGTTACAT
This sequence comes from Parascotia fuliginaria, assembly GCA_963082885.1. Taxonomy (NCBI): domain Eukaryota; kingdom Metazoa; phylum Arthropoda; class Insecta; order Lepidoptera; family Erebidae; genus Parascotia; species Parascotia fuliginaria. The sequence goes on along the minus strand of OY720196.1, from coordinate 3,562,537 downwards.
AGCCTATAACCTTCCCCGAGAACTGAGCTATCATACGCACAAAAAAATTTTCAAATCCGACTGGTAATTTTAGAGATTAGCGCGTTCAAACAAACAAACATACTCTTCCGCTTTATGTATTGGTATAGTGAGATAATAATAACTTCTACACAGAACGCTATTTTGACCCAAAATTAGCATTAAAGCTTGTATTATGGATACGGATATACATACTTATATACTTGTTTTTGTAAATACATTCATATAAACTCCCAGAACAATGCAAATAGACGTGTCTAATGTCCAATGAGCCTGTTGCCATATATCGGGCACAATTTCAGACTCCTACTGAAAATTCCTCGACAGAAAAACCCAATATTACTTTACTCAACCCGGGGATAGAACCTGAGACCTCTAAATGGTAATCCGTACACAGTACCACCGAACCACAGAGGCAGGCTCTACAACCTAAATAGCTTCATGTATTTAACATATGAGGTGCCATTAGATTCGTATTAATTGTATATATTTATATTAATGGTATATAATTTTGCGATTAAGCGTAAGCATAAAAAAAATGGATTTCTTTCTTTTCAGTTTGTTTTAGGCTTTTATTTTAAATATGTTTTGCTTGTTTAAATATAATAATATCGTTATAAGTCAGACGTTTACTGCAAGTTCAACGCACTATCCACCTCTAAGGGCACTAGTCTACTGACGTTGACGCGAGCAGATTCACTTTGATACCTGTTATCAGTGCATTGATAACGGTTATCAATCTGCACTTGTCTAGCTTCATGGTTGACCAAAAACAAACAGTTTTTTATGAAGTTAATAACTGTTGTTCAATGTCAAATCTCTTAGTAAAGAAATGTTGTGTGTGCAGTTTTTGTTTTATCCGTTTTCCGCTAATTTGTTCTAAAGTACACAACAGATTTCAATACAGTTTTCAATAAAGTTCAGAGCATTTCTTCTCTAAAGTGTATATGTTTAACACATGCATTTAGTACAGAAAAGCCGTTAGTACCTATCCACATAAAGCTGGGGGCGTTAATGATTCAAATTCAAATCATTTATTTGCGTAAAAATTGGTACAAATTTGGTCTTAAAAATAGTTAAGGTACATAATTAGGTTCTAACAACTTTTGTCAAAGGTCTCTGACATGCAAATATAATTATAGCATTAATTCAAATTTAAGCATGGATATTGTGTTTACCAACGAAACTATTTATGCGGGTAAACATGAGAGGTAAGTATAAAGACAGAGAAAAATTTGAATTAAAAGACATCATAATTTTTAGGTTTCCGTACCCAAAAGGTAAATCGGAATTACTAAGACACCGCTGTCCGTTAGTCCATCTTGTAAACCGTGATAGTTAGACAGTTAAAATTTTAACAGCTAATGTATATCTGTTGCCGCTATAACAACAAATACTAAAAAACAAAATAAAATAAATATTTATTTTAGATAATGTTACGGAACGTTTCGTGCGCGAGACCGACTCGCACTTGGCCGGTTTTTTTAAGTACTGATTACTGCAGAAGAATATTGTCTTTTTTTAAAGGTTTGTATCGATTGTATTGCTGAATTTGTATCTCATGCATAAATTTTACATATAAATCCAACGGAGAATACACAACAATGGTATGTGAAGACAATAAAATAAAATATATTGCTTCATATAGTATTACTTATTATAAAGGGCGCTCTTCATGTACTGCAGTAGATTCTAAAATTAATATCTAAAACTCAGTCTAGACAATAGTATAACGTATCATAAATGTCTGTCTGATACCCATTTAATGTCTGCAGTTTTATTTTCTAGACAGAGGGTTGGTAAATTAAAAATAACTATATACGGTATCACGATCATCATGAATTAAGAAACAGATAGTATCAAAATTGAAAATTTGTTGAGGTACTATTGAACTAAGTGAATCATGACCCATAGGGTCATTTTGCCAATCCACCCTAATGCAAATAGGTCGACAATCGCCAAACTCAAACTCAAACTCAAAGCATTTATTTCATTTTGAACATAAAGTATAATGCTTATGAAAAGTCAAAATTACATGAAGTCCGCTAATTAACCTACAGCCAGTTCGCTGACGAGGTAGAGCTGTGAGAAGAACTGGCAAGAAACTCTCGCCACTCTTTTCAATCTCCAGATAATTACAGTTTTTTGTATGAGTTAACAATTTTAACACATCAACGCAACCAAAGAACCATACAAAGTAATTATTACAAAACAACCAATGAATTTAATAACTAAGATTTAAAAAAAAGGAAAATAGAGGATTTCAATTATTTAGTATCATCTAGTATGGTAATTTGACAACGTATTATAATTAAAAAAGTAAATGCATCTCTCGATCATATTAAGGTAATACTGGATTAAGTATTAAATGTATGCCATGCCAAGATTGACCAGTCATCCGTCTGAAGGTTTCCTTGGCAACGAGCTTGTTATCGTTATACTTATTAGACACTGTAATTTTACTGAGTACACTGTTGTTATGTTATTATACGTCTTAAATGCTTTATACACGATAGACCTTCTATTTTTTTATATTAGCCTACCAAAGTGACTCCACCCCGCCTAGTGGTAAGCAGTCACTGGTGGCCACCATACCAGAAGCCATCATCTTAAACTGTTGGTATGGTGGCCTCCACTATGGCGGCTGGGAATAGGGTAGGGGAAGGGAATGGGAGGTGAGCAAAGAGGAAAAGGGAGAAATTGATCTTAGAAGTTTGACAGTTTTAAGCGAATTATTAGCAAAATGGATCATGATTTAGTTAGTTCGATAGTACAAAATTACCTTTGTAAGCAGTGGTACTACATGTGTTATGTTCGATTACTATACGTGACAGTTATCTTATCAGTGAAACATCTTCTGCTAAATACACGAGTATACCTTCCTATTCGTTTTTTAAAGAGACCATGAAGCATTCTGCCTCTAGTCTTCCAGCCGCCTGCAAAAGATCTTAAAACTTTGTGGAATAAATAAATAATAATACCAGCTTGTTTATTATCCCACTGCAGAGCAAAGGCCTCTTCTCATATAGAGAAGGCTTGAGCATTAATCACCACGCTTACTCAAGCCGTATTGGTAATTTCAGACTTTCAAGTCCAGGTTTCCTCACGATGTTTTCCTTCACCGTCAGTCAGAAATTTAAAAGATAAACTTAGAAAGTACATACAATTTGAAAAACCACATTGATACCTTCCCGAATTCGAACCCACTACCTCGTGTTTACGAATCGGGTGCCTTATTCACTGGGCCATTAACTTTGTGTGATTTATAAATATTGGTCGCGACTGGGTGACTTGTGTACATTATTTGTATATTTGTCTCATCTCACGACCAGCGTTGCATGATAAAGGCCTTTGGTATTTGGGGCGGTCACGTCGTCTTCTTTGTCAACTTCATAATGTTTAAGTATGTTGAGATATATTTGGAGTCAGAAATGTATTTAGCTATACGCCTCTGGTAATAACCCAAACGGTACTAAGCCCTTATTAATTTGACTACCACCTGTACCATGTCATCGGTCTACCTATAATTATAACATTGTGTAAAAATCGTTAACCAAACGTAACATTGTTGACCATGTATTGCGTTTTACTATGTATTGCTTCTCTTCATAATGCTATCATTACACCACCTGTTTTCCCTGAAGGGGTAAACAGAGGTATATTCATTGTTTTGACAGTTGTTATGAGGTTGACCCTGAAAGCCGAGAGAATTTTAATCTGTATAGTATTATATAAGGCGGAAGAGTTTTCTTGTTTGTTTGTTTGAACGCGCTAATCTTTGGGACCAGTCGGATTGAATAATTAATTTTGCGTATAATAGCCTAGTTCTTGAGGAAGTTTCTATGTTACATCACGCTACTGGCGACAGGAGCAAAGCATTAACCAAAGCGAGTGAAATCGCGCTGGAAGCTAGTGATGTTTTACAAAGCGAAAAAGTACACATATAGCAGGGGTAGATAGTAGGTACTAAATAAATTTGACTTTCAAATTATATCCTAAAAAACATGTCATATAACGAAGGAATATTTTGAATACAACTAATAAAAACGTCTCATTATGTAGATGAATTTACGAGTGCAAGAGTGCAATGCTAAGGCGCAATATGGCAGGTCAATGGACCATACACATTCAAGGATAACCTGGCTCACACACGAACGACGGATATAGGTATAAGTAGGTATAGATGAACGTGGTAGATAGGAGCGAATGAAAAGTGCTAGGATACGAATCTTTTTTTTTTATATTAGCCCACCAAAGTGTCTCCGCCATGCCTGATGGTAAGCAGTCAGTCACCATACCAGCAGTCTTAAACTGCTGGTATGGTGACTCTTCTATGAGGGGGTAGTACTTCTCCGGATGATCCAGCCCATTCATGCTGCAACCAGCGTGGATTTACTACCGTAAGTAAAGTAATCAATTTTATTTTTAATTTTACTGCGAAATGCGAAAGTGGCTATGCACGAGGTTGTGGGTTCGATATCCACACAGGACAAAACTTTGTGTAATCAATAAATATTTGTTCTGGGTCTGGATGTACTTTCGTCTGTTAATTGTATGTTTCTAAAGTTATAATCTTTATACACGGTATCTGGAATTCATTGAAAATTCATTTATTGCAAGAGCTTTCAATACCCCTGGCGACAAATAAACGTTAAACACGACTGCCTACCCTCTAGCAAACGGCATGATATTATAACAGTATAAAGAAGAGACGCAATACTAAAACGCAAAACATGATCGATAAACAAAAAAGCTAATACGCGCTAAATCTAACAAGCAGGAGTGAAGGACCTTAGATCACTGACCCTGCACATCCAAATCTAGAAGATACATGTAAACAATGTGATGTAAACATAATATTATATGAAGCTGTTTTTAAAAAAATTGTAGATGCAAAATATTAAGAGAATGGCCATGATGGTGCAGTGGGAGCGCGTTACTGACTACAGTGCGAGGTTACGGATTCAATCCACGTTTATGAATTTGTGCCATCAAAACTTACATAATGAACTTTATCTGGCGATTAAAAAGAATGGCCTGAGTTTCTTGCTAGTTCTTCATAGCCGTACCCTACGTCAGCGACCTGGCTGTAGATTAATTAGCTGATATTTTGTAATTTTTAACGTTCGTAAGTGTTTATTCAATTAAACCAAATGAATAAATGTCTTTGGCTTTAACTTTGAATCCGTATATAACTTCATACAAACAATTTAATCGTATGCCATAGGTAGTTACTTCAGGTATGGTGGAACAGGATAACCCCATGACTTTTATTATCTACAAAGCAAAAAGTAGCCTTTTCACAGAGCTAAAAGCTTTTTAATTCTCGGAAATAAGCAATCTTTCTTACTGAGAGCGACAGAAAAATATATACATAGTTTCTGGAATGCAAATAATATAAGTAGACATAATAAAAACTTAAATATAAAATATAAAAGAAAGTAAAAGTAAATAAAATGTCAATTATATAAAGTCTGTTACTAGCCTATTTAAAATAACTTCGAGAAGGGTAGCATGATAATGAATATAATATTAATAAACTCATAAAAAAATAATAAAACATCATAAAAAGCTAACAATCTAACACGCAGCCGAGATGCGCATGATTCACCCTCAAGCAATTTCCGTTGCCGGCGCGTTCTAAATTTAAACGAGCCCCCTTTTCAAAAATGGAATAAAATCCGTCGGCGCACGCGTATCCTTTTATTATTTTAGGACGTCACATCCTACTGAAGATTGATATTGTCTTAAATTATCGACACCAAAGAGTCTTGGGCAGGAAACCGTAATCTATTGTATCGAGTTGCATAAACGGAACCGGATTTATATTATTTAAAATATTATTTTCTTTCGTTTGTAGTTGTTATTTATATATTTTACCAAAAGGAGCATTTCAATACACGATGGGCAGCATCCTGTGATAAGGCTGCCGCTAAAGTGATCGTTAACCCATCAGCTAAGAGTAGTAATAATATTATAGCGAAAAACCTCTGAATGTGGGGCAGTTTATAAGAAGATAATGATGGTGATAAGTCTTCACTCACTTACCACTAGGAAAAGTAGAGAATGGTAAACCAATACATAAAAAAGCGGGTTGAAAAATAAATTTGATTTGTCTACAAGATCGTAGGCGGTTAATACAAACACCAGGTGCTTCAATTGCTCATTCTTACAAAAATGAACCAATGAAATTATTATAAATCACAAGATGATATTTTTTATGTTATGTAGCATCTGTTTGTTTCCCAAAGAATAATAAATAAAAAAAATAAATAAAAATAAAAGATACAACAAGAAAACCCAAAGACCAAAGCTAATCAAAGCTCACTAAATCGTTAAAATATTTTATGAATGACAAAACACTGTTTACGCGAACAACACCCTTTTGACATTGGTCATTACATTATGTACTTTATTATCAACATAAAATATGTTATCGTTCAATAGTTATAAAGCTTAAGAAGTAAATATATAAATAACTGTTTGGACAGATTTTTAAATTGTAGTAGGCAGTAATAGTGAAATATTAACTCATTATTTTCTCTGAACAGGACAAACCCATAACTTTTAAATTTCATTGCATGTCAACCCTTTTATCAGTGTAGGCAGTTTTAGACCTTGTAGAATTGTTTGTGCTAACATTTTACTAATTCTTCGAATGCACTGAAATCATATAAATGATTACTCCTGTACATGTTTACTTCTCAGAATTAAATCCAGCATCCTGCAAAGATAAACGTATTACATTAAGAGTATGCAAATCTATTACTGATACGGTAGCATATCCGGAGGACCCTATATCCGTAGCGTGTCTCGAAGGTAAAAAATAAACGAAGCTAACACGCAATCATGGGATGCTGTTATGGGATAAAAGTGAAAAGCTTTTCAAATCAATCAGTTTTTTATTAATCGTTTTCTGACTGAGTGGCTTAGATGCTTGTGATTACCTTGCAACTGAACTATTACGAGTTCGGTTGCAAGGTAAAAAAGTTTGCCTGATGCATACATTTTTGTCTGAAATCTGTGTGGATTATCATATATATCTGCATACTTAAAGTTTTATACATTACAGCAACATTATTTGATAGAGGAAGATTACGACCTGACATACGTAAGTGGGAAAACCCAAGATGTTCACTCCAAGGAGATGACTGGCTGAGACTGGATGCGGAAGATAGACGACCGAGTATTATGTATTACATTGAGAAAACCATTTATGTCCACTAATAGACGATAAAGGTCATGCAATACCAATGAATGAGAGCGGCGCATGACCAGCCAAGATGGCGAAAATTGGGGCAGGCCTATATCCAGCAGTGGTCGTCTTTCGGCTGATATGATGATGTCCAATTGGTTGACTGATGATTTCATTCTTCTTCGTTAACTATCTAGCATGCGTAGACAAATACGAGTAAATATAGCTACGGAAGTTCTGTTGCAGCTTCTATGAAAACAATGAACTGTCATAGTCTTTTAAACGCCATCCTATTTTGAACGTTAATGTTCTTGAATCTTACCTCATCAGACAAAGACTCGGATGTATGAAGATACATGAGTGTAGGTACAACAACAATGTTTATGTAAATGCAAGCAACCTCGTGACCTTCGCAGTTCCATCTCACGATACAATCAATGTATGTAGATGTGACACTTCTTTGAAAAGCAGGCGAAAATATTAGGAATAATTCTTAAAAACATACACTGAGAGGAAATAGCCTTTCAGTTAAGGCTATAGTCAAAGCAGCATTACCGAGCTTGCTGTGTTTCTGAAATGAAATGAAATAAAATAAAATGAAAATATATTCATTTATTTAGGTTAATTAAATTAACACATAGGAACGTTAAAATTACAAAATGTCAGCCAATCAACCTACAGCCTGTTCACTGACGTGGGCATGAGAAGAACTGGCAAGAAACTTAGGCCAATCTTTTTTAATCGACAGTTTATTACAATTTTTGTAAGTTACAATTTTCAAATAGCATGCAAAGTGACACAGGCAATACACTTAACTCTTTATGTAGATAATTACAGCTTTCTAATATGTGCTTAACAGGCTGCCTTAATTTGCACATTGCTACAAAAATGTAAAGGCAACGCATGAACTGTGGTAAGTGTTTATATTATATAAACTGTTAATATTTGCTATAAGTATAAAGTAAGATTGAACTTAATTTACCACAGAAATTCACAATGTAACTCTATTTTGCAAATCACAATTTATAATTTTAATTTTAACGATACTGTTCAGTTTTTTTACTATATTCTTTGTAATTTATGTTTAATAAATAAATAAATAAAAAAATTGTGGTGGTATAAACAGGCAAAGGCAGTCACCACTTATCATCGGAGATGGACCTCTTGCTAGCCATTGTTAACAATATAAAATCACAAAGGCGATTTTAGTAACTAAACCAGACGAGCACAGAACCAATCGTACTCATCGCTATGAGTGCTGTTAGTTAGGTATAAAAGTGATGAAATTACACCCGAATACCACGGGGACTGACAAACTGATGGTTTTAGACTTAAAGCAAAGTGGAACAGTTAGAAATAAAATAAATTTAGCCTCAGTTAAGAAATTAGTCTAAGCTCTCTTATTAAAGAAACGAGCAGTGAAAATACGGCCGGAGTGTCAGAACTGCGCATAAATAATCTCCATGCACGCACCGGATGACGCGTCTTGTGTAAATTTAGCGACGCCAGGTTCACGGACAACCGACGCAGACGCCGCCTTGTTGCTTTTGTTGTGGCCAGATTCGCCTTAAAGATGCACCAGCAAATGTCACTTGTCCGATTATAATTATATTGATTGGTAGTACTAGTTGGTAATGTGTGATGCTTGTTGTTGACTACTAAATATGTATCAGTCTTTACTATTACCAATGTTCAAGTGCGTTTGACATTAGTGACAGATATTTGAATTTGAAAGTTTAGTTCTTAAAGTGAATACTAGGGCGCTCATTTTATTAGAATAAACATAGGTACTAGAGGCGCTGCTCATACTTTGTACATAACATTTTACGCTGATAACAATAAAATATGCGCATATTAATTGATTTGAGAATGAGTTGATAGATATATAAAATACTGTTTGAACGAAATTAAGCAATTAATACAAATTATACACACAATTATTTATTTATACAAACAACTATGAAAAAATAACAAACTTTATGAAAAATTTAAAAATTAAATGCCTACAAAAATAGTCGACAAATTACTAAGGACAATTCTTCACTGTCTTTTAATTATATAATGCATTTAAAAAATAAAACAACAAAATATAAACTTTACAACATAACACAATTAAATTTCCTAAAATTAGCATCAGAACTATTTCGTTCTGACCTTTCTTAGTTCCGTATTACCAGTAAATCCAAGATCATCGTGATCATCTAACATGTAAAATATCTCCGGTAATAATAGACAAGATAAACAAAATAGTTTACTCGTCATTTCCGCTTTGTGCATGACGGTCATGGCCTTAGCAATACTTCCCCACGAGCGTCATGCGCTATTCTATTTGCATTACATGCAGTTGCAATAAATGTTTAACATTATTCTGCTTTGATGTAAGGCTTTTTGAGTTTGAAACAGTGCTTTTCATTATCACTTTACAACTATTACTTACTATACTTGCAACTAATAACTACATTTACGTCACCGTACTGTGTACTAAACGACGTACTGTAAGTTTCATAGTAACATGAGACAAAGAATATCGTGTGATCTCCGGTAAAAAATTTAGTATCACCTAAACTCCCGTAGATATCGTGAAATGCCGTAAGTGTAGATACGGCCAATAATATACCAAAAATGAACAGCAGCGTTATGTGCGTATATCACTATAGTCACCAGTTTATCAGGCATTTTCGTGACCAAAGTAAGATCCTTAGTACACCCACAACGCTGCGTCTTACAGTGGCTATCTGTACACAAACCTCAATCAAAGATTCTTGAAAATTACGATTTTTCGTTCGCGCTGAAGCGCTGTCAATAATAGACATATTGACATATTTTAAAAGCGATTCAGCGCTTAACGATCCATTACATAAAATCGGATTATCAAATTAAGATCGTATATAGCAAGCCACTGATAGTCATCTCTAACGTTACTGTAAGAAATAGAAATATTTTGGTTGATAAGACTGAATTTTTAAGAAAAATATTGCTGTTTAAATAACCATAAAAGCCTAAATAGCCATAAAACTAAGCAATCCAATTCGTAACACGTATTTAAAAGACGACTACAATGTTTACTGTTCTATTGTTTCATTAGCCGGAAGTTTTCAAGCTACCTGAAACACTAGCATTGCTTAAAGGTTTATTTATTGTCATTTAAAAGGCAGCCTTAAGTATGCATCAAGGCCTAAACACCCCAAAGATTTCGCTATAGACATTGAGAATTTATAATATACCGAAAAATGCTTTTTTTATTTTCCGTGGGATAGAAAGAGTTTATTACTCAGTCATGTCTGGCTTTATCTATCTTTGGCACTAACAAATCGCGATCGATCGCGTTAACGTAAAATGAACTCGCACTAGGCCGTCTCTTCTTCCTTTGGTCATCGTCATTTCGTTCTTTCGAATTGTTTTGGTCTTTGATCAGCGCTGATCAAAATATAGCAAAAGACTTGACCCCATTGAGTTACCTTTAAGTAGTAAGAATAACACACTGTTGCAAAACCCATTTTTAAAAAGGGATGACGTTTTTCAGCAGCAAATTCAGGACCTAAATACCTCCTTGCGACACTGAAGGGTAAATCGGATGTTTTGCCCATATTAATACTAGGACTGGCCTGTTGGTCTAGTGGTTAGTGACCCTGACTGCTAAGCCGGAGGTCGTGGGTTCGATTCCCACCCAGGACAAACCTTTGTGTGATGAGCATGATTGTTTGTTCTGTGTCTGGGTGTAATTTATCTATAATATGTATGTATTTACAAAAAAAAAAAAAATGTATATAAGTAGTATATCAGTTGATTAGTACCCATAACACAAGCAAATATAATTGCTTAATTTGGGACTAGATGGCGCTGTTATTATTATTATTATTATTATTATTATTAATTTTACATCGATTGGTTTTTAAATATTTGTGGTTATTACTTACATCTATATACAGCTATTATTAGACATACATTATGTACCGATGTTAATTTAAAATGTATTACATTGTTAAGGCGAATTTAGCATACAAAATTATAAGTTTCTTTGCAGATTAAGCATATAAAATGAGCATTTTAACAATATTATATGCACATTTATAATTTCCAAGACCAAGGTCGAAACAGAACGTCATTTAAAATGGAAGAACGTTTCGAATCGGAGTCAGTGCTCCCTTGTTAACGAACATATTACTTTAAAAGGGCAGCAATTACGCTTAAACAATAAAACTTGAATATTTTACACAACCAGGATCCTTACAGAAGTGGGTAACATTGAAAAGTTCGTTGGTATTACATGCACTTCCTGACTTGCCGAGGTCGTACCGTCGCCATCTTAAATTTTTTGACGTTTATTTTTGGCGGGCTTTTGTTGCGTCCAGAAATGGTAAAGACATGATGTTTAATGTCAGGAGTCTTTATTACTCTTTGAATTAAATTCTTATTTAATATTGTTTGGGTTGGTTTTTTTCTTATGTAATTTACTTGTTTTAATTATTATGCACATTGTTGGAATTTAATTTATTTATTATTACTTTTAAAATACCTACGTCAAATTCCAATTATAAACATAATTATTATTCAAAGATGCATGTACTAACTATAATGTATCATAAAATATATAATTATCTAGGTACTTGAATTTTTTTAATCATTTTATGAGATAATATAACACATTTAGATAATCTAAGGTAGTAAGGTAGAGGTGTTTAACCACCCTGGTTTTGCCATTTTATTTTAGGTCCCATGTAACAGGAGACGACTGTTGCCATTTAGCACTATTCTAGTCTCCGGGCTGATACTGAGAATTTCTTGACAGAAAAACTCAATATTACTTTATCCGACCCGGGGATCAAACCCGAGACGTCTGCGTGGTAAACCGGACACAGTACCGCCAACCCACAGGGGGACAGTCAATTCAACAAACAATCTTTTAAATTTCTGTTTCTGCTTCTTGTCTTATTATTTTATTCTGTGGCTACGGCCATCTATTCTCCATGAGCCTCCGAAATGCTATCAGCATAGATAAGTTTTTTTTTTTAAAGTTGATATTTAAGAGTGAGTTCAGATGAACCCTGAAAGGTCAAAGGCTGAAAGGACAATGCCTTCTGATGTTTGAATTAAGATTCCTTTATTATTTGCCAGCTACTATACCTAGGTCGACAACTATAGTCGCTAGGACTAGAGTCTTTTGTAGTCTCGTGACAGATTTTTCTATGCCCTTTATGCTTTATTTTTGTAATGACTTCCTTCTGCTTGATGGAAAACAGTAAAAAAAACTACATACATGATTGTTTAAAATTATAACAAATTTATTTTATATGATGTCTCTTGTCGTTTTATTGCAATTTTATGATCATTGTGTAAAAAGATTACAGAATATGGGAATATTTCAAAAATTATATCTAATTATTTTTCATACAATCAGTAAATATTATACTCGTGTTTCAGTAATTAAAGTAAGGAGCAAGTTTTTGAGTTATTTCAATTTATTTCATTATTTTTCAGGTTTTTATTATTTTTCTCAAGATTACGTTAACTTTTTATAGCTGTGTCGTTATATAACAGGTGTTTATATTATAAGCCTCTCGCACAGATTAGGTATGAACATTGATCGCCACGCTTGCTCAAGGCGGTTGGGTAATTTCAGGGATTAAGTCCAAGTTTAATCTCTATGTTTTCCTTATTACTAATGTCCAATGTAAACGTAGGCAAGACGTAATATATTATTATCATCATCTTCGTAGTCAAAATACGTCCACTGCTGGACATAGGCCATCCACTTTCGCTATATTGTCCGTTCGTAAGCCGCGTTCATCCATCATTTGTTCATCTACCATTCAGAACATCGGTTCATCTAGGAAGAAAAGATAGCACAGAAAAACAAAGAATGGCATACATATAGTTTTACAAAAATCTGTTTGGTGAGTACTTCTCCGGTGTCGAGTCAATAACCTCATGCTTCAAAAATGCAGACCTAAAGATAGACACCTCACCTACAAATGTTTTCCGTTTTGCTAGTTTCATAGCGTTCTTTCCACACTGACGTAGTAACGTTCTTTTTGCTACAATAGCCCTCGTAAACTGCTAGTAAACATGTGTGTAATATTAATAACACTAATCTGCCTATCCTTATCGCTACCCCTTCTCGTAGGCGCAAGATACGATGTTAATATAAAATTTAATATAATTTTCTAAAGCTTTCAACATATGTACGCAATAAAGAGAGTAAAATCTATTTCAAACTTTATGCTTAGTTTATTATCCATATTGTATTTACCTTATATCAATAGGGATTTACGTTTTATAAGCTCAGTTTACGACTCGGATAAATTTATACTAAAATAAACCAGGTTTATTAGAGATCTTTGTATGGATTAAGTTGTTTGTTTTATTAGATTGGAATCTGTTGAAATACGTATACAGACAACTTTCAAGTGCCTCAAGTTAGATTAGCTGAACCGTTTTCATTCATCGGTTGCCAGCCACTGTTGCCTGGTTGACAAAGAGATTGTCTCTTGCGCAGAAATAGCAGCAAATATTTTTAAACAGATTACTTGCTGAGAACTTTTTATTTGTTTTTTTTTTCTTGTCTTTTTTTTACTGTATTTACTTGTTTTATATTATTATTATTTGTTTTTAAATAGGTGTATTTTGTTCTCTTTTTTAATATAAGTGACGTCTCTCGTAAAGTTGGCATGCACATTATAATGTATTCTTTTTGTGTTTAACGTCAACCTGTATGTTTGTGCATGTTCTAAATAAAAGTTTTTTCTTTTCTTCTATAATTTTGTGTCTATGAAAGATGGCTTGTGGAGATCTAAGTGCAGCTGTGGACTGTGGTGGTCTTTCGGCTGAAGTTAAAGTGATGATACACTAGTTATAGATTGAGATTCCATATTATTTTAACCATTTAACAACATTTAATGTAAACAAAACCGTATTATCAATAAAGTTTTTACAAAACTTACTATAACATAAACTACTACTACTTATAACAAAAAAACTAATAATATTTAAAGATTTGTCTGATATTGTGTTAGGGCGCATGCGATCCTATAACTGTACCAGACGCGACCTGCCGCAATGCGCCCGCGCTCAAGGGCACGACGAATAAAGATATGGAGTCACTTTCTAATTGATTTATTGAAATTCTTTATTATTAAAATGTGGCATAAGACATTAAAATCGTCTCGTAATAAAGAATAAGTCCTGATATTTACGTACCAAGCAGGATAACATTAATAGGGTATCTAGTACGATATGATTAAAAAATAAAAATAAAATATTTTACTACTTATATTTGTCATGGTTTTCTCGCGTTTTTCGTGAGTTTGGTCTGACCAATTGCGAGTAAATTAACACTATTTTACATCGAGCGATCATACATCTATTTATATTCTCCATCACTTAACCATACTGTATAACATACCTACTGATTAAAAGACTAAAAAAAAAAACTAAAAATATTAAATAAAAAATATACGACTAAGTCTACTCCACAGTCATTTCTGTTCAGTACCAAGAAGTGAATAGCAATCGTCGAGTCGACTCACGAATCGGACGTCAAGGCCGGACGCCGATGTCCGTCTGTTGCAAATGCACTAATGTGTTGTACGAACATGTTTAAACAAATCTCCAGTATACATACATACTTCACGCTTGTCGCCCAGTAATGGGGTAAGCAGAGATTATAGAACGCCATTTGCTGCGATTTAAACATACCTTCAAACTTAACTTTCGTTATATTGTAATAAAGATATAAGTTAGTAGTTATTTTGTAAAATGTTATATATTGCATGTGTGGTATCTTTAAGTTACTTGTCTCGCCACTACAATTACGCCAATTTCGTAAGTTTGATTACAACAAAAGACAAACATGTCATGTGTTTAAACAGCATGTTTAAAAAATCCCTCATAAGACACTGATTTAGAAATTGATAGGATGGTGCCGCGTAGTTACGCGGCACCATCCTATCTATGTCGTATCAGTTGATACTGTAGGTAACTATTTACAATTTTATTAAAGGGTTATGTAAGTACATCTTTACCATTTATGCAAAAAAAAAAGATTAAGTGTATTCTGCCTATAAGAACATCAAGATATATTTCAGTGACGTATGCAGAAGGTTCTGGAAAGGCCCTGCCCAGCAGTGGAACAACATAGCAAAAAATGGTTTATAAAAATATTCACTTTGTAATTTTTGTCATCCACACATTCAAAGAAATACACTAAAGGTACCTAAAAATTATGGCTCCTTTGAAGTTGACCGGTAGGTATTAAATATGCAAACATGCAGACCACTTTATCCTGGGTCCATGAACGAGCTTAAAAGTAAAATAAATTCCTAGTATTGAACTGAACGAAGAAAATTGTTTACAAAGTGCATGTATGTAAATATGTGAGGTATATTTTTTGTATCTTTACGGGAATATTTTATATTTATCATAACTTAATGTGTGTACGTCTCTTATTCTTAGTAGCCAGCGTAAAAAGTACATATAAAAGGGACATCATTATTATATAGCGTTAAGTGTGAGATAAATTAATTTTCTGTGATGTTCTCATAAAGTGTACAACGGTCCCGGCAGTATTCAGAACTAAATTTTAAATTCTTTATGTATGTAGATACCTGAAATGGGGTGAATTTATCCCATTTTACCCAATAATACGGGGAACTAAGTTTTACCTTTTTGTTGACTGCAGAATATTTCAAATATTTATTCTAAACCGAGAAGTTGTTGATTAAAAACATAAGGGTGCGTTTCCATTGACGCGGAGATGAAGCGGACCATGAATTGACCAATCACAGTAGGAAAAAATTCCACTCCGCATCAGTAGAAATGCTGTGTGCCAATTTAGGGTCCGCTCCTGTCCACTCCGCGCAGTTCCGCGTCAATGAAAACGCACCCTAAGGCTAGACTGACAACAGACCTTTAGTGATACGGGTAGTTGGGCAGACACGTCTAGAATTATGACTATAGTAACACAGCTCAAGCTCAGACATCAGACTTGATAAAATAATCACGCTAATTGATAACCACGTGATGAGTGAGTCGATTTGAGCTCTGGTAGTGACCCAAAGTCAGATAATTGGTGTGAATTGCTGAACAAATATATGACAACGAGGTCGAAAGGATATAAGAGTATATTGACACGTAATCGTAAAACATTCATTACGGAGATGTTAATTAATCCAACATATATCATCATTTAAGTTCATTCTGGAATTTTAACTCTTTGTGTATAGATTTCTCTTAGAGAAGAAAAGGCTGCAACGAAGGTATAGACATTGTTGCCTTAATGGCAGTCTTCTATCGCTTTTTACCACGAAGGAATTCTCTAGAATAATACCTTCAACCTTCCTATCCTATATAATTACAAGTGAGGTACTGAAACGCTACTCGTTAATTTTTTTATACGACTAAGGTGACAAACAAGCATACAGCCCGCTTGATGGTAAGCAGTTACCGTAGCCTATGGACGCTTGCAACACCAGGAGTATCACTAGCGACTTGCTGACCTTCTTCGAAAATTTTTAAACTCCTTTCTTGAAGAACTCCATGTTGTAGTCTCTCGGCAAATATGGTATTATGTACGGATTACTACGCAGAGGTCTCGGGTTCGATCCCCGAGTCGGGTAAAGTAGTATTGGGTTTTTCTGTCGAAAAATTCTCAGTATTAACCCGGAGTCTGGAATCGTGACCGATATATGGCAACAGGCTCGCCCTCTGTTACATGGGAAAAGTAGGTGGTTAAACACCTCTGCCTATCCCTTCGTGGATAAAAGGCGTGAAGCTATGTATGTATGTATAAAGAAAGAAAATCGTTCAATTTAATAGTGTTACAATATAACTCAATTTAAAACAAATAACTATATTTACTGCAGCGTATGGAACTATATTGATTTATGAGTGTATTTTTACACGCACCGCCATAAACGATATAGAGTTCCTAAATAAGTTATTTCTGTTTACGAACGCCATAAAACCAGTAAATTTTATACGCAAACACGTCCCATATTGTTGGCGAAAACATTTTTATTATATGCATTTGTTATACTTTGGTTTGCTTCGTTAAAATTCTATTAATTTAGCTATTCTTATTCACACCTGATGTGAAAATTGTAAAACCGTAAAAAGATTGACTGTATATCATTAGCGCATCGCTCCCTGCTGACTTTATGACAAAAACAGAAAGTTTTCTACTTGCATTAACAGTAGAGCCTTCAATTAACGGCATTATGACAATAGAATGTCATTTACTGCGATCCTAACATACTTCTTTCGCTTCTTTAACAGACACACGTTTATCGTTTATTATGTGTACAGTAGCGAAGAGTCACTTTTCCGAGGAGGGAAGCCGGTGGGACTAAAATACTTTGAGTTTCGGAAGGCCAGTTAGACTTTGAGTAGACACTCAAGCAGTGATAGGTATAAGGAGGTCAGGGCATATTTTAAAAGGGAAGCCGGCAGGAATCGTGTTATATGGACGCTTCGCCACTGAATTTGTGTAATTATATCCGTCTAACGCAACCCGTGTTTTGCAAGGAAGATTAGTCTTTCGGAGTCTTATAAACAACTCTAGGTACCCCTTTAGGGATAAAGGCGCGATACTATGATATCATTATTAATATATATTATAAAGCTGAAGAGTATTTTTTTGTATGAGCGCAATAATTTCAAGAACTAACAATCGGATTTTAATTTTTTTTTACATTTGTTGACTTAATTCGTGAGTAACATATAGAAACATCACGCTACGACCAACGGAAGCGTAGCAGTAACCAAAGATATAACTTAACGCGGGTGATACCGTGCTTACAGCATTATAACTTTGTATAGTACCTAACCCCTTCATAATCTTTAAAACCGCATTGACATACACCAGTCCAAAATATCTTAATGTATTCAGCTATGTAGGTATATTCATGTAGAACATTAAATATAAGCGTTTAATAATAGTGAGGTCAATATACTACATTAGTACGTATACAAAACTGTGCTAAATTATGTCGATGACCCCTCATTTTGGTAAGCAGGCCGCGGGGTCATGAACTCGTGTTATCATTAGGCTAACGTTGCCATGGCAACCGGAGGGTAGCCACAAGGATACGCGATAAGAAGTTTCTGGGTTATCAACATTAATTTTTAAGGATATATTTGGAAGGCTTTTAATACTTAGCTTAGTAAGGCTTTGCAATGTTTGGTAGGTATCTTTTTTTTATTTATTTTTTTTATTTTAGGCTTCCAAAGTGACTCCACCCCGCCTGATAGTAAGCAGTCAGTGGAATCCAGAAGTGGCGGCCACTATACCAAAAGCCATCGTCTTAAACTGCTGGTATGGTGGTCTCCACTATGGCGGCTGGGAATGGAGTAAGGGGAAGGGAATGAGGGAGGTGAGGAAAGAAGAAAGGGGGGAAATTGGGCCTCCGGCACTCTCACTCACCGAACGAAACGCAGTAGTACGGATACTACTACTCTTAAGTCGATCTTCTATGAGAGGGTAGTACTTTCCCGGACGATCCGGCCCATTCATGCTGAAATCAGCGTGGATCTACTACCGTATAAAGTACCGTATCTATAAGTTTTTAAACACAAGAAAGATACTGTGTATCATACTAGCTCGATATTATTCCACAGAAGGCAACAGCTTCTTCTGTTACCGTAGGCATGAGCATTTATCGCCAATGCGAATTGACGATTAATGATACTTTTTATAAGTCCAAGTTTTCAGGTTCACAGAATGTTTTTTCTCAAAATGTAGCATGTTTACTATTTACATAGTAAAATTTATTTAGAGAAATACCTATTATTTATTTTAGTACCTAATTCTTACCATTTAAAAAGATAAGATGTTACACCTTATCATTTCAAGTCATAATAATTGGTTACACCACTGATATCAAAATGAATTAATTTTATAAGTTTATTTTATTTATAACTTTGTAACTATAGAGAGTCAGCCAAATAAAAATGTTGGGATGAACTCTCCGTAGAGGTTTGCCCGAGAACTCGAAACTCCTCTCTTAAAGAACCCTATGTGTACCCTATAAATAGGGTTCTTTAAAGAAGGAGCTAGTTTATAGTTCTACACACTTTGATCACCTAGTGATACTATCACCTAGGTATAGGCGACTCTTTAGTGTCCTTTGATCAATCGCATAGGGTCATTAACGTGCAGTAATACATCTGTTGCAAGAGTTAGTAGGCGAAGATAAATAATACAAGACATAATTAAAAATGTTTTGGAAATATGTGACTAAATTTAAATACCTAGGTCACATAATTACTGACAATTTAGGTGACGATGAAGACCTGGAAAGGCAAAGACGCAGTATTGCATGCAGGGGCAATATGCTGGCCAGGCGATTTAGCCACTGCTCAAATGAAGTGAAAGTGACTTTGTTCAAGGCTTACTGTCAGTCGTTCTACACCAGCCAACTTTGGTATAGGTACACGAAGAGTGCATATAACACTCTACGTGTACAATATAATAACGCTTTTAGGGCCCTGTTACGCTTGCCCTGGCGGTGTAGTGCGACTGGCATGTTTGTTGAGAACAGAGTCACTGATTTCTACGGGCTCATGAGGAGGCTCAAAGCTTCCTTCCTGGCGCGATTAAGTGTATATGATAATAAATTAGTGTCTGTAATATATTGTCACATATACTTATTTCGATCGACTGGCAAAGTTTAAATTTAATGTAAATTTTATTATTAATTATTATTGTCTATTTTATTAAGTATTAATTTTTTATTGTCTATTTTATTATTAGATTGTATTGTGTATGTGAAATTGTAAAATATGGGTATTTACCTGAAATAAACGAATTTATTATTATTATTATTATTATTAAATCCTTGCTTTTTCTTTACTTTATTATATGAACCTTTCAGAAAAAAAAATTTAAACGATAATGAAAACTGTATTAAAAGTCGTTCCGTAGTTTAAAAGAAGTTAGTGAAAGAACAGACAGAAGAAAAGTGAGCTTGTTTTAGACTATTTAGAAGCTTAAGATTTTTATCTTCTAAAGATTTTCCAAATATTTTCTGACATTTTTGATACATTGTGGTTAGTTTTTTTCTTGTCTTTGGAGTAAAGTTGTTGTGCTAATGACCTCAATTTATAAATAATGATGAATAATCCGTGTACAAGATTTGTGTAATGGAATTTGATCTTTAAAATTTTAGGATTATTGTGTCGAGAGGATAAAAAAACGCATAATTTTACAGACTGGATGCAGTACGATACCATCTTTGTGATTTCATGAATTGGATGAATGAATCAACAGTGGATCAATTCGCAGACTTTGTAAGAAAACACCACAATGTTCTTGTCAACTGTAAAGGAAGAAGATGTAAAAGGAAGGGTATCAAGGAGTATTTCAGACTTCAACAGTCCACTTCCCGAATGAAAACTCGCCCTAAAACTATATCCTCCTTTTCTAATATTTAACCTTAATTATTTTAAATGTACTATTTTTTTAGTATTTTGATAAATGATAAAAACAAATAAGTAATTAAACACTTCCCAGTTGTTACCTAACTTAATAACAGTTCCGCGCTTTCCTCGTTTCCGGCCGCTTTCCCAGGCCACCGAACGCGCGTATTACTGCGAATGTGCCGTCTAAACTATGCGTGCAATACAGCGAATGTGATTATAGGGGCGTTTGAATCGATAGTTTAATATAGACAATGGTTAACCTCGTTAAGGACAGACTTGATAGACTTTTAATTTTAAAAAAGTGTAAAAATTTTTGTTATAAAAACACCTACAGCTAATGGAAACAAAGTACTTACAGAAGAACCTACGAATATAGGTATCTTATATTTACATTCTTTTGAAATTTCTTATAATTCTAATAAAATCTTTCCAAGATAACAAAATTAACTATCAATAACTTTTTGATGCTCCCACTATATGATTAAAAGTTGAAGAAAGCACTACACAGTTAAAGAGTCCACGATTTAAATTTATATACTGATGTTTAAAATACTACACGCCTTTATCAAAACCCTTACACAAAACTGAAAGAGTCACTCCAGTCTCACACGTGCCATTCTGTACAAAAATGGAGAGAGAATTTTCTTATCAGCACACCGACCTCAATAATCCTCAAAATATCAATGAATCTTTAACGAACAATAAGAGTAATCACAGGGATCAAGACATAACCGGGTTAGTCCTTGTTCCAACAATTGACTTAAATAGATACTTTGGATCAAAGTGATCAATTAGTAGGATCACGTTTGGACTCGTTTTAAGCGCGGGCAACGCGACGGTTGTAGGTTGACAACCTCGTGACGTCATGGTTTTCTATTGGAAAAATGTGGGAAATGTTTTCGTATTTTTCTATTGATTAATTGTTTTATGAAGTAGTCAGTATCAACCCTAGTTTTCTATAGGACAAGGGCTTCTTTTCATAGATAAAACAAGAGCATTTTCAGACAAGGCGTTGACATTTGAAATTTCAGACTTAAGCGTTCATCACACGATGATTTTCAGCATCATTTTATTCACTATTCATCTTAACACTTTATGCGACAATAATCGGATAGGCCGTAATGACAATAAAACATCTAGGGATGTGTCTACATCACCGTTCATGAAAGGATTAAGTCGGTAGTGTTCAAGGTAATTTTAAAGTTATGAAAATCTTGAATTGGTGCTCGCTGCTTTTAAACCCTGAACCTCTCATGTCAGAGCAGGATCTTTTAACCAATAGACTACAGGGTGCGTTAGGCTCTTTTTGTTTTGGTTTTGAGTTGGTTAAGAGTTTTGAGCAGGACAATCGGAGTACTGAACGTCATAAACGTGTCGATCGTGTTAACGTAAAATAAACTCGTAAAACTTACACTAGGCACCCAGATGTTTCTAAAGCGCATCATGAAACCTTTTTCATTTCACGAATTAACTTCGTATCAGAAAAAGATAATTTACAGTCTTCTCCCAAGTCAAATGTGACTACTGAGATGGGAATAGGATATGACATAAATATTTTTCTGTACCTTAACTAAAACACAAACTAAACCACCATTAAATAACATACAAAAACGTATATTTTATCACTTATCTAAATAACAAACTGTAATACAATTATAATGAAAAGTAGGCAACAGTACTTTGTATTAAATGCCACATGCGTATATTACACGAACTAGGTTGTATACACGCGATAAAAATTGGGTATATAACCTCTGTTGTTATGTGTTAAGTGTTAACATGCGATTATGCCAGTTAAGGGTTGAACCATACCTGGCCGCACGATTCCAAGTGACAGAAAAGAACAGGAAAAGCATAGGAGACTATGCTTCTCTTTTCTGTCACTCAGAATCGTCATTTACTAGAGTGAGAAAGAGCGAGTGGTACCAAATAAGGTTCAATCTTTATGAGCGTATTTTTATCCTGGTGACAAAGCACATTCTAATAATGAGCGGTAGCGGTTACAACGTAAAAATATTAAATTTGTGTAAAACAATTTAGTTCTCAGAGCAAACACTACTGGCGTTTTTCATCTACTCGTACTCTATACTCTAATTTTATAAAGAGGAAAGATATGTATTTTTATATTTTTGTATGCAACGATTAAACTCAAAACTACTGGACCGATTTCAAAAGTTCTTTTACAATTAGAAAGCTACATTATCACTGAGTAACATAGGCTATATTATATCCTCGTACTCCCACGGAAACGTGAACCACGCGGGTGAAACCGCGTGACGTTTGCTAGTTTATTATATTTTTAAACACTCAGTTATCAACAACAGACCCGTGGTTTGATTTTATCATACTTTCATAATATCATAATTCTATGAATAAAACTCCACTGACACCGATATATATAATACAAAGCAGTTCAAACAAAAATGACATCAAATGACAAAATAATATATGCTAATTTTACTAAAACTAGCCTTCTACAACGCAGTTTCAGCCGCGTTAAGTTACATCTTTGGTTACTGCTCCGCTCCTATTGCTCCTACCGTGATGTTATTAGCCTATAACCTTCCTCAAGAACTAAGCTATATAAAACACAAAAAGAATTATTTAAATCCGACTTGTAATACCAGAGATTAAAGCGTTCAAATAAACAAACAACCTCTTTTGCTTTATAAATTAGTATAGATTCAGTTATATATACAACCTACTTTATACATAAGGCGTTCGTAGTTACAGCCGCGTTCCGGGTTCAACTCCCGAGCATAACACATTTTTAAAGTTCAATGTCCGGCTGAAAACGTAAGCGTTTACTACCGACCTGAATGCTGAAATTACAAAATTGGTCGTTGACCGCAGATATTTGTACATTATTTTATATATAATTATTATGTGAATTATGGTGTGTAGTAAATAAGTAAAATGTAAATATAATCATAAGAATTTATGCCCTTGACATTAGATTTCTTGGTTTAATATTAAATACTTTTTTTATTAGCCTACCAAAGTGACTCCACTCCGCCTGATGGTAAGCAGTCAGTGGAATCCCAAGAAGTGGTAGCCACCATACCATAAGCCATCGTGCCACCACCACTAGGGCGGCTGGGAATTAATGGGGTAGGCGAAGGGAATGAGATGAGATGGTGAAGAAAGAGGAAATGGGAAATCTGGGCCTCCGACTTTATGACATTACCTATTTAACAAACACAACCAGACACGAGATATTTTTTGTGAATCACACAAATGTTTTTCCTAATAACAGAAAAATATAAACCTGGATATATGATTCTTCGTACCTATGTTTTACAAATAAATTTTCAATTAAAAGTTTTGTATCGTATGAAAATTTGTCCTACAATTTCTTGTAGTGTCCGAAGCGATATTTTTTCAGTTTTAAACATTTATTATTTTGTATTATTAAATAGTTACTCATGCACGGACTTAGCTTAAACTCATAGCGTCGAATAATAATAATAATAATATTCTACCACATTGACACAGCGCCATCTAGCCCCAAATTAAGCAATTATATTTGCTTGTGTTATATGAAATAAAATCAACAAAATATTCATAACTTTTCCACAGTAACCATTTGACCTATTTTTATTTTACAACCGAAGATAAAACCATCCTGTTTACATAGGTAGAGGTTACATTACTCAGTAGGAGCGTTGCCCGTTCGATTCCCGATTTAGCCATGACGTTACCGAAGATTTTATTGACTAATAGTATTGAATTTAGATCGTGAATGTTGTTTTAAATTTTATTGTTTAGTATTGAAGGCAAAATAGATTGTTGGTGAAGATATCTCCTTTTAAGGGTTGGAAAAATTTAAAAGTAACCTTGCATGATTATGTCTGACTCAGTGTTGCAGTAAACTGTCTCGAAGAGGTCTCGGGTTCAATCAAAAAATGATATTTTGATGAGAATTTCTCAGTATTTTAATAATACTGAGTCTGTAAATGTTTGTCCCAGGTAAATAGCAGCGGGCCCCTGTTACCTTAACAGAGTTAGAGCCTAACAGAACTGTAGCGTGAGTTTTAACATAAGTGGCATACACCTTGAAAGGGAAGACCCCTTTCGAGGGAAAATGCACGATAACAACAAATAATAGTAAGTACCCACGTTTTACATTCTTGTATATTGTAAGGAACCCTAAAAACCTTTATTTCCTTACCAACATAATATTCTACATAATTACTTACCTAAAAAATTACTAATTCTAGCACACAAAGTTCAATCACCCTGGGGTCTCTACACGTAAAGGGTGAAAATACCTCAACGTTTTCCGGGAGCAATAACCTAGGAAAATTGCGTGGGCAATATTAATAAGCTTCATAATTATACTAAAAATAATAGGTTTTACCTGCGTAACCATAGGGTCACTAATCAACATGTCAAATGTATTGATACCTACCATTGGTCTAGGCGTATGTCCTGGAGTATACCTACCTATTTTTTTTATATTATCCTACAAAAGTGATTCCACTCTGCCGAATGGCAAGCAGGTAGTGGAATCCAGAAGTGGTGGACACCATTCAAAAGGCCAAACTACTTGTATGGTGTATTTACATTACTTACCACGGTTATATCAATTACAGTAAACAATTTAAATTGAAACTGTTTAAAACATAAAAAGTAGAATTAGACAACAAACATACAATAATATACCTATTTAATTATATATATAAAGATTAAAAATTACACTCATACGATCCTCTCACAGTACCCAAGCATTCCAACAAGATCACCTTCCATTCATCCATAAGCACGTCACATTGTGGTCTTTGGTCCAACACTATGGCAGCTTAGTGATGGCTTGCTGTTGAGTTTATCTTTAAGTGCTTCTTTGTCTTTAAATACGATACGCGTACAAAAGAGATAGTTATACCTACAAAATTTGTCTTTTTATGTCCTTAAAATGGAAACAATCAAGAACCTTAAAGCACCTTCTCTCTCCAAATTCTCCAAAAGAACTTGAAGTGGTTTGTCATGATCTCTTGACAAGACTTAAAATGGCGTTTGCAATGAGGGTGTTTAGGAAAATTTTTGCCACCAGTTAGCGCCACTTCAACTGTCACATTGGGCCAATCAGAGGTTAACTTTCAAAAAGCGCTTGACAGCTAGACCTGACGCATCTGTGCTGCCCGCTCGTGGGCGCCATTTTAGAAAACCCTCTCAGCAATTTTCTTTTGTCCTTAAGTACGTGAATTATCCATTTTGTAAATTAAACATTAAAATTGCCGAAATTAACAATTAAAAATATTTGTTTTGATTGTACTGTTAAAATGGAAGACCTTTTATCAAAGTGGCGCCAACCACTACCAAAGTGGTTAGCCACCATCATTTAGTTGGTAATAAAATGAGAATAACCGCTAGTATGTACCTTACGTTTTGTAGGCGGTGGGGTTTTCAGTTGTTACTGCTAGTCTGTATCATCCACTGCTGGGCAAAGGCGTCAAACTTCATAATATATGCTACGATCTATAGCCAACGTTGGCCGCTTTTGTTCTCTATCCAACTCATCTCGCCACCTCTTGTGGGAACAGTAATCTGATAAAATAACAAAATCAAATTGATGGATTGAACTTTTTCTTTTCGTACTTTGATGTTTGTCACTTAATATAAGTTCAGAACTTGAAGTTAAATTAAGTTAAAGTGCTCTTATTAAGTATGGCGAACACGATTTGTACTAAACTTTTTGAAGACCTAACACAGGGTGAAATTTTAGTAGACTAGCTTTTACTCTCGGCTTTGTACGCAGGGTATGTAACCTAGAAGTTTTAACATACATACTTCTAGATTTTGTTCGCGACTTTTAAAATGTATAGTAGTATCAGCGTTTTTCTCAACTCACCTTTTGATTTTACACAATACTTTAGTTACTTTTCCAAACTATGAATTTTATTTGTAACTAGCTGCGGCGCGTCTTCACCTCCAGCTCTGCTTACTGCTCTACTCCTGTTGCCTATGTAATGTCATATAGCCTATAACCTTCCTCGAGAACTGGGCTATCATACGCAAAAAAAAAATTCAAATCCAAACGGCAGTTCCAGAGATTAGTACGTTCAAACAAACAATTTTTATGAAAAACTACACAAACTATTATTATTTTTTGTTTTTAAAAGTTTAACCAGAACCTAAGAAAATGCTCTATTATCAGAAAAACTCACTTGGCTGAACAAAGAATCACTACGATGAATTTTTTTCATTCTTTACACGTATCTATGATAATAGTAACACTTTGTTATACATAACGGTCGTAAATAAGACAAAAGGTTTGGCAAATATCCAAATTATTTACGCGCTAAACATTTACAATCGTTTTCTACTTATAACCTGACAGCTGTAACATTCTAATGTAATTTTCTGAAAATAATAGCGTAAAACAAATATAAAATTCAAAACAATATGTGTTTGAAATAAGCTAAGTATTTAGGAAAGGTAATAAATTTATCATTAAGTTCATAAATAATATTAAAATGTTTAAATTTCAATAAATAATTTACAATATTGTAAAAACAAATAATAATTATTATTTTATATACAATTTATTAAATTTTTAGCACACAATCATGAGTGCTAAAATTGTTCACTGTGGATACATTTTTATGTTCGGTTCTTCAGAAAATCGGTGTTCACAAACATGTTGAATTTTTGTCAGTAACAGACCAATTGAAGGTAAAGACTTCTCATACTGAGAAGACATGAGCAGATTGAGCAGTGATCACACTTGTTCAAGACAGATTAGCAATTTCCCACGAAGTTCTGGTTAAAATAAATAATTATTTAATGATATTACTGCGACATCATTACTCATAAAAATCTTGTACCGACTCAGCCGCCTACACGATCATTTACGGTACTCGACAGGCTATTTTTCAATAATTACTACATTTAGCAACTAATTGGTCATAAAATAATATGACATGTTATCATTACCATCCACTCAGCACGATTACAAATTGATGTTTTTATATCAATCACACGAAACGGCTGAGTCGATTTGGATGAATGATTGATGACATTTTGACAGTTATGGTTTATGACTTTGAAACTTAGTGAGATAAATGTTAAGATAAATATCGTACTATTAATTAAAGAATATCTATTAAATTATTGTTCTAGATAGAATTTAATTGGGTTCATAAAAACTTGTATTAAAGTTTATGGTTAAACTGGTAGAATACCAAACATGCCTGGATATATATATTTAATCCCATAAATCTTTACAATGATATGATAACCTGAATACCATAGCAATGGATGGCTCATAAATCAAAAGGAAAAAAGTTTGGTACATTTCCCCATGTGGGCGTCAACCGATCTGTCTATGATACAACAACATCTGCTGACGTCACGGCCGGTCACCGCCCCAGTCTTGGTTCAGCAACCGTCTCTCTTCAGGTCACACCATCTCAATGACAACAAAAAATCTATCGATTTAAACTTTTGTAAAAAATATTAAATTAAAATTATATACATATTAATTTCTTAAATTATTTTTATTATTATTTAAATTAATTAAGAAATCTAATTTAAAATTTAATGAATAAAAATATATACATACCTATTATAACTAAGTAAATTTTAAACAAAAAATTTAATATTAATGAAATAATTTATAATATCGTTACAAATTATTACATTTGATTTACGACACACAGTTTTAAACGTTGTAAATCACAACTAATAAGGAACAATGAACTAAAACAGTTAACTAAAATAAATTGATGACGAAACAAACTCAGACATAATTTTTAGCAATCGCCTAATGTTTTGGGCGCGAGGGGCGTTGACCGAAGCGAGGACGCCAACCTTGCTACGCGACCTTGTCCCAGGTTCAATGACACTGCGTATATTTTCGGGCGTTTTTCTTCAAGGAAAATTCCCTATAAACCAATCATGTAGACCTCCCATTCCCTGCTTTACGCGTATATTTTTCGTAAATTCAAGGACTTTGTAGGGAGCTTGAGGGGTCATACTGTCTGGTCAAGAGAGGGCAATGATTTTTGCTACCCACACTAATACAATTGCTCTTCAAACGTCTTCTAACTGAAGTCAAAATGATTATGTTTGTGTGTATCATCAACTGATGATTATCAAATAGTAAACATTGTAAATTTTTATTTTACTAACGCTACAGCTTTGCACGTGTAAATATGTTTTTTGGAGCTTTGGCTTTTTCCACTGTAATATGCATGTATGTATGTATTTACTATTATAAATGCAAAAGTTTGTATGAGTGTGTGTTTGTGTTTGTTACTGCACAGCGCCTAAACGGCTGAACCGATTCCAAAGAAAATTGGTATGTAAATAGATTCGATGCTGGAGACGGAAGTAGGATTTTTATATAGCCAAAAATTGGTCTGGTTTCCGAGTTACATTAATTAAACACTTACCATTTTCCACACAAGCGAAGCCGCAGGGCGCAGCTAGTTGTACTAAAGTATTTGGAAAGAAATTCTGAATAATAGTAAACCGTATCAAAAGCCGTTGCGTGGTTTAAAAGAAGTTAGCCGAAAACATATTTTTCAAATATTAGCATACCAAAGTGCCTGATGGTAAGCGGTCAGTGGAATCCAGAACTAATAGCTATCATTCAAAAGCCGTACTCTTAAATTGCTGGTATCCTAGCTACACTACAGCAGCTTATTAATGGGGTAAGTAGAAGAAACAGTAACTTTGCTCTACAATATTTTAGAGATTAGGCCGACAGATGGTTTCTATAACTTTTTGTTTTTATAATTAATTATATTTAAATGAAGACAAATAATAATTTTATGTGTGGGTATAAAATTTTAATTTGAGGTTAGTTTTTACATCAGCTATTGTATTCAAACATATGTTTAACAATTAACACTTCTATTGTTTTATTTAATACAATATAATTAATTGTTTATTTAATCTTACACATCTTTGAACAAATTTTTTGTTATAATTGTTAATGCTTAACATAATTTTGCTTCATATTAGGCAATGCAAACTGCTTTTTAAAGAAGCCTAATAAAGAATATGTCACTATATAAATACGCTAATGTTGAAATAAAACGCAGCTGAAAGTATTCCATCGCTAATCGGACTCAGAGATATTCCATAGAATGAAGGTGTTTAGGAAATATTGTGCCACCAATTGGCGCCACTTTGGTAAAAGGTCTTCCATTTTGACAGCGCTATCAAAACAAATATTTAATTTACAAAATGGATAATTCACGTGCTTATGGACAAAAGAAAATTGTTGAGAGGGTTTTCCAAAATGGCGCTCACGAGGTGACAGCACCGATGCGACAGGTCTAGCTGTCAAGCGCTTTTAGAAAGTTAAACCCTAATTGGCCCAAAGTGAAAGTGGCGCCAACTCCTGGAGAAAATTTTCCTAAACACCCTCATTGAACTGCTCTCATCCATCGGTTACCCGCCATCTTGACCAGTTCATCGATTTACCTCAGTGAGAAGTCTGCATGCCTACACTGTCTTTCAGTTCGTAGCAATAAACAGGAGACAGTTCGCAAAACAGATGGCCGTTGAGACAAAGTTCTAAGGTCGCAACTAGACAATAATGCAAAAGTGATTTTATAACAATAACTATCTGCGCCCTGCGGCTTCGCCTGCGCGGAAAATAGTATCTCTTTAATTAATGTAACTCGGAAACTTCACTGACTTTCGGGATGAAAAGTATCCTATGACCGCCTCTAGTGCCGAATCCTATGTACATACCAATTTTCATCGAAATCGGTGCAGCCGATAAGGTGCTGAGTAGTAACAAACACATACACACACATACACACAAACTTTCGCATTTAAAATATTAATAGGATTACTTTAATTAAATCTCACTGTGATTTCGTGATATTTATTGTATCATAATCATATCATATCATAATAATTATGTTATCATAATGACGTTTATAAAATAATATATTAACTTTTATAAAATCTAATACTTCACGCCGGTTTATGGTTATGTGCTATTATTTAAAATGACCTTCTATCTTTTTCTCTTTAAATAAATATTTCCACATCACTATTAAGTTATTTCATAACTTTGTCAAACAGACAGTTACTTAAGTAAAATCAAGGCTGTGTTTAGCAACCTTATTTCGCAAACAACTAGCAACATCTTGCAACAAACGTAAAACAGTGACATTACT
The DNA here is from genome assembly GCA_963082885.1 of Parascotia fuliginaria. Classification (NCBI taxonomy): domain Eukaryota; kingdom Metazoa; phylum Arthropoda; class Insecta; order Lepidoptera; family Erebidae; genus Parascotia; species Parascotia fuliginaria. The sequence goes on along the minus strand of OY720196.1, from coordinate 3,531,766 downwards.
AGACAGTTGTTTTTGTTAACAATTAAAACATTATTTAATTATGTAAATTAAGTGTAATAGATAATTGTATTTTATTCATAAGAGTTATTCGGCCCGTTTTTGGCCCTCGGCAATCATTATTAAAATCACAAACATTGTCATTGGTAGCAATACCGTAATTTTATGACTATCCCTTCGACTGAAAGGCATTCTGTGCTGAACATTGTCTTCGTCAAAGTTCTTTACTTGACCTGTAATTCTTCTTCGTCGTGACACTCTTGGCAGAGCGGTCGTGATTATCAGGTTGTGACTTCTGTAGAGGCAGATGTTATTTGCATCACGATCATCCGCTATTTCTCTCTTGTGGTAGCCATCCTGTTGCACACGTTCAAGGAGCCACCCACTGCAGACTTCACCTGGTCGGTCCATCTCATGGGTGACATCCCTCGCCTTCTAGTGCCCTCTTATGCCCTGAACGACAAGACATTCGATGGAGTCGTTATCGCATCGAGAAACATGCCCAAAGATCTTAAAATGCTGCTGTAAGACGTTGCTTAATGCCGAGTTCTTCGAGTATATTGATATTTTTATTATTGTACTTATATTGACTATTATTATCATTCAGTATATTGATTATTATTATAGTAATTATATTGACTATTATTGTAATTATGTTGACTATTGTAGTAAAAGTTTAATGTGAAGTGGATGCATATCATGATCATTACGAGTTCGTAAGGCATAATACATTTTATTAGGGTTCTTTTACCACCCATGCCCTTTTTTTTTTTTTTTTTTTTTTTTTTTACGTGGAGGAAATGCTTTATGCATACCTCTCACCTGGGGGTAGGCAATTGGTTATGTCGGCCTCCCAATCCGGTTTACCGACTAAAACCACCACGATAGCCGTCCTCGGGCGTGGGAGGGGAGCTCCGTTGCCGCTATATCGTACCAGTGCTCCCCTAACCTTATCTCGATGCGAAATTCATCTCGGGGAAAACAAACCGTACAGTTTTTACCCCATCGTACACTTCCTTACGGAATGGCAATCCGAGGCTACAAACGGGCTGCCACACATCCCGGGGTCACATGGCAGTTCAGTCCCCTACTGAAGCTGCCGGTGACTCCCAAGTGCAGTGCCGAGGTCATTACGGCCCCGACGCTGCCTTCTTCGAGCAGGATCGACCCTCTCACGATCCCGCTCAGCGACCTCCTTCTGAAGCATAACTGCCTCACAGAAGGATACCATGGCCTTCCAACACTCGTCGTCTGCCAGCATAGCCGCTACTATAGCTGGCGGAGTAAGATCGCGCCCGATATGGGTGATCAGGATCTGTCGCTCTGACTCCCATGCCAGACAGTCCTCCAGCGTGTGCTGGGCCGAATCTAAGTCACTTAGGCAGTGGTGGCATTGCGCTGTTTCCTCACGTCCAATTCGATTCAGATACTCACCGAAACAACCGTGTCCGGTAAGTATCTGAGTCAATCGGAAGGTGACGCTTCCTCGTCTTCTGACGATCCAAGCCTCAAAATTGGGCAGAATCGCTCCAACGGCGCGTTGGCGTATACAACGTGGCTCCTCCAGCCGCGCACGCCAATTTTCTAGAGCCCGTCGATGCCCGTCTCGTCGTAGTATCTCGACCGATCCGGCCGACCCTTCCCCGTCACTCTCCTGACGTAAAGAGCGCATCCGGTCATAGAGCTCTGCATCCATCGCTGCCAAGATATCAAAGGGTGGTGTCCTAGCCAGAACAGTCGCCGCCTCAAAAGATATTGTCCGGTATCCACGTGCGATCCGAATGGCCATCACTCGCTGTAGGCTACTAAGAAGCGCTCTGCAGCGTTGAGCTCTATACCGGGGGCTTTCTGACAGGCAGGACGCCCAAACGGGCGCTCCATAGAGAGCCATGGATCGCACTATGCCGCTGTAGAGGCGGCGAACTTCCTCCCGAGGGCCACCGAGGTTTGGCAGCAGCCGTTGTAGTGAACCGGCCGCCGCACGAACCTGAGGAACTAATCGCTGAAAATGCTCTACGAAGCCCCAGTCACTGCTCAAGGTAAGACCGAGATACTTTAAGGACCGGCCTACCCGGACTTCAGCATCACCTACTAGGATTCGCAAACAGGGCGGGTCCACACCTCGGCGTAAGTTGTGAAACCATAATGCCTCTGTCTTTTGGGGCGCCACTTGTAGACCTAACTCGCGAATCTTTGCAACAACAGAAGCCACCGCTAGCTCAGCCCGCTTCGTGGTCTCTCGAAAGCATACCCCCTTGGTCAATACGAGGGTATCGTCAGCGTAACAAACAACACTGGATCTAGGGGGAAGTATGATACGTAGAACCGCGTCGTATGCGAGATTCCAAAGCAAAGGTCCTAAGACCGACCCCTGAGGAACCCCGCATTTGATCTCTCTGACCACCACAGACCCATCCCGAACAGTGTATGTAATGGACCTGTCGCGCAAATATGCTCTAATAATATTTTGCAGATATGGAGGCACTTGGTGAAAAATGAGTGCCTCCCTTATCGCCGTCCAAGGGAGGGAGTTAAAAGCATTGACAATATCAAGGCTAATAGCCAATGCTACTTCCCCGTCCTCCTCTGTTGACTTCGACAGTAAACGGACTCGCCTAATCGCGTCTACCGTTGATCGCCTTTTCCGGAACCCGAACTGGCAGTCCGACAAGTCAGGACCTACGCGTGACAGACCACCCATGCCCTGCATTGTCATGCTCACTAAAATGTCATTGCTTGTGGTGTCGTATTGGCCGGGTCATCACCTTCCCTCTAATATGGCGAGGGTGATGATGGCTGGCCCGTGCGTCATGCTCGTGAACGGGTGCTACTTGGGATGAATGGTCAATCTTGGCATGGCTTACATTTAATATTCAATCCAGTATTACCTTGTCGTTCAATGTGACCAGGGGGTGCATTTACCAGTTTAATTAAAATACGTAGTCAAATTACCATACTAGTTGAAACTAAATAATTGAATTCCTTGTTTTCTTTCTTTAATCTTAGTATTATATTAATTAGTTAATTTGTAATAATTACCTTGTATGGTTCTTTGGTTGCGTTGAGTGTTTAAATTGTAACTCATTCAAATAACTGTAATTATCTGGCGATTGAAAAGAGTGGCGTGAGTTTCTTGCCAGTTCTTCTCACAGCTCTACCTCGTCAGCGAACTGGCTGTAGGTCAATTGGCTGACAAAATGTAATGTTGACTTTTCATAAGCATCATACTTTATGATCTAAATGAAATAAATGCTTTGACTTTGACTTTGACTTTGACTTATAGAGATGTTGTTGACCTGTTATTAATCTTAGTGTTTTATTTATTTATTTACTTTATGCACAATTGTACATAGGTGCGCTTAATACCAAAGGCCTATGCCAACCGACCTTTGGGTGATACAGAGAAAAATGTAGTAGGTGCAAATAAAAGTAAAAAGGAACAGTTGATTACTATGCTATACTAATATTTATATATAAATAAATTGTATATGTCAATACAAAAGACACTATCATAAAATAAATATACTCAATACATCTATAATATTAATAATATAAACATATACATAACTACATATAGGTTAAACATTTTTATAGTAAATTCTTTTTTGCCAGACGCTCCATGCTCTTAAATTATCTGGTTCAGTTCCCACTGGTGCTTAATGATGATATGTGGAAACTGTCACTCCTAGTCACCAGGGGCGTCAAGAATGTACCTAGTTGGCTATAGAAAAGCCTCAGCTTAAAAATTACTAGAACTATCACAATTATTATCTACGATGGCATACGACCCCGTGTCATTAGACTTGAAGGTAAGTGGTATCCACTGCTGATAAACTTCAATAATGCCAAGGTCTTTGAAAACCCGCTGATGACAATGAAGTACTAAAACGTAGCTACAACATTTATTCATTTAAAACCCAGCTCTAATTTATCATTTAGTTCGAATGAGAAATTTAAGTACGTCTAAAACCAAAACGTATCAGCCAATTAACCTACAGCCAGTTCGCTGTCTAGTTAGAGCTATGAAAAGAACTATCAAGGACCTGTCATTATATTTTTTGTTTTTCTTCTACCTCTTATTTTCCTCGTCACACCACTATCACATTGGGATGGATGTAATCGATTTTGAATGGAGTTTATTAACACCTTATACATCGAATCGAAGGCACTTAAAACTGTTTATCATTTACATACTGATAACAATCACCTATTACTATAATGTTCGAATATAAAGATGATAATGTAAGTCTGCTCAAGATTATCTTAGACTAGCTTCCCGAAGGTTACATTTTTGGTTACTGCTCTGCTCCCGTCGGCAATAGCGTGATGTGACACATCCTATAATCTTGCTCGAGAACTGGGCTATCAAACGCAAAAAGAATTATTCAAACCGACTTGTAGTTCTAGAGATTAACGAAAAAAAACAAACAAACTCTTCCGCTTTATAGTATAGATACTTATTTTATAAGAGAAACATAACATCACATCTTTTTTTAAAAGTCAGAGGTCTATAACCTACGTTCGGCTGCCATGTAACAAAGGGCAAGACTGTTCCAACAATAATCTATAATATTATATTAAACGAATTAGTGTACTTGTTTGAACGCACTAATCTCAAGAACTACCAGTCGTATGATAGCCCAGTTTTCGGGGAAGGTTATAAGCTATGTAACATCACGTTACTGGCGATGGGAGCAGAGTAGTAAGCAAAAACGTATAGCAAAGCTAGTATAATAATAATAATTAATAACAATATGTCTGCTGTAATTCAGAGCAGACAGGTTACCTAATAACTCAATCTTATCTTATGCGATATGACGCTTGAATTAGACATCAAAATATTCTGATAAAACTTGATAAGGTTCAATGATTTAAAAAAAAGTCGTTAGAGGTCAAATTAATATTTAAAAAAAAATAATGTGTTTTATAATTTTAATTAATATTTAATTAAGTTAATAATTAAATTTTAAATATAATTTCATTGATAATTTAATTCAATTTTAAGTGTATAATTTAGTTTAATAATTTAATTGATATTTTAATTTAATAATATAATTTATAATTTAACTGATATTTTAACAATTTATCTATTTTAATTTAATATGTCAATTTCATTGTACAATTTTTTTTTTATCTTTAAGAATAATATTGTAAGTAAAATTATAGTTTATACTGTCAACTAATGCATACCTGAGATGGGTAAACTGTTTGAAATTACCAACTAAGCAATAAACGCATCTTTATCTTTATCAACGTAATAAATAAATGTTAGAGTCATTTACAGACATTAATTCGTGGTGGCTCAGTAGTGAAGGCACTCGCTTCGTAATTCGATTTTCAAATCTTATGTACTTTCTTAGTTTATCTGGACATTTCTGACTGACGGTGACGGAAAATATCGTGAGGAAACCTGGACCTTTGAGGAAGTTTGAAATCGCCAATCCGTCTTCAGCAAGTGTGGCGATCAATGCTTAAGCCTTCTTTGCATGAGAAGAGGCCTTTCCCTGTAGTGGGATAGTATCAGGCCGATAAGATAAAAGACATTAACAAACCATTAATGTTAACCAACCAAATTGATCTCCACTTAATCTAAACATTTTAAAGCAAAGACGATAATTTCTTCTTTTTCTTTGCTAACTTTTAACCCACACAACGGACTTTGGTACGGTTTTCACTATTGATCAGAAAGTTTTTCCAAAAAGTTTATATTTATCATCATATCAGCCAAAAGACTTCCACTGCTGGACATAGTCCTCCTCCAATTTTCGCTACCGTGGCCGGTCCTTCGCCGCTCTCATCCGTCGGTTGCCCGCCACCCTTATAAGGTCGTCGGTCCACCTTGTGAGGGGTCTGCCGACGCTGCGTCTTCCGGTTCGTGGTTGCTACTCCAGAACCTTTCTGCACCAACGGGCGTCAGTTCTGCGAGCTATGTGTCCTGCCCATTAGCATTTTAGAGAAGAAACTCTGCGAGCCACGGCAGTTACTTTGGTTTGCCTGCGGATTTCTTCGTTTCTGAAACAATCGCGGGAGACGCCTAACATAGCCCATTTGACTTTGAGCCTGCTGACAAGACCCATAGTTATTAGTAGGGATAATGAATGCATAATATAGTAGAGAAAACCGAAAAATATAATAAAATAGTTATGTTGTAAAAACATAACCAATTAGTATACTACAAAGCAGCGGCGTGAGGCACTAGTAGCGTAAAAAAAAATTTCAGAGGTCATCAAACACTATCCATTACAATATTGCTCATAGAATTGTGCAATAAATTATACCGCCGAAAATTCGCCGGTCGACGACCTCCGATACGCACACACAGGCAGACGACGCGACGTCACGTCACTCCTATTGTGTATACACACACACTCACACATACAAGCTGTGTGTTTATAGGCTGAAAGTCTGAAGCAGTGTGCGTCCCTCACTCTAATGAGGACAAATAGGATGGCGACCTATGGCGACGATGGCGGTAACATTTCAATAATTACAGATAATATTTACAACGGCCTTTACAATATATTGCATATTTTCTTGATAAACAATACATGGTCTATTAAAGATATTATTTTATTGACAATATTACAACATATACTTTTGCTTTTGTGTGTGAGAAATTAGTTTAAAGTTGGATCTTTTTGAGTATAAAAGCTACAAAAATGAAATTAATGAACTCTTAATAAAATTCGCATATTAAACTTGAGGTGTATTAGTTTATTTTTAAAATATTGATGTTAAAAATTTTTCAATTTCATGACAAGTCTTCAAATACCTACTTGTTTTTAAAATTTATTACTAATTAACACAGGGCTTAGCACGTTAGATTCCAAGGGATCATAGTCGAGTTCTTTGACCTTTTGCAATGCGTATTATATCATTTTAAACCAAAATATGAGTTGTCATGACAACCAAAACAAACTTACGAACTCAAAAAAAACAATACTTATCAGTATTATTTTTCATAACCGCATAGCAACACAAACTTCACGCAATCTTTTTTACAACAAAAATAACTACGAGACCACTATCTAATTTTAAAACAAATTTAGGTAAGTACGCTATTACGTGAACATCACGTCACAGATACCTAAGACCACCGCGTGATAAGTATTATCATAATTATACCTATCAGCTGTTACTGTCCAAATGCAGGGCAAAGGCCTCTTCATAAACAGAGAAGGCCTAAGCTTCACCACGCGTGCTCAAGGCGGATGTTTTGATGGTTAAGTAATGTAATGATAATAAGTAACTTAGTAAGTACATAGCTAATTATGTTGAATTGATACTGCCCCGGTTTTGAACCCACGACCTCGTTTATACGAAGCGGGTGTTTAACTATGGGGCCATCACGACATTTAAAAGCCGCGGACGGGATGGGAAATTTTGAAAATATCGTTTCATATAATACAGGATACCTATGACACGGATGAAACGGGGACTGGGCACTCATGGGGCGCCATATACCACGGCCTTTAGTAAGTAAATATTGTCATAGTGATCATCATTGAACTGCGTTAAGGTCGAAACCCTTTCTACTTTAGGAGGTTGATGACCTCAAAGTCAACCACCCTTCTGCCAATGATCCCGCTACCTTGAGGGCTAGAAAATTAGCGGGCAATCACACGTGCAAAATACGAAAGAAATTATTATCTTTGTCAATGTATAATTATGTTGTTTTGTATAAAATTTCATTATTAGGAGGCAATCTTAAGGTGACTGAATTATTGGTTGTGTCTAGGCAAATATACTAAATTTAAAAGTGGTAATAGTATTTTTTTTAAACAGAAATTGGTTTTTATATTCTATTTCCATAGGTACCTAATTGTACGCATTTTTTGATAAAAACAGTTAATTGGGAGTTCTTTAGTAAAGGAGTTAAAGGTTTTTACAGGATCGGCAATGCAAAGTTATACCTAGTGTTGCAAGCATCTCAGTGGTTTTTTTTTTGTAGAGAGTAAATGCATTTACTCATACTGTCCTGTCCGAGGAAACGAGACGGTTATGTCGAGCTCGCTGGCCTGAGATAGTAGACGGCCAAAATATCTTGTGCACCCACTCGCACCTTAACGGATGGGAACACCGGAACTAGAAGCATCCATCATTTATTTATTTAATAATATTTACAACGGTAAATTACTATCAATTACAATTACACAATATACGATTAAAAACAATAAACACAGTTAAAAAGAAAGAAATTGAAAAATAAAAAATAAAATATAATAAAACACATCTAAGCATCATGCTCGCATATATGCTCATAGACTATCATAGACTATGGGTAACTGTTTATCATCCGACGATAGTATGCTTATTTGCCATCTTTATTGTATGTATTTGGTATAATCCTTGAGATTTAGTAAAGTATTAAATAGTATTTTCAACGAAGAAGCAAAGCAAAAACATTTTAGACACATGGGATTAATCATGATTAATCCCATGTCCAATCCAAAAAATCCTTCGGAGCGTAGACTTGTTGCTTTTACATGTAAAAGCAACAAGTCTACGCGCCGAAGGATTTTTTCAATATAACTATATTCTTAATCGCCTTGCAGCATAAATTGAAACGGCTAAGCTAATTTTTACATGAGGTAATATCGTATTAATTAGTGCTATTTTATCTCAAACACTCAACTTCCCCCAAATGCTACCTATTTATTTAAAATCCAAGTTCACAGTATATTACGAAACGATTACGTCACAATCACAAGACATATCCATATATGTGTCATTTGAGAGGTCACTGACCGCATAGCTCATCATCGACTGTTGACCTCTGCTAAATAAAACTGTGTCTAATATGTTCTGTTTTCTAATACGTAATTGAACGCAAATAAATATGAAGCTATTCGAATCTACCTTTTAAAATGACTGCCTTCGTGGCGCAGAGGGAGCGCAAGCGACTGCTGTGCACGAGGTCGTGGGTTAGATCTCACAAAGGGCAAAACTTTGTGTATCCATTCGAACACACAATGGGTTGAATCCACCAATGTGATTTTTTAAATTATATTTACTTTCTACTGACGGAGAAGGAAAACACCGTGAGGAAACCTGGATTTAATAGTCTGAAATTGCCAATCCGCCTTGAACAAGCGTGGAGATTAATACTCATACCTTCTCTATATGAGAAGAGGCGTTTGCCCTGCAGTAGGAAGTAGTAAACAGACTGGTATTATTATTATTATAAATGAGTGGTAACGGCCTCTTCTGTAAGGAATTTTCAAAATGGAAATAAAACCAGTATCAACATCTGTTGTGTGGTTTAGAAAAAGTTAGCGACAAAACAAATAGACCTCAATCAAACGCAATTTTCTTAAGGCCGGTATTACATTATCATATTAAAATCATATAAATATGATTTCATATCTGTCAAATTTTATGATCATAGTTATATGACGACTTCATTTTTACCTATTACACTTATTGATCATAGAAATGTCATACACCATCAAGCCGTGTTGTCCGTTTCTATGGGATCCTTTCCCTTCCCTTCAAATCAACACACTAGCACCGTCTATTTACTTAAAGACTGTGCTAGTGTGTTGAAAATGATTCTACTTGTACGCTAGCTGTCAAAATAATTCCATAACTATGTTCTTAAAGAATATGAATCACATGTAGTTATTATATCGTCATATTTCTATGATAGTCTAATAGCGGCCTAAATGAAGAATATTTATTCACTTAATAACTTCAGACTTAATAATAATGCATAACAGGTATAATTAATTATTTTCCATAAAGTTTCCTCATTTATTGCATAAAATAATTCGTGTAATATAAAGTAGATTGCATTAAAAATAATTATACAAACCGCAAACTTTTGAATTAGGTATAACATTAAGTTATAGAAGAAGGAAAATACAATTTTGATTGAATAATTATTCTTTTAAAGTTGTTTTCTATATACAAACTTTAATCTAAGATTATGAAGCGCTGTCAAATAAAAACATATTGACATATTGTAAAAGCGTTTCTGCGCTAAACAAATTTTCAAATAAAGATCGGTTTATAGAATGCCACTGTAAGAAATAAGTAGGTACTCGTACATGCCAACATTCAGGGAAGATGGACAGATGACCTGATGGAGTTGACCAAAAAAGGCTGGATGCAGGCTACTTTTAACCGACTGCTTTGGAAATCGATGGAAAAGATTATAGAATTAACTATTATATAAATCGGAAAAGTTTGTTTGTTTGATTGAACGCTCTAATCTCTGGAGCTACCAGTCGGCTTTAAAAAATTATTTTTACGTATGATAGCCCAGTTCTTGAGGAAGGTTATAGGCAATGTCTGCACCGTTGGTCTAGTGGTTAGTGTAACTGACTGCGACGCCGGGTGTCGTGGGTTCGATTCCCGCGGAAGGCAAATATTTGTGTGATGAACATTTGTATTTGTCTTCAGTTTGGGTGTTTTCTATGTATATTAAGTATGTATTTACAAAAAAAAGTACGTATATGTATTATATTTCAATTATCGAGTACCCATAACACAAGCTCTGCTTAGCTTGGGACTAGATGACGATGTGTGATAGTATCCACATATTAAAAAAAAAAAAAAAAAAATTTAACATCACGCTACTGGTGACTGGAGCAGAGCAGTAAACAGAGACGCATGTGATACCGCGCCGCGGCAAGCTATTATTATATAAAACGGAAGAATTTGTTAGTTTGAACGCGCTTATCTCTAAAACTACCAGCCGGGTTTGGATAATTCATATTGCGTATGATAGCCCAATTATCGAGGAAGGTTATAGGCTATGGAACATCATGCTACTGGCAACGGGAGCAAAGCAGTAAGCAAAGACGCGGATGAAAACGCGACGCAAGCTAGTTGTATTAATAAAGTTATGTTTATTGAACGAGGGCTTTGACTCGTAGGTCGAGTATCTTGTTTTTTTTTTCTATTCAATTGTTGGCACCTGACAGTGTATTATTAAAATAATATAACTGTTGATATTGCTTAATGAGTCGAGATATAGTGACGTATCTTCGGTAGCGCAGTGGGTGTGAGGATATTAGTCTCAGGTTTGAATACCGAGTTGGGTATATTGCAAATACGAGTAAGAATCTCCAAGTAGTTTTCTTGTTGAAGTTGATAGATAAATTTGTTGACATGATTTATTACATTTTTCAGTTTGGTAGTAAAGGCAAAAAACAATACAAATTCGTGGGCTCGAAACCGGGTAAGTACCAATGTGATTTTATTCAAAGAATGTAGGTACCTATGTAACACGTCATAGGTGTGTACTTTCTAAATCTTTCTTGGTAGTTACTAATCGAAAAGGAAACATTGTGAACAAACCTGAACCTATAACAAATTAAAATACGTCTTGAGCAAGTGTGGTGATCCATACCCATGACTTCTATGTATGAGAGGCCTTCTAGCAGTTAAAATATCATGGGGAAAATTCCAAGTACTTTAACCTTATAATACTATTAATGGCTAGTCTCGCTATGTCAATAAATAGCCAATAGTGAAGGTCACCGCGGCCGGTGACTTGTTACGTAAACGATGACTCAGCGTGCGACGGGTTAACGGCATATGAAGAACTTTCTGTGACATAACTTAACCTGATAACTAGAAATAGAATTTGTTTAGTGACCATCAGTTAATTTTAAGTCAGATTTAAAAAAAAACGGAATAGCACTATGCTAGGTTCTACATTTTCTGAACAGACATTATTAGCCTTAACTAAAGCTGTGTCCCGGTCTAGAATATAAAAGAATAATAACTGAGCAATTAAAAAAAAGTCCTGGGTTTCTAGTCGCCCACAGTTAATGCTCTTAGAGCAAACGAACGGCAGCCGTCGACACTGGTCGGTGGCAAACGTCGACAGTGGTCGACAGCAGTTCGTGGCAGCCGTTGACGCGTCTACGGCGGGCATCCACATTCCAACTGCGGTCGACGAGTCAACTTTTCCAGCCGGTGGGCTGGAAAACTGCGAACGGCTGCCGACAACCCGTGTCGATGGCTCCCGTTACCCCTGCTACTTGTGTGTAAGAGCGCTTAGGTTAGGTAGGCCGTTAGTATCTGGTATATAATACAGATCCATCTCATCTCTTCAAACTCAAAAACAAATGTAGAAAACTCAAAAAACAGTTTAACAATTAGGCAATTAAAAAGGAGAGAGGTTAAGTTTCGTGCTAGTTCCTTCATAGCTAGCGAACTGGCTATAAGTTAAAGGGTAACCTTAACAGTTTCGTTTCATTGTTTTGATGCTTTTAAGTGTCACTCATAATGTGTCTAATAAATTAAATCTCACCCAAGTTTGATTATTAGTCATTACTATAATATTTATCCTAAATATTCCTCTAGAACTTTCTAGTGCATGACTATTACGAAATAATGTTCGTTGTTATCATATTACATAAATAATTTTATGATGAAATCATTCTGTCATTTGCTACCGTTGAGAGTGGTACTCTGTGCTAACGTTTCCCTAATTAGTTAATTGACCGTATCCAATAAGCAGTCATAGTGCGTTATATGTAGTGTCGTGAATACCGTGAAATTTATCTCCGTGTACTGAGTGCGAGAACAATTATCAAACAATTGGCGTCCTGTTCCTGCATAGCGTCTTCCAACGGTGAAAGTGCGGGGACCTCACTCCTCACCGATAGGCGCAAGGACAACGCGATAATTTTTACTCTGTCGCACCTGTGTATCCTCCACAATGACTACACGATCACCACCGAGTATATACTCCTCAGATGGTAATATACCCGCATCGATAAAAAAAGATAGTGTCGAAGACTTCGTAACCACCCGAAAACGTAAACAAAGTGAACCGGATCATTTTATCAAAGAAAATATGAACGCCTTCGAAGTAAAATTTGATATGCAAATGCGAGTTTGGAATAAAACTATCAGCGACTGCATCTCAAATAGCATTTCTAACGCAATAAACAAAACGTTAACTGGCGAGCTGTCAAAGATTACCTCTTCGTTAACCGAAATAAATACCAACTTGATAAAACTTAATACAGATGTTATTAACTTAAATAAATCATTAGGTGAAGTTAATGGACGATTGCATGAAATGGAGAAATCGTTGGATTTTGTGAATGAACGACAGGACGTGTTTGATAGTCGTTTGAAAATAGTGGAACAAAACATACCTGATCATGATAGCTCCGGGGCCCAAATTCAACAGCTTAAAAATAAAATCAACGCCATGGAACAGCAAAGTAGACAGTGCAATGTTGAAATCTCTAATATCCCTGATAGACGGGGTGAAAATCTCGTCAGCTTGATCCAATGCTTAGGTGACGTAATTAAGCATCCTATACAACCATCGGAAATAGTCGCTGTTCACCGCGTGCCTCACGCTGATAGAAACGATCGGCGCCCGAAGAACATTATAGTAAAACTCGCAAATAAAACCCTAAGCGACAATGTGATCGCTGCCAGCCGTGCAGCTAAAGGGCTAAATTCAACCTCTTTATCCATACCAGGGCAGCCCACCAAGGTTTACGTTAACGAGCACTTAACATTGGATAACAAAATGTTATTTCGTCAATGCCGGGACGCTGCTAAAAAGTACGAGTATAAATACGTATGGGTCAAACATGGAACCATCCTGGCGCGCAAGACCGACACCTCTCCTGCTATCGCCATCAGATCGCCCCAGGATATTGCTCGACTCAAGTAAACTGAACACTAAGCAACGCTGCAGCATCGTATTACTATTATATCCATCTTTAAATCGATTTATTATAATGTTAGGTATAATTATGCAGGTAAACAAAACCCATATTTCGTGTTGTATATTAAATACGCCATTAAATTTTCTAAAATGCTATGTTAACGATATAATATTATTATATTATTATGAGGATCATCCTGCCCTAATTATAAATTATAATTACCACGTTCATAACATGACAGGTATTTTTTCTCTCTCCTATCGAGCTGGTCTGATGTGTAACAACAACAAAAAGTGTATTCCTATAAACATATTATTATGTAATATTATACTGTACATTAACACTAAGTGTAAGTTAAATTATTATAAATTGGGTATCCATGTGTGGTCGTATATTATTAAATTCTTAAATTATTTAACCATTTTCTTCCATATCAACACTATCGATGTAGTAATAGGCAATCATATAAGAAAAATAATACCTGTAATGTGTAATGATAGGACTAATAATGAACTACGCCGATGCCTGCATATTATTGCATGTGTGTTCATTCTACATTGCGTGGCCGGTATCTATTTTGACTCTAAACATCTGTGCTTAAAACCTTTCCATTATCTTAGATTCAAAATTCAATAACAATATTCTATCAGTATACTATCAAAACTGCCGTGGATTACGAACTAAATTAAATACTATCTACATGAATATGTTATCGCACAATTATGACGTTATAATATTAACTGAGACTTGGTTGCATGAAGGCATAATTAATAACGAATTTGTGGATTCTCGCTATAATGTGTTCCGTTGTGATCGAGATCGAGTTGCAACCGGGCGCCGCGATGGCGGTGGAGTGCTAGTGGCCGTGCTGCGCTCACTATGCGCCACGCGCTGCGCACCCGCGCTCTGCCTCATACCCTCTGATATTGTTCCACCCACTATAGATTATATTTTATTGGAAATTTGCATTGGTAAATTTCAGTATTTGATAAGCGCCGCCTTTAAACCACCTGGCACTGATTCTCATGCGTATCTGATCTTTTTTAATACAATACAAGAAATAATACAGATAAATAGTTACAATAGGTTTTATTTGATCGGTGATTTTAACCTACCACATTTAGATTGGTCTTTTAATGGAACACAAATGAAATTAACAAATACGAACAATCTAACGCCACCCTATTCTTACTTACTAAACTTTATGTCCGCCGTAAACTGTATACAAATAAATACTTTAAAAAATAACTTGAATAGATAACTCGACTTATGTCTTACAAATATATATGATAGCAAAACCTTTTATGCGCCTATTACCTTAGTTCCTCCAGACTTACATCATCCTCCGTTTTATCTCTTAGTACCAACTGATAACAACTTATGCAAGCCCATGACTGCTAAAACTCATATAAGATTTTGTTTTAAAAGTGCTAGCTATGAGCTAATCAATAATGATATTCTAAAAATTAATTGGTCTGAGTTATTTCAAAATAAATCCGCTGAAGAAAGTGTTGTCGTTTTCTATGAAACTATCTTTGACATTATACGTAAAAAAGTTCCAACAAAACGCATTTCTAGTACTAGCTTTCCCATTTGGTTCACCCCATCATTGATACATATCTTTAAAAATAAAAACAAGGCGTGGACCAAATGGAAAGTATATAAAAATAAATCGGATTACTCCTTATTTTCTATGTTTCGGGATAGGTTTAAAAAACAATCACATATATGTTACAACAATTATATTAATTCGGTAGAGGACGGAATACTTAAAAACGCAAAATATTTTTGGTCGTATATAAAAAACCGTCAAAACCAATCAGACATTCCACTCAGCGTTTACTATGGTAACACAAAGACAAATAATCCTGAAAGCATCTGTAATCTATTCTCTTCTTTCTTCCATTCAGTTTTCCAATCCTCGGATGTGTCGGAATCATTTTGTATTGAGAATATAGCTGACGTAGATACTGAGTTTCCGAATGGTGGTATTATTAGTGATATACATCTATTAGAAGCAGACGTCCTGAAAGAACTTAAGGCTTTAGATACTACTAAAGGCTCAGGACTTGATAATATTCCCCCAATTTTTCTTAAAAACACCGCTGTAACCATATATAAGCCTCTAGTCATATTATTTAACAAATGTTTAAGGGAGGGCACATTTCCCGCCGTATGGAAGTCTGCCAGAATAACGCCGATACACAAAGGAGGTCCAAAAAGTGACATTACTAACTATCGACCAATCTCAATTCTACCCACATTATCTAAACTTATGGAGAGGTTGGTGCATAATGCCATTTATCCAATATTGCATAACGCTATCATTCCACAACAGCATGGTTTTGTACGTAAACGCTCCACTATTACTAATCTTACAGTATATACTTCGCAATTATTTGACAATTTAGATTATAACAAGCAAACAGACAGCGTTTATACAGACTTCCGAAAGGCATTTGATCGGGTAGATCACAGAATATTATTAGAAAAACTTGCCTTTAACGGTATAAGGGGTAACCTTTGGAGGTGGTTTAAATCATATGTTATAAATAGAACGCAAAAGGTCGTCATCAATGGGTACGAGTCTGATACGGTTGTCATAACGTCCGGAGTACCACAAGGCTCTATCTTAGGCCCCTTGCTGTTTATCCTCTTTATTAACGACGTACATGTCTGTTTTCAGCATTGTAAATTCTTATTATACGCAGATGACCTAAAAATTTACCAAACCATAAACGATCTAAACGATCATAACAAACTTCAAGAAGATCTGCATAGATTTAACAACTACTGTATTGATAATAAATTGCAACTCAGTCTCAATAAATGTAAATTTATCACATTTACTAGAAAGCGGTCTTTTAGTACATTTAATTATTCCATAGGCGGCCATTACCTTGATAGAGTACAGAACATACGCGATCTTGGAGTCACATTAGATACAAAGCTATCGCTGGATGCTCACATCGATAATATCTGTAGTAAGGCTTATAAAATGTATGGTTTTGTCCTACGAAGTAGCAATGACTTCAAACGCCCACAGACATATCTGCATCTATATAAGACTTTAATTCGCTCACAACTAGAATACGCTGTATCCATATGGGACCCTATGTATACGAAATACTCTGACAGCCTTGAAAGAGTGCAAAAAAAGTTTCTACGCTGCATACACTATAAACTATGCTGTCACAGCTACCGGTCTTACCCTAAATTATTACTAAAATATAAGCTCCTAGATCTAAAATCTAGGAGACTACAATTACAAGCGATGTTTTTGTATGACGTCTGTCATAATAAGTATGACTGCATTGATATTGTCAATAGTATTAGCTCCACAGTGCCTACCAGAGTAAATACACGAGCCTGTCGTAAAATTCCATTATTCGCGACACGAACATCGCGCACTAATGCAGGCAAGCGCTCACCTATTTGTCGCATACTTGACTGTTATAACAGCAACTTCAGTCATATAGACATTCATGGAAATGTTGTAGGCGCGTACAAACATTTAGTATTTAAGAAACTACATAACCTAGTACCTAGCTTGAGTTGATCACAACCTAATTTAATATTTTATATTTTATTAAACATTATTATACTATTCTACACTGCATTTTTCGCATTAGACGTAAGTGAACATGGTATTGTTGATGTGCAAAAATGGTACCTACTCTTAATGTATTTTTGTATACCTATCCGTGGTGAACGGTGTGGATATCACGATTATTAATTTCTAAGATATTAGTACTTTAAGCATTTGTTATTGTGATATTGTTTGTTTACCCAATAAAGCGAAAAAAAAAAAAAAAAAATGATTCAACAGTGCAGAATGATAACATGTCAACCTTCATTACATAAACTAGACGCATAATAATACTATTTCTATTACCAAAACAATGTCTTTAAAGGAAAGGATTTTACAAACATACAATTGATACTTAAAGCACCTCTAATTAAAATAAATATTTGTCTGCCACACAAATAATAGCTTTTCATGCCTACAAGTGCTTAGTGAGGCCCAGGAGTGGTCGACATTATCCTACTATAGCTAAAGTCAAAGTCAAAAACATTTATTTATTTGGGTTAATTGAATTAACACGTATGAACGTTAAAATTACAAAATGTCAGACAATTAACCTGCAGCCAGTTAGCTGACGTAGGAAACGGTCATGAGCAGAACTGGCAAGAAACTCAGGCCACTCTTTTTAACCGCCATGTTATTACAATTTTTTGTATATATAACTTGTGGCGAAACCCATGAAAACCGTTATTACCTAACTTACTAAATAGAAATTAGTAAAGTAACCACAGGAAACAAAATAGTGTCAACACTACTTTAGCAGATGAGTCAAAAGTAGTGCACATAGACAGGTTTACGACCTTAAAGTGTTTCAAAAACAATTTGCGTAATAGAAAGTATTTCTAAGCAAAGTGGAAAGTTGACACTCAATTAAAATTTCCGTGTTACGCTTTACAGTAAGTTTCTGGAATTATGTTAGAACTTTCCTAATGTATAGGAGGAAAATAAAATTAAAAATATACTTCACTTATGTAGGTATGTTTTTGAACATGTGATTCTAATACAAAATCAGTCAAAATTATTAATGCCTTTATTTTTAGTGTTGAGTGTTGATTAATTTAAAAGAGTCTTAATACCCAATACGATTACTCATACTTTGTATATGTCGCAGGCAAATTGTATAAACCCGCCGTTTAAATAGTGCCTCGACATTTTGTAAACGCTCGCAGTCATCAGCGGTATGTAATATGCCGAAGGCAGATTGGGTTATTTTAAGTTAGAACTGCGACCCTCTGCTTATAAATGAATTACATTTGTTGTCAAACTAGTTCTAACACCCCAATTAGGTATACACATTGCTGGTAACATATCCGGCGTTATGTAATATGCAGGGACAAATAGTAAACGGTGGATTTATACAATTTGCCTGCGACATAATATATCTTGGGTTCAGACCGAGTTAGTATCCATGATACTGATGTTAAGGATCTAAACTCTGTACTTATCTCGCGACTTTTATCACGTCGTGTGTTCCTTACTGATGGACATTTAGTACTCTTCAGTTCGTGGTTTCCATTCGTGAACTTTTATGGCCTCTTCAATCAACTGTTCATCTTAATCGTACTGCCTCTACTACTTGTTAAGTAACTGAGTTATATTGAATAACTCTGTGGTTCAGTGGTAGTTTGTATGATCTACCACGTAGAGGTCGCAGGTTTGATTCCCGCTCAGTGCAAATATTTGTGTGGACATGACATTTACATTGATCTTGGTGTTTCTGTGTATACTATCTCCTTTTCTATTTCGATTTCTAAAGATGTAAGAAATACTTAGAGCACATCGAATATTTATTATAATATACAAATATAACCACAACCTTTAAACGGCTTTATGACGTCCTTTTAACACCATAAGTCGCCATTTATATAATTTTGCAAACTTTTCTAATTACAGAACTGTTGTAGAATATTTTTGTAATAATTATAAAACAGATGTATTAATAATATGTATTAACTTCAACTTTTATGTAACTTTTAATCTTAAAGGTTAAATAAAGGTAGGGTTCATTCTAATATAACGTATTAAGTAATTTTGGAAATGACCTTCGTGTAAGAGACGGGCGAATGATATCGTAATTATCGCGGGTAAAACATGAATAAGTCTGGTAATGACTGATGGTATAAACCGTTTTATGGACTCTACTGAGGCCCTAGACAAGTGTTAAAGATTTCTATTCTATTCATAGAATAGATTAAAAAATCTATTGGATTGACATAAGCTAACGCCAATGCTTATGTCAATCTCATACATTTTCATATCTATTCTATGAATAGAATAGAAATCTTTGACACTTGTCTAGGGCCTCTGTAGACACAATAGATGTTTTATTGTCGTCACGGCCATATACGTTTACTGTCCCGGAAAGTATTAAGATAGACTTTTCTCTTCTCGACATGATAGATATCTACCAGTGGATAAGTTCTAGCTTTCAATGTTAACGATCATGATGACTTTATACCTCGTCAGCAAGCTAGGTTTAGTTTAATTGGCTGACATTTCGTTTGAGAAATGCGAAATTTTGTGTGTGTGCCTTTGTTACCACTCAGCGCCTAAACGGCTAAACTGATTTTGACAAAAATTGGTATGAATAGATTCAGTGCCGGAGACGAACGTAGGATACTTTTATGTCGAAAATCAGTATGGTTTCCAAGTTAAGTTAATTAAACACATACCATTTTACGCGCGAGTGAAGCCGCAGAGCGCAGCTAGTGAATGAATAATTTTGAGTTTGTATACCCTAACATGATAAAAGTCAGTTTACAATCTTCTACAAAACAAGAGCTAGCTAACTAATTGTGTAAAAATAATTAATTGCATTACATTCACGTAATGCAATTAATTATTTTTTTCACTCTGTCCGATGGTAAGCAGTGGTATATGTAAAAATGAAAAACGTCATCATATAATTATGATCATAGAAATTGACAGATACGAAATCATATTTATATGATTTTAATATGATAATGTAATACCGGCCTAAAGAGGTATCTACGCGCCCTCAGAAAGAAAACGTTGAAGTGACGTGTGAAACAAGATGTTTTGGTTCAGTGATGTAAACGCACAAATGTTTCCACTCTATGGAATATTACTAGTGGAATTTTTAATCAATGTCTTTTAGAATTTTCTATATCTATTAATAACTGGCTTCCCGTAACGCGATTTCACCCGTGTCGTTGATTACTGCTCTGCTCCCGTTGTCAGTAGCGTGATGTATTTTGTTTATTATTACGACTATATAAAGAAATTTACCTCTGTGAAGAATCTCCCGGCCTGTCGATTGAACTTTCAGCGTGGCAGTTCATACACAGTGCACCGAATATTTTAAACAGGTACTCATTAAAATATACCAGTGTAAATTGTTTATGCAAATTAGTCAAAACTCCCAAGTTCAATAGCCATTAATATTACTGAATCATCGTTGCATGTAATTATCGAATAATTAGAGTTTTATTGACCCAACAGATTGTGTAATGTATTTTAATTTTGGGTCTTTAACCGAACGCGAGATGGCAAATTTTTTTTTTAAAGGATCATCTAATTTTCTGTTTTCTTTTGTCTGTTCCTCATCTAACCTCTTCTAAATCTATGTATTTGTATGTTAATTATATTAATATGTATACAAATTGCGTGTATTACATATATTTATTTGTGTATTAGCTTTCCGCGGCGCGGTTTCACCCGCGTCTTTGCTTACTTTTACAGTGCCAGTAGCGTGATGTTACATAGCCTATAACCGTCCTCGAGAACTGGGCTATGGTACGACTGGTTTCAGAGATTAGCGCGTTCAAATAAACAAACAAACTCTTCCGATGTATATAATGTACTTTTTGAAATTTATTTATTTATGCACCTGCTCTAAATATCTCTGCATAACTTTATTGTAGACCGGTAGAGAATGCGTCAGGCATTAAGTCTGCCAAGGCGCCAAAATATATTGTATGTATGAAGTTGAAATAAATAAATAAGCCATATCACGTAGCACAAGGTTACGAAAAAATAACCAAATCGTTCCCAACGGGCATAGGCAAAGAAAGAGGAGTGAAGTTATAACTGAGCTGGAAACGCGATAATCAAACTAATTTCTAATATGTTCCGTCAATATTGTGTGTGGTAGTAAGTACTTTCGATCGATCTGGCCCAAGGGTGTTTAGGAAAATTGTTGCCATGAGATGGCGCCACTTCAACTGTCACATATGGCCAATCACGTGCTAACTATAAAAAAGCGATGACAGCTAGACCTGGCGCATCGGTGCTGCCACCTCGTGGGAACCATTTTAGAAAACCCTCTTAGCAATTTTCTTTTGTCCTTAAGCACGTGAATTATCCAGTTTGTAAATTAAACATTAATATTTCCTAAATATACGCTGAAAAATATTTTTGGTTTTGATAGCGCTGTCTAAATGGAAGACCTTTTACCAAAGTGTCGCCAACTCGTGGCAAAAAATTATCTAAACACGCTCATTATGCTGAAACCGGCAAAGATTGATATATACTAAAGATACAGTGTATACCTGAGGTGGTTTAACACCGCTACGCATTATACTGCCACCATTACTTAACATTTTATTTTTGAAGGTTATGGACATTGTAACGAATTTATTCTTCCGCCGATCTCTCACACCGGGGTAAACGAAACTTCCATAAGGTTAAACTCCCGAAACAATTAACTCATTAAAAAATTATATGAAGTGCATTAACCGAATACAATAACGTCGATACAATAAAATAATAAATTGTTGTTTATACTTAAAAAATAATAATGTAAGTCAGCTGTATGACCGAATGCAGGCTGAGACAGAGTTTAAAAATTGTATACCTACTGCATAATCTGTAAATCATTCGATATTTATTTTATCATGAACAAATTTGTATGTATGTTTTTGTGATAATAAATTATTTTTATTTTACAATGATCTGCTGATTAATCAGGCAGTATTTTCCATCTAAAATATGAAAAAACTTTATCACATTCCTAGGTGTCGTAAAATGTGGCTAAAGAATACGAATTAAACATCACTTAATTGCGGTCACTAATTCAATTGCCCCTCTTTTCTTTTTCCTTACCTTCCTTAATCCCTTCACCTACCCCTCTCCCTTCACAGTAGGCAGTGATCTCGCAGAGTCTCTGGCATTGCAGGAGCATTGTCAGAGTCTTCCATGAGCGACAGTTCCCACTTACCATCAAGTGGGCTGTTTGCTCATCTGTCACCGACGGCAACAAAAAAACTCGCCTGACTCATGGTAAGTAGCAAGCACCACTAAGAATGCCATAGATCTTGTTACTAATTAATGGGTTTATTACCTCCATTAAAAAGAACAGAAGTTGCCTTAGAACTTCACAGACTCCACAGACCTTTATCTTAAGGTGCCCATAGTCATCATCGTCCTCGCAATCAAGAAACATTTGAACCATGGAGTAGGGACATATTGTGCCGCGAGCTAGAATTCTGAGGTATTTGTGGTTTTTGTATTCCTGCCTCACACGTCAGAATCACATAAACCTACATTGACATACCTAAAAAACAGAAGTTTTTATTTCTCAGACAAGCGGTGCCTGACCATTTATACCATAGCACTTAAAGTAGTAAGAGTATAACAATTACTGCGTCACAAAGGTGTATTACGCACTATACAACTGATGTGTCAACCTAATATTACTCACAAGGGGTGGTCTAACCCTACACCCTTACATATTGTAGAATGAATCATTGATACGAACCCCATACCTATACTTGGGTTTATGAGTCATTTTTAGGAACTAAATCATAACGTAGTTTATATAAATTGATGAATTTAGGAAGCAGGTTTGTAAGCTACAGTCATAGTGCAATTTTGTTTTTATATGGCACAAGGTAACAACAACCATACAGTATGGTTGGTTCATACAGCACTTACAGGTAAGTGGTTACTGTAACCTATAAACATGACACAGCATTTTTCATACTTAAAAAACCCAGTAACCATTATTATTAGAAGCTCCCTTAAATATTTATTTTATTCTGTTTTTTAGTATTTGTTGTTGAAGCGACAACAGAAATACATCATCTGTGAAAATACTGTCTAACTATCATCATGAGATACCATTAAGCCGTTAACTGTCGTGAGGTAGAAGGAATGAAGATAGGCTCTCATCAATCCGCTTGCCAGATCATGGTGGCCATTGCCAACTCCCTTTCTTTAGAAGAAGCTATATGTTCAACAGTATTCTGACTGGTCGAGTGAAACATTTTACGTTGAGACAATACCACCAATTGAATTCCATTACCATCAGGAAAATGGCGACATTTTAGTGGCTCATAAAAATACTACATACATCTTAGATAACAGTCATAAACAACACTATAATACCCATAAACAAGTACTCAACACAGTTCCTTAACCCTGATCACCAATTACGGCCTCTCAGGTCATTAACCTGTAGATTTACGAACTTCATTCGACCTTGGTATCGAGCTACGACTTTGGACGTTTACATAATATTATGCAATACTAATAACTAAGCCGGTTACTTCAAAGTTATAAATTAAATAAGATAATGATACATAGTATACTAGTTTCTCACAGTGCGGTTTCATCTTTGGTTACTGCTCTGCCCCCGTCGCCAGTATCGTAATGTTACATAGCCTATAACCTTCCTCAAGAACTGAGCTATCATACGCAAAAAGAATTATTCAAATCTGTCTAGTAGTTCTAGAGATTAGCGCATTCAAACAAACAAACTCTTTCGCTTTATATAATAATATAGATGGAATACTAAACACCTGGTGGTAAGTGGTAATAAACAAACTTCTGCAAAAAATTATTTCAGTCAAATTGGGAACGGGGAGAACTCTTTTCTCTTTTTCTTCTAATACTCTGCTCGTTAATTCTAATCTCTGTTTCATTTGAATAAGGATGAACATTGAAATTCAACTTCATAATCAACCCAAAGATGTCTACTGCTGGACATATGCCTCTCCGAAATTCATGCGCACTGACCAGCCGTTAGCTATTAATTGCCCGCTATCTTTATTGAAGTTGAAATGTCTGTTGATAAGGCACCCGCTTCGTAAACACGAGGTAGTAGGAATCAAGCAAGTACCAAAGTGATTTTTCATATCATATGTACCTACTTTCTCAGTTTATCTTGGACATTTCTTGCTGACGGTGAAGGAAAACATCGTGAGAAAACCTGGACTTAAAGATCTGAAATTGCCAATCCGCGCTAAGCAAGCGTGGTGATTAATGCTCATGCCTTCTCTATATGAGAAGAGGCCTTTGCTGCAGTGGGACAATAAACAGGCTGGTATTATAATTATCTTAACTATAGTTGCCACTACCAGAACTTTTCTACTCAACAAAATATAAGTCTGAAATAACCAATGTGCTTTGAACAGCTTGATAATCAATGCTCATATCTTCTCTGTATGATAAGAAGTATTTACCTAACTTGCAATCAGACAATACCTAATAATCTAATACGCAATAATACTTACTCATCAATAACCTTGAAAACTTTACAATAAATAAACAATAATATATAATTACATAATTACGAATGCAACCTACCTCTCTGACGTCATAGCTGACGTAACCAAGTTTCCACAGCGTCACTCCACGCCTCTAGTGAGTCATTGTCCATCCCCTGCAAAATATAGCGAAAATATGACGAATAAAGAATGTAGGAATACTTTTATATTGCTTGTTTTCATTATTATACTAGTAGCACGCTTTCGCTTTGGTTTTAAAAGTTGTGGTTTTCTGGTTTTTCACTAATAAAGTTTTTGCTAGGTTGAAAAACGCATTTTAGGAAGGGCTTCTTGATATATTATGTCTGTGGGAAGAGCACTAGTAATGGACACATTAAGCGCAAACTTGTAGTATTTTTGCAATTTCATCAATAGTATTGATTCTTTCAATACAAATACATATTCAAAATTGAAGGTCCTGTGTTTTTTTTTACATTTCTGCTGTATGTTATTTAAGACACTGCATAATTATGGTTTTATTGTTATTAACTAATAAAAACTTTAATTTTTGCACCAGTGATGGACAGATAAGATGATCCTTTGAGTGGTTCATAAGATTAGTGATTTTACACAGATAGACGCTTTCCAGCGATTTATTTTTTAATATATAGATACACCTAGTATTAAGGTAATATTAATTTTAATTTTTATAATACAATTAATTGTGCAATATTCTTTTTTGAGTCAAAATAAACAATAGTGTTTGTAATTGTGGTCTATGATTGTCTTGGGGAAATAACTTGGAAAATGTGCTTTTATCATGTTAGTTACGCTTGTACTTCTATTTTATTTACACATTTATTGCTGATAGACGTTACTTAATATTTTCTCGCTCGGCTATAAGGATAGAGATGAGATAGGGTAGTGGATAGAAATATTGAATTCTTCTAAAAAGTAAGGTAGTTAAATAAGATAGTAATATTTCTTTAAACAGCATTTAAATAGTAAGTAGATAAACAAATATGTAGAAACAATACTAAGAAGATTTAAAGTAGTAATTGCCGACTATAAAGAAGTATAAAACAGTGGAGAAAGAAGAAGGGAGGGTGCAGAAAGAAAGAGTGGCGACCACGTGGGTACAGACATAATTATTTTATACCACTATTCTATATGGGAGTGAGTATTTTCTAAACCCCAAGGTAAAAGTGCTGCCATTAAAAATAGTCAAAATGAAGGTTTAAACTAAACGAAAAGTTTAATGTAATAATATGACATTACTAGCGCCATCTAGTTTGTACTATTGAAACTAAACCATTTATTATGAATACTATAAGATTTTAATAATATAACGTTATTGTAGCTTGCCTCACAACTTAATTATAGTAAAATATTATGGATAAAAGTAAAAATACTGTTAATTTTATATTTACATTGACAACATAGATGAATATCTGCCCTGAAGATTGTGTCTACTTTCGTTTTCATAATAGAAAACAAACCTTAATATCTTTAAGAGCAGATCTTGTTATTTTAACTAAAAGACGTAGGTACTACAGCTGGACATAAGCCTTCTCCATACATATTCACCATAAAAGGTGCCGCCCATATCCATCAGAATACTTTGAACTGGGTCTCTGGTACAGGCCATTGTTTAGCAGACCTTAAGTACTAATACGGTTCAAAAAAAATATAACTAACACGCAATCGACAGCTGACGACTGAAAGAATAAATATTTTCCTTTTTTTAAATTTATTGATAAGTACTTACCTTAATATAAATCCCTACAAGCTAAAAAAAAACGCTATCAAATTTTCTATTTAAGATAATAATTGTTTTTTATTTGTGCGGCCCTCCAATTTCATATTGGCCCGGGATCATATCACAGCCCTGATTTAAATTACGCAAGTAAGAAAGTAGTTAAAAGACATGCAAATTGATGATGCTCTTAGTGTTGCAAGCGTCCATGGGCTGCGGTAACTGCTTACGACTGCGGATCATGTTTGAAGTCCACCTATAAACATAGTCTTTATATGAAGTATAAATAAATAAATAAATAAATAAGATTTAAAACTTTATTTTCAAACCAATTATAACAGTCATTTTAGTAACATACATGCATAGCTTCTCACCTTTTATCCCCGAAGGGATAAGCAGAGGATTTTAACCACCCACTTTTCGCCATTTTATTATTTTTGGTCTCATGTAACAGGCGGCGAGCCTGTTGCCATATATCGGGCACAATATCAGACTCCGGACTAATACTGAGATTGTTTTTTGGTACTCTGTACACAGTACCACAGAACCACAGAAGCAGCCGCTTTAATTGTATAAAAATAACTGTTTATCACTTTAGTTGTGTAAAAATTGCAAGCGTAGGCAGAGTATGCTCGTTTCTCTTAGTTGTATACAAACCTAAAATACTACCTACTATTTACTAGTATAATCAAATCTTATACTACTTACCCTTCACTCATCGATTATATAAACATAACCGATCAATTAGTAAACGTGCACGGACGTGTTTGCTTCCCGACTCAGTTTCCGAGGTTCAAGGCTCTATAATTGTGATTATGTAAACAGTAGTTCCTAGTTGTTTGCTAGTTAGTGTGTGATGTGTGTTTATGTATTTGTCATTCAATATCGCTGTGCTATGAGTGTTAGCACTGTATATACGAGAGCAGCTTTTAGCACCCGCGTCTGTGCTTACTACTCTGCTCCCATCTCCAGTAGCGGGATGTTACATAGCCCATAACCTTTCTTAAGAACTGGGCTAGCATACGCAAAAAGATTTTTTAATTCCGATTGGTAGTTCCAGAGATTAGCGTGTTTATACAAACAAACTCTTCCGCTTTATATAGTATAGATTAGTTAAGATTTTGAACGCCATGTTGAGCCCCCCTAAATAATAGAAAGAAAGAAAAAAAACACTTCTTCGGCACGCAGAAAAGTTTACAAAAACGAATAAGTACGAGATATTTATAACAGTAGGTGAATGTATACGTGGGGACCACATCTTGATTATGAAAATCCATTACTTACCAACCATTATCTGTTGAAGTCTTATGAGGCGACTTTATGGGAATGCATGGGAATAAGCGCTCCCTCTGCCACAGCTTCATCTCGATCGTATGGTAAATATGGCAAAGACCACTAACGTAGGCCACCACAGAAGCTGATGTACAATTTACGTCTTCAGGTTTACGATGTGATGATTATGAAAAAAATACTGCTGAGGCTTAGCTATATAGTTACGTTCTTTAATGAATCAAAAATACAGATCTTCTAAGAAAAGTGCACTGCAGGCTGATGACTTGCTCTGTGGTTCAGTGGTACTGTGTATCTACTGCCGCGGTTGCGGGTTCGATACGCGCTCAGTGCAAATATTTTTGTGAATGAACATGACTATTTGCATTGGTCTGGGTATAATAGACTATTTACAAAAATAAGTATTTATGTATGTAGGTATATCTGCATTCTAGAACTCATAACACAAGCTATAACTATAATATAAGCCTACTTTGGATGGATGACGTTGTGTCTAGTTGTTATGATATTATATTATATTATAACTCCTCTCGTAAGCTGTAAAATGACAATTTATAATCAAAGCTAATACTGCCACTATGCATACATAGAACGTAAGTGATTTGACCCTTGTGGATCAAAATCCTTTTCGGTTATAAAACTGATACGCTTTGTAACATACTGACAATTAGTTTAACCTTAGTCGTAAGGAACATAAATTTTACGGTTAATAACGGTGTAACAAAATGGTGTGGTCGAAATAATGTATTTTAATAATTTTACATCTGCCTTCACTTAAGTGTAGGTAAATAAATGATATACTTATTTAAGAAGGTAGACCATGGATATAGGCGGCATGATCGACTAAAGTAAAGATGCCTGGAGAAGACATATGATCGGCAGTAGACATCTTGCGGCTGAATTACTTCATAATGAGCAGTCTCAATGCTAGCTCAGTGACTTTATGTCAGTGTTTATACGCATCGAGATATTTTTTATAGCATTTAGGTGCCAAACAAGCTTCAAATCCACCTGATGTCAAGTTAACGTAGCTTATGAGGCTTTCCTGACTGTGTAGAAGAAGGTAAGTTCGTAATCACAATGCAGCTAAAGTCTAAACACAAATCTATACATATTTAATAAATATATTACGTAAAACCATTTTCTCCGAAACCTAAAATCAAGTTCAATAAGTTCATTGAACTTATTTTCACAATGCCATTATCTAACTAAGTTAAATAATTTTTTTATTGAAGTCCGTATCCGGTCAGAAAGTGCGCAAACATTTTCACGTTTCACCGAAGAGGGCGCGTACCAAGCGCCGGAGTGTACGCGAAAGTGATACGCGTGTTGAATTCTAAGGGTACGGAAGTAGGATTGCTAGGAATTCTGTTTATTTGAAGATACTTTTGATAGCAGTTTTCTATCGCTTTTACTTGAGTGTCCTAATAAGCTCTTTGCATTGATCTTATCATCTTATGACTCAAAATTTTCTACATCCTCCCCAGTTGCTCCCATACGATGCCTCCCTATTTAAAACAACATGCGCAGGATTCATGTGCTATCTTTTCACAAAACCTAGTATCTAAAAAGTTTCCTGTTGTTTATGATCTTTTAGATTTCCCTCCAAGTAACTCTTCAAAAAAACTTTTTAACAGGATGTGTTCCCATCTAATTTTGATCCTGGGTCTTTTAAGCGGGGCGTGAAAAGCATCTCACTAAGCCGCCATAGTAGACGCCACCATACAAATCGTTTGGCTCTTGTAATGGTGGCCACCATTTCTAGATTCGCCTGACTGCTTACAGCAGGCAGAGAGGAGTCACTTTGGTAGGCTTGATATAAAAAAGAAGGTTGTTTTCTGCTATAAAACTTTTATCTATCTATACATTTAATAAAATTGGAGTGTCTGTTTGTAATATTGAAATAACCGTTTTTTACTACATGTATATGAATATATATACGGTACATACACAAAAAAAATAACATTTTTTTTAATTTTTGTCTGTCTGTCTATCTGTATGTCTGTCTGTTTGTTCCGGCTAATCTCTGAAATGGCTAGACCGATTTTGACGGGACTTTTATTGGCAGGTAGCTGATGTAATAAGGAGTAACTTAAACGTTTATTTTAGAAAAAATCTTTTATTTTAGAAAAATAAAGTAATGTTGATCGACTGTTAGGCGGAACGAAATTCGCCGGGTCAGCTAGTCGGTAATATAAATAGCATAAGAGTGTACAGGGCCTCGAGAGTCAGAAGGGAATCTCACTTCCTTTTTGACTATAGTCTCTAACAGAGTAAAGATATAATCAAATCGTTATAAATTTTCCTTAAATAAGCCCAATGTTAAGTTCAAAATAAAGCAAGAAATAAAATCAATCTTGCTTCATTTTGTTTTTCAAATCAAAATCATTTATTTGCGTGAGATGGGTATTCTTGACATAGTATTTTTCATTTTAATTTTAGGACCACAAGACGTAAACGAGAGTTTAGGGTATTTTTTAACTCAATACCCTCTGTTCTGTTTGTCGTACATTTTCTTGGTGTTCTGGTAATCTTACTTATTTTTTTGGCTCTTTTTAGTAAAGATCACACGTTTCTGTAAATATATATATCTCTCATTATGGATATGGTTTCGTCTGAACGAGATTGTTGGGTTCAAGAGTTTAGAACCGGACAAGTACCTATCAATGTAATATTCTTAATTTATGCTTTCTTTCTAAGTTTACCTGACTATTACTGACTACTGTAAAGAAAATATCGTGAGAAAACTAAATTTCAAAAAAATCCCAGGCATTGCCAATTTAGCAACAAACGTAATTTAAAATCAATGCTCATGCATACTCTGTATGAGAAACCTGAGGGCAGGGATTCTGGCCTGTGGCCTTTACCTTGTACTTGTACTAGAATGATAACAAGCTGGTTTTATTATTATATCAAGTTCAAAAGTTTTAAAAGGAAAACTACAAGGTCAATCAGCACTACAACAGTGACGTCAAAGTGTTTTGGGGTGTTTCCAAAGTATTACGAGTGCAAAAATGACTTGCATTTTCAAGTTATGTGTCATGGCAGGTGAGCGACCGGCATTGATGAGAGTCAACGTTCGATTCCGACCTTACTAAATAGTTTGCATACAACTAATGGAATATTTCTGAAATTTTTTCTGATAGGGTCACCGACTCCAAGCTCGTATTAATGTCTTCTAGAATCGTCTAACTGTATAGTTGATCTTGATTGTTTGTTATGTTGTCTCTTTCATAATAATGTATAATGAAAAGGAGAGAGAGAGGTATAAAAACGTATGACCTGACCTTTAAGTCCAAGGAATACCAATTCATGTTTAGCCTAAAAGTTTTTATTAAGGCAGTGGCACACTAAAGTAGGGGATGACGGTCAAGCTCAATCAGTCTATCGCAATCACTGTTGAACAATTTACCTTATAACCTGCCGCATTCAACCTACACTCGCAACCTGCTGATGGTCAAACCATTAGACGTTCAACAAGACGGTAGGAAGTTTATCCAACAGAAGGATAAAAAGCTACGTCCAGATATAACTACTGCCACTGAGATCCACGGCATTTGACAATCAAAGTCAAAGACATTTGTTCATTTGGATTAAATGAATTAACATTTATGAACATTAAAATTACAAAATGTCAGCCAATTTACCTAGAGCCAGTTCGCTGAAGTAGCATTGGCATTCCGCGTTCCAAGCGTGGTGATTATGGCGTTTAACCCTCAATTATATTCCTAAAGGAAATGTTTATCCAGCAGTGGACGTCTCTCGTATTAAATGATGAAGATACCTAAGTGCTGGTTTACCTTATCCAATTCATATTGTATATCAAACAAGTTCTACTAGGAAAAAACTAAGAATGTCTCACAATTCACAGGTAAACAAGAATGACATAACAATCCTCACTATGTAGGTAACCTATTACACACTCCGTATAATTTAGTTGAGATAACCGCAATTTGCGTCATAACTACCCAGGTGTAAAAAAACAAAATAAATGTGTTTTATTCCTCTATAATCAGTCGTACTTTAGGGACAATTTCATAAAAAATAAATAAGTTACTCAACATAGAGCAGACCAAATGGAGGTAGCCAAATTACACCTTGCTTCGGTCCTCTTTCTTTTCCTTTTTCCTTCCTCATCCTCTTCTCCCTACAGGGTCGGCAACGGCTTGGTTGGTTTTCTAAGCATTATTTCATTACTGCAATGTTTACAAAATTGCCCAATAGTCAGCAACATATGGTATGATGTTCATCGTTCCATAAAAAAATATTACTACTATTTACGTCTATAATCTTAGCGATCACACGTCAACTCAAATACGCAAAATGAAATAACAATTCAAATTACAATAGGTACATTGTTTCGGAAATAAAATTTGTTTGCAAAGAAAATGACATTAATTTATCCGTTTTATTTGCATAGGCTTGTCATGGCTGGCGGTCAACGGCCGCGGTGACGTAACGCGACATGTCTGGACGTAATCAGTATTGTGTAGTGCTTTCTCACTTTCTACGATGAAAAAAAAAACGGTAGGTTCAGCGTTCGATTTTTGAATTATTATTATAAGTTTTTTATTAGACTTTCAATATTTTAATAATTTTAAAAAAGGTACGATATTTGTAAATAAAAGACCAGAGGGCCTAGACAAGAAGACTTAAATCGTCGTTGCGCCTGCAAAAGCCGCTATGTAATTTTTTACTTATTTTGGTTTTTGATGCCATTTTGATCCTCACTCAAACGGGAATAAGGATGAAAATGGCATCAAAAACCAAAATACCTAAAAAATCACATAGCTACTTTTGCAGGCGCAACGACGAAATGCTGTTAAAATATAATAGATTATAAAATCTATAGGATTGACATAAGCTAACGCCAACGTTGTCGTTAGCTTATGTCAATCCCATAATGTAAATTTTTTTATCCATTCTATTATATTAGCATGTATGTCACTTCGAGGCCCTCAGATGTGTTGTAATGTTATTAACTTCCGTAGATAAGGTAATAGTTACTTCGCAATCTGTACATCCCAACGCGACCACGAACGATTAGCCTCCAATGAATCGGTAATATATAAAATGAAAAGCAACAATGCAAACCACCTCCTGCTGCCTGTTACACAGTTTCAGACCATTTCCTTGGAGCTCTACCTTGAGCACGTTTGCCGTCCATTTTACCCATGATCACCTGCTCAACACACATATTATAAAAGTATAAAATTAAACTCCGAAATTTAAAATAAACTGTCAAACATTTGGCAAGGCACAGATAATAAAAATATGCACACGATTCTGCGCGAGCGTCGACCTCATGACGTCAGAGCTTTACGTAATCCCCGGGCCTTGAACTCGCTACCGTTGTCTGCTTGTTTACTATTTCGAGTTTAGATAACTAGAAAGCTAGTACTAAGGTCGATGCTCTATTGAGTTATGTTAAGGAACGTGTAATGAGCATGGCACCGTGTCTCTTACCGTAAGTGTTGTAAAGGGCGACTAAGAGAAGTCAAAGGACAACAATGTTACCTGCGTAGTTACTATATACCCTTTCTGTGTTCACTAACTCACAGTACAAACCTCTTACTTTATCGGGGAACTCTCCCTACCCCATAAAGAATGTCTCTTCTATTAGAACTAAAAAGATGGCACAAAACTTAAAATGACAACTAGTAACTTGGCATACCAAAGTTATGTTAAGGTAGCCTACCATCAGGTTGGTACCTAACATCATTGTTTGCTATGTAAGAATCCACCTATAACGTCTATACATCGCCTTATCAGAATAATAAACACAAATTGTCATAACCAACGCACGTGGTACATAGATTTGTTTTGTTATCATGGTAACAATAAGATCACACTTGAATGTTATCGGAAACAAATGCTTTTAACATAATTGGTAAATTACTTCTTATAACACCTAATTGTATGCACGCTATCTAACGCAGGTGTTTGATATTCCTCTATTATGTCTTCAAGATAGAATAGATATATAATAATCTGGTTGAATAAGAAGACTTCTCGCACTTATTAGCCAAATAAAACTAGGATAACATAAAATCGACTTCAAATATTTTTAATTTTTGCGCTTCTCTGAATAAATTGTCATCAAATTTATATAGAACCACGTCTAAAACATGACCAGCCTTTCAAAAAAATAATCATTAAAACCATTCATAATTTACTGGCGGCGAAATTGCGTACAAAAAAATACGAACCGAATTGAGAACCTCCTCCTTTTTGAAGTCGGTTCAAATAAGTACCTAATTACACTAAGTCCTTGCTGTTTTCAACATTTATATTTCGAGCATATGTCCTTTTTTATAAGATTTTGGAGTGAAGTAATAGTTAATATGTGTGCGTCTATTCAATCTCCTTTTTCTTCATTACCCAGCAACTGCTAATGGATTAACTTAGCTTTATTTTTACAGTGCTTATATCACTACTCTGCACTTAACACTAAGTAGGCATTTTTCTTGTTTGGCACCTCAGTAGTATAAAAAACAATTAACAGAAACATTGTGCCTAAATAGGTACTCAAAAGTATAATAAAACTTAAGTTTTTCTATACCTTGCTTAATTTTATATTTTAAATTGATTAAGCACGATACTTAATGATCAAATATTTGTATTGGATGGGTATCGAATCCACAACATAACGCGTAATTTGCAAAGCATCACCTCAACCACACAATCATTAACAGAGCCACAAAGCACTACCAAAATCAATCACATTAACACTATTCTCATACACATTATCAAATCCATGACCACCCGATTCTGGTTAGTACACAATTACGCGAACTT
The DNA here is from genome assembly GCA_963082885.1 of Parascotia fuliginaria. Classification (NCBI taxonomy): domain Eukaryota; kingdom Metazoa; phylum Arthropoda; class Insecta; order Lepidoptera; family Erebidae; genus Parascotia; species Parascotia fuliginaria. Next base: position 3,497,242 of record OY720196.1, on the reverse strand, counting down.
CCTAGCTAATGTCAGTTCCGTCGAGTGCCAAGTTCCGCGAGGGTTCAAGGCCCGCGTTACGTAAGTGGAACGTTTCCTCGGCCGTTTCTCCATTGCGTCACGGCCCGGTAATAGTAATTGCATCAATTTATATATCAGTACGTATAATGGTTGCGCTTTCCTTGCTTCCTAACACGCTTATATAATAAATACGCTTTGATTACTGTAAATGCTGAAACAAGGAAAAATTGGTAACGAATTTAGGTAAAACTTAAATATTTGCGGATTGAAAATATGGCTTACTAGCTGCGCCCCACGGCTTCGCCCGCACGTAAAATCTGGTTTGTTGTATTACTCGGGAGCCAGGCCAATTTTAAGGATAAAAAGCCAATGTCCGCCTCCAGCACCGAATCTGTCTACATACCTATTTTCATTGAAATCGGTTCAGCCGTTTAGGCGCTGAGTGGTAACAAACACACACAATCACACCCATACACACACACAAACTTTTATAATATTAATAGGATATCATTTAATGGTCGCCTCGAGGATTACTTTCAGGGAGGTGCATCAGATTTTCAGTTGAATGCATCTGACTTTCAGGAGGGTGCATCTGAACAAATTTTCATAGCAATCTATAGATGCTTCAATTCAAGGACTAACACCCAGTTTCTGAAAGGCCTGTCAAATCATTGTTCAACTAACACGACTGTTAATTTAACATGGCTGTTAAATCAATTCGAGTTTCTGAAACGTTAATCAGTGCAAAATTAACTAATCTATGATTATTTTGATTTGACATTAGGTTTGTATGAAAACCACAGAACAAGTACTATGCATAGAAGTACTATTAGGAGAATAAAGCGTACACACTCAGAGACAAATAGAAGTTTAATAGTGCTACGATACCTTCTGACAGTTTATCGATATCGATAGATGAAATTTGTCTATGGGCTATGGTAAATTAACAGACATGCTAATATCAAATGAGGTCTGGTTGCATAAAAGCTCTCGTAAACGAACTACAAGAAACAAACGGCCGTTTTACACCTCACCGGAATGGCATAGGCCGGCAGCGGCGCCAGGAGCACTTTCAATGTGAAATAATTTTGAAGTTTATATTCATGTTTCATGCTGTAAGTTCAAACACAATGTAAACTGTATATGAATAAATTAAATAAATTGAAAATTGAAATATATATGATCGATCCACACACTGCCTCGCATCAAGGAGCGTAGTGCGAGCGTGCGTGTTCTTGTATTGTTTGTAATTGTAAGTATCTCTCTTTGTATAGAAATCACGCGTGGTGCAACACACTGAAAACGCATTTAAGCGCTGTGTTACTGATCACACGCTTACATGCAGAATAACACGTACTCACGCGCGTGGGTTCGGGGCCAGACGGTATGGACACCAAGTTCTGCAGTAACGTGCTTGATTGATGATGCAGACCAGTACTCTCGCATCTGCACGCGTGGCACCGTCGCCGCGTCGTCGCCACGCTCCCGCAGCGTAGTGCGGTGCAGTGTGTGGATCACCAAAATACCAGTATCGGCCCTCAGTTCTTTTCTGACTTTCTTAGTATAGCATCGAAACAGATACCCCAAGGTAAAAATAAAACACAGCTGTAAGATTCATGTCACAAATGTATGATTATATTTCCAATAATATTGAAACACATTATTACTGCCCCTTAAAATTGCAGTTTTGTTTAAGAATGTCCTGATTATTTGTGCATAAGCAGAAATATTTTTTGTAATGTTATGAATTGGTACTTTTAGAAATATTTCCCCATCAATTTTATCAATAAATTTCTGTAGTCATCTAGAACATTTATTTCTTTATTTATTATTAGTTATTGAAAAAGTATTTACAATATCATTACAGATAAAAAATCCAATACGATATCATAAATAAAAACCTAAAATTTAAAACAATTACTAAATAAATATACCTATTTATCCAATACTATACATTTTTGTGCAACATCTTTGAATTTTGACAGGGTACATTAAAAAATATCAATTTCTATAGAAATAATATTAATAAGTCGTATGGCACGTGACAATGGAGCAAATTTGAGTAGATTCGTCCTCACCGCTGGAACGTTAAACGTGTAACAATATAATATACCTATAACATAATTCTCTCTTAATTTGCTTCATGGATCTTCCGGTCTGATCTTTCGGAAACCTGCAAAAGAACACAATGTATGAAATACTATGAAAGGTACAAAGATAGTTAGGTACCACAAAATCGTTAACTACAAAATATAGTAATATTTTTGTCATCGATAAAATATGCAGCACAAGTCACAACACTATTGAACATGACTACACAAATTGGTAAAAATATAAAATACTTAATAATTACTGAATCGAATGGCAAACAGACGATTATAATATGATTACAGTATAGTAAAGTATAAATCAATTAGGTATTTTGCACTTATGTATAGGTTTTTAGTATATATTATTGGTTTGTTATCTACTCACCGATGGAAGTTGACGATTTAAACTTGATTTTCTTTGCGAAAAGAATGTAATTTACAACCTACAATAACGCAGGACATTGCATATCCAATGGGCTTAATATTACTTCACAATAGCATTATGTAATTATTAAATAACGTATATTATTTCACAAAACAGTTATACAACAATGAAAATTACGAGCGGCGGTATAATCCGACAAAATTGTCTAAAGGCCTTGACAAGTTGGAACATTTGACATTAGTTCGCTTTTTAATTCGGCATCAAAAGGTAACCAAAGGTAACCAAAATGACGTTTCTACAGTGTACACCAGCCGTCCTTAGCAAAATTATTTATCTCTTTCTTTTCAATGTATCCGGCTTATTTGGAAAAATAGGACAACTATATGAGGGTGATTAACACTCCTTCTATGCTTTAGTACTTGTTCTGTGATGAAAACAAACCGAATGTCAAATCAATTGGCACTTGACATATGATTGTTAAGTTAATTTTTGTGTTGATCAGCCTTTCAGAAACTGGATATCATTCTCGTCGTAAAAGTTCGCGTCCTTTGATCACCATCACCGCTAAATGTTTGATACTCATGCTAATATCCGAAACATACATGATTGTGATCCAAACAGGAACAATGTTCATTTATCAAGATTTGCAAAATATACACTTTTTTTAAATCAAATCAAATATTATAAATAATACTGCATTAGAAATATGTTTTGACATACCCTAGATAAATTCGAAGAAAAAACTGAGTTTCACATAAAAAATCAATGGTATTCACAAGTTAATTTGCCGACGAGCACCAATTAGTTGACAAAGCTTTTGACCGACGTATGATCAATGATTAATACATAACTAGCGTTTCAGAAACCCAATATGGAGGTTAACATACGATTCTCGAACTAAATTTAACAGCTATGTCAACTGACAGGATGATCAAATTAAACTTAATAACCATGCTTTTAGCAACCCAATTGGCACTTGACATGAGATTTAACAGGCTATTAGTTAATTTTTGCGTTGATCGGCCTTTCGGAAACTGGGTGTAAAACTCTTAATATTTTTTATGTATTTCTTCGACAAAGGGGTGCAAGCGCACGTCCTTGCACCATGCTGCCGATGCCGGCGCCCATGATTCATTGTCACCTAGATAGACGCTTTAGGCCTTTCTAAAAGGTGTTTGCCATATCACTATTCTTAGTAATCTTAGTAGTATCAGAAATTCCCGAGCGTCTTAGCATGTTTTTGTTTTCTCCGTTATCAATTCTGGCTTACAAAAGTCACAGTTTTTTGCAGTAAACCCTGTTATCAGTTCAGTTATTTCTGCACAAAATTGTGTAGTCAGAAAGACATTTTTTTTGTTTTATTTTAGCCTACCATAGTGACTCCACTCTGCCAGATGGTAAGCCGTCAGTGCAATCATGAATTGGTCTCCACCAATTCAAAAGCCATCGTCTGACTGCTGGCACGGCACTGCTTTTTTACCTGTTCTAACTTTTCTTTAACATAACACAAGCTATTAATATCTAACTTTCGGCCTCAATGGCGCTGTGTGTAGTTGTTGTGATAATATTAACTTAATAATATCAATTGTCGTTTAAGTAAAACCATCTACAATACCGCCTAGAAAGATTCAGTATGTTTATGCATTTCTATCAGACATTCAATTCTAGGCTGTATGTACAACAAGCCTCTGTAAATATCATCATACAACAAAGTTTACTTCTTAAACTTTACTGACATTTCAGATAACGCATTAAAAGCGATAATAGCATATTTTACTTAATTGTACTTACCTACTTACTTGTTTTTTTTGAAATTGTGTTCTCCAGATTAGAATAGGTACTAAATTCTACTAAGGCGACTAAGGTAATGCCAGATAACTAGCAGCCCCGTGTGTACTGTTTACTAAGCATAATTTAATGGCTGAAACTTTATATTCTAATTATATAGTGTACTTCTCGTGCATTACTAATTACTATTGTTTGCATACATGCAATACTTAACTAAAATATACAAAATAATACTTAACGTGTGTAACATAACAATAAAAAATTTCAACACACAACAAACAACAATTTTCAAGCGCGCGCGCACTTCCAGTAGTGAGTTACGCAACAGGAAAGCAGCGGGGAGGGGGTGTGGCCGGACATAGTGAAAGTAGGGTCATTCACCTCCTGCGCTGAATGTCAATGCGAAACGTTGCGTGTGCGCAGGGGGGAAAGAAGGGTAAATGGGTTATGTAGTGCGATTTTCTAATAATTAAGAGTGTTGATGAATGTTATGGGTGTATCTGGGTGCCTTATATATGTAGCATGTTTTGTTTATATCAAAAAGTAAAATATCTACTATACTATTATATTAAGCGAAAGAGTTTATTTGCTTATTTGAACCTACCAGTAGGATTTGAAAAAATGGTTTTGCGTATGATAGCCCAGTTCTCAAGAAACTTTATAGGCTATGTAGCGTCCCGCTACTGGTGACGGGAGCAGAGCAGGAAGAAAAGACGCGGGTGAAACCAGGCTGCGAAAAGCTAGCAGAGAGATAAGTTGGACAGAACAAAAAAGAAATAGTCTGCAATGGCTATGTACTTAAGAGTAGAAAGGTCATGGGGTTACTCTTATCTTAGTAGGATGGTGCAGAAAGAGGGGACCAGCAGTAAACTGTACTAATCTGATATTAAGCCTGTGTCTATCGGTCTTTAAGAACATTCCTCTTCATCTTCTTTAATTAGAGCATTTGAGACAACGAATATATCTTCTATTTTGTCAGCGTCAAGTGTAAATAAGTTTTTAGTAAATTTCTTTTTCTTCTTTCTTTATTTGGCAACTGAGCGAAAGAACAAAGTCGACTAAATTTAGTGTACTCTTTTTATAATTGTACCTGTCACATAACGTTCGGGAATTTTAATTTACTCACTCTACATACCAGTTCAAATAACTATATACCTATATAATAAGAGGTAGCCATAAATACATTAAAATATATTTAATGTATTTATGACTACCTCTTCTTTTCTTTTCGAGTCGGCAGCAAATCTTTTTATATAATTGTAGGCATCATCCCATAACTTAGCCACAGCTACTGCATTGTCAGCAGCGTTCAGTGAATCTTCCTGCGTGCAATTCGTTGGGCACGCAGGGCATGATATCAAGTGGGGCAATGTTTGAGGATTGGCTCCACACTTGCAATTTAGATCGGAACTGTCAGTTCCCACCTGGACAAATTATGTTTAGTTCGGCCGACCTGTGTCCGAAGTCACTAATATGGCTATTACTTTATAGGCACTATATTTTGTTTTAAAAAAAGGATTGTCTTTTTAATTATAATACTATAACTGTCTGTAGTTTTAACTTTAAATCACACGAGGCGAGTAGTAGGCAACTCCTAACTATTCCTTGCTGTGGATGTCTACGCCGATAATAATGATATTATGATTTATATGGACTTTTGTCAGCAAACGTCTTACTATTTTCCTTGTTATTTTTTAATTTAATGCCTTTTTCACTAAAGCCTGTTTGACAAGATGTCAAGCAATCTGTGTAAATAACGCATTAATACGGATTAACAGTAATCTGATAAAATAGTCATAACTGTGTTGATGCTTCATAGCTGTTTCACTAATTACCTAATTAGTAAACTTGAACACATTTAATAAAGTGCAATGGCCTAGTGGTTAAAGCTCCCTCAAACACGAAGTTATAAGTTCAAAACCGGACACAGAATGTGATTTTCTTCAAATACGTATTTACATATGGTGAAAGAAAATATTGCGAGAAAAGCTGGAATAATATTATTATTACATTGCCTAACAAAACTTCAAACAACAATAATAATGTAAAAGCAGCATTATATCGAAATATAACAACATTACAAATATGTTTTATGAGGAGCAGGTGTTTGATGTAAGTTAGTACTCGTATTGCAGATCACCAGGTCCTCAACCACTCACCAAGGAGTACAATTTGACGTTTTATACAAAAAAAATACAGTCAATGTTATAGTCATTGTCGGCCTCTTATTACAAGGCGTGAGCGTTGATCACTGCTCAAACTCACAACACTATTTTCATTATCTATCTGGTGGTAAAGCAAAATGACGTTAAGCAAGGATTGGAAATTAATAACTCCAACTTCGTAGTGTCACCATGATTGCAGTTTCCAGTAGGTAGACTGTGGACGTACCTAGCCAGAATATAAAATTCATATATATCATAATCTATTCTTATATATAAAGTGGAAGAGTTTTTTTATCTCTGAAACTACCCATCGGTTCAGAATAATTATTTTTGCGTTTGATAGTCCAATTCTGGAAGGTTATAGGCAATGTAACATCACGCTACTGGCCACGGGAGCAGAGCAGTATTATTTTTTTTTTATTTTATTTATTTCTGTGATGCGGCTGTAATGTCACTGCGACCATGAATGGTCTATTGTGATCGCCGCTTTATCAAGCTAGAGTTCACCACTAAACCCTGCAGCTATGATATACTGCAGTATTTGCTTAGGGGTGAGCTCCTTAATTTCTTCAGGGCCCAGAGTGTGTTTCCCTAGAAGAAACTGACGCCTGTGTATGAGCGGGCCACATTCCCCCAGAAGATGGAGGGGCGTTTCATCTGCCTCTTTACATCGCCTGCAGGTGCGTGTTTCGCTTAGCCTTAGATTATGCATGTGCTTGTTTAAGCAACAATGACCTGTCAAGGCAGAGCAGTAACCAACGATGTAACTCAATGCAGCTGAAACCGCCCTGCGGGAAGCTAGTCTCTTTAATATATTTGTTGTTTCCTATTTTTATATTTGTCTCACATTGTGCCAGTATCATGTTTCATAACCTCCATAACTCAACATCATCATACCGGTCCGTTTTTATCCCACTGCAAGCAAAGACTTATGTATTCCAAAATTTACTGATAATTAAAATTTTACCTCTTGGTTTTTTGGATGATTACAAATCATACGAAAAAAGTAGGTTTACTCACCTTTCAAAATAATTTTATAGCTTTTTTCAGACAGTAATAACACTTTTGCTTAATTAATGATTAAGGATGTCATTATATCTAATCTTTGTAAGAAATCAAGCAAAAAATGCATTAATAATTTAGTATTGACATTGAAGTTGTCCAATCTCCGGTCATTGGCGTGATTATCGCTTTAAACGTTTCAAAACGAGGTGACCGCGATGTTGCTAGAAAGCGACCTCGTATGCACATCTATGTTTGCTAGCTGCATAACGGTATACTAGACAATAGGGTTGGCACAAACACAAAACGAAACAAATATAAATATTTATTACTGAATGTTTTTTAATTTTTTTTTAGTTTCATTTTGAGTTTGATTACTTCAAGTCTCGAGTGAATGTTCGTAGGTAAATTCTAGGTAAGCTTGCTTTATCGTAAATTATCATTGAACGTCAGGCTAGAGAAATTCAACTCTATCACTAATAAAATAATAATAAATAATTAAGGATTAGCTTTAAAGAAGTTGATAAACTTTCTCGGCAGCGCTGATATGTTATTTTTGAGTGAGAGTACACTAACTGTACTTTAAACTGCGCTTACTCAGCTATCGCAAAAATGTGATGAAAATAACCTTGGAAATACATAAATTAGGTAACTGCTAATTTAAGTTTCCTATATAACCTTTAATTTAAAAGTTTAAAAGCCTCTGATAATCTTTAGATTATCGTACTTCCAACCTTGTAAAATACCTGTCTACGCTGCGAAGAAATGATGACACTCTTCATCCTCAGGACAGGTTTAGATGAAGGTATAGTGCCTAAGCCTTTCAGCTTAAAACCCAAAGAATATTCTAGATATAAATATCCGGCTACATAACTTGTAAGTGACAACCCTGTATATTATGCGGTGTACGATATTATGTACGTATGTATTACACTCACATTTCTCCTCTGCAACTTGTTATTTATTACTCATCACTTGTCTCTATCAGCTAGCAAAACAACTTAGCTTAGCCTTATTAAAATCATTATATTCCTTGATTAAAGTTTATTACAGAATTATATTGCAAACAAATATAACTTAAATAAGATTAGAAAGTGAACTTAACACCATTTTTTTGTTATTTACTAGCGCCGGTGTGAATTTTTTTATAGCTAGTTGACAATTCGTGGTATTTTCGCAGAAATTGGGGCAGTTGGTTGGGGAAATACCGGTATTAAACAAAGCAACCATAAGAACACTATAAAGGTAGTGTTTTATATTGATGGATAGTGATTTTAAATGCTACTATAGAAATCGCTAGATAGAATAAGCTACAATATTACTACGAGGTTTTAAGCGAACACAGAGCTTATCGGACAGTCATAATTTATAGGAATGTGTGTCTATAAGTCATCTCGAAAGCGTTGTAGAAAAAGCTGGAACTTTTTTACAATGCTTTTGAGATGGCTTATAGACACACATTCCCATAAATTGTGACTGTCCCATAAGCTCTATGTTTGCTTACGCTTACATAAGTAAAACGTCTCTAGTACATCCTTATGGTTCAGAAAAGAGGTTTATAGTACTCTACCATATTCTTCTTCTATGTTCCCAGCAGAAAGTGGAAGCGCAAATGTAGTTGCCTACACGCTCATGGGATAAAAGTTACAGAGTGCATAGTCTTATAACTACTTACGGTAACGGTAACGATATGAAACTTAACCTCATTTATCCATTTATATGTAGAGCACATAAATGACACTTATGAACAAAGTAACAAAACAAAATGTCAGCCAATTAACCTACAACCACCTAGCTAGGTAGAACTTTATGAAGAACTAGCGATAACCTTTTTAATCACCGGATTGTTAATTTTTTTATGAGTTATATTTTATTTAGCATACATTCTTTACTGCTACACTGATGTATCACCCTTTCACAATAGTATCTACGGGGTATCGAACCAAAGGATTTAATATTTCATACTTCTACAGGATAATTAAAACTTGGCACTCTTTACCAGCGTATGTATTTACTTTAAATTTTGATCCAGGGTCTTGCGGGGTGTAAAAGAGCATCTCACAATATTTGCTAGGGCTCACTTAGGTCTCCAGAACTTTTGGCTTACCTTTAAGTAAAGTGATCATTTTGATAGGCTAGACGTTCAAGTAAGAAATAGGATTAATATGATTAAAATCTCCCGCAGTAAATAATATACGTTGATTGCACACAAAACTTGTGCTGCAATAATTATGGACCTTATCAACAACCAATACCAGTGACAAATGATGTTATTGATTTTATAACGTATACCAGTTGTCATTGGGCCGTAGCAATGAAAGTGATCCGAGGAAAAGTGGGAAAAGTGTAGAATACTTCCCGCGCGTGCCTTCTCACGATTATTGCCGTGCAAGTATACAAAGATGTAAAATATAAATTATAGCTGAGGTTCGAGAATATTCTATTTATTAAGTATTAGAAAGAGAACCTGCAGGAAAGTAGGCAAAGTTGTATACACCTATGTATTCCCTGCTATGTTGCTAAATGGGGGCAAGTCTGCAAGCCAGCCATATACCGGGCAAAATCTCAAACTCCAAGCTAATACTGTGAGTTTCTCGATAGAAAATATTACTTTACCCGACCTGGGGATCGTACCTAAGACGTGCATAGTAAAAGGTACAATGAGTAATAGAGACAGGAGTTACATAAGTATAGTATAAGTCTATGACAAATATTTTAACATGGGATTTTTGGCATAGTATCAGGCAGGCTATTCGCTCAGCAATGCCTTCTTGCTAATCAAGAATGCCGCCTCACACCAGTTTTGGCAATAGTATTTATTGTGAAGACATATAGAACCTTTTTAAAGTTATATTTCTTTTTTTCTTTTTGGCGCGATTGGGAAAAATGATGAGAGTGAATTTTTACGATGCGCGCGCACACCTACAGAAAAAAGCAACACCCTGAAGTTAGTTGCGAACCTTTTACACCCTGAAGTTAGTTGCGAACCTTTGTGTGTCGTATCAGTACAAATAATCAGTGTGAATAAATAAAAAATATATTAATATATTATATAATAATATATTATATCAATTTAATTATATTTATGACGGTGATAGATATTTTTTATTGATCATTTATCAGTAAATATATTTATTTTGAATATTAGTGGTAAAAGTGGTTTTAATATACTACTTCAAGTGCATTTATAGATTTGAGGTTAACTGTTATGTATGTATGCGTTGTGTTATTATTTGGTATTTTTGGATTGTTACACTAAAGAAGTATAAGTTCTTACGTGCGTACATGAGTACACACACTCTTTTTTTGCTACAACTTGTTTCAAGAACATGTGACATTGTTACAACAATAAAAATATTTTACTGTATTAAATTTATGGCTATCGTTTCGCATCAACTACAAGCCTGACCTCAGCCAACATCAGTAAATCTGTACTAAATCTGAAACATAACAGCAACTCTATCTCATACGCATAAAGTTGATAATCGTATGTTTTTACATAACGGCATTGTTTTGAATGATGATCGGTTATCACGCCATAGAGATGTGACTTACTGCTCCGATTTTATATGGGTTTATAGATTATTTAACGGTTTTTTGATATAGTTTCGTTTAATAACGGTCTTCATTGTTATGTTTGGTAAATTTGTTGTTTCCTGGACGATTTAATTTCATTGTGATGGAAAAGTTTTGTCACTGTGATGTAATGTTTTCAGTAACGGTAGATGTGAATTAGACTTGTATTTGTTTTTAATAAGTTCGAAACACGACAGAGTACTAAAGAAACTTTGTTTTATAGTTTAAAAAGTTATACTTCGATGTTTTTGTTCTTTTTTCAAATATAGAATAATACCGGCCTGTTACTGTTCCACTGCAGGGCAAAGGCTTCTCGTATAGAGAATGCATAAGCATTATTCACTACGCTTGCATGCAATCAAGGCGTATAGGCAATTTCAGCCTTTTTAGTCCAGGTTTCCTCACGATGTTTTCCTTCACCGTCAGTCAGAAATGTCCAAGATAAACTTTAAAAAAAAAATAATTAAAAAAAACATTTTCAAAATTCTTTAAAAAAGGTTAATTAAGTATGAGAGAAAATCTTTCTAGTGGCAAGTGAGAGGATGACACAACAACTCGGCAAATCAGTAAGGATCACATAGTGTGTCACTATTGGTGTCATTAGTGATGTAGTACTCATTTTACATTACAGTATGAAGAAATAGACAGATGATCTGCTATAGCGTACTGAAAAAGGCTAAATTCATGCAGCTACCAACTGATCTCTTTAGGCATCAATGGTGACGGAAACTTACGTTCTGCATGGAAGTGGTAATGAGGGTTTTAAGAAAAAATTTCGCCATCAGTCGGCGCCACTTAGGTGAAAGGTCTTTCATTCACAAAAATTAAAAATCTCATTAAAAATTCATTTTTAAATCAATAGAATCGTTCACAGTTATCTATTAAAAATTTAAAGCGCTTTGACAGGTACCTGGACCTAACGCCTCAGTGCTGTCACCTCATGGGCGCCATTTTAGAAAATCCTCATTACCTTTAATTGGCAATTTGTGAATGTATATTGTATACTAGACTTTAATATTAGTCTGTAAGATCTCTATAAAATAGAATAAATATATTATTAACCTCGGCCTTTCAGTGGTACCTACTGTCTACGGTCTGCCGCATACAGTCCACGAGTAGCGTTGGATTTCCTTTCCAGAAATTTTCAGTCCTAACCCATAGTCTGGAATTGTGCAGGTAAATGGCCACCTTTTTTACATGATACATAAACGCTGATGAAGCGTGAGTGTTACATACCTGTGTCACTCTTTTTATATAGAACTAGACGTCCACCCTCGCTTCGCTTCAGTATCAAAAGTTTCATTTGGTCTCACAACAAACGTTTACGGAACATAAAAATACCATAGCATTAGTGCGCGTCCAGTACAACAATGCCTTCAGAGCAGTGGCGCGCACAGAGATTTTAGACAGGGTAGGCATTATAGATTCTAACAGGGTAGGCATTATTTAATTATGTTCCTAAAATTGCGATTTTAAGCAATTATTAAAGTAGGCAGTGCCTTTCTGCCTATAAGGAGTGTACGCCACTGCTTCAGAGTTATGTTAGGGGTCCACGAGTAGCGTTCGATTTCCTTTCCAGAAATTTTCAGTCCTAACCCATAGTCTGGAATTGTGCCGGTAAATGGCCACCTTTTTTACATGATACATAAACGCTGATGAAGCGTGAGTGTTACATACCTGTGTCACTCTTTTTATATAGAACTAGACGTCCACCCTCGCTTCGCTTCAGTATCAAAAGTTTCATTTGGTCTCACAACAAACGTTTACGGAACATAAAAATATCATAGCATTAGTGCGCGTCAAGTACAACAATGCCTTCAGAGCAGTGGCGTGCACAGAGATTTTAGACAGGGTAGGCATTATAGATTCTAACAGGGTAGGCATTATTTAATTATGTTCCTAAAATTGCGATTTTAAGCAATTATTAAAGTAGGCAGTGCCTTTCTGCCTATATGGAGTGCACGCCACTGCTTCAGAGTGATGTTAGGGCTTCCGCGCTTTTGCAGCGCATCAGGGATGTTTGCACAAGCTCGTGTACCGGATTTTTAACTCAATAATGCGATTAAAAACTGCCTCCCTGATGCGGCGAGTGCGCGATTGCTCCAACAGTCTTGTAAGCACTGTAGCTAACAGGCTAGACAGCCATATTATGTATCGGTAGATGACGTTGCATTGACCCTCCTTTACGTTTATATTTTATTTTGTTTTTATTTAATATTAGATATTTTGTATTAATATTTTTATTTTTTCTTTGTGTTGTTTTATATTCATTTCTTGTGTAATATAGATCCCATGGTCTGAAATAGACTTATTCGATTCTATTTTATATTAGTGACGTATTGTATCATTCCAATTTACGAAGGCGCTTAAAATATTGAAATTTTTATAATGACTGAAAAGATAATTATGTTAAACATAATAAAATTTAGCCTATGCTGCCCGTCCTATAATTTGTAGCTTTCTAAAGGTGAAAGAATGTTTTAAATCGTTTACATAGATTTTGAGATAAGTTGGAACAAACAAACAAACAAACATGCAAAAAATCAAATCTTTACTTCGTAAATTATTAGTTTAAATAAAAAAGATGGTGTTAAGATGTTATGTTATGTTATATGAAGTTTAAAAAGACTTAACGAACGTTACATTTAATTTAAAGCTTACTAATCCTTACCTATATTGCGGTTTGACATTAAAACTAGTCACAATATAAACTTAAAATGTAGGTACTTACCTATTTAATTTTCCTATAAATTAAAATCATTGACGTAAATAAGGCGCTTACGATTCCGACAAACAAGTTACAAATTCTTAGACGAATGAGTTTTTTTGTACAGGAAAACCGCAAAAGTAAGTATTAAAGTTTGTTTATACCTATTGAAAAAAATAATTTAATAATAATTGTCTATTTATTGTCACGGCAGTGTTCTTAGTGGCTCTATGGTCCTTGCTTCGATCTATTCCACTTTGAACACCTGGGTGATATCACCTGGGTGTTCACAGGCGACTCTTTAGTGTCCTTTGATCACTCGCACATATAATCACCTGGTAGTTCATAGACGACCCCAATAAAAGTACAATTATCCTAAGATAACCTTAAAATAAATTTCTTTTTTTCGAGTGCTTTGATTTTGACCGCCAAGTCGGGAAATTGGTAATGATGTCGAAAAATCATCAGTATTTTTATTTACCTTAAGTGTGTAATCGTGTTAGGTACCTATATATTCGACTTGTAATCATCATCATACCGGCCCGTATCATCACACCGCGAAAGGTCTATTCTCACATAGAGAAGGCATGAGCATTGATCGTCACGATTAATTCAGACTTTTTTAGGTTTTTCTTCACGATGTTTTTCTTCATCCTAAGCCATTAATGTCCAAAATAAACTTAATAGAAAATAGTTACATTATGAATTTGAAAGTCACATAAGTACACTGTCCGGTTTCGAACTCATAACCTCGTGTATACGGATACCCTAACTGTTAGGCTACTTTAACTATTTTAACATATTTTAATAAAAAGAAGAAAGAAACAAAGTATTTATTCTGCCCGGAGGTGTCACATAAAAACAAAAAATACAGGGAAAATAACATAAATATTATAACTAAAAACTAAACTTTATGTTTAAAAACTAAACTCTAAGTACCTACAACTAAATGCTAAACAAGCTGACAGGCTGCAGACCTCATGTTTCTACAAAATCTAGAGCCACTTAGTGATACCATCCTCTAAGGAAGGAAAATGATTAAGCGGTTGCCCGCCTATGTTAACGTAGGTAACGAGTAGCGCTAAAGAGTACCAGATTGTAATTGAGCGACAGAAGTATGAACTGCGGAAACGTTTCGTTCGAGAAGCTTCTTTGTTTATATAAATACACTTTGCACTTAAATACTTAGAAGAACAAGTTATTTGATAATGAAACAGTTTTGAAATCTTTGTAAGTAAAAACATTATTTTTCCTTATAATTATAATCAGTGTCATAGGTACGTTTAACATATTCAATACACGTAACAGCTGATGTTACCTACTGTGTAAGAAGTTACTGCTTTTTTCGATGACATAAAATAGCAGCAACAGCTATTATTTTGTATCTCCATCCATCGTTAATGCAGTGACTGGAGGGTTGTCGAAGATGATTTTAGGTCTAATTTTAATTTGAAAATTAGAAAGTTGTTATCTTGAAGATCAAAAACTACGTACTCAAATTAAGTCCGAATTTGACAGGTAAAAAAACAAGAACTTTTATTTGAAAAATTTAGAATATACTTACTTACTTACCTATATTATATGTGTAGCATAAAAATAAGTTTGAATTTTTCGTAAATTTATATGATATATTGTGTAAATTATGAGAAGCAAGTTAACTTTTTCTCACACAAAATAATTTACCTAAGTAGATAAAAACATATTTTATTAAACTTACCTATCTAATACAACATAATGCAAAAAAAAAACAATGTAAACCATATTTCCCTGTCATTGTAAAATTAAACAAAATTAACAAAACCCAAACAATCCTAAGCGTCATTAATCACTATGTTCTAAATTTTAAAAAGTTGAAACAAAATGGCGGCTAAAGAAAGTGTCACACTACACGTAATGCTAGTAACTGACCCGATTGTGGTCACCTTTCGCTGACTTTCACCGGGTGTCTGACACACTTCTCAAGTCTGGCCATGAACTGATAAAGAATTCTTTTCAATTTGGTGGTCTAGTTTTTGTGTGCGGATGGTTTTTTGAATAAAGCAAGCAAATTACAGAATAATGGATGAGAGTTGTTTAAAACTTTTCTAATGTGATAAAAAATATATTTAAGTTAATTTTACAAACAGAAGATCAAAATAATGTTATCATTGTACATAAGTTTTTATTTTTGACAATAATTGCTATGAGTTTGAGAAACTATAACAAGTTTTACTCATCAAAAATATTTCGATGTTTTTTATTATATTAGCCTACCAAAGTGTCTCCGCTTTGCCTGATGGTAAGCAGTCAGTGGCATCCAGAAGAGGCGGACACCTTTCTAAAGCCGAACTACTGGTATCGGGACCTCCACTATGGCGGCTTAGTGAGATGCTTTTTTTGCAATTTCAATTAATTTGATCTTTGAGGAATGAAGACTAAAAATAATTTAATTTTAAGATTAATTTTTAAAAGAAATCAAAGTCTGATTTGTTTAAAATCTATCTAATGCAAGTAAACATAATACATTATTATCATTTAATTATTTCATTGCAGTTTGCTAGTTAAATAAAATTACTAATACACAACATAAAATAAACTTTCTAGATACTTAATTATTTCAAATTAGCCTTTTATCATCAACTATTCATAATTCACATATAAAATGAAATATGCGGCGTGCACTCAATTCGTAATACAAACATCATCAAACATTTGAAGGCAGTGGGAACAATAAATGAATACAGCGGATGTCCCAGTTCCAAGTCCCGTTAGCGGGAGAAAGTGGCGGGCACGATGCACCGCCTATGCAAATTATGCAATTACATGCTGGCTGTATGTACTTGTCAGTGCTACGTGTAACTGACGGATGTGTAGATAAACTCCTAGATATTTAAGACACAGATTTGACAGATGAGGCTGAATGAGGTGATTATCTTAGTGCTAGACTCAGTTTTTTGAATAAGTAATATTTGCAGCGTGTTTCAAATATTGAATATCAGCTGAAATTGTTATATTGTAAATAAAATATAGACTATGTTATTAATATTAGGTATGACCTACTCAACTGCTACAAACAATAAGTGGCTTAAGCTACAAGAGAATTAAAAAAACATATATTTTATAAAATATTTCTAAAAAGCCAGCTAAAAAACAATTTTGTAAGTTAAATACACACTGCGTGCAATTGGAGAGGAAATTGCAAGCACTTATATTTATACATCAAAACAATTTTCAGCGGAGAAGCTGTCTATCATCATAGTTATAAAAACAACCGACAAACAGATATTTTGTGTACTAAAACACTTTTTAAATTCGCAAATTATACTTATTGCAAACACAAATAATAAATATACAACCGCAAAACATAAGTAGTTACAAAAAAACATCGAATGTCAATTACATCATTTCTCCGCCAACTGTACAGTTATGCGACTCTGGTTCCTAGAAGCAGAACACAGCTTTCGAACATCTAACAAGAATGATCTAACGTGACAAAGCGAAAAAATGATGCCACCCGCCATATTGGTGTAATGGCGGCCACAAAAAAACTAACGGCATAAAATACCTAACAACCGAGCGGAGAAAGGCTTTCGATTGTCCTACATATCGGCGCACGCGAAGCACTCAAAGCGACTCCGAAACAGCACAACACTGCTATTATGCCCCAACACTAAACTAAGACTTTATTCCAAACCAGTAAACGTCAAAATAATTTCACAGCAAGTTTGACGTTTGATGCTGTTTGAAATTCAAACGTCAATCAAGACATTTACACGCAATACATAATATACGTCCGTCCTTTTCTAACGTTCGCAACAAGTATCGCTGTTTCGCTCTTTCCTCGACATTGAAAAAGAAAGCACTAGATTTTTTGCCGGCGTCCATTTTACTCGAGAGTATGCCGAAGAAAGCAAGCTAAAATGCATGTGTGTAATATTAGAAACGTTGGTTTTATACATCGGTTGCATCGCATTAGAGATAGTTGCATAAGAAAATTGCATTTCCCCTGCGTTTGCTCGATAACACGACAACGTGCCACAGTTTTCTCCTTTGATAAATCGATAATTAAATCGATATTCGATAAAAGTACGAGTATTGCTAGAGTTATGTCTTGTTCCCATGTAATTCTCTTTGTAATAGTTTGTTTGTATGATCGATTGTTGGTAGCAACGAATCATAATAAGATAGTTTCAGTAATCATTCCGTATGATTTTTAGGAAAAATAATCTTAAATAATTATAGCTTTATTTCGTACTGAACATGTCTCTTTTTTGTCAAATATGACTTGAAGTTGAGTTTGAAAACCTATCAGAGTTATCACGACTGAAGAGAAGAATTTTTTTACTGGAGACTTTTCCGATAAATATCACCAAATTTAAATTTTCTTATGTCTCATACTTCTGTTGCTTATGATTTTTAGCAATAAAAAAAAATTGTCTAAGTTACAGTTGACTGGCGTTTATGTATTTAACCATTATTGGCTTATTTACCCTAATGGTCTGTTTCAACGTTTTCATTATGTAAATACCTACTACCTACTACCAGGCAGGGTAGTAGGGAGGCTAAAAATATGCCCATTCGAAATAGTAAAGATTCTAAAACATGTTGTAGCCTTAGTTCCTTGAATTTTTAATTAAATAAAATTAGTAATTTTAGTAGCCAGTGTCGATTTATTGTGTTTTTTATTAAAGTTATTATTATATTTAGTGTTGCATTTGAAAATAAAAATAAAAGACTAATAGTTTATAAAGTGTATCTGTCAAAATTATTAATGGTCATTAGTTTATCTTCGGAATAAACATTTGTGTGTTTATGAAATCTCTTATTATTGAATTTTGTCGTATAATATTAGCTTTGGGAAAAAACTTTCTCTTGTCGAACTAAGTTACATCTAATTTCTTAAAAAAAGACTTCAATATGAACCAACTTATTTTATAAATTATTTATTTTATTCAAACTTACCGAAAATATAATGATATCATAATCGACGACAACAGCAAGACAACGACGTAATTCCTACTGTACCTATAATAAGATATGACTCACTGCAGTGTAAATACTTCACCTCATACAGAGAAGGTATTAGCATTACTTAAGGCGATAAAATCACGCTTTTTTTAATAAGTTCATATTTTGTAGTTTCTTCTATAAAAGACAATTTTCATAGTGCCGCATACGGTTCGATTTTATAATTCAAAACCATATTAACTAACATACCTATATAAAATAATCACGTCTTAAAATAGCCACGGGTTGAACTTGACCAGTGGCGCATGCCGCAGCTGCTTCTGCCGTGGCGATCAAAACACAAACTTTCTTCGCTAAGTGTGCTATGGCCCAAAAACGAACGCCAGTTGCCAACGGAACTTGCACGAACATTTCTCTGTGCTAGCTATAAATTTGTGATAGTTTACTGTTTTGTGATGCCGTAATAATGTAGCTATGGTTTATAGTTCATTGCCAGGCTGTCTAAATGATAGACGATGTATATTAACTTTATAACTTTTCTGTAATTTATTTATAACATTTCTAAAACCGTATGTTTCAAAAGATAATTATATTAATACACTACAGACTACCACTTTCCTACCACAATGTCCATCAAAAAGTTGCCTGGAAGAGATCGCTTTTAGCGATAAGACCGCCCATTGTACATATCTGTGTAAATATTTTGTAAATTTAATATTATTTTGGTGTACAATAAAAATAATCTATTCTTTTAACATTTCGTTTGCGGGCACTAATTTTACTAACAAGCTTTTTACTTTAGTAACCTGAAAACGTTTAGTGCTGGACGGATACAAGGTTCTTCGACAATTAAATAATCACGCTTCACGTGCATTATTTCTGACCTTAGAAAGAGGATATTTAGTAGGTAAATAACGTTGCTGCTACCAAGTATTTACCTAGTCGTTTCTTGTAACAGTCAAAGGAAAAAGATAGTTCTAGATCCTTCAAAATATTTATTTTATTTATTTAATAGATTCACCAACAGTTATTACAATAATATAAGCATAGAAATACATGATTACAGCTTAAATCTAATTGCTTAACTAATTACAGGTAATACAAACAATTGCAGGTAAAATTACAGCTAATACTGCATGCATATAATAACTATTTATATTTTAATAATAATATTACTTATATTTCATTTTTATCTACGAGTAACCTTTTTTTCTATTTCGAAGATATTATTTGGAACCATTTATGGAGAAAGCCATTTAAGAAGAAAAAAAAGAAATGGAAAAATATTGTTTAAAATTGAGAGCCTGCATAAAAAAGCGTAGACCTATTGTAACTTTATATAAGTAGGTATTACATGAATATTACCATTATTTAATTTATATTACACCTTACAAATATTTTTATTTTCACACTTATTAATACTTATTAGTACTTACACTAATTATTATCTAGTAGTAAATTTCAAGAATAATTTATAGGCAGGTATAAACAGAATAGGAAATAAATATAATTTCATATTGCGATGGCTTTTTTAGGAAATCAAATAAAAGTCTAGGTCACTTTAATTTACTTTTAATTCAATAAAAACTTCACATACCCTTTGTCATAATTCATTATACAATTTTTTATTTAGGTTATTTATCCTATTTTGGTTACCCTTGCTTTCATTTTCCATCACAACTTTCACGTTGCCCGCACTAGTTTTAATTAACAGTTTTACTATAATTTTATAACCAATAACATTAATTAAAGAACGACGCTTTAAACTTGAAAGTTTTGAACGGTGCGCGCGCGCAAGAAAGTGCGATCATTTGATTCATGGCCGTTACGAGAGGCGGTAGAGCGAACATTTTGACATAATAAGGTTAACATAAGTTATTCAACCTCTTTTCTGTAATGTTCGTAAGATGTGATATATACTTTTTATTTTTATTATTATCAACCTGTATTATTTTTATATTTTACTTGATTTTTGTCTCGGCAGTTCTTAGTTTAATTGTCAACTGAACTGTTAAACAGTTAACTATAACTTGAATAAAAATATTTTCATAATGAATAGTTAAATAATAGCTGGCTTTTTTTTTTTTAGTCTTTGCCCAGAAGCGGTATGATGCATCAGTATATAGACGCTATCGTATAGTTATATCCCTAAATAGCTCAAACTAACATAAATATGAGAGAGTAGTGTCGAAATAATAATGACCTAAATAAATTACATTATAATAGTAGATATACTTACCGAATACTATACGCAAATTTAATTAATTAAAAAGGGTAAATCAATCCAGACTTATCAGAAGATATTTACAATAGATTAGATAGAATCAATCAGCAAAACATCACTTTGTTTAAAAAATATCATTAATCATTGCCCTATTAGTCACAAATTTATCATGATTGATCATCAGTATAATCTCTTAGTGACTATTATAAAAAAATCAATGCTAACTAAATATCCAAAAACTGTCTTATATATGCAAATACACAGAGATAATATACTTATATACAATATACGTAGGGTTACCAACATAACCTTATTTATTTTTCTCCACGTCCTCCAAGTCTTAAGACTGGTTGACGGCTTATCGATTAAAGTATACTTTGAGATTGCGCAGAATATTATGGATTTGAATACAGGCAGGTATCAATTTGACCTTTTCAAAATATACTTTTTTTAATATTTTAATTAGTTTTCTTGCTACTTTTAGCAGCTAATAAATTGACATCCCATTGTTATATATGTAGTGGTATACCTAACGATGCGTAGGCGCAACAATGTACCAAATAACCATGTGGTTGACTCATTTTGTAACTGTATTACACGTATTGGCGCGTAACTGCGCTTATGATAAGTACCACAATATTATACCACCTTAAACCATATACCTCATGCTGTATGTATTATAAGATGTTTGTTTAAAGATTATATTTTTGAATGTCTTTCACTTTTTGATGGGTTGTTTGTTTTTGATAAACAGTACAGTTTTAAACAAACTCAAACTCATCTGGACTGCCTCTATGGTTCGGTGGCACTGTGTACGGATTAGCACGCAGAAGTCACGGGTTCAATAAATGGGTCGGTTAAAGTGATATTGGGTTTTACTATCGAAAATTTTTCAATATTAGCCCGGAGTCTGGAATTGTGTCCGATAAATGGCAACAGGCTTGCCCCCTGTTACATGAGTCCTAAAATAAAGAATGCCGAAAACTGGGTGGTTAAAAACTCTGTCTACCAATTCGGGGATAAAAGGCGTGAGGCTATGTATGTTTGTAAACTCATCTAGAATATACCTACTTATATGAATTTTGCTAGAAGAAACAGCGTGAGCAGTGGCCTCTCAAAAGGTGGACCAACGACTTGCTATAGGTGGCGCATGGTATGCCTACTTTGTGTCCCTTAAATGGATATTAGTGTCCCCCGCAGGTCTTTAAAGTGCGAATGTAGTCTTTTAAAAAAAGAGAACAAAAAACAAAAGACAAATTAAAATTGACAAATCTAAATCTGTGTTACCGTAACCCAACGTTATCCACTCGAGTGATTACCCCCATATACGAATCACATCCTGTCATTTAATACTCCAATTACCCCCGATATAACCCCTCGACCCCAATGACTCAGCGGCTATATCTACCTATACTCGTACCGTTATTATTACATGTAAATAACATGTATGTGTTACACAAATGTGTGTTTTGTGAAAGCTGTTTTATGACATCATTAATTAGTAACTTACTAATATAGTGGCTTTTATCATAATTGTATACAAATACCTATAATATGCGATAAATGTATAGAAGAGACGCATGCGAACTGTCAAAGACAATTTGGCGCGCAATAAATGTTGGGCACAATAATACAGCAATTGGAAAAAAAATGAACCGAAAACATTTGCAGATCTCACAATAGATGTTCTTTTTTATTTTTACCTAGCAAGACGCCTGATGGCACGGATGTAAGCAGTCATCAACATTTAAGAGTAAACGCCATCCCAATTATTATCAAGGTAAACTGCTAGCATAAATATATTGATCATCGTTATGGATGGTTTTACTTCCCGCTTTTAAGAGTTCCAGGTTTGGATTAAACGACATACTTACTGTAAGTATTACACGATTAATGCTATACTTAATTTGTTTTAATACTGCAGGATAGGTTTTATGTATATTTATATGCCTATTATAATATGATTTCCAACTTTTGCGGTAGAGACAGCTTCACTTTAAAAATCATTTTCTTTTAAATAAACTAGAGAAGATACTCTTATTTTTCCAACATCTGCAAAGTATAGACACCTCTGCTAAAACGAAACATCCTTTTGTAACATAAGTTTTTAGTACTTTTAACAGTATACGAGCGACTCTATGTAGGTATAACTTGTACAAGCACAAAGATGACCCCGTGGTGTAGGTATTTACAACTACTACAAAAATATAATTTTAAACGTCTATGTATGTATGTATGTCTATGTCTAATTAGTTTTTAGTTTATTATTTTATTCAATTCTAATAGATTCATATTTTATATATTATTTATATTTATTTTTTACCCACTGTTTTCTTTACCAAAATATCTAGTTTCTCTCCATTTTCTTTGTCTCTTGATGTAGTAATTTGTTCATTTTGAAACATTTACTTGGAAATATTTATTTATGTGCAAGAAAGACCAAAATATAAGCTCGCGCTACACTGGGAATAGTTCTAAAAATAAACCAATATTACTTTAGCAAATTTATTCCAGGTCATTTTACCACGAAATCTTTAACCAACAACAAATGAAAACAATAAATACCAATAAAAATACATAATAAATTGCCACATAGTACGTAACAGATAAGTAGGTACGTGACTTTGAAACCACCTCAACATCTCAAAATCAGAAAGCGCGGCAACTTACACCGACTGTGTTCCTTCACTATTACATCCAATTCCAATTTCAAATGCATGCACCTTTTCTTTTATACATCATACATTGACGGTTAACTAGTAATGTGCAAAGAGAAAGTAGTAACATAACCAGCAATGTATACACTTATGGACAATGTTATCAATAAGGTTACGAACACATTGACGCATAATCTCGGCGAAAACGTTGCTAACTAGGTCACTGCCGCGCATATAACGGCCTGCGCTCAATGCCCGCCCGCGTAACGTTACGTGTGGGAAATTATTTGAATTTGGAACACAACGCTTTTTTTTGCTTTTATCAGGCTGCTGCTATTGTTCTTTTGTACTTTTTTTTTATTGTGGTCTAGTTGGCGATTGCACCGTTAGGCCATGTCGAGTTTAAGGGGTTAATGAGATCGTATAATTATAATAATTTCAATAGAAGAAAGTATGTATTATCTGTGAACAATACAGTTGATTTATTGCGACTCCCAAATGAAGTGAATATGGTCTTTGTGTAAATAAATAGTTTTGATGAGCGTTTTTGATGATCGTATTGTAAATTCTGTCACAAAGGGCATTGTCAATCTTAAGAGTAAGATTGAATAAACTGCTACATTGACGCCAGTGTACAAAATTTTGCTCTACTTCGAGAATAAAGTTTAAACTGCACAGTACTTAATACAATAATTTATCTGTCAATAGATTCTTAAACACTAGTGTAGTCGCCAGTTTATAAGAAGACTACAGTACTTATCATCTCACTGAGGGTACCCAACTCGCCTGCCAAATTCTGATCATGCTGTCCGTAACAATAAATTCTTATGAAGTATAAATAACAGCTTGGTATGAAAAATAACGAAGAAAACAGACATTCAAATTCAAACCTGACTCTAAAATGACACATGAAATTAGTTTTTCAACTTCAACCGTTAGACACTGCAGTTAGTTTTGACGACCTAAGAATTCTGTATTCGGTTTTAAAAAATATATATATTTTGCTTTCTCTTCATATATTTTTTATTTCTTTATTTTATTATAATATTATTAGTTTATATATGCTTACATAATAAATTCCTTGGATACCTATCTTATTGGAGGACTTGACGTGAATTGCCGCTCTTTATTTATTACTTACGACAAAAATGTTATTGTAGTGCCATAAACTATTATAAATAAATATTTTAATGGTACTTTTTATTTTTGGGTACCAATATGGCTCCACCCTTCCCGATGATACGCTGATTGCGTGGGGTCCAGAAGTGGCGGACACCATTCCAAGCAAGCATCATACCAGCAGATTGCTACGATGGCACACTGATGCCCCCTATATTACAAATATGACATACTAATCTGACATTTGCAAAAAAAATATTAGACAAGATTCATAAATATTTTTTAACCAACTTCAAAAAAAGGAGGAGGTTTTTCAATTCGACCGTATATATTTTTTTTTATCTGGAAATTCTGATTTAAATTTTTTGTATGTTTATAAACTTTTAGATAGAGTTTTGTAGAGTAGCCTTATAAAATAGTATACTTAACAAAAAATGAAATCAAATAATGCCAAAATTAAATATTCAGCTATTAACTCGTCGCAATAATTTAAAAAGCACATCGATGACAATTAATAAATTTTATTATTATCCCTTGTTAATTCATACACGAATTCTTTTTATATTTTTTTATCTAACCTGCAAAGTACTTACTATAGACATAAATGAGAGTTAAGTACAGTTAAACATTAGTCATAACTCGAATAGTTCAAATAGTCGATTAGTCGGCTCGACTTAACGGTATTCTATCAATAAGCACCCACTCTGCAATATGCCAACTTTCCCTGGTTTCAGATTTTAGTTGCGTTTAGTTGAATAAGTAATCTTGATCGTTGATGATTATTTTCTAATGCTAAAAGATGCAATGGATGAGTGTAAAAAAACAACTTAAACAGCGAGGTTAGATATTTTTTTAGATATTTTTTTATTGTTTTCAAAGAACCCTTTACTATTCTATGAATCTCTGAAATATAAAGAAATTGATTAATCATTTTTATTATTGGTTAGCAATTTTTTTTAACTTGCACTGTCTCACTGCTACGCAAAGGTCTCCCTTTAAAAGAAATTCTATCGCAATAGAGAACAAGTTCCGTACAGGCTGAGGCTTTACAAATAAAATACATCGAAACTACTTATAATTATAGATCATACAAAATTTTGTCTCATGTGGCAATCAATCACAACCTCTTGTATAGGCGACCATAAAATTGCTTTTCCACCCTTAGAGTTAATTTCTTTTCCTTATTATTATCACAAAACAATAATATCTATTTTTGCTTGCAAGTTACCATATTACAGTAACAGTTGTCACTGTTTTAATGAGTCTTTTTAAATTTTAATTTTGATAGATTTAAAAGCAGTAAAGCAAATACATAAGTGGTCGACTATACAAGAGGTTGTGTGTTTCATTCGTAGTTCGTACACATTCGTACTATGTCGCTACAGTCAATATATTAAATTATTACCAAAGTATCTAAACTACTCGTCTACACCAAGTGCAACGAGTGCTAGGTCAGTGCAGCTTTCACTGCACCGCTGAGTCGTCGCAACCTCATCAACGTTAGACTACTAGGTAGGTATTAATCTTTATTATTAATATTAATTAGTGTGTAGTATAATTACATTATCTATTATATAAAAATGAATCGCTGAATGTGTTGCTAAGCGAAAATCTCGAGAGCAGCTGAACCGATTTCGCTAATTCCTTTTTTATTATAATAATATTCCTTAAAGCACGTGGAAAAATTTAAAAAATTGCAAGAAAAAAAACACTGCTATATTACCATACAAAAGTATTTTTATTTATCCCAAAATGTTTAAGAAAATGTCCACCCGTGCGAAGCCGGGTGGGCCGCTAGTAATTAGTATAAGTATTATAGTCTATAAGATATATATTGATAAATTGTAATAAATGCAATTTATATTTATGATTGATTGATTGTTACACTAGGTACTGACATGTTTATTTTCATATTATCTACTTTTCTATCCCAGGACAGAGCCACTCCAAAGCGCTCATTAAAGGCCATGACAATAAACGTACCAAAGAGATGCTACAACTCAGTTGGTACTAAAAACTAAACATACACTGTAAATTAAACTATCATTATTGACTGGACTGTTGGTCTAGTGGTTAGTGACCCTGACTGCTAAGCCGGAGGTCGTGGGTTCGATTCCTACCCAGGACAAACCTTTGTGTGATGAGCATGATTGTTTGTTCTGTGTCTGGGTGTAATTTATCTATAATATAAGTATGTATTTACAAAAAAAGAAGTATTTAAGTATGTATATCCGTATTCTAGAACCCATAATACAAGCATATAATATGCTTACTTTGGGTCTAGATGGCGTTGTGTGTAGTTGTTGAAATATTATTATATTATATTATATATTATTATGTTTAAACTCAACCAAAGCCGGTCTAAAATGTGCGGATTCTGCCAAGAGTGTGAGGAGACTGCAATGCATGTCCTCTGCTCTTGTGGACCACTCATGCACAAAAGAAGCATCCATTTAGGACAGCACCAGGCGCAACGAGATGAGATGCAGTCTCTCTCTGCTCAGACAATCTGGAAGTTCCTAGACTCTATAGGACTAAGCAGAGAACTATAATTCAAAAAGAGGATACAAAGGAGATACAAAAGATCAATTCTGGTCGAGGTAGCAAAGAGGCCGCTGACGGCCCAACTACTAATAATAGTAATAATAATAATACCTAATTTTTATGTCGGAAAATATAGTTCTCTTCTCAATCAGACTCCATTCCATCTTTTGGTCCCCTACTAATCTCTACACTTATAGAAACTCTCTCTAGCACACACATGGTTGTTTTCCCTCCTCATTAGTCATATCAAGAACTTTTCTGTAACTGGCTAAATGTGGCAGTTTTTTTGTGTATTTCGTATATCTATATGTTTTTCATTGTATACTAATAAAGATTATCCGTATTCGATACAATAATCACAATTGAACACCTTTTGCTGATCTAGCAACACAATACTGTCGCCTTAAGTGCGCCAGCGACTTCAGTGCATAGTCAGACAGCAAACCGGGTGCATTCGTAATCGTTAGCATTGCACATATCATTCATCTATCATTTTAGCATAAATTATCGTACTAATAAACGTATATTTTTTTCATTTTCATAATGAAAGTATGTAACCAGTTATCGAAATGTTTTATTTAGTATCAGCAGCAATCCATCGCAACGTAGGAAACGTATCCTACAATCCGACTGCGTAATAGGTAGATAATAATCTTATAAGCCGAACGACATTCACTGCTGGATGGCTACGAACTGAAAGATTCAGCGTGGGCAGACCAGCACAAGGTGGACCGACGACCTGACAAGATATAAAAATATTACTTACTAGCTGCGTCCCATGGCTTCATCCGCGCGTATAATACCGATTTTCGGGATAAAAAGTAGCTCATGTCTGTCTCCGGTACCGAATTTATCTACATACCAATTTTCATCGAAATCGTTTTTTTTTTTTTTTTTATATTATAGCCCACCAAAGTGACTCCACCCCGCCTGATGGTAAGCAGTCAGTGGAATCCAGAAATGGCGGCCACTATACCAAAAGCCATCGTCTTAAACTGCTGGTATGGTGGCCTCCACTATGGCGGCTGGGAATGGGGTAAGGGGAAGGGAATGAGAGAGGTGAGGAAAGAGGAAAGGGGGGAAATCGGGCCTCCGGCGCTCTCACTCACCGAACGAAACGCAGTAGTACCGATACTACTACTCCTTAAGTCGATCTTCTATGAGAGGGTAGTACTTCCCCGGACGATCCGACCCATTCATGCTGAAATCAGCGTGGATCTACTACCGTAATACCTAAACCGTAATACCGTAAAGGTTTAGCCGTTTAAGGCCTGAGTGGTAACAAACACATACACATACATACACATAAACTTTTAGATTTATAATTTTAGTAGGAATGGTATGTTTATGTGTATATCGTAATTTGATATTGGAAGAATTCTGAACTAAATATTGCTTACTGTGTTGCAGAAGTCAGTTAACCCTTTCATGGACACTACTTTAAACACAATAGATTTTCATTACGGCCACATACGTTTACTCTCCCGGAAAGTGTTGAAAAGTTTATGTCAAACATTGAAAAAAGTTTTAGAAGGCTACGAAGGAGATCGAGAGGCTGAAAGTAGAAAAGATACAGAATATCGAAGAAGAAGTACATTTCCAGCTTCATCCAATTAAAACGCACTGTCAACGCACAAACGGCACAAATAATGCTTCTTGCTTCTAACATTCATCCACATCTTCTCATATCAGCCCAAAAGACGTCCACTGCTGGACATAGGCCTCTCACAAATAACTCTCCCTCCCGTTGCTCTGTCCCCAGTAACTTCTCATCTCAGTGAATAAATCTCTATATTTTATACAGGAAGGATGACAATACGACCATGACATCGATGTATAGCCGGGATGAGAGGGTTAATACCATCCATGGTACTAAAGTGATTTCGTTTTATCCATTTAATCGTTGTAATCACCAAAATTAAATAATATTCTTACTAAATATTCATCTTACTTATTTAAGCAAAATTATGTAATTATTATACATCTACAAATCAACACGATAGGTACTTAAATATCAGTAACATACAATACCAATTTTCTATCATTTCCTACCACTGTGAATAAGTGTAAAAAAATAATAATTTCCTTCATTTTATAAAGAATTTTCCGGTCATGTAATATTACCGTAAAAGTTAAAACAACTTTCCGTACGCGTAACCTGGCATTGGCATTGCGTGCGTAAACGCAACACTCACACAAACACATACAACACACACACATTAAACACTCATAACACACACACAAAATGTTGTCTCGTCACCACTGTCACGCACACAGTTGCGAAATTGCGTTATAAGAATTGCATCGCTATTCATACAGACACACACAAAGACAGGTCAATAAAGATTCTCTATACAAACGCGGCTTGCCGTTGTCTGTCTGTGTGGGTAAAGAAAGGTGTATTGCTAGGAGAAATGAGCACAGTCCGCAGACATCTTAATGTTTGACGGTTTAGTTAAAACGGAACAAGCGATTAAATACAACGATTAACAGCATATCTTATATTATTGATTATGTATATTTTATAGATTTATGTTGGCAGTTTGGCGGTATAGATTTACATTTCCAGTATATGTACCTACTACTAGTGATGCCATAGTGATCGAAATATGACCATATTTCATATTTATTTTATGCATAATTTAAAAAATTCTCTATACAAACTAAAGTGTGCAAAATTTCATACTCCTTCGTCCGCGCAATTTTGTAAAATGGGGTACAAAGTTTTTGCTTCACGTATTATTTATATAACATAGATGTACAGAGTGACAAAACCTAGTTATTCTGCCGTTAAATTGCTACCATTTTTTAAATACCTTTGTTCAGGTTTCCTCATGATGTTCCGATTCATCATGATTATCATATGAATTATGAAAAAAAAATCCTATTTGTACAATTTGGAACCTGTTAAGTAATAAAAGGTTAAGGTGTGGGTAAAACCACTGTCAAAGTCGAATTAGCAATAAAATATTATTCAATCACCTCTGCGAATCGTATATTGACTCATAGTTATTCATAAACCACAATTTAATAAAAGGGATTCGGTATGTTTTGTGGTCACATTATTGGGTACCTACTAACGGTCAATCATAGGTATACTGCTATGAATTGATTACTATATATGTAGATATAGTGTATATAAATAAAAACAATTGATTCTTAAGGTGGTTCCGACGAAATTTCGCCGAAATCCGCGACTTTCATCTCATTATTTAGTAGATTTTAATGCTATTTATTCATTTTGTTTTTTGCCTACAATATACTTTGATTCATGAACTTTAGAATAGTAGAAGAATTATTTACAATAATTGATTATATAACTTATACTAACGATATTAAAACAACGTGATTTCACTTATATCGAAATATTACTTTGTAATTACTATAGTTATAAATATAAAAGTTATATTGAATCAACCGGAATAAACCAAATGTCAACTCTATAGATTTATTTCATTTATTAGGATAATGTTTCAATAGTTATTGATAATTGGGCTGAATCAGCGTCGTAGGGGCTCTGCGCGGGCGACGGGAGGCAGAGCGGCAGAGCGGCGCAAGCCCTTCTGACGGACGGACGTATGCGGTTTTTTTTATAAATTATTTACGTAATTCAATAATTGCAAATAAATAATATCAAAAAAAAAAATTGTGTGGATAGATTTAGTGTTGCAAATAAATTAGATTAGTTATTTAGATTTTTTAGTGTATTAAATACATAGGTATTTACCTACATTTATTATTATTTTTCATCAAAATGACTAAAATTTCACGACTGAAACAAATACAAATGCAAAAGATTCAACACATGAATATCCTGTAAGTAGGTGTATACCTACCTTCATATTTTTAGTAAAATACCTTCTTTGAGATACTTACCTAGGATATCCTTTAATTATGTTAAGTTTCACGTAAACTAGGTAGCAGGTGGTGAGCCTATTGTCGCTCATTATAAGATCAAGGCAACACCGGGCCTCAAGAATCAGTAAATTTCTGCTGTTATATACCCTAGGGATATGAATATGAGCTTGCTACAATATTGTCTATGTCTACTATCATTTCGAACTAGGTGTGTCAGTGTGTGGTAGGTGGGCACATGAGTAAAATATCTAACTTGGATATTTACTCATGTGGCAAGGGCGCTTTCCGATTCCGACCGACATGTACGAGGTGCTTCGGTCGGAACACGAACGTCGGCGTCGGTCGTACAACTAGCATAGAACTCAAATTACAATGATTATACGTGACATGCGTCGGTTGGCGACCTAGTTAGGTACCTACACAAAACAACCATACACGCTGCTGTTAGGTACCTAACTATCTACGTTATCTTGCACGAGCATAAATACCTATACATTCTATATATACATACGGTGTGTACTTGAATATTCTATCGGTAAGTAATGCCGATAAAATATTCAAGTATTTACCTCGTTAGATTTTTTTTCATGAGCTGATAAAATCAGTGATAAGATACTAGGCTAAAGTAAATACCTACCCTTCTACTTTCAATGCATCTTATTTTGATTTATTTATTTGATTGCAAGAAAGGAAGAAATAAAAAAGGTTTTACAAAACGTCTTAGTCTCTAACCAAACTAAAATATTTGAAGACTGTGAAATTATCACAATTAGGTAAATTAAAAATCCTACTCTCTGTTCCTTTATTATCGTACTATATGAATTTTTAATCCTAAAATTAAATAATATATTGTTGAGTGCCTACTGGACATAACAAAACTAATACCATATTTTTCGAGTGATAGGTGTATGTAGAAAGTAATAGACCCGGCACGGTGGCACAGTATAAAGAATTCTACTCTTTTTTGTACAGTCTTTACCTAACTAGGTAAAGGCAAAAGAATTATGTTTTAGCACTCTATGTATGTATGTATGTATCTTTATTATATTATATTATATATAAACTTATTGTAAAATGTTTGTATGCCTTGTATGTAGGCAAAACATAGCGCACTATTTTTATGATCTTAAGACCTTTGTTATGTACCTATGTTAACAAATAAAATTTCTGATTTCTGATTAATTAGTTCTACTTTACCGATTTTGCATTATATTATACATTTACAATACTGCAATATGTAAGTACATACATATATATGTATGTACACATATATTTGTATGTACATATTGCAGTAATCTATACTTATAATGAATCTCTAGCGAGGTAATTTTCACGGTATATCCAAATCAAAAATGTAACCTACAATCTCTTATATGAATAAATATATTATTATTATTATTATTATTATTAAATCACTCAAACTGTGGGTACAATGCGTCTACTTTGGAAATTGTTCGTGTTACTTATTTTGCTAAGGGTACATGATATTGTGTACCTTACGTACGGGCACTTACTAGAAGATAATCAACATAGGAATGATGACGCTTTGTTTAAAGCATGTGTAACTGAAAATCCTTATCAGTTCCATCATTTGAATTCAGTTTTGCTGGTGTATGGTGCTGTTTCAAATTCAGTGCAGTGGTGGCCATACAGAGTAAAGATACTGTGGGAGAAAAAAAGGAACTATGCCTTCGGACCACTGATTTTCAGACAAAACTTACATTTTACGTCGTTATGTACATGTTAAATGCACATCTCCAGCCAAACCGTCACGCTTATTCTAAAAGATCTACTTCCGTAAAATGTTTGCTGGCTATACAATATACAGAACGATTTACTGAAGTTATATCCAGATGAACCGAAAATAAATAAGGAAAATGAAAATATGTTAATTCATATAGGTTAATTAAATTAACACTTATGAACGTCAAAATTTACAAAATGTCAGCAAATTAACCTACAACCAGTTCGCTGACAAAATGAAGAACAATTTTAAAAGAATTTTAAGTAGAAGAATTGAAGAACTGGCAAGAAACTCAGGCCACTCTTTTTAATCGCCAGGTTATTACAATTTTTGTAAGTTACAGTTTCAAGTAGCATGCAAAGTGACACAGGCAATACACTTAACTCTATAGGTAATTAAATACTTACAGCTTTCTATGTTGCAAAGAAAAAATAAAAAGTAAAATGTGTGCTTTACAGGCTGCCTCAATTTGCATATTGCTACAAAAGGTAAAGGCAACATGTGAACTGTAATAAATGTTTCTATGTAAGTATTATATAAACTGTTAATATTCGATATAAGTATAAAGTAAGATGAACTTAATTTACCACAGGAGTTCACAATGTACATTGTGAACACCTCTATTTCACAAATCACAATGTATAATTTTAATAATACTAAGTATACAATTTTAACAAAACAATACAAAATGTGTACTTAACTGTACATTTATGGCTCGGGCATTATGTCATATATAATTAATACAAAAAAAAAAACATTTTATGTCAAAATGTATCAATAAGCGAGATTACAGGATGGAAATAAATTATGAATCATTTAGTATAATATTCTGTATACATCTTTGCTCGAGACAGAACAGCGTTTTGTTTCGATTAGATTCGTGTTCGTAGAGTAGATAATCCTTCTACTGATTTGGCTGCGCGATAGAAGCCTTATTATAAAGGATAAATTTACTATGGCAAACTGTAAAGCGCTAAAAGCAGTGGACCAGATATCAGACAACACCAACTCATGAGTGGCTATCACAGTCCTACTATTTTGTGTTCATTTTCGGCAGACTGTGCCTGTTATTCCTACCTCGTGGACTAAGGCTGATGAAATTAAATAGTGTTTAGGAGGTCCACAGTCTGTAGCACTTCAAAATTGTTTTGCATTTAATAGGCTCCAAGCCTATACACTCCGCAAGATTTGCCATTTCATACAATATACAAGTACAATGTATAGTAGACAATGCACAAGTGTAGTAGTCTGATTTGTTACTCGAGTTTGGTAGCGGTACGTATCTACAGAACCAAGAAAAAGTTGTCTTGCACAAAACCTTACTTTACATACATCGATATAACCGTGCCGTACAATTGCCTATCGAAGTGACTTCACTCTGCCTTATGATACAGTCAGTGGGATCCAAAAGACTAAGTGGTAGCCACCATTCCAAAGGTTATTGTTTCAAACTGCTAGCTAGGTGGTCTTTATGAGATGCTTTTTTATTATTGATGCAGGACCTCATATCATCAGTCCATGAAGACGCAGTGGAGTTAGAAAGTTATGAAAACTCTTGGCTTTTGTAAGAGCTAATTTTGAACACTTAACAATCAGACGGGCATAAATAAAGATTGAATTTTTCAGTATTGTTTTAAAAAGTCATGTACTAGTACTATTGATACAGTTAATTTATTCATACTGGTCTACCAACGTGACTCTGCCTGGATAATTTAAAGAAAAGACATTTTGCTGGGGTAATGTTTCAAACGTTACCCCAGCAAAATCTGTTTTTTTCCGAATAACTTTAAAACTATAATGCAAACAAATTTTGCTATAGGCAAACAAATTACTCCTTACGACGCACTAATTATCTGTTATACTCTTACCTCTTATAAGCACATTTTTATCAACATTTTGCTGAGGTAACGCACTCCTCTGCTATTTTAATAGAAATTGTCTCAAACTGCTAGCAAAGCGGCTTCATGATACTAGCGACACTATTGCAAATAGTAAAAATATAAATGAAGATGAGGTACGCATACGTGCACACACACAAACTTTCGCATTTATAATATTAATAGGATGTTAATACATTATTTAAGTCAAAATGTTTTAGTTTGTTCATGTACAAAAAACCTATATATATATATATATATATATAACTATAACTAAATAAGTATAAACTCGGCAGGGTTACTGAACTAAAGTGTACTAGTATTAGTTGAAGAATACATATCATGTCAATTATAGGAATTTATCACAATGGTGTATTGTCATTGGGACTTAATTTCTAAGCGACTTCAAAAAATATTAATATTATATATATTATTAAATATTTTTTTGTATTCAATAATTCATAAAAATCGTTTTAAACGGCTTTTTTGATCAGGTAATACATTTCACAGCAGCTGGGTTTTGAGTTTATTGTTTTAACCCACAGTAGTTATTTTTATTTTTACTACATATTTAACAAACGTCATGATTCTAAACACTTATCTTTGCTTTCGCTACTATATAAATAATAAATATATAAATAATATATACTAAAAAATATACATACTTACTAAACGAAATAATAAAAGATACTAAAAAAATAATTCATTATTGGCGCGTCTATCAGATTTTAGGTCTGCGGTTTCGGACAAGTAAGGTCATTGTCTTATAGTTGTGCTACTGCTACTTGCCGCTAGAGGGCGAACTCGCACGCAATGTTTCTTTCGGGTGAGGCGCGGGGCGGTGAGGAAGCGAAACGCTCAAGGTCATATGTGACGGAACGCCCTTAATAAAATATCAGCCAGCCTAAAGATCCTAGCTAAAGAACTAAACTAAGGAATAACATTTTAAGTGCATGTAGATTCGTATCTAAGTCGCTACTCCAGGCTTTCCACCTCTGTGTTACGCCCATAGCGTCTCATTTATAATAATTGTGCGTGTCATAAAATTAAGTAAACTAACACTACATTAAATTAAATTGTGATTAACAAAACGAGTCATTGTTACTTGAATGAAGATTTATTATTATTTCCTATATTAAAAATCATTTACAAAATTACATTTTTAAATATAAGTATGTATATAAAAAACACATACATTTAAAAATATAACAATTGGAGACCCATCAGCATCGGGTACAGGGACCAAGATACCGGCGGTTAGGGCTCCAGAGATAGGAACCTCCTCACAATGCGTGTCAAGCAACACCGCCTTCTGTATCATTGCCTTCTTTATTATTATTAAAGACAGCGTGGGTAGGTTAGTCACAAGGTAATAGTGGCAGATAACCGGTGGATGAGATCGCCCCATGAAGGTCAAGGCACCAAGGCAGGCATATGTCCTTTGATAGTATGACTGCGTCCTTCGCCTTCATCATGCAAGTGTCCCTTGTAATTTCTGGATCTTTAAAAAAAACTTGATTTAGCTAATTTTATATTTGCTAGATGAGGTTATTATAAGCGGCCATGCTATATCATTTGCAATGATAATAATTTTGTAAGTAAACCAGACTGCAGAGTGGTGTCGTTTTAAAGGCTAGTAAAACAGCACTAAAATTATTTCCATACAAATAAAACCTAAATTTGAACACACGAATTTCTACAAATACGGTATTTAAGCTGTTACGTTAAACAAGAAACAAGTTACATAGAAATAAAAATATGTTAATTTAAATATTACCTAATATTACCGTAAAATAACGGTTTAATGTTTAGTTATGTGCCACTTATTAAAATTTTAACTGTCATATATAAATATGAACAAAATATTCATGATAAGATTGCAAAAAAAAATGTAATCTCCGTCAAAGATTTTCCGAGGGACTGCGACATGAAGTTTACAAAAAAAGGCTTTTTCGTGTTTGTTCCTATGTAGGCAGAGGCACTATACCATACTCCTAGTTACAAATGTTCAAAGGTTTCTTTAACCGTCACTTTCAGGCAGGCCGTATGGTTGACTTGTCACCTTACTTGTATTAAGAAATGGTTGTGAGGATTATTTTCACGTTATTAAACAGTTTCACTGAACCACGAGCGTTGTAGTAACTCAAGAGCTATAATTACCTACGTTTTCTATACTATTTTAAAAAGCGGAAGAGAGTGTTTGTCTATTTGTTTGAACGCGCTAATCTCTGGAACTACCAGTACTCGAATTTGAATAATTCTTTTTGCGTATGATGGTCCAGTTCTTAAGGAAGGTTATAGGCTATGTAATATCATGCTGGGAGTAGGGCAGTAAGCAAAGACGCGGGTGAAACCGCGTCGCAGAAAGCTAGTAAATTATACACATACAGCACCCCTTACTAACTTAAAAGTGCTAATTTATTTCACTTAGCTGGCAATAGAACCTTGACGGTTACGTACATCACACCATGATGACATGGATTGGCTCCATATTCTTGACTAAACTACACGTTCAACACAATTCATGTTTAGGTTTAGGTTACATCTCGGAGAGTAATGTTATGAATGAGCGTTTAAAAAAGTTTTTGATGATACTATATTTGATAATTGTGTAATAAACGAAGGTCATGAGGTACCATAAAAGACACAAATAAGGTTTAAAAACTAGACATTTTTGCGTTAACAATTAAAATGATGTCTAATGTAATCCGTGGTGTAGTTGCGTCATTATGTAGGTACCTACAATTAAAGGGCCGTCAGACGGACTGTCACGCTTTTCTCACCGCAGTGAAAGGGCCACAATAGATCTCGTGTTGATTGAGCTAAAGTTTACACAAGAACAGCTGGCACATGCTTATTAACAGTGTAAAAATACGAAGTATATTTACAGTAGTAAAGTAGTAGTAGTAGGTTTACTCTCTCATAGAAAATCGAAGTAAAGTGCAACTCACTTGAAGGTAAGTTCTAAACTTAAAGTACCAGAACAGTAACTTAGATCTTAGCTAAACCGCTTTCTATAATAAAGTTTTCCTATTCCCCTCTCCCTTCGTTTTACCTCACCTCCCTCAATCCTTTCATCTACCGCACTCCCTTCATGGTAGGCAGCGGCTTCGCAGAGTCCCTGACATTGCAAGAGCTCCTAGATACTCTGAGTCGTTCATGAGCGACAGTTACCATTTATCATCCACGTCCATCACCATCACGTGGGCTGTTTGCTCGTCTGCTACTGTCGGCAATAAAAAAGGTTTATTTTCTATAAACCTCGTTTATAGATGGTCACGATGTCCCCATTACAATTTATTACATTCTTCTCATAGTAACACTAATAGAGCCGGTTTGAACATTCTCTGTTTCTGTACATAAAGCGGCTCTGCGATACATTTATTATCATAGTTTAATATCAATCAGAATCACCACCAAGTGTATTGCCTGTGTCACTTTGCATGCTACTTGAAACTGTAACTTACAAAAATTGTAATAACCTGGCGATTAAAAAGAGTGGCCTGAGTTTCCTGTCAGTTCTTCTCATAGCTCTACTTCAGCGAACTGGCTGTAGGTTATTTGGCTGACATTTTGTAAATTTTAACGTTCATAAGTGTTAATTTAATTAACCTATATGAATAAATATATTTTCATTTTCATTTCATTTTCATTTGCCATCAGCCTGAACAAGTCCATCGTAGGACATATGGCTCTTCCAAAGAGGCGTTTGTCATAGTCACTACGATATCCTTAGCAGTTTAGTCAACAGTAATATTGAAACAGTAATTGGAATTGGACTGGCCTGTTGGTCTAGTGGTTAGTGACCCTGACTGCTAAGCCGGAGGTCGTGGGTTTGATTCCCACCCAGGACAAATCTTTGCCTGATGAGCATGATTGTTTGTTCTGTGTCTGGGTGTAATTTATCTATGATATGTATGTATTTACAAAAAAAAAATAGTATATAAGTTGTTTAGTACCCTTATCACAAGCAAGTATAATTGCTTAATTTGGGAATAGATGGCGCTGTGTGAATGTGGTAGAATATTTATTATTTATTATTATTATTATTAATTGTTAAACGTAGCCATCGGAAGCGTCTATCGAGATACTTTTTGACGACCAATCTCAGGCTTTCTACACTACAAAATCCTCAACCCAAATCCCACACAAAGAACGCTAACAATTACAGTACATTCAAATGGACAAACGAATCACGAACAATAACAAGTCTTACATAAACGACGTGACCCAGAACTTGGGAGAAAGGTCTAGTACACCCCCTCCTCTTTTCCTCTGCCGTCTCGGAGCCGACCGGCGCGGGCGGTGCAGCAGACTAAGCATTTTGCATTTTTATGACAGTGCGTAGATCTTGTGTTTTTATAGAGTTGTTGTAATACAACAGCTGTTAATGAAATGTTATTTGATGATAAAATGTTTGTGCATAAATTGGTTATACTACCTATGTACCTACTTGTAAATTTGATACCTACCTGCATCTTTGAACGCAATTAGGTAAGCTATTTTTTACAATCGATCGATGACGTAATAAATCCATCTTCACAGATGATGCAGATTCAATAAAGCTAGTTATTAAATGACCGATCGAGTCTTAAGAAAGTTTAAAATAAAGCAGATATAAAATAAATCATACTAAAACCCTTTAAATCACACTAACCCAGCTCTTCCACTTGTGAAAGCTAATCTAGGGCCAGCTTTCGCTTCACGGGCCGGTAGCTTGCACGCGGCGATCTCGTCCGACGCCATCTTGGCCCTTTATCTGCAATTAGAAGGTAGGTAAGTAAGTACTTGTTTTATGTTTACTTCGATTTCGCGGTTCTGGTAATTGCGTAAATGGGTAAAATAAAAGAGAGATAGGCAGGTTGGCCCTCGTTTTGGTAAGCCATGATATCGTAATAAATTAAATTAGGTACTTTCATAACAGTGGTATTTGAAGGGAAAGTACATGAAAACAGATATAATAGTTATTTTATGTAAGCAATACAGTATAAATGTTTGGTGCGAAAGAGCATTCTGACATTTATGATAGAGTAGGTAGGTTTAAGCCCCGTATTACAGTACCTGTAGGTATTATTATTATGTAAAACAAACGTTTGAGTGTGCGAATGGCTTTAGTACCTACAGTACGTACGAGTATATGTATATACTGTTCTAGAAACGGAGTTAGACCTTCTCTATACAAAAAATCGATACCTGCACCCTGACCTTTAACCTGCAGCAGAATATTATTAACTATTTAATGAATTTGTATGTACTTACAAACTTACATAATACCAATTTATCGCACTGTCTGTATACCTATCACACTGAAAAAACTTTATTTAAATTCTGTCTCCGACGGGTCGTATAAAGAACATGTTTGTTCTTTCCTCAAACTCAAAGCATTTATTTCATTTTGATCATAAAGTATGATGCCTATGAAAAAGTATGATTATTAAAAGTCAATATTACAAGAAGTCAGTTATTTAACCTACAGTCAGTACGCTGACGAGGTAGAGCTGTGAGAAGAACTGGCAAGAAACTCACGCCACTCTTTTCAATCGCCAGATAATTACAGTTTTTTGTATGAGTTAACAATTTTAGCACATCAACGCAACCAAAAAACCATACAAAGTAAATATTACAAATCAACCAATTACTTTAATTACCAAGAATAAAAGAAAAGAAAATAGAGGATTTCAATTATTTAGTTTCATCTAGAACGGTAATTTGACTACGTATTTAATTAAAAAAGAAAATGTATCTCCCGGTCATATTGAACGGGAAGATAATACTGGATTAAGTATTAAATGTATGCCATGCCAAGATTGACCAGTCATGCCAGGTAGCACCCGTTCACGAGCATGACGCACAGTCTTCTATAAAATCCTTAGATACAATAATCAAACTAGCTGACTCGGTGCCATCATAATGGATACCACAGAATAATGGCCGGCAACGACTTGATGTGCTTTCCTAGATGAGCAAGTTGTTCATTAATGGTGAGTGTTACTAAACGCTACTTTGTCGGTCCTCATGTAAATCAGAAGCGCCCCCTAGTCAATGCTTAGGTAGTTAGCTACAGTCCATTCCAAATCTAATTTCGGACAATGTAAACAATCCTCCATATTGCCATTGTCTATGGTTTCATGAATTTACTAGTGATGGGGAAAAGGATCATAAAAATAAAATTAATGTCATCATACATAATTAAATAATAATTTCTCATTCTTTTTTTCTAACATTTTTAAATAATATTACGTTTACTAATACTCTATTTGCGTAATCGATTAATTCTATTTGATTTGTTATTTTTATTACTCCAAATACTTGTATTTATGTTAAATATGGTATTGTATTTTATTGTAACCGTTGACTTATAAACTATAAGATAATAAGACAAACAATTTACCTAATGTATAAATAAATGTAATTTAAATTAAGCATTGACCTCTAATTACAACTATTTGACCACGGACTGAAAGGGAATACTGGGATACTTTTGAATATTTTCCCGCCTGATAAAAAATTGTGAAATATTGATTATATGGAATTTGTATGTATGTTACGATTTTATTATACTATATTACAATAAAACAAATGAACTCAGACTTGCGAGGGCAAATGACAAAATATTATGTACCTATGATATGTATTGGTTAAACTTATTTCTTCTGATAAATTACAACATTGGTTTTCAAAGACAATATAGAGTACAGAAAAAATAAAACTGTCAATAATTTTGACGTCTTAATTCGACCGCAAAAAGTAATTCGTAATTTTATTAAATAAACTAGATTTGATTATTAATCATTAGTAGAAATAGTTGCAAAATGAAGTATATAGTGAACAGAATGTGTATAAACCCATGTGTCATCGTTTATGGAGTTTTTGATAGAAAAATATTGAAAAAACTGTTTGTTTACATTGTCCGAAAATGGATTTGGTCGATACTGTACTGCTAACACTAGTGGATAAATGATAGTTTTTTGGTTCCCGTCATAGTCCATTGGTACACTTTTTTTTTCATTGTGGCATTAGTACCTACACATAAAGTCATAGACCCTTAGTCTGGGTGGACCACGGACACTGACGCAGTTTTTTGAAGAAACTTAGGTAGGTACCTATGTATGTACTTATCGTATTTTTATTTTTCAGTAAGTATAGTCATAAAATTGCTTTAGCCACCCTTAGAGTAATGTCGTTTTAATATCACAAAACAATAATGTATATTTTTGCTAACTTCCAAGCAATGATAAGATAATGTCATATTGAATTTTAATTATGATGGAATTTTTTGTTAGAAGTTTTAAAGCACTAATATGTGGTCGACTTTATATAATAATTATCAAACCTACCTAGTTTTGTTCGGTTCTTGCCCCCTTACACGCAGTGTATCCTGTATCTTACTTAACTTTTGAACTGCGATAGATAGGATTTTTCAAACTCTTTTGAGTTGGCTATTATTTGTAAAGCCCAAGAGGATGAAATGAAGTTCATCCTGTTCATCAGTGAGAGACAAAAAACATCTTGAAGTTATTTTAGAAACCAGCCATCTTCAGTTATATTTTGGTACTAAGGTGTAAGAATATAATAGGCTTGCTAAATTTGCGCCATCTAGTTATATATCTTTGAACTGATAAATATTTTACTAGAGACAAGAAACTAACAAATTTAATTTTAATATATTTTTATTACGCTTTTGAGAAATCTATAATACCAATTCCTTAGTTATGTATAATTTAGTAAAATATACTTTTTAGCAAGTGACACTAAAAATCTTTATCTTTTATCTATGGATAAATGCAGCAGTTGTATTTTTTTAGTATGACCACACAATCCAGGTCAAGGAAGTGCAGCAGAAGAACAGTAACTGTTCGCCAATTTTTTTGTTATTTTTTATCAAATGCAAATATGTGAACAGTTTCTTTTCTATTTATTTGAGACAATAGTGAAATAATGTAGGCAGAACATAGTAATGGTTGGAGATAGTGCGAGTGGGTGCTACAGGACAGAAGAAAACTAGGTGGTGTGACA
Organism: Parascotia fuliginaria; assembly: GCA_963082885.1. Taxonomy (NCBI): domain Eukaryota; kingdom Metazoa; phylum Arthropoda; class Insecta; order Lepidoptera; family Erebidae; genus Parascotia; species Parascotia fuliginaria. Next base: position 3,454,543 of record OY720196.1, on the reverse strand, counting down.
GTAAAAGAATACCGCATAGGATTCCAGCTAAAAATTTCATCCTATGGCCAAAATCTGCTAGTATATTTACACAGTATGACTCTTTATCGAATAAGAGAGGCATTTCTGAAGATTGCCTTGATGATTTATGTTGAAAATAATTGTCATAACATTTGACCCAGTTACAGTGCCGTGTGCGTTGACCTATGGATGTGAATGCGGACTAAAGCACGATGTTATTTTTAGCATACAGCTTTGCAGATAATTAAATATTTATAAATGCTGTCAGTGGTATTCAATTGTGTAATTAATTGCAGGAGAAAGTACCTGTGACCTTTTACATTTCGAATGCAGGTGAGTGTTTTCTTTGTTTTAGAATTCGAAATTTTGAATTTCAGAGTTTGAGACATTGGTTTATTTTTAATTTACTTCCGAATAAAGACTGGCATGAAATCTATCAAAAAACTTTACAAAATTTAAATACTAGCTAAGTATTTATTATTGCAGTAAATTAACTTTCTTATTTTTATTTATTTGCACATGTGTTGTGGAAATAAGTACTTAATGATTGCAACGTAAATTTAATCAAAAGAATATTGAAATTTATATTTGTATCTAATTTATCATTATCAATCAATTTAAGTAACTTAAATGCTTTTCAGGTACTACAGTCATTCAAATAAACACAATATGGATGGAAGTTTGATAGCTACTGGAAAATTAAAACAGTGCACAGATGCAGAAGTAGCAAGCACAGTTTTTAGGCAAAACTTCCTTTGAGGGATCAATTTATTGATAGAATTTTATTTATAAACATATTCCAATTCCTCATTATAAAAAATATTGAAACTAGAATTCAGGTTGTGATTTCATTATTGTACATAATACACAACTGACATAAAAAATTAAATAAAAAATAATAATTGTTAAGCATATCATCTTTGTAGCAAAATCTACAGGCTGTATGTTGTGTGAACTGTTGCTAATTGCTGCCTAAAATGAATTCCAAATTAAAAAGTTAGATTGCCAAAGCTTACAATGGTTACTTGATGTTGAGAAATAAGAGAAATAAGACAATATGGTGTTTATTTGATTTAATTGCAATAAGGGTGGGGTTAGTACGTGGGCCTTACGCCCTAACGCCGGGGTGACACTCGGCAGTGATGAAGAAACAAAATGTTCGCACTCTATCATTAATTGTGTGTACATTTACATATTTACTTGTTGGAGCCGCTGTGTTTGATGCGCTTGAGTCAACTACTGAGAGGAACAGATTCGAAGTATTGCAAGGTGTGTATTAAAACCTAGATCCATTAATGTTGAATATTAGAAATATTAACAGGCTTTAAGTTTGTTGCTCAATTACTAGTTTTAATTAATAAACAGAATTTTATGAACTTAATATAACAACTATACTCTATAATAAATTTTGTATTACCCTGAGAATTTTGCTATAATGTTTTTCTTAAATCAAATAGTGTTTTATAAGAGCACTCCTTTTTACTTTATTATATTTAAAATATTCTACTGTGTTCTCTAATATGGTAGGTATTGATTATTAATTATTTATTAATAGCAACATTCTATTTTAGTTTCTAAATATTTTAAATTCTTCTTAATCTTGCATGCTATTTAACCTCTGTGTAACAACCTATTAAAAAACTCTACTTATAACTTTAGTATTAGAATATAATAACATCATGATTTCAACCTATCTCTTATCAATCACAGCAATCGAGGGTATGATAATCAGAAAGTACAATATAACTGAGGAGGATTTTCGTGTGATGGAGACTGTAGTACTGAAGTCAGAGCCACACAAGGCAGGACAACAGTGGAAGTTTACCGGAGCTTTCTATTATGCTACTACTGTACTTACTACTATTGGTAAGTGTATAACATTCAATTTTAAGTCTTTACTAGAGACATTAAAGATTTGCTCCTTTCTCGAGAATCTTGGTTAAAATAGCCATTGCCCATCCACATGAATTGTAAAATATGCAATAATTCATGGAGTTGCAGATAATGGCTTGTTATATTAAAATTATTTTGTATTTATTTGTTATTTAAATTATTTTGTGTTGTTAAAATTATGTAGTATTGTTAAATTAATACATAATAATTTTGATTTGTGAAATAGATGTACATTGTGAACTACTGTGGTAAATTAAGTTCCATCTTACTCTTTATACTTATTGCAAATATTAACTGTTCAAATCTGTTCAAATAAGGCTTCGGCATCATGTCATTTATAATTAATAAACATAAAAACAATATAATATAATTATAAATATGACAAATTAATTTTCATTTTTTTATTGTGTGTGTGCAGGCTATGGACACTCAACACCAGCGACTATTGGCGGCAAGCTATTCACTATGTTCTATGCGATAGTTGGTATACCTCTGGGACTTATCATGTTCCAGAGTATTGGTGAAAGGGTCAACAGACTCAGCAGGTGAATACCAAAGTACTTTGATTTTCATGTGATTTACCTATGGGGTCATCAGGATGATTTGCTTCATGAATAAAAATATTAAACTGACATCTGTGTCGATACTCTAAGAACTGTCAAAACACTGGTTCGTTTAAATTAATAATATAAAGATTTGATTATTTGTATGTTTGTTCCTATTTAACTCAAGAACTACGGAACTGATTTAAAAAAATATTTCTCTTATAAAAAGTTACAAATAAGACGTTTAACATAGGTTTTATTTTATTATGTTTAACATTTAGCAGTAATTTTTAAATATCAATATTTTAAGCAATAAATCTGAATGATGCAATACGTTACAATTGCTATGAAATTTTCTGTAGGCATTTGTAAGACTGAATGAAACAATTAATACCAAAGTGAAGTGAGGGTGGACGTCTAGTATGCAAATAAATTAAAAATACAAACTTGTGACGTCATAGAGTCAAATAGAGTACCTACTTATTAGCAATCAATTTAATTTTACAATTAAATGGTCGTTTAATCGATTTTCTAGACCATAGTTGTTATTCATAATTTCATATTTTATTTTTTTTAATTTTATTCAGTTTGTTACTGTCCATAGGCTTTTTGGCATAAGGTTTATCGTCTCTTCTACTCTATTCTATTAATACTATTATGTTTCCAGCGTAATAATCAAATCAATAAAACGTGCAATGAACTGCAAGCAAACCAGCGCTTCGGAGGTAGACTTGATTTGCGTGGTTACTACACTATCATCACTGACCATAGCGGGCGGAGCCGCGGCATTTTCCAAGTTTGAGGGGTGGAGTTATTTTGATAGCGTGTATTATTGTTTCATCACGCTAACTACTATAGGTAAGCAGAATTATCAATTGTTTGAAAAGTTGCGTGTTTTGTTTTATATTAGCTTACCAAAGTGACTCCATCCTGCCTGATGGTAAGCAGTCTCTGGATGTAAGAGTGTTGGACACTACCCTACTACCTACTTAACTGACAGAAATATAAAGTACTGAACTGTTTAACCCTTTAGATTCTACTGTTTACACCCATGGTATTAGAAGCATCCTAATGCCGATTGCCGGTCCAACAGTTAGAAAATTTTTTTTTACCGATACCATTGGCAATTTACAAGATTTTGGTTTCAAATAGTACTCCTAAAGTTAAGATTCTGGGTTTGTGAATAGATAAGTTTCCTCTCATATTTAATAATTTACATTTCGTACCATTCAATATGAAAACAGATCTGTTATGTTCTTTTGTGTTGTTGAGGTAATACTTATGTTCGATATGGAAGTGATTTTTTTTATAAATTTCTATACAAAACTTTCAAACACTTGCTTTAAAGCTGTATCGGTGACAGCAGAAAGGTGATATTTAGTACGCAGGCAGCTTGGTTACTTAATAGCGCATTTACATTGGTCGTTTACTCAGTTGTATCGTATGCGGGGCTCTCTGCATGCGGGCTAACGACCAATGAAATGCAGCGGTCGTAAACTCAATCGGTATCAAGCATGCGGAGACTCTGGATGGACTGCTTATGTTATTTTCTCAAAGCTAACTGCCAATGAAATCGGGCGAACAGCCTGCGGGCGCTAACGACCTGCGGACGCTAACGACCAATGTAAACGGTTCCCCGCATGCGGGTTCAATGACATGCGTTACAGAATCTCCCGCACCCTGCATGCGGACGCTAACGACCAATGTAATTGCGCCATGTGTATTAACACTTTCCAGAGGCCCTAGACAAGTGGCAAAGATTTCTATTATATTCATAGAATAGTTTAAAAAATGTATTGGATTGACATAAGCTAACGCCAGCTCATATGTCAATGTCATAATTTTTTTTATCTATTCTATGAATAGAATAGAAATGTTTGACACTTGTCTAGGGCCTCAGGACAGTAAACGGATAAGGCCGTAATGACAATAAAGCATCTATTGTGTCTCTACTGTAAGCTACTACTCTAGTGCGACTTAACCCTTTCAAGGACAGTCAGTCCATAAAAGGGTTAAGTCGCCCTTAATGACACCTATGGTCAAGATTAGATAGTTTCACATTTTGCTTTTTCGGGGCCCACAGAAACAATAAATTAATTTAAAGATTAATTCCCATTTTTCCTCCAGGTTTCGGCGACATGGTAGCCCTACAAAAAGACAACGCGTTAAACCGCAAACCGTCGTACGTGATGTTTGCGCTAATATTCATACTGTTTGGCTTAGCTATAGTCGCGGCCTGTCTAAACTTGCTAGTGTTAAGGTTCGTCACTATGAATACTGAGGATGAGAAGAGGGATCAAGCTCAGGCTGAACAGGTATTTATTTATATTTTAGATAAAATAGATGAAAAAAAAGAAGTCGTTGGAAAGCGTCATGTCTGTTTGAACACGCTAATCTCAAGAACCACCCAATGAATTTGGATGCGGTTTTATTGTGAGTTTCTAGTAATGCCGATATGAGTTGTTCATGTTGCCCTGTATACATCTGTTAGTGGGTTATCTGTGATATTGTGCATCATAAGGTTTAGTATTGTTTAAAGAGATAGAGAGTTAGTTATAGGTTATAAATGTAAATGACGCTGCGATCGAACATCTTTAGTTAGAGCAGTAACTAAAGATGTAACTTAACGCGGGTGAAACCGCGTGGTGGACAGCTAGTAATATATAAACGTTGGTTCTAGGCTCAGCAAGTGGCAGTACGATTAGAAGGAGACGTAATCACAGCTGACGGTGCAGTACTGAGAGGAGTGTCGCGCGGTACTCGCCTGCCTGCTGACCCTCGCCAGGGTGGCACAGGTATGATAATCCTATTAATATTATAAATGTGAAAGTTTGTGTGTATGTATGTGTGTTTGTTACCACTCATTGTCTAAACATCCAAACTGATTTTGATGAAAATTGATATGTAGATTGAATCGATGCCGGAGACCGTCCATAGGCTACTTTTCATCCCAAAAATAGGTCTGGTTCCCGAGGGATACAAGACATATTTTACGCGCGGGCTAAGCCGTGGGGCGCAGCTAATTATATAATCAACATTTTTCTTTATCATAGATTTAAAAATAATATGAACATTACTTACTTTCAGGTGATACGTCTCTAATTCCTCTGTATGTGGACGAGGATTACGCGCCCAGCGTTTGTAGCTGTTCCTGCAACTGTTTCGGACCTAATAAGTAAGTTTATTTAATATTTATTGTACTGCTGATCCGACAGATGTTGTCCTATCTTAACTATTAAAGAAACAATAATAATATCACAACAACTCCACACAACGCCATCTAGACCCAAAGTAAGCATACTTATATTATAGCCTGTGTTATGGGTTCTAGAATGTGGATATACATACTTAAATATTTTTTTTTTGTTAATACATACATATTATACATATAAACACCCAGTGCAATTAGACAAGTTCATGCACACAAATATTTGCACTGAGCGGGAATAAAACCCGTGACCTCTGCGTGGCAGTCCATACACAGTACCACCGAACCACAGAGGTCGTCAAAATATAATATGGTAGTTAATTATTCTTAAATTTTCTAAATTTCTGCTCTATTTTTTTTTAACCTTCTGACGATAACAAACATAACAAATAAAAGAATTAACGAAATCGGTCCAGCCGTTCACGCGTGATGCCGTGACGTGACCAAGAAAAATAAGGATTTATTTTTATATTACATTATAGATTAAACACACAAAATATCTATCTTTCTACCTAGACAGTATTAATACACTGACGGAATCATAAACTGCATCAAAGTAATAGACGACTTTGAAATAAATATTTTAACCAAGTATGCAAACCTTCTATACAGATTAAAATTTAAACCTCTAGATTGGTTCGTGAACTTTAAAACAGCGTAGGTGATATCCTTAAGTTTAAGTTTGTGTACTGGTAAGAACCTTAAGACTTTTTTAAAGAAAAAACGGAAATTTAAGCTTATAATTTTCGCCTATGAATCCCATGTAAGGCACCACGTGATCTTCTAAGATCTCTGTTATGTAGCGATGTGCAGTCAAACCCCCTCTATTACCGTTTTGACGGACCATGCCTATGAACACAAGTTCTGTTCGCCCGTTCATCGATATGCCACCCCAGACCATACACGAACCGCCTCCAAAAGGAACACGCTCCTCAATGCAACTTTGAGCATATCGCTCCCCACGTCGACGATAGACTCTTCTGCGACCATCTGCACCATATAAGCATGTCCTAAACTCGTCCGTGAACAATACGGAAGCCCATTGCTCTTCTGTCCAATTTAGGTGATAACTAATGTATCAACCAAATCCATTTTCGGACAATGTAAACAAACAGTCTTTTCAATATTTTTCTATCAAAAACTCCGTAGACGATGACACATGGGTTTATACACATTCTGTTCACTATATACTTCATTTTGTAACTATTTCTACTAATGATTAATAATCAAATCTAGTTTAGTTAATAAAATTACGAATTACTTTTTGCGGTCGAATTAAGACGTCAAAATGATTAACAGTTTTATTTTTTCTGTACTCTATATTGTCTTTGAAAACCAATGTTGTAATTTATTAGAAGAAATAAGTTTAACCAATACATATCATAGGTACATAATATTTTGTCATTTGCCCTCGCAAGTCTGAGTTCATTTGTTTTATAATATAGTATAATAAAATCGTAACATACATACAAATTCCATATAATCAATATTTCACAATTTTTTATCAGGCGGGAAAATATTCAGAAGTATCCCAGTATTCCATTTCAGTCCGTGGTCAAATAGTTGTAATTAGAGGTCAACGCTTAATTTAAATTACATTTATTTATACATTAGGTAAATTGTTTGTCTTATTATCTTAAAGTTTATAAGTCAACGGTTACAATAAAATACAATATCATATTTAACATAAATTTGTATTTAGTTTTATTTATGTATTTTTTTTGGAGTAATAAAAATAACAAATCAAATAGAATTAATCGATTACGCAAATAGAGTATTAGTAAACGTATTATTATTTAAAAATGTTAAAAAAAAGAATGAAAAATTATTATTTAATTATGTATGATGACATTAATTTTATTTTTATCATCCTTTTCCCGTCACTAGTAAATTCATGAAACCATAGACAATGGCAATATGGAGGATTGTTTACATTGTCCGAAATTAGAATTGGAATGGACTATAATTACTTTTCGCCGGTACCATAAGCACCTAAGTCTTGAAAAGAGAATAGCTTTCTAGCAGTCCTAGGTTCTTGCAGGTTGTTCCGTATTCGTCCTATGACGTCTCATCCCAAACTAGTATTCTTAACTCATCCCATTACCTAATTTTAATTTCAACCTAAATACATTTATCTTGCTATAAACTGCGTAGTTGCACAATATAGACTTTAGGACGATACCTATTTCGGTTTTTTGACAGAAAATAGAGAGTTAAAAACAGTACTAACCGAATCCCTCCAAAATAAATTTCAATAAGTTCTTAGGACCTTTTTGATTTTATTTGAAGAAGTATCTTTTTTTACTATTCCGTTCCGAATTTACAACAGCTAATAATAAAATTACCATTTATTATTTACAGATCTATACCATACCGCGACCCGTTGTCGCCGGTCCCACCGACCAATATAAAACAAATCAAATCCAAAAACTACCGAGAATTGGGTAGCTTACCACGATATATAGAGAAAACATCGGCTAAGAACCGCTCCCAGTCACTACGACTTAACTCAGCCTCAGGATATCTATACATGAATGCTAAAAGCAATGATTTTCAAATAGACCCCGAAGATTTTAGAGAAATAGTTGCGAAAAGACGCGAACAACTTCGCAGAGGCATGATGATGTATGAAATGAGATGTAATAATAACGAACAATACCTACATCCGTACAGACATAGTCTTAGCACTAGGCTAGAAACCAGCCCACATAGCTCATCCCTTTACTCTATGAATTTACGATCAGAAAACCGAAGCAATGACCCATTAGTCGATGATTACGATTCTGAAAAATCTAGCTATGCAAAGAAGAAATTAATGAAAAATATAGCAAGGAATACGTGCAATAAACGTGTGGAAAACTACTTTTACGATGACGCTGTATTACATTTTGATGACGAATACGCGTTTGATGGGTCTATATTATTTGCTAAAAGAAGAAAATCTATAGAGACGAATTGGGATGAATATAATTGTGAGATGCCGAGGAATGCTGATGCTGTGTCGCAGGACGGCAGCTATGGGTATTATTTACCCGACGATGAAGACCAAGATCAATATTTCGTAAATGACACCCTGACCTTCCAAATGCCACCCCATAGAGCAAGCATATAGTGAATGTTGTGAGTTTTGCCAAGTGACGTGCCAAAATAAATTAGTGTTTAAAAAATAAATGGGCCAATTAATTAACTAAATCCAATGAGAATTCAGTAAATTAGCAATTTTACAATTTTCGCGGTAGCAATCCGTTTTGAAGTTATTTAGCTTTTACACATAATAGTTAACGCGTTTTTTATTATAATTCTATTATAACTGAGCTTGGCTTCCTTGTAGATATTGTAATATAATGTTTATAAGATTCGTGCAGTGAGAGTGAGCCTTTAAAAACTACGTCGAAAATTATTACTAACGATATTTACAATAGTTTTTGTATAAGGGTTAACACATACCTGTAATACCGCGCTTAATTCTACGAGTTACAAATTCCCCATTGCACTATTGTGCAGCGGGATGACTAATGTTGTATTTCATCCCTGGTACATAACGCTAAAATAATATTCTTCAACCTTTTATGCCGTAGCCATTATTAGATATTGATTGACTAGATTAGACGTTTCTTTCCGTGTCAAAATGTCTTTTAATAATATGCCAAAGAGTAAATACAGTTATTTAATATTTGTATTTCTACCTGTGCCAATATAAATACTAAACTTCAAATAATGTAAAGATGTTAAAAACCGGATTTGTAAGCTTTATATAACTACATTGTTCTTGAATAATAGTTTGATCTACGAAATGCTATAAACATTTCGTCGTGTCTACAGGTATGAGTCAACTCTTAGTGGATAAATACGTTAGTTTCTGTAAAATATTTAAAATTATGAATTGTAATTTGTTTAATATTGTCGAACTCAAGGAATTGTTTTAATTGTGTTACTTTAATATAAATACCTAGTGAGGATGTTAAGAAAAATTTTCGCTACTAGTTGGCGCCACTGTGGTACAAGGTCTTCCATTTTAACAGTGCTATCAAATTTTCCTAATCACTCTCATTAAAGTAACACACTTATAAATCTAGATAAATCTTACAATTCGATGAATATGCAAAGTAGAACGTTTCGGCGTAGTAATAAGACATGATTTCATTAAAATTGGAGTGAATTAGTGTACTGTTAGGTGGACTAAAACAATGAAAATGATCGAGCTTAATACTTATGCTTACAGATTACCTATGGCGCGCTAAATGCGGCCCTGTAATGCTCTGTTGAATGTGTCGATGTGTGAATTACTTGAAAATATGATGGATGTTTTGGCATTTGTTACTTGTACACAGTTGTTAATAGACCCTTAGGATGTTTTGTGCACAAAGAGAAATCCTTGATTATCTCCAAATAATAAAAAGCTATTTTCTTCCCTCTGTTGATGAATGCAGTGATTTTTAATACGATTTTACTTTTGAGATTTACTTCCAGAAAGATGCACAACATAATTAGAGAAAAATAATTTCAAAAACTTATGTCGTAATATTTTTAAACCCTCGGAACATGTCGTAGGCCGCTATTAGACTATCATAGAAATATGATCAAATATGTATAAGTCATTTTTAAATGAAGAACTTATGACGGTGTATTAACTACATGTGATTATCTATGATCATATTTAGAGAGTCGTAGAACTATGATCATAGAATTTGACAGATATGAAATCATATTTGTATGATAATGTAATACCGGCCGTAGTAACAAAAAAACCCAAAATATAATTTTACTTTAGTTTAGTCCCACTATATATTTTAAGACAGTATAATAATTTGTCTAAAAAAGTAGAAATTGATTCCAAAAATATGATTAAGAAAATATTCATACGCCTTCTCTGGCAGATTTTTGGTGTTACTAAATAAATAACAATTCGTAACACAATGTAATACCCGAAATCTACTGAATAAATGAATGATTAATTGATTGATAACATAAATAATCCTAAGGGTCGTAGTGTTTTAACGTTAACAATAGGCTATCCATAAAATAAGACAACGCCCATTCTTAAGATATGTAAAAAATTACGTTAGATTGGCGATCAGAAGTCACTAACATCGACACATACAACGCACAATTATTTCGTTTTAACGAGAATATAATCTCATTAATCAAGAAATGTGTTTTATATTGATAAACATTTCTTTGAAAATATCGTAATTATGGTGTAAGCAATGAGCGTTGAAAAGTTAAAAGTCTTGAAACTAGCCTTAGGGTGCGTTTCCACTGACGCGAAACTGGGCGGAGTGGAGCGGACCGTGAATTGACCAATCACAATGCACAAAATGTATTTCCTCTGATGTAGAGTGGAGATTCGAGCACTGATTAGCCAATTCACGGTCCGCTCCTCTTCACTACGCCCAGCTCTGCGTCAGTGGAAGGGCACCTTTTGCACTGGGTTAGGTAAATGAAAATTAATTTTTGTTACCAATTTCTATAACTAACCAGTTTTACTGCCAATGTATCATAGTGATTTCCACTTTTCACGCACCTAAAACCTAGGATTTTTAACGTTTTTATGCTTACGCTGATAACAATTATCAAGTAGCTATACATGTAACACTGCCGCGGCTACACTAACACTTTCAACACAAAAATGTTTATCAATATAAAAGTTCATCGAGTTCCGAAAATGATTATGTATGTAATAAACAGGTAAAAAGTAAAATGTTTACCTAAGACTGTGTGATTGTTTCGTTGAAATCGGTCATCTCTTGCATGGATTTCGAAAATAATCTTAAAATTGTTATAATATGCAGGTTAGCTGCCATAATTTTCCAGTGCTTCTATAGATTTGCCAAATTTACTTATAATATACAATCTTTAAATAATAGTACTTTGAGTAAAATTGTTTTAAAATGTTACAAATAAAGTTTGGTTTAACCATGAGTAGAACTGACCAGTTAGAATTTGTATTGTAATATAAAATTGATAATTAAATTAAAACATAATGCAAGTCCGATGCAAGGTGATAGTGCAAGAATATATTACTTGCATTGTCATTTCTATTATTATTTGTATGCAAGAAAATGATAAATTACTAAATGCAAGATAGCAATGCAAGTAGTTCTTGCATTTTCATTTATGTTCTTTGTATGTAAGAAAAGATAAGAAGCCTGAAACTAGTATTGCATGACTTGCATGTAAATAGGTCTTTAAAGTTATTTGTAAAATATAAGTAACATTTACTTTGTGATTGAAACAATATAATGCTGTAAGCTACAGTAAAACTGAATGTTTTGTTTTAAACAGATTGTTAAATAATTATAGTTTATTGAAGGAAGCCGATATTAATACTCATATTAAATTGGAATATGGTATAGAAAATTTGAAAACGAAGTTAAAAAGTTAAACTTCTGAGTTAGTCTAAGTAAACAAAGTAGAACTTTTTGGTTACATACAGGAGTCTGTAACCTTTATGATGTCCCAATTTGGCCATCCAATATTTATTCGTAGACTAGACTCGAATATATAATCACATACAAAAAAACCGAAAACCAGTGAAACAAATAATAAAACTGTTTTAAACCATAACTAACTTATGACTATATTTTCAAACGTCAAAATTACTATTAAAATGTATTGTTAAATAATTTATTGATAAAATTATTTTACTTTGCGACTATTTATTTGAAAAAGTATGTTTGTTAACCACAAATTTCAGTTTTCCAACTGTTAATCTCATTTATATTATAATTAACTGGTAAGAGTTAAAACTTAATTGATTATGCCCAATTATATGTTTCGGCGTTTTAATCATTTATTAAGATATTGTTTTATAACGCTCTAGTCGTTTTTGTGATGTATTTTTTGTTACATGTTTTTGTTTTACGCAAAAACAAAGATACAAAGTATTTGCCAAACTTGTATTATGTAAATAAAAAAATGATTTTGGTGCCCTGTAGAAAAATAAAAATAATAGTCTGTAAATATTTATTATTTAAGAAAGGACTGCAATATTATTACATTCCTTACGTGATTAAAAATAAAATAAATTTAATAAAAAAAAAGTCTAGTCAAACTTCTAGTTATAGTAATCATCAGTATTTTAGTTTCTGTGATAATTTTATGCTTTTTAGTAGGTTTATAAACCTTGTAAATTTTATTAAGATGTCAAAATTTTATTTATCAACATCGTTTGAAACGATTATTTTATAATTTAATAGTGATGAAAGAACTACTGAATATAAATTTCCAAAAATATGTATATATTTATGAATAATAATTTCAAAATAGTTGTAAGTTAAAATGTTACTATGTACTATTATAATAATTGACTGTATTAATGCCAAAATTAAGAAAGTACTGTTAAAATATTAAGTACTGACATTGACAATGTTATTATTTATGTGAAAGCGTCAACTTTTAGTTTACGTTGTAGTCATTGTGGATTATTATTAGTAGTTAGGCTAGAGGCCGTCAGCGGCCTCTTTTATACCTCGACCAGAATTGATCTTTTGTAGCGCCCTTGTTATTTGTAGTTCTCTGCTTAGTCCTATAGAGTCTAGGAACTTCCAGATTGTCTGAGCAGAGAGAGATTGTATCTCATCTGGTTGCGCCTGGTGCTGTCCTAAATAGATGCTTCTTATGTGTATGAGTGGTCCACAAGAGCAGAGGACATGCATTGCAGTCTCCTCACACTCTTGGCAGAATCTGCGCATTTTAGACCGGCTTTGGTTAATTTTAAACATATGATAGTTTAATTTACAGTGTATGTTTTGTACCTACTGAGTTGTAGCATCTCTTTGGTACGTTTATTGTCATGGCCTTTAATAAGTGCTTTGGAGTGTCTCTGTCCTGGGGCAAATCGCTACTAACATTGTGACTAACTGCTGGCCCAAGCAACCGGCCCACTTAATGATAAGTATGAACCATATCTCACAGGGCCATTTGATATGGTCCCTTTGGTGTTACTCATTAAGTGTCAAGCGCATGATATAAATAAATAAGTTTTGCGGGTAAAATTTAAAGTTGAAGTTGACGCTGCCACTATCAAATGTATTTAATTAATGCCAAATCCTAAATAAAATAACCAAACGGTAAAAATAAATATATGCAATTTTTGTTGTATATTTTTGAATTGTTTTATTTACTGTAGTTGAACATAAATTACGTTTGAACAATGTATTGATGAACAACGTTTGAACAATGTATTTGATAACAAGATTCTGTGAGTTTGTAAAGCGATATATACATACAGCTTTAGAATAATAGCATTTAGAACTATTTTTCCAAAAGACATAGGCCTCCCCAAATTTTAGCTACTGTGGTCGGTTGCTCGTCGCCCTCATCCATCGGTTGTCCGCCACCCTTATAAGGTCGTAACTTATGCAATCACATATTCTAAATACTATTATTCTAACTAAATATAACACAATATTAACATGGCATATATGCTTGTACTGACAGTGTACTCTAGTATGATTAGTGTGACTGCTACACTGCCCTAAAGAGCGCCGTCAGTAAAACAAGCTAGAGCAAGAGTAACTCTAAAGTAACTAGTTAAGGAGTCATTTTCTTAAAACATGCTATAGTACTTACGGTGTTCTAGGGTAGTAATGAATTAAACAGCGGTTTGTATAGTTATATTGTAATAAATCGTTATAAATGAGTTCTAGTCATTACGCGGTCTGAACTAATTGTAATTTAAAAAATGAAAATATAAATCGGATTTCAATAAAAAATACGTACGAATGATCTGTTGATTTCATTTTGTTGCCCTAAACTAAAATTGATCTGAAATGGTGAAGTATTTTTGAACAAATTACTGACTAATGAAAGTTCTAGACAATTCGTTGGTTGGTTTTTTGATTTCTATACGAATTGAATTATTCGAAAATCAACACAAAAATGTCTAAAGATTATTCCTTTCTGACTGAACCACTGCACTACATCAATTTTAACGACGGACTAGTTAATTTTCTAACTACAACAATTAATCTGTTTAATCGGAATAAAAATCATAAATTATAAATAAATATAGTTCTTCCAATGCAAGCAGCTACAGGTGAACTTACTTTAACGCCATCTAGCGGCAGAGCTTAAAGCTGATTCAATTGTGACTCTAGTCTCCGGTCTCCCAACAGGTTTTTCTTTTTTTTTATGTTAGCCTATCAAAGTGACACCACTGTCACTGGTCACTGCCTCATAGTAAGCACTCAGTGGAATCCAAAGTGGTGGATACCATTCCAAAAGCCAGACGACTGGTATGGTAGCCTCCACTATGGCGGCTTAGTGCTTTTCACGCCCCGCTTAAAAGACCCAGGATCATAATTAGATGGAAACACATACGCTGGTAAAGAGTTCCAGGCTTTAATTGAGCGATAAAAGTATGAAGTGCTGAACCGTTTGGTTCGAAACCCCGTTTTATTCCACTGTGAAAGGGTAGCACTTCAGTCCCGCACGTGTCGTTCTGGATAAAAAGGGAGAGAGATATGAGAATAAGAGTTGATCACCACACTTCTTTAAGGCTGAATATAAATAATATTTATAATTACAACAGTACCTACAGTAGTATTTTTCATAACAATGTTTCAAATAGCTTTAGTCCAAGAACTTAGTAAAACTACATCTAACGGCAGAAAAAGGGAAGCTATTTGATTGTGTTAAATGTATTTCGTAAACGTTTTATAATACTACTACTAGAGGGCAGTTATAAAAGTTATTAAGTAATTACACACAAACTTTCGCATTTATAGTATTAATAATAATAATAATAATAATAATAATATCGCTGACATCTACAAATACTTGGGTATGTCGCAGTCGTTGGGCATCAAGGAGACAGATATGAAACAATCATTACAGGAGCGCTTTTTCAGCCGCCTAAAAAAAGTATTAAAAAGTCACATAACAGGCGGCAACAAGGTGCGCGCCTGTAATGGTTGGGTCATGCCTCTTCTTACATACTCCTTCGGCAAACTCAAGTGGACACAGACTGAATTAGATGACCTGGATAGGCGAGTCCGCACATTGTTAACAGCATTCCGTATGCACCATCCGCGTTCATCTGTCATTACTTCATGAGGTTGTATATCTCGCGAAAATGTGGGGGCCGGGGATTTCTAAATGCCAAAACCCTCCACAATCGCGAGATATGCAACCTTAGAGACTATTTTCACAAGATGAGCGAGGGTGTGCATCGTGATATGGTTGCAGTGGATAGTGGACTTACTCCGCTTGCCCTGGCTAAAGAGAACTGGCGCAGGCCTGTAGTACTCAGTGTGGATGACCGTAGAATGGTATGGCAGAGCAAGGAGCTTCACGGAAGGTTCTATCGGACCTTACATGGGCCCGATGTTGCCTCCGTTGCCTGGCTACGCTTCGGCGATCTCTTTGGAGAAACCGAAGGGTTTGTTTGTGCAATTGCTGACGAAATTATCATGACGAACAACTACCGGAAATATATCTTGAGGGATGGCACTACTGACATATGTCGGGCATGTCATCGCCCTGGTGAATCCCTCAGGCATATTGTTTATGCCTTAGGCATATATTATTGTGAGGAGGTTTTTATCTCTGGAGCCCTAACCGCCGGTAGCTTGGTCCCTGTACCCGTAGCCGGTGGATCTACAATTTTTATATTTTTAAATGTTTGTTTTTTATATACATATATTTAAAAATGTAATTTTTGAGAAATTATTTAAATAAAGGAGAATAATAATAATAATATTCTACCACATTCACACAGCGCCATCTAGCCCCAAATTAAGCAATTATATTTGCTTGTGTTATTGGTACTAAACAACTGATATACTACTTATATACATTTTTTTTTTGTAAATACATACATTAGATAAATTACACCCAGACACAGAACAAACAATCATGCTCATCACACAAAGGTTTGTCCTGGGTGGGAATCGAACACACGACCTCCGGCTTAGCAGTCAGGGTCACTAACCACTAGACCAACAGGCCATTATTAGTATTAGGATTCTTTTTATAGTAGGCTAGCGACCCGCCCCGGCTTCGCACGGGTGCAATGCTGATACTATATTTAGTAACAGCATTGCCCGTGCGAAGAAAAACAAATGCTGTGAACGTTGTATTTACACATTCTGTAGTATATTTAATTTTACTACAGAATGCCGGCCCCCTGCCGCTATATCCTTCCCTGCATTTTTAATCTGTAATATCTTTCAAAATATTTATTTAAAATATATGCTCCAAAGGGAATTATTGATTTATATTAAATGCACAATATATTTAAGGTACATAATTTGATAAGGATATATGCTGTATTGCTTAAAATCGCTTCGAAAATAAGCCATTATTTCTCATAAAATGTAAAGGATAAAAATGGTTATTGTGGGTTATCCCTTAGAGATAGACATATATTATTGCAGACTCTTTTGTAGACTTTTTATGGTGTACTTGTAGTACATTATTTTGATCTATGTTGTAGGGTTTAGCCAGCGTTGCAATGTAAGCGCAAAAAATTTGTTTATTTACGACATCACATTAAAAACATCTAAATTTATCAATGTTTCTCTACTATATTATGCATGTTAAATACATACAAACTTTCCTCTTGAATCACTCTATCTATTCAAAAAACCCGCATCAAAATCCGTTGCGTAGTTTTAAAGATCTAAGCATACATAGGGACAGATGATATGATGGTTAAGTATCTTAAGCTTTCTAAATCACCGCGCAATTTTCTTAGCTTTTCTTGCATAAGAACCTTCTCCTGACAATAACAAACGCAACAAAAAAAGAATTAACGAAATTGATCTTGCAGTTCACGCGTGATGCCATGACCAAGGGAAATAGGGTTCATTTTTATATATATAGATATATTTATATGTATCTTTCTGTGTGTAATAAATAAAATATATTAAAATAGATTTACCTTTCTATTCCAAATAAAAGTTGGTAATCACCTATCTCATGTAGGTTTACTTACCTATTAAAGAAAATTAACAAAATTGATAACACGAATACCTAAAGTTCTAAGTGCATATCTATTACTACGGAACTGAACTATTACTTTACTGATTAAACTTAGTAATAATTATCAGCAACCTTTACACAGCCAAATTAGTTACTAATGCCAACCTGTCTTTCGAAGTAGTCTGAACAGTGTTAATTTTACCTGCGATACGGTTTGACGTCATGGCGATTATAGAACCGTCTGTTGTACAAATAAGTAGATAATTATAAAAAAATCTGTTGTCAGCTAGACAGAGACAAGGCCAAGCTTGGGTGTTCTTTTAGAATTGCCACGCTGTGGAACCTAAAGCCAAGGAAGCATTTCAATTCTATTCATAGAATAGAATAAAAAATGTATGGGATTGACATATGCTAACGCCAACGTTAATGTCAAATCCATACAATTTTTAATCTATTGTGAATAGAATAGAAATCTTTGACACTAGTCTAGAGCCTCTAGTACGCGTCAATCTGATTTCGCTTTGTACCTACCAGTGTGATAGTTGAAGTTGTAATACTGTACCCATAATTAGTTACGGTGTGTTAAGTAATCTACTTCTTTTGCGTTATGTTGACGCTCCGATTCCGGGTGTACCAATAAGACTTTTTTCGAGTTGTATTAAGTATGTACTTTTCATATTTAATTTTATCTTACACTAACTTTCCCGCGTCTTTGGTTACTGCTCTGCTTCCGTCGCCAGTAGCGTGATGTAACATAGCCTTTAACCTTCCTCGAAAACTGGGCTATCATACGCAGAAACAATTTTTCAAATCCGACTGGTACTCAGTTCTAGAGATTAGCGCGTTCAAACAAAGTAACAAACAAACATACAAATTCTTCCGCTTTATATAATAGTATAGTTAGATACGATGAAAGAAAACACAGTGAGGAAACATGCGCACGTAAGTACAAGCAAGTGTACAGGCAAGCACAGAAGTGACTACGTACTTAATAAGCTTTGGGCTATCCCTAATGCTAAAGATCCCAAATCACAAGGACTTATTTTCATGGGGTGGTTACATCGTGAGTTGTAAAAGCGAGGTGCGAGATATTTTCCGTTTACGCATGCTATTAGGGACTGCATGCGGCAACCGTTTTCATTTATGGTCACCAGCATTTTTTTTGATCACACAATGTTTTGTAGCGTGTCGGTATCGAACCCATAACCTAGTGCACAGCAGTCGCTTGCGCTCCCACACCTCGTAAGCATTCAGAGTTTTGTAACACTGCACGGCACCTTTCTCAGCTACTGAGGCTCGTAAGTATGTGGAGTGCTCGCACCTCGTTGATGAATATTGCATACTACGACCGTGTCGAGTCAATACTTAATCGACTAATGATGAGCCATATGACTTGCCTACGCTACAATTAACAAACTTTTACATTAAAATAAAATAAATACTTTGAAATTAGGACATTCTAAACATTATTAAACCCAGATTATTAATTACCTAAATAAACCTATTTAGTTACTTATACAAAGAATTCAAACATGAAACTTGTAATTTTAATTAAAAACAAAACAGTTTCTAAAATAAAACAAAAACACTTGAAACAAATTCATTTTGAAAAGCGGATTTAATAAATGCTTAAGTGGGAGAGCAGTGTTATTTCTCTTTGAGACTCGCCAAAGAGAATGGTATAAGAAAAATGGAAGTCCGCCCGCCACCCTTTCAAGGAGGTATAGCTTTGAATAAAGAAAAGTTAAAATTTTCTTAAAACTCCCCCCGGGCCAGGGTGGTCGCCTATCTATCTTCGTTTAAGTATTGGCAAAAATTACCCCCACTGTTGCTATCTCGCTCCCCCAAGGTTGTCATTGGGTATTTTTTAAGGGTAACGTTTAAGATTATTGCCCGTTTTTAGCTTTTTATTCTGTGCATCAAAATGTAGATAAAAAACTGGTGAAAAGTTGGGACAAAGAAAATTACTACAAATGAAAAAGTTTGAATTTTTTACAAGGTAGTTGAAGGCTTTTGACGTGTTGACATATCTTAAAATTTTACTTTTAAGATTACTTTAGAGGCCTTGAGTTACTGCGGTAGTGTGGATGTGGAGATATATTATAGCTCCTTGATGCCAGCTGAGTTAGATTCGATGAGTGGTTTATTTGATGACCGATGATCGACGAGCATACTTTGCATACGAACTTTATAGTACCCACCATACGGTCATCAGTTATACCGTAGCCTATTAAACGCCTGTAATAACAAAGATAGGTACCGCTCATTGCTGATCCTGAAACATAGTACTATGAATAAGGAAGTTACAAGGCAGCTTTTATTAAACATAATGCACTTCCAAATGTTTTGTAAATTTTCTTGATTTGAACCTTTCTTGCTTTCTATGAAATCCGCGCATGTTTTGTGTTCTTGCAAGTACTTATTACCCATTTATTTATCATAACAGAATAAAAACAAACATCAAACAAGCAAAGGACTTGTGCTTTCCTAATTACAAGTAAACGCATCACTAAAATCAATTAGTAGCTCCGCGGTTTCATCCGCGTCTTTGGTTACTGCTCTGCTCTCGTCACCAGTAGCGTGATGTTCGTAGCCTATAATCTTCCACAATAACTGGGCTATCATACGTAAAAAGAATTAATCAAATCCGACCGGTAATTTCAAAGATTAGCACGTTCAAATATTTATATAGTATAGATTTTTCTAAGTTCGAAAGATTCTTTTCGATCATTTACATAAACTTTTAAAAGTGCTTCCTGATGACAACCAGTTTATCAAGCACAGGATTAAGTTAAGAACGAAGAAAAATATTGAATTTTGATAACATGCAGAGATACGCTTCAACAGGTGGTTCAACTTATGTTTGTATGTACCGACAGCATACAAAATATGTTTGTGATATTTTTTTTATACGTCCGAAAGTTACCAAAAGGTATATGTGGTCCAATTGATAATAAGTAGCTACAAAAAGGATCGAATCTGAAGGCTCTCAAGTAACACAGTAATAATAATTGGGTACCACAGTGTACAAGTTCGCTAAAAACCCAGTATGAAGAAAACTGCGACGTAAATGATATAATAGGTAACTAATAAGTAATTGAAATAAATAAGTAAATATAAGTTATAAGACTTTTATAAAACAAACATACTATCCACCTAAAGATACATGTTTTTTTTATACAACTTTGGTGGCAAACAAGCATACGACCTGATGGTGAGTGGTAACCGTAACCTGTAGAGATGGCTGTGTGGTTATCTTATCTCTATTCGCTGCAGAAACAATACTAAGAAAAGATGAACAAGACTTAGACAAGACAAGATAAAAGTACTTACCTACCTATCTAGATAAGGCATCCACCACCTACCGATATTCGTAATCATGTGTATTTTTAAATTTACCTTGGACATTACTGATTTACGATGAAGAAAAACACGTAAATCTTAAATATAAAAAAAATTAAAACACGATATCTATGCTTTGTTTTTATAATTAAAGGCCTAAATTTTACAGTGAAATACTACTCAAAAAAAAAAAATTTTTTTCTGCTATCAGTACAAGTTCAAAAACTAAAGTTAACGCGATTTAAGTTGTTCAAAAGTGAGAAGTTGTTCTACGGCGCCACTTGGACTCACTTTCACATTCTTGCGCGGTCCCTATCACTTCTAAAATTTTTAGAGTACTTCATACTCTGTAATGAGTGTTAAGTAAGAACTTTTGGCTTATAAATTGATGTTTTATCAAGCTGATTATTGTTTTAAATACAATTTTAAATTGATTAGAAACGTTTTAGGTATTCTTTCAATACTGCCTTGTACTTTTAAATTCGAGTTTTGTGTTTGTGAACAGACAAGCATCAAATTGCTGAATACATGAGTCATGAGTCATGGGTTTATCCTGAAAAATACTGATTAACAGAAAGAAAACATTTGGAAACCTGGGTATAAAGACACAAAACGTCTGAAATTAAATATCAATGCTCATACTTGGTCCATTATTTTTAACCATTGTTTTATATAAAATTCATTCTACAAATGAATGTATTTTGTTTGAGTGTAAATAAAAACACAAGGCTTGTCATCATCAGCCCGAAAAAGTCCCATGTTAATAGGTATAGGGTGAGGTCATCACGCACTGCTTGCGCAGTGACCCGTGACCGCAGCAAGGTAATATTTAATACACCTTTCATACAACACCCACAGAAATTCGGCAATACGGCAATTTCTCTGCCACTCATCATGGAAATGTTCCTGCATTATTTGCACAATAACAGATAATTACTTATAACTGGCAGGAAAGAATGTGCTCTGAATCTCTAAGTAACGAGCAACGGAGTTGACTCCGTATAAATACTTACCACTAAGTAAATAAGTAAATAAGTCATCAACCAAAAGTGCAGACACACCTCAGTTTGGAGGAGACCTATGTTTAGTAGTGGGCGTCTGTATACTAATTGCGTATCATGGATAACTAAACAAACATAAACCAGACTGTGGCTCTAAATTCATTTATAAGTACCCATTTGTAGTCCTTCGTTGTGTCTCCATAACCCGATTACAGCCAACATGTGAATAAAACAAACGACATTATTTTCAAAATAAATATATTTTTCTTCAAACAATAATTATTATCACAAAACAAGGTATAAATGAAGCCCTAGGTTAAAATACAACACAAAATAATGTTCCAAAGCAAAGGGAAGCGGGCAGCCATTTGTCGAAATGAAAATAATTTTATTTTAACAAAATTGAAACGGGCCGGAGTTGTTTTCTTGTACAAATTTTAATATCTGAGGGAGATAGGCTATTTATATTTTTCCCACCCCGTTTCTTTTGGCGATTATTATTCTGTATTCCAATGGGCTAGGGGGCGGTGGGGTCCGCCCCTTACACTCTTTCCTTTTTGCTTCTTAAGTCCATCTTGAGACAGAATAGAAAAAGATGTCGAGTAAATTTAGATACTTATTTTTTGCAATATTTTTTAATGCATAATAAAGTTTAACTAGGTATCGATCGACGATGTAATTTGTGATGTTAGTATGTTATTGGGAATTTATATTTATTTAAAGGGTCATCTTTTTTGTCCAGCTTTTTTGTGTTTGATAGCTATATTAGTTCACCAAAATAGCTTCTATTATTAGGCAACCAACTGAACCTATAAGTACCTAACGGTTACCATACACACCATCCCAGATAACACAACATTTTTAATACTTACTTATCGTTTCATTTCGAACATTTGCTCACACCTACCGACCGATGACATTCCGGAGTGCTAGCGATTACTTAACTTATTGTAATTTGGCCACGACATACTCTGGTCAAATTTGTGGCATTTTGAACATCACTTATTAGGATAACAGTTTATGATCAAAAGGTTTACCTCTAGTGAAAAAAAAACGTTTAAAACACTTACTACTGCACACCATCACCTGTTCCCTGCTTCTGTCACTTACCCCTTTTACTGGAAAAACCGTGGCACCTACCCGGAAGGGGTTCGATATTTAAATATAAGAAGAACCCCCCTTTTTTCTCCCCCCTCCCCTGGATTTATGGATTCGGCCGAAGTGGGCTCCTAATTACTTATCTTTTAGAATACAAATCAATCGAAAGGGAAAAAGGCTTTTGCGAAATCCTTAAAAGCAGTCTTTATTATATTTATTCTGTGCTTGAGACGGATATTGAGGTGAAACTTAGAGGTTTGTGAAGATGTAGAATTAGTAAGAGGTTTTATATGCGATTTATGGCGTTTAAAGTCTACTTATACAAGTTCAAGGGAAGTAAACACTTAACTTCAACTGGTACTGGTGGTATTGTAGCTTGTAGCATATAGCGGTAGCTATTAAATAATTAGTAGATCCAGTACCGATCTTTTAAAAATTAAACAAGAGTTGAAGTTGATTCCGTTTATGATAAAGTGATAGGTAAACAATAATTAAATATAATATGATCGAAATAAGAATGTCTATTACCTATTTGTGGGTGTTTTATACAGACGACGCGGTGATGTGCATATTTTCCAAAAGTAGATATACAAAAGTTAGGCTTTCGCTTTAGTAAATAATGGGGAACTCTGGACTTAAATAAAAATCTGGTGAAATATGTGCGTCTAACATCAGCTATCTGCAGCTGCAATGGTCGATACGACAACTACCGTATACGTGAAGTACTTAAGTGCAGAATTGCGCTGAAATTGGTATAACTAACACGGGAACCATAGCGATTTTCAAGATAACAAGTAGCCTATGTCCGTCAGCGACACCAAATCTATCTACATAGATACCAATTTTCATTGAAAACGGTTCAGGCGTTTAATCGCTGAGTAGTAACAAACACAAACACAAACTTTCGCATTTCAACTGGCCTGTTGGTCTAGTGGTTAGTGACCTTGACTGCTAAGCCGCAGGTCGTGGGTTCGATTCCCACCCAGGACAAATCTTTGTGTGATGAGCATGATTGTTTGTTCTGTGTCTGGGTGTAATTTATCTATAATATGTATGTATTTACAAAAAAAAAATGTATTTAAGTAGTAGGTATATCAGTTGTTTAGTACCCATAACACAAGCAAGTATAATTGCGTAATTTGGGGCTAGATGGCGCTGTGTGAATGTGGTAGAATATTATTATATTATTATTATTATTATTATTATTATTATAATATTAATAGGATGAAGGAATTCTTTCGGACCCAAAGGGAGTCTGTGTGTGTGTGTGTATGTAGTCTGTGTGTCACCACGATTGGTAGGTTAGGCAGTGACCGCAGATGATTAGTACGCCGCTCATCTCGTTCTGATTGTGTAATGAATAAAATATGTTCATTGAAAAAACATTATAAACAGGGACTATTTCAAAAATGTATTTATTTATTAAATTTGAGGCACTCACATAAACGTTATTAGTGTTTGTGTTTGATACCAGGGTCCAGACCAGACCTACCATTTGTCCCCCTAATTTGGTAAGCGTTTGGGGACTGGGAACCGTTCTAGTTCGGCAGCCGTCCGGAAAGTATCCGGGAGAAACAAGAGGCTTTAGAAACTCCTCCTTATGGGAAAGTTTAAAAAGAATAAATCGATTTAGAATCAATAAAAAAATAAACTTCATATTTTATTTTAGATGACAAACTATTTATTAACAACCGGTCAAGTTTTGTTGAATTTTGATAATGTTATTATATCACACCGACCTAAAAAGGTTGGCAATTTCAGAATTTTCTTTTCTTTATAAGTCCAGGTTTCCAATGATAATGTCATTTGGTTGGTATAAATCTAAAACCGTAAGTTATGCCTGGACTCGTCCTTTAATGGGTTGCAGGAATTTGTTCTTGATCATCTGAAAACAAAAGAAGTACTTATTACGTAAGTATATAGTAGCAGGGGAAAATAAAATTGGTGATTTGGTTTCTTTTAGACATTTAGGCTATAGTTTGGGCTATCCTAATATAAACTCTATCCTCTAGCTACCTACCAAATAAAGCATTTAATGGATAAGCATTTTGTAGGCGCATTTATCGCAGCTGGTACCTTGTAGGTTGCCACCTTTACAAGATCATTGGTATACTGTATCTATGAGGTAGCCCACGACAACTTTCATTTCGTGGACGCTACTCCAAACTAATCGAAACAAGCATCACTGTAGTATATAAATACATTTATACTAATTATTTAAAGCGAAAGAGTTTATTTACCAGTTGGATTTGAATAATTTATTTTGCGTTTGATAGCCCAGTTCTTAAGGAGGGTTATAGGTTATGTAAAATCACGCTATTAGCGACAGGAGCAGAGTAGTAAGCAAAGATGTAACGTTATGCGGGTGAAACTGGTTATCTAGTTGAAATCGACAACGTGTATGTAATGAAAAGATGAATTAATGTTGGAGAGGCAAAGGTATATAAGTAGACCGGAGTGGTTTGAATCGCAGCAAATGGCGTTCTATAGTCTCTGCTTACTCCATTAATGAGAGAAAGACGTGAATTTATGTATGTATGTATATATAGGCATCTTTATTTACAATGTTTACAGTAAAATATGAACAAAGAACAAAAATATACAACCTATTCGAGCCAAGAAAACATTTTTATAAGCTCGGTATGTACTTTATATA
This sequence comes from Parascotia fuliginaria, assembly GCA_963082885.1. Classification (NCBI taxonomy): domain Eukaryota; kingdom Metazoa; phylum Arthropoda; class Insecta; order Lepidoptera; family Erebidae; genus Parascotia; species Parascotia fuliginaria. The sequence continues at coordinate 3,428,872 of OY720196.1, read as the reverse complement.
AAAATACAATGGGCGAGTTGAATAAAACAGCATCTTTTGTAAAATAACACGATGGTGGGGGAACAAGGGAGGTAGGAGGGGGGAGGGACGGCCATCGCGAACCACTTTTCTTTCTCTCGCCAAAGCCATTTTGAAAGGAACGACGGATTTGTGTGGATACGACTGGTAGGTAAAATTAAACATGTTTTTTAACGATGGGTCAAGATGGCAAAACTTTGGGAAAGCATGTGTCCATTATAAAGTACCGGACGTCTTCCTGCAATTATGTTGATAATGATGAAATGTTTTATTTTTATCTCTTTCCAGTTACAGTAGAGAATGAGTTTTGTTTTTTTTTTGTGAATATCATACCAATTGGGGATATAATGGCCCTCATATTATGAAGGCCTTAAGATATATTTTAAATTGAAAAATCATGTGCTGATAAAGAGTTTCAGGTTTTATTTAATCGAAATAAGTAAGTTAAGCTTCAAATTCGAAATCTTTTAGTAGCAACTATTTTTTTTTTATTTTTTAACAAAGAGTTTTATTAATCTGCTATTTTAATGAAAATCAATATTGACTGTAATCTTCATTTAATTTTCCTCTTAATTAATTACCTTTCTGTTTATGTTTTTGTTTTAGATTATAACGGTGATAGTTAAAGACTAATAATGTTGTAATATTGAAGCTAGAAATGTGTGATTTGTAAAAAAAAAAAATATTACTGATGATTTTCAGGGTGAATTAAAAATCTAATGGAGTCACTCAGTCAATGTATGAACAATTTTGCGGCTAAGCATCAAGCAAAAAAATTGGGCAAGACAAGACTGATTGCTAAAATATATGCAATATTTATTTAAAATAAACAGTCTTATCCACCCTAATCTACCACCATCTACAGACGTCGAGGGCGATGCGATGTTTTTTCGCTCGTTTTATATTAAAATCGGGAGAGCTAAGGAAATTGTCAGTCAGATAGGAAATTACTAGGCAGTCGGTCCGGAGTCGTTCGTGACTGGGGGCCTTTATAACTACTAAGTAAATGATTATGACTATTGTATATAGAAAACATTTAAGGAATGATAATTTAAAAATAATAATTATAATTATCGTGAAATTTAAAGTCTTGATACGAGTGGGAGTGACAGCCAGTGCTGTACTAAAGGTTATGGGTGGCTGATTATAATGATTATTATAGGTGTAAAACGTCGGCGGTAATTAGAAAACTTACCGGCCACACAGTTTAAACACAATTTAAGCGGGTTCAAAATGTGCAGATTCTGCCAAGAGTGTGAGGAGACTGCAATGCATGTCCTCTGCTCTTGTGGACCACTCATGCACAAAAGAAGCATCCATTTAGGACAACACTAGGCGCAACCAGATGAGATAAAGTCTCTCTCTGCTCAGACAATCTGGAAGTCCCTATACTCTATAATATGTATGTATTTACAAAAAAAAGTATTTAAGTATATATCCACATTCTAGCACCGATAACAGAAGCTATAATATTATATGCTTACTTGGAGTCTAGATTGCGTTGTGTGTAGTCGTTGTGATATTATAGTACCCTACCTTTTTCCTTTTCCTTCCTCATACCCTTTACCTGCCTCTGTAGTTCGGTGGTACTGTGTACGGATTTTTGTTACATAAACTATCATAATTTTAAATAAATTTTCTTCAATATATTAGGCATTTTCAAGCAATAAGATGGAGTAGAAGAAATAATCTTCATATATTTTGTTTAAATACGACGTAACAACGAAATAAGACTTCGCCTCTTTTTTATCAAAAACCTTCGTAATTTTAAATGGAGATTATTTCTGTTAATTTGAGTTTGATAAATAATTAATATTTTCTTAATAAACTTTAGCGATTACAATTCAAATCTCTGTGTGTTCTAAAAACTATACTTAATAAATAAAGCGAAAGAGTTTGGTTGTTTAAACGAGCAAATCACTGAAACTAAAAGTCGAATTTAAATAATTATTTTTGCGTATGATAGCCCAGTTCTTAAGGAAGGTTATAAGTTATGTAACATCACGCTACTGGCGATGAGAGCAGAGCAGAAAGCACAGACGCGGGTGAAACCAATGCCGGGGACTCTGTGAAGCCGCTGCGTACCATGAAGGGAGTTGGGTAAGTGAAGGAATTGAGGGAGGTGAGGAAAAAGGAAAGGGAGGAAATTGGAAATAGATATACAAAGTTATTAAGGTTAATGCTACTGTTAACTAAACATTCCATTTAAATCATGTACACTACTAATTTTTTGCAGTTATATATCGGTACTTCAGTCACAAAGTGCATCTAATCTAGTTCGTCACCATAACACATGTGCAGTATGAACTTACACGCAATAATACACATTACTGCTTACCCCTCAGCGGTAAAGATTGGTCGGTATCTCTAGCACAATACATCAAAAATATCTACATTTACAAGCAACAAATACCTACAATAAAAAATTATACACCAATAAATTTTTACCTCTCAACGGTACCTACCTATATACAATAGATTCTTACAACATCCAGTTTACAAGACCTCTCATCCACGTACAAATACCTCCTTCATTATAGTGTTTTCTTCGTAGTAGAGGGGGTGGAGGAGGTCTGGGTATAATGGTCGAGTGTTTATTTTATTCCGGAGCGTCATTTTTGCCACGACTCCCCTTCGCGGATCGTTTTTGTAGGGCATCCGGCGATGGCGATGTTGCTCTTTAGCGGCACTGGAAATTTAAATTGTTTTATTTTGTAGTATTATTAAAATTACTTACTAAAATGTACAACATGATTATATTCGTATATTAAATAATGTATTTGGTTCTAAAATCTAAACATAAAGGTAAAATGATATTTTTTTTACAATAAAACACTCAATGTAGTCATGCTATGTGATAGACATGCGTACACTAGGAGTGTTGATCATAGTCAAATAGTAGTCAAAATTTATAGAAGCCGCAGCCAACTATATTTTATTTATTATGATTAAGACGACTGATAAATACATAATACACCTAATTATTAAGTATTAAAAATATATTTGAATAAAAATATATTGACAATACCCAAACGTTTTACTAAAACAAAATAATTATGAATAAAATTCTCAAAAGAGGCGACGCTCTTAACATCGAGGTCCAGCCTTCCTATCTTTTTGCGAGACTTTACTTTCTTCAAATAATTGTATAGATAACGCGGGACAAAGAAACGAACCCTCCCACCCCAGGGGGAGGCTTCGGGAGACATTTTTAAAGTACCCCCTTTGATCAAGCAACATTTTGACGAAGCGATATTTTAATTATTTTAAGAAAAATCGTTTTTAAATTGCGCTCGTATTTTGTTTCTCGCTACGAAGCTACGGCGTAGATGTGTAGCTGTGCTACGGCGTAGATAATGTATGGTACACATGGCTCTTGACCTTGACATATATTTTAAAAATTAGCTATTACTAGCTTGCCGCGGTTTTACTTGGGTTTTTGCTTACTGCTCTGCTCCCGTCGCTAATAGCGTGATGTTACGTAGTCTAAACCTTCCTCAAAAACTATTCAAATAAGAATTATTCAAATCAGACTGGTAGTTTTAGAGATTAGTTTTTTTTGGTTTTTCTGTTTTGAAGGTCACTAGCTGCGCCCCAAGGATTGGGAACCAGACCGATTTTCGAGATAAAAAGTAGCCTATAACCGTCTCCAGCACCGAATCATATCCTCAATTTTCATAGAAATCGTTTCAGCCGTTTAGGCGCTGAGTGATAACAAACACATACACACAAACTTTCGCATTTATAATATTAATAGGATTATAAAATGATAAAGTGACAAATGCATTACCTAATTACCTTTACTATAGCCTAAAGTCACGAAAATTCTGGCAAATTTCTCACTTTCAGACAGGACTCCAGGATTACGTTTTACTAATAAGAATAACAGTATGTTAAGGTGGTTTAGACATGTGGGAAGTCAATGCAAGTAGGATAGAATAGGTTTGGACATACACAGACTAAATAGGAGATGTGTTGACAAAGGGCATAATTACAAGCACCCGTAACCGACGTGTGTGTATGAAAAGATTAATAAATGTTGAAAAGGCAAAGGAGGTATGTTTGGATCGTAAGTCATGGCGTTCTATAGTCTCTGCTTACCCCATTAATGGGATACAGGGTTTAACACAAGACCTTTTTAAAAATATTCTCGTAACAATTCTTTTTTTAACACGAAGTTCACCTAGCTCAATATAAAACGTCTTATAGTTTTAAACTTTTAATTATTCCACATCGGAGTCCACAAACCTTGTCATTACCATTCCAATAAGACCGTTCCGTCCCTTCTTGATGGAACTCAGATCAACCCCATCTTTTTTTGTGTGCAAGAGACAGAAATACCCTAAAATAGGTAGCGCAAAAGAGATACAAAGCTGACCGCTCCGCGAATTTTAATTTTCTTACTATTTGAATCTTAATTTTTCGCGGGGCGATTCTGCGTCTCTTTCTAACTCGTGTAAAGTTATATTTGTGTCTTTTTCTATATTTTTTTTGTTGTCTTGGGGTGGCGTTTTATCTCACTGTAGGAGGCTATGTTAATTTGTTTCTTAGAGTTGTGGTAATCGGTCTGTTTTTTATTACTTTTCTTTGAAGGAAGATTTCTGATAGTATTATTTTGTTTTTAAGACTGCGGAACGAAAGCAGTTTGAATTTCTAAGAACTTGCCAATACGAATATTAATTGCACGGTCAGCGAACTGGTTGTATCAACTGTCATTTTGTTTTATTTTGCTATTCTTAAGTGTTACTTATGTAAACTAATGAATACAGAAATGATTTTTTGTCTCATAATTTTTTACAAATATACAATTAATCTACACAGTGCAACACGACTTTCAAAACAAATATTTAAAAACTATGCAAATATTTGTCTCAAGTGAGAAAGGAACTAACGACATACCATTTAATGGTAGTGGTGAGGTGACTAGTTTAACCCTTGTGACATACGAATACGAGTAGTAAATAAATTGAATATAATGGCTGTGCTTTTGTCGAGTTATTCCCAAGATACTAGCCTGGGGTGTCAAAAGCTAAAAGTTTACAAGGTCCGTAATACGTGAATGACGCCTCAGACATTGCTAGCAACTCACCACCAAGCGGTCAATACCTCCTTTACTTTTAAATAACTAAATTAAAGGATACATTGACTTCGGTGGGTATAAGTCAGAAGGTCGCCTTAAAAAGAATAGTTACACCGATTATCGTATGGATTACTCGAGGCAAAAATATGTACCTAGTAGACTTTGTGACCTTGTTAAGTCGTCAGCGTTATAGGGCAAAGAAAAGCAATTTTAAAATTATTTATAACTTAATTTTCATAAATATGTATTATTTATCAGAGCAATTAAATATTAAGTATGATATGCCACTGACTAAGTGGACCGATGACCTGAAACAGATGACCCGCAATCGATGGATGAGGAGCTTCAGGATCGAATAAGGTGAAGATGAGCTCGTCAGTAATAAAACTATTTCGGATAATAATATGACTTAATGGAGGATAAAGTTGGTTTTTATTCTTCAAAAATTATCTTTATACAAAAAAAATTAGCTACAACAAGCCAGTGTACCTAGTAGATATTCTTATAAAACTGAGAGCAGGCTATGTTTAAATTGTCTTAATTTTTCATCTCGCTTCGCTCGGGGCGCGTCCCTCTTCCATAATTGTTTTTAATTTAAGCTTGGCCTGAGAAACGTTGGTAACTTGTTACAAGAAAAATAATGTACAATTTAGACAGGTACATTGTTATATTGCTAGGGCTTGTAATTGTTAATAAAGTAAATATACAATGTAGTGAAATGTAAAGAAGATCAAATTTAAACACAATGTTTAGAAAAGACGGATTGCATCGACGATAAAATTAAAGAATCATCGGCTATGAAGACACCGATGTTGTGCGTCATTGTGTACTTACATAGTTGAATAAAGCAGCAACACAGTAGGCTTGTGGCAATATCAACAGAGCAATACACTGATAAATCGCCAATCCGTCTAAAGCAAGAATGGTAATCAGTGTTCATACTTTCTCTGTATGAGAAGCTTTCAAGCTACGATACACGTTCAGTATGAAATTGAAAACTGCCTTCTGTAATATTTCTTTGTAAAAAAGGTACAAAACGTACGTTTGTGTGGTTGGCACTCTTCCAGAAGACTGTGTCTGTCTCCATCCGTTTCCGGAACTAACCCCCCAAAATATGTTGTCTTTCAATTATATTAATGCGTTCTTTGACCCTATGTGTTTAAGAACAAATTTATGATATTTTGTTAAATATTTATTTACTAGAAACATGGTGTTATATTCGGCTTTGATTTTTAAAATACAATTAGAAAGCCGTAGTAAATTTGAAGATCTCACGAAGTTTTGTCATATCTGGGCATCGAACTCATAACATCTTGCACGAAAGCAGAATTCACACTGAACCACGGGAGCAGTCAAACTAATCACTTATACATAATATTTACGACATACCTATCTACTTACTTATTAACCTTATTTAATAATCTAGTAAGGCTCATTATGTAAGACTTTCTTATAAGAATATTTCCCTTTATCCACTCAGTACGTTTTTAGACATAAACAATATAAATTACTTCAAAATGAACTGAAAATACGTTCAAATATTAACATTTTTAATCGTCATATTTTTAACAAACAAAATTCAACGTTACTAGAATCAAATTAAAGTCTAAAATCAAATATTGAATGTTACTTTCTTAAGTTACTTGGCGACAATTATTCTTGGAAACGACACAGCAGAAAAAGTGGGGGATTTCAAAGGATTGAGCCAATTTAGATTTATTTTTCTCCCTATTTAGGGGTCCGAGGAATAAGTTTTGTTACCACCTATAGGGTGGTATTGGTGAAAGTAAGTACGGGCTGGTTATTACAAATACGAATAAAATAAAAGAAAATTCAAATTGTTGAAAAAGAATTATGTTTTTTTAATTATGTAAAGAGAAATAGAAGATTCAATCTTCTTAGTTATGCCAATTACCCGTATATTTGCATTTTTTTTTACTTTTATGTGATACTAACTTTTATGATGCCATATATTGATTTTATTTAAATATCGAAAAAACTTAGGGCAAGGCATTGTTGCAATGCAATTAGAACAATCAGTGTCCCAAGAAGCGCAGTTTTAAAATAAAAATCTATAAACGAAAAATCTGTTTACTGCCTAAAAAATACAGTACCTATGACTTAAATAAAGAACTAATAAAATAAATTTAGAGTAGTACATACTTATAACTCAGCTGATGCTGCCAGATATAAAATAATATGGGTGCGCTGATTTTCAGTTACCCCTGGCTCCCTGAGACACTTTCCCACTTCAAGTTTAACTATTTCTACATGTATTTACTACTAGTTTTCCGCGGCGCGGTTTCACTCTCGTCTTTACTTACTACTCTGCTCCCGTCGCCAGTAGCGTAATGTTACATAGCTTATAACCTTCCTCGAGAACTGGGCTATCATACGCAAAAAGAATTTTTCAAATCCGACTAGTAGTCCCAGAGATCAGCGCGTTCAAACAAACAAACTCTTACGCTTTCTTACCTATAATTCTTATTTTCCCAAATTCTTATTTTGAGTTTTTATTTACTCCACCCTAAGTACGACTTAGCTTCAAGATAAAATGAGCCACATTTTTCTTCTAACATTCTAAAATACAACTCGGTCCGTACTTTCTTGTTACCGTACATGTTAATTCGGCTGTGATAAAAAATAAAATGGGGTATCCACCCCTTGTAAAAATTTCGTCTTCTTAACTTGCAATGCCACCCTTAGGTAAAGTATCCCCGTCACCGTTTATATAGATTTACATACAAATGTTTCGTAAAAAAGGGTACACGTTTTGCAAAATATTTTTTTATTATAATTTTTTTAAACTAGCTAATACGTAGTTCGTAGTATGAGTACATAAGAGGTAGCTAAGGTGATACCAGGTAAAAATGCATACTAAATATCACCATTGAGTCAACAATTTATTTATCAAGCGTGGTGATTATGTCAAAATTTCTTTCTTGCCCGACTGCCGAAGTCAAGCAGGGTAAAATTTTTCGAGCATGTGTTTGTATGTATGTATGTCTATTTCTTTGGCACGCTCTACAGCTTAAATGGCTTAATGAATTTTAACATAAATTAGTGTCATTAGACTATGTAGTATTAATTGTGGGACTGACATCCTATTAATATTATAAATGCGTAAGTTTATGTGTGTGTGTGTGTGTTTGTAACCACTCAGCGCCTAAACGGCTGATACGATTTCGATGAAAATGGTATTTACATAGGTTCGGTGCCGGAGACGGACATAGGCTATAAAACATAATTTACGCGCCGTCCGGCCCATTTCTGTATATTATTATCAAACTATACTATTATATAAAGCTTAGGAGATTGTTTGTTTGTTTGAACGTGCTTAATCTTTGGAACTACCAGTCGAATAAAAAAAAATATTTTTGTGTATGTTAGCCCAGTTCTCGAGGAAGGTTATAAGCTATGTAAAATCACGCTACTGGCGACGGGAGCAGAGCAGTAAGCAAATCGAGCCGCAGAAAGCTAGTTATCAAAATTTGTAAGGTAAACATTAAATAAAGTAACTATTTCGTTTTCGTTTCCTGCCCGTTTTTTTAAACTTTAAATAATGAAAAAACACTCAATTGTTATTTCGTCCCATTTTTGTGTTTATTAAAAAGTGCTCTGACGAAAAATTTTCAATATTTTAGTTTTGAACTATTACTACTAGATGTCGCTTTTCATACAAGTAGTCATAATAATGACGTTAACAAAATGTATTAAACAACCGGTCATCGAAGGCTAACCTGATTGCAGCTTTCTCGGAACTATATTATGAGTTTCCGGCGGAAGTGCCTGTCGAACCGGAACCCGCCCATTACGTCACATCCGCTCGAACGCTTCAAGTTGGAACTTTACGGAATTAGAGCAATTTTTCACGTTCACCCACCGAAGAAGTGTTTAAAGTTTAAGTATAATTTGCTTCTATCATTAGTAAGTTGTTTCAAGAAAATGTTTACCTTACTGTAAGGTTATAGCTTCAACATATTTTACTAAGAGATAGTTAGTCACTCATAACTCATAAGTTAAAAAACAAAGTTGAGGCTTAAGACCTTCCTGGACTATAAACGTATATGGCCGTGATAACAATAAAACATTATTGTCTCTACAGTAAGTAGTGTCCATGAAGGGATTAATAAGTGATTCGTTTCATGTGTAGTTTAGCGGTTGAGATAAGTACTTGTCTTGCTACGTTACGCGGATTGTCGCGGGTTTGACGCCGTTATACGCCCGTTTTTCGAGAGTGGAAGGCAGACTAAAGCCATTTACCGCGGCTATAAGTTCGAGTTTATATTGACAATTTCTTTATAGACAAATTCTGCCGTAATGCCGATCGGCAATCGACAGTCCATAAACTTTGTCTTTGCACTAAACCACTGCAGTCTTAAAAGCAATAAAATCGTTGAAGTTTTATACAGTAGTGGTTCTAAAGTTTATCTGTTAATAGTCTTACCTGTGAACTGGTAGACTGAAGCGATGAAAAATGTGAAGTGTAAGCTAGGTGTGACTGAGAGCGTTTTAGATCTTCAGTTTAAAAGTGTAAAACGAAATGCAAATACAGTACTCTTTGCTTTCTGGTCGTGTAAACTGAGTTCAAAATTCAATTTTAACTATTATACTATATCGCTTATGTGAACTGTGATACGTATACCACACATACATATAAGTAGATACCTACCATATTAGCGGAGCACCAACAGTATTCTGTTAGTAATTGCTAACTAATTGGAGTCATTAAAAAAAAACTAATAACAGATCTGACTATCCATTCCTGTGGCAACGGACTTGTATGCATATGTAAGGGTCTGGTGCGACAGGAATTGAGTACAGATATATGAATTAGTTCGGTATTTAAATACAGTTGTGTTAAGTTATACAATTTTATTTTAAATGTTGCTTACTGTCTGTGATGTTAAAAACATAGTTCATAAGATCCCTGTAATACTAACCTTTAAAGATTAGACTAGCTAACCGCAGTTTGCCCACGTCTTTGCGCTTACTGCTCTCCTCCCGTCGCCAACAGCGTAATGTTACATAGCATCTAACCTTCCTTAAAAACTGGGCTATCATACTCAATTATTTTTTATTTATTTATATTTTTTTTTAAATTATACGATAACATTATAGGTCTATTACACCTAATGCGATAGCTATTAAATAAATATTCAATTCCGACAGGTAGTTTCAGAGATTAGCACGTTCAAACAAACAAACAAATAAACAAACAAACTATTTTGCTTTATATAATAGTATAGATAAATATTAATAATAAAAATAATAAATGTGATGGTCTGATTAGATTAAAATTCACTTAATATATATTATTTAGAGATTATGACTTCCACAGTCCTACACTTGGATATAGGTCCCTTCCACCCCTTCCTAAACGGTATTTGTTATACTTAGTATCACTAAGCTTAGCAGACGCATTGGTAATCGCAGATGGTGATATTAGAACACCGGTTTTAAAATTGTTTTATACGCTTACGCTTATGTTTACCCGCTAATCGCTGCTAATGCCACCTCACGTGGTCTGTTCACAAATTAAAAAGTTGTCGAACACTTTCGCTTGCAAACTTCCAACTATTTCATCCACCATTTTGGTTTTAAACGTTTAACTTTTTAATTTTCACTCTTTGATGCTCGAGTATTTGGTTCATCCATGATTTATTATCGTTTTTTTTTGTTTTTCATACTAATTTCCGTAATAAGTTATAATATATCATTACGTGTTAGGTACTATCAGTCGTACCAGGCGCACACATACACGTGTTATTTTGTTTGTAAAAAAATAATTAAATAATAAATACTTAATACTGCTGAATGAAAAAAGTATGGCGGACTGGCAATCGCATTGCAGTAGTGTTACAGCAGGTGTTGGATAATTTTACCACCTTGTTTTATAAACACAATATATTTCAAAAACTGAAACGAGTTCGAAAATTATACATATTAATAGTACCTAATATATATTGTGTACATAGGTATTATATTATACATTATTATTATTATTATATATTTACGGTGGTTGCTAAGAAATCATTCCTAACCAAATTATCTACGACTTTGTATGAAGTAAATTGTATTCCTTGTGACTCCCCCTCAATATTTTGAATTCGTACTAATGAATGTATTTCTCTATTTATTTAATTATATTTTTGAATGATAAATTTAAGAGATAAGACACAGCACGCTTCCACAGAAAATTGAAGCTAAAATTGCAGCAGATCGATTATGTAACGTATATTAGGTACTGCCAATGAAAAACAACCAGATAGGGTTTGGCTACCTCGATGGCATAGTGGGAGTGCGTGCGACTGTACGTTTTGTACAGGTACAGGCGGTAAGTGACTTCGATTCCCTGGAACAAACTTCGTAAGTAATTGTTTTAAATCTGGGTGTATTTTGTGTCCTATAAATATATGTATTTTTATAAAGAATTCGCCACTCAGTGTTTGCTCCCTGGTGTGAAAGATAACATTAAAAAAAACGAAAATTTTCCTTTGCTAGGTAGTACCTATTTCACACCAAGCAACAAGCCTTGCTTTGTGTCAAATCACTGACTCTACTACAAGTTCGTTTTAGAAATCATGTCCTTTAAATTCAAAAGTAAACATCAAGATCGTAAATTAAGCTGGAGAAATAAAAAATATCTAATATTTTTATGTCAAGTATGAGATAAAGCGAGGGGTTCACCCTTTTTATCAAACAGTTGTTTCTAGATTTACACTTATTTCCGTCTCACTCATTACGAAGAGATAAAATTTAAATTGCAAAATGCACCCCCATTTTCGAAAAAAGGGCTAGTGGGCGTCAAAAAAGTACTTTAAGAGGGTGGCGGACACCCTTGGAATTAATATTTTTCGCCTTTCATTTCTTGATATTAAAGATTTTAGAGGTTAATGAGAAATATTCTTTTGAACTCTTGAAGATAGCTTTTCGTGGAATGTTATTCGTATGGGGTGAATATTGGAAGCAATATCTTGAAGTACCTTTAATTTTATTTCCTTATATTTACTGATTATTTTTTTAAAAGCATTTATTTGTTTATTTTTTCATTACGAAAAGACACTGTCGTCATGTTTATAAAAATGTATCATATTCGATGTGATCGTGTAGTTGTTTAAAACAAATAAGGTATTATTGGTCTTCGGTCGTAAATATGGATCGCTCCATCTTTTCACGTTTTTCTATTCTTTTTTTTTTGACAGACAACTTCTAGAAGTTATCACCTTTCGGTCTGCGGTCACCAATCCGCCTTCAAAGCATGTATAAAGCAAACTCCTCGCTTCCAAAAAAGCTTACAATACTAGATTTATATATTTTTTTATTAATCTAAGTTTCCTTATCACATGTTTTTTGTTGTAATTAAAGTAGGTATATATCTATGACTGAAAAACTTTTATATAGGTACTTTCTAATTGGTACTTGGTCTCAATAAAGAATTATGTCCTTAATTGCAGTTGGATATAGCACCTAGCTTTGCCTACGTATAAATCTTCGTAATAGATACGGTTGCAAAATCTATTCTTAGCCGACGATTCCTACTAATAACCTACCTACCATATTTTAGCTTCATAGATCAAATTAGTTTACGATTTCATGCTTATTAAGTGACCTTTCATTTTAACATAGATAATAATATTATAATCAAAAACTGAGCTAGAAAATCTTTAACAAACGAGAACCAGTTCATCAAAAGTTGGCGATCATTACATAAATATAATTACGAAGGTGAAGGGGTAAGAAAAACTCCTCGGCAAGGGTGAAACCGGCCCCGAATTGATTTTATTTGAGACTCGACACGATTTTTTAATTAGGGGACCCGAGTTTTAAGAGAAAATTTTAATGGCGACGCCATCTTGAGTTTTAGAATACCGAACGGATTTTCAAATTGGAATTGCAGGTTATGGATACAGTTTTTAAACGAACTGAGCTTAGAAAAGTTGTTGTGATTCTGTGTCAAACAGATACTTCAGATACGTATCTCAAGTTGATATCTATTTTAATTTATAATAATAATAATTCTTTATACTCATTCTTTTACAATCATCAATTAATACAATATTAATTTATACCACATCATATTTTTTTACTAAAACAGTAATTGTGAGAGGACTAGTGTCTAAATTAGGTATAAACAAAAAAATATGTGTATGTGATATTTATTAAAGTAAATTTACAGGCTGGCTTTAAGCTGTCACCTTACTATAAATTTTAGCGACAGACAGGCTTTTAAATAAGCATGTGTCTATTACATAGATATAAAGGTAAAATACATAATCCCATCACGGTATTATGGTTAACTAATCAAACTACTATCTTACCTACATGCTCTAGCTAAAGTTTTAACCATCACATTATACTATCAATGACAATTACGTCGAGCCGTTGAGTTTTGAGCAAATTTTTCAACTTGTCAGGAGTTGGGGCGTACAACTTTTCGAAGCCAATTTACTCGTTAATGGTACTCATTTGTTTGTTAAAAACATTCTGGAGATATCGGACGCGCCTCGAGTTTACGACCCCTGTTTATCTAAACATTTAAAAATAAAGACTGTTTTTGATGTCGTGATTGAACATCTTTAAGAAATCATTTTGTGTAAGATTTAGATTCGTAGTGTGACGATGTTTATTTGTTTGATTTTAAAAGTTTGATTAAATATTGTAAATAATAAATGGATTTATTTCCAGTAGTTTCATGTAGGTATAATGATAATGATGACCATAGATTATTTCCATTTGAAATTATAATTGGAGCTTTAATTTAATTTTGTTTCTTTTTCGATTATGTAAATTAATTTTGATCGTCATTTAAATTATTTCCTAGGCTTAATGTAAACCTATGCCCAGCCGTGCAAATATTCGTGTGTAAAGGCCAATAACGTACTAAATAATAAAAAAATTATCAAATAAAAATTTGCTACAATATTTCAAAAAGAACGTTTAATATTTTTAAGACACCGGCCATTTTGAAGCCACCCCTCACCCCGAAGACGCCCACGATAGAAAAACCTTTTGAATTAAACACAAAAATGTCGGGCCCCAATGAGGGGTGCTTTTAAAAATATAATCAATAGTGAGGCGGTGGCGGGTTAAAAAATATTGAAATGAGGTATTAGACGTAGGAGGGTTGATTATGTCAGAATAGAGTTGCAGTATAAAGAAATCATTTATATCTAAATGGAAACTAAGTCGCAGTTTTTTCATGACAGTTTCGCAAAAACATATCACAAACCTCCTGAAAAATTCACTGAATAATAGTGAAAACTGTGTCAAAGTTTGTTGAATTGTTAAAACATTTAAAAAAGAGGAAAAACCATCAGAGGAAATGATTTTTGTAAAAGAAAACTAAATGAGAACTAAAAGTATTATAATAAAAATACTTACATAAATAATCTTTTCCTTTTTTCATTTTGTTTGGGTTTCAAGCTCAGCAATTTTGTCTTCTATTATTTTGCAATAGACAGAATCTTTAAGAGCCTTTTGACCGAAACCTTTTTGCCTTTCTACCTATTTTGGTATTCTGATGTATGTAATTTATAGGCTCATACCTAAATGTATGTACTACTCGTTTTCAGGCTTTATTGGCAACAGAGTCTCTTTACTAAAGTTAAATAGCCTAAAAGTTACAAATACAATTTTTACTCCACAATTTTCGCCCAGTAAGGCATTATTAGCACTAAATCACTTCACCTGAGACTTAACACATACGTGGTCAAAATACAACTGAAGTTATCCCTAAAATGCGAGTGGGTCAAAAGCTGTCTTACCGGTTATCTTGCCGAGGGTTATACAAAAGACAGAAGGGTGCCAACTGGACATAATAGATCCCGACTGAATCACCTTTTGGTAAAAAACTAGCGATTAATAATACCGGGCCGCATTATAATATTTGGACCTATTTAAGTATCCAATGGGTCGGCTATTGTGATTTTTGCGGAACTGACCTGACCGGTTTTTGGGACGTTAGAATTAGTGATGTGCTGCTTTGTTGAGTACCGTTATATCGATAATGATGGTTTGGCTTATCGATAATATTATTTATGTTTGTAACGTCAGTCTTTTAGTTTCAGGTTTGTCTACTTAAAGTGCAATTAAGTTTTAGTCATAAATTAATTTCATTTTAGTATAATATAGTACCTACAATATATTTTATATGTGTAATGTTTATTAAATTATTGGTTTATTTTTATGCAAGAAATTGCTATCACTGCGTTTTACCTTAAACAATAACTAAACATTTACCTACACGTTTATTAGAAGACGCTTGTAATTTAATTTAAAACAAAAATTCGATAAAATCTTATTTTAAATATCGTACGCGATAAAATTTCATCGACATGAACATCGCTTACAAAATCATGTCCAACCGTTCATAAAAACAACAATTAAAAAGGAAGAATTGTCCAGGGGTACAATAGACCTGATTTGCATTCTCGCCGGACCGGTTCTCACGGCGTTAAAGGGTTGCAGCCGGCCGACACGTATGTCTTCATTTCGCACCTTAACCAAATTGAGTAGCATTTGAACGGTTAAATTCATGGAGAATTAAATGATATTTTATTTGTAACTGTGTTGCTACATTTATTTACAAGTTAGGTGCTAATTAAACCATGGTCATAACCAAGGTCATCAGGATCTATGGACATGGCTATTGGCTGTGCTATTTCAGCATTGCAAGAGTAGATTTTTAATAATAATTAAAATAATTTTGTTGCTGTCTAACAGATGCACAGATTATGACAGACAAACGCAATTGATGGTTTTTTTAAAGACCGTATCGCGGAGGAATTTAAGAACATAGACACAAAATCCACCCAGACTCGGCACTAATATTTATGCATCACAAAATTTTCTTCCATATGGAGATCAAATCCACAACTTCGTGTCACTTGCGCTCCCATTGCACCATGGAGGCAGTCGAATAAATAATAGTAAGTGGTGACCGCCGCGATCTCAGGATAAAACAGAAGCACAATTAGCTGTTCTTAAAAGAATAATATCTTGAATACAGCAGAAAGGATAATCTCTTCTGAATGTAGTTCTTGATGAGACAAATATTTTAAAAAGCAAAATAATGAACATGAAACTAAAACATGTCAGTCAATTTGCCTACGGTTACGGCTTTATCGCTGACAAGGACAGAGCCGTTGGGTAACACTAAGCTTCTTATATATTTTTGAGCAATAGGTAAGAATATTTGTTTAAGGCTGTAGTAGGTACTCACAGTATTCGATAATAGACGTGCATTCGTTATACATGTAGCGACAATAAAATTGTCTAAAAGAAAACCATTGACGATCTAAAAAAAATATGCAAAATGGCGACCTACTAAATAATTATGGCATCTAACGGTCGTATTCTGTGTCTCTAGTGAAAAGGGGTACAAGTCCCTGGTTTTCCAATTGGACTTGTACCCTTTATAACTAGAGACATATCTAGAATATACAGTAGGTTTAAACTTAACAAGCGCAACCTGTCAACCTTAATGATGTTGGTTTCGAAAACCATCGCATATATCTAAAGTCCGCGGAAAATGATTTAAGACAGGACTGGAAATATGACAGGTTATGAAATAAATGAGGAAAAATCAAAATAAAAAATAAACTATTCTCAATTAATACATTCAGCTATCTTTGGGCCTCGAAGACCACGTTCATCATTTGTAATTTATCTAAATAAGTATTATCTCTTTTTTACTACTCCCTAAAAACATTATTCTATTCCTACAATGAGTTAGTGGGTGTTAGTCAAGAGGTACCTACTAGAGGCACATTTTGCGTAGCGGCAAAAATATTGTGTGTGTGGTGCGAGGGCCAGTTTTTTAAAACTCTTAGAAAATGTTCATATGATTTAGTGAACATACAAATAAAATTCGTTCATCCTCGGTAAGCGTCTCTTCTAGATACAGAAAGGTCATGAAGATTGTTGTTTTCGATGTTTTCTTACATTGTTAGCCAGATCCAGTAATGTTCAAATTTCAAAGTAACCTTAAAAAGTACAATAAATATTAGTTACGAGCTTGCTATTTATTTATTATTATTATTACATAAATTTTATTAAAATAAGTTGTAGATTGTCAGAGTTTCATCACACTTTTGTGACATACATATTATAACACAAAAGTGTGATGAAACCCGAACCGTAAGGAATGCTGCTACTAAAAAAATGTATTTTAGATTATTAGATCGCTGTCATTGTTCTATTACAATAATAATACATAATATTAGCACAATGACAGCGTCTCTTTACTAAATGAAATACATAATATGAAGGACCGTGGTCATTTTATACTCATATCCAAAAAATAATAAATATCTAGAATACCTACCGAATTATTTTTATTTTAATCCATGTCTAGGTTGACCAGTCCTCACGTAGCACCCGTTTACGAATCCTCTATCCTTCTGTCCTCTGTTTAAGAAGCCCAGTAGTAGGATAATAACGGACAATAAATACATTTCTCAGGAAGCAGATGCTAATTCTTAAGTTCCCAGACTAAAGAGCCAGGGTCCAAAACAAAAAGAGTTTTTTCAGATTTGTATGACCCCTATCATAAAAGACAAACATTATTCTAACATTGATTCAACCCTAAGGATGCTGCGTGATAATAACAGGTAATTAATTTAAATAATAATACACAGGGGTCTGTTTGACCCGTGCTTTTTAAGGGTAGTCTTCGAAAAAGTGCTTAGAATAAAATTAATGTATTGTTATATTTGTTGCAAGAATTCTTAGTATGACCAGTAGCGACCATTGAAAAGTCTGATTAAATGGTCGCATGATTTAATATCTATAGACGATATTACCGATGATACACAGATATTTTGTATTATTCTATGGCGATGGTAAATGGATGAGGGTAGCTCGAGACCGGCCAAGGTGACGAAACTTGGGGGAGCCCTATGTCCAGCAGTGGGCGTCTTTCAACTGATATATGATAGATATTTTAATTTTTTCAAATAATGTTATTTGTGCATAATTTCTTTTTTTATAATTTTTTTAACCATCGTTCCTATTTATAAAAACTTTTGTCCTTGCAAAGACTTTACAAACCACAAACCTTAATCGGGGGGTCGCCCTTAGCTCGTGGTTGTCTACCGGTCTTAAATTTTTAAGTAGTATTTTTATAGCGATTAGTTTTAGTGGAGCCCACAAGATTGTATTTAGTAGGTAACCTATAAGGTAAACATCACGAAACCGCTACACACTATTAAGTAGGTTTTCTGTAATCTGTGCCATTAGTGAAAAAGGTAGTAGACGTTTGATTTTAGTATGAGTACCTAGGCCGAATCGATCGGGGAATAACTAGGTATGGTACCTAAGTACCTACCTCATAGAAAATCGGCGCAGGGTAAAGCTTAATTACAATAGGTAGGTACTTACTGTTGCTCTCGTTCGGTAATCATAGGCATCAGAGGTCTAACTTACCTCTCTGTCCGTTTTGTTCTTTTCTCTTCTTTCTACTTCTTCCACAACACAGTCGGCAATGGCTTGCGTTGTGTGCTAATAGAAGGAGGGAAGTAAGGCCCTTTGTTTACAAATAATGTTGTTAACAAAATAGAACAGTACTTAGGTAATATTACTAATGGCTATAGGGAATACTATCTACAACCCAAATAATAAAACCTTACTGTGATTATTTCCCTTCCAAAATATTTTTAATATTTAAATCTAAAGTGACATCTAGTATCGAAAAGTTTAAATAATAAATACTGCCATCTAGTAGCGAGTAATTAAAATGATTTTGCGTCCTCTAGTGGCTAGTTACCAAAATTTAAAGCGACTCCTATAGTTTAAATGTTGTACTAAAAGCAAATAGTTGGCACCTAGCGGCAAGTAGAAGAACTATAAATATTGGACAGTGAATTTATTGAAAATGTGAATTGAATATTAGTTTATTATTATTTTTATTTATGTATGAATATTAAAACTAAAAAATCATCACTAGGAACGTTATAAGAATAATCTTAAAATACATTTTGTTATGTCTACTTCATAATAGATGTCGCTAGTAGTTTTTATTTCTTGTATCATTGACCCTTTTGATAAAGCTTTTAAATTATGGGGTTCTTTTTTATTACTTCTTTTGGATTATTCAGTATTCTTTATTGTTTTATTACTATTATATATAAGGTAATATAATTAATGTAGAGATTTTTTTTTGAAATCATGTTTTTAATTAATTGCTAGAATACTAATAATTTTAATATACAACATTTCGACTAAAACAACAGTACCATAATTTTAGCGACAATGACATCACGTTTTTCATGTTGATTTATATGGGTACACATGTTTCCAGTTGTAAGGAGTTTTGACGCCTATTAACATTATATCTAATAAGTAGGTACCTAGTAGGAACTGAGCATAGTTCCAGACAATGATCTATGAAAATCTGTCTACAAAAAATAACTAAAGATTCTTAGTGACGCAATTTGTAAACGCATTTGAAATTATTAAGTCATCACTTAATTTTTGTAATTTAATTATTTATTAACTTTTACTGGTACAGACCTACAAGTATCTGTAAGTACATTCTCTGCCAGCCCTCATTCCCATTGTAGTCCTGACGATATGTCTTACCTATCATACTTTTGACTTGACTTTAAAAAAGCAAGCTAGCAAGTTTCTTATTTTTAGAGCAGTTCTTAGTAGGAACAGCATAATTTTTCAACCCCTATAACCCTTTCGTTGCCAAGTACTCAATTCACGAGTGCAGTTGAATCGCTTACGCGGGGCCAAGAACTTGCCACGCGTGTCCGAAATGTATGGGAAATCATACATTATACATTTATTATGCCCCTCGCATGATGCCTAGAGAATGACTGCTGGCAACAAGTGTTAAATTTATAAGCAAATATCAAAAATATATTTGCTATATTTTTCTAAGACGTTTTTTTACGTGTTTCCATTAGGTGGTATAGTCTTTCCTCTAGACTATAACTATAATTAACTAAAAATCAAATCGATCTGCAAAGCATGCTAAGGCGAACTCCCTTTGGATAAAGTTTATTTCAAGCACTAAACATCTTCCAGAATATCAGTAATGTGCAAGATAAACTTAAAAAATTAAAAAAAATTAACACAGGTTATTAAGCAAACTAACTAGTAGATAGAACATCACTTCACCCAATTACTTGTATAATTACCCTCCTTAACCCTCCGTCTAAACTGTAATTAGTATAAAGCATAAATTGTAATAATGTAAAAGAATTAACTATTTTTGATGCAAAATAAATAAAAAAACTTACGTGCGTGTTTGTTTAACGCAAGTACTCGTACTATGTAAGTATACCTACATAGCATACCTAATTAAGTCAAAGATCATCTGAACAAAACAGGAGAGGAAACCAAAATTAACCGGAAAATAACCATATCAGTGTCCCTATGAGCATGTTGTTCTCCCCCTACAATAAATTACCTTCTTTTTTCCGTTAACCCTCCCGTCACGAATATAAATGGCGTTTTAAGTGCTTTTAAGGCATTTTTTACCCGGTCAACTGTGGTTTAACAGATTTTTTATCCGGATATCCGGGTGGGTTATTACAGTGATTAATCTACTGACTTCCGACGTGTCGACACCTTTTTTAACACTTTTTTAAAGGTTTTTTCGCTTGTAATTTGCCAGCAATTTGTCCCATGATACTGTGCGCGTGCTTTATGGACTTTTTTGTTTGTTTTTATTGTTTTACTGGGGCTTGGGCGCTTGAGGGTTAATCTGCGTTTTAAGAGTCAATTTAGATGTGGTTAGTAATTAATTGGTATTTAAGAGTTTGGTTTTATCGTAAGAGTAAATTTTCATCGAATCATCCATTGTAAGTATTATTGCAAGCAAAGGGTTTTACCTAGTATCTCATACCAAGAATGATCACCAGACTTTCTCAGGGTCAGATTTATATTGACTTATTCACCAACTCGGCCATGAGAATCTCGTCTAAGTGGCCGAGTCGGAAAGATTATGTATTAATTATTATTTTAGTGTGAATCTCGTACGAACAACGTGGTGGAGTTGTTACAAAAATCTTTATAAGCAGTGTTTTAGTAGTTATTAGTTGTACAAAGTAAATTTGCTACCAAAAGTCCTTTTGATAGACAAATCAACAAATAAGCGTCATAGAAGATCGTATCGACGTAAGAATATTAGTTTTCATGCTAATGTGTTTCGTTCGGTGAATGAGAGCGCCAGCAGCCAAAATAACCTCTCGGTCCTGATCCTTTTTCCTTTTTCCTTCCTCATTCCTTTCTCCGTAGTCGGCAACGGCTTGGTTGTGTTTTCTAAGCATTATTACTATTGCGATGCTTGGAAAACACAGCCATCTCTATAGGTTACGGTTACCACTTACCATCAGGGAGGCGTATGCTTGTTCGCCACCAAAGTTGTATAAAAAAAGCATTAAGTTGATGTAATATCTTCACTGTGTTATCCTATGTCTGATGTAAATGAAGTAAGTTAGTACCTATATAGGTTGGTTAATTTAGTTAAATGTTTGGAAAATAATTTTGGGTATAGCGGATGTCGTGCTTATCGCCATCTTAGATTAGTAAGTAATTACTTAATTGGAATTTCAGGTAAGTATATAGTTATAGTTTGTTATCTTGTGCCATCAGTCCCATCAGTCGGACTGTTAGCCCAGAGCATTTGAACTTTTGGATCTTTTATATGTACTGTACCAGCTTCCCGCAGCACGGTTACAATCGCGTTATGTTACATCTTAGGTTACTGCTCTGCTTCCGTCGCTAGTAGCGTGATATTACATAGCCTATAACCTTCCTCAAGAACTGGGCTATCATACGCAAAAAGAATTATTAAATTTCGACTGGTAGTGCCGGAGATTAAAGCGTTCAAACGAACAAATTCTTTCGCTTTATATAATAGTAGGTACCTATAGATTATTATTCTTGTATTTTTTTTACAACCAAGATGTCAAACGAGCATACTTACAATCTTTCTGATGGTAGGTAGTTACCGTAGTTATAGGTACTTTAAAAGTGATTTTGTAAATTGTGTGCTCGCTCTAAAACTAAAAATAAAGTTGTTACAGTGCATTTATTTATCCATATTCTATTTTCTTAAAGTGTCCGGTAAGCTTTCGGCACAACAAGTTACTTAAACGGCCCGGGATCGGACTCGGGACGACCGTGTGTCCCGAGAGTGGCCGGCCGGGGGCACAACGAACCCAAATTTATTTAATACCTGAGTAGACTAATTCTTATTAGATTTTACGGAGATAGAAAGAAAGAAAATATGTTGGTTTAGGACACAGAGAAGAACAGCAAACATACATTGTCTAATAAATGAAAAGAAAAAAGATTTATTAGAAGAACCTGGTACTATAACAACTGAGAATTCTTATTCGATTTTTGGAGATAGATAGAAAAAAATATGTTGGCTTAAGACACAAAAGAGAACAGTAAATATAATAAAAAATAATTAAAATAAAAAGATATAATAATATTAGAAGAAACTAAGACAAACAAGCTGCAAATCCTTGTCGAGAAATATTTAATGTAAGATTGGCAATAAATAACCATTTTGGCGATATTGGGATAGAGCACAGCAAAATGTTTCTGTTTCAAGAATGTACTTGTGTGTGTTTGTTAATTAATTGTATGTTAGTTAAGTCGGGCTGTGTGGTCTTCGGTCCAGAGTAAGGAACTACCCCTCTTCCAGTATATTAAGAGGCGGCTAAATACCAGGTAACGGACAGCAGTGTTACTTGCCCGTTACCTTGTGGCGGTCATCGCGTGATGACTATGCCAAACTCTCTGTGTCTTATGTCCAGCAGTGGACATCTTCAAGCTGAATAGAGAGAATGTCTGATATATAGAACGTTTTCACTAGTTGTACCTACCTTCACTTTACATTGTTTATAAAAATATTTAAAATGTTATCATAAAATTTTAGTTATACCCAGTGCATCCCTAACTTTATTTGCTTGTTAACATTCATTGGTATTTATTTTCCTTTTTTTCACTTTCTTTTTTTTATAACCGACACGTTTACACGCGCCGAGGGAAGGTTTACACAGAGCCTGTGATTTTTTTAAATTCGTCGCAACAAAATGTTTTCGCTTATGGTAATACTGTCCCAAAGGCAATTGAGACTTAATAAAAACGAGAATGTTTTTAAATTCAGTATGATTTTAATGGAGTCGTTTTTGGGTGTTTATTTTCTGTGATATTTTTTATGAGCTTTTTGTAGGGTTTTGTAAGGTAATACGTGTAATGAATAATCTTCTTTTATGTATGAGGTTGAGAGTTTGAAATGTGAGAATAAAAACTTTACTGATATACAATAGAGAAAAACGTTTTGAGAAAACCTTATCCTTAAGGGCCTACCATTATCTATAGTAGTATTATTTTAATATTACTTTGTATTTTGTCTTTTTCTTTTGTACCATTAAAAACAAGGATAGAGACAAAGTATAATAGGATTGCTTTAAGAGGTTGTAGTAGGGCTCCAGAACCCAGCAAGCCACCACATAGCCACCTCGTTTCCCCGTGTGTAAACGCATTTCCTCTCTACAAAAAAATGGACTAAAAAAATAGTTGCAGACAACCCTAATAGACGACAATTACTGTCTCAACAAAGACGTGGTTTCGCTCGCATGGAGTGCAGTTGATATGATATTGGGCTGACGTCCTCTGCTGGACATTCCCTCTCCCAATCTTCCCACCTTGGTCGACCGTGACCCGCCTTCATCCATCAGTAGCCTACAACTCTTATGAAGACGATAGTCCACCTTGTGAGGGGTCTGCCCACGCTGCACCTTCTGGTTCGTACGATACGAGTATCTATCCATATTAATATTATAAATGCGAAAGTAATTCTGTCTGTCTGTCTGTTACGCTTTCACGCCTAAACCACTGAACCGATTTAGATGAAATTTGGTATACGGATATATTAGACCTCGGGGAAAACCATAGGCTCTTTTATTAAAGAATTGAAATAGGGGTTGAAAGTTTGTATGAAAAATCGTCAATGTAAACAGAGATATAACTGACATTCACGCGGACAGAGCTGCGGCCATCAGCTAGTAAATACATAAATATTTTTTTATAATTATTACAGGATATTTGTACATAATATATCTTTGATTATTTAATACATACTCATACTCGTAGGTTAAATATAAGTTAACTATAGTTGGAGCCCGCCCGCGTAACTCCGCCCCAGATCGTAATCAATTTAATTGGAAATTTCCTTTGATTAAACGCAAAGACGTTGTTAGAAGTTGACCTAATAAAACAAGTAGCGTCAGCATTGACAAAACATAATTTAGTTGAAATAAAAAAAATAAAAATAATTTTTAGGGGAGATGCAGATAGAGAAAAAGGAAGTTATATTTTAATATGAACCACTTTCGTTCTATAGATTTTGTTTCTTATTCAATCTTATAGGATCATTCTTAACGAATTAATATGTTTAATCCACTGAAACTGTTATAATAGAACAAAATAGAAAACTGTTTATTCAAATTAATGATTACAGATTTCAACAATAAATTTAGCTTACGTGTTGCTCTTATTAGGCTGTACGGTTCGATCTATAGGGAATTGCCACATCTCTTTATAAAAAAAGTCGATAAGCGACGATACCTGTGGTTACCAATCTGTTTGTTAATCATGATGAACATGGTAAACACCGCACCAGTTCCTTGACCCATGTCTATCAGCCGTTTTTGGCTGATCGAGTATTACGACAGGAAAACATCATGAGAAACCTGGACTTAAAAGTCTCAACCTGTCAATCCGCTTGAACAAGCGTGGTGATTAATGCTCATGCCTTCCCTATATGAGAAGAGGCTATGCCCTGCAGTGGGACAGTAAAACAGGCTGGTATTATTATTATTATACTATTCTGCTGACAGTACTAAATCCGTATATCTTAAAATTTCCACCCAGTGAATCTTGTGGCGGGTAAGATTATAGCAATAAAATTTATGTAGCTACCCCATAGCTACCCGCATAGCGCAACTTGCTCTGCTCAGATAACTTGGCCTTTGTTGTGCTGTAATCAATTCTTGTTTGGCTATTATAAAATACCAACACAATGTCTTGAAACTTGGTAAACTTAGAAATGATGCTACTATGATTTATTTTTGGGATATTGAATGAGTACATGCCATCTCATTACGTACCTTACCTATACATAGCAATGATATACTTGCGAGACAGAAGGACGAGGTAATGCTTTGGCTTGCAACAATGGCTTTCCTCTGACCACCACGATTAAATTCTATGATAGAGAAGAATATTTTATTGTTTTGTACTTTTAAGAGCACATTCCTTGCCAGAGTTAGGTTCTAATTTTCAAACTATTTTTTTATATTATTGTATAAAGATTGAGGGTTCGATTACTGGGCAAAACTTTGTGCGTATCATATACCTATATATATATATTTGTTCCAAATTCATCATGGTCATCTTTTCCCTGTAAAATAAAGAAAGAAAGAAAATACATTTATTTGACAGAAACAAAAGACACACACACCGTGCTATTGTGCTCTATAACCTCAATTTACTGATCTGTCCGAAAATTTATATTTTGTAGCTCCTAGCGAGTAATTCTACTGTGTAAGACATTCGATCTAGTTAGTAATAGATAGTACAATATCCTAGATTATTGACGATGGTGATCAGTCGACAGACATATCCGCCAGTAATAAAGCTCGCGAATGATAGCTCCAGCGATCTTAATTTCCATGTTAGCTCACTAAAGGAAATTTGTGACATGGCACTAGCAAATATAAGGTTAGTATTCAATACACTGCTGCTTACTTCTACTATTAGCTTATACTTGCCGAGGGTTATATTTAAAAATATTTGCCTTTTACGGTTTTCTACCCAAATGGTAAAACTACCCTATTACTAAAACTTCGCTGTCTGTCTGTCCGTCTGTCACCATGCTGTATCTCATGAACCGTAATAGTTGTCTAAGTACTAGTTGTCTACAACTGTCTAGTTGAAATATCACAGATGATTTACTTCCGTTGCCACTGAATTAAATAAATATTTAAGGGTGCTACCATAAAACAAACGTGATGTATGCCTCGCTATTTCTCAATACTTATACACCAGGCTGTATATCTCATGAACTTGGTGGTGGTCACATCCATATTGCTATGAATTTCCATATTGGTAACAAACCAAGTTACGTCGGCTATAGTACGCAGAATAGTGTTTTGCATCCTTTGTACTATATTTATATTTGAGTCGCTTGCGCTTCCCCATAGTTGAACACCATACGTCCAGATGGGATGGATTGGATTAAAATGTTCCATGTATTTAGTTTGGATGACAATGCATGGTTTAGGTGCCGTGAAGCAAAGTAAAGCGAAGTGACGTCGTTCTAAATCTAATATGGCAGACAGGTAATATTTTATACATCCCATGACATCGGCATCAAACCAAACAGTTATCAAATATTAATATTTTTAAAAAGAATAAGAAATAGATCTTATAACACCTAATAAGAGTACCTATAAGAAAATTTTTGTATGTTTCAACGCGCTAATCTCTCGACACTACCAGTCGGATTTGAATATTTTTTACGTTTGTAAGCCCAGTTCTTGATGAAGGTTATAGGCTATGTAACATTACGCCACTGGCAACGGGAGCTAAGCAGTAACCAAAGACGCGGGTTAAACCACGCCGCGGAAAGCTAATGAGTAAAAAATTACTCGTTCGAGTTGGAACAGTTCAATTCACAAGTATATGTTCTCTTCTGTACGTGTGATTCTCTGATAAGTTTTTCCTACCAGTCTAGGACCTTACAAATGGCAGCAATATGTAGATGAAGTCGCATCCTCTGTTGACAACAGAGGATAAAATTAGTATCTACCAATATGAGCGAAATGTCTCGCTAAGCTTCCCATGTAATACGAACTCAAACTCAAACTCAAAGCATTTGTTTCATTTTGATCATAAAGTATGATGCTTATGAAAAGTCAACATTACATGAAGTCAGTCAATTGACCTACAGCCAGTTCGCTGACGAGGTAGAGCTGTGAGAAGAAGAAGAAAAGAAGAAGAAGAAGAAAAGAAGAAAAACAAAGTAAAGCTGTGAGAAAAAGAAGTATGGCGAGTATGTTGCCATACTGACTACATTTTGGAACTCCGAGCAATTTATCGACAAAAAAACGTCCAATATCATTTTACTTAACACGGGAAGCAAAGGCAATCACGGAGGCATGCGAACGGTCTTAAATTGCTATTAACGTCTTCTCTACGAAGAAGCCTGTGATGACAATAACTGCTTATACTACCTACTCCATAAAACTAATGGCTAATATAGATAGGCAATAACATACACAATAACACCATAAAACACACGTAGATATAATAAACCCACATAATCCTACACATGACATAAAACTTCATCATACACTCCCAAGATATCAATATTAAGATCTTTAATTATACATGTGAATATCAACCTTGACATCTAGTAAATAAGGTTGGGTATAGTGTGAATGTGGTTGGGGGGAAATGGGACTCGCGGTAGGGTGGGTACTCTTGAGGGGAGAATGTAAAAACCACCCCGCGATCGACTTATATGCTGTATCAAGACGTCGGAGGTATTGGTGAGGAAGGGCGTATGTGATCATTGCGAATTTTGTTTAAATATTATCTCACAGGTAAACAATAAATATTAAAACTTCTTTCTTATTAGGCTAAGGGACCTGTATTCATTACTACGATACCTATATTTCTGGTTAAGGTCCTTAGGTTTTAGTTACTTATGTAATACGAGTAGGTAGCACCAAAAATGCAGAGTCAAAGTGCTCTGACCTGCTAGAGACAAAGCTGACTTTAAGAGGAATTAAGCTATAAATTTGACTCTGCTGTTGGCTTTGACTATCGTGGTTGTAGTGCTAGTGTGTACCAGAGGCTGTGTATTCGATTTTTACACGAGACAAATATTTGACTGGCCTGTTGGTCTAGTGGTTAGTGACCCTGACTGCTAAGCCGGAGGTCGTGGGTTCGATTCCCACCCAGGACAAACCTTTGTGTGATGAGCATGATTGTTTGTTCTGTGTCTGGGTGTAATTTATCTATAATATGTATGTATTTACAAAAAAAAAATGTATATAAGTAGTATATCAGTTGTTTAGTACCCAAATTGTACAAGCAAATATAATTGCTTAATTTGGGACTAGATGGCGCTGTGTGAATGTGGTAGAATATTATTATTATTATAAATACTTTAATCATAGTTTTTTTTGACAACTTCCGTACTACGGAAGAAGCCCTGTGTTACGAGGGACTTCAAAAACATACAATTAACGAACACAAAGTAAGTACTTACTTACACCCAGACTCGAAAAAAATATTTGAGGATCACACAAAGTTTTTTCCCGTGTGGGGATTAAACCCACAATCTCGTGAACAGCAGTCGCTTGTGCTCCCACTGCACCACGGGGACAGTCTTGTTTTGAATTTGAGTGTAGGTACCTACATAAGTAATTTGACGATTATGGAAAACTGGTTAACGGGCAGTAACTGCGTAATAAAAATCACCTACCAATCTGACTTTAGCAAACTCCTCTTTTTAACAAAGGCTTATGTCTAACAGTAACGTATTTAGACTGATAGATATAAACAGAGCACAAACAACATTATAATCAAACTCGAAAAATATCCTTTACAAAATGTGCACTTACTTCCTTATGAAGTACCCACCCCTCTTCAAATTTTACGTCGCCTCGCGATCTCTACGTATTTATTATATATTGTCTATGTAGTAATATGCTCTAAAGACGGTAATTACGTATATTAGGTACTGTATAATATTTATTGGTAGATACAATGACATTTTGTTTATTAGGTTATGAGGTTGGATGGATAGGAAGAGATGACTCTACAGTGTATTAGACTGAAATGTACGGTTTGCTCCATGTCCATTCTAGAATAGTGTATCTTAAATCTCTCTTTACTTGGGTGACAGAGACTAAGAGCCCCCTTTAAAGGACTCTTTAGGAAAGAAGAAAGAAAGAAAGAAAATAATTTAATAGCGTAACACAAAATACAAATAGTAACAAATACAAAATTTTATAAGTAGGTACAATTAACTTATAGGTAGGAAGGTAGGTAGGTAGGTACATAGAAACGTTGTATTGTACTGCTAATGGGCCTCAGCTCAGCATGGTGCTGCAAAAGTACAAGTACAGTTGCAGCGCTGATTTTCAGCCTAAGTCTCAAGAGAGGTTTTTGTCCTGCAGAAGACGTTTTTCGGCTGATATAATGATGAAACGACAGGACTTCACAAGGTAAACCAGCGTCCTGATAGAGAAGCAGACGATGACTCGCCAACGCACTAAATTTGGATGATTTATTTTACGGTAGTAGATTCTCGCCGGTATCAGCATAAATGGGCCGAATCGACCGGAGCAGTACTACCAGTACTACCCTCTACTAGAAGATCTTCGTAAGAGTACTATCCATACTATTGCGTTTCGTCTGGTGAGTGAGAGTGACGGAGGCCAAATTTCTCCCCTTTTCTTTTTTATCACCTACCTCTATCCCTTCACCTACCTCTACTCCATCCACGGTAGGCAGTGGCTTCGCAGAGTCACTGACAGGAGCTATGTCAGACTCTGAGTCGTCCATGAGCGACAGTTACCAACTACCATCAGGTGGGCTGTTTGCTCGTCTACTGTCGGCGATAAAAACTTCTTATTAACAGACATGATTTTGGTAAAGAAATCTCGTGAGCGTGAGACAATTTTATTGACCTAAAAGTTTTAAGGACATACGAGTAAGTAAGATATCTTAGGCTATAGTACCTAGCAGTAGCGAAGAGTCACTTTTTCGAAGCCGGTGGGACTAAAATAATTAGAGTTTCGGAAGGCCAGTTAGACTTTGAGTAGACACTCAAGCAGTGATAGGTATAAGGAGGTCAGGGCATATTTTAAAAGGAAAGCCGGCAGGAATCGTGTTTTATGGACGCTTCGCCACTGGTACCTAGGTAAAAACCCATCCCGTATGCCTCAAGCCAGCGTATGGTCCATAGATAATGGACGGTACGGAACTGGCAATTTTGGAAATATTGTTTATACAGGTTTCATACAAAATGTATATTATAAAAGAGCATATTTATGTCACGAATGGGATGAGACGAGCGAATAAGACGTTTCCTTCCCGTTCACGCCCGTCCGAGCCGGCCTCTACTCTCTTTCTTGTCATAAATTAATTTCATGACAAAACTAAAGGACTTTACAAATTAAAGCTTAGTTATAGTTTCTCACACACGTGATACAGTTTCTCGACATAAATCCTGTCTTACTAATAAGTATTATAAACGCGAAAGTTTGTATGGATGTGTGGATCTATGAATGTTTGTTACTCTTTTACGCAAAAACAACTGAATGGATTGTAATAATATTTTACAACGAAATAGCTTATCGGAATGAGACAAGACTTTATAAAGATATTAATCGTTCAAAAAAATAATGCACCGAATCTTAATTTAACATGAACGAAGTCGCGGGCAGAAGCTAATATACCTACTTATATTTTTAAACAGGTACTTAATAGGTAAATAAATACATTGTATAAGCTGCTTCATCACAATCGAACTTATAATAATAATAATAATAATATTCTACCACACTTGTCATTAAATTTGCAAGATTTTCTCCAAATGTGGCCAACAGTCCTCGACTTTGTATCTACGATGCTAGGAATTCGGGGTATTCCTCGAACCGCACCATACTGGTTGTAATATATTTCTTTGTTTTGAATGTTTAAACCACTAAGTCATGGGTATTCGGAGTCATAAAATATTTGAATAATAAAATATTTGAATAATAAAATATTTGCATTGATATGAAATTATAAGTTTCTGAATATATGACGCTAAAGGTACCTAATATTATGTAGGTAAGTACCTAATACGAACGAGTTCAATATGGACTTGTTTTTATATACTTACCTACTTAACTAAATAGAATAACATTGTACTTAACCTATTTATATTAAAAAGAAAACTAGTTAAAAGGTTAAAGGGATTTTTTTATTATTATTAGTTTTTAGGGTAAAATGAAAAGTACCTATAGATGTAAGTAAGTATATCGGTATTATGCTCCATTTAAAAATCGACTAAAGGCCTCCTGTGACTCGACTTATAATGCGAATCTCATGCGCCATTACAAAAACACTGGCCGCTTCTACCAAATCCCGCCAAATTAAAACTAAATCGCACGACCCGAATTCAAATTTCGAACAGCACCCACCCCGCACACAACTACAGAAACAAAAACACCAATGAACGACGCGCATTTAAATTTGGAACGAAACTATAAAAGCGCAGGTATCATCAACCCACGGTAAGAATTCTATTTTACAAAAATATAGCAATAGTTATAGTACGGCCCAACCCCTTGCTTTAAGGAGAGGGGGTCGGGGTAGGAAGTGGGGTTGAAGTAGCGGGGTGTTTCTGCGTTGGGCGGGGTGTCTCCTAAAAACGGTTAAGTAGCTCCCCCTACCCTCTATAACTATTTTATGCGGTCCCCTTAGAAAGACAGCGGAGATGGGGCTACGCGATACGCTATAGGCGTAGTTAGGATGGGGAAGTGAAATTTTAATATGTCTAGTCGGTTAAGAATTCATGGCGGATTTATAATTAAATGTCTAATTAGGGTATTGCGCTGTTTTCATAATATGAGTCGCGTATGAATTTTAATATGTCGAGTAATCTGCGTTTTATTTTCATGAGGTTTTGAGTACGTGGTGGTTTTTATTTATTAAAATAAAGTGTGCACTTAGTGAAATTGCCGAAAAATGTTCAAAAGTTTGGATTACTTATACTTTTTACCCTAGAGAAATCCTGCTTTTATATCAAATTAAAGTTGAATGTATGTTTTTATGTTTATTATTTTCATTTATGTATGTAACATTATGAGTTTCATACTTTTTATATTCCTGTTATGGTTAGTAAACTTTATGAAAATACAGAGAAAAATATATACCAATGAAAGGTTAAAGTGATTATTTTTTTAATAATAATAATTAAAAAATATTACCTGATACTATATAGCAGAAGAGACTTTCACTCTGCAGTGAGAATATACGCTGAGACGACATGGTCCTCATATTTGGCCATGTAATTAAAAATACCGATATATAAATATAGAATTTAGCTTGATGTAAATGTAACGATTCATTCCGTTTTTTTTACGTAGACACAGCAATACACAACAAACACTTTAATCCAATCACCTCACATTTTTAAGGACATCGTCTAGGACAAAAAAGAAACATTTCCTAATTTAGATTAATGAGAACGAATTGATTGGAAGTATTTCAAATTTATTCAATCCTATTTGTTAGTACACTTTTAGAATTAACATTACAGATAGGCGTCATTGAAGACTCCTTAATGAAGATTTTAGGAATACTTCTATTTTATATTTTACTTAGCAACTAAACAAAAAAAATTAATACTTGAAAGTTACATTTTAGTATATTAGTTCATGTTTGTTAGCAGACATGCAATATACGACTGACACTAGATATAAACTACAACAAAATTGCCAGAACTAATGTGTAATAATGTTATAAAAAACTCCCTTCATATAGTTGAAATTCACCTGTAGCACCCTAACATTACGAATACACAACAGGTTCTTAAGAAATTTCTTGTGTACGAGAGCTGACCATATCCACACTGGTTTTTCTTCTTTCGTGGGAATATTCTAATAAAAAGCATCCGAACCTGTTTCTTTGAACTTTTATAAACATATATCACAATTTCATGATAAAGTTGTAACTCTATTAAATGGCTTGTTATTGTAACCAAGCATGATTTTTTTTTTAAACTTATGACTCAATATTAACTGACAATAGACACCTAATAAATAGTATTATTAGGTACCTACTTGTAATTTCTTCCAAAAAAAACAAGCGGTTGTTAACATTCTAAGAAAACAATTTGTCAAACAATAGCAATATACTTAATAATTAATAATTTTGTAT
Source organism: Parascotia fuliginaria (assembly GCA_963082885.1). Lineage (NCBI taxonomy): Eukaryota > Metazoa > Arthropoda > Insecta > Lepidoptera > Erebidae > Parascotia > Parascotia fuliginaria. The sequence goes on along the minus strand of OY720196.1, from coordinate 3,395,796 downwards.
AAAATGTAGTAAAATATATGTAGTTATTTGAATTGTTATATCAATTCTAAAAAGGTCTAAATTATATACACTGCTAATCATATAATCAAAATATAAACAAACGAGTAATCTAAACTTACTTTAGAATTTTACACAATAAATTTGTTTTAAATTGCTTACTACGTCAATAAGTAGGTTGTCGGCACTTCTACAAATCTCTAAATATAAAAGAAACAGTTAAAAAAATTAAATTACGCTTTAGCTTGAGGAATAGTGAGGATAGTAGGGAAACAAATTATAATCGGTAAGATCACAAAGAAAGATATTAAAATACCTTGTGCCCAATCTGAAATCAAAACTAGTCAAACTAGAATCTCTAAATACGTAATCCCTAAAGAAACGTGTGTTAACCGTAACCCATCCATATTCTCATGACCTTAAAAATCCTATAAAACTGGAATTCAATAGCGTGTTAACTCGTATCACGATAAAGTAAATTACTTAAAGAAGTAAACTCGTTTTGATTTAAACCAATTTCATAAAGACAGGTTGGTCAAGTAATATTGAAAAGTTAACATTTCGAACCCATGTTCCCACACGGCTATCCAAAGTCACAGCTTTTTCAAAACCTGCCGCACAAAGGGATGGACAGACACACTAATAAAAGTTAAGATATCAATTGTAGAAACCGGTTTTTCGAAGGGTGTCTTGGATATTTCTTGTTTCTTTTTTTTTTCATCATAAAAAAATGTCTTTTATTGTATGATTTGTTAAAAAGTAGTCTTAATTTTATGTGTGCTTATTTGAAGTTGATGCCTGAATGTTTTAGTTTTGTCATGGATTTGGATGTTACATGTGTGGGTAAGATTTGTATATCCAAAGCTACAGATATCTCAAATAACTTATTAAATCAATATCATAAAATTTGCAATAAAACACAATGCCAAATGTTTGGCACACCTGCACGGCTGCTTATACTCATGTAAAAAGCCAACGTCTAAGGCGCGCAGAGGGAGAAGTTGGTGGGGGGTAGCACCGTGGTTCGTATATACACCTGCGGCCTAACTCAGTGTGAGTGTGAACAAGTGTGTGTGTCTTATATTTTCATTTCAATAGTTTTTGCACTGCAACGGTGGGTGTGAGTTAAAGTGGTGTGTGTTAATGCCGTATTGATTCAGCCTCTACAGCGGAGTTAGCAAGTTTATGATCTTTAAGACGCGTATTTTAGATATAAAAGTTTCCAGTTCGCTGGGTTTTAGGGTTATTAATATCGTGGGCGAGTTTACTACGGTTTGGTTTGAACGAGTAGCTATAACCAATGAATAGGATTATAGATATATTTTTATACGTACGGTGGTTAGACAGATATTACAGATTTGAGCAGGTAATAAAAATATTAAACTATTTTATAACATTTTGCAGAAAAAAAAAGAAAAAACTAATTATAAAATATTAGCTATGCACGAAATCAAAGTTGCATAAAGCTAAAGAATTTTTATGAAATCTATAAAAAATATGTCTTAATTGAATAGGTAGGTACTGCTTTGTGTTGAGGTCTTATAAAAAGAGTCCTGTAATAATTATCATATTTTTATAGTATTATTTTTAGATATTGTTTAAGTATAATTTATATAACTTTATTCATATTTCGAGACAAAATGAATTTGTCTTACCTACTTATTTAAATTTTAGACAACTTAAGTTTAAAATTTTTAACTGGATAATAAATAGTAAATAGTCTTTACAGATGGTTTTTTTATATGTACTTGAAGAAATCTTAAAAAGAACGAATAGGTTACAATTTATTTAAAATAGAGTTAAAAAGATTTTTATTCTAAAAACAGCAATTCTGTTCTAAGCTATAAATTAATGTCGATAAATCAAAGAAAGTAAGAAAATAAAATACTTACCTGTATTAAAATTTTAAGAAAAAGTAAAACAACCAGAATGTAAATAAACCAAGATGTAATCCACCAACCAAACCAACATTAAACCCCAATACAAAAACCAAACAGCAAAATGTTGTCAACCTCAGCGCTACACCGGCGGAGTTTGAAAAAGCTAGCGTCTAAGGAGGCAAGACGCGCGGGGCGAGGGGGGCACTTATATTAAGATGGCTTCCGAGCGAGCGCGAGTATCGACGCGGCTCCGCACCCCGCACACCCCCGCACTTATGCCGCGCTATTTTGTTGGCACACTGATTTTGTCTTTATGATCAGTATTTTTTGAAAATGTTTTTTTTTTATCTAAGCTAACTAGTTTTGTAAGAGGTTGCTTTAGACTACGTTTCGTATTATGGATAATTAATTCATTGAACATATCAATGAATTGAGTTCAGAAACTAAGGCTTTAAGTAAATCAAATTGTGACAATATCATGGTCTAAGCAATGATATTCTATTTAAAACTAGCTGTGCCCGCGACTTCGCCTAGCATTTTTTGGATATATCTTTTGGTTTGTTTTGAATTATAAAAAAAAAAGATGTTTATAAATAAACATCTTCTTTTTTTTTATCTTATAGCCTACCAAAGTGACTCCACCCCGCCTGATGGTAAGCAGTCAGTGGAATCCAAAAGTGGCGGCCACTATACTAAAAGCCATCGTCTTAAACTGCTGGTATGGTGGCCTCCACTATGGCGGCTGGGAATGGGGTTAGGGGAAGGAAATGAGAGAGGTGAGGAATGAGGAAAGGGGGAAATTGGGCTTCCGGCGCTCTCACTCACCGAACGAAACGCAGTAGTATGGATACTACTACTCTTAAGTCGATCTTCTATGAGAGGGTAGTACTTCCTCGGACGATCCGGCCCATTCATGCTGAAATCAGCGTGGATCTACTACCGTACAAATGCTTCTCTATCTACGATATAAGACGTATAGCCATCGCGGATCAAAGCCATACAGGCTGCTAGGATTACTTACACGTGGCAAATCCACATAAAGCTGACCATGCGAAAAACAGCTTATATTTAGATCCACATTCATTAATCGTCATCGCGAAACATAGGCTCACTGCAAACTGGACTCGTTTAAAAATAAACGGGAAATTGTTTGGAATGAGAGGAATCCTAGGAATAAAAATGCTATAAGGTTTTTTTTATATATTAGCCTGCCAAAGTGTCTCTACTCTGGCTGATAGTAAGCAGTCAGTGGAATCCAGAAGTAGTGGACACCATTCCAAAAGCCAAACTACTGGTATGGTGCCCTCCACTATGGCGGCTTAGTGAGATGCTTCTTCACGCCTCGCTTAAAAGACCCAGGATGAAAGTTAGGTGAGAACACATGCGCTGGTAAAGAGTTCCAGGCTTTAATTGACATTTGGTTCGAGACCCTTTTGATTGCACTGTGAAAGGGTAGCACAAAAGGGAGAGGGTAATTTAAAGAGCTTAATTTAAAGAGCTGTTAAGAAGATTCTACGTGGTAAAGGCGATAGAAGACGGCCATTGAGGAGGCGATGTCTCTTCGCAGCTGTAAAGACTCAAGGATCTTAGGCCTCCGTGCTTCCGATGATACGAACTGCAAAAAGACGGATGGCAAAAGGCCCCCGTACCCTCTCAAAAACGGTCGCCGGGTCCCACTATTCGGTCACCAACCTGCACGACGAACCACTCCAAGATTATGCGGAGAGACAGCCTCTTAGGGTGGTTAGGTCTAATTGGGCCTCTGTACAATGCCGCGGGCGGCCAGCGGTACCACCGGTTAGACGTGTTTACCTAACTTAAAAACAAATTAACCTAAGCTAAATACATACCACATTTATGACGTGATTATTTAAATTGGCATAACTTTTTTATTTATAAACCGATTGACGTGAAACAAACACTAAATGTTAAGTGACGCTGACCACAATGTATCAACGAAAACCATATTTAAATCGGATAAGCCGTTTTTGAGATTAGCGTAAACAAACGCATAGTCAAACAAACAAACAGATAAACAGACAAACAGACAAACAGACAAAAATTTTAACAATCATTGTTTTGGGTTCTGTTTACGTTGATAAAGGTCCCAATAATATTTTTTCTCATATATATTCCATGTAAGTACAGACAGCGACCGGTTACATTTTTATTAGGTATAATATATAATTATATATATGTATAGATATCAATGGGCTAAGCTTTTCTGTTTAAATAACTTGGCGGAGTCAGGGCGGAGCAATCATGACGTACTTACACTTTTATTTTGAGACCTACTCGTAAAAAAACTTAGAAAAATTGAAAATTTTTAAACGAGCTCGTAATCATTCATTGAATTAAAATTAAGTTAAATCGTTGCAAACAAACAAACATACAAAAAATTAAATATTTTCTCTATAGTTATGTTATTAGTATTACTTATTAGTTTCTACCATTAAATAAAAATTGTGAATGAAATAAAATGACAGCCCTCTTATGTAACAAAAGACTGACAAAATCACTTTATAAAGCTTGCCTGAACAAAAAACAAAATTATTTTAATTTAGCTACTTACGAGTGTAATCCATAGATAGACAGTTATTAAATAGGTAGGTCTCCGACGACATGTTTTCCGTAAAATAAACATTTATTGTAACGTATTTTTGTCTCTCCTGAAAACCTGACAAATTAGACTTGCGCGGTATTTAGCGACGTGAAAAAAATAATGAATTCTATTATTATAAAATAAGTAAGATAGCGAGTTTGTTTAGGCAATCCGGAAATCTACGTGATCAGTTGATCACTCTTCAATCATCATCTTCTTCATTTTTCATGGTGCCACCTTTATTAATTAAAGGTTGGTTAGATATTTTTTGTACCCTAAGTAGGTACCCGTATTATGTTTCGTTTGACTCGGATGAAGTTAGGGCGATCTGTAATAGTTATTTTATTCAGAGTGTATACGACAGTATGATATTAAATGCAATTACGTATAGTATGTGACATTATAAAGCGAGACAAAAAAAAATCAACTGAATATCTTCAATAGTTTAGACTAGGACTAATTTTTTAATTTCTTTAATTCTAAACACTCTGTAATTACGTGAAACGGTCACTAAGTCATAATCCACGTCGAAAGATAAACGTTGCCGTTCATTACAGTTCAGTGAACTTGTCATAATAAATGGTGTATTACTTTGTTACTACTAAAATTTGTTAGAAAATTTTAAAATTTTGTTATTCGTCAAATCATTTTTGTGATTAATTTGAAATCATTATACGGACTAGTAACAGCTGTCTTTTCATTTAATATCAAACCGTCGTATACACTTTGTATAAGTATAAAACTTTTTCTTAAGTAAGTACAGAAATAAAGTTCGTACTTTCTAGTTAGGTAGGTAGCTGTACCTATACCTTCTGTATCTAAATCTCTCTCTGTTAATATCTGGAGGTAAATTAACAGACTTCATGTAATTTTGATTTTTCATAAGAATCATACTTTATGATCGAAATGAAATTAAATGCTTTGAGTTTGTGTATAGATCTAATATTCTAAGTAATGTAAACATACAATCACTTTTACTTAAATGACAGATTGTAAAAATACTAGGTACTTTGTGTATGTAATATTACAGCAATTTTTTTTTTATACTTGTCCATATTATGGGCACAATATAACAAGTGCGGTACAAAATGTCGGGTACGGGTATTGTGCGAATTCTGAAAAGCAGCAAAAGATTAACGCGTTGATAGGTACATACAATACCCATTAAATTTATAAATTAGTTGTACCTTTTGATAAAATACCATTTTGTAATGTATGCACGGTGCATACCTATATGATATAAGAGCATAAGATAGCGGCTTGTGAATCTTAAGAACGAACGCCGCTGCTTCGTTCGTTCTCAATCTAACTTTGTTCTATTCAAGTCAGATAGGGTTGTCACAAATATTACTGGTAACGAGACATGTAAAAATTTTCAAGGTGCATAAGTAACGGCAACCCGAGAGGGGTGACTCAAGACCAGGGCATGCTTGGCAGTCCAGCAGTGATTCTCGTCTGTGGTGATGGTGGTGAAACTGTAATTTTAATAAACATTAATCAGAGGATAAATGTCAATGTATCAAAATGTATTTTAATTCAATAATTACTTAAATTTTATTTACACATACAATATTTTACACAGTTATATTTTAATTTAATGCGACTGCCTCCTTGGCGCAGCGGGAGCGCAAGCGACTGCTGTGCACGAGGGTTTGATCCCGACACAGGATAAAATTTTGTATGATCTATAAATATTCCTTCCGAGTCTGGGTGTACTTTACAAACATACATTGCAATGTATGTTTGTAAAGTCTCCCCGCGACACAAAGCTTGTTCCTTAGTGCAAAAGATGTCTTTAAAAAAATTAATTTTTAGCTGTAAGTACATAATACAACAATAATTTGACTCAGCCCATTATATTAAAACTGCTAGGTTAAGTTCTCTTCTCATAAAAGCAAAGTAATTAGTATTGTTTGCTACGCTTGCAGATAGATTGTCAATGCCAGCCTTCATTCCAGGTTTTTTAACAATGTTTTCCTTAACCGAATAAATTCAACAGTAAAATTATTTCGTTTTATTTATTTTTCACTCTTTTGAAATTGGCTAGTTTATAAATAAATCGGTAGACACATTTAAAAACATAAACAGTACCCATATACTTAAATCTAACCTATTAGGTATTTGATTTCCTTTGACAGAGAAGTGTTCATGTGTTAGAAAAGTTTATTGGTCGTAGGCAAATTGACAGATATCTTTTTGGTTGTAACGTTCATATGTATCATTTAGATGATCTAAATAAACAATGAATTTGACAGCACCTAGGGTTGGAGCTAGAAGTAAGATTGAAGTATGTTCTTGGTGATGGTTACAAGTTCGGGAGTAGAGATGGTTCACACTAGGTAGGTAAGTACTTTAAATCATTCCCTTAAATTTTATGTTTAAAACTTATGGGTATATAGGTACCTATGTGCACCGTACTTTGGCAACCCTATCTGTTCGAAATTCAAAACGGAACGCGGGGTGGTGGGTGTTCATAAGTAAGTACGTGTTTCTAAGTTCGCGATTATATTGTCGGTTGGCGAGTGCCTGATTTATTTGTGTTGCCATTAATTCCAAATATATTTCCCTGTTCCGAGGGAGGCTCCAACTTGTTCCTGGTTAATTTATCGATTTATAAACTAAGATGTTTAGTTTACAGTAAGAAATTACGGTCGCAATGAATTGGTCCTCTAAATATTTAAATGCTTTTTTTTAAACTTATTAGTAACTATAACGAAGTTAATAATCTTATATTTCTATAATTTTTAATGTAATAATCAAAGTACATATAGAGTTTTGAATACGTCACGAAAGTCCTGGCATTGTGGTGTGTCGTCGTTGCGCCTGCAAAAGTCGCTATGTGATTTTTAATGCCATTTTGATCCTTACTGTAGTTTGAATAAGGATCAAAATGGCATTAAAAACCAAAATACGTAAAAAAGCGCGTTTTTATCCGCGCTAAGTTACATCTTTGATTATTGCTCTGCTCCTGTCGCCAGTAGCGTGATGTTACATAGCCTATAACTTTCCTCAAGAACTGGGCTATCATACGCATAAGAATTATTCAAATCCAACCGGTAGTTCCAGATAATAGCGTGTTAAAACAAACAAACAAACTCTTCCACTTTATGTAATAGTATAGATTTTGAGATCTTTCCGTTGCTAATATATGCGTTAATGTGACAAAAATAGCATGAAATTGTACTACTTAAAATTTAACCGCATTTCGGTATTAAGTTGCATTTCTTCAATTCTTTCTTTAAATTTTTTGTAGGTACTAATCAATGCTATTCTATTTAGCAGATATGATACGTACAATAATAATCTCACAGACAAATTGGAGTCACTGGAGCAGCGGAGGAACTTTGGCTCTCTATGCGTGCTCTATCGTATGTTTAACGGAGAGTGCTCTGAGGAACTAATAATATCACGGTAGGCAGCGGCTTCGCGGTGCCCCTGGCATTGCAGAAGTCTATGAGCGACAGTTACCACTTACCATCAGGTGGGCTGTTGGCTCGTCTGCCACTGTAGGCGATAAAAAAAAAAAAAACGTAACGTACAAGATGTTCTAAAATAATCAAATGACAGCCATTTTCTATTGAGCAAGTGTGATGATCAATGCTGGTACTTTCTCTGTATTAGACCTTTATACTATAACCTATAGCGAGACTGTCGCAGGTGACTTTACAGATATAGGTACAAAATACCAGACTCGTAGCAATTTTTTGTGAAGCCCACACAGTTTTTTTTTGGGTTTAGGAATGAATGGAAATGTGTCACTAAGTTTGTCTCATCGACATCAAAGTTTGCTCGTATTTCAGATGCTCACTTAAATTTATAAATCTTCATATTTCTGATTTCTGACTAAAAAATGTACAAATAACTAATAATCTTTTTAAAACAAAGTAATTAACAAAGAAAACCAATACACCCAACACCTATCTCATACCTTTACAATCATACATAAGACAATATAACATTGAAACACATACCTACACCAGTAGGTACTTATAGACACAGTATGTACATATTTTAATACATTATCTCGCGGTGTAAGGAGATGAGAACCAAGATGGCGTCGCTTTGAAACACTTCTTAGAGCTCGCGTAGCGTCGGTGGTGATAGTATGGAGTCGACTTTTGGCCTACAAAATTATAATTATAATTTTTTTAATCTGTTTTCAATTTTGTTTCTGTTATAAAGTATCAACGTCACCAACCTCACCATCAACAGCGAAGTACATATAAATATCTGGGCAGCCACACATTCAACACGAAAGACTTACACCTAGTTTTTAAACGGTTGATCAACGAAAAATTAACTAATCACCTGTTAAATCTCATGTCGAGTACCAATTAGGTTGCTAAATCATGGTTATCTATATATCTTGTTAGTTGACATACACCCATTGATCAAATTAAACTAATTAACCATGCTTTTCACAACCCAACTGGTATTTCACATGAGATTTAACAGGTGATTAGTTAATTTTTCGTTGATAAGCCTTTTAAAAACTGGGTGTTACTATTTTACTTAACTTAACATGCGTTTTCTTCCAATTTTGATCCTGAGTGTTTAAGCGGGATGTAAAAACCACCTTACGAAGTTTCCATTAGTGGAGCTACTATATCAGCAGCCAAGTTTGCCACGATGGCTTTTGGGTTGGTAACAACTGGATCTCGCTGACTTCTTACTATTAAGGAGAGCGGAGACATTTTAATAAGTAGTATACAAAAAATTACTTCAGGCGTTTCCTACTCATATAATTATTGAAGTAATCCAACTTAATACTGAAATGCGACTCAATTTTAAATAGCACATCTTCATGCTATTTTTGTCACATTAATGCAAATATTAGCAACGAAAAGCTCTGAAAATCTATACTACTATATGAAGCGAAAGAGTTTGTTTGTTCGTTTGTTTGTTTGAACGCGCTAATCTCTGAAACTAACAGTCGGATCAGAAAAAAATTGCGTATGATAGCCCAGTTCTCGAGGAAGGTTATAGGCTATATAACATCACGCTACTGGTGACAGGAGCAGAGCAGTAAGCAAAGATGCGGGTGAAGCCGCGCCGCGGAAAGCTATTGTAATGTAAAGGAAAACATTACAGTATTTCACCGTAAATGCTTTGTAAAGAACAACCCCAACACAAATAATAGAAGTTCACCACCAGAAAAATAGCAAAAGCCATCTCCATATTTCAAACTTGCTAAGCACACGAAGTTATTATATCGCTGGTAGTTTTCCCGCGGCCCGCTAGGGGGTGGTAGCGGGTGGGGGTTCGAGTCCCGCGTGATAACTTACTACATCACCGTTTACTTATTTACATAATTACATATAATTTACTACTGCGTGAAAATCGGTATACTTATTGAAGATGGAACTTTTGATGCTTAAATATCAGTTTATATAGATTCACAGTCTATTGGTTAATGTAATTGTTCGTTAAAGATAATACCTGAATGAGGCTAGGTATTACGGCTGAATATAGTAGTACGGCTGGGGAAATACCACCAACGAACCGCGGTTTTGAAAACGTATATTAACACTAGGACAATGTCACCTGATGACCTTAGCTTCACCTGATGTCGGATCAAAATAAAGATTTTTAGGACAGATATTTCTTACGGTAGTAGATCCACGCTGATTTCAGCATGAATGGGCCGGATCGTCTGGGGAAGTACTACCCTCTCATAGAAGATCGACTTAAGAGTAGTAGTATCCGTACTACTGCGTTTCGTTCGGTGAGTGAGAGCGCCGGAGGCCCAATTTCCCCCCTTTCCTCTTTCCTCACGTCCCTCATTTCCTTCCCCTAACCCCATTCCCAGCCGCCATAGTGGAGGCCACCATACCAGCAGTTTGAAACGATAGCTTTTGGTATAGTGGCCGCCACTTCTGGATTCCACTGACTGCTTACCATCAGGCGGGGTGGAGTCACTTTGGTAGGCTATACTATAAAAAAAAAAAAAAAAAAAAGATTATTTGAACAGTTTTCTGGCTGATAGCTCCTCTACACAATGGCCCAGCGCTGGACGAGCGAATTGGCCATACGATGGTTGAAACGCAACTACACGATGGCAACGTTCAATTGTTATCTCGTCGTCGCTGGCCTACGCATTTGATGTGCGGCCGAAAAACCGACACCGACGCCATACCACAACCTGGCACGCGCCATAAGCCATCCAACACCACTATGCCCTCCACACGCTGGCCCATCGCGATGGCTTATCGTGTAGAGGAGCCATGAGACAGAGATAATAATGATTCTCTTCTTCTTTATACTATGGTAACTGAGCCGACGATTGTGTCAGCAATGTCTGCCAGCGTCAAGTGTAAAAAAGTCTTCTCGTTGATGATTTTAATGGTATAATACAATGTTAAAAATAGAAAACTTTGAATGAAATTAAACAACAACCATCTTCCGTTAAAACAAAAGATGAGCTCATAATGATAATTGGTATTGTATAATGTAATTTACCTCCAGTAAAAACAGTCACCCATTCAATATCTGACTCTCATAATTTGACAGGCCTTTCAGAAACCGGGCTACTTACAGATTTTATTATACTACTTTTTTTATTCGATTACAAAACTCATACTTTCTGACCTACCCTGACAATTTTTATATTAATTTAACCTTAAAACTATGCAGTTTAAATGACATGGACATTGTATGTGTCCAGCCTTATAGATCAAGCACCTAGGTTTATATGTGACCTTTTGCTTTCGTACTAAAACCTAAAATCATTTATCCTTTAATTTTTATACAAATGACAGTATCAAAACATTAAATGTCACGTACATGTATTTTGATTGCAAACATTGTTTATTGCTTTTAAATATTTTTACAAAAGTATTTGCTATTATTTTATATAAAATGGCTTCTGATGATGCACCATCGCCATTAAACTTCGAAGTTTATCTACCTTGGGCTTGCAAACAGTTTGAAATAAACAGTAATATTAATGTGGAGAAAACTCAACTAAGTAAGTGACCATTGAAGTAACAGGGCACAAAGCAGGACGAATCATTTTTTCATCAACATCAACATTAAAATCATCAACGATAAGATTATTTTATTCTTGACGCTGGCATAAATAGCTGAGACAATCATCAGTTCATTTGCCATAATAAAAGGAGAAAAAGAAAGTAAAACATCTACCAGCCAGATGAGCAGAACCTGAGCATACGGTCCACCTGATGGTAAGTGGTAACCGTAACCTATAGAGATGGCTCTGGTTTCTAAGTTGCAGAAATAATGGTTAGTAACAAACAAACCAAAATTAATTACTGCCTGACTTTGGTTTAAAAATTGATGAGGAATGCCTATATTCAGCAGTAGACTTTTATTTAAGTACTAGCTTTCTGCAGCGCGGTTTTACCCGCTTCAAGTTACATCTTTAGTTATTGCTCTGCTCCTGTCGCCAATGGCGTGATGTTGCATAGCCTATAAAAAGAATTATTCACATTCCACTGGTAGTTTCAGATTTCATTTTACTACCATGGTCAGAAATGTACCATGGTCGAATAATCGAAGTTATACACATCTCGACGTCATCCATAATGTACTTTAAAACGTTGCTTTCTTTGGTGGTACGGTCTTGAAAATAATCTACAAGTGACCTTTTTTTATATTTCTAGCTGCTCATCAATCAATTAGCACGCGCTCAAGTGTTTCTCATTTGAAAAAGGCCAGTAAAATAATGAAAAGCAAAACGACCGATGTAGCAACCGAACGAAGCTTTAGCCTTCGAAAAACCAACGCTGAAGTACAAACTAACGATATTAATACTGTCACAATTAAAGCCATTTATAGCAACACTGATGAGCTGATCGAGATCAAATTCCTTAAAAACAAACTTGTACCGAGAGAAGTAATACAAGTAATATCTTTGATTGTCAAATTTCAACCATTTTTAACTACGATTCAAATCGACAGAGGTCTAGATCAAAATGGATTATACGAACTCAATAAAATGATGAGTTTAACTAAAATTACCAATGTTATTCTTGATAATACAATGATCCCGCAAGCGAACTATTACTTATTACTAGATAACAAAAGCTTTCTGAATCATCTCTCATTAGCTAGGTGTTATCTTAACGACGCTGCAATAGAAAAACTAGCTTCAAAATTAATAAACTCAACTCTATCTATATTGAATTTATCTACAAACAAAATCTCTGATGAAGGTGCAAAGCATTTAGGTGATGCACTTAGAACTAACAGACATCTTCGCTATTTGAATTTAGCTGGTAATATGATCACCGATATAGGAGCAGACACCATTTTCAGCATCTTAATGGAATTTCCTTTGACTGCTGAAGAAAACAATGAAAGGAAAGCGATAAACTTTGCTTCTTTAAAAGCTAAAAATGCTTTAAAAATGAAAAATGTTGAAGATCATAGCAGTTCTAAAGTTAAAGTAAAATCTGGTGTAAAATCAGCAAAGAAAAGTAAACCGGACGATGATACAAAGAACAAACAATCTGAGGTAATAAATTTAGATTCTGGTTTACCCCAAACACTTGCTAATACTGTTCTCGATCCAAATTATAATATATTTAAAAAAGAAGACGTAGTTACCAGAGATGGGGTGACTTACTGCCACGGCAATAACACCCTAAGGTACATAAGCCTTGCATACAACAACCTAACTTATATGAGCGTCAAGAAACTGTATAAAGTTGTATGTGCGCAGAGAGCATTAAATAGACAGCCTAAAGGCCTGGCCAGTATTTGTATTGACGGTAATAATTTACCAGAAGCTTGCATGGAGTTTCAGGAGATCAGTCGCATGTTGAACTCCAGTTTGCAGATCGATACAGGATCAGCAAGGAAGAAACCGACGGCTAAACCTGTAAATTTAGCTTCATCGTAAAGTTTCCAATTTATTTTAATACGATTTAAGAGGGTTTACGCGTCATGGGTGGCATCGTCGCAATTTAATGGCATATTTCGTTTTAAAATTTTATCATTTAATCGGGGCTATATTTTAAAAATATTTTCTGTCTATATGCTAGAATTGGGTGAAAGTTGTATAAAAAGTAAGAAATCATTGCGTTTACTGTTCTATTTATATGCAAGTAATACATTTGAAACTTAGTTGAGTTATTTTTATAGTAAAATAATTGTAAGCATTATGGTTACTTACTTTTTAAACAACTTGAAGATCGTGAAGTTTTTATTTAATTGGTTTTGATACGTTTAAATACATTAACTATGTAGTTTAATATTTATAATGTTACTTAGATTTTACTATGCTGGTTTTAGCTGGTCGCACTATGTTTTATCGTTATCATAACTCAGCTAGCGAATTAGCGACCAGTTTTAATCTTAACATTTTTTTAGGATTAGGATTAGGGACAATAGTTTCAACGCTACTGTACTGAATCATCAAAGTTTATATTGTTTTTACTATTTTATAAAACTATGTATAAATTCGTTAAATATCTTTTTAATTTTTATTTGTGTTGGAGCTTTAGCTATAAAAATAATTGAATTAATAGATATTGTTGATTATTGATTATGTTTAGTGATTTTGTGTTTGTAATTTTAAAAGTAAGTAGTATTATTTTAGTAAAACTATATTTTATCTAGACTGCAATGAATTATATTTCTATGAATTAAACTTGGCTTGATTTTTAGTGTTCCGTACCCAAAGGGTTAAGCGGGACCCTATTCCTAAGACTCCGCTATCACCTACCTATCAGTCCGTCTATCACCCGGCCGTATCTCATGAACCGTAATAGAGGCAGTTGAAATTTTTACAGATGATATATTTCTGTTGCCGCTATAACAACAAATACTAAGAAACAATAAAATAAAGGACGATCATTCCCAAAACGACCAGTTCCCATAATGACTATTCCCAAAACGACCAACCTTTTTTTTTTCAGAAAGCGGACATTCTGGTCCTAAAAGCCATTAACATAATAGGTATACTATGTAATGTTTTAAGATTAAAATAGTGTGTCTATTGATCTTTTGTTTTCACGAAAGATGGTTGTCATTTAATTTCATCCACATTTTTTCTATTTTTTATCAGTGTAATATACCATTAATATCATCAACAAGAATATTATTCTAAACTTGACGCTGGCAGAAATAGCTGACACAATCGTCGGCTCTGTTGCCAAAAAAAAAGGAGAAGAAGAAGAAGTAGTGTGTCTATTTCGTCCAATTCCCAGAATTTCCATTCTCCGTATGTCCAATTCTCCAGATGCCTAACCTATACCTATATAATACTTATAGAGTTTCTCAGACTATCGCCAACCACCAGGATGGATCAATGTTGTATCATTGAGAAAGAAAATTGTTGATCCGTTTCAGTTGGACAGTTTTGTTGGTCAGAGTGTAAAGACAGATCTATTCCTATTAAATTTTAATGCACACGTTAGTTTGTGAAGTTTATACTACTATCGTATAAAAAGAGATTTTATCTAACAGTGCTCTTCATAAATGTTTTAAACGTCAAATCCGTCCATCAAATAAACTGACAGAATTTACGTCATTTGCTCACGATACTAGCAAAAACTTGTCAATTCTCCTAAAAAAAAGAGAAGAAAAAGAAGACAAATTCATCCTAGTGTTGTACGAGGTTGTACAAATGGATCAAAATGAAGAACATGAACAAAAAATAGTCGAAGGACGAAGTCATCCATTACCGAATGAATTTGAAACTTATTTACCTTGGGCTTGCCATCAGTTAGAAATTGATGTAGATATTATCATTACAAGAACTCAAAAAGGTAAGACCTAAAACTACCACTATTGCTTTGCGTCTCTTGTCTAGCCATAAGATGATACATCACAACTACGCGTGAAGAACATAAATTATATTGGAACAAGAGCGTAGTTATGCACATAAGGAAGGCAAATGCCTAGCACCAGTTATAATGATGATGAACGCATCTCGTTATAATTCTTCAAAATATAAGCATATAATCTTAACAGTTTCACCATGATCTTGCTCTGGTTGGCATCCCTATCATTTTTTGTTAGTTTTTAGTTATATTTTATATAAAATCTTAGTTATATTAGTTTTAGTTCATGGTCTAATATTGTGTGTCCGCGGGTGGAGCACTGGTGACCTGTGTCACAGGTTTATTTTAAACCTATTTCAGGCACCAGTCCCTCACAATGTGGAAGCTACTTACATGGCCATACCTTAGTGTTAAATAATGTAACATAACATTGTGTTGGAAAATAAAGTTTATTTCATTCATTCATTCATTCATTCATTCATTCATTCATATTTCATTCATTCATTCATTCAGTTTGATAATTATAATTTATAAGATGTATTTTTCTGCACCTGAATGGCCACTCCAGTTAGGTGTAGAATATACATGTCATGAATTATCAAAACAATAACACAGCGAAGTAGATGAATCATCTTCGAGATGGTTATACTTCACAAGCGCAAATAGTCAACAGAATAATGTGTCGGTTAAACCATCAGTGATGACACTGTCACTGTGATAGCCATAATGCCTGACAAGCATGGCGATTCTCACAAAAATCTCCTTAACAATTTTACGTTTATATTTTATTAATACCTACAATAGTTATCACAGATGACCACTCCAGCGCACGCAACAAAAAGGAAAGTAAAATTCATGTACTAAACAGAACAGACACAAGAAGCGCTATTTCAGAGCAAAATGAAGAAAGCCTTATCAAACATGTTAATATTGATAGTGCACACGTCGTCAAAATTAACACCATTTATGAAGAAGACGACTTGGTTCAGATAAAGTTTGAAAGGAATAGACGGGTGCCGAGAAATGTGTTGCAAGTAATCACTCTGATTGTCAAATTTTATCCACGTCTAACAACTATCACGATTAATAGAGGTCTGAACCAAGAATCGCTGTATGAACTCGGCAAAATTTTACAAATTTCTAAAATCAATGAATTAAATCTAGACAATACAACAATTATACAAGCTAACTATTATTTGTTATTGGACAACACACCGTTTCTGAATTATCTTTCTCTAGCCAGGTGCGGTCTTGGCGATAAAGGATTAGAAAAGCTGGTGTCATACCTACAAACTTCTAATATATCTGTACTGAACCTATGTTCAAACAAAATCACAGACGTCGGTGCGATAAGCTTAGGGCAACTTCTTAGAACTAATAGAAAACTGTTTTATTTAAATCTAGCAGGTAATATGATCACAGATGTAGGAGCAGACAGCATTCTAAGCAGCTTAATGGAGTTCCTTATGACTATGAACGAGATTTTTGAAACTAAAACTAAACGGTTTGCTTCTTTAAAAACAACGTTAAAAGAAAATTCAGCTAAAAAAATTGAAGATAAAAAGAAGTCATCAGCTAAATCACCCGTTTCGAAGAAAGGTAGAATAGCACATGATACGAATCCTGATTCAGCATCAATTAGTCTTTTTAAAGTAGAAGAAACTTTCACGATAGACGGTGAAACATATAACTATGGTAATAGTGTTCTGAGTTATTTAAACTTAGCGTACAATAACCTTAGTTATTTGAGTGTTAAAAAACTGTATAATGTTTTACGTGCACAAGAAGAATTACAGCAACAACCGATAGGCTTAGTTAATGTATGTATTGAAGGTAATAATTTACCTGATTATTGTATGGAATTAGAGGAAATTATAATTATTATCAAAAGTCGGTTAAGTGTTAATGTTGCTGATGCACATGTAACTAAAAAGAAGATAGGTAAAAAAGGGTAAGGATAATAGAAATATAATTTACGAATGTGACTGTGACTCTAATTAAATTTGACATAAGGTTGACATTTATATATTTTAATCGCCTTCGTGGGTTAGACAAACTTTACCCGTTTTTAGTATATCTTATTCGTATATTGCTTGTTTCTTTGATGTATTGTTATGACTGTGGTTAACAATTTATTTGTTTTATAATGTTAAATATCATTTTAAATTAAGGCATCTAGTTTTGATAAGTGCCAACTTTGATTAACAAGTAACTTATTATTATTAGATTAATTATACCTAAACTTAATTTAATAGAGTCGAAAAGATAATGTCTAGAACTAATAAAAAAATATACATTTGAAATATCTAATCTTTAAGGAAGCCTAATTTACGGAGCTGATTAAAAACCAAAGACCTGTCCACAACTGTGATATTCTTATTATTAGCTTTAATAACTACACGCTTATTTTCTTTTTTATTATTTCTGTAAATATTTTAAGTATAAATTTAATTATTGTTATAATTATTATAAATAATGTAATCATTAATTTAAATTTATAATATTTACATAATATTTGGTTCGTGATATTGTATGTTACTTAAGCTACGGCCAGACTTGAAGGCGAAGATTCGTGTTTGCGTTGTCCCGATAAAAGTTCGTGTTCGATTCATGACGAAGCGCTTGGCGGGTTAAATAATTATTAGCCGTCTGTGATACAGTGCAACTACCTCTACCATGTTTGCCGCGAAATGAATTATCGCAACGTTCTAGATTATCGCGACGTAGTGAAGGGTTTTAAGTTATTGCATAGCTTTTATCGCGGGCTTTGAGCGCGGCGACTGAATCAAGAAATTCCGTAACCAAAATAAAACCTAACACCCCCCACTCCGCCTACCATGTAGCTCGGCCGATCGTTCGCTTATCGTGTATGAAAAATTTATTTCTCAGGATAAACACTAGTGGCGCTAATTTTTACCACACATAAAATAAATATTTTGACACATTTCCGATAAATTTTATCTGGTAGAACTAAAGAACTGAAACTAAGATTTTAATAACGTGTAATAATGCATCAGTGTAATGTTATGTCCCAGACTGCTTCTGTGGTTCGGTGGTACTGTGTATGGACTGCCACGCAGAGGTCGCAGGTTCGATTCCCGCTCAGTGCAAATATTTGTGTGCATGAATATGTCTATTTGCATTGGTCTGGGTGTTTCTATGTATAATATGTATGTATTTACAAAAAAAAAAGTATATAAGTATGTATATCCGCATTCTAGAACCCCATAACACAAGCATATAATACGCTTACTTTGGGCCTAGATGGCGTTGTGTGTAGTTGTTGAAATATTATATTTTATTATATTATTATTAGTTTTATTCTTTTTCTGAGTAAAAATACTCAGTAGGATGATAAAAATTCCTGAATAACCTACATGTTGTAAGATAATAAAAATATTTTAAACGATATTAACTTCTCATTTATTCAATAAAAGAAAAAAATGTTTACTTATCGGTCACCACGCTCAAAAAGTATAACTTGAATTACAATTAAAGGGAAAACTTAAATTAATATCAAAGAAAAAAAATACTGCATAAATAAAAAATAAATAAATAATTATAATTGCGTAAGTTGATAAAAAGTGCTATGCAAAAGCTTTACCGCGGCAGGCCCCGAGTGCCACAGGTTTTTTTTTATGTGGCCAAGCACTTCTTCATGGATCGAACACGAACTTTTATCGTGAGAACGCAAACACGAATCTTCGCCTTTAAGTCTGGCCGTAGCATTAGTATTATCATCAGCCAATATTCTGGAGAAATCAATACCAAAGATTTTGTTTGGTTTCTGCGAAACTGAATTCTTTTTTACAATAAATTGTTTATCGTCTGATTATTTGCAGGATCTTTGAGGGGTTATATATTTTTTCAATGAAGGTACTAGGTGCATACCTAGACATCTAAATTTTTAAACATTTGTGGCCTTTGAGAAGCGTTTGCGACAATGATTGCTCTTCTGACACTATTGGAAATAGGAGCTTGGAGTGTCATTAAATGTTGTTTGTATTTATTTGTAGGTACCAAAATGGTTTAGTAGTGGATACCGTCAGGGTATTCCGTAGCATTCAAAATGTCGTTTAAAACAATAAAGGTAATTTTTTTGATAATAATTCATTGTATTACAATATTTTTAGATTATAGTGTAGTATATAATTATTATAGTAATGGTTGTAATAAATATTTTATTTATCTATACATATAATAAAAATGTAACCGATCGCTGTCTGACCATGGAAGATATATGAGAAAAAAAATTATTGGG
Organism: Parascotia fuliginaria; assembly: GCA_963082885.1. Classification (NCBI taxonomy): domain Eukaryota; kingdom Metazoa; phylum Arthropoda; class Insecta; order Lepidoptera; family Erebidae; genus Parascotia; species Parascotia fuliginaria. The sequence goes on along the minus strand of OY720196.1, from coordinate 3,376,308 downwards.
CCCTTTATCAACGCAAACAGAACCCAAAACAATGATTGTTACAATTTTTATCTGTTTGTCTGTTTGTCTGTTTGTCTGTGCGTTTGTTCACGCTAATCTCAGAATTTGGTAAATTAAATAAATAAATAAATAATTAAATAAATCAAAACCTCACTTTGGTAGGCTAATATAAAAAAAAAAAAAAAACGGCTTATCCGATTTAGATATGGTTTTCACTAATACATTGTGGTAAGCTTCACTTAACATTTAGTGTTTCATGTCAATCGGTTCATAAATAAAAAAGTTATGCCAATTTAAAGAATCACGTCGAACATTTTCTGATAGAAACAGAGACTTTAACAGGTTACGGAATAGCTGATAGCGTTTTTATTTTTCGGATTCCTCTCATTCTAAACAATCTTGCGTTTAGTTTTAAATGAGTCCAGTTTCCAGTGAGCCTATGTTTTGCGATGACAATTAATAAAGCCCAAGGTCAGACACAACTAAAAGTTGTGGGCGTGGACCTAAATATTAGCTGTTTTTCGCACGGTCAGCTTTATGTGGCTCTATCACGTGTTAGCATTCCTAGCAGCCTGTATGCTTTGATCCCCGATGGCTATACGTCTAATCCATACATCCATATACCCATACATATTATATAAGGCTTTGTCCTGACTGACTGACTGACTAACAGACAACGCACAGCCTAAACTGCTGGTCAGAGTGACTTGAAATTTGGAGGGTGTGTTTGTCTAAATGTCTAGAGGTTGTACTAAAAAAGGTTTTTTAAAATTTAATTCCTAAGTGTGTGAAAAGGGATGAAATCGATTGTATGAATCTTCTTAATTTTTTAAAATTTTGTTTTGGAATACTTCTATTTGAATAAAAAATATCCTTATTATTTTATTTTAACAGGGGTGGATTTGGAGGGGTGAAATTAGGGATGAAATATGCTATACAAAGATCTTTAGTTTTTGAAGCTAGCGACTTGAAATTTACATGGAGGGGGAGGGAGGGAAAGGAGGGAGGAAAAGGAGAGAGGAAAAGGAGGAATTGAGGAAAAGGAGGAAGGGAGGGGAAAGTGAGAGGGAAGTGATGGGGGAGTGAGAGGAAAGTGATGGGGAAGTGAAGAGGAAGTGTGGGGAAAATGCGGGAGAAGTGAGGGGAAAGTCAGAAAGAAGCCAGAGGGAAGTCAGGGGAAAGCCAGGGAGAAGTGAGGGAGAAGTAAGGGGAAAGTGAGGGGGATTTTAGAGGAAAGTAAGAGGAAAGTGAGGGGAATTGAGGGGAAAGTGACGGAGAAGAAACGGGGAAGTGAGAAGGAAGTGAGGGGGAAGTGAGGGGGAGGTGAGGGGGAATTGAGGCGGAAGTGAGGGGGCAGTGAGGGGGAAGTGAGAGGGAAGTGAGGGGGGCGTGAGGGGAAGTGAGGGGGCGTGAGGGTTAAGTGAGGGGTGAATAAGGGGAAAATGAGAGGAAAGTGAGGAGGAAGTGAGGGAGACGGTAGAGGAAGGGAGAGGGACGGAACGCGGAAAGAAAGGAGTTCTCGAATGGTGGAAAAAGGGAGGGGAAGGGATAGGAAGCGATAGGAAGGGAGAGGAAAGGAGGAAAAGAAAGGAGAAGGAAGGGAGAAGAGAGGGGAAAACGAGGAGGCAAGGTAGAGGGACGTGGAGGAAAGGGCAAGAGATGCTGGAGGAGGGGCAAGGGATGCTGAATGAGGTGAAGAGGAGAAGGAGGAGGGGAGGAGAGGAAGGAGGAAACTGTGGAGAGTGGAGAAAAAGTGCAATAGGGAAGAAGGGGAAAGGGAAAGTTATTGTAGTGAAAATTTGCCTTTGTGTATTGTATATTGTTTTTACGAGGGATATCTTTAGGTAGGTGAAAGAGGATTTGTATGAATGGGAGATTAAAAATAGTATAAAAAACAGTATTTAAACAATATAAAAATGCTATCCATATACATAAAAGCAAAAGGTCACTCAGTCACTTATCACGAAATCTCAGAAACAACAAGTGCTAGGAATCTCAAACTTTGCATTGTCGTTCCTATTAGGATATCGGTGATCACTTAGACGGAATTTTGCGAAATCCATCCCCTAAGGGGGTATAAAGGGGTGGCAAAGTTTGTATGAAATTTCTATAGTTTTTATAGTAGGATAACCAAAATACTAGAAAATACTCTTTTTTTATTATTCAGCAACCCCCTTATTAAATGGGCAAATATGAGTCGCAAGTTTGTGTGAAAGTGGTTTGTCAGTTTTAGCGGTAGCGGGTTTAAACTGGATTTGCCATAGAGACGGATAATACTGATACAATGTACGATTGCCATAAAATCAGGCACGCAATATTCTAATAGAGGCACCCATCTGAATTTTCACGCGAACGAAGTCGCGGGCAACAGCTAGTTCTTATAATATGTTTAATTTTTTATGGTACACGCTATGAATGTTTTTAAACGAGGACATATTGCTCTGAGAACTACCCACTCCGAAATGCTTTCGGACCCTTCACATCCAGATTTAAGTCAGCTGGTATAACTGGTCAGTTTCTATAATAAAGCAGTTTTGGGCTTTGCCATTTACCGGGTACACTTGTAGGCTCCGATAACACAGAAAACCCAATATCGATTTACTTAGCCCGAGGATCGAACAAAAAAATACAAATTGAGCAAAAGTGTGTGTGTGCGTGTGTGTGTGCGTGCGTGTGCGTGTTTGTGTGCGTATGTGGATGAAATGGGTGGAATCAGTTCCATTTATCTCGATACCAAAAAAATCTTAACGTACTCTTCAATTGTATACAGTTTGGATATAAGAACCCTTTCTGGTACATAAAGCAGGATGTCACACTTCCACTTGACCCCATCAGGTGGTAAGAACTTTAATGGTCCTCACAGGCCAGTGCCTGACAAACGACCGTAAATAATTTACTATAGCATCATCAATTTAAGATCAATTTTCCAATATTAAAATGGCTGCTAAGCAACGCCCACCTACACATAAAACATATTCTACCCAAATAATTCCACTACAATTCTCTTAGAATCGCGAAGATGTTAAATTTAATTAAATTTTAATTAAATTGAAACGTCTTGAGTATAATGTTATAGTTCTGTTTACGTAATTTTATACGCACACCCCTCTGGGAGGTGGGTTCGCGGCTCCCGCCTCCCTCCAGGATTAACAGGATTCCATTAAAATTATTATAATGTTGCGCTATGTTACTGAAGGCTTCTTCTATATGTAACCTCTTATGTGCTTCTAGAAAGATTGACGATAGTTTTTAGAAAATATAACGTTTTTAAATTACATAATTCACATAAACTATTTTTAAAGTCATAGATACAATATTATTTTAATTATTATTTATTACATTGATAAAACATATCAATGTTAATTTAGTCAGATTTAATATTAATTATAAAGTTTTACTTCATTAAATAATATAAAGATAGTTATATGCTTAATTTTATTTATTCTTTGGTAAACTATAATTTTATCTGACTGCCTGAAGAGGTTATTACATGAGGCTTACCTTAGCTGGTGATATTTTGGTGATAACCATTGCTGCGTAACCCTTCGAAGAAGAAGAAAAAGGGGTGATGCCGATGTTACATAGGTCATGGAAAATAAATAGCAAACTTAAAGAACCACTACTTACCTATAATCTTTGTTAGGTACATAATTGAAAACATTATTAATAGGCTGTCAATTAATATAATTAATTGTATGAAATCAACTTGACCATTCATTAGTTGGTTGTCATTTAGAAGAGGAACGGACCCAACACGGAACAAAGATCAAAGACAGCCGTTATCGCCGTGATAGAACCAGAAAGCGCTAGCAGGATGACCTAGATGAACTGCTGGATGAGACATCAATAGTCTGCTCACCGGTTGGACAATGCAGGTAAAAAAAATGCAGTGATATTGCCTCACAGTGCTGAAAACTAAGATCAGAGGTTCCCAAACTGTGCGTTGCGGCGCCCTGGTGCGCCGTAGGATGTAAAGAGGGCGCCGTGAGTCGACCCTGTATCATTATCTGATATCTTAAGTATTCGCGGGTTCCAATAAATTAACAATAATTTGAGCGCTCGCATCGTAGGAACTCACTTCACATCGTCGTCGCTGATAAGTACCCTATACCTATTTTCTTTATACTGTATTTATCTCAAATCGATAGTCAGTGCGCGTGACAAAATTTTAAACATTTAAGTGCGCCGTGGCCTGAAAAAGATTGAGAACCCCTGCTATAGGTTATGACCGCAAGTAACATTATTAGTTTCAAAAATACATAAATATTTGTATATAAGAAATAGAATTTTAAAGCTGATTTACTTTGATAATAACAGACATAAAACCCAAGTACCAAAGACACATCCACCTTATGCAAATAGCGTAAAACTTACGTCGCTAAAACTAATTAATTCAATACTACAGCCAGCGTTATATAAGCGAAATTTTGAGTGCCTCCGTCTTCGCTGCGTCTCAGGTGGCTGCCCACCCATCTCCCCCCTTAACAGTGGAGGGTGGGCAAAACGCGAGCGTCTATTTTCGCGGGTAGATGCGAATAAGTAACGCTACAGTTATGCTGTAATGGGGTATTGATTTTCTTAGCGAATGTATTTTGGGGTCCTGATACACGTGTGGGCGTTTAAGTGTTAGGCTTAATAGTTTTATAAATGGATCATTAAAGTGGCTCTCTGGTGTAATATTTACTTATAAACTTTTGCGTTGCATCTCTGGTGTAATGCCTAGGTCGTATAGAAGCTGATTGTGCGGGGTCTGCGGCCAATTGTGTACCTACAAGAGTTTGTGAGTTCGATTCAGACACGTGACCAAAAACATTTAAACGAGTCAATAGAGAAAGCATGAGCGTTGACAACGCTTGCTCAAAGTGGACAGGCAAAAACATTTATTTGTTATATCTAAGTACAAGATTTTCTCAAGATGTTTTTACAGTTTAAAAGTCATATTCAAACTTTTAAAGTGTTATTTAAATAAGTACCATTTAAATCCCCAACCTTATATTTTCAATATATAAAGTAATAACTGTGCCCCGCAGCTTTGCCCGCGTGACAATTTGTATAACTCGGAAACCTACGCGATTTTCAGAATAAAAAGTAGCCTGTGTCCGTCTCCGGCACCGAATTAATATACATACCAATTTTTATCGAAATCGGTTCAATCATTTAGGCGCTGAGTGGTAAAACACACATACATACAACTTTCGCATCTATAACCAAAACCTTACACAGACCATATATATACCATAAATCTGGATCAGAACCATCTCTAACTTTAATCCCATTGACAAAACAGGAAATAACACAGCCATAACAGAATTATGTTACCATTATTAGTCATAAAATTTGAGCACGGGACTCGAACCCGCGTCCAATAGCTAATAAGATAGAAGTGCGTCGTTACGACTTGAGACATGTAAGGAATTTCATAAAGCCACTCAGGGACAATAGAGTAATGGTTCTCAAAGTTTGCTTAAAGGCACTTATGTAGCCTTTTAGTAGTAGTAATAGTTTGCGTATGTATTGTAAAATTTGTTACTTTCTGACATGATAGGTAATCTATACCAATACTAACATAAATAACTATAAATTATTTATTTTATTTATTTAAAAAACTTCACATACATACAGTATATAGGCGGACTTAATGCCAAAGGCATTCTCTACCAGTCAACCTTTTGAGGTGGTGCAGAGAAACAAAGTAGGTGCACAAGAAGTTACACAGTTTTAATAAAAAATTAGAGTAATAATTCTAATAAAACATATTAATTATATATTTATATCTAATACTTAAACATACATACATCTAATAGTCTGTATGTATACACATAAATAAACATACTTATAAAATAAATACATATTTATACATACATATACTCGATTATCGAGATGATTCTGCCAATTTTCTTAAATACAGTTCTTTTACTTTCACTTTAAACGCAAAACGGTTAGTGGACATCCTGATCTCGAGAGGGAGTGCATTCCAAAGAAGAATAGACTGGACAGGAAAGGAAGAGCCAACAAAGTTAGAGCTATGGGAAGGACATAGTAGTAGTAGATTCTTGGAAGAGCGGAGGTTTCTGTCATGGTTGCTGGATAGTAATTGAAAATAGTGCTTCAGGTAGGAAGGACAAGTGGGAGATGTAAGAAAGGAAAAAAGGGTAGTAAGAGCGCGCAAACTTCGGCGCTGACGAATAGGTAACCACGACAACTGGGAACGGTAAGTAGACACATGATCATACTTTCGAAGATTGAAAATGAATCGAATGCAGTTATTGAGAAGACGATCGAATTTGTTGAGAAGATCTGCATTCAGGTCAAAGTAGCACACGTCACCATAGTCGATTATTGGGAGAACTAAAGTTTGTACAAGCATTACCTTGGTCTTATATGGGAGAAAATTCTTCAGGCGATAAAGAGCACGAAGGGTACTTGTGATTTTTTGACTAACTTTAATTCCTTGAGCTTGCCAGTTCAGCGCAGAGTCGATATACAAGCCAAGATCTTTAACCGTTGCACTCAGATTAATGACGGAACCATCAAATAATACAGGTGGAAGAACTGACATATCCAATCTGCGTAACATGTGAGGGCTGCCCAAAACAATGACCTGACACTTACTTGGATTTACAGACAGACCGAACCTGTCAGACCAGCTCTTAATGTAATCAAGGTCATTGTTTATTCTTGTGATACCCGTGAATACACTGTCAACGCTCTCCTGTGTATAAAGCTGCAAGTCATCGGCGTAAAGATGATACGAACACTGAAGATTTTTAGTGATGAGATTTATAAAAATAGAAAACAACAAAGGAGAAAGAATACCACCTTGAGGAACACCAGAGTCGAGGTTTCGCCATTTTGATGAAGATTCATCAAGACGAACTGACTGCTGACGTCCCTGAAGATACGATGAGAACCATTCCAGCGCTTCAGAAGAGACCATTAGGTAGGAAAGGATAGATAAGAGGATTTCATGGCTGACATTGTTAAAAGCATTAGAAAAGTCAACTAAAGCCAGCACAGTAACCTTAGCGTCCTCCATGCCTGCCCTCACATCACCAGTCACTTTGAGAAAAGCGGAGACTGTACTGTGACCTGGTCTGAACCCAGATTGTAGTGGGCTTAACAAGTCGTGCTCATAAACAAATCTTGATAATTGTTTATGAGCGCAGGCTTCCAGTACTTTTGAGAGGAATGGGAGTATGGATATAGGACGGAAGTGATTGACAAGAGTAGGATTAGGTATTTTAGGTAAGGGAATGATGTAGGCTTTCCGCCACAGGGACGGAAAACTACCTGTTTGAAGGGAGAAATTAATAATATGGCAAATAGCAGGGAGAAGGTAGTCTAGGATGGGAATTATCATGCGACGACTGATATTATCGCAGCCCACAGCATTGGATTTAATGGACAGGATAGTTTTCTTGATCTCCTCTGAAGCAACAGGAGAAAAGTGAAAGTAGTCTATGTTAGGACGAGACAAACCAGCTAAATAACCCACTGTACAAGACCTGGTCTGATGATCAAGCATGGTTGTAGAGGTGAAATGACAATTGATGTCATCCAGACCAAGTGATGTATGAAAGTCTATGTGTCGCTGTTTGCCAATACCCAGAGTTCCCAGGAACTTCCAGATATTGGCAGGAGAAGAATTTGAGATATTATCGTGAATATGGTGGCGTTTTGCATTACGTATCATCATGTTACAACGATTCCTTGCAACCTTAAAAAGCTTCCAATTATCATCAGATCGATCCCGTCTAAATCTGCGAAAAATCCGGTCCCTTCGCCTCATCGCCATCCGAATGCCTGTCGTAATCCAAGGCGCAGGAGGTCGTTTCACTCTAATTTTTTTAACGGGAGCATGCACATCATACAATTGTATTATGGAATCATTAAGAATGTGAGTTTTTTGATCAACTGTAGAGGCCTCCATTAATGATTCCCAATTAATTTTAGTAGCATCGTCACGTAACTTTTCAAGATCCATGCGCCCGAAACAACGCCTGTACATAACTTTAGGTGAGGGTTTTGGAGGTTTAAGGGTGTAGGTCAGGAAGATGAGGTCATGGTGAGAGAACCCGGGAGCAGGATGTTGGCCATGGCTGGCAACAAGGGATGGAGATGAGGTAAGGATAAGGTCTAACCAGGTATCGCTTCCATTAATGTTATGGTGTGTGGCCTGTAATGGGAGAAGATGTAAGCTAGCAGACTCAATAATGTCAAGGAGTTTTTGGGCACGTGGTGAAGGATGGGTAAGGAGGTCGGTGTTAAAATCTCCCATGATGACGTGGTGCGCATAGTCTGACCCTAAAGAGTGCAGAACCGAATCGAGACTGGAGAAATAATCGACTGACGGAAGACAATAAACAACACCAAGTAAGCACTTGGTACCTTTGACACAAACCTCAAGGAAGAGATATTCTGCATCAGGAGAATAAGTTGCAGATGAAGAAGCTAACATTTTATAAGTAAAGTTAGATCGTAGATATATTGCAACTCCACTAAAAACTCCACAAAATTACTAGCTGACCCGGCGAACGTAGTCGATTCTTTAACTTTTTTATCTTTCAGTCATTTTTTAATTTTCTCTCCGTAAGAACCATCCTCGTACTTCAAGGAATATTAAAAAAAAAAGAATTAGCGAAATCGGTACAGCTGCTCTCGAGATTTGCGCGTAACAACACATTCAGCGATTTATTTTTATATTATAGATTAATGGACTAGATATTATGTTATTGACTTTCTATTTTATATTAAATATTGATATTTTATTTAGATATTAATTACTTACTTGACTAAATTTCTACATGCCTGCTAGGTAGAACGAAGCGGGACCTACTTACATTTTATTTTAATACCCACAAATTCACACGGTACTGTAACTCTTTACCAGCGTGTACTGTACTGTAACTCTTTACCATATGTTCCCATCTAATTATGATCCTGGGTCTTTTAAGTGGGGCGTGAAAACGCATCTTACTAAGCCGCCATAGTGGAGGCTACCACACCAGTAGTTTGACTTTTGGAATGATATCCACCACTTCTGGATTTCACTGATTGCTTACCATCAGGCAGAGTGGAGTCTTTGTAGGCTAACATAAAAAAAGATAAGTCAGAACAGTCAACCTATCACAACGTTTTTCACAGAAGTCGCTTGCACTGCCACTGTGCCAAGAGTTTTAAATGTTATTTTATTGTATTTTGTTTCTCGATTATAATACCTTAGTTCGACGCAACGCGAACAAAAAGAAAAAAAATGCACGTAAACTCTGCACAAATAAAAAAAACGCTAAAATATCCGGTGATCACAACCCGTAAGTACCTAACTTAATTTTTTACCAGTTCTTAAGTTACCCTTGTCAGTAAATTGATCGTAAGAATATCTCTGTTTACATTGACGATTTTTCATACAAACTTTCATCCCCTATTTCAACCCCTTCAAGCCATTCGCAATAGAAGATTGCCTATGTTGTTTCCCGAGGTCAAGACAGATAGAGTTACTATCGCATTTATAATATTAGTATGGATAATATATTCTTTATTACAACGTTCATAACATGATCTAAATAATACTTTGCTTAATTAAATCATAAGATATTCCGTTCGCCGCTTCTAATCGTCACACAGTAAGAAACTTTGAGTATCCCTCAGAAAGATGAGACGTAAGACCCTCCATGCTTAATTACCGTCCCCCTGCTAAGCACACACTGTATGTTTTGTTAAACCCACTCAATATTTATAAGACTGGGATGAAGGAATATGGGGGAATATCTTTTGTGGAAATATGTCTATTTACTGACTATAGGTATTATTATAAATGAAAATTAATTGAAGTATTTTAGTGGTTTGGCAATTGCCGAATTTATTTAAAACAATTTTTTTATTTTAAAATGATATTTAAAACCCTTCAAGGGAAACTGTTTATAACTAGATATTTTTAACTGTGTTTTACAAATCAAAAGTAACTTTGTCTGTCTGTTACGCTTTCACGCCTAAAGCACTGAACCGATTTTGATGTAATTTGGTATATATAGATATACTAGACCTTCGGGATCATAAAAATGGCTTTAAGGGGTTGAAATATGGGATGAAACTTTGTATAAATAATCGTCAATATATAAATAAAGAAAAGTATGGATGATGCTCGTGTCTACTTTGTATGGGAAGAGGCCTTTCCCTACAGTGGGATAATAATGAATAGGCACTTACGTCGTCTATCTTGTAATATAGGATTAATATAATACGACTAAAAACCAGATAAAATTCCCACACAACTTTCATGATAACAATTCTTTACAAATAAGTATTTTATTTTATGTCGAAGAAATAAAACCGTTTTTAAAAAGTTAACAGGTTTTTTTACAATTATATTTTATCCAACCATCGTACCCACGACCTGTCGGTCACTTAGTAGTTCAAAACAGGTTGAAATTCAACAAAATAATTTTATAGCAAGGGATTCAACCATACATAAAACAGGATATTTTGTTACAATTGAAGAACCCTATCTATCTATTTATATAAAGCGGAAGAGTTTGTTTGTTTGTTTGTACGCACTAATCTCTGTCCACCAGTCAGATTTGAATAATTATTTTTGCGTATGATAGCCTAGTTCCTGGAAAAGGTTATAGGCTATACATATAGATCACGCTACTGGCGACGGGAGCAGAGCAGTAAGCTAAAACGCGGGTGAAACCGTATCGCGAGAAGCTAGTACTAATATAAAAAGCAGAAGAGTTTGTTTGTTTGAAAGCTCTAATCTCTAAAACTACCAGTCGGATTTGAATAATTCTTTTTCTGTTTGATAGCCTAATTCTTGAGGAAGGATATAGCCTTTGTAGCATCACGCTACTCGCGACAGGAGCAGAGCAGTAACCAAAGATGTAACTTCACGCGGGTGAAACCGGGAAGCTAGTCTAAAAGAAAGCGGAGTGTACACTTCAGAATATTTTGTAAGAATCTATACGTTAGATGTTCTAAACTACCCAAAGGGTTTTGATGAGGTTTTCACTATTATTCATAGAATTTTTATCTTAAGGTTTATAAACCGTATGTATAATACATGCAATTTATATCTTAAAATAATTTGTACACGAGGAAAGCCGGGGCAGGTTGCTAGTATTTTGTTTATATAATATTAACATATTATTATTTTTATGTCATTTCTTTCATTTACTGCATCTACTTCGTTTATCTGTGCATCACTTAGATAGAGTCGACTGGAAGATAATTAATTAATTCAGACACGAGGTTTTATAAATCCTTTAAATATATTATAATACTCCACAATAGTAAATACCTTTAAAGTTTTTAGCCGGACACTTCAATTTATCATAAGAATTAGTTGCCACAACTATCGGGCGTTAGTAATTAATGGAGAGGGGGAGAGGGGGATGAAAAGGGTAAGCCTGTCTACGTCAAAAATATTGTTATTTTATAGTGAAATATTTGTTTTAGGTTGGAGAAATGTAGGGATGTTTTTCAATGAGGAAAATTGGAACAAAGAATATAAATTAATAATAATAATAATATTTCAACAACTACACACAACGCCATCTAGACCCAAAGTAAGCATATTATATGCTTGTGTTATGGGTTCTAGAATGCAGATATACATACTTAAATACTTTTTTTTTGGAAATACATACTTATTATACATAGAAACACCCAGACCAATGCAAATAGACATGTTCATGAACACAAATATTTGCACTGAGCGGGAATCGAATCCGCGACCTCTGCGTGGCAGTACATACACAGTACCACCGAACCACAGAAGCAGTCAAAATTACTTAGTTTGTTTACTTATTTCGCATACGATCAAGATTTTGTTAAGAATGTCTATCTATATGATTAGAATTTTATTAGTCGTACCTTAACTAGATATATATGTAAAGGAAAGGTGTTTATATAAAAATAATATTAGTTATTTCAAAATAGCATTTATTACGTTACCAAGCTTATTTAAAACTAGGTTACCGCGGTGAATTTGAATCCATCTCCAGTAGCATAATGTTACTAGCCTATAACCTTCCTCAGGAGCTGGGCTATCATACGCAAAAAGAATGATTCAAATCCGACTGGTAGTACCAGAGATTAGCGCGTTCAAACAAACAAATAAACTCTTTCGCTTTCTATAGTAGTATAATCTTCATTTTTAGGAAAAATGGTTCGTTCTATAGATATATATACCGCACGTGGAGTACTGCCACCACCTCGATATCAGCTCGATCCACTTGACTTCCTCCAACGGCGAGCTGTTCGAATCGTCAGCGATCCCAATCTCACAGACAAATTGGAGTCACTTGGCTCTCTATGCGTGCTCTATCGTATGTTTCACGGGCAGTGCTCTGAGGAACTGTTTGACTTGGTGCCATCGTCTCCTTTCTATCATCGCACTACTCGACATCGCAGCGAAGTTCATCCATATTACCTGGACACAATAATAATATAGGTTCGTTGCCAGCGTTCATTTCTCCCACGTACGTCCAAGCTTTGGAACAATGGAACGAACAGCCAGCTGCGGTGTTTTCCGAGCACTATGACATGTCCTTCTTCAAACAAGGTTTAAAGAGAGCATTAATATCACGGTAGGCAGAGGCTTCGTAGTGCCCCTGACATTGCAGAACTCCATGAGCGACTGTGACTTACCATCACGTGGGCTGTTAGCTCGTCTGCCACTGTAAGTAATAAAAAACAAACAATGTAGGTATACATCATACACTTTTCGCCAGGGATAACTACACAGGCTACAGAGTTACATTAATACCTACTTTTACACCCTTTTCAGTGAGCTGTAGGTAAAAGATTCACCCTACGTACCCTTATTCCCTAGAAATATTGCAGACGGGATCGTCACCCATACCTATTATTCATTTTGCATTGCTTAATTTTTCTGCCTTTAGATGTTCAAATAAAATAAGTAAGTACAATGGTTGTTTACACAATTCTTAGTAAAACAGAGTAGTATTTTTAGTACAATAGTGCTTTTTAAGAAGCAAGTTTTCACGATTTATTTTTGACATAAAATGAAGGCAAAGATCGCGAGAATATCTGGACTATTAATTTTTTTAACTCATTACGTCGCACTGGTGGACTACTAATAAAATATTAAAATAACAAAGCGGTCCTCGCATTTAGTCTGAGAAGTAAACTTCTGAAACAAACACGTGTACCTACTCATGGTAGGTAGAGCCGGAGTTTATTATTTTTGGGCTCTACAATCAGCACCAATGGTACTTTAATGATTTGCCTAAATTTTTGCTAGTCAGCCATCTAAATATAAACTAATATTATAAAAAGAAAAGATTCAATTTTATTACTTTTGTTTGTTTGTTCCGATTTAACTCACGATCTAAGAAACCGATTTAAAAAATTCTTTCATCTTTAGAAAGTTATAAAAAGGACAAGAAACATACAATATTTCAAGCGCCTTTGTAAATCTGAATGCTTCAATACGACACTATTACAATGATATTTTAGACGTTTGTTGTGAGGCCGAAAGACACTTTTGATACCGAAGCGAAGCAAGGGCGGAAGTCTAGTTATACTATAACCACATATAAACAGTAAGTAGTAGATTTTTGGTGATCTTAGAATGACGGGTCTATGAAGGTTGTATCTATACTAAAAAAGAAAATGTATTTATGCCGAGTTTCGATCACTGAGCGGCCATTAAATAATATATTGAGTTTTTGGTTATACATACAGCTGAACATTATTGAAACATATTTTTACTTAACACACATATTATTGTAAATTTAACAATATTTCACGTATGTCCCAGTAAGTGTAGGCAGAGGTTTATATCACCCATTTTGCTTATGTAACTGATTGAAATAATTCCAAGGTACGCGACTAACATATTTGGGAATCGAATCCGAGACCTCTGTGTCAATCCATATGAACCATCATGGCACTGAATCTGTATAGTGTAGTTTTATTCAATAAATGTTTACTAATCATCACTACATTTACATAACAAAAGCTTTCTAAGATACATACTCACAATACCTGCTTCCAAAATTATTTACCAAACATCAAATTGAACAAAACATCCCGCATCATGGCAAACGAAGGAAATTATCCTAGCTGATAAGAAGTGGTAGATGTCTGCTAGAGTAATGTTTCCGCTACCCCCTTTCCTTAGGGGGAAGGGCTTATCGTACAAAAGGTATCGAGTCCCAACTCCCCTCTTTATAGAATTTTCGGGCTTTCCTCTTCAGGGTGGAGCCCCCCTTTTTGCGACGTACATTTTCATTTCCTTCATCTTTCTCCGCTTTCGAGGTGGGCAGGGATGGACTTGGGTTGTGTTTTTCATTTAATAATAATATTTTTATAATACCTTTTATACCGAAAGGTAGTATTTTTCAGTAATAGTCTAATTTGGAGCTTATTTATATAGCGTGGACTTTAATTTCGATATCGGACAGTAATGTAAATAGTCTACTTTGAATTCTTAATATTATATGGTAGTAAGTCTATTATAGCAAACATAATGAAATCTAGATGTATTTATGTAAAATCTACAGGCATGTCTGGACATACATAATATCTGATTTGAGTGCCTCGATGGCGAAGTGGAAATGCTGGCGTGTTATGCTTTGTATTTGTGAATTCATGTTACTAAAGTAACGACACAGATAAGAAACTTAAGATGAAAAGCTCATATTTCATTACGATAATTTTTATCTTATTAACTCTCAAACTCGCAAATGAGTGTAATAAAATTAATATAAAGTAATCATCGTTACATACTATTTTTTTGGGTGGGGTGAATCACGGCAGTCTCTTTATTAATTTCTGATTCGGACCATGGTTTGATATTGGGGTAAAACAGCCAATTAAATAAAGATCTTTCAGCTATTCACCCCACGGGCCGAATATTTCGTGGTGTGAAAAAGAAACGACCCGTATTTTCACCAAAATATGATAGGTAGATATAAAACTTCCCAAATCCATATCTGTATCCAATTCCCCGTCTTACACCAGCAACCTTACCCCCTTCCCCCAACCGCAGGCCGCCCCACCCCCTCAGATCCCCCGCGTACTTCGTTAGCGAACTTCCATACTTTGTAATATGCAAATGTACCATCTAAGGGGATGGCACGGCGGCGTCTTAAAATGAATTAATCACGCAGGTGACTTAGGGTGGAGTGTATATACGTAGTGTATTGATTTTTAGTAGGTAAATTAGGTAAAAGGGGCTACGCAAAAATTGTTTTAGGTATATAAAATTTATGTGTTCAACAGTGAACCTAAATGCGATATTTGAAAACTACTTGTCCTTTGATACTACAATTTATTAGATAGGTAAATTGAAATTTGCAACAGGGTCGAATTAATTAAGACACTGAGCTTGTTCTCAAATGCGAGTTTATTCTATGTTCTAGTTGTCTAGTTTATGTTTAAAGAAATTCTTCTTTTGCATAGTGAAAAAGCTGCTTAGTGGCAGTAGCGTAGTCACAGTGATGGATTTTTGGTAAACTGCCCACGAATGTGTCCGGACATGGACGTCATTCGACTAAAACAATAAAAAGGTTGTGCGTTTTACGTAAAAAAGATCAAAAAAGAAATAAGAGGTCATTTGCTATATTTGCCCGACTGCCGAAGTTAAGGAAGGTAATGTTTTTTGAGCGTATGTATGTATGTGGTATAATATATATGTCTTTTTCTTTGGCACGATCTACATTCTAAATGGATTTTAACATAATGAGGTATCATTAAATTTGTATATTACTTAATTGTGGAAGTGACATGTTAGGGTACTAGTGTAGAATATTTCAATGTAGCATCAGCATGAAAAAAAAAAGTTTCTTTCTTTTCACGTTGTTGTATGCAGCTTTTTGTTATTTTAATAATTGCTTGTTTAGTCCTCATATTTTGATTTTTATTTTTTTTATCACTATAATATTATTTATTACTTACTCAAAAATGTGTTTGTTTTTTTTTTGTTCTATTTTTCGTCATGGTCAGTAATGGTTTGATTGTATTTTGTTAAAACAAATAGGAAACTCAGTTGAGCCGGCAATGTTACCTACACATTGTAAATGTTACGGTAACTAAGTAGGTATCCTACTTATTATGATGAGTACTTAGTTACACTTGTTCACCATATCATCATCACCATATCAGCCACAAGACGTCTACTGCTGAACATAGGCCTCCCCGAATTTTCGCCACCGTGGTCGGTCGTTCACCGCATCCATCGGCTGCCCAGTTTTCCCATAAATGTTGTATAAAACACGTTACCGTAATTCATACATTGGTCATACAAAATATTTATATGTACGTCTTGTGTCTTCACAGCATAGGTACCTTAGGATGGAACGCTGAAACTAAATTATATTTGAAACCAAGTAAATAGGTAGTCGTACCCAACAGATAAAAATAAGGAGCGTGAAAATACATAAGCAAATTTGTAGGTATGTTAATAGGAGTATTAAGTAAATTTCTCTATATAAAATAACAGTACAAACGAGTGCTATATAAAACTTAATATACATAAGAGTATGTATATTTTGATTTCATTTGATTTTATCATTGTTAATTATATTAGTAGCCTTCACTTCTATAGTATTTTAGATAGGTTTCCAAAAAGTATGTAGGTATAGGTAATGTTCATTATTTTCATTGCATGTGCCAGAAAATTTCAGAAAATATTTTTGTGATAGGCGATAATCCATTTGTAATACATTTATTCATTTAAGTAAAGTAAGTAATGAAATTGTTCCGCAGCTTCGAAGAGTGCGGCCGTCGCTTAGCGGCCCGTCGGCGTAAGGATAAATGTAGTCTTATATTCAAAACTTAGGTAAGGTAACTCATTTATTTAATAGAATAAATATACAAATATAATAATATAAATAATATGATAAATTATATATATTTTTTCTTTTCTTTTATATTCAAGAAAGTTTAATTGAGAAAATTATATAAAATTTTAACACTAAGTTAACATTTCAATGTTGATTGAAAATAAGAATAATTAACATTTAGCATATCACAAAATATTGTTGTATAATTATATTTAATCAAAAAGGGAGATAATAACATTATGTATAAAAAAAAACAGACAAAATCGCAAAAATGTAAAAAAAAAGATTTAATTTTTATAGGAAAATACTTTTATTAATATTTTTATTATTATCTTATAAAATTATTGTTTACTTACGTCTCACATTTTTAAAAATTACCTTAAAAAAACGATTTAAATTTAAAAATTTTCAACGTTAAAAAACTTAAATTTATTTCCAAAACGTATTAGTAAAACTTGACCACCAAATTTCACAAAATGACATAGTACATATCACAGTTTCGTTTCCGTCAAAACAGCTGTAACACGGTACGAGTCAAGGCCATTGTCCCAGTCTCACTGTTGGGCAAATCACTACAATACCAGACACAGTGCCCGACGTCCACTACAATTTAATGGCACTTACAATACGCATGCCCATACTATGGTAACTCGAATTTAAATCGAACCAATGTATTCAATAAAATAAAATTGGTTATGAAACACACGGCTTGTCAGTGGTAGAAGCAATCTTAATTGAAAACTTTCTTTTATAATAAATATAATTACATTGGTTTTGTTTTCCATCGCATGTGTTTCTTTTCAAGTTTCTTCTTCTTTTCAAGGAAAATCCAACAATTTTTCAAAGGGATTTAATGTAACATTAAAGCCGCCATAATGAAGGCCATCATGCAGTTTGCTACAACGATTTTGGGATGGTTTTTGTGACTTCTAAACTCTATTGACTAGCGGAGTGGAGTTATTTTAGTAAGTAACGCTAGCGCAAGCCATCTATCGCCTTATACATCCCTGAGCCTCATTTCTGTCTGCACATCAATTGCACCATGAAGATACTATCAAAATAAATATAAGATAAAGATATATTTATTTGTTTGAAACGTCTATGTTTTACAGAAAATAAATGGTTCCTAAAGACCGAAATCTATTGATATATTTGTAATACCGTAGATACACCAGTTACTAACGAATTTTTTGTAGAATAAAAATTGATACATTTAAATATTTTATATTTCAATTTGCACAACGAGAAAATATTTTTCCTCAAACATAACCCACGTTTCACTAGCTGTAAATAAATTAATGTTACTTTTTTGTCAAACTCTGAGTATTCGCCCGGAAAGGAATAATTATAATTAAGCGGAAAGACGTTATGCTATATTATATTTTAATCACACTACTTAAAAGAAAATACCTATTATAAAAAAAATCAAATTAAAATACAATTTTCACTTCACATTATTATTCACCAATCTCACATAAAGTTTCGCTCACACAGTAGGGGTTACAAACTGACCGTGGCTATTTGCGTCTGTCGTTTCTCACCGAGATTTGATTGACATGCCAACTTGCTAACTATCCAACTAACATGTGTTTTGGTTATATATTGTACAGCCAGTTGTTTACTTGTGTGATTATTTTGAGTGTGTTCTTAATATTTAATATAGTTTCAAATTAAATTAAATACTTATACTTATTTAGAACTCTCTAAGTAAAACGATATACGAAAGTGATGCTTTTATAATATACATTTATAATGCGCCTTATAAAAAGAGCACAAAGTCATTGGTTACTCCTATATGCTAAATTATAAAAACATTTTGTTTCTTGATAGTGAAAAATCCAATAAGTTAATGAGTTAACTAAATCATTGACAGGTTTAAGTAATTTATAATTACGTTTAAGAAGAACGCACCATTATAATAGTAGAATCGACTACACCTGTGCTTCGATGATACCTACTGTGTACGGCCTGCGACGCAGAGGTCGCGGGTTCGATTCCCGCTCTGTGCAAATTTTTGTGAGCTTATTCATGTCTTTTTGCATTGGTATGAGTTTTTCTATGTAAATAATATGTACCTAAGTAGTTATGTATAATATGTGTGTATTTACAAAAAAAGTATTTAGGTATGTATATCCGCATTCTAGAAACCATAACACAAGCTATAATATGCTTACTTTATGTCTAGATGGCGTTGTGACTAGTTGTTGAGATATTTATTTATTATTTAGAATGTGTTAAACTATTTTACTTTACCATTTCTATGTACCTACCGCATTTCTAGTAAATAAATAAATTTGTTTTATTTACCCCCAGTTTCTAAAAGGCTCATCAACGAAAAACTGACTAATCACCGTTAAATCTCATGTGAAGTACCAATTGGGTTGCTAAGAACAATTAGTTTAATTTGATCTAGTTAGTAACTAATTAGATCAAATTAAACTAATTATCTATACTTTTAGCATGCTTTTAGGTACTTTACATGAGATTTAACAGGTGATTAGTTAATTTTTCGATGATAAGAAACTGGGGGTTAATCAATGACGCGTTTAATTTTAACTTCGGTCACTATACTATTTGTATAAAGTGTACTGTTTACATCCAAGAACCTTGCCTCAGGGAATACATCCATTGAGCTCTTTCCATTGCTGTTATTTAAATAACTATAACAGTGTATTTAGTCTATTTAGTATATTATATAACAATAAAATATTAATTGAAAATACACAGTTACCAACACTCTTGGTGCTCACTGATCTGCTTACAATCCATTTTGTTAAGCTAAACAAAATACAGTGAAAAAAAACATCGCGAGGAAACCTGGACTTAAAAGTCTGAAATTGCCAATCCTCCTTGAGCAAGCGTGGTGATTAATGCTCATACCTTCTCTATATGAGAAGAGGCCTTTGTTCTGCAGTGGGACAGTAAACAGGTTGCTATTATTATTTTTATTGTCTATACTATTATATAAAGCGAAAGTGTTTGTTTGTTTGAACGCACTAATCTCTAGAACTACCAGTCGGATTGGAAAAAATATTTTTGTGTATGATAGCCTAGCTCTCGAGGAAGGTTATAGGTTATGTAACATTACGCTACTGGTGACAGGAGCAGAGCAGTAACCAAAGTCGCGAGTGAAAGCGCGCTGCAAGAAGCTAGCTAGAAACAGTAAATTATAAAATAGTATAAATTATTTCTTATTTTGAACTCATAAATTAGAATAAAACTTGCATACAAGTTAAACACCTTAATACGTTATAGGCATTATAGAACATCCTATTAACAATTGATTGGACCTATATCTGTAATAACTACCGTAATACCAAATAGCCTGTCCTTGACACCCAAGTATCGACCCGGGTATCAATTGTTTAGCCAGTAATTTAGCCGATTGACCCTGATCTCTGGTCAGAATTAGTGATATGTATTTAATTAATCGATTAGAGAACGTTGCACTTACTGTCTAGGCTCGTCTATACCTATATAGACCTATAGGTATATTAACAGGTGAAAGACAATATTGTACCTTATTAAGCACGCGTTACGTGTTATATTTGACATAGTTAAAATTTACATAAAGAAGGAAACTAAGGTACAGGTTCCTGCTTCTGGAGCTCACACTACCGCTGATTGGTCTATGCCACGGAATAAGTTCTGATATATTGCTATGGCATAAACTACAAAATTAATAATTATTATTACGATTTCTATGACCTATTTATAGGTACCCTAAGCCGCTGGGTTTCCAGGGTAGAATAATTACTTGTATGACATAATTACAAATTTTAGAAATTCTCGGCATTTTAATAATTACTACGAGCTAGTTGCCCGCGGCGCAGTATCCCGCGACTTTGGTAACTGCTCTGCACCTGTCGCCAGTAGTGTGATGTTACATAGCCTATAACCTTCCTCAAGAACTGGACTATCTTACACAAAATTATTTTAATCTGACTAGTAGTTCCAGAGATTAGCGCGTTCAAACAAACATACTCTTTCACTTTATATAGGTAATAGTATAGATAGATAAACCTCTAAAAAAATCTCTAAACTACCTAAAACCGTATCAAAATCTGTGTTTTAGAAGTAAGTAGCGAAACAGACAGGGAAAACCACAGACTTAAATTTATACTAACTATGTAGAGGCTAGAGATACATATTATTATTTCTCAGCATAGTAACATAAACAAACAATTCAATCTTTGTCCAAAACCTTGAAGCCTTGTTTACTCTCGCAATGAATGTCCAATATTAGACATTTGTCCTTGAACCCGGCTGTCCGGCCCAGAGGCCAAATTTCCACCGACTGTAACAGATATAGGACTAAGTATATGTATGTACGTTTATATATAAACACGTGTTAAGGCTGTATTACAATTAGAATTAAAAGGCAGATAACATCCATATATTTTTGTAATGCATTTGATTGACGGATGCTTTGATTTTATAGTTTTTAATGTTCATTTGTAGATGCTTAAGGTTATTTTTATGAAATTTATGGCTAATATTATTTTGGCACCTTTAAATGAAGTGTTCTCTATGTTTTGAGCATTGTAGTAATAATGCTAAGTATAAACAATCTGTACCGATTATGAAGGATAAGAAAATGAGAGACAAAAAGAATAAGTTTGATGACCGTCGGCTCTATTACTCACTGACTAAGGTAAAATCCTCTTTTTAGGATAGGCCCACAATCGGCAGTGGACTTCTTCAGACTTTACAACTTTAAATAGCCGGCTTACACACAATGTACTTTAAAATATATGTGTGTGAATGTGGTGCTCCTGAACAAAATATGGTACATCTATTGTCATGTCCATCGTGTCCACTTACTTGCATCTATGATCTAAACACTGCATGAAACTCTGGAAGAAGCTTACTAGAAAGAAACTAGGAATTTTTTTTTTATTCAAAAAAAACTTGCACTAGGGAACAAGTCTTGTGTCGCGGGTTTTTAACAAACATGATACATTTAACGGGCACAAAGTACACCAAAACTCAGAAACATATTTATGGATCAAACAAAGTTTTGTGCCATGTGGGGATCAAACCAACAACCTCGTGCACAGCAGTTGCTTGCGCTCCCACTGCACCACGTAAGCAGTCAATTGGTACAATAGAAGCAGTACATCGTTTTCTTCAGGTCGTATTCTTATTTATACACATCACCACAAACTCACTTCTATAAGCTGCAGCCCTATACTCTCCATGACGTCACGACACATACATCGATAATATCCTTGACATAAAAACCTGTGCCTGAGATGCCACGTAAGGTCTATAAGTACAGCTAATGTAGAACCTACAGTATCATTACATTCGTAAGATACCTGAGGCCCTAGACGAGCGGCATAGATATCTATTCTATTCATAGAAAAGATTAAAAAATATATGGGATTGACATAAGCTAACGCTAACATTGTCGAAAGCTTAAGTCAATCCCATACATTTATTATCTACTAGCAAAATTCTGAGGGGTGCCTCTATGAGAATATTGCGTGCCTGTTTTTATGGCAATCGTACATTGTATAAGTAATAAATATCAGTATTATCCGTCTCTATGGCGAATCCAGTTTAAACCCGCTACCGCTAAAACTGACAAACCACTTTCACACAAACTTGCGACTCTACTATAAAAACTATTAAAGTTTCATACAAACTTTGCCATCCCTTTATACCCCCTTAGGGGATGGATTTCGCAAAATTCCGTCTAAGTGAGTACCTATATCCTATTAGGAACGACCATGCAAAGTTTGAGATTCCTAGCACTTGTTGTTTCTGAGATTTCGTGATGAGTGAGTGAGTGACCTTTTGCTTTTATGTATATAGATAACTTTTGCCCGCGGCTTCGCTCGCGTGAATATCGTTTTTTCCAATAGACATTTTTATATTGTTTAAATACTGTTTTTCATACTATTTTTAATCAGCCTTTCATACAAATCCTTTTTCACCTACCTAAAGATAGCCCTCGTAAAAACAATATACAATACACAAAGGCAAATTTTCACTACAATAACTTTCCCCTTCCCCTTCTTCCCTATCGCTCTTTTTTTCCACTCTCCACAGTTTCCTCCTTCCTCTCCTCCCCCCCCTTCTCCTCTTCACCTCCTTCGGCATCCCTTGTCCCTCCTCCAGCATCTCTTGCCCTTTCCTCCACTTCCCTCTACCTTGCCTCCTCGTTTTCCCCTCTCTTCTCCCTTCCTTCTCCTTCCTTTTCCTCCTTTCCTCTCCCTACTTATCGCTTCCTATCCCTTCCCCTTCCTTTTTCCGCCATTCGAGAACTCCTTACTTTCCTCGTCCCTTCCCTCTCCCTTCCTCTCCCGTCTCCCTCACTTTCCTCTCACTTTCCCCTCATTCAGACTCACTCCGCCTCACTTCCCCCTCACTTCCCTCTCACTTCTCCCTCACTACCCCCTCACTCTCCCCTCACTTTCCTCTCACTTCCCCCTCACTTCCCCCTCACTTCATCCTCACTTCCTCGTCACTTCTCTGTTACTTTCCCCTCACTTCCCCTCACTTTCCTTTCACTTTCTTCTAACATTCCCCTTACTTTCCCCTCACTTCTCCCGCATCTCCCCCACACTTCCTCTTCTCTTCTCCCTCACTTCCCCATCACTTACCTCTCACTTCCCCATCACTTCCCTCTCACTTTCCCCTCCCTTCCTCCTTCCCCTCAATTCCTCTTTTTCCTCCCTCCTTTCCCTTCCTCCCCCTCCCTGCAAATAACAAGTCTCTAGCTTTAAAAGCTAAAGATCTATATAGAATATTTCATCCCTAATTTCATCCCTCTAAATCCACTTCTGTTAAAATAAAACTATAAGGATATTTTTATTTAAATAGAAAATTTCAAAATTGTAAGTTAAAAAATGAAGAAGATTCATACAATCGTATTCATCCCTTTTCACACACTTAGCAATTTAATTTTAAAAAACTCTTTCTTAGTACAACCTCTAGACATTTAGACAAATACACCCTCCAAATTTCAAGTCACTACGACCAGCAGTTAAGCCTGTGCGTTGTCTGTTAGTCAGTCAGTCAGTCAGTCAGTCAGGACAAAGCCTTATATAATATATTATGTATGGGTGTATGGATGTATGGATTAGACGTATAGCCATCGGGGATCAAAGCATACAGGCCGTTAGGAATGCTAACACGTGATAGAGCCACATAAAGCTGACCGTGCGAAAAACAGCTAATACTTAGATCCACACCCACAACTTTTAGTTGTGTGTGACCTTGGGCTTTATTAATTGTCATCGCGAAACATAAGCTCACTGGAAACTGGACTCATTTAAAACTAAACGGAAGATTGTTTAGAATGCGAGGAATACGAAAAATAAGTGTGTGTAATCCATAGTATTGTGATTTGTTTGGTGAGAGAGAACGCCGTAAGCCCAAAGTTAATTTAATAAAAATAATATAATAATCAACAACTAGACACATGACACAACGTCATCTAGACCCAAAGTAAGCTATTATATAGCTTTTGTACATATTTATAATATATATATAATATATTATGTATGGGTGTATGGATGTATGGATTAGACGTATAGCCATCGGGGATCAAAGCATACAGGCCGTTAGGAATGCTAACACGTGATAGAGCCACATAAAGCTGACCGTGCGAAAAACAGCTAATACTTAGATCCACACCCACAACTTTTAGTTGTGTCTGACCTTGGGCTTTATTAATTGTCATCGCGAAACATAAGCTCACTGGAAACTGGACTCATTTAAAACTAAACGGAAGATTGTTTAGAATGCGAGGAATACGAAAAATAAGTGTGTGTAATCCATAGTATTGTGATTTGTTTGGTGAGAGAGAACGCCGTAAGCCCAAAGTTAATTTAATAAAAATAATATAATAATCAACAACTAGACACATGACACAACGTCATCTAGACCCAAAGTAAGCTATTATATAGCTTTTGTACATATTTAAATACTTTATACTTATATTATGTACTCCTCAATCCTCTTCCTGCTTCCATCCTCGTCCCTTCCTCATTTTCCTGTCTTACAGTTGGCACCGAGTCACTTGTGTGTTCTTCGCCTTATTTCTGCGAAGCTTAGAACGCACAACCATGTCTATACGTAAAGTATGCTAAGTATGTGTTTGTTAAAATATAGCCTCGAAATCATACCTATTATATCACCTACTGAAGAGTAAGTAATATATATTTACTTACTAAACACGTGAATACTGTCTCTAATAAACAAACGTGGACCTCTGAGCCAGCCGTCGGGTCAAGGTCGTTGACCGGCTGGACAATTAGCCGATCTCGAAACTTTATGGTGTATCATATGGTGTATCACTGTAGACTTGTTTTATGGAAATTCTGTCAAGAATAGAATGAAACTTTTTATTGTAGCTACGGCAATTTTTTTTTAGTTACACATTGTGTCAACGACCACTTATGTATTTAATATTGAACGTATTGATTTGATTATTGTAGGTGGAAACATCTCAGTCAAATAAGAAGAAAAGAAGAAGTAAGAAAAGTGAGAGTTTATTTAGATACAATTCCATGACTTGTTATTGTTGAACGGGTCTACTCGTGTTAGAAATTACTATAAGGTGCCATACCTCTTTACCCGACGTTTCAGGAAAATTACACCGACCGTGGTCACGGGCTGAGTAGACCCGTTCAACAAATCGTGTGAGTTTAAAAAAGAATAACTCCATAACTAGGGAGCAAGACATGTGTCACGGAGGACTTTACAAACATATAATTAATGCACATAAAATATACCCACATTCGAAATAAGCACTTATAGATTTAAAGTACTGCGTAGGAATCGAACTCACAATCCTGCAGAGCAGTTACCATACTTTCACTTAGACACGCAGGAAGGTAAGTACTTACATACAGCCAACCCTCCTTGGCCGACCGTAAAAATGTTTGTTGACGAAAAGCAAAAATAATTTTTGGGAAGAAAATCTGTTTATTTTTCAATATTTGCCTACCAAAGTGAATCCACTCTGCCTGATATGCAGTCAGTGGAATCCAGAAGTGGTGGCCACCATTTCAAATGCCAGGAGAACCATTTTGAGCCGACCCTAATTAATATAGGATCAGGTTAGACAGAAGAATAAATTTAATATTTAAATTTAATATCTACGTATCTATTATTAGACCGAATTGTAGAACCGACATCAATAGATTTAACAATAATCTCAAATATCTCGGATAGTACGGTCAAGGTTAGACGGACGTCTGTTTATGTTATCAAGTTATTATCACGCTCCATTTGGTTGAGCGGTCAGCAGAGTATGTCACTAAAGAGGATTAAGGTATTCACTATTGACATTGTATTCTGCAAAATCAACGTCGGTAGATTGTCCTTAGGGCGAATATGTTCTGAGTAGGTACATACCTAGGTACAATATTATGGCGGCTAAGAAGAAAAAATAAACTGCAAGAATTTGTAAAAAATAAAATATGATCCCCCAGAGTCAAAATATTATTTAAGTTAATTTTAAGTATTTTGTATCTCATTTTAAGTGAACTTTGTATGTTCTTATGAGAAATAAATTTCTTTAAACCTAAGATTTTGACATATTTGTATAAAACAATGACTACCTACGCATTATTATCTCATGATAAAAAGTCAAAATGGGCCAGTGGATAAGGCACCCGCTTCGTAAGCACGAGGTCGTGAATTCGAATCTGGACAAGTATCAATGTGACTTCTGACTAACGGTGAAGGAATACATCGTGGGGAAACCTGTACTTCTGAGGAAGTCTGAAATCACCGATCCACCTTGAGCAAGCGTGGCGATCAATGCTCATACTTTCTCTGTATGAGAAGAGGCCTTTTCCTGTTTTATTAACGGGCCGATATAATGATTCTCTCATGAAATTATTTTATGCTCCCTAAATATTATAAAAGAAAGTCCCTGCGTTTGTCGTTTATTTCTCTGATTAAAGGATTTTGATAAAGTTTTCACTATCTCTATCCTAGTGTCCTTCTAAATTTCGCCAGTTCTTTATTTCGACACGTCGCGTCGCTAACTTCAAAAATCATAGTTCCACAAATCATTGCTTAGACTGAACTTATATTCGACAAATATTATTCCGACATACTTTGACAGCACACATCTTCCAAAGACCACTTCTTTGACAAAACTACTTCGACATGCACTAGCAAATAATTATTTCAAGAAACATACCTTCAACGCAATACAGCTCAGAAAAAAAAACTACTTCAATTTTAGGTCAAAATAAAAACACCTAACAACAATCTTACTTCGACATATGATACATTTTATCTCAATAATCGGTCTGACTCGCGAGTTAGGTACTTACATAAATAAACACATACCATGTTCCGCGCGGGCGAAGCCACAGGCAGCTGCTAGTCAATAATATTTTTAATTACTTATAATCCCTCCGAATTTCGGCATTCAGAATTCCACAATCGTCGCAATGTTGTATTGTTATATCAAAATCTCAGTCCCTTTCTTGGTGGTCTTTAGTGACACAAAGAAAGTGATAGTGTAGTCCATATTCTTATAAACGAGCAAGTTAGTGCCACCCTTCACTTAAATATATTTTAAATTGTAACCTGTCTTGTAACCTGTTCAATCTTATTCTTGCCTGTAACCTGTTCTGTTCGGTTATACATTTCTCACAACAACTGGAATGCGTCGGTCAGATCTAGTCCGATCTAAATATAACTGGTTCACACCGGTTTTGATTTGTACGATTACTGGAATTGTGATTGTGTAGAGGTTATAAGTGGCATGGGAATGTGGAAGTTTATGGGGAAAGTCTTGATGTATGAGAAAGCTTTATAGAGCCATACAGTAAGTAAAGGTTTTTGTCGTAGAAAGGGTGAAGGGCGTGATAAGTTAATCCTTTTAAAGAATTTTATTTTAGGTTATTATTTTTGTTTGTTAACGCGTTTCTGTTAAATATATTATTGGAATAAAATATAGCTTACAAAAATCCTATAATATTTGAGTATCTAAAAAGAAAAATGGAAATTTAAGACTCATATTGTTTTCTCATGGATGTCTGAAGATAAATATTTATTGTCAAAACTAGACCAAATTGAAATAAGACCACACGGGACGCATCAGCTCTTAAATAAATATAGTAATAGTGGACGGATTTATTTTATTCTACAAATTATAATATCTAATTTATATTTACTATCTATATTTTAATACAAATAACCCAAAACTCAAATCAAGAGATACAACGTAAGCATCTTACATTTTACTGTAACCTAATTTCAGACGAAAGCGCCCGACCCGCCTTAATTCTACTAGCGCCACAGCGGTGCAGTGGCCGTCCGATGAACTAACGCGTTCCTCCGAGACATTTAAATAACCGCCTCTAGCAACCGCCATTTTGTACAAGACGTTCGTATAGAATAACTATAAGTACTTTTTTCCAGTGAAACGTCTTAAGTTAGATATTTTTGTGCCACTATAGCTCTTATGACATTATATTACGTCGGCAAATCGCTCGCGGAAAAATAACTAGAGTATCCGCGGGGTGAATTTACTGAGAATCTCATCTCGTGGATATCGCAACCCAAAACCAACCCAAAATATCAGTCAATAAAGTTAAAATTTGATTGAAGTAAGAATAAAGTTATCTCACTATCGAATGCGAGTGGAAAACTATTATGATCATGTAAGCAGTTCAACGAGTTGCCGTCTCGCTTTATCATTGCCATTACAAACGTGATAGGAAGAGATGGTTGTACGTTTGTGTATGCGTTTAGCAGGGCGTGGCGAATAGTTAGAATAGTGGAAGTTTGGAAGAAGTTTGGAAGAGGGCACGTTTTGGTTGATTTTATTGGATTTTACTCCGGGACAGCAAATGTTCGAATACGCTTGTCATTTGAATATCAATGGCCGTAATTTAAAGTTAGCCTAAGTTTTATATAATGTTCATGTAATTTTTACATAAATTTTTGTAATATTTTTAGTTAGTATACTAATAATATAATAATTTCATTAAAATTTTATTATTGTGTGTTATTATAATTGATTTTTTTTTTATTTTGTTAAACTTTTGGTAAACTTTTGG
Organism: Parascotia fuliginaria; assembly: GCA_963082885.1. Taxonomy (NCBI): domain Eukaryota; kingdom Metazoa; phylum Arthropoda; class Insecta; order Lepidoptera; family Erebidae; genus Parascotia; species Parascotia fuliginaria. Next base: position 3,347,456 of record OY720196.1, on the reverse strand, counting down.
CTTTTAGACATCTGCGATGTCACTGGGTCTACCTGAAAATCAGCGCTGTGGCTTATTTTATTGCTGCAGCAATGCTGAGGTAGGAACAATTTTTTGGCCTCGTGCAGGATTCTAATCCTAATCTTAACTGCAACTTATAAAATGTACTGTGTGTATCCTGTAGCAGAACTGAAATATTTTTTATCTTTCTTTCTTTCTTTCTAATCGTAGATCCAAGATATCTACTGTTTGATTTGGTAATAATAACTTTGTTTATTTTGTAATTAAGAGTAAGTATCTATTTACATATCTATTAGTTAAAATAAGACACATATGTGTAGCATATAATTTAATAGATTCAGTTTGAAACATCACCTACAAGTCAAATTCGAATAATATTTGATCGTGTGCAAATTAAAGAGCGTTTACGCGTCATAAGTGGCAACGTCGTAGAGCGTAAGCGAGTAACGTAGAGTCATATTTCGTGGTTTTAAATTTTATCATTCAATTGGAGCTATATTTAAAAAACATGTTTTGATAACATGCTAGAATTAGGTGTTCTACGTTTTAATAAAATTGACTTACCTATCAAAAGGTAGCGTAGCGAAGAAAAATATTCTTGTGGATTATACTTTTCACGTTGTATCTTGACTGAGTTCTTGCCAGTTTGTTTTTACATTTTATACTCAAACTCAAAACATTTATTTGCAAATAGGTGTATTTCTAATAGGTAGATAAATACCTTTATTTCAATAAAATACATTTATTTCAGTTAAAATCCTTAGTAGTAATAAAATAATAATGAATAGTCAGCATTAACAATAATCAACACTTAATTAATAAATAATACAATACGAAAAAATTAGAATACAATAAAATATGAAATAGAAATATTATGATAAATAATAATATAAAATTCACTTAGTCAATTAAATAAAAAATAAAAAAAAAGCATTAAATTATTCAATGGTACACAATGATATTCATTGATGGTACAAATAATATTTTGTCATAAATTAAATAAAATGTCAGTCTTGTCCAGTAATGATTTTTACCTTTGCACCCTTATGCCCAAAAAGAATAACGTCCAATAATACGAATGTCCAAAGGCATGTCCATGTGATAAAAATATCCAATCATAAAAATGTCCGACGATAATATCGCCCAAATATAAAAATTACCAGAATTAATATAGTCCAACTATAAAAATATTCTGTAATAAAATTGACCAAACTCAAAAATGACCAGTAATTAAATTGCCTAACCCTAGAAATGTCGAATGATTTTGCCATTGATAATTTTGTCCTAAAAGACAAATTGTGTATTCTTGTCGAAATGATAAAATTAACCAATTATATAAAAGTCTAATTATAAACTAGACCTAACTAAAAAGATACTTAATAAATATGGCCAAAATACGAATCTCAAAAAATTTCAATACTACCATGACTTTGATTGTAAATCTATACCATTATATAAAGCGGAAGAGTTTGTTTGTTTGTGTAAACGCGCTAATCTCTGTAACTATCAGTCGGATTTGAATAATTATTTTTGCATATGATAGCCCAGTTCTCGAGGAAGGTTATAGGCTATGTAACATCACACTAATGGTGACGGGAGCAGAGCAGTAAGCAAAGACCCGGATGAAACCGCGCTGCAGAAAGCTAGTACATATAAAAATTTATGACGGCAAATAATTTGCTGTCATAAATTTAAAGAACAACTGAACTAATAATTTACTTTATCCGGTCCAAACCACCTGAAGCTGTGAGAAACAGTCAAGGGAATTAGCTAACTAAATTGACAAAACTGCGAGACAGAGTTGATATATAACTAAAGTAGATTTCAGTCTATACAATAGTGTGAATACCTACAATTGGACATTTTTATGCCTGGACATCATTATAGTTGGTCATTTATCTAGTCGTGTTATACCTTTATTTTGTCATTTAAGTGGTTGGTTGTTTCTGTAGTTGGACATTTTTATAGCTGGTCAAATTACATATTGGACTGTTTTCCAGTGATGGACGTTTTTCTTTTTAGACATAAGTCGTGCAAAAATTGGTTCGGACAGACTAAACAGAAGGCAATCATCTTATAGATGGATTAATACTAAGATTGTCTTAAAAACTTCATACAATCGGTAGATCAAACTCGAGAAAGTGCAAAGGAATATTTAATGATATACTTATTGCCAATTAGGTATGTATAATTAAAATGTTTGGACAATTTTAAAATGTAAATTTTTATTGACATGTAAGTACTTTATATTTTCTAATGACATAGGTTACATAATTTATGCTTTCGGTGACATTTTAATTTATAGTAGACTGGTAGAGAATTCCTAAAGCATTAAGTTTATCAATACATCTTTATTGTATGAAGTTCTAAATAAAAAAAATTGTTGCGTGATTTAAAAGTTAGCAGAAAAATGGACAGAAAACAGAGACTTTAGGTTTAGGTTTAAAGATATTTATTCTCATATAAGATATACATCACTTCCATGAGAATATGGCTATTAATTTAATATTAACAATATTCATCGTCACAAAGCTAACAATGTATGAATGCTATCAATAAAGGTACTTAAAAGTAAAAATATTATATAAGTAGGCAATACAATTAACAAGTACAGGTGCCCATCCAACACACTCACTCAGAGAGACTTTGCTTTAAATGAGTAAGGTTGATTAACTGAAGAGTATAAATTAATTTACTATCTAGTAGTGGTATTAAATTTACTTACAATTACATTTCAGTAATTCCAGGAATCTGAATATTTTAGGACAATTGTTCTATGTTAGGCTATCTTGGCCTAAATTGCTATTTTGGTTTCTTAGTTCAAGGGAATGTTTACTACGTTTATTCTGATGATATATATCAATAGGTGGAACGATGACCGTATCAAGAAGATAAGTGTGGGTGGCTTGAGACTGGGCAAAGAGTTGTTTGGAGTGGGACATCTTTCGTCTGTTACAGTGATTATTCAAATAAATAAACCTCTAAAATTATGTAAGACATTACAAGCTAATATAAATTTGTTTCTTTTAAAAATAATTTAGGTGAGTGCGGAGTCAGACTTGTATGCAGCGAGTTTGTCCATAGAAGCGTAATTATATTTTGTCCGTTATTTCAAATACAAAAATATCTTGAACGACAAATTGAACTCTGCACTTAAAAAATTATGTTCTCCTAAGTTGTACGTTGAAGTCAATTTTCTAAATACAAAAACAGCAGTTCCCAAAAAAAAATCCTTTTCTACAATAAAATTAAGGATGGCTTAGGGCCCCAAAATGCTTTTGACTGATATGTTTTCCTTGTACGGTAGTAGATCCACGCTGGTTTTAGCATGAATGGGCCGGATCGACCGGGGAAGTACTACCCTCTCATAGAAGATCTATGTAAGAGTACTAGAATCCGTAAATTGTATTTCATTCGGTGAGTAAGAGTGCCGGAGGCCCAATTTCTCCCTTTTCTTTTTTCCTCACTTTCCTCAATACCTTCACCTGGGTGCCCACTCCCCTCACGGTAGGCAGCAGCTTCGCAGAGTCCCTGAGACTCAGAATCATCCATGAGCGACAGTTACCACTTACCATCACGTGGGCTGTTTGCCCAGCTGCCACAATCAGCAATAAAAAAAAAATAACACAGTGAGGAGATCACTGAATTTATGTGTTGTAGGTCGGTCAGACGAACTTTGTAGGTTTTGTTTAACTAACAACGTCTAGAATATTAACAAGCAAAATAAAAATACGTTTTTATACTTAGCAAGCGTTCACAATTATTACTCCTACAGTGTCCTTCATTTTCTCTTTCCTCTCTTGTCCCTTATCCGCATAAGCCGAGGCTTGGCTTCTACGATTAAATTTAGTTGTAGTTGCGTTTCCTTAGCGTTTTTTCTGCAAAAATAAGTAGGTAGCAATTAATCACTTTCGTATAATATAATTATATAATAATTATATAGAGAATAAATAAAAATAATAAAAATAATGACTGGCCTGTTGGTCTAGTGGTTAGTAACCCTGACTGCTAAGCCGGAGGTCGTGGGTTCGATTCCCACCCAGGACAAACCTTTGTGCGATGAGCATGATTGTTTGTTCTGTGTCTGGGTGTAATTTATCTATAATATGTATGTATTTACAAAAAAAAAAGGAATTTAAGTAGTATATCAGTTGTTTAGTACCCATAACACAAGCAAATATAATTGCTTAATTTGGGGCTAGATGGCGCTGTGTGAATGTGGTAGAATATAATTATTACTATGATATAATTATATAACGGCTTTATCTAACATACTGCTACACACAGATGCACAAGGTAGACACTTAAATAGTATTTATAAACTTGAGGTTTTGAAAAAGTCAAATCTAACAAAATATGGATTTAGCAATAGAATCAGTACCGTAACTGGGTTAAACCTTCAATGCTATAGATGTAACGTTTTTTTTAACAATATATGCCTAATGTTATGAATACAAAAGGCTCAATTAAAGTATCTTTGAATAGCTAGCTGAATCCCACGACTTTCCCCATAAACATCCACATTCCCATGCCATTTAACCTCAACAATCACAATTCCAGTAATCGTACAAATCAAAACCGGTGTGAACCAGTTATATTTAGATCGGACTAGATCTGACCGCCGCTTTCCAGTTGTTGTGAGAAATGTGTATCCGAACAAAACAGGTTACAGGCAAGAATAAGATTGAACAGGTTAAAAGACAGGTTACGATATAAACTACATTCGTAAGTAAAGGGTCGTACAAACTTGCTCGTTTATATAAAGAACTGATATCACTTTCTTTCAAATGGAGAAAAAAGTTGACTGTAGAAAAAGGGATTAGGATTTGTGTTTTTAAAATAGAATAAGCAAAAAATTTGCACAATAAACATACGACGGTTTATGGATAGCTTTCTCATTAATTCTACTATTATGTTCTATAAGATAGGGGTAATATATTTTCTATTTAAAACCCTAAGTAGTTATATTCATTGTCTATGATCCCAAATACTTGACATTAGCCTCTCCGTGTAGAATAGGTTACAGAAAAGAATAACTTTGAACAGGTTACGACGTATAAACTTTTTACGGTAGTAGATCCACGCTGATTTCAGCACGAATGGGCCGAATCGTTCGGGGAAGTACTACCCTCTCATCGAAGATCGACTTAAGAGTAGTAGTATCTGTACTATTGCGTTTCATTCGGTGAGTGAGAGCGCTGGAGGCCCAATGCCCCCCTTTCCTCTTTCCTCACCTCCCTTATTCCCTTCCGCTAACCCCATTCCCAGCCGCCATAGTGGAGGCCACCATACCAGCAGTTTAAGACGATGGCTTTTGGTATAGTGGCCGCCACTTCTGGATTCCACTGACTGCTTACCATCAGGCGGGGTGGAGTCACTTTGGTGGGCTATAATATATAAAAAAATTACTTATTAACTAAAAACTAACAATATTACTTATTTCTTTATTAGAATACGAACGTAGGTATATATATAACTTTCTTTGTGTCAACTCTATCAATACAGAGGGCCTAGACAATTGGAATAAATTCGAATGTAATAGATTAAAAAATCTACCTATGGGAGTGACATAAGCTAACGACAATGTTGGCGTTGGCTTATGTCAATCCCTAATAATTAATCTATTCTAATAAATTAGCGTTATATAATTGACAGTTCTTTATGAACTGTCAATTATAATCGTTCCGGGTTTGTGAATTAATTAATTAAAACTTAGAATATTATATTATATTATATTGACTGGCCTGTTGGTCTAGTGGTTAGTGACCCTGACTGCTAAGCCGGAGGTCGTGGGTTCGATTCCCACCCAGTACAAATCTTTGTTTGATGAGCATGATTGTTTGTTCTGTGTCTGGGTGTAATTTATCTATAATATGTACTTATGTATTTACAAAAAAAACTGTATGTAAGTAGTATATCAGTTGTTTAGTACCCATAACACAAGCAAATATAATTGCTTAATTTGGAGCTAAATGGCGCTGTGTGAATGTGGTAGAATATTATTATTATTATTATTATTATTATTATATAAGACTAATCATTTCTTCTCTAATGTCTCGATAGTATAAAGCTAATAAAAATTGTCTCTGTTTCGCCGCTTCTTCTAAACCATACAATGGTTTTTTTAAAAGTTACACCTATACAGTGATTTGTTCACAATGTTCACATTTGAAGTTTATAATGTACAAAACGTCTGACGGGTCACCTTACAAATATATCACAAAAGTCCCTAAAGGCCAAAAGTCAATTATAATAATAGAAGAGGTCTCTTCTTAGTAACAAAAGAAAGTGTTAAAGGTCAACAAATTAGTGTCCCTTATATAAAAGAAGAAGAGGAAGGTCCACTAAACAAGCAAGCCTTATAAGACTGTCACAAGATAGAGCCTTTTGTAGTTATTTGAAGGCTGTTTCATTAAAAGGACCTTGACTCGAATACTGACCTTATTTTTAAGTCAAATACTATTATGCAAAAATATTTATTTTGGGCATTCTTGTTTGATCGTCATCATCATCATATCAGCTAAAAGACGTCCACTGCTGGACATAGGCCTCCCCTAATTTTTGGCACCGTCCATCAGTTGCCCGCCACCCTTATCAGGTCGTCGGTCTACCTTGTGAGGGCCCACGCTGCGTCTTCCGGTTCGTGGTCGCCACTCTAGAACCTTTCTGCCGAACGGCCGTCAGTTCTGCGAGCTATTCTTATTAGATAAATAAGTGTAATAAGAAGTCTGAATTAAACCTAGATAGTAATAAGCTAGTGAAGTCCAAGAGGAAAGTATCCAAAAGAAATTGTTGCAAACAGTAGCTAGCATGACTTTTGTAAGATGCTTTAACACGCTCAGCTTAAATACCCCAGATACACAACTCGCATAAATGCCAATAGAATCGAATAGATTAATCAACGCTAAAAGAATAAAAAAAACGCAATTAGAATAAAAATGTATGGGATTGACATAAGTTAGCGACAATGTTGGCGTTAGTTTATGCCAATCCCATATATTTTTTATTCTATCTGCGTTTTTTTTCTATTCTATTAGCGTTTATGCCACTGTTCTTGGCTCTCTGAACCGTTTCAAGACTCTTTCTTATTTAAAAGGGTAGCCAACCAAAAGTGTAGAAAGATTGTCTTTGTAATCTATGAAGATAGAGAGATTAATATACTAGCTTTCCGTGGCACGGTTTTACCCGCGTCTTTGCTCACTGCTCTGATCCCGTCGCTAGAAGCGTAATGTTAAAATAGCCTATAACCTTCCTCAGGAACAGGGGTATCATACGCAAAAAGAGTTCTTCAAATCTGACTGGTAATTCCAGAGATTAGCGCGTACAACCAAACAAACAAAAAAATGTTTTCTCTTTGTATAATAACTATAATAAGTATAGATATTTAATATATTTAATATGGATTTATTTTTAGTTAATATTGATTGTTTCTGGAGAAAACAAATAAATAGAGATACTTATGATAAGATTACCGTAGCGTATGGTTCAGCAGTGAGTGTCATCAGGTAGATGAAAATGTACCGATTTGAAGCGAAACTTATGAAAAAAATCTTAGGATCGACAATTTATAAAGCGTAATGAACTGGTGGGCTACAACCTACTTCTAGAAATTCATGTCTTCCGGGAATCGAACCTCCGACCTAACAACACTGTACTTGACCGACAAATTCATAAATACTCTTATTTAATCAGCCAGCTGTCAGATGTAGCTATAATTATTAGCTACTACACAACACGACCTTATGTCCAGACCGCGTTGACCGCACAGAGACAACCGTGGAGTAGACACTTTGTACATTTTTTATTAAGTGTAAAATATGTTTTATTTAGACTAATTGAGTGAGACTTAAGAACTTAAAGATAATAATAAGATTGAAACATTATGACAACCAGAAAATTTTATCAGACAATTTGATGACATCCAGGTAACTGACTTTTTTATACAATTTTGGTGGCAAACAAGCATAAGGTCCTGATGGTAAGTGGCAACCAAAACCTATAGAGATGGCCGGCTGGATGGTCGTCAACGGCTTGTTTGTGTTTTCTAAGCATCGCATTAGTAATAATGCTTAGAAAACACAAACAAGCCGTTGACGACCACAGAGAAGGGGATGAGGAAGTAAAAGAAAAATGGAAGAGGACCGAGGGAGTATTTGGGGTGTCGGCGCTCTCACTCACCGAGCGAAACACATTAGCATGCAAACTAATATTCTTACGTCGATATTCTATGAGAGGGTAGTACTTCCTCGGTCGATCCGGCCCATTCATGCTGAAACCAGCGTGGATCTACTAACGTGAAAACTTGACTAGAATAGAGTTAGGTTAATACACCAATTGGATTAGTACCTTCTTCTAACAAGATTTTTAACAATAAAGAATATTCAATTTAACTTATTAGAAGTATAAACCTATACAAAATTGCCTTTTGTTTTGCCAATTTGTGGTTGAGGCAATGAAAAATGCTCCTCAATACTATTTTTTTCTGTGATTTATTTATTGTTAGTAATTGTTAGACAGAGCAACAATTTCCTATTTTCATTTAATGCCCACCAAATTTACCAAGTGGTCGTTTGGTCTTTTCACCTTGTGAACTTAGAAGCATCTTAGATGTATTGTCTATTTCAAAAACTCTCGAAATCTTGGGGATTATGCGACCTGATCATGGCTAATTCATTTATCGGTAGTAGTTCCTTAGTCTATATTGTAATTTAAGCAAAATTAAAGTAAAGTCTTATATATAATCAAACAGTAGAAATATATTTTTTACATACATTTTATTGTAATAATATAATAATAGCAGCCTGTTTATTGTCCCACTGCAGGGCAGAGGCCTCTTCTCTTAAAGAAAAGGCATGAGCATTAATCACCACGCTTGTTCAAGGCGGATTGGCAATTTCAGATTTTTGAGTCCAGGTCCAAGTCCAGGTCCCTCAAGATGTTTTCCTTCACCGTCAGTCAGAAATGTCCAAGATAAACTTAGAAAGTACTTAAGATATTTAAAATCACAATTGTTTTTGCCCAGATTCGAACCAATTACCTCGTGTTTACAATCTGGTGCCTTATTCATTAGACCATTTCGACTCATTCATTGTAATTCACGTCAATTTATGCTAATTTTAATAAAATCAAAGTAACTTTTAATTCTAAAATATACGAGTTTGGTATAATAAAGTCGTCTCCACTGTCTCTGTGCTAGGTCAACAACCGGTCAGTCATCCGTTACGAGTCACCTATAGACTATCCGGCACACCCGATACCACTTGTAACTGTTGTGTATTGGAAAAATGTATTTATCTATGTATATATGCAATTCCAGAGACTGAGTTGTCCATGAGCGACAGTTACCACTTGACTTGACACCACCATCACGTGGGCTGTTTGCTCGTCTGTCACCGGCGGCAATAAAAAAAAAAGATTCTTTAACATCCTTATTTTCGCTTGGCTCTAAAGCGCTGTCTTTAATAGACATAATATTGATATTTTGTAAAAGCAATCAAAAAATCAAAAAATCAGCGCTGAACGAAAAATAGAGCTTTTCAAATATGGATCGTTTAAATATAGCAACTGTTGGCCCCATATTAATAAGTCCACGGGAATTTATACCTATTCTACGGCAGCGACCACACGGCCATACAATATACAACAATATATGTAGGTAGGTACCTACATAGAAAAAACCACTAGCGTAGTTATTTTTTAACAACTTCATACCAACAAAAACATCGAATTAAGAAACCTAATTTTTTAAATAGGTTAAAAATGAAACATCACTTTAATGTTAAGCCTCTAAAGTCACTTTAATAGAAAATTTTGTGACAAAAATACTTTTACTTTTAAAATTAAGGTAAAGTTATATAACTGTTATTTGAGTATTTGGTAAATAATATAGTATTTAGATTCTATAATACTAATTAGCATAAAGACGTCCACTGCCGGACATAGGTCTTCCCTAATTTTAGCCATCTTGGCCGACCGTGAGCCGCTCTCATTCATCATCATCAATTATTTAAATACTAGCTTGCCGCGACGCGGTTTCACGACGCGTCTGAGCTTACTACTCTGCTCCCATCGCCAGTATCGTGATGTTACATAGACTATAGTTCTAGAGATTAGCACATCCAAACAAATAAACAAACTCGCCTGCTTTAAATATTAGTATGGATTTATTTTTATTACTCCACATTTAAAACACAATATATTTTAAGAACAGTAAGGAGCGGCTGCAATTAAATATATATCTTATTTCTAAATTAGTTTAGATCTATTTTCACGAGATTATAAATACCACTGACTCGCCCACATTAATCTATGTACTTAGTATCTACCTACGTATAGCAAAAGTTCTTTGTCTACTAATGTTAAATCAAGCTATCGGTCGTCCGTCTGCGTCAAATTTTATTATTATTTATTAATTATATTATTTATTAATAATTCAATTATTTCGGTATTATTGCCATAGTGTGTTATAATAACAATGATCTTACAGACTAATTTTAGTTATTAATTAAATGCGAACTATAAATTATTTTGTGTGGATTTTCACCCATCGGCGCACCACCGGGTTTCCTACCGATCAGCAAACACACTCAAAGCAAAATCATCTCAGAGAGCTGGTTATAATCTGTTACCCTAAATAAAATAGTGCCTAGTCTTGGCCTGACTGACTCTTTGTCATCGGGTACAGTACAGTAATAGTCTTATTATCTGCATTATATACATTTAATACTGTGGTACAGTGATAGACAGTAAATAAAAAAAAATGTAAATTGTTTTAGCTGTATATTGCGTAGTGTAAGATTTATCTATCTTATCTGTTTAACTGAAGTTTACTTAATTTATTTTACAAAATTAATCTAAGCTTGAACAAAGTACCAAAAACATTTTCTTTACTTTTAATTTATTTTTTTGAATTGCTTTTCACCTTTTGCATTTAATAAATACTCGACAACAATGGCGCTAATAATGACTTCCTAATTGTAATGTGCTATTCGATGATAGATGGCGTTGTGCAAAGCTACCGCTGCTTTACAATAGGTAGCGGTACTGGTATATCCAAATATTATTAAATTTGACCAAAGATTTAAAATACTTTTTCTAACTAGATTTTAGTCTGCTTTCGTTAATGTTGTTACTTGTAAGAATAGCATCGGCTATCTGTTGTAGCATAAAGTAGCAGATGTCATATAACATTATGCTATTTAAATTAATAGACTTTTGTAGGTAGGGATGTACCTTTACAAGAAAAATTATGAATTACATTCAATCGTCACTAATCACATAGGCAAACTATTGGGATTGATAATCCAAAACCAGAGATAAAATAATAAGTACGGCAGGTTCTCCGACTTGTTGTTGTCTTCCTAACTATGAACAGCGTAAGTAGACTTAGCAAAAATTGTATTTATATCTACGTGTTGAATTTGTATTATTGTATGCACCTCGTTCAATTTATCATCACACCGTTAACACAAAATTTACTGTTATAAATTACCTCATTAATTAGTTACTTATTTTCCACAGTAATACTAGGCGCAAGTTACACCAATAAACCGTTAAGAGATGGCGTTAGTATTCCAATGTTGTTTCTTCACGTTTACGATTATTAATTTTAATTTATAAAATTTATTACTAATATTATTTTTTGCTTGAATATAGTTTAAAGAGTGGTAACCAGTTCAATTCTTAATATTGTGTTTCAAGGTAAAATAACCCATAATATTCAAACTGGTTAACCCTCAATGACCGTTGTCCAGTTTATTGTATTCCATTTTGGGTCAAATGTGCCCCTTCAAGAATTAAAATGATAGTCTAAGATGAAGAAATAAAACAGGTTTTCGTTCTCATGAATTATAATAGTAATTTTATCTACACTACTTTCTTAAAGTGGCGATGGGGTACACATCTGCCGTAGGACCAATGTTGGAGTCCTAGAGTGGAGACTGTCACTCAGCAAACGTAAGGCAGGAGGCCTCTAGCAGATGGTCAGACGACCTAAAAAAGGTTGCGGGTGTTGACTGGATGTTGAAGGTGGAGGACCGAGAGGTGTGGCTGAATTAAGAGAGGCCTATATCTACTATGTCCAGCAGTGGACTGCGATACTCTAATTGAATTCAAATATCATCATGCTTTCTCTATACGAAAAAAGGCCTTACCCTGGAGTGAGATAATAACGGGCCGATTATGATGATAAAAAATATTTCTCCCTAATTTGGGTGTAGGTACTTTGTTTATATCCATTAATTGTATGTTTGCAAAGTCTGTTGCCATACAAGGCTTGCTTCCTAAAAACAAAAAAGGAAAATCTATTCCTAAAATGCTAAACCCTCAAATTACTACAATACAACTTAGTAAAAACAACAATATCTTAAAACACCCAAACAACCCTTTGTCTAAAATCAATCAACAGTCGTCACTACGCATTAACCCTTCAATCGGCCCTATTTTCCCACACTGACCACCGTCCGGTCGTTACGACCGAAGTCAACCCTTCAGTGATAAAAACTTGTTTCTTAAGACGTGTCTTATTGATAACCGGTTTTGTTTCCCACAGTGGACAACCTGGACATCGTCTTCAGTGATGGTCAGTCAGTTTTGTGATTTTAATGTGTTAAGTCAATTCGACCTGAGTCTTGAGTGTAGTGTTAACCTTAGTGCTTGTTCGATTCTCGTGTACACCTTGATAAGATACAGAGTGATATTAAAATCTTGGCAATAGCATAAGTACAGAGTGTAAGAAATAATAAACTATATTTGACCACACGTGTAAGGTCACTAAGATTATAATACATAGTTTATACGCGTCTCGATTCTTCCAAGAAAATATTTGTGTTTTCTATTGTGTAAAAATAATTAAGTTACGGTGACTATAGTTTAATTGATAATCAAGTAAAGTTACAATGACTATAGTTTTGGACTAATTTGTTGATTGCACACTAATCTACCAGATGTTATGAAGATAGTCAACATTGTTTTACATAAAAGCTAAGTCATTTTATTATTTTTCATTAAAAAAAATATTTTATTTCTTATTGTTCTTGCTTCTTGATGATAGAATCACGTGGTCATAAGCCTTAGTAAGACGGTTTATTCCCTTCTTCCCCATAATGTCTGCTCCCGAATGGGGAAAAATGGGAATTTTCGTGTCATCTTCCCCCGAACTTGTAATTGGACCATCATCATCATAGGAATCCCCGTCAATTTAAAAAATATGGGCTTTTAGTTTTATTTGTCTAAAATGGTAAACACCTACCGTAGTATGCGTTTCGCTTGCAATGCCAGGAGTAGTTAACACTGGCGCGTCGTAGATCATGAAAAAAATCTTTCTTATAAAGTTTCATTTCAATTTATTAAATTTACAATTATTTTCGTTTACTTACATTTAATTTAATTTACCGTTACAAAATTCTGAAGCTCAAAATTCGAACGTCAGTTTTTAAAAACTTAGGTAGGTACACTAACAAAAGCTACTCGCAGTATGCAAATAAATGCACAACATCTTGAAGTGTGCTCTATTCAGAGTGTCTGGCGGGCTTGAACGATGACTGCAGTAGAAAACACGAGACGTTTCATTACGTGAGCCGACTTGTTACGGGATTTACATGTAATTTACCTGGGAAAAGTAACGGTATTTTGTATCGGTCTCTTATATAGAACATCAGGTAATTGTAGTATTTAGAATTGGTATATGACTCGGTTAAGGTGTAAGGAACACTGTTATATTTATTTAATTATATAATACTTTCATTTGTTATTTTGTAAAAAAGCATAAATGGCTTATTGCAAACAGTTTTCTTAATGTATTTTTGATTGAGAAAAATATTAAAAGTACAAAAACCATAGTTACCTAGTTAATAAATGTTATGTAAACACATTACCACACTTATGGAAACGAAAAAAACATAGGTATTAATACTGTAATATTGCATTATCAAGTACCTTATAGCCATAATATACACGTAGGTATACAATACTATTTTAACTTTTATACCTACACCTTCCCACTCCAAGAGGTACAGAAAACAAATTGCGAATCATCTCTCCCCAAGACGCCCTCCCAGCAAATGAGTCAGTTAGAGCTAAATTGCCAAGCCGCCACAGCCGGCAAAATATCCGCTCTACTTATTATTGTTCTACCTACTGTTTTGAAATACAAAATAGATAGAAATAAAGCACTTATTTTGTAGCACACTTGAGTTTTATACCGGTAACTTAGTAAATAACGGTACTATTTTTATGAGTCGTGAAATATTGTGAGTACAATTTACTGTTTATTGCTGAATGTTAACCAGGGAGGTTGATGAATGTATTTTAATCGAAGTAGCTTGCAGCTCGCACCTTTGACTAACATTATCGGCGATTGGGTCTACTTTTTAGTGCTTGTTCTCCATTTGAGAGCTTTTTGATCGCTAGCGATTATTTTAGAATATTTATTAAAAATTATTATAACCAATGAATATAATTCAGAAAATTACAAATCTTAAATTAATAAATCAAGTCAGATACTAATATAAAATTTTTATTTGAAGAAATTTTAGTACCGTCGCGCGACAAATGATATCAGGCCTCGCTCTTTATATTAGAACATGGCATTGAACATTAGCAAAATGTGCGTGTTAAACTCTGCTTACCCCTACATAGAAAACGTCGTAATATTATGCAAGAATTAAGTATCTTCAATGATTTAAAGTCAATAAGATAAAACGCGTATCGAAATCAATAATTATTTTCATTTCTACATACCATGTGTGGCGGTATTGAAAGTTTATCTATACATATAATAAAATTGGAGTGTCTGTTTGTAATATTGAAATAACCGTTTTTTGCTACATGTATATGAATATATATACGGCACATACACCATAATAACATTTTTTACAATTTTTGTCTGTCTGTCTGTCTGTCTGTTTGTTCCGGCTAATCTCTGAAATGGCTGGACCGATTTTGACGGGACTTTTATTGGCAGGTAGCTGATGTAATAAGGAGTAACTTAGGCTACGTTAATTTTAGAAAAAATCTTTTATTAATAATAATTATATGCGACGTAACCGACATTTACGCGAGCGGAGCTGCGGGCAACAGCTAGTTCATAAATATTTCTGCTCATACAGAAAGAAGAAAGCACGAGCATTGATCACCCCGCTTGCTCAACGAAGATTGGTCATTTCAATAACATTATTTTGACGGATTATCTTATTTTATTTTTGACACTGTTTTCAAATATTTCATTTTACTTATTCTCTTATCGCCCAATACTCTTTCTTCTTAAAACAAAATAGTAACATGCTACTGCACTCTCGCAGTGTTTTGATTTGCGTGTTGTTAGTGAATGACATGCGGAAGACAGATATGATCGTAAGCAGCTATATGAAAAGCTACATAATATTACTCAGACTGCATTGGGTGTCGATAGCCCTGATGGGTGTTTTCTTTTCTTTTTTACTGAGCACTTTTAAAATCCATTAGTAGCAAATTTTCTGACTGAATCAAAAACATGTTAGATTAAAATATTTTCCCTACATGTTTTTACAGAATATTTGTTAAACTAAACCCAAGTTAACATAAACAGAGGCTTAAACCGGGCTTTAACTCACTGTCACGGCAAACGTCTCACTATTTCTTAGGGGTCATTAGCAGAAACGACACCCATTCCGAGGCCCATTTAGATAAAACGTCACAGATTTGAACGAAGATTCAACCCCCACGCTACCCCAGCCACCCCCGCGAGTAATGAGTCGCGAAGATTTTCACTGGGGTGCAAATGTTTATATAGGGTGCGAATTTATGTTTACGGGTAAAAATAGTTGTGGAACATGACGTGTGTTCTAGGAATTGGAAACGTAAGCAAATTTATGTATGAAGTTTATGAATATCGGTATTTAGTAGGTTATCAGTATACTATCGACTTTAACATAATGATGTTTGCTTGGAGAGAAGAAAAATTTTTTGTCGTATTTAAGACAAAAGAAGCTTTCCTCTCTGTCGTGACGACACTTTAACTACGAGTATAGCGATTCAAAATTTGCCTTTTTCCTGTAACGTTTAGTCTAACTCTAAACAATTCTTAGTTTTCTTTTTTTCTACAATACAACATAATATAACATATTTTACCAAACTCTGTCAAAAGAAATAAATTAAATATATTTTTCTTACGAAAACCGATTTTACCAATATCGTGATAAACCTATTTTTTTTTAAATTTTTGTATCTTTACCTACAGCCTGTATATGAAACAACAACTCGTTTACTTATCTTTACTCTTTGAGACCAACGTCTAACCCTCGCCCCTATACTTTTATAATGCATTATTTAGTTAAAAGGGTTGCTTCTGCTTATGTACTTTGTTCTAGAGAGTTCAATTATATAAAAGAAAAGCTGTTTTATGTCTCGGTTTTAAGAAGGTGATGAAACTTTATCAGAATATGTCTTGTATACAAAGATGTGGGTTCGCTACCGGGCAAGTATCAATGTAAATTTAGTTGTTAATTTATAAATCATGATTTTCCAATCTATCTCGATAATCTTAAAGTGGGATCATAATTAATACGATGATATGCTATGTTTTTTAATTATTATAGTATTGGAATGGCCTATCTCCAAAAATAGATTTTGTTGTTGATCCATTGTTAAATCTTCTTCTCTTTCTACATATTTATTGTCTTTTTCCAACACGTGCTCTTTTCTTAAAAGAAATATTCACTTTTCGCCGCCTGCTAATATATCTCTCATGCCTCTGAATATATTCACTCTTGAATAGTTCAGGTTATTTTTTTCTGGAATGCAGTTCCAAAATCACGATGAAAAACCTAGGAGAAGATATATTTACTCGTGTAATTATATCTTCCAAATACTTTTACCAATGATCTCTATTTTGCACGGTAGTGTCGCCGTCTTTATTCATCAGCTCCCCGCCACTAATCAGCTCACCAGTCAGACAGTTTGGTACTATCATGGCGAATGGGCTAAGACCTTAAGCTTAGACCCTAAGGTCTAAGTCTAACTCTTAGCCCCAGCTAGTCTTAGTCTAGCCTAAGCTAGACTATTATAATTTCGATCCAAAATATATACATAATCAATCACTGGATTTAGGCCATTCTTGTTATTAATATACCTACCTTTTTTTTAACACAACTGTCCCTCTAGGGCACAAGTCCTGTCTCGTGGTGGTTTTTACAAACATACATTCGAACACAAAGTATACTCAGGCTCGAAACAAATATTTATGGATCACACAAAATTTGTCCCGTGTGGGGATCGAATTCACAACCTCGTGTACAGCAGTCGCTTGCGCTCCCACTGCACCACGTACACAGTCATCAAATGACTTTCTTTTTTAGTCGTAGACTTTATAACATCTCATGCTATATTATTACCTCCTTTTACCACTCCAAGGATTTCTATTAGGGAAGCCAATTCTGTGTTAAGCTCGCCTTTGTCTACTATATCTATAATCTAATTATCATATTCTTAATATTAATAAGCTACCTATAAATAATACGTACGAATAATTACAACATAACTAAATTTTAACATGCTAGACAAAAAAAGAAACAATTAAAAACACACTCCATCCAAACCGCGCTTATCGACCGCTTCGTTCAAAAACTATGTCCCTTTCTAAATTCGTTTAATAATACTTACTACACACACATTCGCGTTGGCCCGCCCCGCTCGCGCAAAAACCACCCCGCGCCTTGGGGCAATTCTTCAAAGGGTGAAAAAACTACCCCCGCCTCAACCCATAGCCCGCCTTAACCAATTCTTGGGTTAAAAAAGGGGTGGGTACTAAGCAACCAACTATGCAGGGGGGATTGATTTTTGTTGGCAGTTTTAGAACGTTGCTAGTTGGAGTTAGAAACGATAGCTTGACTAGGTACTTATTATTTGAAGCGTAAGAATTTTGAGTTTATTCTTTTTACATTTCACTTTTTTAATTTAAATTTATCGAGTTATGGTTATTAAATAGGCTGGTTTGTGTTTAATTATGTTTATATTTTTATTTAATTCGTATTTGGAATAATTGTTTTTCAAATTTGTTGTTGTTTTGCTGTTGTTGGGCTGTAGTGTAGTGAAGAATTAATTTGCTTTTACGTTATTTTGATATCATTTTATTTACTATCTTAATATTAGTAGTTATGGCATTAGAAACTAACACTTTTATCGTTTAATATTGTTGGATAAAAATCCTTATTTTGTACTAGTAGATATTCTGTTTTATAATTTATATCTTGAGTACCTACCAAAAATGCATCTAAGTATAATTTCTAAAATACTGTATTTGGAATGCTTTTTCCTTCATAATCTCTTTGTCCCAAAATATTCATAAATATTCATAAAGCTTACGTAATTGAAGTAAATTAAGTATTCGAATAGGTACTTTTATAATCTTATTTTTCAAACATCTCAAGCCCGCCATATTGTATTTAATTCCCGCCAAGTCGCTTTAATTTCCAAATTTGGAAACTTGGAACGCGCCGTTCCACGTTTAAATTCAAGTTTGAATTGAGCGCGTTCCGTATTCGAGGCACGAGTTTTCATATCACTCCCCTCCCTCGCCCATTTCACACCCCCTGCCCCCTCAACCGCTTGCGAACGTTAAATTGACTTGTGAAGTTAGTTTGTAAAAATAACCGGCTGCCGTTCTAATCCTGAATAATCTCATAGAAACAAAAGAGAAAGGGTTAAACTTACGTTATTATTCACGTATAGCGTATTTATATTGAAGATTACCTACTTTAGTCGGTATTAGATTAGATAAGATAGGTAAACAACATAAAAAGGTTATTTTGCATCATCTTTTTTTTAACCGACTTCAAAAAAAGGGGGGTTCCTAATTCGACCGTATATATATTAAATATCTTCTTTTTTTATTTATTTAAATGACTTAAGACATTCCACCATTTGAAAAAAAAAGCATTCTGTCAGACAGCTCTGCCTTGGGTCAAATATTAATATAAATAGGATTTAGGTTTAATTAGGGGTTGAAAAAGTTGTTATTTATAGGTATTTGCTATTACAAGGTAATAATAGCTTTATAGACTATATAGCGCCCATACATCGTGAATAAGAGTTTGTAATCCAAATCATGATTTAAATATTTTGGTTTGGCATTGTCAATGATAACAAAGTAATGTAACAATTTATTTTCAATCTTAAAACAAAGTTATGATACAAATCAAGCTTTATTAAAACATTAGGTATTAAAAAAACAATAGAACAAAAGAAAATCAAAATAAAAACGGCAATAGAGTTCCAATTTCGAACGCAGACGTTTCCCGGAACGCCGCGTCGGTTCCTTCCTAAGAGGGAGAAGTAAACAAAATTCCTGCAAGGATATGAGGGAGGGGGCCAACGGGGTGAGGCACGGGCGGCCGCGGGGCGAGACGTGAACACGAATAGTTACGCTTTTTTGTATATATATGTGTACGTCACTAAAGTATTTTTCCGTCAGTGTGTGTTCTTTATAACGTATTTTTCCGTCAGTGTGTGTTCTTTTTTCATGTGTGCAATGGTTTTTCGGATAAGCTTTTTAGCGGGAAAAGGGTTAAATTTAATAGTCGGTTTTACTAAAAAGTGTTATGGCGAAGTTGAAAAACGTCGGAATAGAGTTTTACGGTTGATAAGTTGGATAATGTTATATACGAAAAGTTTTTTGCTTTTGCTCTGTGTTCGGATTATCAAGTTACTGTCGTAACTTTGTAGTACATTTTTGCTTTAAAGCACATTACGTTCTTGTTTTTTTAACATCTGTGTAAAATCGACCAATAAAACACACACGATATGATTGAGTTATTTTAAGGTATAATAATAAGGTTGTATTTAGTTTTGGTCGCTATGCAGTAATAAACTGTAAACTGTTTCAAAATCAAATAGTATCGTTACAAATTTATTAAATTTATTGGTTTTAAAATTTAACAGAACAAAATACAATATTTCTTATAGACGACATTGATAATCATAAAAAGTTTATTAAACGCCTGCAAAAATTGAGCACACACGTGATTTCAATAGCTAAATGCCATTTCGGTAATATCAGATCTGCAGCTAAAGGAGCAAAACAACCTAGGTATGAAGAAACATATTTACAACTAGCTGACCCGGCGAACTTAGTTCCGCCTAACAGTCGATCAACATTACTTTATTTTTCTAAAATAAAAGATTTTTGCTAAAATAAACGTAGCCTAAGTTACTCCTTATTACATCAGCTATCTGCCAATAAAAGTCCCGTCAAAATCGGTCCAGCCATTTCAGAGATTAGCCGGAACAAACAGACAGACAGACAAAACCTGTAAAAATGTTATTTTGGTGTATGTACCGTATATATATTCATATACATGTAGTAAAAATCGGTTGTTACAATATTACAAACAGACACTCCAATTTTATTATATGTATATAGATTAATAGTAGGTATATTGCATTGCCTAAGGACAGCCTGTATACCTGGTCCCATATTCCTCAAAAACTCAAACGAATTTCTTTCACAATACCTTACACAAAGACTTATAAACCCGTTTCAACGGGTTCTCGTTACAAACTTAATAAACAATTCTGCTTTAATATCGGAACTAAACAACGCATTTACCTTCTTCATTACGCACAATAAAGTTACAATATTTCTTAAGGACGGCGCGCACACCTGCTACAAAATTTTCATGTACAAACTTGCTTGTAATTAACAAAATACATTCACAAGTTGTAACTAGATTTAAATAGTAACGCCACTGGCGTTTTAGTGATGTTGATTTGGCTGTCGATATGTCATCGTACTAGTATAAAAAGTTATTATAATTTTATCGAGTAATTTGATATTAGTCACATTGTCAGTTTTATTCAATTACATTCATCTCAATATGTACTTATAATACTATCTATATACTTTTGTATTTTATTTTTTTTCAAATATGATGGTAGTAGATAGAATTCTTAATAGCAGCCACCACTGACTGCGTACCGTCAGGCAGAGTACAATCATTTTGGTAGGTTAATAAAAAAAAACAGTAACCCATAGATGCCTAGGTGTTGCATTTAGGTAGTAGTGTTTTATTAAAAATCTGCCTTTTTTGAACAATGCATTTTTAAAAGTGCTTGACCATAATTTCAAATCAAGACAATTTAATTGTGTCTCAAAATACTTATGAAGAGAAAATTTAAATCAATTAACATTACCTACTTAAGTAGTGACATAAAAATATTATTTTGTTTCTTTAATCGATAATACCAAGATGTGCCCATCCCTAACCTCCATACAAAGAGACACTAAGAAATTATGTATTCCCCTTAGCGCAGTTCGGCTAAACTTTATTGAATTTGTTCCGAGGCGGTCGTTCTTGGGACTCAAATGCAGTACTTTTGTCAGGTACTCGTGATTTGAATGCTGTCTCTAATTTCACTTCATTGGTAGTTGAGTAAAGGTTTCTTCATTATTAGGATGAAAGAAAATTTGATTAAAATTCGTCTTACTTTTACTACATGGTAAAGATCTCATATAGAAGGCATAAGCATTGATCACAAGACGTGGTCTATGATTGGCGATTTCAGACTTCTATATACTGGTTTTCTCACAATAATGTCCCAGGTACCTTGGACATTATAGTCAAAAAAACCGTAAAGTACGATAAGATTAAGGACAAACTACTTTTAAAAACGTCATATTGGTCTTTGTCCAGCTTTGGTTACAACTACTAAACTACTAGGCTATCGCGACCCGTATTTATGTACCTATTAGAAATCTAAAATTTAAGAGTATAAAATAGAAAAGCGTACATTCGTAGGTGGCACATTCTAATACCAATGTTCTCCTCTTACCAAGGAAGAAAAATCTCTTAAAAAACGTCAGTGTATTAACAAAAGAGCGAAGCGTTTATGTTTAAAAATTACTAGCTATTGTCATTTAACATAATTCCATAAAAATATTCTAATATGTATATTATTATATCCATAAAATATTATAAAACTTTAGTGGCAAACAAGCATACGGCCCACCTGATTGTAAGTGGTAACCGTAACCTATGGTCATGGCTGTGTTTTCAGGAAGAAGGGTATGAGGAAGGAAAAGGGAAAAGGAAGAGGACTGAGTGGTAACTAAGCTGACCAAACAATAAGTGTTATTTAAAACTTTTTAACAATAAAATGACAAATTTATGAAACTCAATTTTTTATTCACGAAAATATTCATTGTATGATTTAAACATTTCTCTTTATTCTCCCCCAACCAATTAATTCGAACATAATTAAACAATACAACGGTAAATAGAAAATTCAAAGGCGTAGCAATTAAGGCCGTATCGCGGAATTTATAGCCTCCCTCAAGAAAGCACTCTTATCGTTAAACTCGACTATACCTATATGAGTACGTATACTGAATGTACAAATGGTGATCTTTGTGATTGTGCCTATTCAAACTGCTTGCGGCAGTATATTTTTCATTTCATGTTTAAAGGTTGGCAACGTGTTCTATTTTTGCAGTGCAAAAGAATAAAACAATACAATAACGATAAAAGCTAGAAGATACTCTAGATACGAAAATATAATTTAGTTAATATAATCCCTACGATGTTTAGCTTTAAAGAAGGTTTGCTTTTTACGTCTATGACGTTCAAGGCTTAAAAAGTAGGTACAACGTTTTGAAACTCTATTAGTTTTTGTGTTTCAATCCTAAGCCTTATGCTTAGAATACAGATTACTGCAATTTTATTGTCCTACCACTACAACAAACCATAATCTTATAACCTTACAAATGTTACGATCCTAAAAATACTACTTAAATAGTAGAATCGCACTAAAATCAATAGACACCCACACTTATCCGCAGGCCCGCAAAATATAAATTGGCCTTCATATATTTCAGAGGGGAACAAAAGTGTTTTGAAAAGTAGTTCGCAGTCGCCCTTAATTCCTTTAGTTTTACAACCTTTTTGGACGGTTTTTGGACCATCGGTGTTGCCTACCATGAAAATACTATGGATTTTGCGTTCTCACTTTATTATCCATTGCGGGTGAATGTAGAACATTTAATCAATTAAATACGTAAAAAAATATTATGTACCTAATTGGTTTTAAGATTTAAGAATATAATTACAATTAATGTTGGTATTAAATTACAATATTTACCTAGTTTGAATGACTTAGGTGCAGGTACCTATAATATCAGCATAGTATCACGAGTGTACGACACTTATTGAATAATAATAATAATATAATATAATAATATGTGGACACTATCACACACCGTCATCTAGTCCCAAGCTAAGCAGAGCTTGTGTTATGGGTACTAGATAACTGAAATATAATACATCAAACTTTTTTTTTGTAAATACATACTTATAATACATAGGGAACATTCAGACTGTAGACAAATACAAATGTTCATCACATAAATATTTGCCTGCGAATCGAACCCACGACACCCGACGTCGCAGTCAGTATAAAATATATATTATAATATATGAATGACTCACATATTGAATGGCACGCAGAGGTCTTAACCTATGCGTGGCATTTCAAACTAAAGCACCTAAATCACAGAGGTAGTGGAATTAACGTTATGAAATAATATCATAACTACATTTTTTTAGAATTTATTAATAAAATCTTACAATAGTCTTGTAAAAAACAACATGTAAAACGCCTTTTTTTCTATTAAGAATTTAAAAAAAAATACGTGTATTTGTTAACATTATTTTACTAGTTTTCTAGTTTTGAACATCGAATAACGATTAAAAATTAATCTTTATTTGTACTTTTAACAATACGAGTACTTATGAAAATCATGCTGGCCAGTATTATTTTGATTAAATATTAAAAAAATTATAATTTAATGTAAATTTTTCTCATTCCAAGCAATGTATCGCAAAATAATCGAATGTGCGTTTTCGTAGTAGCCACTAGGGGGTGTTTTATAAGGGTTGTTTGGATAGGCCGACCTTTTTTAGCCTCTCGGGCCCCCAGATAGTTTTAGTTTGGTCCGCTGTAAAATTGTACGAATTACGTTCGAAAAGTTACTGTAGGGTAGTAGCGTTTTTCGATCCTTTATTAGTTTAGAAAATTGTATGTAAAATTGCTGTTTTGTGCAGGGTTGTGGAAACTTCAATATTATAAACAATACGGTACCTTCAATTTTGTATATGTATCTCTTTATTTTGTACATTAGACTAAATATCGAGATCTCTATGGTTTTTATTTTCGTAGTTTTACATACCCTTAGGGAGATAATAGCATGATTTATTCACGAAAAAAATTACTTACCTTTTTAAATTATCTCGAAGGAGAAAATAATACCTATATTAGTGTAAAAAAGTTTTAATATTCAAAATTCTAAATTCATAGATATTAGGAACAACAATAACAATCGTTCTGCCACAATAGTCTTAAATTTGATATTATTCTGGCCTTCGGTTAACACTATTCTATTTCATTTTAAAAAGAACTTAGTTGTTTCTCTATTTTCCCATAGTACCGTAATAAATTAAAAAAATATTTAATTTAAACACGCATAGTTCCAGCCGATCCAGAAAGAAACCCACCAATTCTAAATTTAAACTTGCGCGATCCGTCTTAGTGGTGGTTCATTTTTGCCCCCTTTTCACACCCCGCTCGCCCCCTGAAACTTTGACGTTTCCGTGGAGGTACAACTATGCCCCCCCCCCTCTGAAGCCGACGTGCGGTTGGCGCCGGTTTAATCAATTTTTCAACTTCATTTCGTGGCTTGGTTAATTAATTTCCCTTGTAATCTTACTTTTTAGTTCGTGGATTATAGTACTGGTATTTATTTTGGTTTACAACGTAGCCCGTATCTCAACTCATGACGGACTGTGTATTAATACTTATTTTAAAAAGACTTACATTACGGTGAAGAAAATGATTATTACCGTAGGTAATCGCAAAGGTATAATAGTTTGAAGAACAAAGCCATAGTAATACCTACCGTCCAGCACATATTTTAGGTAGGTTTTAAATATATTAGGTACTATTTTCCTTCGCTTTTGAACGCTGCTTGTTCATAGGGTAGTTACCCAATATGCATGAATTTTTATCTTAAGTGTACCGTAAATTTGCCAGCCTATATAATACGTTAATAGGTACTAGAATATTGAGAAATTATTCACCAATTTAGCTACAATAAAAGAAAGCAATAACATAAGTTTGATAGAATTCAATTAAGCGCGAGATACAATGTAATCTACCGACATCTTGCCGCCATACCAAATTCAAATGAAGGCTGACGTCTGCATAATATTGTCATAACAAGCCCCGAGGTTGTATGATGTATGTACTCTGTGACGTCAAAAATTTGTTTAACAGAACAATGTTGTTCAATGGCAACACTAAAATTTTATAATTAAATAAAATAATAAATTGTTTTTCAACTTGTTGCGCATCTTTTGACAAATTTTGAATGATGTTAAAAGAATTTTGTTCGAATTTTGAATTCTAGAAAAGATAATATGTACCTAATATATTTGTTTATTTTATTTAACCTATACATAATTGGACCAAGTTTTCTTAAAAATGTTGCGTAACTACATTTGTATTGTGACTTGATTTTAAAACAGCATCGGGAGCTAGACCAGGTGTCTTTGTTTTTTGTTTGATCGCGTTTTTGCGACAAATTTTGATGAACAGAATTCTGTGTTTTGAATTAAAATAAGATAATAAAAAGTATATTTTATTTTAATGAGGAGACTTCGTAATTTTGTATTTGTAGTTATTATTTGAGGTAGCAGTCCGGCATCGATTTTATAATATACTGTAATATTATTATAGTTACTATTGTCTCACTCCTGAGCAAAGGCCTCTCTCCATCCCTTCCAGTTATCGCGGTCTTGCGTTTCTAATTTTCTTATCTAATAAATACTTTTTCTTGCAAAAAACATCTCCAGTGCATTAAAAGCTATAAAAGATTCACTATATAAATAGTTTTCACCTTTACTTATATGGATGTGAGAGAAATATAAAGTTGTCAGTAGCGACACTAGAGGGGCGCTCAGGAAACTCTTGAAACAAAGGAAGGTAATTGAAAATTCTATCAAAACTTGCCACGAACGAAGCCAACGAAGCTAGTTGAAGTTGTGCTAGAGATGGGACACGGAGAACTAATGTTTGTACTAATTTTAGTACTTTAATGGTTTTTCTTCTATTACAATTAATGTTGTAAGATTTTTTTTGTGAATTGAGCCGATTTTGCCAAATTACATCAGAGATAAAACTTATTGCCTATAAGTGAAAAATAAATCATTAAAAGATTATCAGTAAAATTTTTCACAAAACGGATAGCCGAAAATCACTGAAATCAGAACTTCCTATTGTATACGAGTACGAGACTTATTTCGCAGTCTTCAAACATTATAAGCTAGCATTAATGTCATGCTAAAATTGTCCTGTAAAACCCATGTCACTGGTATAACAGTTCCTATAAATCACAGTGCTTATAAGAACGAGTACTCATATTAGTAACATGAGAAACATCACTATTTTTGAAACGTACGTTTCGTTCTAAACTTAAGTTCCGTCTTGCCTCATGTTTGACAATCAAAAGTTAAAACCATTATTTCACTAACGTGCTGGTCCAAATTCAAATTTGATTTATTTTTAATAAATTATAAAAATTATGTAAATTATTTAAACTGTTTACACTCTTCAATGAGTATTCGTATACACGTTTTCAGTCTACAATATGTGGGTCTACGCCATCTCTCTCCATGGGTGTCGAAAGATGCGACTAATGAGATATCAGGTAACGGTGCAATAAATATGTGGATTAGTGACCGCAGTAATTTTTTTAAATTGGCACAATATATCACTAGTGCCACACTAAAAAAAGTAAATTTTAATACGCAGGTATTATATATGCTCGTAAATAGTGGTTAAAAGTAAAATTCAAAATAAAGTTGAGCTATGAAAAGAAAGAAACTCAGGCCACTGATTTTATTTCAATTTCTAGGCCAAGAACGTAAGAAAATAAACACATTTTTTAATTTTTCTACAACATTATCACACTTCACCTCACATATTTACACACACACATCAAGAAGGTTTATTGTGTACATAAAACATTGTGATTGCCTTTGACAGTGCGCTCCGACTGCCAAGTTTTAATAGAAATTTAAATTAGCTCCAGCATGTACCAAACGGTCGTATTGAGAACACAAATGCATTAATATTATATTTATTGTTGATTAATTATTGTCATATGTTTCTTATCTTGCTTTGTGTTATTTAACACTTAATTTTATTTATAATTCTATTATTCAGTTCGTGAAATCACACAAGGGTTTACGAAGAGAGCCCTTTTTGTTTGTTATTGCATGTTTTAATTATATTATTTTAAAAGATCTAAAAAATTGTACTTTCCATTTGCAAACAAAATAAATTAAATTTTTTCTTTTCTTTCTTTCTTTCTGTTGTTTTTATTGTGATGATCTAGAGTCTAGATTCTAGACAGTAAATCCTACCTGGTTTCAGCAGTAATGCGCCGCATAGAACGAGCAAGTAGGTACTACTGACTTGCATTATATAAGACTAGACGTCCGCCCACGCTTCGCTTCGGTATTAAAAGTTTCATTCGGTCTCACAACAAACTCCTACGGAAAATATCATTGCAATAGTGTCGTATTGCATCCTTCAGATTTACAAAGGCGCTTACAATATTAAGGTTTTGAAAATGACTGAATAAATACTATTAAACATAATAAAATAAAGCCTATGTTACCCGTCTTCTTTGTAGCTTTCTAATGGTAAAAGAATTTTTGCAATTTAATTCAAAATCTACGAAAAATTGCTACTTTAGAAAGTTTCCAATAAAATGGGTAACATAGGCTATATTTAATTTTATAATTAACATATTTTTTAAATCATTTTACGACACTTTTGCTATGATATTCTCCGTAGGCATTTTTTGTGAAACCGAATGAAACTTTTGATACCGAAGCGAAGCGAGGGCAGAGGTCTAGTATTAAATAGAAAAGTACAAGTTATTACCGTTATATCAGCCGAGAGATGTCCTTTACTGAAATTTATCTCAGACTTCGTCACCTTGATCGAGCGTGAGTCTCCCTCGTTAATTGATATAATTTTATATTATTATCACTATTTCTTTATAATAACAATTAAAATAAAGATTATACAACTATAAGTTTTGTAATCGTCCTCTGACATATATTATCTTCAAACAATACGACCCAACTTCTCAAGCGAGATTAGTTTTTGTCATTCAAATTGATTACGAATTTAAATCTAAATTGAATTTGAAAACTTCAAACGATCGACTAAGAAGGTTCTTGAAGTATACCTATATAAGTTTTAATTACTTTTCTTTGAACAAATATATAACTTTAGTTTCTTATGTAAATGAAAATACTTGGCATTTTATAGCAAAAGTAATTTGTATTTTGATTTGATAGTAAATAAAATGAATACGTCGTGTGTGTGTGTGTGTATTACTTCCAAAGTGTTTATAGTGACTTTTATAATTTATCTTATCATAGCATCACGACTATATTCCAAACAGGTTAAGCATAGTTGTATAAACCAGCTGTTTTGAATCGTATAATACAGAGAGCGAAGCTGTTGCAATTTGCCACAAAACCATTCAAACGTGATCTTCAAAATCATAAAGCCGTACAAGCCTAATCTTCGATTTCGAATGTAATTTTATCTGGTATCGTAAATAGTTTTGTCAATCTTGCTCAGGCTACATAACCTTTCTAGGCTTCACATATTTGCACAATGGTGCAACATGTGAATTATTTGCGTACACTACTGGATGCTTTAAAGAGTAGTTTTTTAACGAAATGTTTTACTCATAACTTTTAAGTTTTCAGGGCTCTATAAATTGCAGTGTGTGCTTTTTTTAGCAATGATTTTGAGGGATATGTTGGATTGGAGACAGTAGCAATAGTCACGCAACACAAACCCTTGCAGTCACTTACGAGTATGGTGTTAGTTTGGCCATCATCATTTAGTTGATTGATGACTAATAGCTTATTAGCTTTAATAGTTTGCTGATATATCGCGATATATTAGCAGCATATAATAGCATTATTAGGATAGAAAATGCATGTGACTAACTCTCTTAGGCAAGAACTAGGCCTATGTTACGGGAAACTATACAATAGACTAATTAATTAGTCAAAGTTAAAGTCAATTTATGTTGGAGTTGAATCCACGATATTCTTGCACCAGTATTCCATAGCAATGAATACACTTAATCTTTCTTTCTTTCATTCTAAATCCCCATTACAATAATAATGTATAAACAAGACGATATATTTATAAAATAAATAGCGCACATAAAAGCGAGCACAAACACATTACTGCCATAGTATGTACTTGTAACGATTCGCCTTACCCCACCCTCCCCCACCCCAAGACGCGGAATATTTACATAAATTTACAAATTTCGCCGCGAAATAAAATTTTGTAGGGCTGCTTCTTAATTATTTTTGTATAAATAATTTATGGTTTGAAAATATAATGTGATGTGCTTATGCTCGCGATACTTCTAAGGACCTTTGCTGGACATTATGCCTTTCTAAATTTCTATCGGATGCACTTCACTTTTATCAGATCGTTGATTCACCTTGATGCATACGTCCAGGCATTAAGGTCACAATCAATCCGAAGAAAATGATGCAGTGGCCTTGATCATGACATGTGTAGAAATCAAAAATGACTTTCTTAGTTTGTTTTGATAGGCACTGAAGAAACAACTCTAAACTATGTTAAAAATGCAGCATGAACGATCACAGCTTATTCATTATCTGTTAAAAATATATTCATTTTACTACAATAATACGTTAGTTTCTCCAAAAACATGTCAATGTGTTGTTTATACATAGTTTTAACATGATTGTGTCCGCTTTTAGTAAAGGTTACCATACATGTAGACAACCTATACTAGACGTCTAAAATTAACAATCTATACATATAATAAAAATGTAACCGATCGCTGTCTGTACATAGAAGATATATGAGAAAAATTCTATTGGGACCTATATCAACGCAAATAGAACCCAAAACAATGATTTTTAAAATTTTTGTCTGTTTGTCTGTTTGTCTGTTTGTCTGTTTGTCTGTGCGTTTGTGCACGCTAATCTCAGAAACGGCTTATCCGATTTAAATATGGTTTTCACTAATATATTGTGGTAAGCTTCACTTAACATTTAGTGTTTGTTTCATGTCAATCGGTTCATAAATAAAAAAGTTATGCCAATTTAAAGAATCACATCGAACATTCGTTAATTTACTACGAAATCTTATAGAAGCAGATATTTTAACAGGTTGCGGAATAGCTGATAGTGTTTTTATTCCTCGGATTCCTGTCATTCTAAACAGTCTTTCATTTAGTTTTAAACGAGTCCAGTTTCCAGTGAGCCTATGTTTTGCGATGACTAATTAAAGTAATTAATTAATTAAGTAATTAAAGTAAAGGTAAGACACTAAAAGTTGTGGGTGTGGATCTAAGTATTAGCTGTTTTTCGGTCAGCTTTATGTGGCTCTATCACGTGTTAGCATTACTAGCAGCCTGTATGCTTTGTTCCCTGATGGCTATACGTCTAATCCATACATCCATACATATTATATAAGGCTTTGTCCTGACTGACTGACTGACTGAGAGACAACGTAAAGCCTAAACCGCTGGTCGTAGCGACTTGAAATTTGGAGGGTGTGTTTGTCTTAATGTCTAGAAGAGTACAAAGAAAGGGTTATTAAAAATTCAACCCTTAAGTGTATGAAAAGGGATGAAATCGATTGTATGAAACATCTTCATTTTTTAAGTTACAGCTTTGAAATTTTGTTTTGGAATACTTTTATATAAATAAAAAATACGCTTATCATTTTTTTTTACTGGGGTGGATTTATAGGAGTGAAATAAGGGATGAAATATTGTATGGAAAGATCTTTGCTTTTGAAGTTGGCGACTTGAAATTTGGAGGGAGGGGGAAGGGAGGGGGAGGAAGAGGAAAGGAAGGGAGAAGTGAGAGGAAAGTGCGGGGGTAGTGAGGGAGAAGTCAGGGGAAAGGGAGGGGAAAGTCAGGGAGAAATCGACTGCCTCTGTATTTCGGTGGTACTGTGTATGGACTGTGAGGTCGCTGGTTCGATTCCCGCTCAGTGCAAATATTTGTAGCATGAACATGTCTATTTGCATTGGTCTGGGTGTTTATATGTATAATCTATCTATACATATAATAAAAATGTAACCGGTCGCTGTCTGCACATTGAAGATATTTTAGAAAAAATGTTATTGGGATCTTTATCAACGCAAATAGAACCCAAAACAATGATTGTTACAATTTTTGTCTGTTTGTTTGTTTGTCTGTGCGTTTGTTTACGCTAATCTCAAAAACGGCTTATCCGATTTAAATATGGTTTTCACTGATACATTGTGGTAAGCTTCACTTAACATTTAGTCTTTGTTTCATGTCAATCGGTTCATAAATAAAAAAATTATGCCAATTTAAATAATCACGTCATACATGTGGTATGTATTTAGCTTAGGTTAGTGTTTTTAAGTTAGGTTAACACCTCTTATTTCTTTATTAAAATGTTAATAAAAGTTAGATTTATATTTTTCTGGACTTATTTTATTTTTATTTTTTGTGACAAAACATGTTTGTTAACACGTCTCATTACGAAATAGGTGGAATTAAAGTGAATTACGAAATAGTAGTAGTCGATTTCAGCATGAATGGGTCGGATCGACCAGGGAAGTACTACCCTCTCATAGAAGAGCGTTGTAAGTGTAATAGTATCCATATTATTGCGTTTCGTTCGGTAAGTGCGAGAGCCAGAGGCCCAACTGATGCAGAGATGACAATCCTCGCAGCACGTGTGGGACCAGCTGAGTATCCGTGGAGTCATTGTGTGGTTGGTGTGGGTCAACCCGCCGGCCAGAGAGACCTGTATAAACGGTGTTGCCGCTGGCTACCCGCGGCATTGTACAGGGGCCCAATTAGACCTAACCGTAGTATTACGGTAGTAGATCCAAGCTGGTTTCAGCATGAATGGGTCGACGTAAGAGTAGTAGTATTCGTACTACTGCGTTTCGTTCGGTGAGTGAGAGTGCCGGGGGCCCAATTTCCCCCTTTCCTCTTTCCTCACTTCCCTCACTCCCCTAACCCCATTCCCAGCAGCTATAGTGGAGGCCACCATACCAGCAGTTTAAAACGATGGCTTTTGGTATGGTGGCCACCACTTCTGGATGCCACTGACTGCTTACCATCAGGCGGGGTGGAGTCACATAGTAGTAAAAAAAAAAAATTACCACCCTAAGATGCTGTCCCACCAAGTTGCGCATAATCCCGGAGTGGTTCGTCGTGCAGGTTGGTGACCGGATAGTGGGACCCGGCGACCATTTTCGAGAGAGTACGGGGGCCCTTTGCGAGCAGTCGGTATCATCGGAAGCCCGGAGGCCACTTGAGCCTTTACAGCTGCGTAGAGACATCGCCTCCTCAATGGCCGTCTCTCAAGAGCTCTTTAAATTAATCCTACCCCCTCCCTTTTTATCCAGAATGACACGTGCGGGACTGAAGTGCTACTCTTTCACAGTGCAATCTAAAGGGTCTCGAACCAAACGGTTGAGCACTTCATACCTTTGTCGCTCAATTAAAGCCTATAACTCTTTGCCAGCGCATGAGTTTCCATCTAACTTTGATCCTGGGTCTTTAAAGCGGGGCGTGAAAAAGCATCTCACTAAGCCGCCATAGTGGAGGTAACCATGCCAGTAGTTTGGCTTTTGGAATGGTGTCCACCACTTCTGGATTCCACTGACTGCTTACCATCAGGCAGAGTAGAGTCACTTTGGCAAGCTAATATATAAAAAAAAACATTATAGCGTTTTTATTCCTCGGATTCCTCTCATTACAAACAATTTCCCGTTAAGTTTTAAACGAGTTCAGTTTCCAGTGAGTCTATGTTTCGCGATGACAATTAATAAAGCCTAGACACTAAATGTTGTCAGTTTGGATCTAAATATTGGCTGTTTTTGGTCGGCTTTATGTGGATTTGTCACGTGTAAGTAGTCCTAGCAGCCTGTATGGCTTTGATCTCCGATGGCTATACGTCTAATATCGTATATAGAGAAGCTTTTACTGTAAAGATTTTTCTTATTCACCTAAACGAAGATGTTTATAATTCAAAACAAACCAAAAGATATATCCAAAAAATGCTGCCGAAAATCACTATTCCACGCGGACGAAGTCGCGGGCACAGCTAGTAAATTAATATATTTAATTTGATTTTTTAATATATATATAGTTTAATTAATACCTGAAAATGATGCCAAAAAAAACATTCCTTGCTATCGAAAATAACGAACTTCCAAAACTTAATTTTAAGTTTAGAATTGTCGCGTTCGATTTTAATCCTACTAAAATCCAATTCGATTCGATTTGCAAATTTCGGATCTCGACTAAAACATTTCTTTTATTGGTTTGTCAACCCTAATGCTAGAGCATAGTTGTCGGGTCGCCCCCCAGGTAGTCAGGGAGCTAGGGGTGGCATCGTTTTTCATGTTTAATTTTAACTTTGCAAAACCGGCATTTTAATAAACGCTAGCCGTCTTTCGCGTTCAGAATTTTATGCTTCGCTACAAACCTTTTGGCATTTTCAAATGAGTATTACATTTTAATGCCACACTGGAGACAGCAACTTTTATTGTGTATAAATTAGTTGTAGATCCGTGCCCTGGGTATAAAAGTGTGGAATTTTTTATAATGTTGTGGCTTTTAAATGTTTGTACTAAGTTTGTATACTATTAGAATATTTACATACTTTAAAGCAATATTGATGAGATATTAGTTGATATTTTCGCAAACGTTAATATTTTGGTAAAAAGTTAATTATGTTGATGATTTTCGAGAAATTGCGGCATTTATTTTGAGCTTTTGATGGCTAAGACCGTAGTCATGAGACCTACCAAGGTATGTGTTCTTATCAGTTGACTTAAATACTTATCCAAATTTTCTAAAAATGTATGTTATCACATTACGTTACGCCATGATTACGATTTATATTATATATACATAAAAAATGTGTTATGTTTAAAAAAAAAATGACCAACTGTAATCAAACCGCGTGTAGGTACTATTGTGATTTTAATAAACATGAACTTATATCTATATGATTTATGATTTTGACTGGCCTGTTGGTCTAGTGGTTAGTGACCCTGACTGCTAAGCCGGAGGTTGTGGGTTCGATTTCCACCCAGGACAAACCTTTGTGTAATGAGCATGATTGTTTGTTCTGTGTCTGGGTGTAATTTATCTATAATATGTATGTATTTACAAAAAAAATGTATTTAAGTAGTATATCAGTTGCTTAGTACCCATAACACAAGCAAATATAATTGCTTAATTTGGGGCTAGATGGCGCTGTGCGAATGTGGTAGAATATATAGAAGATATGATACATTATATTATTATAATTTATTATTAATCAATCAAAGCTTGCGTAATCACAATAATTAAGTATCATGTTTATCACAATCTAGTATTTAATTATTTAAATATCTTTAAATTTTAAATAAAACGAATATTTCGTACGATATCAAAACTCTTTATATGATTAAAATAACTAAATACATTAATGCCTACCTAAGCAGCAAACTAAGCCGTGCCGTAAAACAAGGAACGGAATATTAAAACCGGCAGCAAAACGCCATTAAAATGCGTAATTGCTAGATTAGTGGGGCCAAGAATCCTCTCGATTCAAGTACAAACTACCATACCTTCAAAACACAGAGTAAAAAAAATACAAATTAGTTTTTACACTACTGAAAAAATACAAGACAGAGCTATAGACCTTTTTTGCTCTGTGGCATGTCCAAGATGGCGGGTGTTCCTAATTTGAACTTCGGTTAGAAGCGACGTGCCTTACATACGTCATGAGCGCGGTCTCAAGATTAGGCGATTTACATTGGCTTTTTCGTATTTCGAACGATCCTCCGTTTTATGTGTGGCCTCGAATATAAATGGATTCGAATGTAATGTTTGTAATTTGGCACGTAGTGATTTCTTTTTAATTAGTAAGACTTAGTTTAGGTTTTTTAGCCGTGTTTTATTAAGTCCGCTTTTGATTTAGGTTGCCTTGTTTGTTTATTATTTTGCTTTTAATGCTTTATTGTGCGTTAGTTTTATAAATATGTCAATATTTATTTTGACAGTAAAATATATAATGTTAAGCCATTTAAAACACAACAATAATAAATCTAAAAACAAAGAAATTATCTTCAAATATTTATTACACAGCCAAGTTTTAACAACATAGCTGAGACTTTATTCAGCAAAAACATCTAAAAAACCTTACTAAAGCATTCATAAAGGTACTGTAAAAACTTTTCACCCCGCCGGGGCGTAGAAACACCACCCCAACACATCTATAAATCTATATGACGTCATTAAGAAAACGGAGAGCGATCGTCTTGCGTATACCCGTCTCACTCACATACACACAGTATTTCTTACAAGACAGAGATGGCACGTATCTTAATAAAGAAAGCTCGGTAGTCATGTCCTCTCTCTCCATACCTTACAATGGTGAAAAGACGGCGAAAATTAAATAATACTTTGTCGTTTAAATTGAAAAGGGGTTGGGGATAGTTTCGAAAATTTTCGGGGGTTAGAGGTAAAAAGGTATTGATTTTAGGAGATTAGTCGAGTCTATTGTGCCTCCTTATATTTCGTGGTTGTATTCTAGTTTCATTTTAATACCACAGATTATGAATTGACGATTGACTTAAAGTTAGACAAAGGAAACTATGGACTGCCTTGATTTTTTGTTGTTATTGCGGCATATATTTTCCTTCTTCGTTATTTTTGTGTGTTTATTTTTTTTGCGTTTCATATTTAAACATACCTGTTATGTTTTATAGTACATAAAGTGAATTATTAAAAACCAATAATTAAACTGTTTTTTTTTGTTCTTGTTAGACTCTAAAGACTTTTTTTGTCCTTAATGAAATCCAAGGACAACATTTTTGCTTGTATTAAAAATTAATAGTTTTCATATATTTACAGATCGTTTTGAAGTTAGAAAAGCTGGCTAGAAATATACAAAGAGAATAGTGTGAAGCTAAAACTTTCAGGTATGTGGCGTTTCATAACAAAGTTACTTAGGTACATACTTTAATATCAGCACGGGATTACCTCAGTAGGGGTAATCAGAGGTGTGTAACGTGGGTCAACGTATATTCTAAGCACTTCTCAAAAATTATTGATGTATTTTCAATATAAATATTTAACTGCCTGAACTCAACAATATAGTGCAAGTTTATATAGATATATAGAGCAAGTTTCCTCGTAAAGTGTTTCTTTTACGTAATTACGATAATGATAACTTCGAAATTAGTTGGTTTTGCTTTGCTTGACATTCTTATAACTGGGATCCAGCAGAAAACCAGCGCTATTTTTAATCAACCTAGCACATGCTGAATTGGGACGATAGGCCACACGCGAGAGAATTAGTTTAAATTATTAGAATTTATAGAATTTTTGCTTCTTAACTAAGTATATTTAAATATTTTACTGTTAAGTTAATTTTTTTTGTTAAACTATATATGCTTTTCTCTTGGGTGTGTGATTGTCTGTATCAAATAACTATTTTTTCTTTCTTTCAAAGTTTCTTAAATTTGTTATAGTGACTTAAAATTTTGGTAGTTTCCCATTAGTCTATCAAAATCATTTTATTTGCCTAAAGGTAAGTAGTCAGTGTAGTCCAGGTGTAGTGGGCATGATACATCCACTATGATCCCTTTGTTATATGATTTTTCATGAGAAGGTTTTATGTCCTAAATGTTTTTCATATTTTTTTACAGGATCATCATTACCATTTTATCTAGACGATGTAAATTGCTGCACATACGTCGTTCTAAGCGTCTCTCAGAATACCCACACCGTAAAGGCTTACCTATCATGAAGAAAGCTTGATTAAGATTAAGAGCCTTAAATACAACACTGTCAAAAATTTTCAACGAGGAGGAAATAAAATTATTAAAAACTTTTCTTTTTTTATTTTATCAATTTTATGTCTCATTTCTAGGTATATTAGAACGCGAACGCGATTGAATTACAACATTGATAAAGGGCTGCTTTTATCAAGACTTCAAAATCAAATACTGCGCCAAATTACTACCTAAATAAAAGAATTAACTTCAAAAAAAATAAGAAAAAAAATACTAACAGTAACATTATCTACCTATAATATAAATACATAAAATATATATAATACTTATTCACCAAACTTATACTAGTTACTAATAAAAAACGCTAACCAAATTATAATATACGCTCAACTAATGTTACACATGAATAAAGTTAAATATACAAGCTTCTAAAAATGCACAGTAATAAAGTTTCAAAAGTATAATTTTATATTCGGCTACGTAAATACGCGGCTACGAAACTGCTACGGATTTCGTAGCGCTACGAATTACGTAACTTTTTATTTTGTATTATTCAGCGTATGAAATGAAATGCAAACTTTTTATAAAATTTTATTATGTAGAATTTCTTTCTTTACATAAATTTAAGTCCTGCAATTATCGTTTATTGATTTAACTATTTTACTGATTTTATTCCTAATTCTGGTAGATGTGCAATCAAATGGATTTTGTATGTAAATAAATAATAATTATTAATTGATCTAATAATATAAATATATATAAATGTAAGTCGAAATGGCCCAGTGGATAAGGCTACCCGATTCGTAAACACGAGGTAGTGGGTTCGAATCCGGGCAAGTACCAATGTGATGTTTCGTAATCATATCTACTTTCTAAGTTTATCTTGGACATTTCTGTCTGACGGTGAAGGAAAACATCGTGAGGAAACCTGGACTCAAAAGTCTGAAATTGCCAATCCGCCTTGAGCAAGCGTGGTGATTAATGTTCATACCTTCTCTATATGAGAAGAGGCCTTTACCTTAACCAGACCGATTTTCGAAACGAAACCAATTTTTAACGAAATCGGTTCAGCCGTTTAAGCGCTGAGAGGTAACAAACACACATACACACAAACTTACGCATTTATAATATTTGTAGGATACTCAATCCTCTTTGGGTAAGCATGGTGATCACTTCTCATGTCTTCTTTGTATAAGAGGTCCTTACTCTACATAAGTGATCCCAAAAATAATAATAGTCATGACACAATTTGTGGTTACCCTTAATTTGCTCTGAAGGGGTTAACGGTTGCGTGTTACTTAGTAAAAGGGGCGTGATAATAACACATGGATATAATCTGTATTTACAACTGTCAATAAAGAAAAGTCTACATTTTTTTATAATTTTACTGCTCCACATGCGCCAGAGCCATTACGCGTCATGAGTTGTAATGTTGCAATTTAATTTAATATTTCGTGGTTTTTAATTTTTATCATTTAATCTTAGTTATATTTTACAATTTAAATATGTTCTGTTAACATGCTAGAATTGGGTGAAATTTATAAAAAAATCTGTATGAGATTGTGAGTTCGATTCCGGAACGGTATAGTCCACATAATTGCTTTATCACTTTTAACAAAAATTCCATCAAAAATTAAATTCAGTAAGACTCATTACGCAAATAAATGATTCTTTCTTTACAATTGTCAACTGTCACTGTTCCAAGGGCACTTGCAAGCAAAAATAGACCTTATTGTTTTGTATCTTATCATTTACTTTAAGGACGGTAAAGCAGTTTTATCTAGAGTTTTATTGTCGACTTTACAAAACGTACTAGAGTTCTAACTCTAGTACGTTTTGTAAAGTCTTGCTGTCAACTGCCAGTTGGGTTTATACCTACTCTAGTAGGTATAAACCCAACTGGCACTCCGATGATTTTAAATTTAATATGATATTTTAATTTGTATTTTTAAAATAATATGTAATTTTTTAATTTAAGTAACATGAATTTTTAATTTTTAATTTAATATGTTACTTTAATTTAATGTGACATTTTGATTTTAATTTAATATGTACCGAATGTTTAATTAAATGTGTAATTTTAATTTTCTTTTTATTTTAATTTGTAAGTGTTTTTGTTCAATGTGTAATTTTAATTTATTTAATTATAAAAAAAAATTAAACATATGGATAATTTTATCTAAAATAAGCTTTTATTTTTATTATGATTGTTATAAAAGTAGCTGGCAGCCAATGGATGAGAGTTCATGGTCATGGCACTCATGGCCGATCAAAAGGCATACCTACTCGGAGGCGGCCTATGGTCAGCAGAGGAAGTCTTTGGGTTGAAATGATAATGATGAAATTAGTTTTAAGGTTAAATATTAAAATGGCAGTACTCATTTCAGTACTCACGTTCCTGCCTTTGTGGTTCGGTAGTACTGTGTATGGACTGCCACGCAGAGGATGCATATTTGTGTGCATGAACATGTCTATTTGCATTGGGCTGGGTGTTTATATGCAATACGTATGTATTTACAAAAAAAAAGTATTTAGGTATGTATATCCACATTCTAGAACTCATAACACAAGCTATAATATACGCTTACTTTGGGTCTAGATGGCATTGTGCGTACTAGTTATGTTATTATTATTATTATTTACCAAGAGATAACTGACTGGCATGCCACATTAAAAGAAAAAGATTGGCATTACTTCCACCTGCTTTTCATTTCAGAAACTTTCTATTTCATTGAGTAAACAATTGCGTAGTTTATTGACTGTGTGTAATATTGTGTGCAATTATGTGCACTGCCAAGTCCCATAAACAAAACACAAGAAAGAACAAAACAAAACATTAACAAGCAAAATAAATAACATTTAACAGTCAACCCTGCGACCGCGTCTTAGATATTTTATCTTACTTCAGAAAATGTCATACCATTTTAATTATACTACGGAACGGCATAAAAGCAGTTTATCGCGTGGGGTGTCCCCCAACCCCAGAGGGTGGAGGGGGCAAGAAGCACAGATTTTATAGCCGAGTACCGTCGCAACGCTTTTAATGGCTTATTTGCCCAGCCTTTGTAGGGGTAACTTGCCTCCCGCCTTTTGTATCGCTGATTTTGTTCGGGATGATAGCGTTCCGATAGTACTTTAAAGTCAAGCTCATACTTATAGCATCGCCAGAATAATTTTTTTTGTTCGTATAAAGTTTAAGTGGTCACCTCATTACCAGGTATCGCTGTTCCGTACTTACAAAATATATGTTGTAGATTCGTATTGTTGTTTTTAAAAGAAACATGAAACGTGACATAGGCAGGTACTTACCTAATATTTATACTGGCGTGGGTGGAATAATCTCTACTTACTTAAATTTAGACAAGACATCATGTTTAAACCCGTGATGTCTACCTTAAAAAATGAACAGCAATCTTGAAACAAACTAGACTGGTAATATTAGTACCTATATCTAGTTGTTCAATAAGTAACACAAATAAAACTGATTTTATCAATACAACCCGTTTTCACTCTTTCTTATACACAAATGGTCATTCCGACCGGATAGCCGCTCTAATTGTTAACTATTTTGTCGTCAAAAACCGAAGGGTTGAATATAATTTTGAAAAGAGAACCGGCTTACGAAAAATAAATTCTAAATTTGAAACTTGATTTTCTTGTTGGATAAGTAGATTCGATGTTTAAAATTAAACTTGTTTTTCTTGTCTGTTTCTAACCAGTACACGTGTGTATTTTTGAAAAGAGTTTATATTATTAATAAATTATTATAACTTGTTTTTTGTTATGATTGTACGTCTATATAATTACATTTTAAATTTTCTGTTCTTCATGAAATATTATTCATTATAAAAACATGAAATCACTACTACCACTAAGTTAATAGATTTTAGATAACTTGAAATTCTTTAACAGCAGACGAGACCATCGATACGATAAGCATGAGTTGGTTTAGTAGGAAAGATAAAAGAAATCGTAGTTTTTCCATCAAAGTATTGTAAAAGGTTTTCTTTTTCTAGAGATATTAATGCTACTAGCTCGATAAGAGTCTATACCATTCTAATGAAGTAATATCGCTATTCTGTAGTCGTAGTATGCACGTGTGGTTTAACGGTTACAGAGATCGCCGCGCTACTACATTCACATCGAGTAACGTGTATTCCATCTCAATATAAGACTAATATTTGATAATATAATAATTAAAAATATTAGGTACAACACACAATTTTATGCTCAAATTATATAATTTTGACTTTAAGATAAAAGCCATTATTTTAAGGAAATTAAATAATATAGTTTAAAATTGTATTATAAACAATACAATGGTTATATAAGTATAGGTAGTACTTATATAAGTATAACGCGTGGAACAGAGGCGTTAATTAAAGCGATGATCAAAGAAGCTGAACACTGCCATTGTGCAGACTTCCTCTTGCGAGCTTCGTGCATACAAGCGCTATTGCAATACAATACAACACTTTTTACTATTTATAATTATTTGAAATAAAAACTAAATGATTTCGAAAATAGAATTTGGAACTACTAACTTATTTTAATAAATATATTTGAAATTCGTATCTACATACTGAGAACTAATTTTAAATTTGGAATTTAAACTATTATTTTCATTTAATTAATTGAAAATTTTGTAATCATCATTTAACAGCTTAAGGAAATTCTAGAGTTTTGTACTTATTACTATAAAAAAGTAGTAAACAACTAATGGGTGAAGGCAGGACTGGTTAAGGTTATATCCATAGAATTAAAATCATAATGAATAAATAGAAACAATGTTCGTTGTAGAAGAATATTTGTGGCAATTAAATCAAGTCCACGGTTGTCCACCACTTTTGTCTGGTCGTCAGTCTACCTTATTAGGGGTCTGCTCAGCGCCTAAAGATAGCCGCTTCAACATTAAATATATTCTACAATTGACTGCTTCTGTAGTTCGGTGGTACTGTGTATGGACTGCCAAGCAGAGGTCGCGGGTTCGATTCCCGCTCAGTGCAAATATTTGTGTGCATGAACATGTTTATTTGCATTGGTCTGGGTGTTTCTATGTATAATATGTATGTATTTACA
This sequence comes from Parascotia fuliginaria, assembly GCA_963082885.1. Classification (NCBI taxonomy): domain Eukaryota; kingdom Metazoa; phylum Arthropoda; class Insecta; order Lepidoptera; family Erebidae; genus Parascotia; species Parascotia fuliginaria. The sequence continues at coordinate 3,305,482 of OY720196.1, read as the reverse complement.
AAAAAAAAAGTATTTAAGTATGTATATCCGCATTCTAGAACCCATAACACAAGCATATAATATGCTTACTTTGGGTCTAGATGGCGTTGTGTGTAGTTGTTGAAATATTATTATATTATTATTATTATTATAAAGCAAAAGTTTCATAACATTCAAAATGGCTCTCGTAAACCGTCTTAACAATTATTAGCCGACATTATATTAACATTTACGCCTCTATGTGCGAATATCGTCCCACCCGCCATCTTGAAGGAAAACACAAAGATGCTGAATAGCGAAATTTTCTTGTGTAATTTTCACGCTTTTCCATCCCCTTACCACCCCACCCGTTTTACAAACCATCCAGTATAACTTGACCCTTGAATAAACTGGATCATAGAGTATAAGTGCTTGTTTTCTTTACATTCTAAGGGTTGAGAGAGACCAAGTTATATTTGTTTTCAGATTCACACTCGTATTCACACGAGTGTAAGTTTTTAATTGATTTATAATTATAAATATATTGTTGATTTATTTTTGGAGGAATTAAAAGTATGTAATACTTAGTTCCTGCGTAAAAGTATGATCGATCAAAAGTGGAGATAGTTGGACGAAATTTATGCCCAACAGTGGACTTCTTTTGGCTAATGATGATAATCTATACTAATATAAAGCGGAAGAGTTTGTTTGTTTGAACGCGCTAATCTCTGAAACTACATGTCAGATTTAAATAATTCTTTTAGCATTGATAGCCCAGTTCTTGAAAAAGGTTATAGGCTATGTAACATTACACTACAAGCGACAGGAGCGGAGCAGTAACCAAAGACGTGGTTAACCGCGTTGCAGGAAGCTAGTAGATTATAAAATGTTTATCACATCATCAGCCTGGAGACGTCCACTTAAGGGCACAGGTTTCTTCGACTGTAGATGTAACCTTACCTTCTTTTTATACAGTTTTAGAGGCAAACAAGCTTACGGCCTATCTGATTGTAAGTGGTAACCGTAACCTATAGAGATGGCTGTGTTTTCCAAGCATTGCAGTAGTAATAATGCTTAAAAAATACAACCAAGCCGTTGCTGACCCCGAAGGGTACGAGGAAGGAAAAGGAAAAACGAAAAGAACCGAGGGGTTATTTGGGCTGCCGGCGCTCTCACTCACCAAACGAAACTTATATTTATTTTCTGATAATTTTGTATTAGTACCTAGTTATTAAACTGCAACGTATACCTATTTATTACGCAATATAGTTTATTAAATATCGTTAGTCCAATTTTATACAAATTAATTTTCAATAAGTACTTAAAATTTGATCTACTTTTATTTTACATAATTTTAAAGAAAATATTTTATTTTATACCTATCATAACACTATTACTAGCACTTATACCGCCTGTGATACAAGATTTTCTTAGTACAGGCACACAACATTCTAGCATTGTATTTTGTTAAGATTGACCTATGTATTTATTTTACCACATGTAAATTGAATAAATGATTTGATGATTTGATTTGATTTGATTTGATACACATTAGCATGAAAACTAATATTCTTCGTCGATCTTTTATGAGAGGGTAGTACTTCCCGGCCGATCCGGCTCATTCATGCTGAAACCAGCGTGGATCTACTACCGTAAACCTTTACCTTACCTTAACTTAGCTCTAAAGCTACTTTTTATGACACTCAAGAGGCGCGAGGTGATTCTGGATCGGATACACGTCGTAGGTTTTACAATTTTAATAATTAATAAAGCATCCGTATTATATGATATGTCAAGTGGGTAAACGGATTATAATTTAATATAATATTAATAACTAGCCTCCCGCGGTGCGTCTCGGTACATCTTTGTTTACTGCTCTGCTCCCGTCGCCAATAGCGTGATGTTACATAGCTTATAACCTGCATCAAGAACTGGGCTATCTCAACTTTAATCATGAATTGCCATCATCACGTAGGTTGCTCGCCATCGGTCCGCCTTTTGAGAAGTCCGTCCATCCTCTTGATAACATAACACATACATACCTTCACACCTGTCTCCTGTTAATGTGGTAAGTAGAGACTATAGAACGCCATTTGCTTACTTCTATAAAATTAAATCTTTGACAAACCCACACCCATTTTTCACATAATAATGAAAGTTATAAAACATGTAGTTCTTATTCCACTATTCACAAAATAAATTCCGTTCAAAAATCTAAATTCATAATCTTAACCCTTCATATTGATCGCCATGTAAATATACATTATGTTATTCGCCGTATATTTTGGGCTGCAGAGGGCGCTTCGTTCGCGAGTCCTACAAGAAAATTAGTTATTAAAATTTCACTGACGCTCCAAAATTTATCTCGAGCGAGGTGTTTGAGGTATAAATCATTTTGATACTTGGCATTACGTAATATTAGCAGTTTTATTTGTTTACTAGACTAAGAAACCTTCAGATTTATTTTCGTAATCGTAAAAGACGATTAAAGAAATTCCTGGCAGCGTTGTTTGTGTGCTGAATATGACCTTAGTGCCGTAATCAATCCGCGTGCTAAACGTGATGGCTATTGATAAACTTATGATTTTGGAGAAGGCTTAAGACTTTTGTGTGAACGCTCTTAAGGGTTGTCTTACGGAAATTAAAACATAAAGCCTGTACACACTCGAGGAGATAGCCTGAGACATGCCGAGAGGGAGTGTGTACAATAGAGCTTTCGTCCAGTCTCTCGCAGTTGGCCTCGTCGCTCTCGGTCGCCTGTCAGTTTTTTGGACAGGAGTCAAAAGAAATCAAGGCAGTTCAAAAGTTAAAATAAGTGTGTACAGGTAGGTATGCTCTTGACGAGAGCCTTTTCGGCCGGGACTCTCGGCAAGAGGTTCTCGTCGAGTGTATACAGCTGCCATAAAAATTCGTGCTCGGCGTCTTTTTCGACTACATTAAGATTCGTGTTTGGTATATGTGGTGCCAGCTGAACATTTTATTATATTTACTGGCTGTTGCTATTAATAATAAATACTGATAACCAGTACTCATAATTTTAGGCTCACTCATCACTAACTATTTCTAACTAAAATAAAGTATTAATAAAGTATTAAGTAATTTGTATTTTAATAAAACACATGAATTAAAAAAAAAAAAATTAAAAAAAAATTTAAGCAAAAATTTTAATTTAAAAAATATTCTTCCGAACTAAAATTCTATTATTAACAAAGAATGTAGTATTATTATTAAACAAGTTTTAACCTACTGGTCAACCCTAAAAGACAAAATAACAATCCTACGGGAAAGTAAACTTGTTTTTCTAGATATATCATTTCTTAAAAACAGGTTATAACAATAGAAGGGTCGTTATGTCCCCAAGACGTTACCGGACAGTGGTCAGCGCGTGGGAAAGGGTTAGTTGCAGGGTTGGGTGGCCTAGTATGCTAATTTTCTAAGATTATTGTGTGAAGGTCACTTTCAATTTGTGGTGGATCTATTACGGGTTAAGTGTAGTTAAGTAATATTTAAGTTAAGAATAAGTAAGAATGGAAAGTATTTCTTTGCAATGCCTCTCTTCGTGAATTTTAAATATAGTATGAGAAAATAGATAAGTAAGATACGTAATACGTTTTGGTTATAAGTAATAAATAATAATAGTGGATTTTTTTAACTTATGGGATTATAAAAGTATTTTTGTATAATAATACCAGCCTATTTACTGTCTCACTGCAGGGCAAAGGCCTCTTCTCATACAGAGAAGGTATGAGCATTAATCACCACGCTTGCTCAAGGCGAATTGGCAAATTCAGACATTTAAGTCCAGGTTTCCTCACGATGTTTTCCTTCACCGTCAGCCAGAAATGTCCAAGATAAACTTAGAAAGTACATATGATTTGAAAAATCACATTTGTACTTGCCCGGATTCGAACCCACTACCTCGTGTTTACAAAGCGGGTGCCTTATCCACTGGACCATTTCCACTACTACTATTTTTCCTTTGCACGACTTATGTCTAATATAAACCTAGTAAATTGTTTCTACTCTCTACTTAATGGTTAGCAGTGAGTGAGGTTTAGGAGTAGTAGTGTTTCCGCGCTATATTTGTACAGCAGCATTTATTAACTTACCGTAGTCATCAATTCACTTGCTGGCAAATTAACTACGACAAACACCTCCATAAGTAGGTAGTGCTTGTATATAACGTTTCCTCAGGCAGAAGATGAGCTCATCTACCAGGAAATTCCCTTCCCTACCCCATTCCCAGCCGGCATAGTGGAGGCCACCATGCCAGCAGTTTGAGATGATGGCTCTTGGTATGATGGCTACCACTTCTGGATTCCACTGACTGCTTACCATCAGGCGGGATGTAGTCACTTTCTTAGGCTTAAATAAAAAAAGGACAAGATATAACTATCTCCAGATTTCAAAACCTTCTAAAATGGCAAGATCAAAATCCAATATAATATAATATCAATATAATATCAATATTATCATTCAATATCAAATATACTCGATCGCAGTATTTAACGAAGACGCTGTTAAAGTTTTCCGTGCTACTTTCGCGGCTCTGCAGAAAGTTGTACCGGGGCTCATTACGGCGAAGTTTAAGAGGTATTTACACTTGTGTTGAAATCGAATCTGTAGGAAAATAATGGGTTATATCTAATCTAGCAGTAGTAAATACTCAATGTGCAATCAGTCAACTGATGGGGGTTAAGGTTAAACCCATAATAATATAAAAAGGCAGTAGGTAAATCATTTACAACTGGAGAATTTCTGTGAGAAGGTTGCCGCCAATTCGTCCACCGAATGTATCGATTATGACAAAGTCCCCTCAAATGTAAGAATGTGATGATGTTCATCACTCTTATACCTTACTGACTGTTTATTACAACTCAGCTGTCCTAGAGGCGTCTCGGTAGTGTGTGCCAGACGAGTACGTGTGACGGCGGGCGCCGGCCTCAGCTGCTGGAGGTGCCGCGAGCGCGTACCAACCTATTGCTTCACGCTCCGCTGATGCGAGCGCTGCGTTCGCTCAACATTGAACTTGCAAATTGATTTGTTTTCGTGTACATTGAACGGATTCACAAGGTCACCTAGAGTGTAGTTAGTAAGTTAGATTAAGTTATATACTATCGCATTAGGCTAAGCATTATCTGTAAAGATAGTCGTATGTTGTATATATGAATAAATAAAAACTTAGAATTCAAGGCTTTATAGACAACTTTCGTACTAGACACCAACGTCTCGCAGAATACTTTCCAAACATATAGCTAATAAACAACACAAATTACACCCATATTCAAATATTTATTAATCACAATTGAACCTACACCTTTTTTCTCAGCAATTGCATTTACAGAACTGGTCAAATTTCTCCAACATCAAAACGTCAAATTACCGCAGCCGTTTTACACACGCAACTCACACGCCTACCTATTCTGTATGCCCCATTAAATTCCTCGCCTTGCCACCCCGGGGCGTTTATATAATATCTAACAGATAACTATCCCTATATATTCGTATTGACAGCCTTAATATTTATTACGCTATTGTTATCTTGTAAACTGGTGGAGAAGTTATATATAAGCCTTGAAAAAATATCAAATTACTAACAATTCTGAGAAATTGGAAAATACATATATTTTGCCGATTGGGTAAACTTCCAATCCACAGTCTAATTAATCTACCCACAGCTGGGCATTTACCTTTCTTTGTTTGTGCTAAACTTCACGATAGGACCTCTAATCAATAAAATATCTGTATGAGCTATAAAATATCATAATTACAGCACATACAGAGTCTAGATACGCCCTCGTTTGGCGAATTTAGCGAAGGCAGTAGAAGTATCAATCTGTCAACATAGATCGCTACTCCTCGGTACGGACGTATTACTGTTATCCAAAAGATTTTGGGTTCGATTCTTACATTGACTAAAATTTTGTGTGACCTACACAAAAAAATCTAAGATACATACATAGCTTTACGCCTTTTATACCCGAAGTCAGAAGTGTTTAACCACCCACTATTTGCCATTTCTTTTTATTTTTTCATCATGTAACAGGGGCGAGTCAGCTGCCACATATCGGACACAATTTTAGATCCTAGCTAGTACTGAGAATTTTTCGACAAAAAAAACCAATATGTGTACTCGACCTGGAAATCGAACTCGAAACCTCGGCGTGGCAATCCGTACACAGTACCACCGAACCACAGAGGCAGACTGTTTCAAGTCCAATTTCTGAGATATTTATATGAATTTGTATCTGTATAATTACCTAGTTTACGTAAAATACGATGCAGGGCTTTTACCTCATGTACTATACTAACTGGAACCCAATACAGTCAAAACATCTGCTATCTACCCCTTTGGAAAAACATTATTCAAATCCATACGCAAATAACATTTTTATCTATGCGACAAATATTTAAATCCAAAACATTAACTTAATTTTGTAAGATTATACACAATATTTACACGAATATTGTAAGTAGGTACTTGTGTATGATCTTACAAAATTTCTGCCTATATTATAAACAACGATAATACAGAAATTAAGCTCTTTCAAGCATAATTAAGCACCCTTCGTCCAACAGAATCTTACGATTCATGCATAAACTATTAAAATATAGGTCAAGGAAACTTGCAAATAAAAATTATAGTTGTGATAGTATATAACAATTGCGAAACAGGTTTTAAAAATAGCGACCTTTGAGTAACCTATCTATTTTAAAAATCTACATATTATTAGTACTTAAATATATGCCAAGAATAAATTTGTAACCATACCTTAAACTTATTAGTTTACGAATCTGTGGTGTGTAGCATAATAAAGTAATTAAATTCTCACACAACAGAAACAAACTCAGCCATCTTTAAAACGTAAACTCACACGTCCCAAAAAACCAATCGCCAAGACGTCCCCCCACACCCCTATACCCCCATGCCCCCACAAACGCCCCATTTATCCACATTAATATAACTTGAGTCGTGATAAATTGCTACAGACCCGGCCTACGTTTTCTTAGACGAATTTTGTGGGGAGATACAGTATGTTTTATTTTAAAAAACGTCTTTTTCTTTCGTACGGATAGGTAGAGGTAAAAATAGGCATTTTGTCAATTCAAATAGGTTTTGTTTAACAGGGAGTTAGCTAGTTGTCATTTCATGAGCACAGTTTCAAACTTCGTGTTAATAATAAATAAATTTATGTCTGAAAATGTAAATCTGTCCTGAGCATGAGTTTTCTCAGTGATATATAGGCCTCACCAATACTTCGACAGCTTGCCAGGTCTTGGCTCATCCATCGATTGTGACATTTTATAAATAGAAGCTAGGTTTTCGGCGCGTCTTTGCTTACTGCTCTCCTCCCGTCGCCAGTCGTACATAGCCTACTAATCTTCCTCAAAAACTGGGCTATCATACACAAAAATATTTATTAAAATCTGACTGGTAGTTCCAAAGATTAGTGCGTTCAAACAAACAAGCTCTTCCGCTTTTTTATAATAATAATAATAATAATTTTATTCTACCACATTCACACAGCGCCATCTAGCCCTATAATTGCTTAATTTGTAAGCAATTATATTTACTTGTGTTATGGGTACTAAACAACTGACAAACTACTTATATACATTTTTTTTTTTTTGTAAATACATACATATTATAGATAAATTACACCCAGACACAGAACAAACAATCATGCTCTTCACACAAAGGTTTGTCCTGGGTGGGAATCGAACCCACGACCTCCGGCTTAGCAGTCAGGGTCACTAACCACTAGACCAACAGGCCAGTCATATATAATAGTATAGAAATACAAATAACTGACACAAAAAACATCTAGACAGTCGAAACAATTTAAGTATACCAAAAGTTTATATTTTTTTAACGAATAGTAGTGAGTAAATGATTACCGCTCTAAAAAATCGAGTGTCATCTAAATTGACAATAAACAGTTCTTCAAGAGACAATCAAAGATGCCTACTTATCATTCCACCTGTCTCCTATACACATATCAACTAGATTAATTACAACAATTTGGCGCTTGTGACAAGGTTCGCACGTTAATTCCAACTTTGTTTTTAAATCACCAACTGCTAGTTTCAACATTTTTAGTTAAAATAGTTCGGATATTTTTAAATTGAATTTTATTTTATTAAACTCGCCGTCTAATTTAAAATGAAGCGCCTCTAGTATTTAATGTGAGAATTAATTTTGTTCAGTTGTCACTGTGACGAAGCCATCTTTTTATTAAAATTAGTTTATCAAGTTTTATAACCCTGTCTTCATAACTATTTAGTTCTATCTATTATTTGTTAGCTTTTTTATTAGCACCCGTGAGTTATTTTTAAAGGTGTGTAAAACAATTATACGGCTAGCCATATAGTAAGCAGTTACCGTAGAATATAGACTTTTGTAATACCAGAGGCCCTAGACAAGTGTCAAAGATTTCTATTCTATTCATAGAATAGATAACAAAATGTATGAGATTGACATAAGCGTCGGCGTTAGCTTATGTCAATCCAATACATTTTTCTATCTATTCTATGAATAGAATAGAAATTTTTGACACTTGTCTAGGGCCTCTGGGGTCCTACCACCACCTCAGTATTATTTTTATAATAACAATAATATTCTACCACATTCACACAGCGCCATCTAGCCCCAAATTAAGCAATTATATTTGCATGTGTTATGGGTACTAAGCAACTGATATACTACTTATATACATTTTTTTTGTAAATATATACTTATTATAAATAAATTACACCCAGACACAAAACAAACAATCATGCTCATCACACAAAGGTTTGTCCTGGGTGGGAATCGAACCCACGACCTCCGGCTTAACAGTCAGGGTCACTAATCACTAGACCAACAGGCCAGTCAAGTCAATTTTAATGTTACTTTGTGTTTTGTCTTTTTCTTTTGTACCATTAAAACAAGGATAGAGACAAAGGTTTTAATAACATTGCTTTAAGAGGTTGTCGTAGAGCCCAGGAGTCACTTGCACGTTGATCCTGATAAAAACCTTACTACTTATTTGTTTATTTAAATTCATGAGCGAAATTACAACGGCGGACTTAATGCTAAAAGTATTCTCAACCAATCAACCGAAGATGGTGAAGAGACATTCGAAGTAGATACAGTAAACAAAGCTGTGTGGAATAGGTGTAAACAAAACATAGTTTACAATTCTACTCCTTTCTTAAAAGCCTTTTCTTTATATTTCTAGTAGTTACTTACAAATATAAATTTATTCGCCACTAAACTAAAAGCAAACACGCTCTATACAATTTTCTCAGACATGTAATTAACGACGTCGGAGGCCTTTTCACAGCAAAAAAGCCTTCCCGCGCCGTTTCACACACCCATTGAGAACAAAGGTGGGATTAAGAAAGGAAAATGTCGAACTAAAGCTTTCCTTGTCATGGTACAGGGTTAATGTTAACCCGAGGAATATTCTAGAAAATGATACGATAAGTAGTTATATATTATTTGGGTGTGACGGCATTTTAAATTATTAACTAGCAGCAATTCTATTGATATAATAAAAACAGCATGGAATTTCAGCAAAGAAAAATTGAAGGGGGCCTTCACCTTTCAACAAAAGAATAATTAACCTTTACTACATTATAAATAATAAGTGAAACAAATAATAATTATAACATCTATACTATTATATAAAGCGGAAAAGTTTGATTGTTTGTTTAAACGCGCTAATCTCTAGAACTACCAGTCGGATTTGAAAAATTCTTTTTTGCGTATGATAGCCCAGTTTTCAAGGAAGGTTATAGGCTATAGAACATCACGCTACTGGCGATAGGAGCAGAACAGTAAGCAAAAACGCGGAGAGACCGGGCCGCGGCAAGGTAGTATGCGATATATATACTATATTTTGCTTTAAGCTCTAAGATATCTCCATCTACAAAGAATCACTGCAACAGTCTAATAAAAATTAAAATAATGTAACTAAAAACTTTAACTGCAACATTTTTACTGTCCTATTGTAAAATCTCCCCAAATTTAGGCAAGACGAGGGTGGTTCTAACGCAATTCATCTTTCAGAGCTGTCAAGAAAAGGAAAACCTTGTTATTCTATGGGAAAACCACATGGAACTAGGGTTGAAAATAAATAAAGATATTGAATTAAAGTGAAGTTTGATGTATTTCTTGAGTCTTTAAGAGGTGCAGAATAATAATAAAAATAATGCTTTATTATTTCTGTCTCATATAGAAAATTCACAAGTATACATAAATAAACTTAATCTAGTAGGTAACATTATTTGCGACTATGTAAGAGACTGGTATCCGTATTAGAAGACCTTGTATTACAGATTACCAGCCTCTCCAGGCACTAGATGCTTGCAGTACCAGTATAAATTGGCTTTTGCCCTAACACAATTTTTTTTTATATATTAGTCTACCAAAGTGACTCCACCCAGTCTGATGGTAAGCAGTCAGTGGAATCTAGAAGTGGTGGCCACCATACCATCTTCTTAAACTGCTGGTATGGTGGCCTTCACTATGGCGGCTGGGAATGGGGTGAGGGGAAGGGAATGAGGGAGGTGAGGAAAGAGGGGAAATTGGGCCTACGGCGCTCTCGCTCACCAAGCGAAACGCAGAAGTACGGATACTACTACTTTTACGTCGATCTTCTATGAGAGGGTACTTCTCTGAACGATCCGGCCCATTTATGCTGAAACCAGCGTGGATCTACTACCGTCAAAATAATAAATTTATACATTACCTAGTTGATGTCGTGCGAGATTGTGGATTCGAAATACATTACGTATTTTACGAACATACCAATGACTTATTTAAATTCATACATTTTTCTCTAAAAATGATTGTGTAAATCTTTAGAGAAACTAAATGTCTAAAGCCTTTACATACTCTAAGTAAGTTTAAGTGGAATTTTAATAAAAATATGCACGTGAACGTGTTGTCACCTTGCGGATTGATTACTTAAGCCAGCGTGATGACCATTGCTCTTTTTTTTAACGAGCCAACCGCTCACCTGAATGTAAGTGGTAACGGTCGGTCTTGGACTTCTGCAATGCCAGTGATTCCTCGAAGCCGCTGCTTATCGTGATATTAACGCTCTCTTTAAACCGCGTTTGAAGATTTGCTCATGCAAATTTAAGCTGGAGTGGGATATTAACGGACTTATAATATTACTAGCTGTTGCCCGCAGCTGCGTCTGCGTGAATGTCGGTTATATCTCTGTTATTTTTTTTAAATTTTAAATTTTAACCTCTTTAAGCCCTTTCTCGCGATAAAAGATAGCGTGAAAGCGAAACAGACAGACAGACAACGTTACTTTCGCATTTATAATATTAGTATGGATATGAAACACAAGCTAAACCCTGAAAATCTACATGTGAATAAGACAAATTAGATATTTGTTTTTTTATTAAAGAAAATGCATTACCAATCTAATCATAGAGCAGTCTTATGTACAGCCATCAATAGGTTTGTTAGCAGTACATAAGACTGCTCTAAAATGCTTAGATCTGTGACTCGTCGATGATGATACCTATGACGTAATTGTTCGAAGACTATTACGATAGTTTTACTTAGTATATCTTCATCTATTAAAACTATCACTTATTGTACGAAAAATGAGCTTATTCATAGGGTTTCAAGGTTGAGTTTAAAATATAAAAATACACAGATTATTGGACTTTGTACTCAAAGGTATCTTGTTTTTTTTTAAGTTCTTTCTATTTGAAGTATGTACTTCACGAATTAGTATATGATAGAAATTATATTTTTTAAAGTGATTTTTTTTACTTTAAGTAAGTAAACTTTTAAATCCACTATCAACGGTGAAACTAACACATGTTAAATTTTAGATAGAATTATAGAAAAAAAGTACACACATTACATATTACATTTAAGTAGTATAAATTATAATAATAATAATAATAATAATAATAATATTCTACCACATTCACACAACGCCATCTAGCCCCAAATTAAGCAATTATATTTGCTTGTGTTATGGGTACTAAACAACTGATATACTACTTATATACATTTTTTTTTTTTTTTTAAATACATACATATTAGGTATAGATAAATTACACCCAGACACAGAACAAACAATCATGCTCATCACACAAAGATTTGTCCTGGGTGGGAATCGAACCCACGACCTCTGGCTTAGCAGTCAGGGTCACTAACCACTAGATCAACAGGCCAAATTAACGTATATTAAGTATACGATATAAGTATACGTATAGTATACTAAGTAACTCCTAGCTAGTAAGCATTTAAATATTAGACAAGACACAAACAACAAGGCGAACTTTCTTAAACACACACATACAAAGTCGACAATAAAATTACAAGTATAAAAGCCCCCATTATCTTAGGGGGTTGATCTCAAAACTCTTATAAGTGCGAATAATAATTAGAAGTGGGGGCCCCCCTTTAGGGAGGGGGGTTCGTTAGCGAGCCCTAATGCCGGCAGACATTAATCATTCCTTTCATAAGAAGTGGGGGCCCCGTAGATAAATAAGTGTAGTATGTGTTTTCTTAGGGTATGCTGCTCGAGGAAGTAAAGTTATAATGTGGATGGGACTTAATTTATTACTTTATTTACTAACTTTCCGTAGCGCGGTTTCAACCACGTATTTGCTTACTGCTCTGTTCCCATTGCCAATGGCGTGATGTTACATAGCCTATAACCTTCCTCAAGAATTGGGCTATCATACGCAAAAATAATTATTCAAATTCGACTGGTAGTTCCAGAGATTAGTGCGTACAAACAAACAAACAAACAAACAAACAAACTCATCCGCTTTATTTAATAAATGACAGTATTGAGTATAGATTTTATTTAGGTATTTCATTTTCAATCCAAAATTATTAAGCAAGATTTAAATCAAACTAATTTAACCAGCTTAAGAAAACGTCGACTATTACAGGTAGGTACCTCTACAAATTACAGGCTTTTTCATAAGCTTAGCTGAAAGACATTCATTGTTAAACATAGGCCGCCACCAAATATCCTTTGACTGTTCTTGAGTCGCCCTCATTAGTTTCTCAAGTTGACAGGAATTTTTAAATTCAATGTGTGTTGGTCATAAGAACCTTGGTCGTTTTTTAGCAGGCGTATTAGATTTGAATGAACATTCAAGATATTTTTAGTAGACGCCTTGATTACCTCAACCTGGTTTTGAAGAAAAGGCCAGCAGCATAAGTAATACTTAAGTCTCATTCTGACATTGCTATCACTTTAAAATGTATTTTAGTAACAGGAATACTTTTAAGCCCAAATTAAAGTTATAATTTTAAAAACTGATCATAATTAAAATTTAAAAATGAGGCACACTCTAATGAATCACAACAACTGTCACAGGCGTTTGAGTGCCTTTAAATCAATATAAGAAGCGTTTGAGTATTTGAATCAAATAATTCAAGCATCAAAAATAAACGCCTTATCCATATAATTCTCATCGCATTTCCTCAACGTAGCAAGGCGGTACTGCCACATAATTATTCATCTTAAATTGCACACCTATGTATGTGTGTTCGTCCCTCGTATTACACAGAACAACGCGTGTGTGCTCCAAATTACTCTCTCTTTGTAAGAAAGCACTCTCTCAGGGAAAATTTATAAATTTATTAAACGTTAGAAGTTTGGAGATTTAATTATAAATATATATGGTTGTTGATTATATAATGAAATTTGGGGGTAGGCAGTTGTGTAGGTGATTGGGTGGTTTATGAATATAGCGAAATTTATTATTTTATGTGAAATGAAGTTTAAATTTGGAACTGATATGATGAAAAGCGGCATTATATACTTTAAAGGGAACGTGCAGGCAAGTAATTGACATAGACAACATTTTGTCGGCCGTATGGTATTTATTTACAAGTCTTGTAAGAGACATCTAATGAAATACCAGAGATACAGCAGCAGCGTTGTCAATGTCAAAATATCACTCAACTGCAGTCACAATCTCACCATCCAGGCGTCGTGACAAACAAAGGTCTAGGTCCTGCTGTGGCTTCAGACTGATGACGTGAGACAGTTATATCTCGATCGTTTTGTAAAGGACTTTGACCACACAAATATTTTTGACAGCGTCTTTTCAATATTATGAACTCTGTCGATAGAAGATAATCTATTTTTTTTCTATAATGGCATTAACATCTCTTGTGTGTGAGACGTATTTATATGAAAGTAACTTGCAGAGAAAATGTTAAGTGTTTAATTTGAAAAATGTCAGAATTTTTGTCCAGGACACCCACGCGGTACCTCAAACGTCCGAGTCCGCGTTGACATACTTCAATAGTGCAAATAGTCAACTAAATGATGGCAATTATTATAAGGCAAAGCTGAATTCATGTTGTGGACGGAGTAATTTTAGGAATAGTATGCCCTTTTTCAAACAAGGCTCAAAGAGAGTATTAATGTAACGATAGACAGTGGCCTTGCTGAGTCCTTAGTATTGCAAAATCTATAACAGTTACCACATTCAATCAACATGTTCGCCTCCCAATAAAACAAAAAAAAAAGGTACATATCAATTCACTTGCAGGTGGCTTAGGGGGCAACTCGCCTCTGGATGATATGGATATGCTGATGAATAGTGAATTTTTGATATCAATTTAGTTAATAAGTCCCACGTCCTTAGCCATACTGTAGAATATAGAGTTCTTGTCCTGTAGCAACTGTTCCGGTGGTGCGTACTCGACGGGCTGTCCCTTGTCCAGCACCATGACCTTGGTGGAGTCCATGATGGTGTTGAGCTGATGTGCGATGGATTATATAATTAAAGTTTAAGTACATTTTTATAGCCTCCCAGTGCTATAGCTAGCCAGTATTTCAAGGTAAGAATCGCTAAACATTAAAATAATTCTAAGAACATACAACCTAGTTGATGCCCGCCATGTAGAAGAGAATTACGAAGGCAAAGAAAGAGGGCCGAAGGAGTTTGTTCACAAAAATATCTTTAAACTTAAAATTTGACTGCGAATTTTCCATTGGATACTAGAATGTTGATAACCCGTTTTGATATAATGGCTAAGTGTAAGTAGTTCCCTAGAGTATGTTATAGTTGAGCACTTAAGTATTATAAGGCGGCTTTTCATTATTTAGTAATAATTTGTGTGGAACGTACAGGCTATAAACTGGTTCCAGTGGATGATGAAAGATTAAGGAGTTATGATGCTGAATTGGAAAGGTATATGTTCCACTGAAAACCAGCGCTGTCAGGTGACCAGAAGCCGACGTTGCTGGCAGCAGCATTATGCTGAGTGGGGTTTGATTCCCGTACAAATGTGACGTGCAAGCGTATCCTGTTCTAAAAAAATCATCTGTTAAAGTCGGTTTAGTTTTAGTTTGAAATTTACCTAGGTTATTTTCTGTACATTTTTTTGTTATTTCTGTATTTTTTTCTTGGTTTTTGTATGTCGCTTCTGGGCAGAATAAATACTTTTTCTTCCTTCCTTTCTTTCTATATGCCCAGCAGTGAACTGCAGTGGTTTAGTCCCATCTTAGCACCCATTAATTTATGAACAACAATGATTGCTGACAGAGTGCCGAAATGGAAAATTTGCATAGGCATGATAGATAAATATACTGGGTGACAAGATGGTACTAAACCACTGCAATATGAATAGAATGTAGTACACGACAAGTATTTTTTCACAAGAAACTCGAAGTCCACGATTGTGCATGTTTATTAATTACCAGACGACCGCTCTTGTTCCGCTTCCGTGTCAAAAATTTAATTCGCTCTCACAATAATACTCAAAATATCATAGCAATAGTTACGTATTGCTTCAGATTTACAAAGGCGCTTAAAATATTGTTAATAATAATAATAATAATAATAATAATAATAATAATTCATTTATTTCAGGCATCAAGGCCCATACAATAAATACCTTAACCTAAAATACATATAAAATATAAAATAATACACTATTTTTGTATCGGCGTCGTGTTACGCTGCGCTGTGTTGTATAAAGTTCCACGGAAACGACGATACACAACACCTATGTTAAACATAGCCTATGTTTCTCGTCTTATTTGTAGCTTTCTAAAGGTAAAAAATGATTTTATTCGGTTACATGGATCTTGAGTTAAATCGCAACATACAAAAAATCAAATCGTTTCTCTTTATAATATTACTTTAGTTGTGATGACTGTTTAAGACAAAAGTATATTTATTGACTTGAGACTAGGAAAAAGGAACATTGATCTCATATTGGTTGATTTTGACAAGTTTCAACCAATAAGAGATCAATGATCGACCATTCTAACACTATTGTGATAGCAGACTTAGGCCCCTGGTTGAATTCCAAAGATGTTATATCTTTTGTGTGATTAAACATTTCGAGTAATATTTTTTATTTTTAGTAGTATATTGTGTTTAGTCTGATTGTACTTTGTGTCCATTAATTGTTTATCGCAAAGTACACCGCGACAGTATGTATATATTCGCAAGAACAGTCTTTTAAGAATAAAAAATTGTAACCATATTACTAGGCTTGTTTTTTTAAATAAAGATATTTCATAATTAAACATTTAATATACTCTCTATAAGTACATCCCGCGATATACCTTATTTTATTATTCACATATTCTTAGAATACTTCCAAGTAAAATTCTTCCAAGTAGTACCTAAATTCCACCTGCGACAAAGAAAATACCGAAACGTCTTACACCCATGTTAGTAGTAGATTTAATTAAAACGTGGGGCGCACCCACCCCCGTGATGAAGAAATATCGCTAGGGGTTGCTAAGTTTTTGGGGTACACAAACATAGTATTAACATATTATTTAAATATCCGAGGATTTATAAATGAGTAAAGGTGTTTTTTTAGTTTATATTACGTGGTCTAAAAGGTATATATTTATTTACTTTTAGCTTGTAACACACAGAATGTATAACGGCGGACTTAATGCCAACGGCATTCTCTGCCAGTCAATATAGTATTTGTGTCCGAAATATATCTCTGCGCAGTGGGAATATGTACGTGTAAATGTTGTGAAAGAGAGTATGTGGGTTCAATTTTCACGTAGGACAAAACTTTAATAATAGGTATAGGTATGTTTTATCCCGAATTATGGTATACTTTATTAAAAACCTCAATTTTGGCGTAAAGTTGTTCACTGCTGGACATACGTGACTTAACTATAAAGGCCGTTAATCTAATTTATAAAATAATCCGAAAACGGTTCAGCTTATATTGACTTTGTTGACTAAAGTGATATTTCTTACATTGCAAGCGTTTAAAAACTAAAGTGCTAACTTATTATTATAAAGTATCTAAGTAAATATTACTGACTAGTTGTTGCCCGTAGCTCGGCCCGCGTGAATGTCGGTTATCGCATAAAATTTTAGTCTCCACATTGAAGACTTTTCATGAAAACTTTCATCCCCTATTTCAACATTTTTTTTTGCAATGAAAGGTATAAGACCTATGTTATTTTTCAAGTACTAGTCTATCTCTCTACCAAATTTCATCAAAATCGGTTTTGTGGTGTAGGCGTGAAAGCGGAACAGACAGACAGAATTACTTTTACATTTATAATATTGGTATGGATATGGATTTCTGATAAAACCAATATTATCACCTTATCTGAAAGACATCAACTCCTTCAAACATCTTCACTTTCGTCAGTCCTGAACTGCTCTTAACCATTTTTGCCCACCATCATAACCAGGACATTATAAACCTTGTGATATTAATTTTAAAAAAAACAAACAATTAGTCCACTGCTGGATATAGTCCTCTGCCAATTTGCACCACTCAGAAGATATATTTATCTATTTTATTTATTTATTTAAGCTTTTTATACACATAACATGCTAGGCGGACTTTATGTCTAAGGCATTAACTACCAGTCAACCTATCGGGTGATGAAGAGTTGATATACCTATCCAGGTTTCCCTTCTATCCACCCCTTTTACCACAAACAAGTGTAAAATTAACTGTTGCGGTAAAAAAACAGTAAGGAGCGGCAAAAAGCGGTAAAAAAGCGGTGTAGGCGATTAGCAGGTTTGTTAGCTGTGATCTGAGCGCCCTGAGCGTATGTCCCGGAAAAAAAACAACGACGATGTTGCGTAATATGGAAAGAGATTCTTCTAATAAGAAAAACTTGAAAATTTCACTAATGGTGAAGTTAAAGTTGTCATCTAGCAAATTTATACAGAGTGTCGTGTTCGATTTCCATCTGAATAAATAAAATAAAAAAACATTAGTAAAAGAAACTTGCTAGTCACATTTTCAGAACAACAATGGAAGGCAAGAGAAATAGTAAAAGAACTAACAGAATTTGTAAAGTAGTATACATATACATACAAACATGTAAATTTAATTAACGGTGGAAAAAAACTACCTGGACTTCTGAGGAAGTCTGACTGAAATCGCCAATCAAAGTCAAAGTCAAAGTCAAAGTCAAAGCATTTATTTCATTTAGATCATAAAGTATGATGCTTATGAAAAGTCAACATTACATTTTGTCAGCCAATTGACCTACAGCCAGTTCGCTGACGAGGTAGAGCTGTGAGAAGAACTGGCAAGAAACTCACGCCACTCTTTTCAATCGCCAGATAATTACAGTTATTTGAATGAGTTACAATTTAAACACTCAACGCAACCAAAGAACCATACAAAGTAATTATTACAAATTAACTAATTAATATAATACTAAGATTAAAGAAAGAAAACAAGGAATTCAATTATTTAGTTTTAACTAGTATGGTAATTTGACTACGTATTTTAATTAAACTGGTAAATGCACCCCCTGGTCACATTGAACGACAAGGTAATACTGGATTGAATATTAAATGTAAGCCATGCCAAGATTGACCAGTCATCCCAAGTAGCACCCGTTCACGAGCATGACGCACGGGCCAGCCATCATCACCCTCGCCATATTAGAGGGAAGGTGATGACCCGGCCAATACGACACCACAAGCAATGACATTTTAGTGAGCATGACAATGCAGGGCATGGGTGGTAAAAGAACCCTAATAAAATGTATTATGCCTTACGAACTCGTAATGATCATGATATGCATCCACTTCACATTAAACTTTACTACAATAGTCAAAATAATTACAATAATAGTCAATATAATTACTATAATAATAATCAATATACTGAATGATAATAATAGTCAATATAAGTACAATAATAAAAATATCAATATACTTAATGATAATAATAGTCAATAAAGCTACAACAATAATAATCAATATAACATTAATCTTGCATTAAACGAGCAACTATACCCATGCTGCTTTATCATTTAAATAATCATTAATAGTATAATAACCCTTTAGAATAAGGCGGTTTTTAACAGTTTGTTTGAATTTTTGTAGGGGTAGATTCATAATGTCAATGGGTAATTTGTTATAGAAACGTACACCTAGACCCGCAAATGAGTTGTTTACTTTATGTAGGCGATAATATGTACCAACTAATTTATGTTTACCTCGAGTATTCACAGAGTGCATGTCACAGTTTCTGGATCCGTCTTGAGCAAGCGTGGCTATCAATAATAGGTAATCTATCTATACATATAATAAAAATGTAACCGATCGCTGTCTGTACATGGAAGATATATGCGAAAAAAAATTACTGGGGCCTTTATCAACGCAAACAGAACCCAAAACAATGATTGTTACAATTTTTGTCTGTTTGTCTGTTTGTCTGTGCGTTTGTTCACGCTAATCTCAGAAACGGCTTATCCGATTTAGATATGGTTTTCACTAATACATTGTCGTAAGCTTCACTTAACATTTAGTGTTTGTTTCATGTCAATCGGTTTATAAATAAAAAAGTTATGCCAATTTAAAGAATCACGTCGAACATTTTCTGATAGAAACAGTGACTTTAACAGGTTACGGAATAGCTGATAGCGTTTTTATTTTTCGGATTCCTCTTATTCTAAACAATCTTCCGTTTAGTTTTAAATGAGTCCAGTTTCCAGTGAGCTTCTGTTTCGCGATGACAATTAATAAAGCCCAAGGTCAGACACAACTAAAAGTTGTGGGCGTGGATCTAAGTATTAGCTGTGTTTCGCACGGTCAGCTTTATGTGGCTCTATCACGTGTTAGCATTCCTAGCAGCCTGTATGCTTTGATCCCCGATGGCTATACGTCTAATCCATACATCCATGCACCCATACATATTATATAAGGCTTTGTCCTGACTGACTGACTGACTAACAGACAACGCACAGCCTCAACTGCTGGTCGTAGTGACTTGAAATTTGAAGGGTGTGTTTGTCTAAATCTCTAGAGGTTGTACTAAAAAAGAGTTTTTTAAAATTTAATTCCTAAGTGTGTGAAAAGTGATGAAATCGATTGTTTGAATCTTCTTCATTTTTTAACTTACAGTTTTGTAACTTTGTTTTGGAATACTTCTATTTAAATAAAAAATATCCATATAATTTTATTTTAACAGGGGTGGATTAAGAGGGGTGAAATTAGAAGAAAGATCTTTAGCTTTTGAAGCCAGCGACTTGAAATTTACAGGGAGGGGGAGGGAGGGACAGGAGGGAGGAAAAGGAAGAATTGAGGAGAAGGAGGAAGGGAGGGGAAAGTGAGAGGGAAGTGATGGGGAAGTGAGGGAGAAGTGAGGGGGAAGTGAGGGGGAAGTGAGGGGGAAGTGAGGGGGAAGTGAGGGGGAAGTGAGGGGGAAGTGAGGGGGAAGTGAGAGGGAAGTGAGGGGGAAGTGCGGGGGAAGTGAGGGGGAAGTGCGGGGGAAGTGAGGGGGAAGTGAGGGGGAAGTGAGGGGGTAGTGAGGGAGAAGTGAGGGGGAAGTGAGGGGGAAGTGAGGGGGAAGTGAGGGGGAAATTTGGGAGAAGTGAGGGGAAAGTCAGGGGAAAGCCCGGGGAAAGCCAGGGGAAAGCCAGGGAGTAGTGAGGGAGAAGTGAGGGGAAAGTGAGGGGAGTGTTAGAGGATAGTAAGAGGAAAGTGAGGGGAAAGTGAGGGGGAATTGAGAGGGAAGTGAGGGGGGAAGTGAGAGGGAAGTGAGGGAAGAGTGAGGGGAAGTGAGGAGGAGTGAGGGGGAGTGAGGGTTAAGTGAGGGGTGAATGAGGGGAAAATGAGAGGAAAGTGAGGGGGAAGTGAGGGAGACAGTAGAGGAAGGGAGGGGGAAGAGAGGGGGAAGGAACGCGAAAAGAAAGGAGTTCTCGAATGGTGGAAAAGGGAGGGGAAGGGAAAGGAAGCGATAGCAAAGGAGGGGAAATGAGGAAAAGAAAAGAGAAGGAAGGGAGAAGAGAGGGGAAAACGAGGAGGCAAGGTAGAGGGAAGTGGAGGAAAGGGCAAGAGATGCTGGAGGAGGGGCAAGGGATGCTGAAGGAGGTGAAGAGGGGAAGGGGGAGGGGAGAAGAGGAAGAAGGAAACTGTGGAGAATGGAGAAAAAGTGCAATAGGGAAGAAGGGGAAGGGGAAAGTTATTGTTGTGAAAATTTGCCTTTGTGTATTGTATATTGTTTTTACGAGGGATATCTATAGTTAAGTGAAAGAGGATTTGTATGAATGGGAGATTAAAAATAGTATGAAAAACAGTATTTAAACAATATAAATGCTATCTATATACATAAAAGCAAAAGGTCACTCACTCACTTATCACGAAATCTCAGAAACAACAAGTGCTAGGAATCTCAAACTTTGCATTGTCGTTCCTATTAGGATATAGGTGCTCACTTAAACGGAATTTTGCGAAATCCATCCCCTAAGGGGGTATAAAGGGGTGGCAAAGTTTGTATAAAATTTCTATGGTTTTTATAGTAGGATTACCAAATTACTAGAAAATACTCTTTTTTTATTATTCAGCAACCCCCCTTATAAAATGGGCAAATAAGAGTCGCAAGTTTGTGTGAAAGTGGTTTGTCAGTTTTAGCGGTAGCGGGTCTAAACTGGATTCGCCATAGAGACAGATAATACTGATACAATGTACGATTGCCGTAAAATCAGGCACGCAATATTCTCATAGAGGCACCCATCTGAATTTTCACACGAACGAAGTCGCTGGCAACAGCTATATAATAATAATAATAATATTCTACCACATTTACACAGCACCATCTAGTCCCAAATTAAGCAATTATATTTGCTTGTGTTATGGGTATTAAACAACTGATATACTACTTACATACATTTTTTTTTCTTTTTTTGTAAATACATACATATTATAGATAAATAGCACCTAGACACAGAACAAACAATCATGCTCATCACACAAAGATTTGTACTGGGTGGGAATCGAACCCACGACCTCCGGGTTAGCAGTCAGGATCACTAACCACTAGGCCAACAGACCAGTTATACCTTCTATGTATGAGAGGAGGCCTTGCCCTGCAGTGGGTTTATAATGGCCGATAAAAATTTAATGATAATGAAAACTTTAATATGTCAGGTACAAGTAAAGTCAACGAAGCAAGAAAATCAATCAAAAAAGAAAAGACACCGTTCTGTAGCGTACCTATCTATTGTTTTTATTAGTATTTAATATATTTTATTGAAACTTATTATTTATTTATTTATTTATTGATTTATTGGCTCACAAAACAAGATACAAACATAAAAAAACATCGTAATATATATTAATCGTAATTTAATATGTATGTGAATAGGTGTTTAAATAAATAATCATATGTTGTGTTTAAATAAATAATAAGTATCAATAAAATATATTAAATAATAATAAAAACAATAGATAGGTACGCTACAGTGCCATGACAGCAAATGAAATGGTATCCAACAA
The DNA here is from genome assembly GCA_963082885.1 of Parascotia fuliginaria. Classification (NCBI taxonomy): domain Eukaryota; kingdom Metazoa; phylum Arthropoda; class Insecta; order Lepidoptera; family Erebidae; genus Parascotia; species Parascotia fuliginaria. Next base: position 3,282,790 of record OY720196.1, on the reverse strand, counting down.
TTACCACCACCGATTACTTAAAATTAGCCAGGTATTTGAAGTTTGTAAGTACGTTTTTGCTAAAAGAGTGTTTCAAAATGAAGTTTTCTGATGAGCGTCTCAATATCTTTTTATACATCCTATTAATATTTTAAATGCAAAAGTTTGTGTGTATGTGTGTGTGTGTTTGTTACCACTCAGCGCCTAAAAGGCTGAACCGAGGCCGAAGACATAGGCTACTTTTTATCCCGAAAATCGATGGTTCAAGAGGAAAATAAAACATATTTTAGACGCAGGCGAAGCTGTGACGCGCTGTTAGTAAAGTGTATTTTTTACTGTTATTGGTCATTAATTCGTCTGACAATCGTGGGGACCTTGGCAAACTTTTTTTTTTGACTCATGTTAAACAATGAACGTCTGTTTATCATGGATTGGACTAAGCCACTCAGAGCCCTAATTACCATTAAGTTTGTACCTACATAATAACAAAAAAATAAAAAAGTAACTCTCTCCATACTTTTTTAACATTGAGGTTGTTTCTTACAATAAATCACTGACTGGACACAGGCGCCACTTAAAAATCCATTTTCCCGTTCATCCCCTACCGTAGGGTAGCATGGGGTGAAACGACCACCAGTTTACTGAATATTTTTTACATGATACTTGTAATTGAGCCTTAATTTTGTCCCGTTAGGGGATTTTTTAGCTGGAGTAAGTTAATCTAGAATATAAAGGTGGAAAATTAAGTAATAAGTTTATACTATTATATATGGCGGAAGAGTTTGTTTGTTTGAACGCGCTAATCTCTAAAACTACCAGTCAGATTTGAAAAATACTTTTTGCGTATGATAGCCAATTCTCGAGGAAGGTTATAGACTATGTAACATCACGCTACTGTCGACGGGAGCAGAGCAGTAAGCAAAGACGTGGGTGAAACCGCGCCGCGGAAAGCTAGTATTTTATATCAGCGAACGAAGGCAAAATTAAATGATATGATCCGTGGGCATGATACCGACACAGCTCAGTGGATCAGCAAGTTGAAATGGCAGTACGGACATAGCACGACGAATACATGACATAACCGATGAGGTCCAAAATATACTCGTATGGACACCGCGAAGTGGAAAGTGCAGGGTGGGATAGTGGATAGCTAAGGATGGCCGTCGCGGACAAGGTAGGCCTAGGAAACAATAGCATAACGACGTGGACAAACAGTAACAAAAATAAGTAAAAATAAAATAAAATAAAAATCTGTTCTTTGCCTAAAAAATATATACGGTCGAATTGAGAAACTTCCTCCTTTTTTAGTTGGTTAAAAATACAGTATGACTTAAATAAAAAACTTAAAATTAGGTTTCACATAAATATGACAACAAATAAAGAAACAAGGCTTTGGACAGAAAAGGCATGAAATGTATAGGGGCTCGATCCGCTTCCTTTATTCCCTTCTCCCTACGAGGTCGGCAACGGCTTGGTTGTGTTTTCAAATCATTATTGCTTCTGCGATGCTTGGATAACACAACCATCTCTATAGGTTACGATTACCACTTACCATTAGGTGGGCTGAATGCTTGTTTGCCACCAAAGTTGTATATAAAAAATACCTTACTCCGGTCATTAATTCGCCTACCAAGCGTTGTCTTTTGCCAGAGACACCTTAGAAGAGCCTGTGAATGAATGTCTTACCATAAACGTATTTAGGCTTATAATAACGATGTGATGATGAATGTTCTTTATTTCAGCTGACACGCTTTAAAAAAAAATTGGGACCTTAATTAGTAAATTATAATATTGCCTTAATGTGCAATCGATTAAAAATAATTTCTTACCTACGCTAAAAAATGTTAAATGATTAAAAACACTAGATCAGAGATTAAAATCATATATATCTACACTTTAAGTAGATATGTATTTGTATTAAATTTTCCACCAATTATCATACGCCCACGCCCGCGTTCAATAACATGCATGACACGTGTAGACATAAACATTTATTTATTTATTTATTGAAAAATTATTTACAATATCATTACAAAAAAGACAATACGATATCATAAAAAACCTAAAATTTAAAACAATATAACTAATTACTAAATAAATATACCTATTTATCCAATACTATACATTTTTGTGCAACATCCTTGAATTTTGACAAATAAATTAAACAAATTTTAATAAATTATTAATATTTATATTTTATTTATCACTTATCTGTTTAAATAACTTAAATAAACTGTATGTAGGTACAGACTACGCTACATATATATTATTATTTTTATTTTCTGAAGGTTAAGCAGAGATAATATATATGTATATAAGTTTGTTGCCAGCTATGGTTAAATCATATGTAATAAAGTGAATAAATTCTTAAATTAATAATATGTACTACATATAGGTACCTATATGTTTTTTGAAAAAAAAAACATGTCAATAGATATCATAATTACAAAAAAAAAAGGAATGTATTATTGAAAATTAAGAACAAAAAAATGATGCCCCAATCGCCCTTCAGTTTCCTGGCAGCTTATGAATTTGGACCTTATAAACTGAACCCAAATTGCACGCAGTACCAGGTCATCACAATTACGTTGTCAAAAATTGTAGAAAAACTTTCACTATCCGACAACAGAGAGCAGTAGTGCTGCATGGTCAAATTAGAATTTATTTATTACAAGAAAGTACAGTAAGAATATAATTATTTTATTCGTATAAGAAATTAGTAAAAGTGTTCACAAACTTATTACAATATTCTAGTAAGACTATAAAACAAACTACAAAACTATTCGACAACAGATGTCACTGTTATAATAGTTCCGAATACCACCACTAAAGCGCTTCTGTCAAACATTCAAATACACATTTCACAAAGCTTTGACCCAAATCCAATAAGCGTTGTCAAAAGCCTTTAAAAAACAAAAGAGAAAAAAACAACCCCTTCATCTCACTTACAAGCCAATGAAGCGGGTAAATAAGCGAAAAATCCACCTCACTGTGGAAAAAAAGATAGATTGGAAAAAGGGTAAAAAGGAGTAAAAAATGCAAAATATACGTCACTCTCGCTGATGTTCAGTCGCGTGAAGTAATTGCAAAAGGTCGGAAAAATGCCGGCTGATTTGGCGGGAAAGTGAAAGGGTTCTGCAGTAAGAATATCTGAAGTTTTTATTGGAGCGATCTAACATAAGGTATCTTCTAGACCGCTGCAATAAAAAGTAGGTATAAATTTATTTCCTTATAAGAATAAGGAAATAAATTAGAATAGACCATAGAATAGACCTAGAAATCTAAGAAGATTTCCAGGTCTATTCTATTGTTTAGAAAGGTATATAATATTATTTCATCATTTAGCAGTTTCTTATATTATTTGTTATCTATTTATTTATGTGTAATTATGTGAATAAAATAAACCAAATAAACCGTTTACTTAGTATTTTAACAGAGACAGGTTTAATAAAGCGACAAACCGCTACGAGGAATTAGAATGAGGTCTTTGAAGCCTTTGACCCTAAGGATAATTAGCGGGTAACGCATAGCCGACTTGAAAAAAAAATCTTTAAAAACGTTTTTACACTAATTTTCCATGTTACAAAAGGATCTCCAACAGAAAAAACTGGAGTAGGGGGAAATGAAAACGGTATTCAATTCATATGAGTAGTCCGGCGCTCAGAGCGACGCGACGATTGAGGGATTACATTCAATCCACGATAAGCTTACGTATTTCATGTATTTTTTTCAATATATCGATACGGGCTGATTTTATTGTTAGATATAAGATTATTAATTATAAAATTGACTTTGGAAGACTTTTATGTAGATATTTTATTTTCTACACCAAAGTAACGCTACTTTATTAGGTTAGTTTACGAATAAAAAACAATAAAAGGACATATCGGCATCACACCGTTTTCCTCCAAAGTGTAAACTGGTGTATATCGCCAATCGTGTTATATTATAAGAAAAAATCTTTAATAAAATGGCTGTACAACTTGTGGTAATCATTTAATCTATTCATTTACCCTGTCTTTTTGAAAAAGGAATGCTGAAAAATACAGGTATATAAGTAATGCTGGTCTGTCCCTGGAAGCGCAGTAAGCGATGTATACGAATGCTTTGTTACATTGTGTTGTTAGCGATGTGTTAGTGTTGGATAGCCACAAACAAAATTTTGTAAAATCTATAAATATTTTCTGTCCACTTTCTGGGTGTACTTTGTGTCCAGTAAATGTTAGTGTGTAAAGTTCCCCACAACTCGGGGTTTTTTCCTTAGCACAGGCATTGTATTGAAAAATACAACGCCTGTGTTAAGGAAAGGTACAACAGTAGATTTTTTTATATTTATTATAAACATTTATACTCATACCTCAGCAATCTACTCACCGTTTTAGTATAATTCTTAATAAAGGTAAGGAAAGTAACCTATGACAAATATATAGCATATGAGCCTAAAAATCATGAAGCAAATAGGTACGTAAAACACTACAAAAAAATCTGATTATTTTATTTGAAGGTAATAATTTATTTTCTCACAATAAATGTTCTTTAAATTCAGAGTAGTATATTCAGAGTAGTATATATGCTAGTCAACACTAGATGGCGTAGGTAGTAAAACTAAAAAAAAAACAGATCAGTTAGAATCTATTTATTAAAATCATATTGATGTAATAAAAACGTAAACAAACACGGTTTTCATTATTTTTAACATCATCAAAATATTTCGTTTTTGGTTTCTGCTACTTGCCAATAGATGGCGCTGATTTCGATAAAAATAATTTTATTTTCAAGTTGTACATAATATATTTTACTTTTTATTATAGTTTCAATTCTCATTAATATTATTATAGACCTGAAGCAAAAAACGGAAACAGTCATACTACATGCAAATTTTTCAGTTTCCGGATTATTAGATATTTTTTTCCTTGGGTATTATTATTAGGTAAGGAGAAAAGAAGACTCGATGGAAAAGCTCGTTGTACAGAGTCATGTAGAAGTAGAGTAGTAGAAGTAGAGTCACTAACTCGCTGGATAGATTCCATCACCAAAGGCACGCAATCTACCATCATGCAATGTGCTTGCAAACAACCACGACCAATCTGTCAGTATATGAAGTATAAAAAAAGCTTGTGAAGCTTGCGACACAGCCTATCGTGTCGCTCTCGCATCGGTCTGTACAGCCAAGAAAACAAGTGTTCCACAGGCAGACACAGCATAGGTCGTCTGCAATGATGTAAAGGTCTGTGATAAACTTACTTTGCGTCTAGATAGCGTTATGTTGTTGTTATTATCATACTAATGTTATAAATGCGAAAGTTTGTGTGTGTGTATTTGTGCGTGTATTTGTGTGTTTGTTACCACTTAGTGACTAAACGGCTAAACCGTTTCGATTAAAATTAGTATGTACATACCGGTGCCGGAGACGGACATAGGTTACTTTTATTCTGGTTCTCGAGTTGAACATATACCATTTTCCGCGCGAGCGAAGCCGCAGGGCACAGCAAGTGTATATATATATATATAATATTCTAGACCGGAGACCGGCCTATTGTTAATGATATGCATTTATAACAATTACACACAATTCTATAACATCGGATGGACACAGACGTCGTCACCAAACAAACTGATCTAAAAACGGTTTATTAAAACGGCGGTGTTCGTCGAGACGGAACTAACCGGCCACTGCCAGCGGAAATAAATTAATTTAATACACCTGCACATTTTTATATTTACGATAAAATATTATGAAGCTATGAAAACAGCGATTGGTAAATACATTTATTTCATTGTTGATATACAACTTGGACGGTTTTAAACGGCATGATGCCGGGCAGTACCTTCTATATAACAATATAACCACTAGCCACACGGCTGAAGTTGCTCGCGAAATTACCTTACTAAAGTAGCGATAAGTGACCAACCTTATAGTTCGCAGAAAAGTTCTTAACAGAAACTGATTCCCGGCATTTTGAAGTCGCTCCGTAAAGTCTATAAAGATTGACATAAATATTGATAAAAATAATATAATAATAAAATTAATATAATCTATATAGATAATAATAATTAAAGCATATATAATAATAACCTAATATATATGATGTTATGACACTATTTCAGGCATTATAAAATAGAAAACAATAGATGAATATAATTATATAAATATGATAGTTTATTACTTAAATCTAGAATTTTCATTAAATGAAAGCCCTCTTTCTTTCTTCTAACTTTGCTGTGCCCGACAGGGTCCATAATGATGCCATGTAATATATATCTGTAACATCTTATCTACTTTGTGGAACGCAAATAAAATATTAAGTATTGAGTATTGCAAAAGACTTCTGCGTTTTTGAGCGTAGTTGGGATGGAGTAATTCAACCAAAAATACCTACAAACTACAACGAGTCTATCACTCACTACATCTAGAAGAAAGAAGACTATGAATGGGGAGATAAAACGTTCTTCTTTAGCCATATTTACTATTTTTATGAGCTGGTAAAGATGGCTGGCAATGAACATTAGAAACTTAGTACTGATAAAAAAGTAGATGCTTTATCGTTGGCAGTTTAAGTATGTATTTTAGATGACTTAAAAGTAAAACCTCGTGAAAGCTGGAGTGTAGACATACCTAGTAAGATCTTGGTGGAGCTCTGATGGAGGAGATGAGCTCAAACAGAGATAGACGAAGATATATATGTTCTTACAGGATTACTTAACTTTTTTACCACAAGCTTAGCCCTCCAATATCCAACCTACTTACCGCTGCTTTCATACCCCAACAGGTAAACCGTTGATTCGTCTGGAAAACGTAAAGTCCGGAAAATAATTACACTGAACCGAAACTCTGATACTTACCCATTAATATTAAAAACTTTAATGAAAAAAATATTAAAAGGTACCCTAAAATTTTATCCTTTTTTCCATTAGACGGATTCTCGGGGACGTAGAGAGAGGTGGAGAATTATTAGTCCTATAAGTTTTTTACTCTTATTAGATTTTGTGATCGTATTTGAAGTTAAGAAATTGTTTCTATTATACTTCTTAATGCTCTTAAAAATGTTATAATAATTAAGTATTTTACATTTATCTTTGGTACTTTACCTACCGCTTAACATAAGTTTAGTAAGCTATAGGTATTAGATAAGTAATAACTAAGTTACTTAAAAGTTATAAGATACTAAGTACTATAACAATTTAATTAGGTTCTACAAGCTTAGCTTTTCACAAAACAATTTTTTTATTTTTTTTATTTTAAAGATAAAAAAATAACATATTAACATACTTACCTACTTATTTAAACTATTTAATTGCTTTAACCAACATTTTCAATGAAAAAATAAGATTCAATAATATAAAAAAGGCAAAAGGGGTGTTGAAATTCAGGATTCTAAGTGAGGTTGGGTTTAAAGTCCAACCCCAGTATTTCAGCAACTCTTTTGGTTATTCTATATTATTGAATCTGCTTTAAAATGTTTTACGAACCATCTCCACATACTTCTATGTTAAAACTAAGTACAGTCAACTCCAAAATTATATTTCGGTACAAACCCTTTTAAGGACGGCGCGGCGTTTCGTGGCGCATTTGTACAGTCGGCCACATAATGCCACACTTTATTATTTTATCGTATCGATTGCTTGTAACACTAAAATGAGTGACAGGTATTTTTGTTTGATATTTCTTACATCAAAAAGTAGTGGGTTAAGTTAACTTTGATTGGGGTTATGTAAACGGTGGTTTAAAGAGTTATATACTGGTTATTTATTTGTAAATACTATTAAATTCGGTGTTTTTTCCTGTTTCTCCGTTAGTTTCTAAGCCACGTTAAACAAATATTAGTAGGTCGATAGTGCATAACACTAAAAAGAATAATAATAATATATAAATAAGCAGTAGTAGACCATTTTTGGATTTCTGTTTATTATCATGTGATATAACAATTTAGAAGAAAAATAATATGTTTCAGGTAAGGTGGGTATGCTAGTAAAATCTAATAAGATACCATTTAAAGCGGTTGGAATAGCCCCTTACAAAGTGTTAACCTAATAAGTGGCAAGCTATTGTTAGGCAAGGGTGACTTACGATCATTAAAAGTGGCAATGCTTCGGAGCATTTTTCCATTTAACATATGCAACTATGAAAAATGGTTAGAAATTATAAAATATATCAGTATTTGGCTTGTAATGAAATATAAATAAATAGTTATTATAATAAACTACATTTTGGCAGTTTCCCGTGTTACTCAAATATAACAAATTTACAAAAAAACAAAAAAAAAACATTTAAATATTTTTGTCACCGACATTACCAACGTACCGTACTTTTTCTTTCCGTCGCAAAAATAAATATTTTAATCTGAGGGTGTAACTTCGGATCCACTCTCAATTATAAGCTGGAGGGAGGAAGCCCTCGGCCCTCGCAAGGCGGGGTTGTTGCAGGAAAATCGAAGGGATTTTTTTAAAGATGGCAGATGTAAAACGATTTTATATGATGTTACTTGATGAATGAGTGGAAAACTTATATAGGTATAAGTTTGTTTCATATTAGCCTACCAAAGTGACTCCACTCTGCCTGATGGTAAGCAGTCAGTGGAATCCAGAAGTGGTAGCCACCTTTCCAAGAGCCAAACTACTTTTTTTATCAAACACTAGGAGCGCCCTGCGGCTTCGCCCGCGCGGAAAATGATAATATGTGTTTAATTATTGTAACTTGGGAACCAGACCAATTCTTGGGATAAAAAGTAAGTATCTTAAGTCCGTCTCTGGCACCAAATTTATGCATACCAATTTTTATCAAAATGGGTTCAGCCGTTTAGGCGTTAAGTGCTAACAAACATACACACACAAACTTTTGCATTAATAATATTAGTTAGAAGTAGGTTTGGGAGAAAAACTACCTATAACTGAAGAGTCTATTTAAATAACGGCTTAAAATTAAATCGATTCTCTTCATTTTTTTATTTTTATCAATGTTCTGTTACTCAGCAATAAAAAAATGCAGTGTTCGTTGTGGCACTTTAAGATATTGAGCGTTTATTTATATTGTCATAGTAGGTAATAAGTTTGGATGTAGGTATTAACAATTACTGAATATTCGATTAAGCGAAGTAGGGAAACAATTTGGTGTCTTTAAAACGCGAGTGATCTCTAGTTATAAGTAGTTATTTAGTTAATTTTAATTTAAAATCTACAAGTGATTTTCTCTTTAAAGAATGTTCTTTTTGTTAATAGTCTTAAATTCTAATTAAGAAAAATTTGCACTAGTTCAATCTGATTGAATTGGAGAAACACAATGAATGAATTAAAATCTTGAATTAAAATCTTTAAATCTATCTGTAAGTTATTATTATAAAGTACCTACACTTAAGATTTGCACACCTACTCAGGTAATGTAAGGTTTAATGGTCAAAAATGTAATTGATAAGATCGATTTTTTCCCTAATGTAGCAAATAAATGATTTTTACATCTCTCATATTCGGTAAGTAGGTCCTAAATACTCCCAAATGGGGCTTGTAGGTAACCAATTAGCGCTCTAGGGTAATAATGTAGCTAAAAAAGCCTTAGGGCGGTAAGTAATGAAAAAAAAACACTTCACTCTTTCAAAAAGTTCGCGTACATCTAACCATCATACAGGCAATAGACATCATGCATTTAGCCCAATGACAAAAGAGGTCGCTTCGCTATTCAGCCTTGTCTTCGTATGAGTATAATAGTCATCAATTTTAAATATCGAACCTGAAATTTGAAATTTGTTCTCATTTCACTATAAATTTTAACTAATAAAATGTTTTATTCTTGTAATGCCGGTTTTTTTCTAATTACCTCACAATCGAGATGTAAAGCAGAGTAGTTAGCTCGGGTGTAAGCATCAATTGCACCCTCGAACTAAATACTAAATATCTCGGGCTGCAATTGATGCCTTACAGCCCTTGGCTACTAATCTACTGATTATATATTTATTATTTATCGTCAGAATTTAGCGGTACCCTTAAACTTGCAACTCATCAACATTTTCTACATTTTATTAAAAACGGAATTAACCGACTTCATGAAATGATGTATCATCAAATCATCGTTATTAGCCGTAAGACGTTCACTGTTAAACACAGATACCCCATCGATTAACCAAAGGGGAATTCCACCCCACCAAAATAGAAACGACCTGCATCCAAGACAGTATATACAATAGGTATACTCTGTACTCGTAAAGTAGATATCTGTTTATAATTACGAAAAAATCGTAAAAATTAAAAACAAAACTGAAATGAACACACATTTACAAGCTAAAAGGAGTCAAAAAAACATGTTTTGCGTATTTAAGGTATAATAAAATATTATACAAAACAATTGTAAACATAAAACAGTGTATAATTAGCCATTATTTTGTACCCGCCAGCAAAAAATACCTATCTCCGAAATTCACTTACCTAAACTTTGAACAAAAAGTCGAGAAACAATAAACCCCCTCCATATGGTGAAAAATGCTGTTACCCCATCCCACTCTCAGGCCCTTTCGGGAGCTAATTTTTGCAAAGGCCCCCGATTTTCTTTTACCTGCGCATTGAAAGGGCTCGTTTGAAGATTATAAAGGAGAGGATTTTTCACTTGAACGGCTTATATTAAAGGAATATTGGTTTTTATTCATATTTAGTAATAACGATCGTATAATGCTACTGTAATGTTGCCGTCGATTTATCAAAAATAAACGGGAACGACGCGGTAACTAGTTAAAATATACGAAAGACCATAATGACTTAAAATACCTATTATAAAAGCAAGTCTGTTAGGCGTCATTGAAATGCATCTACTTTATTTTTCTCTAGATCAGGTGTAGGGTTCGCGACCTGAGTAGTATCGACTGCTAGGAAAGTTAATGTAAACTCACAGATAATTCACTATAACTTTATTACCGAGAGATTTTACAATATTACTTTAAATGCTAATGAATGATGGATAATGATATAACAGCTAATATGAGTGTTTCTTGTTTGCTGTCCGCAAAGACACTGGTTAATGTAACGCGTACTTAGTGCGACAATACTAGTTTGCTGGATCAGCAAAACGTGTTCGATCAGATTGCATCGAGGCGTATAATTGTTGAATAGTAGCAAACGCATCAGAGTCCGTAAATATGCTATTGTATCATGATGTTTAGAAAAAATACAAAACTATCTTTTTTATACGAATAAAGTGACAAACTAGAATGGAGCCTGATAGTAAAGAATTACCGTAGCCAATAGACGTTTGCAATTTTAATAGAAGAAACTGTAACTTTGATTCCTCAAGAATGTCTAAGTTTCGCATCACGCGTTGCTGATACAATACCCTCTTTCTTAAAAATCTTGAAATTGTAGTCTCTTAAGTTTTTTTTTTGTAATGTACATATCTAACCCTATATCTATAGGTTTATCTACCATACATACAGAACGGCTATAACATAAGAATCCGAGAATAAAAGTATATTACCGCAATCGTAAAGCCGTAGGTAGATACGCGTATATTTTTATGATAAGGCAGATTTATAGGAATGAGTCTTCGTTGCCGGAGGCTTGTGGTGTCTACTCCACCCCACGGACGGTAATTACTATGGAGATGGATTTTATTCTCAAATTTAAAATGATAATTCAAAATGTCTTTTGTCTTGCATTTTTGCATTCAATGGATTATATCCATTTACTAACTCCGCAGCGCGGTGTCACCCGCGCTCAGTTACGTTTTTGCTTACTGTTCCACTCCCGTCGCTCATAGCGTGATGTTCTATCACCTCCTGCCTCAAGAACTGCGCTATCAAATACCGCTTTTCATAAAATCTATACTAATATACATAGCAGAAGAGTTCGTTTGTTTTTTTGTTTTATACGGCGGTAGATCCACGCTGGTGCATGAATGGGTCATACTACGGGAAGTACTACCCTCTCATAGAAGACCAGCGTAAAATTAATAGTATTTGTACTGTTGCGTTTCGTTCAGTGAGTGAGAGTGCCGAAGCAAGGCCCAATTTCCTCCCATTCCTTAATCCTCACCTCCCTCAATATTTTGAATTACCCAACTCCTTTCATGGTAGGCAGCGGCTTCGCAGAGTCCATGCTAGGGACTCTGAGTCGTCTATGAGAGACGGCTACTGCTTACCATCACGTGGGCTGTTTGTTTATCTGCCACTGTCGGCAATAAAAAAAATGCGCTACATTTGCTATTTTTTAACAAAAACGTCTGTATGAAAAGAATGCTTTGCTCTGCAGTGGAACAAAAATACGTATTTTAACTTATGCCACTGGTTCCACCTAGTTTAGGAGTCACGGTTCACCTTATTTGTACAACCTTCATATAAGTACTTACCTACTTAAGTTTCAAAGCACTTTTGTAAACCTAGTTTAAGAGAGTTGTATTGAAGGTTTTTGTATAAATCAAAATTTATTATTATTATTGTTATTATAGTGCTGGTCTCATCAAATATAATTAACATCAACTCACTAAAAATCTAACTTTATTACAATAAGAAAATAATACGTAAATACTCATAATGCAACAACAAAGAAGTCACTTCCACCCTAACTTACCCCATACCATCCCTTTGTCTTGCCGCTCTCAGTATTTTTTCCCCATTAGGTACATTTTCATTTTATTTCATATTTCTCCTTGAGGGGTGATATGGGGTGGTAGGGATAATAAAATTTTTCCCTTCGCCTTTATTTATGATGACTATAAGGGTAGAATATGTTTTGCACCGTTTCGGTAATGAGCCAAATTATAGGGATGTTTTTTCAAATTTGTAGGGTTGAGATTTCTTTTTTTTGGTGTGTATGTATGAGATAAAGTGTCGTATTACTTATATGAATTAGATGGATATTTCTTTTACATTTTTTATTTAAAATATGGTATGAAAGAGTTTCTTACAGTAGAATCTTTGCTGTTTTTAGTATAATAGGCAAGATCAACCGGAGAAGTACTATTTAGAGAACATTGAAATAAAATATTAGTTTTCATTGAAATTCGTTTCGTTAGGTGAGTGTAAGCGCAAAGGTCGTATTACCCCCCAGTCCTGCAACTTTTAGAAAACATGGTCATTATATCAATATATTTCAGTATTTTCAGCATGTTTTTTTTTTATTGCCGATAGTGGCAGATAAACAAACAGTCCATAACTGTCGCTATTGGACGGCTCAGTCTCTGACATTGCTCATGCAATGCAAAGCATTCTGCGAAGCCGCTGCCTACCGTGAAGAGAATGGGGTAGGTGAAGGGATTGAGGAAAGTGAAGAAAAAAGAAAGGGGGAAATTCGGCCACTGGCGCATTAAATGGTCAAGAAAGTTTGTATTTACACAATTTATTTTAGTGACTTTAAGACATTGCACTAGCGAAGTTGACACAAGTTAGTGGTTTTACTGACTAACGCAATTATTAGGCTACTAAATGATTCCGGTCGAACCATCGCTGTATGTCCATCACAAAGAACGAATCAAGTCTTGGATGTCATTCTTCTTCTTATCGTTTTGAAGGTAAAACAAGTAATTGTGATGGCTCAGAAGTCGGCCACACTAACTGCATTGTCAGAAGCAGCCATTTAATCCTCCCGCGTGCAGGTGTTAGTGCATGCAGGGCACGACGTAATGACGGAACATTATGGAATGTCCCACCTTATGTCGTAAATATATAAAACACATCGAATGTGGTGACTATGACAAACTTCTCCAAAGTGATAGAAACACAATGAGACACATAGAAATATATAATCTCATCTCCACAAAATAACATTAACAATACCTAGCCCGTGTCGTTGTTTGTATAATCTGTAATATGTAAACGCATGCACTGCAAAGTTAAAATCTTCACGCTTGCTCAAGACAATGGATAATTTCAGTCCGTTTTTACTAAGTATAGAATTCAAGATATTTTTCTTTATCGTAAATGCAAACGTAGGTAAACTTTAAAAGTACATAACAGTAAAAATATAAACTAATTAACTAATTAAAAACCGCAAACAAAAAAGCTATATAAAAACAAAAACTAAGTACGCGCCTAAAAACGTTAAGGGTGAAAATTACTCAGCTTAAAAAGCATTAATAACCTTACCACCCCAAACTCCTTCGCCATTTCGCGTCCTTCGTTCATTAAAACTGTAGAAAAACACCTCCGGGGGGTTAAAGGAGGAGATGGGGGTAACTTCACCCTCCTGCGGCCCCGCGGGCCAGTCTAAAGAAGAAGAAATATGGATCAATAAAGAAATAGCTCCATGCCCAATGGAAGCAACGGCTAGCACGCACACAGTTGCATTCTTGTATATTTATAAAGTTTGAAAATGTGTGTGTTTTAACCGCAAGATTTTTTACGATTGTTTTATTTTAAAGTGATTTTTGTTTTTAGTGATTTAGGGTTGAAAATGGGGCTGATTCGGTAAGGACTTATTTTGTTATTGTTTAGTAAATAAATTAAAAGTTTTTTAGAAAATAAATGCCTATGATATTGTAAAATAAACAATCTTGTTTTCATAGATTTATTAATTAAAAATATATTATTTACTTAATAATTAATAATAATTTAATTATTTCATATATTTTAAAACAATAAAATAAATAATTTTAAAAATAATTATTTTTATTATTATTAGGTATATTATATTTATATTCATTAAAATTTTATTATTATTATTTATTTTTGTCACTTAATATTTAACTGTGTGATGAGTGTAACCAGATAGGTAGCGCAATTTTTTACATGCATGCGCTTGTTTAAGAAAGTCACAAACATTTTTGTCACGTGTGTTTATCAAACTTACGATAGGTACTCGAAAGTCACGGCCAGACATCAAGTAATTTGCCAGACCTTAGAGTACAGACAAACTAGACAGCGTCGGAGGGTACTATGTACGGATTTTACGTTATGGGTACCATCCCCGAGTCGGGCAAAATAATATTGGACTATTCTGACAATATATTCTCAGTATTTCTCAGTAAGCTTGGATTCAATTTATGTCCAAAATGGCAAAAGGCTCGTCTCATAATAAATGGAATCCATTATACTCGTAACCAGAAAAACGTGGATGTTATATTCTTACCTATATGCCACTGCCTACCTCTTCAGAGGAAATAGCGTGAAGCTATCTATAATTAATATTTACGTACAAAAAATATTTTCTAACTTTTACGTACAATAAAACCTGCCACTATCATGAAACTAATAGCTAAGTTAACCCTAAAATGCGACACCATATCATGCCAAGCGCAATAAAAAGGCGAATACACTCCTCGTCTAACATTAAAGCAAGATAATGCCAGTAGTTGGCAAAAAACATAAATTTGGCAACATATCAGGCTGGCAACGATGCCGGTCGAAAGTACCCAGCTAGTGAACGGGTAAATAATGTTATATCAAGTTTTGAGATTCTTGCGGTATGTTAGTAAAGTTTTTGTTGGTAATTTTATAATTAAAATTTATAAAAAATAAAAATAAATCCTCTCATTCATTTTGATTATCCAGCTGCCGACTGCTAAATTTTAGTAAGATCGCAGATTCATATAACCAAGACAACGAGAGTGGAAGTAGGTATGTGCGGGTGCTGTGCACGAGGTGTGGATTCGATTCCCGGCTAATACTTTGTATGATCTACAAATACTTGTTGTACGTGTGTGTAATTTATGTCTGATAACAGTTATTTGTTAAGTTCAAAGACAGAGCTTATTAATATAATATATAGTTACTTATATTATACAAAGACAGAAACATAATAAATTTTGTAGCGAAATATTTTATCTGTGGTAGTATCTACTTATTTTATGAGTTTACGCATTTATGAAAAACAACACCATTAACCGAATAATTATTTTTACAAGTCTAAGATAAAAGGGGGTTGTACCCCCTTGATGACGTCACACGCCAGTGTGTCAGCAAATAAATCACCAACGTTTATGGACCTCTCCCAATCCTTGTTGTTTAAAAATTTGCTTACATTTTGAGGTTAAGTATTGAAAATGGCGGGTTTGGTTATATTGGACCGTGAGCTGAATGTTTTGTTCGTTTCAGCGTAAATGATGCAAAAAGCCTTAAGAAAATTATAATGGTTTGGAAAAGGGTGAGCCGTTAAGATGGATGGAAGGTACTATTATTTATTGTTGTAGCTATTTATTAAGATTTGGGTGGGATTTGTTTACTTCGTTGGTTCGCAGAAATCAAATTTAATTGCATTTCTTAAATATCTTTTTAATACCCTGCAACATATGGCTTATTCTACACTACAGTTGTCTTTAAAAAAAACAAATCTACAAGGGTTGCTTTTTGGAAATATTGTAGGTTAATTGAAATAAAAGTTAATCATATTTTTTTAATTACTTTTAATGGTAATTACGCGGACACTCAAGCGTCAAACGGAGATAGCGACCTGGATGTTGTTAAGAAAGTTTTCAGACTTGCTGTTGAACCTTATACTTTTCTAAAATAGACCTCTCCCATAAAGATCTCTTCAGACTTGCATCTAGGGTCTTACTACAGCCATCTTATCCCCAGTATTGCCACATTAAAAATAATAGGTATCCCCAAAAAATAAAATTCTCCAATTTTTCAAAGTTGCCCCGTAATTTTGTGCTTTATCTGTGGAAACAAAGAAGTAGTATATATACGTACACAATACGTACAGTTGATTCAATACGCCGCTCTCACAATGGGGGTGAACTGAAGAAATATGTAAAACGCCGGTACGGAACCCGCGGCGACGATCGCTGGGACGGATTTAGAGGACACCGTCGAAATAAAACGATAATAGCATAAATTTACTGTTCTTCCTGTCTACTTCTTACAAATCATCGGATTTTTAATGTGCTTTCATAATATTTTAGATATTCTTTCTGAAATGATTATAGGTAATTACTTATCTTGTAAAGAACACATTAGTAGGTTTAGTGAGAACGAATGGCGGGTTGCTTTGCTAGTAAGTAATTCTATATGATTAATATTATAAATGCGAAAATTTGTGAGTGTGTTTGTTACCACACAGCACTTAAACAGCTGAACAGATTTCAAAGAAAATTGATATGTAGATAGATTCGGTGCCGGTGACGGACATAGGCTACAACACAAGGTAAGTAGCTTACATACCGAAAATCGGTCTGGTGCCCGAGTTATTAAACACATACCAATTTCTGCGCGGGCGACTAAATAACATATAGAATTGCGCCATTTTTCATGATGGGGTAAGTAGTAATGTATAATTTACGTTCCGCTAAGTAGCTACTGGTCTGTTAGTCTCATGTAATAACGAGCTTGTTGCCATTTATCGAACACAATTCCAGATTGCAGGCTAATGCAAAAAATTTACCGACATTAAATTCAATCTTTATCTGACTCAGGGACCGAACCCGCTATTTCTGCGTGGCAGTATGTAGTTATAGTACCGTTAAACCATCGAAGTGCCTGTGGTGAAGTGATTTGTCCTACTGGTGAGACCACAGTATACCACTATGAACCGTGTGATCCTACAGGTGGTACCACGGTATACCAGCATACCGTGTGGTCCTACTGGGCTAGGGGTGGATTAATATATCTCTAATCATCAGTCAGTACAGGTTAATTTAAGAAGAACGATTCGTTTTTACGTCTGTGACTAGCAGTAGGAAAGTGAAAAGTCAACGTTTAAATCCGAATTATAAATTATCATCATTCTTATTTAATTTACTAAGTAGTTAGTTCGAGTCTGCATCTTTTTGTATTCGTAAATCCAGGACACATAGATAATAGTAATTCATAATTAAAGTAAGTCTTTAAGCGTCACGTCGCCGTCGGATACAGACCGCAAACAATAGATTTTCTATCGTGTCTGGACTCTGGTTGCTCACATATTGCAAACTTGCATGGCGTTATTTTCATAGTAAAATAACTGTACGTTTTATGGTTAAGTACTTACTTATAGTTTTCACGTAATTCTAAAAAGTGTTATAGTAATATTTTTAAAATATCATCATCTCATATCAGCCTTTTAAATTATATCACAGATTAAATGATATAAATTTAAAACCAAGAAAATATGACAATAAATACCGACGTGGCCACTCATAATATGTGTGAACGCTCATAGCATAACAAGCAAAATATATTATTAAAAACAAAAAGCCCACCTGCCTAAAACAAACTAAAAATATGGAAACCCATTTTTCTCGTGCTGACGCTACATTGAAATATTATATGTATCCTATGTCACACTCACAATCAATATGAGTCTAATGATACTCATAACAATCCATCAAGCAATGTAGGCTGTAGAGCGTGCCAAAAAAATAATAATAATAATATTTCAACAACTACACACAACGCCATCTAGACCAAAGTAAGCATATTATATGCTTGTGTTATGGGTTCTAGAATGCGGATTTACCATACTTATATACTTTTTTTTTTATTTTGTAAATACATACATATTATACATAGAAACACCCAGACCAATGCAAATAGACATGTTCATGCACACAAATATTTGCACTGAGCGGGAATCGAACCCGCGACCTCTGTGTGGCAGTCCATACACAGTACCACCGAACCACAGAGGCAGTCTAGAATAGAAATACATTCATACATTACCCTCCTTGACTTCGGCAGTCGGGCAAAAAAAATGTTACTTATCCCTTACCCCTACATAATAGACCCGTAGCGCTAGGTTTTGAGGTTTCAAAAATATTAAAGTTGTTTATTTTTCGCATATAGTTTCTTGACCGTTAGTCTAGCCTAAAACATTAGTTTGTGTCATCCTAGGTACTTGCATAGGTAGAAATTTAGGTATTTTGTCTTTTTGCTCAATATTGGACGACAAGAAAATTAAAGATAAAAATTTTACTTCCATGATGATAATAAAGTAGTAACTGATGTACTTAGGCTTTTTGTGTCATCTCTGTCCACGAGAATCGTGATATTTAACCAGTACCTAATACGTCGCCCAACTAGCTCTAAAAAAATATTAGAATTTGTTGTAGAGGTGTTACGTGTTTCAGAGTTTGGTTATCTGTTGTTCAAAATATTTTGTGTCAAATTTATTCACGGCATTTATAGATATTTTATTCTTTTATTACAACACCCTGTAAAAACCACAAAAGAAAATGCAAGTTATTAGAGATTACGTATTTTTGATTATTATGGTGTAACAAAACCCTATTCATAATTTGTGTTGTTTTTATCCACGAAATTTTAATATTTGTAAAAAAAATCGATTTCTTCGCACGAAGGGTGATCGCGGGGTAGAGCGCGGGCGCAGGCGGCGGGCGCTCCGGTTAGCCAGACGCGCAGTCGGGCGCGTGTAACGTGTTGTTTGTTTACATTCGGTATTCGGTGCAAGCTGCGACAAGTGCGTGCGTTATTCGATTTGATTGATTTATTAAGCACGATTTTCAGGGTTGGAAACCAACCTTATAACAAAGTTCACCTTGGCGGATGCTTCAATCCGCGGTTTGTGTTTCGTCTAGTCTAAATAGATATAAACCACGAGCCAACACGCTCGCGAGTCAGTACCGAGCGATTCGCCTCCAACGTGAGATCACTAGGGTTGGCACCTTTTTCCGACGAAAATCTAAACTAATCTTATAGAGAAAAAGATTTAATTTTTCGTATGTTTGTTTGTATATTTGTTTGTTATTGATAAATTCAAAATCTACATAACGAATTTAAAAACATCTTTGCATTTATAAAATTATAATATAAGCTAGTAACTTTGGGGTAAAATAACTTTTTTGTTATGAATTTTAATATTTGTAAATGAAAATAAATGTGCATTATTTATTTTCATTTACAAATATTAAAATTATACTTATAATTATATCATTGAAGAAGTGTTGGAATTATATTTTATGTAGGCGTTTGTTGTGGGACCAAAAAGGGTTTACATTATTTTGAAGTTTATACGGTGTGGAAAAATAATAATATAATACATATACTCGTGCAGGCAAAGCCGTTTGCAATAGCTGTATATATTTTTGAAAAACAGCAAATAATATAGTATTTTAGGGACTTGAAAATATATATATATAGTTTTGGATCAATAGTTTGCAACTTCCAACGCAGAACTCTATGCAGTTTTCAAATTATCCCTAGTGCTAGAGGGACACGATGAACATGACAGCAGGTACTAAATATTATAAAAAAAATAGTGGGTATGCAAAATACTATTTTTGTCGCTAATTCAAATGTTACGCCTTTTCATAGAGTCACTAAGAGTGCCGCTGCTAAAAAGCATCTCCCTCTCGCCCTCGTCGCTAAGACGTCAATGTTCCCTATATCATATTTTCCCCAAAAATGCTATATTATTTGCTGTTTTTTAACCGACTTCAAAAAGAAGGAGGTATATGTTTTACTTTTATTACCACAGAACTCTATCATTTCTGAACCAAATTGGAAAATATTTTTTTTATTTGCAGGGTATACTCTAAAATTGGTCCTATATCTTTTTTTTTATAAAAAAATGGCTTGTTAGTTTGGTTTAGTTTTATATTTTGTAATAAAAACTTATACAAGGAGTAACGAGGTGTAAAGCAATGAGTCGATGTCTTTTGTAATGAGTTTTCTAACCTGGAGATGGACATGTTCATGCTACAATAATATTGTGAACCGATTTGCAAAATCCTTTTTTTGTCAAATAGAACGTGTCCGTGGATGGGTGACCATTTCAAGCATTTCATTTTGAGCGTCTTCATGCTTTATAAGCAGTGAATACTGATTATCACTAAAATGTGGTAGTCGTTTAACCAAGTTGCAAGCCATAAATTCTTTTGAAATTCCAACAGCGGGCGGCCATATACTTGCCTTTACAGTAACACTGTTTATCAGCTAAATTATGATTTTTGATGTTTTTTTTTTGTTAGTAGGTCTTTACTTATTTGTTTTGGTTTGTGGTTTCCGAGATTCAGGGTTCAGCGATCAGCAAAAGTTTTGATAAGAACTTTCAATCTTTACGATCTTCCTCCTCGTCACTACTTTCTGCGCCAAATGGCGCTGTCTTATTTGCGCAGTACGTTTAGTACCCATATTAAATATATTAACAATATATATTTAATATTGGTAGGTTAGGTTAGGTTAATGACTGGCACCGGCTCCAAAATAACTGATTATAAATAGTAAAGTATTATATAGCTATCAATGATTTCGTTGATTCCCCTTTAATGTTCTTTGCTTTGAAGTAATTAAAATATTATTTTCTACTTTTAAGTTAACCACTTTTAAGTTAACATGTAGGTATAGTTTTGAAGTCGGTTTTCGTTTTGTTATTATTTATTTTATTTTTAAACTTTTAGTGGGAAGTAATTGTGTATTGGTAATATATTTAATATGAAAAAGTAGTGACGAGAGGAAAGATTGTAAATAGAGATTTAAAGTCCGTATCAAAACTTTTACAAATCTCTGAACCCTGAATCTCGGAAACCACAAACCTAAACAAAAAAGTGATGACCTACAAACAAAAAAGAGTCATCAAAAATCATAATTTCACTCACGGAGTAATCGCGTAACAAATATACAAGAAAATAAACAGTGTTGCTGTAAAGGCAAGGTTATAGCCACCCGCTGCTGTTGGGATTTCTCACGATCATGAGACCTCTAACTTGGCTTATACGGACAAGTTGTTTCTAACAAAAAATAAAGCATTTCGGAAATGGGTTCACAATTGTAACATGGACATGACCATGTTACAATTGTGAACCGATTATTCAAATCGGTGATAATTATAAATGACCAAGTTATGTGGTAACAAACATACAAAAAAAAAACATACGACCCGAATTGATAAACTCCTTTTTTAAGTTGGTTAAATGTTTAAAAATAAAATTCATTTTTAGAAAAAAAAAACATAACTGACTTCAAAACTATAGCTACATGTACAATCTTAAACTAAAAAGAAGAAAATAATATTTTATTTACTTCAAAGCAAAGGGGAACATTAAAGGGGAATCAACGAAATTATTGATACTTATACAATATTACTATTTATATTATATTTATTACTATTTATAATTAGTTATTTTTAGAGTTGGTGCCAGCTGAAGCAAAAATGACATTAATAAATATAACCTACTAGCAAAAATAACCTTATTGATTAATCTAATAATTTATGAATGTAAAATAAAGATTTAATAAAAGACATCGAACGAAACCTAATCTGAACAGCGTATCAATTTTTTTATCTATTTAGACACAACTGTCAACGACGTCTGCCCTAATACGTCTGACCGCGTCCGACCGCGACTCAGGCACATCCCGCGCATCCCGTCCTGCGCGATGAAGCTTTCGCGATGTGTCCCCGCCCGTGCGTACTATTGCCGCCCCGTGCAGTTCAAGTTTGTTGCAAAGGCAAAATTAAAATCCTGTTGGCTGGCATCGATTCCAAAAATAACTGATTTCGCTATATATAATATAGTTATTGCAAGCGGCTTTGTCCCCACAGGTATATGCACCAATTTTAACATATTAAATAATAGTTCAACACCACATAAACTTTAAAACAATGTAAACGGTTTATTTGGTCTCACAACAAACGCCTATATAAAATGTAATTGCAACACTTCTTCAATGGTTTTGCATCTCAGAGAAGATCGACGTAAGAGTAATAGTATCCGTACTATTGCGTCTGCCTTTCCTTTTTCCTCACCTACCCCTCTCCCTTCACGGTAGGCAGCGGTTTCGCATAGTCCCTGGCATAGCAGGAGCAATGCTAGGGACTCTGATTCATCCAGGAATGGCAGTTACCACTTACCATCACGTGGGCAGTTTGCTCGTCTGCCACTGTCAGCAATTAAAAAAAAATATCCCAACTTACTCGCTATATTGTAATTTTTAGTTTAGATTTCCGTCGGCAGAAGGTGGCAGCCCTAGTTGATCTCACTCCAGAAAAGAATACGACTCGCCTGGTACTGACTCGCGAGCGTGTTAGTACGTGGTTTATGCGTGGTTGACATCCATCTAGACGCAACACAAACCGAGGATTGAAACCAAGCTCCCGCCAAGGTGACCTTTGTTGGAAGGCTGGTTTCCAACCGTGAAGAGACAAACAGTTTTGTGAATAAACACATACAGTTTGTTTTGAGTCTAGGAGTTTCTTAAATAATAATTTATTGTATGTACCTACTTACTTATATTCTACTAATATTATAAATGCGAAAATTTGTATGTATGTAGTGTGTGTTTGTTTGTTACTACTCAGCATCTAAACATCTGAACCGATTTTGATGAAAATTGGTACGTACATAGGTGCCGGAGACGGACATAGCCCATAGAATACTTTTTATTTTTCTCCCAAAAATTGGTCTGGTTTCCGAGTTACATAATTAAATATAATACCATATACCGCGCGGGCGAAGCCGCAGGTAGCAGCTAGTTCTTTATTTGTATTATGCCTTGCTTATTTTGGGACCAGATAGCGTAGTGTAAAAATAAAATATACGTTAATTTTAATATAATTTATTATGAACGCTTCGCTTAGAAGAAATCGTAGGTAACGAACGAATTTGGTGTGCGTGCGTAGGAGGAGGCGGCGCGGTGCCGCCGCGCGTTCACTCGCGAGCCCTGCTTGGACCGCAACCATTATTTTTTTGTGTTGTGTTTAATTACCGTGCATGAAAATGACACAAATTTACAATGTCGATTTTTCATACATTTGTGTTATTAAATATGTGAACTCTAATGATTGTAATATTTTTTTGAAGCGTTTGTAGCTTGGAAAAACAAAATAATTAAAAATCTTAAAATTGCATGGTCTGATTTGGCACAAATTTATTTAATGGGTATATGTAAGTGATCTAAAATAGGAGATAGTTATTTAATCAATTATAATTTTTTTTTAGCATCGTTTTTAGTTCCTGACCCTATAGCAGATTGCACTGGACGAAGATGGCACAAACTCGGCTTCCACACTCCGTAGGCTATCCTAGACGTGATACCATAGTTACTTTTAACTTTAAATTAATTTTGCCAGTTTTGATTTAAATTAAAAGAATCAATCACAAATCATCGAATTGCTCAAAATGCAAATAGCAGATATGACACAAAACATAATATTAGGCTTCTTATGTATAACAGTATCCACAGGCAAAAAATAAGCAACTTTAAAATTTTTGTAACTTATGACCCCAAAATAGGCTAGCGCTATCGGTCTATAAATAATAACACGGTAACCGTTAATTTACTGATCTACTTGCAGTAATTTGAATGATTAATCCATATTCCACAGAAAAAATCAACAATGTGCAATATTGTTTGGTTTTCAAAATTGTACAGAGAAACGGTCAATAACACAATCAATATAATTTCAAGAATTCCTAAACGAAGCATTTTACTTGCTGTCTTACTCACGCTTATAACTGTGTCTCTTTTTCCCATTCGCGCATGCGCGAAAATATTTGTCTTCTCTTTCTCGCTCGGAGCTACTGTTATCTGCTTCTCGCTCGTTCAACTCAGTTGCCTTTTGCTATCAGTGGCGTGTTCACGCTTCGCAACATAAAAAATATTTTATTATTACTAAGTTTATCTCGTTGGTTATTCGCTAGATTCTTTTTAAAAACATGAGTAAACTACATAAGCGCGGTAAAATTCTTTGCGGTGACGAAAGAGAATTAGTTTATAAGGTTATTAAATGCTATGATAAAGAAAAGGAGGCAAAGGATTATGAACCTTATGTGAGCAGCGAAGAACGAGCTTCTATGGCTACTGGCTTGCCTGTAAGTGCTGTATCTAAGATTAAAAATGAAGGTAAGAAATATTTTAAGTATTATTGTATTTCAACTTTATTTCATGTACATTACACATTGTCATTAAGCAGTAGCCGGTTTTATATTTGCGTGACATTGGCATTAAGTTTATAGTTTATAAATTTATAATACAAGGTCATAAATATTTGGGTGCTTTGTATTTAGGAATAAATTATGTTTAAATATTACTTTAACTCCATAGTACGTATTGTATTTGACAGAAACGAAATGAACCGGACAATATTTTTCTCTAAGGTAGGGTGGTGGCACCAATTATCGGCCGTGTCAACTTTTTTGAACTTTGACTGCTTGTAATTTTACGTTTATAGCTTTTGCTTTCTTGCAATGTATTTTTAGGGCAGAGGGATACTGAAACTCTATTACTACATTCGCATATATAATATAGATGTTTTTTTTACGAATATGCCGATTTCTCTTAATATCGGCCTCTAACACCCTAATATCTGCCGCCAGTGACCCTAATATCGGCATACCTTTACTAAGGTGAATTTAGGTAAATAAAACTTCTAAAGTAATTAATTGTAACGCTTCATATTTCAACTCAGGTATAAACCACTTCTTTTACTCTTATATATCATTAATTAGTCTTTTCTTTACTTCGCCGTCTTAAAAATGATTCAACATTCTTAAGGAAAATAAAGAAAGGAATTTCAAAAACAAATTATTATAAATAAAAATCATCTATACTATTATATATAGCGGAAATGTTTGTTTGTTAGTTTGAACGCGCTAATCTCTGGAACTGCCAGTCGGATTTTAAAAATTCTTTTTGTGTATGATAGCCCTGTTTTCGAGGAAGGTTACATTATTATGTAACATCACGCATTGAACAATTTCTTCTTCATTTTCGTTTAACACTGTATCTCTACTGACTGTGCAATCTGTGTCTATTCTGCCATGAAGTCTGTGTTGTAAAGTGGTTATTGCTAACTTTTTCTTTTTGTTGTTTCTTTGCGAGTTTTGATTGGGCCGGCATGATTTTGACACTCTTCACAAAAATTAAAATACTTAAGTAGTCGTTCATTTTGCACCACGTCCCTGTTTAT
Organism: Parascotia fuliginaria; assembly: GCA_963082885.1. Lineage (NCBI taxonomy): Eukaryota > Metazoa > Arthropoda > Insecta > Lepidoptera > Erebidae > Parascotia > Parascotia fuliginaria. The sequence continues at coordinate 3,257,056 of OY720196.1, read as the reverse complement.
TACAAAATTCGAGGATAGTAGGCAAGTAGATACTCAATACTAAGATGGCCGTTATTACGCATCGATTTCCTTTATATCGGCCGTAGCTGATCCAAATCGTTTTTAGGCGGCCGACGTTAGGATCTAGTGATCAAATTAAGCTGGTTTAACTTTATTAATGTAACTGCTAGCATATAAAATAGCTAAACATGTTGTTTTACGTTTTCATGCATTTTCTCAATCATTTGAGAATGAAATGAATGAATGAATGAAAGATTTATCAACGTTACAGATCCCTAATCTTGACCTCGCGATTATTTCATAAAAAAGACAAATTTAAAAATATACTATTAAACGGTACTTTGACTGTTTTTCTTCAAGAAAACATAAAATATAATACTATAGGTATGTTTAATTCTATTTTAATAGTTATTAACGTAATGCGTCGACTCAGGGATTTGACTCGGCAATGCCACCAAACGACTCACGTCCGTACCTGCGCGTGCTCTATTGCCAACTGAACGTTCAAATGTTGAGGCACCCGCACCAAAATATGGGAGGTTATGTGTATGGATATAGAGCAACTTTCTGCATAAAAACTATTATGATTTTAGGACTATAATTATAGTTGTTCTATTTTCTCGAAAAGGCCGATATTAGGAGGCCGATACTAGGAGACTCCACCCTACCTAGGTGTACTAATAAAATTATTCTCTAGACTTGACAAAAAATGTCAATATGCTATAAAAAGATTATATTATTATTTATGTCGTCTTTATTATTATAAATTAATTGACACCTAATTATAATTTTAAAAAATCACTTAGATGCTTGCTCGATTTCGAACTCACGACTTCGTACATACGAAGCGAAGCAAATGCATTTAACCGCTACGCCAACAAAACATTGTCTTCTTTTCCTATGGTAACATTAAATTATAGTATTAGGTAAGCAGTGTAAGCACAATGCGCCAAAAAAGATAATACGTAATTACTTTTTTAATGAGATTTTGTAGGGTTCCTTGACTGTCCGCAAATTCCTCACTTGGCTTGTGTTATTTGAACCTAATAGGTAGCTAGCTAATTTTTTACTAAATAGATATTGCTATCTATCGGCGTTTTTGTCTGATTTTGTTATATTTATTATTTTTTTACTGCCACACTGGGGTCGCGAATTCAATTCTCGCTCAGTGCAAATATTTGCGTGCATGAACATAACACCTTTATTATTCGCTTGTCTAGATAATATTTGGCATAATAATGCGCGTAAAGATTGCTGCATGTGTGAGTGTGCAATACAATTTTAGCATGTAGTAAAAATCAAAATTTTAACACGTCAATTTAACAATATTCTTCTTTGTACCCAGGTACTATTACAACCCAATCCTCGTCTAAAGATTCAACACACAAAGATGAGAAAAGCAGAAAAGTAATTCTAAACCACAAGAAGCTATGTGCATTCAGAGAAATCATCGAAAACATTTACAAAGATATGGAAATACCTACAGTACGTAAAATTATAGTAGCTGCAAGAAAAGACATGAATTTCCAAGGTTCTAGAGCAAAAGTGCGTGGCATTTTACGAAACAAACTTGGGTTTAAGTTTAATAAACGGTATCCAAACAATAATGTCGTTTTAGAGCATAATAGTGTGAAGCTATCTAGAGTTATCTACTTACAGAAAATTCGAGAAAACGATGCTTTGGGACAGAAGAAAAAACCTTTGGTATTTATTGGCGAATACGTGACTGTGATCAATAATCCAAAGAAAGAAGATAAGACGCAAGTTAATCGTATTCAAAAACATCTGATATTTTACGCTGGTTCTGAAAACGGCTTTATAAGCGATGAGTTATTTAGCTTTACTCTAAACAAAGAAAAACCCAAAACAAGACCACAAGACTTTCAGCAGTATGTTGAACATATTATACCTAAACTACCAAAGAATTGCATAGTAGCAATAAATGACTCACTGCTACACAATGATGAAATAGATGCCATTCCCACTATGTTTACTACTAAAGAAGATGTCAAAAAATGGATGGTTAATCACTACATTCCGTTTGAAGAAGATATGACCAAAGCTGAACTTATAATGCAGATAAAGAAATCAAATCCAGTAAAAGAATATGTCGTAGATAAATTATTAGAAACTAATGGACATAAAGTCCTCAGAATTCCTAAATACCACACTGATTTAAATCCTCTAGAGTACATATCGATGAAAATAAAAATGCGGGTAGCTGACAAAAGGAAAGATGATGATGCGATCAGCTTTATATCTAAAGCTTTTAGGTCTATAACTGCTGAAGATTGGAAGGCTGTAATAGATCATGTAAAAACAATTGAAGAACGTTACTGGCTGCGCGATGCTGTTAAGGAGGAGGAATATGATGATGTACTGGATAGTATTGGGATGTTATTAAGCGATAGTGACTCGGATAGTGAGTCAGATATGGAGTATTGGTCTTCTAGTTCTTCTGAAGAAACAGATGAAGGTTCAGAATACGATTGGACGGATGTTGATGATGATACATCTAATTAATTTTCCATTGCATTTTAAGTTTTATGTTTAAGATGATAAGGGTTAATGTCACTTTTTTGCTTGTTCGCTCCTTAGTCGTATAAAAAATGTTTAGCTAAAAAGTCACCTTTTTATTTCAAATCACACCATCGGTTATCACACCTAGTCCTCTCCCACCTCAGTTTGCCATAATCACGCTTAGCAGTTATGGTGGTACCAGCAGTAATGTGATATCTAGTATGAAAAAGACGCTGCTATCTATTGCGTTGCGTTGTATTCTTGTAGTCCATATGAAAAAAAGGGCTGATTCCATATTGTAGGTTGGCGACTTGTATGTTTGTTTGTTTGAATGCGCTAATCTCTGGCACTACCAGTCGGATTTGAAAAATTCTTTTTGGGTTTGATAGCTCAGTTCTTGAGAAAGGTTAGGCTATGTAACATCACGGTATTGGTGATGGAAGCAGAGCAGTAACCAAAAATGTAACTTAACGCGGGTGAGCTCGCTGCGGGAAATTGGTGATTTTATATTTTTGGTAATAATTATTTCTTTAAAAGGACAGGAGTCTATAAGGTTCGAAACCTGTGTAACAAATCCCATCCATGTTTCTTTCTCCTTAGATTTAGACTTGAAGTATTTTTTAGATGCTGGAAGTTAATGTGTGAGAGTGCGTGGATGGTTGTATGTCCTGTAATTAAGTATAATTATTCATTGCTTGTAGATATATATGATAGTGGATGGTCTGAATAGACAAGCAAGTTGTCTGTCTGCCGCTCATAAACCTGAACCAATCGGCTAAAGTCAAGCAATAACGTGTATGGATTGAGTGCGTGAAACTGCGGTGCATGAGCTCGTGAGTTCAAATCTCAACGGAACAAAAGTTTTGGGTTAGGTACCCAAAATTTTTCAAAAAAAAAAGAAAAATTCAGATAAGTATTTATGACGGGTCTGGGTGTACTTTAGTCCGTAAAGTCACCCGCTGCACAGGGCTTTGGCATTCCAATTGTCTGTTTATTCGGTCCTCTTCCTTTTTGCCGCCCTCATTCTTCTGCCTACACTTCGACAACGGATTGGTTGTTTTCTTAGCATATTGCAATTTGCTTCTAAGAGCCTTATTAAGGTTACAGTCACTACTTACCAAACAGATCAACCGTATGCTTGTTTGCTACAAAAGTTGTGCGAAATACATTTGGCTTCTTAAAAACAAAAAAATAATTTAAATTTAGAACCCTCCCTGAGTCCGTACCCGAGACACTGTCCGTGGCCGAGGGAGGGCGCGCGGAGGGGCAGGGGGGCGTCCGACACAGCGCTCCTTTTTACGTTGCGCGCCGTTACATAAGTCGCCAACATTTTCTTATTTTAGTTGAGATTTTTATATATTTAAATTTTGCAATTTAGTATTAGTGAATTAGAGTTATACGGAAAATAGAAATATACGTATTAACAAAGTATTAGTTTTATTCAGTCAGCAGGGCCCCATAAAAAAAACAGTCACTGTAATCTTCAATCTTTTTACCAGGTTGTATAAATTATCTATGTAATCAGAGGCCCTAGACAAGTGTCAAAGATTTCTATTCTATTCATAGAATAGATATTTATTCATAGAATAAAAAAAAGTATGGGATTGATATAAGCTTTGACGTTATCTTACATCAATCCTATACATTTTTTTATCTATTCTATGAATAGAATAGAAATCTTTGCCACTTGTCTGGGCCTCAATTCATACTGTATTGTGTCCAAATTATAACGTTGCACTGACATAGGTATGTCGGTCTCATAATGTACTCCAAGCATCTATATAAACAACTAATGATGCCTTAAAATAAATACGTTGTACCATAAATAAAATTAAAAACAAAACAATATAGCATCCACAACAAAATGTTTACAACCCCTGCCGCAAGAAGGTGTGAGCAGAGCGTCGCCTCAAGAATGCTACAATTTTCCCGAGTTTTCCATTTCTCGGCGACCCTCCCACCACCCTCCCCATCCTCCAAGGGGAGGGGGAGAAAAAAGAAGTGGCCTCTGCGCTCCACAAGGAGACGCCTTGGAAGGATTTTTGTGTTTTTAGAATATGGCGGCTTTTAAATTATGGAGTATTTTAAAGAGAGTATTTAAAATTTAAAATTTGTAATATATCTACGTAAGTTTATTAATAAAAGTAAGGTTGAGAGCAAGTCCTTTGTTAAAAATTAAAAATAAACATTCCATTTTTTTTTTTTAAAACAGTTTTTTGAGAAAATTGCTGGTACCAAAGTATAGTAATTTTGTTTCAAAAGTAATATTAAGTTAATTAAAAATATTAATAACGACCTCAATAATATATCGACTGAAGGACTCTTCCAGATTTTTATATCACACTCATTCCATTTACGCAATTCTTCATTTTGACTATCAAAGATACTGACTGGTCTTAAACCGCGTTCAACTTTATACTAAAATAAAGAAAATATGATTCATAGAATAATGGTACACCTTACGAGGAGCCTGTGTACTGTTTTCAGTCCATAATACCAAAAAATATTATTATCTTAGCCCAAATATGTCCACACTGACATAAGTATTGCCATAATCGTAGTCGCCACACCTGGCAGGACGGTTTTTGATCACAGAGGCGAGTTTTATTACAAGTTGCTTTATCTGTTGTGTGGATTTTTAGTTTTTATAACCCTGATTGTATTTAAGTAAATAGGTCATAACAGAATTAAATAAATATTTTTTGGACTTTCATTAAATGGGCTAAAATTCGGTGTTTTGTCTTTTATGTTTGTGCCAAATTTTTTATTATAAGCACAGAATATTAATCAACAAACATTTAATAAATAGTCAATATTGTGTTCTTATTTATTCATTTTGGTAAAGATAAACTGAAAAAGTACATACGTAATACTGAAAAAGTTGATGTTAAATCATTTTGAACCCTCAACATCGCAAAATATTTTAATATGTTATGCTATAAAAATAAATAAATTAAAATGCTTGGCAATGTGTGCAAGTAATCACCTAATCACAATACGAACTTTCATATTACTTACTGAGCGTTCGCGTCATGAGTGGCAACGAGTCGTATTTCGTGGTTTTAAATTTTTATCATTTAATCGAGACTATAATTTAAAAATATGTTATGTCTTTAAGCTAGAATTAGGTGAAAGCTGTATAAACATACATGCATACGTACCAGATACATATCAATTATGTACACATAGATACCCTTAAATAATATTTATCACAATCTAAAAATACCCTCGCTTAGCAAAACTTTATAACAATTTACGTATATATGTATAGGTAACTCCCCCGTTATACAGGACGCTACAAAACAGGGCAACTCGCCGCTTAGCTATGTAAGTGCAATTTAAAATGTAAATTAACACAGCAAAGAAGTAGGGGGAAGCACCAACACTTGAGAATTTCTACCAACACTGTCTTGGCCACCCTGTATATTGTTAACTTAAAGTCAAAACTTATATCTAGAAAATTCTACAAACAAATTTCGTCCTTCTTTTCTTGTCATAAAGAACAGTTTTGAATGTATTTGTTCGTGAGTTACGACTTTCTACATTAAATGCGACTAAGGATGTAAAAACTCTTTTATACAAAGTGACTTGAGTTTTATTTCTTAGAGCATAAAGTTGGTTTTTTATTGGTTTAATATTAACGTATAGGCTTTTCTTGTTATAATTTTTATATTTTCTTCCCGACAGAGGAGATTTGTTACGTGCAAGTTGTAGCGGACTCTCGGTCTCTCGGGAATAAATTATTACGCGGCAACACTGATTGCTTTTTAATTTTATTTTTTATGGCAATGTTTTTCTATACAGGAAGACTTTTTAATTATATTTGTTCTTACATTCATGTATTAGTTATATTCTTTTTGCCCTGATGAATTCAAGAAGGGTAATGATTTTCGAACTTAAATATTATGTTAGGTAGGTATGTAAAAATATGGGTTTCTTTCTTTTCAATGTGTTTTAGGCACAGGGCTTTTTGATTTTTAATAAAATATTTTACTTGTCGCAAATATTTATTTGTCTTTATTAGGTGTTTCGCGAGGAATGTCATGCAGCATGAAGAATGACCATGCATCATAAGTATAAAGAAATCTTTAAAAGGGACGAGTTTCCTGTAGTCAAGGTTGGCACGTGATCACATTTTACGCTGCTGTAAGTACCTTTACATATTCTTAGTTGCTTAATATACTCATGAGAAGAAAGGGGTGGTTTTTCAAGACCCGAGACTAAAAAAAAACTGGATACAATAGAAAAAAAACATTACGCTCGTCACCCATGATCTGAAAATTTCTAGCCTGTCATGTCCTAAGTGCCACTGCAGGGCAAAGCATTCCCTCCCTGTTTGTGTCTTGTATGTTTCTATCGATTATCATCAGCTATTAGCCCAGAGACTGGTAAGTACTCCTTTGGAATAGGGCGTAATGATACGCATCATCTTAAAGACTAGCATCCCATGCTTTGGTTTCACCCGCATCTTTGCTTACGACACTGCTCCCGTCGACAGTAGCCTATAAACTTTCTCAGGAACTGAGCTATCATACTCAAAAAGAATTTTTTAAATCCGTCTGGTAGTTCAAGAGATTAGCGCGTTCAAAGAAACAAACAAACTCTTCCGATTATAAGAGAAAAGATAATGTATACAAGAGGTAGGGCTTAATACCTTATTTATTATTGTATAATGTATAATTTTTACTCCATAGCGATTTGTAACCACCGCAGCATAACGAAAACGATTTGCAAATTGAAAAGTAGTTATTTGAGTTAGTGTTGTATAAATGAGTAATGGTCGTTTTACATATTTAATGCAATAAAAATGCGACCGTTTTAAATTCTGCCGTTGAGTACCTAAATACTTGGACAGTGAGTGCACGTTTGTGCCGGCTAATCTCTGAAATGGTTAGACCGATTTTGACGGGACTTTTATTGGCAGGTAGCTGATGTAATAAGGAGTAACTTAGGCTGCGTTTATTTTAGAAAAAATATTTTATTTTAGAAAAATAAAGTAATGTTGATCGACTGTTAGGCGGAACGAAGTTCGCCGGGTCAGCTAGTTATAAATGTAATTATAATTTTATTGTACTTATCAGCTAAAATTAAAAGACGTCCACTGCTGGACATGGGCCTCCACCAAGTTACTTTCATTCATCGGTTGCCCGAATACCTGCTACTGGTGGATACTATTTGTACCTACTTTGTAGTTTGTACTATATCTGGGTATTTTTATGTCCGTTTAGGAATTAGGCTTTAACGCTATACAGGAATTGTTGTAATATTTTTATTTTAACATTTTTATATAGGTTATGGAGCTACTGTTCCAAAAATATTAAAATAAAAAGTTTGAATATTTACTTAATAATTTTTGAAATTATAATAATTATAGTAAAAACTAAAAAACATATAAGTAAGTAGGTACACACGACGTGAAAAGCAGCTAGTACTTAACCACTTGACAAAGATACACACTTTACTTTCACCATTCTTTAATTCAGAAAATGAAAGAAACAATTAAAAGAAGCAACATATTCTATTTGCCGAACGAATCAATAGTCTATTAATTATGTCTGGCACAGTCTGTAATTGTGCCTTTTCAGAAGGCCGTTGCAAACTACAAAGGAAACTTGCTTCCAACAATATTCTAGGGACTTAAAACTAGGTTTAATTTCTTGATAATACTGGCTGCATCTAGTGTACGAAAATAATTAAAAAATTAAATGTTCTTAATTTGAATTTACCGCACTTACTTATAAGTTTTTTTGTCACAATTTTATTATCCTATTAACATTATAAATGCGAAAGTTTTTGTGTGTGTGTGTGTGTGTGTGGTTTGTTTCCACTCAGCGCCTAAACGGCTAAACCGATTTCGATGACAATTGTTATGTAGATAGATTGGGTGCCGGAGACAGACATAGGCTACGCTACTTTTTATCCCTAAAATTGGTCGGGTTCCCGAGGGATACAACAAACCATATTCTACGCGCGGGCAAAGCCATGGGCGCAGCTAGTTGGAGATAAGTGTAACAATGTAGTGTAATGAGTGACCGTTCCTTAAAACAGATCGAGACAAGATCGGACCTATTAATTATAGATTAATGACCTTCGTTACAAGGAGACAGAAGTCCAAGAACTGTTATCGATTGTCGGTGGCAGCACCATTGCAAAGTAAAAAGACACAAAAAAATTAAATTGAAAGCAACATAAAAAAATATACAGCTTTAGAAAAGTGCAGTCTCAAAACAATTTTCACATTTTTCTGGGTCAAATTACGCCTGGCAAAATGTAAAAAAGACAAAACTTTTAACAAGTCAAAAAAACGTCGACAGGCATCATTGAAAAAACAAACATGTCAGGATGTTAACACAAAAGTGAATTAAAATTCGAAAAATCACAATTTATTCACAAGAAATCACTTTCTCTGACCACCTGTTTATTGGTCGTTGGTAATTGATTTTGTAAGCACCACGTGTGTGTCCTCAGTCCTTGCTTTCCAATTTCAAAAATACCCGCCAATAAGTAATAGTCCGTAATCCAAGGATAGAACACGCCATTTTCAAATAAAATTTGAATTGGTTAAACATTTTTGTACTTGTGTACAATTTTCGTTCCATTTTATTTTTCAAAAATAGTAAAGTGTTATCATGCTTTACTTGAAAGACATTAAGGTTTATTATTGTATGGTTTTCTACAAAATTATTCCTTTTTATTTTATACGCAGTGTGTGAAATCTTATACCAATGACACAAGGTTCATAATCGAGTGATAGATTTGAATGCGCAAAATAATTTTGTTACCTGATCCAAGACGGAAGGATCCGTTTTAAATTCAATAACTTCGCTTTCAATAAATAAACGATCGACACCTTGTTAAGTTTAGCCATAGACTAAGAAAGAGTAAGATGCGACATTTTGAAGATTAGATCTTACCTACATTTTTTCCGTTCGTAAAATAATCACTCAGAACAACATTGGGTACGTAATACACAAGTTGTTCTGAGGGATTACTTCACTGCCACTTGTTCTTTCTATTATTTCTTTTATCCTCAAGGGGAAATTAGATGCACCGGACCTGCATGATGTGTTGTGTCGACTGTTTACCCCAGACAACCTTCGCAGCCGTAGAACGTATTGTTTGCCGTGCCATCGTATCGTACTGCTGTGGCGCGCGCTAATGCACCTGTTCCCCGCTCTCTCTTAGCTCTCAACGCTCTCCTGCGTGCCAATCCTGACTATGATTTATTTGCGGATGGATGTCCTGATATATTATTGGATTGTTTGAGGTTTTGTGAGAAAGATGGATGAGTTACATTGAATTTTTTTGTATTTTTTTTATGTTGGAATGTGTCATTCTTTCTTTTTTGCTGCATAAAATGTGTATATTATATGTTCTTTAATTAATGTAATTGGACCGTGTACCGTTTTAATTAAAGTAAATAAATAAATAATAGGTATTTGTCTATAATCTGTCAAGACACTATTAGAGCAAACATAGTTACGAAAATGCACGTGATTTATTGAGGTTTTCTTATACAGCTACAAAGGTGACGAACGATTGGCTCTCCTGATGACAGTAATCGTAGCCTGTGTCACTTGAGCATTACCGACCACGGGAATCCTTTTTTATTTTCTTAAAAAAAACATTTTTTCTGTGTTTTTATTTTATTTTATTAATACATAAATAAACCATCGAAATGTTTTCTCTGTATTAGAAGACACCTCTACAGGTAGAAAGCCCTCGATTGCTCTGTTTACTCTATGTCATCCAAGGCGTTCGTCTGTCGAACGATGTCGTCACAGGTGTGTTGACGTGTTGGCTGTATGGTAACTGCCCTTGCCCACCACCTGTTGTTATATTTTTTATTATATTTTTTTTATTAGCTGTCTAAATGTTTTGATAGGTTTATGAGAATGTTTGTTTTTATGACGCCATAAAATTGATTAGTTGTTGAAAGTAAAATTAGTTTGTTTTTATTGTTAAACTAAATTCCCGCAGCGCGTTTTCACTCGCCTCTTTGGTAACTGCTCTGCTCCCATTGATAGTAGCGTGATTTTTCATAGCCTAACCTGCCTCAATAACTAGGCTTTCAAACGCAAAAAGAATAAGGTACTTAATTATTCAAATTTGAACCGTAGTTCCTAAAATTAGCGCGTTCAAACAAACAAAGTTTGTTTTGATTTAGCAAAGGCGTTGTGTTTTAAATCAGATTGTTTGTTTATTTTTACTATAAGTACAACTTCTTTGTAAGAGAACAAGCTTTGAGTTCCACCGTTATCACTTATCAAGTAGTCGCTTCACCTTGTGAGGCATATGCTCACGCTGCATCTTCCATTTGTGGGTCCTACTACAATCCAGAACCTTTTTTCCCTATCAGTTCTGCGAGCTATGTATCCAGCCTATCGCCAGTGAACATCCTTTAAATAGTAGGCAGGTATAAGATAAATAAAAAATGTTAATTTTATACTTACTACAAAAATTTTATCACGCAAACACTGCTGATATAGCAGCTCGAGTAGGCACAAAAGCATTTGAAAATGTACCATATCACTTAGAACTTAAAGATCAGATAAGGCTGTTAGATAAATGGTAGTAACAACGGAAGTTACGGTATAACACTGCGGTAAGAATTCGCGAAAACACCGGCGAATTATTGCCGTCTTCCTGTCGTGAGTGTACTCCTGCACTGTAGAGTGGATTGTGATTGGTTGGTTATGGTAGATTATAGAAACGGACCGCTGTTCTTTTTGTTGGATTGGTATATTTTACTGAATTTGGAATACAGTTGTGTATGTAAATTCGCCCATACAACCTACATTACGCCAACGCGGAATAAAAACGTATATGATAAAACGAATCTGAAAAACGGATCGCTGTGTGAATGCCCTTAAGGTTGTAAATCCTCACTTGATTCAGCATGAATAGGCCAAATTGATCAGGTAATGTGGACTATCGATGTCGTCTCTTCACCCTCACAGTCTGCAACATTAGGTCTGAGCATTATTTTTGCAATAGGTACTTGAATAATATAATCATGTCTATAGACTCCTGGTCATAGACTCACCCCAGCATATTCACTTTTACCAAACGTGAGACGCCCTCAGCCATCGGTTGCCTGTCATTTTTACTAGGTCGCTTTGTGGGAGGCTTGCCCATACTATACTTCCTCTAGGAAAACATATTTGCACCAATTCCGGCGATCAGATCAGATCTTTAGTTGCTGAGTAGGTACCTAAAACGCAATCTGCCAATTTTGTACGATCTATGTGTCCTATATATTTTTATTTTATCTGATTTTCTATCTAAAAACAACAGCTTTATAAACTTCGATACTTAGAACTTTGTACTTTAAACAAAAAGTTGTACCGCCCACAACTTTGTATTGGTCTCAATATTTCAAATACTTAGTGTAAAGAGTAAATTGATATCGCGTTGAAGTTATCACGTGGCTCTTGAAATTAATACATTTATAAACAATACCTACACCCTTTAAAACTAAATGTGGATATTATTTTACACTACTAAATAAAGCCGCAAAGTTTGTTTGATTGAACGCGCTAATTTCCGGAACTACTAGTTGGGTTTATGTAATTCTTTGCGTTTGATAGCCTAGTTCTTGAGGAAGGTTTTAGGCTATGTAACATCACACTACTGGCGATGGGAGCTCAGCAGTAACCAAAAAAACTTAACGTGGTTGAAACCGCTGCGGAAAGCTAGTTTTACGTAATATAAGCATCACGCTGGCTTAGTTATGGGTGTATAACACCAGCTACTATTACATTCATTATATAGGTCTTATAGGTTCGAGATTCCATATTTATTTCTTCAGGAATTCTGATATTTCACTTCATTTGGGAAACGAACTCTTAACGTAGCAGACCTGAGACCATACACGGTACCATTGTAGACAGCAGTATAGGTTACATTGAAGGCAGCGGATTTACTGAGCCTGTCGCTTTGCAGACCTCCATGAGTGACGGTTACCACTTACTATATCGCCTGCATCTGGCAATAAAAAAAAATATCGGATTTAAATTTGCAAACCTAGGGTCCGACCTTAAGTGTGTAGTCGTATTTATCACTGATGAAAATAATATTGTACCTATATACGTTGGAAAAGTCACATTGGAACAAAACTACAAGCCCGGTCGCCCAATCCCACATACCATCATTACATTCCAGGCTACCACCATAGGAATACCTATACCTAAATGTAAATACACCTTCCCGTCCACGTGTACACAGATCTAATGTAAGATTTACACCGGTTATCCGGCTCGAGAGGAATAGTTAACTTCGCGACGGATATCCGGGCGTCACACTAAAAATTTGCTTCACAAATACTACGGTACACCCGGGTATGTCGGCGCTGCTAATATTAATCTTATTTTGAATTTGGAATTTTAGTTTGCTATGTAAGTAAATTAAGTTTTAATTGTTATTTTTTGGCTAATTTTTGGTTATTTTTTTTAATTTAAATTTAAATGTATTATCTCCCTCATTCCCTTCCCCTAACCGCATTCTCAGCCGCCATAGTTGAGGCTACCATACCAGCAGTTTAAGACGATGGTATGGTGGCCATCACTTCTGGATTCCACTGATTGCTTACCATTAGGCAGTGTGGACACAGAGTAAGCCGGTGTGGAGTCATTTTGGTTGGCTAATATATAAAAAATAAAAATAATAATAAATAGCTATACACCTTTGCCTCGTAGGGATATGAAGAGGTATACACAAACATTTCGAGCTATTAACTTAGAATTCATGGTCTCTTGTTATTATTATTTTTATTTGTGCTTATGTTGACCTTCTAAGAATTTGTGTCTTTTTGTCTGTGTCAATAAATGTATTTTCTTTTTTTTTCTTTCTTTCTTTTTACTGTCTTTCATGTAGCAATAAGCGCGGCTGTTGTCATTTATTGTACACAATTCCAGACTCCAAGCAAATACTTATCTACTGACAATTTTTCGACAAAAAAGCAAATATCATTTTGGCACGCAGTTCATAATCTAAACTAATATTATGAAAAGAAAAGATTTGATTTTTGTATGTTTGTTTGTTTGTTCGTCCAATTTAACTTAAGATCTACGTAACCGATTTCAAAAATTAAATCGTCGCTGGGACAAAATGTGTCCTACGTCCAACACAATAAGCTTCTTATTATTATTTTGAACTATCCTATCGAATAGTTAAAATAGTAACCCTTTTGCTGCAGCAGATGTACAGTTGACCAAAGCGAACAATAGATTCGCAAGGAAGGGTCACTACTGGTCAAACCTGATTGAGAGCTAATCTATGAGGGTTAAAGTAACCCGATACTATTATAGTCACGAACAGAAAAGCAACTGGACTGGAAGGTCGATTAGTAGCTCTTCCAGCGGGCGCCGTTCAGCAGAAAGTGTGAAACAAATGAAGACTTGGTTCTAGAAGACAAGTCAGCTTGCATTCGAATTCTCTCTTTCTTAATTTGAGGTTAATTATAATATCGACTTGAACCGATTTTAAGACGCTAATTTAAATAATAATACAAGCCTCTTTTATTGTCCCTCTGCAGGGCAAAGGCATCTTATATAGAGAAGGCACGAGAATTGATGACCAGCTTTCCTCACGATGTTTTCCTTCACCGTTAGTCAGAAATGTCCAAGATATACTTAGAAAGCCAATAACATTTGAAAAGTTGCGTTTTAAAAAGAAAAGGTTACTTTACTCTTCAGTACACGTTTTACAAAATTTACAGTTACTTTACACAAAATTTTGTCAATTTGGGGCTACCAAATTACTTCACTCTGCTAGATGGTGAGCAGTCAGTGGATGGAGTACAAAAGCGGCGCAGACTTCAAAAGCCATCGTATCAAACTGCTGGTGGCCTCCACTATGGCGGCTTTACGAGATTCTATCACGATCTAAGTAACTTAAATTTTAGGTTTAGTATTTACAAAAATACAAACTAACCCTTTTACTGCTCAACGTGTCGTACGTGACCCAACAATGCAAATGCAATTAAGTAACATCTGCTTGACCTTTGAACCGGAAGCACAATAGCACCAAGAAGTACAATAGAACCCAAGAAGGGGTCAGTCTGGTCAAACCGGATCCGGACAGTATCCGCTTTAAACCGGTTTTGACTGGTATTGTTGGGGTGACCGGACAACGGTAATAGTACAATATGGTATTAATAAAATTATTATTTTGGGCTTATTGTGTTAAAATTTGGTGGTAAGTTTTGTAGTTTTCAATTTAATCATAGATATCCAATTCAGTATAATTATTATCTAGTCTCCGGTTTTAGAATATGTAATCACCCTGTCTCTTCGCGTGGGTGTCGAAACAGCTGACAGCAGCTTTTCCTGCATACCAAATATTGCACACTAAAAATGATATTAATTAATCTTTGCAAAACTTTTTTCGGATAAGTAGTACGTATATTTTTTTGGATAATATTACAAATTTTCCATGATTATGCAAAAAATCTTTTTTGTTATAGATAACAGGTTCTTTTAAGATATATACAAACAAATACACTTAGGTATTTCAAAACGTGTGCTATCTTATATTAATAAAACTCACGGAAACCCTACTTAACTGATTGTCGATTATACAATACAAACTATTGATTATCAACAAACAACAAATAAAACCCAACAAAAGACAGGACGCGTGGACAACGGTCTAAAAGACCGGCCATTTTTTAACAGTCACGTTCACTAAAATAAACAATGCGGTCGAAATAGCCATATGCCGCGGACGGGTTAAAAACATCTTTAGTCACGCCTTATCTATTGATTTGTTATTGGAAGGGTTGGCTACTTTATGGTCACAAAAAGTTGATATTCGATGATTATGGTTAAAAAATGACCATTTTGTTGTTAAACAGATGTGTGAAGTAGCAATCCAAGGGATTAGATTTTTTTTTGGTTTTAAGTGAAAGTTTGACAACGGCTATTAGTAGGTGATATTGGTAACATTTTAGGGTTAATAGTCTATTCGGGTCTCGGAATCGATCGCCAAGTTGAAAGTAGGTAATAGTTAGTTTTATGTAATGAATTCTCAGTAACCTCTATCATTTACAGATAATTTTGAAAAAATGAATTCTGGTGGACGATTCTTTGACGGTTGGACTAAATGCTTTGGGAGATCAACATGTCTTCGCCACAGCCCGCATCTCTATTTTGACCTTTCGTCTTGCAGCTTTTCAGCCTTTTTGGCCCAGGGTAGTAATTAAAAAGTGAGACACACAAGGTAGGTAACCTTGTGTGTCTAGCATTCTAGTCGAATTTTCGGCCCAATTAAAAAAAAATGGTATCTATTATATACATAATATATATACTTATGCCTCTAAAAATATGTTACATAGGTAAAGTAACTATGTTGAAATAATCAAATAAGTATAATAAAGTATGTTAAACTGCTATAATTTCATCAAAATACAGTAGGTATAAATTAAAGAATACGATTGGTTGTCCTCGAACCGGTAAATAAAATAGCTTGGTAACGAGACAATCGATGAAAAACCGTCATCTTTCGGTTATTTGAAATTTTATAGAGTATTTGCGTGATGGCGGCAAACGTTCTGTCGTGTAGTAAACCGAACAGGCATGGACTAGAAGGACAATAAATGTGTAAAATTATATTTAATTAATGAATTCTTCTTCTAATATTAGATATGTTTATACAAATCTTTTAAGTTTTTAGTTTCTCTCTACTATACATTTTGTAAGACTCTGAATGATAATGAACTTCGTACCAAAATCCGTCGCGCAGTTTAGAAGAAATTAACAGAGAAACTTCCAAAAGCAAAAAAACACAATGACTATGCTTAGTGTAGCATTATTTAAAATCATTATTGGTTGGTTTTATGAAGGTGATAGCTTTATTTTTGCCCGACTGCCGAAGTCAAGGAGGGTAATATTTTTCGAGTGTATTTACAAAATGTATGTATCTATAATAATAATCGTTTATTTCAGACCATTAAGTCCGTTTTGTTAGTAAATTTTTTTCTAAATCTAGTCTTACTAAAGGCACAAATGAAAACACACACTAAAACATATTTTACACACACAACCACAATGACGACAATGACCTATGTGGGTATGTATGTATGTCTATTTCTTTGCCACGCTCTACAGCCTAAATGGCTTAATAAATTTTAAAATTATTAATAACGCCGAAAATATAAATTATATTATGTAGGTACTTATAGTCGATCACATATTAATTGCTTTACCACTTTTGACAAAAATTCCATCAGAATTGAAAATTAATAAGAATCAATATGACAGTGACCACTGTTACTGTACTGAGGTAACTTGCAAGCAAAAATAGACACTAAGTACTGTTTTGTAGTCTATGAATTTGAATTTTATGGTCGACTATACATTACGTCATTCTACATGCGTTTTGTTATATTTGTATTTAATTTTATTCTTAAGTCCGTCCCTGTACCCGCTTGTAATACGCAAGGACATAAGTTACGGTGTAGAACGATTTATAAATTGGCTTATTGTATTGCGCATTTCTTATTCTGCCTACTTTAATAGACGTGAGGTATTGCTGAAAATTTTTTATCGAGAAGGTTTATCGAAGTATAATAAATATTACCACAACAGCCACCCAACACCATCTAGGCTTAAAATAAGCATATATTTATAACTTGTGATATGGGTTCTAGAATGCGGATAAACATACTTATATACTTTTTTCTTGTAAATACATACATATTATACATAGAAACCCCAGACCAATGCAAATAGCCATGATCATGCACACAAATATTTGCACTGAGCGGGAATCGAACCCACGACCTCTGCGTGGCAGTCCATACACAGTACCACCACAGAGGTTGTTTGAGAATGTCATATTTACAGCCTGAAGACGTGTACTGCTGCAGATAGGCTTCTCTCAAAGAGAGGATTTTGGTATCATCATCTTATGACGGCCATTACTAGACACAGGCCTACCCAATTTTCGCCATCTTGGCCGGTTGTCAATCGTCGGTGCACCTTGTGAGGGGTTTGCCCACGCTGTGTGCTTCTGGTATTTTGCCAGTGTTACCACATTTAGCCCGCGGATAAGGTTGCGCTTGCGCTGCTTGATGTTTTCTTAATCGTCTTTTGTGATACGCAAGAGAAGAAATAGAATGATTCCATATTTTAAAGTGAATACGACAAGGCTATTTTAAATTATATTTAGTTATAACTTATTATCATATTCTTTCAAATAATTAAATTCAAACTCAAATTCAGAACACTCAACGGAACTAATAAATATCTAAATATTAATGACTTCGTAATAATATTACGAATTCCTATGCAAATACAATACTATTTGTCACTAAAACCGGTTGAACAACAGCTGCACTTAACTAAAAACTTTAAGGAAGGGTCAGTGGGACCAGATTTTTAACTTTACAATAGACAATGGGTCCTAGAGCTGACCCTTACCCGGGATCCACACGTTGGCCTCAACGGTACTCGTCCAACGTGTGTATCTGAAAATTAGCATTGACTCCAATGTTGGGAGAGCGTTGATAGTGTCATTTTCTATGGACGTGTGACGTTGGGCCAACGTGTTTATCCGGCATTAGGGGACACCGGTCAGTTTTGTCTTTTATTCAAACCGGTTAGGTAAGTAAAAGGATATTTTATAAATTATTATTGCTATTTTTTTAAATGTCCATTTAATCGATGGTCAGTTTGTGTTCTGTGGTGTTGTGTGACGGTACCTAGTTATAGTGAGCGACAGTGTTAAAAATTTAAGTTTTGTTGATTATGTGATAATTATGTGAATGTAATTAGTTCTGGATTAGGTATAACTGCATGTATTATTTAAGATAATTAGTAGTTAAAACTTAAATATGTATTTTAATGCTTATGTTTAGTACATTGTACCGAATTTGTAAAAAGTATAAAGTTAAAATGTAATATCAAAAATATTTTAGTATGTGTAGTGGAACTGACGTCATATGTAGCAAAAATGTGACCTAAAATTATAGTAGGTACAAAGATATGATATACCGAAACATTCATAAAACTCACATTAAACGATCTTGTACAACACGTACCAAACAATGTTTTCCCACGCGGTAAAAAGGTTAAAAACGTCATTTGTTACAAAAAACGGGGTATTTCCTTCATCACAAAAAAGTGTCCTACAATTATCGCCTCCCCGTTTTACTCAGCAAATAGAATTAGGCGTGAATTAAATTAGCCAGGGAATTAACAGGGATAATACTCTTCACGCCGAGTTTTCCTTATTTTTTATTCTTTTAAACGTTTTTTTTCTGACACGTCCCTCTTTGGCGGTGACGCGAAAAATTTAGCCAATTTTAAAAGAAAAACGTTTTTGTTTCTCCTTTTTCTAATGTGTTTATTCGTTTTCCGTTCTTTCGTATCCAATTATTTTGTATTTATTTTATTTAAATTTCTCGTTGTATAATTTCTGTTTTGTATAGTCATTTTAAATTTTCTTTTTCAATTAATCGCTATATTGACTTGCTTAGATCTCATATAGGTATACATAATTAGAGAGGTTATTAACTTTTAAATTGTAATAAAACTTCTACAAAGTAGTAATTATAAGGGTTATTCGTTTTAAACATTCTTGGGGTACGAAAACACGAACATAAAATAAATAGAACGGACTTACAATTAAGAACCGGCACATGGAATAAATTAATAAAACTATGAAATTAAAAGTACACATACAAATATAATTATTTTCGGTATTAATTAAGCTTAAATCGATTTTTCTCACTTAATTATCAAGATTTGTAATACATTGAGTTTAAAAACTGACGTATATTAATTAAAGTAGACGGTAGTCATTGACTACAAAAACGGATATTGATCCGTCTTTGTAGAGGATAGGAGGTCTATATTCAACCGTGGAGCTCTTCAGGGTGCCGAGTGCGAGTTGTTTTTACGTTAACGCGATCGAAACGTTTACCGCGTTTGGCTCTCTGATTGGTTAAGAGCTTGGAGCGGGCCAGTCGGAGCATCGAACGTAAAACAAACTCGCACTAGGCCCTCAGGCCGATAATGTATACTATTATATAGAGCAGAATAGTTTGTTAGTTTGTTTGTTTGTTTGTTTGTTTGTTTGAACGCGCTAATCTTTCGAACTACCAGTCGGATTTCCGAGCCCAGTTCTCGAGTAAGGTATATAGAAAGTATATATTAAGCTATGTAACATCACGCTAATGGCGACGGGAGCGAAGCAGTAAGCAAAGACGTGGGTGACTACTAAACCCGTTTCTTCGCTCTTATAAACCCACCTTAAAATAGCCTAGTGCTCTAGTTTTATTACTCTTGTTCATTAGATATTGAGTCAGTTAGTTATTTTTTGATTTTATATTATTACTAGCAAAGTCCCACAGCTTCGCCCGCGCGTAGGTATAATAATATAATATGTGGACACTATCACACATCGTCATCTAGTCCCAAGCTAAGCAGAGCTTGTGTTATAGGTACTAGATAACTTAAACATACTTTGTTTTTGTAAATACATACTTAGAATACATAGGAAACACCCAGACTGAAGACAAATACAAATGTTCATCACAAAAATATTTGCCTTCCGCGGTAATCGAACCACTAGACCAACGGTGCAGTATGTTTTGTTGTATTCCCCGAGAACTAGAACGATTTTAGGGATATAAAGTAGGCTATGTCCGTCTCCGGCACCGAATCTATCTACATAATTTTCATCGAAATCGGTTAAACCGTTTAGACGCTGAGTGGTAACAAACACACACACACACATACCGGAATACAAACTTTCGCATTTTTAATATTAATAGGATACCTCTACGGATGGTTTAATGACTTGACAATAGTTATACGGAAAAGAAAAATCAGAAGAAAAGTATCTCAATGTTACAAAAAAGACACAGAACTGGTATTTTCCATACAATTTGTTTCCTTGTCATAAGTTAAGAAAGAGGGTCTTTAAAATGTCAAAAGAAGGAACGAATTTCCCCAAGGGTGTACCCACCCCTTTAATTATATATTTTAATGTAATGTCGGAGTGCATTTTTACACCCCTTCTTATACCTAAGTACATAATGTTGTTTACTTAGGATTTTAGGGTAAAGAATGGGGTGAAGTATTTTTTAAACTACGTTCTTAGTCTATTTTAACTTAAGTCTTAAGTTAAGCTCATTTGGATACTGCTTGGCTCCCATGGTTCGTAGCGTGATGTTACATATCCTATAACCTTCCTCAAAAATTGGGCTATCAAAGTACATGCAAGAATTGTTCAAATTCGACCGGTAGTTTTAGAGATCGTTTAAACAAATAAACAAACTTTTCTACTTCATGTTAGTATAGATTCAAAGTCAGACTAATTATTTATTTAATAACACTAACAGGTGAATTCAGCTAATTTATTAACGACTAGAGGTCCGCCGTTGCTTTGCTTCGGTATCATAAGTTTATTTATTATATTTTTAAATTTATGCTCAAAATTGTACAATGGTGGGCTTAATGCCAAAGGCATTTATTACCAGCCAACCTTTGGGTTATGCAGAGTTTATTTCGATTTTACAACAAACTTATGCGGAAAATATCATAGCAATTGTGTCTTAATGCATCATTTAGTTTTACAAAGGCGCTTAAAATATTAAAATTCTGAAAATGACTGAAAATAATAGGTATGCTAAACATAATAAAGTAAGCCTATGTTACTCGCTGGATTTATTGATTATTAAACCTAAAAGAATTTTTCAAATCGGTTACGTAGATTTTTAGTTAAATAGTTGCAAACAAACAAACACAAGAACCAAATGTTTTCTTTATAATATTAGTTAGGTTACGAACAAGTTTAGAGCTATGAGAAGCCGACAGGGCCTTGAAATCCATATTTATATTATAAATGCGAAAGTAACTCTGTCTGTATTTCTGTCTGTTACGCTTTTACGCCTAAACCATTGAACCGATTTTGATGAAATTTGAGAAAGAAATAGATTAGACCTCGGGAAACAACATAGGCTATCTTTTATTGCGAAAAAATAACTTGAAGGGGTTGAAATACGGGATGAAAGTATATATGAAAAATCGTCAATGTAAACAAAGATAGAACCGACATCCACGTGAGCGACAATGCTATAATTATCGTAATAATAAAAGTACAATGATTAAGTAACGCGTCTACTTAAATGTAATAGAGAACCAGTGGCGAAGCGACCATATAATACGATTCCTGCCGGCTTCCCTTTTAAAATGTCCTGACCTCCAACCTATCACTGCTTGCGTGTCTACTCAAAGACTAACTAGCCTTCCGAAACTCAAAATATTTTAGTCCCACCGGCTTCCCTCCTCGGTAAAGTGACTCTTCGCTACTGTAGAGAACTAGAGATCAGCTCCGGCTTCGCATGAATGTATTCTTTACAACCATCATGACTGATGATCTTTGACATGATCTGAAATTTTCGAGTTTTCTCTATTTTACAATTTACTATAGTAACAAAAATGTAGTATTAATATTATAATTGCGAAATTTTTTGTGTAGGTATGTATGTGTGTGTGCTTGTCAGCGCCTAAACGCATGAACCGATTTCGATGAAAATTGGTATGTAGATAGATTCGGTACCGGAGACTACTAGGTTCTTATCCCCTAAAACACATTTAAGGTGCGAACGAAGCCGTGAGGCGCTGCTAGTAATAATATAAAGGAACTTTTAAGATTGACGTTCTCGCCAGTTCTTATAACTTTACCATTATCAGGGACTTACCGTTAGGCAAAATGGATGACATTCTTACCTTTTGCTAGGTAGTAGGTACATAATGTCATTCAATAGTTTTGTTTTTATGTTATGACCACGGAATGGGTGTTAACTCCAATAAACTCAATAAACTCGTATCACCATCTGCTGCTATAGCGCATTCTTAATAGTAATAATAATACATTATGTAGTATATAAACAAAAGAATCAGCCAAAGTTTACAAAACAAAATAAAGGCAAACTCGCCCTCGCATCTTAGTAATTTAAAACAGGGGTTGTTCTCATTTATTCCTTCTTCTTTTACCGTAACCACCTCCATAACCCCCTACCAACCACCATTATAACCAGACCTTCCACTCCTCCCCCATTGGTTGAAAAGTACGAACAAAATTTGGGAATGTTTAAAACTTCGGAGGTCTTTCTTGAATGGTTGCAGACCCTTAGTGGGGTATGTTGGCGTTCCCTAAAAAATATACTTACCCTTCTTATTTCGGAGGGTGAAATGACGTAAATTGTTTTATTATTACTTTTGTACCTACTGTGGTGGTAAACTTGGAGAGATCATGTAATTCTTGTTTTCAATCAAATAATGCGTAGGTTTTATATAAAAATGAAAACCTCAATAACCAAAGTTTTCAGTTCAATTGAATTTTATTAGTATCTCAAAGAATTTGTAGAAACAAATTTCGGTAAGACACACTATTAGTTTTTCTAGAAATTCTTAAAGAAACTACTGAAATTCAGTTGAATTACACTGGATTTAAGAAAAGATCTCTCTTCTCCGCAAAAAATAGGAAAGGCACCAGTAATGGACACTTTAAGTGCAAATTTGTAATATTTTTGCAGTTTAATTAATAATAGTGATTTTTTGTAATACAATACATATTGAAAATTGAGAATTGAAGGTCCTGTGTTTTTTCTACATTTCTGCTGTATTCAATGTAGGACACTGCAATTTTATTGGTTTTAATGTTATTAACAAAAAAATTTTTTTTTTGCATCAGTGATGGTCAGGAGGAAACCAGTCATAGACATCCAATAATGGTCATAGTCATGAATCACGTAGTAATCGTCGAAGTCTTTCATGAATTCAAAAGTTTTTGATATATTAAATTAGGATTAAGGAATTGTACGGACTTGTATTTTTAATCAGCTTTCAGAAAACATACGACCCGAATTGATAACCTCCTCCTTTTTGAAGTCGGTTAAAAATAGTCAGAATTCTGTTTTGAAGTAACCCAAAAAAAGGGTAAAACTAACTCATCATAATTTCAATGATAAAAAATGAAAGAAACACGAATAATTAAATCGTAATACAATTAATTACTTTTATTCAGTGTTCTACGAATTTAAAAATATTCAAAAGTCTGTATTCCATTTTTGTCGGCGGTCAAATCATTGCGTTTAGAGGTCAACGCTTACATATATTAGATGGTTTGTCTCAATAATTGCTATCTTAGTGTTTCAAAATCAACGGTTGCAATAAGTACAATATGATATTTAATATAAATATTAAAATTTGAAGTAATAACAATTTAAATGGAAATAATCGACTACATATATCGATTTTAATTATCAAATGTCCATTATTGAAACTTTAAACTGTTAGTGCACCAGTAATTGAAATTACATGAAAAAATGAAGGAAAAAAAAGTGTTTTATCTTAATTTTATGGTTAATTTATGCAACAAAAAACTTTTGATTTAAATAAAGCGATATTAAATGCAAAGGCAAATTCTACCTCTACTACACTAACAACTTCCGTAACAGTAGCCGCGAAAATAATTTTTCAATAACATTTAATTTGAGCACTTTATTCTTCACTCACGCTTTATTGAAATAAAAGACTGGAATTAAATAAAACTCATTGATAGCTCGACGAATTTTCTATGAGGTCGAATATTCTCAACATATAAATACTCATTTCTACTCTTATTCTACAAGATTTAGTTTTCTTGTCCATCACTGGTTCTATGTCCATTACTTGTGCAGTCACATTATGCACATGCAAGAAGGAAATAAGAAAATGAAATAAATTCCTTAATAGATACGAGTATCTTCAAGAGTTGCTGCAACAATGTCTACACACGGCTAATAGATATTTTCATAACCAATACCATTTTAGC
This sequence comes from Parascotia fuliginaria, assembly GCA_963082885.1. Taxonomy (NCBI): domain Eukaryota; kingdom Metazoa; phylum Arthropoda; class Insecta; order Lepidoptera; family Erebidae; genus Parascotia; species Parascotia fuliginaria. The sequence continues at coordinate 3,232,708 of OY720196.1, read as the reverse complement.
CAAAAAACGATCAATGCTGAACATAAACCTACCTAAGCATTTCCACTATTACCGATCGTAATTCGTCTTTATTCATCGATGACCACAGATCAAGTCATCGAATAAATTTGATATCTTTTATTTCTTTTTCCTCCATTTTTGAAGGGTTCGTTAGACGATTGAATAAAAAATTGTTCTTTGTTAAAAAGAAAAAGAAAATTTATAATCGTACAATATTTTAATTCTGTAATAATCAACAGTGTTAATATAATCTTACTATAATCTTCATAAATATTCAATTGAAGAAAATGGATTGAAAAAGAATACAATTAAAAAAATCACAGAACTTAAATATCGATTTGAAATCTAAAACACACAATTTGAAAATGGAAGCCTTAAACTCGCCCGCGGAATTCCAATGACGATTCGCAGAGGGTTTTTCTTGTTCCAAACAGCCAAGCTTAATTTGCTAATACTCAAACGATAGGAAGACTAATATAATCCTTATTTCTGCGTGATACAGGTTGTTTTAGTTTAAGTAACAGTTTTCTAAATTCACCGTTACGTCAGCAAGTTATCTCCCTACTGTCTCTCTCAAGGATTTATCGTCTTGTTGGGGGGAAAGAGTGGAAAAATAAGAAAGGGCTGTTTTTCCTGGGGGACTTTGGGGGGCAAGGGGTAAGGGTAAGAGATTCAATTAAAACGGGCGCCGCCCGTGCGATTAATTATCCTTTCGAAATTATTGTTGAAGAAAAAATACTCAAAGCACGGCTGTAGACGACATAATGTAGGAATTTATTATTATTTTTTAAAGTATGATTTATCAGCAACCAGCGCCAGCGTTTAATTGAAGTAGAATAAAAATTAACTTAATAATTTAAATAAGTTGTATTTTAAATGAAATTAATTTTACCTTGCCTGTATAAAGTTTAAGTATAAAAACTTATTTAACATAAATACGAGCAAAAGAATATTATATTTTCCAAGTTATGGACAGAGGACACAATTTTCGGTACTGTGTCCAGTAAAGCAATAATATTAAAATAAAAACCGACATATTACGGTGGTTGTTTAATTTTATTTTGCTGTTTTAAGAAATATGATGAAGAAACTGATTAGCTTCTTTATCATATCTTTAGAACTTTGTTTGCCTAACTAAGCTAGCTATTAGTAAATTTTGAGGAATGTAAGAATTTAACAACATTTCGGTTATGATGCTGAGAATCAAGCCGAAATATTGTTGAATACTTCGATATTGTCATCTGGATCAACTGATGACCACGTTTTTATTAAGATATCAATTTATAAGCACTTTCCTACACTACATTATTTACATTACCTAATAATATTATTCATTAATGTGATATAAACAATATCAACTTAAAATTATAACAAAAAGAAAACAAAATTGAACAATTAAACAAAAATGAAGTTTGTTCTATGTTTGAAAGCCGACGTCCTGACCTAAATATAGACAAGGCCTTTAAAATCAAAACATACACGTCACACATTGACCTACTAACGTATGTAAAGGTTAAAGACCTCCACACACGCAACAAACCATTTTAATCCTTAAGCAAACGCATTAAAATACAATTTACATTATACAAACATGTAAGTACTATTCGCGTATCAATTAAAGTTTTGATTATTTCAAACTTTCAGCCAAGTTCTTTTAACTGTGTTCATTTAAAACTGTAATGGATGAGTTCTTCATTTAAATTGTTCTAACGCTAGCTATTAATTAGAAAACGATGAGCTACCAAAAACAATATCTAGGTAGTACTTAATTAAAAAGAAGGACGTAATATTAAGGCTATTTCAATATGTCAACCAAACGACAAAAGAACTCAAATTTAAAAAAGAAATTGTGGTCTTTATAGGCCGAATAGAAAAAAAAACAAAGAAATTTGAAACAATATTCGAATTACTAAAAGTAATTTTAGAACGTAATCGAACACCGACAACGGCGCACGCTTCTTATTCCCCCACCTTGAATATCTATCTATTAAAGGTACGGCACACTTTTATTCTTGAAGGGGCCGACCGTCCACCCCATTTAAAAGAAGCCATCTTGGGATTGGGTACCGAGGGGTGCACCCTCCCCTCGGAGGGCGGCAGGCGCAGGGAGAACCACTTTTCTCGGCGAAGTGTTGTTTTAATTCTACCAAATATCTTTTCGTGAATACCTCAGTAGAACTTCTGATATAATTTTCTTCGAGTAATATTTATACGTTTTAGGTGTAAACGCCTTGCGAGTTTTGTTCGCGTGAAAACTCGTTCTAATAATAGGAGCGGAGGTAGGTAATTAGATCTCGAGTATTTCGCGGTTACATTTTTCCTGGAATTAAAGTCGTTAGCGCCCAAGAATTAGTAAAATTTTTCAGTCAAATAGTATAAACTTTTTAAGATTTATTATCTAAATTCTTATTCACTATCATTCGTTTTCAAACAAAAACGATAAAGTACCTAGAGGGACTTACCTATTAACTATTTTATTATCTTATCAAAATGGTTTTTGAGAAGGAAAATAGTATTCAATTTATATAACCACAGTACATTTTAATTTAAAATATTATAGCGAACAATTTAAAATGGATTCTCCAAAAACAAATCCGCCGCTGTTGTAAAAACCGTTAATTGCCGCCATTTTATACTGAATACCAAATTCGAATTCGACGCGCTTTGAAATTCTACGCCATAGTTGGGCAAAGGAATTCCACTTTCGTCCAGTAGTGCGCTACGGTCCAGGTAAATTTTAATTTCTATGCAAATGAAAGCTTTCGTTCGGGAGTTTAATCTACGAGCTTTGCCGATGCGAACGTATCAAATCGTTACGGGAAAACTTAATGAAAATGCTATGCCCAAGAAGCGGGGTAAAGAATCGGCTATTGTTACAAAACGTTTTGTTCTTGCGTTAATATATTCAATAAGATTGAAGGTGCTTTCTTTCGCTTACCCTTCAATAAACCAAGCTACCTTTATTAGGTACCTACTTGGTTATGAATGTCAGCCGATATCTTTGAAAAGGTTATTCAATTATAAAATACCTTCACGAAATATGATATGAGATTCGTACGTAAAGATTGTATAAGTATCTATAAATAATAATAATTAACAAACAAAAAGAACACATGTACAAATTTTAATAAGTGACGATTACACATTAAACACGATTAGAGAACTAATAAAATTATTAATGGCGAAGTGGCCACCAACCTCTACGACAGACACGCGCTACGATTTATAATAATAATATTAATGGTACAATTTGGAGATGCAGATATTATTTATTATAGTATATTTTGACATAAATATTTATGAATACTGTTTTATTGTACTTAGGCATTTTAATTACTCTTCTTCTTCTACCTATGTACTTCATTGGTAAATGAATAAGTGATCGCAGTACGCTGATTTTTAGTAGGTACGCAGATGTTGGTAACATAACAACAACTAGGTAGTATATTTATTTTTTACTACCGCCAGTTGCACAAGGTATACAATAAATAACATCTATAATGTTTAATCTTTTTTTTAAAAATTACAATTACAAAATTGTGTAAAAAAAAAAGTTCTTCAATTTACAAATTGTTTATCGAATGCCTGATTCGATTTAAGTAATGGCAACACAAATTAATATAATGTGTTTTAATCCGTGTATTTAATCTTTTATAATTATAGTATAATGTGTAATTAATGTAATTAATTAATCTATGTAATGTTGATTAATAATTTTACTAATAAACGATTGGCTAATAAATTTATGCGTAAATCGACTACATCATGTTATGGAAGACGGGCAACCGATGTATGAGGGCGACTCAGGACCGGTCTAGGTGTCGATACTTGGTAGAAGTCTACCCATGGCCAGCAGCGAAAGTATTTCGGCAAAAATGGATGACTTTAGGCACTAGGTTTAAAAATCCAATAAAACATAAAACCAAAAGCTCGTTTACTTTTTGACTGGCCTGTTGGTCTAGTGGTTAGTGACCCTGACTGCTAAGCCGGAACTCGTGGGTTCGATTCCCACCCAGAACAAACCTTTGTGTGATGAGCATGATTGTTTGTTCTGTGTCTGGGTGTAATTTATCTATAATATGTATGTATATATATATCAGTTGTTTAGTACCCATAACACAAGCAAATATAATTGCTTAATTTGGGGCTAAATGGCGCTGTGTGCATGTGGTAGAATATTATTATTATATTATATTACTGACTTGTGAAACCTGAAAAACTACTTGATATATTAAATGTCGAAGGTAATGGATTTTACTAAGGACAGGCAATAGTACCTAATTATAAATTAAAGTTGCCATATTTAAAAACTACTTTCTTTGTCATCATTATCAGCCGAAAGATGTAGGCCTCCCCAATTTTCGCTACCTTGGCGAAAAAACTCATTTACTTACTTTTATTACATGAGATTGCGTCTATACTCCGAAAGTAATAATAGACCAAAGAATCTATTTCATTGGATGGACTTCGGAAGAAGATAGTAGATTACGAGATATTAGAGAAATGCTTTTAGTAGAATCGAAAGGATCTCTAACCAAACGATTTCGTATTTCATACTTTTGTCGCTTAATTGATCAGCCATGCCAGCGCATGTGTTCCCATCTAACTTCAATCTTGGGTCCTTTAAGCGGGACGTGAACAAGCTTCTCACGAAGCCACCATACAAGCTATTTCAGACGATGGCTTTTGGAATGGTGGCCACTACTTCTGGATTCCACTAACTGCTTACCATCAGGCAGAGTAGAATGTAAAAAAATGACCTCGAAATAAAGCAATGAACAAAAGCTCAGATAGAAACATCAAACAAATAAAATAATAACTTTAGTAACCGCATGGGAAAAACCTTGGGGAGGCACTTCACAAAATATGCGGTAGCACTTACGTACATATAGAAAACTGGATATCGTGAAAGTCGATTATAACTCAACGGAATAATGTCTGAAAGAATCCTACGCGGTTGCTTTATCCACTACCCTACTATAGGTTCACGATCGAAACTCGAAAGTAACGACGAAAGCCCAAGAAAATAAAAGACTTAATATATAAGTTAATACTTACTAAACAAAGTATAAACAGCGACCGGACCTACAAACAGTTCTGTCTATCTGAAAGCTGTCTGGCGAGGTTCTTCTACTATTATCAATATTCTTTATGGGGTCCAGTACTGAAATTAGTATTAGTACAGAAAACTGTAATAAATAGATACTAATGAATGTAAATTATGTGCCATTAAACTATTTTTATTTTATGTTTTTATGTAGTTAGTTGTAATCTTAGTTGTAATCTTATAATTATGAGAGCGTAGGTACCTACCTAAATAAGTACCTTTAGGTATTATAAAAATGAAAATGAAACTATCTGAATAAGATTAAACCAGATGAGTTAACTAATAGAAATTCAATAGTATAGATTATAGACTATCTAGAACATTCTGTAGACAATTACACTTTTTGCCTATTCCAGTTTCAAATTCGAAAAACGTTAGTTACCGAACAAAGCCGAAAGCAGACGAGACAAGCCGAAAAGCCGGCGAGATCACGTATACCGATAACATTACCAAGTTTCCACATTAGCCAAACTTTTATTACACTTATCTTGGTAGAAGGCAGGTACTAACGCACCTACATACTCAAAAATGTACTTACACATCCAATTGTTATTAGACTTACGATACTTTTTGAAAAGAAACTGATCTTCGAATTATAAATAATTTATTTTTGTTTAAATACCAAGAAATAATATCTGTGTTAGTATCTATATTTTTTAAAATTAAATATAAAATGCACTTTTTTATTTTTACTTTTCTTTGTTTAATTCAAAAATAGAATTCTTTTAGTACCTATGGAATAAAAACTTTGCCGCGACTACAAACAATATATTATTGGGATATATTTTTATGAACAAAATTACATTGATTAGTTAAAACTTAAGTTTGTAATTTGAACAATGCCCGACAAGCTAGAAAGCTCTAGTGTTACGTCAGGCAAAGAGCACAATGAAGCAGGTACCTCTTGATTTCGGCAGCATTGCACTTTATATTCATTACAAAAAGGGACTCAGACGTGAATATTTTCACTATGAGTGCCTGTGTCGTATCAGTCGCGACCTTGTAACGTTGTGTGTGTCGACGGGTTGGCCAGACCCTGATTGCCCCAAGGGAGGAAAGCTGGGAGTAACCAACCAACTAAAACAACTGACATAATGCTTGATTGTAATCTTGTGTGTTTTATGAACCTATGGATCTTACATGCTTAAATTTATATTTAATTACCTATTTTAATGTGATTTTATTATATTACCAAAATATAATATAAATATTTATAATTTTACCAAAATTTTCCAGTAAAGAACGGCCCATTTGTATTCAGAAATGTTTGATTCCTTATTTGAAATTTAAATTCCACATTCGATTGGTGTTGCTAAGAAATATGAAACGTAATTTAAAATTTAAGTTGTGTTCTATCGTGACGGCTTAAGTTGATTTTGAAAATCTAATCGTTACTGTTTCTTATTTTATTTTCATTAAAATCCTTTTTCGATATTATTTTTATTTTACAAATAATTTTACATCTCTCATATTCGGTAAGTAGGTCCTTATTACCCCCAAATGGGGCTTGTAGGTGAGCAATTAGCACTCTAGGGTAATAACGGAGCTAGAAAAGCCCTAGCGCGGTAAATAATTAAAAAAAAACCACATCACTCTTTCAAAAAGTTCGCGTACGTCTAACCATCATACAGGCAATAGACATCATGCATTTAGCCCAATGACAAAAGAGGTCGCTTCGCTATTCAGCCTTGTCTTCGTATGAGTATAATAGTCATCAATTTTAAATATCGAACGGCGAAGCTCAATTTCGTTCTTAAAAAAAAGATGAAAAAGGCGGTATGCCCGCCTTTTTATTCTTGTAATGCCGGTTTTTTTCTACTTACCTCACAATCGAGATGTAAAGCAGAGTAGCTCGGGTGTAAGCATCAATTGCACCCTCGAACTACATATTTTACGGTAGTAGATCCACGCTGGTTTCAGCATGAATGGGCCGGATCGTCCGGGGAAGTACTACCCTCTCATAGAAGATCGACTTAAAAGTAGTAGTATCCGTACTACTGCGTTTCGTTCGGTGAGTGAGAGTGCCGGAGGCCCAATTTCCCCCCTTTCCTCTTTCCTCACCTCCCTCATTCCCTTCCCCTAACCCCATTCCCAGCCGCCATAGTGGAGGCCACCATACCAGCAGTTTAAGACGATAGCTTTTGGTATGGTGGCCACCACTTCTGGATTCCACTGACTGCTTACCATCAGGCGGGGTGGAGTCACTTTGGTAGGCTAATATATATAAAAAAAAAAAAAAAAAAAAAAAAAAAACATAAATATCTCGGGCTGCAATTGATGCCTTACAGCCCTTGGCTACTAATCTACTATTATAATCTAAATAGGTACTTAGATGTTTTCGAGAAGTAATAAAGATTGCCTGTATTTTATTATTGTTTTATTTTTAATTAAGTATCCTGCGAATCTAACTCTCAGGACCGGCCAAGGAGGCAAAAATTAGGCCCGTGTCCAGCAATGGACATCATTTGGCTAATATTATGATGATGATAGGTACTTATTTTCAACCAGCACTAATGGAATCTTCCAGCCATAACCCTGAGATTATGGTAGACTGATAAATTACCATCAGTGTATAAATATTCAAGAATCCGAACAAATGACCTAAGCTAAGTGTGTATGGAGAGAGTTTACGACAATGCCTATAAGAAAACGGGCGTCGTGTTATAAAATTTGCATTCGGCTGGGGGTGTTGCAGAAGGGGGCGGGTTAAAAGTATGGAAGCGGCTTAATAAATATATTTTTTTTAAAGCCTGATCAAGTTTGTTTATATCAACATATTCTATATATTCTATATATCTATAGGGTACTATTAGGTATAAAAAGCGGCAGAGTTTGTTTATTTGTTTGAACGCGCTAATCTCCAGACCTGCCGGTCCGATTTGAATAATTCTTTTTGCGTGTGATAGCCCAGTTCTTGAGGAAGGTTATAGTCTAAGTAACATCACGCTATTGGCGACGGGAGCAGAGCAGTAACCAAAGAAGCGGATAAAACCACCCCTGCGAGAAGCTATAGTCATTTTGGTTTCGCATTATTATAATCGTCATCAACCTGAAGACGTACACTGCTGCTTTAGTGATGCACAAGCCTCAATTTGGTAGAGCCCCATGCATCACTACACTTTTTCTTCTTAGCGTGTCGATGTCAGTTAGATTTTGTCAGACCAGAACTCAGCAACAGATATTGTGTTATCTGTAGCTTCGAACATTCCCTACAGGGTGCAGGTGTTTGGGCACGCAGGACGCTACATAGGTGTTCCATCGTTTGTGGACCGACACTGCATACACAAGTTGATTCGTATCATCGATGAAAACCTGGCAAGATTGTCCTCGTCCAACCTGAGTCCGAAGTCTATTTAGAGACTTCTAAGTCGGCCAAGGTGGCTCATGTTCAAGCGAGGGAGAGATGACTACATTAAAAGGAAATAAAATACTTACATTTATTTACAAAAGACACAAATTTGTACAAGGTAAACAACATCAAGGTGGCGAATATTCTAAGCCTCTTACGACAATCAAGAGATGGAGTGGTTCCATACAGCCATATACATATTGACTTCATTCTACCATGGTAAGCAGTCTGTGAGGTCCAGAAAAAGTCCATCATCCACATTGCGGTCATAGTAATCTATAGCCCACCTCATGACGCTAAGAATGTACTTAAAGCTGTGTACGTACATACGAACACGAACATAGCAAACACAAACGTCAAACTTGAACATTTGGTTCGTACGTATGGACGGCATATTCGAACATGAACACAAACATAGTTCGAATCGAGTACGCGCACTACAGTCGTGAACACTATATTAATACTAAACTACTCCTCTGCCGACCCACCTGTACCCCGCCGAGTTCTATAAGAACAGTTTTGTTAAGGAACATTTATTAAAGCTCTTCGAACATCGTCCTTACAGAACCTACTAATAGGATCGCCGTAAACATGTTCGATGTTCGTTAGTGGTACCTACGCACGTGCGAACCAAGTTGTTTCGTATCATGCAACACAACTAATTTGTTCGTACGTGCGTATGCGGTTTATGATGCTTAAAAACCCGCAAAAATGACTTCACTGTAATTTTTTACAATTTTTGACATCAACTTGAGATAGACAATAACAACATTTTATCACTAACAAACACAAAAGAAAAGCCATAATAAACTCAATCCTGCATTATTTACGGAAATACATTTCACAAATGCTGACACCAAGTTTATTTGAATGTAAAAAGCCGTCGCCACCCTATCCTCCCTCGAAGGGAGATTGTCCAACCTCCTCTTGGGGGGAGGAACAGGAAAAAGGAGGGATGGAAAATTTCCATTTTCTTCAGTATTTCTCCTCTGCACCAGTTTTTGATTAACGGACGGTAAGGGGCGAAATTTCATTATGTATTCATCCCCTTGGCTTATTTACTTCCACCCACCCCCCATTTATTGTGCGGTTAATAATGATATTATAAAAGTTTTTGGGGAATGGCTACGTCTTGTCGGTTTTGGCCATGTCTGCGAAGGGTTATTTTTATGGTGTATTCATGGACGTAAGGCTTTATATCTAGCCTCCATGTAGATGATAAATTATTCTTATGAATATGGAAAACAAAACTTAAGCATGTAATTAGTAAACAAATAATCTTTAATGGCTTTAAATCTACGTTTCTCTATCGTATGTTGCAGGTGTAGCCCATTGGACGATATTGTGCCTTTTATCATATCGGCTCATTATTATCCCACTGCAGTGAAAGGCCTCTTCTCATACAGAGAAGGCATGAACATGGATCGCCATGTTTTCAATCCGAATTGGCGATTTCATACTTTTTTATATGTCCAGTTTCCTCACGATGTTTTACTTCACCGTCAGTCAGTAATATCTAAAGAAACTTAGAAAGTACATAATGATTTAAAAAGGTAACATTTGTACTTGCTCAGATTTAAACCACCGACGTCGTGTTTACGAAGTGGATGCTTCACCACTGGGCCATCACAACTATTGTGCTTTTACGCAAATTGAATCCAGCATTTGACAGTCTTATCGGTCATGTGGCCACTACTATTCGTCTAAAATTGACTCCCATTGTATAACATTAAATTATTAGGTAGGTACGTAATCACACTGTGATCAGTAGGCATCAATATTAGGTAGCAAACAAATAAAGCAAGCTGTTGCCGACTGCCAGGCGAAGAAAAGGAAAGGAACAAGAGGGTTATTAAGCCTTCATCACTCCCACTCAGCGAATGAAATGCATAATACATAAAAATCGATTTGAAGCCAGCAAGGATCTATTTATGTAGGTATATACTTAATAACTTGCAATAGGTATTTACTGAAAGGGTTGATTGATAGTACGAATACAGTCCTGATATCAACCTATAGTGTATAAATAATAAAACTAGCTGCGCCCTGCGGCTTAGCCCGCACGGTAATTCTTGTATCCTTCAGGAACCAGACCGATTTTCAGGATAAAAAGAGAGCTCTAGTACCTAGTAGGTATTCATAAACAGACAGAATTAAAAAAATACTATATAAAATAACACTAGTTGAAGTTATTTAGGTTTCAACAAATTGTACAACGTATGGTAACAATGTTTCGATACGATTTTACATACAATCTCATGTCCCAACGACACTCGTCCAACGTATGGATATAGAAAATAGCACTACTAATGCTTCCTCAACGTTGGGCCAATGCTATTTTCCAGATTCATACGTTGGAGAATGGCCATTGAGGCCAACGTTTGAATATGACAATGATAATCTGTGGTACCTACAATGCTGAAAGAAATACACAGGTTATAGTAAACACTTCTCATCAGGTATGTCTGTTTATCACAAAACGGAATATTAAAAACAATTTTGAAAACACACAGTTTTTGCCCAACTGTCTCGTAGTTTCGAGCGTATGTACGACTGTCTCGTAGTTTCGAGCGTATGTACGAGTATGTAGTCAAGTAGTTACGAGCGTATGTACGAGTATGTAGTCAAGTAGTTACGAGCGTTTACATGTATGTATGTGAGTATGTATGTCTATTTCTTTGCCACGCTCTACAGCCTAAATGGCTTGATGGATTATGACATATGATGTGTCATTAGATTCGTATTGATTTTGAGAGTGACTTTTGGCATATAAAATTATAATGTAAGTATAAGCACGAGAAAAAATTCTATTTTTCTTTTCACTTTGTGTTAGTCAGGCGGGTTTTATGTTTTTAATAATATATAATGCTTGTTTATATAAGTACCTAAATACAATAGATATTTGCATTACCCCTTTAAACTTATTGAATAAACTGACCATCAAGGTCAATGGTAAAGGTCGGGCGCCCTCTGAGCGATTTCACATTGCATTTTAAGTCACTAGAACGAACACTAATATTCTGCATTTAAAACCTTGAAAGACTAAAATAATCTATGCAATTAACGTGGAGTCTCATGCCAAGATTGGTCTTCAAATTTCAGACCTTTTATAAACAGTAGGATCGAAAATTGCTGGACTAAATGAATCTAAGTGATTATTATTCGACAAACAAAAGATTCATATCTTTTGTTTGTCGAATAATGACTTCTGTCTCACTAGGCCGATGACCTAAAGAAATTATCTGATATACATACTTAGTATAAATGCGTCTAGTTTGGGTGTTAGATTTAGCAGTGGACTACAATATTGATATCAATATCTATTAATTACTAGAGGACGTCACGCGGTTTCACCCGCGTGGTTCACGTTCTCGCGGGAGTACGAGGATAAAATATAGCGTATGTTACTCAGTGATAATGTAGCTTTCTAATGGTAAAAGCATTTTTGAAATTGGTCCAGTAGTTTTTGAGTTTATTCGCATAAAGAAATACATCTTTCCTCTTTATAATATTAAGTATAGATAAATTACGTCATCATTTGCTAAAAGATGTCCATAAAGGCCTCTTCCAAACATTTGAGATGTTTTTTGCTACAATAAAACGCTTGACCGGCGAACTGGCGATCGCAGTAACGATTCCATCGCCATTTGTATAAGATGGTTAGATCGCTATCATTCGAATGACTGCGCTAGTAAAGTATATAACCACTAAGTAGTAGCTTTTTATAAATTAGTCAGTGCGTGGTACGTCATTTCTCGACCTTAAATGTCTGAAAATTGTATTAAGTAAGTCCCGGCGCGGCGACGCGACGTTTGTGGTTGCCGAGAGGCTCGTGTGAATCTGTGAAACAATAAGATACCTAAATTACAGGTGTTGAGGTGTTTAATGTTAATGATTGGACTGACTGGACAATGCGTGGGGCCAGCGGTCGTAAATTTGTAGCAGGGCCTTTTGCAGGGCCTCGACTGTTAAAAATAGGACTTTTTTAAAGTCATCAAAGTCCTACGTACTAGCGTACTTGTTCAGTTTTTTTTAAGATCATAGACTAAAGAAAAATAAAGTAAAAACTGAACTAAGTACCTATAGCAAATAATAAAAAAGATTAAATGCTTCTTTTTTTTCTTTATAGGAATGTCCCACTGCTGGGCAAGGGGATCTCTGTAAAGTTTCCGACTCCACCTATTCCAGAGATTACATAATATGTTTATTTTAATGAAAATGTACTAAATATTATCTATGTAGTTGCACTGAGCTTACTGTTTAATATTAAAATATTATTACTTAATATATATTAAGTATATACTTAGGTATAGATATTTACGAATATGGTGAAATAATAAACCATAATCTGTAGGTACACAAATGGTAAACATGCTTACGCCATGACCGCGGTTGCAACCAACCCATAGAAAATCCTTTTAATTTTAGTATGAAAATTAATGAGTTAAAAATGTTATCTACTAAGTAACCTTACGATATAGGTTTACTAATCTTCTAATTGGCACTAATTATTACGTGCATTCTACATAAATATTTCTTATTTGTAATCATTATGAAGGTCTAATTATAACTATCTCTGCTATTCGACACTAGGTGACGCTAGTATCACTTTATTTTGAAAACTTCAACAATTTGTTTATTAATTCTAATTATGTTTAAAGGAATTATAATAAAGACAAAAATTTAAAAAAAATATTTTGGGATATAAGGTGTGTGTTTTCAAAACAAGAAGTAATTATTATCACAAGTTATAAAGTTTTAAGTGTTAGTTTCTCAATGAAATCATAGATGGCACTCTTAACAGTATTTAAATTAACCTCTGCGCGCGCTAGATGTCAGCACATACACACAATACACTGAAAGTCTCAAACCAAAATATTAATTGATTTAATTATTTTCTAAGAAAATAATTAGAAAATATTTTTTTTCGTAAACAACCTCCGTGATAATGAATACGATGTATCAATTATAAGTTACACTAAAAGAAAAGTAACGAAAAAATGAAAACATGTTACGAAATTATTAATTTCATGGTGAATTAACTTGTATGACCAAACAATCATTGGTTTTGAATTTAATTTTCGAAAGCGAATAGTAGGCAGTACCTCGTGATGCATATCACGATAGATTTATAAATCATGTTTAATTTTTTTATATTTACTATAATTTTATTTCATTATTTAATACCCGCACAATTTGAAAGTACGCGTGTTTTATTATTTAACTACCAATATTAACGACGCATAATTTTATATATCTTAAAATGAAAAATAGTCTTTATGAAAATTAATATTTTATTTTAAACTCTAATAAACATTTAAATAAATAAAGAAAATGTTATAACAATACATTTAAATTTTCTTTTTGTTTAAAATTATTTTTGTAATTACGCCACAAATAAAAAAATAGTAATTTTCAAAAAAAAACAGCTTTAAACTTTTCAATTTGTGACTTTTTTCAGAATATGACGTTTTGTTAATACCAGTACAGAAAATACCGATCAAAACAAGACATGTGATTTACCCAGGACCAGTCCAAAATCAACGTTACTCAAGGTACAAGAATGATTATGGAAGGCTTGATATCGAATCTTACGAAGAACCGATAGAGACGCCAGATATTGACAGCTTTGAATATGGCAAAGACCGTGAGAGTGAAAGAGCTGGAGAATCTTGGGACGAATTTGAGTCAAATTATGGTGATGATAAAATTGTAGGCGGTGTGGAAGTGGATATCAATTTATACCCGTATCATGTCGGGTATGGCACCAACTGTGGTGGGGCTATCATCGATAAGCTGTGGGTATTAACGGCTGGACATTGTGGGTAAGATCATTTAAATGTTTCTCGTATTAAAGAAATAACTTATTATGTCTTTTTAATATGTCTTGTGTTTAATTTTCAGTTTTTGGTCTTTTCTCTGTATTTTAAATCTTGTGTTGATTGTTAAACACATAATAATAATAATAATATGTGGACACTATCACACACTGTCGTCTAGTCCCAAGCTAAGCAGAGCTTGTGTTATGGGTACTAGATAACTGAAATATAATACATATACATACTTTTTTTTTGTAAATACATACTTATAATACATAGAAAACACCCAGACTAAAGACAAATACAAATGTTCATCACACAAATATTTGCCTTCCGCGGGAATCGAACCCACGACACCCGGCGTCGCAGTCAGTTACACTAACCACTAGACCAACGGTGCAGTCATAATATTTTATAGTCATAATTATTATACACCTTGTGGGTGTGTTACAGTGAATTATTTATCTACTAGCACCTGTATTTCAGCACCTACCTGTAACAAACAATAAAGGTTCATTTCATTTCAACTTGTAAGGTTGCTAGGAAATAAAAAAGCCACGTAAACAGTTTCACAGATGAAATTTACAGGATTTACTAAAAAAATTTGATCATGCTTAAAAACATCTAATTTTGGTAAGGTAACAGCATTACGTATTTTTGTTTAATATGGTAGGCAGATGTATATGATATAACAGCTTTTTTGTCAGCTATGTTGCGTTCTATTTATCAGAGTCAAATCTTGATCGAAAATCTCTACGTGGCTGTCCATGCATAACACCACTAAACTGTATGAAATATATGTTTACGTATTCATTTTCTAAATAATTTTCATAGAATACAAATACAGCATCTTAATCCACTGGACACAATAGATGTTTTACATCACGGTCATATACAATTTACTGTCCCAGAAAGTGTTAAGCATTTTCTATCTTTTCAAAGCAAGAAGCCTTACATTAAAGTGGGCTCGAAGTACATCAACCAAGGTAAGAAGGTGATGGTCAAAAGGGGTCATATTCATCCGCTATGGTCAGCCAAGAAGAAGGAACATCCATTTGACTATGACTTCCAACTGCTGGAATTGGAAGAACCTCTAAAATTTGAAGAGAACGTTCAACCAATCAAAATAGCTCATATCGAGGACATGATTATTGGTAAAGTTGTTACTGTTACTGGCTGGGGGAATACAGAGGAAAATGTAAGTGTTTCTTCATAATATAAAGTCACTGTTTTGTCTGTGTCTACTCTAACTTGCAAAGCGCGCAATGGTTTTTTATAATGCCCTCATTATAGTTCAGAAAATGTTTATTGAATTTTTATGTATAATATAATTTATCTACATTACATACATTGTACAGCCGCAGAAACCCTAACGAGTGTAAAAGAAAAAATATTTTCTGGAATTGATTACGTCATGCAGAACACCTTTTACGCGACGTTTTAAATTGTAGTGCGTAACATCGGTAAATTAAAAACTATGACATAAAAAAGGCGTAAAACAAAAACTAAAGAAATACAATAAAGATCAGTTAATTAACAGTTATGTATACGTATGTAGGTCATACATATTTAAGTAAATTAGAGAAAAAAGAAGCAAGGGATATAAAATTTAAAGAATAAAAAACAAACAACGTTAATAATCTGCTGCACTGCTGGACATAGGCGTCCCTCAATTTTAACCACGTTGGCCAGTCGTGCGCCGCTCTCATCTTTCAGATGCCAGTTCCTTTTATATTCTATAGTTAAATTATAATTGACCCTAAATTTCCATCTATATAAAGTCACAAAAAATATTAGGTCTAAATAACGCCAAATTAGAAAATATTGAAAAGAAAACAACCATTGGTTACACTTAATAACAAGATTCTATTAGCAATGTAAAGAATTGTACATAATCAGTCACATAAGTCATGAGCATGACTGTATTGAGTCGACATTTCAACGTCATTTAGTACTTTTTCAATGCAATAGTTTACATGTGTTTTCATCCAATTTTGATCCTGGACTTTCAAGCGAGGCGTGAAAAAGCAAGTAATATGACCACCATAGTGGAGGTCTCAAGTAATTTTACACAATGGCTTTTAGGGTGGTACACCACTACGGGATCCCATGACTGCATACCATCAGCCAGGATGGAGACATCTCGGTAGGATAATATAAAACGTGTCAAAAATTAACTTTTTCTAATTGGATTCTTACATAAGTTGAAGTAAGCTTCGTGTTTTTAGGGTCCATATTCCACCGTTCTACGAGCTGTGAGGGTACCTATCATCTCTAAGGAGCATTGTCAGAATGTGCCGTTCCCGTACTTCAGAGGCAGTTTGACTGCTAGAATGTTCTGCGCTGGATACCCAGAAGGGAAGAAAGATGCTTGCCAGGTAAAATAACAATTTATATAAAATAATTGAAGCAACAGTACCAATGAGATGGCTTAGAATAGTTGATGTCAGGCAGATGATTGAAACATCTCGTAAATTAAGAAAAACAATTTGCCCTTACCCCGAAAAATTTAGCAAGGGTATATATAAAGAGCTTTGCTCAAAGAAATTTTACTATCCTTAATAAATAGTTATATACTGTTTCTCTACTAGAGACTTTGCTAAAAAGTTTACTACCGAGACCAGCGAAGTCAGAACCAGTGAAAGATCAAACGCCAGTTATACCCTACTAATATTATAAATGCGAAAGTTTGTGTGTGTGTATGTTTGTTACCACTCAGCGCCTAAACGACTGAACAGATTTCGATGAAAATTGGTATGTAGATAGTTTTGGCGCCGGAGATAGCCATAGGCTACTTTTTATCCTAAAAATGAGTCTGATTTCCGATGGAGACAAAACTCATTTTACGCGCGCGCAAAACGCGAGCGCAAAACGCGAGCGCAGCTAGTATATTATGTTATTGGATATTTTTGGCCACAGCTCTAAAATATTCTCGATGTAACACGCATCTATCTGTCCCTTCAGAAAAAATGTTTAAAGGTTTTATAGTCATTATATATGTAAACTTTATACAAGATTGTTGTTAGATTATGGCCTAATATTTAATGATGTTCAGAAATGTTGTTCCATCGTCGTCATTACTCAATTCTAACTTCTTTCAGGGTGATTCTGGAGGTCCAGCGGTGGCGTACGACCGTCTGCTAGGCATTATTTCGTTCGGCTATGGCTGTGCAACCCCTGGCTCTTACGGCGTGTATAGCAAAGTCGCTAAGGTCAGAGACTGGATTGAACAGACCACCGGCATCAAGTTTGAATAAATGTTTTTGAAGCGATTGGTTTTTTATTAATGAAACAATTTTTATTCACTGGCTATTCCTATGACGTCATAGCAAGACGCATAAAGTGGGGAACTATTTCAGCTCTCGAAGTCAGTACACTGACTCGGATAGCATAGTACTGTTGGTAGTGCGCCGGGACGGTATACCAAAAGCGCGAGTTCGACTACCGCTCTGAGGTTGAAATTTTTCTACCTTAATTTCATAAACGTACGTAAAGTCCACGGCTCGACATAGGCTGAACTATGTAGAAGTACATTTTAATTTCAATAAAATCACATCCATCATTCTTAAATCTTTTTTTTTTGTAAATACTTAAATATTATACAAAGAACCACCCAGGCCAATGCAAAAAGAAATGTTCATGCAAACAAATATTTGCACAGAGCGGGAAACGAACCCGCGACCTCTACGTTTTAGTCTGTACATAGTACCACCGAACCACAGAGGCAGTCACAGTGTTGATACAATTGCTTACAGAAACTGAAATATTTTGAATTACAGTGTTACAAACCGAGAATATACTACTTTATTCAATAGCTTCAAACCAGCAATACTACGTAGGGCAACGTTATCAATGAATAAGGACTTTGCAAATGATCGGTCACTTCTGACGAACATAATAATGTAATAGCTCATGTATTGTATTGAGCTCACGTCTGGTGATGCTGATCCATCAGTCTTTCGGATTTCTTTCATTCAGCTCAAGCTTAAATAAAGACGACAGAGATCTTCTATTGATACGATGCTGCTGATAGTAAACTGGATGATATTTCAACATATTAATAAGACTTCTAAAAAACTGATGCACACACATTAAAAATTTTAACGCTGATCCTTGAAAATCACATACTTATTGCAAAAATTGAAACAAAAAAATCAATTCTTCAGTTTTTAGTTCTATTGCAATTTCATGGTGAGTTAATTTTAAATAATAAATTGATTATTCAGTGATGGGCATTTTCTTTCTTTTTGATTTGTATTGTACATAATGCCTAAAACTCTACACGTTTTTAATCTTCATTGACTGCACCGTTGGTCTAGTGGTTAGTGTGCGACGCCGGGTGTCGTGGGTTCGATTCCCGCGGAAGGCAAATATTTGTTTGATGAACATTTGTATTTGTCTTTAGTCTGGGTGTTTTCTATGTATTATAAGTATGTATTTACAAAAAAAAAAAGTATGTATATGTATTATATTTCAGTTATCTAGTACCCATAACACAAGCTCTGCTTAGCTTGGGACTAGACGACAGTGTGTGATAGTGTCCACATATTATTATATTATTAATCGTGTTAAATTTTTTTACTATAATTATTCTTGATGATATTAATAATCATTTTACCTCTTCTGTTCCTTTCGATCATCAAACCAAGTGTTGTACTTTGAATTACGTGACTTCCTTACCTAAACCCAACTTAGACTGTCCTTTTAAATTTTCTCCAGTTGCACCGGGTGAAATCAAGAAGATAATCCTGTCCATCAAGTCCAACGCGGTGGGATGTGACGGCATTAGCCGCCGCATGATTGTCCAGATTCTAGACTACCTGTTGCCTGCAGTTACACATTTGATTAACTTTTCACTAGAATCTGGGCTGTTTCCAGCACTGTGGCGCAAAGCGTTTATTATTCCTTTACCAAAAATCCCCAATCCATCAGCTCCCAACCATTTCAGACCTATATCCATTCTTCCATTCTTATCAAAAGTAGTCGAGGCCTGTGTGCACAAGCAGTTGGCTCAGTATGTGTTTCGTAACAACTTATTGAGCCCTCTGCAATCTGGTTTCAGACCAGGCCACAGTACATGCTCTCCTTAAAGTGACTGGCGATATTAGGGCGGATATGGAGGAAACCAAGATCACAGTACTCACTTTGGTTGATTTCTCGAATGCTTTCAATACCGTCAGTCACGATATCCTACTGTCTATCCTTACCCATCTGATGGTTTCTCCTGATGCACTGGAATGGTTCTCAACTTATCTTCAGGGGCGTCAACAGGCAGTCCGTTCAGATTCTTCATCATCCACGTGGCTTGACCTCAACTCTGGCGTCCCTCAATGCAGTATACTTTCACCCCTATTATTTTCTATCTTTATTAATTTCCTAACACCATATCTTCATTGTTCGTATCATCTCTATGCCGATAATTTGCAGCTGTATTCTACAACTAATGTGGAGGATGTGTCTGTGGCCATTAGTGATATAAATCGTGACGTAGACGCTATAAAGGGCTGGGCTGGAAGATTTGGCCTATATGTTAATCCCACTAAGTGCCAGACCATACTTATAGGAAGTCAGCGCTTATTAAGTAGATTGGATATCCAAAACCTACCACCGGTTGTTTTTGATGGATCGAGTTAGGGATCTGGGGTTGCTCATTGACTCCAACCTCAATCGGCAAGCTTAAGTCACCAGGGTGAGTCAAAGAATAACAGGTACCCTACGTGCCTTATACCGCCTGAAGAACTTTATTCCGACTAAGACCAAGACAAGGATTGTGCAGGCTCTAATTTTTCTTTTAATTGACTATGGTGATGTATGTTATTTTTTGACCTAAATGCAGATCTGCTCAATAAGTATGACCGACTTCTCAATAACTGCTTTCGATTCATTTTTAATCTTCGTAAATATGATCATATTTCTTCCTATCGCTCTGACCTTAAATGGTTACCTATACGGCAGCGTCGAAATCAGCGGGCTCTCACTACCTTATTTTCTTTCTTACACTCTTCCACACTTCCCAGTTATTTATCTCCACACTTTCAACCTTTGTGTTCATTTCATGACAAATCTTCGCTCTTCCAATAATCTTCTTCTAGCATGTCCCTTCCATACTTCTGATTTCGTACATTCTTCCTTTTTTATTCAATCTGTCTTACTCTGGAATGTGCTCCCTCTTGAAGTCAGGATGGTTACGGACCGCTTTAAGTTCAAACAAAAGGTACGGGATGTTCTCTTCAACAGATTGGTAGAGTCGTCACATCAATAACACGAGTATATATGGTGTATATATATATTCGTATTTGTGTATGTATTGTACGTATATGTGTATTAAGTATAAATTTATTTAGTATATGGTTAGTATACATATCAGTTAGTATTCTTTCGTTGTTGTTTAGTTTACTTGCACCTACTTCGTTTATCTCTGCATCACCAAAGGTTGGCTGGTAGAAAATGCCTTTGGCATTAAGCCCACCATTGTACAATTTTGTGCATAAAGTTATAAAATAAATAAATAAATGAATATTCTGCATAATTTAATACCGGCCAATTTCAGAGTAAGTTTATTGTTTTGATAAAACTTTCATAATATTATACTATTATGAAAAGCTTGAAAGCGCTAATCTCTCGAACTACAAGCCGGATTTGAAAAATTATTTTGTATATGCTCAGGTCTCGGGAAGGTTATATGCTATGTAACATCACGCTACTGGCGACGGGAGCAGAGCAGTAAGTAAAGATGCGGGTGAAACCGCGCCGTGGAAAGCTAGTTATATTATAAATCATTTTTGTCGATTTTGAGTCTGAGAAAATTTTTAATATTAAATGATCACTAACTAAGATTATGAAATAATAAATTTGTCATTTCTGCTTACAATTGTTGCTAAGCGATTAGGAGTGTTTGTAAAATTTTGATTTTAACAATTTTCAGGTCTTGTCTTTTCATTATATGTTCACGATTCTTTAACAGCACTTACAGACTATGGTGGTAGGTATATTAACAATAACGCTGCCTAAAATTCCTGGTCATGTGATTTCCAAACATTTGGAATCAGCTAAAAGCAACTAACATTCAAAATTAGTAATGAAAAATGACCGCAAGGCTTGACATCGAGTCTTATAAAGAACCTAATGATAACAAATTGAATTATGATAGAAACCAGAATAATCAAAATGATAATAAAAGGATTGGACATAATCGAGGTACATTATTTTTTTAAACAATCGAAAAGTAGAGATTTAGTCGAAAAAAACGCCCACCAACTTTTTTGAAAAGTCGAGATTTTGACGTGAGTTTTTTCGATTGAAAATTTGTTTTTTCGATATTTAGTCAAAATTAAGTGAAAAATAAATATTTATATTTTAAAAAATTACCGTATATTTGGAACGTAAAAAGATGAGTTTTCACCAAATTTCGTAAAAAAATTAATTTATGTAAGAGATAAAAACAAAAAACTTGGTTATTTGAATTTTTCAGATAAATTTTGAGGTTATGTGAAAAAAGTGTGAATACAAAAGTTGTAGATGTTTTTATTACCTACAACTTTGCCCTTTAAATTTTTTCTATAGGACTTGTAGTTTTGCCGGAAATTCAGATAAACCGAATTTAACCCTTATAACACTCACCCTCTCCTACTTCCTGAACTCAGATCGCCCGCAATTTATTTTTCCTTTCATTTTTATCATATTATCTTGCGTTTCCAATGGGTTTCATCTTACTATACATTTCTTCTGCTTTTTACCAAATTTTAAGGCTTCTACCCTAGACTATAGTTACACTAGCTATATGTTTGTGATGACGTCAATTACTTTTTTCTACAGCCAACAGCCCTGATCCAAAAATCTATATGAAGGTCTAAAGTGTCTGTGATAGCAGGTTACGCCCATCATTTATGGGATGCCAAGATGAAATCCATTTGACTATGACTTCCAACTCTTAGAGTTTGAAGGTTCAATGAGAACGTGCAGCCAATCAAGATAGCTCGCGTAGAAGATACGACTGTGACTGGGTGGAAAATACGTATGATGTAGTGCGTGACGTCATCTAAGACTTCTAAGATTTCGTAGATTAATAAATTACTAATGAGTTTTAATTACAGCAATGAGTCTGTGGATTACTTAGTGCCATCATGACTTTATGACAATAATTATTGTTCTATTATTAAAAATATCTAGATATAATAGCAATAAATACTACACAGCAATACACATATCTAAAATAATATCTGAAAGTTTTGATTTTTATAACCAACTTATTATTATAGATGTTAATTTTAACGGTTTAGTTACATTAGAACTGCTTCAAGACAGTTTCTGAAAGGCTGATGAACGAAAAATTAACTAATCAACTGTTAAATCTCATGTAAAGTACTATTTCGGTTGCTAAAAACATGCATTTTTAGTAAAATTTGATCTAATTCGTAACTAATTAGATAAAATTAAGCCAAATATCTATGTTTTTAGCATGATTTTAGGTACTTCACAACAGTTGATTAGTTAATTTTTCGTTGATCGACCTTTCAGAAACTGGGGGTATGTGTCTAACTGTAATCAGCTGGTTGTTATTAGCTTGCTTTAGGGTCAAAAATAATTTTTAATTATCATCAGATGTGCTTAGTGTCAAACTGTCACCATAAGAAAAAGGTTAAGCAAATTACGGTAAAAATAGAATGCTCGATGCTGTCCTTCAACTTTGTTACACAAGCAAACTCACGAGCAAAGTCTAGTACAAGCTAAAGTTAATTTGTAGAGGCTCCTAGTAAATTAAAACCTCATTGGTTACGCCCAACTACACGTTTCTATTAGCCATTCGAATGTAACAAATTGAAAATAATTAATTATTACAAGTCGCTATTGCATAGAGATAGTTCCATGCATTTTTATTAATTTTTAAACCTGTATTGGCCCAAAGATAGGTCCTTTCGGTTACCTCCACTACTACTAGGGTATCCATACTTACCTACTGTGTTTGTTCATTTTTTGAATCGGTTTTGTATAATCTTGGAGAGCGTCAAATCTAAAATAGGTTTGGTCCAACCTTGGGGTATACAAACCATATCGAAATGTGATATTATATTCTGCTGTTTTTGTTGTATATTATTTTTGACGACAAACAAGCGTGTGGCTCCTCTGAGAATATGGACAATTGGCATAGATTTTTATTCTATTTATAAAATAGATTAATAAATGTATGGAATTGACAAATGCTATCAAAAAATATAATTAACTTTACAAAATGAAACAAATAATTAAGTTCTATAAAAACAGAATTATAAAGAAATTTGTGGATTAAAAAAAGAAACAAGTGTCTTTTCTAATTGAAATAAAAGTTTATCTTGGACATTACTGACATAATATGTTGAAGAAAAGCATCGTAAGAAAACTTGAACATATAAAAAAACTGTTTGTTGTCTGTAAAGTTCGTTGACGGATGATAATTTGACGTGATAAGTAAATATTGTACAATTAAATGCTTTTATGAATTGAATTGAATTAAATTATTATTATTTTTGTATAATAGCGTCACAAGCCAAACGCTTAGGCCGATCGTGTCTCTCATCGCTTGTACCGCGCTCTTGCTTGCACGCGGAACGTGCATCGATTTAAAGTCGTTATAACTTCAAAAGTCTGAAATTGCCAATCCGCCTAGTTCCTGTGTGTCCTAGTAGTTATAAAATTACGATGTTACGTCCAGTTACAAGATCAACAAAATCCTTATAATATGTAATACAATAACAATTATTTTCTTTCTTTATTAACGTTTGTACCGTATAGTTTTATAATTGAATTTGAGATTGTTTTTCAATAAGTATAAGCTATAATGTTTTTCGTGGTTGCATTTTTTACGAGCATTGACCTTATCGACTGGTAAGTTAGTTTGATACAGTTTAAGCCTTAGCCTAATATCGTCCACTGCCGGACATAGGCTTCGCTTAAAAGGAGGTATGTGTGTTAGCGGTTTGATAGTAGTAAGGTAATATCGAAGTTAAGGGTTGTCGCAGTTGAGTCCCGTCGAAGTTAAGGGTTGTCGCAGTTCAGTCATACACTCATTTAATAGGTATACAGTACTTATCACCTCTTACATCACCCACGGCAGATATTATGGGGTTTCGAGATCACATGCCAGGAGTATTTTATTATCAATAATTAACAATAGCAGTTTATGCTAGTTTCTTGTTAGTTCTTCAATGAGTTTACCCTGTTCAGTTATTTTAATGACAGCGTAAAATATTTTTGTGAAAATTTGGTTCTCAAAGTCGATACCAAAAGCGCTGTTTATTTTGCATACAAACTGCAAGCTATTACTGTTATGGTTATGATTAAACTAGCTGTTGCCCGCAGCACCGCCCGCGTGAATGTCAGTTATACCGTAGTTTGCATTGACGATTTTCATACAAACTGTCATCCCCTATTTCAACCCCTCGAAGCAAATTTTTTTCAATAAAATATGGCCTATGTTGTTCCCCGAGCTCTAATCTATCTCTAATACCAAATTTCATTAAAATCGGTTAAGTGGTTTAGGCGTGAAAGCGTAACAAACAGACAGACAGAGTTACTTTCGATTTATAATATTAGTACTATAATACTATATTAGTACTACTTTATACGGATATTTCTTCAGAGGCTGTTCTAATTTTAACCAGCAAACTTAACGTGTGTTCTCCATTATCGCCATTAATATTTTTTTTTAAATTTGTAATTATTTAGTATAATCGGTGGTTACGGTATCAAAATTCATGATGCTCCTTACCAACTTGCCTATGGTGACACATGTGGAGCAGTCCTGATACACCAGAGGTGGGCTTTGACAGCTGCACATTGTGGGTAAGCTTTTAATTATTAAACATTTATCAATAACTTATTACCAATAGTGAATTTCAGGGTAGTAGTGCATGTCTTATTTCAATTTTGATCCCCTTTACGCAAGCCGTAAAAATTATCATATAAAGTTGCTATATTGGACCATGCTAGCAGTTTGAAACGATGCCTTTTGGGATGTTATTCGCCATTCTCGGACGGTACAGATTGCTTACTATCAAGATAAGTAGTCATTTTGGTAAGATAGTCTTATATGGCATCTCGTACAGTAGTGTCCACTAAACAATAGATTATGTATTGATCTGTTTGCGCGGCGTTCAAACTTTTTAAATATGTAAATACCATCATCTACCTATTTTAAATACCATCGGTGGTAAACAACCAAACAAAAACAAATTCTCGTGACTATAAGTGGTTAACGTAGCGTATGGATGTGACTGCGTTCTCTGAAAATTGCAGAAATTATTCAAAAATATACAACGAAGTAACATCTGTCGATGTAATATTGAAACAGGTTTCTAATGCTCAACAAATGACACTTAAAGTACAAGAAAATGTTCATCAAAAACTATTTCATCTTCGCAGAACAAACCACACTTACGTCAAAATTGGTAGCACCTGGCGTCACCAAGGGTTTGCCGTAAAAATATTAGATCACATCATCCACCCTTTATACCAGAAGGAACACGAGTTCGACTATGATGTCCAGCTGCTGCAGTTCTGGAGAAGTCTTCGTTTGAATAAGAATGTTAAGACTATTGCTATCAGCAAGAATCATGGTGACAGTCTATATATATCTGGATGGGGATATCCAGAAGAACGGGTAAGGGAATGAAATAACTATGCTCATACAGAACAAGCTGGTCTAATACGCGACATACGAGATAATTTTGTCTAAGAAAATTATAAATTTCGTATAGAAAAATAAGCCGTCAAACGCCAAACAAATGGTCAGCACTAAACGTTAAATTAAAACCTGAAACTTAACCAGCTCAAGTATTTTCCTCTCTTTTAAGTGGACTCTCGGGACTTTTAAGCGGAGTGTTAAAGTCGAAGTAAATGACTTTATAAAGCCGTCATGGTGGCGACTATCATCAATTATTTTTGCACTCCTCCAGGGATGTCTATGAATGTCAATTATAGTATCTATTTATTTTGTCTTCCAGGGTGAGTACCATGATACATTGCAGCAAGTAAAGATCAATTTAGTTCCTATGTCCTATTGCCAGAACGTGGCGAAGTCATGGTATAATGATACATTGACTAAAAGAATGTTTTGTGCGGGAGGGTGGAAACATGATGGCTGCCAGGTAAGAACTTAAAAACTGTTAGATTTTTTGGTACAATTACTATAAAGTAGTAAGAACCAGTTCTTATAGAAAGGTTGTGCTAAGAGAATTGAAGAAGTGTTAAGTTTTCCAAGACATTGTTGAGGATATGGAAAGCTGACTTCATCACTATATTCATACTTTGTAAGAGGGAGAAAGTAAGAAAACAATGTATAATAGATTGGCTGTTGGAGTAGAAACGTTCTGGAGTGACCACCACACGAGACGCTGCATGAGCAGACCCCTTATAAGATGAATCGTGGTGACAAATAACTGATGGATGAAGGCGGCTCATCACCAGTTAAATATCGGTACTTGGAGAGGGCTCTGTTCAGCAGTAGACGTATTTCGGCTGAGAACATGATTTAATGTATACTTCTTTAGAACGGTTCTTCTCTCGGAAAACAGATGGCTATTAACCATTGGTGGTAAATATAATTCATTAATATTTATTCTATTTTATTCTTTATGTACCTCTTTTCTAGGGTGACAGTGGTGGCGGAGCGGTATCCATGAGCGGGACGTTGGTTGGAATCTCATCATTTGGCTATGGCTGTGGCCGAGGAATTCCCGGCGTCTATACGAATGTATCTGACAATGGTATTAGGAAATGGCTACGATATCATACCCGTGTTTAATATTTACTTTTGATACTTTAGAAATATGTTTTTATTTATTACTACCTATTTTATTGGGCCTCTGCGTGATCAGTTGGTCATCTAAGAAAGGGTATGAGTTTCTTGACAGGTGGCGCGGTGATTTTAATATGAAGAGATCCTATCTCTTACCAGCTGTTTAACTACGACTATGGTTATGTTGTCATGCATGTTTGGTTTAGAGTTTTGACGGTACATCTAGGTAACAGTAGCGTGCACTTCATATAGGCAGAAAGTCACTGCCTACCTTAATGATTGCCTGAAATCACAAGTTTAGCATCATAATTAAATCATGGCTACCCTGTCAAAAATCTCTGGGCACGTCACTGCTAGGTAGGATATTAAAAACAGTAAAGGCCCCAAATATGAAACAAAAGGAAAATTTAATGTTTCTTCCAGTAGCGAATTTCTTGTATTATTCTTTACCTATACGCTATAAATGCATAAGTTTCACGTAACTTTTTACCTAACTGCGACTAGAATCGAAGCGGCATTGCATTCGGCCAGTATGCCAATTAGACAGATCGATGTTTCTGAATGAATGCTCAGTTTTGATCTGCGAAACCTAGTTGCAGACAGTTACTTTCAAGGTCAGTTTTGATGATTTCAAAGTTATAGGCATGCACTATGACTTTTCAAATTCTCATAGACAAATTGATAAATATTTTTTTACGTTTATATGTAACTAGCTTTACACGGACCGGTTTCACCCGCGTCTTTGCTTACTTCGCTGCTCCCGTCGCCAGTAGAGTGATGTTACATAGCCTATAACCTTCCTTGAGAACTGTGCTATCCTTTTGTGCTATCCTTGTCCAATCCTATGCAAAAAAATTCAAAGTCGTCTGTTAGTTCCAGAGATAAGCGCCTTCAAACAAACAAACAAACTCTGCCGCTTTGTTTAATAGTATCAATTCTTTTCTTACATTCACTACACTTTTTTATCATACAGAGAAAGCGTGAGCATTGATTACCAAGCTTGCTGAAGACAGGCTGGCAATTTCAGACCTTTTTATTATTTTTCGTGTTCTTTTTTCGTCATACGTCAGTAATGTCTAAAAGCTAAACACACAAAAATACACATTATTACTCGTATAATGATGATGGTTTCAAATGTACTTCGAATCGACAATTTTAAATACTTACAAGTTTAGTTTACCATGTCAATTTGTCAATCTAAGTGAGTAGAAAGAAGTCAGAAAAGGGGATCACCGATATATTTGTCTTAGCTGAGACTTAATCCAACTCAAACTAACAGACTAGGTTTATATCAGCTAAGTTGACTTGCAGATAAAAAGGCAGCAAAAAGCGCACATAAATATTTTTTTATTTGCCGATCAAAGTTATACAAAAACCAATACTACTTTTCAACACTTTACCATCAAAAAGTCTTTAACAGCTTGTTATTAAAGCTGAAAATTACTTAATAAAATTGTCTAGTATTATTTCGTGAATGCGCTGACTGAGCAAAACGCAGAGTTCAGTGACCTTATTCGACTGATGACGAGAACTACCGAGTACTTACATGTATGTAGGTATTTATTTGGTTAGCGGGGTTACTACCCTTAGAGCGTTCTCTATACAGTGCAGTTGAAGGGTAGGTATATTCTAGAAAGTGAACTGTAGTCTATGGTGTATGTAAAAAGGTGCAGAGATACTGAATCAATACAGTTTAGGAACTAAAAGGCACTATCGTAGTTTTTATAAAAATAAAAAACGTCACGTCATAATTTTTTAGAGTCAAATAATTTAATTGTAAATATTGTGCATTTTGTGTTTTATTTTTAACCTTTTCATCATTCCTATTGCAGCTATGCTTTTTTAGGTTTGAGCATTTAACATCAGTCTTGCTTAAGGCAGACAATTCTGAAATTGTCTGCCTTGAGCAATTTGCCTTATTGGCACATTGTAGAGCATGTTATATGATTTGTAAAAGTACATACCTTTACGATTTTAACTCCTGAGGGATAAGCACAGGTGTATCTGAAATACTCACGTTTTGCTATCTATGTTAGTTCCTATATAACAAACGAGGCCGTTGTCATTTATTGGACACAATTTCAGACTCCTGTAATCCTGAGAATTTTTTGACGGATTTCATTGTCATTACCAAAAATATTATACAAAAAGTAGTAAGATGTATATTAAGTACCTTCTTTTGTAATGATATATAACTGAAGTTCACACACTATTACCTAAAAGGGTAAGCAGATGTGTGCACCCACAATAAATTAGGGGTCTTATGTGGTGGCAGATGGGTTCTACACGAAATACACATAAACATATCCAGACTGGACTGTAACTGCAACAGTTTGTGCTCGTCCCGGGAATCGAACCTGTGTTAATCCATATAACACAGCATCACCTAGGCAGTCAGTCTAAGAATACTGTATGCATATTTCTTTGTGTAACTTTATAGAGTAGATAGAAAAGCGATACAATAATAAAGAGCGACTTATGCAATAATTTCAAATTTACGTGGAATGAATGTAGAGATCGAAATATAAAGAATGTCATTCATTTCGCTATATTGATCCCCAAAACGTTATCAACGCGTCACCCGACGAAGAACTTTAACCAGAATTAAAAGCTCATACAAATTGCAGACAGTTTGTCATTTTCAATAATACGTTAATACCTGCTACGACAAAAAAAACACGAATTTCAATATCCCTAAAAGCAAATGGTGAATAAAACTTCCATCAAAACAGCCTCTCGAAATATCCGAACAGTGGAAAAATTTCCGAAAAACATTTTCCATTTTTCGTCAACACCCTCCACATCCCCCCTCTATATACATACACACATACAAACTATTTATGTAAATATCTGCTCAATTTTGTATAATATTCACGGTTGTGTGTTTAAGTATTCAAATGTGTGTGCAATGTATTTCATGTTTGTGTGAGTTTATTTTATCCAACACTGTTAGGTGTATATTGACGCTGGGGGTGAAATGGGGCGACCACCCCTTCAGGGGGTTGATGACGATGACTACAGTCTGCGCACTTGCTAGAGAGAGATAGGGTACCAAAAATGTATCGTATAACCTAGGTATGTACCCACCATGATTAATACTAGTGATTTCATCGTGAATCGCCTATTATTATGTTGTATTGATGTATGATCAAGTTGGGTGAACATTTACTGAAAATGTGCATTGTGTTAATAATTGTTGTGGTGGAACAAAAATTTAAATTGTAAATTGATAATGACGTCAGAGTATATTCGTTAAAAGTCATAAATGATAAAATATTGGACCTTTTCAAATCAAATTATGGTAGAATGCTCAGGTTTTGTGTTTCAGGCATCAACATGGCCTTATGAAAGTCATATACTGAGGTATTGTTGGGTTTGCAAGCTTCCATATTCTATAGAGGCTGGCTAACTATGAGTATTGTATGTTTGTTTGTGTGTACCAATAGAGGGAAAGAAAAGAACTCGTTTATCTTTTTTGGATATGTGATGAGAAGGTCACGATGTAATGAAGAGAGTCATGGATTTAAATGTAGAAGGATCAAGAAGGAGGCTAAAGAAAAGATGAATGGATTACATGAAGGATGATGTGAAAGTGTTAAAATATAATAATCATATATATCATACATATCATAATCAGCCAAAATACGTTCACTACTGAGCCTTACTACTAGGCCTTTCCTAATTTTGTATATTATAACAAACATTCATTAATAAGTTAATTAGTCACTAGTACAGTGACGAGATTATCGCTCATTACGCTAATGGACCATGATCTCTTCATTTCTCATTTTAAGTTCAGGTTTCCGCACTAAATTTTCCTTCACCAGAAGTCAGTAAACTTAGAAAATACGTACAAATTTAAAAGAAGTCACATTAGTAGTAGATACTCTCCCCTAAAATCATTTAGGACCTATCTAATTGATTCGCCTCCTGGTATTTTGTGACAAAATATTATCATTGATGAGTCAATTATTTTCCTGATTGGTTGATATCACAGATAGTGGTGTAGGCAGACATTTAGGTCTTGTGAGTGTTGACTCGGGGCGAATAAGAAGAATATTTATTTTAGCCCAATTACCCGTTATAAGTCGAAATGGCCCTGCGGATAAGGCACCCGATTCGTAAACACGAGGTAGTGGGTTCGAATCCGGGCAAGTACCAATGTGATTTATCAAATCATATCTACTTTCTAAGTTTATCTTGGACATTTCTGACTGACGGTGAAGGAAAACATCGTGAGGAAACCTGGACTTAAAAGTCTGAAATTGCCAATCCGCCTTGAGCAAGCGTGGTGATTAATGCTCATGCCTTCTTTATATGAGAAGAGGCCCTTGCCCTGCAGTAGGACAGTAAACAAGCTGGTATTATTATTATTACTGGTATTATTATTATTACTGGTAATTGAGAGTAAGACTTGGATTGCAATTGCAGAATTTTCTTTTTTCACCATGATGTCATCGGCAAGTAAAGCCTTTTAAGCCTATGAGCGATGCTTATCCTGAAATCAAATAATATGGATGCTTTTTTGCTACCATAGAGATTTTTTAGCTTACAAAAGTGACTCCTCTCTGCCTGATAAGCAGTCTACCTATGGGGTCCAAAAGTAGTGGATACCATGAATAGTAATTCCACAGATTGCCTCTGTAATAATAATAAAATAATAATAAAACGATTTATTTTCTTCACACATAGATATTTAAGAACTAAATACATCAAGTGCAAGGATGAGTATAATCTAACTTTATGCGAGGCTGGTGCATGTAGTAGATTTAAGATTTAAAGGGTTTGATCCCAGGGTCGAGTAAAGTGACATTGGGTTTTTCTGTCAAAAAAATCTTAGTATTAGTCCGGAGTCTGAAATTGTGCCCGATAAATGGCAACAGACTCGACCCATTACATGGGACCTAAAATAAAAATATGTCGAAAAGTGTGTAATTAAACACCTCTGCCTACCCTTTTGGGTACAGTATTTGTAAGCTTGTATTAATCACCATCTTAATATATAACTACATAGAATTACTTAACTATTTAAAATTAGTAGGAGCTCGATGAAATCAATAAAGTAACGTACAACAAGTTTCTTAGAGAAACAGTATTAAGCCTCAACAGGAATTCGAACCTTGGCCCTTTGATCAACAACATTACTAATAGCACAATAGATAAGGTTTACATCCTGGTAGGATCAGATAGCCAATTTATTGGTAATAGGTTCGAATCCCTGGTCATAATTTCCTGTATTTTTAGAGGCCCGTTAGTTGCAACGTGAAACTTTATCTGAGAATAAATTGTAAGTTTTAAAATAATAGACTGAGTTCAGATTTCTTTGTTGTGAAATCAAAATATTGTATATAAAGTAATGTCTGTTTGTTGTATTTTCACTGATAATTAACTGTATCGATTTTAATACTGTAGAAGTAGTTTATTAAATTTTTATGCATATGATATATTCTATATTGCAAGGTAGACTGAGACTACATCGACATTCTTCTTTAAAGGTAATATATTTTTGTCTAACTTTCACACGACAATGTCTTTACGTTAAAAATGTTTAAGACTAACATATCTATACTATTATATAAAGCGGAAGAGTTTGTTTGTTTGAACGCGCTAATCAGTCGTATTTGAATAATTCTTTTTGCATATTATAGCCCAGTTCCTGAGGAAGGTTATATATATATAGGCTATGTAGCATCACGCTACTGGCGACGGGTGCGGAGCAGTAAGAAAAAAAGCAGATGAAACTGCGCCGCGGCAAGCTAGTTAAATTAATAAAATGAACTTCAATTTATATATCTTTAGTAGCAACGAAGCTTACGGCCCACCTGATTGTAAGTGGTAACCGTAACCTATAGAGATGGCTGTATTTTCTAAACATTGCAGAAGTAATAATGCATTAACACAACCAAGTCGTTGCCGACCACGTAGAAGCGGATGAGGAAGGAAAAGGAAGAAAGGAAGGCTATTTAGGCTTGGTGATTGCCTAATAGTAAGCAGTCAGTAGGGTATACGAGAGGACAGTAATCGTGATAAAATTGCTGTAATGGCCGCTAGTACGGAACCTCAGTGTACAATCTCGTGTTAAGTACTCATTGTGTTGTCTAGAAAGTTCCACCTCCATCTTTCATTGTTTAACCCTAAGAAGTAATTATTAATATTATTACAATTTGTACTGTATATAATAAATATAGAGGCGCCATAGAGTATACACTATAATATGGGTACATAAATTATTTTGTGTATGACGTTTCTGAAGTTTAATATTTTTTTTTAATTAGCTTTTAATCGAGCAGTCTGTTGTGTACAATAATAATAAAAAAAATTATTAACTGACATCGCCACTCCGTATGAGAAGAGGTAGGTAATGATGATCTCTGCCCTGCTGTAGGAAATTAACAGGATGGTATTATTATTATTTTAAAACCTGCTTTTCCCTTAGGTACTATGTTAAAGAAGAAAACTTTCGCACGTAGGACTAAATTGCGCCACTTCGACCGGTCACACCATGACTTGTCCTTAATGATTTAAGCCAAGAAATTTCTACCTTCTAGCGCAATCTGATCTAGCGTAACCTAGAACCTGACCATCTGCTTATTTACAGTCCCATTTTAATGCAAAACCTACTACTTATTCATCATAATATCCTTAATTACAACATGCGAGCCTTATGTGGTAAATATTGTACACCTATTTAAATAAACATGGGCCACTTTACGGCTGGCTATTAAACTGGACGCAAAATATATATTTATTAATTTCTGATAATTTTTACATGTAACGCCATTTTCACGAGGCTTATGCGCGTTGGGAAAACGAGGTAGCGTCAGCAATAAAATTTTATTAAAAAAATATTTTTTAATACGTTAGTGGTAGCAGAAAATGGAGACGGCTAGTGTGAGGTATAAAAAAATCTCGTTTTAGTTATGTCCATAAAGAAAGTACCTAATCAAAGCTCAAAGCTAATTATTATCAGATTTTTTTCAAATCTCATATATATTATCTCGTAGATAATTAAAATACTTTGGTAATCATACATACTGACTGGCCTGTTGGTCTAGTGGTTAGTGACCCTGACTGCTAAGCCGGAGGTCGTGGGTTCGATTCCCACCCAGGACAAATCTTTGTGTGATGAGCATGATTGTTTGTTCTGTGTCTGGGTGTAATTTATCTATAATATGTATGTATTTACAAAAAAAATAATGTATATATGTAGTATATCAGTTGTTTAGTACCCATAACACAAGCAAATATAATTGCTTAATTTGGGGCTAGATGGCGCTGTGTGAATGTGGTAGAATATTATTATATTATTATTATTATTATTATTATTTTCATGATAGAGCCTTGAGCTTTTAAAAGAAGCACTGTTCAGGACGAACTTTGTTCTAAAGTATTTTTTTTAATAAACGTATATTTAAGGCGGTACCTGCTTACGATCTAACAGGTCAAAGGCTTGTAAACAATTGATCATCATTATAATAATTTCCAAAAACAAAGGTATTTTTCATTCATTTCAAGTATTTCACTTTGATTGGTCTCAAATCAACTTTATCTTTTAAATGTTAGCAACCTTTACATTCACGTGTACATCTTTCAGATTTTGGAGACACACAAAAACATTCATTTTAATTGTATACAAAATTAATTTTTTTTTTTTGCTGACCCTCCATACTGCAGTAACGTGTGCAGTTAATAATGATATATAGAATTTTGCGAACACTCCCCTTAATCTGTTGGATTACTGTGACGCGACATCTCCCTGTACACCATTACCATCATCATCGACCTCATTATAATTTATATGAATCCCAAATAAAGCTACCTTTGCTTCAAGGCTGCTTTTGGTATCGATCGGATGTTAAGTCATCAAAATGATTTTTATTTATCGATATCTTCATCACTTTCGCTGAAATACGTCTTCTGCTGGATATAGGCATGTCAAGAATCATCACTTTGGTTGCTCGTTAGCAGTTTCACCCATCGATTGCCCGCCACATTCTTCAGATTGACGGAGCATTTTGTGAGACTGGCCTACGCTGCGTCTTCTTTATCGATAGTACAACTATGAGTAATTTTCAGGTAGTAGATCCACGCTGATTTCAGCATGAATGGGCCGGATCGTCCGGGGAAGTATTACCCTCTCATAGAAGATCGACTTAAGAGTAGTAGTATCCGTAATACTGCGTTTCGTTCGGTGAGTGAGAGCGCCGGAGGCCCAATTGCCCCCCTTTCCTCTTTCCTCACCTCCCTCATTCCCTTCCTTTAACCCCATTCCCAGCCGCCATAGTGGAGGCCACCATACCAGCAGTTTAAGAGGATGGCTATTGGTATAGTGGCCATCACTTCTGGATTCCACTGACTGCTTACCATCAGGCGGGGTGGAGTCACTTTGGTAGGCTACAATATAAAAAAAAATAAAAAATTATTTACTTGAGTGTAGAAATACCTGAATTTGACACTTTATATTACTAATCGACATCGTAAGCTGGCAAGTGATGCTGTCATATCATCATTATAGTAGCCGAAAAACTGGTAGTCATAGGCATTTCGACTTTGACCAATCCTGAGTAGGTTCAGCTCACTGACTGCTTACCATTAGGCAGACGGAAGTAATTTTGATAGGCTACTTTATTTACCCCCAGTTTCTGTAAGGCTGATCAACGAAAAATTAACTAATCAACTGTTAAATCTCATGTGAAGTAGCAATTGGG
This sequence comes from Parascotia fuliginaria, assembly GCA_963082885.1. Taxonomy (NCBI): domain Eukaryota; kingdom Metazoa; phylum Arthropoda; class Insecta; order Lepidoptera; family Erebidae; genus Parascotia; species Parascotia fuliginaria. The sequence goes on along the minus strand of OY720196.1, from coordinate 3,196,953 downwards.
TGCTAAAAGCATGGATAATTAATTAATTAAATCTAATTAGTTACTAATTAGATCAAATTAAACTAATTGTTCATGCTTTTAGGATGCTTTTAGGTATTTCACATGACATTTAAGAGGTGATAAGTTAATTTTTCGTTGATCAGCCTTTCAGAAACTGGGGGTTAGTCAGATATCTTAATTAAAGTACGATCATTAACTACACATAGCAGATTTTTTTGCTAATACATCATCAAATTCATCAGACTGTATGAACTTTGACCACAGTACAACCTACACAAGGTTTCTAATGACTGTAAAAACGTCACAAAAATATATTTTAAATGTCACACGTCAAATTGTGACATATAAAACACGACTCGATATCGATGTTACATCGACGAAGAATGTAGCCTCTGTTTTATGTCGTAGTTGGTACTATAGTGCATGTGTACAATGATGATGGGATGGGGGATGAAATGATTTGAATAGCGCAGCGAGAGAGGGAGAATATCCGCGATGCATGATAGGGTTCGCGTGTTCGATTCTGCGTACATTTTTCTGCATTGAATTGATATTTGATGTTTGTCTACATTCTAGTAATGAACCGAGTATTTTGAATAGGTAGTTAGAAAGTTTTACACGACTTAAATGCTTTTGAATTTGGTTATTGGCAAGTACTGATAATAATTATCTGGCGTGTGCTTATGAACCTAGTTATATAATGAGGTGAAATATTTTTATGGCAACAATTAGATATTAAGTCCATTGTTTGTGCCGACATATAGCCCTTATTACTTCAAATTGCAAAAAAATATGCAATTTTTGTAGACAAGCTATCCTCAACTTACCTTAGATCGAAAACTTATACAGAGAAACAGATTCAGATACAGGTTTTATTATAAAACCCACCGTTGCAGATACACCGTAACAATAATTCTTCTGAAACGTTCAGTCCTCACACTACCCACCCTGTTAATTACAGCCGTTAAGTATATCAAATACACATACATTATGTACATGTTTTTCAAGAATACATAAACAAGTACATGGATAAATATAATCGATACGTAACAACACTGCAAGCATATAAAGCTATTGATCCAATTTTCCATAGAGCTCTTTATGAATATAATGTTTAGTAAATAGTTTATTCTAATGTTCAAATAACAAACAAATAAAGGCACACACAGTGATACTGTCGCTTAGAATTTCCTAGATTGCACGCACACATGCATACGACATACAGGTTTTATAATAAACACGTAAAATGATTATTTGATGATTTCGAGGTACGCGATCATTGGGGTGAGGCGGGTGGTGGCTGGCTCTCATCCCATCGACTCTCCTGACCGGGGGCAGCGATGCAGCAGCAATGCAACCCAACCGGCATCAGTGTGGCCGGCGAGGCTGGTGACGACGCCGCGTGTCTACCACCTACGCAACGGCGTGATAAACCACCGCGCGATCATAAAAGAACAAAACACCTCAAATAATAAATAATCCACTAAAACAAAACAAATTTTAAAAACAAAACGGCCTAAATTCAAAAAAATCGAATAACAACAAAAACCAAATTTTTGGTATCAGTAATTCGAAATTTTTCGCGCATGCGTATCACGCACTATCGCCGCCCGCCGTCACATTCAAGAAATAGTTTTATGCAATAGACGCTATTTAATTTTTCCCACACCACACCATAATCATAAACTAGACTTTAAGTGAATTTGTAATCAATAGTATTCAGCAACACTTGAACTTTAAACATTTTAAACAACCGGTTTCATTTCCTACTGTAACTCTAGTGATAAGGCAACTGTTGGCAGTTTGGCTCGGATTCGTCGTACAGGGCTACTTAACATCAACGACCATCCGGGAAAAGCAGCCGATAACAACAAGCAAGAAAATAACGAAGAAGAAGAAGAAGAAAAAACCTAATGGGAAGTCCGTACAGAAGACCATGGCACTATAGAGACGGACTAAAATAAGTTAAATGCGCAAGAAGCTGAAGAAAGCAAAGATTTCGTAGTTAAGAGGAATCTAGCAAAACAAATAACAGCCGGCGCCATTTGACGATAAAGAAACACGTTTTTTCGCAATAGAACAAGTTTTATGTTTATATCAACCGTTATTACAAGAAAACAATAGAAAAGAGAATTTAAATCTTAAGTTTTTTGAGTACATTTAAACAACACTGGTTAATTTTGGAACTTTTATGATTAATTTAAATTGATTTTTATATGCAAACTCTCTATATATATCTAGTGAAAGTAATTTAGTGAAAGACTCTGGACCTAACTGTTAAGGCTAAGTGATATTTGAAACATTTGGCAAGTAACATTTGGAAGAAGTTTCGACCAAGTTTCATCAGCCGCTTCAGACTATATGGGTGATGAAAACAAATTGAACAAAAGAAACAAATTCTTGTGCCTTAAATTGGCCTTAAATTAATTGTAAAAAGGTAAGATAAAATTACTCAAAAACGTTACAAAAAGAATCTAAATTTTACCGAGTTTACCTACCTGTTGATGCGACTTCTAGATTTGTTTAAATAGTACAAAATTAAAAGTAAATTAAAGTTAAGACTTAGTTAAATATTTACGTTATTTCTATACCTATAACGTTTTATATGAGTATGTATAATTAATGGGCTTGAACAAGGACTAAAAATAATACAAAGACAATACAGAAGAAAAGTAGGAGAGACAGGGATTTTAAGAAGACAATCTCGAATTTAAGACTTAGAAGAAGATTTACAGAACTCTACACTTGAACCTTTGAATATATCTGATTCTTCTTCCCAAGGACATTGCAAAGGTAAGAAAATCAAATTTTATTAAACTTGAAAAAATATTTTCATTGCAATCGTATTTTGTTTTGTGAGATAAATTCACCGAAAATTTTACTTTGATGACTTTGCTCGAATTTTGTTTCGTATGTAGTACTGGAAAGAGACATCAAAATGGCTACGTACACCATGCATAGCTTTAGTATCTATTAGCATAAAATTGACATCTATTATCTCGCTCGCACTTACTGAAAACGCAACGTTTGTTTCATCTTTTTCGCGACCTCACCCAAAATCGTCGACATCATCATTTTCTTTTCTATCTACCCTCTTATTTTCTTCACGATTAACATTTTCATCATCGAATTCTTTATTACCAATAAAAAATGTATCAAAAATAATTGTGTTATGTAAAAAAATAAAAAATTAAAAAAATGTTTTGTTTGCTAAATAAAGATCATATGTAAGTTGGTACTGGAGTTAGTATCGGATGCCAAGAACAGTGTAGAAACATTCGCTCTAACTTTCGTTTTCGTCAAGTCAAGTTCAGGTTTTGCCGATGATTCTAGCGTACGTACCCTTTGCGCATGTCCGAGTCATCACAGTCATTGCCCAGCCAAATTATTGATCTCGGCCATGTTGAAAACTGCGGGGGGAAAGAGGGGGAGCGTCATTTACTAACGTGATAGTTTTCACAACGCTCAATTAAGTAGGATGGGGTAGGGAGGTTCGAAAAAATGCACACATCAATATGGCGGGTTTTGTATTAAATTCTGCTGGTCACGCCCTCGAACGTAAATTTATAGCTGTCGCTTGCGGATGGTTTATTTAATTATGATCTTTTTGATATTATTAATTAAGCTTTCAGACTTGATAGTCCATTGGTTTTAGGATATTCTACTTGTATTTTAGATGTAATTAATGAAGTAATAGGTGTTCCTGTTGGAATCTTCAATAAAGAGGCAGCGTTGAATAGATATTATACAATATATACCATATATATTGTAACCATATAATATGACTCAGTAAACTGGATTACTCTTTCCTAAGATACAGACAGGTTTCCTGCCTAGTTTGGGAAGGAGGATCCTAGACCTAGTTTCATTTTGTTGTACTGGTTTTGTTTTAACATCTTAGAATTTAAGTCAACTCTGTATGCTATGTACAAATTACTTATTATTGAATAAAAATTATTATTATTATTATTATTATTATTATTATTAGGCTTCTGGTGGTTTGAGAAATGTATTGAGTTGAGATTGCACTTCTAATCGAATACTTAAGAATTAGATTAGAAGTATTAGAAGAGAATAAATTGGCGACATTAGAAGAAAGGAATACATGCTCTTCTACAGTAAATGGTTGCGATGAAAATAAAAGCATTACTTAAAGAATCTTGAACAGATTTAGGAAAATTAAAACAAATCTAGTCAATGAGATTTTAGTAACTAACTTCAAAAAAGGAGGTTTCTCAATTCGACCGTATATGTTTCTTTTTTTTTATCTTATTCTTATTTTAAAAAGTATCTTTGGAATCAATTTATAAAGTTAAGGTCTATACGTCCGTTAGTGAGAACTTATAAAGATTTTTTACTACCCGCAGTAGGTAAAGTTACATTCAAAGTTCTTATTAAAACTTGTTTAAAAACTGTGTACGTTTTTATTCAGCGGTTGAAATATATTTTTTATTAACATTTTTAACAGTTCTTTATCTCATGCTTATACTGGTACGTTAATCTACTTACATCGAAGTATTTCAATTCCTTGAACCTTTTAAGCTATATTTTTATTGTCTACGTTAACTTGCTTATATTTTTCTAAGTCAAGAAAGAACTTATGACTTTGATTTGAACTGACTTTATTTAAAATGATGGAATTTCAAAAAACTTTCGTGTCTGTAAAATTTTACTATATGACTTACTATAAGACTTCTATTGGAATCGTGGCACCTTATAAATATACAACAGAACATAAAGAACCATACTGACTGCTTACCATCAAGCAGAAGTAAAAAAAAATTTGTATGCCATAAAAAATACCCTCAGAATCTCGAAACAAAAATTTGCCTCAGATGGGCAATGAACTTACGAGAGTCAAGGCAAATGGTAATAGCGAAGGACAGTTAAAGGACTTGTCTTTTGTTGGAAGCGCTATACTGTAACTATCGATTAGCCTGAATTTCTCCCAAAGTCAATCTTCACGTCTTTAAGGCGCATTCTAAGATGATAACATATTTAGCAAATCTATATTTAGACGATGCAAACTAAGAAACTTTTCTCTTGATCACAGTCAAGTAGCATGCAAAGTGACACAGACAAGAACTCTTCTTCAGACTTTAACCGTTTTTGTCACTCAATATTATCTCAACAATCTCACAATTCACATTCTTCACTAAATTCACTTTTTCTCAATTCTGTTTACAAGAAAACAAGGTCTTAACAAGAAACGCAATAACTCAACATATTTGCGGTAAAAAATAAATAATAAGCAACTTATATTTTTTTACTAGTTAGTTGAATCATTAGACCCTGTCCTTAATGCGATTTTATATTAAATACGCAAGCCGCGCCGGAAGAAAAACCTAGATTACTGTTTTATTAACAAATAGTTGTAAGTGGGTGTTTTTTGTTTGATACGACCGTCTGGTATTTATGTAATTAAACGGTTCTTTGCTTTTATAATTTACTAGACATTCGCCCTCTCTTCGCTTCGGTATCAAAAGTTTTATTCGGTCTCGCAACAAACGCCTCCTGAAAATATCATTGCAATAGTGTCGTATTGCATCATTTAGATTTACAAAAGCGCATAAAAGATTAAAATTCTGAAAATTACTGAAAAACATGTTAAACATAATAAAATATAGTATATATTACCCATCCTATGTGTAGCTTTCTAAAGGCGAAAGAATTTTTTGAATCGGTTAGTTCTTGAGTTAAATCGGAACAAACAAAAAAACGTGCAAGAAATCAAATAATTTCTTTTTAAAAAATATAGATATATAGGCTAATTAAAATTTGTTACCTTTTTTAGATATTCATTATCATCAACATCATTTTAGTCGACGTCCACTGCTGGACCTCCCCAAAATTTTTCAACCGGCAGCCAAGATCTTTTATGGCGTAACGTCCTAGAAATTGATAAAAAGTTCCGATGTAGAGTCTGTTCAAATTTGGGACCCTGTTAAAGTCTATGAATCGTATCGGCAACATTCCTGTACTCTATGGCCTCCTCAACTCAACAATCAACAGTTTTTCATTGTCTATTATTATCATCATTGTCATATGGGCTCGTCATTATGCCACTGCAGGGCAAGGTACTTCTCATACAGAGAAGGCAAGACTTCCTCAGTAGTAAAGATTAGCTCACAATGTTTTCCTTCACCTTCAGTCAGAAATGTCCAAAAACCTTTTTTCTTTTTTTCTTTTTTAAAACCATCTAGACCCAAAGTAAGCATATTATATGCTTGTGTTATGGGTTCTGGAATGCGGATATACATACTTAAATACTTTTTTTGTAAATACATACATATTATACATAGAAACACCCAGACCAATGCAAATAGACATGTTCACGCACACAAATATTTGAACTGAGCAGGAATCGAACCCGCGACCTCTGCGTGGCATTCCATACACAGTACCACCGAACCACAGAGGCAGTCAATCCAAATCAACTAAGAAAGTACATCTGATTTGAAAAATCACATTGGTTCTGCCCGCATATGAACCCTTGACCTCGTGTTTACGAACTATCTTACGGCTATCACAACTTCAATATTATTAAAAAAACAAATTACTTAAATACAAAATAAATATTTGGGTATTAAAAATGGTCATAATTTCTTTCCCATTCTTGGCACTACTACTTCTTTTAGCAAATTGGACGTTATGTTGTAAAATTCCTAATTTAAGTCTTCTTAGAAAATGACCAGATCATCTGGTAAAGGACGCTGAATGCAAACCACTACCAATCAAGTCTTATAAAATTTAATACCAATTTTAATAAATTACTGTCGATTTTTTTACGGCCACTCTCGGCCATACTCTTGGCAGATGGATAAGATCATCAGAACTTAAATCGACAAATACGACACTCACATTAAGCGACAATTTAGACCAAAAACCACACACATCTAGTATATACCGATTATTTTTTATATTCTCAAAAAACAACACATACTATTATATATAACCCGTTCATCACGATATCTAGACAAATGCGTACAAAACACGACACGAACTAGCTTAATGTAATAAGACGCATTTTTCTTTGGCAAAAAGCTGCAACACGATAATGGTGTTAGAAAATTGATGCGAATTCAATTGTTATGTATCGGTATGTTGCTCCACTTCCGTGTAGTGGTATTGGTTTTTTTTATTGATACCTACTTATACAAATTAGGATTATTTGAATTATAAAGTATTTAGGAAATAGTAAAAAAATCAAATTAGTTGTATGTATTAAGAGTGTGACTTCCATAAAGAGAATGTATGATATATAAATATTCGAGTTTAGGTGTTTGCCTTTGACTCCCTATTTAATGTTTGGTGAAGTACCTCGCAACACAGAGCTTGTTAGTTCCAGAGTTGGTCTTTCTTAAGATTATTGATAAACCACGTTAATGCTTTAAGCGGTGAAGAAAAACATCGCGTGGAAAGCCGGACTATATAAGTTGATGTAGCAGTAGCGATTCCAAGTAGGTAGGCGTAGGTACTCTAATAACAACATCTGGAACCATGAGATGATAAGGGTTACTTTTTACATCACGTCAGAGTGTGCTGTGGCCTACAAGTATAGCCTTAAAGATAATTTAAGAAAAAAATAATAAAATAAAAGGTCTTAAATCAAATGATTTCATCATCATCATCATATCAGTCAAAAAACGTCCACTGCTGGACATAGGCCTCCCCCAATTTACGCCATCTTGGCCGGTCGTTTGCCGCTCCTTATCCATAGGTTGCCCGCCACCTTTATTAAATGATTTAGTAGCTTATATTTACAAATAAAACTAGGAACTCTTTTAAGACCACAACACCCATCACTGCCAAAGATTAATTTATGGTCTTTAAAGATGTACATGCCGCTGTAGTGTGACCACGATTACCATTAGTGTCGTACAACGATAGAAATTGGAACAATCTTTACCACTGTTGGACCCCATCGACCAGTTATCATCAGACAGAGTGACGTCATTTTCAAAAACTATCATTAAATAAAAAAATCAATTAATAAAATCAAGAAGAGCAACTATCTGATAGTTTTTATTTGACACGAAGTTTTTACTTAAGTCATTCTTCGGAGTCTACATTCCATTACAAGATGCCATGAATACTACTAATATTAACATTAGTATTCACTTAGTATGTTTTACATAATATCATCATGACTTTTTTATACAGAAGAGGTAGGCAGTGGTGTTAACACCCATAATCGCCATTTATTTACAGAGTACAAAATCAGACATTTTTCGGCAGAACCTAATATTATTTTACCTGAATCGAACTTTACGGATCGAACCCAAGACAGTGGCAGTGCATACACAGTGTTACTGAATCACCGAGGCAGAAGGTTTTTTAACGATATAAAGAAACAATTTTGTTTGTTTGATTGAACGAACTAATCTTTGAAAGTACTATTCGAATTTGAATAAATCTTTATGCGCCCAGTTCCTGAGGAAAGTTATAGGCCGCCGGACCATTTATATCAGTAAAGGCTATGTAACATCACGCTATTTGCGACGGGAGCAGAGCAGTATGCAAAGACGCGGGTGATACCGCGCCGCGGAAAGTCAAAAATTATATGACAAAGTATAGGTACCTCCTACCTAGTTCATCTGGTGGTAAATGGTGAACAAATATTTCTTCTTCATAAACAATCTATCTGATCTGATCTCATGCAATCCAGGTTCCCTGCTTTATTAATTCACATTGTAAAAGTACCTACTATAAAAGTTGGTATCGTTCTTTAGTTTTTTCTTTAAAGACAATTTCCTTACTATTTTTCCTATTGTTCATTCAAAAAATCCTAACCTAATTTACATTTTTTGATAATTGCCAAACTCCTTAAATTATTAAATAATAAACCCTTATATTACTGGGTACCTGCCTGTTTTACAAACATTTATTTAATATTTAATTAATAGCGAACACAAATTAGACCCACACTATGGTAATTTTTTATGAATCAGACAAAGTTTTGTCCCGTATCTAAATATACCACTATCCTGGTAGCGCAATCTATAGGTACCTATCTAAGAGATACATTCCTGTTTTACAGCCACAAGTACAAAATAAGTAACCTAAATCTTACAAAACTTAGTGAAAGGATAGCTTGGCTGAATGATGACTCAGGCTGCGTAGGCGATTGCTTAAGGGCACTATACCTAACTTAGGTATATCTACAGCAACATGTTTCACTTGTGTGCGGCAGATGGCGGTAGTAGTGTGTTAAAGTAAGACGCTAACCACTAGTTTCTGAAAGGCTGATCAGCGAAAAATTTACTAAACACCTGTTAAATCTCATGTGAAGTACATAGAAGCATGCTAAACGCATAGATAATTAGTTTAATTTGGCTTAATTAGTTATTAATTAGATCAAATTAAACTAGATTAAACAAAACGAAAAATTCATCATTTTTCATTCATTGATCATTTAGGTGAAAGATCTTTCATTCACAAAAAATCAAAATCATAATTTAAAATTCATTCACAGTATGAAATCAATAGGATCGTTCACGGTTGATTTGTTGATTGAAAGCGTTTTGACAGGTGCCTGGACCGGTCGCCTCAGTGCTGCCACCTCGTTGGCGCCATTTTAGAAAACCCTCATTGCTCCTTCGGTCCCCTTCCTTTTCTTTTTCCTTTCTCGTCCCTCCTCCCTACATGGCTGGCAATGGCTTGGTTGTGTTTTCTAAGCATTATTTTTGCAATGCTTAGAAAACACAACCACGTACACAGGTAACGGTTACCACTAATCATGTAGCATGGCTACTTGCCACCAAAGTTCTATGAAAAATAACAACTTCCGCACAAGTAAAAACGGCCATGTCGTGTGGATGACATAGCTACAAATTATCGGACACAAAGTCCACACAGGCTTGCGACAAAATAATACTTACTTATTTATGATTCACGCAAACCTTTGTCGCGTCGCGCGTCGCACGCGCACCCACTTCGCGATCAAGTAAGTCAATCTTTTTCACTTCTTTATTAATTCCTTTATTACACAATAATATAATATATTATGCATCAAATGCTTTTTACTAACAATATTTATCCTTGGTGGTGACCAAGATTATATTATCTATACCTACCTAACCTGTAGATACTTACTAAGATTGCATCTATTACTAAACTGTAGAGAAAAGTAGTTTATTTTATTAACACCTAATGCTTATAAACAGTGCTGCTAATAATCGGAAGGTAAATGGTTACCGGAGTGCGCGAAAAAGTGCCAGTACAGACTTCCTTAAGCCTTGCTGTTCACACCATGTAAAAGCTCTATATGTGTAAGTTTCACTAATAAGGTACTTACCTACTTAGTTACTTTGCTCTGTGAAAAATTTAAGTGTCTGTTTATTACGACTCAATAGCACTGTAACATACAGACAAACAACCGCTTTTCAGAAATAATTGTTAGCATTTTTATGGCAAAAATATACTTTAGTTGATAGTCAAACGCCAGTTCATTTTAAATTTTAACATATTTGCTTCCAAAATTAATTGTTCTTAATATGACAGAGACAGCTTGAGAGTCAACGTTACTTAAAATTAACTGACATTTCAGCATTAACTTGTCACCGTTTTAAAAGCCCTAAAGTCAAGACATAACTTTCTATATAGTTAAAAAAGCTAAGTTCGTGTATCAAAACGAACGTTCTCAATAATTACACTACAATATATCGTAGCGGCGAAGATTTCTAATATTTTGCCGTGTCCTAGAAACGTATAACGCCCACAGATCTAACATTTCTTTCTATACCTAATACTATACCTATCTAAAATTCATAGCAAAATAAGTGTAAGAGACTAACTTCAAAAAAGACGTTCAACAAAACATATAAGCACACCACACCTTACACACAAAATTATACTTTAAACTTATCGGTTTAAGTATATTTTTGTGTAAAAAAAAAAGGTTTTTATACCGTTTTAGATTGGATTAACTTGACGGCAGTGCAGGCCAATGCACGATGCATACAACTAAGTAGTGATGCGGTTGCGCCAGTAACGAATAATAGTGTTGTTTGTTAACGGTTATTTAGTAAACGAACTGCTATTTCTTGTACGTTTAAAATAATAGACTAATAGTAGTGCATCGACAGATTTGATGATTTAGAGTTAAGAATGAAGATGTGGATAGTTTTTAAAGAAAGACCAAATTTAAAAAAATATTTTGGTTATATGTGTTTGTATTTTCAACTAGCCGCGCCCCACGGCTTGGTCCGCGCCTAAAATGTGTTTGTCTGTCCGTTTAGGCGCTAAGTGGTAACAAATATAACAAATATAACTTATACACACACTTTCCAATTTATAATAGTAGTAGAGTTAATCATTTTTAGTTGCAACAAAATATTTTAGATTCGGCTATTAAAAGACTCTATAAAACAATATTTTCAAATACAAAACTGATATTTTATGCGTACCATAATTTTTCTAGTCCGTTATTATACTACTTCGAGGCAAGACTTCTTACACTAAAAAGGCATCCGAAAATATGTATGTACACCGGTAGTATCTTTAACTTAATTATAATTTCAATTTTAAAGAGTAGCCAAAATAGCATGCTATACATTATGCAGTAAAGTTGAAGTTATAAATAGCTGTTATTCGAATAGCAGTTGCACGCGCACCGCCAATGCCTGTAAGCGCTCAATATAGGCTAAAACATATTATTATATGCAAGAAGTTTCTTGTACTACGCGAGGATAGGGCTGTTCGTGCTACAATGTTGTACCCACTATTAATATCATAAATTTTCTATTGAATACATTTGTGTGTATGATTTATGATAATTAAGTTTTATATCTGTGTTTTTTTAAGTTACATGAGATGGAAAAAAAGAATCTTAGTATTAGTAAGTATGAAGACACTATAGATTTAATGCGATTTTTGGACTAACAAATTTAATAAGTATTACTTTAAAACTAAACTTATACAACCAACACCAGCAAACTTAGTGCTAAATATAGACTTGTAAACATTTTGATTATAATTCAGGGCATAGTTAATATTTTCTTTTGCGAGATACAAAATATTCGGCTATTGCAGTGGAATAGCATTCTTAACAAGAATAAGTAATTTAAAGATTACGGAAAAGGCGTTAGTCTAGGTTCTAACATCTCAGCGCAGCCCTACGCCCCGCAGGCAAATATGAACGAATGTAAGTTGACTTAGAATAAGTATGTTCTGCAATCGAGAGTCAGCCAGTGTTAGATCATAATGTGTAGAAACAGCACACGCGCGCGACGGCACCAACAAATACAATGAAAATCCAACGATATTTTATGAAAAATTCTAAATATTAAACGCCATTTTAGAACGTTCGATGTGTTCGCGCCATTTCGTTATTATAACATTCGGGCGCAGCGCCGCCGCGCCCGCGTACGATTTTCAAAAATGTGACTGTCAAACAGTTATTTTTGGAACTGTGATTTTTAAATTGTGAAATGACTTTTTAATATTTTTTTATAATAACAAAATTTTATTATCTACGCTCGCTGAATCGTGAAATTGAAGAAAAATGTTTTATTGCGTAAGGCGGAAATAAAAAGTGTGCGTCACTACGTTAGCGATTTTGGCGCGCAATCTCCAAGTTTTTCAAAAAATAAAAAAGACTGTCAAATTGTTTTTTTTGTTATTACTTCTAATGTGTGTGAAGATTTTGACTTTTTGTGTTATGTTGGACAAATTTTAAGGTTAGTTTTTTGTTTTATTTATTTAATAATTTTTAAAGAAATTGAATTTATAATTTTGTTTACTATTACTTTTTCAAGTTGCGTGATTGCGAGACACCCCGATTAATATAGTTTCATAATTAACTTAGACCGCGGATTTCAAAATTTAATTTCGTATATTTATCGGTTTTACAAAAACAAAGCTTCAGACCTCGTATGCAAAATAATATAAATAATAAAATTGTGATAATAAAGAAATAAGTTATTTAATTATAAAATAATCATTTTTATGATCATTAGAATTACGATGTAATTTTCCTCTCGTACAATGCATGTATGTAATTTTGTATCTGTACAAACACTTTATCAACATTTAAATAATTTACTTCTTTTTAATATTTATTATTAATTTAAATTGACTTTTTTTAAGTTCTTAACTCTTTTTGTAATTTCAAAATTTGCTAAATGAATCGCTGATATTTTGAATTCGGACTTTACAATTACATTTACATTTTCTAAACGAATATTTATAAAATGAAAAAATTGTAAAATACCTCAACTGAAATTTGAAATTAAATTGAAAAAAAATATGTCATTTAAAATTAACAATAACATTGACTTCAAATAAAATTAGCAGTGACTTTATACTGAAATCTAAAAAAAATTAAAATCAAATAAATTATGTACCTACTAACTCGAAAACCTGAATGAAATTGTGGCCAGTAAATTTATTTACAGGCTCGCCTGGTATACGGAACCTTACTTACCTGGCGAAACGTGGGTATTATACCTTTGCCTACTCCTTTGGAGAAAAGGCGTAATAATATGCTATAAATATATTTAAATACTACGTTATTATTTTGTTTTCTTGTTAAAAATCTTGGCTATCTTTGTAATAGTGGCATTGGAACTGTGCCCGATAAATGCATAGGCTTGCTACTTTTAGAATTAAATGTAATAATAAAACTCATATATTTTGCAGTAAGAAGTAATTTATAAACTTCCTCATATAAATTAATGAGCTGCCATATCAAACTTAAACTCAAACTCAAAACATTTATTTCATTTTGACCATATATATTATGCATAAAAAAAGTCAAAATGACATGAAGTCAGTTATTTAAAATACAGCCAGTTCACTGACGAAGTAGAGCTGTCAGAAGAAGTGGTAAGAAACTCACGCCACTCTTTTCAATCGCCAGATAATTTCAATTTTTTGTATGAGTTACAATTTTAATACTCAACGCAACCAAATAACCATACAAAGTAATTATTACAAATCAACCAATTAATATAATTATTAATTAACAAGACAAAAAAAAGAGAGGATTTCCATTATTTAGTTTCATCTAGTATGGTAATTTGAGAACCCATATAAAGTATGTTGGTAATGCTTCTTAGATGCGGTCGTCTATGTAAGAGTATGTACAGATAGAACCCCGTTAGGCTATTTTAATTCATATGCCATTCTATGTCTTTTAGGTATTTTGTTAAATAAACTTTTCTTAGTTTTCTAAGCTTTCATAGTTTCTCGTTTGAAAAAACCACAAGTGCATGTGCCCGACTGCCTAAAAGAAATTGAAAAAAAGAAACACTTTTTTTATCGTGCCGACGCTAAATTGAAATTTTATATACCCTAAATCACTTTCACAATCAATACGAATCTAATGACGCCTCTTAAGTTAAAATTCATCAGGCTATTTTGGGTGTAGAGCTTGCCAAAGAAATAGATACATACGCTCACAAACGTTAGCTTTCTTGACTTCGGCAGTCGAACAAAATAAGAATAAGTATGTCTACTTAACAAGCCCATCAGTAGATAAGTGCCTGTTTATAATTTTGTATTAATATCATTCGAAGTTTAGATCCAGATTGTTTAAATTTTTCGTGACTTTCGAGAGTTATCGTTTAATCGCTAAGTAAAACACAGTCTACCACTACATGTCGCATGCAAAGCAACGCGGCGCGCGCGACGACCTAGTCAACTAAACTCTATAGATTAATTTACAAGTTATTTTTTATTTTTATATTATAGTCTACCAAAGTGACTCCACCCCGCCTGATGGTAAGCAGTCAGTGGAATTCAGAACCGGCGGCCACTATACCAAAAGCCATCGTCTTAAACTGCTGGTATGGTGGCCTCTACTATGGCGGCTGGGATTGGGGTTAGGAGAAGGGAATGAGGGAGGTGAGGAAAGAGGAAAGGGGCAAATTGGGCCTCCGGCTCTCTTACTCACCGAACGAAACGCAGTCGTATGGATACTACTACTCTTAAGTCGATCTTCTATAAGAGGGTAGTACTTTTCCGGACGATCCGGGCCATTCATGCTGAAATCAGCGTGGATCTACTACCGTAAATGTTACGTTTCATACGTTAAAAGAGTAAAAACTAAATATGCTTTTTTATATTAGTCTACCAAATTGACTCCACTCTGCCTGATGGTAAGCCAAAAGTGGTGGACACCTTTCCAAAAGCCAAACTACTGGTATGTTGGCCTCTACTATGGCGGCTTAGTGAGATGTTTTTTCACGCCCCGCTTATAAGAACCAGGATCATAATTAGATGGGAACACAGTCATGCGCTGGTAAGAAATAAATGCTTTTATTAGGCTGGCACAATTTAAATATTGTTACAAAATTTCTATAAACAATGTGAACTGTGGTAAATATTTTTATCAAAGAGTTTACCACTAGTGTACCATACTCTTCGCACGAGGTTGAGGGTTTATAACAGTCTTATTACCGAGTTGTTAAAGAGACCAGATATAGGTGTTAGACCTGATGGCCGCTGGGTTTACTAAGATAGTTAGGTTGTAGTGTTAGGTTTTAAACAGGTCAAACTAGTAGTTGAAATTCTCTTGGAGCATCTTTGACAGGCAGAACAAGGTACCTATAGCAGTTCTTTTTATAAAAAGATCCAAAAGCTTGAAGTGCTATAAGAGCATCACCAATAATGAGATAGGTTGAAATAAAATATAATCGACAATGTTAAATCTAAACTAATATTAGAAAGAGAAAAGTTTTGATTTTTTATATGTTTGTTTGCAACGGTTTAACTAAAAATCCACGTTACGGATTTGAAAAATTATTTTACCTTTAGAAATCAATAAATTGAGCGGGCAACATTGGCTATATTTTAAAGGGCCTTCGTAAATCTAAATGATGCAATACGACACTAATGCTATGATATTTTCCGTTGGAATTTGTTGGAAAACGATTAAATTTTTTAATACCGAAGCGTTGCGAGGGAGAATCCGATCTTCTAATAATTTAGTTTCAAAATAAATCTGAGGCCACACAGAAAACCTTAATTATCTAGTTGAAAATAAATTTTCTTTAATCGATAGATACTCGTAGGTTATGATAGGTATGTGCAATTAGTCTGAGCCGTGTTTTTCATGAGTGTGCACGTGTTTCTTTGACCACTAGGGGATATAAACTACCTTCTGACTTTGACTAATTTGTCCTATTCTACAAAATACATAAAGATCAAGTTAGAAATATCTATTTTGCAATTTATATCCCATATCCCAACAATTAACTTAAAAAGGTATATTTGCCTTTGCCAAACGTAACAGAAAAATCTTACAGTTTTCTGCTTTTGCCCGACTGACACAGTCAAGGAGAGTAATGTTTTTCGAGCGTACGTATGTATGTATGTAGATGTGAGTATGTATGTCTATTTCTTTGGCACGCTCTACAGCCTAAACGGCTTGATGGATTTTAACATATGAGGTATCATGAGATTCGTATTGATTGTGGGAGTGACATAGGGTATATAAATTTTAAGCAGGCGGGCTTTTTGTTTTTTAATAATATATATTGCTTGTCAGTTCCTATAGTTATATACAACATTAAACATGTATCCCTTGATCGGTTCTACGAATATGGCTACGGTTTGTAATCATTTTTATTTTTATTGCATATAGTAGCAGATGAGCAAACAGCCCACGTGATGGTAAGTGGTAACTGTCGCTCATGGACGACTCAGAGTCCTTAGCATTGCTCCTGCAATTCCAGGAACTTTGCGAAGCCGCTGCCTACCGTGAGGAAAAAAGAAATGGTAGAAATTAGGCTTCCGGCACTCTCACTTACGGATACAATTACTCTTACGTCGATCTGCTATGAGAGGGTAGTACTTCCCCGATCAATCCGGCCTATTCATGATGAAACCAGCGTAGATCTACTACCGTCTAAGCTACTACACTACAACTTTCTGCTCCAACAGCTACATACTCCGCGATCTGTTTGTCTTGTCTGTTGCTGCTAGTAAAGCAGCTTTATACATGTAACATATAAAACTTAATAAAATAACAGTAAAATTACTTTAAATTAAAGTTTCAACCTTTTTCCGAAGTGATAGCGGAGTGTATAACTCCCACGTTTTGCCAGTTACGTTCGGATGTAAGTCATAGGAACAAGCCTATTGCTCTTTACCGGACACAACTCCAGACCCGAGCCAGTACTAAGAATTTCTCGAGAAAAAAAAACCTATAACTTTACTCGTCCCGAGAATCGAACCCGCGACTTCTACGTGGGAGTCTATAATATACGGTATCACAAAGTATCGAGGCAGTCTTAAAAATAAAGGCTGGTCAAACTGTTTTTCCTAACATGAATAGGTACCTTTTTATAACTACTCATACAAAAGAAAACAAAATATGCTCTCGGAAGAACAGCGATCGTTAAAGTCAACTGACCACCTAACTATACCGTCGTGAATATACGCTTCAACCATTTATTTCATAAGCTATGTTTACTTTCTTTACAAGAATTATTTAGATAAATGTTGTTTGTTTCATTGTCTTGTTTGAAATAGCGTCGCAGTGTTTTAATGGCTTTTCAGACAACCTTAGGAGTAGTGATTTTTACTTGTACTTTAAAAAGGGGATCTTTTCAAGTACCTACCGTAAAAGGTAACTGAACGTTCTATTGCAAAAAGATTTGGGCGGCTATAGTCGCCTGGATGGATGATGGATGGAAGTGGTTATAAGAAAAGTGTAGTCAGGTGTTTGAGAGATCTTAATAGAGCTGAAGAAATTCAAAAGTGAGCTAAGCAGACATAGCTCGCAGACATTGCCACTTCACCTTACTGAAGTGGCAATGGATGCATATAGCTCACAGAATCGATGGCGGTTGAAGTAAAAAGGGGTTTAAAAAGTTCTGTTTACTGTAGATGAACTCCTAAGAGTGTCCACCGGATAAAGACTCCTAAGACTGTCACTTTTTTATTTTATCTTGTTTTTTTATTGCCGACAATGGCAGACGGAGCACACGTGTTAAGTGGCAACTGTCGCTTGTGGACGGCTTAGTCTTTGCGGGACTCTGCGAAGCCGCTGCCTACTGTGAAGGGAGGGTAGGCGAGGAAAAAGGAAAGGAAGGAGTTTGTATTTATCACCGTTTAGCTTTGTATCTAGACTATAATATCATCTTAAACTACTAATCACTACATTTTTGCAACTAGGTATATGAGTATAATCATTACACCAATCACATAATAACAAAAACAAAACGCAAATATATCAAATGCATTGTTGTTAGACACGATAAATAGTAATTATCTTCATCATCGCATTAAAATATAGAATAAATGGAAAAATTCTAACGCAATGAAAATAGCATGCAGGTGTTGTACACATGCATAAGTCCGCGTGCACACATGCGAAGCCGTCGTTACGTAACGCCATTTTAAAGGCAATAAGTTGTTTTGAGTACGTTGTGCGCATACATGCTCGTTTCGTCGCGTTTGCATTGTCAAAGGAAGATCCCTTTCTCAACTCGTAACTCGTAACTCGTTTTTATGATCTTTCATGAATCGCAAAAGCACCAGAAAATGCTATGATTTTAGATTCATGCAAAAAACTGTCAAAGTGACATTTCAGTTGTTGGTTTATGAGAAAGGCGAAATACGGTATCTTCTGCAACAGTGATGTGTTAGTACTGGTAAATGCTACATCAGTAGAAACATAATACTATCTGTATGGTTGAATACAATAAAAAGGCACGCTCCTCATGGAATAAGTAATTTGCATCGGGCTAAACGTGGGTAAAACCAACTTGTAGAATATGACATGCATTTTTCTGACTATTTCTGACTTGCATAAAAATTGCAGTTCTTTTAGATATACCATTTGAGACAATTTTTAACTGACTTCAAAAAGGAGGAGGTTCTCAATTCATCAGAACTAAATACTACAAAAACCTTACTACAATAATAAATTAAGATTGATAATATTTAGCCCAGTTATTGTTTTACTTGACACCAAGTTAAAATTATAAAATTCTTATTTTATCATTTTAATAAACTTAATCAAAATAAGAATTAGGTAATTTGTGCTAAATAAATAATTTTTTTTCCTTACTACTTACTTACCTTCTGTTTGAAGGCGTTTTTTTTTTAAATATTTTTATTTCATCGAAGAAGCAATGAAAAGCAGAGCGGTTTAAATGGTGACGTTACTTTCCAATACACACAAAATGCAGTCGTCTGTTAGTCTGAAAGTACCCATTGCAGGTTATAGGTTTTTTCTAAAAGTATAGTTCGCCATAGTCACCATAAAAAAAATCCATATAATTTATTTACAACCATAACACATACATTTTTACAAGGTTAGTGAGCTCTTCTGTTAAGTTTGAAAAACCTGTGTTAGAAGGGTTCCCTCTTGTCCGAGGCTTATGCTATAATGTACCAGGTATATAACGAAACTTAAATACATGATTGATTAATTACAAATTCACCACGCTTGGCAGGCGGATTGGTAACCACAAAAAGGTGATATTTAATTGGCAAATTACATTACTACTTACACACACGCTAAAAACCAAGTGGTTCCGTTATTTTAAACCGGAGACCACACAGCATTAAACAACACCAGTAACTTTATCGTATGTTTTACATTGGAAACGCACTCAAACGCATGAGCCTGTTCAATTTATATACAAATTTGCATATATTTCAATAACGCCAGCAGTGTAGTAGGAAAAATGCCATTCTTAATGTTACCAGGAATCGAATAGAGATTTCTTGATAAAAATAGCTAAGTAATCGCTGATTTAACGGTCCTAGACTGAGAGGTAACTGGAGTACGGTAATGAAAGCATTATAATGCCTTATGTAAGAGATCGAGGCCTTAAAACTGGGCAAATACCAATGACAATTTTTAGTCGACGGGATTTTTTTTTATTAGCTTACCAAAGTAACTCAACCCCGCCTGATGGTAAGCAGTCAGTGGAATCTAGAAGTGGTGGCCACCATACCAAAAGCCATCGTCTTAAACTGCTAGTATGGTGGCCTCCACTATGGTGGTTGGGAATGGAGTTAAGGGAAGAGAATAAGAGGGAGGTGAGGAAAGAGGAAAGGGGGAAAATTGGGCCGCCGGCACTCTCACTCACCGAACGAAACGCAGTAGTACGGATACTACTACTCTTACGTCGATTTTCTATGAGAGGGTAGTACTTTCCTAGACGATTCGGCCCATTCATACTGAAGCCAGCGTGGATCTACTACCGAAATTTTTCTCATTTTATTCTACCGACAGGGGTTATTACATATGACATATGGTGATAGAAGACATTGTGGTTAATTAAAAAAAAACATTTATTTGAGATCATTTTTTTACAATCCATATAAATATATAGGTACCTAATACAAATACCAAAATAATATAATAATGACTGGCCTGTTGGTCTAGTGGTTAGTGACCCTGACTGCTAAGCCGGAGGTCGTGGGTTCGATTCCCACCCAGGACAAACCTTTGTGTGATGAGTATGATTGTTTGTTCTGTGTCTGGGTGTAATTTATCTATAATATGTATGTATTTACAAAAAAAAAATGTATAAGTAGTATATCAGTTGTTTATTACCCATAACACAAGCAAATATAATTGCTTAATTTGGGGCTAGATGGCGCTGTGTGAATGTGGTAGAATATTATTATTATTATTATTATAAATACCTGTTAAACCTGGTTAAGGCTAAAATCTGGACATGGATAATGAATAATGTAAAAGATCTCAAGTGTTAAAATTAAAATAATTAAAAAGATACGACAAAAATCTAACAGCATGAAGATAGCTACAGCTGGACATAGCACATGTCGGTTTATGTACACTAGCAAAGTGAGAAGCTTTGCCATAGACAGCATGACGAGCGGATTGATGCTGTTGCCCGAAACTTGATATTTCCTTAGCCTCCTACAACAACTATTGCAAGAAATGAAAAGTTTGTATATTGCTACATCAAAAACCACGACCTCTAATGCATAGGTTACAATAATCACTTCTCATCAGACTAGACAGATCGTATGTAATCACCAGATCCTTAGTCAAAGACTGGCTGTAAACACTTCTTAATGCAAATAGACCTCACAGGATTCCATTTAAATATTAGCACTTAGTGTTAGTATAGTTGTTTGTAAGTTTGTATATTGCTAATGATAATCTAGTTCAGACAGGTTTAGCTGGAAAATTTTATGATTAAATTACTTCATGAATTTTTTAATAGTATGCGCAGATTTTTATCGTCTTGCATTGTTTCTATACCATTTTAGTTAAAAAATTTACACTACTGACTGGAAGCTTTGAGGCTTTTTTATATTAGCCTTCCAAGGTGACTTCATCCTGCCTATTATTAAGCAGTCAGTGGTATCACAGAGTGGTGGACACCATTCCAAAAGGCATCGACTCAAACTGTACTGGGTACCTGTACATATTTAAATCATTTGAGTGACACTTATGGGCGTCAAAATTACAAAATGCTAAGCTAAGGATCTATAACCAGTTTGCTGGCCAAGTAGAGCCATGTAAAGAACGATCCAGAAACTGAGGCCACTTAGTTAGATATATTATTATCTAAGATAACAAAATAATCGGAGAGCTAGGAGATGAAACAAGGCGTTTATTTTGAGTTAATGTTTTTCCAAAAAGCTTTCATTCAATCTTCTTAAAACAAAGCTTGAAAACAATCTCAGCAGTTAGAACGCAGATATCAGCTACGCGATGTGACAGCATCACACTTTTTTTCTCGAAGAGGTAGTCAGAGACATCCAGGATTCGCCAACTCTGTTACAGGTATTATCTACCAGGTGGGAGTCTGTTGCCATTTATGAAAATCTCCAGGAATTTCTTGCCTGAAACAATCAATCGAACAGTAACAGTAGCTCCTAAAAACTGGTACCACTTTCAACGTATCAATATTCCATTTCGTGTCCGGACACAACAGCTATCGTTAACAAAACTTTTGCATTGATTAATAAGCGTGCAGTCATTGTCACGATGTTTTGCTTCACTTGAGCTTTGAGGTACACTCATATAAATCAATTTGTGAAATATGGCTGAATTGATGGTTCTTTATTGAAGTTTTCGCTTACAATCTAAATTGTTTTGTGGTTAAGTTTAATGTAAGAATTGCATCTTCCATCTTTAATCTTATAGGAATAAGTTTTCTTCGTGTAATTTTAACTTAGACGTTTCAATTTTTAAGGGTTGAAGACTTTATGGCAAGTAAAGCTATTATTTCTATTATTTCCCAAAACTTAAGATACTACCGTCCTTCAAAAAGAAGAACTCTGCCTTTGCTAACCGGATCTCCATAACCTATCAGAATCCTATTAATAAATACAGTAAATTTTAATAATAATAATACCAGCCTCTATACTGTCCCACTACAGGGCAAAGGCCTCTACTCATTTAAAGAATATATGAGCATTAATCACCATGCTTGCTCAAGGCAATTTCAGATTTTAAAAATCCAAGTTTTTTCACGATTTTTCCTTCACGGTCTGTCAGAAATGTCTCAGATAAACTTAGAAAGTTCATATGATTTAATAAATTACATTGGTATTTGCCCTGATTCGAACCCACTACCTCGTGTTTACGAAGCTCTTATCCACTAGGTCATTTCGACTTTACAAGTAGGTACAGTAATAAACTATACGATTCAACAATAAGTACATCAATAAACATTATTCCAAAGTGTTCCAGAAATTCGTACATTGATATAACAATGTTTTACCTGCAATTCCTGTTGAAGCAGCTGGATAATATCATTCGAGAGCACGAACATAGAAAATGTGTAGATCGTCCCCCATACCGATGTTTTACGCTTTAACAAGATTTTCTTGGAGTCACTCCAACATCCCACGATTATTTTTATCCAGTGATAGCTATGCGATATTTAGATATCGCTTCGCTTCGGTATCAATGTTTCATTCGGTTTCACGACAGACTTCTACGGAATAATATCATTGCAATAGTGTCATATTGCATCATTCAAATTTACAAAGGCGCTTAAAATATTGAAAATATGCGATGTAATGCACTTGAGAGGATTTTAGAAAGCCGATTGACGATGTTGAAAAAGGTATATGTATTGTATTCTGCAGCGTAAAAAGCTCGGGAGCTAAATTGCTCTGGTTATTGGGGTGATTTATGCACATTTTACATATACCTTTGGTTATAGCCGTTCTTAATGGGAGAAAACCTTTTGACTTTTGATTTTTTGTGCTTTTTGTATTGAAGTTTGCTATAATTTGATCTGATAGAAACGGTTTCACTATCGTAATTTCATTTTTCTTTCTTGCTAAACTGTAATGTACCTTGTACTGTATTTTTCTATTTTTTCATCTAAGAATACTTTGGACTGGGTACCTTTTAGAACATTTGTGCTTATGTTTGCTAAAGTTTGGATTTTCTTTCGATCTTTTCTTAGCTTAATATTACTTTAGCCATGTCCAGTATAAACATAGATAGAACTTGGCTGTTAACTAAAAATAATAAAAATTATAATTTAACCCGGTTCCCAGACATAAACTTCCAACCTTGTGAATAAATGCAGTATAACCATCTCTTCGTTCTATAAGCTTTCGGGAAGCTACAACATATCTTCTCGTCCGCACTACGTCAGTGTCTCAAGACCAAGGTCTTTGACCAGTATGTGTTGTCAGTGATGACATACGGAGCAGAGACGTGGTCGCTAACTATGGGTCTTATCCGAAGGCTCAAAGTCGCTAAGAGGGCGATGGAGCGGGCTATGTTAGGCGTCTCCCTGCGCGATCGTTTGAGAAACGAAGAAACCCGCAGGCGAACCAAACTAACTGACGTGGCTCGCAGAGTTGCTTCTCTGAAGTGGCAATGGGCAAGACACATAGCTCACAGAACTGACGGCCGCTGGGGCAGAAAGGTTCTAGAGTGGCGACCACGAACCGGAAGACGCAGCGTGGGCAGACCCCTCACAAGGTGGACCGACGACCTTATAAGGGTGGCGGGCAACCGATGGATGAGGGCGGCGAACGACCGGCCACGGTGGCGAAAATTGGGGGAGGCCTAAGTCCAGCAGTGGACGTCTTTTGGTCGATATGATGATGATGAACTATCTCTTAAAACAATACCACAAATCAAAATATATTATAGCTAGCCATTGTTAGTGTAGGACCTACCTCACTTTTTAACTATTCAAAATCTATCGACTGGTCAGGTTACACAGTTAACTGATACATATCGAAGCGGGTACAGTTAGGTTAGAAAAATGTGTTGCATCTAGCACGACTACTTAATTCACCAGAGGACCTAGATAAGTGGCATGAAAAATGATAATAGAATAGAATAGTGGAATCTAGAGGGTCTCAAACTAAACGGTTTAGCACTTTAAGCTTTTGTCGTTCAATTAAAGCCTGGAACTTTTTACCAGAACATGTGTTCCCATCTAACTTTGATCCTGGGTTTTGAAAAAGCATCTCACTTAGCCGCCAAAGTGGAGGCTACCATACCAGTAGTTTGGCTTTGGGAATGGTGTCCACCACTTCTGGATTCCACTGACCGCTAACCATCACGCAGAGTAGAGTCACTTTTAAAGGCTTTAAAAGAAAATAGATTATTGAATGTACGAGATTGACATAAGCAACGAAAATGTTGGCGTTAGCATATGTCAATCCTATACATTTATGCCACTTGTCTAGCCTGAGATGTTTTACTATCATTTTCTTATTTGAGTTGATCAAGCTTATCAAGGGAAGATTATTAATATTGTTAATCTAATTTATAATACCAAAGCATAATCGTATCAAATCAAATATCGAGTGGTTAATGGTCAACCTAGTGTCAGAATTTGTTCACGTTGCCCACAATTTTTATAGAGGCATCTGTCTTGATCTAACGACTGTTATAAACTTGATAACAACTGGGACCGACTTTTAACGTGCGCTCCAATGAACGGAGACGCTCAGATCAAATACCATTATGCGGTCACCCATCCATGGGCCAGCCGCACTCTAAGTTGCTTAACCAGCTAATCGTTTACCGATCAGTGAGCGCAACGAGCTATTAGCTCCTCAGCTTAATCGTATGAAGATGAAGAAGATGTCCTTTGCTGGATATAGACTTCTCCAAGTATCGCCATTTTGGGTGGTTGTAAGCTTTATCCTTTTAGCCTTTCACCTTTATCAAGTCGTCAGTCTTTCTTGAAAGAAACCCATGCCTATCTAATGGTTATTGGTCGCTAATCCAGAATTCTTTTGTCCCAATGGCTATCAGTTCTGTACGTACAGAAAGAAGGTTTAGGTCCACCAAAAACATTTTCATGTAAAATGTAGCCATGACGAGACTATATGGCTCGCACTGTCAAAAAGTAATCAGAGCTCATATAACCAAGCTTTTCAATCTACGCCCATGTAACGGTAGCGAGACGCCAATATAGAATACAGCACTTACTAGTTACTGGTACCATTCATACTAATATAATAAATGCGAAAGTAACTCTGTCTGTCTGTTACGCTTTCACGCCTAAACCACTTAACCGATTTTGATTAAATCTAACTTTTTTCGCGAAAAATGGCTAAATAGAAGATGTAAGTTTGTATAAATAATCGTCATTGTAGAAACAAAGACACAACCGACATTCACGCGGGCGGCATTTTTATGGTTTACTAGCTGTTTCCCACTACGGCAACAGCTAGTAAACCATAAAAATTCATTACTTATCTATAAGATACAATATTTACAAACCATAGTCAGTCTATTGTATCGTTTTTCCACTAATCGTTGATACTTACTATCATAACACCATTGTTCTAGCCAAAGGAGGTATAAAACTGAGAGCTGTCATTGGTTAATAAAAGCGTAACAAAGCTTGATACTTGTAAGTCGTGATGGCCTAGTAATACCCGCTTCGTAAATATGAAACCGGATGAGCAGTAATGAGCACTACTAATAAAATATATATAATAATACTAGTCTGTTTATTGTCCCAATGCAGGGCAAAGGCCTCTTCTCATATAGAGAAGGCATGAGCATTAACCGCCACGCTTGCTCAAGGCGGATTATCAATTTCAGACTTTGGAGTCACGATGTTTGCCTTCACCGTCTGTCAGAAATGTCTTAGATAAACTTAGAAAGTACATAATATGATTTGAAAAATCACATTAGTTCTTGTCCGGATTCGAACCCACTAATTACCTCGCCTATTAAAAATCGGGTGCGTTATCCACACAAAAAATAAGTACTCCTTATTTATTTTTTAAGTTAAACTAGTATATTATTAACTTATGGTGAAGGAAAACTGGAAAACTTATATAAAAAGTCTCAAATTACTAATCTACTTTAAGCAAATAGAAAAACTGGAAACTTATATAAATAATTCTGAAATTGTCTGCTTTAATTAAGCGTGGGCTACAGAAAAGGTGTTAAAGTCCACCGAAGACTTCTTAACTGTTTGTCAATTCAACCTGCTGAAGTTCCCTTCAATTTTTATATGTTGTTATTATTTGAATATGAAATAAAGTTTAAAGCTGTTTTGCACAAAAAGGATTAGCTAGGTATTAGGGAAAAACTTTGGTGCTCTTTCAAAATCTGAACTCATATCCCAACAGAAAACTCAATTTAGTTTTTGACTAAGTCAAATTCAGTAATTTATTTACCACTAACTTAGTCACATTTGCAAAAAAAATACAACAATAAAAACGCAAACAAATCAGCTATTATCTTATACGATGTTTACGTAAACGTTTGTACGTGTGCGCACACGCACGTGGTTGTTTTGTGTGAGTGAGATATACGTACACAAGCGGATCCAGCGCATAAACCAATGTTTGGCGGCGGTGCCAAAAAACACAAAGGAGTTGTACTGGATGTACAGTTTTGATACTTTGACGTATATTTTTTATTTTTACTTATCTTTTATGTATTATTTATTACTAATATTTAATTACAAATTTATTTTCGTGAATATCGTAAAATATGACTAAACTATAACTAAGCTAAGGCACACCATATTTATTATTAGAAATTCACAGTAACTTTGACAAACTTCCCCTTTTATTATTTATTAGCCTATGTTCTGTAGAAAACGTCTCTAGGTTCGTGATAATAATAATTGCAATAAATCAAAATAATCCTAAGGCAATCCATAATCATTAGGATATTTAAAACAACTTTACTTCACAATTCTTGATAAAATAATCTAATTACAACTATTATTTAACATTAAGATCTACTACTAAAGAAATATAAGCTTTTAAACCACAAACCACAAAAGTAGACAATTAAATTCCGCCTGAATATAGGTTAATGCACGAACTATGCCTAATGCCTATTCCTATTAATGATAAAAATCTACAAACCAAAGTCAAATCGCGAATTAGATACCAACATTTGCGTCACTTAAATTTATTTCTAATATAAATAATATTTAATTATATATTTATGCAGCTGTGTACTACTGAGCTTCTAAGAAACCATGTTTATTAATAGAAATCGCTAAACCCGTTTCTATGTCCTCTTTTAATATTAAAAATTAACACCATTACTAAGTTGCTGGTTTACAACTTAGGAAAGGAAGTACACTTTATAGTGCGAAGTAAACAGATTTACTGGTCATTATTGAGAATGACTGGTACGTTTTTGTAATAAAAATATTAATGAGAAAGTTGATAGGGTCGTAAGAGATATAAGAAATACTTAAAGAAAAGTGATAAAGTACTTAACTTCATATATTTATGATCAGTTTTTCATATATGAATTAATAAAGCTATTGATTTAATACAATAGGTATTTGCTTTGAATCTAATCGACCAATGGGCATTAGTATCTACTGCTAAGCCACTCCTTAATACCCACGCGATTGTTGCAAATTTAAATAAATAAGATATTTTGATAACTATATAGATGTATTTATTTACCTTGTTTAGTTTTTTATTATAACAGAGACACTGACTAACACACACTTCGAGAAAATATCAAACTTCCATAGGCAAAAGTAAGTTGTCATTTCCCTATTCAAAACAAGTTCCAACAAGCTCTAAATTTATAAGCTTATAAATAACAGATACAAAGTTATAAACTTTAATTCTTTCAATAAATAGGTACTTATTGGCAGAGGACACAAATTATTTTCTTGAATGGTAGAATGACAGCTGTGCAATACACATGTGCCAGTAGACTCTAGGCTTATTATAGCAGAATTTTTTTAACCAAAAACTCCAAAAGATGCGTAGAAAGTACCACTGAACTACTAAAGCAATTATTTATTTTTTATTATTTATTTAGTTAAACACATGCATAAATATCATAGTATTGTTCAGCGCAAAATAAATGAATCATATGACCTAGAAAGTATCAAAATGTTTCGTCCTTGTATGAAAAGGGATAAAAACTTGCGAACACAAAAATAGAACGTCGAAAAATGAACATTAGCGTATATTTTGAAATCTGCACGGCGCACGCGGGCCAATCAGTAAGCTTTAATAAATGTGTGTGTATTTGACTATTACGGTTTTTGAACGTAGGCGTCTAATATATTAATGATTTTTCTATGTGTGCTATGTAAATTCGTGTGCCAGGTCTTTTGTCTATTTAATAAAATGTTTGATTATGTATATAAACATTACTCTTCCTTACTTCGGCAATCGGTCCTTTCTACATTTATTTATTTTTTAATTAATCATTTTTGGATTTGCTCTAATAAATGTATGTGTTACACATAATATATTCTTTTCGGAAGAAAATCTCTAAACTACTGTGATAATTACTTATTTAACTGTGTTTTAGAAAAAGCTCGCGGAGAAACTTACTGGAAAAACAGTAATTTTACTTTATATTATTTAGAGATAGAAATTAGAAATTGTTAGGTGGCCATTTTGTCGTGGTCTTAAAATAAAACATGAAAGTAATGAAGGTAAAATGCCTAGACCGATGGTGAAAGTATGCAGTAATTTTTATGTAACTTTTCAATGGAACTGGTTAGTAAAGGCACTTATGTCATGTTTTTCATTAGTACATGCCTTCGTTTTGTGATTACAAATCTAGAATTTCATAATTTTGCGTGTGCAATACTACGAACTTTAATAGACAATTTATAATATTTTAAAAAATATGTGACGCATGTTTCAGTAGACAATAAAATTTATTTCCCATTTGAAAAAGAAATAAAATTAATAAAAATTGACTACTGATAAGAGCTGATTTAACGATAAAATTTTATGTAAAAGTCAAACAAATCGCTTAAATTATAAATAATTTCTTTCTATTTTAATAAAATTCACGTATCCTGGAGCATCATTTAATTTAAAACGACATAACTATTTAAGTCTTATTAATTAATTGACAGTTTTATTTAAAAACACCCTAAAAATGTACCCAACAAAGAAAATGACGTACCTTTTTTCGTCGAATCAAAACAAGTCATGAATCGCGCCAGCAGTAAGTGCATACAAAAATACACTAAAATTCAAGGCTGAGATATGTTAAAAATAACGCGAGTGCATTCGCGATGCTCTTCACGAATTCTTACAAATATCTGTACATGTATATTCTGTATATTCGCATAATATTTTTACAGTGAGGTAGGTAAGGAGCATTTGAACTTGATTGACTGAGTACTTTTGTACTACAAATGCTTTTTAGTGGTTTTTGTAGGAGTTTTAGATTTAGTTCCAGTTCTGCCAGTTCTTAAGGCTCAGCTCAATAATTTTACAGCAAATGCACTAGTATAGAGCGCCGTAGGAACTAGCAAGCTTATAAAAGACATTTTAACAAAGTTTTGTTTTAGAGCTGGCTGTAGGTTAATTAGCTGACATTTTGTAATTTTAAACTTCATATGTGTTAATTAAATCAATTAACCCCAATGAATAAATGTCTTTGACTTTGAGCTTTCTTGCTAGATCTTCTCACGGTTAACGGCAGGCAAATTGTCTGCAGTTAATTCATTACTATAGGTAGAGCCAAGAGAAGAGTAAGGAAAAAAGTCAGGGCTCCCTGAAAAGGCGTTTTTAGACTTAGGTACTAACTAGCTCTTATTATAGGTCTAGTTATGTCAGCTATTATGTCGTGGGTAAATTAACTGACATGGTCTGAGAAGAACTGTCAATTAATATCATAATAGAAACCACTGTAAAACAACATTCGCGAAAAAAAAAGTCATTAAAGAAATCTTTTATGACAGGTCGACATTTTATGCCAGTTCTTTTTACTTCTTTATGTGAGTCAATTTATTTGAGCAAATTCACTGACAGCCAGAATAATTTATCGTTACGTGTAAATATATAGTTAATATTAATCAATAACCTACCTACTTACCTACCTACCTACGCAATTATTCTAATATAAAAATATTCTTGACTGCCACTTATGAACGTCAAAATTTACAAAATGTCAGCCAATTAACCTACAGCCAGTACGCTGACGAAGTAGAGCCATGAGAAGAACTGGCAATAAACTCAGGCTCCTCTTTTCTGTCAAAAAATACTCAGTATTAGTCCAGAGTCTGGAATTGTGTCCGATAAATGGCAACAGGCTCGCTTTCTGTTGCCATTTATCGGACATGGGACCTACAATAAAAAAAATGGCAAAAAGTGGACAGTTAAACACTTCTGGATAAAAGACGTGAGCTATTATTTATTTATTTTATTTATTTATTTATTTATTTATCATAAACTTACATCTATCTTTACAGGCAAGCTTAGTGCGACAGAGAAGTTGAGCTTATTATCTAGTTTATAACTATATATATACACGTATGAATGTAAAAAAAATATTTTCTTTAAGTCTACTTTCGATTTGTCTCATTTGTTTCCAGTCAACTCCTGCGAACGAATCCTCCGGACAAATTTCTTATAAGTTTGATCCCAAGTTTTCTAAGCGGGCTGTTGAAGAAACCGCCATTAGCTACCATGCCAGCTATTCATTCAAAGTGTTCTCTAGTTTTGAACTCCAGTAACTGCTTACCAGCGACATAGCTGATATAAAAAAACAACCTGCAAAAACTAGAAAAAGTATTTATATTTAAATTTAACCGCTTTTTCTTGATTAACTAGATTTGTCTAGCTGCTCTGTCGGTTATAAAAGAAGACCACTATAACTTGTTTAGATATTATAATTATTATTCTGAATATATAGCACACAAACATAAAACATTATAAAAACTTCTACCCACACGAAAAATTCATGAGCCAATTACAATGTATTTACTTTAAATTCGTGTAGTGAAATCATTCACTCATAGGAGTGGCCAGAACGCCTAGGAATAAATAAACCGCAAAAATAGATCCGCAAGCTTCCTGCGAATCGGTTCTAAAATTAAATATTTAAAAATGGCGGGCTGCGCGAGCGCACGAATTTTGTGCATAAAATTGCATCCCGCATTACCGATCTAAACATTAAAAATAGAATAGTTAAGCTTAGTGTACACTGTTATATTTGTTATACTAAAATGGAGTATCATGAGTTTTCATAATTTTCGCTAGTATTTTCATAATTAGGTAACTGTTTTTAAAATTAAATACATAATAATATTTACGATTTTTTTTACATTACGCCTTTTTCCTAAAGAGGTAGGCAGAGCTGTAAAAGTCACTTCGTTTTCGCCAGCCATTTGAGTTTATGTAACAGGACGAGAGCTGTCATTTACTGAGCGCAATTCTAGACTCCAGGCTAACATGAAGAATTTTTTACAAGAAATCCTAATAGATATCACTTTTCCGGGATTGAACCCGAGACCACATCATAAGTCTAAACACATTCACTGTAAGACATAAGCTTCTCCCCTATAGAGAAGTTAGCCTAATTACTACACTTTTTATACGTAATAATGACCGCGGTAACATGACATTTGTTAAGAAGGTAACGTTGTTGCCCGTTACCATTTCGTGAGATGTGTCAGCCTAAACACATTTACTGTAAGACAGGCAGAGGCCTGTCTTACAGTTTTAAGAGTAATAAAAGAGAAGTTTGCACTAGTCACTAAACTAGTCTTGCGTAACGGACAGTGCAGTAACTTGATATTTAGTACGTGGGTAACGTTGCTGCCCGTTACCATATCTTAATTAAAGAGATCAACGTGATCAATTATTTAGACCGAAGATCATTTAATTATAATCTCAAATTTAAAATTAGACTTTTAAAATGACAAAACGATAACAATTGCTCAAAATTTTGCAACAATGCTAATGCTATATTTAACCATATAAACAGTTGTAAAACTACCATTACATGTGCACTAGGTTTTACAAATACCAGATTGCCTTCATTCAGTCTGTTTAAATAAACATTGAGATATTTCGCAGCTCTTCAAACTTGCATATACATTGATGGCTAGTTGTTTGAACGTTTTAACGTGTGTATACAAGAACGGTAATGTATGTGTTTGCTGTTTGATCTCCGTGTGTAGAGAACTGTGTGGGTGCTATGAAAAACATTCGGCATTTTGTTGGATGGTTAGATGTTTGTAGGCGTGGTCTTTGAATATAAAATGGCGAGAAAATAAGAACTATTTCAGTTCATCTATAGTTCACGATTTTTTCAGGAGTAGGTAGAGATGTATCAGCTATTTTAAGGTGAGACAGGAATTTAAAAAAATCACAAATTGAACGTTGCAAAAGTCTTTACAAATAAGTATTTAGATCAGATTAAAGTTTGAACATCAATGAAATCGAATCTCAAAATACTAGGTATAATGTGTTAATACCAAGTCTATTTCTTAAAACGTGTTTTCACATGAAGTAAAAACAATACTTCCAAAGTAAAATACATACAATTTTCTCAGTGCTAGTATTCCTCCAAAACGTGCAAGATACATCAGTACTCAGTAGCAAATATTTTATATCCCAAATACCTAACTGTTCGCAGAGTTAAGTCACGAATGCTGCGTAGGCGCACGCGCTATGCAGTTTCGTGTTAAGGCACAGATATTCGGCTTTAAAGGTTTATTTTAACTTTTAATGGATAGGTTTATATGTACATAATATAGTAGAAAAAAGCAGAAAATTTTAACGGTTTGTAATCATGTGGTAAAAAATATAAGTAGGCTGAAGCAATGGCGGGTCACTAGTATTGTCATAATTCTTATTTTAAGCCTAATTAACGTTTGAACATTGCCTAATGTACTAAACAATCTTTTTTTTTTCATTTATTTAGGTTCACAAGACACATTACAATATAATTAGATATATTCACAAATTAAACGCTATCTTAATTAATATAAATCGGTATCAGTTTTTCTATCATTAAATAATTATATTATATGTGAAGATATTATCTATCTGTCGGATAAATGTGTGATTTCATCACGCCATTTTTCTTGAAAAGGATAAGCAGATGTCGTCAACAAGGCGGTGACATTTCACCAACTATTTTCAAACCCACGCAAAAAGAGGCTAGACTAAAGGCCGATTCATCCAAAGGATTGATAATACATCAATCCTTTCCTATTATTCCCACACAAATATCTTTTGTCTTGTACAACACATATTCCAAAAAACCAGCGGAAAATAAAGTTACTCTGTTAGATCCCCCAAAATATATAAAATTAGGAGATATTTGCCTTAATTACTTCTTGGCAGGCGGATAGAGGATAGCAGTAATGGTAGTCTTATCACAGGATGTCGCTGTCTGTCCCGTATAAAAAGTTAAAGGTTAAAGGTTAAAGATAAAGGTAGGGTAGGTAAAAGGATTGAGGGAGGTGTGAAGAAGGAAAGGGGGAAAATTGGCCCTTGAATATTTCCGCCCCTTCTTATGTGGAGGTTCAATCATCATTTGTTGCCTAATTGCGTAAGTAATAGCTATATTACTACTAGGTTGTATAAAATTCGCTAGTTTACTTGGACCACGCTAGTGATATTACATAATGTGTAGAATCTATGCTCGTTTCAGTACAAAAGCTCTAGAAAAAGCTACTAAAATAAATAATAAATAAACATTGTTTCGTTAACTAGGTACACAATAAATAAAATCTAAAGAAATAAACAATAATGTCCACATAAATACAATTTTACCTAAACATAGACAAAACAAGTTTAAGTTAGATTCAAAATGGAGTCGCAACCTAATAATGCTATTGTCTTGAACCGGTAGAATTTTGGTTGCAAAACTTGCGCGCGCGCACCTCTGACTCATGTGGCGGGGATGGGGGGGATAACGCATAGCATAGACAATATTTATAGATCAGTGGAGGTGGAAAAAAATTGCGTCATACAATGTTGAATTCAATATGGTGGATGGTGAGTTAATTGTAGAGATCATTCTTTTTTTAAACAAATACATAGGTACTTTAATGTTTTTTATACTAGGTAAGAATACTTAATTTCATTGTACACAAAAATTATTGTTTTATTTGTTTAGAAAATTTAGAAATATGCCTAATTTATTAGCACTGTCATCGGGTCTTCAATAAACTTATATATATCTTTAAACCTATCTACCCGAAAGCCTTTTTTATTCATTATTATTGGGGTGTCAAAGACTATGTGCAACTTATGGCCTTTTAAAATTCAACAACGTAGCTAGACGGGCATGCAAGCTTTAAGTGAATTAAGTTCTTTTGATAACAACAATTTAGTTTAGTCTTGATATAAGTCACACCTTAAATTTTGTAGCAATTTATTATTTAGTTTATTTATATAATATAGATAACATAATTAACTTAAAGTTTAAGGTATAGAGCACATAATTGAACAATTTAGTGATTGGTATTACTCAAGGATCATATTGTTATTTTGTTTCTTCTTAAAAGCTCGATAAATATGCTTTAAAGTCTAGTGTTGATAGTTTATCTATGAGTTTGAATATGTTTTCTGCAGATCATTGATCTTACGTAAAACTAGTGGAGTTATTATAGCCTTATAATACCTATATATTTATTATTAATTATATTATAAATTGGGTCTACCTGAAAAACAGCGCTGTGGCTTATTATTGCTGCCGCATAATGCTGAGGTAGGCACAATTTTTTGGCCTCCTGCAGGATTCTGATCCTAATGTTAGTAGATCTTAAATAAAGAAAATCTTTCTTTCTTTCTTTCTTTCAATAGGTATTTTAATAATACCAGCTTATACAACTGCATAGCAAAGGCCTCTACCCAATGAGAAAAGGCATGAACATTGCTTACCGTGCTGGCGGACTGGCAATTTCAGATACACCTTGTTATGTATTAGGTTTCCTCACAATGTATTCTTTTACCGTAATGTCCAACTTAGAAAGTATAGTCGACCATAAAATTGCTTTACCACCCTTAGAGTTAATATCGCTTGCATATCACAAAACAATAATGTCTATTTTTGCTTGAAAGTTACTTCAGTACAGTGACAGTTGTCACTATCATATTGAGTCAGATATATACCAACATATTTGCTATATATCTGATTTAAAAAAAGAAATAGAGAAGTGATGAGGAAGGAAAAGGAAGAGGAAGGAATGGGTTATAGGGCTACTGTAGCCCTCTATTAGTGACCAGAGACCAAACTACAAATTTACATTATTAAAATGTATCTAATAATGTTAGAAGCAAGCCGCAGTCATGTGATATGGTTTTAAAAACTGGTCTAACTAGCTGCGTCGGCTTCACAATGTTATTATATTTCTTTTGAGCACCACACACTGCTTACACTTATTATGCAAGACTGCTTAGCATTGCACGTAACTATGCGAAGGCTAAATGTATTGTTTGTAAAGATTTACTAGTGGTAAGTTATTTTTGCAAACGCCATTAAGATGCAACATCGTCATCATAGTACTATAACATTTAATAATAATAATAATACCAGTCTATTTACTGTCCCACTGCAGGGCAAGGGCCTCTTCTCATATAGAGAAGGTATGAGCATTAATCACCACCCTTGCTCAAGGCGGATTGGCAATTTCAGACATTTAGGTCCAGGTTTCCTCACGATGTTTTCCTTCACCGTCAGTCAGAAATGTCTAAGATAAACTTAGAAAGTACATATGATTTGAACAAAAAACACAAAGTTACATTAAAATAATAGTTCTCTATGAATATGGTGCCTAAAAAAAGCCTAGGCTTTACAATACTTTAAAAAAGCATGTCCTTCTTGAATTGATATTTCAATTCTCTTTTAACGTTAAATCAGCCATTAAACACTGATTAAACTACAGTACTGCATCTAACTAGCCTACTATAAATATGTCAAGAAAAAGCATCAATTAAAAACCCTGCTTCAGGCGTTTAAATCAATCGTCAGACAGTTTCATTAGAATATAACTAGTTAAAATGAATCTTATATGCTTTTTGTTAGAGTCTAATTTAAAATAAACGGTGAAGTTATAAGGAAGATATTACGAAAGGTTGTTTTAATACTGTTTATGATTGTGGAATGAAAAATAGGCAATAGCGTAGTTATTATTAATAAGATATTAAAGAGTTGGAAAGGATAAAATGGTAAATATCTTTAGTTTATAAAGCGAAAGAGTTTGTTTGTTTGTTTGAACGTTCTAATCTCTGGAACTACCAATCGGATTCGAAAAATTCTTTTTGCGTATAATAGTCCAGTTCTCGAGAAAGGTTATAGGCTATGTAACATCACGCAACTGGCCTCGGCAAGCTATTTATGAATAAAAAAGATAAGTACCGGTAAAACGGGGTGATTAGGGATGCAGGGGTGAATAGGGACAAACTCGGGATTTTTTTGAATTCACTGGTATTCTCGCATACCCATCGAAAATTTTTTGATTTAGATTTATTTGTAAAGTATGACATTTATTTTCTCCATACGGGCAATATCGAGTGTCGTAGACGCAATGTGACAGTAAAAAAGCTAAACAAAGTAAAGCTGTGAAAAGCGCCAAAATTTGGTTACGAAAAACTTTTTAAATGGTAGATACCTACTTACTTATTCTGATTATCGGTTATCAGGCAAGGTAGGTACTTTTTTTTATATGAAGACAATACCTACTTACTTATGCTGATTATCGGTTATCAGGCAAGGTAGGTACTTTTTTTTATATGAAGACAATACCTAACTTACTTTGTGTTATTTTTATGTCAGATAAAAATCAATTAAGAGGCAGTCCTAGCTGAATTACTATTTCATCCCTCTTCCATCCCTATTGACCCCAACCACGAAATGACTAGAAATCGGTCACATTTTTTAGTTTTTCTCTCGAAATCTGCGTTATAACCGTGTGAAAAGTAGATTTAAGTGCAGTTTTTGTCACCGGAACAGATATTAAAGTACTGTCGAATAATACATTATCGCACAAAATAGGTAAAATCTACTCCAAACTTTGAAATCGTCCCTATTCACCCCGTTTTACGGTACGTAATGAACAAATTTTTATGAACAGCGCCTCTAGTATTTACTCTGCGAACTAAATAATGCCATCAATTTTACTATCACCGTTGGAAAAAAAAGGGATAAACAGCCTTATAGAATATTTTTTTACAGTATGGTGTTACACTGGTGTAATATACCCATAGTGGTATGTACTATACTCATGTTCTAGATACCAGCGTTTTGGCCTGAAAGTAAGGTTACACTTTAAGCTCTTCAATAATAGTTCAATAGATGTAGACTCTTTTTATAATTCTTAAACAGTCAAGTTAGCCCAGTACGCAATGGATATTTTACTCTTAAGAAGAAAAATCTAAAAATATATTATTGAGATAGCTTAGATAAAAAGCAATCGTTAAGTTAATCGTTAATTAGTTGTAGTTCATAAAATAGCAATCAAAATTTTTAAATTCAATTCAAAGGTTTCACCTTTTTTCAAATTAATCTTAACTTAATCTGTTTCGTATCACCATTTTAAGTAGTCGCTATATTATTACGTCATACGGCTATGTAAACTTAGAAGTGTCAACTATCGCGTCTAGCATTTTCGTCAAATTACGCGCAATTTGAAAAATCAAAATTTAAATGCATTTTTATGGCATTTAAGGATAGAATAAAATTTTTGATATTTTTTTTAGTCGTCTATTAGCACTATAGAATCTAATTATGTCACTTTTTAAAAATGGGTGTAATACCCTAAGCAGCCTCCTCTAATTACATGAGACTGTGGGTTCAAATCGCGTAAAGGCTATTTACAGAGACAAATTTTACTCTTCAAATTTATTCCGTATCGAACCCTAAACCTCGTAAAAGGCAAATATTAAAAGGTGGGTCTTATAACCATACACTTAACATAATAAGTTATGAAAATACACCTTTTATTAATAAGAAATAATTTTCATTATAATCAAAGATATCACAGTAGGAAATTGCTAGACCTAAGGTCATATGTTATGAGTTCACCCTTTGACTTTCGAAAACATAAACATTATGATTATTAAACTACTAAGCGAGTATATTAATGTATTCATAGTGTAACTAGCTGTTGCCCGCAGCTCCTCCCGCGTGAATGTCGGTTATCGCCTTTTTCATACAAACTTTCATCCCCTATTTCAACCTCTTCAAGACATTTTGCAATAAAAAAAAAGCTAAGTTGTTCTCCAAAGTCTATTAGATCTTTGTACTAAATTTCATCAAAATTGGTTCAGTGGTTTAGGCGTGAGATGTAACAGACAGACAGAGTTACTTCCGCTTTTATAATATAAGTGTGGCATAATAAGAAAATATATTTCTCTCAAAGTTTTTGTTACTACTGTAAGAAAGAAACAAATTCTCCCAATTATTTCTTCAATATAATACTTACCGGAGACTCCACACCAGGTGCACCGTCGACCTGATAAGGGTGGCGGGCAACCGATGGATGAGGATGGATCAGGACCGGTGAAGGTGGCGAAAATTAGGGGAGGCCTATGTCCAGCAGTGAACATCTTTCGGCTGATATAATGGTTATAAGTATAATTAATTTATTTGATCCGGGCTGATCATATTGAACACGCTAGTTTCTATTACCATAAACATTAAATAGTTAGCCGAATTAAGAAATATCTATAATACCCAACCGCCATAGTGAAGGCTATCACACCAGCAGTTTAAGACGATGGCTTTTGGTATAGTGGCCACCATTTCTGGATTCCACTAACTGCTTACCATCAGGCTCTTTGGTAAGGTAATATAAAAAATAAACATTATATTTAATATTAATAATTCTGATACAAGTAAGACAAATTTAATGGGAGGAGAGTAAGGCCCTTGCCCTGTAGTGGCACGGCTAAATAAATAGTTAATTTATAACGGGTATAAATAAATACGCAGCAATTCAAAGTTATTTTATTTGATAAATACAATGTAGTATATTAAGTATTATTTATAAAAACATAATTTCGTTAAAACTATTTGTAGAGGAGATCAAGCTTAAATCGCTTATAACTTAATACCAGATTAAAGCACATACGTAATTGTTCTGTTCTTTTTATAAATACTTAATAGGTACTTTATATACTTTTTATAAAAATCATTAAATATTTAATTATAAGAAAATCGTAATGTAATATTAAAAATAAATGCAAAATTAATTTCATCACTTTATAAATTGTATAGAGAGGTGTAATAAAATTTCAGTTATAATGTTTCTTAACAAGAGCACTATAACTCTTTTGCCAAAATATCCATAGTCAAAAAACATGCGTTAAAAATAGTCAATAATCGCAAAATATAGTGCAGAGCTATTCGCGCGCGACAAAAGTTCCTCAAAAAAGGAGCGCACAAACAGAAACAGGAAGAAATTTTCCCGCTGCGCCAGCGCACCTAGGCGCTGTGTTCGGAACTAAACCGGAGCGCGAACGACCGCTAACTCTTTCCGCGCGCTTTCTTTTATCCCCTCACTCTTTCTAACACATGCATACGCCTACCTTTTTTGGCGTAAGAGCGAGAAGGAAATAAAAAAATGGACGAACGCACATGTGCGCGGGAATATGTTTTCGTCTTATTTTTCGCAGGTCGTTCGCCTCGGATATATTCGCGTCGCTTTTGCAATTTTTTTGTCTTGCTCTTACATTTTTTTGTCCTTTTCACTCCGTGTGTGTCCGTTGTGCTAGGACTCGTAGGCTTATTTATTTTTCTTATTTTATCTCGGAATGTTTTCTAATACTATTCCATTTATACGTACCTTTTCGATCTAATGTTAAGTATTTGCGGTTTTTATTTTTGAGCCGTGCGAGCGTGTATTTATTAGACGCTGTAAACTGCCCTGCAATTCTTAGAAGCGGTGCAGCGGTGTCTTAAAAAATATTTTCTTGTCTGATAGCTAATCATAAAACAGCGAATGTCAATTAAAATTTATTTTTCTGGTCTTGTGAGATTTATATTATGGCTTGCCAATAGTTTATTTGAATATTGCGGTGTTAGCTCTATGAATATCATAGCATAGATAAAATAAAAATAAAATATTTGTGTTATATAAATAAAAAATATTCTATTACCAATATTATTATTTTTGTTTTATTGGCAATAATTGAAATAAACTTGTAAGACTCTATTTTTATTACAATTTTGTATGTGTTAATGTTTTATGTAAAATAGAGTCTTTACTTAAAATATTATTTTATATTATATCCATGTTTTTTTAAATAAATATTATAATACAAATGGCAGCCACACACTCGATAAATATTATTATAAAGTCCGAATAATTCATCATTACAAACGTAAAGATACTTTTTAAAATAAAGCTTTTAAAAATATATGAAACTAAAAATGCCAAGTTTTACTTTTCTTAATATATAATTTTACCACAAGGAAATCGCTTTAATTAAGCCAGTCAATTAATAAAGGAATTTTCTAATCAATGTACGCCGTAAAAAGATTTATCTTCCGAGCCTTGCGCAACACTGCGCCCGCGCAGACTCCGTTAGACCTCTAGTGTTGTAATTGGAATATCGATATAGATGAATTTATCGATATTGTCTAATTAAATTGCTTTTCTTATTAGTTTTCTCGGGATTAGAAGTTAAACTGCTTCTGAAATTTAGAAATAATTTTAGCTTAGATATAGTTTTTTGTTTAGAATAATATGTAAGAGTTCCATCTCTTTGCTGTGTGACACGAGGTGACTAAAGGAACAACTAAATAACGAGCAGCAGCGTAGGTAACCTGTGTATTTAACATTATATTACTCCGTTCTTTAATCCGCCTGCCCATATTAATGCCTACGGCAAACACCTTTTTCCCTGGAAGGCCTCGGTCCTACAGTGGATGTTTTCAGATTGAAGATGACGTGATGATTATGACTCGTATCCACTAGGCAACAATTGATGCGCAACATGTACGGCAATATTGCACAACAGCGCGCGAACAAAATAATGTAAATAAAATTGTTACATAATTGTACCGCGTTTTCAAGATACCTATAGGGCCAACATGTCGAGCGCCAAATGTTGCATAGTAAAAACGTGGCTTTATGATGTTAAATCTATTGGAAATTCTACCACGAAAACATAGGTTATGCCTGCTGGGGTATTAGCATTTATTTTAAAACTGATAGATATTTATTTAGGTATTTTATGTATGTACTTAATACTTACCTGTCCTTACACTGGTAACTCCGTGAGATGTAAAATATTCAAGAGGTCCTCTGTTTTGAGCTGTCGCAGTTCTATAATAGAAAATTTAAATAATATTAGATAAATATAACATTGCCTTTTTTCATGAAGGGATAGGTACACGTATATAAGACCCACAGTGTGACAGGGGTAAACCAAAAAATGCTAGATTCCGGACTAATACAAAAATTCCAATATAACTTTACGCGATGCAGAGATCATTAACGAGACCCCTAACCACCAATATATTGACTAAATTTATTTAAATAAATTAGTATTTATCGACATAGTTACATCCCTAAATTTAAACAAGCCATGAAAAACACGGCCCGCTAAATAGCAAGGAAAAGAACTTATAATGTTTCAAGCAAATATAAAGTACTTGTACATATTTTTTATGTAA
This sequence comes from Parascotia fuliginaria, assembly GCA_963082885.1. Taxonomy (NCBI): domain Eukaryota; kingdom Metazoa; phylum Arthropoda; class Insecta; order Lepidoptera; family Erebidae; genus Parascotia; species Parascotia fuliginaria. The sequence goes on along the minus strand of OY720196.1, from coordinate 3,155,186 downwards.
ATTCCAACTAGTTTTTATTCTATTAACTCTAGCTATCCGCGGCGCAGATATACCTGCGTTAAGTTACCTATACCTTTGGATACTAATCCGCTCCCGTTGCCAGTAGCGTGATGTTATATAGCCTATAACCTTCCTCAAAAACTGGAAAAAAATATCAAATCTGATTGTAGTTCCTGAGATTAGCACGTTCAAACAAACAAACTCTTCCGCTTTATATAATTGTATAGAAAAGTGTAGACGTTAGTCTCCGGTCTATAATTATGGTACCAAACCATCTTTTACTGTATTGTAAGGGGCAACTACATACACACATACACTTCCCGTGTCCTAAAATGAACACCTTCCGGCTAATAAAATTAAAAAAAGTTTTTGGCTCAGGGTCACTGCAGGGCATATACTTACTTCCCCTACACTTAAACTAGTTCTGCACTGCTATTACAAACGATATATTATTATTATTAATAAAACTAATTTTAAGCATTATCATATCGGTCCATTATTATCCCACTGCATGGAAAGGCCTCTTCTCATACAGAGAAGTCAAAGAAAGAATAAAGAAGGTATGAGCGTTGATAGCCACGTTTGCATAAGAAGGATTGGCGATTTTGGACTTTCTCAGAAGTCCAGGTCTCCTCAGGATGTTTTCCTTCACAGTCATTTTAAACAAAATATTAATAAAATAAATTTAGTAATAGCTGAAATATCTAGCGTTATGTCATTCAGCTGTGTGACCACAAATTTATGGGTGACCACAAAACGTAAGTTGTCGGCAACTACACCACAGGTTTAAAAAAACTGGAACTACGTACAAGAGTCCTGTTAAATGGCGGTTTGAGTAAGAAAAATAGGAAAACAGATGTTTAAGTGTAATTATATCGAACCTCTTTGTTTACATTTTAAAATTAAAAGACAACGCAGCCTTACATTTATGACTGGCCTGTTGGCCTAGTGGTTAGTGACCCTGACTGCTAAGCCGGAGGTCGTGGGTTCGATTCCCACCCAGAAAATATCTTTGTGTGATGAGCATGATTGTTTGTTCTGTGTCTGGGTGTAATTTATCTATATATAATATGTATGTATTTACAAAAAAAAAGTATATAAGTAGTTTAACAGTTGTTTAGTACCCATAACACAAGCAAGTATAATTGTTTAATTTGGGACTAGATGGCGCTGTGTGAATGTGAAAAATATTATTATTATTTTTGTAAATTATTGTAAACTATTATTATTTGCACGCACAAAACATAGTCCTTTTTAAAATATTTTCACTTTGGTCGCTCATGAGTCTCATCCTATTGTTTACCCGCCATCTTTACCAGGTCCCACACATGCCTTAATTTATTTACTTATAGATTTTGATGATAAAAGATGAGTGACCACCACTTCTGGAAGGCTCTGACTGTGTACCATTAGGCAGAATAAAGTCACTTAGGCTAATATAAAAAAGTAAGTTCCTCTACCACTGTAAGGTCTGCTGTTACAGAACTTAATTGAGTTAAGCTCACCTTTGTACGTAAGTTCTATTTATATTTTGTTGTTTTAAAAATATTTTTGTGTGCAATTAATATTAAAAAGTGAATAATTTATTTTAAACTTTTGACTGTAATTTATTTAAATATAAACTAATATTTAATTTAAAAAAATAATTTCTGTACGGCGATCAAATTTAAAAAGCGACAACACGAATATAACTATATACTTTCCTTTTTTTAAAGATACACAATAGTAAATAAATTAAAAATTCTTGAAAATACCTAATTATTTTTTGAATATTTCATGAACAAATATAACAGTACATCATTAGATACTAAAACAAAGGACAATGAATAAATGTAACACACGTTATCACTGTGTAAATATTTTTATAACTACATACTAACGTAATTATTTAATCTATTAACATAATGCACTTCTAAAATCAATTATACTAAAAACAATTCATTACCTATGTCTAAATTATTAATTTTTTATTAGTTCTTTAAATATGACAACGGGCACTTAAAAGTTTCATCATATTTATAATAAAATATTTTATAATATTTATAATGTTCTTTAAAAATGTCAGTACGCGTTTATAAGTCTATAAATATATTAATAATTTTATACTTTTACTCACAAGCTGTAACAATTGCAATTGCGCAGCCGTCGCTCGGCTAGAAGTGCGCCTTTATCTACAGTACAAAGACACTCTATGATTGCAACATGCAGTCTTATACTTAGTGCAAAGATAACGCGGTTATTTATAAGATAGGATGTATTCATAGTCTGGTTTTCTGTGGTTGGGTATTTTTGTGGTCTCTGGAATATGGGACCACCCTATCTTTCAATTTCCGTGGGTGTCATAGATAGTCATAGAGGCGACTAAAGTTAGAGAGCTAACATTTTAAATATCATATTATTGCAGCCATTTATACTCCTGCTAATTTAGTGACTTTAGCAAGTGCCTTTCTATAGGTGAAGCTTATGTCGTGCAGTGGACATCCTCAAGCGAATGATGATGATTTTTGTGATCTTGAGTTAGTATGGTTCTGTCAGATTTTTTTAACTAGAGTTTATATAACTTAACTGTAAAAGCTGTAAAATAAACTTTATTAGTTTTAAGTCAATTAACTAAATAATAGTGGTCAAACCATCACATGAGACGGTGGACGACACATTATACTACACTGGACGGATTCTGCAACAAGACTGCAGCTACTGCAATCGTCAATTTACCTGACAAGTATGGCGATTATAGTTAAATGATCTCCTCTAATTCAAAACTTTTGAGAAGTTTTATCTAGCAGTGGCAATGCACAGCGGATGCTGTTAGCCTTAGCTGATGTGAAATAAATACTTGCAGCTTAAATCCTTTTCTTTATGTAACTTTTGTCCCATTGGGAGATGACACCACTACAATCTTTAATACACTTAAATTAATAATAATATCTATTTTAATTCATATTCATATGTGGTCAGCATTATATGATGACCACGGCAATGCATCACAAACTCGCAACCACATTTTAAAGACCAATATGGTGGTCTACCTTTACTAACCATATCTTTATGATATGATGGTCTTGACTCGACTATAGATACAGGCATTAAGCTTTTTTCTCAGCAACGAGGCAGGGTTATCGTCGGAAAAGTTGTGGATTTTTCAAAATTTTATCTACTGCACGTTGAGATATCATGCACTAGTGTGCGAATAGTGATGCGAAAGTTGTTTACTAAGTTGAACTAGATTATAACTATGGTATAATCGATCGACTAAAGAAAATGATTTTAAATGGCTGTGATTTGTATTCATTTCTGTAGTTAGGTGTTGTGACTGAGTCCTAGTTTATTATTTTTAAAAATCAGTTGTTAAGTCTTAAAACATTTTTTCATTAGGAAAAGTAAAAAAAAATTGGAGAGTTATATATAGTAATAAAAAAAAACGGAATCGCTTAAAACTGATAGTTATTATATTTAAAAACAATTAATAGTAATTTATACTATATTTTCTATTCGTAACTATTAAGCTGTTTTCTTCTGTTCTACTATTTTATTATGTTGTTATTGTATGTATGAACAAGAAAAGCTAAAGTATGAACAAGAAAAGCTAAATCGTGTCTTCGCAGTCATACTCAAAGCTCAAATTTAGTTTAAATCGTTTTTAATTTATACAAAATATACCAGTAAACAAAAATCGGCAATAAAAATAAAATATCAGCTGGCTACGTAGGTATATCGAGTAACTGATGAAAGAGAGACAGGTCACACATCTATAGCTGTGAACGTATCTATAATATAAAAATGAATCGCTGAATGTGTTGCTACGCGCAAATCTCGAGAGCAGCTAAACCGATTTCGCTAATTCTTTTTTTTTATATTCCTTGAAGTACGAGGATGGTTTTTACGGAGAGAAAAATTTACAAAATAGCCTACAAAAAATAAAAAAACACTTCTCTATATTTCCCTATAAAAGTATCTTTATTTATCCCAAAATGTTTAATAAAATGTTTACTCGTGCGAAGCCGGGGCAGGCCGCTAGTATAGACTAAAATGATGACAATAAAACAGTGAAAAAACCACCAAAGGATAACTAAATCCTACAACAAATGAACTTACTCATTACTATTAAAAGTCCTATCCCATTCTCCCAAACGGGCAATAAAATAAAAACAAAATGAAGTCTCTCTTCAATTACAGGTTGTTACAAAACGATAGTAATCATTCAATTATAGTTGTTCAGTTTTTATTAATTGACATACGGGTAAACGTTGGTCATAAAACGATATGTTTTTTTCTTAATTAATAATTTAATGAATATAATTTAATAGATTTTTATGTGCTACAAAATAAATAAAAAATTTAGAAATGAGATATTAAGAATGTGTGGCAAAAATGGGTAAAGTAAGAAAAGTATATTAAATGAAGTTTGAAAGGACATTTTCAAAAACAGCCTTGGTATGTAAAGAAGACAAAAATATTTTACACCGAATCCAATTAATATTAATATAACAGGGTAAATGGAAGACCAAGTTAAATTTCTTTAAATGTAACTATGTATATTATTTATGTACATTATTTTTAACGTTGTCAATATTTTTATAAAATATAATGTAATTTAAACTTGGCCATCATTAGTGATAATCAATAGTTATCCTTTCTAAGAACACATACAATTCCAACAAGAATTATTTATATTCTAATTTCAAACAACTCAATAAGAAAATTAATAGACATTGTGTCCTATATTTACGTTCACGTTACAATAAAAAATTATTAATTTTCTCAAAGTAACTTATTTTTAGGAAAACTTTAATTAAAAATATATTTAATTATTTTATTAAAATTTAGATTTCAGAAATACGTCATTAAAACGTAGACTAGACCTAAACGTGCAAAGCGCATCACTAACTAATAAAGTAGACCAAGGAACTGCAAGCACACGCCAATACAGCCTATTACAAAAACAGTGGCAGTTAAAACTAAATTATTTGTAATTGATTTAGGGTTGAATTTTGTGTGAACTTCTAAGCTACTTTTGACGTGTAATCTTCTGGTAAAAATAGTATTTTTAGTTAGAAAAATGATAATAATGCTGTAGGTTTTAAATGGAAATTTTATAAGTCGACGCGGGCCGAGACGGTTGTTTTTTCGAACATATGAGGTAAAAATTTTCCACTATTACGTAATTTTTATTTCTTTTTATTCGTACTTATTTTTATTATGTGAACTCTATTGTTTTCTCTTCTTTGTTTTTAATGTTATTGATCTTAAGATAAGTAATAAGTTTCATGAATTTTTAAGAGACTCTTTTCAATTTATTCTAATGTTTTTACAATTTCATGCCAAATAATTTTGATTATAACACTTATTCAAAATTAAACAATGGTACGAGTAAGTGCTAATTATACAATTTTAGATCGTACTTATTTTCCATGATTATTTCTAAGCTTACTTATTAGCCGTTCGTGCGCAGTATATTTTTTCTAAATATTAAAATTCTAATAAGTACAAAAATAATATAGTTCCAAATAGAAAATGAATTGTCGAGTTTCGGTTAATACTTCGACAGATGGCGCTGTCGTTAGTTTAGTAAATCGTATCATTGAACTCCTAAGGTCATCGCAGACTAATATATTTAATATATATGACGTAAAGCTATGTTATTTTAGCATTTAGATAAAAAAATCCTAAATATTTTTTCTTTTCAAATATATTAAGTGCTTCACATATTATTACAGATTTATATTTTTTTATTGGCATAATGCCTTTACTTATTTATTTATTTTTTCATAAAAAAAATCTTGAAAAAAGCACTATTTCTAATATCTAATCTCACTTTAAAATAAAATTACAAATAGATAGACATTCATTGGATGAATTAAGATAGATAGATATAAATATAGATATAGATAGATATAAATATTTGACTTGTTGTGAATAGATTGATGGTATCAGTATTTTCATAAACATATAATAAGTGTATCCAATTTAATTAATAAAACATAGTTTCTAAATATTATGGTTTTATATAATTTTTCTAAGCATAAATACTGGTTAGAGGTCATACAAGGTTCCTGTTTCTATCTTGAAAATAAAAATAAAAGATTTTGAGCCAAGGCAATATTTAACATAAAAAAATAAAAAGAGGAATTTCATTGCTCCTTTTCTGACTTTGTCTCATACATACAAATCTTTTATTAATAAATAATGCAGTGTTAAACTCATAGAAATTATTATACAAACACAAATTGCCGGCCTGCACTCACATAATTGGAGCAAAAAATGCACCCTACGGCAGAAAAAAACGTCAATAAGGGTGGCACAAACCAATTAACTCATTTTTTTTTCAGTGGCCGTTTTAACATATTTTTTTCGCTTTTTTTATTGGCCACGCGATAGAAGGGGCGTTTTTTTCATATTTTTTCTTCTTTTTTAATGTGTTAAGATTAACACGTGGGCCTTTTTCAAATACCGTTTTGTAAACTGTGGGATTTGACACGCGATGTTTAGGCAGGGATGTTTTTTTTTTTCACTTTTTCATGTTTTCTTTATTTCGTTTTTATTGTAGGTTGATACTGTTGTAATTGTTTAACGGTCGATTTGATGTGGTTTTTTGTTTGGGAGTTTTTCTGTATTGTTGGTTTTTGCTCCGTTCTACTTTATAAGGTTATTGATATATTTTATTTGATAGTTATGAATTTTATTAAGTGATATTTTTTAGAACATTGCTTAAATCGGTTGGTATGAGTTTGAAGTTAATAAATCTTAATGATATTTGCATAATTGGGTAAATACCTATATAATTATAATATATTAAACTAACAGGAAGTAGGTAAGAAATTTATGAGTATTATTAATTTTGAGTCTAAGAACTAATTCTATGCAGTAACTTATTTCACTTTCTTTTCAAGTTTAAAATATTTTTAAATCTTTTGATAATGTCTTCAATATGAAAGTATAAAATCGAGTTTTTAAATTTATTTCAAATTTTGTTTAGAACGTTTTATGAAATACAACCGAAAGACATATAGTAGGTACTGAATATAGACCTCCCCTATTTTAAAAAAAAAATTTAATTTTATTAGTCACATTCCAAAAATATGTCTTTTTCTATCAAAAATTCAACAAAGAGGTAAAGCACTTGTTTGTTCGTAGAATATCGATCACACAAACAGACACACAAGACGGCTGCCCCACACGCACGGCATTCGCCCATCAATAATGTCCAGCTAAAATATATGGAGACGGCTTTATTTATTTAACTTACGACCCGAGGCCGGGGGTACTAAATTTTTACGACATATATACATGTTTGTTACCACTCAGCGCCTAAACGGCTGAACTGTTTTCGATGAATATTAGTATGTAGATAGAATCGGAGCCGGAGCCGGAAATAAGCTACTTTTTATCCCGAAAATCGGTCTGCTTCTCGAGGGAGACAAAAAATCATTTTACATACAGGCGAAGCCGTAGGGCGCAGCTAGTATATTTATAATTCCTGTATAATTGCTCGAAACAATACTCGTAGTGAAAACCGTATTAAAATGTGTTGCGCGGTTTAAATGGTAGTAAAGTAAAGTAGGTACTTTATAAGTTTATGTAAGACATTACTAAGTTATCATGAAGAAAAACATCAGAATATAATAAATTATAGAACAAAAGTTGCCAAGGGTCGAAGAAGTGTCGTTCGATAACACAAGATAAGATTTAATACCTAGTAAATGACGTTTATTGTTTACTTTTACTATGATCGAACTAGATGCATTTATTTTTTATCTGCTATTGGTAATAGATAATAGTAGCTTAGTAATTTCTGATACATAAATATTACGAAATTTTGTGTAAGGTATAATAGAAAAGGCGACCAGATAAGGTTGGCGGGCAACCATAGATATGGGCAGATCACGACCGACTAAGGTGGCGAAAATTGAAGGAAACCTATATCCAGCAGCGGGCGTCTTTTAATAGAAATTGGTCATGTAGGCTTTGATGACCACCCCATTTCTCCTCGAGAATAAAAAGAGACTAAAAGAATACCAGTTGCTGTATAACAGTGTTAATGCTGTACTAAAAATTATGTTACTGCGGTTTTCAATCATGCAAAGTAAAATTAAAGTAGTAACTTTATAAAAATATTTATGTGTCCGTCTCCAAACTTACACCACTGAGCCCTTCACGATTTCTTCCAAAAATGATTAAAAATAGGTCGCGGTGCGTGAGCCGGCGATCGTTATAGCCCCTATCACTTTTTCAACCCTTCCAATGCTCTATTAAAGTCGTAAATTTAGATTTTATTTCGGCCATATGTTATTTTCTTATTGATTTTCAATTTAAATAATAATAATTTTGACTCTAACTAGTTTAATAATTGTGTCATGAGTGACCGTCAAAATAAGGAGTAGAAAATGTTAGCAAACTTGCTATAGGCAAATTTGCTGACGTTTTGTGCTGAAGGAGGAAAAATGTATGGGCTTGACATAGGCGTTCGCGTTAGCTTATGTCACTCCCTTACATTTTTTTAATCTATTCTATGAATAGAATAGAAATCTATGCTACTTATCTTGGCGCTCTGGTTACTTTGACTTGATTTTGATTATAACAACACCTGATGACACTGCGTGGCTATCGTAGCCAAATAATAAACTTGATCGATGCTAAAACATAATCAAGTCAGTCTAGCCTGAAAAAGAGAAGGGAATGAAGGAGGAGTAGGAGAAGGTATGGGTCTGTAGAGTAGTTATGCACTCGGCACTCTTACTCCGAATATTATGAATAATAATAATAATCCGAATATGCGTTGTTTTTACGTCGTTTTTTATGAATTGCTAGATACTTTATTTAATGTAAACCATTTGTATTAATTCAGCAAGGATTGATTACCATAAAAAAGCAAGCAGCAACTCGGTTCAACGACTTCCATGAGTAGGTATCAATAATTTACCAGCTGGTGTGCCACTAGTGTGAAATAAATGAGTACTTAGCATAAACTTTCTAGAATATTTTCATCTCACAGAACATTTTAGTAGTTAGTTCATAATAACAAATCTGATTTAAATAATTATTCTATCAGATCTTCCATCATTTCTCACGACAAACTCGTCTTTGAAACAAAACTCTTTTATCTTACAATCTTGTCTATGATCCGTTCCCATAGACAACAAAGGACTAAAACAACCGGTTCCTTTTTTGAATTTAGAAACAAAAAATGGCGACTTTATTAGTACCCTTATACACCTTTTGAATTCGTACATTTATTTGCATAAATTAAAGGGTCAAATAGGCCCGTTATGGTTTTTGCAGTGTTAAGTGTAGAACGGATTGATGAAAGACTTATCTAGTGTTGTGTTACATATATTTTGAAAGGGTTTTTGATTATCAATGACATTTTGTTGTTTTTTATGTTGTTTAACCCGTTCGAGATAGAATGTTGTTTGGGTCCAATTTAGTCTGACAAAGTAGTGGCTTGAGTTCAATTCAAGTCGAACTTTTATTTTATTTAGATCACTTCAATGACGTAAAGCTTGGAACTCTTTACTAGCGCATGTGTTTCCAAGTGACGCTTAAGAACGACAAAATAACAATGGCAACCAATTAACCTACAGCTAGTTCTCAGACGAGGTAGAGTCATGACAAGAACTATGAAGAAACTTTGACCATTCTTTCGTTCTGTATTAGTAGTGTCATTATGACGTAAAATGTAAATTCAATTCTGTTTTGTTCAGTACAGCAATAAACTGACTTCAAACCCATATTATATATATATGCCTATAGACTTGCATTTTTGGCTAAGTAATCTAGACATCAAACCTACTAATGACCAGTCACGCAACCCTTACATAATTAAATAAACAATTGTACAAGCGCGGGAACCGAACCAGGTGACATCATTTTATCATTTTTTGGTTCAAAAGATATAAAATATTCATCAGAAAGGTGAAAGTAATATTGAAATATATTGTTAAGGTATTCTTTAATAGTACATGTGAACGGCTTTATTTACGGCATTTTACATACTATAGATATATATACCTAACACTAGACGTCCGCCCTGGCTTCGCTTCGGTATCAAAAATTTCATTCGCTCTCACAACAAACGCCTACAGAAAATATCATAGGAATAGTGACGTATTGCATCATTCAGATTTACAAAGGCGGATCTCTTAGTACAGTTAATCAAAGTCAAAGACATTTATTCATTTGGGTTAATTGAATTAACACTTATGAACGTTAAAATAGCAAAATGTCAGCCTGTTAACCTACAACCAGTTCGCTGACGTCGAACAGGGTCAAAGAAGAACTGACAAGAAAATTAGCCACTCTTTCGTCGTTAGGTTATTATAATTTTTTGTAAGTTGAAGTAGCATGCAAGGGGACGCAAGTAGCACTTTTTATAGTTTTAACTTTAATTTTATGTCTGTAATATTGCAAATCAGCCGAAAGACGTACTGCTGGACGTCTTCCCCAATTTTCTCCACCTTGCTAGGTCATGAGCCGTACTCATTCATCGGATAAATACAAATACATACCTACTGTAAATGTCACATTGCTACTTATCCGGTATTAAATTCTCAATCTCGTGTACAAAAGGTCACACTTTAAATTTTTATAGTAGTAGATCGTTTTAACTAGACAAGCAGACCCAAGAAAACATGGCAAATGGTTGTGCTGAGAGGGTGCGATGAGATGACGACGTCCCAGATAATGCAAAGTGTAGGAGAAGATGTAGGAAGGCTGACCCCATCATGTGGGATGAATAGCCGAGAAGAGAGAGTATATCGTTTAAGCATGAACGGCTTTTGAAGAATTGACCTTTTACAGAATATCAACGTAATTTATTTTCATATCTAGTCGGTCAGTGAAAGTGCCGTAGGATTAATATCCCGTCTATAATTTTCGTTCTCCTTCATCACATTCTCTTATCACTTCATAATCAGCAATAGTTGTGTTTTTCTGCAAGGCTTAGAAACAGCACATAGGTAACCGTAACCTTTTACTACAAAATCTAATAATAAAAAAATAATAATGGCAGAAAAGTAGAGTAGCAGAAAGGGAATGTTTCCTTTATATCGAGTCCCTTTACGTCGAGTCTTACAATCTATTCTTCTAGAACAATAGGCTCTATTAAATACCATGCTCGGCGTATAGGGACTTGACATAGAGGAAACAAGGTATCATGATATTTTTTTTAAAAATACAACTGCCAATCTTAGGAACTACGCGGAACTTACCTACTATTTATTGATTAGGTAAGTGGATTGGCAGATTTAAGATAGATTCAAGATTTATTTCATAACTGTAAATTTTTTACTTTTTCTACAGATTTACATTTATAAAATCAAGACATTAAAATAATACTTACTTTGGCTAGAATATTTTACCATTCGTTTAAAGATAGCGTGCATTTTACTGCAGCTCTTGTAGGGTTGCCACCTTATCAGTTAACAAGACCTCCCAATAGTTTTCTTAACCATTCACCATTCAAGAGCCTTACTTAAAAATTGATAACAGTATTTTTTTTAAGTTTGGACACTACTGATTACTTACCTACAGGCAGAGTAAAGTCACTTTGCTAGGATAATATAAAAAAATGCCTTAACTCTTTGAGCCTGTGACTATCAAAGCTATTAAATAATAAATGATGTTTTTGAAAAATACAAAACTTTTTGAAATAATTCCTTATTACTGAAATAATTCCTTATTACATGACAGCTAATTCCTTACTTTAAAACGCCATTACTAACAAAAAAACTAAGAAATCTTAAACTATTATGACCTTCTAAAGAGAAAACATTTTTTTTTTAAAAAAGCTTTTTATACACTGAATGTATAACGACGGACTTAATGTTAACGGCATTCTCTACCAGTCAACCGGGTGATACAGAGTTGAACCACAGTAGGTGCATGATAGCTGATAGTAAATAAAATATAATTGTTAATACTAATAATGAATATGAACATAACTATACATTTGTTTCTCACTCGCATTGTTTCAATTACAAATTCAAAAAAAACCTCGAAATGGCCCAGTGGATAAGACACCCGCTTTGTAAACACGAGATAGTGGTTTCAAATTTCGGCAAGTACCAATGTGAATTTTCAAATCATATGTACTTTGTAAGTTTATCTTGAACATTTCTGACTGACGGTGAAGGAAAACATCGTGAGGAAATCTGGACCTAAAAGTCTGAAATTGCTAATCCGCCTTGAGCAAACGTGGTGATTAATGCTCATACTTTCTCTATATGAGAAGAGGCCCTTGCCCTGTAGTGGGACAGTAAACAGGCTGGTATTATTATTGTTTCAATTAAGAGTGTTGGCATGTTTTCATGAAGAAAGTAGCTATGACCTCATAAGTTATTTTATTACGAACTGCCAAACAAGCCTGCCTGATAGTAACCGGTTATTCTAACCTGTAGATACTACAACAACAGTAGTATCGCAAATTGTTAAGTGACAACCCTATATAGATGCAATATAAATCGGTACGCCTGTATCAGTAATAGATCTGCTACACCTCTTCGTTTTATAAGCGTCTATATACTTCTAAATTATTCTCGAGTTTTGCTTTTTATTTGTAGAGATTTTTTATTTTGTTATGAATGAATGATATTCTTTTTAATTAGGCAAATGAAAAGTGAGCTATATAGGTAATGCTTAAAGGTAGTAGGTACAGGGTATAGATAGAATAGAGTATAGTTAGGTAGGATTTAAGTATTTGTTATATAAGTAGTTTTGCATGTTTAGAGTGTAGTTAGAGAAACAAGCAAAATATATTATTAAAAAACAAAAAATCCTTCTGCCTAAAACAAACTACAAAGAACAAAACGTGTTTTTTTCTTGCCGAAGTTACATTGAAATTGTATATACCATACGTGACTCCCACAATGAATTAATACGAATATAATGACACCTCATATTTTAAAATCCATCAAGCCTGTAGGCTGTAGAGTGTGCCAAAGAAATAGACATACATACCCATATACATACATATATACATATATACTAACATAAGCTTGAAAAACATTACCCTTCTTAACTTCGGTAGTCGGGCAAAAAAGAGAATTTGAGATAGGTACCTAAACTTTAACAGCCTGAAGATGTTCACTGCAGATCATAGGCCTCTTCCTCCCAAAGCAGTGTTTATATAGTTGATTGCTTCTGTGGTTCGGTGGTACTGTGTACAGACTGCTACGCAGAGGTCGCGGGTTCAATTCCCGTTCAGTGCAAATATTCAGTATACATACAAACTTCCGAAAGAAATTCTTTCCAAAATAGTGAGAACCGCATCAAAATCAGTTACCTGGTTTAGAAGACTTTAGCGGACAAACACACCGAAGAAAACTGCGACTTTGAACAAATAAGTTTGTTTAACTTTTATACCAAAAGTCCAAAGTTCAATCCGTGCTACACAAATATTAGTATAACCTACAACACTGAGTGTATTAAGAAATAGCACCTACACGTATGTCTTAAGAAATAGTAAAGTGCTATCAAGAAATGGTAGAGTGCTATTTAAATATTCCTTAGTGTTCTGTGTCTTTTCATACGTAGTATTTTGTTAGACTGTCTCGTTGATGTTGGTAAAGTGCACATGAGGTCTTAGGTTCGACTTCTAAGTTAGGTAACTTAACTGGATTGCTTCACTGGATCAGCATTTTCACGTTTTTAATCTGGTCCAGCATCTAGTGTATCAATGTAAAATGTTTTCAATTCAGATTCTGGTGCCAGCTAAAGTAGAAAATATCAGGTAGGTAAGTACTTACCTACTAGTTGAACATTCTATATTAAAGTCTGAATAGCCATGCGACAGTCTCTAATTTTTTATTTTTCTTTTTATACTAACTATTAAGTCATACATTAAGAGTTTTCGTACCTACATTACAAAACCAATATACAAAGAAAAACAGTTTAAGTACTTACCTAAGAACGTCTAAATACGAACCCATTTTAGATAAAAACCCGCCCTCTATACGAACCCTACTTAGATATGAACCTAACTTTAATAAGAACCTTTTAGTTAAAATTTAATGAAAATTGAAATTCGCTTGACTTTTGTATAAACCTTAACTTTGGTTCTTACGGTAGTCGTGAAAATTATTTTCCTGATAAAATATTATTTGTATTCTTTTGATTTCGAAAAATAAAAATAAATAAATCGTTTTTTATAATTTAAAATGTTTTAAAACTATTATTTTTTAAATAAAACCAAAAGAATTCAAACTTAAGGCGGGGTATGAAAAAGCATTTTTAGACGGCTACAATCTGAGGTGATCAAATATACCCGGTTTGCCACGATGACTTTTGTATATTGTCTAACACTTCTGGATCCGTCACGCTACCATCAGGCAGAGTAGTTAATTTGGTGGACTATTTAATAAACTAAATTGATGATTTTTCATAGTTAAAAATCAGTAGGTTCCTACCTAATTTCTTTATCTACCAATGCTACTTTATGTCCGTTCTGTATTAAAATACTTCATCTATCCATATTAAAGAACAATAGGTACCTATGCACATAATTACTAATACAGACTTAGGTAATTTTTCTAACTACTTCATACCTACGTGGTCAGTAACCGTGAAAAGTCACTCCCATAGCTTGTCACTCCTTGCCCCGCCTGCCTATTATGTCTACACATTGTCTTACTTACTAATGACTTAGCGATATAACTGATTACATATACTTACTTCTATGTTTATTTAAAACCGGGTTTAAAAGATTTAATGCAAAAATAAAAAATGTAATAGGTTTTCATTTTTTATTTAAATAAGAAAATAAAAAAATAAATGTTTTGTAAAATAAATGTTATTATTATTAAATATAGTTAGAGTTCGTTTTTAATTATTATATTTATTTATTGTACACTATTTATTATATATAATATTCATAACAAAAAAAACCAGAAATTGCCAATATGTCTTGAGCAAGCTGAGTAATTAATGTTCATCGTCTCTGTACTGAGAAGAGGCCGTTACCTTGTAGACGTTTAATAATGAACTGGTAACATAAGAAATATTTTTAGTTATTATATTAAACAAAAACTTAATTATAACAAATATAAATTTTACTTATTCACAAGAAACCTCTTAAATTAATACAACCTACAAAATTTAATGAAGGCGCCACGATCGCAAGTTGTTAACAGTTCAGTATACAAAATAATAAAAATATAATAAACAACTAAATATCGCAGGCATTGTTATTATAATAGTTACTTAATCAATATTAAATTATATTTATTTTAATAATATATTATATTTATTTTTCATTTCTATGTTTATCTCACTAGTTTGTACCTACTTCAGATTATAAATTGACTAAGGACAGTCAATTTATAATCTGAAGTAGGTACAAACTTAATATTCAAATAAAACAATTTTTAAATAAGGCATATTAAAAACTAATTTTAACTAAAAATACATTATACACATTACATATTTTTTTTGTTATTTAAGTCATGTTAGGTCTGTACCGTTAAGACGTATTTCGTAGCACGCTACGCCATCTGTCGTGGGGTAGCGAAAGGAAAATTCGCGCAATAAATGCTACGAGTCTCAGATACAAGTAACACGTGAATATAACTTGGGACTTAGATGTGAACCTTAGTTAATCACGACGACTTAAGAAGTTACTATTCTTGCATAAAGAATTTTCTTTCCTGAAACAAAGAAATAAAAATATTAGCTTATCATCTAAAATAACTTTAGACATAAAATAAAGAAATAAAGTATAAAGTAGGCGGCATACAACTTCCGGAACTCATTTCCCCAAGTTTAGGTAAAAAACAGAAAAAAGTAAAATCTCCATAACACCGTTGGTTAATACCCCATAAGCTAAGCTCCGCCTGAACATTAAAAAAAACCACAGTATAAAAGAGGCGTCGAAAAGAAATGCTTTAAAATTTCAGTCGAAACAGCGCTATACACAACCACTAAGTGCGAGCGAGACAGTTGTCATTAAGAAAAAATCACAAAGAAACCCATTCTTTTTCATTTCCTCCCTCACTAATAGCGGCTTAGAAAAAAATGGGGAGCTCTACTCGTCCCGTTCTCGCATGTAAGGGTGGGATGGAAACGGGGTCGGGCGAGCGAGAGGGGCGACCACCCTGCGGCGTCCTTAGCGCCCTTTTTAATAGTTCTTATTTCGGCCGTAGTCCGAGTGGTCCGTCATGCGTTTTTGGGGAAATTGTGTCCGAGTTGTAGCGGGGGCGAGCGGGGCGCGCGGGGCCACGGCGCTCACACGCCGGCCGCCCGCTGCCGACCGCGCGTCTTTTCCTTGACCGGACGCATTTTTCCGCGGAAAAAACGCGGGGCGCGTGCGCCCGGCGTCGGTGGGGATGTTCTTGGCTACGTCTAAGGCGGCGGGGGCGGCGCCGCGTCTTGCTAGTTGGACCGGCGTCTTCGGCTGGCGCGCGCGTCCGCCCCACCCCGCAAGAAAGCGTCGCGACGCTCAAGTTTTCCACCAAGAAGTTAGTCGTCGCCCGCCCGCGTCTCAAGAAGGTCTCGTTTCCGTTTTCCACGGCGCGACTTCGCTTTTCCGGGGGTGTCTCGGCCGCGAAAAAAAATTAAATAAAAACGTCGCGTTAACTTTTTTCGAATTTTATTTTCGGTTCTTTGCGTCGCGCTCTTTGGCTTAAGAGATTGTTATATTGCAGATCCGCGGTACTGCCGAAGACATCGGGCGCGGAGTACGAAAAGAGTGTGAACTAATAAAACTGCGAGCGATCGCATGTCCTCGTTGTGACGTTCGTCCGAAACTGGAATTAATGTTGAAATACTTCAATGAGAACATATCCCTAGCGCTGCAGGAGAGGTACAGGGACCTCCATGAATATCGGAAGACGGAAGCGATAGAGGAGGGCTCACCGAGGGAGGCTAAAGTACCGAAAATAGCCGAAGAAGGCGAGCAAGTCGGCGGCGAGGGCGCCTTTGAGCCAAGCGCCGCGCCGCCGTTCCCGAGGCTCCTGGATCCTCCCAAGGAGGAAGACAACTTTGTAGCCAGCTGGCTTCAGAACTCGTTCAAAATGACAGCGGCCGAAGGGAACAATGAGGCTTCCGCTGGCAGCAGTGCGCTAGATCTTCGCGCTGCCCCTCTATCTCTCCACATACCAACATTGCAGCAAGCGGCTGAGGCGCAGAGGCAATTCAAGATCCAAGACTTCTGGAACAGAAGCCGGCCTGGTTCTCCTAGCCAGGACCAGCTGGGGGAGGGCCACCACAGTCAACCAGGCCCTGCTCCTCCGACGCCACAGCCGCCAGCGACTCCAGACCACAAGATTATGACTGAAAAGTTGGTGAATGAAATTCAGGTGAGTGGATTATTTTTCTTAGGATATTGAAGGCTCGGTATTTTGTCGATATAAACTTTGACTGAAAACTTAAAAAAAAAATGATAAACATTTTATTTTTCAGTAAATAGGATTCAAAAGTTTAGTTCAAATATTTATTTCCAATCAAATATGATTCAAAATGTTTACATTTCTGATGTTTCTCAAGCATATTTTGCATTCCCGACGGCAAGATAGCCGCGAAAACTTACCTGTAGTATGAAACAACTGAAACAATTTCACTTCAAGTTATTTTCACAGTCCGTAAAAGATATCAACACAAACACTCATATTTAAATTATTTACTGGCACACGTGTTGAGATAAGTTTCAAAATCACGTCTATCTTGTTCAAACATTCTTGATCAACTGACCTCAGATTACTCGAGGTGAAACCCGTTCCAAATTTGAATGATCCCTTCCTTATAAATTACAAAAAAAAAGATACAAGCCAAGGCAACATATTGTAAAGCTTTTGTTAACACAAGAAAGGGTTAAGGTCCTTACGTCAAACTTATTATTAAATCGTTTTTGTGTCCTTATGTCGCATCCGGTATTACAAAGGATATGTAAATTATTACAATCTGTGATAATTCTATTATTTCTGTATTACCTGTGATCAACTTGTCGGCGACGTCGATTATTTTTTTATTTGTACCGAATGTTTGTTTTGAGCATATGGCGTAAATGATTGTTTATCTGTGCTGGTTCTGTAATACTTTTTGTTACGATAACGTATTTTTTACGATTGAATAACCTATGATCATTGTAAAATTGGTTCAATGAATCCCAAAGACTTTAATTATATTTAATTTATTTTTGAACTTATTAAATAAAATTTCATCCTCGAAACGATATCCTATTTCCCGGATTCGAGTCTCATACTAAGTTTGAATTCTCCCTATTACACAATATCTAAAGATACTTTTAATTCATTATGGTGCGTGGTGGTTTTACATTTTTCTAGTTAGTTTTACGCATGGTAAATACAAACCGCAAATTAAAAAATATAAGTTAAATCAGTATTCAACAGTAACTAATAAAATTCCTAAAATATTATAACTGCCAATCTATTACACAACTGTTAGTTTAGTTACTGTCCTCCATTTCTAAATTTTGCATTCTCAATTTGTAAACGGAAAATACATTTCAGCCAATAAGAATAAAAAAAGAAATAGTAATAACTTTCTTAATTCAAAATTTAAACAACAGACGAAAGAATATTACATTTTAAATTAGTTTCGGATACGTTCACCTTGCGTTTCCCACGGCGCACCGGATTAGGGCCGCGATCATTTCATTTTAAATTTTTTTCCTACTGCTTTGTTTCACTGAAGGGGTGTTGACAGTTATTTGTTGCGAATCCTTTTTTTTGTTTTTACAATTTTTCTGTTTGAATAACAAACCGGTTCCATTTAATTCGGTATTCATCTGATTTTTTTTCAAAATCAAGATTTAACGGTTCATAGTTGCGCTTTTGTGGTTTAGTTTTTATAGTTTTGTTAATTAAAATTTGATTTATTAATTTTATTGTTGGATTCAAGGGTTTGTTAGCAAAATAATGTCTTTTTTTTTCTTCCTTGTTCAAATCTGTTGTTCAAACATTGTAACACCTACCGTGTTACAGTGTTTTCTATAGACTAGTCACTTCAAACAGAAACCAATATTTTCTTAATGAGTAACAATACTGTGCTATGCAATTTTTTTTCTTTTATTTAAAAATTTTATCTAATTATTACCTTCTTACTTATATAAATGATAAGAATAAAGTTCTTCTTCTAGTTCTAGTAAATAAACAAATTTCATTTCGTAATTATTAAGAAAAATTGTGTAAGAACATTTTTTATAAAAACAAGTGCGCATTATAACAAATTTTACACTTGCTTTTGGAAAAAGTGTAAAATATTCATGTAAAATGTAAAATAACCGTAAAATTTATCAATTAATGTCTTTTTCACGCCGCTTGGGGACCAGCAGCAACAGCAATCTCCATCAGCCGACTCAACCATGAGCGAGAGATCACTCGTACCATTTGCGCTGGTAAATTTACTATCAACACTCAATAATATCGATGTAAATATTTTTTTTAACTCTAAATGTCGTGTTTGTCCTTGTTTTTAAATATTATTTACTAAAAAATCTTTTTCCTTTTTGTCGCCTAATGTTTTATGTTGCCAAGTCTTTGTCCACTGTATTTTGGATTAGAAAACAATTTAAAAAAATAATAATTAAAATTTGGGAAAATGATAGGCTTGAACGTCAATAATTTGACGAACATTGAGTAACTGTCAATTATAAACTGTTATAAATACAAAAATATTTTTAATGAGGAAATGAGAATACGTCAGTGGACATTGGACTTTATTCAATGGTTGTGTAGCGGTTATTTAATTTATATTTATGTTGTTTTTTAACCATTGGTTAACAGCATGTGCACGAAGTGTTGTGTAGTTTTTTGGTTATCAACCGTAGTTTAAAGGTAAGTGTTGTTTTTATTTATACTAACATAAGTTACGGGATTTCTAACTTGCAATAAGCTTGTATAAAACAATTGCTTTGAGGGACTATTTTATAATGTTTCATATACTTACAAGTATAATTATGAGAGACAACACACTACTTCACGTAACTCATGTTTTATATTTATCTAAGAAAAGTTCAATAATTTGAGTACAACACAGGTTACTCATTTAAATCCAGTATTAAAAAAAAATCATTATTTTTACTTTAAGAATACAGAACAACCGTTGCATTGTTTAAACATATAAAGTGTATTCTAAATTTGAACATTATAGTTACATTCCAAATTGGAACATAATAAATTAACGTTTTTTTTTTCAAATTTGTACATAATATTCTTTATCTGTAATTGGAAATTAATGTTTTTATTATGTATTTAGCATAGTTATTAAAGTGTGATTATTTGCGCATGCAGCCGCAGCAGCAGTCACCGACCGGGGATGCACCGATAGGCGACCGCAACACGATGTTGCCCTTCGCTCTGGTAAATTTCCTGAATAGCCTGAATATCGATGTAATTATTATTTTTCTTTCTTTCCATCTTCTGTAGATTATTTTGTTGCTATGGAAACTCATGAAGATAACTCATGATTCATTAGGACGAATTGAATATCTTATAAGTAACATAATTATGGCAGCGACAATCCCACATAGACGGAGTCAATGATTTCTAATGTTCGTATTACCTTGAGCTGCCTGAAGTAGTTATTATAACGTATCTGTTGGATTTGACGTCGAAAAACACACTTAATTATACAGAGGATAGAGTAAATTTTTTAATGAAAACGAAGAAGTACTAGGCTTTTTCCAATTAATCACGTGATTTGAAAATAGATAGAAAAACATAATTTAAAAGAATGAGTTTGCATAGCGAGTATTTTCTAAATAGCGAGCTTCATTTTTAAGTTTTATTTTTATTACATAGAATATTATTTTACATTTATTTCACAAAGGCGATGGAGCTCACTATTATTCGCGAACAAATATTTAATTAACAACTCCTTTTTTCTTTCTTACTCAGTTTTCTATAAAATAATAAAGTAGTTAAAGCTTTTAAAGTATTTTTAACTAATTAAAATTAATTGCATTACATTTGAAACCATTAGATTTTAATCTTAAATTTATATTTTTTTACAAATAAAAAATAATGGTTTCAAAATATTTGATTGTATTTTTAGCGTTGTTTTTTATTATGGATTATTTGTTTCATGCAGCAACAAGCGCGGTCAGGGCAGAGCATCAGTGAGCGAACCCTCGAGGAGTGCTGGTCGACACTGCAGCGAGTGAGTTGGCATCTGTTTCAATGTGTATTGTTATCTTCCAAAGGTAGGGGATGCGTGGCGGACACTGTGTGTATGTAACTGTAGTTTTCAAAATTAGAATCAACGTTTATATTTTTTTAAATTTGAGATAGTAACTCCCATTTTAAATTAGATTTATTAATTTTGTTTCAAGAATTATTTTAAATACACAGTTTTTTAATCGCATCTCCAAATAAACGGGGTATTGGTTATATGCCAATAACTCTTATTTATAACATAAGGTGAGTTTCAATTTTATAAATTTCCCAATAGAATAAGGCCCCAATAAATATAATTTTATCTAAGCACTAGTGTTTTATCGCGCATCTAAGCAGTGGGTGGCGTAGTAAATGTTTTTTTTTTTCAAAACAGGAACATGAAGTATCTAGGCTCGATCTAAGTACTGCATATTCATTACCAAGGAAACATTTTCACATAGAATCGGTCTTGATAAAAAATCTCGCGATTAAGTGCCGGGGGCGTGTTAACAATTTATTTAATCGAGATTCGATCGCCATTTTCTTTTTTTTTCTTTTTTATAAAAGCATCTGCGTACAAGGTGGCGTATGATAAGTCAGGAAGTACTTGTTTTTGAGCATCTGCGTTGTTATTACAGTTTTGAGATTTTTTTTATTGGAATGCAAAGCTAGGTACTAAAAAAAACATTTATATTTTATTCGATACTAAGTATGAGTTATGTTATGATTTATGGTAATAGAATCATTGGATACTTTTTTATTTTTTTTTTATTAAGTCATCGATGACCTTTAAGACACGCAATCACTTTATGACCTTATTGAAACATATAAGTAGGTAGGTACTTGTATAATGTTGTGTTTATTAAGGGCATTTAATGATGCGATTCTCTTATGAAAATGTCTATAATGATAATGTAACATTCATAGTAAAATCAGTAAGTGACACAGCCACCATACAATTCCAATATTCCTGATAAAATAAAACCCATTAAATAAAACTTTACAATATATTTTCACTTTTTCTAAATCCATTTTACAAATTTTCCATTTGTTATTTTTATCTATTATAAACCATACATATAATTATACCCACAGTCATGTTAAAAAACTTTAAAGCATCTTAAACTGTCTTAAACAAAATTTACTATCAATTCGGAAAAACTTAACTGCATAAAAAATAGCAACATGCGTTTTAAAAAAGTACTTTCATGTAAATAACGCAAAAAGTACAGGTGCATGCAAAAAAATAAAGCGGCCAACGTCGGACGAAACGGAAAAGTACACTCGAGCAAAATAAAAACTACACTCTTTGTGCGCGGTTGGGTACTTGATCTTTTGTGGGCGGGCAAAAGGCGTAGAGTCGACTTTGTTTAATTTTTTCAATATCTGTAAAAGTTTAGTTAAACAGTTATTTAATGTTCGTATTTATAATTATTCTAATCAATTAACAAGTCATTATCTTCATTTCATAAAATGTTAAAATATTTAATGTAATGAGTTGTGTATTTGTACCATATCTCTCATTAATGAATACTTCATTAATATAATAAGATTACTAATTTGGAAATTATATTAAAATTATGCGTTAATGCATTGCTAAAAAAATAGATACGGTCCTTGGAATATAGTGCATCCAAACGTTCTCTAAGATCAATAAGTTTTTACCATTTATAAAATAAATATAAAACAAAACAGAAACTCCACAGATTTTACTCCTCAAAACAAAAGTACGATACACATTGTCGAAAAAAATCCTTCAACATTTGCATGTCGATCCGCAATGAATTTATCGTTATTGCCTCTAGATTTATTATAGTGCCGCTTTCCGAAAAAATCCACCGAAAATGACTTAGCGAATTTAAAATTCAGATACCAATTGTTTTTCGGTTTTAAAATTGAGACGATTTTGACGTCGGCCGTCCGATCGCGACATGTGTTCATGTTTTTTTATTCTGACTGTACTTATTTCGTTTTGCGTGCTTTAGTATAAATCAATTCAGTTAAGTTGTCTCACTTTTTGTTCGGCGGCTCTTTTGTACATAAATATTATTTAAAAATGTTTTTAATGAAGTGAAGTGTTGTCTTTGGTTAGAACGTTGATGTTTGAATATATGGCTTTTTATTTAAAAATGTCAAGGCTTTGATATATTTATGATTGTAGAGTTTTTAATCTACTTAGATGTTATATGTTTTTGCTTTATAATACCGATATTACTGATCGAGGGATCTAAAATGTTTTTCCCATTCTAAGGTATTATAAGCTTGGATTAGAGCGAGACTAGATAATAGCATATAGAGGATCTTAAGGATCTCATAATACACAATAAGTAAACCAACGACTTCCGTTCTATCTTTTAAAGTGACATGGTTTTCATGATCATAGGCATGTTGTAGTGTTTGTAATGTCCACTGCCGTATCTTGTCAAAACACATTTCTTTCACAAAACGTTACTTTAATTTACACAACATTTAAAGCTTGCAATATTATCAAGCCTACCATCCATTGGGGTAGTGACAGTATTAATACGACACCAGGGAGTGATGGGAGTTCGATACATTGATATCTGATAGTTGTATCAAGTCTGGATTTACTCCGTGTCCATAATTGTAAAGTCTTACGCGATACAAGACTAGTTCCTTAGTACCGTAATTGTCTTTAAAAATAATATTAGTAGGTTTTTTATCAATCGCAAGAATTTCAATTTTAATTTGTACTTATATCAAAAAAATATTTAGTTATGTAGACTCGTGTAACGTTATTTATATAATAAACAGAAACAGGAATTGCTTTGCGACATACAATAATAATAAAATTAAAAAAATTAAAACATTATTAATAATTCCGCTAAAAATCAATCTTCAGCTGCGGGATGCAGCACGTGTAGGAGTGTTTAAACAAAAAAAAATATAGACGCAGTCCCACTAAACGAATCGTCTATAAAACAGTTCAACTAACTCATTATTATCTAGAAACGCCATTGTGAAGTCAAGAAACAAAATGCCAACTTCAAAAACCAGTAGCAAAGAAAAAAACAAAATTGTATTTTTAAACGTTTAGAAACAGTAACATCTTGTAACAAGAGTGGGGGGTTCTAATTATGAAAAGTGTTCAACGAGGGTGGAAAAATGAACGGACGACCGTTTAAAAAAACGACGTCTAATGACCAACCGGCTTTTAAACTTAATAGGTTTGGAAAGATTTGATAGTCTCCTACTTTTTAAAGAGAATCGATAAATTTTAGATTTTATAACGTATTTTTTAAAGGGCTGAGTTATTAAAGAAAAATGACTTACATTGTGGTGTTCAGAGTACTTATTTCTTTAAATCGTTAGCATGTAGACAAAAATGTATGACTCGGCGTAACGACAGACAGTTTCCATGTAATATCTTTGTACTATTAACTATGTAGGTATGTCATCAAAGTAAACATAATACAAAATTGCTTCTTAATATATTCTAATTAGTCTCGGGTTCGATCGCCGCGTCGTTGATGCTTTTATCCGTTTTTGTAACTTCGTGATTCCGTGCTGCCAAATGTGATTCAACCCTAAAGTGATATAAGAGTTTCTCTGTCGATAAATTCACAATATTAGCCCGATGACTGCAATAGTGGCCAGTAAACCGGACAACAAACAGATTTAGCTACTGTTATCATGGAACCTAATACAGCTGACGATTTATTATTAATATTATTTAATATCTCTGCCTACCCTTTCTGGGAAAAAGGCGTGGCTGTCTAAAGTCAGCAGACACACACCTACACTATTATATTTAATACCGTATTTATGTAGTGACCTTAGTGCAGTTACTTGAATAATTTAACGTGTTTTACTGACTTTCTTTAAAGTACTGTTATGTTAAGCTAGACTGCCTCTGTTGTTTGATGCTACTGTGTACGGAATACTACGCAGAGGTCTCAGGTTCGATCCCCGGGTCTAGTAAAATGATATTGGGGTTTTCTGTTGAAAATTCTCTGTATTAGCCCTGAGTTTGGAATTGTGCCCGATATATGACAACAGGCACGCCCTCTGTTGCATGGGACTAAAAATAAAAAAAATGGCAAAAAGTGGGTGGTTAAACACCTGCCTACCCCTTCGGGAATAAAAAGGCGTGAAGCTATGTATGTATGTAATGTACTGTTATGGTTTATTTTTGCATAGATATGTTCCCCCATCCATAGATTCTGTGTAGTGCCATATTTCTCCAATCCTAATTAGTCCAGATTGTCATGTCACACAACATTTTTAAAGCTTAATTGTACCATTAATTATACAAATGAAACATACAAAATAGTAAAAATTCATAAAATCATTTTAACTTTTCAAAGATCATTTCAATATTTTGAAAAACCTTCCAGTTCACTGCTTACCCCATTTAGGAAACGTGACGATACAAACAATAACGTTTAAATATCATCAAGTGCCCGGTATCAGGCTCCCCTCTCGCTAATTTTTACCACTTTTCTTCCATCTTTCATAAATGTCCTCCAACCCTTCTATGCCGTATTCATAAGAAAGATGTTTTTCTTCTAAATTTTCCAATATTTCATTTTCTTTTTTTAGGTTTACTTTCATTAATTAATTCACAACATGAATGTTCAGATCGTATTTTTATGATTTTTATTGCTTTTCGTTATCACAATATCTGATGACTGCTTCTGTGGTGCAGTGAGAGCGCAAGCGACTGCTGAGCAAGAGGTTGTGGGTTCGATCCTCACACGAAACAAAACTTTGTGTGATCCATAAATATTTTCCCGAGTCTGGGTGTACTTTGTGTCCGTCAAATGTATGTTTGTAAAGTGCCCCGCGACACAAGGCTTGTTCTCTAGTGGAGTTGTCTAATTATAAAAAAAATAGAAAATAGCTAACATCCTTCTTCAATTTTTGCCATCTTAGCCGGTTGTGAGCCGCCCTTATTCATTGCTTAGCCAGG
The DNA here is from genome assembly GCA_963082885.1 of Parascotia fuliginaria. NCBI lineage: Eukaryota > Metazoa > Arthropoda > Insecta > Lepidoptera > Erebidae > Parascotia > Parascotia fuliginaria. Next base: position 3,129,149 of record OY720196.1, on the reverse strand, counting down.
TTATCGGTCCACCTTATACTCTTTATTGCTTTTAGTACAAAATATTTTAAATATTAAAATAACAAATGGCGAAACGTGGTTGGTTAAACACCTCTGCCTATCCCTTCGGGGATAAAACGTGTGAAACTATGTATGTATGTATTTTAAATTTAAAACACATTTAAAGCTATAGAACTCGCCAGTATTGAGTGCAGAGACTAAATAACAGGCATTTAGGAAAATAAATTGACTCGCCGGTAACGGTGACCAAGTTAGGGCCAAATGTTAGTACTTCGAAGGCAGAAACCTACTCACAAGGCGAGCCGTGTCGCTAATCAGTTCCATCACTATTATTATAATAACTTCAGAGACACTATAATCATCATCAACCTTTAGAAGTTCACTGCAGGACAGGCCGTTCTCGAAGACAGTTCCTGGACATATTCTAAGTTACTACTTTTTAAAGACATCTCTGCAGTAGGCAATATTTCCTGTGTCGCGAGTAACTTGACAAACATACAATTAACGACACATAAATACCCAGACTCGGAACAATTTTATAGATCACACAAAGTATCGTCCGTGTAGGGATCGAACCCACTACAGCAGATGTTTGCGCTCCCACTGTCACGGAGGCAGTCGAATTTAGCATGACCTAATAATAAAACCACGCTAAGCAAGACTATGAATACCCGTGCAATGTTCTCTGTCATTTTTCTTACAACACTCGCGTAATCTTTTTTTCCTTCGTCGTAACTCACGGCCAAGAGTTTTTTGGGGTTAAAACTTGAAAATTTATTTCGCAATTAGCGGTAGGACACTCTTAAACTCAAGACATTATTAGAAAAGTTTCTTAGTGCTCGTAAAAACCGTGTTTTTTCCTCACACCTGAGCGTTTTTGGGTTGAATTTTTAATGTTCGATTATTTTTAATTACGCTTGATGTTTATTCAATATTGCAACATTGTTTTGTAAATTTTTAAACTTAAAATAAAATTAAAAATATCGTATTCCCAAAAAATGCAATTTAGCGAGTTCATTAGATATTTAAATTTAAAATAAAACTATTATAACATTTTTTTTCTGTTAATTCAGTAAAACCACAGGAAACAAATAAAAAACAGTAAAAACAAATACGGAGATAACACTTCATTAACATGGAGTGAAACGGTGCGACATGACAACGGTTAAATTTTCACAAGCACACACAAATTGGCGGGAAAACAGCGCCCTCTGGAGCCGACGGAATAAGAGAAAAACTCGGCAAAAATTAGATTTCTTCAGTAGTGTACTGTACCGTGGCGTTTTGATACTTGACGATGATAATTTTCTTTAAAAACAATTCATATTATTTTCTTTAAGTAGTATACTTACATTATAATTTTTTTTTTGTGGATAACGGACGCATGATGAAATGACCAACATACGATTAAATATTGCGGCAATGGTACCCCAATTCGTTTCTTTTTACGCCTCACATAAAAAGGACTTATAAGCTGTGGCCTACAATAGAAGAACATAAATGCATGTGACTAGCTATAGGAAAACTGTCTAAAGTATCTAACTTAGGATTCACTTTTGCAAAGCATGTTTGAAGGCCATGGGTTATAGCAAATCTGTTGTCTACACTTTCTCCGTCTTTCTTTTTATAGGTAATATCATTATCTACAATATAGCTTCCTGACAAGTAGACATAAAACCGATTAGCAGTGGTATTTTATTCAGTCCATAGAACCACATAAAATTATACTTCACTTCGTTTAATAATGAAATAAAACGATTTTGCTGTCATTTTCTAAATATGGAACTGTGTACCTTCATTACTGCACCGTTGGTCTAATGATTAGTGTAACTGACTGCGACGCCGGGTGTCGTGGGTTCGATTCCTGCGGAAGGCAAATATTTGTGTGATGAACATTTGTATTTGTCTTCAGTCTGGGTGTTTCCTATGTAGTATAAGTACCTATGTATTTACAAAAAAATAAGTATGTATATGTATTATATTTCAGTTATCTAGTACCCATAACACAAGCTCTGCTTAGCTTGGGACTAGACGACAGTGTGTGATAGTGTCCACATATTATTATTATTATTATATTATATTACTGTAATAAATAATAAAATTGTAGTTAATGATAAAGATATTTGCTGTATTCGACAGTTCACCAGGCCAGGTTATGGTCAGCAGTAGACGTCTTTTAGGTTAATGGTGATGATTGCCTTAACTTATTGTGAAATTTTGTTACACATGATAATTTCGAGAATCTTCACATTTAAATATTTGATTATTAAATCTATTGACATACAACAAACAGCCCGTAGGCACTCATTTTAGAATGAATAAAAAACTATAAATAGAAAAAAAAATTAATTATAAACTGTTGTGTACCACTTAAGCAATAGCAATTCAAGTAAACAACAAATCCATTCTGAGTTATCTTGCTATTTTACATAAAATGTTATGTTACAACTCAAATAGATGTTCAAGTATCAAATCATTAAGTCCCAGTACACCGTAGCTAATGGCTTGTGCTACAGTAAAAAACCCGTCGCCTCTCGAAGATAAAAATTAGCTAAAATTAAAAGATGCTAACGAACGGTATTCTCCGTAGCTCTCTCAATGTTTCTTGGCTTATTCGCTTTAAGATGTTTTTCTCTTCGCCATTTTAAAACGCTGTGTCTATTTAAAAGATAAGGTACTTTCGTTTTGAATAAGAATAGATATTAAGAACAAGTTGCGCTTCACGGCTTCGCCCGCGCCTGTAATGTGTTTTGTCTCCCTCGTGAATCAGACCAATTTTAAATGTATATATGTCTATGTTCGTTTCCGGCACCAAATCTATCTACATAACAATTTTCATTGAAATCGGTTCAGTCGTTTAGATGCTGAGTGGTAACAAACACACACACATACATACACAAAAACTTATGCATTTAGAATATTAATAGGATTACTAACATTTTTTTTTTCTATTGTGTCTTGAAGAAAGCACTTCTAAAATCTACGTAATCTTCGTAAAAATCTACTAGTGTACTGTGCCTTCACTTCGTAAGCTGATTTTTCACTTCCCGCTTGAAAGACCGATGAAGACATCATAGGTATAGACAAATGTTTTATTGTTTTGCGTTCTGTGATGGCGTTGCGAACATCAATCCGCCAGCTAAGAACGGCGATTATGATAAAAATTAAAATTCTACCTCCTAGCAAATATAGTATTTCCATTTTCGATATAGTCTTTTAAACGGAGCGTAAAAAGTATCTCACAAAGGCGTTCGAATACACATGATGTTAGTAGCCTGCGATCAGTCTACACTATCGAACCTCACTGACCACTGACCGCTTACCGGAAAAAGTAGAGACATTGCCTCCGTCTCCCAATATAAAAATCTTTTTCATTAGCAAACTGTTACCTACACCATCCCACTGCTGGACAAAGGCCGCCGTTCTGTGACTTCTATGCTTTTTAGTCCATAGCCAAACATGACCACTCTTATCTGAATCCCTAAAAATGTATGGGATTGACATAATCTGACGCCGTAGATTAAAAAATGTATGGGTTTGACATATGCTAACGCGAACATTGTCGTTAGCTTATGTCAATCCGATACATTTTTTAATCTATTCTATGAATATAATGGAAATCTATGCCACTTGTCTAGGCCCTCTGCTCCGTCCTCATCGGGCCATCTTTTCTTGGTCAGTTGTGATTTTGATTATCTGTCTCACGGTACCAAATGGCCGTTGGCAAACAATCGCCAATTATTTCATATTGTTCATATATTTTTAAACTAATAACGACCCTAATACACGGTTAAGTAATAAGCGTAAAGTCATCATATTGGCAACTGCATCGCAATTTAACAAGCTGTTATTATGTTACCCTGTGTTTGTGACAGTCATCGCTTCGATGGGTACTAAGTAACCTATTAGGGGACAGTTTTTTAGGGATCTGTAGGTTTATTACTAATTCTGCATTACGGATTTACAATGGCTCTTATAATAATTATTAAGAACTCGTTTCCCTCAGCTCCGTCTGCGTGAATGGCGGTTATATCTCTGTTTACATTGACGATTTTCCATACAAACTTTCATTCCCTATTTCAACCTCTTTAAGCTTTTTTTGCAATAACAGATGCCTATATTGTTCCCCGAGGTATAATGTATCTATATACCAAATTTCATCAAAATCGGTTCAGTGGTTTAGGCGTGAAAGCGTAACAGACAGAGAGAGTTACTTTCGCTTTTATAATATTAGTATGTATATTTTATTGCTAATGCCTTACACTGGCTTTATGTATAAAATCGAAGCGATACTCGAATAGAATATTTGGTAATGCGACAGGATGGTATCCCAGAGACACGGGTTCAAGTCCCTCTCCGAAGTTGGAATTTTTCCAACTTTATTTCATACGCCTTTTAAGCGCGACTCGGTTGTCGGGAAGTAAGCATAAACAATATCTTATTTGCAACCGCTAGTGAAGTCAGGCCTTTCTAAATTTCGATAGTTTTATCTTCTTGCTTTAAATAAAATTTGTAAAAGTGTTTATAATTAATATTTGGGATCGACATTAAGCATTGAAATCGGTATCAAATACGACGCTTTACGAAAGGTTTCGAATATCCCATAGTAGTACATTCAAAGTTCTTCGTTTTTATTCTTATTTCATACTTTCACAGTTGACTTAGTTTCATAATATTCCTTCTAGAATGTGAACAGAACACGACTATTTCCATTTCTATAAACTGTCACTTTTAAGAGCAGTATGCTTTACCACGAACTAAAAAAAAAGGGTTTCTAATCCAGAATATGAAACTGTTCTATTTATTCCTCTCTTAAAGTCAGTAATGAGAAGACTTTCTTGTAGATCAGCTACTACAGTCAGCTTTCATGATAATTATGTCAAACATTTGCATATATCCAGCAGAGAAGTTATTACGGTCGGATTCCCCAAATCTAATCACCTCTGAGAACAACCTTAGGTTTTAAACAAAAGAACTATCGCTGTCCATATAATGGGCTCTAAATTTCTTTCTTTTTAAATAATTTTTGCAACGTTTTATAATGAACCCATAGTACCTTTTTTAAATAATGCTAAGTAAGGGCATGTCAACCATATTATTACACGCTCGTTTAAATACTAATTAACTTTATTGTGTGTGTCGCTGTGTCAAAGAGACAAAAAATGCAAGTGTGAAGTTTATGTTAACGGCCAAGAGGAAATCAATTGAAAGCCAAACATATAATAATAATAATAATAATATTGCCAGCTTATTAAGAGTAAAGCTTCTTCTCATACAGAGAAAACATGAGTATTATACGTGACGTGTGCTTAATGCGGATTTACAAACATACTGATTTATAAATTAAATTGATTTGATTTGGCAGTATTAAGTATACGACACGCCGGCAACATGATGCGAGGGAAATAATTTTTTTTTTAATAAGTTGACAAACCTTCTCAATATTTTCCTCATTTTTTTATGAAAACTAAGCATGCACAAGTTTGCTTAATGAAAAATAGATGCATGACCCTGAAAGTCAAATGCACCCCCTTAAAAGTAATCCTGGTGGTGCCCATGGTATACAGCTAAATGAGTAAGCAATTACCGTAAAGAGCCTAGCAATGATAAGAGCATCATTTATGTTGTTTTTAAAGTAATAATATCTGTGATACAGGGGACTTTACAATCATAGAATTAACGGACATCAAATACACCTAGAATGGACCTAAATATCTAGTAGTTTGTGAGAATTGAACCCATCTTACTTAGCAGTGTTTCGCAATCTTGTTGTACCAACGAGACATTTTAAGATACCCTTTCACTTTAAATCTATAGATATTGATCTCTTGAGATTGTCGTCGCTATTTTCAGGACTCTTAGGAAATACAAAAATAAATTTTGCGGCTTTTAGGATTCGGAAACTACCTAATTCACCTTCAAAATTAAGATTAAACCATAATTTTTGTTTTTGCCAAAACATTAAAAAAAAATTTGATTACAACATTACTTTAATCTATGGTAAGATGCTAGTTAATTTTAAAATACCATCTATGTCTATAAAAATACCTCATTTACGTCAATTAAATAGATTGAGAGTTAGTTTGTCCCATTTAAGCTCAAAACTACACATCCAGGCCATCTAATTACAAAAAAATAGATTTTTTACAAGAAAATACAAGTTTTCAAGACCACCATAGTAGAAAAAACTACATGAAAGCGACGAATACAGGCAGATATAAAAACCAATCTAGCAAAAAGTTGGTCGTACGACCGCGATGAAAAACTCTCGTGCTCTCTCGCTCTTCACTATCGTCTAGTGTGAATAAATTGTTTTGATACTTTGATGTTAAATCAGTTTTGTTGTTACTGAAGATGATCCTAAAAGTCTAAGAAAACCGTTGCTTAAACTATTCGGGTCAGAAGAACTGGCTTGTCGGCCTTATTAATATTAAAGTCTTAAAAGCATCAAAAATTTAATTACCTATAGATCGATGTGATGTTTTATAAATTGGTAACAGAAAAATATCTTTAGACCTAAGAAGAAAATAGCCTTTGTTTTTGCGGCTTTTTTTAAACATAACTTTGGACTAAGAAATAAGTTTTCACTTAAGACTTAAATATTTCTTACACGAACAAAAATTCTTAATAGCATATAGGTATTTGATACGTGTACCTATAATGACCTGCTTTCATTCTAAATTTACATACGTCCGATTATCTGATTCGTACCAACTAGCTACAAGTTTTAGTTAAAGCTCTATCTTCAGGATTGCTTAGAAATAAACAGTTAAAGTATACCTTAAATCGAAAATATTGACGGTTTTTATTTCTTCTTTAGATATTCTTGTCGCTGTGACCTTTACTTCATAAAGTAATATAAAGTAAAGTACATAACTAATTACAACATATAATTCTTAATGGCCAGTTTGAATTTAAATAAAATATTAAGTAAAATAAATCCTTTACATCGCAAATTAATAATAATGGTAAGCAGTAAGAGATACTATCCTAAAAGACAGCGTCAAACTGCTGACAAGTTAAGTTGCCCTCTATTATGGTAGCTTAGTTTTAACTTTTTTAAATTAAAAAAAAAGGTATAATACTAATGATGAACCAATAGGTCTTTTTCTAAGTTAACCTGTCGCTATAATCTGTCGATATGGATTTAGATGTCATAATATGAAAATAAAAACAAAATTCATTCCAACTGAGAACATTAATGATATTAAAACACGACGCACTTCACAAAAAGAAGCATTACGTAAGAGAAAAAGCATCAAGAATGATTTAACTCGGCTCGCTTCAAACTAAGAAACCGCGCGGATATAACTGACTATAATAAAAAAGTTAGTAAGTACACATAAGTGCATTACGATGCCGTGCCTACTATAACTATAGTGCTTATACAACGCCCACGGCCCGAGCCGTGCACAACCATTTTTTTCCCGCACACTTACATTTGAAAAATACATGTTGACGTAAACACACATATTTCGCGTTGAAAAAAAAGAGACCGAATGAACTTTTTACCTTTGCTTAAAAACTAAACATGACCTAACTATGTGATATGAACTTTTTGTTTTCTTTTTTTTTAATAGTGTTGTGCCTGTCAGTTGTGATGAGTTGCTGTGGATTTGAATCTATTAAACATCAATGCAGGTATTTATTTTTATTGCAATAACTGTTAAGTGGTTGTTGCGTAATTCTACGAACTAGTTTCCGATTTATTGCGCTGCCTGTGCGAGATAAACAATAGATTCCGGCGACATTCCTGCATATCTGTCTGTTGGCAAAATGAACCGGAAAAAATATCAGCAGTTAGAGGACAGTTTCATTCATCAATTGATATCAGTTTTTTTACGAGAACGCATGTTATATTAATACGTTAATAAGCTTTCTTGTTCCTATTTAAGAATTTGAAGTTAAAGTTCTCAGTTTAAGTTTTTTTCTTTACCAATTAAAAGTACCTAATCTAATAATGCAACGAGTCTTTCAAAAACCTTTTTACATTTTTCGTAAATAAATTACCCGCAAAAAATACTTAGCAGCTTTTAACTCATCTCAACAGAAATAAAGATACTTTTTAGCTTTTTTTCTCTTAGCCACTTGTAACTTAATTAGGCCAGTAAAAGTTCAGCTTTATACCTGTTTACTTAGGTTGAACTTGGTCTTAGGGAAAGTGACCTAAACCAAAGTGCAAAGCGGTAAAAGTCAGTGTGACATTTTGTTTTTTTTAGAAGTATAAGGCTACGGAATAATATTTAAATATACTTTTTACTAAAGATTTTTAATTGTTTGGCTTTGTAATATAGTTTTCAAACCAGGCGTGTATATTTTATAGGTTAGTTAACAGGTTTTATTTAATAAAAATAGGTACCTACACACTGTCAATAACAACTAAGATTTAATTATGTTAATTACATTGTAGATAAGTTAAGATAACTAATGAATGTATTAGGTATACCTGCATTTAAATTTTTTCAGTGACATCTAGTGAAAACGTACGTGCTTATTACTACAATAAAAAAAAAATACATTAGCATATTAAAGAAAAAAATAAAAATTATTAACACTTTTATTTCTTAGCTAAAAATAATACCTAACTACATTGTAATCATACAATACCTACTTACATGTAGTTATTACATTACATTTCATTACTATACAAGCAATTACAATTAATTACTGCACAATCTTAACACCTACTAACATAATTGTGTAAGATTATGTTTAATTTATATTATTATGATTTACTTACTAACAGTTTAATAACAGTTTATTTACACAAATTAATAATAAAAAATCTATTATATTTTACAATTGGACTTTGTTCAGTAGGTATCTCACTTTTATTACCTTAGCAATAGATAAAAAATACATAAGAAAATAGTCGATCTTACAAGAACATTTATAAATTTTACACAATTAATCAATTATTTACTTAGTGATTTGTAAGCAAACAATATATTTTTTATAAATTCTATTTTTAGGCAAATTTTATTATCTAATGCAGGTTATTTTATTTTGATATTAATAATTTCTTATAATAAATTTTGATATATTTACCTTGTGTCAAAATTATTAATTTTAAATCTCTGTAAAACTATATTTTTAAAATGCATTTATTTATTTTTTGATAAATAATAACCATGAGCGGTTTCATCAATCTCAAGAGATATTTTATTCTATAATAAATAGTTTAAGAGTTTCGTAGTTTTAATAATTTTGAAATTTTTAAATAAATACAATCCTCACAATTTACGACAGTCTTACAACATATTTATCACAATAACAACAAAGCTTCAATAAAGTTTGTAGTGAGTAAAAATGTAATTATTTGCAAGTCCCAACGAGAGGCACTTTGCGCTTGGATCTTAAAAATAAACTCTCTTTTGTACAACTCGGCTGCATGACTCTGACTTTGTTATAAAGATAATTATGATTCTGTTAAAACTAAGTAGGTATCCTTTGTGAGTGGGTTTTATACTTGTTTTCTAGAAGTAAGTATAAGTTCAGAGCCCTTTAGGTACAATTCTTCATCTATTACTTAAAAACAAATGAACTTTGGGATTATATTTTTGAAAAATGAATCATTTTTACACCTAAAAACATTTAGGTGTAAAAATGCATTCATTTTTCAAAATTAGGTACGTATATATTATTATTTGAATAAATTCGTGGCTCTACTCATGTAATAGGTAGTATATTAAAAGTAGTCTATCTTTATACCTTACCTTTTAAAAATTCATACGTATTCAACAGACATAGGTAGGATAGTTATTTTTATACTAAAATATTAAATCACATAGTAACTTAATTCTTGTATCTGCAAAACCAACCAACTAAACTCATAAATACGTAACAGAACACCGAAGTAAATAATTATAATATTAAATTACAATGACGTTGTAATACCATTTAAAATAACTCACTGAAAAAAATTATGCAATCAGCAACCCACACTTATTCGAGCGTTGTCGTAGGTCAAGATTCTACCCATACATACAAACATTAAAAACGTAAAGAGCAACGCACGCGGAAAGTTACGGTATCGGTTTTTGTTAAATAAACAACATTTTATCGGTTTATTGGAGCATACCTGTAATTTAATATGCTCAATGTGACATCAGGCGGTTTTGTAAATTCAGCATTAGGGGAATTGTAAAATAATTTTATGCTTAATTTAATTTTTATAAATAGGTAATGTGCAGAAATATTAGTGTAATCCGTATAAAATGTCTTAAACAAAAAAGAGTGATAGATTATTTTCTTATAAAGAATGTGGAAAGACCAGATTATGCCATTTATAGAATGTACGATTTAATCTATAATCTCATTTTATTATTATAAGTTTATGACCAATCCTGAGCCACAATATTTCTAAAACTTGAGTTGTCTTTTATTTAAAAATACTCTTCTCTTATATTAGAACATTAAATTTACACACTGTTTTGGTACATTTTTCTTGAGAAACTTTTCGGTCGTTCTAAATAGGTGTACCTATGTACTTATAGTGTAAAAGCTCAAATACAAGCAATTCTAAAGCAAATCCAAACACAATTTGCAGCACAAAACTAAAACCACCATAAAAACACATATTTCAAGAATAGAATGAGCGAATGCCGTACCTAAAAAGAGAATAATATTTCTTCCGTTGTCTAAACTTGTTCGGCGCACGCGCTGCTTTCGTATGTGGGCGTAGTAGGCGTGTGTGCGTGAGCTGTAAGTGTACGTGTGGCGACCTACAAACGCGTATGTGTGTGTGATGCGTAAGCGCAAACTCTTGTCTTAGGTTAGGGAGGTGAGCGAACTCTCGCGTTTTGCAGAGTCCATTTATTTTTATTATGGGCCAACACGTGGACTGCAATGGACGTATACGGCAATTTTATTGCGTTATCTTCCTCTTAAGATTTATTTGAATTTCAGTTTGAGATGACTATTTATAATGGTCTGATAATTTAGTTTACAGACTTAAGACAAGCTCTACTTATAAAAAAAACAATTTTTGTTAACTGTTTTTCTATTTCGAAATATATTTTTTATAACTTTAATAAATCAAAAACAAAATGGTACTGAATACTATTGCTATTTAAATAATCAAAAATATTGAAATTTTGATTTAAATAATGAAATTATTATATAATCAATTAAAATCTCAATCCTGAAAAATTATCACACAATCCGATTAATTACGAATACAATCGGAAAAGGAAATAAGTATAAAAATGGAAAATCGATTTCGTGCACCCATTGTGGTGTAATCGATTTAAAAATGCAGGTTCGATGTCCGTGATCGTGACCTGTGCACGTACATGAATACTGTATGAACATTACTTTGTCCCTTTTGAAATTACAATAGTGTGCAATGTACTTTCTGTTCCTGATTTTTATTACTTTTATAATAAGTTAGGGCAAAGAAAATCTAAATAAATTTTTATCATGAAGTATATAATATTTAACTACTTTTCACTTTTTTAACTTGTGTTCTGTTTTTCTTAATCTAGTTAGTACAATTTTAAGCAACACAAAACTTAACTTAACAATTTAGGTATTAATTATTATAGGCAATCAAAAAAGGTTTTGTTTAATTAATTTGTTTTTATGAAAATCAACTAGGTATATCTGTAAGTCTTTTTCGAAAACATCCGTATTCCGTATCGAATATAAAATTCTAATATACCCAATTAAAAAAACATTTATACTGCTAAAATTAAGTAAAATCGTAAAACCTGATTTCGTAATATAACTATTTTTTTTTTCATTGAAAAGTGCATTATAAGGAAAAAAATCAAGGCCATCTGTCAAGTAATTTCTTTACACTGATAGCACTCTTTGTCGTCGTTATCGCACAACCCTGAAGGTACATTAGCCCTGCATTTTTACTAAAAGATGTTGACAATATCGTCACTGTGTTTTATTATACCTAGCACTTACTCTTTCCAAAGTATCTTTATTTAATTTATGAGTAATTAAACCTCACTTTGATTTATTATTTTTTTGATAGTCCTATAATTCAATATACTTATAGTGAAAGTTATAATAATATTTCGCTTTCTTACTTGAACAACTTCCTTAATATGCTAGATTCTATATTTATTAGGTATATAATGAAATATATTAATAATATATTATAAATACATCATATCTTGCAAATAAAAATTCTCTTTAAAATCGGACATTTACGGCAACAAAACAGAAAACATTAATTTCTAATTGATTTAACTGTTGCGTAATAAATAAACAATGAAGTTGATGAGTTAATAATAATTAATGAATACGGATGTCTTTAACAACGATCGCCACCTCTTTTAAGCACACTTGCTCAGAAATAAGAGTTTGTTACTTATCTCTCAACTTAATAAGGTGCTATTACAACAAGTTATTTAAGGTTAATAGCCCGGACCGTACAAGTATGTACTTACTTGCAAGTATTTCGTGAGATGTGCTGACATAAGTGAAGAAAAAGTTGGTAAAAATCTTACTTATAACTAAAATTTAGCACTCAAATTCAAATCAGAACAAAGCTTGCAAGTAAATACATTATAATATCTAAGTAAAAACAACGAATCTATTAGGTAACACAATAAAGAAACATAATTGTAAATCTCTACTAATAATAAAAACTCATACATATTGTCGTTACATAATGCAATAAAAAATTCACAGCGCATCGTCATTTCTCCGATAAACACGATTAGGTATTACATCATCGTTCATACTCACACACAAAGCCATACACAGTCATACACACATGCATATACACACGCATAAAACACAATTACGCGAGAAGAATAATTTTTATTATCTATTTATTGTGTCTTATTCAGTTAATATTCTATCAAAGTACAATTTTATAAAATTACTATTATTATTTAATAGTAATTCGTAATATTTAATAAGTGTTCGCTTGTAATTGAATTTTATTTAATGTGCGTTAAATGAAATTTTGTTGTCTTCACGATATACCTTCATGGAAGTTATAATAATTTTTATTAGAAAATTAATTTACTGACGCGACTAGTACTTAGGCCCGCCCAAGTGATTGCCATCATAATACTTATATTGTGTTTAAATTTTAATTTCCTGGTGTTGTCAGTCTTTATTTCATTCCAATAAAAAGGTAATTCTATTAATTGGATAGTTATTTTGATGTAAGTACAAAACATGGACACGTTTGTACAATAACATTTTTATTTCTCGTGTTTAACAGTTTCTATGAAATAGAAAAAAATAAGGTAGGTAGAAAATGGTAGGTATATCTAACATACGTACCTACTCTCATTCTAATAATACTTAGGTAGGTATTAATCATTCAACCTAAGTTATTAATTTTATATTTCAAAAGGTATAAATTTTGTTTTTCGTTAAATTTGAAACAAAATATATTATTTAATAAAAAAAAATAAAAATAATTTGATACAGAGTCATTGTTCAAAAATGGACAGCTGCAGTTATGCAGTCAGTTCTTTTTATCATAAAACTCTCAGATTGCATCCAAATACTCTAGACTGTGTAGTGTTGTGTGTGTGACAGTTTGTGTATGTGTGTGTTTGTGTATGTGTGTGCTATCGCAGAAAGAAATGAGGTTATCTGAATGCGCCTGTCATTGTCTCGTTGTTAGCACTCCAATCATAGACTTAATGTGGCGCAGATATGACTATTATAAAAATGATAACTGAAATTTTACTACGGACATTTTTATAATTGCGTTAAAACAAAATTACCGTATGGTTGTAGATAGGCCATGATCATGGGGTTCTTTTCGATTATTTCTAATAAAGGTATTTTGAAAATGTTTTCCTTCATATAATAGTAAAAAAGTATTAAAAATACACTTTAACGTCACATTTGTTCTTGCCTGATCTTAAAACAACAACTTTATATAAATGACGTAAGAATAATTATAACAAATTAATATATTATCATTGTTATAGCCTTAAAATCATATTATATTTCATATACCTACTTGAATAATATTCCTAAAAAATACTTTAAACATTTAAAACTTTAAAAATTCCAGAAATTGCACACACGTAAAAAACTTAACACTTATTTTGACAAACACTCGCGTTCCAGCAATAGCTTAGCTAAACAAAAAATACATGTCGTTGGTACATTCTATACTTTACATGCTCTACACACAAACGACGCACACACGGACACCGCTCCGTTTGTTGACATAGGTCAGTGCTGGCCAGCGAGACTATTACTTTTTATTTTATTTAACTTTATTAGTACTAGCCGGCGAGTGTCAATTAAGAAAAAATGTTATGAAATAAATATTTAGTTTTAGTCGTTTTTGAATAGTTTTACGAACCTTTTCCTTTAATTTTTCCTTTTAATGTAATGATCTTGAAAATTGTCTTAAAATCGTATCAAAAGATAAAAAAGAAGACAGAGAACAGTGATCTCTTAAATAAAAAAGGAGAAATTTGAAGTTTTTATTCTGTGTAAAAATATACGTTGCCGCTAAATTCTTGAGATTTTTCTTTAAGTAAATTTCTTTGTCTTGATGTGTATTGTTATTATATCTACGTAATCTACTTAAAAAACAAAATCATTGCTAAGCTGACATTACCTACGTTGCCAATTACGAATCATCACTTTTCTTTATCGACACCGTTAACCTACCACCTAAAGGTGCTCCCTCACCGCGAACATTCACCTGTAAACCAACATTCAACATGTAATGCAACATTCCAAATTCAAAATATTACACATTGTATTATCAAGTTGCGCTGTAATGCTCGGACCTGTAACGTTGCATTACAGCCGAATGCTCGCGGTGAGTGAGCACCTTAATAATAAAAATCGCTCCTTTATGTAGGAAGTCTATAGCATCGGACATTCAGTGGGCGGCGGCCGATAGTGATATCTTAACAACTATCTAAACTACCTACCTCTGTCCTTTTCACACTGCATCATTAGAGAGGGACAACACATGATTTGTGTATGTGTGAATTGTATGTTTTTGTGATAGATGACGAAGATATCAAATACATATAGTTAGAATTAAATACTGTGTTATTTATGCAATAGTTTTGTTGTCAGGTTCTATGTATGAGTCTAGTATTTCTGGGCTTTTTGTAATTTTGTCACTTGCTACACTTAAATGTGAGTGGCCTAAAGATGTCCACTGAGGGGTTAAAGTATGATAAAAATATCGCCACACTTGTCAAGCGTAGTAGTAACCTCATTAAAAGATATTTAGTACGCAAAAAACATTAACCTGCTTGACTTCGGCAGTTGGGCAATAATTTTTTTTTTTTTATATTAGACTACCAAAGTGACTCTACTCTGCCTGATGATAACCAGTCAGTGGAATCAGAAGTGGTGGAAACCATTACAAAAATCAAACTACTGGTATGGTGGCCTCCAATATGGCGGCTTTGGGACTTCTCTTTTAGGATCAACTTGGTCTTATCTTAGGCTACGATAACCACCTAATATGTCAACTGATACCGCGGGCTCAGTTTAGAGCGGGATCACTTAACAATAGAGCACTGACTTACTTCACATAAAACATCAAGGAACAACAAGAAAAATGTAAACTCTTTTTTAAGCACCTGGCAAGTCATACTAAAAATTAACTATAATCTGAGTGATTAATTGATATGCTTAAAGAAGTTAACCTATATGGTTTACGTACCTATCTATTGTACTTTTACTAAGCGCTAATACTACTTATGTCAAACAAATCAATGCCAGAACAAAAACTATAATTTTACATAGCATGTGATTGCGTCGACCATCTTTATAAGTAATCATTACATCAAATAAGCAGTGATAAACAGTTGAACACACTCCTTCTTGAACCAAGGCCAGCTGATAAGGACATGTATATCTAGGGTTCCATTAGATAAGAAAAAATGCCCTTTTTGTTATTAAGTAGTTCGGAATTCTTATATTTTTCTCGTTTTATCTTATAATTACTAGCCTTCCGCGCCGTTTCACTCGCGTATTTGCTTACTGCTCTGCTCCCGTCGCCAGTAGCGTGATGTTACCTATAACCTTCCTCAAAAACTTTGCTTCATACGCAAAAAAAATTGCTGGTAGTTCCAGAGATTAGCGCGTTCAAACAAACAAATGAACTCTTGCGCTTTATTTAATAGTATAGATTTGCCGTAAAAATATTACTTTCATGCGTAATGTAATTTAAAATGTTCTCAGTACATTTTTTTTATTATAATATTAAAGGTTGCAATATTTTTTAACTACTTGAAGTAGGTACGCCTGCGCCTGGCAGTTAGCCCAATCGTATATCGCTGCATTTACTGTGTGCGTCATTCGTTCATTCGCGTATTGTGACTCGTGAAGACTAAAAGCAAAAATTATATTGAGAATTAGTAAAAACGTAATAAAATATTTTCCACTACTCATGAGAAGAACTAAAAGTAAGAGAACAAAAAAAACGTCAATGTTTTCGACTGCGTATTTGCTATAGTAAAAAATGTTACATCAGAATGTAAATTGCTATGTCATCTACATTCTAAAGAGATCCTTTGCAAGAAACTGTTTGTTACATGGCATTCCCTTTATCACCTCTTACGACCGAAGCGAAGATGTATCACGATTTCGTCAAAAGGTAGCCAGAAACTAACATGATTTTTAAAAAGTTTTTAATCACTTTTGATGTCAATCACAGATTAAAAAATAACGCTACATTCATGTCTAGCCACCACAGGAACTCAAAAGCTTAAAAAGTGCCAATATTTTGCCTACATTTGACAGAAGTTACGCTCAAATATATTATTTTGTATTATACAAAAAAACATACGATCCGAATTGATAACCTCCATCTTTTTTGAAGTCGGTTACAAAAGACGATTAAAACAACAAGAACTTCTCTGTCCCAACAACTATACTCGTAGTTCCTTGAGCTGTTTCAAATCTATACTAATATATAAAGAGGATGAGTTTATTTATTTTAACGCGCTAATCTCTAGAACTACCAGTAGGATTTCAATAATTCTTATTGCGGTTGATAGCTCAGTTCTTGAGAAAGGTTATAGGCTATGTAACATAACGCTACTATCGACAGGAGCAGAGCAGTAACCAAAGACGAGGGTGACGAGGGTAGCTAGTAAATGAATAAAAAATAATAAAATTAAAAATAAAGATGTCATTAACTAAATACTAAGAACCCTATAATAAAGAAGATGGTACATTATAATGTATTTATGTTTTTTATTCACTGTTTAAGGTCACTTTCTTGTCCAAGGTTTTCGTTTTATTTATGAAAGACGCTGCTGATATCGATGAGTTATTGTCGCCTTGAATCGTTTAATGCTCTTTTAAATTCATATCTACTATTGCAGTTTATTATTTAAAAAAATTATGTGATTTAATTATCATTTGATATGGTATTACTGTGAAAGAGTGGCCTGAGTTTCTTGCCAGTTCTTCTCACGGCTCTACCTCGTCAGCGAACTGGCTGTAGGTTAATTGGCTAATATCTTTTTTGTAATTTTGATATTTATGAGCATTATGTGATCTATATGAAACACTAACTGTCCGTGGCGCGGTTTCACCTGCGTATTTGCTTACTGCTCTGCTCCCGTTGCCAGTAGCGTGATGTTACATAGCCTATAACCTTCCTCGAGAACTAAGCTATCATACGCAAAAATATTTTTTCAAATCCGTCTAGTAGTTCTAGAGATTAGCGCGTTTGATTTGAAAAATTCTTTTGCGCCGTGGCAAGCTTGTGTGTTTCATAAACCTCCTTGTATTTTATAATCTTTGCTTTTCTATATAGCATAGTTTCAGCCGTTCTAGTTCCCTCTTTTCCTCTGACTTTCCTTCTAAGATATTTCCTTCTTCTATTTTTAACGTTATTGCATTATCCATCAAATAAAATTTTCAAACGACTTTTTTCAATTGACATACACTACATGCAAACATTATGTTAGTTTTTTAAATGTTTTAATTGTACCCTTTTCCCCTAAGTGTAGGACAAATTACAGGAGGTACGGGAAGTGATAAGTTGTTAATTATTAGTTTGACACCTGTCGGGGGACAGTTTTAATAGCACGATTTATTATTGTTCTAACACGTGTGGTGCTAAATTGCGAGAATTTTACGCTTTCTGTTATGGTAAAAACTGGAATAATTGCCGTCAGGTTTATTGCGACAATATACAACAATTTTTAATATATCACCCGTTGTATTATGTTTAATTTAATGATTGAAATAGTCCAAAATAGCATTTACGATGTTTTCTAAACCATATTTCTTCTACTGTTTGCTTCCTAGTCCTAATAAGAGACAAAGTACCTAATACTAACAGTATTTTTTAAATATTCTTTGTTTTATCAGTAGAATTTTAGTAGTACAGAGTAGACTAAGCTTTGTAACTTGTAACTTAAAATGCCGACATCCATAATAAAATTATAAATGCCAAAGTAACTGTCTTTTACGCTTTTACGCCTAAACCACTGCACTGATTTTGATATAATTTGTTACAGACATAGATTAGACCTCGGGGAATAACATAGACTATCTTTTACGCCAGAAAAATGGCTTAAAAGGACTGAAATAGGGGATAAAAGTTTGTATGAAAAATCGTCAATGTAAACGGAGATATAACCGAAATTTACGCGGGCGGAGTAGCAGGCAACAGTTAGTATAGACATAAATTATCCCCTAGTCCAGTAAGACCACGGATACTTAATGGTATATCGTGGTTCTACCAAAAGAAAAACGAGATATGCCTCGAAGCGCACCAGTTAGAACATCAACAATATTACCTACTACATAATGCACTTCAAGGAATACTTGTGATGCGCATCATTTGGCGCGATTCAAAGTTAGGGCTTTTCGAGAAATACCCTGGAAAAATCGGTGAAACCATGGATCCTCAAGACCTTTTTATTGCATACGCCAAATGCACACAAATATTTTAATGAGACGTACACCGACGAACAATAAAAACAAAATAACCCTACGTAATGATGACGCATACTGAACTTGACTCCGATCGCTTTTTTAGGTCGCGCCTTTTTATAAAAATAAAGATCGCTTCGTTTCCCTGTACCGCTGACCGATTTTATATTGCACAATGACCGCAATACTTTTAAATTGGTCACACGTATTTTTCGACAAATGTTATTGAGATAATAAATTGTTTAAGCATGTGTGGTTTGGTGATACTGTGTGCGAACTACTACGAAGAGGTCTCGGGTTCGATCCCCGGGTCGGGTAAAGTGATATTAAGTTTTTAAATTAGTATTAGACCGAGTCTGGAATTGTGCCCGATATATGACAACACGCTCGCCGCCTGTTTATGAGACCCAAAATAAAATGGCGAAATGTGGGTGGTTAAACACCTCTGTCTACCCCTTCGAAAATAATAAGGCGTGAAGCTTTGTATGTATGCTTAGAACATTGCTATGTTTATAGGTTAAGGTTACAATCATCGGCATGCTTGGTTGATACCGAAAGAATATAATCAAAAAAGTTAAATTATCTTATAAAATGTGTAAGCGTTTTTACTACCAATTTTTACCCATTCTCAAAATCTGCTATTAAAACAGCTCGTTTGCAAAAATACGGTAATTTTTCTTAATAGAGCAGTTACACTGGAACAATTAAGTTAAATGACCTGTGTGTATTTTATTATATTTTTATGAGTTACGCGCTCATTTTTACATCTCACTTGTTAATTATACCCCTGATACGAGACTTGCTTTTACGAGTTTTTCTGTAGTTGAATGGTATATTGTGTTTTTTAAGAATGGAAATCTCTATTATCGTCCTATTAGCTTCAAGAAGTCCACTGCTGGACATAAGCCTCCATCAATTTTCGCTGGTTGCCCGTCACTCTTATAAGGTCGTCGGTCCGCCTTGTGAGGGGTCTGCCCACGCCGAGTCTTCCGGTTCGTTTAAAATCTCTAGATATTGTACCTACATTAATTGATTTTAAAAATAGGTTGTTTTCCTTTATCTCAATATAAAAATAAGCTCTCAATTTGGTATATCAATGGGTCTAGATGTCCGCGAAGTAAAAAGTTCGGGAAAATCGGCAGAATTTTTACAGGGCAAAGAAAGAATATGTATTTCATAACTTATTGCGCTGTTAAAATTGAGACATGTATTTACTTGTTATTTTTTCTTTTTAAACTAAATAAGGAAGACTTGATACGTAAAATGAGCAATGGCTAGATGGCTAATAATATAATTACCGTGGGCCAGAGCTTATGAAGATGACTGCGTTCTCTACCAAAAAAAATATTACCAAAAAAAAACACGACCTCGCCAACTAAAAAGTATATTTGTTGTAATTACTAGCTTTCCGCGGCGCGGTTTCACCCACGTTTTTGCTTACTGATCTGCTCCCGTCGCCAGTAGCGTGATGTTACATAGCCTATAACCTATCTCGAGAACTGGGCTATCATACTCAAAAAGATTTTTTCAAATCCGAGTTTTAGTTCCAGGAGATTAGCGCGTTCAAACAAAGAAACAAACAAACTTTTCCGCTTTATATAAAAAGCAGTTACATCTATACCAAATAAAAGTCAAGTGTTCTTCCGGGAATAGAACCTTAGAGCGTCATATTGTATCAAAAGCATAAATTCTTTGCAATTTCTTCGTTGCGTGATACTATGGGCCCCACTTTCTAACACGCGTGAAAGGGCTACACTGCAGTGCACTAATATCACACAGCATTATTTATTTTCTTAAAAGTTTTAAGTTCGTTATATTGTTTTTTTAATCTGTCTTCATTTAATTTATGTTGTTACAAAAAAAGAATAAAGAAAGAAAGAAATAATTATTAAAAATAGCCACAGCTTTGCAAGAGTGTATAGTGTATTTATTGTACACTTATATCCTTGCGAAAAGACTTTAAATGATACTGAAAATGAAAACGGTACCGAAATTCTTTTTGTGGTTTAGTTAATGTGAAAAAAAAATATCTACCTAAGAAAAGAACGACTTCGGTTTATACTGTTTAGAGATGAGCTTCTAAAAACCTATTTATCTCTTTATTGATAAATCCTATTAATACTATAAATGCGAAATGCGAAAGTTTGTGTGTGTGTTTGTTACCACTTAGCGCCTAAGCAGCTAAACCAATTTCGAAGAAAATTGGTATGTAGATAGATTCGGTGCTGTAGACGGACATAGGCTACTTTGTTTCCCAAAAATTGGTCTGGTTCCCGAGGGATACAACAAAACACATTTTATGCGCGGGCGAAGCCGTGGGGAGCAGCCAGACTATAATAAAAAAGAAAAGAACTTTAATATCAATTTTTCTTTAAATCATCATAAGGAATCGCAAGCTGTTCCTTTTCTTAGTTATTTTCTTAGTTTTAAAAATATTATTATTTTTATTTATAACTGTTATTTTAGACGCCCAACTAAAGATTCAATATATTTTTTTTCCTGTTCATAACAGTAGTACTAACCAATGAGGAAGGAGATAATAAAATTTAATAGTTTTTATAGTATTACGGGCGTTTAATTGATTTTTGTATTATTTTCCTTCCGTAACTAAACAGGACAAAACTAATGAATTATAATAAATAAAAAGTAGTTCAGTATCATCGCTACATTTGGTATTAATAGTACATGTGTAAAAAATATTTGAAAAGCATGTTGTGGAACTGTAGATCCGATGTTTTATTAGAGGTATTTATTATTTTATTTTTTTTGTATTTTTATTATATTTATATTAATTAAGTTTGGATATTTTTTGTCTAGTAAAGTTAGGTATTAGTGCTTATTTCTCATGTAAGCAAAGGCGTTGAAATGAAGTAACTGCTGTGATATTATGTATGAAATGAGGTTTAAAGAGACTAACACTGTAGGCAGTGGATCTGCTGATCCTTTGGCAGTGTAGGAAGTCACTATTGGTAGCTACCATAACCACCGTGTTACGGTGAGCCGTTAGATCGTCTGCCACCGTAAGCAATCTTTTACTTTTTCACTAGAGCAAATATAATAATGTTAACTTTGTATTAAAAATGTTAACACATTCAGCAGTTTTCGATCTCAGCTGCTTGTACATAGAAAAGAGAATTAATGAAGCTAAATTACATTACCTACGTATGTAAATTAGTTTAAAAAAAATTATAACATTTGCGAAGGAAACTGTGGATTGCCTATCTAAAAAGGACATTTGTTACTATATATACCTACTTATATGTTTCGGTGTAGGTTACTTTTAATTAATTTCTTTATGTTATTTCATATTCTTATGATTTAAACCTATTTTATTGTCGTGTTTATAAGCTACTGATGGTGATAATACTATGCCAAGACTAAGCTATAGAAGAGTAACTTTCATATATTACTATCTAACACTAACATTTTAAATCGACGAATCTACTCAAATTTGCTCCATTGTCGCGCCATACGACTTATTATTATTACTTTTACAGAAATCGATATTTTCAATATTCCCTGCCGAAATTCAAGGATGTTGTACAAAAATTTATAGTATTGAATGAGTAGGCATATTTTATTTAATATTTAGTTATGTATATTGTTTTTTATGTGCAATAATTTTGTGAACACTTTCTCAAATATTTTTTTGTGAGATGCCTTGAGTTCAACAGGCTCTTTCTTATGTATAACATTACAGCTTAATTATATAACCCATGTATTTTTATAAATAAACACAATACAAGTCGTGTAACATAGATTTTATTACAATATTGTTCTGGGTATCAATTTCATGGCCGGCGGTTACGTTTGCGTGTTCAAAGTAGTTTCTTTGCAATCGCAGAAACGAAGGGTTTTCAATAAATACACAAACAAACGTATAAACTATATACCACTGAGATTAGGTCGAGATTAAACTATACAAACTTGACAACCTGGTATTGATAAAACTTTATTTTGATAGCGTAATGATTTAAAGTTTAAATATCAAGGGGAATTAATGTTTTTTTTAATGGCTAACATTTTGATTTAGTACTGTTTGGTTGATTTTATTCAATCACCATAGACACTGAGGATTGTTATGGTGCGTTTTATATGTGAGGAAAATGTCTTTAGTTAAACGTAGTACGTTTGTTATGAGAATAAATACTACTAAATAGGTATAATAGTAGATATTTCGTGATGGTTTACTTAAACTTGGACTACATTGTCACAAGTCATCTTTAGACAGTCTGCGATTTTTAAACAAAATCTTTTGTATTCTCATGTGTATTTCAATTTTTATTTTTAGTCTTTATTACCATTATACCAAATTTTTGTGACGGCAACTGGTAATAAAAAAACAGAGAAGGTTATTAGTGCTAACAAACAAACATAATTTGGTAATGATTAGTGCAATTAAACAGCTATGACATTCTTTCTGAGATTCTTACAAGAAAGAAAGGGCTATTATTACACGTTAAGTTTATGCCAACAGTACAAAGTATTGCTTAATGGACATTAATTTTGTATTACTGACCGGGGAAATATTCATCTTCAATTTTTCTCTCGTATGGAATATCGACGTAAATTAATAGTGAACGTATTTTGCTTCATTTGGTGTATGCAAGCGCCTATCTTTTCCATTCTGCTCCAATATTCTCGTCTCCAGCAACAGCAATAGCATCGTTGTGTTCACCATTATTTCTACAATACCTGGCAACATATTCATAGTTTATTTTAACCTTTATTTTACCCCTTTCCCTTTTCCTCACCTCCCTCAAGTCTCACCTAGTCCACTCCCTTCACGGTAAGCAGCGGCTTCGCAGAGTTCCTGGCATTGCAGGAGCAATGCTAGGGACTCTGAGTCGTCCATGAGCGACAGTTACCACTTACCCTCACGTGGGCTGTCTGCTCGTCTGCCACCGTCGGCAATAAAAAAAAAACATTTACCATCACTAAAAGCTAGCACTTAGCACTTTAGCTACCGAAGTTATATTAAAAACTTATTACGTATACCTATAAAAAATATAACGTATACCTATTACTAAAATTGCGGTAAAAATACTCACCACGTAATCACATAAGCGCTGTAATAAATTTTGTGAAATCTCTATAATTCCCCCTTATCTGGCCTGGGTGAGGCAATTTCTTTGGTAAGGCAAAATTACAGAACTTGCATGAAACTTAACACTGCACTATAAGTAATGTTACTTAGGTAACTTAGTATGTGTTTCTTTAGATTTGTATAGGCGTTTTCAAGTTATGTTTTAAAGGCGTTAATAATGTTTATATGTAGGTATGTATGGTGCAGAAATTGTGAGAAAACCTAGGCTTATAAAGCTCTAAATATCGTCTGCCTTATGGCACAGTGGAAGTGTATGCGACTGCTATGCTAAGCGGTTTTAGTTTGATTCCTTTACAGGGCAAAACTTTGTGTGATTTATAAATGTCTTTCCGAGTCTAGATGTTTGTGTCGGTTAATTATATGTTTGTAAATTGGGGTATATAACAAAAGGTTGTTCTGTATTACGGCAGTTATAGTCCAAAATAAGTTTTATAGAAGCGGCATAACCTAGTGGGACATTATTAGACCACAAACAAGTATTTACGCCCTATGGTCAACAAATACCGTAGCCTATGAACGCTTGCAACATCAACTCAAGAAATTCATACAACATACGATAATAATTATCATCTTTCGAATAGTCTAGCAAGTTCGAACAACTTGCAAATCTCTCTCTCAATCAAATCTCTTGTCTTCTTTCCAAAACCAATAATACAATCAACCATCTAACCTCAACCTGAATTGTTCCAGATATTCATGCATAAAAACGCCATGCAGATGCACGCTCGCGAGCTCCAGAGAGGCTTAGGAGGCGAAGTTAAGCCTCACCAGTGCCAGCAGTGCTTGAAGTCCTTCAGTTCCAACCACCAGCTGGTCCAGCACATCAGGGTTCATACGGGAGAAAAGCCGTATAAGTGCTCGTATTGCGATAGACGGTTTAAGCAGCTCAGCCATGTGCAGCAGCATACCAGGTTGCATACAGGTTAGTGAAGTATATATAAACTTAATATCATGTTATGAGAAGCCTGTCGTATATAGCCATACATATAATGATACGCAGAGAAGACCACGTTTTTTTTTCTATATTAGTCTACCAAAGTGACTCCTCCCCGCCTGAGGGTAAGCAGTCAGTGGAATCCAGAAGTGGTGGCCACCATACCAATAGCCATCGTCTTAAACTACTGGTATGGTAGCCTCCACTATGACGGCTGGGAATGGGGTTAGGGGAAGGGCATGAGGGAGGTGAGGAAAGAGGAAAGGGAGATAATCGAGCCTCCGGCTTTCACACTCACCGAACGAAACGCAGTAGTACGGATACTACTACTCTTACGTCGATCTTCTATGAGAGAGTAGTACTTCCCCAGACGATCCGGCCCATTCATGCTGAAACCAGCGTGGATCTATTATCGTAAACGTGGTACAAATTGCTTTAAATTTGCTAGAAAATAAAAGGAGTAGAGGCCGCCCGCCATTGACTTGATGGACTAACATAAAAAGAGACCTTAAGAAAGCCCAATTGCTATGTTACACCCAGGATAGATTCCCTCTGGTTATTGTCCTGTCTAACCACGGTTAGGAAACCTGACATTAGTGACCTACAGTAAAGGAAAATATTTGTAAAGAAACCTAGATATGAATTTACATAATTATGTGTGTGTGTGAAATCGCCAATCCGCTTGGACAAGCGTGGCGATCAAAGCTCATGCTCTTTCTGAAGTTCTCTGTATGAGAATATTCCTTTTTATTATATTAGCCTACCAAAATGACCCCACTCTGCCTGATGGTAAGCAGTCAATGGAATCCATAAGTGGTGGATACCATTCCAAAAGCCAAACTACTGGTATTGTGGTCTCCACTATGGCGGCTTAGTAAGATGCTTTTTTACCCCCTTTTAATTTTAAGACTGTAAACTACTACAGATAACCTGCTATAATAAAGAAAAAAAAAAGCATATACATACATAACGTCACGACTGTCTCAATGGGGTACCTAAGCAGAGACTATAGAACGCCATTTGCTGCGATCCAAACATATCTCCTTTGCCTCTTTAACATTCATTAATCTTTTCATACACACGTCGGCTAAACACATAATAGTAAAACAATAAACAATGGTCATGTAACCCACATGTAGATAACAAATCTTAATAAATTTATATAAACTTCACGCCTATAGTTTTGTAAGGGGCCGCCAGATAATATCGTAACACCTTACTATACCCATAAATTTTAATAGTGCTAGGAGCCGGTCTGGGAACTAACAAAGAATTAATTTCTTTTAAACTTTCCTGTCTTTGTATAGTACTTAAAAGTTATCTATTATTTGTTATTTGTTCGGAGATAGCTATAGGTATACCTACTACCAAATAACTGTCATCAGAATCAGTTCAGCAATTTAACATGCAAGATGTACATCGGATATAGTTTCGTAATTATTAGCCAATAAAGTCTAAATTCAAGGCGTACAGTGTATTAATCATGTCATTTTCAGATTTCCTCACGATGCAATAATTTCCGTAGCTGTTTTGTCAATAAACTCCAAGAAAAACTTAGAAAATCTACTATGCCATTACTACTTATATAAAGATCTATTAAGTAGGTACTAAAGTGTTTAATGTATTTTTTTATCTGAACGAATAAAACTAAACTATCTATACCATTAGAAAGCGTTCCCTGTTAAGATTACGCTAAGTGGTACCTAACAGCAACTTAAGTACTAACTACTCTAAACGACACTTACATACAAAAAACAACTAAATTTATGTTATAAGAAATAGATCAAGACGTGCATCTATGATGATATCTAGCCGATAAATGAATTCAAATAGAGAACGCATACACAAAAACAACATGTTTACTTATTCCAAATTTAAAACTTCAACATCGAGGATCGCGCCACGAAAAAATGAAACGTTATAATTAAAATAGAATGCCCCACTATTGGCCGGTGTTCTAAGAAAAAAATTAGTCTAACCGTATACGTGAAAAGCGGGAAAAAAATTCTCCAATGGCTAGCCTCGGTCGGCCGCGTTGGCCAATAGGAGAGCGGCGTCGCACATCAAGTACGTTCTACGTGGCTTAGAAATAAAAAAAATTACGTGTTTTTCCACGTTGCGAGCGGCCAATGGGCGGCATTCGTTCGTTCCTCTCTTCATTAACATTCAATCATGTTTTTGTTTAGAATTTTTATGGGTGTAGCAATTAGTAGGTACGTATTAATATTGAATCTAAATAGTTTTTGTTGATTGTTCTATGAATACCTAATGTGTATTGTCATATTAAAATGTAAGTAGTTATTGTTATGTATGAGTACTAATCTTTTATCCAAATTTTGTTTGAATGTTTAATACGTACTTAATTTATTGATCAATGTTGCCAGCAAATAACTTGTAGAATAATTTATTGATTTTAAAAAGGAATTGGTGTTTTATATTTAAAGTATTTATTTTAATTTTGAAAGTATTATTTATGGCATAAAATAATGATTAAAGTAACATTGCCTACCAGTTTCTATTGAAATAAATGATATTGTTGATTTTTAAAAATGTGACTCATATGAAATATTTTTTGAAATTGCGCCTTATCAAATTGTGCATGTAAAACGTATTTTACAGTTCAATGATGAAGAAAACCCCATAAAACCACAATAATTATGAACATATAACCTCGTTACTCACCCTCTAGTATAAATGATGCAAAATTGCACCATGTCAAACTGATGGAAAAATACATGACTATTAGTATTGTCTAATAATTACTTAAAAGTCTATAATTTCTAGACTTATACAATTTTCTACATGTCCATTGTACGGTACGGATCGTGATAGATAATTATTTTTCAATTTGTATTGTATTCCTTGATGCATACTGTTGACAGTTTTATTAAGCATTGTAATCGGTTCATTTTTGTTACATTGTAACTTTTATGAAGTTTGAGAGGTGACTATATATATATAGATGTATGATATAATTAATTAATTTTTACAGTTTGTCTGTAATAAATTTGTAGATATTACTTACTGAGGTCTTGTGGCCTTACCTTTTATGCACTATAGGTCTAAACTAGGTATTACATTCTTTAGGTTTACCTTAAACTACTGAATTTCGATAAAATAAAACATAAGTAAAGAAACCAGAACAGGAATTATTAAAAGGAAGCAAAGGATGAAAAAACATTTGGCAAACATGTAACAAAAAGGAAATAAAATGATTTGTGTAACATAATTTTAAAGTATTGATTAATGAATTTATTTAAAAACATTGTTTATTTTAAAATAGGCCTCAGAAAAATCCCAATCGCCCTCGTAATTTTGAATATTTAACATAACAATAGAACAAAAAACACTGACACACAAATGTACTTTGTTCTTTCAAAAACTCGTATTTGTTTGAAAGACGTTTTCAATGTAAAAAGTTTTTGTTTTTGTTACTATAACAACTTTGTAAACAACATTGCTAACAACAAGCGTATTTCAGGCATTTAAAAACCTAAACTAATTTTACCTTAAAGCAAAACTTTTTAAGCTTTAGGAAAAATGATATATTTATTTATTAGGTTTATGTCATATTTATTTTAACAAGATGTTATAGAAAAAATCTATTACAATATTACAAATGAATTTATCGTGTACTTCCTCAATTACCTTTATTGAAGACCACAGCTTTCAAATAAAATACAATTATATTTGTTATTGTTTTGTACAAAAAGTAAAGAAAGGGAAGCATATTATTAGAATTTTGATAAAAATGGTGTCACTTAAGTAGGTAGTACCTATATTGTAGGAACCGAAAAAGACGCCTTTTTAGATTAGGTCACGTCATAGCAGATTTTCCGTCTTGCCTTTGTCTAGTTCACGAAAATTTATTATAGTTTTATCTTTAATATTTTTGACATTGATTGTTCTTACCCCATTATATAACTGAAATACATTTTGTAGTAACAAATATGAAAAAAAAATGTTAATATACGTAAAAATCTTTCGAAAAAATACTAATATATAAAGTGGAAGAGTTTGTTTGTCCCTTAAACGCGCGAATCTCTAGAACTATTGCTCGGATTTGAAAAATTCTTTTTGGGTAAGATAGACCAGTTTTTGAGAAAAGATATAGGCTATGTAACATTACGATACTGGCGAAGGGAGCAGAGCAGTTAGCAAATATGCGGGTGAAACTGCGCTGTGGAAAGCTAGTAATAGTACGAGTATAAACCGTATCTTATTTTGTGATAGGTATACAGAGCAGCAAAGAAACAAACAAAAAACACCGATACACTTGTTATAAGAAACAATAAACACATTTTACACAAGAAACCGTGGTCAGTCGCTAGTTAACAATTATGAATGTTCACAAAGGTAAGTCTAAAGACTTAACAAAGGAATAATTAATAAAAAAAAATCACAGGTGCAAGTTTAACTTCATCTTAGTTTCCTCTGAAACTTATATTAAACTGAAACTTTAAGTTAACGCAAAAATTCACTGAAAGAACAAAGCGCCCTCTGTCGAAGTGCTCAAGAAACAAGGGGAGAAATATTCGAATAATTTTATTCTACCTTTTCAATGTCAAACTTTTTTGTGCTGGCAACTTTTTATCTTTGCAAGCTTTTATGAAAAAGGTTATCTTAGAGATTGTTTAGATAATTAAATTATAATAATTATAAATTTATGATACCTTACAATATTGTTCTTTATAAGTATTACTGTGTTCATTCATATTATGGAGGACACTAGTGTTAGGGTTGGTACTTACGTAGGCGTTTTTGTGTTATTTTTATTTATTTATTACATTTAACGCGCAGTGATTTTTATGATTAAAACATTGTACTTACATCCTGGTTTCTTCATAATATCTAGGGATCGCACATGGTTCCATGCAACAGATTATTCTACACGCTCATGAATTGGTAGCCCAAACCATAATTTTTACGTTAAATGACAAAACAAAACAACCACTATTAATATAGGTAACGTTTATTAAAATAAATATCCTTAATAACTGTACTATTAAAGTCCTCAATTTAATAATGCAAAAATAACCTACAAAATATATCTCAACTCAGAACAAAAAGGTCGTAAATCCAACAATGCGATTTTGATTCTAAGCTGACTGTTATAAAGTTAGAATTTGTGTGTATAATTTGTTCTTTTAAGACTGTTTTGCACTGAGTACGACATGTAACCAAGGAAAAAAATAAGTAGGTACAATAGATATTATTGTACAGAAAATTTCAAATATGTAGAGGAAAAGAATTGTAATAAATTAATGGTTTATTTACCATACATAGAACCCAGAAACAGGAAAATAATGTCGAAAATCTTCAGAACAAAATTCGTACTTTGATGACTATGTAACTAGACCTCTATCGCTTCAGCTGAAAATCAGCGCTGCGGTCTTCAGTAGCTCATGCTGAGCTGCTGCCTTTTAGACACATTTTAAGTTATTTTTGTATTTGTTTTTGTACCTCATATCTTTTTGCTTTTGTTATTATCATGTTTATTTTTGTGTCTAACAAATTTTATTTTCTGTCTTTCTTTCTATTTTCTTTCTGGCACAGTGGGGCGTGTAGATTTTTATGCAAAATGATAACATTACCTGCAAGGGTTCGAGTCTCACTTGGAATAAAACTGTGTTTTCTAAATATTTTTTCAGTCTGAATGTACATTGTGTCCGTTGTATGTTTGCGCGATACCTTTTTTTTTAATAGAATAAAGTGTCACGGAGAATTTGAGGATAACTCCGCTATAGAACTGTCTCTCGATTTTACAAAAAAAGATACCTTATATGAAATCACATCATTATTTGCAATGAAATAGTATTATCTCAAAGTTTTTAATCTTGCCAATATTATATATGCGAAAGTTTGTTGTGTGTGTGTCTGTATGTGTGTTACCACTCAGCGCCTAAACGACTGAACTGATTTCGATGAAAATTGGAATGAAGATAGATTCGGTGCCGAAAACGGACATAGGCTACGTCTGGGAGTCGAAGGAGACAAAACCCATTTTAGGCGTGGGCGAAGTCGTGGTTTGTAGCTAGTAATCACTAAATAGTATTACAGTAAGTCGACGTTTCTGCTGTCTGTTTTTTCGCTAACTAACCACGCAATGGTACCATTTTGGTTTTCAATATCATTTAGAGAATTTCTAAATGCATTTTGGTAAAATGCATAAATGTACCTACAGTTGCTAGGTAAATAGAGTTTAAAGTCATTTAATACCTACACTATAATTGAATATATCCAAAATCATCATTTTAGGTCACCGACCTTACCCAACATGAACTCTATAGGCGTTTTACGGCTTCCTACCAAATTATTGGTATGTATAAGTATATTGGGGTAAACGGGCCCATGTGCATGGGATGGGGTAGGGGGTGAGGAAATCAATAGAATCATTGCAGTACAGACAATCATTGTGCAGTGTAGGGGGTAAAAATATACGTGAGTGTAATGACAAATATTCGATGATATTGATTTTCGTAGTCATTGGAAGTTCACCTTTCATAATACTGTTTTATTACTGTATTTAAGTTATTTTGCAAAGCAGTTCTTTATCTGTGAATGTCTTACAAGGCGACTTAGTACAGTTATTTTGAAAACGTATTATATAAATACTAATAGCGACTTGAATTTGGCAATAGAGTCCCTATTGGGATTCAATATATATATTAGTGAAACGTGAAAACTCTGTCTACAATTTTCAAAAAAACGTAGGTATCTTCTGTGTGATTACTCACCTAAAATCACCATAACAACAGTGTATGAAGAATCGTGGCTGTAACACATTTCGGCCTACCCTTTCCAGGGAACCGGCGTGATATATTTTTGCATTAACAGATATGGTTTCAGAGTTGGTTGCCAGTTTAAGCAAAATGATCAAAATTTCCGTCTATCTGTAAGGGGTTAAGCATCGCATCGCCTACTACATAGAGATACATTGCCAGAATACGTAAGAACAATTTGCCTAATAAATTAAAAAAAACGACCCAAATGTATTTTGACAGTTTATTGTAACAACAGTTTTCGAAGAAAGAACTAAGTAGGTATTAATTTAGTATCGGTATACTGCAATCTTTTTGCAAGTATGTTCTTTTACTGCTAGCCAAAACATTTGTTTTGTAGTTATAAATATATGTTTTTCAAGCATACGACCCACCGGATGGTAAGTGGTAACCGTAACCTATAAAGATGGCTGTGTTTTCAAAGCATCGCAGAAATAATAATACTTAGGAAACACAACCAAGCCGCTGCCAACCATGGAGTTTGGGGTGAGGAAGGAAGAGGACTGAGGGGGTATTTAGTACCTAGTTTAGTTGTTTCGTTAATTAAGTAATGTTTATACTATTTTAGTGCATCTTCTTTAATCTGTGAATAGATTTTTTTGACTGCTTCCGTGGTGCAGTGAGAGCGTAAGCAAATAAATATATAATCTAAACTAAATAGGTACGAAAAATTGCTAAAAATCGATTAAATATTTCTTATATCAGTTAACTTCTATAAATTCATGTAACCAATTTTCGATGGGTAAAATTTTATTTATCTAAATTGAAAGTGCCATATTTTAGAACGTAAACTGAAAATGAAGGCAGGAACGTTTTAGTTGTATAATCTCTGTAGTGAAACCGCAACGTTGTGGGCTTCTACCACACTCAAATGCAATGCCCTTAAATTAAACTAATGTGATATTGGTGCAAATAAATAATTACGGCTTTCTAATCTTTTTCAATTGGTCAGAAAATAACTTTAATATTAATAGATATTTTTAATACAGCGTGAAAATGTTGTAAGTTCGAAAGAAGGTACAGAAAAGACAATTTTGACGTATGTACATTATGATCCATTTTGGCAAAACCTGTGATATATACTTACAGTGTTCTTGGTTAACAAGACAGTAAATTTATATAACACTAGTCGCGATTTGTTTTAGGTTTTATACTGACAGTAAATTAAAGTATTGTGATATTGGTGCAAATAAATGAATAAGACTTTCTAATATTTTTCAACTGGTCAGAAAATAACTTTTATATTTATAGATATTGTTAATAGAGCGTGAAAATGTTGTAAGTTCGAAACAAGGTACAGAAAAGACAATTTTAACGTATGTGCATTATGATCCATTTCGGCAAAACTTGTGATATATACTTACAGTGTTCTTGGTTAACAAGACAGTAAGTATAACATCAGGCACGGTTTGTTTTAGGTTTTACTGACAGCAGGTAAGACGAAAGTGACGCAACAGACTTACAATCACCAATATAATTGGAAAACGTCACAGAAGGTGATGATGATCATCTTTACTTCTATACTATTATATAAAGTGGAAGAGCTTGTTTGTTTGTTTGTACGCGCTAATCTCTG
Source organism: Parascotia fuliginaria (assembly GCA_963082885.1). Taxonomy (NCBI): domain Eukaryota; kingdom Metazoa; phylum Arthropoda; class Insecta; order Lepidoptera; family Erebidae; genus Parascotia; species Parascotia fuliginaria. Next base: position 3,095,886 of record OY720196.1, on the reverse strand, counting down.
GAACAACCACTCGGATTTGAATAATTCTTTTTGCGTTTGATAGTCCAGTTCTTGAGGAAGGTTATGTAACATTACGCTACTGGTGACGGGAGCAGTGCAGTAACCAAAGACGCCGTTGAAATCGCGCTGCGAGAAGCGAATAGAAAAATATTTTTACTACTAATATAACTGCTACTATGTATTGATTACTTGCCCAGTTAAGAACTCTCAACGTGTAAACTTTTCCAACAGCTACTACTAGCTTTCCACGACGCGGTTTCAACCGCCTCTTTGCTTACTGCTCTGCTCTCGTTGCCAGTAGCGTGATGTTTCATAGCCTATAACCTTCCTTAAGAACTACGCTATCATACGCAAAAATAATTATTTAAAACCGACTAGTAGTTCTGGAGATTAGCGCGTACAAACTAACAAACAAACAAACTGTTCCGCTTTATATATATTACTAGCGACCCGCCCCGGCTTTGCACAGGCATTATGCTGATACTAAATATATTACAGAATGTCTTTTTAAACAACGTTCACAGGTTTTTTTTGTCATTAGACAATACAAACATGTTTTCTTTAGAGACTGGCGGCTCCCAGCCGGTATATACCGCCGCAACCGTTAAGTCCCTGCATTACATTAGAAACCTCTAAATGACCAGTGTTTCTCTACTATATTTTGCATGTATTGACTTGAATCACTCTATCTATTTAAAAAACTGCATCCGTTGCGTAGTTTTAAAGATTTTAGCATACATAGGGACAGACAGCCAGAAGCGACTTTGTTTTATACTATGTAGTGATTAATAGTATAAAATACCAGCCTGTTTACTGACCCACTGCAGGGCAAAGGCCTCTTCCCACATAGAGAAGGAATGAGCATTAATCACCACGCTTGCTCAAGGCGGATCGGCAATTTCAGACTTTTAAGTCCAGGTTGCCTCACGATGTTTTACTTCACCGTCAGTCAGAAATATCTAAGGTAAACTTAGAAAGTACATATGATTTGAAAAATCACATTGGTACCTTGCCCGGATTCGAACCTGGGTACCTTATCCACTAGAACATTTCGACATTTAATAGTATAGATATATATTACTAGCGTACTTAGTCAAATTAAAATTACAATGCCACCAAACACTCACAAATCAAATAACACCGCCATTTTTCTCCTTGCATCCAAACTTCTCATTGCTACCCCAAAAACGCAAGAAAGGGGAATAACTTACCTCTGGGAATTACCGTTAATTCAACCACGTAATCCATCTTATCATTTAAAAAAAATTAATGGAAAATTTTGTCTGTCTAAAAGAAATCCGGCCCACTGGGGACAGGGGTTATATAATATTTTATGTAGTATTTTAGTTAAATAATGTATTAGTAATATGGGGATATGCTCTGGCTAGCTGCCATATTTACGTACGATAAGGCCGCAATTTCAGATTTAGTGGTTTTGAATAGTTTCATAAATTGCTAGAGTTTAAATCTCGAGACACAGTTTGTGGTTTTAAGAATTTTCTGTCAGGTGTTAAAAGTATTCTAAGGATTCCTTATTATCGGGGTATTTCTTTAAGCGCACTAACTTAAAAACCTCAAAACGCATCATTTTGGTGCGCTAACAACAAATATTACTACTACTAGTGCGTTTTGAGGAATACTTTTAGTGCGTTTTTAAGTTGGTGCTAATCAAAACACACTAGTCGTAGTTATATTTTTTTAGTCCACCAAACTGGTGCTTTTCGAGGAATGAATTCCGTTGTAGTTTAATTATGTAGGTCAATTTAGTCGATAAAGCAGTCTCTAAAACACACGGGTAAAAACCGGACAAGTGCTAATGTGACTTCTTCAAAGTCTTATATAATTTTAAAATTTAAACTTGAACGTTATTGATATTCGACAAAAGAAAAACGTACCTAATGAGACTATTTATTTGAAACTGTAGATCTGTAACATGATGTTTGATGCTCACTTTAGGTTATTAAGAAGAAATCTGTGTCCTACCGGTGCATTATAACAGGTTGGTATTATAATAAAGAAAAGACCAAAAAAGTTTATAATACAAAGTTAAACAGACGATCAATGACCCAATAAATAATAATTAAATAAAAGCTTATAGTAAAAAGAGAAGAACATTTTTATTGTTACTTCCAAAGGTCAACACAAAAACGTTTATAATTCAGAACGTAATTGTCTTTTTTTAAATTACTTCAGTCACAAAATAAATAGGTACCTATGTAAGTAATATTTTACAAAAAAAACTTTTTATTCGTTAAAAAACAAAATAATATTGGCACATAACATATTCGTTTTTCAAATAGTGAGAGAAACAAAATGCAAATAAAGGCGCGGAGACGTCTATTGGTAGCGTTGTAATTTCCCTGATTGGTCCAACTTGAGCGATCCAGTTATCTTTTTTTCGTCGATTTTTTATCATTTTCCACCGCGTCTTTGTGCCACCCTTCAGAAAAGAGGGCAAAGTATACACCGACTACTTGATTTTGATACTTGGAAATATTTTTGTAGGCGTTTCTATTAAAGAGTTTTTAGAAGTCTTATTTTATTGTGTGATCTTTACTCTTTTCTTAAATATTTACTTAATAACCTGAAACGGCCAAAGGACACATTTTAAGTGGTCACGTATCATGCAACCGTGACGGGTACAATCAAAATACACATGAAGGTATGTGTTGGAAATGAAATAAATAGAGATGAAACAAAAAATAACTATTAATGAACTTACATTCATAGACCATAAATATGAAGTAATCGTTGTCTACCAAGTCAAACGATTTGCCAACTTGCCAATATTGATGCAACTATGTTTTTAACTGCATTTATAAAAAACATGTTTATGAATAAACGTTGCAAACTAGTTATTAACCTGTAAAACTACGAATCATTGACTTCTAGTCTCGCTTGTGTTTTCGATGCTGTAGTAATCCTTTCATTTGACTTTTAAATTTTTTAATTTATAACACAACTTTTGTCTTATGTTCATTTCTAGTGGCTTTGTAGCTATCGATTTTTTTAAGAGAAAGGCTTCCTCTGGTAAACGTAATAGTTGTTTCCCAACTATAGTCCTTTACACTGAATGTGAGTTGTCTTTCATCTTTATCAGGTCATCGGTCCTTGTAAGGAGTTTTCCTATGCTCATGTATCTTAGAAGTGCTAAAATATAACTCCTACGTTGCCGCTAAATTGCCGCTGCTTACATAAAAAACAATATAATGTCAGGGCATAGGCCTCTACCAAAGAAAGCCGTTTGTCGCATGCAGTTAAAAGCACAATACAACCTATTATTTTTCTCAACATAAGCATTCTTAATGTTTCACAATAAATGTAAAAGTATCAAAACAGTTTGTGACAGTATAAAAAATGGTAGCCTATTTGTAGAAGCCGAGATGGAAAAAAGGTTGTTTCGCGTGATCGGCTTTTATTTGATTTTCACAATGTTTGCGTACAAATTAGCGCTTCGGTACCTATTACGTTTGTTTGGGTTTACACTTTTTTCTTGTACACGAATGTTTTGTAAAATGATCCCTATTTTACTGTGAATTAACTTTTATTCTTGAATGATAGATGATGATGGATGTCTTGTTTTCTTTTATACTCGTAGTATTGTTTTTCAATGTTTTTACCTTCAGTCTGAGAAGTACTATAACTTTCGAGATATAGATATATAGCTACTTAATCATACCTAGTAAGAACAATCATATAGGTAGGTACACAACACGCAATTATAGACGTTGATACTATTCATTTAAGTATCATTATTTTTATATTATTAGATACTATAGACCCGCCACGGCTCTTTATTGTATGCACGAGTGTAGCAGCTAGCACCGTCCCAAGGCTTTGCCCGCGCGTAAAATATGTTTTGTTGTAGTGGCAACAAATACACACACACACACACACACACACATACAAACTTTCACATGTATGATATTAATAGGATAATTTATAAATTAAGTAAACCGCCTGTTAGGAACTTATAATAAATGAAAACTGTTCAAAAATGGTATGACACTAAAATATGTATAATTTTAATACAGTAGCAATTTTGTAACTAAAATGAATAAGATAATTAAAAAAATAAATTGTTAAACCCATTAAAAATCTTATAATATACCTATCTAAAAGGGTTTGTTATACTTGAAAATTAATCGAAAGATAACCGTGGTGGTTTCTTTTATTTTCTAAAAAAAGCAAGGGTCCCTTTCAGTTTACTTATTATTACCACCTTGATGAACTCTGACCTTTCGTTAGACATTTTTAGTAATATCTACAAAATTAAAATACCTTCATAATTGTGGAAGAGTTTTCAGTAAAAATATATTCAATTAGTATTAGTTTATCAAGTTTATCTGTCAAGCGCGTTCCATTTTATCTATTCTATGATTACCATATCTTGATCCTTTTGATTATAATTATGTTTTATAGTATTATTTTTTAAGATAGTAGTAATTTAAGTTTTTATTTTATTTTCTTCTATTCTGTACCAGTACGCTGTTTTATTTGAACACAATAAATGTTTTTCTTTCTTGGTATGAAGTGATATCGGATTTTTCTGTAGGAATCTAGTATGGCAATCGGTTCGCTCTCTATTAAATTAAATCCAATAAAGATGACGAAACCTGGATATAGTAGACCTCTGTCTACCCCATAGGGGCAAAAATGTTATGTATGGTGTTGATTTAAAGCATGCGTGTCTGGAACACAAGGTTAGAGATTCGAAACCGGCCAATAAACCTATTCATCCAATGCCCGGAGAAAGCTTCACCCCATACGCTGTGTCGCTAAACTATTGCAGCTTGGCGAGACTGTCATAGTCAGCCTATAAGAAAATAAATATGTTTTTTACTACCACTACATAAAAATGCAAACATATCTATAGATACCCAGTACCTACTCAATAGTACTTCATTACTCAAGTACCCAAATAGTAATGGGAAAGAAATCACGTCCCACCCCTCAATGGGGTAGTTCTCCCTTCGGGCCACAGATGTCGCCCTAAAGATTTTTGCCCCAAAATGAGCTTTTGCCTAATTTATTTTTTACCGCCTTCTTTTACTGGAGTAAATATTGATGTATAAATGATTTGAGTGGATAAGACATGGTTTGTAACTTGAAAATGAATTATAAAATATTTTAAGGCTTCAAACTAAAATGACTAACTGACTTAAAGTGGAATGCATTTAGAGGATACAGTAATAATTATTTTATTGATTTTTTTTGGTTGCGTTGAGTCGTGTTGTAAGTAGTTGTAACTCATTCCAAATATTTTAATTGTTTATTGTCTGGAGGTTAATTGGCTAACCTTTTTTTGAAATTTTGACGTTCATAAGCATCCTATTTTATGATCTATATGAAATAAATGGTTTGACTTTAAATTTAATAAAAATAAAAAACTTGTACCATCATTTCTGCAGAAAGATAATACAATTTACAATCGGCTAAAAGTTTAATGTCATTGGTAAAGAAATTATATAGAATTTTTAAGAAGAAGTCTCGTTGTAACTTTAATATAAACGAAGTTATTATTAGGTTACGTTTATTTACGTCATATCGCCATTGATGCCGTATTAAATTATAACTAACTAGCTGTTGCCCGCAGCTCCGCCCGCGTAAATATCGGTTACATCGCATATTATTATTAATAAAAGATTTTTTCTAAAATAAACGTAGCCTAAGTTACTCCTTATTACATCAGCTACCTGCCAATAATCGGTCCAGCCATTTCAGAGATTAGCCGGAACAAACAGACAGACAGAGAAAATTGTAAAAAATGATATTTTGGTGTGTGTACCCGTATATATATTCATGAACATGTAGTAAAAAACGGTTATTTCAATATTACAAACAGACACTCCAATTTTATTATATGTGTAGATAACATATCGGTAGAATATTTACAAAAAATATAAAAATAATATTTATTGTAATTTTTTCATCTAAATACACATATCTTAATTAAACGTTAATTACGTTTAAGCAGCATTTAGTTATTCTCAATTTTTTTTCTACTTTTTAGTATAAAATAGTTTGTATTAATAAAACAGCTACAGTATTAATAGTATTAAATAAGCTTGGCCTTTGAGTAATACCTAAAAAATAAAAGACATGCAATTTTATTTTTAAACTGCCAAAATATTTTGACAGTTGTCAATGAACGTCAACCGTTATCGTATCCACACTATACGAATTCTGACGAGACGGACCGAAAGGTCGTATCTCAGTTTTTTGCCGGAACCGGACGTTCGGCCCGGTGATCACGAAATTATATTGGGGAGAAATTTCTTCTTATTATTTTTTTTCTCAAGGTGTCGGCCTCGATTGGTTATTAAATCGGACTTAGTCGCGTCCCTTGTTTTAATTGTCTTACAAATTTTTGTCCGAACATTTTTTAATTTGAACGACATTTAAAAGTTTGGATACCTATTAATTTTGTTTTACCTAATTTTATAAAAAAGTATGTTAACTTTCACGTTTTTTTAAAGAAATTAGACAAATATTGTTTTTTTTTTATTTATTAATGTAAATTGAATTGTGAATGCGCGATGATGATAGCATGAATTCCCGTATATTTATCAAGTACATGAAACGGGCATGGGAATTGCCTATTTGCCACGACTTTAATACTATTATTATCATCCGTGCGAAGAACTGAAAAGAAACTCTGGCCACTCTTTTTTATTATTTAGTAGGTATATAATAGTTATGGTAAAATACTTAATATCCTGATTTGTGCTTTAGTCACAAAACCTTCGACAATTTCAAATAATAATATTATTTAGTTTACACTCTTTAAAAAAATACAGCAAAATAACAATTTTAAATTTAGAACAAAAACATTATGTAATTAAAAATCAAAACAAAACACCTAACGAAGCATAAACTAACAATAGACAATCTTTAAAAAAACGTGCTGGCATAAAACAAATAACTGCATAATTTAAAAGAATAATTACTGATATTAATTATAACCTTCTTTATTATTTTTCTTTTCTTTAACCTATTGTACCCATATGGTGGGGTGGAATTATTTGTTTCTTTCTTAGGGTGTTTTTATGACGAGATTAGTAAGGGCTAATTAAGGACAATGTATTCTTGTTTTAAGACAATTAATGTAAGCTTTTGTGTAAAAAAGGGTTTGCTATCGATTGATGAGTTTAAGTACCATTAGAAATATTTTTATAACTATAGTGTAAGTTGCGGGTATAGACTGGATGCGGAAGGCAAAATGATATGGCGTAAATTGGAGAAGGCCTATGTTCAACAATGGACTGCGATATTAATTGATTGAATGTAGAATATTAACCCATTAAAAAAATATTTTTGATGTAAAAAATGTAAAAATATAGGATAACAGACGGCCTAGTCAAGTGGAATAGATTTCTATTCTATTCATAGAATATTTTAAAATGTATGGGATTGATATAAGCTAACGACAACGCTTATGTTAATGCCATAAATTTTTTAATCTACTTCTATGAATATAATAGAAATCTATGCCATTTGTCTAGATGCTCGGGGGTTCTTGATTTAATCTTTTTGTTACCGCGGCTTGTTAATCCTGTTCTGTGTTGAATATATGTATATTGTAATTATTAGTGGTGAAAAAGCCTTATCTGATTATAGTGTTTGCTATCACCGCAAAAGAAGATATGCATTTGTAAACAAGAGAGCTGCCGCGCCGGGTAGCCAAAATACCCTCTTAGTCCTCTTTCCTTCTATTTTTCCTTCCTCATTAAGCATGGCCATAGGCTACGGTTACCACATACAATCAGGTGGACCGTATGCTTGTTTTCGAACCGAGTTGTATAAATAAACATTATTAAACATCAACTTTTCTAACGACATAAATAGTATTTCAACATAAGTCGTGTAAAATATTTTTCTCTAACCGTATCGAGGTCGCCATTTGTAAAACAAAGATGGCACCCGCTATGACAATTACCGTCATATTGAATAGGCTATGATAACAATAGTGTCGAGAAAAACAGTTTTCTAACAAGAAAACTAAAGGTTTTGTTTTGCAAAAATGTATTCATATACATACTTAGGTCTATCTATCTACAAAACGTATTGTTTTGTATGCGTCTTATGTAATATACAAGTATAGAGTCGTGATGGCCGAGTATTTATCCTATACCTATACCATGTGATTGTTTTAAAAGAGTCAATTTATCGTGTTTTAAACGTTAGATATATTGTAAGAAACCTTTATTTAAAAAGATTCGAAGGGTCATGAATATCGGTTATATCGCATTTTCCACACAAACTTTCATCCCCTATTTCAATACCTTCAAGCCATTTTTCACGATAGAATATGGTTTAGGCGTAAAAGCTGAACAGATAGACAGGCAGAGTTACTTTCGCATCTATAATATTAGTATGGGTGTATTTCGCCCATACTTAACCAGCTATTTCTGTCCGGGCGTGTCGTAAAATGCTAAAAGGCTTTACCAGAAAACAACAGTAGTGTTATTTACTAAATAGGTTTCACAATACTGTGGACACTAAGATCAAATCTGAGACCTTAAAATTGCCTATTTACCAATTTTAATTTTCTTTACAGTAATAAAATTATTATCAAGTGCAATTACTAAGATTAAGAAGCGCATACAACATCTGTGGCGCATATGCTGCTCGAAATTTCTTCCAAAACCTCTTTTTTTAAATCACTGAGGACGCTAATGGGCGTGTTCCGCTTATAGATCTTTATGAATCAACAGCTGTGCAATGGAGCTTAAAATCGATTTATAATAGTTTTATCGATGTTTATGGGTCTCGATATCAAATCGATAAAAAATAGTGTGATCGGAAGTTCAATATTATGTTTTGATATTGGGGTCATTTATGCCACAGTGTGGTGTTTTAAGGTTATTTTTATTTTATAAAAACTTAAACAAACATTTAATTTGTAGTCGAATTAATTACAACAAAGTCACGTAAATATTCCTTATATAAGACCCAACTAACATTGTTAATCTAAGTCATATCTTAACCCAAAAAGCAAAGACGAAACAAAGAATAAAACAAAGCGGAATCGTGACACAATTAGCGAAAAAATAAAAATTCAAAAATGGAACGATGCGAACTGACGCGAACACGCAAACTCTCCCGTTCGAAATTCAAATCCCTATGGAGGCCTTTTGTTTTTTTTTCACTCCCAACTTACTACTTAGCCGTTTCTTTCATTCTTCCTTCTTTAATTAGCAACAGAATAGGATTGCGTGTTGCTCTTAATTTTTTTAATTTAATTACTTACTTTAGGAGACAATGGATAATGCGTTTCGCAATTAATTGTTGGGACATGCAAATTTTTGTAGTCTTTTGTTTATGGAGTTATTTAACTGTGGAATAATAGGCAGTATTGTGGAGTGACAGATTACATTGACAAAGTTATTTCACTGTTTCTTCTTGGTTTCTTTTAACATTCATAGGTATATGGATTTGTATCTGAAGATAAGTGCACTATTATGTTATTATAGGCATCAAAAGTTGCATCACCAGATGCGGAGTAACGGTGCCCGCTGTGCAATACCGCACCGGCGCAAACCAGTTTTGTTTAGCAAAAATATGTAGATGTATAACGCGCGAGCTTGGATTTTGTTGCGTGCGGGCATTCGCGACCTTTGCAGCGGGGTTACACTGTTTGTCAGTTTTATCGATGGTTATCTTAAAATTTTGTTATAATTTATTGATGTATAATGTTGTTAGATTATTAAATGTAATGTTGCGCTATATTTTTATTAAATTAGTGTTGTTCTAAGACTTCGTAAAGACAATTACACAGATAGAGTACTTGCCTCAGCATGGCAGAAGACTAGTTATGACAGAAATATACCGCAAAAGATATAAATACAGGAATTTGCACCGGATTACTAAAAATAAACGGATTACTAAAAAATAATTCCCACACATTTTAAAATAATACTTGTTTTTATACGGACCAGACCGATCACTATGCATCCAGCAGTGACATAATATCACTTAAATATTAGTACACCTAAACATCTTTACTTAGCGTTGTATGTAGCGAGTTGGTACTCTTGCAGTATTCACTCTCAAATATTGCAATGAAAAGTTTAGTGTTAAATAAGTCTATAGATGTCCAGACTCTCAAATATGGCTGCTTAGAAAAAACTTCAGTATCTGAATTATTAATAACTTAATTATCTTATAATAAAAAACCAATCCACCAAAGATCAATAACTCCAATATGCCAGACACCCAAGTAATCGTTCGTCCCCCATTTTTTTTTTCACTTAATTTAAACTCAAAAGATACTCGACTTAATTGCTCGCCGCCTTTCAAGAATCGAACTGATTTTATAAGGAGAAAGGGAAATTTTCCCATTTTCTCTATTTTTTGGCAAAGCAGGGGCGTGTCGGGACCATTGTGGGACGGCGATTAGAATTCAATTTTGGAACAATCGAACGAATGTGTTTAAGAATAATGCGCCGCTTTTTAATTGGAGAAGCCGTTTTTGATTTAATGATTTATTATTCGTGCTGAGTTATTTTGAGATTGAAATGTTTGAGGGTAAGATTTGTTTTACGGTTTTCGAATTTACCTATACGTAATACCCATGGCGATACCCAAACTAGGTAATTCATTGTGTCGCCGACACTAAACTAATAATGTGATCACGATATCTACATTACTTCTTTATTGAGCCATCATGTTTGTATTAATTTTTATTATTTATTAGCATTTATTGTTACTAACCTTTAATAATACAGAAATATCAATTTAATATCATAAAGTAGCTGTTGCTCGCATATATCGCATTTTCTCTCTATACCAAACATCAAAATCAGTTCAGTGGTTAAGGCGTGAAAGCATAACAGATAGACATGTAAACAAACAGACAGGCAGAGTTACTTTCGCATTTATAATATTAGTATGGATTGCTGAATCGATTTTGATTGAATTTTGTATGGGCAATATTAACAATCTGAGAAAGGACATTCATAGCCTATTCTCTTGATATGTTATGCCTTGTAACCGCGAAAGCCTTTGGTAATCTAGAACACACTCATCTATCAATATTTATTTCATAGTGTATAATAGCAACATAAAAACCAAACCAACCCGTTCACTGCCATATGGTATATAATTCATCAAAATCAGTCACGGCTACGGCGGTCAATAATAAAAATTATTAACCCTGCAACTGCAACCGGACACAATGGGGTACAAACGTCCCGGAAGATATTCTTACCTGCGAATGAAATAATAGCCTTGCGTAATATTTGCATAATAATAGTGGTGGTACTATTATTTTGGCGGTGTTGGCTAACAAAATGCACATTATGCCCTGGGCAGCTGCGGACCATTTTTTTATGGTCATTGTCCATTGGTATTTGGATGCGCGTGAACAATTGAGGTCATAACCCTTTTTGAATTAATAATAATTTTGAATTGTTATTATTAATAACCATTTAAACATTGTGTGTAGTATTTTATCATTAACTATTTTATCATTTAACTTACGTTCCAAATAACTATTGTGAAATTATTTTGATATATTTATAAACGAGTGCAAGTAAAACAACCTTACTGTGATTTTACCAATGCGCCTGCTAAGGGTGGTGACTATAACTAATGCCTGACTTTACGAAAGCCCATAAAATTATCTATAATATATCTCCATCCGTAAGCATTTTACTGCTGAGATAATAAGTATATTTGATTAAAAATCAACTACTGTACTTACTACAAATTTTGTAAGTTTAAATATTAAATAAAATCTAGTTGAAATTATAGTTAAAATAAAACTAAATTTAACAATAACACTGCACAGACACAACTAACTCTGCGAACAACACGGGTACTAACGATACCATATTAATAAAACTGCTTTCGCAATGTTGAAATAATAATTAAACACGTCAAAAAAATAATACAGATTGACACACCGGACCCTTTTGTCCGACAACAGGTAATAGTAGGGTTAAGTTTAAGGGACGAACAATAGGAGACAAAAAATAAACGAAAGGGTTATTATGAGGAAGAATTTGTTTTGTTTTTAGTTCTATAACGGTCAATTCAATATTGTTTGACTGTTTCGTTTTTCTATACTAAATAATAATAAAAAGAAAATGATATGAACGTTACTCAAAACTGTATAAAGTTCACGCGAAAAAACTTTTGCTCTAAAAGCTAGTCAAACAATCTAAAACTAAATCGCTGTTTTTCCTTTTTGTATATTAATAGTTTTATAGGTCTAAAACAGGTGGTACTAGTTTTTCAAATATCCAGAGAATTATTTCTAGAAGGTTTATAAACTTAACATATTATATTACACACTCGTAGCAGATTGCTAGCAGGAAATAAAAAATAAGAATCTGCTATCAAAAAACTAAAATTATTTAATATTGTGTTTTGGGGTGTACTTAAATTCCTTGATAACTTTTATCAAATTGCCATAGCGTAGTCTCTAATAAACCCCATAATGTTATTCATTGAATTAAATAAAATTAAAAACGATATAGGTACTATTAATATTATGTAGACATATATTAGACAAAAATAAACATGTTTTCATAATAATATTTTTATTTATCGCAGCAAATGACGTTCTATAGTATCTGCTTACCCCATTAATGGGAGACAGGCGTGAAGTTATGTTATGTAATTATGTAAGTACTTACGTAAACATTATTTCATATTCATCAAATTCGCACTAAATGTTGCAGTAAAGAAAACTTAAAACTACAAGTTTAAACCATTAAAATCTGATTCAACACTGCGACTGCAGATGAATTTTTAAAATGTCCGTGGACATTTTTGTACCTAAGTCTTAGAGAAGGGGGTGAATAAAAATAATTGCCGCCCGGGACTGATGGCCCACCAACCTCTTACTATTCACACGATCTTAGTTAGGGACAGGGTTGTCGCTAAAGTAAAGCCAGAGAGATCTTTTCTTAAAAGTACTACGACTCCCGCGGAATTTAAAATTATATTTTGTGCTGTATTTTTTTATGTCCGCGCGATATTTTTCTTTGCCATATTATGTTAGTAATGTCTTCGCATTAATTTAGGAATATCTGCACTAAATAAATAATTACTACATTATCAGTTCCGAATTTGTTTTCATATTTTGTGAACTACATTCTTAACAAACCAAAATTCAACAATTGCAACTTTTATAGTTTTAGTCATATATTTATATGGCTGATAGAATTCCATTCTTTCAAACAGATGTAAAATTACATAGGGTACTGAATTTGATTTTCTAATTAGGTTATTCTTTAGCATTAAAAACTTAACCATACGTAAAATTCTTTTCTGAAAAAGATATCTCCTTATTAATACCAAACCGTAAAACTATTTATCTACTCGTGGTTATTAACCCAGTTGAAAAAACATACATTAATTAAGCGAAAACAGGATGTCGTTAACAGCCCTACGGCAGACAGCGAGGAAAACTTGCCAACTACTACAACTTTTTGTTCCTTTTGCATTTTTCTTGAGCAAAACGTTTGTTTTTTACCATTTTTTATTCGTTTAACCCTCTTCGTTGAGCTTGAGCTGAATCTTTTTACTCGTTGAAACGTGTACCCTTTTCAGGAGTTGCTTGACTATCTTTCTTGAGTTGACTGTTGGCTTGGGAACGAATAGAGAGGATAGTTATATATTTTTTTTAGCTTGTGAAGCGAGTAATTTGTGAATGTTAAAATTTGTGTTAGTATATTTTTCAACGCAAATCTATAGAATGATAGTCTTCATTATGACAGATATTAAGTATTTCCTATGCACGATTTTAATAAAATTCTTTTTACCATAAGTAACAAACATTTAAACCCTTGCCATCATCACAATGATTGTGAACATTCAACTTTTTATGCCTTAATATACTTAACAATAATTTTGTGTTACAACTTATTTCTTAGTTTAATTAAATAAGTAATAATTGTTTCCTTAAATAGGAATTTATTTATTACTTGGTAATTTACCAATTATTAATAACTTATTGTTATAAATAGAATAATAATAATACCTACATATATACCTCTTTGATTTAGATTCAGATTTTGTTTTCTTTACATACCTATCTCAAAATAACTTTATAAAGAAGTCTCTTCAACAATCCTTGTTCCTTGAGAACTTCTTAAGTTTTTATTTGACCACTGAAGCATCCGCGAGATAGCGCCGCGGTGAAAATTAAAAAAAAAACGAGATAAAAAAGAACGATTCCACTCTGAAGAAGTTTTCCAACGTGGGAGAGAAAACCCTCTTGAGGCAGTTTTTATTACTTTTACTAACTTAAGAAATACTTTTAGCGGCGTTCTGTTTTTTCTTGAATCGATTACAATTAAAAAGTTATAAATGAATAACAATTTGGTTAACATTGTGGATTTTGTGTGCTTTTACTTTTTGAAAGTATTTCGATGACTTGATAGCGTCTTTTTTGAAAAAGGAGATATATGCAGTTATTTCTTTTTGTATACCATTTCGGTGGTCAACAACGTTTGGTGGGCCCTTATGGTTGTGGCAATCGTAACCTATGGGTATGGCTATGTTATCTAAGCAAATACATACCTACAATGCTAAGAAAACACGACGTTGCTGACCGGGTAGAAGGAGAAAGAACAGGGAAAGGGGAAATGAAGAGTACCCAGAGGTGAATTGGTACTTAGTAGATTCACAATATTTTATTTAACAGTAGGTATAATCTATCATTTAGACACATTGTGCATAAAACTACGCACATAAACATAATTTGTCCTCAAGCTATTGTTCGCGTTATTGGTACAACATTACGAAATTTAAGCTTTAATACATAAATTCAGTATACAAGCTAGTTTAAATGTAAAATCCCTTGCCAAAATTATCAGCATAAAACAAAATGGCCGCCCAGTATCCATATTTAACGGTACGTCAATACGAATTCCGGCCGAACGCAGGTGGAATACTATTATATTTTTTTTATGCCGCTGCCCACCCCAAAATAGTTGGGGGCGAGCGCAGGAGGGGCGATAGTTGGGTGGGTGCGTGACCCCACCTCCCAACCCCACTGGGTGGGCAGAGGGGTGGTTGCACCACCATGTGTGCACGCAAATTCGAGGCCCAATAATTTAAATTTTCCAATAGCAATGATTAATGTTGTAGAAATTCACAGATATATATAAATAGCGTGGATAGGTGTGTGTTTCCGACGTTTCGCGGATATGTTATATTTCTGATGCATTCAGTATTCAATAATCTAAAGCAATATGTAGGTATATATAACATACTTATAGAGAAGGCGTAAGCATTGATCGCCACGCTTGTTCAATGCGGATTGGCGATTTCAAACTTTTTTAGTCCAGGTTTCCTTACGATGTTTTCCTTCACCTTCAGTCAGTAGATACTTAATGTGCGGATAAATTTAGAAAGCATATGATTTGAAAAATGACACATTGATACTTGCACCGATTCTACCCCCGACCTCATGCTAACGAAGCGGGTCTTATCCACTGTTGTCTTTTAATATACGTAATACTAAGTACTTATTTTATTTATTTTTATAACAAACACCTATAACTAACCTTATCTATTTGAATATTATATTAAAATATTTGACTTGATTTTTAACTTATAAAAAATGCTTACAAGTTTTTCTTTAGCTACTACAGTGTTTTTTAATATCACGATATAGGTACTTACCTACTGTATACATTTAACAACTTCATAAAAGACGAACAAATTATATTAGCCTCATATGAAAATATCAGATGAATGTAGAGTTATCAGAGTCAAGTAAAACCAATGAAAATAAATTGGTTTAAAACAAAAGTAAACTTGTGCAAAAACTCAAATAATAGGGGTACCTAAAGGTATAAAAAGAAAAAAAGAAATTGCAAAAAGTTCTTTAAAATTTAAGACGTTAAGACATTATCATGTATTTTTTACTCTATTTTTGAGACAATCGCTTTTATTTTCGACTCACATCAATATGAAATTTGAATATTCAAAATTAAAATGTAACTGGCATGTTATGTACTTACATGCCAGTTACATTTCAAAAAGAAAACAGAGAGAAACTATTTATCAGTTGGAACAGCCGGGCTATTTCATTTCAAAAACACAGACGCAACGGTTGTCCAGACAAGTCGTAGGCGTACAGTAAAACCGTTCGTTTCAAATAACTAACGTAAATCTATACACAGATATTAATATTATTTAATAACGCGTTTATCTTGTTTTTAAATGTAATTTTATTACTTTTATGCGAGTTAAATTTATAAGCTTATTCTCCGTCTTGATAGACACACAGATAATTATGTAGACAAAAACTTATTAGTCTACGCAGGTCATATAAATCTTTATGAAAAGGTTTAGTTATATAAATATAAGTATATTTAGTACGAATTTAATCTATTGTGTATTTACTGCATGCTCTTTTTTTATGTAAAGAATTGTAATTCAAATGTTTTATTAAAAAAAGTAAAATGGTAAAAAAACGGTAATTAAAATCAAAAACGTTCGGATAATCCGCCATGATCGTGTATAAAACAGTGCGAAGTCTGCGTTCCATATTCAAAAATAAATTGTGCAGCGCACGCGCTCCGGCCGTCGTTTTAAAATCGACGCGCAACGAGATATTATGTTTAATTTTAATTTTCGAATCTACAGCCGTGTCTATGGTTACATGTATGTTTGTGTGATCTATGTAATGTGTGCGTGTTTGAATTAAAATAATTATGTGTGTGTACATACATGACAGATACTTGATAGGTCATAATATGTGTGATTAAACTGGTTCATGTCATGTCATTTACCATATAGAGCTTAACAAATACTTTTTACTTTAAACTATCGCGTTTCTACTATTAGCTTCTAGTACCTACACTTGGCTAACAATAAAACAATCGCCACCCGTGTAACTTTACTTAAGTTTAAGTAAAATAATAGTTTTGTTTAAAATAGATATTGCAACTGCCAATAAAAAAAACTAATGTTTCTATTCTTTTTGACGTTCTAAATTTAAAAAGTTGTCCGAATAATAGAGTTTTTAAAATAAAAAAAACACTTCAAAACTTTTTATAATCTTTTAAAATATAAAGTTATTTTTCAAGACAAATTAAATTAAACTCACTTAAGTCACGTCTCCGAGACACGCGTTGATTTTAATCTAAAATTAAGATTACGTTTTTTAAACTCAAAAAGCATAAAACCTTTTTTGTAATGTCTGCGAAGTTTAACTGATCTATAATTGTTTTGTTGCAAAACTTGGCTGTACAACCGAATTCCTTTGCCTTTGTGAAGAAACCGAGAATTTCGTCTATGATATCTGCCTTTTTCTACAAGCTTAACGTTCTAGATTGATATTCCGTATTTAATTATAGATATATCTTAAATAAGAGGTCCTTAAATCAAAAACTCTCACAATAATCTTCATAAATTCTTATATCTCAAAAACGTGCGACCCAGGAACAAACCCACTGCCAGCTGTCTACATAAGAATGTTTTATGCCTACGCATTCGAGTCAAAGGTGGCTTGAAGTACTTTTGTATGTAAATCGAACGCGTAGGCTTCAGTGCCTAGACTACCTAGGTCTTTGTTAGAGACCTGGATTCCAGCTATCTAGCTTTCAAATGTTTTTAGGTAGCTAATTAGGATTTGTGACTATGGTAATTGACTTGATGTATCGATATTTTAATGTGGTTTATACAACGAATTGTACTTAGTGCAGTTATAACCGTATCTGAGCAAATTTTAAATTTTAAACAATTTAAAATAAAAATTATGATAATATGAGATTTTGGGATGGAAAATATTATGACATTTCTGCCGACTTTTTATTTATTTATTTTTAAATTATCAAAATTAATAAGTATAATAATAATAATAATTACCTAAAAATTAATGTCAATGTAAAAAAAACATTTATTTTAATCTTAATAAAATGTTCTGATAAGCAAGCACATTTTTATTTTTGACTTAATTTATTTAAAACGAAATACGTATCTAATCATTAATAAATTTCGTAATGTAGATCAACTAAATAAAATAGTTTGATATTTTACATTAAGAGAACAGATTTGAATATTGAATAATAGCACAATATACATTCAAATTATAATTCTACTTAAAACTATAAATCCGTACGATCTAAAAGATATCATCCTTTTAGCCATCGTACATCGGCCAAACTGTGCTAAGGCAAGCGCCTTTCCCTTCTTATTCATAGTGAAATAGCAAAAATAGCTATACTGTTAATTACCATTTTATCTTGAGCTGTGACTTCCCGTCCCTACTCTAATACATGTATCGTAAACAGAAAATATTGGCCTCAGCAGGGGTCTTGTTAAGTTGGACGTTTCGCGCGTAGGTTGTGCAAGATCTATATGTTGAAAAATGGCGTCTACCACAATAGTATAGGGAACGGCGAACCCGGAAGACATATTGACCATAGACAAGATTTATCTATGGTGCGTTTATTTTTTTTTGTCTGTTATGCATTAGGTTTTGTTGTAGATAGGAAATAAATTTTGGTGTGTATAAGACTTTTTGTAGTTAAATTGGTCGTATTTGGACGACGCATAAACAAAAAATCTTTCAATTTTTAAGCAAATATTCTCAATAACTAAGCATATTTAATTATCAAAAAATTCCAGCCATACTCGCAAATTGATAATTTATTTTACTACCTAGATAGGTATAATCAATACCTTAGATTAGATAGAAGAAGAGATTTAGATAAAATAGATCTCTTAATATGTATTCAATTTCACATTAAATTCAAATTATTTTCAATTAAATTCACATAATTCTTAAATTCTTTTATTTTTATGATCTATTAAAATATAATACTTATTTACTATAAAATCACCCTGCCAACAAATTGAATTATTTTGACTATTTGTTAATATAATTAATAAGCTTAATGCATGTGAGCCATGAATAAAATTAAAATGCAGTAAATCATAATCGTTCGATCTATTAATTTAAAGCCAATCAATTTAAAAATGACAATAAAGGCGAATGGCCGCTGTTAAACGAATGGATATCTATAAAACAATCTTATAATGCTCATAGTAGTTTTATGTTATAAATGTTATAATGGATTAGCTGAGACTTTAATATAGCGTATATCTATATAAATAGTTATACGTAAATTGTATTTACCTACTAAACTATTTTAAAATACTTTCATGTATATTTTTAAATCCATATAGATAAAGTTAAAATCTTTAATTTTTACAAAAAAGAATTCATTTTACAATAATAGAATAGAATATGCTTTATTGTACACCATAAGTAACTTACATTGGCTATAAAATTATATAACAATAAATAGTGACAATAGGCGGTCATAACGTTAAAAGCGATCGATCGAACAAAAAACTTATAATTTATCGATTTTTCGAATACGTAATTATAATTTTTTCCCCAATTTCGTCCATTCCAAACAGGTATGTAGCTTTTTTAAACAATGGAAAATCTTCAGACCAGTCAACATATTTATATAGATTACCAATAGCTATTATAATTTAGGTATTACGTCATAACATGAAAAGAAAACCTCGCTAGATGACACTCCTTAGTAATCAAAGTGTAATCAAGTAGTTGAGCGTAACGTATTATAATCGGTGATTATTGCCCTCTATTTAATAATTCTTAGAAGATTATATTTCATTTAGACTGATCAATTTAGCAATAATTGACACAACTGCTAAATTGGAAATTAACAGCGTTATTATCGTCAGGCATATTTTGTAGATGATTTAAAATTTACAAAAAAGAAAATGTTTCTTGTAACAAAAAATAGAAATTTAAACCAAAGATTTAAAATTCTTCAAAAAATGTAATAGCTTATGCAGAATTTGAAATCTATTTACCTGTAACCTATCTCAAAAAGTAACTCAAATCATAAAGCGCCAAAGATTTTTGGTTACACTATAAAACTATCTAAAATCTTAAATATAATGAACCGCATATATATTATTACGAAATTTATAACTATTTACATTTTACAATCGCCAATAAAATTCACTAGTTTACAGACTAGTCGATATTTAAACCACTTTTATCAGCAAACTAATAAAGCATACGTACTTATAAAATTTACTGCCAATAAATATGGCGATCGGACCGTTACTTTACATAGATACACATACATATCTAGTCGCATCTAGGAAATAATTCTACAATAATCTTAGTACCTTGTGCGTATAATATGCACGCATTCTTCCCAGACATGCAAAATTCACCAACACAAACAAAGCCAGGACGACGAAGATACGCGTCTGTGTGTAACGTTTGCGGCTGTGTGCGTGCGTTCAACGACCTATGCATTTGCTTGCAGTACAGGCTAAAAGTATGCGTTCGTTTTATTATGGTCTTATTTTAAAAATGGAACGCCACGTTCGGTTTCTTTCGCGTTGGGTTAGGTCGCGGTCATGATTTTTCGGCTGCAAAACTCGACTTGTTTCAAATTTCGAACTGGTTTGCGGTTCCGTTGTGTAAGATTACCGTTAGTGTTCGATTTTCGAACGTCGATTGTTCTAATTTTATTTGTTTAGCTTTAATGTAACATGTGCTCCTGATTCTGATCTTTGGATTTTGATCTTAAAAACAA
This sequence comes from Parascotia fuliginaria, assembly GCA_963082885.1. Classification (NCBI taxonomy): domain Eukaryota; kingdom Metazoa; phylum Arthropoda; class Insecta; order Lepidoptera; family Erebidae; genus Parascotia; species Parascotia fuliginaria. The sequence goes on along the minus strand of OY720196.1, from coordinate 3,075,325 downwards.
TCTTGTTGATAATTAGGGTCAAATGTATTGTGTTGAGTTTGTGGCCACCGCATTCTCTGATTACAGTGATTAACAAGTAACAAATCTCGCTAACCTAGCATCTGTTCAGTTGCTGAATATTAAATGAAATACTATACCACTTATAAGGTTGATTCTTACTAAAGTATCACAATAATACATAGGAACACTACTTTTATGTCTACGTATTTAAATGTTCGAAAAGAAAGAAACAGTATGTGAATCCACGCTACTTTGAATCTTATAAATTATGCTTAATAATACAAATATACTTTACAATAGTTTATTAACAAAGTGTTCGTACTTTTAGTGATTTAAGAGCTACATCAGCGTCTTGTCTACAGCAATATAGACCGAGACTATTGGAACTTTCATAAGAGTTGTTACATATTATGCAACCTTAAGGATATCGATATGAAGTCCTTTAATCACCTTTCTCAAAATGCAATTTCATTATTAAAGTCAAACAGCCTGAAATAAAACCATTTAAGTTATTTAGGCCGTACTATTTCACTTATGTTTTTTATGTCAAGTTTACAAAACTTATTCTTCTCTCAACAGGAGAACGCCCCTACAAATGCCACTTACCAGATTGCGGAAGAGCCTTTATCCAGCTGTCGAACCTCCAACAACACCTCCGAAACCATGATGCTCAGGTCGAAAGGGCCAAAAACAGGCCCTTTCATTGCAATATTTGTGGCAAAGGCTTCGCAACCGAGAGCAGTCTTAGGACTCATACAGCAAAGGTTGGTATCTAAACTGCGCTATAATGAACCCTGTTCCCTTTGAATTAAGTTCAATTCTGGGAAAGTCATTTAATACGTTTTGAAACTGGAGTAAATTGTTATAGTATTCATAAATGTATATCATTTTAATTGGTTACTTTTATTCAAATTTCTAAGTGCATGATATGGCACCGTAAGTGATGATGACTAATGACGTAACTAAGATATAAAAGCTTAATAAATAGCTATAATAGCAAGTAAAAGAATAAAGACAAGTAAATATATTAAGCATTATAACTTTAAAAGCTCGAAATTTTCCCATTATCTACTTGCCTGCAATAAATACGTTTTCATTCTATTAAACTCCAAATAATCTGTATTTTAATTTGTTTTTGTTTTAGAAATATTTTTTGTTGTATAAATTTACAAATTACATTTTTATTTAATATTTATTTCATTCAAAATTATCAGCAACTAAATTGGATTATAATATTTATTTTCAAAATCAAAATTGTACTTTTGGCTGTGATTATTTTCAAAATTCCCTCTTGACTGTATTTTTATTTTATTATGTGTGTTATTTTGAATGTGTCCTAATCTTTCAACTGCTATGCCCGCATCGCCACCGCCCGGTGGAACAGGAGCTTCAGCTGCACCTTGGTGTTTTGCAGCAACACGCGGCACTAATGATAGGTGGCGCAACTGCCACGCCCTGCCCAATATGCCACAAAGTAGTGTTCGGTGGCGAAGCACTCGTTGAACACATGAAGAACACTCACAAGGATCCAAATGCATCCGGCGTTGCGAGTAAGTTTCCCGAGGAACTTTCGGTTTTTCTCTATCAGGATTGGTCGTTTTGAAAAAAGAATTTCGTGTTTGGAGACGAAACGTCGATACCATGTTCTTTTTTTAAATTTTCGAAAATAGAACGTCGATACACGACGTTCCGTTATAAATTTTGAAACGGAACGCCTTTTACATTCTGTTTTCAAATTGTGTTGGGTTTAGTTTTAAATATGTAATATCAAATCTCTTCTGTTTGTGACGTATTTTTGATTAATTAAATCAATTGATATTTGTTTATTTATTGTATTTACAGTTAATGTGGCGAAGATATAAAACATAATTAGTTAAAACGTTTTAATAGAAGAGATTTATTAGCATGTAAGTTATGTCACTGGAAGTTTGTAGATCGGTCATCGCCGTAGCGATCACTTTAATTTATCTAACAAAATATATTTGACATTATAAAAGCTTCCAGCTGGCACAAAGCCATAAGGGGTGTTGGTTTCAATATCAACGGTAATACAAAAACGTATCGTTTCCATAAATTTTAAACGTTAACTTAATAAATAAGGAGTGAATGCGGTCCGGGGGACTAAATGTTATTGTTTTAGTATCATTCTGAGGGCAGTCTGTTTTGCAAACATTTCTTGCTGGAGCTACGAATTCTTCGGATGGCGTTCCTCACTGTATTATGATAACATGTTTTGTTTATGTATCTAATGGCAACATTTTCCCGTTTTCTATTGTCGTTTAGTTGGCATCCATTGTTGCCTTAATTGGTCTCTGTTTTGGTTTCACATTTACATATTGATTTGAGATACATTTGTTGTCATTCTGATTTTGAATTTAATTTTAAGTGGATGTTGATATTTTGCTGTAGATGTGAAAAGCTCTGTCATATAACTTTCATGTCTTACAAAATAATAATGCAAATTTCTTTCCCCAACAATTGAAATACAAGAATTTCTTCATCAAAATATCATCATTATAAAATTCTGGACTAACAAAGAAACTAACCTGTTTTTTTTTTCTTTTTCCTCCTCTAACCCACTAACCCACCTACTCCTGGTGACCAGGCCCTCCGGCTACGTCACCATACCCAGCGCAAGCTAAACCTGTTGATCCTTACATAGCGAAGCGACGGACGGCGAACCACCCGTGCCCGGTCTGCGGTAAGCACTACGTCAACGAGGGGTCGCTGCGGAAGCATCTAGCGTGCCATCCAGAGACGCAGCTCACCAGCGGCCTCAGAATGTGGCCATGCTCCGTTTGCCAGGCTGTATTTACACATGAAAGTGGTAAGTAATAGTAATTAAAAGTAGTATTCATAGTGAGCTTTGAGAATAACTGTGTAGTAGATACTGTCGTCTTATATACCTAAGAGATGACTCTAAACTTCAAAACTTATAAAAATATTCTGAAAAGCTCAAAAAAAATGCTTCAGTACCTACATCAATTTGTTTTCTAATTTTGTCGTTTTAAAAATTCCAGGCCTACTTTCTCACATGGAGCATATGAGAATGGAACCGAAGCATCAATTCGCGGCCCAATATGTACTGTCCCGAGCAGCAGCTGAAAGACGAGAACGAGACCTGATCGCTGCCGTCTCAGCGTCGGCCGGAGGCTCTGGCCTACTAAACCTCGCACCCCCTTCACCAGCACATTCAGACTCTTCATCTAATGGACGCCTATCTTCCTCTGCCGGTTCTGAAGCCGGAGCAGCAGTCAATAAGCTTACAGACCTTCTGAGATCAGCCAACAATGGACACCAAGCTTACGGAGACGAGAGAGTCGCAGCGATAGCGGCCGCTGCGGCAAACATGATGGCCCAACCTGGTGAAGGGGCAAGTGCTGTTCAAGTAGCTGCCGCGAACCTAGTATCAGCAATGAGACAGCAACTAGCCAGAGAACCACCACCAGCTCAACCTCCCGCAGAAACTCCACCAGCGCCTTCCGAAGCTGCACTAAGAATCCAACAAGCGGAAGCCCTTCTCAGAAGCCAGGCTGAGGCTCTACGACTAGCTGTTTCTCAAGCTGCCGCCGCCCATGGCAACGAAGCTGCGAGTCCGTTAAGACACAACGGAGGCTTTCCTCCCCAACCTCCAAACGACGCTAATGGACAAATATCGCCAGAATTGGTTGAGGCTTTCAGAATTGCTCAAGAGCAAAGGCTGGAACAAGCTTTGAGGTTGCACGATCCGAGAATGTTGGGTTTTAACTTGCCATCACCAGTACAGCAGGCAGCGCAGCAGGCCGCACAACAAGCGGCTCAGCAGGCTGTCGCTGCTCAGCAAGTAGTAGCGGCCCAACAGGCTGCTGCTGCCCAGCAAGCTGCTCAACAAGCAGCACAGCAAGTAGCTCACCAAGCCGCTCAGGCCGCACAGCAAGCCGCACAACAAGCTGCGCAGCAAGCCGCACAGCAGGCCGTGCAACAGCAGCACATGCAGCAAGTTGCCCAGGCCGCTCAGGCTGCCCAACAAGCGGCCCAACAAGCTGTCCACCTTCAACAAAACCCTCAGCCATGAAAATTCAGCTATTACTAATCCGATGCGATTTCGACGCAGTACATGTAATTTAGCAAGTAATATTAGTGAAAATTATAAAAGGAACTTTTGTATTTTTTGGATGAAAAAAAATGTCTTTTGGCCGGACCGTGAATGAAATCGCCTCCGATTGGTAATTCGTTTTACTGTTAATTTACCGTTAGTTTTGGACAAAATATTTTTGAGTTTTATTTTCGCCGGCGGAAAGTATACAATGATTAAAAATAAAAGTAACATTAATTTAGATAGACCTAACTGTTGTAAATAAGGAAAACATTTAGTGAAAACAAATTTTACTGTAAATAAATAAAAAAGTACCTAAAATAGTTGAATGAATGAACAAAATGGAACAAAAACTCGCCCGAACAAGTAATTAGATGTAGAGATACGACAAATAATATTACAGTGCAATCTTCGATTATTTGTTTGGTTAATATTGAGTGTTTTTATTATTATTAGAAATATATATTTATTTTATTAGCTTTACCACAAAGCAGTGAATTTCTTAGCTTAGTACAAGCTTTTGGATGTGCCAAACAGGTTTAAGCACGTTTTTATCGCATTTAGCGACGGTTTATTGCAATAATATATTAGTTGCATTATGTTTCCATAGGATACTTTTATTATTGACAATTGATTAATCAATTTTAATAAATATTTTTAGTAATCTTTTCACGCAATAACACGTCTTATGCTAGTCACGTTTTGAACGCACAAAATAATTCTATTTTACAGAAAATTGATTTTATTTTTACTTTTTATTTTCGTTTCAAAATTTCCTTATATTTTTCTTGGCGTATTTTATTTTTAAATGCCATATTAGATAATAAAATGTGTAAATACCGTAGCAATTTACGTAAATGTTAAAGCTTTTGTTTTATTACTTAAAAATACATTTGTTTTATTATTAAACGATTATTTAACTGGAAAATAATTGATTGATTATTTACAAAATTATTTGTATAGTTGTATATATATATATATACCTATATATATAATAAAGAAATTTAATTTTTATTTTTCAGAAGACTGCCGTTACTTATCTTTTTGTATGTAAATAAATTACTGATTTTAATTAAATAAATAAAAATAGCGATTTTTCACTGAACTTACAGTCAACAAGACAATTAATACTAATTGGACAACGTCGAGAAATAAATAATACAATACAATGAACCATCAGAATTTCGACGACAATACCTTGAGTAGACGAACTAAAGCACAAGACATTCTTTTCACCACGGATGTTCATACAGCCCAAGTAATTACATTTATTTTTATTTTTAAACGAGCATAATTAAACAGCAATAGCCCAGAAATATTTTTAAAATGATTAAATAATTGCACTCTGCAATTATAATATCATTAAACAAAACGCATACAGTTGCCGCAATAGATTTATAGTTCACAATTGCACATGATCTCCCAGAGTTTTCATACAATCTCTGAGGGATTTTGTGCAATAACAAAATAAGAGAATGTCAAGTGTTGCCGAATATTAATTCTTTTTAATATTATCAACATGTATTATAATAAGAGGCAAGTTATGTGAACAGAATGAATATTAATTTATTTCGTTCATATAAGTTGTATTATACGTATAATCGTAACATAGGTAAGGTAAAAATAAGCTGATTTTAATGTACGTAATAATTTTATTCTTGATTAATATTGGTATATTCGTGCAGTAATTTACATTTCGTATAAAGTGGGAAATTACTGGCGCACTATATCAATGTAAATAGAAAAAAAAACACAATGCAATAGCCCAAAAAATCATTTTTTATTTCAATATCGTGATTTTTGTTTATGGAAGTAAGATTTTAATTTGAGAAATATAATTTTTATTTAATTATTTATTTTTAAAATGCAAAACTTTTCGGCAAATGTTTATTGATTAATTTGGAGCGGACAGGTTAGTAACACCGAGACGCGAAGGTTACCCGATACCGTATATGTTTTCTAGGAAACGTGAGCAAAAAATTAACACATTGGAAGAAACAAAAACTATTTCGACTGATATTAAACCAAAAAATATGATAATCGCAATAAAATTCAAAGTGAACGGATCGCTATTTATGTAAAAATGTCCTCATAAATTTAATATATAATTAAATTAATATAACAACAAAAGAAGTTCCTATGAATATTGTATAAAAGGTATTGTTTTAAATTTAGGTCTTAGTAGAAGGAAAAATTTATGAACGTTTGGTATTTTTAAAGTTATTATTAATGAACCATCATGTTAGGGAACTGAACTCGGAGAGAGTCGAGTTGTACAAAAATAAAGAAAAGCACGGATCATGAATCCTAACATTAGATTTTTAGATCAAAAGTTACGTTTCCAAGAAAGTGTTCAAGACGCATCGTGGTGCGTATTTTTGCGCGGCATCTTGTAAAAATAATTGTAAAAACTATTCAAGTTGTATTTTCGAGAGGATGAAATTTAAGTATAAGAATTTTGATTAAGATACAAAAATAAAATGAGAAAATAGGCGGTAGTATAAATGTCGCTCAAAAATACGTACGAAACGTATTTTCTGTGATCATCGAAAATGGAATAGTTATAACAGATCGTGTCGAGTTGTCAGAAGTTATTTTTAAGTTTTCGAAGGAGACATTTTTAATGTTAAACTGGAAAATGAAAAAAATGTTTTTCTACATTTATTTTATGACGAAAAAATTCCATAGTTAAGCTGTGTAATATAAAGCCTAATTATCGGTAACGGCGATGTACTGGATCGCCGTTGTGGGGTCAAAATGTACTACAGTTGTGAGCAGCTGTGATACGTTTTGGCTTGTTTTAGTATCAATAGTACTGGATTCAGTTGAAGCAATTTCACATGCGGGGATTAGTCCGCGAGAATCTCAAGTTTAAAACGCGCTGTCAGTTAATAAATGGATACGACGTGGTACAGTGTTGTAGTTTAATTGGCTATTATTAATATTAAAGTTACATTATTGTGTTATTTGATTGTTTCGTTACTAGAGAGATTCGTTAAACGTTTTTTATCTCGTTTTTTTAATGTTCGAAGATATTTGAAGGAAACCGCGAGTTGTTTTTTGGTCGGACAATAAAAAAGCGTTTGTAAGTACTTAATAAATACATTACATCGAAATCGCAAACTCCAATCTAGCGATTACATTACATTTTTTATTTGACAGTTGACAAAATATATCATCAACTGCAATATTATAAATTAACAGATAAAAAAGACTCAATTTTAAAAATGTACGTTCTAAAATGTAGAGACGTTGCAGTTGATAATATAATTTTAATTGTTAAGTTTTTAAACAATCAATTGCTGTTGTTTTCTAATTATACATCCTCATTGACTGTTGAAGTTTAATTTTGTCGCTTGTTCCATTGAGTGGTTTGTATTTCAGCTTGTTTTAAGATATATTTAGCTAAATATACAACATTTATCGTATTATAATAAGTGTAGTCAAGATAGCCAGGTTTTCAATTTAACTCACATAATATTCGTACTTATAATAATGTATCGTAAGTTAGTATAATTAATGTAATGTAATTCCACTCACTGCTTATAAATAAAATGTATGAGTACATTTATTTATAAATGGATCTAAAAGTAACACAAATTAACTATCTGAAAAATTGTTAGTTTGTGTTATCCAGTAGTAAACAACGAATAAAAATCAAATAAATACAAAAAAACTTACTGTGTACTTAAATGTACTTAAATGTCATAGTTAATGGAATTAATTATTGGTGTTTTATGGGAACTAATCCCGATTGTGCGTCGTATCCATTTGAAAAAAACTCAATTTTGAAAATTAATCGTCTATAAAATTATATTTTACGAAAAACTTTTTTGATTATTCTGTTACAAAAGAATGACAAGAAATTATGTAGTCTACATATTTAATACCGTTTAGAAATCAACAGTTTGCAGACTTTTAGTGTAAATGCTGGCAGCGTGTTAGTTTTTGTCTACTTTATCGTATTACCTAGCCTCTGTAATGTCACGTAAGGCATTTGCGTTGTTATTGTTTTGTTATATCGTTAACATTACTCTGTTTATCGCAAAAATCTACCCAATTGGTGTAATTCTAGTCTTACCTACTATTTTTTATCATACCAATGTCGTGATTGATCAAAAGCAAAAAGAAAAATGTTATACATTTTTGGAAATGATTACATTTGAAAATTGTAATATAAAATTGTGTAAAAATCAAATTATTGTAACTAATTTCGGCGTAAAAATTGTAAAATTCAAAATGTTTAGACGTTAGTGTTAAAATTTTACGGATTAGGTAGAAGTCAAAATTCGTGTTTGGCATGCTGTATTTAAACATAAAAAAGTAAAAATTAAACAAAATTGTAAATACCTTTAGGAATGTGATGTGACGATATTACTGTACCTAATCGATGTTTTAGGCGAATAAACGTACATGTTGGATATTTCTTATTAAACCTCTTCATTAACGAGAGTGTTCACGACAGACAATTGTTTTTAATTCTTTAATTATTTTTATTTTATAATTATTTCTCATTGTATAGAGTTGTACCCTATAATTTTAAGTTTAATAATTATTAAAATTTATTAATTAATATAAAATGATGCCATGTTTTAAGTAATTATTTTAGATTTAATTGATGTGTTTAAATATTATATTTTTTATAAAAGTTATTATTTTTTTTGTACTCGATAATTATTTAGTCAAAATAAGAACTGCTATGTAATTTATAGTTTAGTGTTGTTATGTTAAGCAATATTTTTTTAGTTATTACATTTTATTGAACAAATTTAATTAACCCATTAATTTAATTAAAAAATATTATTTTTAACAACGGAAAATGCTTACTGTGTCATTCTATTGAGATAGTGACTATTATTGCCGAAACGGTTAGCTATAATTATTTTAAAAAATAAAAATGATGATTCATATGTGCGTTTTTTTATAAACCTTTACACACTCATCAGCTTCAAGATGTCTACTGCAGAACAAATACCTAAAGGAGGTGTTTAACAGCATACTTGGCAAGTTGATTAGTGATAAAAAATAACAATATGGTGATTTTTCGCACTTAACCGAGGTAACGTTGTTGCCCTGTACGTAGTATATAGGAGACAATAATTATGTGTTTAACAACATTATGACATATTTAAACAGACAACAAAACACTTATAAATACATTAGAGGAGATTTACATAATACAGTTGCAGTGCAGTCCCATAGTGGCCAAAAATAACTTTAAACAATCATAAATTAAAAATAAAAGTTTTCCGCCACCAATAGATTTATCTAACAGTAACGCGAAAGTAACTCTGTCTGTCTGTCTGTTACGCTTTCACGCCTAAACCATTGAACCGATTTTAATAAAATATAGTATAGGTACTTAGAGACAAAATAGACCTTAGGAATAGAAAAAGTTGCTATGCGCCTCGACTAAAGTTGTTCCATGCTCAAAAAATATAAAAAAAATAATCGGGCAGTCATGACAAAAAAATATATTAATCAAATCTGTTTTTTTTTCAATTTAACAATGCCTTATGAGACCGTTTTGTGCACTTGTACTACTACCTACAAAAGGTATATTTTTTATTTGTTACGATACATGTGCTGCCATCTGTTATCAAGTAGTTAAATTGATTTGAAGTCTTGTTGGAAAAAAAATTCTTACTAAATAGTTATTCCTATTAAGAATTAGCCGTATTCATAGTCTCAGTTAAAAATCTTATATGACGCGAAATGTTCAGTTGCACAAAATACCAAGAACCTAATCTAAGTCAGAAAATAAGTACTTATAAATGAGAATTTCACATTGCTATTTGGTTTGTATCAAAGCCTCAATGCCCATAGATAATATATTATATGCTGAGATCAACGCCGTGCATTAATACGTCAATATTAGGCTTAAATACCATTTTTTTTTTTGTACACATGCACACAGCGCCATTTAGCCCCAAATTAAGCAATTATATTTGCTTGTGTTATGGGTACTAAACAACTGATATACTACATACATACTTTTTTTTTTTTGTAAATACATACATATTATAGATAAATTACACCCAGACACAGAACAAACAATCATGCTCATCACACAAAGGTTTGTCCTGGGTGGGAAGCGAACCCACGACCTCCGGCTTAGCAGTCAGGGTCACTAACCACTAGACCAACAGGCCAGTCAAGCCATTAATCTGTTTATTTTATTTATTTAAGATATGCTCTTAAATAATACACTTTAATAAAGCACCTATAATTTACCTACATAGCTGTTTATGTAGTTCTCTCTTTTGCCAAGAATCTTCGTCGGAATATATCAAGAAAGAAAATAATTATTATACTCATGTTACAGTGCATTCATACGTTGGAACTTTTACATAAAAATAAAAATTAATTATTATTCGAAGTGAGTGTTTATTGCATATTTTAATATTGGCTTACCCACAAAATAAAGTTTCTTTGGAACCACTGCTCTCATCTTCACCCATTATTGTGATACTCAGTATTAACTTTATAGGTACCTACTTAACTAAAGTAACTGATGTAGCTTGCAGAGTTGCTTCTCTGAAGTGGCAATGGGCAGGACACATAGCTCGCAGAACTGACGGCCGCTGGGGCAGAAAGGTCCTAGAGTGGCGACCACGAACCGGAAGACGCAGCGTGGGCAGATCCCTCACAAGGTGGACCGACGACCTTATAAGGGTGGCGGGCAAACGATGGATGAGGGCGGCGAACGACCGGCCACGGTGGCGAAAATTGGGGGAGGCCTATGTCCAGCAGTGGACGTCTTTTGGCTGATATGATGATGATGATGATGATGAGGTAAGTACCTACTTAAAGCATTTTTAAACTATTGAGTGAGCCTAGGAGAACACTAAAAACTTTTGAGAATACATTCTTCACTAGCATTATTAATACCCAGTGATCTAAAATAATTGTTTAATACTAGGTGGATATCTACCCTATTTCTCTTTCACGTGCTACACACGTGCTACTACGCGGACTACACACGTGAACTGAAAAAGTATGATCCTATTAATAATAAAAATGCAAAAGTTTGTGTGTGTGTGTGTATGTGTGTATTTTTGTTACTACTCAGCGCCTAAACGGCTGAACCGATTTTCGCTGAATGGGTTTGGTTCCCGAAGGATACAACAAACCATATTTTACGCACGGGCGAAGTCGTAGAGCGCAGCTAGTATTATCACAATTCACATAATAAACCAAAATACAGAAATTTTAGATTTTATAAAATCAATAAAGGTATTTTAAATAATTTACAACCAAAATTCAAATTTAAATCCATTTTTTTTAAACTGATTAATAATTTAGTAGCACGACATCTATGATACATTTTAGAAAGTTCAGTTTTCACAAGCATAACTCAACAGCGCCATCTAGTTACAATCTTCTATACTACTTTCATAAAGTTAAAGCTTCGTAATGTGATAGTTCGTCATGTATTAGCATTTCAAGGTACCACTAACACACGTAACTGACTAAACATTTTATACAACGCCATCTTGTATGTTTTCCTTGTACTTTTAATACAAAGAAATAAGTACTTGTAATTATAGAAATTTCGGTGCATTTACTTATAGATGGCGTTGCAATTTTTTGTAGAAAGTGTATTAAATTTATAATTATACTAGCGACCCGCCCGGCTTCGCACGGGTGCAATGCTGATACTATATTTAGTTACAGCATTGCCCGTGCGAAGAAAAACAAATGCTGTGAACGTTGTATTTACACATTCTGTAGTATATTTAATGTTACTACAGAATGCCGGCCCCCTGCCGCTATATCCCTCCCTTCATTTTTAATCTGTAATATCTTTGAAAATATTTATTTAAAATACATGCTCCAAAGGGCATTATTAATTTATATTAAATGTACAATGTATTTAAGGTACTTAATTTGATAAGGATAAATACTGTATTGCATAAAATCGCTTCGAAAATAAGCCATTATTTCTCATAAAATGTAAAGGATAAAAATGATTATTGTGGGTTATCCCTTAGAGATAGACATATACTATCGAGGACTCTTTTGTAGACCTTTTTAAGGTGTACAATACTGTAGTACATTATTTTGATTTATCTTGTAGGGTTTAGCCAGCGTTGCAATGATGCGCAAAAAATTTGTTTATTTGCGACATCACATTATAAACATCTATATTTATTAATGTTTCTCTACTATATTATGTATGTTATATACATATAAACCTTCCTCTTGAATCACCTTATCTATTAAAAAAACCCGCATCAAAATCCGTTGCGTAGTTTTAAAGATCTAAGCATACATAGGGACAGACAGCGGGAACCGACTTTGTTTTATACTACGTAGTGATGATAAGGTGATTAAGTATCTTAAACTTTCTAAATCACCGCGAAATTTTCTTAGTTTTCTTGCATAAGAACCTTCTCCTGACAATAACAAACACAACAAAAAAAGAATTAACGAAATTGATCTAGCCGTTCACGCGTGATGCCATGACCAAGGGAAATAGGGATTCATTTTTATATATATAGATGAATAAAATTCATGATAAGATAATTAATAATATAACATACCATCACATTAGTAATGTATAAATTTATAACTCTTTTAGTCAGCTACATACTTACGTATTTTCCACAAGTGTGGGTAGGTAGCTGTCTGTGCCATTTAAAGTTTCTAGCTTAGGATTATAAAATCGTTTATTGATTAAAATAACAAACAAAATACAATTTACAGTGCAGAAAGGATTATATTATCCAATATATTTCAGGTAGGTGCTTGGGTTTAATAGTATTTTTCTCTTCTATCTCCATAGTTTTGCAAACACAGGCATGTCTGCAGGTTAACAAAAATACAATCTCTTTTTTCTAACAATATCAGAAGACTAACGCGGTTTCACTCGCTTGTTGCTTCTTTGGTTATTGCTGTGCTCCCGTCGCCAGTAGCGTAAAGGTACATATTCTATAACCATCCTCAAGAACTGAGCTATCAAATCTGACTGGTCGTTCTAGAGATTAGCGCGTTCAAACAAACAAACAAACTAAATCTTTCGCTTTAAATTATTATTAAATCTAGCCGTATACTAGAATCATTGCATTGATTATGGGCTGAGAAGTGGTTACAATGCAGTTATTTTTTTTAATGCTCTGTCGTTTTTTTTATTTCGGATCTTCTGCAATGCCAGGGAAAGGTCTGACATGGAAGAAATTAAATAGATCTACCGTTGAGTGGCTAGATGAAAGGATTGAGGTGAGGAAAAGGAATAGAGAAAAATGGGCCTCCGGCACTTTTAAAGTTATAAGAAGAATCCTACTAATATTATAAAATGCGAAAGTTTGTATGTGTGTGTGTGTTTGTTACCACTCAACGCCTAAACGGCTGAACAGATTTCTATGAAAATTGGTATCTAGGTAGATTCGTTGCAGGATATAGGCTACTTTTTATCCCGAAAATCGGTCTGTTTTCCGAGGGAGACAAATCTCATTTTACGCGCGGGCGAAGCCGCGAGGCGCAGGTAGTGATGTTATATGCGCTTGAATAGCACACAATCAGGTAAAACCCTGTGTTCTCGACATGGTCGCGTATTCATACAATATTAACAAAATCTCATGAGATTTGTGTGGTGTGATGAATTGATGATAGAAAGAAGATCGTGTCATTATGTTTCTCAAAGCCGGTTGTGGAACAGACGATGGAACAGGGAGGGAGAGCCTGAGGCTGGTATTACATTATTCTGTGGTAGTAGATCCACGCTGATTTCAGCATGAATGGGCCGGATCGTCCGAGGAAGTACTACCCTCTCATAGAAGATCGACTTAAGAGTAGTAGTATCCGTACTACTGCGTTTCATTCGGTAAGTGAGAGCGCCGGAGGCCCAATTTTCCCCCTTTCCTCTTTCCTCACCTCCCTCATTCCCTTCCTCTAACCCCATCCCCAGTCGCCATAGTGGAGGCCAGCAGTTTAAGACGATGACTTTTGGTATAGTGGCCGCCACTTCTGGATTCCACTGACTGCTTACCATAAGGCGGGGTGGAGTCACTTTGGCAGGCTATAATATAAAAAAAAAAAAATATCATATAAATATGATTTCATATCTGTCAAATTCTATGATCATAGTTCTACGACTCTCTAAATATGATCATAGATAATGACATTTAGTTATTATACCGTCATATGTTCTTCATTTAAAAATGACTTACACATCTTTGATCATATTTCTATGATAGCCTATAGCAGCCTAAGTCACTGTTATTATGATAACTACCTGTCCTTATCTAATTAAATTCTCTGACGTACATTTTGCAGATAAAGAGACTCAAATGTATCGATTATTCGTCTTCGTATGTGAATCAACTTTTAAAACAAACTGTTGTTATAAAGAAAAAAATATAATGTGAACTTAAAACCAAAATTAATAGTCTATACTTTATATAAAGTGGAAGAGTTTGTTTGTTTGTTTGAACGCACTAATCTCAAGAACTACTAGTCGAATTTGAATAATTCTTTTTGCGTATGATAGCCCAGTTCTTGAGGAAGGTTATAGGCTATGTAATATTACGCTACTGGCGACGGGAGTAGAGCAGTAAGCAAAGCTAGTTAATAATAAAAATCTATATTCCTTATCTCCATTTTTAAAAGAGAGATGAGAGCAGTAGCTTCTTCACACATCTACTACTGATGCCTCACTCTGATCGTCACGCTAAGGTCTTCATATTTTCATTCTTAGTTGATTATATAGCCACGTTTGAAGCCACCGTGCAAGTTACCAACCTTAGTAATTATTATAATATATAAATCGCTATTGTTAGAAAAAATACTGATAAATACATCGTACGCAGAGCTCCTCTTGTTAAGATGCGAAAGGTTTGTATGGATAGGGTTGGTACGGCGTATTTTTATTTTCATTATTTTGGGAATGTGTCTATCACGGACTGCTTACTATCAGGCGGCATGGAGTCGTTTTGATATGCTTAATATTATAAATGCGAAAATTTGTGTGCGTGTGTGTATGTTTGTAACCACTTAGCGCTTAAATGACAGAACCGATTTAAGATGAAATTTGATATGTTATTGCATATAGATTCGGTGCCAGAGACGGATATATATAGGATACTTTTTATCCCGAAAAAAATAAAATCGTAACCGAAAGACACCTTCACTTTTTTAATAATAAAGGTTTTGATTTTCGTTTTTTTTTGTCATTCTTTGCCTCTCTAAATATTGCCACCTTATCCGGTCGCTAGCTGCTGCCCGTTGGTTATTTTATTTACTTATTTTTAAACTTTTTACACATACAACGTAAGTATAGAGGCGTATTTAATGTTAAAAGCATTCTCTTCCAGTCAACCTATAGATGATGCAAAACTGAAACATAGTAGGTAGGTGCAAAATTATAATAACAATGATGTTAGTAAATAAGTGTTTATAAATACATATCACCCACCACGTTTAACAGATTGTTGTTTCTTTATTTATTTATTGCAAAATATATTTGCTCATTATTTTATTTGTCGCTTGAGAGAGAGCTTACAGTGGACTTTTTGGGCTAATAATACCTTATTCTGTACAGATGCAGTGCCAAGCATAAAGTTATTTTCGTCATGAGGACTACTGATATTAATATTGTTGCTTTTTTAAAAGTATCTCTATTCCTTAAATCTTTACTATGAATGATTTTGAGACCGTTTTTTGGACGATGGCTATGATGATTTAATGTTATTTATAATGTGAGAAATATAAAAATGTAGATGAGATTATAAATAAATAATACCACAAAAACCACACAAGGCTATCTCGACCCAAAGAGCTTGTGATATAGGTTCTAGAATGCGGATAAACACACTAATGTATATTTTTTGTAAATACATACATATTATATTACAACTATTTTTCGTTACCACAAATGACCACTAAGAAGGTTGAGGTCTTTAGCCTGTCAGATACATCGTGCCTATGTATGTATACTATGTTGTATGTGGTATCTATATTTCTTTGCAACGCTCTATAGCCTAAATTGCTTGATGAATTTTAACGTATGAGGTGTCATTTAGATTCGTATTGATTGTAAGAGTGACACAGGGTAAATAAAATTTCATTATAGCGTCAGCACGATAGAAAAAATGGGTTTCTTTTTTTTACTTAGTTTTAAGCACGCGCGCTTTTTGGTTTTTAATAATAATGCTTGTTAATTTACTACAATGCTAAGTCATGTCCACACTATGATAACAAAGCGCAACGTTCGCGTGTCCCGCTTATCACAGACCGTAGTTTTTCTGCCTCAAGTTTTTCACATCGGCCATATGTAATTTTCATTTCGCGTTGCCGTTTTTTCACGTCAGGGGCGCCTAACTCAGTGTTTTTTAGTAACACACTTTTTTATTTTGTCAATTCATTGCTCTTTTTATAATATTGAGTTGTGTTGTTTTTTAAAGTCACTAGCTAAATAATTATCTGTTTAGGATTTTTTCTTGTTTAACGTTTAGTTTTTAATGCTTAGTATGATTTTATTAATGTTTTTATGTTAATTGAGTGTTATAATTGTCATCCGTGGTTGTATGACAATTTTTTCATGACAGTTTATGATCGATTGCCGATAATTATTTTTGTTATGGATATATTTGTTTTGTTTTGTTTTGTTTGTAGGCCATTTTTGGCGTTGATTTTTTGTGAACCTGGGCTTTATTTAAATTAAGAGTATAATTTGCGTGAAGTGACGATCTTTCTGTCTACCACGGCAGTGTAAATAGTTTTATGATTGTAATAACTGGGAAATTTTTGACTCCATTGCATTGTTACATCATCATAATTTTAGCCAAAATGCGTCCATTGTTGGACGTAACTATTTGTTAGTAAACTGTATATAAACCACAGAAACTTTAACTTGCTGATCTGGGGTATCTTTCGTAAATTAATCTTCTTATTTCTGATTCATTCTTCTAGAAAGACGGAGCCCTGACTTGTTCTTACTAAAATACTTACTGGTAACAAATTTTATTTCATATTAAAAAAAAATTTTTTACTCGCAATGTTTACAATCCCTGCTTTCTCCTTCGCCCAGAAAACCACGGTCTATGGTTTTCTAACAAATAAGTGTTTGCCATCAGCTATTAAATTCTTCGCTTTAATTAACGTGAAAAAAACATCCCCTTTGTAGTATTACATACAATTATGAACTATAGTACTGTAGCAAAAAAAAAAATTTGTAGCACTTAAGATGCAGTTATGACATTGTATTTAAAAGGTAATAGGAATTTCTAAGTCTAATGCCATTTTGTTTTGCATTTAGTTTTAGTAATAATAGTAGTATATATTGTCTAGTATAAGAGAGTACATAGATATTAAATTTTAGTTTCTATATAAAAATTAATGGCTGCTACACTTTTAGTAATTAACGGTTTTTTATCACTTATTGTTTGATGGTAACCGGTTAACGCTAACCTGTGACTCTCAAAATGGAGAATACCTACCCACAACTGAAATGTAGGTAAGTACATTCATAAAATAATTAATTGTACTTACGTTTACAGTCTAGCTTGGCTACCAAAGACTTTGAAATGTTAGGAGAATTTAACTGGGAACTCCTTAGCAGCAGAAACACAATATTGTCTAGGTGTTACTTAGACTACGGTCTGTACGCTGAAGTTCGGAGGAGCTTAATCAGGTGAACTGCTCCAAGTGCGCGAAGTCTGGTTACAGAAATCGCTATCCTCAACCTTTGTAAGAGGCTGTTGACGTCAGCGCAAGTGCACCAACAGATGGAGTACATATTTATTTATTGCGGTACAAGAAACATACATTACTTTAAGTACAATAGGTATGAAACATTAATGCTAGCAATGTCAATAATAAAGTTTATAAACATTAAATACACTCGACGGTAAGTAGCAGTTAAACAACTCTATAAAATTAAAATTAAAAGAAGAAATAAAAACAAACTAAGTAACAAAAATGACTGATTTACATAATATTATTTTAAGAGCGGTATTACATTATCATTTAAATATGATTTCATATCTGTCAAATTCTATGATCATAGTTAGAGACCCTCAAACTATGATCATAGATATTCACATGTAGTTATTATACCGTCACATGTTCTTCATTTAAAAATGACATACACATCTTTGATCATATTTCTATGATAGTCTAATAGCGGCCTTAATAAGACCCCCATCAGCAATTAAATATTTACATACTTTTAAACTCATTTTTAAAGTTTATTACAAGGAAATTTGTGAGTGCGGAGTACGAATATAAGATCCCACTTATTATCTAAATTAAAATTCTGTTTTGTTGTACCTACAATTAATCTTTTAGTCCGTTTAAGTACACTTTAATGTTGCTGACATAAATCTAGCACTGGTAATTTGTGTTAACAAATAATATAGAAACAAAGAATGATTGTAATCTAGTTTGTCTTGTGTTATTATTATACCAAAGATATATAGGCATTACATTCTTCCTATAACTTGCTTTAAAAGTTTATCTTATTTTGTTATTTTAGTAGATCGTTGAACTAGTTATGTAAAGATTTGGTAATTTTCTTTGATTTCAGTGTTAAAGCAAGCCAATTTTTAAAGGGAAACAAAAACAAGCTTTTCTGTTACATAAGACCCAGCACAATACCTCTGCTTACCTCGTCAGGTGAAAAAGCGTGGTAATGGATGAAAATAATCTGAATTATAAAACCAGGCAGTTCTTCAAAAGAGACCGAGGGGTCGAGGTCCTCTGGAATAAAGAGAGCCCTAACAATAAGATATGCAAAGTTTGACCTAACCCAAAACCGGTTGCCATCTAAAAAACCGATAAAAAAACAACGGTAAAAAGACCAACGTAGACGGTTTTTTCATTAAAACGAACAATATTATTATCATATTATCGCACTAATTAAAAAAAAGTTTATTTATTTTTAGGGTTCCTTCGAATGGGCGAAGTTGTGGCCTTATTTCATTCAATAACTAAATAAGCTGTAGCGAAATCTATGTCATTGTAATGGAACTTTATCACTGAATGTATGTCCTCACAATATTTTGGTGTGGCACGGGTACTAAATGAAAAAAAGTTTACCACCCTCTCCTAGAACGCAGAAGACCTGTTAAGTCTTCATATTCACACCACGAGCTGTTCGGCCCAGGATGTGAATCGCACAAGGATCCTTTTTTAATTCCTTGTTTCGGACCAGTGGTGTGTTTTTAGTGATCAAAAGTCGAACTTTGATTTCGAAATACAATAATCATACATCACAAATACTTATACTAATACTCGTACGTCTGCTTCCATCTATTTATTTTTTCTTGTTTCTTTTTTTCTTATGTAATCTATTTCTCATTATTACATAGAGTGTGTTATTTTGTCCGCGTCATATTTCATACTTTTTTTTCAAAGCTTTTAACTTTATCTTGGGTATTACTGAAATGAGTAAGATGTTGAGAAAACCAATAAAAAAGAAATAAAAAAAAAACTGTTTATTTTCCACATAAAAGTGACGCAAACAATAAGAAACACAGTTACAATAACAGATAAGAATATAAACAAGAACAAAAAACTAAGTTATCACTTATCAAACATGGACTTGCACATACATTGCTGTAGCGCTTCAAAGCGCAACAGTTCTGGTTTTCAGCAATATCAAGTTCTCAGAGGTCAAAATGCTAAGTACAGCTCAAGCTATACGATTTATTATGATTCATTGTAAGTTGGTATCCATTATAATTTCCTTTAGCAAGTTAAACTAACTAATTCCTTACGCTTCAGTGAGTGCAATTAAATTACTTATTTACCATAGATTTACATGCAATACTTTGATTATGTTAAATACAAGTTTATGTGATATTACATTGTTTATAATACTTCAGTTTGCTTATTGAAATAGAAAAAATAGGGTTCTTGATAAAAATAATATTAGCCACTTGCATGAAAACTACGAACAGATTTTAATATGGTTTTTACTATGTTTTGAAAGGTTTATAATATTCTCACCGTCATCATAGTAGCTGAAAGACGCCCACTGCTGGACATAGGCCTTCCTCAACTACCTTATTAGGTCCTCGGAAGGAATGAAAAATACTAATGTTATAGTTGCTAAAGTATATTATTATTAGTAAATATCTCAATGTGCCAAAACTAAATAGTACGTTAAGATTTATATGCAGTAATACTAAAAACTCATCATTTATTTCATTGGACAATAACTATCACAGTGTCAATAATTTTAATATTTTGCAAGCATGTCAGTTGTTACATAGAGAAATATTACATGTAAGTTACAAATCTAATTATAATAATTATACACAAAAAATAAAATCTAGCAATGTGACACATCGTAAGTATTTCAAAAATGTGGAGACCCAAACGTTTAATATTGAGGAGGAATTTCAAATAACCACGCTAAGTTCTGCCACACAAACAGATTTTTTTCGTGATTAACACTAATGAATCACCAAAAGTACATTATAACCCTGTAACAGAATTGGAAAATGAAGTTTCGGTAAAAATATTTCTCCAAAATGTATGTGGTTTAAGTAATAAAACATTGGAATTAGACTTGTATATACAGACACTAGATGAGACCTTAGATTACCTATGCATAACGGAACATTTTTTAAACAAAAAGTCAGTAAATGCTTTTCATCTTTGTAACTATACCTTAGCTTCATACAATACGAGAACGAACAAAAAAAGAGGAGGTAGCCTTATTCTATGTAATAAAAGTAGGCTTTTGAAAATATCGAGGCAGTTAATAAATTGTACAGATCGAAATTTTTTGAAATATGTTGTGTTAAAAATATTGAAACGGGCCTATATTTGTGCTGCTGTTATAGAAGTCCATTTGATAAGAATTTTGATGGGTTTATGCAAAAATTAGAAAAACTATTCGAGCAATTGTTCAACAAAAAGTGTATAGTATGTGGTGATTTTAACATTGACGTCTTAACCGTAAGCAAAAAACAGTCTGAATTTATAAGTTTATTAAAATGTTATAATTTTAGGCACTTATTGAATACTTTTACATTTATTAGGAACGACGCTTCTTCTTGCATAGACAACTTTTTAACAAATATACTAGAAGATTCTATATTGCAAAGCACGGTCGATCACAATGGCCTAGCAGATGGGCATGGTGGCATTTTCTGTGACTTGAAATTGGAAAAACTTAATAGCAAAGCTAAATTTAAAGTACCTGTAATTAAGCGTGAAAAAAGAATTTTTAACAACAGGAATCGTGCCTTGTTTCAAAACGCTTTATTAAATATAAATTGGCACGAACTGGGCATTGATACTTTTCTTAGTGTACTTGGGAAAACTTTTCGTAATGCTTACCCGAAGAAAGTTATTCAAACAAAGCAGCATAAAACACAAACAATTAAGTGGATCACAAATGGTATTAAAGTCTCTAGTAAAATGAAAAGATTCTTGTCTACCTCCCAAAAGCATCCCAGTCTAACAAAGTACAAAACAAATTACACACGTATTTATATAAGGGTCATTATGCATGCAAAAAAAATGGCCATTGAAGACAAAATTAACAATGCCAAAAACATTAGTAAAGAGACTTGGAAGCTAGTCAACCAATATACCAGTAAGAAACTAAAACAGTTCGATAAAAACATATGTTTAAACATTGACAACATAATTATAAATAATCCACATGACGTTGCAAACAAGTTGGCTGAAAGGTTTGTACCAATAGGACAATTAATAAATATTGACAATAGTAAAGCATTTCAATACCTGCAAAGTTTAAGTGACAGAGTAGAAACTGCGTTAAAATTCAGTCTTACCAATGCCAAACAGATTACTAAGATAGTAGAACAGATGAATAATACAACTTCATGTGGTTACGATGACATACCAACAACAATTATCAAGGAAAATATCAACATTCTCGCAAACCCGCTATCGTAATTTTACAATACTTGCATAAATGAATCCATTTTTCCAGACCAAATGAAACTGGCTAAAGTTGTTCCAATATACAAAAAGGGGTCAAAAAGTGATCAAAAAAATTATAGAACTATTTCTCTACTACCTATCCTATCAAAAATATTTGAAAAAATAATTAAAAGTAGACTGATAATCCATTTTAACTTAAGAGGGGTTTTTAACAAAAGGCAATTTGGATACCAAAAAGGAGTTGGAACTACAGATGCTATCAATACATTAGTAGATGACATCATTGGCAAAATGAATAAAAAGATGCAAGTAGCGGGCGTATTCATTGACTTAAGTGCCGCGTTCGACACAATTGATCATGAATTGCTTCTGGCAAAATTGGAACATTACGGGGTAAGAGACAATGCCTTGCAGTTAATAACGTCTTATCTAAAAACAAGACGAATGTACGTTGAATTGAAAAAAGTAAATGAAGAAAACCGAGAAATTATTTATAAATCCAGGGCGTTAAATATTAAGCGCGGTGTTCCTCAGGGATCAATACTTGGACCAATACTATTTATACTAGTTACAAATGACTTAATTAATTTTATACATAAGACAGAACCAGATGCTAACCTAACTGTTTTTGCAGATGACACCAATTTAGTTTTAGGAGCAAATAACTTAAGAGACTTGACAATAAAAATAAATAAAATTATGACAACCTTAGACGAATGGGTTACAGCAAACAACCTAACTATAAATACGAGTAAAACTAACATAATATATTTTAAGTCAACAGCCAGAAACAAGGATACAATTAAGGTAAATTTTAAAGATAGCGATATTGCATTGGTCGATACCACAAAGTTTTTAGGCGTCAACATAGATTGTCATTTAAATTGGAAACAGGAACTTTCATCACTCGACTCTTCAATCTGCTTTGAGGAGTCTTAGGGACCTAATTAGCCTCGAGCAACTGAAAACAGTTTACTATGCACTGGTGGAGTCGAGAATCAGGTATAGCATAATGTGTTGGGGTAATAGCTATGAATATAATATACATAGAGCTTTTGTCTTGCAAAAACGAGCCATCAGGACTATAGTGCGCATTTCACAGCGTGAGTCGTGCAGGGATCATTTCAAGAAACTAGGAATATTAACTGTACCTAGTCTATACGTCTTAACTACGTTATGGAACTTTGCTAAGTACATACATGAATACGAGACCGAAAACAAAAGAGAGATAAGACAGAATACACGACGTAGGGCAATTAAAAACAAAATTGTGCCAAAGTTAGACATTACTAAGCATTGTGTTAGATATGCATCGGTCCCCCCAACGGGGTTCTCGCCTTGTCGCGGCGGGAGGGGCTTAGTAGCCGTGGTTACCAAGGACCACGGTGAACCAAGAGGAACCCCAAGGAGGCGCCGCTCCTCTGGGCTTTGCCGGTAAGCCCACGATGGAGCGGCTCTGGTGGCAACTGGGTCGGGCTGCAGTGTTGCTTCGGCGACACTGCGGCTGAGGAGTGGCGGGGCCGCGGCGGGAGAGGAGTGCCGGTATAACGGTGCGCCGCTCTCCCTACCTTCCGCGGCCTCGGCGGGGCCGCAACCGCCAGATTGCCGACGCGGTGGGGCCGCGGGGGAAGAGGAGTGTCGGTATTGCGATGCGCCGTTCTCCCTATCCTCTGCGGCCAAGTTGGCCTGCTGGCGGCGATCGGGCAGTCGCCGCCCGAACAGCACGGGCCCGAGACGGCAGTGCGCGTGTTCCGCACGCGCCTCTCGAAGGAGGGGCGGCTAGGCCCCTAAATCGGACGGGGCCCGCTCGCGGTGAGCGGGCCATGGCCCGTCGGGGTCGCGGATGAATGCGCAAGCGACTCCCGTGACCCCGACACTCTGGCCGTCTGGAGGAACACCGTGGGTTTTAGTCGGTATGCTGGCCGCGCTTTGAGTGCGGTCGGAGAGTCCGACATAACCCCGCCTTGCCCGGGCGGGTGCGTATGCGTAATGAATTTCCCACGTAAAAAAAAAAAAAAAAAAATATATGCATCGGTGGAATTGTTTAATAAATTACCAACATACTTAAAAGATATTGTATACACGAAAAATATGTTTAAATTGCAATTAAAAGCTTTCTAGTTGGACAAATGCCTATATTCAATAAAATATTTAGGGGTTGAATGTGAATGACAAACATGAGTTGCCAAAATTATAATTACATTTTCAAAAATATTTAATGTTTCCATATTATATTATAATTGTTATTCGCACTTTTGACACTGTTGAATAAAAATGATTATTTTATTATTATTTTTCTGACATTTTATCACTTAAATTATTGACATTTTCTATCAGCAATTTTTTCCATTTTATTTTTTGACATATTTGTGTTTTTGTAACTAATGAATATTGTATAAATTTTTGAAAATGTATTGTACCGACATTTTATTGTTTAATTTAAGTTAAATTTTATGTATATTTCAAACACAATGTATATTGTTAATGAATAAAAATCAAAATCAAAATCAAAATCAAACTCATTTTTTTTTCGTGCTGACGATAATTGAAATTTTATTCTAAGTTACTTGGACAATCAATACGAATCTAATGAGAGTTCATATGTTAAAATCCATCAAGTCATTTAGGCTGTATAGCGTGTCAAAGAAATAGATATAATATATTCATACGCTCGAAAAACATAATCCTTCTTGACTTCGGCAGTCGGGCAAAAGTCGATAATTTAAGAGATTTGTAGACACGTTGTAGTAAGTATTGGTAAAAGCAAACCCAACCAAACTGAGAACAGTCCCTAGTGTTACTGTAAACTTTGTCAGCTAAATCAAAAAACCTATTTTATTGTAGTTTCTATTCCGTGGTTGTAATTTAAAATATATGATGTATTTTAAACACTACGGAACCTTTTCAATATATGCCTCTTCAACTTGTCGAGTCTTGTCGCTTATCAACATTAATATGTAAAATTGTTATAAATAATGCTTGCGTGAGTATATCTGATAGCGAATAACTGTTTATCATTGTGAACGCCGCAAGGGGACGCACTTGTATATGTTCATGTACTTGTTGTATGAAGTAGATTGCACATGTAATGTTCCACTAAAGTATATTGAGTATTATGGATTCAAGTCTTGAAATATTTCAAATTTTTATTTTGTTTCGTGAACTCGAAGTAATCATAGATATTACCCGAAGACGCAGCGTGGGCAGACTGCTTACAAGGTGGACCGACGACCTTATAGGGGTGGCGGGCAACCGATGGATAAAGGCGGCGAACGACCGGCCACGGCTGAGAAAATTGGGGAAGGCCTATGTCCAGCAGTGGACCTTTGGCTTATATGATGATGATAGATATTAGATCGTTAGAAGACGTCTGTTGCAAGATACAGGGAACCACATCCTCATAAAGCAATCTTATACCTTACATTGTATCTATCCTTGTTTAATGGTACAAAAGAAAAAGATAAAACACAAAGTAACATAATAATACTGCTCTAGAGATGGTGGTAGGCCCACAGGAAAAGGAATCTGCCAAATGAAGGAATTTACCATGTATATTCATTTCATTGCCGTAGGTAAATCTTAATATGACACCCTCTTAATCCTTAAACATGCACGCTATTTCTAAATATATATTGGGAACTATCAAAATACTTATTCATCACTGTCATAGTTCTGTTAACAAGAGGGGGACAGATTAAACTTTTTTTTCTCATCTGTCACCCTAGGGGGACAACCCAGAGGGACAGATGGGAATAATCCCATTATTCACACCACCTAGACCCAAAGTAAGCATATATTATAGCTTGTATTGTAGGTTTTAATGCCGATATACACACTTAAATACTTTTTCTTTATGACTACATACATAAACATTTAAACAATGCAAATAGATATGGTTATGCACACAAATGTTTGCACTGAGCGGAAATCGAACCTGTGACCTCTGCGTGGCAGTCCGTTTACAGTACCACAAAGGCAGTCAAGCTGATCAGCTAGAGAACAGCATTCCCGTTTGGGAAGTTTTTACGCCATGCTTTTACCAAACAAAAGCAAAAAAACTAGCCAGTTGTTTCAAACCAAAACAATATCACCCCGTTATGTGATTTTCCTGTTGCCTCATTGTGTGAACGCATTAGATATTTCTTATTCGGTTCTTAACTAACTAATAGCTGTTTCCCGCAGTCCACGTGAATATCGTTTTTATCTCTGTTTAAACATTGATGATATTTAAAATGATCTGGGTCTTTAAAAAGCTCAGAAACATTGTCAAGCCAGCTCTTTTAAAGACCGTCTACTACGCTCTGGTTCAGTCAGTTTTGGGTTACTGCATATCGGCATGGGGTGGAGCATGCAAGACAAAACTTATTCACGTAGAACGTGCACAACGCTCAGTACTCAAGGTAATGCTGAAAAAACCCTTTCGCTTCCCAACATCCACACTTTACAAGGAAGCCAAGATACTGACAGTAAGAAAATTATTTGTATTGCATACTATACTTCGCAAGCACAAAGAGGTTGAGTACAACCCCGCTGTCACGTATTCCTCACGTCGAAAAAATAGGATATGCGAAACATACTCCCACCATTCATCATTTTTTAGAAGGCAACTTAATTTTTTGGCACCATATTTGTACAACAAACTCAATTCTACATTAAATATACTACCCATGAATTCCAAAGAATGTAAAAATGCAATTAAAACATACCTTTTAAACCTGGATTATGATGGAACAGAATCTCTCTTAACGGTATTAAAGTAAAGTAACATACTAACCATATTGTTATAACCTTACGCATACACCCTCTCCTTACACACCCTCTCCTCACACACCCGCACCCACACAAACACACACACACACACACACACACACACACACACGCGCGCACACACACACACACACACACACACACACACACACACACACACACACACACACACATACACACACACACGCAAACATGCACAGCTATACCTGTAACTGCGGGCGAGTGTCCTGGAGTCCTGAAATACAGGGTTGCCCTAGTTTAGGCTCCAGTCCACCTCGCATTCATATATTAGTTATAAGCACACTTTTTATTAAGTACTTTTCTGTTATAATAATTAAGTTTGTGTGATCTCACTGTATCCTGTGGTGGTAAATAAACTTATTTTTTTATTTTTTTATTTATACAATTTCTTATCCCCTATTTCAACCCCTTTGAGCCATTTTTTTCTCAATAAAAGATGAACAAAGCTTATGTTGTTACCCAAGGTCTAATCAATCTCGATGCCAAATTTCATCAACATCGGTTTAGTGGTTAGGCGTGAAAACGTAACAGATAGACAGACAAACTCCAAACTTTGAGGTATAACAAATATATTTAAGGTAATAGTAGATTTTTGGTGGTTTCATCATGTAACTACCTTTCGACCGGAAAAGTATTGGGCTTTCATGGAAAATTGCCGTAAAATATTAATTTCCATACTAGGTATTTCATTTAGTTAGTCCAGTAAACGAGAGTGGTGTTGGCCAAATATTTTACTTATTTCGCTTTTATTTTCACCCTCAGCTGGGTTATATTATAGCCTACCAAAGTGACTCCACCCCGCCTGATTGTAAGCAGTCAGTGGAATCCAGAAGTGGTGGCCACTATACCAAAAGCCAACGTCTTAAACTGCTGGTATGGTGGCCTCCACTATGGCAGCTGGGAATGGGGTTAGGGGAAGGGATTGAGGGAGGTGAGGAAAGAGGAAAGGAGGGAAATTGGGCCTCCGGTGGTCTCACTCACCGAACGAAACGCAGTAGTACGGATACTACTACTCTTATGTCGATCTTCTATGAGAGGGTAGTACTTCCCCGGACGATCCGGCCCATTCATGCTGAAATCAGCGTGGATCTATTACCGTAAAAACCGTAACGTAGTAATGTAGTGTTTTTTTTAATATTTTTTATATATGAGCCTACCAAAGTGACTCCACTCTGCCTGATGGTAAGCAGTCAGTGAAATCCAGAAGTGGCGGAAAAAGTTCCAAAAGTCAAACTACTGGTATGGTGGCCTTCACTATGGCGGCTTAGTAAGATGATCATTTAATCGGAGCTGTTTTACAAATGTTTTCAGATCACTTTTTAGAATTAAGTGAAAGCTGCATAAAAGGTAAGTAAACCATAATGCTTACAGTTATTTTAATATGAAAATAACGCTATGTATTCTTGCCGCGTTGTAAAAACTTGTGAAGATGTCTGCCAGCACTGTCTTTAAGAGTTCTGATTATATAATTACTATCAGAGATCTGACATGTATCTGATTTTATGTTTGTATTGTATGTATGTAAATTTTGAAATTGTGGACCATTGCAGATTATATATAATATTGCAGTTGCAATATTATTATTTGATTTTATCGACATAAACATAGCATCATAGCTTTTTGTCCTTATGCAGAAGTTTAACGCACTCGTGTTACTCACGTTTTATCAATATTAGGTCCCATTACATGTTATGGCGTGAATATCTTGACATTTACGAGACACAATTCTAGACTAATATTGAGACTTCTTTGGCAAAAACATACCTATAACAGATCGGCTTTCGAAATACTAGTCTCTCTCTCTCCTCTAATACTAGTCTTTCTCCTAGTCCGTACAGTTAAATCAACAGAGAAAAGATTTTTTTTCGGGACAATCCTACTTAAATGCCCATCACTATGACTCCTGTAAGCCAGGATGAACAGTGATAACCAATACGAAACATCGAGCTTTAGCACTCGGCAGTCCCGAGGACTGCTAAACCTACTGTCTTGAACCCCGCAACGAATTAATCAGAAGTAAATAGGAGGAGTTGGAAATAAAAAAGATATAGACTTTTATCTTGACCCATTGTATATATTGTAGGAGAAGGAAAAAGGAAAGGAAGAGGAGAGTATGTTCATAATAATACAATTCACATTACAATCAACTCAAAACACATGCCACACATATGATTGCGTGTGAACTTAATGTGGCCAATTATTCAAATTAACATACGTTTCCTAACTATCTTGCCATCATACAGAGGTAGTTTTATTGTGTAACTGTACGATCAGACAACGATGTACCATTGTACATGCCAAGTTCATGTTCTGAACAGTTATAACTCTTTTGTGGACTTTAAATGTGATATTATCAATATATACAAACAAGATGTTCAAGTTAACAGTTGGTCCCGGTTGTTATTAAGTTAATTACAGTCGTTAGGTCCAGAAGCCTCTATGCCCATAATCTGACAAAACCTGAACAAATCCTGACACTAGGTTGACCACTAACCACTCGATCAATTCAACTCGGTCGACAGCGCATAGCTGTACAGTTTCGGGCCTGATGAGAAAGATTTGCTCTTGATAAAATAGCTATTCGACCACAGGACAAAGCTATTTGCTATAGATGAACACCCAGCGAAGAAATAGAACTAGGTATAATCCTAGGTATAATTTTAATATCTTTGCTCAAGCCATCACAGAAATCTTCGTTCATCTAACAACCTTCTTCTTCTTTGTCCTTCTCATAGCTCTAGTCTAGTTCACTCTTCTTCTTTCAACATTCAATCTATTCTTCTTTGGAATGCACTTCTTCTCGAAATCAGGACGTCCACCAACCGTAATACCTTCACGGCTAAGTACATCAGATCTTTCAAATATCACTAGCAGAATCGTCTTAATTTTCTTATTTGCGATATTATGTATATATTAATAATAATATGTGGACACTTTAACACACCGTCACCTAGTCCCAAGCTAAGCAGAGCTTGTGTTAAGAGAACTAGATAAATAAAATATAATACATATACATACTTTTTTTTTGTAAATACATACTTAGGATACATAGGAAACACCCAGACTGAAAACAAATACAAATGTTCATCACACAAATATTTGCCTTCCGCGGTAATCGAACCCACGACACCCGGTACGATGTTTGTATGTAAGTAGGTATGTTAATTTATGTAACTTTATCTTTCTTCAACATTAAGAATCAGTACTGAGTGCACCTACCAAATGTTATCTCCGCATCACCTAAAGGTTACATAATGCCTTTCGTATTAAGTCCGCCTTTGTGCATCAATTAGTGTTGTGCAAAAGTTTATAAATAAATAAATATATCAGCCACTATTCTGGTGGATGCAAGTGAAGACTTGAGAGCGTCAAACTAAATTACCCTCTCGATCCCTGTTCCTTTTCCCTGCTTGTCACCATTTCTACGAGCACATGTAACTGTAGTAACTATAGTAACATATCATAACTAGTAACCAGAATGCGCCGATTATACAATGACATGGTGTCTCGACATTCTACCTTAGATATATTTAATAGTAGTCTTAGTGAATTCAAAAGTGAAATTAGACGTATTCCATGTATCAGCAGTTCCAATTCCGGTTAATAAAGGACATATAATATTTTTGTATTATTACAACTAGGTAATGTTTGGAGCATCTGTGCACACATACTTAGAGTTACAAACTAGCTTTCTATTTTATATAGTTACTGTGTTTCTTTATGTTTATATCTTGTTTTGTGAGCCAATAAATAAATAATATGGTCTGTTTGGGCGGAATGACTTCTATCATTTCATTATTGTTTTACGGGACCTGTATTATTGTATATATATATTTATGTTGCTTCTATTACTATCCTTTACTGTTTAAATTTTCTTTTTAATTGTTAAGGTATCTTCATTTAATTAGAGTTTAATTTTAGTTTTTATTTTAGTAAAGTACTTTACTAATTGTTTCAATTTTTCTTTTCACGTTGTGGTACCTTTAAATGTTGTGCATTATAGTGAAATGAAATGAAATGAAATATGTTTATTCATATAGGTTAATTAAACTAACACTTATGAACTTCAAAGCTCACAAAATGTCAGCAAATTAAACTGCAGCCAGTTCGCTGACGAAGTAGAGCCATGAGAAGAACTGGCAAGAATGAAGAAAGGCCACTCTTTAATCGCCAGGTGATTACAATTTTTATAAGTTACAGTAGTATTATTATAATAAATGTATGTATACTTAAGAGAACTTCAATGTAACTACAACTGGTTGTCCTAAATAAAAAAAAATTAGAAAATAACCAAAGTCAAAGGTTATAGTTAACTTAGTATATAAAGAAAAGTCAGTGTCGAGACGGGTAATGACTAAATTACATAAAACCAAGCTTATGCAGTAATACTCGCAATTCAATTTCAAATTAATAATTTCCGTAAGTTACTATGGGAAGATTCTATAGTATCGATTATACGTCAATAATAAGGGTACCGACTATAATTACAGGTTTTCTTAGAAAGCAGATTTTCTCATACAAGTTTTCTAGTAGTTGAGGTATTGTTCTTTAGTCTATGTTGGAGTAGGGTGACCGTACAGTATAAAGAATAATTAAATTTTAGTTTTTAATTGTACTAATACATTATTTTTTTATATTAAATTTGATTTTTATTTAATTTTTTTTATAGCTACGCCTCACGTCTTCGCCCGCGCCTAAAATGTGTTTTGTTTCCCTCGGCAATCAGACTACTTTTCGGGATAAAAAGTAGCCTATGTCCGTCTCCGGCACCGAATCTATCTACATACAAACTTTTATCGAAATCGGTTAGCCGTTTCGGCACTGAGTGGTAACAAACACACACACATTTATTTATTTATTTATTTATCATAATAACAACAATATAGGCTTACAGCAGAACCAACACGCTTATATGTTGTATACTAATAACAATCAAAAATTTCTTAGTGTTTATTATTTATTATATATTATGTTGTAGTTACATAAATACATAAAATAATCGGGTTATAATATTAATAGGATATTTTATTTAAAGAAAAAGACTACCTATTTGCGGTAACATATATGTAAAAGACATTTCGTTCGTGTAAAACTTTTCTGCTAAAACTATTAGGTACCTATATAATTAATGTAATTATAGAAATGACAATCATTGCGATATATTTTCGTGTTCAGTAATTACTTGTGCCTTGTACGTGTGGTTTTGGGCCTAGACAATAAACAATGGCTTCGTATGCCAGTTTTCTAACGAAGTTGTGTAAAAAAGAGCAGCTGACAGATTCATAAATATTATTTTCCTATGACACGAATTAGAGTATTTATAAACAATACTGTTAATATTAGTAGGTAATGCATTAGTGTCCTAACTTTATCAAATAGATGGTCACAAGAACATCAACATAGATTAGCAATATATTGGCGTACGAGTGATTGATTACTAACGAAACTTTATTATTTATGCCCTTTTGTAGGTTATTTCACATTTTGATATGAAACCAAACGCATGCAATATACGCACGCAATGAGAATCGTACCTGCCTGAGGATTATAAAGTACTAATTTACTACCTACTTTTTTTTTGGCAAATAATTAAAGATTGTCGAAGTAACTTTTGGGTTTATCATGAATCGAATTTTCCGGGGAAGTATTACTTTATAATATTGACTTTATGTTTGCGTTTGATACATCACGCTACTATCGACAGAAGCAGAGCAGTAACCAAAGACGAAAGACGACAGCAAGTAATTTATAATAATATATAATAACAGAGGCCTCAGATTATTTTTAAATTAAAATATAATGTTTTTTAAATTAAAACGTTTGGTATTCCATATACAAATTACGTGGTGTCTGGTCTTATATATATATAGTTATTCCACTTCGATTAATCGTGGTTACCAATACTTATACTCTTTGTATGAGAAGCTGCCTTTGTCTAATAGTAAGATAAAAAGCTATCAATAAAAATACTCATCATCACATCATGTCAGCTAAAAGATGTCCACTGTTGGACATAGGTCTCCCCCAATTTTCGCCACCGTGGCCAGCTGTGAGCCGCCCTCATCCATCGGTTGCCCAATAAAAATATTAGCTTAATATAACTCCGATAATAGCTGATTCTAATTATAAAATTAAAATGATTTCAAACATGCGCATGAGTTGATTAGATAACCATGCATTTAATGACCGTTACGCGAACGAACACCGGTGACCTTTAATAAACACCTGTTTTTTTGCGCGATCAACGGCATAACTTTTATATATAGAAATGTCAACATTTCCGCTTTTGTGTGTGTGTGATAGCGCCTTTATGTTATAAGTGCGGTAGAGTTGTGTTAATTTTTTATTATTTTTTTATGAAAATGTTCTTGTTACTATTTGAAAGATTGAGGTTTACAAAATGTCCTTACTTTTGTAAACCTCAATATTTGCATTGACATTTCTAGTAAAGGTACTTACTGTACCGATATGAACGCGCGACAGCATTGCTACAAAATGTCACCTAATACTTATACTTTTACTAACGAGATACTCCCTAAAGTCTCTGCTTAGGCTCAATAATACACTACAGTAATTTATCTAGAAAAGTTATTAAAAACCAACAGGTGAAGACACAAAGAAAATAACAAGTCGACTCCATGCTTCTGTCCGCATAAACTCCACGGTTCATAACCCAAAGACGTTACGATAGTCCACTACTGCGCACGCTACCTGAGTATTAACTGCTAACAATTATACACTAGTCTAACGCCCTGATCCGCTTATATATATAGTAACTGTTATAGCACTAAGATAGACAAAGGGTGACGGACAACCGATGGATGAAGGCGGCTTAGGACTAGTCGAGGTGGTGAAAATTGAACGTCTTTTGACGTCGAACTTATGACTTTTAGCACAGTGCAGTGGCATATACCCACTAGCAAGGCAATTACTACTAGGCCATTTTTAGTCATATTTTTAATGCGATGGAGTATACTGACGTTTTTGGTTTTCAGACTCACAATCAAATAAAAATCAAAATAATGAGACTGTCTCTGTAGTGCGTTGGTACTATGTACGGATTACCACGCAGAGGGATCGGTTTCGATCCCCGGGTCGGGTGAAGTGATATTGGGTTTTTCTGTTGAAAAATTCTCAGTATTAGCCCGGAGTCTGGAAATGTGCCCAATATAGCAACAGGCTCGCTCCCTGTTACACGGTAGTAGATCTATGATGGTTTCAGCAAATCACCTGGGGAAGTAATACCCTCTTATAGAAGATCGACGTAAGAGTAGTAGTATCTGTACTACTGCATTTCGTTCGGTAACCCCATTCCCTGCCGCCATAGTTGAGGCCACATACCAGCAGTTTATGGCAATGGCTTTTGGTATAGTGGCCATTCTACTGACTGCCTACCATCAGGCGGGGTGGAGTCACTTTGGTAAGCTAATATAAATAAAAAAAAACATGGGACCCTAAATAAAAATGGTGAAACTTGGGTGGTTAAACACCCCTGCCCACCCCTTTGGGGGATAAAAGGCGTGAAGTTATGTATGTAACTAGAATTATGGATCATTTGCAGTTATAAGTCTATTATAACGATTTATTCTGCATAATTTCGCCATGATTAAAAATATTGTATCGTAATATCACATTAATTTCTATCAGTTTACTTCATCGATTAAATACG
This sequence comes from Parascotia fuliginaria, assembly GCA_963082885.1. Classification (NCBI taxonomy): domain Eukaryota; kingdom Metazoa; phylum Arthropoda; class Insecta; order Lepidoptera; family Erebidae; genus Parascotia; species Parascotia fuliginaria. The sequence continues at coordinate 3,040,928 of OY720196.1, read as the reverse complement.
AAGGAAGTCATTTAGAGTCAAAGTCATAAGAGGAGGGACCTAGCATTACCGACAGTCTTCTGTACAGAGCATGCATAGAGCACGACGAAACCGTCACCCACGTAGTCCTGGAATGCGTGCAAGTGATGACATATCGAGCACAAATCTTCGGCAACCCGAGGTCTCTTCGCAAAGCCTGCGAAGATTCCAGGAAACTTCTGCGCTTCTGGGCGGAGCCGGGTTTGGTAAAATAATCCAATTGAATCGTAAAAAAGACCAAGAGGTCTAAATGTGGAGAACCAGTCCACTTACAAGTAACAAGTAAGTCATTTAATATTATATTGTTTGTCTAGTAATAAGTAGTAATAACAATGAAAAATAGCTTTTCTATCTAGCTGACAGGTGACGAACGGAAAAGGTAGCAATTGGTTCAAATAGCACAAGTGTTTTAACATAATAATTAGCATTCTATTTGACTCTAGTATAATCTATCTATACTATCTATAAAATTCTTTTTGCGTAGCCAGTTCTCGAGGAAGGTTATATATAGGCTATGTAACATCACGCTACAGGCTACGGGAGCAGACCAGTAAGCAAAGACGCTGTTGAAACCGCGTCGCGGAAAACTAGTACTATTCTATTATTATAAAGAGGAAGAGTTTGTTTGTTTGGTTTGTTTGTATGTTTGAACACGCTAATCTTGGGAAACACCAGACGGATTTGAATAATTATTTTTGCGTTCGATAACCCAGTTCCTGAGGAAGGTTATAGGCTATGCAACATCACGCTACTGGCGACGGGAGCGGAACAGTAAACAAAGACGCGGGTGAAACCGCGTTGTAATATCTATAGTACTTGCTCTTCCATTTAATTTTTCTAAGCATTACAGAAATAATGTTAAATAGCACAATCAAGCCGTTACGGTTGCCGACCATGTAGAGATAAGGGGATGGGGAAGGGAAAAGGAAAAGGAAGAGGACCGAGAGGGTGACTGGGTTGTCGGTGCTCTCACTCACCGAGGGAAACATATTAGCAAGGAGACCCGTGCACCCACCGGTGGGAGAAGCAGGTGCACGTATATCGATCCAATAATTTTACGTCGATATTAATTAGGAGGGTAGTGCTTCTATCGATCGGGCTCATTTATACAGAAACCAACAACTTTTTTGACTTGCCATCGTTTCCTTTCTATCATCGTCGTTCATCGTAAAGTTCATCCATACTACCTGGACACGATCTCTTCTAGTACGGTTCGTTTCCAACGTTCATTCTTCCCACGTAAGTACGCGCAGGCTCTGGAACGAACTGCCAGCTGCGATATTTCCCGAGCGCTATCACATGTACTTTTTCAAACGAGGTTTAAAGAGAGCATTAATATCAATGTAGGTAGGCTTTGCGAAACCCCTGGCATTGCAAAATGCCATGAGCGACAGTTAACACTTACCATCACGTGGGCTGTTGGCTCGTCTGCTATTGTAGAAAAAAAAGCAAGAATACCATATACCATATAGCAATAAATATAATAAAACATTTGTATTAATCGGTTAATTCTAACACTATGCAGATCCCATCGAATAGATTCGAAATAATCAGCTCTTTACTAGATATATAGTGTTCTAACAGTTTCCCATACGTGCACAATAGTGGACAAAAACCATACACTCCCATAGACTTTCGCTCGATAATATCAATTGGGTCGCATGCGTGAGTTGGCTTGTACATTTTCTGTTAATCAGCTTTATTATTTTGAAAAGTACTGTTAAATAGATAAGTGTAAATGTTCAGCTTATGTTGAAATGCTAAATCACAAAGAGTTTAAGAAGGAATGTATGGTATAATAGGAAAATACGTTTACTATCTTACTAGCGTGATAGATAAGAGAAGAATGTGGATTGAATGATGACCTCCTACAACCTTCTACTAGCCTAGTACATTTTTTGTGAAATATTTACGTTTAGGGTTATATTTACTGCGTTTACATACAACTTCATGCCTGTCTTCCATTAATGGAGTAAGCAGAGATAGTACAACTGCGTTTTTAATTCTTATTTTTTAAGTTTAATAATACATAAACTAATTTTCTCTTGACTGTACTTACCTGTCAAAAAGACTCAGGGGATCAGACCGAAATGACTAAAAATACAGGGGATCAGAACGGAATTAAAGAATAATAATAATCTTTGGGGATCAGATCTGGGGACCGGAATAACTCACTAAAATTTAAAGAAGTATGTTAAAGTGGTTTGGCCATGTAGACAGGATGAATGGAAGTGAGATAACGAAAGAAATCAAGCACCCGTAACCGACGTGTATGTATGAAAAGATGAATGAATATGGAAGAGGCAAAGGAGGTATATTTGGATCGTAGCAAATGGCGTTCTATAGTCTCTGCTTACCCCATTAATGGGAGACAGTCGTGAAGTTATGTATGTGTATGTACTTTTTTTACAGGTTAGTACCTAATACAATAGTGTATCCTATTAATATTATAAATTCGAAAGTGTGTGTGTGCGTACGTGTATTAAAAAAAAGCGTTAATGTTTTGTTACATGATACAGACGCAGTAAAAAAAAATCACAAGGATTTAACACTCGAATGATACTCTTACCGTTAGGGTTCCATCAGGCCGTATGCTTATACCGCCTTTTGCTGAATAAAATCTAATTTTATGTAAATACGGTATCCACGCTGATTTCAGCATGAATGGGCCGAATCGTCCGGGGAAGTACTACCTTCTCATAGAAGATCGACTTAAGAGTAGTAGTATCCGTACTACTGCGTTTCGTTCGGTGAGTGAGAGCGCCGGAGGTCCAATTGCCCCCCTTTCCTCTTTCCTCACCTCCCTCATTCCCTTCCCCTAACCCCATTCCCAGCCGCCATAGTGAAGGCCACCATACCAGCAATTTAAGACGATGGCTTTTGGTATAGTGGCCGCTACTTCTGGATTCCACTCACTGCTTACCATCAGGTGGGTGGAGTTACTTTGGTAGGCTATAACATAAAAAAAAAAAAAAAAAATAGGTAAGTACTCTTAATTTTTTTTATTAACATTAGATAAGTGTTTAAATGGAATAATTTACATAAATACTTCGCCTGATAAAAGTAATCAATTAATAATTTATTACGCTGATAATTTTATTATTGTAGCCAGCGCAGCCGCAGCGGCTATGACGTTACATCTAAAGGTCACGAGTTCGTTACCTGTTGAAGTGAACCTAGGGTGGGTTTACTTCTACAGGTAACAAACTCGTTAATTTAATAAAATATGAAAATAAATATCATTTACGATTGCTATTTAAGGTTGAAATGATCGATATGATTTTATTTATTTATTGGCCGTGTGGTTTCTGGCCAAATGGAACTTCTCCATTTATGCGTATCACAAGCAAATACCTTGTAGTCAGCAGCAGCGTTACTTTAACCTGTCCACCATGCTTAGTGACTACGATAAATACCTCTTTTTCGAAAAGGCCTTTGTCCGTCATTAAACGCATCTATTCAGGCAAACGCCACCAATGCAAAGACAAGTTTGTGTCCTCCTACATACATATACACGTATAATGGAGTCTGCTCACTATACCGTACCATACTATGACCGTGCTATGAACGTATTAGGATCGGGAAGCAACACTATACTACTATGCCCACTAGAGCGTCGTGATATTCCCGTCGCCAATTATGGACGTTACTTGCATGGCACGCTACGGTGCTGGGCGGTGATGGAACGGTCTAGTGCATAGTCTTACTTTTCAATACAAAGAATATATTTTTGCCTGATACGTTACTACATATGATACGTTGTAGTGGGCAGAATCCTTTACACACAACCTTTGTGTGATACAGTTATAAAACTTAGTAGCTACTTCACCGTCTGTATTAGCACTGAATAATGGCTAAGGCCCCTGCTTCGTAGGCATGACGTTATGGGCTTGTAATCCAGGCAAATCCCAATGTAACTTTTGCAACTTCATATTATAATGTACTTTCTAAGTTTATCTTGGACAGTACTGACTTACGGTAAAGAAAATCATTGTGGGAAAACCTGAATTTTAGCAAAACAAAGTTTGAAATCGCCGCCTTAAGCAAGTGTGGCGATGAATGCTCATGCCTTCTTTATGAGAAGACATCTTTCCCTGGAGTGGGATAATAATAGCTGGTATAGTGATGATGAATAAATAATTATTAGTTTAGACATCGACTGTACATAACACTGAGTAATTATTTCATCTACACGTTACGCGGCTGACAATTTTCTCACTGATTATACTCGGTGACGCGAACTATATTGCTTTTTGCGGCGTATAATTTACAATAATTAGAATACTCTTACTGTTGTTTAGTTCTAAGTTCTCCGTTGATCTAATAAGAGCTTTCAGAGTGCAAAAAAAATGTGTCAGAATAATAGCTGAAGCAGATTACTTAGAGAGTTGTATACCACTATTTAAAAAATATCGTATTCTTCCATTACCATGTCTATATATCTATGAAATTTGTATATTTGTGTATAAAAATCCAAGCCTATTCAAAAAACATAGCCAAACCACAAACAGAAATACCAGATTCCCAAATAAATTAAGTGTACCTAGACAACACACAGCTATGCACAGTAATAATTCGTTCTGTATGGCAATACGCATATTTAATAAACTACCCAACCACTTGAAAACACGTAATATTTATATGTTTAAACGCAATCTGTTTGACTTACTGATCAATAAATGTTATTATTCTATAAAAGAATACCTAAATGATAATGCATATTAATAAATTGTAATTAACTTTGAATCATTATATCTGTAAGTTTATAAATGCATTTGACATTTTAATAATTAATAAATACCTTGTAATAATTTTGTTTGAAATGTAGTAATTATAATTGACATTTTAATAATTTTATCTGACATGTATTAATATTTGTCTTTGATATTCTAATAATTTAATTTGATGTATTTTAAAAGTAACTAGAATGAAATTTAATAACCTAACTAGACATTTAATTTAATCAATAATTATATAATAAATATTTGTACACCAAAAATGGTAGAACATATGGTCTTAAATAACTTAACAACATATTTTTTTGTATACTATGTTCTGAGAAATAAATTATTCTTCTTCTTCTTCTTCTTCTTCTATGTTAATCCCAATTATGTCGAGGTATAGAGCTTATTGTTGAAAATTACACTTAAATATTGACTTAACATTTCACATGTAATAATTTAGTCATGCTTCAAAATTATGATTATTACGATTCAATAGATCAAATTATATACCACTAACCCTATTTGATGCTACAACATAGTCAAGAACAGTTTTTTAGGTATTTCATTATTTTTATTAATAAACTGTAAAAGTTATTCTTTATTTAAATTTTCTAGAAAGAAAAGTGTTTATTTGCCTGTAGTGCAGAAACGAAACAGTGAGAATATAAATATTTATCATTACCTCAACTTTATAGATAGACTTACTTAAATAGTAAATTAAGCATTTAAAAGTCTTTTAAAGTACACTTGTTTGTGCATAAATTTAATTAGTTTTTATTGTATTATATCCAAGAAAAATTCTAATTATTGTGTCATTTTGAGGTTTTTGAAATGACCAATTTAATTAGGTCTGACAGCTGAGGCGCGACTGAGAGAAGAGCCGATTCTTTTTCGTAGTTTATGTAAGTAGTATGTATGTTTTATCGACAATTTCTTGACAAAATCCAATAATGTATCATTTTACCCGACATGGAAATTGAACCCAGGACCTATAAAATACTTATCACTAAAGCTTCGGCCAAACCTGCGCGACCAAAGCGACTGCGAAGCGGGAGCGTCTGCCGCGCGGCGGTCGCTGCCGTATAATATCTATGGCGCTTTGCACACCTGCGCGACTGCAGCGCGGGACTGCAGCGTCCGCAGAGCGGGACGCACGCGTCTAGTGATCAGACGTGTGTAGTAGTATGAATAAAGTACTACCCTCTCATAAAAGTTCGATGTAAGAGTAGTAGTATTACTTTCGTTCGGTAAGTGAGAGCGCCGGAGGCCCAATCTCTCCCCTTTCCTTTTTCCTCATTCCCTACTCCACTACCTTTGCCTACCTTACTCTCTGCACCTACACCACTACCTTTACCTACCACATTCCATTCGCCTATCCCACCTCCTTCACCTAACCCACTCCCTTGCCGGTAGGTAGTGGCTTCGCAGACCGCAGAGTCCCAGGCAATGAAGAAGCGACATCTGCGACAGTTAACACTTAATCTGCCACCGTCGGCTGTAAAAAAAACCCTACCGATTCGTACTCTGTCAATCAAACCATTGAACCAGAGAGGTTGCCATTATTTGTCGGGTGGTTTATTCCGCAAAAGCAATAAAAGGTCTTTTTCATCAGAGTCAGAATTTGATGTTAAATACGGGAATGTCATCACCACAACAATTTAGTAGCTATCCTACTAATATTATACATGCGAAAGATTGTGGGTGTGTTTGTTACCACTTAGCGCCTAAACGGCTAAACGGATTTCGATGAAAATTGGTATGTTAGAAAGGTTTGGTGCCAGAGACAGACAAAGTATTTAAGGTTATTTTTATCCCGAAAATCGGTCTGATTCCCGAGGGAGACAAAACACATTTTAGGCGCAGGCGAAGCCGTAGGGCGCATCTATTACCAGATAAAGACGCGCAGCTTTAGTGATTGTTCACTAACAAATGAAGTTTGTGGTTCGCGTCGCAGTCGCGCAGGTGTGCACGTTAAGTTTCGCGTTGCAGACGCTCCCGCGTCGTGTCCCGCGTCCCGCGTCGCGGTCGCGCAGGTGTGGCCGAAGCTTTAATCGCTGAGAGAGTCATTCTTGCTAGTTCTCAAATTTATTTTTGCTGTTATTGTTTGTGGTCATGATTTTATTTATTGAGGATATTTTTTCTTTTGATGTGTCAAGTCCACCCTTTCAGTAGTCTCTTCATCCGAATATAAAGCCCCTTCGAAGAACATACATTTCATACTTTCAGGCGATGTTATAAATAATTTTAAAAACAAAAGCCCAAAATCTTAAATCCACACCTCACAACCAGGCTCTCATTATGTATTTCATCTCTTTCCTTCTTTAAAACAATAAACAAAGACAAAAAGCTTTCTGATCTCTTCAACTACCAGTATAACTTGACCTCTCAGATTGTTCGAAACGTTCTTAATACGAACAATTTTGCGAATTTGTGATGGTCAGTATACGTCTAGTTATGCTGGACGTATAGTCTCGCTCTCGCATGGAACGTATGATAAGGACGCCCTTTTTGCGCATAGTCTGCACGACTAGGCGACATATTTCTGTAGGTTATAGAATGGAGAAGAGTAGAGTTACATGAAGTGTTTTTTTATTAATAATACGAATTTCAAATAATATTTAAAATTTCTTTATTATAATGATGTTAACTTTTTTGCTAATTGAATATGAGCAAAATTTGTAAAACAGTTTTCATTGAAAATGTGTTAGGAATTTAGCTCTACTGCCGGGCACTGGTTTTCTCCAACATAGTAGAAGTCAGGAAGAGAAACAAAATGCGAATTTAACCATAAGTTAAACCAACTTTAACGTTATATGTAGATGTATACATATACTTTGACAACCTCTGTGGTTCAGTGGTACTGTGTATGGACTGCCACGCAGAGGTCGCGGGTTCGATTCCCGCTCAGTGCAAATATTTGTGTGCGTGAACATGGCTGTTTGCTTTGTCTGGGTGTTTCTATGTATAATATGTATGTATTTACTAACAAAAAGTATATAAGTATGTTTATCCGCATTCTAGAAACCATATCACAAGCTATTAATATATCCTTACTTTGGGTCTAGATGGCGTTGTGTGGTTGTTGTGATAATATTTATATTTATATTTATATAACACTGCAGTTGGTATTGGTATAGGTATGGTTTGTCAGTAAATTTTCCGTTTTCTTTAGTGATCTCGTTTGCTTTCGGTTGAAATGTGTTAGTCATCGTTAGCATGAAGTTTCCACCGTAGAATATAGCAGTCTTCCGAAGGGAGATGGTTGCCATAACACCACGTTTGGAGGCAGATTTTTTGAATGCAGGTAACGCTGCTTTGCGTTACGTGACATTCCCTTAGTCAGTTCTTACCACACTCACGGCAAGAGATTAAATGGTCACATTGTATAAACAGAGACAATCACATTACTATAGACCCGAGTCACACGATGATGTAGTGAAATGGAATAATTACATTATGTATTCTCAATCCATTCATATATGACCGTGTTTCGTGTTATATCGAACTGATTTCTTTTCACTGTTGCTGTAACAATATACGACTGCGTTGTGTCATTATTTACAATTTTAGTTCGTGTCTATTTTGTACATGTTTATTCATAGATAGTAAATCCTATACGTTTTAACTGCAAGACATGTACAATTAAAATCGGTTTTAATTCAAAGAGATTTTAGTAGAACATTGAAAGATGCAGTTCGTGTCTTCGACTTCATAACTCAGTCCGTAGTTTGCATGCTATTTTTTTATTTTTTTATTTTTTTTATTGCCTACAGTGGCAGACGAGCCAACAGCCTACCTGATGGTAAGTGGTAACTGTCGCTCATAGACTTCTGCAATGCCAGAGGCTCTGCGAAGCCGCTGCCTACCGTGATATTAATGCTCTCTTTAAACCTCGTTTGAAGAAGGACATGTCATAGCGCTCGGGAAACACCGCAGCTGGTAGTTCGTTCCAGAGCCTGCACGTACGTGGGAGAAATGAACGCTGAAAACGAACCGTGCTAGACGAGATCGTGTCCAGGTAGTATGGATGAACTTTGCTGCGATGTTGAGTGGTGCGATGATAGAAAGGAGACGATGGCACCAAGTCAAACAGTTCCTCAGAGCACTCCCCGTTAAACATACGATAGAGCACGCATAGAGAGCCAAAGTCCCTTCGCTGCTCCAGTGACTCCAATTTGTCTGCTAATAGATTCTAAATGCTCACGAAACTGTATTTTGTGAAGATAGTTTGTGGATGTGATTTGTGCAGTTTGCTTTGGGATATTGTCAGAGTAAGAGAGGTTATTTATCTTAAACACATTTTATACCTAAGACATGAAAATTAACCCCTATTTAAACTTTTAAAGTAAAAGAGCTGAAATGTAGACTAACGGTAGACTTTTAGATAATGCGTCAGGCATTTTAAATCCGCCTTTACATGTATGTGTATAAAATTTTAAATAAAATAAATAAAAGTGCGACCTCAGTTGCAAGAAGCAATCTTATCTTAAATAATATTTGTTTATTAATGACTTGTACTTTTGTCGCTTAATTAAAACCTGGGACTCTTTACCAGCGCATGTGTTGCGTGTGTCACTTATAGTGTAGTTAGTAAGTTAGATTAAGTTAAATTTTATGTTATTGGGTACACTATCGCATTAGGTTAAGTAAAGATAGTTGTATGTTTGTATATATAAATAAATAAATAGAAGAAAAGAGCTAATAAGAAAAATACTTAAGTAGGTATTACATAATAGTCGTCTCCAGGCATGTCTATGTCCACCGCAGATGACGGCGGGCATCGTGCTCTCAGTTTTTGCGCGTCATCCAAACTGGACGTTCCAAGTTCAAATTTGAAAATTGGAACTCAAACGTTCAATACTTATATGAAATTTTAAATTTAGTTTAAAATAGCTCGAGTACGATTTGGACATTCAAAATCGAGTACATTTTCGTAGCCTATGAACTTTCTCATTTATAGGTAATATTAGAAGGATATCACTGACATTTAATACTTATCCCCAGTTTCTGAAAGGCTGATCAACGAAAAATTAACTAATCATCTGTTAAATCGTATGTGAAGTGCCAATTGGGTTGCTAAAAGCATGAATACTTAATTAGATTAATTTGATCTAATTAGCAACTAATTAGACCAAATTAAACTAATTATCCATGATTTTAGCATCCTTTTAGGTACTTCACATGAGATTTAACAGGTGATTCGTTAATTTTTCGTTGATCAGCCTTTCAGAAAGTTGGAGTTAGACATAAATAGATGCAGAATTTATTCTAGGTATATACATTATTTTATTTCAAAGTTTAAAACTGAGGGCATATTTCGAAAAACACTACAGCATTTCCACGATTCTGCCATCAAACCTAGGAGCAATTAACACATAATTAACGGTACTTATTTACATTCAAAGAATAAACTATAAACTTTATGAAAGATTTTAAACAGTACTATAATTAAACTAATTTATTTTCTTTGCTTTATAAATTTTATTTTTACGAAATGATACTGCTTCTAACAGGAAAAATCACTTCAGTCTTAAGTTTTTTTTAATACTAGCCCACCAAAGTAAGTCCACTCTGCCTGATGGTAAGCAGTCAGTAGAATTCGTTTGTTATTTTTGCGACATGATGTTACTTCTATCAAGAAAAGTCACTACAGTTTTAATTTTAATGTTAGTTTTGGCATAATTGTTGTCGCAGAAATTTTACTTTTTAATATTGAATGCTGAATACAGGTTTTATTAAACTTCTGACTGATACGTTTACTATAAATTGTGTGCTTCTGATATTGCTCCGTTACCTGAATATCACCACTGTTTTCACCATTTCGCCTAATAAGCTTAGTGATTATGGCAAACACCTTCTTTTAGTAGAGCCCTATGTCCTCCTGCAGTTTCAAGCCAATGCGCATCCTGCTGGTTTGTAGTTAAAAGAGGCCCTAGACAATTGTCAAAGATTTCTATTCTATTCATAGAATAGATAAAAAATGTATGAGATTGACATATGCGTTGGCGTTAGCTCAATAATGTCAATCCAATACATTTTTTAATCTATTCTATGAATAGAATAGAAATTTTTGCCACTTGTCTCGGGCCTAAGGGCTGCTCAAGCAGTTAGCCAGTTAGTAACATACATGGTCCGCTCTTGCAGTCAATGTCAACAGCTTGAAACTGCCATTGATAACTGTTGGAGCAGTCGATAATAACTGCAGCAGCTGGTATCAACTGCTCAACATGTCACAATTTCATTCAAATTAGTAGCAACATATATTTTGAAGGCGGAGGTCGACAGCTCGAGCAGTTAGTGTACGCCTGGTGACTGCTTAACCGAATGATGAAATTTTAGTGCTCTGCCAACCGTTCGAAGCAGTTACAACTTATCGTGTGGTTTCGTGTGTGTGTACATAGAAGACTGTAGTTTATTATACTGTTGCAGCTGGTTTAGCAAGGTGGTAAGCATTGCCGGCCTTAACCCTGCAAGCGTCCATAGGCTACGGTAACTGCTTACTATCAGGCAGGCCGTATGCTTGTTTGTCATCTTAGTCGTATAAAACCAAAACCTATGTCTAAGGGTCATTAAATGTAACAGCTAGGTATATTAAGCATGTTTGAGGGTATTAGACCACGCTAGTTTCAGCATGAATGTGCCGGATCGACCGGAGATGTACTCCCGTCTCATAGAAAAACGACGTAAGAGTAGTAGTATCTGTACTATTGTGTTTCGTTTGATGAGTGAGAGCGCTGAAGGCTCAATTTTTCAATTATTTTAATCTCTTCATCTACCCTACTTTAGTCATGGTACGCAGCGACTTCGCAGAGTCCATGAGCGACAGTTACCACTTACCATCAGGTGGGCTGTTAGCTCGTCTGTCACTGACGGCAATAAAAAAACCTTGCTGGTTTTTAAGAGTGCTGGATTGACCAAGAAAGTATGATTCTCTCCCAGGGTGATTCTACTTTCCTCTGATCTCTATGTTTTATTTATCTACCTTCATGTTCCCTTCCTTGATCATGTCTTCTTAGCATTTATTTAGTATACTAAGAACATAGTCATCTCCATAGATTACGGTTATCACTGACCATCAGGTGAAGAATTGGTTTATAGAATTTTCGTATAATATAGAACCCACATGATTAAATAAAATAGGTTTTCTAATAAAGATATTAAAGCTAAAAGTATATAGTTTACTAAGAAATAGCTATAATAGTACACAGGCTACCGACCTAGGACCCTTCAACAATAGGAATACCTAGTTAATTAGCATTAACGAGTCATTAACCAATGCTAGTTACGGTACAGCACACTTGACCTTTTTATTTTACCCAGGCATTATTATTGATATGGAAAAATAGCACCTATCTATCAAGTTATATGGGCGATTTTCCTAACCACGTATGAGTCAGTTGTGTCTTTTTAATCTGTCTGTAAGTTATATATTTCCAAGACAGTTATATTGGATTAGATCATAGACGAGTCTATGGTGCTCATATCATCAGCCTGTTCGTTCTCAATAATTTCCAACTAACTGCTAGCTGTGATAGCAGCAGTTTATTTAAAACCATTAACAAAAACAAACCAATAATCCTTTATCTATTCAAATTGAAACTCATTGATTTATTTAAATAATATACTTAAGTCGAAATGGTCCAATGGATAAGGCACCTGATTCGTAAACACGATGTAGTGGGTTCGAATCCGGGAAAGCACCAATGTGATTTCAAATCATACCTATGTACTTTCTTAGTTTATCTTGGACATTTTTGACTGACGGTGAAGGAAAACATCGTGATTCAAATATCTGAAATTGCCAATCCGCCTTGAGCGCACTAATGATTAATGTGCATGCCTTTTCTATATGAGAATAGGCCTTTGCCCTGCAGTGGGACAATAAATGGGCTGGTATTTTTACTTAAACTTATGAACGTCATACCAAAAAGATCAATTTGTCAACGGCATTCGTTTACAAAGAGCCGTGAGAAGTACTTACAGCTAAAAAACTCAGACTACTCTTTAATCGCCAGATAATTACAATTAATTTTATTTTTTAATTACTCCCCACCAAAGTTTGTCTGAAAGAAATTACTTTTAAAGCCTAATAATTGTGCATAACTAAGTGTACATATATGAATAATGTAAAATAAGAGGTTTATATTTTATTCTGATTTTAACTGAGTTACGATTTATTATACGCAACGACTAAGGTGACAAACAAGCATACGGCCCGCCTTATGGTAAGCAGTTACCGTAGACTATGGACGCTTGCAACACCAGGAGCATCACTAGAGCGTTGCCGACCCTGTTAAAAACCTTTTAACTCCTTTCTTGAAGAACTCCATGTTGTAGGATCTCGGGAAAACCTCGACGGGAAGCTCATTCCGTTTGCAAAGAACAATAATATTTGCAAACTTTGTTGGCAAAGAAAAATACGGCCCACTTGGTAAGTAATAACCGTAGCCTATAGAGATGGTTGTGTTTTCCAAGCATTGCAAGAATAATTTTTTGAAAAAAAACAACAAAGTCATTGCTGACTACGGAGAAGGGGATGAGGAAGGAAAAGGGAAAAGGTAAAGGACTTAGGGGATATTTGGGTCTCCGGCGCTTTCTCTCAAAGAAATTGCACTAAATTTTAGACTTATATACAATTTTTATACAGTTATGTGCTGTGAACTCGAAATGGCCCCGTGGATAAGGCACCCGCTTCATACACACTAGGGTTCGAATCCGGGCAAGTACCAATGTGATTTTTCAAATCATTTATGTCCTTTCTAAGTTTATCTTGGACATTTCTGACGGTGAAGGAAAACATCATGTGAAAACCTGGACTTAGAAGTCTGAAATTGCCAATTCGCCTTGAGCAAGCGTGGTGATTAATGCTCATGTCTTCTCTGTATCCACTGCAGGGCAAAGGTCTCTTGCCTTTGCCCTGCAGTGGGATAGTAAACAAGTTATTATTTGCTGTGTATGCTTTCAGTAATAAAAGGGCTATACTTACTTTTATGTTATCCACATGATAGTTTCTTTGAAGTATTTCTACTATCTATGTATCTTTAAAATTCTTTCCTTTTCTTTACAATTATAAACCTTTTGATATAATTTCTCAAAATGATGATAAACCGTGACAAAATTCGTTGCATGGATTGAAAGTTAGCGGAGATGCAGGAAAAAAATTAGTTTTTAATTTAAAAGATTTTAATTTAGGTAGCTATGTCAAGATTGACCAGTCATCAACCCTTGCCATATTAGAGGGAAAATTGTTGAACTCACTCCTAATATCACGTAGAACAATTATAACACTCTGATCCTTCAGACATTACACTAGACTTTCTAACAATGACGATGGCTAGTCTGTGTGTCATGCTCGTGAACGGGTGCTACTTGGGATGACAGATCAATTTTGGCATAGCATACATTTTATACTTAATCCAGTATTACCTTGTCGTTCAATATGACCAGGAGATGCATTTATCATTTTAATCAAAATACGTAGTTAAATTAACATACTTACTAGATGAAATTAAATAATTGAAATCCTCTTTTTCCTTTTTTTTAATAAACGTAATTATATTAATTGGTTAATTTGTAATAATTACGCTGTATGGTTCTTTGGTTGCGTTGAGTGTTAAAATTGTATCTCATACAAAAACTGTAATTATCTGGCGATTGAAAAGAGTGGCCTGAGTTTCTTACCAGTTCTTCTCATAACTCTATCTCGTCTGCGAACTGGCTGTAGGTTAATTAGCTGACTTCATGTAATTTTGACTTTTCATTAGCATCATACTTTATTATCAAAATGAAATAAATGCTTTGACTTTGAGTTGACTTCAATATTTTTATAAAATTGAAAAATTAGTTTGTTAAACATTTTGATGTTAGGTCTTTCAAGCTGGGTGTGTTAAAACATATGACAAAGCAGCTGGAACTAAAATACCAGCCATTTTCCAAGATTTCTATTGTGATGGTGTCCACCACTCCTGGAGTTTAATAAATTTACAGAAAGTCATTTTGATTAATTCAAGAAAATGTCCAGTTTGAACACACAACCTTATTATAGGAGTCTGGTAATTTAACCACTAATCCATCAAGAACAAAAATAGATAATGCACAAATAGATTAATATCCATATACCTGAACCTACCGCAAGCATACCAAATTAAAAAACAAACAGCACACGTTTTAACCCTATAAAAAAATGGCAAGACAATGCGCTCGGAGCAAAAAGTCTTCGTATCGCGAAATATATTACTTGAACTTGGTTAACACTACCAACGCTCGCGTTCGCATTCGCCTGTCATTTATGGTAACTTTAGCCCCTCCTACAAAGACACGCCTTCGAAGCCTTACAACCTCTCTGTCACTCATACCATAACATATACCTCTATCTCTTTCCACTGCATAACGCCTACACATTTTCCGAGACAAGTTTTTAGTTGATCAAACGACGTCTTCGCGGTGACTGCTTCAAGAGGTGCGGTTTAAAAAAAACGTGTTTTTTTTCCGTTTGATATGGAGGTTTTTTCAGTGATAACGTTATCAGTGTGTGATTGTGGTGTTTACTGACTGTGTTGTTGTGATGTGATGTGTTTTTTATGAAGGTAATGTGATTTTTTTCTATTGCGGCTTAGATTTTTAGATTTTTTTTGTGGTTTAATAAGTAGCTTAGGGTTAGGTGATAAGGTTGAAAATCTGAAGTGCGTTTATAAGGGTTGTTTTAGGCGTTAGCTTGAATTATATTTAAAGTAATTTATTGAAATTGTGTTTTAATTTATTTTGGCGGGATAAATCTTTACAGTTAAGGTTTTTCATGACTTACGGGGTGTTGTAAGAGGTGACCAAGGTAACATTAAAAAACCTGCCACAGTGGAATCTAAAGGGTCTTAAAACAAACGGTTTAGCACTTCATACTTTTGTCGCTCAATCAAAGCCTGGAAATCTTTACCAGCGCATGTGTTCTAACTTTGATCCTGGGTCTTTTAAGCGGTGCGTGAAAAAGCATCTCACTAAGCCGCCATAGTGGAGGCCACCATACCAGTAGTTTGGCTTTTGGAATGGTGTCCACCACTTCTGGATTCCACGGACTGCTTACCATTAGGCGGAGTGGAGTCACTTTGGTAGGCTAATATAAACAAAAATACGGGTAGTAGTCTTGCGTAGGTACTTAAATTGCCCCCTATCATGGTCACCAACTCCGTCAAGCGTGGTATGAGGAACTGAAAAAGAAAACTATCCACGTAGTGTATTTTTTCAACTGCTGAGGTAGAATCTTCAGTGCCTATTAAAACATTTTTCTAGTGAGAGACGGCAGTTATGTTATAATTTATGTCTGAAAAAAATTTAGAACGATATTTGCTTGGTTTTAAGCCTACATGTATAGAAGGCGATTTTTATAACCTTAATGGCTACAATACTATAGCTCGATTTCATAAAAAACTAACTCAGACCATCCAGGGTTCATTTTAAAACTAGTCTATCTTATTATCTTAAGTACTTATGTGACGGATGTATTAATAAAATGCTTCAATAGGTAACCTACTATAAATATTAATAACTAACTAGCTGCGCCCCACGGCTTCGCCTGCGCGTAAATATCTTTGATGTAGACCGATTTTCGGGATAAAAGAAGCCTATGTCCGTCTCCGGCACCGAATCTATCTAATCGATTCAGCCGTTTAGGCGCTAAGTGGTAACAAACACAGACACACAAACTTTTTCTTTTATAATGTTAACAGGATAAATTAATCAAACTGTCCATCATCATCGGCCTCCCCTAACCATCTTTATTTTGATCTTCTTGAACCGCCTTGATTTCCCAGTTGCCTTCCACTTTTACCTGGTGGTCATTCCACCTTGTGAATGACCTGCCATATCTTCTAGTTTGTGGCCATTCCAGAATTGGTGAAAATTTATGGAGGTCTATGTCCAGCAGTGGACGTCTTTTGATCTTGTCTCTATGATTTATTTTTTGTATCTATAAACATTATAAATGTGAAAGTAACTCTGTCTGTCTGTTGTGCTTCCACGCCTAAACCACTGAAAGGATTTTGATGAAATTTGGTATGGAGATAGAATAGACCTTGAGGAACAACATATGTTATACTCTGAGAAAAAATGCCTTGAAGGGGTTGAAATAGGTAATGAAAGTTTGTATGAACAATGCGATAATCAACATTCACACGGGCGGAACTGCGGCCAACAGCTAGTACTAAATACAAATGTTAAAACGTGGGTGGTTAAACACCTCTGCCTACCTCTTCTGGGATAAAGCGTAAAGCTATGTATATGTAATAATGATCTATACTAATATTACAAAGAGGTAAAGTTTGTGAGGTTGTAGGGGGTAATAAAAATGTTGAAACGTGGGTAAAAACCTCTGAATGTACTCAACTTTTTTTGAAAAATTATTTTTGCGTTTGAGACTCCATTTCTTGAGTCGATTGATAGAAAGAGTTTTCTATCTACTATAGCTAAAGCAGTAGGTTGCTGGTATAATATTACAAATAATGGAATAACTAATAAAATATACAACTACTGCAAATAAAATGCCAAACTTAATTTACATTTCTTATTATACGAAGTTTTTATTGCTAATTATGATAAGAAAACACCTGATATTAAGTGTATCCGTTCATGGCTTTTGCTGCAACCTGTCACTACAAACACACACTCACACACACGCACTCAAACACTTAAAACATATGTGACTTAAAACTATTTCAATCTTCGAACGGGATACGAACTCGCTTCTTAAAAAAACGCCGCAGCGCACTATTAAATAGTTTATATACAAGATCGTCGTTGAAATAGTCAATTTTAAAGAGGTCCTACTGTGACGTCATTTATTCCAGATGAGGCATGAAGCATGACGTTTTTTTATACGTCTTTGGTGACAAACAAGCGTACAGCCCATCTGATGGTAAGTGGCAACCGTAACCTGTAGAGTTTGCTATGTTTGCCAAGCATCGCAGAAGTAATATTGCTTAAACACAACCAAGCCTTTGCCGACCACGGAGAAGGGGATGAGGAAGGAAAATGGTAACGAAAGAGGACCGAGGGGGTATTTGGGGTGCCGGCGCTCTCACTCACTGAGCAAAATAGCATATAAACTAATATTCTTACGTCAATATTCTATGAAAAGGTAGTACTTCCCCGGTCGATCCCGCCCATTCATGCTGAAACCAGCGTGGATCTTATACTAATATGAAACTTGCCACATTTATTTGCCTCATAAGTTTGATTGTCTAGAATAAATCCTATGTCTTCTACTTCTCTAAGAGGCAAGGTAGGGAGTACCAGCTTATAAACACATCAACTTACTGTGGTTACTTCAAGGCCCAATTTTCCTCCCTTTCCTTTTCCTCACTTCCCTCAAATCACCTAGCCCACGCCCTTCACGGTAGACAGCGGCTTTAGGGAATCCCTGGCTTTGCAGGAGCATTGTGCAATGCCAAAGACTCGGCCATGAGCAACAGTTACCACTTACCATCACGTGGGCTGTTTTCTCGTCTGCCACTTACAGCAATAAAAAAACTCCAAGCACCAAGCAAACTCTTCTTTGACGGTTATGTCTAGCAGTAGATATCTTTAAACTATTAGAGTAGATAAAGAATGCAACCTTTTTTTTAAATATAACACTACTTGCAGCGCTTTTACCTAATCTTTACAATCATGCATCGATTACTTAAGTAATAATAATAATAATAATAATATATAATAATATGTGGACACTATCACACATCGTCATCTAGTCCCAAGCTAAGCAGAGCTTGTGTTATGGGTACTAGATAATTGAAACATATACGTACTTTTTTTTTTTGTAAATACATACTTAATATACATAGAAAACACCCAAACTGAAGACAAACACAAATGTTCATCACACAAATATTTGCCTTCCGCGGGAATCGAACCCACGACACCCGGCGTCGCAGTCAGTTACACTAACCACTAGACCAACGGTGCAGTCAAGTGTCGGCAGTATCTTCATACATACTTAACGTTATGCCTCAGAAGGGTAGGGAGAGGTGTGCTACACCTAAGTTTGAATAAGTCTTATTGGTACTTGCCATTTTTTTTGCATGGCAACTGGGTCCGTTAGCCTTCAACCTCGTGTACTTATAAAAAAGTAATGAAATTTGATGTCATACTTATAACAAAATTAAATGTTAAAGATATCAAATAAGCAATTATCCATGTATAAAAGTCCTGTCATCTCTTAGGTCCAGGGAGAAGAATAGCATCATAATCGTCTATATAATATTAGTTAGCTTATTAGACCATTATGGCGGTAAGCGACGCTGCGATGTAGATGTGCTGCGAAAGTTCTGGTTCAAACCCCGATGTAGCAAAAACTGAGTGTTTCTTCGTGGTTCTTCTTCTATGTCCCACGAGTGCTTCTACCACGGCGAACAAACTTGAAAGAAAGAGAATAATTACTCGTAGACCCTAAACATTATAACCTACAATTTGCACAATTCCGGTTTTCTAAGCAGAAAAATGCTTAGAAAACACAAACAAGCTGTTGCTGACCATGTGACCATGGAAGAGGGAATGAGGAAGGGAAAGGGAAAAGGAAGCGGCGCTTTTAAGCTCAAGCCCGGTGGTTCAAACCAAAGAAGAGGAGATGTGTTATTTCTACCAATGGAGAGGGCATGCCTGTCATCTCCTCTCCACTTTGATGGAAACTGGGTCTCAGAGTTCAAAGAAGATTAGTGTTTGTATCATATTGATTACGAAGGAATTTATGCATGATACAGAAAAATACAGTTTTAGTAACGAATAAAACTCACAAAATAGCCTGTATATGATCCTCATCACCATCATCAGCTGAAAGACGTCCACTGCTGCCGTCCACAGCATCCCCCAATTTTCACCACTTTGTCTTGTCGTGAACCGCCATCATTCTTCGGCTGCTTCCCTTGTCAGGTCGTCGGTCCACTATTTGGCCTAGTAGATCTGAAAAGATCAAAAAAAAACTTAAATCACTCCGTAGCGCTAATCTCTGGTGCTCCCAGTCAGATTTGAATATTTCTATTTGCATATGATAGCCTAGTTTTTGAGGAAGGTAATAGGCTACGTAACATCACGCTAATGGCGACAGGAGTAGAGCAGTAACCAAAAATGCGGGTGAAACCGCGCTGCGGGAGCTAGTAGCTAAATGATTATATTTAGATGCTACAACTTTTGGTTGTAGACATAGTAGCGTAGAAATAATAATTAAGCACCTAAATGTACTTTAGTAGTGATGGCTAAGTGCTTCAAGCTTCGTAAACACAAGGACGTGGGTTCGAAACCGAGAAAACGAAGTGACTTTTTTCATAATTATCTACTTTCTATATTTATCTAGGCATTACTGAACGAAGGTGAAGGAAAACATCGTAAGGAAACCAGGATTTAAAAGTCTAAAATTGGTTTAGAAAGGCTTGTACCTCAGTGTGAGAGTTGTCTTCAAACAAAATATTATTTTATTCCCATTGCTATGTTCAAAGCTTTTAATAACTGTAATAACCTCGATAACATTATACTTAAATAACAATATAAATATTAATAACTTGGTAATGATGAATCAGATCATTTAATTAATAAGACCTAGTACAATAGGTGGCGTGTTGTGTATAAATATTTCTATGGCATAACCTTGATGGCATGTGAAGTTAAAAATAATGGTAAAATCTTTTCTATTAGTTACACCTCGGAGATTCCAAGTTACACTTTTTAATCTTAACGTAAGTGAGGTTATATTTATAGCGTCAATATGTCGTATATGTACGTCGCGATTGTAGTATAATGACGGTTTTGAAAAAAATAAGAAATTGACTTTTTACCATATTTGGATGCAACAATATCTAAATATTATTACATGTATTTCAAATAAATCAATCGGTAAACTGACGGTTTTGTTAGGCGCATAGAGTAACTTATTATTTTCAAATGGCTGCATTGTAAAGTTTAATAAATGTCAGATCCGTCACTATTCTACGACTATGACGATAGGTACTAACAGTTTTTTTAAATTAAATAGTGTCAGGAGTAAGGATATCATGGAGCTTTGTAACTGTGGCTTAAATCATCAGATACCTATTTATTTTATCGTAACCGAATCCGATATAAAGTTTTGAATAATGGTTTCGTAGCTATGCGATTTTAGACAATTTTTCTGTAAGTTTAAATTATTATAAATATTATTTAATTAATTCTTTTCCTATTTTTAAAATGTTGTGTCTATCTAACTCGCCGAACTATTTAATCCGAAACTATTTTATATTCGTAACTAAAATCAATAATTATAATCATTATCATCACATTTATTTACCTCTCTTAATCTCTTCACCTACTCCTCTCCCTTCACTGTAGGCTGCTCGCAGTCCCTGGCATTGCAGGAGTAATGTCAGAGACTCTGAGTCTTCCATGAGCGACAGTTACTCGTCTGGCTCAGGCTGTTTGCTCATCTGCCATGATTGACAGCAATAAAATAAAATTGTCGAGATTCGTCCACTGCTGGACATAGGTCCATGTCCATGGTAGCCCATGGTAGTTTTCATATCTAAATTTTCATATTAAAATTTCATATCCTTACTTCTATGGAGAATAGAAGAATAGATACGGCACCAATATAATATATTTCAGAGCAGTTAAGTTAGAACGCCTTATCTGTAATAGCAGAGCACTACGACACTGTAGACATAAATGACGTTGATACGAATGATGACGGAATAATCCGTCATCGTTACAGTCATTCATCTCTACAAACATTCTATTAATAAAAATGTGTGTGCTTGTCACCACTCAGTGCCTAAGCGGCTGAACCGATTTCTATGAAAATTGGTATGTAGATAGATTCGGTGCCAGAGACGGACGTATACTTTTATCTCGAAAATCGATCTGGTTCCCGAGGGATACAACAAAACACATTTTAAGCTAGGGTGAAGCCGTGGAGCGCAGATAGTTACAAAATAAAACAAATCTGTTGTAGTCGTGCTATAGGTACGCGTAAAACATTTGCATACCCATCCTTGCGCGTGCTGTTTTTTAACGTATTAATACGCATTGCGTACGCTTAGATAATGTATGAAAAACTATCATTGCCAATGTTAATTGTATCGACATTGAAGATAACTATGTAAATTTGTAGTTTAGCTAATACTTGAAGTTCAATGAAAACGTATGGGCGTATTTAAAAATGCTGCATATTGAGTTCAAGTTTGATTCCATAAGATAAATTTTGTAGAATCTTTAAATGTCTGTCAGTCTGGATGTATTTTTTATTTAGGTATTTGTTTGCAAGATGACAAAATTTTATATATATTTACACTTTGCTACTATACCCAGACTTTGTAGACAATACAACCTCCTGTCAAAAACAAAAGAACTTGATTTCGGCATACCACTATCAAAATTTAAAACCACACTCAAAATTGCTATCAACTAAACTCAAAACTCAATTTTTATTTATTTTAATTACTTATATAGTTTCCTTTAGTAGTTAGTTATCTAATTATATGTTTTTTTTTATAAGTTTTATTTATTCAAATATGTTCAATTTCTGTTAGTAACATTTTATGTAATACATAGATTTAATTAATTATTAATTATTGTTATCAGTATTTGCATGATGTGGTCTCCTCTAATTGAAGGAGTACATTGAAATATATTTGTGTCCTATTTACTTTTAAGTTACAATTGTGTACATCCTTTGTTGGAGATCCTTAAATATAAATAAATAAATAAATATTTTATATACTCGTCAATATCACCTTAAAGGAGTCTGCCGTACCATACCATGACCATATGAATGTATCAGAAAAGAAAATTCTTTGTATTGAAAAGTATGAGATTTTGCCCACTAGACTGTTCCGTCACAGACCAGCGCCGTCGCGTGCCATGCAAGGAGCGTCAACAATTTTCGGCGAAAATAAATTTATACGCTCTAGTATAATATAGAGCGTATGGTGTTGCTTGCTTGATCCTGATACGTTCATAGCACGGTCATAGTATGGTATGGTGTAGTAGACAAACGCCTCAATACGGCCACAGGTCACCAATGAATGCGACTGCCGGTGTAGTGACTCTGGCAAATTTCTTGATTAGGCAGACCTCTATATCCTGCTGTAGAACAAAGGTCTTTTTTTCTGTCTCATGTTGCCATTATTAGGCAATCTCACAAATATCTATTGGCGAAAATGTTATTTCAAACAATTAAACCATTTAATTACTAAACTAGCTGCGCCTTACGACTTAGCCCGCTCCTAAAATGTGTTTTGTTTCCCTCAGGAACAAGACTTATTTTCGGGGTAAAAAGTAGCATACCAAATCAAAATCGATTCAACCGTTTAGGCACAAATACACACACAAACTTAAAAAGTATAATTTTTATTTAAGTAGTACCTACTGTTTTATAATTTGTATTTTTATAATAATTATTATTTTTTTAGTGTTATTATATTATTACTTATTTAGTTTAGTATAAATATTTGAATTCTGTTTTTCTAAATAAGTATAGATTTTTCCAAATTTTTAAATTCTGTTTTTTTACTTGTGTTTCATTGTGAATGCTGTATACGCCTTGAAAGGCATTTCATACTGGCTGATGAAATTGTAAAGTTTTGTAAATAATGAATATATTGTGTAATGTCGATGGAGTATTCTTATTAAATAAATAAATAAACTCTGGCATTTATAATATTAATAGGATCAAAATATCAGGGTATGTTTTTGTTTTCTTCTAATTTTGATTGCGCGGCGCGGGCCATGAAAAATTCCCATATAAACCTGTGATAACTTTTGGGATGATGTCCACCACTCATGAATTCTACTAATTGTTTACCATTAGGCAGAGTGGAGTCGTTTAAATACGCAAATTTAACCCGGACTGTAAATCATATCTAAATAATTTTTAACGTTAGTAATTTTACCGAAAATTGCAACACAGCCATTCTACTATAGTACTTCCTCTGCTTATACTAACTTCACGCCATTTGCTGTGAAGTAATAAACAGAGGCGTAAGATCTATGTATCGCTATAGTTATGTTAAGTCCTATGTTAGCGAGTCTGTTTTTATATATCGAACACAATTTTGGTTTTCCCTTCTGTTTAATCCGGTCGAATTTCTGACAGAAAAACAATATCATTATCCGTATCGGAAATAAGACCCGACACCTCTGGTGGTAGTCCGTATATGGTACCACTGAACCACAGACGATATCACAAAACATCTCTGCTTATACCATCACATTACGTACCTTGAATGTACTATATACCTACGAACTTATCTTACACTATTACGTCACCGAATTTCGAGAAGGCGGAGCTTACAGTAGGCGTGGTGTGTAGGCGTGGCTTCACGGTCAACGACCTATAGCTATATGTATACAGGCTTTATTGTATGTTGGTTTATTTGCAATTCTATGATACGAAACTAGTTAGGTAGCTTGAAGAATAATTATGAGATGAGTTTAGGTATTTGTGAGAAATATTACCCACTTGTATTTGATAGGTACATTATATGTTGGGATAAATGTTTGGTCAAATCAAAATGTTCTAACTGGACAAAAATATGTCCAGGGTCACTACCAACATACGGCTTACTGAACCTATGGTACTTGTACGGTAGTAGATCCACACTGGTTTCAGCATGATTGGGCCGGATCGTCTGGGGAAGTACTACCCTCTCAAAGAAAATCGACATATGAGTAGTAGTATCCGTACTATTGCGTTTCGTTCGTTGAATGAGAGCGCCGGAGGCCCAATTTCCCTCCTTTTCGTTTTCCACACATCTCTCAATCCCTGGAACTACCTCAGTCCCTTTACGGTAGGCAGCGGCTTCGCAGAGTCACTGGCATTGCAGGAACTAAACTTGCTTTTCTTCTTTTTTTCTTCGTTTTAAGGCTCTACCCTGCTCAGAAAACTAGCTGGTACTTTAAAATGGTTATTTTGACGTTTCTGAGTATTATATATAATCTAAATAAAAAATGCTTAGGAATGACTTTGACTTTGCTGTTGGTTTGTATAAGTATGCCTCAAGTACTGTCTATAAAATAAAAGTCGTTTTTAAAAAGATTAATATAGAATCTTATTTAAAATAACAAATGAAAATAATAACTGAAACTTTTTTTTAAATTATTTTAATATTATTGTTTAATAATAGCTCGTTTACGACTTGCTTGCTCAGATATACCTACTCCTTTTACTAAATAAAAAAAAAGTATTTATTCAGTGCAAGCATTACTACTTTTGCATTTAAAAACCTATAAATGCAATCCAATTGTCACTACACTATGTAATAAATAGTAATGTACAAGTTAATTGTGTTATAATTATTACTTCTTGATAACTATCCTTAAAATGATACCTACTATAAAACTATAATTAAAATGTGTTTTCTTTTTTTTTGCAGATGCTGCCCACGAGATAAAATAACAAAATAACTAAAATATAAATATTTTATTATCATAATGTACTTAGTGCAATAGTAGCTAATTTAAAAAATAACATTATTTAAAAAACGGGTTCAATTTAATTGAAAAAAAACGGTGCTTTTAAATTGTTTTACAATTTATTTATTTTCATTTATATTCTAAGATTTTTATGTTATTTTAAAAAAATAACACTTAAAAAAATTAAAAATAAATATAAAATGTGTTAAAATTTAAAGTGTAAAAAAACTTAAGTGTTGTGTTAGTGAAAGTGACTAAAACAATGAACTAAAAATGTGTGCGAGACAATTTAGTGACACTAAAACAACATTATGACTGGCAAACAAAAAAATCATACAAACAGTAAATTAAACAAAAAACAAAAATATTTGTAAAAGTAAACGCATAACTGACTTTATGTTGAACACAATAGGTGAGAATGAGTATATGAGTGAGTATAGGGATCAGGGCTGCGGGATGTACACCACGTGGTACAGTCGTGGGGACAGTGGGATGCATCACCACCAGATGGGGCAGCTGTACCACCATGGCCCCCCCATGATCAAGACTGAAGCGGGGGTGAACAACGATTGTATGATGGCGGTAGACTACGCACCTCCCATTAAGGTAAAATACACTTTTTTATTACGTCGTAAAAAGTACATATAGAGTCTTAGCATATTTTTTATTTTATCAACAGTAGATCCTTGGACCTCACATAGAATTATTTAACTTTGTCACCAAGCTTTCTAGTGGCTTTCTAGTGGAATCTGCCCCACTACATACGGTTGTAGTGGGACACTTTGCACTAGTTAAAAATGTTGTGGATTCTGCCCCACTAGGGGTAGTGCACTTTAGAATTACAAAAATTCCATGTTTTATGGGTTTTAGTCTTCATTTCGTTCAAATTAGTTGTGACACACAAAAATATGGTGTAGACAAGTAATTTGAGCCACACATAATTAGAAGATAAAAAATTGTATTATGAAGACTTAATTAAACTATTATGAACCGACAACATTAATTTGCAATTTAAATTGCAAAAAAAAGCCAATTTTTTTGAAGAACATGACGTTAGATGATTCAAGCACGACAAAATGCAAAATTCTGGATTTATGTCCGCGCTACTAATTAATGTGACTTTCAAATTCGTAATGAATAAGTATTTACATATTTGTTTTGGACACTACTGACACATTGCATGAAAAAACACCGTGACGAAATCTGGACTAAAACAAGTAACAATTAGCATCAGATTTCAAAAGTAAATCCATCCAGGTAACGTTCTTAATTGTATAATACTTAGATGTACAATTTAGAATATTATAAAATTAATTTAGTTATTTAATAAATTATTTAGAATTTTTAAAATGAAATAAAATAAATATTTCTTCTTTTCACACTTCCTAATATTAATAAACCGTGTCCAAATTAATCAGTCACTATTATTTTATTGCTTTAAGCACAACATAAGTAATGAATTACAATTAACACAAAATTAATAATTTATTTATTTATTTATTTTATAACTTTATGCACAAAATTGTACAATGGTGGGCTTAATGCCAAAGGCATTTTCTACCAGCCAACCTTTGGGTGATGCAGAGATAAACGAAGTAGGTGCAAGTTAACTTCAAAGGAACAGATAAATATGACTATTACCTATACTTATACAAAAATACATAGTATACTTAATACACATATACATACAATACATACACACATACAAATATAAATATATATATATATATATACCTATATATATATATATATATATATATACAATATATACATGTTACTGATGTGATGACTCTGCCAATCTGTCGAAGAGAATATCCCGTACCTTTTGTTTGAACTTAAAGCGGTCCGTAACCATCCTGACTTCAAGAGGGAGCGCATTCCAGAGTAAGACAGATTGTATAAAGAAGGAAGAATGTACAAAATCAGAAGTATGAGAGGGACATGCTAGAAGAAGATTATTAGAAGAGCGAAGATTTCTGTCATGAAATGAACACAAAGGTTGGAATTGTGGAGATAAATAACTGGGAAGTGTGGGAGAGTGTAAGAAAGAAAATAAGGTAGTAAGAGCGCGCTGATTTCGGCGCTGCCGAATGGGTAACCATTTTAGGTCTGAGCAATAGGAAGAAATATGATCATATTTACGAAGATTAAAAATGAATCGAATGCAGTTATTGAGAAGTCGGTCATACTTATTGAGCAGATCTGCATTCAGGTCAAAATAACATACATCACCATAGTCAATTAAAGGAAAAATTAAAGTCTGCACAATCATTGCCTTGGTCTTAGTCGGAAGAAAGTTCTTCAGGCGGTATAAGGCACGTAGGGTACCTGTTACTCTTTGACTCACACTGGTGACTTGAGCTTGCCAATTAAGATTGGAGTCAATGAGCAAACCCAGATCCTTCACTACATGACTAAATGGAATAGTCGATCCATCAAAAACAACTGGTGGTAGGTTTCGGATATCCAATCTACTTATTAAGCGCTGACTTCCTATAACTATGGTCTGGCACTTAGTGGGATTTACATATAGGCCAAATCTTCCTGACCAGCATTTTATAGCGTCTAGGTCACGATTTATATCGCTTATGGCCACAGACACATCCTCCGCTCTAGTTGTTGAATACAGCTGCAAGTCATCGGCATACAAATGATACGAACAATGAAGATTTGGTGTCAGGAAATTAATAAAGATAGAAAATAATAGGGGTGAAAGTATACCGCCTTGAGGGACGCCAGAGTTGAGATCAAGCCACGTAGATGAGCAATCATCTGAACGGACTGCCTGTTGACGTCCCTGAAGATAAGTTCGTAATTCGCTCGTTATTATTAAATAAATTTATAATTGATCTAATTATAAATTATATTTATTATAAAAATAATAAATGCAATAAAAGTGTTCGTTTACATTGTTTTTATTATCACATAATAATAATTTTAAATAATATAATTAATTAATTATAATTAATAGAAAAAATAGAAAAGGATAGAAAATAATGTATAAAATAATTATTTGTGCTAATTTGCTAAATGTTTGTTATGAGTGTTTCTAGAAAGGTTAGAATGTATGCAATTACTGGACAAGAGCAAACCAACAGTCGATTTATTTATTTAGTTAACTTTACGCACAAGGTACAGAGGTGGACCTAATGCTAAAAGCAATCTCTCTCAGTCAACCCAATGACGATGCAAAGACAAAGAAGTAGGTGCAGTAAACGAAGCAGTGTGAAATTAATACATGTGCACGACTCATGAGCTGCGTCGCAAAATGTGCACAAACCTCTTCTCTAGCAGTTTCTAAAGCAGCCGATTGGAAGCAGAACCTTTATCAGATTGTCTACATGAAACATGAACATTATGAACATGTCTATTTGCATTGGTCTGAGTGTTTCTATGTATAATATGTATGTATTTACAAAAAAAGTATTTATGTATATCCGCAATCTAGAACTATACAAGCTATAATATATGCTTACTTTGGGTCTAGATGGCGTTGTGTGTAGTTGTTGAGATATTATTATATTATTATTAAAACTAGCTGTAACCCGCGATTTCGTTCTCATTAAAATTCAGATGTGTGCCTATAAGAGAATATTGCCTGTCTGATCTTCGGCAATCGTGCATTACCTATTTGTATTGTACTTAAAACTGACGAAATTTCACACAAAATTGCGACTCCTATTTTCCCACTTATTAAGGGTTGATTTTCTAAATATAAAAAATGGTGCCTGACTAATTTTAGTAAAGCGTATATTAAGTGACATATGAGTTTGGAGTCGATAGCTTTAAAAATAATATATTTTTCATACAATCTTACACTCTCTTTTTAACTCCTATGTATGGGTTGTTAAAGTTGTTAATAATGAGTATTTTCTATTAAGTTTAAAATCCTAATATCAAAACTATAGTAATTTCATACAAACTTTGCCACCCGTTTTTATCCCCTTAAGGGATGAATTTAGCAAAATCCCGTCTACGTGAGCACTCCTGGAACTTGTAGTTTTTGAGATTTCGTGATAAGTGAGTTCTACTGGTAGACGTATTGGTAGAGAACTCCATGCTTTCCATTCCATAATCTCCTCGTAGTTTTACTTTCACGTCTGATGTCTTAACTGTCAATCCTGGCTTTCCAGGGTCACAATGATGGGTATATAAGTGGGACCCACTTTAATTCCCTTATCTTCTGTCGATTCGAAAAAGAATGGTTTTTATATTCTAGACTGTATAACCCCATATTATGCATAGGTACTTAATATTATAAGTGGGAAAGTACTCTGTCTCTCTGTTACGCTTTCACATCTAAACAACATAACCGATTTAGATAAAATTTAGTTTAGATATAGAATAGACCCTAAGGAACAACATAGATTATCTTTAAAAAAATGACGTGAAGGGGTTGAAATAAGGGATGAAAGTTTTTATGAAAAATGCGATAACCGACATTCACGCGGGCGGAGCTGTGTACAACAGCTAGTTTACGCTAAATTAATTCAATAATATTACGGAGATAATTACAGCCACCTGCATTATTGAATAAATAATATTATTACCTGTACACTTCCAATAATTAAATCTTCTTAGTATTGTAGTTACTCGGAAATAACTAAGATTAATTATTATAAATCAAGTTGTGATAGCAATTAAGGCAATTGAAAGCAGTGGGTCCGAACCTTTTGAGTAAAGTAAGTAGATAAGTTTAAAGTGCATATAAATTTGAAATTTTTGACCTTATACCTTTGGTACTTTAGTACTTTGATAAATTTCAAAAATTTCAAATTGCATAGGTATGACTTTTTGAAATTTATAGGCATGTGCCTACTTTTTCAGTTGGTTTACCTTGGACATTCAATTCATTATATAACGGTGGAAAACTAAGACTTATAAAATGTCTGAAAATCCCAATTTGGTAGACAAAGGTACAAGAGTACCACAGCGACATTCACGTCTGCATAAAAATATCCCAAATTGAAGTCTTCCAATACTTCCTATACAGGCTCTGCCTAGTTTGGAAAAACAGAGTCATCACCTATATTATTACATTGCTATTGTAAAATGAGTTCACTAAAGATACCCTTGTGACATATTTATTTGTGTCAAATAAACATTTTATTTATTATTATTAACACACAAAAAGTCCCCTGTAACCAGAGTAATAAATTTTAGGCTCAGACTTAATAATGTGTATTTTTCGTCAAAAATCTCTTAAAAGGCTTGAGCGTGGCAGTCCCTACATAGTCACCGAGGCATGCATTTCATTGCATCAGGTATCCTGACGACCTCTGTGGTGGTACTGTATACGGACTGCCACTCGGAGGTCGCGGGATCGATACCTGCTCAGTGCCAATATTTGTGTGCTGTGCATGAACATGTTTAATTGGATTGGTCTGGATGTTTCTATGTATAATATGTTTACAAAAAAAAAATTCAAGTATGTGTATCCACATCCTATTTATTTATTTATTTATATTTAAGGATCTCCAACAAAGGATGTACACAATTGTAACTTAAGATTAAATAGGACAAACATATTTCAATGTACTCCTTCAATTAGAGGAAACCACATCATGCAATCTCACAGACAAATTGGAGTGACTGGAACAGCGGAGGGACTTTGGCTCTCTATGCGTGCTCTATCGTATGTTTAGCGGGGAGTGCTCTGAGGAACTGTTTGACTTGGTGCCATAGTCTCCTTTCTATCATCGCACCACTCAACATCGCAGCAAAGTTCATCCATACTACCTGGACACGATCTCGTCTAGCACGGTTCGTTTTCAGCGTTCATTTCTCCCACGTACGTGCAGGCTCTGGACTACCAGCTGCGGTGTTTCCCGATCGCTATGACATGTCCTCCTTCAAACGAGGTTTAAAGAGAGCATTAATATCATAGTGGTATGCCGAAATCAAGATCTTTTGTTTTTGACAGGAGGTTGTATTGTCTACAAAGTCTGGGTTTAGTGGCAAAGTGTCTATAACTCATAATAACACAAGCCATATTATATGCTTACTTTGGGTCTAAATGGCATTGTGTGTAATTGTTTATTATGTTATGATATTATCTATATTTTATTTATTTTGAATTTGGGTAACTACTTAGTTCTCAAGGTAGAAACTAAACTTATTTGTTGGCAACACTGGATCGATATCATGCATGGTTTTCCAACCAAGCGTATCGAGGCTTGCAATACTGACGTTGAAAAGGTAGTGTGCCAAATAAAAAAGTTCCTAACGTCTAGTTTTTTAAAACATGTTGTACTACAGAAAAAGCGTTATAAACTATTACTAAATTTGTAGCTATTATAATTTGAAGCATCCGCGCATTGCATTCAGCAGCGGACGCAGAGGTCTCGGGTTTGATCCGGGTCGGGTAAAGTGATATTAGATTTATCAGTCGAAAAATTCTCAGTATAAGTCCGGAGTCTGGCATTGTGCCCGTTATATGGCAACAGGCTTACCCTCTTTTACATGAGACCTAAAATAAAAGTGTGCCACCTCTGCCTACCCCTTCGGAGATGAAAGGCGTGAAGCTATGTATGTATGCATTGGCAATAGAACCAGTACTGCTTTATTATGAAAGAAGACAGTAAATACTTAATTAAATATTTCGGCAAAATGTGTCATACCTAAGCTTATAACAATAGGCGCCTGTTTCTCTATAACTTCAGTCGTCTATTTGATGTTTTTTTGTCGACAGAGTAGTTATACTACATATAAATACGCATATTTTGTGCCATGTAATAGCGTAAATAATATTGACGCTATTAAATTTTTTGTTACAGAAAATAGTTATGTAAGTATGACAAAATTTTGTTCATAACACAAAAACTAGAGATACTATTCATTTTCTTTTCGAAATATACCTTTAACAATGTGATAAGCAGAAAGTAAAATTTTAATTTCGCCTATTTTCCATCAACATGTTCGTACATTACAGTAGTACGAGTAATTATCCATCTTTAAATTTTATGGTCTTAAATAACGAACACGAGCTTCTATTAAATAATCTAATGATTAACTTGCAACCGCGGTATGCTTTTAAAAAAGTTCTTAACGCTAATTAACTGCAATCTATTGATTAGATGATATAGTTTACTGTTTTTAAAAGGTTTCAAGTTTAATATTAATTTAGATATGGTTTTAGTGTAAGAAATCTAAACATATGTACTTAAAATACATAGAAAACACCCAAACTGAAGACAAATACAAATGTTCATCACACAAATATGCCTGCCGCGGGAATCGAACCCACGACACCTGGCGTCGCAGTCAGTTACACTAACCACTAGACCAACGGTGCAGTCAAAAAGTAAAATAACTGTAAGCATTATGGTTATTACTTTTAAAGTAAAGCCTTTTTGTTTAAAATTTAAGTAGTTTTCAGTCATAGCACTAAAGATTTTCTCACTTATCATGTCACAATATAAAACATTACATTCGTAAGAAATATGAACACCACTGCTAGTATTTACTCAGAAAACTAAATGTTGTCATACTTAAATCACTCTTTAAAGATGCGTTTGCCTGTTATCAAAGACACTGGATGATAATAGTGCAATTATCTAGACAGTATTAATTTTTCGCCTTATTGTCGCCAACATGTTTGATACATTAGGAATTAAATATCACATTTTCAACAAAAACAGCCTGTGGTTTTTGTTAAACTTTTAAGTGTGAATGAAACTATGTTCAACTGAGATACAGCAGCACCCATTCATGCTTATATCAATGGCAACAAGTGCCCAAAACCAAACAGCTAACTAGCCGATTATCTCCAGCGAAACGTGACCGAGTTTTTTGGACCCAGCATCTTTGTACCAGATAGGAAGTCAGGAAAAAAGTGGCCAAGTCCACCCGTTGCCACCATGAAGAATTACGGGCATTCGTGCGTAACTATTTTAGAATAACACGAGCAACCTGCTTCTTGGTTGTTTTGTAGGTTTTTGTGGTTGTCGGTAATGGCACGGGCGATGTCATAGACCCTGATCGTTTTGTTCGATCCCAATTGGTTGTTAAAGCAAACAAGTTGGTTTAAGGAATTTTTGGATTTGGTATGTAGTTTTTGTTAACCGTATCCGATTTAAAATATTACTGCGGTGTATGAATGATTTATATTTTAGGTTTTTGATTTCTAATAAGCTATTAAGAGTAACTAGATCTTAAAATTACCAGGGTCTACATTATTTATAATAATAATAGTATCACAACAATTACACACACAACGCCATCTAGACCCAAAGTACGCATATTTATATAGCTTGTGTTATGGGTTCTAGAATGAGGATATACTTAAATACTTTAAATATATACCTACATATTCTACATAGAAACACCCAGACCATGCAAATAGACATGTTCATGCACACAAATATTTGAACCCGTGGCAGTCCATACACAGTACCACCTAACTACAGAGGTCGTCGGTATTTGAACAGGTACTATTAAGCTAATAAACAACTGGAGGTTAACAAATTTAGCTTTGTCTTTTCACCACTTCGGCAGCGTAAAATGTATGCAAAATGAACACTAAAACTAAAACGCCCCTAGTCTTCATTCCAAATACTAAATTTTTAGAGCAAAATTACTTCTATTTATATTTTTTAAACAAATGATTGTCTCAAACGCCATATACTCAGTTTGATGGTTCAGTAACCTCATCCCCAGCGACTGTCTGATTAATGACGTCAGAGTTGTCACAGGGTCGTGATCATTCCCGGGATAGATTGATCGCTTTTATACTGGTGATATAACGATTTGAAGATATATCGGTCATGAAAGGTTTTAGTTTGAGACATTGATATCAAAACACGAGAAGGCTTGCTCCATATCTCAGATTATTTAACTGGCGTAACGTTGTAACATTTCTGCTTATCTCTTCCGGGTTTACAGTGAGATGCGATTTATGTAGTATATTGCAATAATTAACTTTCAGTAACAGATAGAATTGACTTGTATTCGCTATTTAATTTCGTTTATTTTTATTTGTAACACAGTTTTTAATACTAGATGTATTAAAAACTGTGTTACAAATTAAAAAAATTGAAAAATACAAACTAAAAAAATTATAAACACCACGGGAATTCACGCGATCATGCATTAGGTATTTACATACCTTATTTTGCTTGACGTTTCGTCCAGGTTACACCGGCCGTGGTCACAAGCAGACTTAAGAACATGAAACGTACGCGAAAGTTTAAAAGTTAATATCTAAACTAATATTCAGAGAATTGATTTTTGTTTGTTTGCAACGATTTAACTAAAAATCTACGTTACCGATTTGAAAAATTCCTTTACCTTTATAGATCAATAAATATAACGGATAACATATGCTATATTTTATTATGTTTTACGTATTTTTAGCAATTTTCAGAATAAAGTAAATTTGCAGTATAACAATAATAATTCGCAGACGTATGTAATATGGCAAACATAATCTATGTAGGCTGTTGTGAAACCGAATTAAACCTTTGATATCGAAGCGAAGCAAGGACGAACGTCTAATATATTACAAAGTTGTAGTCTGTCAAAACAGCAAAAGATAAAAATGCAACAGTTTAATTAAAATGCAAGATACATTAAATTTTCTTTAGCAAAAAACTAGCTTGGCTTGCACCCGTGTCTAAGAAATGTCTACTCAAAAACGGATATGTACATAATCTGAGTGAACATGGAAATTTTAAAGGTAAATTTTTACCATACTTACAGTTAGAGTAAAATTGATTATGTAACTTGCCTTTATTTGAATTAAATCATAGGCTCTTTCTCAAATGTCGACTATAAGTTGATAAGACGTTTTTTATCCGTCTTAGCTACTAATTGTTGCCCGCTGCTCCGCCTGCGTGATCGCAAAATATATTTTTACTAATGATGGACATGAAGATTTTTTATACAAAATTTCATCTCCTATTTCAACGCTTTCAAGCCATCTTTTCGGGATAAAAGATAGCCTATATTGTTCCTCAAGGTCTATTATAT
The DNA here is from genome assembly GCA_963082885.1 of Parascotia fuliginaria. Classification (NCBI taxonomy): domain Eukaryota; kingdom Metazoa; phylum Arthropoda; class Insecta; order Lepidoptera; family Erebidae; genus Parascotia; species Parascotia fuliginaria. The sequence goes on along the minus strand of OY720196.1, from coordinate 3,005,796 downwards.
CTCTATACCAACTTTCATCAAAATCAGTTAAGTGCTTTAGCCGTGAAAGCATAACAGACAGACAGAGTTACTTTCGCATTTTTAATATTACTATGGAAGTATGGATTGTTATAAGCTGAAAATCGCTGAAACCGAAAGACACTGCTAACTAGGGCGGCCATTTATATCTGCTGGATTGCCCTAGGGTAATGATTATGATTAGCTGGGGCCCTACTACAACCTCTTAAAGCAATCTTATTATAATCTTACTTTGTCTCTATCCTTGTTTTTAATGGCACAAAAGACAAAGACAAAACACAAAGTAACATTAAAACAATTCTGCTTTAAAAGGTAGTGGTACACGCCTTGACAAAGTCCTCTTTAAAACATTTATGGAGTATTTTGCCAATCACCATAGATCGTAGATTTGTCCAGAAGAACTCTCTTTGTCAGATGCTTCTAATCCTGTAAGTCATATGTGTCCTACCTTTACACTAGCTTCCGTGGTTTCACCAGCGTTAGGTTACATCTTTGGTTACTGTTCTACTCCTGTCGCCAGTAGCGTGATGTTATATAGTCTAAAAAACTTCCTGGAGAATTATAATAATAATAATGTATAATATAATATGTGGACACTATCAAACACCGTCATCTAGTCCCAAGCTAAGCAGAGCTTGTGTTATGGGCACTAAATAACTAAAATATTATAATATACATACTTTTTTTTGTAAATACATACTTAGAATACATAGGAAACACTCAGACTGAAGACAAATCATTTCATCACACAAATACTTGCCTTCCGCGGCAATCGAACCCACGACATCCCGGCGTCGCAGTCAGTTACACTAACCACAATCAGAGTGGTAGTTCTGGAGATTAGCGCGTTCAAACAAACAAAAAAACTTTTCCTTTTTATATAATAGTATAGATATATTTGTTAATCACACAATATTGGTCAAGTAGGAAGCGATTACCGCTAGACTATTTGTGCAAAATTTTACGCTATTACTTAAGACCCTTATTACAAACTTTTAATAACATTATAGTTCCGAGGCGTTCATAGCTCGTTGCACTCACTGATCGGTAATCGATCTGCGGGTTAAGTAACTAAGAGTGCGGCTGGCCTATGGATGGGTGATCGCATAGTGGAATTTGATCAGAGCGTCTCCGTGCTTCGGAGGGCACGTTAAAAGTCGGTCCCGGTTGTTACCAAGTTGATAACAGTCGTTAGGTCAAGTCGAATGCCTCTATAAAAGTTGTGGTTGATCTGAACAAACCCTGACACTAGGTTGACCACTCGATAAGAAGAAAAAGAAGAATTATAGTTCCAAGAATCTTAATTAAAGCATGGCGATTATACTAATAAATAACATTGTCGTGCTAACTCATTGCGTATAGTTATGAGGCTACCATTTTAAATGAGCTGCGTTATAGTGTAACTTGCAATAATGTTTAGAAATAGATGCAAAATAAACATTATCTTCAGGTTATTAAGTTTTGATGTTGATTGGTTCTGACTTATCATTAGACTAGCTTTCCGCAGCGCGGTTTCACCTGCTTCTTTAGCTACTGCTGTGCTCCCGTCGCCAGTAGCGTGATGTTTTATAGCCTACTAGCTGTTGCCCGCAACACCACTCGCTTATATTATTATATCTGTTACATTTACATTGATTTTTCATACAAACTTTCATCCCCTATTTCAATCTCTTTAGCTCATTTTTTGCGATAAAAAATAGCTTAAGTTGTTCCCCGAGGTAATTTCATCAAAACTGGTTTAGTGGTTTAGGCATGAAAGCGTAACAGACAGACAGACAGAATTACTTTCGCATTTATATTATTAGTATGGATAACCTTCCTCAAGATCTGGACTACCATACGCAAAAATATTTTTTTAAATCCGATAGTTCCAGAGATTAGCGCGTTCAAACAAACAAATAAACTCTTCTGGTTTATAGAATAGTATAGACAGTGGTGTAACTTTAATAGAATAAACTGTATTAGATTCTTGCTACCGGTGGGCAATCGATGGATAAGGGGTTTTGACCGGCCAAGATAGCAAAAATTGGCAAAGACCTATGTCCAACAGTGGACGTATTTCAGCTCATAATATGATGATCTTCTTTTTATCAAGTGGTTAATGGTCAACCTAGTGTCAGGTTTTGTTCTGGTCTCCCATAATTTATTATACAGGCATCCGATTTGACCTAACGACTGTTATTAACTTGGTAACAGCCGAGACTGACTTTTAACGTGCCCACCGAAGCATGGAGCCGCTTAGATAAAATTTCACTGTACGGTCACCCATCGATGGAACAACCGCACTCTTAGTTGCTTAAACTATTGAAGATATTTAGTTGATTTTTTTGTCTCGCTTTATAATGTCACCTACTATACGTATTTGCATATAATATCAAACCGTCGTATAAACTCTGTATATAAAAAAGAAAAAAACATTAAGTTGTCAAGACAACCTGATAGATGCAGGCTACTTCCATTTAACACCTTCTTCAGCGGGCGTCTTCTAGCTAATGGTGATAATGATGATGAAAGACCTATGTATACTAATAAAGCGGAAAAGTTTGTTTGTTTAAACACGCTGATCTCTAAAACTAGCTGTCTGTAAAATTCTTTTTGTATATGATAGCCAAGTTCTCGAGGAAGGTTATACGCTATGTAACATCACGCTACTGGGGACGGGTGCAGAGCAATAAGGAAAGACGCGAGTGAAATCTCGCCGCGGAAAGCGAGTAGGTATAGAGATATAGAGTTAAATGTATTGCCTGCGTCACTTTGCATGCTACTTGGAATTGTAACTTACAAAAAAATTTAATAACCTGGAGATTAAAAAAGGTGGTCTGAGTTTCTTGCCAGTTCTTCTCATTGCCCTACCACGTCAGCGAACTGTCTGTGGGTTAATTGGCTCACATTTTGTATTTTTAACGTACATAAGTGTTAATTAAATTAACCCAAATGAATAAGTGTTTTTGACTTTGACTTTGACCTAAACATTAAACACACTAATAAAATTCTTTGGTATTTACTAAAACAACAGTGCAAGGAACTGTATATGTAATTACTCGAACAAGTTTATTTTTATAGGAAACAGGTGCGAAATAGCAATGAGTCTTAATTACCGATTAGTATTGTAGTAGGTAGGTAATATTTGTTTTTATATTAGGTTGTGTACAAATTGATAGGTTTAATGGTAAAACTTTTAAGTGAAAATAATATTTAGTTGTAGAATTTTTACTCTATACTATTATATAAAGCAGAACAGTTTGTTTGTTTGTTTGAACGCGCTTATCTCTGGAATTACCCGTCGGATTTGAAAAATTATTTTTGCGTATGGTAGCCCAGTTCTTGAGGAAGGTTATAGGCTATGTATCATTACGCTACAAGCGACGGGAGCAGAGTAGTAACCAAAGATGTAACTTGCTTAACGCGGGTAAAACTGTGGGAAGCTAATAATGGAAATAAAGTACAGAAATGTTGAATGAAGACTCTAAAGAAAAAGGAAATGGGGTAGTAGTAGGAAAAAGAAAGGCACCAAACGCATAATTTGGTCATACAGTAAAAATCTTATCACATAATATTTTTGCAATACAATAGTACAATGTAAAAGAAACCATAACACCATTGTCATAAAACTTAAATTGGCTAAAACATTTAAAACACAATCCACCATCATTCAGCTCACGACAGCCACAAGTCCCAACTTCGTCCCCTTAAGCCTCGTGCACACTGTACAATTAATTTAAGAGACAAACGCTGTTCTGTTCATGCCACCCATCATTAATATGTGCACCGCCTTAACGGTATTGTTGGAAACTTTGTCTCGTTTATTTTGAGTTATTTGATAAATGATTTTGGAAAATAAGGCGCATTTTTATAAATTCTACTAGTTTTGTAAAATGAACAGCGCTCCTAGTATTTATTGTTAGAATTAAATTTTGACAAATTTTACGGACTCAAAATGGAGCTCTGCGTCATCTAAGATTTTACATTCATGAATAGCTTCACACCATTTATCCCCGAAGGGGTAGGCAGAAGTGTTTAGCCACCCACGTTTCGCTATTTTATTTTTTGGGTCCCATGTAACAAGAGGCGAGCCTGTGCCTTATATCGGGCACAAGTCCAGACTCCGGGCTTATTCTGAGAATTAATCGACAGAAAAAAAAAATTACAAACATACAATTAGGCTCGGGACAGTACTTTTAATATGTATCCAGATTTTTAGATGATTTCTTTTATCGTAAATCAGTAATATTCAAGGTGAACTTCGACATAAAATTGCTTTACCACCCTTAGAGTTGATTTCGTTTGCATATCACAAAACAATACCGTCTATTTTTGCTTGCAAGTGACTTCAATACAGTAACAGTTGACAGTTGTAATGAGTCTTATTGAATTTTAATTTTGATGGAATTTTTTGTGTGCTAAAGCAAATTTGTGGTCGACTGTATATAATATAAATTTGAAATAATTTCATTGGTAAGTATCTAATTTCTAACCCAAAACGTAAACGAATGCCAAACCAATAAGCCATAACAAATCTAAAGCATATTCATTTTATAAGATATCAAAAATAAATCGTCCGCATCGTTGTCAAGGCGTCGACCGCAAAAAAACGGAAAAACGATTTTTCACAATCATCTCTGTTTTACCACACCCTATTGGGGGATGGTATAGTTCAATCGGTCAACTAAGAAAGAAGAAAGGAAAGATTTTAGATTTTTTTATTATTTTTGTTATCTAAGTACTCATAATATAAAAAAATATATTCCTGTAATATTAATGCCCAGATGTTTATGTGGAATTTCCTGCTATTGTCGTGTAAGATGTTGCTGCTTTTTTTTAAAACTATGTGTGATCTATTAAGATTTGTTTCGAATCTGGGTGTTCTTTGCATTCATTATGTATGACTAGCTTTTCGGTTTCTACCGCGTCTTTGCTTACTGCTCTGCGCCTGTCTTCAGCAGCGTGATGATTAATAGTCTATAACCTTCCTCGAGACCTGAGCTATTATACGCACAAAGCTAGCTACGCACGAAGCTCAGAAGAGATATGATTCTGATAAGGATGTATCTCTCAATATTACACCAGGGCTTTGATAGCCCGCGAACCTTAGAAAGATTCCGTATCTTAGTTCCTAGGAACATGCCATGGAATGAAAACGAAAAGAAAATTAATGTTTTCTGTTATAACACTATTACTTACTTGGGTGTGACTGAATACGAATAATTTCTGAATACTGATATGACAGCACATGTATGTAGGTGCCCGTATGTAGAGAGTATCTCTCTCATCACATGCATTTTATGCAATTCACAAATACTTGCTTCGAAAGTGTGGGTATGTTTGGTAAAACTGATGTAGGTAAAGTCCTCTGAAATAATACACTCTGAAATTTAGAATCACTCATTTCAACAAATAGAAAAACAATTGATTAATGGTATGAATCAGTTTTCTTTGTTATTATTATTTTTCTCTTTTGATCTAGTTACCTTAAACGCAAGATGCCAAGAAAGGCGTTATACCTAAACATGAATTTAAATTTAGGTAATCTGCTTCACAGTAAATTTCACATTTCAGGCATACTGCTTCATCGACTTTTTTCTATTCGGGCAAACAGCTTTTTAGGCAATTTTTAGTTTCATGTTTTGGTATAATGAATTCATTGGCATCTTGCGTTTAAAGTAACTTGATAAAAAGGGTTATTTTTTAATGTAAACTTCAGTCAGAAAGAAAATTTACAAGCAAAGAAATGTAATTTCAAAATAAGACTTACAAAAAGAAAAAATACTTTTCCCCGACCTATTCTGCAAAACTGGTCCATATAATTTTAAACGCTAAGTAGGCAGATACGATATAAAATCTTCTGTTTGGACGTAATCGCGAACCGATTTTATTAGTTTCTAAGTAAGGTACCGTATGTATTTGCAAACTTTCTAGCTGCGCCCTGTGGCTTGGAAAATGATAATTTATGTTTCATTAACACGTAACTCGGTAACTAGGCCGTTGTTAGGTATTATAAGTAGCCCGGCCCCGGCACTAAATCTATCTACATACCAATTTTCATTAAAATCGGATCAGCCGTTTAGGCGCTACGCACACACACAAACTTTTACATTTATAATATTATATACAGCCGGTTTCTGAACTAAGAATTTGAAGTTAAGAAACTCTTAAATAGTACTTAAGTATTACTTAAATATTTTTTTGTTTCTAAATTAAGTTTAAGTAGAGTTTTGAGTATAAGTTCATAAATTTTCTCAAATTTAAGAATAGTATGATTATTATCTATGGAATCATTATCATTAGACTTTTCACTAATAAAATTCACCTCTTATGGGCCAACGAAACCAAGGGAAGCTTTGGGACGATCACGACCCAAAATAAAAATAAACAATAAATATATACATTTCCTTAACTACACAAGGTCTTAGTAATTGCTTAAGGGATGAACTTGACCAATACTTTCGCTTGAGTTGTACTCCCATTAAGGGTCACGTAACGCCTCAGTTCCCTCAGTTACCTTTTATACATTACTTAGGGGATAAACAGAGCAGTTACCGTTACGCCAGCATTACATAATACTGATCTGTTAGGTTGACTTTTTGCGTTACAAGCTAAGATGTTTCGATTATTGTAAATACGGACTATATCGAGACAATTCCACCCACATTCACAGCACTGTGACTTCTGTAAACCAGGATTAACAGTAAGGAAACCTTACGAACATCGAGCTTTGACACTCGGGGGTCCCGGGGACTGCTACACCTACTGTCTTGAACCCCACAACGAATTTAATCAGAAGTAGAAAGGAGGAGTTGGGAATAAAAATAGAGACTGTAGTCATATTTTTAATTCGATGGAGTAACGGACAGTGTTGGATGGTAGTAGATCCACGCTGATTTCAGCATGAATGGGCCGGACCGTCCGGGGAAGTACTACCCTCTCATAGAAGATCGACTTAAGAGTAGTAGTATCCTTACTACTGCGTTTCGTTCGGTGAGTGAAAGTGCCGGAGGCCCAATTTCCCCCTTTCCTCTTTCCTCACCTCCCTCATTAATAATAATAATAATACCAGCCTATTTACTGTCCCACTGCAGGGCAAAGGCTTCTTCTCATATAGAGAAGGTATGAGCATTAATCACCACGCTTGCTCAAGGCGGATTGGCAATTTCAGACATTTAAGTTCAGGTTTCCTCACGATGTTTTCCTTCACCGTTAGTCAGAAATGTCCAAGATAAACTTAGAAAATACATATGATTTGAAAAAATCACATCGGTACTTGCCCTGATTCGAACCCACTACCTCGTATTTACGAAGCGGGTGCCTTATCCACTAGACCATTTCGACTTCCCTCATTCCCTTCCTCTAACCCCATTCCCAGCCGCCATAGTGGAGGCCACCATACCAGCAGTTGACAATAGCTTTTGGTATGGTGGCACACCACTTCTGGATTCCACTGACTGCTTACCATCAGGCGGGGTGGAGTTACTTTGGTAGGCTAATATATATATATAAAAAAAAAAAGTAACAGTCCTTTTACGGATTTTGGACCCATTCAATCCTTACATCAACTAATAGGTTTTTATTTACAGTATTTAGTCCAAAATAAAGATTTATTTATGTAGTTTAATTTTCTTATTATACCATTTTTTGTATAATTATTTCACAAACTGACTTTATTTTCTGTTGTACTCCATTAAATTAGTAATTTGATTTTAATCAACACACTGTTTTATAAACATGTCATGCAACACTTTTATTATTTACGATTTGCTGTTTTATTACCTAGTATAATAGAGTTGCAAATTGTTTTTATTAAAATTTGGACAGCTAGGTATGTTGTGCAGCATTCTTAAACAGGTATAATGATTAATTGGTAACTTGCTAAATGAAAGATTTTTGTTGATTGTAACTTTTTGAAGTTATATTTCTTTTGGCGCGATTGGGAAAATGATGAGAGTGAATTTTTACGATGCGCGCGCACACCGACAGAAAAAAGCAACACCCTGAAGTTAGTTGCGAACCTTTTACACCCTGAAGTTAATTGCGAGCCTTGTGTGTCGTATCAGTACAAATAATCAGTGTTAATATATAAAAAATATATTGGCGTTTATATCAATTCAATTATATTTATGACGGTGATAGATATTTTTTATTGATCATTTATCAGTAAAAATATTTATTTTGAATATTAGTGGTAAAAGTGGTTTTAATATACTGTTTTAAGTGCATATGCGTTGTGTTATTATTTGGTATTTTTGGATTGTTACGCTAAAGAAGTATAACTTCTTATGTGCGTACATGAGTACACACACTCTTTTCTTTTACATATTATGCCATCTAGACTGAAAATAAGCATATAATATAGCTTATGTTATGGGTTCTAGAATGCAGATATACATACTTAATACTTTCATTTTGTAAATACATACATATTATACATAGAAACACCCATCCCAATGCAAATGGACATGTTCATGCACACAAATATTTGCACTAAGCGGTAATCACACTCGCGACCTCTGCGTGGTAGTCCGTACACAGTACGACTGAACCACAGAGGCAATGAAGTCAACTTTAGGTATTATTAGTATTTTTAATTGACTTAAAAAAAAATAGGAGGTTTCTCAATTCGACCGTTTCAATACATATTTTTTTATAGCTGGCTTTACACTTCATGGTGTTATTATTACCTTTCATAGCATAATTCGATACCACAAAGATTCATCAAAACTGCCTATGAAATATCATCAAAAACAATACAAATGTTTAACACTCCTTACACGTATTTTCCCAACAGGGCTTTCCCTAATCGTGTAGCTATATTTCTATGTGTAAGAGAGTCAAAGCAAAACAGACCTAAATGACACGTGCTAAGACATAATATTCTTTTTATTGGGCACTAGACTATCTATTATGTCCTTATCGTGAAAATCAGCATGCTAAAAGCATGTATATTTAGTTTAATTTGATATATTTCGTTACTAACTAGATCAAATTAAACTAATTATCATGCTTTTAGCAACCCAACTGGTACTTCACGTGAGATTTAACACGTGATTAGTTAATTTTTCGTTGCTCAGCCTTTCTGAAACTGGGGGTAAGTCTGAAATTAGCAATACATCTTAAGCAAGTGTGGTAACCAAATTTCATGTTTACTTTGTTGTTTGTAATAATAAGATTGCTATAAAGGTTGTGGTAGAGCCCCAGGTATTATCATATATTTTTTTGTAATGAAAATCTAAATCATGACTGTTAATTTGCAATTAGTTAAACTCACATTTAATTGCATTATATTTTACCGCACTCCATTAGTTTTTTCTTCAGCTAAAAAATAAAAGCGCCCTCTCGTTGTTTCATCAAAGCCGCCAAACGTCTGAAAAAGGTAGCTGAAAAACAGTTCAGTTTTACTGTTACTAGGTGGCGCAACGTTTTTTATGTGACTCGTTTCTTCGAACCAAAACAGAAATGAAAGAAAATAAACGTTTTAATTTTTGGTTTTTTAAGATTATTGTAATTAAAAATAAGTACTACTATGTAATCTTTTAGGTTAAATTGTTTTCTACTTTATTTTTTTCTGTTATTTTCCTTCTTAATTGTATACTTCATATACTCTCAATAATGTTACTTCGTTTTCCACTCTAAGGCATGCTGTTAGAGAACTCAGTTCTGAGTTAAGCTCGCCTTTGTACATAATTTTTATTTATATTTATTAAAAAATATCAATCAATTTATTATAGGTAGGTATATTTGCAAAAATATTTTGATAATTATTATTTTTAATAAAAATAATGTGTAAGTGAATAAGTTTCTTGTACTGATTATGATGTCCACTGCTGAGCATACGGGAAGTAGCCTTAAGTATTGGAAGATTGTAACATAATTACCATGCTTTGTGATCATGTCACGGTAAAGGCCACCTCTTTTGAAGAACGCGGTAGCCATTAGGGAAAACTATTTTTAACAGTAGCGGCAGTCTTTTAAGCTCCCGTTCTAGTTTAAAAGTTTTTGTACTGCCTTCTTATATGATAGTTTGTTACCATCATTCATTTTACTGATTGCATTATTGAATATAATTATCTATAATAAAGCGAAAAAGTTTGTTTGTTTGTTTGAACGCGTTAATCTCTGGAACTACCAGTCGGAATTGAATAATTCTTTTTGCGTATGACAACCCAGTTCACGAGGAAGGTTATAGGTTATGTAACATCACGCTACTGTCGACGGGAGCAGAGCAGTAACCAAAGACGTGGATGAAAACGCGTTGCGGAATAGTTGTGTATATACCACTGGTAGATTTCTAACGCCATAGCCTGGAGTACCATGCCAGAAGTTAGCATAATGAGGTTCACATCTGGACGTTGAGTCTGTTTGATAAAGCAACACCAACAACACTTATAAACAATTGTGCGTTTCTCACTGTAAACTTGTTGATTTACCATATGCTAATTACATCTGTTATTTCATTGATTACCTGTAATGTTAATTTATTTATTTATTTGTTATAGCCACACCAACACTATACATATACAACACTACTGAGCATATTTCACTCTAACAATTTTCTTATAATATGTAAACCTTTAACAGGTATGTACAGAATATACCAATAAAATTTATGAACTAATAATAATATTTCTTTCTTTCTTTCTTCAATTACGATAATTAGCTCTCTTGGATTCCACTGACTGCTTACCATCAGACTTCTTCTTCTTCTTCTTCTTCTTTTTTTTTGGCAACAGAGCCGACGATTGTGTCAGCTATTTCTGCCAGCGTCAAGTGTAGAATTATATTCTTGTTGATGATATTAATGGTATATTACAATGATAAAATAGAAAAAATGTGGATGAAATTAAATGACAACCATCTTCCGTGAAAACAAAAGATGGACCCTACCATCAGACTTAATAGCTAATAAAATAATCTTCTGTGTCATAAACAAGAGGTTATATGCTTTCAATCTGACAATAAACGGTTATATTCTTACCAAATCGTATATTATATCATTCACAAGTCAATGAAGTTTCATTACCTTGTTTCAAATAATAAATTAAATCCTTTTTTCTTTCTAAAAATCGTAGATTTTTTGCTACATTTTACAAAATATATTAACCTGAAATAACACAATAACGATCAAGTTTTATCACGTTTTACACTTTAATAACATTATACTATTTACACTATCCCTTATACACAAGTGTAATTAAAAGTGTAATTAAGATCAGAGTGAATCTGATGTCGATCAATTGGCACACATTTTTAGGTTAGGAAGAAAAGGAGGTAATGATTGAAGCACTCGATATTTTATCTTATGGAGGGATTACATTGCGTAATTAGTTTACGTTGTGCATTTACCCTACTAATGTTATAAACGCAAAAGTTTGTGTGTACGTGTGTGTGTGTTTGTTACCACTCAGCGCCTAAACAGCTGAACTAATTTTGATAAAAATTAGACGATGATTTGAGATGGACATAAGCGTTTTTATTCCGAAAATCGGTCTGGTTCCTTAGAGAGACAAAACACATTTTAGGCGTTTGCGAAGTCGTGTGGCGCAGCTAGTTTATAAAAAAATTACGTAGCTTTGTAATCATAAATAAAGATTTTTGACAAAACTTTTTCACGGAAGAAATATTAGGGTGGCTGTTAGATCAAATATGTCGGCTTGGTGATTTTTTTTGGTGGGATTCTTAATATGCTACTATCTATTTAGTAAAGGATAATTATTCTGCCTTTTCATGTAATGGCTTGATTGTCATATAACATAGTCTTCCAGCAAAACCTTCAAGAGATGGTAACTCTTATCGCTCATCTAAAAATATTCTAAACTTGTGAACTTGTGCCTGTTTAATGTTATCGAATTGTGTTCGGAGAAGTAAGTAGAATAGGTGTTATCTAGATATTAACAAGTAAACGCCATACCTGATATCGAGTGACACATTAATTCTCCTAGCAGCTACATCAGCGCTCAAATGGAAGTGAGAAAACTGAGAACTAATTACAAATTGTAACCGAGCCGAACTAAAAACATTTTTTTTCGAGAAGAAAATTGAGATGAGAAAGTCTATTTAATTTGGACGGGTTATACAGTTTTAACCCTTTACTGCGCATGCCCTCATACATAAGTAGGTGGAAGGAAAAAAACACAAATTTATACCGGGTAAATTTTAAACCTATACTTTTTTTTTCTCTCGGACATTTTTATGTCGATGCTTTGTATGTGTGAGTTCTCGAGCTTTAATTACGTATCGACTTAATTTCCCTGCGACTCCCAGTGTTTGTGGTACTTTTAACAGATATCGCGTTTAAATATTATGTTTTTGAACACTTTAGTGTATGTTTAGTGCAGTTTTAGTGTTAGGTTATGTTATGATCGTGTTTTTTGTATAAAAGTGTTCAATTTGGGGGGAAAAGTCGCTGTTACAGTGTGTAAGGCACCGTAATTAGGGGCAGTGATAATTATTTTTACGAAATTGAAGATGTGATTCCCGTAAGTATGTTTAATGCTATTAATTCTTTAATTACTACTATTATATCTAATTTAAAACCCTGATATTTATGTTAATGATATTTAAAAAATATATATTTAGCAAATATCCATTATTCTACAGTACAAAAGGTTTACGTTGTAAAATAAAAGTATGCATAGAATTATAAAATGTGATGTGTGTCATATTTTCTTATGACGTATGGAAACCACCTGTTGATGGAAAATATCATAACTTGATGTATAGGCCTTATTTTTAGATGTTATCGACATTCTGATATGATTGATATTTACGTTATTTTGTGAAATATAAAGAAAATATTAAATAAATATTGAATTCTAAATGTAATATAATTTAAAAAGCTAAACAGGTATTATATTTAAGTTATAACAACTATTGTTATAGATATACATTATTATATGTTTCTTAAAATTAATGTGTGGCTATTTCTAGAACTATTTAGAAGTGCTAAGAGCAGCTCTCGGCTGAATTTGAATTGCCCAGGTAGACTGAAAGTGATATCACAAGGCTTATAACAGATGGCGTTAGTTGCACGACGTCAACGTATATTTTAACTAAAGATAAAGGATTGTACAAATTGCAAGTGCAAGTGCAGTTTGCATATTCTTTGAGGCACGTGTAGTATTCTTTTAACGTTTACATAAAGGGCGTTGGAAAAATTGCTTTTTGAGATAAGATCGGTTTTTTTACATTTTAAACTGGATAAAACTAGACTGTGTGTCTTTGATGTAGAAAATAAACCCATCTCTTGCTGTGTGTCGTAAGATGTCAACAGGAATACTAAGTACCTTATAACATACTAGCTGTTGTCTGCAGCTCCGTCTGCGTGAATGTCGGTTATCGCATAAAAAAATAATTTCTGAAAATAGTTTCATGATTGTATATTGTTCATTCAAAATTTCATCCCTTATTTCAACCCCTTCAAGCAAATTTTTCGCAATTAAAGAACACGTTAGATCAGTCACGTTCCCGTTCCGTTCACGTCCTATCCGAGGTATTATCTCCTTACGTATAAATCAAATTTATGTGTATGATTTCAAAAGTGTATTAACTGCCATATGCGTTTTATACGTTACACCCTAAATAATAGAATCTATAATAATAATATCACAACAACTACACACAACGCCATCTAGACCCAACGTAAGCATATATTATAGTTTGTGTTATGGGTTCTAGACACGGATATACATACTTGAATACTTTTTTTATATATAGAAACATATATTACAGTAATAGTTGACCACCCAACAAATACAAACAAAGAATGAAAAATAAAATATTTGTTAAAATCTCACGTTCTTTAAAAATAATATTTATTGCGAAATATAATGAGCTCCAAGTTTACAATGCTATAAACATTACAATTTATACCCAGGTGGTTTGTGGGTGTTTATGGGTTACCTCCTTTGTGTTAAGAATGCCATCGGTGAACTGTTGTACCGTAGAGTGGTGAAGGGTTAGACGAGACTATTTAGGAGATTCATTATCTCCTGACTTGTAATGAAACGATATTCTTTAGTATAATAAAACATTATTTTTACTAAGAGGAAAAAAATACTAATAATATTTAAATTACTGTCACGAACTGACATCCAAAGTGATGTGTCGATAGCAAGACGTTTTATAAAGAAAGGTTAGTAGGCATGTGCCTAATCGCTACAACTGTACTAAGACATTTTTGGACTTTATGTTGCTTGATGTAAATTTAAGTGTTAGCTGTGTTTATACAAGTCATGAGGTAGGGAAAGTCCATCAACAATGGACAAACGACTTGATAGAGGCGATTGCCAAAGGCTGGATGCAGGCTAAACTCAATTGTCAATTTGTAATAATTACTTTGTATGGTTCTTTGGTTGCGTTGAGTGTTTAAATTGTAAATCATTCAAATAACTGTAATTATCTGGCGATTGAAAAGAGTGGCGTGAGTTTCTTGCCAGTTCTTCTCACAGCTCTACCTCGTCAGCGAACTGGCTGTAGGACAAAATGTAATGTTGACTTTTTATAAGCATCATACTTTATGATCAAAATGAAATAAATGCTTTGACTTTGACTTTGACTTTTCAACTTTGAAATTCGATGAGGAGAAAAACAAAACCCATGTGACAGAATGCCACCCTGTTACTCTTTACCGGGTAAAATACAAGACGTAAGTATTTCTAGACTGATCCACTATAATATAAATTAATATCACAATAACTACACACAACGCCATCTAGACCCAAAGTAAGCATATATCATATCTTGTGTTATGGGTTTTAGAATGCAATATATACTTAAATATATATTTTTTTGTAAATACATACATATTATACATAGAAACATCCAGACGAATACAAATAGACATGTTCATGCACACAAATAATTGCTCTGAGCTGAAATCGAATCCTCGATCTCTGTGTTGCAGTCTGTAAACAGTAGCACCAAACAACAGAGGCAGTCTAATATAATTTTAACCGACTTACCCTTAGTTTCTGAAAGGTGATCAACGAAAAATTAATTAATGACCTGTTAAAGCATGCTAAAATTATGGATAACTAGTTTAATTTGATTTAATTAGATACTAATTAGATTAAATAAAACTAATTATCCGTACTTTTAGCATGCTTTTAGGTACTTTACATGAGATTTTACAGGTGATTAGTTAATTTTTTTCGTTGATCAGCCTTTCAGAAACTGGGGTTTACAATTGAAACTGTGCGTATCAGTTTGTACACAGTGGTACCTACTGAACCAAAGACGTAGTTTATCAACATCGCTATAGCTTAACAAAACTATTAATTATAGTTTACGTGAGCTTCACTTTAAAATCATTGTATATACATCGTATGGTCGTTGTAATAAATAAGGATTGTTTCGTAAATAGGATACACTAGCAATTAGCGCGTTTAGCTGATAGACAGGTTAATACTGTACGTAGTAATTGATTTACTTGTTGCAAATCGTCCATTCGGTCGTTCAAATACGGTAGTAGATCCACTCGCAGTACTACCTTCTCATAGAAGATCGACGTAAGAGTAGTAGTATCCGTACTACTGCGTTTCGTTCGGTGAATGAGAGCGCCGGAGGCCCAATTTCTCCCCTTTCCTCTTTCCTCACCTCCCTCATTCCCTTTCCCTACCCCATTTCCAGCTGCCATAGTGAAGGCCATCGTACCTACAGTTTAAGCTTTTGGTATGGTGGCCACCTCTTCTGGATTCCACTGCCTGCTTACCATCAGGCAGGGTAGAGTTTTGCGTGGATATCGGTTCTATCGATATTAGTATGGATTTTTATACAAACTTTCATCCCCTATTTCAAACCCTTCAAGCCATTTTTCACGACAAAATATTAACTATGTTGTTTCCAAAGTCTAGTATATCTCTATAATAAATTTCATCAAAATCGATTCAGTGGTCTAGGCGTGGAAGCGTAACAGACAGACAGACAGACTATTTTTGCATTTATAATAGTATGTCTAGATGGCGTTGCGGGTAGTTGTTGTGATATTATATTAATATTATATGACAATTTCATAAAGCGCTTCTGATCAACCTCGATCGATCGATTCGAGTGATTAGTGGTCAACCAACTGTTAGGATAAGTTCAGGTCGTCCATAGAGACATCCGACTTGACCTTACGACTGTTATCAACTTGGAAAAAATCGGGACTGATTTTTAACGTGCCCTCCGAAACACGGAGACGCTGAGATTAAATACCACTATGCGGTCACCCATCCACGGGCAAGCTGCACTCTAAGTTGCTTAACCCGCTAACCTTTACGGATCAGTGAGCGTAACAAGCTATGAAAGCCTCTCTGATTAACCTGCTTTACGGTCTATCTAAGTGCTAGTCATGAATTATAAGCGGTTGTTGTCACCAACCACCAAGTAGACCACTTGTTCACTTGCCACTTTTAGGAAATAAAACATAACTTTAGGCATAGTTTGCAACATGTTATTAATATAAATACGAAAGCTTATGTATATGTATGTATGTGTGAGTGTTTGTTACCACTCAGCGTCTAAACGACTAAACTGATTTCGATGAAAATTGATAATAAGTAGATAGATTCGGTGCCGGAGAGTTTTTATGCCGAAAATCAGTCTGGTTCCCGAGGGAGCTAAAACATATTTGATGTGCGGGCAAATTCGTGGGACGCAGCTAGTTAGTAATATGTATCGCGCAAGTAAGTCTCCTTAAAAACGCCCACCAAAATACCAAATTTTATTTTCACCATAAAATTACCATGTCTATTCATATAGAAGCCATGACTGTCTGTCTGTCTGTCCGTGTGTACATCGTAAACGCATCATCACGGGCACAGCCCATGGGAGGTGCCGCATACAAAATATTTAACTTCGTTTACAATTTAAACAAATACTTGTGTTTTATTTGTTTTGCTTTGAATGGTGAGAGGTCTTGTAATAGCAATTAATAAGGTCAAAAGGTTAATTATGGCGTTAGTCCTGTTATTATTAAGTAGATAATATATATTTTATAAAGTCGTGATGGCTTAGTGGTTAAGAAAACCATCTTCAGGTTATGATAATTTAATATCTCTGTACGATGAAAGTCTTTTAGACGATGTTGTTATTTGAGTAGTATTCATATTTAATAAGTTTAAAAAATATCATAAACAACTAACTTTAAAACTAATAATAAACAAAAATAAATCATTTATAACAAACAAGACTGCCTCCGTGGTTCAGTGAGAGCGCAAGCGACTGCTGTGCACGAGGTTGTGGTATCGATCCCCACACGGAACAAAACTTTGTGTGATCCATAAATGTTTGTTTCGAGTCTGGGTGTACTTTGTGTCCGTTAAATGTATGTTCGTAAAGTCTCTAAAGGGCGGAAGTTGTCTTTTATACAAATAAAAAAAATACCTAATTATTCTCTTCAATAGTAACACAAAGTACCTACATATCTAATTATTAACAACTTCAGTGCAAACTAATAAACAGGAAAACAAGTCATGTGCATATCTCACCACACCATATCACACCACACCACATCACACTACACTACACCACATCACACTATTATATCACACTACATTACACACCACTCTTCATGTTCAACTATTTACTGTGATTGTTACTGTAATTTCGTTCATTTTTATTTATTTTTTATTTTTAATTGTTGATTATTATTAGTTTAAAACGATTTGTAATCATGTCCGCGGGAGAAGACAATGGTTTCTGAAACACAGCTCACGCTAGCTCAGATACCAGGAGATTTTTTGTTACTATTTATTATTTATTTTTCTTATTTATTCCAATAAATATTTTCAATTTTCAATTGGTTACGGTTACTAGTTAACATCACATGGCTGTGTACTTCTAGCAGAATCAATGCTGAGACAGCACAACCAAGCCTTTGCTGGACAGCGAAATGGGGATGAGGGAGGCAAAGCCCTCCGGCGCTCTTAATCACCGAACAAAACACATTAATATGGCAGCTAATACTCTACAATATTCTTTGAGAGTAATACATTACCGTTAAACAGAGTTCATTATTATAAGAAGTCGGTTAAAAAAACAGTCATTACGAACACCATAATCTTAAATTAAAATAAACAAAATTGTAATGTTTTAATAAATAAACAAATAAAGATCGAATCGGTGTTACCGATAGCTGATAGGGTTGTCACGAATTATAGACATGATACTTTTGTAAAGTAAAATATCACATATATCTATTTTGAAAACAACTAATAATAATTGAAAATCATAAATTTGCCAGTAAACATAAACAGTCCACCTGATTTTAGAATCAGGTGGACTGTTAGAATAAGTCGTAACTGTTGCTCATAGACATCTGCAATGTCACAGAATTTGCCAATATGTATTACTAGAGTTTTCATGAACAAATATAATTATTATACTCTGCGAACTAGTTCAAATGTAAAATATTTACATGATTCATTGTGACAGCCCTAGTAGTTTTTTGTTACTACTTTGCCTATTTGTTAATTGTGATTTATCGTAATCACAATCAGCCTATCGCCGTCCACTGCTGGACATAGGCCTCCCAATTTACACCGTAACTATACCAACATTTATTTTGGATTAAAGTTTAACGTTCGACGTTCAGTCAAACAGCAAACACAAGTATCTTAGCCGTTATTCAGACGTACATTAAAACGTAATTTGATTAAAACATTAATTTAGTGCCAACCCTACCTTCAAATGAGAGATATAAAGAAATAAGAAACTTAATGATACCCAAAATTCGTTCCGCGCGCCGCGACCCAACAGCTTCCGCTCACTGATTCAAATTTAGAACTTGTTTTTTTCTAAATCACTTTTTAGGGTTCCTCAAACAAGGTTTTAAACATATTGGCTTTTTAGCGAAGTATTGTTTCAAATCGTAGTACAACCTTTCTCCTTTTTTTTTAACGACAACTTGCTCACTTGGAAACAAGCCCTGTGTCGCGAGTGACTTTACAAACAAAATTGAATTAAAAATAATTGTAACTGACAATTGAAATTGGCTCTGGCGTTCTCTGTACAGTATTATTTTCTTTATAAATCTACTTACATAAAAGCAAAATGTATAATTTCGAACATCAAAAAACAGAGTTTGGAACTCAGAGAAAACCGAGGCAGATAAGTAGTTATATTGTATAGCCTTCTATAATACCTATTAGTCTGCATGTATAATTTTAATTATATACATTTACTTGCAATAATTTATGCATGTTTATTCATACCAGGGCACTACGCTAAGGACAGAAGTTTATTAATTACTTTTACAAAAATAATTATATTATTAAATATCATATACTTACTAGTTTCTTAAAAGTGATGAACGACGTTGAATAATGAACAATTAACATATTTATTAAGGCCACCCACCCATGTTTCGTTGTATTTTTAAGTCAGCTATAATGTAACAGTATTTTTCTACAAGTAAGGTGACAAACAAGCATACAGCTCGCCTGATAGTAAGCACCTGTTACCTATGGATTACGTTTGTCATAGTCGCTACGGTTGGTAAGCAGACTTACGATCACATACATACATAAATTCACGCCTGTCTTCCATTATTGGGGTAATCAGAGACTATAGAACGCCATATTTTGCCACAATACAGACATACTTACTTTGTCTCTTCAACATTAATTAATATTTTCATACACACACGTCGGTTACAGTTGCTTGTAGTTGTGCCCTTTGTCAACACATCTCGTATCTGGTCCATGTATGTCAACCTAGGGCGACCTCTACTAACTTTACCAAGAATTTACGCTCCATAAATCTCTTTCATTATCCTACTTCCATCCATCCTTTTTACATGTCCACCTACTCCTTTCAATATTTGTCACTGTACCATCATTCAATCCACATTCTTCTCCTATCACTCTATTCCTTACTCTATCTGTAAGATTGATTCCACAAATCATGTGATTTGAGATCACAGTGCGACTTATTTTTAGAACGATGCTTCTCATTTTGTGTTGGGTGATTTTTCTGCGCCTTTTATATGTGGAATAGTGCCGTCATTTTATCTGACTGTTAATACGTATGCCTTAAAACGAGAACTGTCTTCAGAAACAAGCAAAATATATTATTAAAAAAACAAAACCGTCTGCCTAAAACAAACTAAAAATAAAGAACGTGCTGGTGCTACATTGTAAAATTTATTTATTTATTTATTTATTTATTACTCTTAAACTTACATCTATCTTTACAGGCAAGCCTAATGCGACAGAGAAGTTGAGCTTTTTATCTAGTTTATAACTATATTTATTTCTACATCCTAATACATGAATAAAACTAACCTAAGTACTGCAGATGCAATAAGCAGTCTTAGTAAATTCGTTCAGTGCACATGAAAACAGATCTATCCGGTCAGACAGCGTGTTGAGCACACGCAACGCCCGCAGCAGGTTGGTGCGTGCGCAAGGCACAACCAGCAGCGGCGGGCGTCGCCCTCTGTATTCATCCGGAACGCACAGCTGAACCGTCTCTAAGATACCCGGATTGTGTATCTTACCGCGTATTACACTAAATATGTAGGTGGCGAGAGCTACCTCCCTTCTTACTTCAAGTCTGTAATAACCCACCATTCCCATAACAAATAAAGTAGGATACAGTAGTGGGTACCCTGGGAACACGCCATACTGCTTCAGATATAAAAACCTAAGAAATTTTTTTGTATGCGTTCTATCATTAATTTATACTTTTCTTCGTGTGGAGACCAAATATAAAAAAAAATATAAAATTATATAATTTTATTAAATAGTACAGAACCATAGTTAAATTTAAAGCTACAGAATCGTATCAGAAACAATCGACCACGTGCACGCGCTCTTTCCTCTTTTTTTCCGTCGTATCGATCATTTTTAAACTTTTTCCCGTGTTTTCTTAACAATCAACTTTTTTTAAAAGATTTTAAGTTTTTTCGAGTTAATATTGTTTTCGGCTCGTCTGATGTTAATGACGAATTCGGTGTAGTACGGTAGCTTTAATGAATTTGCGAAACAATTTTGTGGAGCTAGATGCTTTTTGTTATACATATTTGATTAAAAATCTTCACGGTGCATTTTAATACCTGTTTTATACCTTTCCGGAACATGTCTTTCTTTGTAAAGAGGTAAGCAGACATATTTCAAGGCTATATTTTAAGTTCCATATTACAGGCGTTCGATTCCCAAATGACACACAATTTTGTGTTCAACTCATGCCTTCTGGGTATACCCTTTTTTATACAACTTTGGATGCCAAACAAGCACCTGACCACTTGATGGTAAGTGGTAACCGTAACCTATAGAGATGGCTGTGTTTTCTAAGCATTGCAGAAGTAATAATGCTTAGAAAACACAACCAAGCCGTTGCTGACCACAGAGAAAGGAATGAGGAATGAAAAGGGACTCGGAAGAGGACCGAGGGGATATTTTAATAATAATAATAATAATATGTGGACACTAAACTACTAACTGTGACTGTAAAGCCTTTCGTGACACAAGTTTTTTTTCCTTAGTATAAAAGTCGTCGTACTTTTTACTTATGTCGCTCAGAACCTGGATCTCTTCCATCGAATGAAACCTCTAACAGGACTCTGATGAATCTTAGATGTGAGGATAAATTCCTAGCTGATGTCTGTATTGTATATACCTGCTCTGCCTGTCTTGGAAAATTCCATCATTTGGACTATTTCTGTCCTTAAGTCAATACAGCCAGCCGGAAGCTAAACAATTTCAATAAAAAAACTTAATTCTCATTACAACAGTAGCCTAAATCTTACCATTATCTTGCGCCGGTTATTTTGTTGTAATTATTATTAGGCTCGGCTTATAACAAGTAACGCGTTTGCTTGAAAATTATAATTATAATTATAATTTAAGGTAGTGTTTTCTTGCTTTATTTTGTATTAGAAGCAGTATTTATTAAGGTTAAGTAATTATAATTAGTATGATGAAGTAGTTGACGTACTGCTTAGTGACGAGCAATCGATGAATCTAGGTGGCTCATTTCTTTGGGGAGACCTAAGTCCAGAACTTTAGATTAAATTTTTGCTGTAATTCACAGTATTGGTAGTATACGAAAAGTGCAATCTAAAATCAATGTTTTTATAATCGTCCCACAACATTACTATTGGTAACTAAAACAAATCCAAAGACGTGAAAATTTCACTATCGCAGTTAATATTTTTTAACGTGAAATTATACACACTATTGAAATAAGTACCCGTCATTGATCTTATCTTATTAAGTACGTCTTGAAAATTTTAACCGCGTTATCAAGTATGAATCGAGCCTTACTCAGTAGCGATCTTCGTGGTCGAACTGCGGTTACCTAACTATATTGATTATCGAAATAAGCTCTGATTTCAATGAGTTTTTGTACCATAATGGAAGGAAGGTGCTGTTGTTATAATGTCTATTTTTAACCCATTATTGTATAGTTTGTGGTTGATACATAGATTGACTAGAAGGTTAAAAGGTGATTAAACCTTTGATTTGCGATATTTTACTGCCTGTGGGCTCCGGTCTAGAAATAAGAAGTACTGCTCTTCTTGTTCTCTTATCTGTATTCTATACTATGCATGATACCTACTAATATATTATACTTTTATATAAAGCGGAATAGTTTGTTTGTTTAAACGCGCTAATCTCTGGAACTACCAGTCGATTTAAAAAATATTTTTGCGTATGATAGCCCAGTTCTCGAGGAAAGTTATAGGATATTTAACATCACGCTACTGGCGACGGGAGCAGAGCAGTAAGCAAAGACGCGGGTGAAACCGCGCCTCGGAAAGCGTGTAATTATTATAAAGAGAAAAGATTTGATTTTTTGTATGTTTGTTTGTTTGCAACGATTTAACTAAAAATCTAAGTCAACAATTTAAAAAATTGGTTTACTTTTACAAATCAATAAATTGAGCGGGTAATATTGGCTATATTTTATTATGCTTACAATTTTTCAGTCATTTTTAGAATTACAAAATTTTATGCTCCTCAAATCTGAATGATGCAATACGAAACTATTGCCATGATATTTTCCGTAGGAGTTATGAGATCGAATGAAACTTTTGATACCGAAGCGAAGAAGGGCGGACCTCTAGTGTTTTGTAATAAGCGAAGCAGGGAATATAAACGGGCAGTCTGCCTACCTGCTTCTTAATAAACCATGGACCATGGATCTTTGTGAACCATGGAAATATTCAGAATTGATGAACTGATGATGTAATGTGTGATCATAGTTACGCTACGCTTATGGCTCTGGCAAGCCGCTTTCTTACAGAATATTGACGTAAAGTATTCTATTCCTGAGGACCTACCACCATCTCTTATAGCAGTATTTATTTTAATTTAAATATTTAATTTTTAATAATACCACAAAAACCACACAACCCCATCTAGACTTAATGAAATAGCTTGTGATGTGGGTTCTAGTGCGGATATACACTTACACTTTTTTTTTGTAAATACATACATATCATACATAAAAACACCCAGACCAATGCAAATAGCCATGTTCATGCACACAAATATTTGCACTGAGCGGGATTTAAACTCGCGACCTCTACGTGGCAGTCCATACACAGTACCACCGAACCACAGAGTTCGTTTCATATTAAACATTACTTGCCTCACTAACCTATCACTAACTTTTTACAGTAATAGAGATATTTACTGGATTCAGAATTAATGCAGATCGACCAAAGAAATTCTTGGTACCCTCTCACAATAAACTCCATACTATTACGTTTTATTTGGTGAATTAAAAGGCTCATTTTTATAGATTCGCTCACATTCTAATCTTTATTTACAACTGGCAACTTTTTGATCATGTATTTTAACATTGTTTCAATTTGTTTTTGCTATTTAAGAGCACAATCATACACACAGGCTAAGATAAACCCTTAGTAGGGTCATGCTTATTTGACACATAAACTGAATAGAAAACTTTTTATTGTACGCCAATTATTAAAAAAAGTTTATCCAATATAATATTATAAATACAAAAGTAACTCTTGTCTGTCTGTGCATCTGTTATGCTTTCACGCCTAAACCACTGAACCGATTTTGATGAAATTTTATATAGATATACTAGACTTTGCGGAACAACATAATTTTATTTTGTCATGAAAAAATGGTTCGAAGGGTTTGAAATATGTGATGAAAGTTTTAGTTTTATAAACCACACAGGGTATTAGAAGGAGTATTATTATAATCTTACTTTGTGTTTTGTCTTTTTCTTCTGTACAATTAAAAACAAGTATAGAGACAAAGTAAGGTTATAATGAGTTCGCTATATGAGGTGGTAGGGCCTCTGGTCCTGATCCAAAACTGTATAGAGAAAGAAATTTAAGCTAATTCACTTCATTTTTTTTTTAATTTTCTTTTTTATATTTTCTGAAAACAGCAATGTCTTTAGGATACGATTACCTACATGATTACTATATCAAGTATCAACCTCTAATAAAGAAGTAATCGCAAAAATCATTTCCTAAACTCATTAAAACAATCTTTCGGTTACAAGTAACTTCCTTACCAAAAAAGGTTTAAAAAATGGTTGAAACTCACGCTCTTACTTATTAAGAGGCGAGCAGAGATGTAATAGCCACTTAATTTTCAATAATATTGATGTAAAGTAATACCGACCATTTTACCGACCGACCGAATTAAGGGCGATTATATACACAATGTTAAACAGGCGTAAGAAACTTCAAATTCAGCAAATTTATGCTTTATTCGAATCTAAATAAGATATGTATTTCTGTAGCAAAATATTTGGTAATAAACCTCTTTGGTATAAAATGTGCGATATGTCGATCGGCAATATAAAATACGATACTTTTTTTTAGCTATATGCGTAAGTAGTTTACTTAGGATGGGTGTATGCAAGAGGTTACAATTTAGATTATTGTTTAAAATTAAATTACTAACAACTTATTGTTATATCACTGCTGTAGAGTAAAGCCCTTTTCATACAGAGCGGATTGTCATGTCTCTTTACCGTAAATCCGTAACCAAGGTGAACTTATAAAGTACTTTTAATCATTTGAAATGGCGCGTTTTCGAACAAACCACTTCGTGATGGGTATAGTTTACCCGTAAGGCTATCATATAAATACACCCAAAAGAATAAATAAGAATAAAATTAGAAGCTAAGATGCTTTAAGAGATGAAAGCAAATAGAATTCGACAGTCTCTGCTTACCCCGTTACTAAAAGCGAAGCAGCTTGCTGACTCTCTTTAGCTTAACATCGTTCATATTTAATCAAATACAGTTTGCAATTTAAGTCAAAATGCATACTGTCTGAGTATGCATTTTGACTTAAATTGCAAACTGTATCTAGGAAATTATGGAAGAAAATGAACTAACAATACTCAAAAGGCAAACTTGACAGCCTCTGTGACACAGTGGAAGTGTGTGTATTATATTATAAGTTGTATATAATATAACGATAACTACAAACAACGCCATCTAGACCCAAAGTAAGCATTTATTATAGCTTGTGTTATGGGTTCTAGAATGCGGTTAAACATACTTAAATACTTTTTGTTTGTAAATAAATATATAATAATTATTATACATAGAAAAAAAAATTAAAAACCAATACTAATTTTCCGTTCAAGAGGTTATTGTTTTCACATGAGGCGAAGCTTTTCGTAATCCAAAAATACTAGTAACAAATTTAAGTATACATTTTGTATGTCCCTTAAAATTACTGAACGTAATAAAGATGGATTAAAATCGATAAAATCAAAGCATAAAAGGTAATAAACATATTTTATAATATAAATAACTTACAGTAAGTATTATAATATTATATTGTACACGGGAATATTCTAGCCCATAAAGAAGTTCTCTAATGCATTATCCAAAACTATAAGTTATAGCGAAAGAGATATGTGGTAGCGTTAGCAAAACAAAAACGAAAACAAACTAAAAAAAGTACCTAAGTACCTATATATTTATTTACGTATTTCTTGTTTTTTTATAAAGAGATGTTTTTTTTTATTTTGTGGGGGCCAGCATTTTGGGCTCTTTAGTCAACTGAGGCCATTCGAACTTGCCGCAAGAGCTATTGGGGTGTTGTTCACTAGTACTGACACTGACTGCTTGTGATTAGGTAAAATTGAGTCACTATTATTGTAATTAAAGTAATATGTCAAGTAAGAATATTAGGCTGTACATACCCTTTGTAATTGTGAGTTGTGTGATCAGTAGGGTCAAAAAGTCAGCCAGTTTTCAAATGTCCTAAGGATTATAGAGCAAGGAAGGAGGTCTACCAAAATCACCCGTATTGTTCTCAATCAAATGAGCGACAGTTACCACTTACTATCACGTGGACTGTTTGCTCATCTGCGATTGTCGGTAATAAAATAAATTCAATTAGTTTGTCTTGTGAACTACTTTCAACCTACCGAAAAAAAGCATTTATACTAACACTACTTATGTAGTATTCTGTTTTTGTAGCAGTTAATATATTTATTTTTATACTACTAATGTGACAAACAAACATACGGCCCGCCTGATAGTAAGCAGTTTGCATAGTAGTTTATATGGACGCAAAATTTTTTTTTCTTTATTATACATAATTAATCTATCTATCTTAAGGAGTACTAGACATAACGTATTATATTTTAATTAGCATACTTCTGTCTGTCTACTTTTCACGTTGAATAATAATATGGTTATTAATACACAGTATAGTTAAATCGTTTAATTCGCAACAACTTCGAATAACTTCAAAGAATATACTAAACATGTAGTTACATGAAAAAATACAACTTTATTCAGTTTTGCAATTTAACTGAAAACCTTCTGAAATAAATTCATAGAATATTTTATGTGTTTTCTGACCGTACGAGGCTTCGCATGTACAATTGGGGACATAATATTAGACTGAGACTGAGAGAAAAGTGTTAATAAAATATCGTACGTCTATTTTGTTGTAGCAAAGAAACAAGCACATACACGGTAGTAGGTTTCAACATGAATGGGATGGATCGACCAGGGAAGTACTACCCTCTCATAGAAGATCGACGTAAGAGTAGTAGTATCCGCACTATATTGCGTTGCGTTCGGTGAGTGAGAGCGCCTGAGGCCCAATTTCCCCCCTTTCCTTTTTCATCACCTCCTTCAATCCTTTTACCTACCCCACTTCCTTGAAATTAGGCAGCGGCTTCGCAGAGTCCCCGAAATGGGATTACAAGGGCAATTCCAGAGACTTTGATTCGTCCATGAGCGACAGTCACCACTTACCATCACGTGGGCTATTTGCTCGTCGGCAATAAAAAACCACATGTAATGGTAAATCGTCTATGATCGATCAATATAACATTATCTATAGCAGTGTCAGTTGTCTATATGCCTCTTCTACATGCAACCATGTAAAAAGTAAAACGACGATCATGCAGATAAAGACACTGATAAATGGTGATAAATGGCTGTAGCAGTCTTATCCACTAGAAAAAACAATTTAATTTTCCAAAATTTTCAAAAGAGTCCTTGTAATTGTTTCAAGACAATTTAGTATTTAAATAAATATCATCTTTATTAAAACACGAGATGAGTTTTAAATTAATCAAGTTTCAGATGTCATCTGAAAATTTATAGAATTATATATTCTTTGTCAAACCAATAAGGAATTTAATGGCTAAACATGGTTTCGAAGATTAGTGAAAACAATTTCCGCACGCCAGTTACTTAGTTATCATCAATTAGCGATGGAAATTTGTGTGACAGCGTTTACTGTAACAAAAAAAGTCTATCACGCATGCTATTCAATGCATTCTGCTTCTATTATCGTTATTAAAGCAAAAATAACCTTATTTTCTACCAGTAAGGTGTAAATTGCATTGCACGAATTTTAATTGTGGTTCATTTTATACAGTTAATTTTGAGTTATTTTCACTGTTACTAATACGTATCAATTGATTTGACTTGATAGATGGAGCTGGAGAAATCACTTGTATGATGGCTATTGTTTTAGAAAATAAGTAGAAATAGGATATACACGGACTAAATAGAACTGTATAGATCGGACTAGTTATATCTGTTGACAAAGGGCCACAATCACAAGCACCCGTAACTAACGTGTGTGCCATCCATCCATAATTTAAGAGTTAGACTCTTGTCGGTGGAACTGGTGCAATTCCTGCCACTTCTCCCTGTCCAGAGCCATCTCTTTAACCTCCTTATACGACATGGCACCAGCACTTTTCTTTATTTGACTTATATAGTTTATCCGTGGTCTTCCCCTACCTCGCTTTCCTTCTATTTTCCTTTCTATGATGTTTCTTATAAAGCTGTCATGTCGTATAATGTGGCCAATCATCTTTCCTCTTCTACTTTCTATTGTCCTGAGCAAGGTCCGCTTTTCTTTCACTCTTCTCAACACCTCTTCGTTTGTGATCCTCTCTGTCCAACTTATTTTCGTGTGTGCATGAATAGATTAATAATTGTTGAAGAGGCAATGGATCGCAGCAAATGGCGTTCTATAGTCTCTGCTTACCCCATTAATGGAAGACAGGCATTTAGGTATGTATGTATGTAGATAGAAATAGTGTCGAATTTGATGTTGGTAATATCATTCACGCATCAGACGTGGGCATCTCGCAATGGGAGATGAAATATGACCACCGTCTCTTTTTGGGGGTGTCGCTACTCGTCAACAAGGGAATATCTGGCAACGAGCAGCTTTGCCTAAGTAGTAATATCACTTTACCTACTGTCTAGTTTAAATCCAGTGTGCGTATAGACAGAGTCGCGGGCAAAATCTAGCTAATAAATATTAAGCTGTATACCTTAATATGCTCGACACTGTATTCTCAAGCTTGCGCAGTATAAGGGCGTAAGTACGATATGAGTTCGGTTCTCTGTGTACATACGTATATGTGCGAGTGCACAGAGATGTGTACGCTAGTTTATGACTTTTTCTAGATATGACAGGTGGAGTATTGATTTTGATGGTCTATTATTAAATC
The DNA here is from genome assembly GCA_963082885.1 of Parascotia fuliginaria. NCBI lineage: Eukaryota > Metazoa > Arthropoda > Insecta > Lepidoptera > Erebidae > Parascotia > Parascotia fuliginaria. The sequence continues at coordinate 2,976,859 of OY720196.1, read as the reverse complement.
GGTAGTTCTGGCTGTCGATTGTCTGTGGTTAGTCGTGAAAATAGTATATATAATAATAATAAATCATTTAATGTCTGGTTGCATAGACTCATAGATAAATACCTTATAGAGTAGTATACATAATTATAATATTATCTAATAAACTACACTACGTTGTTGTGTGTTCGTGTGGCACTTATCCGCGAAAGCGACGGAACACGACACCTTGCGGCAAAAAGGTTTGTTCCATGACGAGGTGCAGATAACACGTTGGTACTCGCACTACAAACACCCTAAAATTTTCATTGCGACGCGACTTCAACATCTGCACTCTCGGCCTGTAATTTATCTTAAAGAAAATGTCGATGTTACTATCGTAACTGGCTTAGAAGTGGTAAGATACACAGTGTTTTCTTCGTTTAGACTTTGATTACTAGAATTGAGATGATAGATACATCTAGGAACCTAATGCCGTCCACTGTAGAACGTAGATTTCTTTCTAAAGGTGGTCTGGCGTAGTTATTACGCTCGCCAGATAAAATCAGACTTAAGTGAGGTGTTATTCAGTATATAGGTAAAATTGTTACCTGTTACATGATATTCCTTCAGTCACTTCTTATGAAACTTATACTATTACTATATAATAATATATTTTAATATTACTAGATAAAATTGCCGAATATACTAGGTACTTTTACGACACTTTGATACGTAAGTGATGAACATTATGTTCTTTTGTTTAAATAAAACTTTACAATTTGTCTAGTTATAAACTTATTGCTTACATAGTACCAGTAAAATAAATGCCAGGGGTAGAAGTGATAGCTTTCCAGGCATACATTATCATTTTTGATTTCGTTCAGCTAATTAATAATAATAATAATATTTCAACAACTACACACAACGCCATCTAGACCCAAAGTAAGCATATTACTTTTTTTTTTGTAAATACATATGTATTATACATAGAAACACCCACCAATGCAAATAAACATGTTCATGAACACAAATATTTACACTGAGCGGGAATCGAACCCGCGACCTCTGCGTGGCAGTCCACACAGTACCACCGAACCACAGAGGCAGTTTTGTAATTGCAAATATTGTTTTCATTTTATTGTTATTATTATTATTGATTTTTATATCAAATTACGCCTATTGTACAGCTACTACATGAATATATTGTTACTTAACATGTTTTATAAATATTGTATTGGTGTACAATAAAGAATATTCCACCTCCTTTTTATTGCCAACAGTGGCAGACGAGCAAACAGACCACGTGATGGTAAGTGGTAACTGTCGCTCATGGACGACTCAGAGTCCCTAGCATTGCTCCTTTAACGCCAGGGACTCTATCTATTAGTACATAAACACATCCAGGCGCAACTACGTGTATAACTCCGTTGTCTCATCTAGTTTTAGTACTTTCATCTAACATCAATGTTAGTGCTCATACGTGAAGGTGCACACACACAAGCATACAACACCTATTTGGTCTAGGAATAACTGTTAGCGAAATGCATAGAGTGGATATTAATGTAAAATATTTTTTGTAGAATATTTTGACTGTGTTATTTGTTAAGTCGTATCCGCGTGAATCGATAGGTCTAAGAAGTCAAGCGTGTAACTTGTCGCTCTCAGTTTATGAATGGCTCAGTGAAAAATACTAACAAACTCAAAGCTATGGCTATCAGGAGTTCCTGAGGCTCCTCATGTCATGAATTGAATTTAATAAGAAGTAATATGAAGGATTTAGAACACGTCTCTTCGCTACTGTATTTTTATTTACAAATATTAATCTATACAGGAACATCATGTATTGAAAAGGAAAGGAAAATATTTTACTTATACACATACATGTAAAGGTGGACTTAATGCTTGAGGCATTATCTACCAGTATACCATTGGTATGCACCACGGAATAGTATTATAAGACATATGAAAGTAGCAATTAGAGAAGTGACACTGACTATTGTGATTAGGTAATTACATAAATAAGTTTTATCATAAAGTGGATCTTTAAATTAGTTTTCAAAGAATGAAGAATAATAATGCTATATGCAAGGTGGCTAAAACAAAACTAAGTCTATATATAAAACCTGACAGTTTGGCAAGTATTTCTCATCAGCCGAAAGACGTTTACCACCTTAATCCGTCTAGAGCTGTGATGGTTACTCTCCACTTATAACAGATCATCGGTCGATCTTGCTAGCGATGAATAAAACATATTACACAAATAAAATATATACTGATAAAAGTATGTTAGATATTTATAATAAAATGGCATGAAAATGACGAAAGTTTTAAAAAAACATTATCCTTTGGTAGTCGGGCAAAATATAACTCAAATCAATATCCTACAAAAATCTTGAACGCCTTCTCCATGCCACTATTATTCCGAAACACAGACGAAAATTTCACACACATACGAACACTACCTGTGTGTAGAGAATAACATATTTTTGTAGCTTTTATATATTTTTACTAGTCGTATTTTATATTTTTCCTATATACTATAACTACCTATATACCTATATGCAGAGGAAGTATAGTCGGTGTGGCTTTTTATTTCTTCACGGTTGAAAATTCAGTCTGTGTTTTTACATAGACTTTTTCTTTGTTATATGATGAACTGAAGATTCATAACATCACGCCTTTTTCCACAGAAGGGATAGGCAGAAGTGTATAACACCAAAGATTCGCCAGCTTTATTAGGTCAGTGAGTGAGTCTGTTGAGATTTACCGAACACAATTCTAAACTTCAAATCTGAGAATTTCTCTATAAGCCCACTATGTCTCTTTCTCTATGATCGAACCCAAAATGTGGTAGTCCGTGCACAGTTAAAATAATAACGCAGTCAAAAGTATTTCTTTAAAGTTTGATACTGAGTATTTCAAGCAAAGCATGAACCAGCAATATATAATAAATAAAATAAAAAATAAAAATAAAAAAAAAATAAAAAATAAAAAAGCCTATATTTCTTACAGAATTACAAAATGTTTGTGTATGGTTAGTATTGTTAAATCTAGAGTGTTAGTAACTATTTATATTATGTATTTATCTTCTACTTGTATTTTATGTTCTATATTGAATTTATATCCATAGTAATTTATTTATTCTGCAAGAACCCCTCTGCAGGTAAAGGCCTCCTCCAAAGTGATCCAGTCTTCCCTGGATTTTGCAGATTGCATCCAATTGGGGCCCGCTGTGCGTCTAATTTCGTCCTCCAGCAATATATATTATTTAAAAACAAAAAGGCCGCCTGCCTAAAATAAAGTGAAACGACAAAAACAACATTTTCTCTTATGCTGACGCTATATTGAAATTTTATATACTCTACGTCAATCCCACAATCAATATGAATGTAATGACACCTCATACGTTAAAATACATCAAGCCATTTAGGCTGTAGAGCGTGCCAAAGAAATAGACATACACATCCTAATACATACGCTCGAACAGTACAGTTGGGCGAAAAGCATCTCAGAAAGCTATCATAGTGGAGGCCACCATACCAGCAATTTGAGACGATGGAGTTTAATATAGTGCCAACTGTTGGAGCCTACTGCTTACCCTCATGCAGAGTGAAACTATTTTGATAGGCATATTGAAAAACTTTTGCATAAATTAATATGTAGGTCATTGGTTAAAGGTGTCGTTCGATTAAGAACTCTAATCCTTTAAAAGTAGGGTTCAATCTTAATTAGCCTATTTGTTGAAATATTACTAAAGTGCCATGTATCAATTAATATTAAGTGCAGGTCTTGAGTGAAAACCCTCGTGATACTGGTAATCGGCACACAAACTTCATCAAAATAACATGCATCGTTATTATTACGACATACATTAAACGATGGATAATTTAATTTTCTGTATAATATGGTACTAAACGACGCTTTGGTATCAAAAGTTTCATTCGGTCTTACAACAAACGCCTAGGAAAATATTATTGAACTAGTGTCGTATTACATCATTCAGATTTACAAAAGATGTTCAAATATTAAAATTTTTAAAATGACTGAAAAATATGTTAAACGTAATAAAGTATAGTCCCATTCGTAGCTTTCTAAAGCTGAGAAAATCTTTTAAATCAGTAACGTACATCTTGATTTAAACCACAACATACAAACATAAAAAAAAAATCAAATCACTCAAGGTTATAACAAATATGTCTTATTCTTCAATGCCTCATGACGAAGGGACATATCACGAAGGGCAATGCGTGACACTCGGTCTCTCCAAACCATGCAGTCTTCAGCGTCAGTATTATCGCTTTAAACGTGGAATTGGTAGCTTCAAACACAGTATGGGTCCATCTGGACAGCTTGAGACTCTCAGTTCGCCACAACAGCAGTGAAAAATACAGCACTTTACCAGAGGTCGAAGCTCAATAACCTAAAGCTAGTTCATGTTGACATAATAATACAAAGACTTATCAATAAGATTTATAATATACTATAAAAAAATCTATTCAAAAACTGAAATATTATGTGGTTGGCTGGTCATACACGGACATTTTCAACACCAGACGCTCACTTGTCACTACGTAAAGAGAAATAAACGCTGGACGTACTGCTGATAGTATCAAAGTTTACTACAAAATTCATTTATTATTCATTTTTAAATAATACAATGAACTTAATAAGCAAATTTAAGATTGAGCCAATTTGCCTATAAGGACCCAGGCAAATTGGATTAGAGCTGTAAGGTAAGCTGGCAAAAAACACGTATTACATTGTAAATTATTTTTTAGTATGAGTTACACTTCAATACAACAAAAATAAGTTGAAAAGATAAATAATTAAATATCCTTTTAAAAACTGGTAAACTAAAACTGATGGCTACTAATGTAGTGTTTACTGTAAGAACAAAATTTTGAATTATTAATATTTTATTACCGGTAAAACCTACGCAGGAACTCAAAATAAATAGAGCCACTTTAACCAATAAATTCAGAATGTTTACTGTTTCCTATTGTCCTTAAAATAAAACCTTATGGGTTTTGAAAAATGATTCACCTACCAAGTTCCGACTGTCGGTTAAAAAATAGGCGTCGCCAAGGCTAATAATAGTAAGAAGCCACATGTTCAATTCACTGTAGACGAAGAAGTTTTGTAACTTTTTCATAAAGCCTTGTAAAGTGTACTTTTTAATTTTGTTCTAAATATTGCAGACGTAGTAAAGGAAAACATAATATAGACACCTTCAATAAAACATGTAACAAAAAATTCCAAAGGATAAGTGCATTGACCTAATAAGATGAAAGCAAAGATGCCCCAGACACGTAAAAGAGGCTTTAATCCAAACGCGACTACTAGAGGTGAGGTGTCAAGTTTGACGCTTGCATATGAAAAAAGTATTCCAGTAGGTACAAACACTAGCAAATAAATGGTATTAAAGAAATCTTAATTAATGTGAGGACAGCTGTAATTGAATAAAAACTCATCCCTACGTATGAGATATTTAAATGGCTGGAAATTTTTGTAAGAAATAAAGAAAGGTTGTAGCTATTATAAGTTGGCTATGTAATATTTTTGTAAGCACTCTGCAGTGCCATAAAAATAGAAAGTATACTCTATAGATTCGAAATATTATTAAACTTAAAAACATAAATTTTGTATAGCCAACATGAAAAATATCGCGTACTACTCGTCGCTTCAATAAAAAAAACATTAAAAAATAAAGAAAACCATAAAAGCTGCCGTCTTGCGATGCGTTATCATTTTTATATGTTCTCCCCTCTCTCAAACCTTTGCACACCCTCCACCCCCCCTAGATGCAAGTACACACACACACACATCTTCTATAAATGGGTTAAAGAAAAATGTGTCTACCTGAAAACGTACGATGCATGAGTTTTTTTATTCCTTTTACATTTTCTTTGCTATCCGCGATTCTCATATCGCCGATATAAAACTGAAAAATACATTTCTTATAAACACACCAATATAGCTTTTAACCGCGCGAGTATAAAGGCTACATTCCTATCAGCGAACATGAAAAAACAGAGCACCCATACATGAATAGTTCACTCGCATACACACGGAACTGCGCCGTTTAGAAAAAAAATAAAATGCACACATATAAATTGCATGCAGCTCGAAAGGGATGCACTCAGAGTCATAAAATACTCACACTAGTGGTCGATCTATCGCACACACGCCCGCGCCGACACAACTTGAGCACACACACATCAACACACGTGTACGGACACACTCACACACGGTATAACTTGAAGAAAACCATCCATGTGTTGGAAAAATGCTTTTCCTTGCTGCAACCTCACGGGAAGAGTTCCATAGCGAATACCTCGCGGTAAAGACTACTCGTTCTTGAAAATTTCAAATTTTAAAACAAAAAATATTTATATAAAAAGAATATTCAAGTTTAAAATGACAGAGATTTTTATTTTTAAATCTAATCGATCAGCCACGCCGGCCGTTTAAAAAGAATTCTTCACCCGTTTCGCGGAGGAAAAAAACGCGTTTAAAATTCAAAAAATGTGACAAAAAGAGCGCGCAAAAAAAAAACGGTTGATAGGCGTTCGCGCCAAGCGTTTAGTGTCGATGATTCGGTAATAACTGATTAAATTCTTAATTGAAACTCTGATTACACTTGTTAAGTTTTTAATGAGCAAAGACACGTGGAACTTGCATTAGTGATGTAAATGTGTACGTTAATGAGTGTGTGCTGGTGTGCATAAGGATTGTACGTGTGTAAAATGGCGGCTTGCGTGTTGTAAAAAAATTTCGCGGCATTTATGTGTGCTTATAATTCATAATTTTGATATTTGCAGTCATGATAATTATGACGTTGGTCGTTTAAGTTTAATAACCGTTTCGTATTTCGCTAAACGGTTGGGTTGGAACTTATAATGCAGTAAAAGAACAAAGAAAAATTAAGATTTTATATTGATACGATTGCAAGCATAATCGGTTATATTCACGATCAACCAGAATGTTATTTCTTTGAAAATATATAAGCTATTTATTTTTTAATTACCTGTGTCAATTTTATTAGTAGAAATTCAAAAATGTTTTCTTACTTTCTATTAATTTTCTGTTGTATTTTATGAAAAACATTCCATTTTCCAATAGATTAAAAATTTCAAATAAACAAACACTGTGACTGTCTTTGGACAAAACTTCCTTAAATAATTATGTGCTTTATCTTATTACAATTAGAGATTAAATTTGCTTTCAATCACTTTGAATAAAATGTTAAATCATATAAGAATGTTAAGTTTGAACAAAGTTAAGGACATTACAGTTGTTGACTTTTTAATTACTGCTAAGATTTTATCTTATTAGTTTTGTCTCTTGCTTATAATTCGAACAAAATTTCTTGTTAGTCCCGAAGAGGCTTATTCTTCAATAAGCCTCTTCAGGACTAACAAGAAATTTTGTTCGTTGTTAGTCTTCACTAGTAAGTGAAAATATTGTATTAGAAAATCAAAGTCAAAAAATATAAAATCATTTTTTCTGATTCATATTTTCAGAAAAATTTAATTCTAACTAGTATTTAAAATTATAATCAAAATGAATCCACTCTAATGATAGGTAGTTAGTAGGATCCAGGTGTAATAGAAATGCCTAGAAGTCATCATGTCAAATTGCTGCTGACCCCACTTTTAACTTAGTTTATATTTTTTTTATAAAACGTGTTATAGGAGTTTGATTAAGAAATAAGTCCAGAATCTTATAAGTAACCTATTTTATATCTCATGTTCAAAACAAATTGTTTGTTTTTGTGTAAATTAAAAATAGCGCGGTGATATCTTACTTTAAAACTTTAAGAGCAAATATGAGACTCTTAAGAAAACTAGGTTTTTAGGTTATTCTACCTGACCTAGGGTTGCTGCCCTTTTATTAAGTTACACTATTTAGTTCATTAAGCTTCTTACATCTTTCTAAGTTTATATTGGACTTATTGTATTACGGTGGAGTAAAACATAAGATTAATTCCGTATGCCTCTTGAGGAAACCCTAAAAACATATTAGTCTGAAATCACCAGACAGCTTTGAGTAAGTGTGGTGATCAAGGCCCATTTGAAGTAAAAGGGTCAAAAGTGATTTTTTAACTATTAAGGTGATTAGTAAGGGTTTACTATATCTCTTAATGCCGCTAACAAAGACGTGGGTGGGCGCTATTATATTTGATGGATTGTTGCCATAACCATCACCCTTGGCAGATGGATTGGCAATCGCCTTCTTCAAACGAGGTTTAAAGAGAGCATTAATATCACGGTAGGCAGCGGCTTCGCGGTGCCCCTGGCATTGCAGAAGTCTATGAGCGACAGTTACCACTTACCATCAGGTGGGCTGTTGGCTCGTCTGCCAATGTAGGCAATAAAAAAAATAAAAAAAAATCGCAGTACTGGTAATTGTATCACCGACTAAGTTATTCCAGAGATTAAAATCTTCATCTACACACAATCACATTCTATCACAATTAATAAAAACGCTTTCAAATAAATAAACTATTCCGCTTTATATGATAGTATAGATATGAAATCTGAATTAAAGCAATAGAAAATCGTTGTTCTCAATACTGTGCCAGAAAGCCAGAACATGTAGCTGTCTATTAACCACATTTAACTATCTATTTTCACCAAACGTCTCGACAAAATTTTAAGCATAACCTGGTTCTTTGTTAGTTTCGAAATAAACTAAAATAACTGTCTAGCCGTCCCTAATAGAGGTTTTGTCGAATATATTTTTACTTCAACGACCTAGTTCTGATATTGATTTTCATTGGTTATTTTTATAGTTCCATTTAGTACGATCTGTATGGACTCTTATCAGAAAAAATATAAAAGTAGGAAACATCAACATTTACATAAAACTAAACATAAACATAATTAACATGAATATAAATGTTTTAAAAATCTAATAATAAAATCATGGACTTTAATCATATACGATACAATTTCAAAAGATGATAATGTTATTTTAAAAAATTAACTTACTGATGAAACGGGTGAAGAAAACATCAAAATTAAAATAAACACAAATTTAATCTTCCAATTTACAGTTTCGGTCCAGGCACCTACCCAACGATAGTTCCTATAAATACCTACATAATTACGAAGATATATTTATTTTTATTTCGATAAAATATATTATAAAGAATATTTATAAGTAATATAGTGCCAATAATGTCAGTGACATTGACGAATCCCAACTTATTTATGAAGAGTCCTATTAAATTACAAATGAAGAGGGAATTCGAAGACTTTAATACTGACGATAACAAAATGGATCAGATCGATAGCAATAATTCAAGTGATGCTAATTCTGAGATAAGTGACGTAGAAAATAATGGACCAAATGATGACGTCACATCTCCATTGGATTACACAGAGAATGCCTTGTCAATGAATCCTGTAGCAGATTTTATTAAGAAGGAATTTCTACCTGACTTCGATTTTAGTAATCCTTTTAGAAATCAAAATTTGGGGTTCAAGGATGGTTTTCAAAATTCTCCTTTCTTGCTTCCGACGCAATTATACAAGAGTTTCTTGGCAAGTTTGGATAAGAGAAGGAGAAATGTGACGGAATGTTACTCGCTTTATTCAAGAAATATGCTGTTCTCTAACGGATTTGGATTAGAAGCATCTGATGAAGAGAATAATGCTGACAGAGTTACTGATTCTCCTGATGAGGTAATTAGTGTTTTGGTGTTAATTTCGTGGTTTTTAAGTTACTGTTTGTCCTACATGCTGAAATAGTGTGTTTTTTTATCTATTAAATTCAGATAAATCATAAAAACTTTATAAGATTATCAAATTATTCAACAAATAAATATTTAATGAGCGGAGACGTGTGAATCTTATGATTTACAATCATTTGGTTTTTTTCAATTTTAGGTTCGATTCCCACCCAGGACAAATCTTTGCGTGATGAGCATGATTGTTTGTTCTGTGTCTGGGTGTAATTTATCTATAATATGTATGTATTTACAAAAAAAAATGTATTTAAGTAGTATATCAGTTGTTACCCATAACACAAGCAAATATAATTGCTTAATTTGGGGCTAGATGGCGCTGTGTGAATGTGATAGAATATTATTATTATTATTATTATTTATTGATAGCTATAAAAATCGTTGATCAAACTTTTTGGGACTTGCATGACCAGAACATATTTAAGGTATACTGATATTTATAGATGTGGTACTGAGAAGGTTTCAGTATGACAGAACAAAGGCTTCCAGTGGCGTGGTTTGCTAAGGACGGATTTAGGGCAGATAAGGCATTAAATATATTTTTTATATTTAGACTTAAATAACTAAGTTTGTATGAACATCTATCCATCTTCTTATTAGGCACGCCAACATAGTACCTTTTAAACAGTGCAATTGCAAAGATTTTCTGTCAAAATCAAATATCGAGTGGTTAGTGGTCAACCTAGTATCAGGATTTGTACTTTTCGTTTGATTAGTTATTTTTCTGTAATCGTATCAGAAATTTACTATGGTTTCAGAAACTTATCGCATAATGATATTTGTAGCTGTAATGAAGTTTGATTTTGTGACAAATAATAATATAACCATGTATTTCATAACAATTACTGTTTTCTTTACATTTTTGTCTAGAGGTTTCTATGTAATAATATGTTTATTTTTAGATAACTCACGTTTCTATTACTTAAAGCAACCATTACCTTAAATTTGTATTCATAATCCAATAAAAAATATTTTTCTACTAAGACTTATATTTCAGTATACATATACGAGTAATATTCACATTTCGTTAATTTCCAATGAGTATTGTTAAGCACTTAACTTGTTAGAATTTTTTTTATTCTTGTGTAGTGCTTGAGTCAGACTACTGTCAGCTCGTTTGCTAAATTTGATATAATTAGAATCACTTTATTAGAATAAATAATATTTAAAAGGAAGCAATTACAAAGGGCTATATGGGTTTATCTTTCCAGTGCAGCGGTGACAGCTACGACAGTAAATATTTAGTTTTCAGACTAAAAACTAGAGGCGCTGCTCTTTTCTCATACAAATGCATTACGAACGAGATTAACGCACTTATGATAGAGCTACAATATAATGTTAACACAGAGAAAGTAATCAACAGGTGACTAAACAATGATGGTATTGTTTCAGAAGGCGGGTGCATCGTCAGCGTTCGTTTGGAGCGGCGGGGGGGTCACAGGGGGAGGGGGACAGGATCAGCCAGCAGCACAGCCCGCCGCCGTGCCGACAGGTTCATACTCTTTTATTATTCTATAATTAGTAAACATGTTACTTCTATCATGTCTGAACGATGCGATTAGTATGACAGTCTATCAGTTGCCGAGTTTAGAAAATTGGTATTAGATTCTTCTATTGAGAAAACTTATTAGAAAAAAGGCTGAAATATATATGTGCAATGTACAAATTTCTTACTATCTTACATGCCCTTTGCTAGTAACCATTGCCAATGCACTGAAGGGTAATAGCGTCAGGAGGCAACGCAGTACAAACGTTAGAGTCAGCGTTTTAGTCTTGCTCATGCAATTGCCACCTTTGAAATATATGAACGGCGATTACTGTGGATTTGTTCGTTTGATTGGCATCATTGCCAATGGCAAAAACTTTTACTTTCCTGACCCTTTGCAGAAAAAGGAATGACGACATGTACATGTTTTCTATAAGACTGTAGCGCGCGGAATCAAAGATATCATAAACTTTATTTATAGCACTTTTTGGGTTTCATAACCTTCTGTTGCATTTGTAATCAATCATACATCTCCTTCGCTACCTTGGCCGGTCGTGAGCCGCCCTCATCTATCGGTTGCCCGTCACCCATAGAAGGTCGTCGTTCCACCTTATGAGGGATCTGCCTACGCTGCGTCTTCCTATTCGTGGTCACCACTCTAGAACCTTACTGCTCCAACGGTCGTCAGCTCCGACCAAGGTGGTGAAATTTGGGGGAGGCCTATGTTTAGCAGTGGACGTCTTTCGGCTGATGATGATGATGCATTACATTTGCTTTTTGTATTTAAAGAGCTGGTATCATCGTTGAAGCCTAGTGGACTGCCGTAAGCTGATGATGATAAAGATGGTTGTTACAGGCACGTCAGGCGGCGGCGGGGCCCAAGGTCTGGTTCATTGGATGTCGGTGATGGCTGAGCACATGGGAGGGGGGCACCATGACCCCTCCCACTACGCACTGCCCCCGTGGAACAATGGCGGTGTTGATGTGAGTGATTATTTATTTAATAAGCTTTTCTGTAGGATGTTTTTATAGGGCGTTAAAAGAATGCTATTAGAGACTATGTCTTTCAATAACTTTTGCCATTGAATCACATTTAAAACACTTGTACTCGAACAAAGCTTTGGATGCAAGAATATTTAATTAATAAGTGTTATACTTTCAGCTTACAATTTTTGGCTCTGCTAATTAAATTTATTATGCCTATTTATAGATAATATTTATGGTATTTTCTTAATATACTGTATTACCTTGACTTTTATAACTAGATATATTATTTTGACACTGATTTGCAGCGAAGTTTCGCATAAAACAATTTAATTAAGGCAACAATTCCCGTGTTTATGACTGACTCCTGCCAAGGTTTTAAATAAGTCAATCTTCGCGTTATAACAAACTTCATCAGGAAGCCTAGTGCAAGTTGTTTTTACGTTAACGCTTTTGAAACGTTTACCGCGTTTGGCTCTCTATTCATATAATGATAAGATATATCATATTTATGATAAGAGCGTGGAGGAGCACAGAACATCATAAATGTGTCGATCGCGTTAACGTAAAACAAACTTGCATTTGGCAATCAGGAGTGTAATTTAAGTGTGATAAATGAATAAAAGATACTACTCCGTTACTAAACGACAAACTTCTTTTCCAAGAGCGCTCATTTGGGTTCATTATTAGGTTATGGTGTCTCTGTTGGTGTGTTGTAGGAACAGAAACTTGCTCATCTGTAGCAAATGCTCTTCTAAACAAATGAACAGACTTACAAGTCGTTATGCAAATTAAGTTCCATTGTAATCGTAGTAATTATCACTACCATTCTATGCAAAAAGGACGTATGTTCAAGACATGTTTTGCAAAAATGCACCTAAAGATATGAAGCATAGGAGTGGTTTTTTTCTAGCGTATATTTACTAGTTTCTGCGTTTTTAACAGTGTAGGCAGAGCGGTCTGTAAGGTAATTGTGTTTGACAGCTGATATAAATTGTACATAGGAATGATCATTTTCAAACAGAGTTATGACGTAATTACATTTGTTAAACATACGAAGGGTAGGCAGAAGTGAAAGATATATAATTGTCTCATGTACCGTAAATGTGATTTTATCGATACAATAGATGTTTGTTTGAGTGGTTTTTGGTCCAGAATATAGATATAACTTAACTCTTTTCTAGGATGTAGTAAAAACGACGAAGGGTATATCAAAAAAGGAGCAGTTTTTTTATTTTTCTTTTTATTGATAACAGTGACAAACGGCCTACCTGTTTATAAGGTAGGGGTGTCGCTCATGAAAGACTCAGAGTCAGGCACTTTGCGAAGAAAGATGGTGAAGTGTGTTCATTTTGAAAAAGCTTAGTCTTTGATTATAAGGAGCACGATGTGAAGTTCCATGCGAAATGTAAGCCAAGTGCCTAGTAAACGCCCGTTGGACACTTTCAATGTACGACGCGAATGTACTACGTAAGAGGGATTCCAAACTACGGACGCATACTCTAGGTGGCTACGCACCAGAGCGTTGTAGAGAATCTGTTTTGTTTGTGTGAGATGAAAATCCTTAGTGTTTCTCTTGATAAGACCAAGCATTTGAGCTGCTTTTTTGAAAACCGCGTTCACATGAGAAGAAAAGCTTAACTTGGTATCTAAAATAACACCCAGATCTCTAATTTCATTAACTTCCTGTAGTTGTGAGCCATTTATGCTGTACACTGAGGGAGTAGGGTTCTTCTTTTTTGTGTATTTTATGTGGTAACATTTTTCTATATAGTGAATACGATCAAGGTCAGTTTGAATTAACTGGACGTCTGAATGGGTTTCGACTGTGTGGTAAATTTTAAGGTCGTCAGCAAATAAAGAAAATTTAGAGAATTTTAATTGATCCGATAAATCGTTAATAAAAATTGAGAACAGGACTGGCCCCAGGTAGGATCCTTGAGGAACACCTGAGTAAGCAAAGTAAACCTCAGAATCGTATCCTTTAACTGATACAATCTGAGGTCTCTCGTATAGGTAAGACTGAAACCATTTTAGAAGATATCCGAATACTCCGTGTGCCTCAAGCTTTTTCACTAATAATTTATGATTGACCATATCAAACGCGCTGGAAATATCTGTAACCTGTTTACTGTTGTCGATTTCTGTAGATAAGTCGGATACGAAGGAAACTAAATTAGTGTGAACAGAACGACCACTTTTGAAGCCATGTTGTGAATTTGAGATAGCGGTACTTATATGCTATGTAAAGATGGGACATAGGAGAGATTCACATAATTTCGAAAAATAGGACAATATTGAGATTGGGCGGTAATTTTTACATTATTCTGCTCACCCTTTTTATATATTGGTACAATACGGGCTCTTTTCCATGTATCGGGAAAGACTCCGTCATTGAATGAACGATTCATGATCAACGATAACGGCAAAGCCAATGCGGATCCGAAGCGTTTAACAAACACAGGGGGTATTGTATGTGGACCAGCTCCTTTACGAATGTCTAACTGTTTTATTTTTTTGAGAACGTCTGTTTCGGTAAAGCTAACACAACACATCTAGTAGCACCCTCAACCTTTTTAGGTTGTAATCAAGCAGTAATGCTGCACCTGCAAGTGATATGAGTCTCGGAAAGGTTATATTGTCTAATCAATCCCGCTTGCCCTCAGTGACGACTATGGCATACTCTCCATTTTTGTCCGACTGCAGAAAAGTCAAAGTCAAAGTCAAAGTCAAAGTATTTATTTGTAACATAAGAAGTCAAGAAAGGCGTACATATTATGTATGTCTATTTCTTTTTTTAGAATTTAACATATGAGGTTTCATAACATTCGTATATAACTGTGGGAGTGACATATGGTATACAATATTTCAATGTAGCGTCAGCACAAAAAAAAAAAAATATGTTTCTTTCACTTCAGATTGTTTTAGGCAGGCGGGCTTTTTGTATTTTAATAATATATTTTGTTTGAATATACAAAAAATTCAGGTTTCAGGATTCAGGTTAAATGCTCATAGTTTCCCTGATGCCTAGTTACATTGCCACGCCATATATATTAGCATGGCTTACTCGTAGATCGTATTACATTAATGACAATTTTGATAATGGATTTAGATAGAATTTTGCAATGTATAATAATAAAAGATATGTTTACATCACTCTACTAGAGCATGCAGGTTTTAAGATATGAATCAATGAGTAAAAAAATATTAACTTCAATTTTTTTTTATTTTTACTTAAATGTCAATTCTCATATTTTTTTATTATGAGACTTTTTTTGATAGAATCTCATAGGCTTAGTTCACCTAAAAAAAATAAGAGCTTTTTTCTCACGGAACTATAAATTTACATACCCCATACAAAAGTACATCATTTGTTATTAGACAAAATAAAAAAAAAGAAATCGCGCATCGTATACTAAATAGACAAAACCTGTTTAGCGATTCAGAACGCATCATTAGCAAATAAAAAAGCAAATTTCTAAATCCTTTCTGAAAAGTATTATTTGCATCTTAAATCTTAAGCGTTAGGGTTAAGATTCCATTTTACGAAACGCATTTAAATTGCTACCTATTTTCTCAGAGTACTGTCTGAAGAAAAGTAGCCCGCGGTGTGGAGTATGCAAATTTTTGGCCAACCCTATCTTTGTTATGATGATACACAACCCTAAGCATTATTCAAATAAAGAACATTTTTCTTAAGTGTTCCAATATTTTTAAATTTACGATTTTATATTTTATATCAAGGTATTAGATATTATTTTGTAATAAATATTTATTCTATCTATTCCGATATTTAAATTACTGATAGTAATTATGATAAGTATGACGGATTACGTAAATATCGGGATTCATACAGGATTCAAATGATATTTTTGATTAATTATTTCCTATACATCTTGAGGTCGTAATGGGTTCGGAGTATTATTCTCTTATTACCAGAGGTATGCATAAATACCTTGGGAATATTCGTGGCTCTTTGTGCACTGATATTGCGGCTTATAATTTTAATTTTATTAAATTTCTTATTATTCCAAGTGTATCGTTATTCTTAGCATATATAAGTAATTTGTGGGATGAAGACTTCTTCTTATGGAGATAGTAGGTATATATTGTTTTTTGTTAAAACTAAATTATTTACACCATAATACCTCTATCTATCTATCGTAGAAATATTACCTAGGTATTCTTTATGTTTTAATGGGCAATTAATTATTTTTTATAATTAGGTCACACATTTTAATAGTTTCTAGTCACTATGGATTAGAACAACTTTGTAGTAGGTAACTAAAGTTGTAAAAAAACTAGGAGTAGTCAAAAGCCTAATAATTGTAAATATACAGGTGTTTTCATTATGTTTGTAGGGGAAATCAGTTTAGATGAAAATTCATTAAGCTTATTGGTTTTAATATGCAATTTTTATTCGCCTGATATTGACAATATGTTTAATAATTACTAATTTTAATGGTTTAATGGTGCACGTTTGGTCTTACAGTTAAGATAGGTGTCTTATCAGTGCTAAATGTCGAGGTTTAATTTGAATAGCTTTAGTTTGCATGTGTCTAATATTTTACTTTAACTAAGATTTTTATAGAATTACTTTAAAATCTATAGACCTTACAGGTAGCATATAACCGTACAAAGATAAATTTATTTTAACATTATTTTTATATTTTTATATTATTTTGTTATATCTTCATTTTTGATAAAATTTTAATTAGTAATAGAATTCTGAAGATAATAAAAATTCACTTTCTTAGAAGTAAACTTAAATCCAATTCTGTCAGAAGTCAACGTCACTAAAACTTGTATCAGATCAACATTAATTAAATTTTACAGCAATCGTTAAAATAAAATATCACGCGAATTTTCCCATCACTACGCGCGAATGGCTACAAAGTCAGCTTACACGCGAAAGTGTACCTATATAATTACATTTTTTTGTTTTTAATTATAATTGTAGTAGCGAGTGAGTGAGTGAGACGTAATGTGTTCAGCTGTCAATGTTCTGTTTTTGAAATATTACAGGTATTATTTCCGTAGTTTATACTCTTTACTGCCATGATATAGAGTGAAGTGAGGCTTAGTAATGCCATTGGATATATTTATGCTAATACCAAAATTAAAATTAAAATTGCAGATTATATAGAAAATAATTGAAAAATAAATTTATTTATCTATTATTTATTTTAAATTAAATTTAAATAATTAATTATTGTTTAAAAATAAATTAGCTCCTTATATTATATCATAACAGTGCGAAAATAATGTTAAGAATAATAGTAAGTCGTTGCTGAACATGACAGAAAAATTTAATTACCGAACGAACCGAAATATAACTGACGCTAATAAGTACTTTCAACTAGCTTTTGACTAGCTTTAACACGATTTATTACAAATAAAATTATCTTTATCGTGTCAATCTCAATAATTTCAATCAATATTGAAATAATTTTTTCTCCTTTTAATTAAAAATAGCAATAAAAAACACCCATCTGATTCCCAACGCGGTTTTTTAGCATTAGTCCCATATTATTATAAGCGCCAAGTATTTTTTTGCGCACAAACGCCAAGGTTGCCCCACTGGGACGCACAGTAGTCTTATAACACATATTTTTTGCCTTTTTATTGTTTCATTACAGAGCTTACAGTCATCAAAATATCGTTAGGATGATACAATGTAGATATTGCCAATTTTTTTCTCGTAACTCAAAAATTGACTCCCTGTGCTTTATTTTGTTATGATGAATCAAATAATGTTTTTTGGCTAGAACGATGGTGTGAACCACTATGCTCCTTTGTTAGTTGACAATTAAAATGGTTTAAGATTTTTTAATTTCTTTGTGAGGCAAGTGGGGTGACAGAGACAAAAAAGTTTCTTGTTTTTTTTTAGTGATATCATAATCACGTTGTAAATTTAACTTTTGTGCAATAATGTGACAGTTAATATTTGGTGTGTAACCTGTGTTTGTGAAGATGAACGACACTAGGGAACAAGCTGTAGGTCATGCTGTGCCGTTACGTGCGTCGTGGGGAACTTTGCAAAGAATGTTTCATTCAGGACAACTTTTTATGAGTTATACGCATATTTTTTATTGAGTACTGTAGAAAATTCAATAGTCTACCTCATAGTGAGTAGAAAGAACAGTCAAAGAGTCTGCCGAGTAGTAAGTTGTGAGTCAAAGAGCTATTTGACACCAATTTTTTTGCGGTTGGTATCATAGATGTATTGTAACGACTGGAATCCAGAAATGCAATATACTTCGCTACTAGCGTTATTGCAGTTGCAGACTTTGAGACTGCTATCCCAAGAAATAACAGCTATGGACAACATCTCGTTTCGTAACTCAAAGCTTACCAAAGAAAATAAGTGATAAGTTTACCAAACGCGACATTATATATGTACTAGCTGCACCCTGCGGCTTTGCCAGCACGAAAATTGGTTTGTGTTTAATAAATATAACTCAGGAACCAGACTGATTTTCGGAATAAAAAGTATACTATATCCGTCTCGGGCACCATATCTATCTACATACCAATTTGAATTGAAATCGGTTTAGCCGTTTAGACGCTGAGTGGTAACAAACACACACACAGACACACACACACACACACACTCTTGTGCATTCATAATATAAGGTTATATAAATTTACTGTACAGTTACATTGTTCACATTGTCATCAGTTACAGAGTTACCTGCTCACTAACATTTTTTTTCTTTTTGAAGCGAAATATATTCTGCAGTGAATATTTTCAGTATTATAATTAAAAGAAAATATCTAAAAAGTTTGCTTTACCTCCTCTATTTTTAAAATATTTAATATATTGAGTGATCTATTTCGTTCTAATACCACAAATCTAACACCAATGGTATTTGTTTATTGCCCTAATAATTATTCTATTGCTAACGAATACCACTCAGAAGAAATAAATCCTAAAACAAAGTAAATGCTATGAGGTACAGTCAGAATAAAAACGCTTATACATGAGGTTTTAAGTGGTGGTGGGGTGGTTTTGTCCCACTTCTGAGCAAAGGCCTCCTTCCATCCATCCCTTCGACTTATCGCGATCTTGCGCTTCCTCCTTCCAATTCCCCAAAAACTGTCCAGATCGTCCCGTCTTTCTCGGTCTGCCGCGACCTCGCACTGTCTCAGGCCATCAACTTTAAGCAATATTGGCCCACAGTATAGTAGTAGTGTTTATTTCATTAAAATATTAGTCTCCTTTCTAATGTGCTTTGATGACTGAGAGCACCGGCAGTCTAATTACCCTCTCGCTTCTCTTTCTTTTCCCTTTTCCTTCCCATCCTTTCCCTTCTTCCTACATGCTCAGCAACGGCTTCGTCATGTTTTGTACACATTATTTCTGAAAAGCTTACAAACCAAGGTTACGATTAGTATGCTTATTTGCCACCAAAATTGTATCGAAAATATTGGAATTGTTTAGAATTGTATTACGATCTTCAATTATTAAAAAATAATATAAATTGTTTCTGAGTCTGAACCTAGACTTATGTTTTAGTATTCGGTTGGAATAGTTTAGAATGGGCTCTTAAAAATGGGTCGAGTCTACAACTTTTAATGCTGGGTCAAATCTTTAGGGTCGAATGGGCTCGTAGCCATTCAAATGTTTAATACTTGGTATTTGTTGGGAATAGAAAATATGTTACGAAAATAAAATAATAGCAACTTTGAGGTATTAGAACGGAATCATAGATCAAATCAGTTGGTCAGTTAGTCCGTTAAATAGACTGGAGTGTAATGACAGCGGCGAGTTAAATACTGATTTAATCGGCTTACATTGCAAGCTGACTTCAATGTGTAAGTTGCGTTTTAGATAACGATCTGTTAACATGGTCTAGATATCTCCTAATCTATCATTTTAATTTGATTATTATTCTCAAGCAAATGTCAAGCGAATTGATGCATTATTTAACATGTCATATGCTATAATATCAGACAGAATAGAAATAACGTTGTGTCTCGTGTAGATCTGGGGGCTAACTACCACCTCTTATAGCAGTAGTATTTGAATGTTACTTTATGTTTTTCTTTTTCTTTTGTACCATTAACACAAAGGACACGAAAAAGCTCCTAAGGACACGATGAGATAAGGAAAGGTGTTTGACAGGCGAATTGAAAAACGCAGCACGGTAATTTTTAGATCTGAAATAACGCTGTCTTCCTCTGATTTAGTTTTACTGTATAATATATCCAGTCTACTGTTTATATACTACATCAGTCCGTCGATTGCCATGCAAAGATCTCGGGTTAGATTCAGGTAAACTGATATTGCGTTTATCAAAAAAAATCTTAATATTACCTCTGAGTCTAGAATTGGCCGTGCCGCGATAAATGGTAAATGTACTAGGCTTGTCCCCTGTAATGTGGGATCAAACATAGCAGGCGAAACGTTGTGTTATACACTTCTGCTCACCCCGTTAAGAAAGAACAGGTGTGATGCTACGTTATGTTAGGTAACACTATCTACTATCCGTTACCAGGTGTACTTTTACTCTCACGACACCCACGGTCAAAGATAGGTCTATTCCATATTCAAGCATAAATAATTACATTAATTAATCTTCCTCAATAAATATAATAAAAAATTACAACCAAATATTTCTCATAGGAATTAACTGTTTAAAATCACTTACTCGTCAAAATTAGATTAATATTTGACAAAGAACATTAACTTTGTCAAAATCGGATGTCTTAATTACGCTCTGTCAAAATCGATTATGCACAAAATAGTATTTTGAATAAGATGTATTTGTTAATCGTTTGTCAAAACCGCTTTAGGGTAGGACGTGAATTGGTAGGTTTACCCTTCATTGTTTCGTTTTGAAACGATTAAATTAAATTGTAGGGATTGATATTTAAGGGTTGGTAAATATTTTTATTCAAACTTATTCCTTTTTTAGTTCAGAATAGCAGACGATATAATAATTTCGTGAGTATTTTAAAAGGCGTTTAGGACAATATCACAAATCCGGTAGTGACGTTACATTTAGGTCATATAGGTGACACTTATAAACGTCAAAATAACAAGACCAGATGTCAGTCAATTACGCTACAGCTGGTTTGCTGACGAGGTACATGTAGTGCCATAAGAAAATCTAGCAAGAAACTCAGGCCACTCATTTTAATCGTCAGATTATTACAATTTTTCATTAGGTATAATTTCAAGTAGAATGCAAAATGACAACCAAGACACTTAATAATGTCTTGGGTATTGACAGTGATAATCATTTTAATCATAGACTGTGACTATGAATAATTAATACCAATTATAAATGCAAAAGTAACTATGCTTGTCTGTCTGTCATGTTTTCACGTCTAAATGACAAAACTGATTTTGATAAAATTTGGTATAGACCTTGGGAACAACATAGGCATTTTTTTGCTTGAAGGGATGAAAGTTACAAACTTTCATCCCTGGTGAAAAATGTGATAACCGACATTCATGCGGGCGAAGCTGCGAAAAAATGAATGAAAAACAAACAGCTAATGTCTGTCTTATTTTTTATATGTGTAATGTATACTTATTTCTTGTGGCATATTGATACAATATTTATATCATTATGTCATTTAAAAATGTAATTTACTGTTTTATTAATATACAGCGTTCGGGCATGACCAACGTTATTAACTAGATAATAAATAAACTTAATAAAATGAATTTAAGCCGTCATAGTGGAAGCTACCATGACAGCATTTTTACAAGACGACTATTGAGATGGTGTCTGAGTTATTGCTTACCATCAACCAGATTGCAGTCATATTTAAAGTCTGATATTGCCAATCTGAATTAAGCTTAAGCATCAATGCTTAAGCGTATCTGAGAAACCAAGAAGAAATTTGTTTTGCGGTGGGACAGTAACGGGCAGTAATATCAACCTTTTACTATGTCCCACAGCGCAACGGCCTCTTCTCATACAGAGAAGTATGAGACACAAAGCTGATGCAGCATTGGGTTGAGGCGCTGTATGCTGAAGCACAGGTTTCATACCTAGTTTGGCTACAATTTGACGAGCTTATTTTTGTAAAATGCCTACCTTAAATTCATAATTGAGAAGGTAAAAGTTTTAAATCAATAAATTTATTGATCATTATTACGCTACTGTTATTATATGAACACTAAATATAAATGCAGAACCCAATGTAAAACATTAAATACATCCCTAATTTTAGTTGAAACCAATGACTCGTATTTTTATTTAAAGAAGGGGAACGTCCCAATTCTCATCCCTAAGATTTTATGCTTGATTTTGCATGAATTTGTACCTTTTGTTGCTTTAATATTAATTATTGTTTCAAACCAGGTGTGTTATAGTTTGAATATGCACGCCTATAATGGCCATAGGCGATTTGTTGAATGTAGTTGAAGGGTTAACGAGGATAATTCGACAAGGAATCAATTTCTACTTGCAAAATAATACTGGCAAAATGATGTTACGTTTAACAGTTGATTAATAACAAGACCTTAATATGGTAGTATACCTTTATGCACGTGGTTGAAAATATTAAATGAGCACCTCAAATTTCTGTTAAAATTTATTAAAGAGCTGCTGCGTAGTAAAAATATGACAAAGGTAAAGTAAAAAACATATGCGTCTAATTAGAAACATATTCATTTATTGAAACAACATTTAGGACATCGAAAATAACTGAAAGGGGCTTTCAGGGGTTTTATCTATTCCGAAAATTAAAGACACAGGCCAGACGCAGAGAGGGCAGATCCCTCATAAGGTGGACTGACAGCCTGTTAAGGGTGGCGGACAACCGAAAGAAATAAAGATTAGAACAGCTCGCGTTCAAACTGACGATACCTAAGAGGTCTTTAACCAGCAGTGGACGTGTTTCAGCTGAAATCATGATGAATCTAGTTAATTAAGTACTAGCTGTTGTCCGTGTGAATTTCGATTATATCTTTGTTTACATTGACGATTTTTATACAAACTTTTATACCCTATTTCAAAACCTTTAAGACATTTTCTCGCAATTAAAGCCTGTGTTGATCCTCGAGGTCTAATCTATCTCTACACTAAATTTCAACAAAATCGGTTCAGTGGTTGAGGCGTAAAAGAGTAACAGACAGACAGAGTTACTTTCGCATTTATATATTAGTATGGATTGCATTCAATTTTGTATTTCAAACTATTTATGTAAGTGAGTGTTACAACAGTGCAATATGAACGAAAATGTATTTTATTAGAGTTAAAAACGTTCACTTTTCGCACGATAACTATAAATCAACTAACACGAAACTTGTGGAGTGACTTGTACTATTATTGATGTTACTTTATTCAATATTATTAGTTTTATTACTAATACTGGTAAATGATTTAAAAGCACATCTGTAGTAATTGGTGAACGTCGTTGCTCTGCTAAAGATTTACTTCGCCTTTATCTAAAAATAAAAGTTGTGTATGTTGTTAAAGGAGTAAGTGCCCCATCTAATTGTATATGGTAAATGTAACTCCGAGGTTTCGAGGGAGCCATATGTTAAACCAACAGAAAAACAAGCATACAACCTGATAGTAAGTGGTAACCGTAACCTATAGAGATAGCTGTGTTTTCTAAGCATCGCAGAAGTAATAATGCTTAGAAAACACAACCAAGCCGTTGCTGACCATGGAGAAGAGGATGAAAGGAAAAGACCAAGAAACGGAAGAGGACCAAGGGAGTATTTGGTCTGCCAGTGCTCTCACTTACCGAGCAAAGCACAAAACAAATTACCTTCTATTCCAAATAAAAACGCTCGCATTTTAGTTGAGGCAAATATCTTAAGCCAACACGACAACGCAACTCTAACAATATCCCAACATTATCTATTATTGATCGAGGTATTTCTCTGTCAGCCTAATGCTTTATAAGAGATCAAAATCAAGTTGCCACGATGTCCACTGCTTTTACACAAGCTTTTACCAAAAAAACTGTTTGCTAGTTTCCCGTTATAAGGTGATAAATATTGACGACCTCGGTTAGTGATACTGTGTACGGACTGCCACGCAGATGTCGCGAGTTAAATTTCCGCTCAGTGCAAATGTGTGTACTGGGCTGGGTGTTACTGTGTATAATATGTATTTATTTACAACAAAAAAGTATATAACTATGTTTATCCGCATTCTAGAACCCATACCACAAGCTATTACTATGCTTACTTTGGGTTGCCTAGCGTTGTCTAGCTGTTGTGATATTAATATTATTATTATTATAAAAATACGTTGCTCGTTCCTTAATATATTTTATTTGTCGCCTCAGATAACAACCATGGGGAGAGATGTGTGCTTCCATATTCAAAGTGACTTTGTATTAATCACATGAGTGCGATCAGTCTCATGTGTGTTGTTTAATTTCAAGCTTCAACTTCAGTTAAAGTCATAACTTCAGAAATTTACAACGATGCGATAGCACCAAGATAATTTGCTATGTGATATTATTTTACTTCTATGTATTTTTATTTTTTTTATTTTTTTTTTTTCAATGCCAACAACATGTCAGCTTACCCTACTTACGAGTATATACCAAATACAAAGGTGTTACGAACATTTAAGCATTGGAATAGATAATGAACTATTGATGCGGAAAAATTTATACGCCAATCAATATTTGGTTGATACACAGTTTTTTATTTTATGGTTCAGTGAGTTTGACATGAGCTAACGTACGTTACTCATAAATACTTAAACGCTACTCAAATTTAAAAGGTATTAAATCCCATTCTTTCTGTTACATGAATATGAATTTTACGTTGGTTCTTTTAAAATCCAATTTGAAGTTAGTGGCTATTGTGAATTGATGACAGCCTAAATTTTTAGACTAAATACTAGGGTCGCTGTACTTCTCTTATAAATTATAACTGAACTAACGGTGTGAGTTGACTAGACGATTTATTGTATAATTTTTCATTTGTCAAATGCACGCTGGAATTTTTGGCTATCTACCACAATGCTATAAGTAAGTGTTAAAGTTACTTAATGTATAGTTCCATTAATTATTTTCTACTAGCTTCCCGCAGCGCGGTTTCACCCGCGTTTATGCTCTCTACTCTGCTCCCGTCGCTAGTAGCGTGATGTTACGTAGCCTATAACCTTCCTCAAGAACTGAGCTATCATACACAAAAATGATCATTCAAATCGGAGTTAGTTCCAGAGATAAGCGCGTTTAAACAAACAAACAAGCTCTGCCGAATTATATAATAGTATAGAAGATAGTATACATGGGAAAGATACTTCCTTCTCTACTGAAACAACCAAGGATCACATTCAAATAGATCAGCTATTATAAATCAAAACAATGCTAACCATAGAAACCTTGTAATGCCTTCATTAACAAGTAATCTACCATCACATCCACACAATAGTACCATTTCAATACACAAGAATAGGCAAAGACAAAGGCGTATACTAGCTGGCTCCACACGTTGGTCCCAACGCTGGCCTCAACAACACTCGTCTAGAAAATAGCATTCGCTCCAATGTTGGGATAGCGCGTACTATTTTCTAGATCGTTGGACGACTGTCGTAGGGACCAACGTTGGGCCAACGTGTGGCGTCAGGGTAAGTGAGCTTCCAACGAACAGTGGCCACAATTTTGACAGCAAGAGGACCGGTCCAGGAAGATTAATGGTCGTTCTACTCATCGCCGTAATGACGCCCCCACCGCTTCGTCTAATGACATACAGTATAGGGTGTGTATATCTACGGTGTTAGTGAAGATTTACGTTATTCAGGTTATAAGCATAAACTTTTTTAGTTCTTTTGTCAACTTTTTAGGGCCAAAATTTCGATGTTAGATAGTTAATAAATAAAATTCTTAAATTTTTAACCTGTGGTAGAGCGAAATTCACCAAACACAAGCATAATCCTTTTTGCTTAAATTGAGACTCCATATCGTAAAATGTAAACAATATCAGTTATTGAAATTTTATAGATAGGCGACAAAGAAGAGCTAGACAAAATCTATTATAATTAAGTTAATTTAGTTTTTCAGTCATCATTATGGGTATCGGTGGCCTTACAAAATAATTCTTTTAACATAATAATAAACTACATAATTTATAGATTATTTGTGTGATAATATATTTACCACTTTTATAAAAACAGAAAATATACAAATTAGAATTTATCTAAATGTTTAAACTCGTAATTGTAGCTCAAAACATTTTAATACATGACCAATTACTATACCTGACATCATCACTACAAAACATATTTTAAAACAACAAAAAATAGGAATATCCCAGCAACATTCACAGCATGGTTACAAACAGAACATCCTTGGTTAATGTCTCAACCGTAGAAAAAACTGGTATGTTTATCTTGGATGGGCCGTCGCGTCGTTGCGAATCGCCCCTGCCCCGAATTTCGTACGTTCGCTAATCGATTTTACTCCGGACGCGTCTAATTCGCCGAATTAATCGTGGACACCCTTGTGTAGCTAATTTCCTTGTTTATTGTTAATGATAATAGTTGTATTGTTTTCCTCGTGTTTTTTGTTATTATTGTTTATTAATTTATTTTGATACATCAAGGTTGGTTCACGAAATTAATTTACCAAACGTCTACAGCAGGACTAAGGTTAGGCCTAAATTGTCATAATGGCTAGGCTTGGCTGACAATCACTGCTGCGTATCTTAAGTTCAATGACTCCTGCCTCCTTTTCACTTAGTTTGACTGTTATCATTTGGACGACTTATGCTAACGAAGTATATACGTAAATTGTATTATACTTCGTTAGTAAGGATAGGATCGTGTTACTGCTAGAACTAGTGAATATTATTACTATCAAAGATTATTTTAGATAGCCCGGTTCTTATGTACGAGGTTGAGAGTTTCAAATCGGGTTATGTGCTAATGGGTACCTGCCAAGATGGTCTTATGTGTAAATATATAGTAAACGGATTAGAAAATGTACGATACAAGATATAAAGATATAAAGATAGACTGGCCTGTTGGTCTAGTGGTTAGTGACCCTGACTGCTAAGCCGGAGGTTGTGGGTTCGATTCCCACCCAGGACAAACCTTTGTGTGATGAGCATGATTGTTTGTTCTGTGTCTGGGTGTAATTTATCTATAATATGTATGTATTTACAAAAAAAAATGTATATAAGTAGTATATCAGTTGTTTAGTACCCATAACACAAGCAAATATAATAGCTTAATTTGGGGCTAGATGGCGCTGTGTTAATGTGGTAGAATATTATTATTATTATTATTATAATAACCTCCAGTATCGTTGATATATTTCTAAATTGCTTTGCCTATAACTAAATTTCCTTTGTATTCTAACTTTTTTTGGAATAATGAAAATTAATTTTGATAACTTATCATATAACTTGCATCTACTATTTACGTATTGCACTTACGTTGTTCTTTGCAGTATGGCAGTATATGTACACAATATACTCATAGTGAGTAAATGCCCCAGGGTGTAACGTACAGGCAATCGATATTGCCCGTTGAGCAATAAATGGCAGAAACTTTTTATTGTTATTCTTTTAGGAACTAAAGTTAGAAAGCTATGTCTGCCTGTTGTAAAACATTGAACGACCGACTTACTGTTTTATTATCTGTGGTTTTAAGTTTTTATAAAGATATCTTAGTAGTTTTCGGCAGGTCATCGGACTCTTAAGAAACTATTATTTGCTCTAATATTTTTATACGGTAGTAGATCCACGCTGGTTTCACATGAAAGTGCTGGATCGACTGGGAAAGTGCTACCCTCTCATAGAATATCGACGTAATAGTAGTATCCATGCTAAAGTGTTTCGCTTGATGGTAATTACCTCCTCGGTCCTCTTTCTTTTCCTTCCCCGTCCCTTTCTGCCTAAATGTTTAGTAACACATCGGTTGTGTTTTCTAAACATTGTTTTGCAATGCTTAGAAAACATATCTGTGTCCATAGGTTACAGTTATGACGTACCATCAGGTGGACCGTATTCTTATTTGCCATCAAATTTGTATAAAAAAATATTGATCTGTAAGTTTATTTAAACACTAGCTGTTGCCCGCAGCTCCGCCCACGTGAATGACGGTTATATCGCACATGAACAAATCTCTGTTTATTCTAAAATAAACGTAGCCTAACTTACTCCTTATTACATCAGCTGCCTGGCAATAAAAGTTCCGTCAAAATCGGTCCAGCCATTTCAGAGATTAGCCGGAACAAACAGACAGACAGACAGACAAAAATTGTAAAAAATGTTATTTTGGTGTATGTAAATATATAAATACATGTACATGTAGTAAAAAACCGTTATTTCAATATTACAAACGGACACTTCAATTTTATTATATGTATAGATAAACAGTACTTGCTGCCGCTATGGGTAGAGATACCGCGTGGATTTCGCTCGGGTATTAAGCCGCGGCTAGAGCGAATAGTTGGTAGGATATCCCCTCGGTTTTCAGCAGCAGGCGGTAGCGAATACCGCTCAAGTTTGAAAAGGTCTTCTCGCCTTGTATTTCCTTAGAAATTTCTTACGTCTTCGGGAAGAGAGCGGTTTTATTTTCTTTTATAAAGTAACTCCAGTCTACCGTATAACTGGTGGTAAGCAGTTAGTGGGGTTCAAGAGTGGTGGACACAATACCAAAGGTCATTGTTAATTTGCTGGCATGGTGGCCTCTGCCACGGTAATACTATATTACCGTGCCTCTGCTATCGCGGCTTTATGAGTTGATTTTTTAGTTGATGAGTTTTAAGGTATAAATAATAATAATACCAGCCTGTTTACAGTCCCACTGCAGGGCAAAGGCCTCTTCTCATTCAGACTTTTAAGTCCAGGTTTCCTCTTGATGTTTTGCTTCACCATCATTCAGAAATATCCAAGATAAACTTCGAAAGTACGTAGGATTTGAAAAACACATTGGTACTTGCCCAGATTCGAAACTAACTACCTCCACAGGGCTATTTTGACATTTTAAGGCACATATCTATAATAAACAGTAATATTTTATCGATTACCAATAGATAATACTTGTATAAAATATTATGACGTTAAATACAATGAGTTCTTATGGCTTTATTTGGTGACATAAATTGTCTGGTGAAGTATCTAAGAGTTATTTGTATAGGGTGACTGCACTGTCATATGGGGTTGTGCTAAAATTATAGTAGGATGCAGTAGTTTTGATACTATTCTTGATAAGAATTAGTCGCAAATTTTAAGATTTTTAATAAATAAAAAAATTTCATCATAAAAATCGAAGTGCAAAAAAAAATGTCCGCGTCCTTCGATCTGTCGGACGAAGCAGTCGGACCATGCGGTCATAGGGAACTTTTACTGTAGTCTAATCGACCACCAATTTGTCTATCAATCTTGGTTCTTATAGCAAACTCTTTCAATTAGGATATACATAATAATATATGATATATCATTATACTAAATCCTTTTTAGTGACTTAAGAAGTGTCTACGCAAGGTCCTATTATTGCAAAGTAAATGTCCCTTCTCGTGCAGAGAATGAGCATTAAATTCCTTCACCGTAACCTCAAAAAAAATTATTTTAATTTCGCTTGCACCAAGTTAGACATATCTAACTTACAATCTTTTAGGTACTTGAGACAGAAGTCTTGATCATTAACACGCTTTAAAAGTAGATTAAAAACGCGTGAAATAATATCAAGAATATTTAATCCAATATATGAAGTATAAATTACCTGCTTAACCATTCGTTTCTCATACAAAAACACTATTTAACAAGAAAGGGGTACAACCGCTACATTTTTTTTTTGCATTCTTTTTTGCAACTGTTTGTCACTACCTTTTTTATTAAGAAGATTTTACTGTTAGAATCATTGTCAGCTTTTTTGGATGAAAGATAATTATGGTGCTCGAACAGTCAATGGGTTTAAGTCGGGGATTAAATCTTAGTTAAGAACTTAAGAAGTTTAAGGGTTAATTTGAATTATATATTCTCATGGTTAAGAATGTCTAACGAAGTAATTCTATGTATACATTTTGAGTAATATTGAAAAAATGAACGAAATCGCCAATGCTCATATGCGCCGTAATGTTTTTAAGTCACTACCTTAACGCCAACCCTAACAAGTCGTCGAAAACGATTACAGAATAATAAGTAATAATAAATTTAAAGTTAAAATTGGAAGAATTTAATATACTATCGGAATGTTCAAGTACTCGAATCAAATGATACTATTCAAAAGAATTTAGACTCACTATTAATGGCATTTGGTTTAATTTTCTTCAAATATGAATAGTTAATTACATTACATTACGTATAATAATCCCTCATTATAAACTGTGAACCTTCTCACTATAATTAACTAAGTTAAAGCATTTAACGATTTGATTTACCGCCTACATTGTGGGTAATCTATCGATTATATTATTAGAGTGAAAAAACATCGATAAATGTTATATCGATAAATTTATTACGATTGTAAACGATAGGTGTGATAGCGTCACTTTCAATTGCATTTTATTTGTTACAAGCTTTCCGCAGCGCGGTTTTACCCGCGTCTTTGCTTACTGTTCTGCTCCCGTTGCCAGCAGCGTGATGTTACATAGCCTATAACCTTCCTCGAGAACTTGGTTATCATACGCAAAAATATTTTTTTGAATTCAACTGGTAGTTCCAGAGATTAGCGCGTTCAAACAAACAAACTCTTCCGGTTTTATAATAGTATAAATTATTTTGTGTGAAGTTTATACGATTAATAAAATATCACATTGTACTATTTGTTTCAGGACTTCCACTTTTTACAGTGTACAGTGTATCAAGGTCCATGTGTCGGCTGTTATTATTTATAATATCGTTTAATCAATAACTATATTTTATCTATGCTGGTTATTGTCCAGTTCCAGTTTTTCAAAAAGAATAGCTTATTTATTGTTATAACAAAATAACCGATTAGATTTTTAATTAATCGTACAGTAAAACAAAAATAAAGTGAAATGTACGTAATTTGTAGATAATGATTTCGCGTTCGTCAACTTGCCGAAGTAATAATTAAACCTATGCGAATATCAACCTTATTGACAGACATGCAAGCGTTACAATCCCGTGATACAGTAAATTTTGTAAACCATCCTCGTCTTAAAACTGTTTCTGCCATACTATGAAAATAGTCATGTTCTACAGTACCCACTTATTTATCATAATATTAATATTTATAATATTTCAACAACTTCACTCAACGCCATCTAGACCCAAAGTAAGCATATGCTTGTGTTATGGGTTCCAGAATGCGGATATACAAAAATAAATTCTTTTTTTTTTGTATTTACATACATATTATACATAGAAACACCCAAACCAATGCATGGCATGTTAATGCACACAAATATTTGCACTGAGCGGGAATCGAGATCTCGACCTCTGCGTGGCAGTCCTTATACAGTACCACCGAACCACATAGGCAGTCGTATTATCGTGGCTGTATGCTTATTTTTCAAGTCGTTATAAACAATCTAGTATCGATTTATTTGTCGGAATCGATACTTTTTAATCGATAGTTTTTTGGGATTATTATTAACGCCTCCATAAGTGTAATAATGGTATATCACACGCAATAACGTTTTAGTAAATAGACGTGAACGCCGCGAGTTTAGCAAAAACTTACATAAATTATACTTTTAAAGGTTTGTATACACGCATAGCGTAATGGTAAATTGCATTAAGACTAAGAATGTTTAAATTTATGACTTATAGAGAACAAGACATTTGACTTGCAGTAAAAGAAATGCCATCAGAACACCATAGCGAGCCATGAAAACAGTCGCCACGATGAATTTTGATATATTGTTTAATCTTCGATTTTTCTACTACTTACTCGCTAAAATAATTATACGATATTCTGTTCATACGGTAGTAGATGCTGGTTTGAGCATGAATGGGTCGGATCGACAGGGAAATACTTACCCTCTCATAGAAGATTGACGTTAGAATATTAGTTTTTATGCTAATGTGTTTTGCTTGGTGAGTGAGAGCACCAGCAGCCTGATTACCAGCTGAGGGGTTACCCCTTGGGTTCTCTTTATTTTCCTTTTTTCCTTCCTAATCTCCTTCTTCGTGGTCGGCAACGGTTTGGTTGTATTTCCTAATCATTATTATTTCTGCAATGCTTGGCAAACACAGCCATCTCTATAGGTTACGGTTACCATTTACCATCAGGTGGAGCCGTACGCTTGTATGTCACTAAAGTTGTTTAGAAAAAATATAGTGCAGTAAATTGATATTAAAACGCAGGTAACATTTTTTCAGTCATTACATTATATTAAGATTGTTTCATTACGCATGTAACACGCCTTTTATCCGTTAATAAAAAGTGCTGTCAGGTGGGTCATTTTCGTATTAGAGACCGCAGATACTGCGGCTTCTTTTAAGAATCGTTTTGCTCGATTTTGAATCCACAAGTAAGAAGCGTGTTTGCTATTAGAATATCCTAAGACAAATAAAAACTGTATTTATTGATTACCTTATGATGGATAACAAATGAGACAATGAGTAATCAATCGCTATGAAACGCTTTCTTATAATTAAAGGGGACACGCCTAGCCTGTATGAATAATGAATCGAATAATAATTCAGTGTTTACTTCGTTAATGTCGCTTGTATAGTCGACCATATTTTTGCGTTACACTGTGAACAAAAATTTCTATCCAAATTAAAATTCAATAAGAGTCATCATGATAGTGAGAAGTATCACTGAACTGAGGTAGCTTGCAAACAAAAATAGACATTATTATTTTGTGATATGCAAGCGATATTTACTCCAAGGGTAGTAAAGCAATTTTGTAGTAGTAGATCCACGCTGGTTTCAGCATGAATGGGTCGGATCGACCGGGGAAGTACTACCCTCTCATAGAAGATCGACGTAAGAGTAATGGTATTCGTACTATTGCGTTCCGCTCGGTGAGTGAGAGTGCCGGAGGCCCAACTGATGCAAAGATGGCAATCCTCGCAGCATGTGTGGGACCAGCTGAGTATCCGCGGAGTCATTGTGTGGGTGGTGTGGGTCGACCCGCCGGCCAGGGAGACCTGTAGAAACGGTGGTGCCGCTGGCCGCCCGCGGCATAGTACAGGGGCCCAACTAGGCCTAACCACCCTAGGAGGCTGCCCCACCAGGTCGCGCATAATCCCGGAGTGGTTCGTCGTGCCGGTTGGTGACCGGATGGTGGGACCCGGCGACCATTTCCGAGAGGGTACGGGGGCCCTTCCGTCCGGCGGATCGGCTACCACCATGCCACACAGTTAAATGACGAAGCAATACTCGGCACCTTGTCTAGCCTTGCTGCGAGGGCAGTCATCTTTTCCACGCCCCTTCCTTCACCCTCCAACATGGCAGCACGCAAAAAAGCAGCAGGTCAAACAGCGGCATCTTCCTCCCCCACCAACCCGCTATTTGAGGTGGAGTTCACTAACATCCGTGGACTCCATTCAAACCTCAACGCCGTCCACCAACACCTCGAGACGGCACGGCCGGCTTTGCTTTTCCTAACGGAGACACAAATACGCCGCCCTGACGACACGGCATACCTGCACTACCCCGGCTATGTGCTCGAGGAGCGCTTTCGCGCTAAGGCCGGAGTATGCGCATTCGTCAGGGCGGATGTTTGCGTTCGCCGTCTGCGCTGCCTAGAGGACCCATCCTACCCCATCCTTTGGCTTCACGTTGATCTTGGTTCTCTGAGCCGGGTCTACGCGTGCCTTTACCGTTCCCACTCCGGAGATTTGGAGACAACTCGACTCTTTGACCATCTGAGTCAGGCGGCAGACTTAGCGCAGGAGCGGTTTCCGAACGCGGAACTGGTGTTTCTGGGAGACTTTAACGCCCACCACGAGACCTGGTTGGGTTCTCTCAGAACAGACCATGCGGGACGAGCCGCCCATGCATTCGCTCTCACGCATGACCTGACGCAACTGGTAATCCATCCCACCAGGATACCAGATATTCCAGGTCAAGCGCCCTCTTTGCTAGACCTACTGCTGACGAGTCACCCAGACCAATACAGTGTTTCGGTCCACGCCCCACTGGGTAATTCCGACCACTGTTTGGTCTGCGCCTCAGTGCCTCTTGTTGCTCCCCCACGACGTGCGGAGGTAAAGCGACGACTATGGCACTACTCGTCAGCAGACTGGGATGGTATGCGGGAGTACTTTGCTTCCGTCCCATGGGCATTACGCTGCTTTAAAAACAGGGATCCGTCGCAAAGTGCTACTGCTGTCGCTGGTGAAATCTTGTTAGGTATGGAATATTACATTCCATCCTCAGATGTCACCAGTGCCGGCAAAACGCGTCCCTGGTTCAACCGTAAGTGCGCCGATACTGTTAAACAAAAGGAATCGGCGTACCGCGCTTGGATCAGGGCCCGAGCACGGCGCGACCCTAGCTTGGATCGCCTAAAAGCAGCGTACAATAAAGCCACTAGGGAATGCAAGAGGGCTTACATCAGAGCGGATGCCCAGCGCATTGCACGGATTGGGCAAGAACTGATTTCGCATCCTACGGGTAGCCGTAGCTACTGGCGACTAGCCAAGGCCGTGCAATCCAACTTCTGCAAGCCTTCGCTGCCCCCCTTGAAATGTCCTGATGGATCGCTGGCCCACGAGCCGCAAGAGAAAGCAAACTTGCTTGTAGAACTCTTTGCGGCTAACTCCCGAATCGACGACCGTGACTTGCACCCGCCGACTATATCTGGCTGCGACTCCGTTATGCCTAATATCCGTATTAGGCATCGTGATGTCCGTGCGGAACTAAGGTCGCTCGATGTTCGGAAAGCCAGCGGACCGGATGGTATTCCAGCGGTGGTTCTCAAGAAATGCGCAGCGGAGTTGTCTCCTGCATTGACGCGCCTATACCGCCTATCTTATTCCTCGGGAATTGTGCCGGAGGCTTGGAGAGAGGCGAATGTTCAACCGATTCCCAAAAAAGGGGATAGGTCCGAGCCAGGCAACTATCGACCCATAGCTGTCACCTCAGTTCTCTGCAAGGTGCTTGAGCGGATAATAAACGCCCAACTAGTCCGCTACCTAGAGGGTCACTCGTTAATTAGTGACCGACAATATGGCTTCAGGTCAAAACGGTCTACGGGTGACCTTCTAGCATATATCACGCACCAATGGGGTGAAGCTATGGACAGGCATGGAGAGTCCTTGGCCATCAGCCTTGACATAACCAAAGCCTTCGATAGAGTCTGGCACCGTTCGCTTCTGTCCAAGCTTCCAGCATATGGTCTGCCACCCCAGCTGTGCAACTGGATTGCCGCATTCCTGCGTGAGCGCCGCATTAGAGTCCTTTGTGACGGATCGGCCTCCGATTATTTGCAGGTCAACGCTGGGGTGCCTCAGGGGTCCGTCCTGTCGCCCACCCTGTATCTTCTGCATGTCAATGACATGTTGTCCCTTGGCAACATTCATTGCTATGCAGATGATAGTACAGTGCATGGGCGATATCTTGGACATCCTGCGGCTAAACAGACTGACATCGAGGCAAAACGCCTAGAACTTGTCGCTGAGCTCGACCAAGTATTATACCGCATTTCTAAATGGGGTTGTGAGAATTTGGTCGAGTTCAATGCCAAGAAAACACAGGTGTGCGCGTTCTCTGCAAAAAAATCTCCGTTCCTTCCCCTTCCCTCTCTTCAGAACACAGTGTTACCACTACAGGATAGCCTAAGTATCCTGGGTATTGACATCAGCCGAGATCTCAACCCCAAGAACTACATCGAGTGCGTCATTAAAACCGCCTCCTGTAAACTCGGTGTCCTGAACAGGGTGAGGCGGTACTTCACGCCCGAGCAGCTCTGTCTTCTTTATAAGACACAGGTTCGTTCCTGCGTGGAGTACTGCTCTCATCTTTGGGATGGCTCCGCACAGTACTTACTGGATGCACTCGATAGGTTGCAGCGGCGAGCAGTCCGTATCATCGGAAGCCCGGAGGCTACTAAGACCCTTGAGCCTTTACAGCTGCGAAGAGACATCGCCTCAATGGCCGTCTTCTATAGCCTTTACCATGGAGAGTGTTCTGAAGAGCTCTTTGAATTAATCCCACCCTCTCCCTTTTTATCCAGAACGACACGTGCGGGACTAAAGTGCCACCCTTTCACAGTGGAATCTAAAGGGTCTCGAACCAAACGGTTCAGCACTTCATACTTTTGTCGCTCAATTAAAGCCTGGAACTCTTTGCCAGCGCATGTGTTCCCATCTAATTTTGATCCTGGGTCTTTTAAGCGGGGCGTGAAAAAGCATCTCACTAAGCCGCCATAGTGGAGGCCACCATACCAGTAGTTTGGCTTTTGGAATGGTGTCCGCCACTTCTGGATTCCACTTACTGCTTACCATCAGGCAAAGTGGAGTCACTTTGGTAGGCTAATATAAAAAAAAAAAAAAAAAAAAAAAAAAAATTTATGGTCGACTATTGTATGTAATTTTTGCTTATAAGATGATAATGATGGTACCTACCTGTGTGAGACGTTTATCATTTTGCTTATTTCAAAAATAAACAAAAAATGTCTTATGAAAGACCTGTTTAGAAATGTTAAAAACGTTACCACCATAAAACTTGAATATTTATACATACCTATAACAGTCCAAATAAACTTCTTAAAAAAATCGTCGAAGCAAGCCCTCTCGTAATCTTTCTCCCATCCATCTTAGGGTGTCGACACACCGCCTCGTGGCGACTCATCACGTTAATTTGTTACTGTGTGCACAAGCCCTTAACTAGATTTGCCTTCTCTTTGTTTCCTGTTTACGTTGACGGTATGTTGTTGTATTTTCTTTTAAATTTTAGTTAACCCTTTGAGATCTGTGAGTTATGTTGTAACCTACTTAATGGTTTAGTTACCTTGTAACCTGAATTATTAAATTACTTACTTTTAATCTTTAAATATAGTTTTTAAAATAGTGTTACATACGCATGAGATAATAGCAGATATTCAAAATGCGATATACGCAAAAAAAAAAATTACTATAATACAGACATCAAGAAATGATCTTGAACAATTCAAGAGGAGGAATTCGGAGGAGAATATGGCATTTATATTGCCGCCATTATTGCATAAACTATAAGGTAACGTTAGCTCATAAAATGTAAACATTTGTGTTATTTTTTGTCTGTCCCATCTGCAGTAAAGACTTTAAAACTTAAAACTAGTCTTATAAAAGTCACTAGCAAACCAATATTTTTATCCCACAATACCCGTTGCAACACAAAATATCATGGCGAATAGTTGTCACATCAGCGTCTGTGAGATACCATCCTGTGACGTTGACTGACGCGAGATTAAGCTCGTAAGTAGCGTTCTTTAGTTTAATCGTAATATATATAGGTATATTTAGTTCAAAATAATGTACTCAATAAGACTAAAAAATAGTCAGAAATACAAATGTATCGTTTTAAAGTGGAGATCCTTTTCAGACTAATTATAATTTGTATGTATTTTTTTGACAATAGAAAGTAAAAGAGGAAAGAAGATTGGCTACATTATACGACATGACAGCTTTATAAAAAACATTATAGAAGGGAAGATAGAAGAAGGGCGAGGTAGGGAAAGACCACGGATACACAATATGAGTCAATAAAGAAAAGTGCTGATGCCATATCGTATAGAGGTTAAGGAGCTGGCTCTAGATAGAGAGAAGTAACGAGAATTGCATCAGTTCCACCGACAAGAGTCCAACTCTTAAATTATAGATGGATGTATTTTTAGTCCGATTGTAATCTGTAATGTGTTACATTTTATAAATTAGAACCATGTTACTTAACAGTGTTAGTAAACGTGTAATCTAGCACTAAAAATTATATTATTATTACACTCAATTACGGTTAGTGTCATGTCGATTCTTTTGCAAGACAGGTATTTCTATGCAATTATCAAGTATGTGTTTCTAGTACTCTCGAAACATACAAAAAATAAGTAAATAGGTATCTAGTATTGTATCTACTTTGTCTGTGTCCGTTATGAATATATGAAGAACTACTTTTAATGTAATCATTTTTAACTTGTTGCCTTATGGGAGGTTCTTAAGACATTGCCTAACACAGCAACATTATACTTTCATCCCAAATAAAACTTTATACGTCTCGGTCGATAACTGGAGGCGTCACCCTGCGTGTGACGTAGACGGATGGGTCGCGGCTGATGTGACGCTCTGTGTTTGATAGATGCGCTAGGGGAGTTCATATTAACATATTGTTAGAAAGTTATTGGGGCAATGTCTCTTGGTATAGATCGAGGAGTGGCGGGAAAACTGCTGATGATCCTAACGCTTTAGTGGCTCTGCAGAGACAGTGTTTAATGAAATAGAATTTTGTACCTTTCTATAAATATTTGTTCCAGGTCTAGGTGTGATTAGTATATGTATAATTATCATCAATACTATTATAAAAAGCAAAAGGGGTTGTTTGTTTAAACGCGATTTTCTCTAGAACTACCAGTCGGATTTGAATGACTATTTGTGTATGATAGTCCAGTTCTTGAGGAAGGTTATATTCTATGTAACAGCACGCTACTGGCGACGGGAGCAGAGCAGTAACCAAAGACGCGGGTGAAACCGAAGCTAGTATTTTATAAATCTTTTTACCTAAATCATATTTCGTTACAATATCTCTAAGCTCTAAGTAAGCTCGCTGCTAAAAGACTATCTCTGAAATACTTCCAGTTTGTTTTAATACCTAAGTAAGTACAGAAAATCATACATTTGAAACTTAAGTTGTGTTATTTTTATTGTAAAATACCTGTACCTAAGCATTAATGTTCTTACTTTTGTACAGCTTTCACCTAATTCTAGAACGTCAACAGAACATATTTTTAAAATATAGCTAAGATGTCGATAAATATTGAAACCACGAAATGGTACACAAAATTACGACGTTGCCACTCATGAGGCGTAAAACCTTTTTAAACAATTTCTTTGAAGAAATTTTAAAAATGTATAAAAATATGTTAAACATAATAAAATAATATAGCCTATGTTACCCGTCCTATTTGTAGCTGTTTAAAGATGAAAGAATTTTTTAAATCGGTTACGTAGATCTTGAGTTAAATCGAAACAAACATACAAAAAATCAAATCTTTTCTCTTTACAGTATTAGTATTTATGAAATGAAATGAAATGCATTTATTTGTTAAAATGTGGATACATATTGGTGTCATTACAGTCACCAGTGTCCAGCACATTTACCATTTACATGACATACAAATATTTATAATTAAATCTAAAATGTCAATTCTTCATACTAATAAAATTTAAAGAGTCAAGTTACCAATTTATACATAAAAATGTCAATTAAATTCAGGATCAATAAATTCATGCACAATTACAATAATAAAATGACAATCAGAATTTATAATTAAGGTATTCCTGTACGGAATAGAAACATTTCTCTACTAACCATCCATGCAGTTGTTTTTAAAATTTACACAAATTTAAGTTCCTAAATTGTTGTGGAAGATGATTAAATACTTTTATAGATATTACATAACTATTTCTCTTACATAACTCTGTATGTATGGTCGGAAGGATTAGTTTGTCAGGAAAACGTGAGCTATATTTGCAAACTGTCTCGTGTCATGTGTATATTTCTAAATTTGTTTTGACGAACAGCTCAAAGATATACAAGGATGGTAGAGTTAATAGCGATAGCTTCCGAAATAAAGGTTTTTATAGATATCATGCTACATTAAATACATACTATTAGTGTAAAATGTAGTCCAAAATTCCGTAGTGACAGCACCTCTAAACCTCTAATCTGTGATAATCTAGTACCTTGGAGATAAATAGCGGGGGTGAGCAGAGAAGGCTAGTAACGATGACGTCATGACGGAGACGATTGGCGCGATCAATCACATACACACCCACTGTGTGATTGTACACAGTAGGTATGCTTTTGTGATACGTAGAAATATATGAAAATCGAAGAAACTATTGATGTTTCGATTAGACATAATATGTCTAGCAGTGGACATGTTTTGTTGTAAATTGTAGGTATGTAATTTTTATTTGTGGGTTCGTTGGGAAGGCAAATATTTGTGTGATGAACATTAATTTGTATTTGTCTTTATTCTGGGTGTTTCCTATGTATTCTAAGTATGGATTTACAAAAAAAAAAGTATGTATATGTATTATATTTCAGTTATCTAGTACCCATAACACAAGCTCTGCTTAGTTTGGGACTAAATGACCGTGTGTGTTAGTGTTCACATATTATTACTATTTATTAATTTTAATCCCGATGGTGCCCAAGATACAAGCTCTAGCTTAGTTTAGACCAAAGGGGTTTTCCTTTGGTCCTAAACTAACCTACATTGTATATTGTACAAATATTTTTTTTACTATATTTTATTTGACCTATATTGTATATTGTATGTAATTTATATTTATTATTAATAAATTGAAATTGAACAATGATTCTTAATTAATATAAATCAGGATTAAAAGTTAATTGTGACAACTAAGCTTTATTTTTTTAATGGATCAAAGTGAATATCGCTGTGGTAGGCAAGAGGTAAGTACGAATAGCTAAGAGTTTGCTTAGTAGGACAGATCAGGTTAAAAAATATTACTAAAACTTTATTATTGCAGTGACATTAGAAAAATTAAAAATAAAATTTCATACTCAATATTGGCAGAAAGATTTATAGTTCTGCTAAGAACGAAGAATTACAAATAGGGTATCTAAAACTGGACCTAGCGTGACAGTTATACTAAACATTGCCCGAAGATATCATAAGAATATACAAGTACCTGGTAACTGGTGTTTACCTGTATACGAAATATCACCTGGTCACCATTGTGACTATCGCATGTGGCGACTATTGGTAACTCTTCCTTGCTTTGTTTTAAAGACAGATCGAAATTGTCGGTTACTAATATTTTTTTAATATAATTGAATAATTCACATATTTTTTCAAACAAAAATAAAGTAAAAACCATAAAACACAGTGCGGTCTCCAAACACGTACAGTCATACAGATAATCGTTCTCTTCCGCTTAGTTCCCGAGACGCGGGTGACAAATGGATGGACACCGCAAATTGAGTTTGGATGCCTCCAGACGTCTAAACGTTTAATCATTCTACAATTCAGACGTTCACTTTATTTCACACAAAAGAATTGTCATGTGATTTTTAGCTAATGCTTACTTTAAGCTTTACTCGCTAAAGTTTTACTAAAAAAGTTACGCAAGAAATATATAAAAAATATGGCCAAACAAGACTTTTTAGACAATTAAATAAATTGAAGGGGCCACGGGCTCGCACCTGTATAAACTGTATGCATAGTATGAACCCACTTTTGACGAATTAAAAATAGCAAAGTAAGTTTATAAAATCATAATTGTTAGTATATTCCAAGTATATTTCGAAGAAAAGCATTGTCAGAAAACCTGAATTATAGCGTAATTTTGCACAAAGAATCTGAACGGTAAAAAATTCTACTTATTAATATGAATAGTATATACTATAGTCGAAATGGTCCAGTGGATAAGGCACCCGCTTCGTAAACAAGAGGTAGTAGGTTCGAATCCGGGCAAGTACCAATGTGATTTTTCAAATCATATGTACTTTCTAAGTTTATCTTAGACATTTCTGACTGATGGTGAAGGAAAACATCGTGAGGAAACCTGGACTATGTCTGAAATTGCCAATCCGCCTTGAGCAAGCGTGTTGATTAATGCTCATACCTTCTCTATATGAGAAGAGGCTTTTGCCCTGCAGTGGGACAGTAGTAGGCTGGTATTATTAATATGAATAGTCCAACAATATTAATTATTGTCTAATTAATTTGAGGCACATAATTCGTTGCACTCACTGATCGGAAAACGATTAGCGGGTTAAGCAACTTAGAATGCGGGTGGCCTATGGATGGGGGAACGCATAGTGGTATTTGTTCTGAGCGTCTCCGTGCTTTGGAGGGCACGTTAAAAGTCGGTTCCAGTTGTTACCAAGTTGATATCAGTCGTAAGGTCATGTCGGATGCCTGAATAATAAATTATGGGTGACCTGAACAAATCCTGACACTAGGTTGATCACTAACCACTCAATGTTTTTGTCTATTCAATTGATATAAAAATTGCTTACACATACAACTTTGGTGACTAGTCTAAGTATTCTCTGAGCATTGCAGAAACAATATTAATAAAACACAACCACGATAAAGAAAAATTAAATTCGAATACTTAAAATCTCTCCGGCGATATTAATAAGTTTATTAAAAAACCACGATCATTTACCTATCTAATCTCTGTGCTAATGTACATATTAGCTTGAGGAGACAAAATACAATATTTTGTCTCCTGGCGTTTTACTATACTTATACCTGCGTTTTTTACCGTAAAATAAAATACTCGTATTAATGAAAAATTAAAACCGCCACTAGTGTTGACACTGAAAACTAAATTCTGCGCTGTCAGGTAAACTCATGTCTAACGCTAAAAAGCTTAAAAAAAATGTTTATGACAAACTATTTGGATTGTCATTTAATTTCATCCACAATTTTCTATTTTTCCTAGTATTAAACTAAAAAAAACACTGACACAATTGTTGGCTCAATTTCCAAAAAGGGACAAACTATTTTAGAGCAACATGAAACTCTCAAATAATGTAGAGCAAAAATAATTAAAAAAACAATATTAGCAAGAATTTAGTACCGAATCTTTCACTCTGCCGGCCCCAAATCTTTGGCATTATAATAATAATATTAATAATAATAATAATCAGTTCGGCGATTCCTCACATCCACTACACAAAACACCCACAACATTACACAATGAACCAACCCACTTGGCATAAGCCCGTGATAGGTTCACATCCACCAGCATTAAGCTGAGAAAAAAAAACCAGTAAACTATAATAATAATAATATTCTACCACATGCACACAGCGCCATTTAGCCCCAAATTAAGCAATTATATTTGCTTGTGTTATGGGTACTAAACAACTGATATACTACTTATATACTTTTTTTTTGTTAATACATACATATTATAGATAAATTACACCCAGACACAGAACAAACAATCATGCTTATCATACAAAGGTTTGTCCTGGGTGGGAATCGAACCCACGACCTCCGGCTTAGCAGTCAGGGTCACTAACCACTAGACCAACAGGCCAGTCATTGTGATAGTAGTTTTAACAATAGACTTGTTCCTAACTATAATATAATATGTAACTATCCTA
Source organism: Parascotia fuliginaria (assembly GCA_963082885.1). Taxonomy (NCBI): domain Eukaryota; kingdom Metazoa; phylum Arthropoda; class Insecta; order Lepidoptera; family Erebidae; genus Parascotia; species Parascotia fuliginaria. The sequence goes on along the minus strand of OY720196.1, from coordinate 2,933,529 downwards.
ACTAAATCTAAATGTCACACATCTCTGCCCACCCCTTTATTATTTAGATTTTTTGCTAATATAAGCTATCTACATTCTGATCCAAAATATCTAACGTCAAAATCTTCAGCTAAACAGCTTACAGTCGTCTTTATAGCTTCGCAAATAGCTTAGCTTAAAGTTGACGTATAAAATGAAGAAATAAAGAAGAAAGAAAAAACTTTTATTACTACGCCAGAAATCATCATCATCATCATATCAGCCATAAGACGTCCACTGCTGGACATAGGCTTTCCCCAATTTTCGCCAACGTGGCCGGTCTTTCGCCGCCCTCATCCATCGGTTGCCCGCCACCCTTATAAGGTCGTCGGTCCACCTTGTGAGGGGTCTGCCCACGCTGCGTCTTCCGGTTCATGGTCGCCACTCTAGAACCTTTCTGCCCCAGCGGCCGTCAGTTCTGCGAGCTAGGTGGGCCAAAAATGAAAATCTAAAAATATAGACATTGCTTTTCTTATAATGTAGTTAATATCGTGACCCTATGACTATACTTAAAACTAAAGGTTTAAAACCAGACAAGAACTAATGTGATATTTAAAAAAATATATTTCCAATAACAATCTATCCCTCCGGATCAAATATAAGAAAGAACAGATCCCAAGCTTAAACTATATACAAAATTATGATTATAAATACTAAGTAAAGTCTGCACCCTGAAATTCAGGATCTAACATAAAATTCTCATGTTATTGATTATCTATACAATGTTATTTCAAGCCCGACAGCATAATATTTTACTACCCAAGGCTCACACACACAATCTAACACACACACACACTCATACACATTCATACACACACACATACATTACGTAAGTGTGCTAGACACATGTGAGCGTTAAGAAAAATACTCGTGTCGCGGGGTTTTCTCAGGAATAGAAGTGGTGTAGAGAGCACTTAGATTGCTATATTTTTTGTATATTCTTTTTAGTTTGAATAGTTTTAGGTTTATGTTTATATACACCAGCTTTCCGCGGCCCGGTTCCACCGACGTCTTTACTTACTGCTCTGCTCCCGTCGCCAGTAGCGTGATGTAACATAACCTTTCTCGAGAACAAGGCTATCATGTTTTCCAGATTTGACTGGTAGTTCCAGAGATAAGCGCGTTCAAACAAACAAACAAACAAACTCTTTCGTATGATAAAAAGCTGGAATATGTTATATTACGTTAACAACACCAATCCATAATATTATAAATGTCCGTCTGTCTAAAGACTGACTTTCACGCCTAAACTAATTAACCGATTTTGATGAAATTTGATATAGAGATAGATTAGACCTTGGAAAACAACATAAGTTATCTTATAATGCGATAAAATGGCGTGAAGGAATTGAAATACAGCATGAAAAATCGTCAATGTAGAAGATATAAATTTTATGAGATATCCGACATTCACGCGGGCGGAACTGCGGGCAACAGCTAGTATGGTATAAACTAACATTCACCTAAAACAAATACATAAGCATAAAGTAAACAGCCCAATCGGAGGTTCAGTTCTTCATAAAGCATCTTCAGAAGTTACCTCATCGATCAACAACAAAAACTCCAAAAAATATCAATCAAAGTCGTCTCCACGCCTCTTGCCATTTCCCTGCACGTACATACATATAAGTCTTTCCCGACGTCACACGTGCGTATACCCATCTCCCTTACACATACCTTGCATGAAAGAGATGCTCAACCAGTTTAGGACTAACATTTTATATGTTGGCTGGGTCAGGGATATAAAAATCGTTTTCTAGACATACTATAGAGGGTATATATGGCGGTATTACGTATCCTCTATAACGGGGAAATATGGGCATTGTACCGTTATTTTTAACATTATTATTGTCTTCTATAGCTGTAATGTTAGTAGGAATTCTTGTGGGAATAGCTGAAACAGAATAAAATGAATATTAGTAAAAATATTTAAAACTATTCTCCCGCAGCGCGGTTTCATCCGAGTTACATCTTTGCTTACTTCTCTGCTTCCATCGCCAGTAGCGTGATGTCAAAAACTTATAAGCTTCTTCAAGAACTGGGCTATCAAATGCAAAAAGAATTATTCAAATCCGACTGGTATTTCTAGAGATTAGCGCATTTAAACATACAAACAAATTCTGTGGCTTTATATATTAGTATGGATTGGTAAGAATTCACCTTTTCCTTAAAGAAGTAGGCAGAAGCGTACACCTTTCACATTTCGCAAGTAATTTTGGCTCCTATGGAACAGTGGGTCAGCTTGTTGCCATGTAACAGGCACAATTCCAGATTCCGGGATAATACTGAGAGTTTCTCAAATAAGTTGGTAGCGCTCTAAGATTGACTAAGAGTATGTAGGTACTAATTAACTGTTTCTAGGGTTCGGTGGTACTTTGTACAGACTAATGGACGCAGAGTATAAAATTTAACTACTTATTCAATAATATAAACATAAATATTATATTAACTTAGAGATTTTTTATCTTTCTACAATTTCTCATAAATAAACCTTTATAAATTTGTCCAACAGCACTGCCAACAGAAAGATGGCCTGGAATACGCCGCGTGGTCGCGACCACGGGGCGCCATGGCCATCAAACAAGGCTATGAGGTGAGAATCGTAGTGTGCTCGTAGTATTCACTTGTGGTCAAATATTCAAACGTGGTCAGTTTATTTTCGTAGTTGTATTCATTTATTTGTAGTTTATTTAGAGACAATATTGTCTAGATAGAATCATAGTTAGGTCGTATTATTTCTTTGTGGTCAATATTACGCAAGTGTGGTCACATTTTTCTGTAGTTGTATTCATTATATTCTTTATTTTGTTGTTCATTTATTGTATAGAGACAATAGTATCTAAATAAAACCGTTATGTACTTATGTGCTCGTATTATTGGGGTCAAATATTCAAGTGCGGTCACTTTACTTTTGTAGTTGTATTCATTTGTAGTTCATTAATTCAATGTGTGCAATAGTTAAATTTTTAAATGCTTAGTATTTTGGATCACTTTTTAGAGTAGAAGACTTGTACTTCTTCATCAGTAGATCAATCAATATTGCAACTATTTTTTGACAAAATATGATTTTAATAAAGATACAGTAAAGTTTCTCACTGAAAACGGAACAGTTTACCTAGGTAAGTACCTTTACTTAAGGTATAGAAAATATAGCTATAGTAACCTTTTAAGGCAAAATTAAGTATTAACATTGTAATAGATCTTATGACTCTTGACATTTTCCTTATTTTGTAGTTTTCTTTATTTTTAGTCTCGGTTATTGACTTTTCTGCAATCATTAGAATGTTCATGTGAATATCAGGTAAAATCGTCTGCAATGGCGATGCCACCATCCAATAGTATAACGCACTATTACAACTAGGAGGATATACCTTACACCAATCCATCACAAGTGGCAGGAAAATTATCAAGACAGAAACAAACAGTTAGTCTTAATAGCAAACAGCGTTCTGTACAAAGACTATTTTCATTGCGATCGCCAATCCCTTTACCTGCAACTCCACCATAAAGAGGCTTTAGTATAATATTGGACGTCTTTAAGCTGAAAAAATAACACATATTTGTAATAATAAGTTAACTGCCTCCGTGGTTCGGTGATACTGTATACGGATTATCACGCAAAGGTCTCGGGTTTGATCCTGGGTCGGGTAAAGTGATATTGGGTTTTTCTGTCGAAATATTATTAGTATTAGCCCAGAGCCTAGAATTTTGATAAAACAGGCTCACCTCCTGTTACATGGGATCTAAGTAAGTAGCGAAAAGTGAATGGTTAAACACCTCTGCCTACCCCTTTGGGAATAAAAGACGTGAAGTTATATAAGTAAAAGTTTTATTTTCTCGTAATTTATTTTCTAATTTAGATCAGCATCTGTGATATTAATTGGTATATAGTTTTATATTATTCTTTGTCATTCCGATTTTTATACTTCTTCTTCTTCTCCTTTTTTTTGGCAACGGAGCCGACGATTGTGTCCGCTATTTCTGCCAGCGTCAAGTTTAGAATAATATTCTCGTTGATGATATTAATGGTATATTACAATGATAAAAATAGAAAAAATGTGGATGAAATTAAATGACAACCATCTTCCGTGAAAACAAAAGATGAACTCCCGATTTTTATACTTATTTGGTACTGCATGATAATTTCTTTATTTAAAATTCAACTCATACTACCACTAATCAAACGGTAATTATTTTCTCCTTTCATAATGTAGGAAGTGAAATATCTCCGTAAAATCGCAGTTGTAAATACATTGTAGTTGTATGAAATTGGATAGTTACATTGATTTTATAGACATAACCGTACAGTATATACAGGGAGTATTTTAAGCACAGATAGCTCTAAATAAATAGTATAAAGCAAAGGTGTTTTTCATCTGTTTGTTTCTACAATATTTTTTTTAAAGGTCGTAAGAATGAAATTGTCAGCCTTTCTTGAATAAGTATGGTGATCATGCCTCTAGTGGGACAGGTTAAGATAAAATGAATCTTATGATCTATTAAGTTTTATTAAGGCTTCTTAAAAAGATAGGTGTTTAAAATTAAATATACTAGGTACAGGTGTAGTATATTCAACAAGGGACATTTTCAGACTGATAAATTATGATAATGTTTTAAGTGTGGTAATAGTATTAAAAAACCCACAATGTTTATATCCAACAATATTATGATAATTGATAAATTTAGTAACATCATGTGTATCAGATTCTTTTTAATTTTTATTGAGTAAGATAGTATTTTACGTACACTTTTATTACCTCGTAATTGCATAGAATTCAACCATTTATGCGAAACACTCTTTATGTTCATTGTAACAAATAGGTTTTGGTCAATGTTCACTAGCTGCACTTTTTGTGTTACAAACTAATTTCAAAATGTCCAATTAATGAACAAAATTTTTAGCACTTTATTTTTATGTATTCGACCACATTTCCCTTAGAAAAATACATTAAAGTTAAAATTCAATAAGACTCATTATTACATAGACAACTGTTATTGTACTGAGGGAACTGCCAAGCAAAAATAGACATTGTTATTTTGTGATACGCAAACGACATTTACTCTAATGTCTTCACAAACCTGCGAGCAAACGCTTCACGCAATGCAGCTAATAAGTTTTATAAGACGTAATTACGGCGGCTTTTTTTACTATAATATGAAGAAATAATTGATAAAGAAAACTATACCTAAAAAATTAGCGGAGAAACCGACTGAACACAGTGAATTTGCTTTATGCTAAAAAATGGTGACAATATCCATAGTGGTAGTTTTGAAGGAAAGAGTAAAGTAGACCAAGAAAGTCTCATGCCACTTTTTTATGTCTTCTTAGTAAAGGAGCCAAAAAGATAATAATCATTATCAATTTTTCCGTCGTAAATAAAAAAGCAGTACTTGCAAAATGGCGGTTGCAAGAATAACGTGGCTAAAGGTTTTTTTACAATGTCTTTGTATAAATTACTCGGTATTTTTGCTTAGTATTTTACTGATTTGCCACCAGTAGGTACTTAGGTAGGTCTCATAAACTTCTATTTCAATAAAAAGTGGGTAAATTACGACGGCATTTATATTTCTGAAAGAGACATCCACTGTTATACAACGCCTTACTGAAAAAATCAGGATTACGTCGCTTGGCTTTACGTACGAGTATTAGAGATTTTAAGTTTAAATTAATTTTAATTAATTTTACTTGGTTATCAACACGGACTAGTATAATAATCTGTTCTATGGGTATCATTTTCAAAAAATCTATTTCTGTTTTACACAATTTTTCAAAAGCAACTACGACCTGTAGTCAACGCCAAAAAAACAAGTCAGTAAAATATTCAAGTGTGGTCAACCCTCAAATGGCGACGCATTCAGAAACAACATAAGTATTGTATGAGGGTGTCCCGTGTCCCCAGTCTCTGCTATGACAAAAGACGTTCATTTGCAACTGTCGCCCACAGCAGAACGCCCACATTCGTTATATCTTGCGTTTGCTATCTTAATGAAGCTGTGTTAAAGTATTTTGGGATTAACACGGGAATTAGGTAGAGGCTGTGGTAAAAAATTAAGGCAATATTTAAAAAATAACAGTATCATACATACATACATACATAACTTCACGCCTGTCTCCTATTACTAGGGTAAGCAGAGACTATAGAACGCCATTTGCTGCGATCCAAACATACTTCCTTTGCCTCTTCAACATTCATTATTCTTTTCATACACACACGTCAAATGTATTGTAATTAAGAATATTACTTCAAAGTCATTGCATGATCAGATGTCTTTGTCTTGTGGTTTATTGATATGAGCTTCAAAATGTCTACACTCTGTCTAATAGTAAGCAGTCAGTGCTGTTCAGGAGTGATGGTTAATACCCCAAAAATCATTGCGGCGAACTGATGGGATGACCTGGGATTGGTAGGATAGATTGAAAGAAAAAGAAATTGGTATTTATAGTGTAGAACAATTTTCTCAGCTAACGCTATTACACCAAAGCCAAGATTATCGTTAACTCCGCGTTTTAAGAAAATAAACTTTAAAATTACTATGATATTTATGGCTACTTTTAACCTAAAACCCATAAAATCTGCCATTAAATAAATAAAAAACCATTAGTTGCTTCCTTTAACCCTAAAATGCCGAAGTGGGTCGAAAAACACACAAGTTGTTTGTTACCCGAAGTAGTTTACGTCAAAAGTCGCCATTAACGTTCGATAGATGGCGTTGTACGAAAGAATTTCGTCTCAACATGACTTTAGTGTAACAGTTTTTACTGCGGAACATAAAAGTTTTGAAGAATATTTTGACCTATATACTTTGTAGCTTTTATGCAGTTATAGGTGATTTATATGTGCATCTCTTTCAAAGTATTTTATGGTTTATATTTTACACGAGAAATAGATTGTTATTTTATGAAGCGAAATAAAGAGATGTACTCCTAAATACAGAGTAGTGAAATTCCTGTTTAATTAAAATCCAAGCGCAGAACAATAATCTCTACTTTATTTTACTTATATTAGTTAGGTTGTAGTACTTTTTTATTAGAAGCGTATACATTTTTATACTCTGTCGTTTAACAACACATTTAATATTCCTTGCTCGGCACATAATATAAGATCAATTTCCTTTACGTGTTGATGACAAACATATTGTTTGGGACGAAGCAGGATTTTTTTATGTATGACAAACTTTGTAGGTCAAATTAGGAATAATTCAAATTTAATCGTCCCAGAGCAGGGTGAAGGATACAGAGCAAGCTTGAGCATTACTTAAAATGGATTGGTAAATTTCAGATTTGTAACTACTTTAAGTCCAGATATTCGATCAATACCCTAATCGTCTACTCAGTATTGTCAAAAAAAAACTAAGGAAGTATCATTGTCATCATACCAGCCCCTTGTTATTCCACCCCAGAGAAAGGCCTTTTCTCAAGGAAAGAAAGAAACAAACAAGAAATTCATACCCAGATAAATATTATACCCAGATATGACCCGATACCTCTTTATCCGATCCGGCAATCGAACCTGAAAACAATGTGTGGCACTCCTTACCTACGTATCACAGGAGCAGTTTTAATGCCATTATCTTACAAATAAATGTTTAGAGTTAAAATTCTAAACTAAACAACCTGAATGGGGGGGACACTATCGGTTACAAATATTAATTTCATCCCCACATAGTTATAGTGAAACAATTCAACCCTAAACTGCGGGTGCAATTAATACTAAAATTAAATTTCACGTCCGGCCACCAGAGGGTGTTATCTGAACTAAATTAATTCACGGCGAGCTCTGGATATTTGTTGATTTATGTTTGTTTCTGTTTTAGTTTGATATCATAGTTTTGGAGGGAAAATATGAGTATTCTGGATAGGAATACTATCGTACTGTCCTTATAGGTTTTTATCAAAATACAGTACGGTTTTTGTTGACACAATATCCTTTTATATACTGGTCTGTGATGGCCTAGTGGTTAAAATACTTACTTTGTATGCACGAGTTTGTGGGTTCAAAAACCGGCAAGTAACAACATGAATTTCTTAATTTCATATTATTTTGCCCGACTACCGAAGCCAATGAGGTAAATGTACTACTTTCCAAATTTTTCTTGAACTTTACTGAATTATGATGAAGAAATACATTGTGCAAAAACCTGAATCCATAAAAAAGTCTTAAATTTTTACACAAAAATGTTTTATTTCTTTCTTTCTTAAATTGCTTGAGCAAGCGTGGCGATCAATTCCCATGTCTTCTGTATGAGGCCTTTCCCTACAGTGATGTTATAGGTCGAAATGTATAATACTAAAAATGAAGTAAGTAAGAACTAAGTCATCGCTAGCGTGTCTAACATACAAGACGGTAAGTATCGATCGGGGAATGCAGTACCTTTAAATAGCTAATGGGGAAACTACCCCTTTTCTATACGATTACTAAAGCGGTCATTCATGTCAACACTAAACTGCCTTTAACCACGATGTGGACAAATATACTGAGGTAGAACTTTTATAAAGATAACATAGTATCGCGCTTTTTTATAAAAAAGGATAAGCAGATCAGAACACCCACGTTTTGCCAGTTGTGTTTATGTAAAAACGAGTTTGTTGGCCTGGTGAAATGCCAGACTATGCACTAATTTTAAGAATTTCGCGACAGAACAAGCCGATGTAACTTTACACGACCCGGAGATCGAATACGAGACCTTTACATGACAGTCCGTACATATAATCACCAAACTAAAGAAGAAGTAAAGATAGATAGAGACCCTTGCAGTGCTAGGGTGCAAATCTAACAAATTACTTAAACACGCTTCGGGCAGGGTTTATTAGTAACGGATGATTTCTCGCGCCGGTCACGGTGAATTATGACTGTTCGACCTCTTACTTAGTTAAAATATTAGTTTTAGTATGCCCCGTGACATTTGCAGTGTTAATTTTTGCGATGTGTATCGAGATGTTGTTACTTGAATTACAAATTTTTTTATGGTATTTTTTAAATTTGTATTAACTTGATAATGTTTTTAACTAATGTTCTTAATTTGACATTTTACAAGATTTTAACTAAAATATATTAGTTATTGTTTACAAGCTTTTACACGGCCACATGGTGGTAATTTTGTGTTCATTAAATCTATTTTTATAAAGTTCACACACCATCACAAAGCTTGGAAGTTATATTAGGTTTGTATAATAAAAATAATAAAAATATACTGTTTACTATATAGCTTTTATTATTTACAGCTAAAAGTAAAGTCTATCATCGTACAAAACAGCTACTAACAACTCTACACAAATCCTCAACCCGTTAAAGATCATTTGAGATAGTTTTTGCACCCCCTGTCCGAGTGAGTCAAATGCCCAGCCAAGTCCTAAATAAGAGTTACTAGAGATAGCGTGACATACGAACCTCAAGAATACTTAACTCGGTTTTAAGATAGTAAAAATCTGTCAATTGAAAATACTATGGTAACAATTGATTAAAAGTAAAAAAAATAAATCTAATAAACTTTTTTTTATTTTAACACAAGCACCGTTATGTCCGAGAGTATTTTACCATACCAAACAGAGAACGACTGGTATGACACAATACGAGTACATGACTGACTGTGACGCAGTGGGAGTACGCGCTGGTTTAATATCCACACGGGATAAAATTTGTGTGATTCGTAAATATTTTTTACTACGTCTATTATGTATCTCTTAATATGGTGATTGTAAAGTCTTTGATGTGGTGCCACTTCTCTAGTTAACAGACTGTATTATTTAAAAAAAACAAGCATATTTTTCTTATCTATACATATAATAAAATTGGAGTGTCTGTTTGTAATATTGAAGTAAGCGTTTTTTACTACATGTATATGAATATTATATATACGGTACATACACCAAAATATTTTTTTTTTAATTTTGGTCTGTCTATCTGTCTGACTGTCTGTTTGTTCCGGCTAATCTCTGAAATGGCTGGACCTATTTTGACCCGGCTTTTATTGGCAGGTAGCTGATGTAACAAGGAGTAACTTCGGCTACGTTTATTTTAGAAAAAATATTTTTACATAAATAAAGTAATGTTGATCGACTGATAAGCGGAACGAAGTTCGCCGGGTCAGCTAGTATATCGATTGTAGGTACGTGGGTTATACGTAAATACAAAAGTTGACCATACCCCCCAACCGTGTGTCAGTTCACAAATGATTTATCCGACCACATCTCAGACTCATTGTCGTCTAGCGCTGACCGCTGGCCCTTACGTTATTTATTAAACCGCTACTTACTACTGATTTGAGGGTAGTCGTAAATTATACATTTTACTGTCATTTATCTCTCTAAATAGTATAAGGTAATGTCCCTGTTTTTCTGCCCTTCAGATAATTTCTTCAAAAAAAATTACATGTGTAACATAAGTAAATAGTAGGTATGTTAATTGGCTGACTTCATGTACTTTTAACTTTTCATAAGCATCATACTTTATGATCAAAATGAAATAAATGCTTTGAGTTTGAGTTGAGTTTGAGTTAAGAGCGTTCACACAAAAGAGTGGCACCGTCGCAATTTAGTGTCATATATTCGTGATTTTAAATTTTTATCGTTTTATCAGAGCTATATTTTAATATTGTTTTTGGAACACTTTTTAGAATTACGTTAAAACTGTATAAAAAGTAAGTAACCATAATGCTTACAGTTCTATTTATATGAAAATATTACATTGGAAACTTCTATTGCGTTATTTTCATAGTAAATTAACTGTTACACGTTATTTATTATTATACATCATTTATCTATTTAAATGAGGTAATCGTATAACCCACACCATTGCCCACAGAATGAGTACTTAGTCGAAAGTTAATTTAGTGCGCGAAAGGAAGCTAAAATTATGTAAATTTTGAATTTAAGTCTTAGATATATTAAGAATCTTATTAACAAACATTTTTGTTTTTAGAAAAAACAAAAATATCAAAATCCGTAAAGTGTCAATCCGTAAATCAAAGTTTGATATGAAGAAGGTTTAGAAACAGATTTGTCTTCAAAGTAGGCAGTGGCTTCGCTATACCACTGCTGTAAATAAGTCTTTTCCAAACATTTCTGCTTTTTCCGGTCGTGAATCGCTTCTATACGTCGGTTGTCCGCTAGCTTTACCAAACCCTTGCAATGGAAATACATTATGATAGTGAATGTCTTAATTAGTACAAATGCTCAGTGGGAGTGTTACGAACTCCTATGCAATTACTATGTATTCGGTTTCTACATAGGACACAACTTTGTGCAATGTATAGAATTTTGTTTCGAGTCTAGATTATAGTTCCTTAATTCTATACAATAATAATTATATTGGTGAAGTTCCCTGTGACATAACGTGCATTATTGTCATTTTTATATATTTACTACCGGCGCCCCACGGCTTTGCCCGCGCGTATTTTGGTTTTATATCCCTTGGGTAGCAGACCGATTTTCGGGATAAAATGTAGCCTTTATCCGTCTCTGGCACTAAATCTATTGACATACCAATTTTCACCGAAATTGGTTCAGCCGTTTAGGCGTTGAGTGGTAACAAACACACACATACACACAAACTTTTGCATTTATAATATTAGTAGGATTTTATTAACAATATTTTTATATAATTAATAGTATTGTGCGGTTTTCAGTTAATTCTAATTTTCAAGAGTTGATTTCTCGATATTGTTTGATAATATTTTATTTCATAGCGCACTTATTTTTTATGTTCCAGGCCAAGATGAGCACAGGTGATGGTACAGTGGGTGGTCATCAGAAGACAGATGACAGACTTGGACATCATCAGTCTATGAGCCAGATGCTGTATGGAGCTGGATTAGGGCCTGGTCGATCAGGTTAGTAGGATTGCTTCGAAAATTGTGTAATTTACGTTTATAACGTCCTCAAAAAAGTATCACTAGTTTTTTTTGTTACAAACGGTGGCAGGCGAATCAATAGCTCATCTGATGGAAAATGGTAACCGTCGCTCATAGACATCGGCAATGCAGAAAGAAAAACTGCTACCTACCCCAAAGAGTGCTCTTTTTAAACCTTTGAAGACTGACATGTCATAGCAAATCAAGATAAAATCAAAATATTATAATAAATTAATATCTCATAATAATCTGTGAGTAGACCACGAATTTAACTGCAACCGAGTTATCGGAGATTTCGCCCATCTTTTGTTTGCCAGAGCAAGCCAAACGACAAAGTCTAAACACTCATTGATTTCTTTAATTCTAACATAATGCATGACTTTTACTTTTTACTAACAATATGAAATTTTGCTTTCAGGATCCTCTTCATCATCGCCAGTGGGAGGCACCAATACCGGTAGTGGACTGCTAGTGGTGCCGCAACCCCTCGGCAAGGGTCCCACGAAGCTCCAACCTCTGCATGCTCACGCGAGGAAGTATCACTGCAAGATGTGTCCTCAGGTATGTGACTGATATTTTTACATTACATAGCATTCTAGAACCCATATTATAACATAATATACCTAAAAATAAATAGTTTCATGCCTTTTTTTCTTGAAGGAGAAAGAGGAGAAGTAAACATAATATCTACATAAGAAAAGAAAACTTTTAAACAGTAAAAATGTTTGTACTACAACTACATCTTAAAGTCAAACGGCTACTGGGTCAGGTTTTAGGGTCAGGTTCGAAATAAACAGCTTAAAATCGATTAAATTTAGCATAATGCCTTGATATGAGATTATTTTCAAATCTGAGCACTTAAGAAAATGCTTAATGTTTTAGTCCTCTTATGTAAGAAATTAGGTATGTACCTACAACAGTACAATTTAAAAGACATGACTATTTTAAAGTTAAAGTTACATTACTTACCCGACCCTCTTTCGTACCTTTCGCCTTCCATAATTACATCTCACTCATAATCGTTAATGGTTTGTTTTCTAAGCATTGTTTCTACTGGTTTCTACAATGATAAGAAAACACTACAATCACGACTTATCATTAGATGAACTATATGCTAGTATCACCTATTACACAAAATATCTTTATCATATTCACAAACGACTAAACCAATCACCAAATTCAATATAATAGTATTATCAAATCTCAGTTCGAAATATTTTATTTGAAATGATTGATTTCAAATAAAATATCTCGCTATATGAAAGTATATCAAAACATAAAGTTTCAAGTTAAAGCTGTCCTCGCTATGGTGTGAGAGAAGATGGTGGCGATATGAAGCGATCTTCAATTCATATATCGGAGGACAAACCAAACTTGTTTGTTATGCCACTGTGCAGTTGAAACAGTAAAATAGTTAAATATATCAAATATATATAGTATAGACAACAGCTAGAATTTTGCTGGCTTGCATGCTAGCCGAAACACTTCTTCAAAAAGCTTACGCTATTTTAACCAGTAGCGAGTCACTACGTAGTCCATCATTATAATTTATTTGACAAAAATTCTACTCTGTGGAAGAAACCAATCAGTTCACAAAGTACTAACATCTATGCTAATATTATGGATCACACAAACACTCTCTTATAATTTTTCATCTCTTATATCAATTAATCGAGACTATATTTAAAAGAGATAACTTAACATTATCCTCCTTGACTGCGTCAGTCGGGCAAAAATACGTATTGTACTAAAACAGGTAAATGTCGTATATTTAATTAATTAAATTAAATTCAGATACGACATTTACCTGTTTTGAATTAGATCTTGTGTCATACATTTTAAGACTCTTTCTTGTGTGACTTTATGACTTTTGTCAAACAAAAATTATTTTTATTCCTAATAAAATTTAAATAAAAATGTTACTTGAGACATTTTATGTCCATTGACAGGTGACGTCAAATCACCTTAACATTTTCAAGTTCAAACAAAGTTATACTTCTGTTATTCACACATGTTGTCCATATTCCGTACAGCTATGGTGAAATGATAATGATCCTCGGACGCCGGCTGTAACTCATCAAAATTCAATTCGTCAACTGCAACACCGTCAGCATATAAATTCATATAATTCAAAATATTATTTTTATTTTACATTTCTTGACGTAGTAAAGGCGATTATTGTTGAACATAGGTCTCTTCCAAAGATTGCTATAGATACTATCCTTATCAGGCATATTGTAACCGTGGTAGGATGATTTACACAGATAACGCTGATGCCTGTTACTTTGTATCGTTTATCATCTTTTACGTCACCCACGTAAAGAGAAAATCATATGAGGAAGCGATAGAAAAATTGTCCTTTACAGGACGGACCCTAGCTTAGAACACAGTCATGTAGGTACGGTATTTAAAGAAAACACTAAATTTAATTTTAAAGTAAATTTTATATTATTATATTATAATTAAAATATTATATTTAATTTAAAATATTTTCAATCACCATAATCAGTCCGATATTATCCCACGACAGGGAAAAGTCTCTTCTCATAAAGAGAAGTAAATGGGCATTGATCGTCACGTGCTCAATCAAGACAAATTGGCGATTTTAGTTTCTTTTTTTAAATTTCAGTTTTTTATGCTAACGGTACATAGTAGCAGTGTCCTGTATAGCTTGCAATTAATTCTCTATTTTACTGTTTTTATCCTCGTCGCTTAGCCACCACTCATCTTTGATATTTCGTACTTATTGCACAAGGGTCCTAATCGAATTTTAATCATATTTGTTATAATTAAGTTTTATATAAATTATTCTTGAAGTTGTATATAGTCAGAAATGATAATCAATTTGAAGAAAATAATGTCAGTTTACATAAATTTTAAAATATTAAATACCAAATAATTAAATAACCAATAATAAATTCAAATGCACCTACTTTGTTTCTCTCTGCACCACCTGTACTGGTTGACTGGTAGATAATGCCTCAGGCATTAAGTCCGCCAATATACTATTTATGTATATGAAGTTTTAATAAATAAATAAATAAATAAATAAATAAATAACCTCTTAGCTTTAAGATAGATTTAAGTCTTATTGTTGCTAGTATTATTAGAAGGATTTATATACCAGCGCACGTGTTCCTATCTAATGTTGATCCCCTGGTCTTTTAAGCTAAGATACCAACAGTTGCAGACGATGGCTTTTGTAACGGTGACAAACCACTTCTGGAATTCACTGATATAAAAAAGGCTTTGGTAATAATAATAATAATAATAATAATAATAATAATAAGCTACCACCGGTAGCTTGGTCCCTGTACCCGATATCGGGTCTCCATATTTTTATATTTTTAAATGTATATTTCTATTATTTTTTATATATATTTAAAAATGTAAATTTATGTGTACATAATTAAATAAAGAGAATAATAATAACTTTATTTGTCCAAAGTGCATTACACTTTGGTGGTTGGTAAGGGATGAAAGAAAACTGTGTTTTAAGATGGTGGCTGGTAGAAGAGAATAGATGAGAAAAATATTTTACGCCAATTCTAAGAACAGGCAGATAAAGAACATTTAGTACCAATTCTTCAAAAAAAAAAATATATATAGCGATAAAAAAATCGAACATGAGTTCTTGCCATAACCATGACCATAACCAAACTCTGTTAACCAGAAACGATTCAGTGCACTTTCGATATAGGTACCAAAAAACGGCGTTAAGGTAAGGGCCAGCATAATAACATAAAAAGTTTCAAAGGCGGACATCAAACCGCATACCGGCGGTGGAATCCGAAAATTTACACAAACTAAAGTATCAGGCCATTCTGGTTTTTGTTAGTTCGTTTGTCCTCCCCAAGTTTTGCGATGACATTCTTGCGCGACCGATTTCGATTAGAACGGTCGACTTTGAAGAGTAGTTTTTTTTAAAATTTCGCTTCTTTGGCTTTTGGACTTTTTGGTGAAATGAATATGGATAACTTTCAGTCCTTTTGTTTTTTTTGTATTTTTTGGATCGTTTAGTTGATAATTAAAGAGATGTTTATAGTTGAAAGTCTACTAAAAAGACATTTTTTTTTTAATTGGATCATGGTTCTAAAGGCTCTTAATAGCATTAGTCAATGTCAAAATCAAACCCTATTTGTGAATCTTATATAGGGCACCCGAACTAAAGTATGTTGCCTATTATTTGCTAGGGTATTATGATACAAACAAAATTTAACGACTATCTTCTTCGTTTTATAATCATATAAATATAATTCATTTCTCTCTCTCTTTCTACTCGGCCTCTCATGTCTGAGGATCATGGTCAGCATCAGAGTAACATCTGGGGCGGATCATCTGCTTCCACCAGTTTCCATCGACCGCATCTCTCACGATCGCGTAGTATTTGGAGAGCGATGAGTTTTGCACTTGATCGGTCCATGGTTGATGATTGGACAATTCCTTTAGATCATAAATATAAATGGCATTTAAGAATATCAAAATAGAAAATGTTAATAAATTTGACCACAGCCGATTCTGTGACTCAAGTCGCGAAACTGGTTGTGGCCAAACTGACTGAGGTTAGAGACATGTTATGAACTAACAAGAATGTCAGGTCACCGATACTTAAAGTAATTCCAAGTAACACTAGCAAAAGCAAAGAAAAAGAAATAAATAAGTATATTCTAAAAATAAATGACAAATCAAAGAAACATCAATACCCTTATTTCAATAAGACATATTCTTCACACCATTCAATATTGTCTCAAACGGTTTCACAGAGTCGTTTTGTCAAGGGTCTAATCTTTTCATATTCAAAACTTACCGTCACAACCTAAATTCAACCCTAAAGCACCACTATTAGGCTCAAAATCCTAAAATCCACATTCCGATATAACCGACGAATTTTCTGTAAGTACCATCCATAAATGTAGGTCGATAAATTTTCGACTTTATTTCATTTGACTTACAATACAATTTTATTTAAAAAAATTGGACTGTATTTCGGTATTAGACATAGGTATCGTTACTGATATGCTCCTATTTTTCATATGACGTCATTTCCTGTTTCCGATCTGTGGATGGTTTTTATTAGTGGTCATTTGTGGTAGGATGTGGTAATGTTCTGGTTTTCGCCTTATTAGAATTGTGATGGGGTTTCAGAATTTGATGTTAATGAGTGAATTTTCCGACATATTGATCAAGAACATGTTGTTTAAATAGTTGTCTTGGATAATAGTTGAACTCACTACATCTATGAGCAGCAAAGTGACGACCAGTTTTCGGAAGACGGTTGGCTTTTAAAAGTATGTGAAGTGAAGAGACATTTTCAATTGAATTACAACTACCGTGGTCACAGGCTAACTGACGGAGCCAAGCTAAATCTAGGCTGAGTCTTAAATCTTGTGTGATATATACACGTATAACACTCTGCCTGTACAAATCGTAAAAGTTTTAGATATTTAATTTTGGCTTGGAAAAACATTTCAAAAAATCACATGTCTTGTAAAACTCTCAACCTCATGCGTAAAATGCGAATAATCTAGAAAACAGATACAAAAAGCGAATTAGATACTTAAATACTACAGAAGCTACAATATAATATCATACAACGCCATAGTTACACTCCATATCCCAACATGATCTCGTCCCTTAGTTTTTGTGGCCGCTAATGATACCATTAGAAGCTCCCTCACAGAGCACAGAGGGTTTCAAGATGTTGCTGCGAATTGGAGTAAATCGATTTTAGGTTTGGTAGAAATTCCTTGTAGAAATAGAAGTGAAATATAAAAGAAACAAAAAAAATCCGTGGTGAAATATATGAGAAACTGGTAATATTATTTATTAGTGTAAAATAAAGAATTTCACTTAAATATATAATGTTATAAATAGCAGCCAAGGGTCCAAAGTACACTTAGAAAGCACAAGACTTTTAAAAAGTTATTGATGACTTACGGTATGGAATGAATTTAAAATCGGTAAGTACCAACCTAACAATTTTAAATTCTAAATTAATTATTTACTATTTAAGTTTGACATTACATACTAACGGTAAACGAAAACGTAGTGGTCGGCTGGACTGTTATAAAAAACGTAGTTTTTTTACTGTATGCATATTTCATAAACTAGATGACATAATTGACATTTATGACAAAATAAAACTTGAGTATTCTGATAGCATCTAATACAATGTAACCGTTCTGCTTATATAGAGAAACGATAAGCTAATACAGATGAGTAAATTTGTCTATATTAAGCTCGTTCTTATTATCTAGGTGACAAATATTATGTTTTATGGAAGGCTATTATAGTAGCCTATCAATTGACTAATTGCAGTTTACTTACGGATACTAAATCTCTTCTAATTTCCAACATAACACACTTTTTTATACAGCTTCGACGTCGAACTGAAACAGCGATCCACATATTCAGATGGATCTTTGCTTACTTTTGTTTACCGTCATCAAATGCAATCGCACCTGAACTTTTTTTTTATATTAGCCGATCAAAGTGACTCCCCTGTCTGATGGTAAGCAGTCAGTGGAATCTAGAAGTGGTGGACACAATTCTAAAATCCAAACTATGGTATAGTGGCCTCCACTATGGCGGTTTATTGTGATGCTTTTTCACACCCACTTAAGACACATGATCATAATTAGATGGGAAGACATGCGCTGGTAAAGAGTTCTAGAAACTAAATGTTAAAAAAGAAATTTGTATTTGTCTTCAGTTTGGGTGTTTTCTATGTATATTAAGTATGTATTTACAAAAAAAAAAGTACGTATATGTATTATATTTCAATTATCTAGTACCCATAACACAAGCTCTGCTTAGCTTGGGACTAGATGACGATGTGTGATAGTGTAAAAAAAAAAAAAAAACTTAAGTACATTTCAAAGGAGAATGATTTTGCTGCAGTATTCTTGGCGGGTTACTGACCGCACTTATATCATATTTTATTACTTAATTCATTGTATACAATTGCTTAATCTTGCAATACGTTAAATAATTATTTTTACAAGCTGTTTTGCACGAGTATTTATTTTCTTACGTCCATGACCGTTAGACGTATGTAGACGATATTAGAAGTATTAATCAATAGAATGTCAACGCTGCATTTGCGCACGCGCGATGCAGGCAGGTGCGCAGGCGCAATTAAAACTTGTCGCGATAACCGTTGGTAGGTATACTTGTGGTAAAACCGTTGTGGCCATGAGTCTAGCGGGAAGTTTTAAATTTTTTTAATTAATTTCTTTTGTGTATTGAAAATTATTTTCCTGAAGTCTTCTGGTTTTAAATAAACAAAGAAGACCTATCACTAACTTTTCTTTCTCTCAATGGAAACAAGACGAACCACTACTTTGAAATCTCTAAATGCTATTTATTAAGTATGTAAGTACTTTAATTTGCAGTACTGTTAAAATAGACGTATCCAAAACAATATACATCAAATAAATTCTAATATACTTTAACTTTGACAGCTCCATCTTCATTTTAAATCAGACACTGGAGCTATTAGCTTTTTGGTACCTAATCTTAGACCAATCTCGGTTATTTGTAACACTCTAATTTTGAAAAAATACATTCAACGCACAAATATTTGTGTCAAAATTTAGTTCTCAGAGTGAACACTAGGAGCGCTGTAAATTTCTCACCTTACATTTAACTCTGGTTAGACAATCGTCTATTAACTGATACACCTACAGGTATGACTGACAAATTATAATAATAGACACAGAGTCAACCAAGTAAAAAGATAAATATCAACAATTTTCACATTTTAAAGTCGCTCACAATTTTAATGACCCTACAGCGTTAGAGGCTCTTTAACATTTTATACTTGGTTATAATGAATAACCATTTTGCGATAGTGTGTTGACGCTTATCAACAAGCGAACTTGTTAATTTACAAGTGGTTTTTATTTACTGGATATTTTTATAGGGTTGTTGAACGTAGATATTAAATTAGCTACCATGAGTTGAAGTTTCTGCCGCGCGTACATATTTAGTTCTCAAAGCAGCTACTAGAGACGCTATTCATTTATCGTTCCAATTTTTCGTTAATAGTTCTCAGAGTAAATACTAGTGGCGCTGTTAATTTATCGAGTCAACTTCAATGGACAATCTGTTAAATGCTCTCTAACTAATGGAGGAGCTAATTCTTGAGAATTGTCTATCTTATAATAAGTGATGTATTTATTTTTGTTGTATTACTTTTATTACATATCACACAACAGTTTATTCTAAAATGCCTTTCCGTGGACGTCTATCAGTAATTGTTAAGAGGGTGATTGATAACATAAAATGTTATTTTCAGTTTCTCCTACACTAAGGTCTTCTAATGACAAATTAACTCTAAAAATCTATAAAAATAATAAAAGATATTATTTTCTTGGACAGCCCTGTAAAAAGACAAACATTTTTCTTCGCTAAATCGTGCGCTTGCGCCGGAAGCGTGCAATTTCACGTCTATTTAATACATTGAATCATTTTAAATGGACATTGTGTTGAATTATGATATTAATAGCATATCTTAAAGGTTAACTTGGCGGTTTTCATATTTAGCTTTTTATGTTTAGTTTTCTATTTTAAAGTGTTAGCTTTTAAGGCATGTTATAAATAAATATGCTCCCAGTATTAATGTTCTGTTGTGTATGTGTAAATTTTATACTACTGTCTGTTTGGAGGGAGTACAGTGCAATCCCAGCTATTATGTGGGCAATAATATGTGCAACCTATTTTATACTTATATAGTAATTAGTAGCTGTTTTTTTTATATACTTGTATATACCCTATCGTATTATATTCCATTGTAAATTATTTGAAAATCATGTATTAATCCTTATATATATATATTTCATTAATTTGTAATTATTTATCATTAAATTTTATCCTAAATAAAAAGTACCTAATGCAAATTATGTGAACTAACCAATTAATAGGAATTAATCTCATTACCAAAACATGTATTAACAAATGAAATAACATCTCACTAAGCCATAGTGGAGGCCACCATACCAGCAGTTTCAGACGATGGCTTTTTTAATGGTGACATACCACTTTTGCATTACACTGACTGCTTACTATCAGGCAGAGTCGATTCACTTTGGTAGGCAAATAAAATAAAATAAAAAAAATGTGTGCCAATTTTAGCTTACTAGTACCAACAGTTTCTACACTTGGTCGCGGACAGACAGACGGACATGGCGAAACTATAAGAGTTCCTGACTAGTTGTTGACTACGAAATCCTAAAAAATGACATATTTTAATTAGCATAAAGCTTGCATAAAACTTTTAGTCTTCTAAGCTTGTTAAGTGAAGTCTTATTATACTTTAATCGAAATCAATTTAATAAAAATCTAACATTTAAGTGTTTTACAATATTGGTCCTAATTTATTGGTCCTACTATATTCCCTAAGAATATATTCTGCACCCTCGTGTATACGACGTAAAGATTAATCGGCTTGGAGTTCAACAGAAAGGATTTATTTCCCCATATTATAATGCAAGCTTATCATTTTGTGGTAGTGTTGATATTTCTTACAATTTGTATGAAGACTGCTCAAGCTTTGTAATGACTGTTGCGTTCAGTTAATACAGTTTTGTACCGAGATTCTTCTATCGCTTTCTAGCCGTGTAAGGCGTTTGGAAGTGATGATGGACCTATACGTGAAATATACAGCCTAAAGATCGTACCTATACTTTATTACATTTAAATTACTCGAGTGATATACTTGTACTAACTTTCCGCGGCGCAGTTTTACCCGCGTATTTGCTTACTACTCTTCTCCTGTCGCCACTCTACACTTCTATCTACACTTGTTGCACCAAGATTTGATAGCGCTAGTGCGAGTACAAGCGTGGGTCTCGATCGTTCATTTCCTAAAAAACATGGTGTTAGTTAAAAGAAACGCCGTTTTCTGTGATGTTTGCGGAAAACATTTTTTTAACTCAATTATGGCACAATAAATGCGCACAATGGCCGCAGCGCGCCGCATTGCAATAAAGAGTCAAAGCGCATAGTAGTTGTAGTGTGCGATACATTATATAAGTGATCTAGGACGATTTTTGCTATGCGATACATTGTGGTGCGGCCCGCGCCAATTTTTGACCACCGTCAGTTGACTACATGCTCGCGCAAATGGAGCGGGCGCCCACAAAGGTAAGAATAACATCTATTACAGGATAGGCAAAAGCGTCCCGTATTGATATAATAGGTCTGTTGCCGCTACTGCAATCTTACTTGCTAAAAGTAGCAATTATGGCAATAAACACTCCAAATATAACAGAAAAAGGTGCAGCAAAACCTTATTTGACTGAAATGTTGGCGGCTTTTAGATTTCTGAGGTAAATAGCAATCTCGCTGTGGCCACAACTCATAGAAGTCTTACTTTAATTCCAGTTAGACTGTTTGAGGGTCATGTCACTAAAAGATTGTTAAAACCCATAAATGTTGTCGCTCAATTAAAGCCTGGAACTCTTTGCCAGCGCATGTGTTCCCATCTAATTTTGTTCCCGGGTTTTTTAAGCGGGGCGTGAAAAAGCATCTTACTAAGCCGCCATAGTGTAGGCCACCATACCAGTAGTATGGCTTTTAGAATGGTGTCCGCCACTTCAGGATTCCACTGATTGCTTACCATCAGGCAGAGTGGAGTCACTTTGGTAGGCTAATATATAAAAAAAAATGTAAACTAATAATTTCATTATTGTTTTGCTTTACCTCAGCATCAAATCATGTCTCTTGAAGTAACGATAGCAGCAAAGCGACCACCTTAACCACCTAACCACATGCATTTATGAAAGCTTACCTACATGTGAAAGATTTGTAATCCTTTCTTAAGTCTACAGACGAAGACCCAATGTGACCGCAAACCACAGAGCCTTAGAATACAACCATGTTATTATGCTAGGTAAATACTAAGGGTAAATACGCTACTTATTGCCTATTGTGATAATCGATTTGGGAAGTTTTTGCATTGAATAGGTAGCATTTGGCATTATTTAAAAGTGTAATATAATTTGAATGTCTAGTCTCTTCTTACGGCTTTACTGTTGTGAATATTTTAGCGGTAGGCAACATTTCAGTTTTACTTTACACTTAGGTAAGTACTTCCTGCGGCACAGTTTCACTCGCGTCTTTGCTTACTACTCTGCTCCCGTCGCAAGTAGTGTGATGTTATAGCCTATAACCTTCCTCAAGAACTTGGCTATCATACGCAAAAATAATTTTGAAAATCCGACTGGTAGTTCCAGAGATTAGTGCGTTCAAACAAATAAACAAACTCTCTTTATATCTCTCTCTTATCAAAATCAAAATCTCTCTCTTATATTAGTATATATTACTATGTATATACTATAATATAATAGTGTGTTATAGTAATTAGTATAATTATTGTTAATATTTTCCTACTAAAATTATTTTTCTCTGCCTGCTGGTTAGCAGTTAGTGGGATTATAAGTACATCACCTTAAATGATATTAAGGACATTGGCAGCATGCTAGCTACCAATATACATGGTTGTATTAATTACTTTGCTCTGTAAAATTTTTAAACTTAAAGAAAGAAATCTCAACAAACAAACTCCATATTTTAAACCAGCTTTCTGCAGCGCGCGTAATATGGTTTGTTGTATACCTCGGGAACCAGACCGATTTTTTATAATAAAAAGTAGCCTATGTCCATCTCCGGCACCGAATCTTCAAAATCGGTTCAGACGTTTAGGCACTGAATGGTAACAAACACACACACACACACACACATAACTTTCGCATTCATAATATTAGTATAAGTATATTTTAAATAATCTACTTATAAAATCTTACAAAATTTCATAAAACATTTGAACCACTTATTACACCGGGATCGTATCTGTTTACTTTCTAACTACCTCTCTTGCAAACCACAAGACGCTTGCGGTTGAGTTTACTTCGTAATAATGAGGGGTTCTTCTGTTCAACATTGTATGTAATTTTGTTCTTATATCAATGATATTTTATATATAAGTTTAGAAAGACTTTTATAATATTATAGATTTCCGCGGCGCGTTTTCGCCCGCGTCTATGCTTACTGCTCTGCTCCCAATAGCGTGATGTTACATAGCCTATAACCTGCCTTGAGAATTGGGCTATCATACGCAAAAAGAATTGTTCAAATCCGACTGGTAGTTGCGTATGATAGCCCAGGCGACGGGAGCAGAGCAGTAACCAAATCTGTGGGTGAAACCGCATCGCGTAAAATTTAGTATACTATAAAAGAAGTAATATGTGTAGTCAACGGTAGTAGATCCACGCAGCATGAATGGCCTGGATCGACCGGGAAAGTACTACCCTATCATAGAAGACTGACGTAAGAGTAATAGTATACATATTACTGCATTTCGTTCGGTGAGTGAGAGCGCCGGAAGCCCAATTTCCCTTCTTTTCTTTTTCTCACCTCCCTCACTCCCTTCACGGTAGGCAGCGGCTCCGCAGAGTCCCTGACATAGCAGGAGCAATTCCAGGGACTCTGAGTCGTCTATAAGCGACAGTTACCACTTACCATCACGTGGGCTGTTTGCCCGTCTGGCATTGTCGGCAATAAAAAAAGAATACTACTTACTGAATTACATTCTATGAAATGGAAGTCAAATTACCTTTTCGATCGCGTTCATTACCCTCTCTCATTTCTCTCTCCTTATGATAATAACTTGAGTATTTTTATCAAACACTAACTGCGATCCACGGCTTCACCCGCGCCTAAAATGTTTTTGTCTCCCTCAGAATAAAAAGTAGCCTATCTCCGTCTTTTGCACGGAATCTATCAATATCTATCAATTTTCATCGAAATGAAGTCACACACACACACACACTCACACACAAACTTTCGCATTTATAATATTAATAGGATTATTTAAAGAACACAGTCATTTGCATAGATTACAAGGTTTGTTTTTAGGTAGTATAATTTTTTTTTACACGGCAATCGTCTAAAATTGTCAAAGCCAGTCATAGAACTATTTAACACGTGCAATCTTCATCACATAAACGCTTAAAACACAGCTTAAATTACACTTCCGGGAATCGAACCTTGGTAAATAACATCTAATCCTGCTAAGATCGTGGGTTCTATTCCGAACATGTACTTTATAGGGTTATTCATACTATTCAGTTCAACACAAAATTTAAATAACAATAGCTTTGTGTACTAATAGGCGTTGCGGTGCGAAATATACATTGTGTAGACGCCTTAAGGAAGATAATCTAATGGTTAGTGGTGGTACGTTATCGATAAATGTATTTTATCGATACTGAATGTAAACAGTTTAACTATATACTATGTTCTTTGTTTAAGTGACGATTAAATAAAAAATATTTTAGTATTAACTTTATGAAACGCTTTAAAATATTTTTTGATAAGAACTTTATTCATAAATAATAATAACTTCTTAGTTACCTAACATGAAATATTATGGCACAATAAATTTTTGAAATTTAAAATCTTTAAAATTTATATTCTGTATTTCCATTATAAACCTACAATAGACACAGAGAGTTTCTTAAAACGTACTTCCATTACTAGTTGATATCTTAATATATTGTCTCCATTTAAATGAAACAATTTTGTACTTTTTATTTTATGCATTTTATTTAATTTTTATTATTTACAATGCATGTTATTGGAACTTTTTTAAAATTAATATCATCACTTAGTAGTTTTAGTTAGTGTCTATCTACAAAATTACATTTTTACTTAGGTACTTATTAATTATTATGTCAAAGTAAGCAACAACTTCAAGATTTACCTACAAGTTTATCGATACTCGATAAAACATTTCAAACGCTACCACCCCTACTGATAAATCAAATAGCAGATTGATGGTATTATGTCAACATTCACCATCACAATATGGGTGTTTTGCATAATAACCAAAATGCTTGACAATTATTGAATAAAACATGGACTAATAGGACAGATGGCCTGTTCATCTGTATGTGAGAAAGCATCTCGGAAACTGCTTGAACTTTTACGTAATTTGTCATTGCCAAATTTGGAGCGAACGTTTATGGAAATTTGGATGGATTAGATTTTGGGAATGCATAATTTTAGACGACGTGGGAACTAGGTTTATTAATGATGTGTCATTAAGTAGATCGGTACTGTTTTTTGCATTAATAGATCCTGGCTCGTTTCAATATCAATAGACTGGATCGACGGGAAGTATCTACTTGCCTATAGAACATCGACTTTAAGTAATAGTTTTACGATAGTCTAAACTAAGATTATTAAAAGAAAAGATTGGATTTTTTGTGTTTTAGTTTGTTTGTTCCGATTTAGCTCAAGATCTACGTAACCGATTTATCTTTTACCTTTAGCTACAAATAGGACAGGTAACATTGACTATATTTTATTATGTTTAACATGTTTTTCAGTCATTTTCAAAATTTCAATATTTTCCAGTAAATCTAAATGATGCAATACCTACGTCACTAATTGCTATGGTATTTTTAGTAGGCGTTTGTTTTGCGACCGAAAGCAACTTTTGATACCGAAGCGAAACGTAGGTGGAAGTTTTTTTTTTAATTAAATCGAAGACAAAATTCATCGTCATCATTATCATATTATTAATTATTATAAATAATATCACATCAACTACACACAACGCCATCTAGACACAAAGTAAGCATATTTATATAGCGTGTGATATTGTACAGATATATTGTGCTTGAAATAGAAAAAGAGGTTTCAGCACGAATGAGCAAGATCGATCAGGGAAGTACTACCCTCTCATAGAAGATCGACGTAATAACATATTATTATTTTTTATGCTAATGTGTTTCGCTCGGTGAGTGAGAGCGCCAGCAGTCCAGACACCCCCTCGGGCCTCTTCTATTTCTCTTTTCCTTCCTCATTGTCTTCTCCGTGGTCGGCAACGGCTTGGTTGTGTTTTCTAAGCATTATTCTGTAATGTTTGGAAAATATAGCCATCTCTGTAGGTTACGGTTACCACTTACCATCAGGTGGGCCGTATGTTTGTTTGCCACCAAAGTTGTATAAAAAGGTATTGGTAACTACAGTAAAATAATACTCTAATACGCAGGTAATACATTAGCCTGTTGCTATTTGCCTAGTCACCTGTACGATACAGGAAAAATGGCAAGGTTTTATATTCTAGCTAGGCCTTAAGCCATAGGACCAATTAAAACAATTACATATTTTATTACTTCTCATAAACATTATTTTCTTTCAACACATCACCATAACTCAAAATGTAAAGGGCGCCAAGTTAACTATAGATACTTAACCCTTCGCGCCCTCCACAATGCATCAATACTCAATAATCTTATAATAGATAGTATTGAAGGGTTAACCCTTTAAGAAATACAAAAAGCCTTTTTATAAGGCGATTTTGCATGACTGACGAGTAATAAAACAATTGTATTGTGTGTTCGAAGCTTAATATTGCTTTGTTGGTGGGATGTTGAATAGTTGGGTTTATTTGCCTATTGGACAATTGTTTTTACTCAATTAAGGAATTTTTAAACTACAAATTTTGACACAAATTTATTAATCAACATTGTTTTTAGTTATTGACTCTATGATATGTAGTTAATATTGTTAAATTTATATTATTTGCATTTG
The DNA here is from genome assembly GCA_963082885.1 of Parascotia fuliginaria. Classification (NCBI taxonomy): domain Eukaryota; kingdom Metazoa; phylum Arthropoda; class Insecta; order Lepidoptera; family Erebidae; genus Parascotia; species Parascotia fuliginaria. Next base: position 2,906,058 of record OY720196.1, on the reverse strand, counting down.
TTTTAAGATTGTATAAAAAAAAAATCATATTTCATAGCTTGACATTTTATAAAATTGTTTGACATTTAAGATTAATTTTATTTCAGTTCAAAATTACAAATCTTTAAAATTAATATTTCTACACCGGCAACGGTAGTATATGTGAAACTTTTAGCATTAAGATCTCTATGTACCATATACTTAGAAATAAATTTATTATTATTATTATATTATTATTATTATCAGTTGAGTTACCTCTACTTATAAACTAATCGTTACGGATTTTTTATGAGTAATCTTTAAGGTTCTTAAATTAGAGTACTGCTACTTTTTATACTCACATCGATGTACAAAATATTAGCAACTTCTTTAAAAGGGTTAACCGGCCTGGCTAGAACAGCTAGAGTTGTGCACCTGATAAGGAACAGTTGCTGTGTGCAGTGCTTTAAGGAAAGGAAAAGAGTCGCTCAAATCTATATATCAATATCAGAAAATAAAGTAGTCTAACGTAAATGACCGAAAATTGTTCACCTAACTAAATTAATAATATTAATATCACAACAACTACACACAACGCCATCTAGACCCAAAGTAATCATATATTATAGCTTAAGTTGTGAGTTCTAGAATGCGGATATACATACTTAAATATCTACTTCTTTTTGTAAATACATACATATTATACATAGAAACACCCAGACCAATGCAAATAGCCATGTTCATGCACACAAATATTTGCAACAAGCGGGAATCGAACCAGCGACCTCTGCGTAGTAGTCCATTAAAATAAAAAATAATAATAATTTAATTGAAAACCTACTTCTTAAGAGAAAATTACTATGAAAGTAAGCTGTATCAAAGTAGTAGCAAAGCACTAAAGAAATGAGAAGAGAGATACGAATGACTGATACATACATCATATGAGTCGCATAATCAGGCTTTTGGATAAGATAAAGTGAGAGATCAGTTTACATCCAATATAAACAAATATAACTAACTACAAATAAAAAAAAAATGAAAAATAAAAAAATGGTGTAATACTTTCTTGAAATACAAACAATCTTACGAAACAGTTACAACCGGCAGACGCCATAATTTACCGTCAAATGACCAAAAACAAGAAGAACGACGATCGTGACTGCGGTCAGGGCAAAAAACCTATCGTATTTCATACTAAATCACTGATCTATATAGATCTATAGATCATTATCGGGCACGCGTCAATGTCAACTATTGTGATCGTTGAAATTGTATTTTATGAATTTGTAGCCCTCGATTGGCTATTGATGAAATATAATATTTTTAGGGTTGCATGCAGTGATTGTGTTATTGTTGCTTTAATTTGATAGGCGATATACTGATTGAAATGTAAAGAATAGTATCAATAGTGGTCACACTTTTGAATATAATAAAGAACTCGATCCTTCTTAGATCATTGTTATTATGAATAAAGTTATAATACACTAATTCTAAATGTTGCAAGATCAGTTTCATTGTCAAACCATTTTTATTTGGTCTGTTTTTACTAAGTTCATATTAGTTCGTATTAGTATATTAATAATAATTATGGAAATAATTATTATTAAATATAAATACTATTATTTCGTTGATTATTTAATTGTACATTTTAAAAGAATTAGATAATATAATAATATATTTCTAATAATGTGACGGTTCCAACAAATACCCACCTATTATTTTTGTCACTGTACTGAACGTTAAAAAGCAACGACACAACAGTAACACTAATTTTATTCTAAGCAATAATATTTTAATACAAAAGAAAATCAAAAAACCCTTAACCGTCTCAAAACACAAAAAACGAACAAATGACAAGAACAGTAACCGCCATTGAAATTGATGGAACAATATTTATAATTAATTCGTAGTCTTTTCTCACGAATTTTAATTGCAAAAAGCAGATGCTACACACACCTAATATTAAACCATAGAAAAAAAAGGAAGATGACTGTGCATCAAAACCGGATTTCAATTAGACATACAAAAGAAAGTGGGGACATATCTTCTTGTTCATACGTTTAATTATTCACCATCTTAACAATACGAGCAAAATTACTAAAGAAAAAACCTGACCCTCAAAAGAAAAAAGAATTAAAATAAAGCCGTGAGTAAACACTCGCGGACTTTAATATGCAAAATACCTGAACTAGAAATGCAAATCGTCGTGCGAAGATAAAAACAAATAAAGAAAAAAACCGCTTGTATGGGAGACTGACAAATTTTGCATATTTTAACCCGGACCTAGAATTGTCCCTTGAGGGACACCGTTCATGAAACGTTCTCATACTTCCGTATGCAAATGGATATGGTGCTTGATCTTTTATTTTAATAGCATCTTATTGTATTAATTCTTTTTATTCTGTAGGGTGAGTGTTTTGAAAAAATGTTAGTGAGGAATTATTAATGATTAGATGTGTATGCAAATCAAAAGCAGTGTTTAAGTCTGAGACTGTGGGAATGTTATCTAGTTTTTTTACAATTTCGGAGTGAGAAGCCGTTGGTAGATTTTTTGTGATGTAATAAAAAATTATTCTAATTTATAGAGAATTAAACTCGGGGCTTTAAAACCTACGGAGACAGATGTGAACAGTAAAAATGTATGGGATTGATGATATACCACTTGTCTAGGGCCTCAGAATAGCTAACTAACTTTCATAAACGTTCCTATTATTTTACGTTATATTATGACTCCGTTGTGGCCATACTGGAATTATCCTAACCTTAGCTAACCCCATCGGCCTGAAGCGACGTATAAACATAGGGATAAAATTATACATATTAAAACAAATATTTCAAGGCATAAAATTTACAAGTAGCAAATGAAATGTATGTATGCTTCTATAAAAAAGAGTTTACGACATTTCTCTATTTTAAATTCAAACAATTTTACAAATTGTTAGCTATAATAATTCATTATTAACGTAGATAAATTATTGTACATAAATTTAAATTTTGCTACATTTATTGATTATTCTATTATAGTAACCGGTTGTTAGTTAAAGGTAATCCAATATCAACTTCATTATTTATATTTACTTTCACTGCTAATGGCAAAATTATTTGTAGATAAGCACATATTAATAACTAAACAAAAGTCTCTAAAGAACATTTTGCAAACGCTGTGCTAGGCATGCAAATCGAAGAACTGTAGACTTTTATATTTCGGTGACAAACAAGCATACGGTCCATCTGATGGTAAGTGGTAACTGTAATCTCTGAACATGGTTGTGTTTTCTGCATTACAACGCGTCATCGCAAAAACAATGTAAAAAAAAGAGTGTGTACATGTACGCACGTAAGAAGTTATACTTCTTTGGCGTAACAATCCAAAAATACCAAATAATAACACAACCCATACATACATAAATATACATAAAAAGCATGCAACAATAATGAAAAATCATAAAATATAATTAAAATTAAATTTATTTATGCGCCATATTTTGTTTTTATTTTTATTTTTTTTAATTATGGCGCAAAAATAAATTTTATTTTAATTATATTTTATGCTTTTTCATTATTGTTGCATGCTATTTATGTATATTTATAATTACTAACTCCAAGGTGTAAAAGGTTCGCAACTAACTTTAGGGTGTTGCTTTTATCTGTCGGTGTGCGCGCGCATCGTAAAAATTCACTCTCATCATTTTTTCCAATCGCGCCAAAAGAAGTATAACTTCAAAACACAACTTAGCCCTTGACGACACTATACTGAAAAAAAAGATAAGGAAGGAAAGGAGAAGTACCTAGGAGGCAGCAACTTTATCACAGGAAATTTAAATTATTAAAATTTAAAGGAGAAGAACCTAGGGGGCAGCAACTTTATCACAGGAAATTTAAATTATTAAAATTTAAAGGAGAAGAACCTAGGGGGCAGCAACTTTATCACAGGAAATTTAAATTATTAAAATTTAAAGCCCCATTTTCTCCCCTTTCACCTCTCTTAATCCTTACCACTTACCATCACGTCGTGGAGTGTTTGCTAGTCTGCCACAGTCGGCAATAAAAAAAAATCTTATATGAGCCTGAAGACCTCCAGGACCTGCAAGAATTAGACCTCCCAGTGTTAGGTTTTTGTCATAGTCACACATAGCAGACGGTTTGGTGACAATAGGTGGTAATGTAATATTTTGTACGCAAGCCACGCTGTTATCACATGAAATTTCCTTAGTCACCTGCTACGACACCCACCTTAAGAGAGGTGGCTTCATGTATACCGAAAACTTTACAACCAATACAACTCTTGTATTTTAATTATTTAGAATCATAATTATAATAACCTTTTAATATTAACATATTCTTTTTTTTGCAGGTACGTACAATCGCACAATCAATGATGAATAGAATCGTAAGTCCTTACTTTTATTCTCAAGCTAATTATAGTTAAAGAAAAACAGGAAACAACAAAATAATTGCTTAAATTATGCACCCCACAGCAATACACTAATAGTATTGTAGTGCCATCTACTTGCAGCTACAAGAACTAAACTATTAGTCCTATAGATCATTACTAGATGGCGCTAGTAGTGATGTAATAAATTATTATTACTTTTGGCTCTAAATCATGTTTCAAGGATATTTATAGTCTTCATAAAGATAACCAATACGATTTATCATAACTTCAAGTTATTAAATCGATAAATATTAGTGGAACTTGTTTTTTAATAATAATTACATTTTAGCTTGTGTGACCTCGAACCTATGGTTGTACAGCGCAGTCAATCAACTGTCAATTACTAAATTTCCGGGTTGATTTATTACTTACCAATAAGATATATATACTATAAGATACATTTAAATGAAGGTTTCTATGAATAAATAAATAAAATTAAGAAGTTTGCTAAACTAATGTTATCGCTTAGTTATTTAGGTAGCGGTGTAGATAATAATAATATATTTCTTGATATTATCAAAGTTCAAAATCTAACGGACACAGCATAAAATCACAAATCTGAAGAAAATTATAACTTCATGCATGCTGCGATGAAAGAAGATGTTTTGAAGGAAATATGGATATATAAAAAAGAAATTTAAATTGCCAAACTAACTTGAGCAAGCGTGTGTTCCCTTTGTGAGAAGAGGCCTTCACCTAGAGTGATACTTTATATAGAATTACAAGTAGGTACTATATGCAAAAGTATGTGGATGGTGTCCACCACTTCTAGATTCCACTGACTTCTTACCATCAGGTTGAGTAGAGACACTTTGGTAGGCCAATAGAAAAAAAATATTAGAAGAATGACATGAAATCTTACACCATCGGCAAAATTTTTTCCTTTGGATACATTTTTGGTAATTTATCTATACATATAATAAAATTGGAGTGTCTGTTTGTAATATTGAAATAACCGTTTTTTACTACACGTATATGAATATATATACGGTTCATTTTATTTTTATGAGTTTACTACCGCTACCTATGAAGTATGAGTGGTAGCGGTAGTAAACTCTCGGAATGATGGACCCTAAAGAATCAAGACGGTTTTGTTCGATCAACCGTCTTTTAAGCCTATCAAATATGAATCCAATCTGCCTGATACTAAACAGTCAGTGAAGTTCAAGTGTACCACCCTACTCATTGTGACAAGCTGCTGCCATGATGTCCATCAATCCTACCCTGATGTCAATTAATTTGTAACTTTCTAATTGAAATAAGTATATAATTTAAATTTGCTGTAGAATTTTTTACTTTTCTTATAAAAAAAAACAACTCCTACACTGGTGAAGCTCTGTGTCGCGGGTGATTTCAAAATCTAACAATTATCAGACACAAAGTAGGTATAGGCTAGATCGGGGACAAATGTTTATGGAGCACATTGAATCCACAACGTCAGCAGTCGCGCTTACTTCCACTGTGCCACTGAGGCAATCAAACATAAATTTAATAATAATAAGGAAATATAAAATTTCTTTTAATCAAATTTAATTTATTGCAAAGGCCAAGTTCAAACCGCTAAAAAGTTCTAAATATTATACAACATTACGCTTTTATTGCTATATTATACAACGCTAAAACTTATGTTTACTATCTCTATCAAAAGACACAAAAAGGTTGGTTGAATCAGTCGCGGGAGATGCAAGCACACAACCATAGCAAGTGTACACGCTGTACGCACACAAACATACACTGATGAAAAATGACTCGCGGGCCATGTGGTAGTCCGTTGTCGAGTATTTTGACGAATTCCGAATACATGGTTTGAGTTTGGATGGCGAAACCACTTGGTTTGAGAACTGTTTAAAATTTTCTGTACAAGTTGATTATTTACGATTTCATTGAAAGAGAACAAATTTAAGTAAGCTCTGCAGCAGCTTTTTGTTATGAAATACGGATCTTTCTTGTTTCTATTAGTTTTATTTAAAATTCAATAGTTAGTACTCCCTCGGAATAAAAACAAACTGTACACTTTAGGCTGTTGTATTTATTTATTTATTTATTTATTTATTAATAGGACAACTTACAAAACATACACTTAGGAAATGATTAAGTATTACTCATTTTGTTATGTGGCTCAAGCAATAGTGCTGTTTCAGTTACAAGTTGCCACGGCATGCATTACAGTTTACAATGAGCAAACAAGTAGTTAGTAGTTATTGGTTTTTTTTTTTTTTTATCACAAATTTAAATTATTTAATACATAAAACTAAGGCTATAAATACATCGGTATATAGTCAAACGTTTTACATCGTTTTGTTTAGAGAATATACAATGTATCACGGAAACAACTTAACATAACAGTAAGTTATTAGTATTAAAATTTAAATATTTTTAGTAAGTGATGCTTTCACTCAAAAAATTCAGGTCTATAATGTTCTAAAGCAGATTTGATAGTTTCTTTGGGTCGAAAGCCTAGAATATTCAAAACTTCTTCTTATATTTATATTCACGTCTATAAAACTTTTTGATATAAGATAGTAACATTTCAAACTAAACTTCTTTGATAAAATTAATTCGTTTGCAATTTTTAGTTTTCGAAGCTGCGATAAACATTCAAGAAAGTTACTTGTACAAATAACTGGACGTTGAAATCAAATGTAACTATTATGAATTATATATTTGACTAGCGATCCGCCTATTCGTAGATTTCACATGGGTCATTTTATGCTTTTTACGAAATGATTATAATAAATCGTTAAAATTCTCGGCTTTTTTTTACTATATATTACACAATACAAACCTTCCGAAAGAAATACTCTAAGCGATAGTGCAACACAAACATTGGAAAACACCGACGATTCTTAAAAATAAATTAGCGATGAAAATAATGAGAGTGATCTATTAAAATCTGTTGCGTAGTTTTGAAGATAGAAACAGACAGATAAAAGAGCGACTTTGTTTTATACCTACTATTTAGAGAAGATACAATACAGTGTAGTAAAATTCTCACAAGTGTACCCTCCACTCTATTACTCACGGCGCCTCTATGACGCTGCTCACGCGCTAGAGACGCGGTGCGCAGACGCAGCGGGGAGGGGGGGAACCAAAACCTGATTTTCGGTCTAAACTGACCTTGTACAGACGCGTATTACATCATAATACTTATAATGCCTTATTTTTATTTCTATTTACTGTAGTATAGACTTTAGGTCATTAAAATACGGTTCAATTTTCTAAGTATTTTTTGATACATAGTTATGATGGTTTTGGTTAAATTTAACGCTCTAACGCATAAGTAAGTACTCGTCTTAGATTGCTACCTACATGTCAGGTTTTTCCGCGTATAGCTTTCCGTGTTTTATTTAACACATTGTTACTTTTATTTTTATGATATCAACAATAGGGATTTATAAGTATGATAACAAGTTAATTAGTAATCTCAGACATTGTTTGTATGTTCATAATCGATATTTCGGGAATGGTGAAGGCGTTCGCTATTAGTCTAAAGAAGTTCATTGGCTTCTATCAAAAGCATGCCATGCCATTCATTTTTGTATTTTTAATGTATTTTTTATTAGTTTCTAATATTAGAATTTCTACTTATTATTCACTTTTACCACTATATTTTTACAATTTGAGATCGCATTTAACCCAAGTCTTTGGATAGATGCTGTATTCTTTGTAGGTATGCGATTATTAACTATATGAATTTTATCTTGTCTCTTTATAACAAACACTTCAATCACTAGTTTTTACATATTTTGGTATGAAAATTGATTTATGTAAGTACGTTTATATTCTCTAATGTATTTTCTTGGAAGATGATTATTTGAATTCTCGGTAAGTAATCGACTAGCTGTTAAGTATAAAGTTTTTAAATCATTCTGTCTTCGAAACAAATATTTGTTTATTACAAAGATGTTTGTTAAAGGAGTGAAATATACCATCATTTGAAGGTGGTCTTTAATAGAACTTAACTTAAACTTACTATGGTTAGACTTTAAAGTCTTTATGTCGCTAAAAACATATTAAAATAACAGAGAATAGAAGCCACTCAAAATTGTGTGACGTTTCAGTGTGTAAAAACTTTCACGTGAACAAAATTTCATTACCACTAACAAGTTCTTAGTACTGTCTTATCATTGCAGATTTTATCTGAATAACTTTAAGCAGACATACTTGTTATACTAAAAAGAAATGAGTAATTTCGAAGCATTGACCTGACCAGACAGTCTAACATACTAACACATTAAGTTAAATAAAAGTTAACAAAAAACGATCTATAGAGATTAATCCACATGATGTTACCGCCCATTTTCTAATTCAAAAAGTCATATTTTTGACATATGTTTTTTATTAACATATTTCATTTATTTTGATACAATAAATTGTAAATGAGTTCACTACATCTATAGTATATTGGAAGTAATAAATAATAATAATAATATTTGGACACTATCACATACCATCATCTAGTCCCAAGCTAAGCAGAGCTTGTGTTATGGGTACTGGCTAACCGAAATATAATACATATACATACTTTTTTTTGTAAATACATAGGAAACACCCAGACTGAAGACAAATACAAATGTTCATCACACAAATATTTGCCTTCCGCGGGAATCGAACCCACGACACCCGGCGTCGCAGTCAGTTATACTAACCACTAGACTAACGGTGCAGTCAGCAGAAATGTTTGTTTGAACGTCCTTACTCCCGTACCTGTAGAGAAATCATAACAAAAATAAATAATATATTATACAATATAAGTGACATCCATTTAAATGCACCAAAATAATGCGAATTTAATTCTACTACTAGCTTGCCGCGGCGCGGTTTCACCCGCGTCTTTGGTTACTGCTCTACTCCCGTCGCCAGTGGCGTGATGTTACATAGCCTATAATCTGCCTCGAGAACTGAGCCATCATACGCAAAAATATTTTTTTTAATCCGACTGGTAGTTACCGAGATTAGAGCGTTCGAACAAACAAACTCTTCCGCTTTATATGTATAATAGTATAGATTGCTTCTACTATACTTACCCCCAGTTTCTGAAAGGCTGATCAACGCAAAATTAACTAATCATCTGTTTAATCCCATGTGAAGTACCTAAAAGCATGCTAAAAGTATGGGTAATTAGTTTAATTTGATCTATTTAGTTACTAACTAACAAAATAAATTAAATATTCATGCTTTTAGCAAACTAACTGGTAGGTACTTCACATGAGATTTAACAGATGATTAGTTAATTTTTCGTTGAATAGCCTTTTAGAAACTGGGGATTAGATGCTACATCAATGTTTATAGTTGACAGTTTACCACTTTACATCAGCTAAATCATGCCTGATTGCCTTTTAAGTTGCATTAAAAAACTTAATTAATTTAAATCACAAGTGACATATGAACGTAAAAATAGTAAAACAAAATGTCAGCCAATTAATCTACAGCCAGTTCGCTGCAAAAGGTAGAGCTAGGTATGAAAAGAACTAGCAAGTATACATACATACATAATTAGATAATTACATACATACAAACATACGCTCGAAAATTATACCCTCCTTTACTTCAGCAGTCAGGCAAATATAGCGCAATTACTAGCGATTTCTTTCAATCTATTACTTTAATAAAGAGAGAAGGAAAAGTTAACCTTATCCTTGATAGTGAAGTGTCATTTCTCGACATTAAATTTGTGCTAGGAAGTGTTTAAATTCATAAACATACGGGAATTCACGCGATCATGCATTAGGTATTTACATACCTTATTTTGCTTGACGTTTCGACCAGGTTACACCGGCCGTGGTGGCCGAGGTAACCTGGTTAATGCGCGTTAATTCCCGTATGTTTATAAATTTGTATCATGCAACGCGAAAGTTTAAAAGTAAATAATAGTGTTTAAATTATTGAGATTTCAACCAGTAAGACGACAAGGAATGTTTTTAAACATAAATAAATGAGTAAGAGCAGGTTTAGTTAATATCCTAAATTGATAGATTTAATGCAATTATTATACTTTATACTATTCTATGATTTATTTTATTATTGATGAATATTTATATTAATTTAGATAGTAAACTGGTATTAAGTTTAATGGTGCGGTTTTAAATTAAAAAATAAACGGCTTCTGTTGTCTTTTATTAACTAATAAACGAAAGGAATTTCAACAAATCTCAGAGATGTTAATTGAATCAAAAATCTAAAATTTTTGACAGTGAGATTCAAAAGTGCTTGTGTATATATGATCTGCTTTTTAAACGGTTATTACTTATAGCCAAAATATAATATAGTTACCTATCAGATAATATTAAATATTATTAACATTAGGTCGAAATGGTCCAGTGGATAAGACACCCGCTTCGTAAACACGAGGTAGTGGGTTCGAATCCAGGCAAGTACTAATGTGATTTTTCAAATGAAAGAAGAAGAAAGAAAGAAAAAGCATTTATTTGTGGAAAAATCACGACGCACATAGAAAATAAAACACAATTAAAACAAAGAATGAAATTAAGCAGATCATTCTTAATTTTAGTTAAAAATCATCATCATATGTACTTTCTAAGTTTATCTTGGACATTTCTGACTGACAGTGAAGGAAAACATCGTGAGGAAACCTGGACTTTAAAAGTCTGAATTTGCCAATCCGCCTTGAGCAAGCGTGGTGATTAATACTCATACCTTCTCTATATTATGAGAAGAGGCCTTTGCCCTGCAGTGGGACAGTAAAACGGGCTGGTATTATTATTATTATTATTATTTACTTCGCATTATTAATTTATCACTTTTCGACGCTGTATCTTTTCATTCAGTGTCCCGAACACTATAACATCGACTCATTCCTCAAACGAGGTTTAAAAAGAGCACTAATTTTAAGGAAAGTCTTCGCTAGTCCGCTAGTCGTTCAATGTTTAGATAATTAAAAATACCAATCAACTATGTAATCACAATTTTACTTTTTTTTTATATATATTAGCCTACCAAAGTGACTTCACCCCGCCTGATGGTAAGCAGTCAGTCGAATCCAGAAGTGGTGGCCACCATACCAAAAGCTATCGTCTTAAGCTGCTGGTATGGTGGCCTCCACTATGGCGGCTGGGAATGGGGTTAGAGGAAGGGAATAAGGGAGGTGAGGAAAGAGGAAAGGGGGGAAATTAGGCCTCCGGCACTCTCACTCACCGAACGAAACGCAGTAGTAAGGATACTACTATATTATTTATTTTATTTTATTTTATATTATAGCCTACCAAAGTGACTCCACCCCGCCTGATGGTAAGCAGTCAGTGGAATCCAGAAGTGGCGGCTACTATACCAGAAGCCATCGTCTTAAACTGCTGGTATGGTGGCCTTCGCTATGGCGGCTGGGAATGGGGTTAGGGGAAGGGAATGAGGGGGTGGGAAAGAGGAAGGGGGGCAATTGGGCCTCCGGCGCTCTTACTCACCAAACGAAACGCAGTAGTACAGATACTACTACTCTTAAGTCGATCTTCTATGAGAGGGTAGTACTTCCCCGGACGATCCGGCCCATTCATGCTGAAACCAGCGTGGATCTACTACCGTCACTAAGATTAATTTTATTATTGCATGGAAAGTCTTTGTGGTTCGGTGGTACTGTGTACGTATTAAAACGCAATGGTCTCGGGTTCGATTCCCGGGTAAAGAGATATTGGGTTTTTCTGTCGAGAAATTCTTAGTATTAGCCTGGAGTCTGGGATTGTGCCCGATATATGGCAACAGGCTCGCCCCCTGTTACATGGGACCGTGGGTGGTTAAACACTTCTACCTACCCCATCGGTAATAAAAGGCGTGAAGCTGTATATGTATTATATTAGACATGGGTGAAGCACATTATGAGAGAAGATTAAAATAATATTTTTGAACAACATAATAATATGTGGAGCAAACTTATGCTGCGGCAAAAAAACGTTTCATATGAAATAAATTCACTGCGCCAAAAATGTAATTGAAGCTCACGATTGGCAAAAGAAATGCTTATAGCTATGTAACATAATAATATACATAGGACTGCACCGTTGCTCTAGTGGTTAGTGTAACTGACTGCGACGCCGGATGTCGTGGGTTCGATTCCCGCGGAAGGCAAATATTTGTGTGATGTACACTTGTATTTGTCTTTAGTTTGGGTGTTTTCTATGTATTCTAAGTATGTATTTACAAAAAAAAAGTACGTATATGTATTATATTTCAATTATCTAGTACCCATAACACAAGCTCTGCTTAGCTTGGGACTAGATGACGATGTGTGATAGTGTCCACATATTATTATTATTTTTATTATATTAAAATACTTAACGATACTATATCTATATCTACTATTATATAAAGTGGAAGAGTTTGTTGTTTGAACGCGTTAATCTCTGTAACTACCAATCGGATTTCAATAATTCTATTTACGTGTGATAGCTCAGTTCTTGAGGAAGGTTATAGGCTATCTAACATCACGCTACTGGCGACGGGAGCAGAGCAGTAGCCAAAGACGTGGGGGAAACCGCGCTGCGGAAAACTAGTTTAGTTATATAGTTATATTTAAAATTAGAAACATACCTAGATTTAAATGAAGATTTAATGCTTGAGGCTTCAGTCTCTACCATAGGGTGATGCAAAGACAAGTAGGTGCAATGTTTTATAGAAATTCATAAAGGTATACTTACTGTGTACTACCTATCTGTGTAAAGACACTACTGGAGTCTAAGTCTGCTATCACAAGTGTCAGAATGGTCGATCATTGATCTCTTATTGGTTGAAACATGTCAAAATCAACCAGAAATCAATGAACGACCATTCTGACACTTGTGATAGCAGACTTAGGCCTCAGAACATAATATGCCTCTCCAATAAAATATTTATCGTAGATATATTATGTTAAGCAAAGTCGAAATTACCTAGTGGAGAAGCGTGCTTCATAAAAATGAGGTCGTAGGTCCGAATCCGGACAACCAATGTAATTTTCCGAATCATAATATGTACTTTCTTATTTTATCTTGGACATTTTTGAGTAACGGTGAAGGAAAACATCGTGAGAAAACCTGGACTTTGAAGTCTGAGATTGCTAATCCACCTTGAGCAAGCGTGGTCATTAATGATCATGTCACGCCTTTCCCTGCAGTGGGATTATAACGGGCCGATATAATAATAATAATAATAATATTCTACCACATTCACACAGCGCTATCTAGCCCCAAATTAAGCAATTATATTTGCTTGTGTTATGGGTACTAAACAACTGATATACTACTTATATACATTTTTTTTTTGTAAATACATACATATTATAGATAAATTACACCCAGACACAGAACAAACAATCATGCTCATCACACAAAGGTTTGTCCTGGGTGGGAATCGAACCCACGACCTCCGGCTTAGCAGTCGGGGTCACTAACCACTAGACCAACAGATATGATGACGTTGCTTTAGGTTTCCTTGATACAGGCATGCCTAGATCGGAAATCCTAGTTTCACCTACGAATTCTCTTTTCAAATGGCATCTAGACTAAGCTATTTGTTTATTACGAACTACCTACGCCTTACGGCTTCGCCCGCGCATAAAATATGTTTGTTGTATCCCACGGGAACCAAACCATTTTTCAGGATAAAAGTAGGTAGCTTAAGTCCGTCTCCGGCACAGATTCTACACACACACACACACACACACACACACACATACACACACACCGAAACTTTCACATTTATAATATAAATAGGATAACCCTACCTATATATAACCTTTTGCCGTATAATATACATAATACTTATTCTCGATACGACATGCACGATAGGATGAAAGGCTATTCATAAACCCAAAATCTAATTTTTGATAGTTCTATCGAGAATATAGAACATCTTAAAAATCTCTAACAAGTGAAAAATATGAATTCAGTGTTTTCAATTTGACGACAGCGGGGCAGAAACATTACAATGGTCTAGAATAAAATACTGTATCCTAGTAGAGAGAAGGTAGAATATTCTTTGTGAATAACACACTATTTGTTACAAAACAAATAACATAACAACACAACTAATATTGCGATGTTAAATCGGAAATAAACAACTTAATAACCAAAGGTACTAACTTTGGTATCAACAACTTCCGTATAGTACAAAAAAACATTTAATTAAGTTACACGCTTAATAAACTATGAAATTTAATATCAATTTGTTTTGATTCGATGTAAACGATTTAATTTTGGTCATACCCGACAGACATTATTGATAGTTGAATTAGAATGTAGATGTCTGTCTGTCGGTGTCCGGAAGAACGTGGGTGAACCGAGATAGCGCCGGCAGCCCAAATACCCCTTCGTTCCTCATCCTTTTCTATTTTCCTTCCTCATTCTTCGTGGTCGGCAACGGCTTTGTTGTGTTTTCTAAGCATTATTATTACTTCTGTAATGCTTGGAAAACACAGCCATATCTATATCTTACAGTTACCATTTACCATCATGTGGGCCGTACGCTTGTTTGCCACCAAAGTTGTATAAAAAAAACCAACGACCTGTTAAGGGCAGCGACCAACCGATGGACGAGAGTGGCTCATGACTGGCCAAGGTGGCGAAAATTGGGGGAGACTTATGTCCAATAGTCTTTCGGCTGAAACGATAATAAAACAAATTAATTCTGCTCATACTCGAGATACACTACAAGTAATATAACTGGCTGCCATTATATTATTATATCCGAAATAACTACTAACTACTAATACTCAGATCTGAGATAAGCTCACCTTTGTACATAAATTCTATTCATATATTTTTATATGTATCTTGACTTATTCGTCAACTCGCCACTTGAAAACTCACCACTCGATGGCGAGTTGCCCCGAATTATTTTAATTTATTTTCATTTGTCAACTCGACACTGGCATAGAAGTGCAGTCGATAACAGAATGTTTAATAAATTGTATAAGTTACTAGTCGAAAATCGATTCGAGAATTTTTATTCTATGAATCAATCAATACAAAAATAGTTCTCAAGTGGCGAGTTGACGAATAAGTCTGTATCTCTGTGTGTGCCATAAATAAATAAAGTACTGCCTGTTTATGACTTAAAATGTTATATGGAGTAGGTACTAAATATGGTGGTCCCCGCACATTTTTACGCGATAAAAGATAGCCTATGTTGGTCCTCATGGTCTATTCTATCTCTTTACTAAATTTCATTAAAATAGGTTTAGTGATTTTAGGCATGAAAGCGTAACAGACAGACAGATGGATAGACAGAAAGACGGAGTTACTTTCGCATTTATTTATAATAAATAATAATCTATAAAATGTCAAAAACATTATCGAAAAATACAATCCAATAATTAATATTAAAGTTCATAACAATATGTATAAATGATCACTTTATTCAAATACCACACGATTTATTATGACTTTTAATAAAAAAATGCCACCACGTTACGCGAATTCAAACTTTTTGTTGACCATTGACAAAAAAAAGCATAAACTTTCATTATCACACACGAGTCTATATAAAAAAGTATAAAATGTAATAAAAACTCATTCATTGTTTGTATCGTATCTGAGCGTCTCGTGCCGCCATATTGTTTTTTGTTTTAAAAAAACCGCGAAAAAACTTTGTTTTTAAATAAACGGTGTTAGATAATGTTTTTTATTACTTTTTTTGTAAAAATACTGGGTCACTGTTATTTTGTACGTCCTTAACTTGTTTTGCGACTAATTTTGTATTTAAATTGATACATGTGACTCATTTAACAGTTATCTTCAATATTTATTATGTATAAAGAAATAAATGTCTAATAAACTTTGTTTTTGTAAATGTTTGACTGTTTAAACAGTTTTTTGTGTAGGTACTATTGTAATGTTTATTGATGTTTTTTAATCAAAACATTATTAATAGCTTGTGAACTTAAATTTGTTGTCACTTAATTATAAATTTAAAGAGTATTAGTATTTTTTATGAATTACAATTATTTTTGGCACTTATACAACGAATAAATTATAGATTTTCTCACTTTTTGTCCACCATCTAGATCATCTAAAGGCCAGCTAAAGAATAGGGCAATATCAGGGCTTTAGAATCATCAATTGTGCATTAGCATTCTGAACCCTGTCAATAGAAAATGTATTGAAGTCTTCTGTTGCTAAAATAACTTCTTAAAAGAGGTAAAACAGCTCTTACTCACCAACTGTCTTAATCGGTCATAGTTTTACCAAGCATTCGTCTAGTTAAAGAAGATCAGAGATTTTTCTGTCAAAATGTACCTACTTAGTATCAGCACACAGCTCGAATAAACCTAAGATAGAATAACATACCTTATAGCTTTTCCACCCGTGATCTATCATCTACCTATCGCGTCACTGGTTACCGATATTGCAGACTATATGTCTTGGGCGCTACTCATCAGATACACCTCAAAAGCTTTACATTATGAAAAAAACTATTAAATTAGCCACACTCACTAATGCTTATCAACTGTTTGTAATGATTAAAAGACGTAAAAGAAATAACAAACATGCAATTTTCAACAATATCCTAATAGAATATGGTAGAAATTGGCGTGTGTGTCTTAAGATATTTTGATACTATAATACAAATTGTTCATTTAATAGCTGATGATGATCAAACACGTGTTTTTCACTTATGCAACCGGTAAATAACTTAGCAAAAACGTGCCAAGTATTCAAATTCAATTCGACAACACATTTAGATTTTTTTTGTTAAAAACTCATTTAGAAACACTGATATTTTTACATTTGAGAAAATAATTAATGTTATACATACTTTAATTATAATATTAGTCTGGAGAAGTTCACTACTGGCTATAACTGCTATAAGATAAATTAATCCCACCCTCTTCCTTTTTATCCAGAACGACACGTGCGGGACTGAAGTGCCACCCTTTCACAGAGGAATCTAAAGGGTCCGAACCAAACGGTTCAGCACTTAATACATTTGTGCAATTACAGCCTGTACCTCTTTACAAGCGCATGTGTAGTTATGATCCTGGGTCTATTAAAAGCATCTCACTAAGCCGCACTAGTAGAGGCCACCTTAGAGTTTGGCTTTTGGAATGGTGTTCACCACTTCTGGATTCCACTGACGGCCTACCATTAGGCAGAGTGGAGTCACTTTAGTAAACTAATATAAAAAGTGTCCTAAAAGAGGGTGGTCATAGTCACGCTTGGTAGACATTGCTGCTGTCCGTTACATGGAATTCTTTTAACCACCTCTTACGACCTGGATAGAGATGGGGTGGTTCCATTTTACAAGCAAGCAACATTATATTATTATGAAACAAAATACCTGCCGGCCTAAAATCAACTGAAAAGAAAGAAACTCATTTTTCTTTTGTGCCGACGCTACATTGCAATGATAAATCGAATCTAATGACACTTCATTGTTAAAATCCATCAAGCCATTAAGGCTGTAGAGCGTGACAAAGAAATGGACATACTTACATACCCACATACTGCTAGTGGTTAGTGTAACTGACTGCGACGCCGGGTGTCTTGGGTTCGATTCCCGCGGAAGGCTAATATTTGTATGATAAACATTTGTAATTGTCTTCAGTCTGGGTGTTTCCTATGTATTCTAAGTATGTATTTACAAAAAAGAAGTATGTATTTCAGTTATCTAGTACCCAAACACAAGCTCTGCTTAGCTCGGGACTAGATGACGGTGTGTGATAGTGTCCACATATTATATTATTATAAATGAGCCAGATCGAAAATTGAAAATCTAGATACTCTTAAAATGTTGATGTAAATATTAGAAGTAGGTACCTACCTATCTATAGTGCGCGTTTCGATCGGTGAGTACGAGTGCTTATTTTAATTTGTTGGATAAACAAACAATATACAATAGTTTATTATCAAAATATGATCCTATAATAAATTATGTAATTGGGACATTGCCCACACAAACGCTTACTATGGATATTATAAACAGGGATTAGACATTTGTACATTTTGAGAGTTATTTTAAACAGAATAATATAAATGGAAAAGTAATATTTATAATAGTGTACAAAACAGTAGTAACTAGTATTACACATTGTTCTGTGCAGTTTCTCAAGTACTAAAGCGTCATCGTTGTAGGTTCTTATTTTCACCTTCCTAGGAGGCAACGATAGTTGTGTTTTGTCAAAAAAACGCAATCCCTGGCTGTGTATTTTTAACTGCCGAGGTTCCTCAAGTAGTGGAACATCCGTGACCTAATACGTAGTAACCTGTCAGTTTTTATACTTTGACGTAATCATTTGACAGCTCTTAGCCATATATTACGACATTCATGATGTAACTATATGTCTATTTAGATCACTGGGGTTAGGCATAACAATGTAGTATTTTGTCATTTGTAATGCTAGGTTAACTTTAAATTTCATATGTCTAGGAGAATAGTTGTAAATGTGATCTATGGTCTAGAAAGGACCCACTCCATATCTTCCCATAAATTTCGTAAGAAAGGAAAATTATTAAGTAAAGAGCTCGTAGCAGTATTACGTATTAATTATTATTATATTAAATTAGTATTAATATTAAGAATTCGGCCCACTACAAAGTATCTTGTATATCTGGGTTCGATTCCCACCCAGGACAAATAATAATAATAATAATATTCTACCACATTCACACAACGCCATCTAGCCCCAAATTAAGCAATTATATTTGCTTGTGTTATGGGTACTAAACAACTGATATACTACTTGTTTCTTCTGTGTCTGGGTGTAGTTTATTTATAATATATATGTATTTACAAAAAAAAATGTATATAAGTAGTATATCAGTTTAGTACCTATAACACAAGCAAATATAATTGCTTAATTTAGGGCTATATGGCGCTGTGTGAATGTGGTAGAATATTATTAATTATATCTATTACCGTAATAGTATCGTGACAGGCAAAAAATATTATTTTCATTGAAAAGTAGAGACTATGCTCATGATATGCAGGGAGCGTTTATAATGGACGAGAATATCAGGCAATGCGGTAGTGGCCATAGTAGGGCGTATGGTGTTGCTTGCCGATCCTTTCATAGCACGTTCATGGTATGGTGCTATAAAATGGCTTACTTCTTTATTTGCGTTCTAATAATTTTCTCTTTACTGCGGTAATCCGTCTACTAAGTGAGGTTACCATGGAAACTTTAAAAATAGCCGTCGTGTTAAAAAGTCTGCCGGTTGCAATAAAATTCTGTTGGTCGTTAGTTTATATTTCTAGTTAACTTCCAAATACTTTCACTGAGTGTTTTTAAAATTCAGTCACCGCACAGCACTTGAAATTCTATTCCCTAATAAGAAAGCTCTTATTAAAAATCCAAAACGGCTACGATTTCGATTAAAAAAATGTATGTAGATAGATTTGATGCTGAAGATGGACTTAAACTACTTTTATCCCAAAAATTGTTCTGGTTCTCCAAAGAGATAAACACATTTTAGGCGCAGGCGAAGCCGTGGAGCGCTACTGTAATAAATAAATTCAGATTAATCAGTTTCAGGGTTTGTAACTAGTGAATTAAGACCGGTAACCGCTTACTATCAAGTCGGTTGCACAAACAACGTTAAATAAAAGATGGATTAAAATGATTTAATTCGAAACTAAACTTTTTTTTAAACATAATCTTCAGAAACCAATGGAGCATCTTCGTTAACCCTATCGCTTCTCTAGTCTAACACTAGACTATACTAGACGTTTAACCCCCTCAAACTCACATGACTTCACATTAGTCGGTCTAAGACGTTAACTACAAATATGAATCAATGTTTTTGTCGGTCCAATCAAAGTGATTGACGTGTAGGCATTAGGCGTAATACAACGTGCTTCTATAGCTGCGTACGCGCACCATGTTGTAGGTTCACAGTGGGATATTTCTTTTATTCATACTTAAATGTAGTACCTATTTTTTTTATCAAGAATTATTGAAATTTTGTGCCATAGCTACTTTTATTTCAAAGAGGTTAACTAGGTTATAATAGTACATGTAATAAAATTCTGCTGTATATATTCAGGGTCTATATTAATGCAGACGATTGTCCACTGTAAAAGCGGCCACCAAATATTAAGTTCGATATAATAATAATAATATCAACTTGTTTACTGTCCCATTGCAGGGCAAAGGCCTCTTGTCATATAGAGAAGGCATGAGCATTAATCACCACGCTTGCTTAAGGTGATTTGGCAATTTCAGACCTTTATGTCCAGGTTCACCGTCACAGTCAGAAATGTTCAAGATAAACTTAATAATAATAATAATAATAATAATAATAATATGTGGACACTATCACACATCGTCATCTAGTCCCAAGCTAAGCAGAGCTTGTGTTATGGGTACTAGATAATTGAAATATAATACATATACGTACTTTTTTTTTTGTAAATACATACTTAACATACATAGAAAACACCCAAACTGAAGACAAATACAAATGTTCATCACACAAATATTTGCCTTCCG
Source organism: Parascotia fuliginaria (assembly GCA_963082885.1). NCBI lineage: Eukaryota > Metazoa > Arthropoda > Insecta > Lepidoptera > Erebidae > Parascotia > Parascotia fuliginaria. Next base: position 2,885,251 of record OY720196.1, on the reverse strand, counting down.
CGGGAATCGAACCCACGACACCCGGCGTCGCAGTCAGTTACACTAACCACTAGACCAACGGTGCAGTCTTAGAAAGTGCATATGATTTGCAAAATCACATTGGTACTTGCCCGGATTCTAACCGACTACCTTGTGTTTACAAAATAGGGTGCCTTATCCACTGGGCCATTTCGACTTTGTTTGATTTGTTTACTTATAATCACCAGGCTAGTCTTGTGTCGGATGTTACTTCTGCCTCATTTTCATGTAAAAGTTTCACTGTTTTAACTCCATACAATTTATTTGTTGTAAATTTATCATAGTGTACGCTACAAAGTTGTTGTTTATACTATGCTATTCCCAATACCTATTTAAGAAAATAAGTTACTGCTCAAGCAAAGTCTACATTTATAAAGATTTAGTTGAGGTCTTATATTGACTTCCGCAGTATTAGTCCTTCTAAATGCAAATACATGGTGATACTACAAACACGTTTTTGGCTAAGACTGGGTCGGAATTGACCTCTGGGCTCAGAAAATAATTCTATATACTCTTGTACAGCTAGTATCTGTCATCATCACGATCATTTGTGTGAAACCGATGTGTAACAATGGTCTAAATGTTTGCTTGTAACATAGAAATGTTCACTGTAACGTATTTGTAATTGGTATTACTTGTCCTGCTTATGTTACTGAGAATACAATCTGGCTAACAGGCTCGTCTTGTTCTGACTACACCGTAGATGGACGAAGGTTTTCTATAGCTTTTAAATAATGAGAAGACATTATAAAATTTTTGGGCCTACTTTATCCAACTTATCTTCGTGCTGTGACTTCATTGAGGTCCGACTACTTTGACACTTTGAGATCTTTAGTGGGTACTACACCTGTCTATTTCATTTATTCTCTAAATTTTAGTATTTTAAATATTATAAATGGGGTTGGACTTTGGTCTTCCCGTATTTTTTCTCCGCTAACGCAACGTCGACTCATATCGAACTGCCCGGTCCTTGTTGGACCATTTGATAAAATGTTGCCGTTACTCTAGATCTTACATAAAAGATACTTTTATACTTTTCAGTTATCATTTCTGTAAGAGATCAGTGCAGTGCCATTTCAACTCACTTAATCTAAACTATATCGTTAAATTAATTCTTCTTAAAATACCCAAAGTTCGGCAGTGAGTATGCCCATCCTTCCTTACAATACGGTGTGAGTAGCGGTCTAATACCTACCAACTCCATAAGTCAAAACCCGTAGTACCTATTTAAATCATAAAGAGTCATAATTCAGGATCCTATGTATGACATCATCACATAAAATATACATTAATTATATAACACTTCATATTATGATGTTTGGTTATGTTTATAATAACAACTGTCTTATTTTGTAGTAATTTGGCGGGTTTTTTTTATAATTTCGGTGGCAAACAAGCATGGCAAAGGTTTACATTCTAAAAAAAATGGAAAAACACAACCAAAGAATTGCCTGTTCCAAGGGGATAAGGAAAGAAAAGATCAAGGGAGGAAGACCGACGGGGTAATTAATATAACAGAATACACCTTTGGTCTAGTGGTTAGTGAAACTGATTGCGATTCCAGATGTCGTGAGTTCGATTTCCGCGGAAGGCAAATATTTGTGTGATGAACATTTGTATTTGCCTTCAGTCTGGGTGTTTTTTTATATTAAAAGTATGTATTTACAAAAAAGAATGTATGTCTTATATTACAGTTATCCAGTACCCATAACACAAGCTCTGCTTAGCTTAGATGACGTGTGATATAGTGTAAAAAAGAGGCTTCCCGGCACTTCACCAAATCAAACGTATTAATTAGTATGGAAACTAATATTTCTTACTGTGTTATATCGGTGTATCACTAGAACGACCAGACTATGACTCAGTAATCTCTGTCGATGGCATAAACAAACAATTTAATTATTATTATTAAAAACCAAAAGCCGCCTGCCTAAAACAAAATGACAAGAAACCAATTTTTTTCTCGTGCTGATGCTACATTGAAATATTGTGTACCCTATGTCACTCCCACAATTAATACAAATCTAATTACACCTCATGATGTTGAAATCCATTAAGCCATTTAGGCTGTAGAGCGTGCTAAAGATATAGACATACATACGCTCAAAAACAATACCCGCCTTGACTTCCACAGTCGGGTAAAAAACAATTAAATCAGGTAGGTTACAGATTGCAGAAAGCACCGTCTAGTTAAAAGAGCTGATGTAACGTGAATGATTGACACACAGGTTACAATGTTAAATACAGATCAATGTAAAATCCAATTTAACAGGAGGCGAACCTGTTGACATTTACCGAGCACAAGTGAAATTTCCGAAGCTAAATCTATTTATAACTATACTATTATAAGCAAAAGAGCGGATTTGAATACCTAATTATGTTTCGTTTGACAGCCCAGTTATTAAAAAGGTTATAGGCTATTTATCATCACGCTATTGGCGACGGGAGCTGAGCATTAACATAAGATGTAAGTTAACGCAGGTTAAACCGTGCCGCAGAAGGGTAGTATATAATATTACTTCATCCAATCAGATATTCAACCCGAGACCTCGACGTGGCAGTCTCTACACAGTATCACTGAACTATCGACGCAGTCACACACAATCATACAAAAAATAGCATTTAGTTAATAGGGCAATAAAAAAACTATTTCGTGTTATCTGTAAGGTCGGTCATAGACTTCACAGAATAATTAATATTACGTATGTCTTTTTGCCAGACTGCAAAAGTTTTTCGATCGTAAGTATGTATGTATGTATGTATGTATGTGAGTATGTGTGTATATTGCTTTGGCACGCTCTACAGCCTAACTACTCTCGTGTTAATATTTTTTATTAATATTAAGAATTTTGATGATTTCGATCGGAGATTCGAAAAAATCGTTATTTTTTTAAAATTTGATTATGATTAACGGTTTTATAGGTATCACTGCATTTTCTGTTTTTAAATTTGTTATTATAACATATATTTATTATAATTCTTTCTTTACTCCTATTATATTATGTAGGTACTTTAATTATGTAGGTACTTTAATGATGGCAATGTTTAAGTGTTAGGTACAAAGCATTTACTTCACGTAATAAAATGTAGATTTCTTTAGTTTACTTTTTATTTTAATAACTGGTTTAATGGTCTTTTCATTGTCAATTTAATTTATTTATTATTTTAATTTTTACGTAATATTCTTAATGTCTGATACTTTTATTCTGATGAGAAATTATGAAGAAAATCTGTTAGCCCGCTGGTGGACATAACCTTCTTCGACGAGAAGAGTTTGTAGTATTCATGCTTGGCAGATGGGATAATTGTAGTTTGAACATTTACAAGTAATTCTGATGGAGATTGAGATTTTTTTTATATTAGCTTACCAAATTGACTCCACTCTGCCTGATAGTTAGCACTCAGTGAAATCCAGAAGTGGCGGACACCATTCCAAAAGCCAAACTACTGGTATGGTGGCCCCCACTATGGCGGTTTAGTGAGATCTGTTTTTTCACGCCCCGCTTAAAAGACCCAGGATCCATTATCAAATTATTCATCATTCAAATTGTTCTCAAGACAAGTTTGCATTATAACATCTTTTTATATCGTTGTTAGTAAGATATCGTAGTTTTCGTATCTTTGCTTTGATCCTTAAATCTAATAAGAGGATATTTTTAACTTACAAGTGTTTTGCAAGAGTGCCTTCTGAGTGTCCAGCACATGTTCAAGCAATAAAATCTTTAATGCACATAGCAATAAAGTTAAAAATAATTGGCAATCTATCACTTAGCAACGGCTTTAAAACTTTTCGACTAGTATTAAATTTAACCTTGATTTTTTTCATACGCAGAGACTTCAAATTACTGTGTCAGACAAATTGAATCTATACATTGAAATCATTATAAATTGATTTTTATCTAACGTAATTATTATGAGGAAAACTGGTAGGATTGAGAGATAACGTAATGAATGAAGTTCCGTTTGTTTAAAATCCCCGAACTTAGTAATATGTCCTGTGTCACGTGAGACTTTAGCTATAAACACTTATGCACTACATAAATAAAAAGAAATATCATGTGGTCCCCGGCCTAGGGAGTATGGAGTTAATACATCTCTTTCCGTATCTATACACATCTGGGCCGTGCCCGGGACGTGACGCGGCCGTACTATAAAATAAGAAGGTCCTTTGCCGGCACGGGCACGGATATGTGTGATCGAGTCCATTGAAAATGTATGCAAAGGAATTTTTTTTCATTCCTGACGGAGCAGATAGAGCCTTATTCAGTTAAGAAAATATCAATTAACTGCAGGTAACTGTTAGCAGCTTTACCTTCGCACTAAATATCACTTACTATACTTAAAAAGTCAGCCAAATGTGACATAAAATCTCTTCCTACGGCGAAAGACATACATCACATTTGTATTGTGTCAGAATCGAACTCAGTTCGTGCGACGTTAAAGCACATTCGCGTCACTCCGACATAATTTAACGCAAGCGGTCTTTTGAGACAATCATTGTAATATTTTGTACTCCGGAGGGTTAGTAAGAGGTTCATAACACTCCCGTTACGCCAGCTATATTAGATCAGACGTAACTGAGAGCAAGCCTGCTGTCATTTACCAAGCACAGTAGGACCTACCACTACCTCTTATAGCAGTATTATTTTAAGTTTATTTTGTGTTTTGTCTTTTTCTTTAGTACTATTAAAAACAAGGATAGAGACAAAATAAGGTTATACTCGTAATATGATTTCTATAAGAGGTTCTGTTAAGGCACCAGATGTCGAGTGTGAGAATTTTTCACGAAAAGCTTAACGCTTAGACCAAATAAAAATCGTTAACTTTTCTATAGTAGGTATCATACATATCCGGCTTAAAGGAACTCTAATCCAAGCCATAAATTATCTTCTGCAAAGCAACCGGTCTAAAACATAGAAACATTTAATTAACTATAATTAATTTATCATTTGTGCGAACTTGAACACTTAGTGAACTTACAAAATTAGTGCCCTCGCTCTTATATTAAGCCATTTAAACTTAAGCTACCGATTTAATATTTATACTGGAATTAAGTACCTAGTTTAATAAATTATAACTTACTATAAACTAATTTGTATTTGTAGTGAAATGCATAGGACTAAGGAGTCGTTATACTTTAACAACGCTATGAAGCAAACCATTATACGAGTATAGGAAAGTGGCAGGAAAATAGAACACAGGATAGTGCCGGAGGCCCAATATCTCCCCTTTTCTTTTTCCTCACCTTCCCTAATCCTTTCCATGAGTCCCTGGAATTGCAAGAACAATTGGACTCTGAGTCGTCCATGAGCGACAGATACCACTTACCATCACGTGGTCTGACTGCTCGTCTGCCAATGCCGGCAATAAAAATAATACGTAATAATAATTTTAAAAACCCTTGAAACGTAATGTTTGAGAAAGGCCTTCAGAAGTTTTATTATAGTAAAAGTGACTCCACTGCCTAATGGTAAGCAGTCAGTAGTGTTCTAGAGTGATGGACATTATCCTAAAAGTGATCGTGACAAACCACTGCAGCGCTGGCATAGTGACTCCTACCATAAATAAGACAATTATATACCTACTACTACCCCAGATATGATGGCTTTATGAGGTGCTTCTTCACGTCCTGTTTAAAAGATCTGAGATCAAAAAAAAAATTTTTTTTTTTTTATATTCTACCACATTCACACAGCGCCATCTAGCCCCAAATTAAGCAATTATATTTGCTTGTGTTATGGGTACTAAACAACTGATATACTACTTATACACATATTTTTTTGGAAATACATACATATTATAGATAAATTACACCCAGACACAGAACAAACAATCATGCTCATCACACAAAGGTTTGTCCTGGGTGGGAATCGAACCCACGATCTCCGGCTTAGCAGTCAGGGTCACTAACCACTAGACCAACAGGCCAGTCAAAAGTTGCAAGTTATATTGAACGTCATAAACATAAAATACTGAACTAGCAGGAAGTCTGTCGACTGAGAATAATTAATAAGAAAATAAGCATGATTTGGCAAAAACTACTGCTTGCTATGATGGCAAGAAAGAGCCTCTTGGGGACCCAAAATAATACATACTTCAATATTCGTTAAAATATATTTATTATTTAACAAACCCTGGTGTACTTAGTTTAAAAAACTACAAATCACCCAATTAAGTTAAGTTTAACCAGATTGCAGTAAATAAATCCAATTCTTTAAGGCAATTTCCAAAAACTATAACTCGGTGTGACAAGCTACGCCAGAAAACATACTTACTATTCATACAAATATCGACGTTATTCTTTTATGGATAAGATTAATTTTTAAATAACAAAATGTATTTAAACTGATATAAGTTAACACATTCTTTAAAAAATTATATGCTCTATGTAAACAAGGTAGGGTATATAATTGCCTACACTGTTTAATGCTGAAAAGTTTAGGAGACGGCATTCGTTTGAAAAAAAGCATTGGCATCGATTTTGTGTGTCGAGTTACAGCTACCACGTTTTTGGGACGTTAGGTTTATATGGATACGATTTGAAGAAATCACAAGATGAATGTCGTTAGTTTAATTTTTCTTAAAAAATCTATTTTCATAACTTTTAATATTATTTTAACTTTGTTAGGCTAATATACGGAGCTTTGTTAGTTCATGCACATGTTCCGTTTCATGCGCAGCAGTAAAATTAGTCGAGGCGCTTATAGCTCGTTGCACTCACTGATCGGTAATCGATCTGCGGGTTAAGCAACTAAGAGTGTGGCTGGACCATGGATGGGTGATCGCATAGTGGTGTTTGATCTGAGCGTCTCCGTGCTTCGGAGGGCACGTTAAAAGTCGGTCCCGGTTGTTATAACAGTCGTTAGGTCAAGTCGGATGCCTGTATAATAAATTACGGGCGACCTGAACAAATCCTGACACTAGGTTGACCACCAACCACTTGATAAGAAGAAGACTAGATAATCCCGGGTACCTACTGCTTAACCCAAAGCCTTAGATCCCGCAAAGAACTTAGTCAAAAGTAAAATGAGGAGTTAGAAATGAAAATGATTAGTTTCTAAGTATGGCATTTATTAAAGGAAGGCTATTATGAAGAGAAATCTCACCTTGCAAATGATGGGACATCTTGCATCTTTAAATCATTTTAATAAAAATTGCTGCATCTCCATCTTAATTTAAATATTTTCTTCAACTGATCAATTATATTTTCATCATAAACATTCAATCAAAAAACAATGTCACTTTTTTACTTATAAATGGTTCAGATAATAACCTTCGTCATGGATCATCGTCTACAATATTTAGAACAAATTCAAGGTAATATTTCTTTTCCTATAGAACTACGAAATCTGACCTTTGGTTAAGTTCATATTATTTAGTAACAGTTTTAGTTTTATGGTACTTATTTTCTGTGCCCTCGCTTCAGCTAATTGCTCGTGTTTATATGAATCCTAGGTAAAGAAATTTAATTGAAATAGGTGCAGGAAATTAATTAGATTTCTTTCGGCGACACTTTTGAAAATGTCACATTGGTTTTAAAATCGCAATCACGTACCTTTACAGGACAGTGCCTAATTAACTAGTCTAAATAGTATATCTAAAGTGCCTAATTAACTAGTCTAAATAAGATATCTAAATAATCTTAAATCTGCTGTGTAAAAAGCTGAAAATATGTGTACTAATTTAAAAGAAATAAAATAAAACTAATTTAAATTATAGTTTTTTATTAAAAAGCTTAGTGTTTGAAAAAGTTAAGTTTCAAGAAATATCCCGACAAAAACTGAGATAAAAAGCCAAAACTCATAGCTTGGTTAATTGTAAAAGATACTTTTATAAAATTTTCTACTCCAATTAATCATGACAAGTTTTAAATTAATACTTTTTAAATTTTTGATGTACAGTTACTTAGAATTGGCGCAGGGATGATAAGTTAAAATGATCTGGCATTCAAAATTGATGATAGCTTAAACGAATTTTGAAAAATTGTTTCAATACACTTTTTATGCACTTAGTATAAAAAGATCAAAGATCATGCTTTGATTCAAAAAAGTAATGACAGATGTACAACTTAGTAAGACCTACATACATTACAAGAATAAAAAAGTCAAAAAACGCTAGTATTTTTTCTCACTCATACGATAGAAAAACTAAATTAGTATTTAAAATAAAATCATGATTAACCTCTTTATTTAAATGCCTAGCTTCTGCTACTGACTTCTGTCTAAAAGTAGTATTTTCAGGTGTTTGTAAAATAAAATAAAAAGTAAAATAAAAGTGATTACGAAGGAATATGATCCAATAATTCACCAAAATAAACGCAAAAGAACAGGCACACAGCATCGATATAATTTTGTCAGAGAGTTGTGTTACTTCCCTGCAAGATTATGCCGTATAGCACTCTGTTACAGTTATAGATACGTTAATACCAAACATCGTACCTACTTGTTAAAGAATTTTGAAATTCGATTAAATAATTTAAATTTTTCTGGTATTTAAGAATCATTATTTCAGTCGTAAGAACATCTACGAGATAAAAGTATTTTTCTTTTATTATAATTATCATGCATGCATGCTTTAAAGTCATGGCAGTCTTATCGCAGGATAATGCTGGCCGTATGGCGAAGATTTTCTAGATAGATAAAGTGTTCTACTCTGAGTAGCACAAACGCGAACGCTGTGATTATCGACCTCAGGTTGCCTCACATACGCTTTAAGGCACGCCACAGTGGCGACGGTAAGTCTCGTGCTTGAGGTTCCGCGCGCGCCTCTCGATGGAGGAAGGAAGCTAGCCCCCCAAATCAGACGGGATCCGAATACGGGTGGTAAGTAAGCCCGTCACAGTTACGAATGAATGCGCGAGCGTCTCCCGTGACCCCGCTACTCTGGCCGTCTGAAGGAACGCCGTGGGTTTTGATCGATATGCCAGTCGCGTTCTGAGTTCCCGCCTTCTCCGGGCGGGTGCGTACGCGTAGGTAATGCGGTGCCAAAAAAAATGGAGAATGCTGGCTGTCATTATATTGAATGATTTTTAGCTGTCTTTTCTTATGATGGTGTGATCGCCATCTGATGGCGCTAGTAAATCTTATTTGACTAGGTTATGTAACGGTACACTAGTAGAACTTTTAAAGTCTGGTAGGCTGTATATGTTTAGATATACTAATTTAATTTCCTTATAAATACCATAGAAATAGAAAGTATAAGTAAAATACATCGATATCTGTCTAGTGCCTACCTACCGAATTTGAACTACTGACTACGATATATATAAGTTATTTAAAGATGTAATTATAAATATTGCGCTATTTATTATTTTACAATTAATTAATAACATCTACAAAAAGCTATGTAAAAAAAACTGTCTGAACCTAGCTTTTTTTTTCAAGAAACGAGGAAATGAAATTACAGACCACCTGCTGGTAAGTTACCGTAGCATTTAAGTGGCAAATAAGTATACGGTCCATCTGATATTTAGCGGTTACTAAGCGTTGCTGAAGAACTCACGGTCGTACGGGTAGACAGGTTCTGGAGTGCCAACCACGAATCGGAAGACGTAGCGTTGGCAGACCCCTCATCAGGTGGACCAATGACCTTATAAGGGTGGCGGGCAACCGATGGATGAGGGCAGCGAACGACTGGCCACTGCTGCGAAAAGTTGGAGTAGCCTGTGTCCAGTAGTGGATGTCTTTTAGCTTATATGATGATGATGAAGCTTTCCTGAGAGACGCTTTCAATTCGTTGCCAAGTTGTGAACAACGAGGCATGAGAAGCCGTCATTAGTTACCTTATTACTGCTGAACAACAATTGCACTGATAACTCTTTCAAAGATAATGGAGCAAATAGAGTGACTCGTAGTGTACTCTAGTGCTTCACAAACAAATGTTTAGCGGACACAAAAGCACTTCGTTTTGAAACAATATTAAAGTTTTTTTTATTGACAGTAGCAGACGACCAAACAACCCACCTGATGGTAAGTGGTAACTGTCGCTCGTGGACGATTTAGAGTCTCTAGCATTGCTCCTACGATGCGATACGATGCGAAGACGCTGCCTACTGTGAAGGGAGTAGAGAAGTTGAAGGTATTGAGAGACACCTCCCTCCCTAGAAATAAGAAAAGTGGGGATATTGAGCTTTTAGTTTTGAAACAAATTTTTACGAATCGCAAATCCTACTATTAAAGTCCCACTACACCTCACTGCTCTCCCTCAGGACCAGTTTACCAGCTCTTGATAAGAATTTCTCCTTTTCTGAAATAGCTATATCCACTTTATGTTATCCCATCGATAAATGAAATATAAGTGACAACAGCTAGGCAAGTGTGGTGCACATGTTATCGACGGAGCGATGATAATGCTTTGATTATTATTGTTAGAACATGTCACTACGCAGTTGCCCACGCCCACTATTTGCCATGAATATACATAGGTAAAGTACTTTGTCATTGTTGATTAATTTTATTAATTAAGGTTTGTTCTATGTGTTCTTAAAAAAACAATTAGGTGCCTACACTAGAATTGGATCTTTGTATCGTAATAGACTTAATAAATATACCATTCATCATCTACATTTGACAATATAACATACAATTAACTATTAACCGTCAAATGTAGACTGTCTAACTGTATGTCTTTCTGTAATTCTGTCTGTATGTTACGCTTTCATAATCATTGCACCAATTTTGATGAAATTTAGATTAAACCTTAGGGAAAATGGCTTTAAGAGGTTAAAATAGGGGATGAAAGTTTGTATGAAAAATCGTCAATGTATAAACAGAGATATAACCGACATTCAAGCGAGCGGAGCTGCGGGCAACAGCTAGTAGTATAAACATATAAACTTTCCTGAAAATAATCTGTAAGTTTGTATCTAAACTTCGTTGCATTCAAAAGTTAGCAGAAAAACACATAGAAGAAAACAACGTCTTTGCTATACTTACAGTAAACCATTTAAACCATTTTAAACCATTTAAACCATTTTAAACCATTTATTTTTCGTTATAGTACATAATACATAATTTAACATTAAAAGAGTTTACACTTACATATACAATATTTATGAAGATAATTACACGCAATATTTACACACATGTACATATAACAAAAGGGCTCCAGCTCAGTATTTGCTGCGCTAATGCACAGCACTGATTTTCAGCTGGACCCTCACAACTGAATTAGATTATAACATATAAAGGTACACAAAGAAGACACAAGATGACAAAACATATAACGCATAAATTAAAAGAACCCTACACTACGTTAAAGCAATATAAAAGCAAAAGTAAATAAATAAAATAGAATAAAATAATATGGCTGACACAACATTACAGTAAGACACACAATAACAAGTAAAATAGATAGACTCTAGTATTTATACTCTAGTATTTATACTAACACCAATAATTTCGAGTGTTCACACAGCATGATAAGTTAGTAGTAAGCAAGTATATACTTATGTAGAGGTATAAGTACCTAAGTATATACTCACGTGTTTTGCTGATGTGTTCCGGCAGTGTAGGTGAGATACTTATAAGGTCATGCTCGTGTACTTACTTGTTATGTAATAAGTGTTTGGTTAATTTAAGAGGGTTAGAAGTGTAAGATGGTAAATATGATTGAGTTGTGGTGAATGGAAAACGGTCACGGTATCCAAAAATGATAAGAATGTTGAGCCCAAATCTATTTCAGCGCAGCTTTCACCTGAGCACCTGATTTTGTAGAAATTCTTATGCGACCTTTACCACTTACCACTAGGTGAGCAGAGTACCTCGTAGGTCACGGTGACTAATATAAAAAAGTTAAATGCTAAGGACTCTTAACCGTGCTTCAAATTAAGTTCTACGAATAAAAATAAAATAACATAGTATATTGTGGACATTGTGGTAACATCCGCCCAATTTACACCAAATACCGATTAGTTATCAAACATTGAAAACCTTATTGAAGCAGTTGCTATAGGTACATGTATCAATTTGGACTTCAACCTGTACCAACACGCACCTACAACTGCCCCAATTTCAACTTCTTTATAACAAACAGAAATCTGTACAAAAAATCTTTCCCACCGGATTTCAAAAGCCCTATCGCCGTCTCCCCTAAGATTAAAAAAAAAGTATAAAAAAAATAATGCAACACCTGTTGCGAGTTGCGCCTACGCATCCGTTGCTAAGCGACAGCGTCATATTGTAAATGGCGGCCTACCATCTGTCAAAAATTTACATTTAGAATTAATTTCTAATCTTGCTGTATACTGAGATAAACAAGCGCTAGGTAATCAGAAAGTATATAAATACAATACAATAGGAAATCAAAACGTCAACAAATTTTCATGATGACGTTAAACAATACACATCTCAGAAAACAGAGAAGGACTGTTGATTACAGGTTACCATTTAATTTTTATAGAAATTCGGTGACAAACATAGTCCACCTGATGGTAAATGGTGACCCTAACTAGACATGGTTGTTTCATCTAACACTACAGAAATTATACTAAGAAAACACAACTAAGCCGTTGTCGATCGTGCAGAAAAAAGAAAAAAGGGAATGAGGGAGGAAAAGGAAGAGTAAATCAGCAATCATCTAGATCCTACTGTAAAAAATAACGAATTCGTAGCTCATACAAAAAAATCAAATTATCTAACGATTAAAAGAGTGGTTTAAGTTTATTGCCAGTTCTTTCACGGCTCTAGTAGATTTAATTTGATAATTTGTTTATAAAGTTCGTAATAACATGCATAAGATCTAAATAAATTAGTTTGACTTTGACCTTCAGCTTAAGTAGTAAGTTATCCACTTACTACTATGCATACTATTAAAATGCAAATTTAATATAAATCGCGAGTTAGACAAACTTCAACATGTGAATTCGAGAAACTTCAAAATCTTTAATGATGTTCGGAGATGTTTTTTTTTATTGCTGACAGTGGTAGACGACAAACAGCCCATGTAGCATTGCATTTCTCTTGCGATTCCAGAGACTCTGCGAAGCGCTGCCTATCATGAAAGCTAAATCCTAAATCCTAAACCTCCCATAGGAGGTGAGTAAAACGGAAAGAGGGCAATTGGGCTTTTGACTATAATTTTAAATCATCATGTCAGCCAAAGGACTTACTGCTGGACATAGGCCTCAATCTTTGTCAGTCGTAGCCGTGAGCCGCCCTCATCCAGCAGTTCCCCGCCATTCTTATCAGGTCGACAGTCCACCTTGTCGTGTATTTCAAACATTTTATTGCAATGGCTGAACATATAAAATAAAGAGTGAAAAAGTTTTGTTCAACCTCAAAGCGGGACTTGAATTCGAGTCTATCAAATTCCGTTCCAGCGCACTACCAACTAACCTATTCGAGATCTACCTCAAGAGTCTAAATAGTCCATTTTGTAAGTCGTGTTTTTGATATCTTCTTACCTCCAAGTAAACTTGATTGTTATTTAGGTCGTATAAGGCTACGCATACCTGCAACCTAAGTTTGCAGATGCTACACAGATGTGTTATTTCTCAGGCTTCTGACTGTCCTCCTTTTAGATGTCAGGTGTCGTTATTGACCCTTAAAAGTCTTAAAGTTGAAAGTTGTGGATATTATATTGAATTTGAAAAATGTTTTATAAATATGGCATCGGCACTAGCAGTCATATCACTGTACCTATCGCCTAATAATTCAAACGATGCATGCAATTTGGTTGACATTAAAATGAAAGAATCTTTCAATTTTATTAATCTTATCTTAAGAGGCAGGTGGCACTTTAACACACGAAGTAAGGTGATATTTAATACGTAGACAAGTATCACTCAAACCTTACCTAGTTTTTCTTTAGTCGCCTCTCATACCGACTGGAAGAGATGTGCCATTATTCTATACCGGAGACCATACGTTCCAAAGTACTAAGCAACTTCAAAAAACAACTAAAAGAACAAGACAATAAAAACCTCAAAACACGGGTGTGTGTCCACTCAATATATTTAGCATTTTAATCATCGTAAACTAACCTAACCCAACACGATTGCAAAAATTAAAGACAAAAAAGAGCTTTAAAATTCAAACGCGTGCCAAGAAAAAGTCCAGCTTAGTATTTGCAAAAACATTTATTCATTGTGTTACATTTTTTCTCTACAATCTTTTTGCTCCTGTTTTGGAAAAAAAAGATTTTCGTTGGCCCCATCGAACCCGTTAGTGGAAGTTTTTGTTCGTTCTTTTTGTGCATTTGCCTTTGATTGCATAACGTAGGGTCAATGTGATCTTTTTTACGCATGCGTGGTATACGGTTATGTGACGTCAGAAAGGGTTATTTATCCGTTATAGTGTAGGATTCAGAAAAGCCTATTGCGCGTTTTATGGTATTTTTGATGGTGTTTTTTAATTTTTTGAAATATCCCTCTCTTACTTTTATTTATCAGAGTTTTTCATAACTTTTTGCAATAACTATATTAATGCAATACTGTATAGTTTTCTGCGTCTATTAGTATACAAATTTTGCACTGCTGCGTTTGGGTTTAAAAACTGGATATTGTGTTCAGTTTTTAATAGATATCATAGTATCAGTAACAAAATAGTGCTTCATGTGGTATTAAAATTAACTACCAGTAGCAAAGAGTCACTTTTCCGAGGATGGAAGCCGGTGGGACTAAAATATTTTGAGTTTCGGAAAGCTAATTAGCAGTGATAGGTATAAGGAGGTCAGGACATATATATAAGGGAAGCCGGCAGGAATCGTGTTATATGGACGCTTCGCCACTGCTAACTACTGGTAACCACTTTCTATCATGCTCATTAGCTACAACATCTGTTATCAGTTTAGACGAAAAGGGTCTACTGAGCATAGATATTATCCTAAAGAAATTTACTATAATCACCATTAGGCGTTTAACGGGCAAGTAAAGCGAAACTAAGCGTGATGATGACAAAGACCTACTTTTAGGAAAAGTCTAAGTGCTGCAGTGGTCGTGATATGAGATGATGTGACCCACGGGGCTAAAAATATAGAGATAAACACACATGAGTCAACAGAAATAGATGCAGTAGACAGAAAACTACATACAAGTCTAACAACACTACAAATATAAAATATAACTATAGGTATACCAGTCTAGACAGGTGGTAACAAACATATTGTAATACAACTAACCACAAATGTAAATTTATGTTAAGTTAATTAACTCTGCAAAAATCATTAATTCTGCCATTTTATTTCCTTGGCGTATTATTTATAAAGTTAGAGTTATGCAAGTGTTATAACTGTTTATTAATATTATTAAACATTAGTAAATCGTTGTTGATATCAGTATATATGAGCCGAAACGACCAGACAGCCTAGAGAAGTGGCATAGATTTCTAATCTATTCATAGAATAGATTTAAAATGTATGGGATTGGCATAAGTTTACGCCAACGCTTATGTCAATCCCATACATTTTTTAATCTATTCTATAAATAGAATAGAAATCTTAGACACTTGTCTAGGCCCTCAGTAAAGATACAACATTTCAACGTAAAGTTGTAGTATCCATACTGATCCGTTTCGTTCAATGAGTCAGAAAACCAGCTCGATTCTCTTTCATTTTCTAAGATTGTTAAAAGGGATCGTTTCTGAAATCGCCGTTTCTCGTGTTCAGATTTTTTTTTAAATCACACAGCTTTTCTAGTACATTAATTCAAACTAATGATGACAGCAAACCAGTAAACAGCTAAATCATTCAACTTAAAACAGACAGCAGCGTACTGTGGTAAGGCTGTCCCAACTACAGTTGCCAATTCACCAAACAAGACAAGAAGCACAAGAAAGAAAAACAATTCATTTACTTTAGTTTACTTTTGAAGAAACCTGTGTCTGACTAAAATGATAATGTAGATGGCTAAAAACCAGGACCTTAACATTACCTACGTAATATGTTTTCTATTGTTTGGGATCCTACTTCAGTCAGGCAGAATAAATTTTAGTGAGTAATCTCTATCTTACCTACCTATCTTTTCATAGAGCTTCATGTCTTCGAACTCGCCAAAATACCACCCTTATACAAATGATCAACAACCTTATCTCTAACAAAAATTCATAATATAACGAATGCACGCACAAAACACGTGCATAACTATCCAAACTTTAAGCTTTCGCTTCAAAACTAGTCGCCACATTGTGTTGCAGCGATAAATCTGTCCTCTTCTGTGTTTGTGTGTGTAATGTGATAGTTGTGTGTTTGTGTGTGTGTGTGTGTTAATGCGTGAGCGCAGCGTTCTTGCATTGTTGCATGCTCCCACCCGCGTTGATTTAGGGATTTTGATACTTTTTGCGCCAAAATATTTTGGCCGCAGTTTATTACTTCAGCTAATTTTTCGTATTTATGGCTATTGGGCCTACCCCGATTTGATGGACTTAATTGACTCGAGCCAGATTTCTGGATCAGGCCCTTGAACCAACGTTCAATTTCTGGATCAGGCACAAAAAAATTTAAATCTTCTCTGAAAATTTACTTCACTCCAGTATTCCCATTATATGGCAATAAACTTTGTCTATTACATAATAGAGGTATTATGTAATAGACAAAGTTTATTGTGCTGTAATCTACCTGCCTACCTCTTTGAACTCAGTTCTGCATATAATAAAACTTTAAACCTCTGACTAACCCACAATAATAAATAATTTATACATTCATAATGTTGAACAAAATTATATAACTACCACGAATGTAACAACAAAGTATTATATTCTCATAATAATTACTATTCAATGTTATGAAAAATCTTCAATATAATATTTTATTTTTAATGTCTGGTGAGTGATTCACTTAAACTTGTCTGTAGCTATTATTTTCTTCATGTTAAGTAGTCTACCAAAATGATTCCACTATAATAGTAAGTAGTCAGTGGAATCCAGGAGTAGAGATCAGTTGGACTTTAAAACCATCGTGTCATACTTGTGGCATAGTGGCCTTCACTATGCTTTTTCACGGTCGTTTAAAAGACTTCGGATCAAAATTGGAATAAAATTGGGAATTGGATTTTAGAAAATATATGTATTAATATTTGAAAAATATATAAGAGATATAAAACAATAATTTATTCAAAGATCAAAACTTTTAAATCACGCTATGGGGTGAGAATCGTAGGCGGATAGCTAGAGGGTGGGTCGCATAATGCAACCTTTTTTTTTCCTTCCATCCAAATCTTTTTTTACCTGCAAACCCGAGGATTCTACCTGCAGTGCGCGGGCGCAGAATTCTAAACTATTCGAATTTTAAATAAAAAAATTCGTATTACGTGCTTCAAGGAGGGGGTATTGCTGTATTTTTTACTGAATTTCACTTGTTTGTGGAATAAGGTGTCAGTTTTTATAATGTTTATATTTTTTCCGATGTTTTTCTCAACAAGTCGTAATAACTTAACCTCGCATAATTATGCTATAATATCAGAAACAATAGAATTAACATTGTGTTTATAAAGCACACGATTAGTTAGGTGTTCTATTTATGTTTCTTAGTTTTTTTTTGTAGCATCTTACGGGTACACAAAGTTAATGGGTATTGCGGAGCAAATATCAATGTGACTTTTACAACGACATTAGCGATGATCATCATCATTATAATCAGCCGAAAGACGTCGACTGCTAAATATAGGCGTCCCCATCGAAGTCCATAGAGGTCGGTTGGAAGTGACTTGCATTCAGCGTCTTCCGGCCACCTATTAACGATATACGTCAAAGTAAAACATCATGAGGAAAAGACTTTCAGCAAATAAAAATACCTTGTTCTGAGGAAATAACCAATTCACATATGACAATAACTTTAGAGGGCCTAGACAAGTGGTAAATGATAATAGAACAGATAAAAAAATGTATGGGATTGACATAAGTTAACGACAATGTTGGCGTTAGCTTACGTCAATCCCACTGACTCCCATGACTTCACCCTGTTGTATAATAGGTAATCGGAATCCAGTAGTGATATACACCATCTGAAAAGTCATAGCGGCAAACTGTCAACATTTGGTCCTCGCTGTAGCAGTATTGTGGTGCTTTTTCATGTTCTTGTTAAAATAAGGAACAAAAACAAATACATTTGCGCTGATAAAAATTCCAGGTTTTAATTGTGCGACATAAAAAGGATGAAATAAACCGTTTGGTTCGAACCTTTTTAAGATAAAGAATTCTGAGTTACTAGAATCGTGGCTCAAAAATTAATAAACATTAAAATTTAAGAATCCTTAACAATACATATACCGTCATCAAGTTACTAAGAGATTAGTACAAACTAATAAGTGGTTCCGCATAAGAGCGGGTTGTTTAGATTGTATAACAAGTTGGATTCGTTGTATAACACTCGAAATCATTGCCAAGTGTTCTGTGATCGCACACACTTGTAGTATAACGCGGTTCAAGAATGAAGGAGCGTAACGAGATTTAATGAGATTAAAGAAGACATGGTCGATGATGAGTATTTTCGTTTGAGAAATGCGCCATTAAATCGAAGTTTAGAATAGTTGTATAAGCAACAGTTTTGCTACATGTGACATGGTAGCGAAAATAGTAAAACGCGGCTACTCCTCCAGTGACAAAAAGAACCAATGCTATGTTTTAATTAAATTTACATACTCCAGAACTGTCAATGTCAATTCCCAAGTGTAGACGCTGTAAGTTAAAATTCCAATAAAGAAAATTAGAAATATTGTGACACATTGTGTTATCACAACATTAACTTCAAGACAGATAGACCCACTCATATCTTCAATTCTTGTACTACAGAGCACCAATCGAGACACACACATACACACACAAGCGAACAAATTACATTCGGTGGTTCATACGAAAGTCATGGTCACAACTCACGCTCAATAGTTATTACTTATTACACGTAACTAGTGTTTATTTTTGTTATCGATTTGCAAAGGAATCTAATTATCTAGTCTTTAAATAATATCTCTATAAAATGGTCAATATATTTAACCACATCTTATCTTCCCATGAGGAAAAGAATGACCAGGTTGAGGGTAGGAGTTAAAGAGCGGCGTACTAAATGTCATCTTACTGCGATTATCAATCTGCTTGGCAAGCTTAGTGACTGTGGTGAACATCTACCTTTAATGATAAGGGCAAAAGACCATACCTTAAGTCTGAAGGTGGTTACAGTGGTAGACCTACCGTACCGTACTGTGGTACCTAATATTTAAAAAAGTAGTAAATAGTCAAAGATATAAGGGGACATTTCCATAGGGATCACGTCGAACCAGTTTTTGATGTTCTAGTTATTGAATAGAAAGGAACCTTGATCTGGAAAGAACAGGATAGGAAGTCCAACAAGATGGATAGACCTGTAAAGATAAATACAAAAAGCATGCTGCTTTTTGGCATCTTTGAAAATCAATGAGTAAGGCCTATGCTCAGCAACGGATGTACAGCTGAAATGATGAACAAAGATTCGTCTAACAGATTAGGGCAAACATTTCACATGGAGTTTAATGAACAATTATGGTTCATTAACAATGAAGAGGCCCATTAATGGATTGTGACTGCTTGATAATGATTGATTGATAATACTATCAAAATTTATTACATACATACATAGCTTCACGCCTTTTATCCTCGAAGGGGTAGACAGAGGTGTTTAACTACCCACTTTTCGCCATCTTTTATTTTCGGTCCCATGTAACAGGGGGCGAGCCTGTTGCTATAAATCGGGCACAATTCCAGACTCCGAGCTAAAACTGAGAATTTAGTAAAACTTAGAAAAATCCAATATCACTTTATTCGACCGGAGACCTCTGCTTGGTAATACGTACATAGTACCACTGAACCACAGAGGCAGTGAAAATTTATTAGATAAGCAAAAGCTCGTGTGAGTAGTAAGGCTAATTACTAATGACTGGTTGGGTGATGCAGGTTAAGGTTGTCACTTTAATTAAAACCCACGTCTAGAGAAGTAATGTAGTGTATGTTAGACTAGCCGTCTGAAAGCATTTATTTTTCTTCTTATCATACAAACAAAACTATAATATACTAGACGTTGCTCGCATGAATGCGGTTGCTCCGCCCGCGTGAATTTCGGTTATATCTCTTATATTGACGATTTTTCAAAAAAAAATTTCAAGCCCTATTTTAATCCTTTTAAGCCATTTTTTGCGATAAAAGATAGCCTATGTTGTTCCCCGAGGTTTTATTCTAAATTTCATCAAAATCGGTTCAGTTGTTTGGACATGAAAGTGTAACAGTCAGACAATTTTTTTTATACCACATTCACGCAGCGCCATCTAGTCCCAAATTAAGCAATTATATTTGCTTGTGTTATGGGTACTAAACAACTGATATACTACTTATAATATTAGTATGGATAGAAACATACTAAATAAAACTGAATCAATAAGAAATTTCTTGACAGATAGACAGAAAACGAAGCTTTAAGGGTGATGCTATAGGATGCTATGTACCATGTAGTATGAATTCTATAAATTGAAATTGATACTGTTGATAACCATATCACCAAAATTACAAATATCTAAGACAGAGTACCTTTAGGTCATCATCAATCAGACAATTTGTAAATACAGTGTGAGAATCCATACAATCATTGTTAGTCCCATCTTCCAATCATGGACCGGAAATATTACTGTAAGTACTTATTAGTATTGAAACTACGTAACACTTACCACAACATCTTCTAAAGCCAACTAAAAATCATTATTAAGCATAAAAGAAAACTTAAAATTAACTAAGTACAATAGTTAAAAACATAGTTACCCTTGACTTGCGTGACCCGAGCATCAAATTCACGGCCATTCTGCTAACCATTAGACCGACAAGGACTGCTAAATTATTAATTATTCTACCATTAATACTTCATTGGTAATGCTTAGTCTGGAGTTAAACAAGCTTAGGGTCCACCGTATTTAAGAGTTTCTATAGCATAGGGACATAGTTGTGTTCTCTGAGTATTGTAGGAACGATACATCGCTGCAGACCTCCCAAGATAGACCGACAACGTGATCAGAGTGGATGAAAGCGGCCTACGTGCGGTCAAAGTTGCATTAGTTCAGGGCCTATGTGTGAACGATTTTAGTCTAAAATGATGACAATGTAGATGTTAAGGCAATAGGAGTAAATTTGAAAACTCAAGCGAAAGAGTTTGTTTGTTTGAACGCGCTAATCTCCGGCTCTACCAGTCGGATTGAAAAATTATTTTTGCGTATGATAGCTTAGTTCTTGGAGAAGGTTACAGGCTATAAAACATTACGCTATTGGCGATTGGAGTGGAGCAGTAACTAAAGATGTAACTTAACGGGGATGAAACTGGGTCGCGGAAGGCTAGTAATATGGATATACTGCTGTATAATGTTCTATAGTATTGTTACTTGGACCATTAACCATACTGGAAGAGCCATTTTATAAATCTGCTGACAATATGTGACTACTAAATATGGCGACATTTGGACATGCTTCTTCACATCCCTCTTGAAAGAACCGGGATTAAAATTATAAAGAAACATTAATTAGAAGAAAAACACATTCTTTCACAGTCACTCAAAGAAACAACAAGCAAGTACAAATAACTTCTAATCTAAGTACAATTTATTTACGTGCAGAGGCAGTAACAAATAATAATAATATGTTACGAAACTCGTTTGACCTTCAAACGTCTTACTGTTTATTGAATCACCACCTTTTTGTTATATGCGCAAGTACGTAATGATTTTCATGTTTATGTACCTATATACCAATTTATTTGGGTAATGTAGGTACTTATATCAAGATTTGGAAGAGAATTGTACAGGCTTATAAGTAGCGCCCCTACTTTGAATATGGGTACTAATATGTTTTACGATATCGATGGTGGAAAGGAAAAACAAAGGAAACGCCACTACGGTGAAATGGAAAACCAATTCGTCGATTACAAATCGTTCAAACTTTTGACTACAAAACTAAATCTACAGTTCCGTGCTCTCGACTTTTTGGCACTATTATGCATAATATATACACATAAACCTCCTGGAGAAATACATACTTTAAGTGCATCAAAATTCTGCATCAAAAATGCGAATTGATGAACGACGAGGGATGAGGGCAGCTTACAACAGAACGTAGCTAACGTGATGAAAATTAGGCAAGGCCTATGTCCAACAGTAGGCGTTTTTCGGCTGATATGATGATTTAGAAATATTGTTAGTACATGATAGTGATGCTGTAGTGTTAAAATATATTTCTTGTAAGAATAACGTTTTATTACTTTCGTAGATCACAACAAACTCGGTACTAGTTTACGTACTATTTTTATACTGTTTGTAATAATTACTGTAGTATGTTACGTCGTGGTTCCAGCCCATTAACTTCCACTACAGGGTGTAGGCCTCTTCTTAAACAGAGAAGACATGAGCTCATCGCTTGCTCAAGGTGGATTAGACACTACAGATTCATTTAGGTACCTAGCAGGTACAAGCTGCGCCACACGGTTTCGCCCGCGCTTAAAATATGTTTTGTCTCTCTCGAGAACCAAATCAATTTTTGGGATGAATAGTAGCCTATGTCCGTCTTCGGCACCGAATCTATCTACATACCAATTTTCATATTATATCGGTATTATAACTATATTTATAAAACGGGTCTACTCGTGTTAGAGAATTATTATAAGGAGTCATACCTCTTTACCCGACGTTTCGGTCGAATTACACCGACCATGGTCACGGGCTGACTGGTTATAAATATAGTTATGTGTAAAAACTGCAAGATTGCAGTTAACTCTCTTAAATTTGAGGTGATAACCAAAGTTAATCAAGTTCACCATTGCACGACAAGAAAGAATCACGGACACGGATCAAGACACGTTTTTAAATTCTCTTGATTTCTTGCTAAAACTTAATATTAAGCTACTTTTCTATCATCTTCTATAGGCAACTTGACAAGTACGATATAATTCATTGCCCCTAAAATATATAAAGCGATTTTACACTAAAATTCATCTATTGAACACAAGGCACCTGAATTTTGACAAAGAACTATTTCTTTTGTTATAAATAAAAGTAGTTTTTTTACTAAAAAATGCTCCCACGTCGCGAGATGCAGTTTTTTTATAACTTCGCTTCTTTCTGCAATTTTATTGGTTTTGATTGAGTATTGTTGTCCCAAAAATATATTTGGCACACTTTATAATTTCTTTGTTGCTAGAATTGGAACTGTGATGTGTCACCAGAAATTTATAGCAATTTCCAGCGACGATTTCTGCTAAATATGTGCAAGTTGTGTTTGTAAAATATATTTAATTAGGTTTTAAAACTTTTGTACTTACATTTGTAACAAAGTAAGTAATAAATTGTAATAAACTGCGCAAAATGGAATTTAGTTTGAATACGTATTAAAGTAGGCTGCGTACCCGTAGGACCTCCAAGTTTGGACCTCGTTTGACAAGCATTATCTCGCTAGATAGATGTAATCGAATGTCTACTAGCCAATATTTTTTTTAAATTAGTCAATAGTCATTTATTCATTTTAACAATAATACATTCTATTTGTATTTTCTATACCTACACAGTACACACTAAAACATTCAGTTATTATTAGGTCTTTTTACTTGTAAATTTTTACTTACATTTCAAAAATTTTACATGTCATTATGATTATTAGTAATAGGTATTATTATTATAGATTTTATTAAAATATCTTAAGGCCCAAATAGTAAATTTCTACAGAAAAGAATCAGGAATCATCAACATTATACAGACATCTAGTCAACAGATAGGCTACTTTAAGTTTTACTTTAAAAGAACTTCTGCATGTAATTTTTTAAGTTTTTCAGGTAACTTATTAAATAACTGAACTGCCTGGTAACGAGAACTATGCTTTACTACATTAAGCTGAGGATGTATGACTGCCTTTAAGTCCTTTCTTCTCGTTTAAACTATTAGTATTATATAGATCTATTGAACAGCATGCCTAGTTTAATGAAGTGTTTCTAGTAAAATGATAATAATGTCTTCGAATTTTAATACCGCAGATGCCACAGTGTAAGGTCCACTTAAGACGACGTCTATCTAAGTGAATATGCATAAATTTTAATCTCAAACATCTGTTGTCCATCTACTCTTTGTAAAGTTTTAAAGTTCTTAAAACTATGCCTCACGGCAGGACGCACTAATACTTATAAATTCCGAAATAAGGGAAACGCACATTTTCAATGCCGCGCCGTAGCGAAATTCCACCAAACTAATAATTAAAATTTTATAAATTTTAAACTAAAAACAACCTTCAACACAAGTGATAGAAATGAGAATAGCATATCTAATTACAATACAGTAAGTCATTAAGTCTTAGGGGATGCTATTCAAGATGTTGCACATGAACTTCGGAATCCAAATGTAATAAATCCTTTAGTCAATAACGAAAAATCAACTCTGGGAGAAGTTAATAACGATAAAATTTCTTTGACAGTGATTGCTGATATAGTTTAAGATTTATAGAAATAATGGTAGCAGGTAAAGAAATTTGAACATTCTGAAGGGATGATAGAAAAAATAAGGGTCGTATGATACAAAGGATGGCGTTGGCGTCAAGCGGCGCAATGGATGGTCTGCGGATGCTGTTTTAGATTTACACTAAGATTTGGAATATTATATAGATATAGTTAATTGAATATGACCATTTGCTGAGATCTTAGATAAAAGAGCAGTAAACAGTTAGATTTAGAGGACTCGTCCGTAATAATTTGGTTGAAATATTGTCTTACAAAGTTTTATGTGTAAGAAAATGTCCGAATTGTATTTTTGACATGTGAAAACGTGCATGTTTCTGTTTAAAAAAAACTAATGCTAAGACTTTCATTACCTATAATTAAATAGAAAGTAGTGCATAGTTAGTAGCAATTTAGATCCAGATTACATATTTCCATTATCAAATTTTATTAGTTTGTCTTCGGCCTAGAATATACTTAAAGTCACATCATTTCTTTCCTTGAGTGTCCTTAGAGGCGACTAATGCATTATCAGGTTGCGGACTAAAGATTACAGTCTGCTTACCTGCGTACTAAATATCGCCTTTGTGGTCGCCTATCGGCCAACCCGCAAGCGTAGTGACTACGGCAACTATGTTAAGGTTTGTTTTTGGTGACTAAACTTCTTTAATAAGAAGAAACTTACTACCTTTAGTAGACGCTTTTCTATATGTGACGTTATTAGATATTTGTTATTTAACAACCATTTTCTTGGTAACGGTTCCATTTTATATTAGTTTACCAAAGTGATTCCATACTGCCTTTTTTTTAATGCTGTCGGTGGCAGACAAGCCAACAGCCCACCTGATGGTAAATGGTACGTGTCGCTCATGTACTTCTTGAATGCCAAGGACTCCGCGAAGCCTTTGCCTACTGGAAAAGGAGTGGATAGGTGAAGGAAGACTGATGGTTACAGTCAACATGCTTAGAAGCGGTGGACGCAACCTCAAAACCCATCGTGACGGCTGCTAAAGATCTAAGAAAACAATTCTGAATAACACCTGTATATAAAAACTAACCTACTAAACGCTAATAAAAAATCTTTTATATCAATATTCTTAATAAACGACATCTACATAAAACAATCTATTTAGAATAACACAAGAAAAAATGTCTATAAGAAGAACACATTGCCACAATAAAACGAGGATCTTGTGAAAAAACTGCTAAATCATTACAATGGTCTTTATGTGCATGGTCATAAGAACTTTATTGGAGTACAGTTTTTTGTAATGAAACCGAAAAAAACTATGGCGCCCATCTTCCGACAGGAAGAGGAACTTATTTGATTATTATAAACATTAGAATCGATATAAAAAGGTTTTACCAGGTGCAGATATATTGTTTTTTACTAACTTAGAGCTATTGTTTGTTTTCTAATATCGGTTGCCACCCTTTCGCTTAGTTTTTTCATTTACTTTTTCAGTAGCCAAAACTTTTAAGACAATAAAAAGTATATTGTTTTTAAAACTAAAAAGTACAAACGAAAAGTGAAAGTTTGGAATATTGTCTTAAAAAGTTTTGTTGGTAAAATCGGCTACCCTTTTTGATTTTTTTACTTTTGTCTGACAGTAGTTTTATTACATGTTTTATTTTTCTTTAAAGGATAATTACACTGTTGTCGGTACTACTTTCAATTTTTATAGCCATTGTTAATTATTATTATTGAAAAAGGCGGCAAAATAAAAGGAAAACTGCATCTATTGACATTATTAAATATTTGTTCAGAGTTATTTTAAGGGCAATAAAATGGATAACATCACGTTTTATATCGGTAGTTGTAAGTCGTGAAAGGTATTAGCCTATTAAATTAACAATGTTCTAGTTCTTTATGTATTAAGTTAACAGTTATTTGGCTTGCAATGTCGTGGTAAAAAAATTTATACTGTGGCCCGAGTCTGCTATTTTTCTAAATTCGTCATTCTAACACGACGCAACTACAATCCCATTGTCATATTGCTAAAAATTTTGAATCTTCTAAATATTCATATTGGTCAATCACTGGCCGGTCAATGATCGGTCAAAACTATTATTAAATTTAAACTTTTATTCATGCCAGATTTCCTTAGATTATATTTAACATAATAATTATTAGTGTTATAAGACTTATAAGCAACCTGAAGTAGTAAGAAGTACGTAAATAGCAAAAAACAATAAATTTATGTTTAACCCAGTTAAATGTGAAACTATACAACTTTATACGTTAATGACACATTTAGTAGTCAAACGCACAATGACACATGGTGGCTACGCAAAATTACATATTACCAAACTTGTCAAAATCAACCAGAAATCAATGATCGACTATTCTGACGTTATTGTGATAGCAAACTAGCCCTTGTATGTTTATACCTCCAGTGTCTCTGAAGACAGCACTAAGTAAAGAAGAGAATGTGCAAGTATTATGTTAGGTCCATGAGCAATACTATAATATTTGGTTTAATATCTAATAAAGTCTAATTCTATAACAATAATCATAAAAATATCGCAATAAAAATAAATTAATTCCATTTTTTTTTCTCCAATTCCAATTCATTACATTTGTAAATATGTGTTCTTCATAAAACCTTTTAAGAAAAATCTAGATTTATTAATAAAATGCATTATTTTTTGTAGACAAACTTCTGTCATTCCTTATCGTAATCTAAATTATGTATATAATTTTTTACTCCACTACACACCTCATTACCGTACCTTTCATTACATTTTCAAACAATTTTATTAATAGTACTGACTTCATTCCTACGATGTAATGAAGATACATTAAAAAAATCGATATTAGTCTCAGAACCCGTCTCGAATCCGGTTACAAACATTTGCGTGATGAATGACAGAGCAGTTGCACGAACGACTCCAGCTACCAAGACTACAGATAGATTAAATACTTTATCGACAACATCGGAATGATCAACATCCATTTCTTCTTTTGTATCATTAATGCTAATATTACTGCGTGCTTTATCGTCAATGGATGCTGTACGAGGTTTAGGGTCTGTTGCAGCTTAAGTATTATCATCATTATAGTGATGAGCTATAGATTGAGTAGATCAAAATGGCGGTTCCCCAAAAATACAGGTTCCATGATTTAGGTATGTAAGAAATTAGCTGCATACGAGTTTGTATTTGGTTCTTTGTTTATGATAGCTGTGTTGTTTCAAATTGAGTTTTATGTGATTTAGGATTCTGATATTTTAAGTTAAGTATTTGTATTTTATAAAACGCATTTTTATTAACAATGATTTACATTGACAACTATTTCTTCAATTTCAAAAATTTATCTACTTTTTCAATAACGAGTATCTAAATATGTATATGGATCTAATTACTCAGTTGCAAAGATATGGTCACTATTTCAAAAATAAACTACTCTTAAGAATATTATAATATGCATAAAATATCATGTTGCATCACAACATCTTGCCCATAGAAAGACGTTTTCCATAGTCATCGGCGCCTGGCTAGAGAACGATGAATACTGGCTGAAGTTTTAGTGATTTTACAAACTTCGTACTTTACTTTTATCAGGATATTACTAAGTATATATCAATACTCTAGATCTACAAAACCAAAAATTAGAGAACTAGGCAAAACTCGAATAAACGTCGTATACTATCGAGGTATTGCAGTACGTTGATGCAGGTTCATACTACGAATTTTCACATCTTGTAGTTTAATTGCGAGTATTGGCACAATTTCAATTTTATTTTTACCTTTTAACCTGCACATATTTGTAGTTTAACTGATGAAAATACTAAAATTTCTCGGTGTATTAAAGTGAGATTACACGGTTAATGTCAAAAAATAGGATCTTGTTAAGGCGTTTTAACTCGTTTCTATGATCTTATATTAAGACCATGATATAATTCAGATCTTAATCAAAATTGACCAGTAGATAAAGCACCCGCTTCGTAAACAAGAGCTAATGGGTTCAAAAACATCGTAAGGAAACCTGGGCTTAAAAGTCTGAAATAGCCAATCCGCCTTGAGCAAACGTGGTTTTTAATGCTCGTGCCTTCTCTATATGAAAAGAGCCTTTTGTAAGCAGTGGGACAGTAAACCGGCTGGTATTATGTATTTTTAATATTATTAAATCAGAATTTAGTCCTTATATAATTTAGGACAGATAAAGACAAGGATCAAGAGTAAAGCAACTGGAGGTACCTGTAGCCAGGACAAATGTTCTAAAATTTGCCCCGGTGGTGAAGGCTGTGGGTATAATTAACAAAGTAGCGGAAGAAATTGTCATTTTTGCTACATTAGCGTAATTCCACAGAATGACTCTTCATATATTGTCATATTATAGTTAACTTTGTTGTCGCAATAGGTTTAATTTATTTGTAATAGCAATTGTAAGTTAGATTTAATCTATACTATTATATAAAGCGGAAAAGTTTGTTTGTTTGTGTAAACGCGCTAATCTCTGGAACAACCAGTCGGATTTGAAAAAAAATTTTGCGTATGATAGCCCAGTTCTCGAGGAAGATTGCAGTTCAGTAAGCAAAGATGCGGGTAAAACCGAAAGCTAGTAAATTATAACAAGAAGTACATAACATGTATGCTATCGAATAAAATAAATTAATAATAATAATCGGTTCATTTTACGCTACCAATTTGCTCTCGACATTCTAGATCATCTTATAATTAATTACTACTTACATCTCACCTTTCCAAATCTCTGTACATTTTATATTTATTACTAGCTTTTGCAGCACTGTTTCACCCGCGTAAAGTTACAAATTTGGTTAGTGCTCTGCTGCTATGGCTCCTAGCGTGATGTTATATAGCCTAAAGCCTTCTTAATGAACTGAACTATTAAATTTAAAAATATTTTTTTAAAGGTAATACCGGAAATTTTAGCGAACAAAGAAACAATCTTTTCTGTTTTATTTATTAGTATATTTCAAGAGGTACTATCTACTCCAGATTCTAATTGCCTTTTACCAAAAGCTACTACGTTCAGAGGTTAATCATCTTCAGTAAAAATCTCATCAAAAATTTTTACATGTTTCATGCGTCAAAACTTATCAGATTGTAAATGTAAGAGTAATCTATTTAAATGTATTGAGATGCAAAAAATTAGTTTAAAAACAAACTTTAAGATCTAGTTAAAATGAGGCTT
This sequence comes from Parascotia fuliginaria, assembly GCA_963082885.1. Classification (NCBI taxonomy): domain Eukaryota; kingdom Metazoa; phylum Arthropoda; class Insecta; order Lepidoptera; family Erebidae; genus Parascotia; species Parascotia fuliginaria. The sequence continues at coordinate 2,855,667 of OY720196.1, read as the reverse complement.
CATAAATTTTTTGTCGTATTTATCATTAATATTTTTTTATTAAACAGTATTTATTTGTTTTAGCAAAGTTGGAGTCAATCCTTGCGATATATTAAGTCTAGCTCATCAATATCAAATTATATTTAGCACATAAATCTTTGTTCTAAATTTCAAAAATATATGGAATAAGTACTGGTCGTCATTTGTTTCTTTACTGAAATGTTATGTGCGCATAAAATTTTATTATTAGAAAAGCTATAAAATGTATTTTAAATTAATTTATCAACAATGCTAAAATAAATAAGACTCGATTTTGGATACAGCATCTTATATAAAAATACAAACTATAATAAAGCATCCAAAAGGTTGATATCAGATTAATTAGGTAACCTACATAACAGCATACGTCTCATAAAAATAATTAAATTAATAATGATATAATGTTGTTAGGTAGGTTTTCTATAAGTAAAAAATAATTCTTTGAGAATTTTCGCAAAAATTAATAATAATAATATTTATAATATTTCAACAACTACACACAACGCCATCTAGACCCAAAGTAAGCATATTATATGCTTGTGTTATGGGTTCTAGAATGCGGATATACATACTTAAATACTTTTTTTTTGTAAGTACATACATATTATACGTAGAAACACCCAGACCAATGCAAATAGACATCTTCATGAGCGGGAATCGAACCCGCGACCTCTGCGTGGCAGTCCATACACAGTACCACCGAACCACAGAGAGGCAGTAAATTTTGGAAAAATTACTATTATGTGTGATAAGTGATTTTTTACTTTACATGATAGTAAACAAATAATATTTTACTTTGTCAGTCAAAATACACTATTAACATCGAGCATCTATTTTATTAATGAACTATAAAAAAATATCAAAACTCAAATCAGTAAAGGACAAACACTTGTCAACCACCTGAAAACATCGGATTATAAAAGCAAAAAGGAACAAAAACATTAAATCGACTTCCTTCCTACCCTAAAACAGGTGATTTTGGAATCAAAATAAAAAAAAATCTATTCACAATTGAAACCCTTGCTTAAATGAAAAAACGTAATGCATATGAATAAGGCAATCTTAAAAACCAAGGACATGTAATAGTAAAAAAGATATCAGGAGTTGAAAGCAAAAGTGTAGAGGTCTCGAAAATTGGTGTAAAAACTTTTTAGAGGACAGAACCACAAAAACTTTTAAATTCAGAAACAAACATGTTATATCTAACTACTACATAATTTAGACTAGATACCTAAGTATAATTATTAACATATTTAAATTATAATAAAACTACCAATTTGATGTTTTTTTTTATTTTGTTATCGTACAAAAAATGGTGATATTTTATCTAGCTCAATCAAATTTCAAATTACCATATTAAAACTAGGTACAGATATTTTTTATGATTTTGAATTTGAATGAAAAAAGAGAGAAAATGTTTTTTCAAATACCTATCTAAGCCATAATTTACATTTCAGTTGATAGGCATTCACAACTTTTGAAGTTATACTTCTTTTGACGCGATTGGGAAAAAATGATAAGAGTGAATTTCTACGATGCGCGCGCACACCGACAGAAAAAAGCAACACTCTGAAGTTACTTGCAAACCTTTTACACCCTGAAGTTAGTTGCGAACCTTTGTGTGTCGTATCAGTACAAATAATCAGTGTGAATAAATAAAAAATATATTGGCGTTTATATCAATTCAATTATATTTATGACGGTGATAGTTATTTATTATTAATCATTTATCAGTAAAAATATTTATTTTGAATATTAGTGGTAAAAGTGGTTTTAATATACTGTTTTAAGTGCATTTATAGATTTGAGGTTAACTGTTATGTATGTATGCGTTGTGTTATTATTTGGTATTTTTGGATTATTACGCTAAAGAAGTATAACTTCTTACGTGCGTCATGTATACCTACGCACATACTTTTTTTTTTTCATGAAGCGAAATGAATTATTCCTATACACCGACCAGTTCCTTATACCTAAGACACTGACAGGTAGAAAGGCTAGGGTAACGTTACGCCAATGTTTAATTATTATTCATTGAATATTATAATGCTCGTTAAAGGTCTCTTCAAAATATGTCAACTTTAAATAGGCTTGAGGTGGTATCATGCATTAGTTGCATTAATACACAATTTTAATATTTAATTACATATTGAAGAATTTGTGACGAATTAGAAAAACAGCAAAAAATATAATAAAAAGAATATGAATTTTTTGCGATATTTTTCAATTCTAATAAGTCATTCAAATAAAATGTGTTTGTGACGTAAAAATACTTTTTTAAATAGAAAAAAAATCTCTATTGTTGTTACTTTTATTACTACGTCACGACTTTAAAAACAAATATAAAAATTGAAAGTTTAAAAAGCAAACTTTTTATGACATAGCAATTAAGTAATACTGTCATAAAAGGATAAAACTTTGCCCCTTTTGTTGTCAATGTTCAAAGTTTGAATGCAGTTCGAAGCCGAAACATTGTTTGAAGCTGTACTAAAATTATTATTTTTAATTTTTAACAATTACTGGTGAAGTATTACAATCCACGCTTTCAATCCCGGATTATTTTACAATACACCGCTATTTGCAATTAGGATAAACTTTATGACACGATTAGTTTATAACTTGGAAGCATACTGCTAACACATCGACTTGGCTTATTAATAAATTAATTTAAAAACCTACTTAAATATGTTATTTTACAAGTTCATATTAGCGAAAAATTTGAACGATCAAAATCAAAACCTAAAAAAGTAAAGCATTGGTCCCAGAGTAGGCGTATAATTCTAAATTTAGAATTATAATATAAATTTGAAGTAATTTTCTGCATATAGAGAATAGATAAATAAACTTAACATTAAAACCTAAAATAGTAATTAATATTTGGTAGTTTAACGCTCAAAATTATAATTTTTTACTCAAATTTAGGAGGTTCTTAAATGTCATGCTAATTCATAGCGAGATACTTTTATGATTAACTTAAAGTAAGCTCTGGACAAAAATCGTTCGTTGCATGACCACAGCCGAAATATTATACAAAAAGTAGATAATAATTAATTATAATGAGAAGGAATGCAAAATAATAATAATTTATAGGTTTTTATATTAGGTTAACTATAATAATTAATTTACCTGTAGGTGTGATAATTTGATAAATTATCATGATACGATTAGCAATTAATTTCTTATATAATAAATTTTATAACTATCAAATTTATTATAAAAATTTTTTACAGTTAAATTTTATGGTAACCATTAATTGCAAATCAATTAAAAAAGTTTAATTTGTGAAAAATAATTTCGTCGTTTTCATTTCAAATATTTTAAAAGTGCTTCAAATTTTTATGTTCGTTTTACCGACACATCTGCTCATACCCTTACGGTTGTATCACTAATACTGGACATGCATGAGTAATTATGTGATGCATAATAATACAATTAACATAAGAAAGGGCAGATTTGATTGAAAATGCCACCCCATGTTGATGGTCAAAACGATACGGACACATTGTCCAGTTACATTAAAAATCTTCATTTAATAAAACAGTTTTTAAATACTTTTTGAATTGATATCAATTCAAAAAGTATTTAAAAACTGTAATCAAAAAAGACTACTCTAAAATTCGGTACAGTAACAAAAAACACTGCAACAGGTCGTTTGCCTATATTGACGATATTTTTATTTCTACTCGTGTTTAGCGCGATGGGTCTACAGTGCAGTGTTGATGTAGGATCCCCATCACCTGTCGTCAGTGTCCTCATTACTCATCACATCTTTGAACTCATTAAAATGAAACACTGTTTGCACGGCTACACGACTACTGTTTTCAATTTTAAATTCTTTCTTTATTTAAGTTGAATAATCGATTCCTGCCGGATCCAGTGCTGCATACAATTAAGCACCCTCATTTACGTCTGGTCAATGACAGCCCTGTTTTAATCAATAACTTCTTTTTCGCGCGCGGCGTCCTTGGTTTTTTTTCCCCGGCGCGACTTTTTCTGCGCGTATTTCGTTTATTATGTGTCAATCGGCCCGCGGTTTTTTCTTTATCAAACACGCGTCTAACGCTCCTTACCTCGTTTTCGTCGATTCCGCAAAAAGCTCAGCAAAAAAGGCAAAAGCTTGCCCAAAAAATCGTCTACCGAACAGTATCTCGTATCGCCGGTCTTGTAGCCATTTTAATTATTATTTAATACCAAGGGACGAGCACGTGGCGACGTGTGCTTTCTCTCTCCCACCACGGGGGCTATACCGCGTCCGCCTCATGCCTTCCTTTTCACACAGAGCTACTTACACACATAAAAATCGTGAATAATAAAAAAATGTGTACACATTTTTTTCGCTTAACCACCGCTTTTATGTGTGCGTGCGGCCTCACGCCGCTGGAGCGAGAGGGCAATAGGCAACAGAAGAGTACTGACTAATCCCCACTCCGATTTTTTAAGCTCCGTTGTTGATGTTAGCGTCCGTGTGATTTTTTTCATTTTTATGTGTTAGTGTACCCCTCGCGCGGTGTAGTTCACTTTTTCTACTATAGATCTGAATTTCAGTCTCGTTTTTGCCGCGTCGGTCTAAAGGCGGACGAGCGAGCGTTTTGTATTGCATTTTTGTGATGCGAGTAGCCGGTGGTGGCTCGTAGTACTTCATCTGAACAACATTGCGTCTAGAGAGGCCGGCTTTCTGTACGACCACATGTCGTCTTGAGGAGTCCTCACACTCGCGCTACTGCAGGCCGGTGCACGCGCGAATCGCCTTGTGCGAGAGGGACGGAAAGCTCCATCACGTGTGGATAACCCATAACCATAATAATTTATATAGCACACTAAAATATTGAGCACAAAAAAATCTGGTAATTTGGATCCTAGTAACGACGCCCGGCATTCATAATTTTGCCGCAGGGTCAAGAGCACGGCTCGGCGTTTTTTTCAATCGCCGGCATTTTTTAAATGTTTATTTGCAAGGAGCACGTGGATTTTTTGAGTAATTTTGGCGATAAAGCCTTGGACTGTTGCCTTTCGGACGTGTTGTGACATTAGTGTTACCTTTATTATGTGATATATTTTTAGTGACATTATAGATAAGAACAAACTGTGATTTATTATGGTGATAAAGTTGGTGATTGTGAAGATTTTTGGATAGTGACAGGTAATGTTTGTTTAATTAATTCGGAAGCAGGTCCGCTGTTTCTCCCGTTGTGTGGGTGGGAGTGATCTCCCAGCGAGGGGAGAGGTTTTTACGTAAGATACCTCCCGGGTGAGGTGTATGTTGTAATTGTGAGCTGGGCGATCGCAGTCTGTCAATGCCGACCTTGAATAATGCCCGGACTATAAATACGGAAATATTTTTGGACACTCTACCGTGACGTTATTTTCAAATTAACTTGATTTGCGATCTGTTGCTTGTTGCTGTTTCTTTGTTTGAAAACATAGGGTTTGTCAATATTGTTAAAGTTTGTAAATAAATAGTTGACCTGCTTCCTATTTTTAATTCTTTTTTATTGTGAACTGGTCCAAAATGTTGCTATTTTTATAAAAAAATTTTACAAAAAGGAAAAGGAAAATTTGCATACTGTTAATATATTTTATTACTTAATTTGTGTAATGTGATATTTTAAATTTAAACAAGTTATTCTTGTTAAGTAGGTCAAATTAATTAAGTACTTAAATGAATATTCTACAAAATTAAACATTAAGTATATAAAAAATAAATAAACACTAATCGATTATCTTACCTACTGCATCATACGTAAATTCGTAATTATTTTATTAAAACTAATTTTTCTAATTCGTAACTGAATTTTAACGAAATAAATTATTCTTTTTTTTTTAAACGCCATCGTACTGTTCCGCAATACCTACGCACAATGGGTCGAGTTGACATTATTTTTTGCTCAATTTAATTATTAGAAACGGTTTTATCTAAGATAAGTATTTCTTGTCAAACAACCTTGTATCTTACGGTTCAGTAGCTACGAGATCGCCAATATCGACTCTGCCCGCTAAACGCAAAGGTATAAAATCGTAAAAAAAAACTTGTCACTTTTTAAAATATAAAAATAGAATATGTTTAAAATATAAAAAAAATGTTGATAATTGTAAAAAATATAAACGCCAATCTTACTTGAAGTTTGAAGCTACTGGATTTTTTTAGTAACACGTGTTATTTCAAGCACTGACAATAAACTTCATAGTAAAGCAATTTGTCTTTCAACTTTGTCAAATTTGGTATAGTTAACTTTAACTTTGCTGGTACACCAATTTTGTAATATTTGATTCTGTAAGATCAATAAAATGATAATATACGAAACTCGAAAGTAATTAATTAAAGTAAAAATAATTGGACTATAATTAATTACTTGTTATTTGAGATAAATCTGGGATAAAATCAAACTAAGTGTAAAGACTACAATATAATATCTAACGAAAGAAATGTTAACAAAAACCTAATTACTCGGCTCGAGCAACTTCCCTGATCGAAACTAGCTTCATACAAATCTTGGAGCCGATCAAGCGTAAGGCCTTCTATACACATCACCAAGTGCCTCTGACTGTACCCACTAAATAAAACTAAAAGAAAACTTTGTGTAAGAACATAAGGGCGACTTTAGAACGACAGCTGTGGAACGTAACCGCAAACTTGTGTTGTTTTATTTTCTATACTCGCAATTACAGCTTTGACAGCCGTGTATGTTGGGCTGCGGGTACAGACGATGACATAATATAATAATAGCACTACTATCAGCGACAAATCTTAATTCTTACTAAAACTATTACTAACTAAAATCATTGTTGAAGATATATGTGAAAAAATAACAATTAGCAATGCAAATGATCGTCAATTTCAATTCAAATATAGGAAATACAAATAAAATTAAAACGTTGCAATTCTCAAGACAGTTTCAACACCAAACGAACTAAAATTACTCTGAGGAGATAAAAATCATCATTAAGCGAGTGCACATGTTGTAGGCACGTCTGTACAATGTGATTATCGAAGCCTTATTCGTTGTGGCATGTGGGCTAGGGGCTAGATCATTGACACAACCTACGCGCAAACTCGTCACCTGCTAGCAAAAAAAAACCTGCTGTCATTTTTTACACGTCAAATCTATAATAAACAGACAAACTACTTTGTTACAGAAATTGATTATGAAACGTTTAATGTCAACATAGCAACATTTTGGACATCAATTTAAAATACATGCTATAGTAAAAATTGTTTTTACAGCCCAATGAAAACAGAAGATCTCGGAAATATTCCATGACATTAATATCAAAGGAAACATAAGAGACATATTTTTATAAGTGCCAAACACGAGACAGTTTATACAAATTAGATAGCATATAATTAAAATAGCGAAGATGATGGAAGGTAGAACGATAGACTACAGGCCGGATGGCGGTGGCTTAGATTATCATAATTCGCCATTAATGGCAGAAATACCAGTAGACAATTATTCCCATATACATAGAAGTATAGAGCACTTAAGATCAATAGGAGTACCACCTCCTATAGACCATCACAGGCATTTAGCGACAAACTTAGCAGATTTGAGAAGGTATGAACATCCGGATGAAATGCCTGAGATTAAGCCGTCCGTACTAAGATTATCTGAATTCAAAAGTGGTTTGCAAGATATGAGAATACAGAACGACCAAGAAAATGATGTGCAAAGGCAGATGACTCCTCATGACGATGGTCCTAAGGGATATAGTGCGCCATCGACGCCGCTCTCTGAAAATGGAGGACAGAGCATCCAGGAGGAAAAGGTTAGAAATTATTTTGTTTTATTTTGGAATAAAATAATTTTATGTGTGATATTAATTTAAATTTAAATTACTCAAGTAAGAATTAATTTTAAATAAACTTTGCACGAGTGCGACAGAAAAATTTAAATAAAATGGAATAATATTATTTGTACTCTTTTCCAATTTAATTTAATCTATTTAGAATTAAGTAAACTGCAGATTACACTGATTGAAGCACCTTGAATATTTCGGAAGTCTTCAACTCGACGTCGGTTGAGCATTGTTCGTTCATTACTTCATCACGTTGTAGTTCCGCATCCAAAGCCATTAATACTAAGATGATATCCATTATAACCCCTTTGTTAATGTATATAGACTATTAAGTTCTTCAATTCGTGATTCGACCATTTTTATAATAATTGTTGCGTAATTATATTTCAAAGCTTTGATGTTACATACCAATAAGACATTTACTAAATAGAATATATTATGTTTCGTATAGTTATCAATAAAAAGATTTTTGAGACTATTTGAAAATATTCATGGTTGCATTTGGGAGTGGCGATCAAATATAATCTTAATTTAATAAAATTTTCAAAATATTTTCAGGCTCATAAGCTGGTAAGGGATTTTTTTTCTAAAAAAATATTACTGAAATATTTTTATTTTCTTTCGATCAGTAGTCAACGTAATAGACCATAAGACTAAATGTAGTCATGTTTAGTAGGCGTAGTTAAGTACGACAGTAGTAAGTATTTAGTTAACTGTTAAGACTTACTACTGATAAAACAAACTAATTTGAAGTACATTTAACACCACTTATCAATGCGAATTTCAAGAACACTCAGCTGATGGTCAAATACGGTAGTTATACAAATAGTTGTTACAAAAAAAATGTTTACTTAGCGACTGTTATCATTTCCTTGTTTCGTCAACTAACCTCTGACTCCAAATGATAATTCTAATAATAAAAATGTTAAGAAAATACTTTAAAAGTGATATTACCGTAGTCTTAAGGCCCTTGTATTGTCCACCACCTCTTGGACCCAATAAATGCTTACCATAAAATGGCTCTTGCTTTGCCAGAAGCACGTACTGACACACTCCTGGCAGCGTAAAAGTCACGCCTCTACAGCTAGAGCTTCAGATATGAGATTTGCTTACCACACACAGTACTACTAAGTCAGTAGGTACTTCTGCGGAAATCCTTAAGGTGCGATCGTAAACTTACAAAGAGCGATGTACAGTCGTAAAATTATAAAAATTCTTGAAATTGTTTTTAGTAACAGATGCATTAGAAATAGATGGCTGTTATACACTCTAATTAATAAACACTTTTGATATTATATACTCACGAAAATCTAAACATATTTTATGCAAATATTATTTTAATATCTTATTTTATAAATTTTTCTTCATTTTATGCATTTTTATTTATGAAATAAATTTATATTATCTACAATTAATTTAAATTTAAATTATTAATTAGCAATATATTGCACATTTATTAAATTTAATTTAAATTCATTTATTGTTTATTATTTTTGTAATTATTAATTAATCTGACGAAAAAATCTCACGTAATGCGTTATGACTTTTTATGCGTTGTTTTTTGCATGAGTACTTCCTAATATCGTTATAATTAAAATTCGGCAAATGAAAGCAGTGATCAAAAGTACGGATGAGCCTTGTCCACGCTCAAGGTCATTGTAAAGGTTGTTCCACACATGTGTAATGTAGGTATATATTATTTAATAATGCAATTATACAACAGTACGTTTTAATTAATTATTATGTACGTTTTCCGGGACGATATTAATCTTTGATTTAGTTTTTTACGTTCTCAAGTCTTGTAAGAATGTTTATTAGTCATTCCAATAATATATTATGTTTAAGTTACTACATATAAAGATGTGTTTATTTAATGCATTAATTTAGACTTATAGTAGAAGTTAATTCAATAAATCGATGTCTACATCATATGATTATGCCTCCTAAAGAGAAACGATTGCTATGGTCACTAAGAGCTACGTAACAGGCGGATTAGTGGATTTGCCAAGCGTAAAAACTGCTGTGTGGTGTGTTTGCTGTAAACACCTTCATTTAGGAGAAATCTATATCCTGTAGTAAATAACGGGCTGATTCTTTGGTACCTTCGTTTTATTTTATTTTTTACTACCCTCTCGCGGTGCGTTTCCACCCGCGTCTTTGCTTACTGCTCTGCTCCCTTCACCAGTAGCGTGCACTTTGCCTATAACGTTCTTCAAGAACTGGGATATCAAACGCAAAAAGAATTTTCTAATCCAATTGGTAGTTCCAGAGATTAGCGCGTTCAAACAAACAAACAAACTCTTCTGCTTTCTAAATAATGGTATAGATTTATTTTATTTTCTCAGTTTTCACTTGAAAGGAAGGATTTGTTCCTAAGTGTGAAACAGACATTAGCCTAATCATGTTTTTTGCCATACATCTTATTAGATAAGAACTGACCCGAGAGATATGCGAACAAGGACGCTATTTCGGACCCTCTGAGTAGCATTATAATATAAGTAATACATGCTGTATACAGTTCCCATCCATGTGGCGTTTAACAAGAAAAACATTGTTTTTAACGTACTAGCACAATGTTTGAATCATATTTGTTTTTGACAGTTGCCAAATTTCAAGCGGCAAATTATTTTAAATTTCGAATTAATTTCGTGTTGCATTTATTTAAAAAACAACACAGAATTAATAAGAAAGATAAGAGTTTTTTTAAATGAAATAAAAAGGTGATTTGAATTAAAATTCTACACTAATATTGCAAAGAATCATCATAATTTGTAAAGTATATTTTTATAAATGGGCATAGGTTATTTATGTATACATAGTTTAACCCGAATGATGTCGGGAATATAATTTTATCACATGTACACGATTTCTGCTGATACTTTAAAATTACAGTCAATACAATTGAAATATAGAAATTGCATCCATTACTATGTAAAACAATTTTATAAATAATGATAACACTGACTTAAACCAAGAAAATGATGCTGATACTTGTCTAGAAATCTATAAAGTACTGCTAAGTCAAGAAAATAGTGCTAAAAATGGTAAAAATACAAAATCCTTCCAGAACTTTCCGATAACCGGACATATCAATAAACAGATATTGAGAATCGCATAACATTAGCTCTGTATCATAAGTTTGCATACACTATCGATAAGATTATTTTATTTACACCAAATCAAGTTCTCAAGGCTCAGCTTTTTCTGTCTCATTCAAAAGATATAGTATATACCTAATGCAATGTTATTTTGTTGATTTTATCTGATAGAATTAATATTTAATTGTTATTCTATTATGATTGTAGTTTCCCGTTTTGGTCATTACGACTTGTCTGTTTTGTTTTTGGGTAAATAAATGGTATTTGTCATCAGTCTAAAATATGCTTAAAATCACTTCAACTCTTTCCATGGGTGCAAGGCGACTAATAGAATGCCAGATAGCAGTATTACATGTATGTACTAAATATCACCATTCTGTTAATTAGAACCTGCCCGTCAAGCTCAAACTCAAACTCATAGCATTTATTACATTTTGATCATAAAGTATGATGCTTATAAAAAGTCAACATTACATGAAGTCAGCCAATTGACCTACAGCCAGTTCGCTGACGAGGTAGAGCTGTGAGAAGAGCTGGCAAGAAACTCACGCCACTCAATTACAGAGTTACAATTTACATACAAAGTAATTATTACAAATTAACCAATTAATATAACTACTAAGATTAAAGAAAGAAAAGAGAGGATTTCAATTATTTAGTTTCATCTAGTATGGTAATTTGACTACGTATTTTAATTAAACTGGTAAATGCACCTCCTGGTCACATTGCACGACAAGGTAATACTGGATTGAATATTAAATGTAGCCATGCCAAGATTAACGAATCATCCCAAGTAGCACCCGTTCATGCACACGAGCATGACGCACGGGCCAGCCATCATCACACATCACAAGCGGGAACATTCTAAAATTCTGTTATGAGAAGCCTATATTCAGGCTCGGGGTTTTTAGAATGATAATGAGATAAGGACATAATTACGTAATTTGAATCTTAAACATAGATATCAGCATCCTTGGTTTACTACGTGGGTGAAACCAAGGTGCAAAACTCACGATTAGGCCAGGCCTCCTAAGACTTTTACAAAAACTAGGTCTCAGCCTGCATTATTTTACTTCCCTCTATCGCAATTATATCCGATTAGATAATCAGCTTTTAAAAGAACCCATTTATTTTATCATTTTGTAATTACCTTTAAATATTTTTCTCTAAATTCACCGTCATCCTCCCTGCCTCTGGTTGTTCAATGCTTAAAAAAAACCTGAGGTCCTACCATATATTATATATACATTTATGGTAGTAGATCCACGCTGATTTCAGCATGAATGGGCCGGATCGTCCTTTTATGAGAGGGTAGTCCGGATTGGACTACCCTCTCATAAAAGATCGACTTAAGAAGTATCCGTACTACTTCGGTGTGAGAGCGTTTCGTTCGGTGAGTGTGAGCGCCGGTGGTCCAATTTACCCCTTTCCTCTTTCCTCACCTCCCTCATTCCCTTCCCCTATCCCCATTCCCAGCCGCCGTAGTGGAGGCCACCATACCAGCAGTTTAAGACGATGGCTTTTGGTACAGTGGCCGCCACTTCTGGATTCCACTGACTGCTTACCATCAGGCGGAGTGGAATCACTTTGGTAGGCTATAATATAAAAAAAAAGCACTTATAGCAATCTTATTATAACCTTACTTTGTCTCTATCCTTGTTTCTGGCCTCCTGTATTAACTCGTCCATCTCGTGCTGAATTATCTAATATAATTCTTACAAATTTTCCTGTATAATGTTTTATGTAACACTTAAGATCTTCAAATATATTCCGACTATCCACATGGTTACTGTATTTTCAATACATTAATATATTCATGCCCGGTACATATTGTTTCTGCAAATTTATACTCAATGACATGAAAAATGTGTATCAATTTATTTATGGATTCTTCAAATTTACTCTGTTTACTTCCAATGTCTGACCCCGAAACCGTTTTTTTTTCGGACAAATTTGACTCTCAATTTTCGGTTCAACCTTCAGAAGTGGAATATTACGAATTAATTCGACAGTGAGAGTTAAATAACTTTTTTGACGGTTGCGCAATAAAACATTATCTATCTATTCATTTTGAAGACGTCCATTGTTAGATATAAGTGCCACTCAAAAAAGTTTGTTACAGTATCGACCCTAGGATGATTGGTGATCAGCAGTAAAATGATATTCAAACTGATGTCAAGTTTAGTTTATGATGGAAATATTTGTGCGATTCACGAATATTGTTGCAAAGACGTACTTTATGTTTGAGAAGTCATCAGAGGCCCAAGACAAGTGTAAGATTTAGGGCCTCAGTGACACGAGGCTTCTTCTCTATTGCGGTAGGTTGTATTTCAAAAATAAAACTATCCATTTAAATGCTCATATATTTTTTAGATTGGTAATTTATCCAAATGGTTTTTCTTTATTATTTTAGCATGTTTTGTTATTCTTTCTCACTTTATTTTTCTACATTATCGTTATTTTTTATTACATTAAGAATATGCCAATACCTGACCGTGACTCTTTTTATAAAATAACTATTTCTGATCACATTCTTATGCACATATTCGTGATGTTTATTATTATTATGTAATATTTATTTGGTTCGTGAATTAATGAATTATGTAAATTTAAAACGATTTCCGTTTTATATGTGTGTCTTCGACCTGTAGGTCCGAGTTAAGAAATTAATATGTACCTTTGTGCAAAAAATTGTTCATTAATAAGCTTCTTGTAAAGGTTGTAAAGAAATATGCTACACTAACCCCTAAATAAGATGCTAGAACGCTCCATTTTAAATGATCTTTAAGTGTCATAGTGTCTGTCACTTTTATATAAATTTTAGGAACAGAAAGATTTTTGGGTTTAACCGTTACCTCCTTATTCTGTGGTCTAACTTAAAGTTGCCTGACCTATATATATTTGGTCATTAATGTTATCATATTTATTTTCTTTGCCTACTTTCATCACTCGCGTGAAGTCTTTATAGTCTATTGCTGCTTCAAGATGAAATATTATGACAGTTTTCATACAAAATGTTCCCAAACAATTCATAAACTCCAACTTCCCGAATCAAATAATCTATTCTGCACGTCTAATACCTATCGATTATAAAAACCTGATCTCGTTTTCCCGCCGTCGTTCGAGCGCCGAAACCGCCTCAAGGCCGCATACCAACTCCGAACCGTACTTCATTGTCAATGTCGTCGGCGATCGCGAATGACGGATGTGTTCAACGAATAATACATATAGACTGCTATTATTTTTCTTCTATCTACTTATGGCTACATCTATATTTCTAAAAGACTACACTAGCATAATAACATGCTCTGTATCGCGGGCAATGAGTATATCGTCTTTGATCGCGGGGAACTTTACAAACATTAACGGACACAAAGTACACTCAGAATCGGAACAGATATTTAATCAAAGTTTTGTACCCGTAGGAATAACACCAACTACACTACGGAGACATTTTTATCTTAATAAATTACATAATTATATTTAATAAATTAAAAATGCATTATTATGACAGATCAATGAATAGTGAATAATAATTTGATTTAAACAGGTTACTTTAATTGCTAATTAATTTTCACTACGATCAAATTATCGCTAATTAATTGTCACGACATCCAAATTATTACGGTCATTGAATAAAAATTAAATTGTTGCAAAGTTCAAAGTCAAGAGGTTTTGATATCCAGTTTATTTAGATACGCCTTGTAGTTAATATTATTTTATATGGAAGTTTAATTTAAACTGGTTACATACTTAACAGTTTTAAAATTAAATTTAGGTAATATTTAACTATGTTGATACATAATAATTAAGTACAAACAACTTTTTATATGTGGTCATTGACTTGAAATGGAATAAAATTAATTCAGCTGTCATTATGTTTGATACATTTTTTATGTAATATCGAGTTACGTAGACGAAATTTGTACTAAGTGTAGCGAATTTATTAAAGTAACATGAATTGCTTCTAATTTTTTGATGTTTAGGTAGCTAATCTATTGGAATAATTTATGTCGCTTTTATATAACCTAACTATATAATTAGGTTTGGCTGGCTGCAGTGCATGCGTCTGCTAAGAAAGGAGGTATTGGTTTGACAAAATTTTTTGTGACCCATAGATATTTAATTGAAATTTGTACCTACATGTTTTGTGTAGTGACTCATATTATCTATAAGTATTTCTTAGTTTTGTATCCATGTAGATTATGAGCCCAGTACGGGTTCTCTCGAGTGGATGCTTTATTTAACCCTATCGCATTGTCTTCCCTTATAAACTAGGTACCTACCTATCTGCCAAATTTAAGTTTTTTTGATCAAGTAGGTACTTTTGGAGATTTTGTTTTAGTCAATGAGTGGCCTTTAATTTCAATAGATTTTAATTAACTAAACCTGATAAAAAAAATTAAAGAGATGTATGTACTGATTCACTGTAAGTACTGAGTCCATAGTTCAAAAGTCGCAAATGACGATATTTCTATGAACTTTGTTTTACGTACTCAGTAGCTTAGTCATGTAATCAGACTTATTTATCATTCAGAACTAAGGATCTAAATGTTCTTGAATTATCCCAACGTGTTTTTGTAGCATAGTAATCAATTTCAATATTTAAGCTACCTGATGCATTTGCAAGTAAGTAAAAACAGAAAAAAACGCGATTTTTAAATTAGGTAAATCATAATTCATTTGGAATATTTTTTTGAATTTATTTGTTCACGAAATCGCGTCGCAGTCAACTCAGCCAGTGAGGCCGCGGCCTAAGGATAGTAAATTTGGTGGTCAACGCTTATGATTTCTCTGTATGAGAGATGGGACTTTTGCCCTATAGTGGGTGATAAGCTGGTACAGTTATTTTTAAAACTTGCCCCTCTCGCCTTATAAAATTAAAAAAATACACTTGTACTTTTCACTACACTCTTTTGTAATTTTGGCGATACTTCCTCGTTCTAGTCAGGTCCCAAATTCTACTACTATATTTTAGAGTGACTATTAACTGTGTATGGTGGTAGATAATAGTTATTATTTATTATAGATACATTGTTTGCAAAATAATAGTAAGTAATTATTATACAACAACTACCAACCACAATTATTACGATATTTAATTTATATTTATACTACAATTTAAGTCCGCATAAGTCACGTTTCTCACACGTGACCCTCAAATAAAAATGATTAATTAGTCTATTTAGTTTTTAGTTCCCAGACTAGTAATAATTTGCAAAATAATAATATTAAAATTATTAACATAAAGTAATTAACTTACGGTTGTATTATTTAATATTTAGGTACCTATTGCTACTACCTGTCTCGTTGTATTTAAGAGATAAAATAATATAATATTGTTTATTTTTTTATATAAAAATGACTGCAATCGACCTGATAGTATCTGATCAGTCATTAGGCTCCAAGAGTGGATTATTCCTATCTGTCCCTCTGGTTTGTCCCTTTAGGGTGACAGATGGGAAAAAAAAGTTTCAACTGTCCCCCCTTTGAAGAGTGATTGGAGTTTCGTCTGTCCCCCTGTTCACAACGGGGGGACAGATGAAAGTAGTGGAAATCATTCCAAAAGCCATCGTGTCAATCCGTTAGTACGGTGGCCAATATTAAAGTCGATGGCGGAATCAAATTTGTGATTTTCATTTTTGATAATAAATTTATTTCAGCTGTATAAAACTTTATTATAAAGTAGAAATTATTAATTATAGGTAATCAATTTAGGTCCAGAATAAATAGCTATAAAATCTATATTTATATTATACAAAGCGGCAGAGTTTGTTTGTTTAAACGCGCTAATCTCTGGAACCACCAGTCGGATTTGAAAAAATATTTTTGCGTATGATAGTCCAGTTCTCGAAGAAGGTTGTTTAACATCACGCTACTGGCGACGGAAGCAGAGCAGTAAGCTTAGACGCAGGTGAAACCGCGCCGCGGAATGCTAGTTAAAATTATAAAATAAGAGGCAAATTATATATTTTTAGTAAATTTTTTATAAAATTCTAACAAAATTTTATAAAAATCTAACAAACTTTGGTCAGACACGAACGTTTTCATCCAAGCCAATTCTCAGAACGTACAACCAAAATTATATATCCTAATGACATTAATTTTACGTTCCTTGAACTCTAACTTCAAGGGCATAGAACCGACATTGGTTCAGCAATTATTTTCATGTGTGCACAAAATAAATTTGTTAGTTTATAATTTTGATTGACACTAGCCATTACGGCTGAGTAGCTATTGCGTCATACATAACGACGTATGAGATAAAAACCTGTGTTACTACACTCTATTTAGTACCTAATGTCTCTTACTTAAAGGTAGTAATCTGCTTGCAGTGGTGATTTAAATTATTTTACAGAAACTATTATTTACAAAGGAATTTAAACATTATGTTTTAAACGAAAAGTCTGAATTTTAAAGAAAATTAATATTGTTACATAATAGATTCTGACCTCCTGGTATGTCCTCTTAGGTTTTTTCTGTAGTAAATTATAATTATTAGTTTCATGTACAAATATTACGTACTTTTATTAATTGTTTGTCATTATATTTATGAATTCAATGATTTTTTATATAGCATAAATTTTATAAAACTATTTTAATAAATTATTTAAAACTATCTTTGAAAAATAAATAATTTAATTACATTTTTATTGTACTTTTGTTTTCGATGAAAATGTAAATTACATTTTGTAAACAACGCTATAGTACAACATACCTCATGCGTCATTCATCTTCAATCATTTTCCTCAAGAAGATTGGACTAATTTGACATAAACGATTATCATAATATTCTTCACTGTGGCATTGGGGATTATAAGAATTTTCTATCTTCACTATGAAAGTTATTTAGACCTATAAAACTTTAAAATGTGCATTGAACAAATTATAGCACGGTTCATAAAATTAAAAAAACTTATGGACGATTTTTAAGTAGATTCTTTAATAAACTTATTAAAGAAGTTAAATTAATTTATAAATAGAGGTTTTAAATTATGTATTAGTAATTTTTGCCATTTTGCAAATCAGATTATAAAAGTAATAATATTAAAACTTAATATTTTTTCAGTTTTTTTAAAGTGGTTTAGGTGTTTTAAAAAGGTTTTGGTGTTTTAATGTAAATGACGTTGAAGCATTCGTTGTCTAACCAAATTACACTAATAGTAGAGGCAGAGTCACGCGATTTGTCTATCTTTATCTCGCGATATAATTTGGCCCGGAGGCTATGTTCAGCATTCTTTATACTTTGTGTTTATAAGTTTTGTTTTCTTGGGATATTTTATTTAGGTATTTAATAAATTGTTACAAAAATTATAAGAAATGATTTAAATGATTATTCTTATTTGTTACAATTTGATAATATTTGTAAATTAATAATTTTATGAATACGTAAAAAGTTGTTGTGGTTATTGTTAGTATATTTTAATAATATTATATAATTGCATGCAAGGAATTAAAGTGTAAATAAGACAAAGGAAACTATAAACAAACTATTAAGTATTAAAATTTATTTTTCTTATTTCCTAGTTTTACTGTCTTATTATAAATCCTACCAGGATACTAAACTATACAATATCAGCCACACTGGTATACAAGTCGAATATAATCATCATCTAAGTCAAAGACGTCCACTGCTCGATCTCTCACCCTAGTATCACAAAGCCATGCGCCACTCTCACCGGTCTTAGACATCGATCGAATATAATTGAAATTATAAACTTTAACAAAACATTATCAAAAAGCATCCCATCTGGTAATTTTTATCCAATTTTCATCTAAAACTATCTGTAAATTCTGCAATCATAGTCACCCTACTACTTGTTCTTGAGTTCACTCGTTAAGTTACTTATAATAAGCACATGCTTATAGACATTACTTCCTTCTTAGCACCTAAACTTAGCTAAAAACAACGTTAGTATACAGCAATAAGACTCATTTTACATATTTCAAAAATCGGTTTTTAACCGCCGAAATTCGTCATTAGGTTGACTGACACACGGGCGATTAAGCTGCATGATTTGTTCGGAGGATATATTTAAACACTGTAATTTGTACAACTTGTTGGGTTCCTTAGAAATCAATTATAATTTATTAAATGCTTTTAACGCATGATCAATCTGTTTAACGTACATAACATTACGACAGTTCGATTCTTGATTGTGACGAATTTTTGAAAACTGTAGTTCTACATTAGTATTAAAAATAAAATGATGTCTTCTTTTAATATTTAATGTACTTTCGTTTTATGTGGCTTAGCCGTGGGACGCCCTGTATACTTCACTAGTGTATTCAGTCCAGTAGTAGTGGTCAAATAACTGCCTAAGTTTATATTAATCATAAATTCATAACCGCCCCAAATATAAATTCTATATTTATACTACGTTGTTACCATTTCCTAAACTTACTCAGTTAACAACTTTAAAACATGTACATACTTTTAATTATCCGGTATGAAACGATAGATTTCCTTTACTGACATTATTTTTTCGATTTGAATTAATTTATAATAACATTAAAAAACAGTTTTAATGTTTTCTAGCACTAATCTTACAATTAACGAGTAATGAATTTATTATTATCACGCCTTCTTTCCCAAAAGGGTAAACAGAATAATATAATAACCACATCTTATTCGCTTGCTATTTTATTGCTTGCTATTGCATTACCGTACCAGGTCAGCTTGTTAAAATTTACCTGGTACTTACAATGCCAGTTACAGTTACAGCAGTTACAGTGCCAAATAATACTAGGTAGTTCTTGTTAGAAAACCTACCATCACTTTACGCGACCAGAGAATCGAACTGAAAACCTCCGAGTGACAAACCGTTCGCAATATAACTGACCAAAAATGGAGTCTTGCTACTAGACTTGAAAATGAAGTTATAGATATAACATCATGTATAACTCTATCTACTCCTTTTGGAATAGATAGTTTGATCATAAAATACAGTACTTAACATAATATTTAGTTTTTGAGGTCATTAGTATTTTAGTAGAATCGTAAAAACCATACAAAGTAATATGTTACTTTTTATGTATTCATATTTTTTTGCAATCTAGAAAGTGATGAAAGAAGAAATTAATGTTATAGCTTGAATGCTTATCTTTTAAAATCATCAATAATGTATAATATATCCAAATATTTTAAAAGGTAAATCTATTTATCATAATTCAAAACTTGTCAATAGGTTATTTAAAGAACTCTAAAGTTGCTTTAATCTCCAAATAGTATATAGCAAGCTCAATGTTTTTTTCTGTCTGATAAGTAAGTAAGTACGTAAGACTTTTATTTTGCAAATATGGGTGTAGTTAAAATAATATTACTTATTGTCTGGTGTAGCCATATTTTACCAGCAGACATGCAAACATATTTTTTGCAAATATTTTTTTTATTAAAACTAATTTTTTTATTTATCTAGATAAGTTAAACAAAGCCAAAAAAAATGTGTCTATTTCTTCGCTAACTTTTTCTAAAGCGCGCAACCGATTTTGATATAATTTTCACTATCGGTTAGTACATTTGTTTATATGCGTACTATAATATGATGAAGTTCGTAATTTCAAAGGATTTGTGTATGTGCAAAGTCGAGGTGAGTTACTAGTTTCTTACAAAAAGGCAAAAACTAAAAGTCAAAATATTTTAAAAGGTAAAACTATTTATCATCGTACTCAAGGCCTGTCAATCAGTTATTTATAGTTGCTTCAATAATATTTTAGACTACTTGAAATAAATGATAAAAACGTAAAAAACAAATTAGATAGATTGTAATTTCATTAATATGCGACGACAGTCCGTAGCGTCATGTCATGACCTATTGTCTGTAGTTTTGACAAAATTACAAATAGAATTAACTTAATGCTAAGGACTCTGAGTCGTCCATGAGCGACAGTTACCACTTACCATGATGTGGGCTGTTTGCTCGTCTGGCACTGTCGGCAATAAAAAAAAAGAAAAGCATTGGCTTTGCCCAGCAGTAGGATGAAATAGACTGACATAATGATAATGTAGCCGAAAAAGATTCAAAATCCTATTGTCTGTGTGTGAAATCGAATCTAGTATTCGTACAGTAGACATAATATGAATTAATACTTTAACCGCTATACACACAATATACATCTATCAACTCTGACGTCAGAACGACGTCGACGTTTGACCGCGTGCCCTTACCTTTACCTGGGCTCTACACGTTGGCACCAACGTGCAACGGCGCGACGTGGCGGCGCTCGTTCGCGGATCTAGAAAATAACTCTGCCAACACTATCCAATGCTATTTTTTAGTTGCACACGATGGACAAGCTGTTGGAGCCAACGTGTGAATCCGGCCTTATCCAACCGTGTGTTTCCATTAACTAATACTAATTGGCAGTACTTGTATTTTTTTCTACCAAATTCACTGGACTGAGAATATCTTAGTAAATCCGGTTTTACACATACTTATTATTAGATATATTATGTAAGTAATAAATAATGTAATGTATGGTAACTATAAATATTACTAGCTTCTTGTCTTAGCGGCGTGGCGTCTTTGGTTACTGCTTTGCTCCCATCGCCAGTAGCGTGATGTTACATAGCCTATAACCTTCCTCAAGAATTGGGCTATCATACGCAATTATTCAAATCCGTCTGATAGTTTCAGAGATTAGCGCGTTTTAACAAACACACAAACTCTGCCTCTTTATATGTATAATACTATTTTAAGAAAGCTCTTTATCTATAAAGCATCATCATTATTACAGACAAAAAAGGTTATGGATGAACTTAATAGCCATAGCCAAATAACCTCTTTCTATTTATAAATTTGCCTACCAAAGTGACTGGCGGGGTGGCCTGATGGTAAGCAGTCAGTGGAATCCAAAAGTGGTGGCTACCATACCAAAAGCCATCGTCTTAAACTGCTGGTATGGTGGCCTCCTCTATGGCGGCTGGGAATGGGGTCAGTGGAAGAGAATGAGGGAGGTGAGGAAAGAGGAAAGGGAGAAAATAGGGCCTCCAGCGCTCTCACTCACCGAACGAAATGCAGTAGTACGAATACTACTACTCTTACGTCGATCTTCTATGAGAGGGAAGTACTTCCCCGGACGATTCTACATTAAATGGACCAGTCGTAAACTATTCCCTTTCTTCGTCACCTTTACCGGGTCTTCGATTCCAGCTAGTCTGTGCTACGCTGTGTCTGGTTTTATCATATCAGCTAAAAGACGTCCACTGTTGGACATAAGCCTTTCTTAATTTTCGCCACCGTAGCTGGTTGTTCGCCGCCCTCGTCTATCGGTTGCCCGCCACCCTTAAAAGGTCGTCGGTCCACCTTGTGAGGGGTCTGCCCACGCTGTATCTTCCGGTTTGTGGTCTCCACATCAGAACCTTTCTGCCCCAGCGACCGTCAATTCTGCGAGCTATGTGTCCTGCCCATTGTCACTTTAAAGAAGCAACTCTGTGAGGCACGTCAGTTACCACACTTAGTGTCTGGTTTAAACTATATCAATGCCAAATTTCATCAAAATCGGTTTATTGGTTTAGTGACGAAGGTCAGCAAACAGTGTGCGTTTTGCCACGTTATTCTCTAGGGAACTTCGAGTAGGGAGGAAGTTCTTCTCCAGCTGGGCAGTTCTAAATTAAGCCAGAAATCAAGAGAATTCTGTCTTAAAAATTATATCAACCCAGTGCAAAAGGGCTGAAGACCGCCTCATGCATATGCATCGATGAAGCTTGCTTACAGCAAATTAGCGATTTAAGATATTTTTATAATTCACCATCTTGTTAAGTTACATCTTTGGTTACTGCTCTGCTTCCGTCGCCAGTAGAGATATTTTATAAAGCCTATAGCCTTCCTCAAGAAATAGGCTATCAAACATGGGTAGTTCCAAAGATTAGCGCGTTCAAATAAACAAACTCTTCCGCTTAATACGTCTCCTTGCGATGTTTTACGTCAGTAATTCAAATTTTGATAAATTGGGTTCGAACCCACCACAATCTAATCTGTAGGCAGCAGCAGCTAATCCACCACTAGGGCATCATGAAAATACCATCTCTTTTCGTCGTACGTCTTCTGTTGTCTACTTTGATATGTAATAAATAAGTAACGTTGCTCGGTACTTATTTAGTTACAGTATACCTACAGAAATGTACTTCTTTGAGTATTATTCAAAGGCATAAGATAGCAACAACACTAGAACACGGATATGCGTCGGCTCTTGTCATATCCACGGCTAGCCGAAAGCGTTGCTCTGACGTCACGTGACCTTGTCGCCGCTCAATGCCAGCAGAATTAGGCGCGCGCGCAGGTGGCGCATCCATGCTATTCTCGTTGAGTGTTGCCATGTGTTATATATTAATGTTTTTGGGGGTGATTTTGGAAAATATAATATTTGAATATATATAATCAAAATTCGGAATGATTTGTGGGTTATTGTAGGTACGTTAAAATATTTCTTTTTATTTGTATTATTTAAAAAATTATATTTGAGCTATTAAAACTTTTTGCTAGTATTTAGTTTAAGGGATTCTTATGAGTACTAAGACACTTAAGACCTTTTGCTTCATTTATATTATAGTCCAGGATCCCTTAAAATATGTAGCTTTACTGTGAGTCAAATCCAAGATAAAGTTAAACGTAAAATATTAACATAATATGGGTTACTTAGTAACCCTAAAACGCTGCAGTTTTATTACAAAAAAAATTGTAATTATATTTTTATTCATAATTCTAGCAATCAGTGTATGTTTGCAACACATATGTGACGTCAATGAATACGACGTTAATTCTCCTCTGACCCAGCATGTTGCGTAATTGTTACTGATGTTCATTGTTTTTAACCGAAAATATATAGATTACGTGCTCAAGCTTCAAAATTTTTATAAAAAATCTTAATAAAAGTGTCATTTTACTATGTAGACTTTATGACATGTATGCAACCTAAATACGTCACACATAGCGTTAGGGATAGGCCGGTATTACATTATCATAGATACATCATATAAATATGATTTCATATCTGTCATTCTATGATCATAGTTTTAAGATGACGTTCTTCATTTTTACATATTACACTTATTGATCATAGAAACGTCATATACCATCAAGCCGTGTTTTCCGTTGCTATGGGTGCTACGCTTACGCTAGTGTCACAGTCTAGTTATGGGATCCTTTTTGACAGCTTGTGTACAAGTAGGATCATAGCAACACACTAGCACATTCTATTTACATACAGACTGTGCTAGTGTGTTGAGTATGATCCTCAGAACAACTGAGGTATGATCCTATTTGTACACTAGGTGTCAAAAAAAAATCTCCTAACTATGATTATAGACAATATGAATCACATGTAGTTATTATACCGTCATATGTTCTTCATTTAAAAATGACTCACACATCTATGATCATATTTCTATGATAGTGTAATAGCGGCCATAGTAAAGAAATGTGTTTTATCCAAGTTTCTATAATCGAGTACAATTGTTAATGTCTGCTGTATTTTACCGATATTTATCCTCAGTTTTACATAAACGTTAGTCTATTTTAGGGTTAAGACAATTCTTAGGCAATTATGTACATATTTTTTGCTCATGAAATACAGAAGCACGAAAGATAGTTGAGATTCTGTCTCAGACATTGCCATTATAAAAAAGCCAAATACTAATAAATATAAAGAAAATGTAAATAATTGTAAAGTGTTAATTAGTACGTATTTATTTAATTATAATTATTTATTTAATCACAATATTTTGAAGGGCTCTTAACATTATACATCGTGACTTAAGTATACATTAATAAATCAAAATAGTTTCCGTTAACCCTAAAATGATTAATTTGATACCCTTAAAATAGCATGTGCAGGCAAAATTTGGAGAGGTCTTTAAATTGCCAGTCATCATTTAAGGGTTGAGTTGACCAGGAACTTTAAAAAGTTTGAAATTTGCCAAATTAGTTTATAGAAAATTTTAATAAAAAATATGATATATAGCTTTTTTAGTTAAATAGTTTAGCACAAAACACACGAGCCTCTTTGACGGCTTTTGTTTGAATTTACAAGTAAGAACTTTTTTAGGAAAATTCAACTTTTTTGAATTTTCAAGTAAAAACTTAAGACTTTTTATTTCGAAAATTCAACATAATTTTCCCATTAGCACAAACTATGTGTTGCGGGTGACTCTACAAACATATAAATATAAATATATAAAATGTATTTTTATGCTTTAAACCTACTTTTCTACAGGTAATTCTAGAAATAAATACGAACTATGTGATTAAATAAATGGTCAAAACTTACTAAATCCTTTACTTGAATTTGTTTTAACATACTAG
Source organism: Parascotia fuliginaria (assembly GCA_963082885.1). Lineage (NCBI taxonomy): Eukaryota > Metazoa > Arthropoda > Insecta > Lepidoptera > Erebidae > Parascotia > Parascotia fuliginaria. The sequence continues at coordinate 2,830,454 of OY720196.1, read as the reverse complement.
TCATCTGGACATTACAACTATAGGGTACACTCCACTAGAGGTCACTAATAAATCTATCGCTCTTGGAGATAAGCAGAGTACCCTCTAATCTAGGGGTGCGTACTATCTATGCTAATTACTTCAGGGTATATAACTTATCCGTTAGTATGACCTTTCTATTCTCCAAAATTTACGACTGGGTTCTCGAAAACTGGTGTCTTGAAGATGTGTTTTGGGCTTAAGTACTAAGTTGGTTTTTGAAAATTTTGAGACCAGCTGAATCTGGTTAAAATTTTGAGAAGGACAATAATAGTAAGCCACTGTCTTGGTATTTCCAAATTCAATGTTTTTTTGTTTCAAAACGTTAGCTCCCGCATTAGATTACAAGCTCGGTGCTGGTTTTGTGAGTGACGTAACAAAATATAATTAACCACAAAGTACACTCAAACTCTCGAAAAAAATGTTTATTACTTACCATAGGAATGTTACACAATGTTTTCAGAACATATTTTCAAAAAGTTGTCTAAACAAATAAAAGCTTGCTCAATCCCATCACAGATTGCACATTCACAAGGCTTCAAAAACAGGTGTTTGCGAAAAAAACTAAAATCTTGGTCAATATTGAAAAATAAAGCATTGGTCGGTCAGACCACCCCGGCCGCGACTGTGTTAACCAATTATATGGGAGAGTGCGCAATGTCTACATAGTTAGTTAACACTAAAATGCGAGCGACATATGTTAGACTAGTTGGTACACCTGACATTATTTTTTGTAGAATAAATTAAGTTTATGTATAATATTTTTAAATAACGTTGCCGTTTAATTAGAACATTATAATACTACCCTAAGATTAATAAGAAAGGGTAACCACTTCATTTTGTATTCCATTCATAGGGATAAGCCTAGTATTGTAGAATCACCTCTAGGGTCTGGACGTCCTTTGTGCCCGTTAAAATTGTAAGCATATAAATTTCTTTCCGAGTGGCCTTTGAGCCTCATATTATGTCCTCCGAAACACAGGACTTATTCCCACGGCATAACGCTTAACTCACGTGCAAAACAAGAAAGAATCCGCTCCAGTTCACTGTTTCTTTTAAGAACACTTAACTCTTACTCCTTTTTTTTATTTTTATTTTATAAATTATCCTATCAAAGTGATCCCACTCCACCTGATGGTAAGCAGTCAGTGGAATCCAGAAGTGGTGGTCACCATACCATAAGCCATCGTCTTAAACTGCTGGTATAGTGGCCTCCCAGGGAGGCGAGGAAAGAGGAAAGCGGGAAATTCCTTATCAGGAAAACAATATCTTCTCAGTAAAGTAGATAATTACGATAGAGATTTTCTAATTATATTTCAAAGAATTATATATTTTTCTGTATTATCACTTAATTTCTACATGAGCAGTCATACCATTGATTATACTTCGATGACGTCTGCAATTCTAGTCACGCCATAAAATGTCTAAATAGTGGCCGATAGGACCCCGCAGTTAGTATGCACAGGGTTGAAATAAATTTGGACTGTATTGCCATGCAGTTAAGATTGGATTTACAATGCAATTGTTTAATGATTTTAGTACACTTTCGTGCAGATTAATGACACAGTATTTTAGCAAAATATTAGGAGGGAAAATGATAAACATTCTAACTGAGAACCACACGTTTGGTCGTGCGGTTAAGGTAACCGCACCCCTATTCTTGTAATTAGTGTCGTGGGTCTCATTTTCCCACAAGACAGAAATTAATTATATTATGCACAAATAATGGTTCAAGCCTGGCCCTACGCGCCGTTTCAAGTGTACTAATTTGTAAGATTTGTAAAGTTCTTTAACACGTACGGCTTCCTTCCAAGAACGGAAGATTCCTTTTTTACTTTTATAATAATCTATTCTGTCTTATTTTAGAACAAAACCATCCTATTCCCTTCCAAATCTCGCGATTTACAGCAGGGTTTTAAAATCTAAGTAATAGTTTAGTTATAATTTAACTAGGGACACAAATTTTGCACTGCACTGTAGATTGTGCCTTTTGTTTTCGGATACAGAGACATTTCCTCAATTTATTATCGTGTGTATCTATTGAAATTGTTCACTAACTATGTATAAATAAAGTGCATTTCAGAATGAATGTAAATACCCACATGATATAAGACGTTACGTCGTCTTTGTTTACTTTATCGGGGGACTGGTTTTAATACAAAATCAATAGATTAGTTCCTAAGTTTCTGCTAAATTTAAAATTCTTTTGCCCTACTGCCGAAGTCAAGATGGGTAATGTTTTTTGAGCGTATGTATGTATGTATGTAAGTATCTAAATATGTATGTAGGTCTATTTCTTTGGTACGCTCTAAAGCCTAAATGTCTTAATTGGTTTTTACCATATGAGGTGTCATTAAATTCCTATTAATTGAAGGAGTAACAAAGGGTACATAATAATTCAATGTAGCGTCAGCATGAGAAAAAATGGGTTTCTTTCTTTTCACTATGTTTTAGGCAGGCGGGCTTTTTGTTTTTCAATAATAATAATAATAATAAGCCATTTTAAACACTTGTAGGATAGTTAGAAAGTTTATGCAAATTCAGGATAATGACACAACAGACCAAAACACAAGTTAACACTACACACCACACACTGCATTTACTTGGTTGCAAGCCCGTAAATGTAGTTAAAACCAGCCCAGAAGCTGAGAAAAACAAAGATCACCTATATTAATAATAATAATACCACAACAACTACACAACGCCATCTAGACCCAAAGTAAGCATATATTAATAGCTTGTGATATGAGTTCTAGAATGCGGATAAACATACTTTTATACTTTTTTTTTTTGTAAATACATACATATTATACATAGAAACACCCAGACCAATGCAAATAGGCATGTTCGTGCACACAAATATTTGCACTTAGCAGGAATCGAACCCGCGACCTCTGCGTGGCAGTCTATACACAGTACCACCGAACCACAGAGGTTGTCAAATAATGTTGTATAATACCTATATATTGCTTGTTTGTTTAGTGAAATATGGAACTTATGTTGTCCAAAACTTTGCTATTTTTAAACGGATGTATTTACTATTAATCTTGTGCATGTCTTTAAAATCTTGCTTTTCATTTTATAAAAAGCTCAGGCTACTTTTTTAAACCTCCAGATGATTATTACCGTTTATAAACAAAAACTGCCAACGCCGCAAAAAATATAATGATTATTTTTATAAAAAAAACCTGCAGTTAATTCAAATTATATAACGATAGAATAATAACGATCAAAATTAGAATTCAGTTTAAATGTGGAACAACTAAAAATACTAGCCGGAGATAAATCGTGTCACCTTGGCTCCCATTCGCGAAAAAAAGTTGTAAGTAAATATTTTTCAAGGATAAAAATTATAGATTCGGTTTTATTTTCAAATTATCGTTTTTCAATATTACGCTGAATTTGAGTATTTGCTTTTAAGTTAGAAGCTAATAATTTCTAAGGTTTCTACAAAAACAGTGTGATAAATTACATTACATATATTTGAAATTATACTGAGCAAACATATTTTTTGTGTTTAAGTATAATGTAAAAGAAATTATCTACCTCGAATTAATCTTTTCTACACTAAACTCCGTAATAAAAATACAATAGTTACAAAAAACGCGATTAGCAGGTTTGCAAAATATAATAATTTATTTCAAGTAGATTACATTAATGTTAATTGGAATAAGTAATTACATGGGAAACTATGAATAAGTATAATTTTATATTATTCGGTCATAACGGGGTCAATTTTGTTCTAATTTGATAAACATTATATAAAGCCCCTTGTTTTTAAATTACTTTGTCACCTTGTAAACGGAGTGTGTTCGACTAATAAGTAGGGTTGGATTTCCTCTGTACAAAAGTTTTGTAATCTATAAAATACGTCTAGAGTCTGAGTATAATTCTTGTAGATATTGTATGTTTTTAAAGTTCTATCAACCACTAGGATAGTTTCTGTGAGAGTTGCCTCTTCCACGACCTAGAATTTAGTCGTCATTTACTTTTAGAATAGGCACTGTACTCCCTGAATCTATTGCTATAGTATATTGCATTCAATGTAGGTCCGAAAACTACTAGATTTTATCTGTTAATAAAATTCTTAATAGCATTCTCAGAATAGTTGGCGTTTACTCCTCATTTATCGATCTTGTCTCCAGTTGTGGAAGGTAGCTATTCGATTGCCAAGCACACCTTGCACAAGCTCTCATGTAAAGTACGTTCTAAGCGTAAAGCTAATCTTAAACTTGAGATTAGTCAAAATGCTAAATTCGGCTAACACTATTATTTTTTTAACCAATAAAAACAGACACTCTGCCTGATAGTAAGCAGTCAACGGGATCCAGAAGTGGTGGCCACCATTCCAATACTTTGACTTTGCTTTTCATAAGCATCATACTTTATGATCAAAATGAAATAAATGCTTTGAGTTTGAGTTTCAGTTTAATAGGCATCGTCTCAAAAAGCTGGCGTAACCTGAGGCCCTAGACAAGCGTCAAAAATTTCTATGCTATTTAAAGAATAGATAAAAAATGTATGAGATTGACATAAGCGCTGGCGTTAGCAGTCAATCCAATACATTTTTTAATCTATTCTATGAATAGAATAAAAATCTTTGACACTTGTCAAGGGCCTCTGTACGGTGGTGGCTTCTATAAAATGCTTTTTCACGCTCCGTTTAAACGCAGAATCAGAGATCAATTTCCCGTTGACCACAAATCTGTAAGAGACTAACGTGGTTTTTCTCTTTCTAGTTCTAAATTCATCTGTCCTTGATTATCTGAAACGCAATATTAGTCGCATCAACCAGGAAATCGCAATCCCATAGGGCAGCTGTTTTTATTCTCCCCAATAAACAAACTTTTATACTCCTAAGCCAACTTTCAGATAAAATCCGATACAGGATGTGCAATTTGGTGCCATAAGAGGGATGTATATGACCTGTCTCACGACCCGACAGGTGGTACACTACCACCCCCATAAAATATATGAAAATCACCCTTATTCCAGTATACTTAACATCCAATATAAATTTTCGGTTCCTCAATACTTGACAGCATAAGTAAATACAAAATTTTACTTTATTTTTGAAGGCTTAAAGTTTGAATTTGCTCGTACGGTGGTGTTTCTATGATACCCCATGGGAACAAAATTTTACGCATCTAAGGGAATTCTTCAAAATCTTTTTTTTTACAATACATTTCCGTCAATAGTTTGTGCAATGTGATGCATTAGGATTTTGAATATCTTTACAATTTATTAATTTATTGTTTGGGAGTGTGGGAACTGAGAAGTGTCCTTTTGATATTTAAACTTGAGTACTTGGTATTTAGTACAATTGTTTAGAGAGATCAGGGTGATATATCAATGTTTAAAGCTCTTGGTAAGCTTATTATTATTAGTAATAATACAGTAGATATAATAGGCAATAGAACTTTGTTTACCATTAACGTAGATTTTATTAAAAGTCTGGAATCAAAATTAGCAACTAAGTTTGTATTTTAAATGAGAAATGTAAATGTAGTATAATACTAATTTTGATTCCAGTTTTTTTTCTCCTTACAAAACCAAAAAAATATATTGTTAAAATTATATGTATAGTGTTTATCTTCGCCATTATTTGATATTTTAACACTTATGAAAAATTTTATTAGTCAGTAAATTAAATAGAGTCTCTTTCTTGTTCTTCTCATATGGCTGACATTTGGTTTTTGTTATTTTAACTTTTTTAAATTTAACTTATGTTTCGGAAATAAAAGTGTCACTAATGTGATATAAATAAATAAACCATTTCATTCTTGAAAAATAAATGATTGCTTTGCATTTGACTGAAGTCAAAAATTACATCCTCTAATTTGAATACGTAATAAATGCACTTATTTAATTCAGTTTTGACGTATTTAAAATTGTATTCACATTTTATCAAAATAAACTAATCTGAGTTTCTTGCTAATTCTTCTCATGGTTAGCGAATTAGATGTTGATGCAAATCAGCTTTACTACTTAATTTTATAATTATAACGGTTTATGTATCACTAGCTTGCCGCGGCGTCTTTGCTTACTGCTCTGCACCAGTCCCAGTCAAGAACTGAGCTATAATACGCAGAATTATTCAAATCCGACCAGTTCCAGAGATTAGTGCTTTCAAATAAACAAATGATCTCTTCCGCTTTATATAATAGTATAGATTATGTGATCTAATGATGATGAGTTTAACTTTGGCTTTGATAGTATCCACCGCTCCTGCTTACCATCAGACAGAGTCGTTATTTTTATTCGATTTTCATACACAATTTTTACATTCACATACATTTATTAACTTTCTTTTTAAAAGCCGCTCTTATTGTTAATGCACCTAAATTCAATATTCATGTCAGTTATATTATTTGTAAATTGGCTTATGCAGCAATTGTGCAAACTGCGACATGATCCCAACGGTCGCGCATCCCCTTGGACATTGTCCGCTCCCCTAATACTCTCTGTGGGGTTGGTGTTCCATGTATCAATGGTATAATGACATGGTAACCCAGTTTTTCTCGTAACGCCAACTTTTAGGAAGGTGATATAAAATGCGAGATGTTTTTCTTATTTTGATTATTTTATTTTAACTGAAATTTAAAAGCACTTATTTGAATCGAGATTTAAATAAGTGTATTAAACATTAATAAAATTATGCATTAATAAATTTAAATAAGCGATTCATAATAAAATTAAAAGTGCTAAAGTAAATTATTTATTTGTAATAAATTGCATAAATATTTTTTGAAAAGCGATAATAATACAATAAAATCGAAGTTAATTTAAGAAATTGGATATAAATTTAACCAGAACTATGTTATAACTTAATTATATGGTTACTGAAAAGCCTGTTTTCAAAATGAAGGCACAACTTAATCGTCCGAAACAATTTAACCGCCATGACGTAAGCATACAAATTAACTGCATTTCCATACATTTTTAAACAGTTCTGACAATAATATAATACTTAGTTACAACCTTAATTAACCGTTGTCATCAACTGTATCGAATTATGATTGCCATTTTGGCAAACAATAAAAAATAATACGTATCTCACAGACATAAAATTGATTTTTGAATAAATGTTTTAACTCACCTGTCAACCTGAAATATCAGATATGGGATTTAAAGTCTTGCTAGTAATATTTAAGGTTGATATTGTGTTAATAATGCCGAAGAGAAATTGTGGTCACCTGTTGTATTACATCATGTTATTCCCTATAAACATCTCGATATAGATATCACAAACTTTTAGAGGTGTCAAATACCTATTATTATTTATTCTTAGTCAAATTCCACATCAAAATTTATTATATTAATTATTAGATAAACATAATGCACTAGTGCACTAGATGCACAATCAACAATTCATAAAATGTTGAACATAAAATAAAATAATTATAATCTCTCTGAAATATATAGGTGTGTATGCGTCTTCTACAGAGAAGGCTAGAGCATTGATCACTTTCTCAAGGCGGGTAAGCAAAATCTAACATTTATAAATCCAGTTTTCCCACAAACTGCAATATTTTCTTTACCGTATTTAAGTAATATAAGACAACTTATACATATACATGTTTCAAAAAAGCACATTGCTACTTTCCCGGTTGTGCTTCTAGAGGGTGGGTGTCTTACCCCCTATGCCATAACGTCTTTTTACAATGAAGCACCATTGTAAAGACAAGAAGAATCTCGTCTTGAATACAAATTGGTCATTACTGATTCTTTAATCTACTGTAAAATATGAGACTTCGTACCTATGGCTTAGCAACTCATAAAGTTTTAATCGTCTATACATTTTAAGTGCATGCCAGACAGCCTGCGTAAGATGCTAAACATAAAGTTCCTCCATGGACCGAAAGAGTTTTAACAAAAGCAGTATTTAGTTGCTATTAATCCATGTTAGTGGATGTCTTACCCGAAAACTATTTGAACATAATCTCATCAGACATTTTAGCATCTTGTCTAAGCATTTATACTTTGATCGATATCTTTTAAATGCTTGAGCCTCATCAATTAGTTATTCACCACCCTCAAGTAACCAGACTTGTTGCCCATTAAAATTAATAGTTTCGTAACATTGATACTTTGTATATGAAAAATGAGTACAAAAACGAGTATTAATTGTTGATCCCTCATCGACCTATGAAAACACCATAAAAATAAAATTTTATTCAACATTTCCATCGTTCTATGGCCACCATGCAAAACGCCCACATTTACTGACAATAACTTTAGCGCGCCAAAACTGGTATTACGCGAGAGCAGGACAGCAATACAACAAAGTTGTAGTCAGAAAGAGAGAGCCGATTTCCTGCGCGCACGCAGAGTATTTTTTGTGTATTGCAATTCTATGTATTGAAGATAATAATGCATATTTATAGTTCTGTCAGGTTTGTCGGTGCGGACGTGCGGAACCGATTTTGATGGTGCTCGAGTAAATGGATAGAAAGGATATTGGATGTAATTTTTTGCTAGCAATACAAATAAGATTTAAAAATGTTGTATCATTATAAGAGTATTTGTTTGATTTTTTTTTTATTAAATCGTATTTACGTTGGCATAACTGCTTACAGACTGCAATACAAGACAGATATGCTTAACACTTTCCGGGACAGTATACGCATAAGGTCGTGATGACAATAAAACATCTATTGTGTCTACAATAGTGTCCATGAAAGGGTCAATATATGATACAAAAAATTACATATACATTAAGATTTTATCTTTAAAAAAAAATAAGAATATCTATATAGAATATTTTATAATTATACATATTTTTAACATATTAAGCTTGCCAATAAAAATATTTAAGTATATTTAATAATATTGTAAACTATTTAGGTTAGGTATTCAAAAAATTTAGTTCGCGACTGTACCTGTCAGGCACCCTTCATAAAACTTATTAAAGATTATGTAGATAGCCTTATATAGTGGTAAATCAATATCATTATCTTAAAACCACTATAAAAATGAGTGATACTAAACAACAGCCAGTTTTCTCAGAATAAAACACAACTACATGCAAATTTTAACTCAAGCACTATTATAATAAGGTAGATAATGCCTTAAACATTTTAAAATTTCTTTACAATATGCAACACCTTACAACTTCAAACAAAAATAGACCTTAAATTAATTCTCATAATTAAAAATAAACAATATTTTATTTTTAAAAATCATACTGTCAATAATTTGGCAAGTGTTAGAGTGTTTGACGTTATAAGGCAGTAAATCGATTGATTCGATTTTAGAACACTTGTGTCGTTTAAAAGTGGAACGCATTACTTGCTCCCGCGCATCTCACGGCGGGCGGAAATCTTAATGGGTCCTGGAACCCGAACTAACGATGGGATCCATCGATCTGAGGCTACAGACCTCTATATAGAAAGAGATGGCATTTTCAAATTAATTAATGTTGTCGAGCGATCTGATGATTGAAAGTGATTTGAGATGAATCGAAGTAAAGATGCCTGGGCAAGATCTACTAACTCTTAAAGTTCAATTTAACACGTTCTTGACAAAATTCAGGCTTTATAGAAGCGAAGAAGAAATATTTCTTTAACATGAAACAAGCTTAGACTTTGTTAGTACTTACAATAGCTTGGAGTACTAGAGGTCTTATTAAATCATTAGCTTCACGTGTCACGGTTTCACTAGCGTCTTTACTTACTGCTCTGCTCCCGTTGCCAGTAGCATAATGTTACATAGCCTATAACCTTCCTCAAGAACTGGGCTATCATACGCAAAAAAAAATCCAACTGGTAGTTCCAGAGATTAATGCGTTCAAACAAACAAATTCATCCACTTTTTTATATAGTATAGATTCACAAATAAACGCCCCAAATAATTAAAAAGTGTTACTAATAAATAAACCATTTCACTAAGAATAAAATGACTGACTGGCCTGTTGGTCTAGTGGTTAGTGACCCTGACTGCTAAGCTGGAGGTCGTGGGTTCGATTTCCACCCAGGACAAATCTTTGTGTGATGAGCATGATTGTTTGTTCTGTGTCTGGGTGTAATTTATCTATAATATGTATGTATTTACAAAAAAAAAATGTATATAAGTAGTATATCAGTTGTTTAGTACCCATAACACAAGCAAATATAATTGCTTAATTTGGGGCTAGATGGCGCTGTGTGAATGTGGTAGAATATTATTATATTATTATTATTAAAATGGGCATGTTCTTAAAGTGGCTCTTTGTTTAAATAATCCCGCTCTCTAAAAAATTTTACTACAATCAACAACCTGCATTTTCTTACTGCATTGATTGCATTTTATGTATGTAGATCTGCTACCTATATATAATATCTAAAAATTTATTATATATACACATGCTTACATCATATAACAATGATATTAGGTATATCTTTAAGAATTTCTATTTTTATACCCACGCAAATACTCGAGGTTTTCCTAGAAGATGTTCAAAGCACAAATTAGTCATAATCGTAAAATAAAAGTGTGAAAATTGTTAAATTGTATGTCAAATACATCGATTAAAATAACATTAAATACTTTATTAGTTGAAAACTTAATTATTAACTTAACTAATAGTGTAATTTACATAATGTTATAGGCTTTATGAATTTATTAAATTGTTTGAATGGTACCGACGTGTTTCGAGAAAATGTTATCTATGAATGTGACAATAGTAGATCTTCTGTTAAGTGTTAAACATGTTAAGCAATTTACTTCGTTAACTTTGATCTGCGTTTTTTATCAACTTTGTCTTTTATCAATGTAATTACGTCTACTGTTCCGTGTAGGTTTTTCGCAATATTTATGTCACTGTAATTGCCAGATTGGTATGTGTCATCTAAACTAATATTATGAAGAGAAAAATTTGATTTTATGAATTTTTGTTTGTTGCGATTTAACTCAAAACCTACGTAACCGGTTAAAAAAACGCCTTTGGAGAGCTACGAATTGGACGGCTAATATAAGCTATATTTTATTATTTTAACATTTTCAAAAGTTCAATATTTTAAGCGCCTTTGTAAACCTGTATGATGCAATACGCCACTACCGCAATAATATTTTTAAAGGTGTTTGCTGTAAGACTGAATGAAACTTTTGATACCGAAGCGAAGTCTAGTAAGTTATAAGGTTAAAATAAGTAAAATAGTACCATGACAAACTCACGTGTATAGTCTAAAATAATAGAAAACTAAATTACATTACACTTAGCCACATCTATCGTTCTAAAAGCCTGCACGTCCATCATTACGTCCATATTTGCACAGGGTGCCAGCGTCGAATATAAAACGAACATCAACGGGATGCGAATTCGCACGATGCACATTATAACCCATTCGATCAAAAGCTGGAACTAATTTAGATACTCCTTGGTTCATATTATAACTATGATATTTTTATATGGAATACTAAGTACAATGTCTATAATGAGTGTTGGAATGTGAAGCTTTTGAAGATGTTTTATTTTTAAAGGATGACACCTAGATTACAACAGACTCTTTAATATAATCATGTAAGATTTGATATGCACTAACACTGTCCTGACTGGACCGTATCCACATTGATTTAGATCTGACGAATACGAGCTTTGATGGGAGTTTATTCCGAAATAACGACAGTCAATGAAACTAATACAAAACCCACATTCCGTGATCTAGAAGCCATCAAAACCAAGACCAAACACCATAATAATTTTATTTTAGATACTGCACAAAAGTATCAAGTCAAGAATTTCATCATGTTTCTTAACAATGAATGGAAGTGAACTATCGAAAACGTTTAATAGCCGTCTTTCGTCTCACTCAGATGATAGAAAATATCAATTTTTTGCTTGAATTCCAACAATGGGTATAAGCGTGACATTTATCTTAGGAGTCCAAGCACGACGCGAGCCCAAATTATACATTTTTAATAATTTCTACGCTCAAATCCGCGCACCGTTCAATGCCAATATTAAACGGCTTTTTTTAATTCACGATTTCCAACTTTTTTATTCGATTGGGTGACAAAAGATGCAAAAAACGTAGCTACAAAAACTTGTACAGTGTAGTTGAGTCTTATTATTTAGCTGTAAGATTGGTTTTAGCTTGTTTCTTTGGGTGTACCCAAGGGTTCATATCTGGGTCTTGGTCACTGCCTTCTATAGTTTGGAAAAACGGTTTTCGAACTCGTTTCGGTGTTTTTCGTGGCACGCGCACACCACCCGCCGCGCACTCAATTTAAATATCATTTTATTTGAAGATTTCTAGGAACTTGTTTCATGCCTTTCAGGTAGAGTCAGGATAAGAATTATTAGCAGAGATTTGCAAGTGACTATTGTACAGTAGAAGACATTTTATAGCAAAATCAATCTTACAATTCACTTGTAAATTGTGAACAACCTTATGAAGTAGGTATATTTAACTAATTACGAGCAAATTTGTGTCCCCATCTAATGTTGACCTTGGGTCTTTTAAAGGGGACGTGAAAAACCTTTTCACTACGCCGCTATAGTGGAAGCTACCACACCAGAAGTTTTTTTATGGCTTTTAAAATAGTGGCCACCATGTCTGGTTTTTACTGATTGCTTAATATCAAGCGCAGTGGAGTCACTTTAGTAGGCTAATATAAATAAACTGAAAATATATGGACTTTTCTATGTGTGACTGTTGTGATAGATGAGAGAGGTCTACGAATGTGCAAAGTGAAGATGCTTGTACTCTCGCAAACTTTCTCAGGCCTCGGCCTGTGTCTAGCAATGAATGTCTTCCGCTGCATTAATGACGAAGCTAGACCCATTTCTTGAATGCTAAGCCTCAAATCCGTCATTTTCTTTTTCATTGATGTCTTAGTTTATTTGTACAGTATCAATAAAATTGTGCCATAAACTCTTAACTTTGCGTAAGAACCCATTGAAATATTTAAGTAATAATAATGCTCTGATTAAGGCGTCAAAGGGCGACAATACTTGAATATAAATTACAAACAATTTCTATATTTGAACTTACGCCACCCTTACAATAGACGCGTAAACGACAATGTCGATGTTTCAAATACTTTTATTTTCACGCAAGTTACAATATCAATCTACTTCGGGTCGTTTAGTAATATTGCTGGTTGATTTCTCGCTATTTACCTAGATTACTTGGTTTTTTTCAATGGTTGCGCCAATATTTAACGCATGGTTGCTACTGACATTGGCTTAGAATCATGTTTTTGCCGCCAAAATCACACCAGGGCCGACTGTGGAAAACCTCGATCTGTCAATACTAATAATTTTCATGACATAATGACAAAAAATGTACATACTGTTATAAAAGTATTTTATGTTGTTGATATTTTAGATATAAAGTACTTTATACTATGTTAATTACCTTATATCTATTAAGTTGTATTTTCATGACATAATGACAAAAAATGTACATACTGTTATAAAAGTATTTTATGTTGTTGATATTTTAGATATAAAGTACTTTATACTATGTTAATTACCTTATATCTATTAAGTTGTACAATTAGCACATATTTTTAAGAACCCTGTCGAGTATAGAAAACCATATTACACTTCTGAGGTGTATCAAGGGTCAGAACAAGTGCCAGGTAGTAGTGACAGGTGAACTTGTCAGATGGACCACGGGTAATGCTCCAAACATTAAAGAGAAGAAAATGTGCTATCGTAATATTAATCTTATAGTTACCGATTGGCTTCTAAAACTTAAATTCTTTTGGGTTAAACAAGAAATCGAATTTAGTTTCAGCAGATGCAAAACTGTTGAAATTTGACCGTTTTAAGATAAAATGCGAGAGTTAAGCGAAATCTAACTTAACTAGTTGTCAATTTTTAATTAAAATTAAAGAATCTTTTCGTGTGGTTAGAAATAACAATTTACTTTTATTTTTAATATTTCAATATTATCTGAATTTAAAACTGCAATGTATAGAGTATCACAAATAATTAATTTTGCCACGACAGTATTTATAAATTAGTCAAATTTATTATTTGTTGAGTGCATCATAATTTGCATTAAAATCCCTATAATCCGCACTATCGAAGAATTAATTAATACGCATTTTAAACGATTGACAATGAAATTCTGATTGAATAATTATAATTGGATTTAGACGGATAAGTAGTTAAGTTTATTACAATTATCTGTACCATTGAAACGTAATCAATTCGGAAACCGACAATAGTGAATCTTTTCCTCGTTTTAACTTTTATTGCTTCCTGAACTGACTTAAGTAGTTTTTTTGTGTATTTTTTGTTTCAACACATTTTAATTTACTAGCTACTATAAAATACAAATGCAGTTTTGGTATTCTCAATTTTTTTTTTTCAATTTGCTGGTTAAAATTTTAGCTTCTTTAATTATTAATGAATGTCTAAATACGAGTAGTATGTCGCAAAATCGCTTTTTTCCTAATCCATGCTTAATCCTAATTGGCTGTCGTGGACATGCTCGAGTTTGATAAATACTTGTCTATGGACGTACTGGGATATGAAAAAAATCATCAATTTTAATTGCTATTTTCGTTGTGTATTTAGTAATTTACCTTGATTTGAAAAAAACGAATTTACATCAAATTTGGCTCCATTCAAAGTTTAATTTCGAGTAAAGGCGTGACTTACCGGCTTTTGATATTTAACTACACCTGTTTGTTTTGTTACCTGTTTCTTCACTTTTTAACGTAACTTCTTCACCACACATTATTTTCACGATTTTCAAAATCATTTAAACCATGTATTTTGAACGATTTATTATGTACAACGCATGCATATCAGTAAAGGAGAGAATTTCAATGATTTGTAATTATGAGGTAAAAACAGTTAATACTCGCGTACGAAGTAGAAGGTGATTGCTAGTGTGCGATAATCTGTTGTTTAAGCTTTGTTTAACCTGTCAATCAATTCATCACGAACTGGCCTTATAATTATAGATTATTGTTTCAAGTTGGTTTGATCTGTGGTTCATTTTGGCGTTTGCTTGTTCGTGATGAAGATCTTATCTATTTTGAGCATTAGTGAGTTAGTCTCTAAGAGCATGGCCTCTTATTTTCTTATATTATCATATTATCTTATATTCATTTATTAACAAAGGTTTATTTACCTATAGCTTATATTTACAAAAAACTATTGTGTAATCCTAAGACCTACACATTTACGAGTTACGGGCTAATCAATTTTCTTCATCACAGTAACTAGCTGCGCCTCACGACTTCGCCCGCGCGTAAAATATGTTTTGTTGTATCCCTCAAGAACCAGACCGATTTTCGGGATAAAAAGCCTATGTCCGTCTCCGGCACCGAATCTATCTACATGCCAATTTTTATCGAAATTGGTTTAGCTGTTTAGGCGCTGAGTGGTAAAACACAGACACACAAATACAAACTTTCGCATTTAGAATATTAGTAGAATACAAGAGAAAAGTAACGATAACAAACGACATAAGTACCAATTTAAATTTTCAGATAGGTACAGAAAAAAACCACATAAATCATAAATAAGAATGCGTACATATATATCTCTTAGGCATTTCTGAATATATAATATATGAATAG
Source organism: Parascotia fuliginaria (assembly GCA_963082885.1). Classification (NCBI taxonomy): domain Eukaryota; kingdom Metazoa; phylum Arthropoda; class Insecta; order Lepidoptera; family Erebidae; genus Parascotia; species Parascotia fuliginaria. The sequence goes on along the minus strand of OY720196.1, from coordinate 2,814,911 downwards.
TTGTATATATCAACAGTAATACAATCGTTGTTATTAAGTTATTCAAAACTAGTTAAACAACTTTTACTAATTTCTTCAAAATAGCAAAATTACATAATCATTTTATCGTTTTTGATTTACATATATTATCAACCTGTTTCATAAAATATTTAAATTGTAAATCTTGTTTTGGGACGGTATTATATTAATCTATGTTATGCCACTCATATGTCATTTTGCTGACATGGATTCGATGATACTCGTTGAAGCTAAACTAGGATTTTCTCGTGTTGTTGAGAAAAGGGTTCCGAATGACATAGTCCTTAGACTTAGTCGTATTTAATTTTCTTATGGTATCGTACATTACAGCAATCATAGTTTATCACAACCTTTCATAATATCAGATTTAGGTATAAATGTCTTGATCTAATTCAATTATTTACGATTTTAGTCTGCAACTAAAAATATAATGCAAAAGCTTTTTTTACACTAAAAACATTGTAACCAACAAACATATTACAAATCTCTTTCACAATAAATTTTTCAACCAAAAAACTTGACGTGCACCATTTTGAAACCGTAAGCTTTCGCGAAAATTAATCTAGGGTGGCAAAAACAGCACCTTATTAGAGAAAATACGCCCTCAAATCCGCCCCTGGCCAGGCTCTAATGTCCACAGATAAACATAGAATGTATGCCCACGATTAATAATAATTTTGGGTTAACAAAAACTTGTGGTTTCTCCTTTTTGTTGTCACCCTACTGTTTTTGTTAGAACAAGGTTTTAAGAAAATTAGCTGCCATTTTTTTAAGGATCCTAGGACGTTTTATGACTTTTGAGAAATCTTGGCGCTTATACATTTAAAAACTTTGTCTATTTTACCCTGCTAATCAATAACTCCACTGTATAACATAAGTTTTTGAAACTAGGCCTTAAGTTAGAGACATTAAAAGTACTCTTAAAGCATATTTCATGTACATACATACAGCATTTCTCTATAGTAATGCAGTATTACGTAAATATCCTCAAAACCTTCAAAAATAGACGTTATATTTAGGAACAAAGCAATTTTTCTACAGCCTTTAGATTTTTCTTGTGCCACTGTAACTGATGACCAGTGTTTAATATCAACCCTTCATCCCTTTACCCTTCCTTACCTTGTCTTGGCTTTAATAGGGTTGTATGACAGCTGTCACGGTATACTTTAAAATCTACCTGTTTTCGGACAGTTGATGCGCATATGGGATTGTAGATGGACTTCTAAATCTTTAATATAAATAATATATCATATAAATATAAAAACAGTTTTAAATGCGACTTAAAATTTTACATTTTCTGCCTAACTCGGGCCTCATATTATTTGAAGTCAGTGCATAATACCTATCTATTTATCTTTACATTTTATGAGAAGTTTTGGTGAACAAAGGTTAAGACAAAGTGTACTAAACTTTGTTTTTGTTCATCAAAATCTACCAAATAAACTCTATTGATGGATGGTAAGCAACCAGTGGGATCTAGAAGTAATGGACACCATTCAAAAGCCATTGTATCAAACTATTATTATGGTGGCTTTCACTATATATTGTTTATAGGAGAGATTTCCAAGCCCCACTTATGAGATCCAACATCAAAATGTACGAAAATTTTAAGAAATGTTTTGAAAATTCCATAACTTAAATAACTTTTATTTGGGAAAACGCAGTTATTAGATAATTTCGACCAAATTATTGTTATTGTCGAGTAACCTTTAAAACCTAGCATTAGTGTTAATTATGATAATAAATCCTTTGCCATGGTTCGGCGGTTTCACTGTTTCCTACTCGTAAATACGCCTCTTCGTATAATTAGTGGTAATTATTGATAAAACTCAACAAATCTACAATGACATGGCTGTGAATATATGAAGAATCAGTATTTACATCTACTTTACATATTATATTATAGTTAGAAATATTATGGTCTGAGTCAGAGAGAAAATTTTCGTTTTTATGTCGTCAGCTTATAGATGGCTGTTAGACATTTACTATGTCTCTTCTAAAGAGATTGCCATTGTCAGCAGCCTTAGCAGTAGGGTTATTGACCGCAATAAGGTGATATATACGATGCTGTTTGTTTTCTGGTATTCATTAAATCATAGGCGATGATGTGCTAGGAGAGCTCGATTCACAGAAGATATGGAGTTCTATGTTCTAAATAAAACGGCCTCCATTAAATCGATATCAAAGATTCTAGGTAGTCGAAATGGTTCATCAATAAGCACGAGATTCTCTGTTTTCCGACTTAAATATTATTTCTTAGAAAAATCAGTTTTATGTTTTGAATACTTGTTTGTCAGTACGTTCTAAAGATATCCAACAAAATATCTAAAAAAAATCATATATATACTAAGGAATAAAATTTTGTAAAAAAATATTGCATATAGTAACATATTATGTCTAGTGGAACAAGTTCCCAAGGTCATTCGTAATGATACCGGTTTATTTTTAACGTAACCACTTTGGAAGCCAAATTTTCTAGGTAATAAAGCAAAATTTTGTTGAATTTTGATTACTTTATACCAGTATTGATGTGTGTGAGCCTTTTAGACTTATTGGCTGCTATTAAAGCGGAAGAATTTGTTTGTTTTATTGAACGCGCTAATCTCTGGAATGGATTATTTTAGAGATTGGATTTGAAATGCGTTTGATAGTCCAGTTCTTAAGAAAGGTTATGGGCTATGTAGTATAACGCTTCTGGCGACGGGAGCAGAGCAGTAACCAAAGAAGTATCTTAAACTGGAAGCCGCGGAAGCCAGTAGATTATTTGCACACATTTTAGCATGTTTTCTATTTAAGTTTTAAATTAGGTTTTAAATTATTTGGCATTTATACTTGGAATATTTTTATACGAAAACGGCAATATAAACTAGAAGGAAATAAGATACTACCTGGAACTAAAATCTATTGAGTTTCTCTTTGTTCGAGTACGATGTTTAGATTTTTTCTTATAAAATCACTTTGAATAGAATCTCTGGCTTTGTTAGTTTCCAGTAAATAAATTGACAGTTTTTGTCGATTATCTAAGACCTAGTCTTTAGGATATTAACTTTGATTGCCATACTACTGCGAATAATAAACTTGACATTGAATGACAATTCAGTGTTATTATCTTTAATGTTAAAAACAATTCAAAGTTAAACCTTTGACCGTGTTCATTCACTTCAAATATAGTTTGTCTATATTGAACAAAACCATTGATTTGAACTTCAACTGTAGCAACCGATTTACCTCCAACAATAATTTCGAGACACACCAATTTAACACAGATTCCTTAGCAGCGATCCTTCACGAGGACCCATTAAAAGTCATCCACCACCTCGAATCTACTGGTTCACAACATTAAGTAGTGCTCCAAACTTTAATTATGTTCCATCTGTGACCAATTGCGTTCGTGTCTCGCGCTTCTCGCCAGTCATGCAACGTGCTACCGAACGAATCTGGCCAGTAAAATCAAAATGACTAACCGCAATTCAAAAAGCAACTTTATCTGAACCTCATTTAAATCTATAATCGTGTGCTTTAACTATTTTATCAAATACATTCCCTAATGTTCATTGTTAGGCTATACAACCATCAACATCCAAAGATGACAAACCAATTTCAATTCTATTTAAGAGGTTTAAGGTTGTTAATAGTTGTAAAAGATTTGCAGCGCCCGAAGGAACGTGGCTAGCAGTCTCATTGTTAGATGAAAACGATTCTAAGAGATGACGTGTCAGTTTTAAGTTAGAAACTAATTTAGGATATCACAAAGAGTGAATCAATGGTGTACCGAAACACTCTGGTGCGCGAGAAGTGCCGCCAAACGTACCAGCATTGTTGGCACGTGTATGTATACACGTATAGTCATTTAAAATTTAGTCTTTGACAGTTGATTCGGGATTAAATATCTTAAGAAGTTTTGATTAAAATATTTGTTTGTATAATAATCATGATTTAAATAAGTATTTTAAAATTATGTTCATCAAAAGTCATAATACACACAAGTTTGTTTAAATAACTGACGATTATTTCGTATGATATAGCAGTATTAGCTGCTCCAAAGATTCTGATTGCCCAGACATCTATAAGGAAGTCAAAGCAACTACGATGCGTGGAAAACGCCGTGAAGCCAACATCCTGCCTTTATTAAGAGTTGGGCAAATAAAAAAGACGAGAATCATTTGTTCCGGCTGCCCGCGGATGTCGTTCAAGGGCGAAATTCACTTTTTGATGATTTCAATGATGTTTACAACGGCTGATGTTGAAATTATTTGTTGTAAGACTGTTTAGAGATTTGTGTTATCAGGCTTAAAACTTTATCGAGGAGAAACTGTGCCGCCGCGGCTTGTGCACTAGGCACTGCATAACTTGGACTATTTTAGTAGCACTGAATTAGCTAAACATTTTTTTTATAAATTGCATTAAATTAATATATTAATTTACATTTATTTATAGTTACTTCTATATTTTACATTGTATTTTATAATTTACACCGCGGGCAATACGTTGTATTCGAATTAGGTAATTGTAATTTTATGGTCAAAATTAATTGATCACGAAATTCGGTTTCCTTAGATTAAACACAAAAAATAACGCATTTGTTCTGTCTTTTTCAGGTTTTCGGCTCAAAAGCGGATCTACAGCTTCATACCCAGATTCATCTTCGTGAAGCGAAACCTTATCGCTGTACGCAGTGTCCCAAAGCATTCGCCAACTCATCATACCTGGCGCAGCACTCACGTATCCATTTAGGCATCAAGCCTTACCGTTGTGAGATCTGCCAGAGAAAGTTTACCCAACTCTCTCATCTTCAGCAGCACATTCGCACCCATACTGGCGACAAACCCTACCGCTGCACTCAGATTGGATGTACCAAAGCCTTCTCCCAGCTCTCGAACCTTCAAAGCCACAGTCGCTGCCACCAGACTGATAAACCGTTTAAATGCAATTCTTGCTACAAGTGCTTTACCCATGAGAAGGATTTATTGGAACACATCCCAAAACACAAAGAGTCGAAGCATTTAAAGACGCATATATGCCAGTATTGTGGCAAGAGTTATACGCAGGAGACGTATTTAAGTAAACACATGAATAAGCATGCAGAACGAGCTGATAAGCGACCGCCAATTTCCGCACTTGGATTGAGTGGTTTAAATCGTTCTTTGGCTGCAGCCGCACCTACTGCAGCACCTTTCGCCGAGCACCCTTACTGGCCAAAGGTCAGTCCTGATTCAGCCGCGCATATGTCTGACGAAGGTGGCTATCATCAGCAGAGAGAAAGCGACGAGCACCATGAGCAGCACCTACACCAACAGCGTGCACTGTTTGCGCAACACGAGAGCCAGGATGATCGCATCCAGCCTCCAGTCTCCTCGGCAGCGAATTCTGCGTTTACACCTATCAACTCAATGGCTCCTCATTTGAATGGACTTTCGCATCATAGTGCCCTTCCCACGCGGCCGTATCTCTACGATCCCCTACATTTCCAGCAAGGCAAGCAACAGCCCAATTCCTTCCCTAACCAGCTGATATCTCTTCACCAGATCAGGAATTATGCTCATCAGCCGTCATTGTTGCCCGCGGAACACATCCTCCCTCATGCGTTATCGCACAAGGATAAGCAGTAACTTACCGTAGGTACACCCGCTATAGTATGTACTTATGATGGTATTACTAGTTATATAATTAACGAAATATTAAAAAAAAATATTTAGAATCTCGCTCTCGAAGACAGTGGTATTACGGTTTTAACATTAGAGAAACAAATTCATGTTTTTAGAAATAAAATTGTATGGATACTCTGAATTTTGTGAGTAGAAAACAAAATTTTATGGGTTTGTATATGATTTCGGGGTTATTTTCGAATTTACGGATTATTGATTAGTTTTTTTTAAATGTTGTTTTACTCTATGACGAAGTTGATCCGGGGGTTTGATCGTCAATTATAATCTATGGCTATTGTTCTAACATAAGTGTGCTGAATAGGTTTGGAGAAAAAAAGACTTGAAATATTGTTAACCACGTTTCGATATTTGATATTTTATGGAAACTATATGTTAAAATTTTTATGCCTTTGATGTTGTTTTTTGTCTTTTTGTTCAAATTTTTCAGTGCTTACGTACAATTATCGATCAAACATTCGTAACAACTCGACGCATGATATTTGTTATGCATAAAAGAAAACTAGTCTTTAATGCGAAACTTATAGGAATCATAATCCAGTACTTTAATCTGTCTGCAAAGCAAAGCATAATGTTTCATCGATGCATAATTTGAACCTAGTGATTTTATTACTTTTACCGAATTCGTTTATTTTTAAAACATATTTTATATTTGCGATTTTAGTTATTATGTATCGAAAGAAAAGAAATTTCAACTTTGAAATTGTTTATACATAGGTAAATTCACGTAATAGTTTTAGAGTGAGACTGTATTGCAATCTTTGATAATTTATTCACAATTTATGATAAGTAAACGCATTGATTCTATAGTTCCTGACATGAGTATTTGTCTTTACACAGTCGACTGGGACACACGAATGGCTAGAACCTATCACAAGTACTTCACTTTCAATCTTCAGTTGCATTTTATTATATTCTTTAAGTTTAGATCTCTTAACAATCATCACATTTTTGCACTCAGTTCCTACTTAGATCATATTATTATGTATTTTTTTAGCTTTATCTATCGTAAAACTTTCATTTTTAGTATTCTTTGTATCAACAATTTAGAAAATGTATTCCTCCTTATTTTGAAATGTTTTAAACGAACGAAGTTTTTAAGTTAATTATTAAGTGACGGGATGAATATATTTTCTAAGATGAGTATGTAAATTTTATGAGTGGCCAAATAGCTTCTTTTATCTCACAAAGAAAGGTGCACTTTTGTAAATATTTTGTAAATACTGATACGATTTTGAGAAAGAAATCCTTGAAGTTTATTGGGGAAACAGTTTTTTGGTTACTTTATGATCTTAAAGTGCTTATGCTCAATTATATTAGCGTTAAGAACTCGAGGGTTAGAGGACGTATCTGGAATTGTATAGTATTCCTATTTTCCGTACTTAATAGGCCCTACGTACATCGATTTTTTAGAATAGTTTCCAGTATACGAACAGAGAAAGTTGTTGATTTGTTTTAATTTTTAAACGAATCAATGTTAGTAGTTAAAATAAATAAAAAATTGTGATAGGAGATGGAATGGGGAAGAGTGACTATTTTTGGAGGAGTGTCTACTTTCCTTCTAAATTAATTTGCTATTGATCTTTTAGTTGTAAATGTTGGGTTGTGGTATACGTTAGGGGTCCGCGGGTCAAGATGGCCGTCTGTCTGTCACAAATTAGCCAAATCTTTAATTTCTTGTACAAATGTGTTTTTTCCTTTAATGTTAAACAACGGCAATAAGTATATCTTCCGTAAATTTGTTATTAAATAAGCACTATTGTATAATATTAACTTTTATCATGACAATGAGCCGAGATTTGTACCCATTATTTTCTCTTTGAATTTAAGGAAATAAAAATCGCCAATATCTCACTATTGTAAGTAGAAATGTGATATTGTAATTTGATTTTTTTTAAGTTAAGTGTAAACTTATTTTTATGGATACGATATTTTTGTAAGTAATTTTTTTTTGTTTTATATTTAGTTTTCGCTTTGTCTAGCGTCCTCGTTTTAAGATTTATAGATGAAAATGAACGAAAATCATTTTTTGTTACTTAAAATTGATTAAAAATTAATTACATCTATGCCAAGAATTATATTTGTGTCTTTTATTTTATATATCACCCTTTTAACGGTAAGCACTCGTATCGACGGGCATTTAATTATTCATAAATGTTGAACGCAAAAGAGGTTTGTTTCGTTCGTAGCAAATAATAATAATATCATAATTTCTCATAACGCCATCTAGACCCAAAGCAAGTTTGTCCCAAATGGCGTTCCATTGTCTCTGGGCATGTATGTATGTAAGTTTACGACATCTTTGTCGTAAACTAGGCTTAGCAAGGTATTGCAAGATGCAATATTAACATTAATATTAATATTAACCCTGCTACTAAAGTATTGAATTGCTACCAATCCGAGTAAAAACTAGAAGTCTGTATAAAATGTGCATTTTTTATAATACCAATAGTGGCATGAAGAACATTGAGGTACTTATCTGAAAAAAAGAGCTAGCCGCTACTGAAACACTGAAAACGCAAGCAGAAATAATATTTACTAGGTTTCAATTTAGTATTAGTTATAGATATATGTTCTAGTGAGGATATCACAAATTGAGTAAAAGCCTTATTTATATTAGCCTTTAAAAGTAACTTCACTGCGCCTGATGGTACGCAGTCAGTGAAATTCAGAAGTGGTGACCAACATACCAAAATCCATTGTTTTAAACTGTTGGTATGGTGGCCTCCACTATGCCAGCTAGGAATGAGGTAGGGGAAGGGAATGAGGAAAGGGGGGAAATTGGGACTCTGGCGTTCACCGAACGAAACGCAGTAGTATGAATACTACTACTCTTACATCGATCTTTTATGAGAGGGTAGTACTTCCCCGGTCGATCCAGCCCATTCATGCTGAAACCATTCGGATCTACCGTAAAAATTTTGTCTCAAAATACCAAACCTGTTTCACTCTTCTCTACTGGAAATTATACTCCACTCCAACTGAGAGGATTGGGAAATTCTGTGTAAGTAATATTTATGTGAAAGGACGAGAACACTGGTGTGATAAAATGGTGTGACGGTGAGTAAGACCCGCCGTTTTTAAGCAATTTTTTGTGCACCAGGTTTTCAACTGATATTTTTCAATAAATTGATAGATAGATTTTTTATATAACTTTAGTAAACATGCATACGACACGCCTGATGGTAAGTAGTAACCATAACCTGTAGACATGGCTGTGTTTTCCAAGAAGTAATAATGGTTAGAAAACAAACAAGCCGTTGCCCACCATATAGGTATAAGGGTGTGTGGAAGGAAAAGGGAAACGGGAAAGGACCGAATAGGTAAATGGGTTGCTGACACTTAAAGAGTTAATAGGTACTTACCTCGTTGGCTCAGTGGTACCTGCGTGTGGACTGTCACGCAGAGGTCTCGGGTTCGATCCCCAGATTCGGTAAAATGGTATCAAATGCTCCTGTCGATATACTACTCATTATAAGCTATTCTGGAATTGGACAGACATGGTAAAATGGCAACTGACTCGCCACTTGTTACATGAAACTCAACACAGCTAACGAGACTTCTTCATCTTACGTTTTGCTACTCCACGCGAACAGATTTTCGACCAAATGACATCAGTTCTGCGAGCTATATACACGGGACTCTGCATGTGCCGGTTACTTTAGATCACCTGCGGCTTTTTTCAATATTTATACGAACTCGGAAGGAGACACTTACTATAGTCTACTCCATCGCTCACTGAGTGACCAAGATGAGTTCACGTCTCTTCACAAATAGTACAAAATATAATAATATAATATAATATTCTACCACATTCACACAGCGCCATCTAGCCCCAAATTAAGCAATTATATTTGCTTGTGTTATGGGTACTAAACAACTGATGTACTACTTATATTTTTTTTTTTGTAAATACGTACATTTTAATACTGCGTTTCGCTCGGTGAGTGAGAGCGCCGGAGGCCCAACTTCCTCCCTTTCCCCTTTCCTTACCTCCCTCATTCCCTTCCCCTAACCCCCTTTCCCAGCCGCCATAGTGGAGGCCACCATACCAGCAGTTTAAGACTATGCTGCAGCTTTTGGTATGGTGGCCACCACTTCTGGATTCCACAGACTGCTTACCATCAGGCAGGGTGGAGTCACTTTGGTAGGCTAATATAAAAAAAAAAAAAAAAAAATATTATATATAAATTACACCCAGACACAGAATAAACAATCATGCTCATCACACAAAGGTTTGTCCTGGGTGGGAATCGAACCCACGACCTCCGGCTTAGCAGTAAGGGTCACTAACCACTAGACCAACAAAAAATTATGCAGAAGTTTATATATATAGCTCCTTCAGTGGAAGAAAGACATAAGAACACACGTTTCTTTTGTAATTTTGATCATATGAATATTACCGTAAAGTTAAATATTGCATAAAAATTCTAAGGCCGATACGCATAAACAATTAGTTTCTCGTCTACAAAAGGTAATCAATTTGGCAACATATTATATCGAAATGACTTTTCATAGCTCAAAATAAAGGTACTCATCATCACTTACCTTATCAGCTCGTTGAATCTAAATGACCAACAGGTGAACACTTGATACCATATACCTTAATCTACCTCATACATCATACACGAGTAACATATAGTAAATATGTTTTAAATTAAATAATAATTGATATTTTAATTTTTTTTTGCTATATAAGGCAAATGCTCTATACTTATTTATCAACTAGCGGTTGCCCGCAGGTCCGCCAGCGTCACAGTATTATTATGCCCCTAAATAATAAGACTGTGCCAGCGTTAATGTCTCGGCTATATGGCATTTTCCATACAAACTTTTATACTCTATTTAAACCCCTTCAAGCCATTTTTCGTAATAAAATATAGCCTATGTTGTTCTGCAAGGTCTATTCTATCCCCATACCAAATTTCATTAAAATCGGTTGTGTGGTTTAGACGTGAAAGCGTAACAGACAGACAGACAAAGTTACTTTCGCATTTATATTATTATATGGATTAAATTGATATAAGAACATCAGTCAGGTTCTTCACGCAAGAGCAGTTGTCTCATTTAAGACACAATTTAACTCACGTGTGAAGTACTGCTCATCTCTGGTACTAACTTGATGCATTCGATAAATGGTAGCGGCTGGCAGTTCATATTATCAAAAAACCAGAACCCTTTGCCCCTCACACTTTTACAAGACTGTCAGTGAGACGATTAATGGCACGATTTTATTTTCTACGGTGAATGTTTATGAAATCCTTTAAATTGATCCCTCTCAGTCTCTTTCTAACTTAATTGTATGCTCTAAACACAATTGTTAATTAAATATTGGAGGTGTCAGCTATGTTGGATATATTGGAGGTAACAACAACATTGCTTCTGTCGCTGCTGAAGTTCATAAACGGCAGTGAACAGGTACTATCACGTTACCTTTGGCTAATCTGTTACAACTGGGTACTGTAATAGACAAAATAAAACAATTTTTAGAACTTTCCTCTTTTTATTTAGTTAACAGTCGCAAAATACATTATAATAATAAAACACTTAAAATAGGTATTTACAAATACAGGATCATTCTACCTACGTAGGCAAAATACACACACAAACCATACAAAAATTAGAAAGCAGATACGTAATACTTATATGAGACTGCAAAGGCACAAAATTCAAGACAAACTTGCAATAAAAAACCCAGGAGAAAATTCACTACAAGTCGTATTCCAAAAAATTAAGCGAATTTATGAAAAAAATTTCTCTAACATGATACTTTTAATAAAAAAAGATGTAGAGAAATTATAAGAAAAAGTGAAAACAAAATAATAATAAAAATTCGCTATATTTATTGGACAGCAAATTGTGCCTTCGCCAAACTTATAAATTAAAGGGAATATTTTTGAGTTAATACTTTATATGTATTGTCATTTAGTCGCCCTAAATACTAAACGAGAACCATATAAAATTAGCCTGAAAGACAGTACAGACGACAACAGAACATATTTTTGTATTAACAAAAAAAAATGAAAAATACAAAAATATGTTCGTAAAATCGATAAAAGCATAAAATGTCAACAAAATTGTTGTAAAACATTTAAGAAATCAGTCTAACGAGAAATTAACGAACACAAAAACAAATATTTTAAAAGTAGACAATTAAAACAAAAAAGTTATCCGATTATTTACCAATATGCCTATCAATCCTAACAAAGCAAATAAGTATAAAAAGAATAATTCCACCGACGCAACACAGAAAAAAATAAAAAGATCAATTCAACCATTTTTCGACATTTTACTGCACTTAACAAAATGTTGTCGAAGTACGAAAAAAACTAGTATTTTTTTTATTTACGTATTTTTTTGTTAGAAATTCTGAAAAATGCTTAAAATATAATAGGAAGTTGCGATGACAATTTGATGATATTAAATAAATTACTTATGAAAGAACAAGAAAAACACTGAATGGATAATGAAAAGGTTTTTAACAAACGGATAGCTGTGTTTTAGAGATCAAAATAGATATAGAAGCAAACCTTTCCGTTATCCTATACAATAATTGATATAACCAAGCTGATGACAGAAAGTATTATATTTAAAACATACTTAGACATAGCTTAGAAATCAATCAAAATTATCGGTACTTCTGATACATCTGTCTTTATTGCTTATGGTCCTTAAATTGAATTATCACCTACAAATTTAATAATTCTAATGCAATAATTAAGAGAAAAGAGACAGATACATTACAAATATATTAGTCTTTACAAAAACAATAATTATAGTGTAGTTTTTAAATTGTTTACACTCAAGCATCTTGATATGACAAGTCTATTATGTGACAAATTTGTGACAAAGAACCTATCTAATGGTTTTAAAAGTCTCAACGATATTTTCATCACAACACCAAATAGAAACTAAATTTCAGTCAACATCTAAATATGTTTTAAATAAAATACGAAAAACGAAATTTAATATGATGGAAGCGTATGCAGATCTAAATTTACATTAAAAAAAAACAATAATAAAACCAAAAAATGTAACGAAAATTAAAATGTTGTTAAAGTCTGCATGCGCTTGTGTTTTTTATCTTTTTAGACTTCAACCTTGTAGGGTGATCCGGGAATATGGTCGTCTCCCCATTTGACGATGACGATGTAGTCTCCCCTGTCTCTGACTACGTACCAGCATTCATAATTGTTCTTTCCTTTGTGTTTGAGCTGGACTTCGTCGCAAGGTCCTTTAGGTCCGTAGATACCGACGTAGAGAATATTGGTACCTTGCAAGAAAATAAGAAATTTTAAAGATTATTTAGATCTGTTGGAGTTTTATAGCATAACTGATAGGTAAAGGTGTATAGCAACCAAATTCTGTCAGTTATGCTGTGTCCAATGTAATAGAAAACGGTCTAACGTAGCCATTTAATTAGGCCTAATACCAGATTTCAGAAAACATAATATCACTTTACCCGGTGGCTTTTAAATTAATAGACAAAAACTAGAATAAACTAGTCTATAACTATCTATGTTCATTCTCAACGAAAATTTATTTAAAAAAAAACCACTTACCAGCATCACCACAATGCACCGTGAACTGATTATGTTTGTTAAGGTACGCCTTTTTCAGTCCCATGCCCTTGCTGCTGACCTTCGTAGCGTCAGACTTAAAGTTCGGCAGCACTGGACCAACCTTCTGCGCTGACTTAGCCACCTTTTGTACAGTTTCCACTGTGACCGATGATGTTTCTTGAGCACCGACTTCAGCTAAGTTTGCACCTAAAAATAAAGGTTATAGATTAAATGTAATTCAAATCTACAATATTTCCTATTGACTATGGCAGGGCAAGAGAAGAACCAACTAGGAATCGATCAGCGCTGAATCGCTTTTACAATGTGTCAATATTTCTATTAATGACAGCGCTGCAGCGCCGAACGCAAAATCTGGATTTTCAATAATCTTGGATTAAAGTTTGTGTATAGAAAGCCACTGTTGACGACTGTTAAGTGTCGTTATTTTATATAGTTGCAGTGACTAGCAGAGACATCAGGAACATAACCGATTATGTGCCTGGTACTGTCTAGAGTCATGAACAGTCATCATTAGCAATAAAAAAATTGAATTATTTTGATGTTTTAGTTAAATGAATCTTTTCATAATAAACATACATGACATGTCGCATCTGTCACCAATAGAGCGTTTCGTGTATTGGGATTTATATTAAGGATTACGAAGGATTTTAAAAACCTGAACACTCTATTACTTCTTTATAAGACTATTGTCTGGCCAATATTGGAATATGCGTCTGTGGTGTGGAATCCCCAGTATAATGTATACATTGACCAAATTGAAAGAATCCAAAAGAAATTTATGAAACAAATTATTTGGCGGTGTGAAAAACATCTAATTATGTCACACACAAATAAATCGGTTGTGACGAATTTCCCAACCCTAGAAACTCGACGTGTGAACCATGACTTAGTATTTCTTTATAAGATTATAAGCAATCATGTGGACTCCCCTTATCTTTTGAGTAAAATAAGTTTTGGATGCCCACGACTCAGTGCACGAAAGAAGTCTGTCTTTCACATTCCCACTGCTAGGACCAATTATGGTATGAACAGTTTTACTCGAAGAGCTTGCCGCGCTTATAACAACTTAATTGAAATTGGCGGTAGTAGTGATGACGTAGATATATTTCATACATCTCTGGCTAAATTAAAAAGATCGCTTTCCAATGACAAGAACAAAAAATAATATTTAAGAGTGAATAATTTGTATCATATACATTTATCACTTCCAAATTGTTTCATTATCTGTTATATTATTATTATTTTTTTTCTCTTAATTATTACTATTTTAATATTCTAATATCCGCCACAAATTGTAAAGTAATGTGTGGAAACTGCTTTGGATTATGTTTTATCTGTATGGTGATATTTTTTATGTTATGTAGCATCTGTTTGTTTCCCAAATAATAATAAATAAATAAAAAAAAAAATTAAAAAAAAGTCAAATGCATAATTAGTTCATATTCTGTTCCAAACAAAAAAAAAATCTTACCAGTGGCCTCGATTTTGAATGGTGATCCAACGATGTGAGCTCCGTTGTACTTGATGCTCAGGTAATAGAATCCAGGCGCAAGAGGCGTGTAACGTACCTATAAAAGGTATAAAATAATTATAAAAGTAACCTGTGTGTGATGTGTGAAGAGCTAGACAGAAATAATCACATCAATCTCCTGCAAGTAAACGATGCTTCGGATGGTTCGGTACAATTACAGACCCTGAGCTGACTCTGACTATTTTACAACAGCAAACTGGTTAAATCTTTAAGACCTGAATACAGTCATTTTAAGCTTGTTTTTCTTTTTTGTTCTCGGTCGTTTTAAGTATCTTCAATGGATTTGACTGCATACAATTATTGAATATACTTATCAGATTTTTTTTCATAATATCTAGTGTTAAAGTGCATCGCGAATGTATCCACAAACATGAATACAGTCTTATTCTTTTAGTCTCATAGTTCGATGGAACGGCCAATCACAATTAGAGAAAGAACACATTGCGTCAAATTAACATGCTTTTTAAAGTCGGAATTTATTACCGACAATTCCAAACAAAAACATAAATTATTTTTTTAATCAAATTTAAAAAGCTAACATACCTTGTAACCCTCTTCAACGTCCGTACAATCCATAGCAACCCTGGAAGGTCCGTCCAAGGTGACTGCTAGTAGACCAACACCAGCATTGCATGTGTTGATGATGAGGTCGGTCTTCACACCTGTATCGTAAATTTGATATCAAATGATAATTTAAAGTGTGGACACATAATTACTGCGTAGATTTAAATAGAGTTACGAAAAGAAATTTACTAAAAAAAGTTATTTATATATTTACAGTTCAGATATTATAATTATAACTAAGGCGAAAATTAGGAGAAACATAAGTTTAGCAGTGCTCGTCTATCGACTAAAATGATAATGATAATTATAAATATAATTTAAAATATAAATAAATTAAGAAAATAATGTACTTATTGTATAATTATTAATTGAGCTGATGTTATTTTTCCTCGACCAAGTCATTTTCTATTTATATTTTCACTAAAATCTAGTTTATTCCACCTAAACTCTTTGTATACACATACTCCACGATCTACTTCAGAGAAGCGAACGCAACTGCCATAATCATCTGCTGGTTTTATATATTAACTATACAATCATGAATTTACTCACCAGTCTTTACTATTCCCAAACCAGGTCCATGCGCGTGAACTGCTGCTGGATCTGCATCATCCTTGCCGACCTGAACAGACAAGTCATCATTAGGGTCTATTCTTACTGGATTTTAACAAGAGGTAACTAAATATATCAATCGTTTCTGTCATTACGTGGCAGTCATCTATACAAGACAACTTGCCACGTAATGACAAAATCCAATGAAAATAATTGAC
Organism: Parascotia fuliginaria; assembly: GCA_963082885.1. NCBI lineage: Eukaryota > Metazoa > Arthropoda > Insecta > Lepidoptera > Erebidae > Parascotia > Parascotia fuliginaria. The sequence goes on along the minus strand of OY720196.1, from coordinate 2,798,782 downwards.
AATTGACATTGACACAATAACTGAATATTGAACACATTATGACTAATTTTCATAGCTTAGCAACAGCTATTTTTATCGAAAAGGGTAGGCAGGGATATAATAACCACGATTTTCCAAATATGTTGGCTGTTATGGCGAGTATATTGGCATTAACCGAGCACAATAGCGTACTCAAAAGTTTTTCGATAGAAATTTCTCATATCACTTTATCCTACTCGGAAATCAAACCCGATATCTCTGCGTGGCAGTCTGTAAACATTATTACTCAACCACTATCACTATGAATGAATACCATACCTTGATCCTTAACGGAGATGCAGGAATATGAACACCGTTGAACTTAACATTAATGTTGTGAACACCATTCTCACGAGGCATAAACCTGATGCTGTATTGGTCACCATCGATGTTCTGGATGAAACAGTCGTCGGTCTTGCCTGAAGGTGAGATTATCTGGTAAATAGAAAATAAGGTTTTTAATATAATATGAAATTTTGAAGCAAATTGTCACGTCAATTTTGTCCCACTTCAAGGCAAACTAAAGTCTAAACTTATACAAAAAGCAAGTTATGAGCATTGATTTAGACTATTAAACATATTTACGCTACTTACTTCACTGTCACAAAATCAAATAAACAACTTATCAATTTAAAAAAAATTGGTATTACAAGTGCGATTTTTTTGGAAATACATCAAAATTCCTTGCACCCTTAGAAACAAAGAGCAAAGTTGGCCTACCCCTTATTAATTTTTATGGCACAACTTGGTACGGTATTCATCGTGTGGGCACAGTGTTATAAAATATTAACGCTCGAAGATTTATACGAGCAACGGTCACGTGCGGTCAGGTCGTTTTATTACATTTTTTTGGCCACACCGGGGTTCGGTATACACACTGTGCGAATATATTGTTTTAGTTGTAAGTACATTGTACTTGATACAGTTTATTTTGCACAGTGGTAAATTAGACATTTCTGAGCAAAATATTTTATCAGGTTTGATGTTACAAGTGAAGTACAGAAGTGGAGTGTCTATATTCTATATTATATCTAAACTTAGTATGCAATCTATAAATTTTTCTTGTCGTGTTGCTTTAGTTTTATTATTGATATCTTTTAGGAGAACGTCGCATGTTAGGTAGATGACAGGTTCCCTCACAATATTTAGGCTCATTAGTACTTGTCTGATTTCGAACTCTCAACGTCACATATAAGGCGGATACAGTAACCGTCACGATAATCACTACAGACACAGTTCTACAGTTCAACACAGACTTCACTAATAAATCATAATATCACAAAGTCAAAATTACACCCCTGAAAAGTTCCTGAATAAAAAAAAACGTACCCTAAGCGTGAAATAAACGCAGGCATGATACATCCCATCGATCAAAATGAATCTCGTATGCCGGACGTAACGTGTTCTCACGATAAATCAAAGTGACCCTTCGCCCTACTGTGCATCTAGTTTATTACTTATATTGTCTGTCTAAAGAAATGTTTGATTTTCTGTTGTGTGTTAAAATTATGGAGATTTTGTTACTAGTGTGTAAACGTCTGTAGAACTATTTTAACACAGTTGTATAATATGGCCTTACCTCACCACGTTCACCAATCCTGCCAAGGATGGACTATGGCGATCTTCAGACTGTCGATAACGATGTCTATATGTCTTATTTTGATATTTATAATAAAAAGAAATTATACTCATGTATAAGAGAGTCATGAGTGGAGATGGATGGAAATGAAGAAGAACAAAGTGAAGACGAAAGAAAGAGATTGTGTGAATAGAACAAAACAAACATGGTATGGATACTTCTATTTTACGTTGATATTTTTTGAGAACATAGCCCTTAGTCGTTCCAGCCCAACCAGAGGGTCTAGACAAGTAGCATAAATGATACTAGTATAGAATAGATTGAAAAATGTATGGGATTGACATAATAATAACAATAATAATAATAATATTCTACCACGTTCACACAGCGCCATCTAGCCCCAAATTAAGCAATTATATTTGCTTGTGTTATGGGTACTAAACAACTGATAAACTACTTATATACATTTTTTTTTTGTAAATACATACATATTATAGATAAATTACACCCAGACACAGAACAAACAATCATGCTCATCACACAAAGGTTTGTCCTGGGTGGGAATCGAACCCACGACCTCCGGCTTAGCAGTCAGGGTCACTAACCACTAGACCAACAGGCCAGTCAACATAAGCTAATGACAATGTTGGCGTTAGCTTATGTTCAATCCTATACACTTTTTAACCCATTCTATTCTATTAGCGTTTATGTCACTTGTCTAGGCCCTCAGCAAGGATCTACTACCCAAGTTAAATAAAAGTCTTGCAAATGTCATAATTTGCATTTCATACAATACCAAGGATTTTTTCATGCTTACCATGCTAGCTAAGCTGCCCTTAGCACCATTAAGTCTGATGTAGAACTGAGTAGGTTTGTCCACTTGTGCTGAGTCTGGAAACTGGGCAACCTCGAGCAGGTGAGCGTCGCCCACCGCTGGGGAAATGTACACCTTAAACGGTGAATCTGGGATGTGCTGCTCATTGAACTTGAGGCCGATACGGTATTCACCTGAGAATAAAAAACAATTGTAAATAAGGATATCATTATGAAATGTATTAAAAGGAGTATTTATATGTTTACAAATAAAATTTATTTTTCGTTCATTTTGGTTTGGCAATTTCAATTTTTTTTTTAAATAAGTCCTAGGTGCACATGTGATAAAAAAAAAGTCACATATCTGCTAAGTTCAAACCCACAACCTCGTGCACAAGAGGTGAATGATTAACTATTAGACCATCACGACGAAGCTAATAAACTATATATATAATTATATATTACATATATATTACATAGATATTATTACAAAAAAGTAAAAACTTTCTGAGCACCTACAGCTTACAAATCTTTATTTTGTGGTTGGTCTGGTTCATTACGTATATTTATATCCTACTAATAATTATAAATGCGACAGTTTGTGTGTGTGAGTATGTTTGTTACCACTTAGCACCTAAATGGCTAAACCCATTTCGATGAAAATTGGTATGTACATAGATTCGGTGCCGGAGACGGACATATGCTTATCCTCAAAATTGGTCTGGTTCCCGAGGGAGACAAAACACATTTTAGGCGCGGACGAAGACGTTGGGCACAGCTAGTGATTATTACAAAATTTCATTTATGACCTACGTCCTAAGTATGTAGCAATGTTATCAAAATCGGTCGCAATTGTGTATCGATGGCAACCTCAAATTTGGAACAAAATAAGAAAGAGGGTAAGAACCGAACAAACCGAATAGAACACAAAAGTAGTGTAGTGTAATGCTGGACATCAAGCTTTTTCAATTTGAATTGTATGGAGCCACACTTATCAATCAGTTGTAAGCCACCTTCTGAGACTGTCTTAACGCCATCTATTAAGCACTAGATGAAAAAAGGTTTTCAAGTCGTACGCTTTAGTGACTCAGCGACTAAAGTATTGTGGTCAACTGGGCCCGCGGACTGAGTTAACCAGCTAGTGGGCTAAGTCATACACAAAAAAATTTAAGTAGTCAACTGAGCTCGCGGGCTAAACGAGCTGTGGGCTCAGTTGTCCATAAAATCATTTCGACAAGCTGATGATTTCAAATATTACTATTATTAGGTATAGCAAATTTTTCGCGATCAAGAGGGCCTTCTAGGGCTTCCTAGTAAAAACAGTTATAACGACACTTCCAAATAGTGTAGTGGTTCTGTTATTGACTAGTCTCACAATCTCACAAGATTCAATGAGAAAATTATTAACAAAAACAGTTACATGAGTTCAATTCTAGTATTGATCCCGAGTCTTGTAAAGCATTGAAAAAAGCCACATAGTACCATCGCCAAGAAACTAATTTACCATAATGCACTAATAGAATCGGCGTTCTCCTCTCCTAGACTCTGGTTATATTAGTCGATAGGCTATTATACTCATGAAGCAAGTGGTAACATCGTGATAAAAGAATTCCAGTAAGTAAACCTAAGCTTACAGACAAAAATGTTTCCAACTCAAGTAATGCTAATAAGAATCTTACTTGATATTTTTTTATTTGAGTGAAATACAAAACCAACAGGAAACGATAACACCGAATAACAAACAAATAACAAAGAAATCGGAACTACCAATTACAAACCAAATTGTTTCTAACCACCCAAAGAACCGACAAATGTTATAATAAATTTGCAAACGGTCTAAAAACCCGACGAAATCGACAAAAACATTTAAACAAAAAAAATATAAAAATAAGGAGAGTCGACGTCACTCAGTGCAACAGACTAACGATGGAACCAATAATTCTTCCAGCAAAAGATATTTAAATTTTCTACGGCCATTTTAGGGTTAAGTAGAGAAAGGATTGTTTTGATGTGGAGCTCGATGACTGGCCAGAAACAACAGCTCCCGTGTCTTAAACTTAGATTCTAAACCGTGTAGGTATCAATGCGACATTTGAAAAGCATAATATTTTTAAATTTGTACATGATGTATTTGAATTTAATTAAAGTACAGTGAAGGCAACTATTGTAAATCGAACTCTCCTACTTACAGTTGGCAAAGTAAACTTAAAACGGTTCCCTGAAAATTTTAGCTTCATTTATTTTATAATTAGTCAAGGTGTTCGCTTTTATAATAAACAATGGTGGCTCAAGTAAACTTGACAAAAAACTAAATAAATTATAAATTTAGTTTATTGTCTTTAATAAATTTTGATATTATTTGAATTTTATTTTTCTACTTCATAAGATGTTTATCTATCCCATGTCTTATTTTGTTGTTTAGCTATGCCTAAGAATACAAATGTCTATTATGTAAGTTTAATCTAAACTATTATATAAAGCGGAAGAGTTTGTTTGTCTGTTTGTTTGAACGCGCAAATATCTAGAACCATCGGTCTTATTTGAAAAATTCTTTTTGTGTATAATAGCCCAGTTCTCGAGGAAGGTTATAAGGCTTTGTAACATCACACTACTGGTGACGGGAGCAGAGCAGTAAGCAAAGACGAGGGTGAAACCGCTTGTAAGTAAGCTTGTAGATTATAATTGAAGTCCAAGTCAAAAACGTAATAAATTAACAAAACACTAATAATTTCATACAGAACCTTTGATATAACATTGAATTTACAATTGGCCATCTTTTTTAATATGAGAGCGTTCTTCGCGGTGGCCATATAGTTGCTACAGATTTATTTACATCCGAAACGGCCTTTTTTCATTTACCTTTTTACTGATTGGTAGAAAAAATATTCGTAGACTTTTTCGAAAACGGTCCTTTTGTTTCGAAATTAGTTGGTGGTAGATGGCACTTTATGCGACTGTTAACAGAACAGATGAGCTTAAATTAAGGTTTAGATTTGTTAAGCACCAATTATGGTTTTATGGTTATATATAATAAGGATTACATTCTGAAAATTACTTTACAAATTGTCCCGAATTTATCAAGTTATCTATTGCTTAGTCCGTTGACAGCTTAAAAAATTTAGTTCATAGAAAAAATACCTGAAGCGCTGTTCAATATGCTCAATATTTTATCGTCGGTAAGAGCAACGCGCAAATTAACTTGATAGCTGATATGGAATACTACGTCTTTAGTAATTGCAAGAATGTGAATTATAGAAGAACAACCAAACCAATAAAAAGTAAATAATACCCATATAGTAGATATTAAAGCTGCTGTAATAGAGACAAAATTTTGCTACAAGAATGTAACTGTGTACTTCTTTATAACTTGTCTTACAAGAATGTTGTTAGTCTTATTCATTTATTTTTTTAGCAAAAAGAGGCCCCGTTCTGGACATGGCCTTAACATTTGGGATTGTCATAAACGCCTCTCTTGGCAGGCCGATTGTCAATTACAGTAATGATATTACGAAAGCCTAATGATTTTACTACTGCCTTTTCTCTATAATTTGATAGACATCATTCTGTCGATTATTGCACTAGGGAAGTGGAACCACCAAGTTACATGTTGTGTGGAACCACCAAGTTACATGTATATACTTCAGCACTAAAGGTAATTTCGTCATTTACCGATGCGTTACATCACCTTAGGTAAACTTTAGAAATTAACTTAATTTTACTTACTCTGAATCCATTCATTACAGCATGGAAAATAAAAATACATAATTATATCGCAAAAAATTTCGCCTGCTACTTCTAGTCGATGAGATTTAACTTGAAATTCATCATTAACTATTTAACCTTCGATTATCTTATATCTTCCAGTCAATGGTGCAACCGACCTCAGTGTATCAAATAATGACGTATGCTATGCAAAATAGTGGTATTGACATGTTACGGGTTCGATGTCCTGCCCGTTTCCTCCTGTTTCTTATTAAGAGGTTTTTTGCAGACAAAAACTGAATTTTAACCTTTTTATACCAAAATTCGCAGGTGGTTTTGGTGTTACGTCAATGTAAGACGTGGCTAATAAAATTTATGTTTTGGTTGTTGATAAATATCTATCAGATTAGGAATGCAATTACAAGCCGTGGTTTGACATTTTTTTTAAAAAACTTAAATGGAAAACAAGCAAAGGACATGGCGGATGAAGGACAAAAGACTAATTTTTTTCTGACGCTCATAATCACTGAACTAAATGCAATAATAAAAAAAATAAGTTATATTATAAAAATTTTATACTTCTGTAGTAGATTCGGCCCTTTTGTGCTGAAACCAGTAGAATGATTTTATTTTTACATTTTTTGTTTTATAGACAACTGTCGCACTAGAAATCGAGCCCTGTGTTAAGACTTTACAAATATATAGATACAATGCAAACCTACACTCCAAAATCCAAATGCGTATTACATGTTATAGTATTAATTTTCCACTACATGCACTTTATATAAATATACCAATTATAGATTTATAATACTGTTAAAGATGCTGTATTCATTTATATATATTGTGCCGATAAATTGCAACAGGCTCGCCCCTTGTTAAATGGAACCTAAAAATGAAATGGCAAAACGTGGGTGGTTAAACACCTTTGCCTATACCTTTGGAGATAAAAGGCGCGTAGTTATGTATGTATTATACAGGTAACGCCGACGTCATATAATTTACCTTAGTGCCAGCAGTGACTTAGTAAAAATCTCATAGACTGGTTGAATTAAAATGAAATACATAGAATTAAAAACATGCAATAATAGAAATGTAATATTAATATTACCTAATATCACATTTAGCGAATAAAGAGTTTTCTGTTTTAGATTAACTATAGTTCAAAAATCATTTATGGTCCCCCCTAACCGACAGATTAACAAGTAGAACGCATAATTATGAAACAGTTAAACACAAGATGTGTCAGCTGCGTTTAATCTTAGTTTAAACGGCGGTTAGGCGGACATATTTGTATTGCTAATTATGTATTTGCATAACCATATTAATGAGTATACTCGTTTAGTGTAATCGTTTTATAATTGTCTGTAAATTTCAATTTATTTAAATGCGTTTTGAAACTTCTTTCTAAATGAAAAAACAAGTCAAGCAATGTCGGTATTTTCTTTTGCTTCTCAGCTTATTTCTTCTAAACAACTTAAAGGTTTTTGCTATTTTTCTAAAAAGGTGTTATGAATATTCGGTTAAAGCTGGATTGCTAGTAGATTATATTAAATGTTTAGATGAAAATTATCAATTTTTTTGGATATTTGCAACAAATCTGACGTAAGAATTCTACTGTGTTACAGTACTCGTATAATTGTGCCTTTCTTAAACACTGTTGTCAATTTTTCTATGTTATCGTATCTAAGGGCTAAGGCATCGATCCTCCAGAATATTTTTTAATACATTCCTTTGTTTTAATCATCCATTCTTTGACGTCCACGGCCGTTCTGACAAATAGGCAATGAAGAATAAGGCTTCTGCGATGCTTGGCACACACAACGTTAGAGCCTTCAGATCGCACTATAAACCAAAAGGATTCAAATAGAAAATAAGACTGTTACAAGTCTTTCGAAGTTTATCCAAATACAATAGAATAAAAATTCGGCATGACTAAACAGCAACACAGTATATAACAAACTGTATTATGTCATTGTCATAATATCTACTAACGCAATAAAGATATTAAAGACAAACAATCACACAGACTTACACAATCGCGAAAGAAACTTTCTAAGTTCCAAAAACCCGTCTGAAGGAATCAAAAGTGACATTCCTTCATAGCGCGATCCCTTTTGAACGTTTAAACTTTTTTTTCCAACGATTATATCCACGGGTCGGTCAATTAAAATCGCTTCTACACACCAAAGACCAAGAATGTCGACTCGTGAATTTGTCCCCTTATTTATTCTATTGTATTCTTTGGTACAAAAAAATCGCATAGCCCTCCGACAAAGAAGCGGTCCCTTTTTGTCTTAAAACATCTCATAAGTGTATTAGAAAATTGTCCTTTTTTAAATTTTAGTTAGCGATAGTTATGCTTTGATTGGTTATTTTTTGGCGGGGAAATTTCTTTTGTTATACAAAATTATTTGGTATGTATGGGTTGATAAATAATATGTAGGTCGTTTGTATAACATAATTTTATAGGGCAAGAAAAATATTTATTTCTCTGAAACTGAAACTAGAAACTGTATGCAAGTTGAACAATTAAATGTGAAGAACCACACCTTTTTTATTACCATGTTAAAGTTTTAGCTCTAACAACAAACTATAAAATGCCAAATATTTTCAAAAGCTATACTGATAAAAACTGCTGTTTAAGATGTAATTATTATGAACTTTCAAGAAAATCTCCCGCTGGTAGCATTAATTTACAAATGAACTTCTAGAGAGTAAGAAATTTAAATCGCCATATTGGTTCCTACCCGTCACCGAAAAAATTCAATTCGAAATTCAAAAAATGTAACTTTTTAAAATTCGATGCCGAGGCAAAGGCAACAAAGCGGCCGCATCGCAATATATGCGAATGTATTAAACTTGCACAGATAATAAAAATAAGGACATGTTAATGAATTTATTTATGGTAAATGTTAGAATAACAACAGTTTTATATTTTTACACGATTGTGTAGAACGTTATTTATTTACTCATGTATTTATGTAAGTATTCAAATTTTTTAACTTGGAACTAGATCTGACCAGCCACTTGCAATTTTAATCGTAACTGTTTATTCCTAAAATAAATAATTTGCATTCAAATTTCATTAACGAGGAGAATAATTAACACTCGACGCTGACAAAAATATCTGTCATATTCGTAAGAAGTTGCCATAATTAAAATACAAAGAAGACAACTTCTTTATAATAGTAGTATGCACAAAATCATTAAAATAACACCAAATCTTAATGACCTATTAATTTTAACCGACAAAAAAGTACACCAAAAAACCAATCAATGAATTATAAACAAAATACTTGAGGACATCAGTATGCCAAAATTACGAGATTCATCATGAAAAACATTCATCGTAAATCGGTAGGATAATGTGCCGAAAACGCGACAAGCGAAAAAACGAACGCGCCCTCTGAGCTCGATGAAAAAAAAGAAAATAATAAATAAAAAACATATATCTTTGGCAAGAGCGATTGCATGATAAGATATTGAGTTCTGTGGTTTTTTTCTGTTTGCAATCCAAATAAAATTCCTTTTTTAAAATAATGTGTGTCATGTAATTTAATTTTCAAAAAATAAATTTTTGATTGAGATAGCGATGACGTTATTTTGACTTAGTTGCTTTTTGACGACTTTCAGCTGAAATTTAAATTGCCTACTTATTTTCTTCTAGAAGAGCGATGCGATTTTAAACCACACGCATAATTTTGTTATTACAGAATGATTAGCTGTATAGGCGAACACTTAGCATACTCTAAACTGTTTTTGTGTAACGGCCCTTGACCATATAGCTCTAACCCATTTCACTATCTTTTTATTAGAAGTATATGAATTCTATGTACACTATGAATAACAATAACCAAGTAAATAAGAGCAAGCCTATTGTTACAATCACCCTCCATTCAAAGTAACCAAATTTTCAGCCTCCTAAACTTAATGTCTTAGATCAAAAAAAGTTTCCATCATCATAACCATTTGCCTGAACACTTCATGTTGAATATATGACTCAAAGAACACCACTGAAAAGACATCCTATTTATAGAAATAGACATCAACTTTCTCATATATGTAAACTCCTACATGTACTCTATTACACAGACGAATACATTTCCTTAAACAAACCGACAAACGGCCCTGACAACCGCACGGCACATACGCTGTAAACCTTTTTCAACACGACTACGGAACTCTAAAAATTGAACTGTCAAAATGGTCTTACAATAAATTTTGCCGCGCTGTGCGCCGATTGGTCAGTATTGTGTAGGCGTGGTTTATTGAAATACACCAGAGAATGGTATTTATTTATGATGTTCCATGCTTTTTGTATGGAGGGGGCTACTCGTAAGAAATTCTAGTATAAATTCATTTATTTGTGTAGCTGAATTTTTTATAAACATTTGAATACAAATTTGTTTGGTTCTAACTTATGTTTCATAACAACTAGTGTTATTGAAAATCCATATATTATATCCGTGACAAACACGAGATTGAGTTGGCAAGCAGATAAATACAAATATAACGTTTGTTTCGACATTAACAGCTGACACTGCTAAGCGGGAATATAGCAAGCTCGAACCCGACACCTCTGAATAGTGTAACTTTCATATTATATTAATATTGTTTATAAGGTTGTTATACAACTTTGAGAAACAAGCATACGGTCCACCTGATGGTAAGTGGTAACCGTAAGCTATGGACATAGCTATGTTTTCTAAGCATTGCAGAAATCCTTAGAAAACATAACCAAGTGACCGTTAAGAAGCGGATAAGGAAGGAAAAGGGTCAAGGAAGAGGTCCGAGGGGTTATTAAGCTGCTGGCGTTCTAACTTACCAAGCAAAACACATTCATCATCATAAATTTAAGAATTAGACTCTTATTGGTGTAACTGATGCAATTTCCGCCACTTTTCTTGGTCTAACTTCTTAACTTCTTTATACGACTTGACTACGACTTTCAGCATGGAAAAAATGTTTACATATACCTAATGTAGATAAAAAAAAACAAATAAATTTATAAAAGACTTACCAGGTTCAACAACTTTATATGAAACATCACAGGAACCATCCTTCCTATCCTTGAAGTCTATTTCGGCCTTGCTAGGCCCCTCGAGAGATATCGCGAGTTGACCAGCGCCGGCCTCCCTAGTCCATACGTTGAATTCGTTGCAGCGACCGGACTCACCACGCTCGAGGCCTGGGCCTCCAGCCTTAACTAAATGAGCACCGGAGTCCTTGAGAGGACCAACTGTGAACTGGAAGGGAGATCCTGGAAGGAAACGATTTACAATATTTATTTGATTTCTTTATTCTAAGAGTTTATACTTAAACAAGTTTTGTTACAATTGTAACAGATTCTTTTTGAAATTGATAAATGTTTTGGCAACTGTTTAATTTTATGAATGAGGCATGATGCGCTGTGATTGCAAGCCTTCATCATCATCATCAAGATTACACAGAGACCGTTATTTGTCATTTTCTTTAGGTACCTAAATAACTTCTGCACTAGAGAACACTTTCTATGCCATACTATTGAATTACACAAAATGACACACAGACTCAGAACACTTCGTTAACAATCATATAAAGTTCAGTCTTGTTTTATTATTTTAATCGAACTCTCGACCTTAAGCACAGGCAGTTGATTGCATTCCTAACCACTGAGTGATTTAATTAAGTATTCACTTCAATAAGATCATGCACATACATATTTTTATTACAAATGTTTTTCTAGATTATAACCAGTGTTATGCCCAGTATGGTGAACCAAATAGAAAAAAAATTGTCAAAGAATTTACATGAAACTGTTAACTCACCAGGAATATGAATTTCCCTGTATTTAACAGACACGGTGTGAACGCCCAACTCTTTAGGCACAAAGTGAACAGAGTAAAGACCATCTTCCACCTCCTGGATCTCAGCGTCTTCAGAAACACCGCCAGGACTTGTGACAGTAGCGGCTAAGTCGAAAGATGTGATACCTAGAGGACAAAGTAAATAACTTTTACTTTTAAGGGATATAATTAAGGCCTTGCAGTAGAATAATAAAACATTCTGGTATTATATTATTATTAGGTATAACTGAGAGCTGTATTTTACAATTATTAAGTTTTAAATCTGCAAAGACATCAATTAAATTAGTACAACAGTAACAAAGGAGTAGGCAGCACATTGATAGTGTACCGCCGCATACCTGAAAGATAGTCGAAACCTAGACACTACGTGTCCATCTGTACGTTGTAGTACTGCTACTGAATTAAAAAGTCATTTATATAAAATAGTGGTGATTTAGGAAGACTTTAATAAGCCAAGTTAAAAAGGAGACCACTTTTTTTAAACTATAATGCCATAATCATGAAGTAATATTAAACTCACCAGGCATTTTGAAGGTAAGTTTGCAGTTGGTTCCAACTTCAGTTAGAGGAGCCTGGTCTCTTTGTCTTTGAATCTTCTCTCTCTGTCTGTTGCTGCCTTCACCAGATACCTAAGAAAAGGAAAGAAATGTCTAAACTTAGTCTCTTCTCATATAAAGATTGATCGTTTTTGGTTATCCCATCAACTTTATCAATAAAAATATTATGTAATTCTTATTGTGATCCTAAAAAATATCCTATTAATATCATGAAAGCAAAATTTTGAGTATGTGTGTGTGTGTTTGTTACCACACAGCCTCCAAGCGGCTGAACCGATTTCAATTAAAATTGGTACCTACGTAGATAGATTCGGTATACATAGGCTACTTTTTATCCTGAAAATCGGTCTGGTTCCCGATGGAGACAAAACACATTTTAGGCGTGAGCGAAGCCGTGGGGCTCGGTTAGTTTTCTTTCAAATATAAGTAACCTTAGTCTAACTTAAGCTACTTTCGACTTGCTATAAATTTTGTTACTGTATCTGTGGTAAACGGATGACACAATTAGTTATACTGTCCAATGTTAATTGTATGATCATGAAATATTGCGAATTTGTTTGTTTACCCAATAAACGAAAAAACTTTGCTTTAATTATACTTATGTCAGCAGGGACCGTCTTCAGACCGATATATTTTTTTTATTCAACTTTGGTAGCAACAAGTGGGAACCGTAATCTATAAGCATGGCTGTGTTTTCCAAACATTGTAGAAGTAATCATGCTTAGAAAACACAACCAAGCCGTTGCCGACCTCGGAAAAGGGGATAAGGAAGGAAAAGGGTAAAGGATAAAAACCAAGGGAGTATTTTGGGTGCCGGCGCTCTTTTACATCTATATATTTGATAGAAGAACAATATTATATGCCTTATTTAAACTTATACTATAAAGAGAAAAGATTTGATTTTCTTTATGTTTGTTTGTTATGATTGAATAAACTCAAAAAAATATTCTTGCTCATATATAAAAGATACAATATCTGCGGGTAATAAGTTTAGGCTATATTTGTGATATACCAAAAATATTCCCACCCGGACGAAGCCATTGCCAACACCTAGTATGTCAGATGAATAAGGAATACAACAGTTTCAAAACTTATTAACCCTTTAGTTATTTTTAGATCAATATGTTATTAGAAATTATTTTCTTCTACTTTAATTACGACACCTGAGCCGTATGTGTCAGCAATTTATTATTCTTTACGATGATGAACTTTACAATTTATTGAAAGAAATAGTGAATAAAATCAAATGACATCTGTAAAGACACAGTTCCTTTCTTACCTTTACTGTGAAAGGAGACCCTTCCACGTGATGGTCAGCGAACTTCAGGTTTACTATATAGTAGCCTGGTTCAGTAGGTTTATAGCTGATGGCCAAAACTCCATCCTTGCTGTCTGCACACTGGATCTCAGCTTTGCTGGGACCTGGAGAACAGAAGGTAAGTAAATATAATTTGTTCTAACTTTCTTGAACCTGTTCTTAGTTCTAGAGCACTTAAAGTGTTCATCACCGTTTTTTAAGATTAGTAATTTGATTATTTAATTAAGTTTTTGCTTTTTCATTTTATTTTAATTCTGTATCACTACGCCATTAGATTTTTTTGAGAAAATGTATTTCTTTCTTTCTTTCATTATGTTAATATAAAAAATCTACTTAGTAAATTCTTGATAATCATATTGGTAGTAACATCATGTGAGCCGAAAGATACGTGTATCTACTGACACAGTACGTTTTAGCCCATAATACCATCCAGTCCTAAAAGTAGTTTGATAGTCGAACTGTTTGAAATTATTTCTTGCATGTTTTATCCATTGGCTGCCAGCCTTTAGTCTTGTTAAGCCTTGATCTGTTGCTGTTTTGGTGCCTGAGTAGGCTCGACATTTTTATAGTCTAAGTGAAGAATGTCCTATCTACCAAAATTTTTAGTATTTTTTATTTTTTTTAAGATCAACAAACAGTGAACACAGAAATTACATTAATTGACATGCATGCATATGATGTATAAATAATGTGCCACCAACACCGTCGACCACAGATAAAAGTGATTGCCGTACAATTGGCAGTGTGGTGTAAACAAGAGAAACCTTAACCCAGAGTGAGCCAAGCATTATCCCAGCAGTGACATGAATAAGTGCTGAGTCAAAATTATATTAAAAGACAAAAAAGAAATGTCAAGCTCAATCTGGGGAAAGGCTTGACAAAGAGGTTGAGTGTTGTATAAAAAAAATATTAATAATAATAAATAAAAAGAAAATGTTACAATAATAATAAAGTTGAAATAATAAAATAATATTAAGTGAGATTTTACTACAAATGTGAATAAAGAAGAAAAACTAGTAAGCTACAACAGGCGTCAGCTTTGAGTTTTTTTTTTTTTTTGAAAATGCCATATTTAAATTAAAAGATTGACATACCTTCAATGGAAAGTGAAAGACCACCATAACCAGCGTTCCTGGTGTCAACGTTGAATGTGTTCTCGCCATGAGTCTTGCCCTCTTTCAGAGCTGTGCCGGAAACCTGGAGAACGTGACAAAATTTAATTATGTTTCTGAAGTCTATTAAGTTTCAAATTTGTACCTACTTTTTTATTATATATTTATATAAAAGACATTGATAGCTCCTAAAACTTGTAAACCTGTGGAACTTAGAACAAATTCAAATCATTAGAAAAGACGTATAAAAGGAAATTTCATTTAGCAAATTAAAATATGGTGCCACTAAATATATGAAAAACATTTAGGCATAGACAGACATATTTTTAACTTATGTTTTTTGCCTTCCTACAGATACGCTAAGATACGAGAGGGAAGGTTATATTATGATCTCTTTGGCATATAAACATTTTTGTGTTTTCCATAAGCCAGCGAAGACTAGCAGTGCGTGTTATAAAAATAAACTACCTTTCTACTCTTAAATAGTTAATACTTTCATGTAACAAGTAAAATAAATGATGGCTGATATAAATAACCTAAAAGACTGCAAAAGATTAAAATTAAGTTACTTACTTTAACTTTCTTGGCGTCACCAACTTCTTGAGCAGTCACAGTGATGTTGAAGGGTGAGTTTTGGATGTGGACTCCTAACTTCTTCACGGATACGATGTGCTGGCCGGCCTCACGAGGAGTGAAGCTGATGCCGATGTTGCCGGACGGCAGCCGTTTGAGGAAACAGGGCTCTTCGAGACCTGAAGGAGCCTGACAAAAAGGAAGAAGAGATAAGTTCAAAGGAAAGTTCTTAATACAGTAAGGACTGTACTTCTGTCTTCTTTATATCTTCTTGAGTCAGCATTATTATTAACCATTATTTATTACATGAAGCACATGAATAGATCTGTTAAACTTCATTTATTACCTGAATGGAAGCGTTGAGAGTACGGATGTCATTATCGTTAACTTTTCCTGGCAATGTGACTTCGCTACAGCTTCCGACTGAGATCTGGTTCCTTTTGCGACCCTCACCAGTTACCTGGAAATAAGATTGACATGTAAGTACAAAGTAATTCATATAACTCAAAGACCAGCTGGTATGCATAATGAAGAAGCGTTAGTCAATTGAGACAAAAAAATACCTCGACAGTTACTATACAGCGTAATAAAGATAGGCGCTATTTCTATTTGCATAATAATTAATTCACTCACACATATCAGCATCATACATTAAAGCATTTCTTTTAAATCTGTATTTTTAACAAGATTTTATACGGTCGAAACATCTACCAAGTAAGGACAGTTCTAACCTTAAGATAATAAAAAAATAATTTGAGATATACGATTTTGAAACATACCTTGGCCATAAAAGGAGAACCCTTGATGTGCTTGTCTCCAAATCTGACGGATATTTTGTACTCTCCAGGAGCTGTGGGTAAGTATGACACAGCAACTGTACCATCCTTGTTGTCGTGGCATGTGATCTGAAATAAAAGTATGATTTGTTTATTAAAGTTATTAAAAATACTGAGGCGCTTATAGCTCGTTGCGCTCACTGGTCGATACGATTAGCGGATTAAGCAACATAGAGTGCGGCTGGCCCATGGATGGGTGACCGCATAGTGGTATTTGATCTGAGCATCCCTGTACTTCGGAAGGCACGTTAAAAGTAGCTCCTAGTTGTTACCAAGTTGATAACAGCCTTTAGGTCAAGTCGGGTGCCTTTATGGGTGACATGAACAAATCTTGACACTAGGTTGATCACTAACCACTCGATATTTGATTTGATTAAAAATATTGATGGGCTTGATTTATGCCCGATGTTCTGTATGTTTTTAAATTTCCCTGCGATACAAAAATTACACAACTAAAGGTACAGTTAACTATAAAAAGGTTTGAATACCAATTCAGATGATGATGTTCCGGTAAAGCTCATCAGTTTTACCGGAACATCATCATGTGCAATTCTATATCGCTAGTAAATATAACGCATCCAGAACTTACCTCGGCCTTGCTAGGTCCTTCGACCGCCATGGACAGTCCACCAGAACCAGCGCCCTTTGTGCTAATGGTGAACTGGCTGGGCTCACCACTTACTCCACTGAGGAGACCAGGTCCATATGCTGTTACGTATCCTGAGGCGATGGAGTCCACGTGGAACTTGTAGGGAGAGCCTGAAATAGAAGCAGATCGGTAAATTTTCTTGACATTGTAGACTACCATATTACTGTAACCTCAACGAGATAAAACACTGTACGGTTAAGGTGTACACTTGTGTGAATGCCATTACTACACTTTTTGTACGATTATGTATTTTTAAAACTAACTTTATTGATGATGGAAATCATCGCTCAGAAATCTGTCTGATATATAGGTCTAAAAAGTATATAATATGGCAAAAGAAACTATTAGAAAAGTATACTTCAAACCACAACAAAAGCAAAGCAAAACCTAAGAATCCAAGTGCTGGTAGTCCAAATCATAAGATAAAAAATTCAACACTCTAAAATACTAGTAACAAAGTACGCAATTATGGCTCACTGATTTTACAGATCTCTCTGAACTATTCTTACAGTAAATAGGTAACTTTTTACCAATTACCATAATATTTTACCATTTACCATATTTTTTTACCATTTAACTATCAACACTTTTATAAAAATAATTTAAACTATGTAAAACAGAGTTTGGAACGTACCTTGGACATGTTCACCATTGTACTTGACATACAGTTCGTGAACACCTTCCTCTCTTGGCTCGTACTTGATGCTGACAGTACCGTCCCTGTTGTCTTCGATGACAGGTGTATCTATGTGGCCGCTCGGCATTTTTACTTCGGCTGGGAGAGAAAAACATTCATTAGCAAATTATTAATTTAGGGTTGCTATTTTTAAGATTTTGTAGTATCACCTAGGGAATAGATTATTATAGCTGAGGCTATGAGCTTAAGCTGTTCAATACTCTTTTGAGCTATAGAAAACTTCATTTCAAGCCCAGCTGGCGAACTGTAAGCCTTGTCTTGACTCGCAGTCTCTGTTCTCGCGACCAGACGTCAGTGCCTTTACATCCGTCGAGGTTTAAGCAACTTTGACCAGTGATTGAACAAAGATCTCAACTATTGTATCAATATGGTGCTGATTAGCTTCAACTATAAACTGACGTGTTTTTAACGTCTTGTTGACAACTAGAAGAGGTAGTGACGATTCGTTCGTTATTTCTTGCAACAACTTTTATAACATTATTACGCTGTATTCTACAATATAATATAGAAACATTAATAATCTTTGAATTTTGTAATTAAAACAGTCGGTCTACCATGTGTTAATGATGTGCGTTTGTCTAATATGTGACAAACATATTTGTATGAAAAGTAACAGCGCTTCTAATAATCACTTTTAGAACTAATTTTTTTGACTGTCACTGCTAAGTCAAACACATTAACGTAGCTACAATAAACAGATTTTTCCTTTAAATCTCAATTTATCAACACATCCTAGATATATAGTGTTAAAAGCCCGTGCGGACAGACATATTAAAAATAAACCTAATGATATACTAGTAGAAATGAATAACAATTTCATATAAAATAATGTCACAAGTTTCAACACATGCTTTGGAAAATTTAAGAATCCATACATTCCAGAGCATGTTGTTGACGTATTCGTTTTACAACGGATATTAGAAAATATCGTAATGTAAACAGGGGTGTTAAATCAGGTCTAGGCAAGGTTACGGCGACAACTGATGGGTGTGCATCACTCAAACCGTGCATGGACCATTACCTGTTCTAGAATTTGACACTTATTAATTATCTCATGAAGTAATTGCTGTTAATAATTGCACTAATAAGATTATTTTCATATCAGAAAATATTAATGTGCTAATGATAGGATTTAAGAATATATTTTAATTTATGCATAATATTTTTCTGTTTTGTACTTAATTAAATAACATTAGGAAGGTTTGCAAAACTGATCCTAGATGATGCTTCTTAACTTTAGTATAATCAGGTTACGTCAAAAAGTTTATCATGTAGGTATAATATACTGTTCCTTTTCATAAAATTTATAAATTTTTCGTGGAGACATTTTCTGATTAAAAATAAAAATATTTGCTAGATCTTTTCATTAAAATTTTGTTGAAAAGTTCATGAAATATTTATTATTATACTTTTTGTGAGTATTCTTGATTTTGTGTTAAATCTTATGTGTCATATTACTTTTAATTACAATTATCATATAATACAGTTTTATACAAACCTTTTCTAGTGTCGATGTGGTAGATAGCGATAAAATTTATAGGTGTGTAACCGAGAGCAGTTTTGTTAAAACCAATCTTATGACCCTCGGAGAACACTATAGGCACTACTTCTTGGTCTACTTCCGACACTGAGAAGTACTTCAGCTTGTTGTCGAGGTACAGCCTGGATAGTTCCTGCCAGACAACCTCCTTATCGTTGAAACCAACAATGGAGTTCCAGAGTCCACTAACGAACGCCATTTATAAGTTGAGAATGAGTCGGTGCTTTTAAAAAAAGGAAAAGTTAAGTTCGTGTTATTGTTTGTGTGTCATTTTTGTTGTGGTGTTGTTTATGTCACTGTTTTTGTGTCGGTGCTTTTATTTTTTAAATGTTTGTGTGTTTTTACGTCACTGTTGTTTTTTTTAAGAACATTAACTTTCTTTGCTTTGTGTTGGTGCTTAGTTTAAGTTAAATTACGTTATTTAAGTTAAAATGTCAGCAAATTTTTCGCTATTAAACCTAGCTGTAAAAAAACGCGTTTATTTACCGTGTAATTTTTTATGATAATAGATGACGTCTTTTTTAATGATAAGTGGCCAGTTATGTAGATTTATAAATAAATCCTTCATAGAAGCCAGTTACGTAGAAGTATGGAAAAATCCTTATGTAAACCAGTTACGTAGACGTATAAAAAAGGCTTCAAGGAAACCGGTTATGAAACGCCGGTTTCCTTGACGTCCGAAGCGGATTCACATTGCCGTTCTTTGCAAATTGATAACGAATTAAATTATATCAGAAACGAATAAAGGTAACTATGCTTCTTCAGTCGCATTTAAGAAATTTTCAGCGATTCTAAAACATTTAACAGATATAATAATCCGCGATTCAAAGTGTCGCATTACAAAATATTCTAAATAAACTACTACTCATACACGTTAGTTCTAGTCGTTCACAAAACAGATTAAAATATTTTTGCAAACGATTACATTATAATAATAGAATAAGTGTGAGTCAAATTAAACTCCAGCCCGATTCGTCACGGGATCGTAGGCAGAGATATTTAAAACCAGATTTAGGTTGACATAAAAATTCTAAATGTCAAAACATTTGTATAAGTGTACTTATTTATAAAAACTGTATGAGAAAGTATGCATTCAAAATTTTAAATTATTTATCGTTTATTCATATATAAAGACGTGAAGTTATTGTGATTGTGTGTACTGATATATCATATTTATAAGTGATACAAAAAATTTATTATATTTAACAGGTTATTACTAAGTGGCAGTCCAACCACGTAGTTCATAAAGCTATTACTAGCCTTTCTTTTATTAGGACTAGTAGAATGAATGATGAATATGCTCGACTCAAGTTTTAGAACCTTAATGAATGTGTTTTCCAAATCATACACTTTTTTATACGATTAAGATGACAAACAAGCATACAGTCCGCCTGATGGTAAGCAGTTACCGTAGCCTATG
Source organism: Parascotia fuliginaria (assembly GCA_963082885.1). NCBI lineage: Eukaryota > Metazoa > Arthropoda > Insecta > Lepidoptera > Erebidae > Parascotia > Parascotia fuliginaria. Next base: position 2,778,119 of record OY720196.1, on the reverse strand, counting down.
GACGCTTGCAACACCAGGAGCATCACTAGCGCGTTGCCGACACTGTTAAAAACCTTTTAACTCCTTTCTTGAAGACTCCATGTTGTAGTCACTTAACCTTGTTTTATTTTTGGTGTAACAAAGACAGATTTTAGAAGAAGATTTACTGTTTCTACATTCCTAGGATCGAGTGGACTACAGTTTTGATAAGAAGTGTATGTCTCCTTTTCGTCTACAGAATAGAGATGCTTCACAACCAAGGCTTTTTCAGTTTGACCGAAAAGAACTCGCATTTTTTAATACTCATAGTAATTTCTTTCATGTCCCTAATAAACTTAAAGCAAATGAACACCATTCATCGTTGTACGTAATATTTTTAATGTCTGTCTAACCTATTTTCTGCTGTTGCTATTTTAACATATAGGTAATAATTTATTTCCGGACTTTTGAAACTCTTTGATGTGAAAAAAGCTAGCGTTTGCGACGCCTCATTCGCGGAAAGCCTAATTTATCTTTTTATTTGACAGACACATAACACGACATTATTTTAGAATATTTTATCGGTATCAGTACATAACATCATTTGTACACTGGTTTACCGATTTACGAATGTTTAAATAAAATAAAAAAAACTATAATTATAATTATATGATTTTGACATCGTAACGCATAATAAAAATAGTTGGCATTCTCTGACGTATTTAAAAAAACACCGTTTTGCGTCATCGCGAAATGTTTATGACCTCTGGCCGTTGACAATTTCATAGTCAGTAAGATGTCGTCAACCGTTTAACTTTTTAACCTATTATTTTTTTACAAGCTACTAATATTTTTTTTATTTTAATAGCCCCTACATGCTTTTCAAATATAAGGATCGTTAATAATAGATTTCAGATATGAATGTTGCCACATTATTTTTAATAACATTGTGTCATATTTATAATATTCCGCTGAGAATGCTTACACAACTGGCAAAAAAATATATTTACTACTAAAATAATTGGAGCTCAGTTCCAAGGTGGACAGTATATTATATTTAATTTAGGACATTATTCCTGACCTGAGTCAACGGGGACTAGCCGGGCTGTATTCGAATACAGAGGTAAACTTTCTTTTCTGGCATAGTCCTATGGAACAACAATCTGACGTAACCAAAACACTTCTCTAAAGAATGGAGATGACACTTTCATTATTTGTACTGGCCTGTTGGTCTAGTGGTTAGTGACTGCTAAGCCAGAGGTCGTGGGTTCGATTCCCACCCAGGACAAACCTTTGTGTGATGAGCGTGATTGTTTGTTCTGTGTCTGGGTGTAATTTATCTATAATATGTATGTATTTACAAAAAAAAATGTATGTAAGTAGTATATCAGTTGTTTAGTACCCATTACACAAGCAAATATAATGCTTAATTTGTGGCTAAATGGCGCTGTGTGAATGTGGTAGAATATTATTATTATTATTATTATTTGTAGCTCGACAAGTCTCTCATTCTATTTAATGCCGTATTGTTATATGAAAGAATACGCTTTACATGATCAAAACCTGGCAAGTACGAACGTGATAATTTTCGGTACCTTCTAAATTAACCATGAATAAAGTTGGAAATTACTTACAGGCAACCAATGGATTAGGGCGGCGCACGACCGGCAAAGGTGGAAAAATTAGGAAGGCCTATGTCCAGCAGTGGACGTCTTTCAGCGGTCATGTTAAGTAAGAGATAAGAAACAACAAAAAACCTGTATTTATAAAGTCAAAGTCAAAGTCAAAGTCAAAGAATTTATTTCATTTTGATCATAAAGTATGATGCTTATGAAAAGTCAACATTACATTTTGTCAGCCAATTGACCTACAGCCAGTTCGCTGACGAGGTAGAGCTGTGAGAAGAACTGGCAAGAAACTCCCGCCACTCTTTTCAATCGCCAGATAATTACAGTTATTTGAATGAGTTACAATTTAAACACTCAACGCAACCATAAACCATACAAAGTAATTATTACAAATTAACCAATTAATATAATACTAAGATTAAGGAAAGAAAAGAGAGGATTTCAATTATTTAGTTTCATCTAGTATGGTAATTTGACTACGTATTTTAATTAAACTGGTAAATGCACCTCCTGGTCACAGTGATGAAAACAAGTTGTTTTATTGCCGACAGTGGCAGGAGCATGTTAAGTGGTAAATGTTGCATATGGACGACTCAGCGCTGCGATGCTGCTACCTACCGTGAAGGTGCTACCGGGTAAGTGAAGAGATTGAGAGATTTGACGAAAAAGGAAAGGGAGGAAAACAGTGAAAGAGAAGAAACAGTGGTAATATTAATACTCATGACTCTCATACCATGATAAAGTAGATTTACCGACATCTAGTTTTGTTATTTAAAAGTCGCCGTCGTACACGAGTGTTACGCGCAATTAATATTGAAAAGTTTTGTAAAACGCAATATGTTTCTCCGACGCATATTAACGATATTTACGTAATATTTATAATATAAGTATAAACTCTAATGTATTGCTTTCATTATTAGTTTAGTAGGTACTTGTATTTTTAGCTATTTTTCTCGTAGCACAGATAATAAACAAGTGATTACTATAAATTATTTCTGAATCGTAAGACATATTCGTATTTGTGCTAGTTCTAAGTAGCTCTAAATCTATATATATTAAGTACGTAATATATATAAGAGGATAAGTTTGTTTGTTTGTTTGAACGCGCTAATCTCTGGAACTACCACTCGAGTTTGTATAATTGTTTTTGTGTTTGATACCCTAGTTCTTGAGGAAAGTTATAAGCTATGTTACATCAAGCTAGAAGCCATAGGAGCAGGGCAGTAACTAAAGATGTAAGTTAACGCGTGTGAAACCTAGTGACAGCTAGTATCATTTAAGCCGTTGCTGTGAGGAAAAAGGAAGAATGAGGAAGGAACAACAGAGAGCAAATAAGGAAAGAAACTGAAAGGTTAATTATTATTGAGCCTCTAGAGTTTACACTTAACGAACGTAACGCAATGTAGTAGATACGCAAAGTAGGTACTCATAAATACGTTTTCGCTCCATCCAATCCATAATTTACTATCATTGCTATGTTTGAGACATACCGACAGATTGATTTCTTTGCAGATAATTGTAGATAAGCAAATTTACAATTATCATAATTCAATATTTTGTATCGAAATAAGTTACCCACTGTACTATGAAGATAGTTAAATATTACGAGTACATACGTAGGCCAATACAAATATTAAAATACACAGACGTATTTATTTCATGTCTTCGAATTTGTCTACTATTTGTTGCTTATACAGAGAAACTTACTACAGAGAAATAAGTTTTCATATTCATTACAAAAAGTACGTCCTATTATTTGTTTTCTTGTTCCATTTCGTATATGGCGCAAATAATTCCATTTAACGTTCACAACTGAATAAACTTTATACCAACATGGCGTCAAATAAACAAAGTTTGACGTTTAACAGATATCTGCATTAATAATAATTATGTCTTGTACGTTTTAATGTTTTTCCGATAAACAAAAACTGTATTAAATACACATAGATCAGGCAGTGTTCCAATAAATTAGTTATTAATATATGTTGAGCGTAGTACTAAATGTTGTTGACCACTGTTTTTATCAACTCGACTAGCTACCGCCAGCGCGGTTTCGCTCGCGTTAAGTTACATATTTCCTCACTACTCTGCTTTCGTCGCTCATAGCGTGATGTTAAGCCTATCACCTTCCTAAAGAACTGGGCTCTCAAACGCAAAAAGAATCCAGTGTTTGCATAATAGTAGTGTAGTTCCCGGTAGTTTCCGAGATTATCGCGTACAAACAAATTCTTTCACTTTATATATAACGTTATATGGTGAGCGTGCTATCCAATATTGTTGACCAATGTCTTTGTCAATCTATTGTTCTGAAATTTTATACTATATTTAACCCAAGAAATCGTAATGTGCCACGCCCAGTGGTGAAGGCACCCGCTTCGTATACACGATGTCCGAGGTTCGCAACCGAGCAAATACCAATGTGGTATTAAAATCATAGGATATTCTGAGAAAATCTGAAATAACCAATCCGAATTGAGCAAGCGTGGCGATTAATGCTCATACCTTCTCTACATGAGAAGAAGCCTTTCCCTGCAGTAGGATCATAATGGGTCGATATTAAGGAGTATGTTTATCCACATACTAGAACCCATATCACAAGCTAAATTATAATGCTTACTTTGGATCTAGATAGCCTTGTGTACCTAGTTGTTGTGTTATTGATATTTTACTGCCCTGCTGTTTAAGAAGACCTATCTTCATATCATAGGTAATGTGAAATTACAATTGATCCTTTCGTAGACACAACTGTAGACACAATAGCTGATGTTTTATTGTCATCACGGTTATATCCGTTTACTGAGACACAAACTGACATTTATATAGGCAATAGCGAACAACTAAAAAATTTAGGACTTTCAACAGGCTGTCAGGAACATTTTAAATATGTTTATACAAGTATTATGAGGTGCAAAAAATTATTATAACTAAAGGGTTGTAGCACAAATGTTTCTGGGTGATTTAAATATTTTGACCTGTTGGTACAGTCCGCCATTAAAATAATAGAGTTTGATAGTGAAAGAAGAACATTTAGCGATACAACTCTCTCCATAATAATATCTTTAGCCTCTGCGATACAAGCCTTAAACTTAGTTCTGTCGCTGTAAAACTTATTGTATCACATATCTTTTGAAATTAAATCTTATTCCTATTTTGCTACCACTAAATGAAGTAAAATCTTGTATTTACAGAAAGACAGAATGCATTATTATGTCTAGGCAAACATACTTTAAATCCATAATAACGGATAAAAAATTATGCAAAACTTAATCATTTTACAAACAGACAATACACGGGAAACTAAATATGTCAACGAGACTACAAAAAATGTACAATATACAGAAAATTACAATATTTCATACAAAATACATTATTAACATGTTCAAAGAAAACTATAGACACCGCATCCCATACAAAACCCGTAAAATCAAAGAACTGGCAACATTCTTAGCCAAACAAGATAAAATACTTTTATTAATCACCGACCTATTTATCGCGCCAAAAATGAAGCAAAAATATACCAGACGTAAGTGTTACACATCTGCCTATATCTTTGGAGGTTAAAGCGTGATGTTTTCATCAAGGCAAGACCTCTTCAAGAAGGCATGAACATTAATCGCCATGCTTGCTTAATGCGGATTGGCGATTTCAGACTTTGTTTTGTTATGCTAGTTAATAAAATAATATTTCATACCTTATATTTTTCACAAGGCTAGCTTTGATTCTCTGAGTTTTAAAATTAAAAGTAGCAATGATTAATTTCGAAGGGAATAGGGCATGACAGAATAAGAGACAAAATGTTTATTGAGGTAATTTTTCATTACATGTTTGATTTTGTAATTTTATTTAGTAAGATTTATCGTTTTGTCAATTAAATGATTTTAATGATGTGATAGATGTTTTATTTTACAGTTTTTGAAACTAAGACTTTTTATCTCATTTTTGTGGTAGCAGTCTTTCAAGATTCATATGTCCTATTGTCTCCATACATGCATCTATAAAGTAAGTTACGGTTAGGCTTCGAAACTGAGCAAGTACCAATGTGACTATTTTTATGTCTGAATACAATTTTCTTAGACTAACACTCAAATATAGGTCAATAGCATTAAGACCATCCAACAATATATTTGTTGGTCGTATATACAAATGATTAAGTACACAAAAGACAAAAAAATTATTAAAATTTCTGTAATTGTTGAACCAGCTTTAACTACTAATAATATTCTTAACCTAATCAAGCTTTAAAATCCGCATTTATTCAACGTCGGTGTTCAAAAACATTTGCACTAAGCAACGGATTTTCATTCACAAAATTGTCAGATATTCTCGAATGTTCTGGATAATTAGTAGGCGTACTATTTTCGAGTCTAGAACACTGATAGCTACATATCTTGGACGTTGACATTCATCGAGTGCAACATTCCAGCTCTTGGATTTATTGCTATGTGTAGTGATGTAACCTACGTAGTCGAGTTGTCATTGAATAGTTAATGTGAAATTAGTCGATTAAGTTTAGTGATTTTTTTAGAAAAAAATTAAATTATTTAAATAATATATGCTCTCATGTATTTGAAACTAAAGCATTAACATTTTAATTATAGTTTATCTGTTAGATAGCGAAAAATAATTGTTAGATCTGCAACTAGTTCATTCCAAGTCTTGCTGTACTTTGTGTGATTCTTAAAATTATCTGGATTCATAAAACACAGTCTAAGTCTATTTCATGTTCGTTAATTTTATATTGATAATGTCTCCCACGATATTGAGCTTATATGTTCTCTAGTGTGGAATTTATTTTATTAAAAGAAAAAGAGAAATAATAAAAATAGTTATACAATATGCGTAAAGCCCAATAACAGTAGTTAGCTTTTATACAACAAAGAAAACTTTCATAGTCGAGTCAACTAAATACTGCCAACACTATGCATTATAAACATAAAAACTAGAGTTTTGTCAAAATAGCTCTAACAAGAATGTAACAGTATAATTAAATGTAACATAATGATTATTAACGACAACAAAACGACTATTTATGTGTTATTTTATATACGCAAAAATACAAAAAAAGTTTTTATACATAAATTTGTCGTGATTGTCAAAATACAAAGAGTATTTAAAATGAAGATATTTTCACGGTATTTTTTTAAATTCATTGCTACTTTTTTAATTTATTTAAACTTTTGTCAGATACAAGATAGAATATTGCAGCCAGGTGGAAAAAGGAGTAATACCTGTAATATTGTTACGCAATTTTCGTCTTGTGCTCATTGTTGTAATGTTAAAAATTGTATAATAGCATGTTTTATGAATATTCTAAAAAGAAAAACGTGTAATTTCATAAAAAAAAATTAATATGTTGTTTATATTTAAACCTATCTTGTTTAAACAATATTAAGATCACTGTAGTCACATTTTAATAAAATGTATACCTAAGCGATATCCAAAATCGTAATTTACGAATAAGTCGTTCAATTAAGTCGATTTATTTTTTATATAATTTATGTAAGTATGATTTATAAAATAAATTCGATATATTCATTTTAATTTATTCAATAATTGAATCAGTTAATTTAAAGTTTATGACCGCCATATAACTTACACATTGAATATTCTGCACGAAGCCATACTTACATAATGTACCTATACATAAACTCAAAACTAAAAAATACAATCAAACTTGATGAAACAAAGCACTTTAAATGAAAAATTACTTTTATACCCAATCGTCTAAATCCGTCATAAAGTCATGTAAACCGATTGTAATACATAAAACTTACATTGTAAATGTCATTCCCATTACAAAGATATGTAGCGTTTGTTTTACGTTTACATTATTTTGAAGTCGAATTATTCGAACTTTTTTTCATGCCATTATTGTCAGTCGTAAAATGTAAGAACATTGTAAAAATAAGTGTTGAGTATACATTTCGTGGTAAACTTTATTTGTTGTTCTATTTTTAGAATATGTATAGTTTTTAATGGTAGTGTAAAATATATGGAATGCTTTTAGATTGTCTATAAAATAAACTTCATCGAAATGCTTTTATCAATAATAATAATACCAGCCGGTTATTGTTAGAGTAGAGCTAAGTCATCTTTTTATACAGAAAAGACATGCATTGATAACCATGCTTTTTAAAGGCGGATTGGTAATATCATTTTTTTATAAGTCCTAATTTCCTCACGATGTTTTCATCCCTCATTTTTTCATGAACAATATCAAACCATATTTTGCATACCTAACGGACTAATACAATGATAATACATTATGACTCGCCTTAGATGAGACAGTTTACTGTCTAACTGAAGCGTCTAACTGATAAGCAACCTACCTGATGGCAGTAAGTAGATGTGTGTGATCGATCTTATTTTTTACTAGCTGACCCGGCGAACTTCGTTTCGCCTAGCAATCGATCAACATTACTTTATTTTTCTAAAATAAAATATATTTTTAAATAAACGTAGCCTAAGTTAATCCTTATTACATCAACTACCTGCCAATAAAATTCCCGTCAAAATCGGTCCAGCCATTTCAGAGATTAGGCGGAACAAACAGACAGACAGACAGACAAAAATTGTAAAAAATGATATTTTAGTGTATGTACCGTATATATATATTCATATATATGTAGTAAAAAACGGTTATTTCAAGATTACAAACAGACACTCCAATTTTATTATATGAATAGATTTTATTTTAAATTTGTAAACATATTTTGACATTATTTTATTTTTAATTTTTAAAGCTATTTAAAAAAAAATACGAAATAAGTCTTTAATTGAGGTTTTTTTTCTTTTATTTTAAGTTTACATTTAAAACACATATTTCGTTTCTAGTCTGTTAATACAAATAAGGTCTATTTTAGTTTCCACCACCAGTGTTTAATTAAATTAGTTATAACTACTTTTAACCCACTGAATAAATTAGCTCACACCATTAAAATAATATCATCATTAAGTTTACATGACACATTCATAATTACATGTCACTTTCGCATAAATTAATGTCACAAATTAAACATTACACGTCAAAATCACTCTTAGTTTTAACTGGACATTTTACAAGAGCATGGATGACATGAAACTGATGACATGGAAATGATGACATGGGAATGATGAAGGTCATGCTCATTCCCTTGTATTGTGGGCGGAAAAACTAACATCCAGTTCTGAATGTCATAAATAATATTAGCTGGACAAATATATAATTATGTATTTAAAAACATGATATTTTCAGATTGTATGTTATTTTTTGATTTCAACCGCAGCTTGTTTGTAACACGTAACATATGAGTAATTTGTATTATTTATAATACATGTTGTTTATAAAATAGACTATTTACTCTATCAGTTTCACGTTCACTTGACATAACCTTCTCTCAAGGACAGGCATTTCATATAGTCAAACCATCTGGTATTGGTAACGGCAGTAAGGTTTTGTTTGTTTTACACAGGTAACGCTACCTTACGTTTCCAGAGGCCCTGATTTCTATTCTATTCATAGAATAGAAATCTTTGACACTTGTCTAGGGCCTCTGGTCGTATCTTAAAACACCTACACACATATAAAATATACCATACACATGACATATAGGTATGTAGATACACATATAAGTACGGTTTTTTGGGCTCACTTGCTGCTGTTTGAGCAAAAAGCCTCAAATATTTTATGTACATTATGTATTTATATTATACTAGCGGACCCAACCAGACGTTGTCTTGTCATAACTATGGATTGAACATTGATTTGGAATTAATAAAAAAAATTTTTTTTAGAAACAAAGTTAAGAGATAATTTAATATAATAGTTTCTTTTCTTTTATAACAACCATTTCCAACAAACACAACAAAAAAATAATTAACAAAATCGGTTTAGCCGTTCACGCGCGTGATGTCGTGACCAAAGGAAATAGGGATTCATTTTTATTTATACAGATTATGTATATCGTTTTTTACTCTAGTCATAGACGAACACACTAGAAAACCTTTGCCAACGGGGTTCGAAGTTTGCTATAATCACCATGTCTAACAAGTGGATTAATGTCTACAGAAATGTGATAAACAATACATAATGTAACTCAGCTGCCAGTTGTCTGCAATGTCGCATCATCTCTTACGATACTCACGGTAGTAGATCCACGCTGGTTTCAGCATGAATGGATCGACCGGGGAAGTACTACCCTCTCATAGAAGATCGACGTAAAAGTAATAGTATTCATACTTTTGTGTTTTGTTCGGTGAGTGAGAGTGCCAATTTCACCCATTTCCTTTCCCATCCCCCCTTAATCCTTTCACCTACCCCACTCCATTCATGGTATGCAGGTTACAGAAGCAATGCTACGGACTCTGAGTCGTCCATGAGTGACAGTTACTACTTACCATCACGTAGGCTGTTTGCTCGTCTGCACTGTCAAAAAAAATTCATGCGTCGAAATAGTGCAAAAGATCATAGCACGGGCAAGGAAAACCGGAAATCACATCATATTATCTGCCTAAAAACATCCACTGCAGAACATTACATAATCGGAGCCTTGTTATAGGTTCTTTATCCTGGACCACACAACATCGTAAGATGCCTAAAGAACCTAAATGTAACATTTACATAAACATACCACATGTAGGCCAGTGAAATAACGATCAAGATGATAGTGAAGCATGAAGCATGGTAGTAAACGCATTAGTCTTGTCTCCTATCCTCACTGAAAGCTGGCAAATAACATTTCATTCAAATAACTTATTTTAGCACGCTCAGGGTGTTTACAAAAGCAAAATATTCAACGAAAATAAAAGCATTAAATAATTATTTTTACATTTTTGTCGGTTTAGTATTATTTTTATTTATTATATTTATTTGTTTATTTGTAACACACATTATTTACAGGGCACTAACAGGGTAACAACAGTTTACAGAATAGTGTCATACATTTATTTAGAGAACAGTTAAATTAAAATTTACTTTTACTACTTCATTGAGTGTCCACAAACACGGATTAGCATTAGTAAAACATACAATAAGTAATGTTATTCTATTTTACCCTTAACTTTTGTATTTTAATTGAAATTTACAGTTTAAATAATGATTTTTCTCATGAATTTAATTATATTTATTTTATAAGTAACAAATAGAATTGTAAAAGTAATATAAAGAAGTAAATGTAATGATGACATTGTGTAGGTATTGCATAGATTTGTAATACTAACGAAATAAAATCCACATTTAATATTAATTAGTAACAGTTATTTAACGGTTTAAACCATAGATAATTCAGTTTCATAGTTCGAACCATTAAACTACCATTAAATTGGTGACAATAAACAATCAAATTATTTGATTGCTAAAATTAAATGTTACTTAATTTTTTATATACAAAAATATTTGTGGTTGTGATGGGGCTATTCCATCTTTTTCCCCTGAGTGTTGCAGGCGGTCACTCAGAATATGTCAGATGGGTAACACCGTTATCAGCGTATTAAAAATCAGCTTAGTGCTGTCCTACCTAGCGTAGTGACAGTGGCTTTCTATATTATACTGATTATTAAAAAAGCCGATTTTATGTCATGGTTTGTTCAGCGCTGAATCGCCTTTACATCAATATGTCTATTATTGATAGCGATTCAGCGCCGTATATAGAAGGCTACTCTATGAGATACACTTTGGAAAAGGTTTATGTTCTACAGTGAACATCTTCAAAGTGATAATGAAATATGTTTTCAAATTTGTTCCTTGCCTGTGTTGTAATACCTCGCTACTGGGCACATTGTATTGCTTTAGGTTAACAGTAAGTATTCCAGTTTTAATTTAATTGAGATTGTTTAAATATATAAAAATGGCTGTATCTTTTAAATTTAGTTACGAGTTCTTAAAATAATTTAAAAGCTTGAATTTGATTAAAGTGGTTATAATAATAAAGGTGGCTGGTATCTATTTTATAGATATTAATTGCAATTTGAAATTAAAATTTTTCTGAAAAGAAAATGGTCTTTACCTATATGAACAGTTCTTCTAAAATAAAGCTTTATCGAATTATTTGTTGATCATCTGTCTGTCAAGGTCAAGGTCATTACACTATTTTAATGAACCCTAAAAAGCAACAGCGTTTAGGTTACAAAAGTGCATGAAAGAATTCAAGTCAATAATCTGAAATGACGGCCTTACTATTTCTTAGAGATTACAGCGGTTAAGGTAAGAGATACAAAGAACTGTAATTTCGGTGCTTACGAGGTCTATACACAGCAGGGAAGCACCGACCAATGCTTGAACCGCAAGCATGAACAGTCACAATCAAAAAGGTACAACATACATGTCCTTATTTCCTAAAATGTATAGCGGAAAAGTTTGTTTGTTGTTTGAACGCGCTAATCTCTGAAACAACAAGTCTGATTTGAAAAATTCTTAACTTATTTTAGCACGCTCAGGGTGTTTACAAAAGCAAAATTTTCAACGAAAATAAAAGCATTAAATAATTATTTTTACATTTTTTGCGTATGGTAGCCCAGTTCTCGAGGTAGGTTATAGGCGATGTAACATCACGCTACTGGCAACGGAAGCAGAGTAGTAAGCAAAGACGCGGGTGAAACCGCGCCGAGGAGCAAAATAACCAGTCAATGACGCACAAAAGTCAAGAGAGACTAGTTTGCTACATAATTCTCTCAGAACTGATACACGAGTTCAACGCTCTACCACAAATCACTCAAACAATAAACTAAAGCTTTTACCAAACACATTTGAGATGTATAGTGTATTAGCTAAGTATAATCACCCTGTAGCCAAATATTACAGCTGCCGTATAATATTTTGAGCAAACGCACTCGCTCGCAGCCATTTTAATTCTGGAAACTGGAGCAAATTTCTAACATATACCTACATCATACAGAAATTTGTTAAATTTTGTACTTTTACTGGAAGACGAGTTTCCATGATATTTCGTTTAATATTTGTCTGTAGATAATCGAAAAATAAAAGGATTCATTCTAGTCTACTCCTTTTAATTACTACATTGAAATTATGCAAATTGCTAGTAGCTAGTAATTTATATATTACTAGCTTTTGGCGACGCGGTTTCACCGTCGGTTTATCCGTTTAGGCGCTGAGTGGTAACAAACACACACACATACAAACTATCGCATTTATAATATTAATAGAATTGATAATTTTTAATCAGTATTTGGCTGTCACTGCTGATCGTAATATGTCTTCGTTAATGTACTTTTTATCGAATTTGTAATTGAAATATGTAGCAATGTTCGTGTTTTTAATTTGAATTGGTTTAAAAATAAGATTTTTCAAAGCATCAATATTAATTTTTTACATAGAACTGCCATCTGTCTGGGTAACACTGGTAGTCGAGTAACCCGAACCAACACCAATCAATAACTGTTTCCAAAAACTAACAACGACAAGAATACATACTCGTGAAGTCGTAGTTTTGTCAATCCACGTCAATTACTTAGACAAGATTCTCTCATTTACCAGACTTAAATTACAGAAAATTTCGTTTTTATGTCTTAACTGATCCAGCGTTATGATAGATCAAAGAACACAGGAAAGAATAATTAGACACTCGAACCTTTGAGTGTCAATTGATACAATGCAATAAGATTTTCGTCACAAAAAAGTCTTTCAAATACATGATTTTTAGTTTTTAAAACAAGGCTTTATTTCAATGTAATTAAACTACCAATAGCCTATAAATATAAATAGCTAATAAATAATTTAAAAATACAATAACCCTTTCTGATACGAAATTGTAAAGAAAATATTCAAACCCAAGAAAAATGCATCAAATCATTATTGAATCTTCGATTTATAAAATTTCAAATTAAGACTTCTCCCAACAAGAAATCAATGCCTTTTCTAATATAAATGGTATGAAAATGATTCGCCATTCAAAACTTTATAGCTCACTCTACGTTTACAAAGCTTCAAATAATAAAACAGACGAAAATAATTTATATAAAAAGCCCAACATAATGTTGCAATGGCGATATATTAGCAGCGCCGGTTAGAAATAATCAGGGACATAGATCGCAAGTATGTGTCAACAGTAAGCCAAGAATCTCGCTTCAAAATTACACATCCGTTCAATCTGTCATATATTATAATAAATAACGTGGAACAACGTTGTGACGTCACTACATATCTGTGTTCGTGGTGACGACTAATGTACTGGCTGATAAGAATGTGGTAGAAGAACAACACATGCAAAACGAGAGTATCTCTACACAGAAGAATCTAAAGGATTTCGACCCAAAAAGACCAATTACAATTTGCTATTTTAGCAGAAATCCGTCAGAAGGATGATGTAAGTGATATAAATTTTGAGGAAGTTAAAACATTCGAGAAAACTGAGTAAGAAGTAAAAAAGACCCTAAAAGGTACGAGTAAATTTCAATTTCACCAATCATTAAAAGCTCATTAAAAATTATACGTGTAATATAACTAATAATACCACAACAACCACACAACGCCATCTAGACGCGCAAAGTAAGCATATATTAATAGCTTGTGATATGGGTTCTAAAATGCGGATAAACATACTTATAAACTTTTTTTTGTAAATACATTCATATAAAGAATAAATGATAAAGAAGTATGAAATCTTGAAGTAAATAAACGAACTAAAGGCAGTTTAAACAACAACTAAGCAAAAACCAAGACTAAGATTACCTTATGACAAAATGCTATACTACATTTCAATGCATAAGGACCCAATACTGGAATTTCCAACCAAGCATGTATTTGCAGGAAGATATAAAATAGGCATGATCTCACAAACAAGATCTAAACTTGCATATTTCAACACCAATTAGTGAATCAAAGGTAATTTTATGATCAATAAGTAGTTTAATAAAAATGAAACTAAATTAAGTATTAAATTGAGAATCGTACTACAAAGGATTTCAAATGATTAAGTTAAATGTGATATATCAATAAACTAAATTAGTTATTATAAAAGTGAAAATAGTTGGGGAATATAGGAACAAAAAAATCCAAATGGTCAAAGTACTACAAAGTGCAGGCCTAAGCTTAAGAAGCAACTGCAAACTGACAATTAAAAAGATGTATTATAACGCAAGGTATACCGATAATCTGATAAAGGTATCTTACTACCAGTCAAACTAAAAATCGAGGGAGTCCTATAAGTAGCAGTGGACGTCTTCTATATGACGATTTTATCACAACCAATCTTATCTTTTCGTTAGACTGTGTTCTTGCCGGTCCACTTAGCCTTTTTTAAATCTATTGTACACACAATCACACAAACGGTGACTTATAGATGAATTGTTTCGTGATTGAAACTTAACGCCAATTGGTAATGAAAGTAAGTAAAATAAAATTGATCAACACTAACAAAACATCAAATAAGATAGGCTATAAAGTATATTTTAATGTAACGACAAATCCAGAACTAGCAATCAGCTGTAATGATAATGATGTTTAAAGTAAAAATATTTTAGAACTATTTAAATAATTGTAACACACAGTCATCTGTTTTTATATTGGCTTGCTAAAATGACTTCACATCGCCTCATGGTAATCAGTCAGTGGTGACCAGAAACACCGTTCTACATGTCATCGTTAAAAACTGCTGGAGACTGGTGACATTGTGACATATTAGTTAAAAGTAGATATATTAGTTTAAAATACTCGAAATCAAAATTGGAAAGCAACACGTACGTAGGTAAAAAGTTTTAACATAAAAATCAAAGATCATATTATAATAAGAAAATGTCAAAGCAGATTTTCATTCTGTTATAGAACATCTAACGGATGTTGCAGATTAGATAAACTATTTGAATATTAATCAAAATTAGCATCATTTTAATTGGCTACCGACTGCGTCTAATCAGATAGAAATACAAGATACTTGCAATTCAGAGCAAATTAATGCAAAATCTACACTAATAGGGGAAGTCACAGCCTTACATGAAACATTGAAACTGTCTTTCCAGTTTTACCTTGACGATTTTGACAAGGTTATTATATTCTGGAAATATAAATACCGGCAGTTTCGTAACTTGGCAGCTTTGGTTTCCAATGGAGAAGCAAATTTATGTACGGTTGATGGATTTAAATTAATTAATAAACTAGAAGACATTTAGAAAATTGTAGACGAAAATATAATTGAGAAAAGTAACGTATGTGATAAAAATCTAATTCAATAGACGAAATTTTGAACATGTGCAAAACAAATGTATTTTTAAATATTAAAAACTATAAAAGTATTGTTAACGTACCTAAATTGAAGAGCATGATTAGAGCCTTGCTCTCAAAGGACGAAGCGCGAAGAGCAGAATTCTGAGACAAATTGAATCGCGAAGCTACTAGGGTTACCTAACGCGAACTAAAAATATATCTACAGAAATTTGGCTCAACTATCTAATATGAAAAAACATAATAAATTCTAAATTATGTACTATAAAATGACCACAACTGCTGGAAATAAATGTGGAACGAGTATAATCTTGAGTGCTTCGACTTTTTTTTTTACTAACGCTACACTTTCGTTCAGAAATTACAGAATGCGTCTCCGCTGACAATTTCAAAACTAGACATTACATTATTTGGTTTTCTGGACTTATTTTTAAAGTTTTTTTTATTTTACATAATTATTAATGCGATACATTTATTATTATGACCTAATTGCCTGAAACACAGGATTACCTAGTTCAAGCACAGACTCTGTTTAGATTACTTTTACCTAATTTAAGACTCTGTATTTGTTATTTTAATATGTATCTATGGTTTCTGAATAAATTATTATTATTATTATTATTATAATTAGAAGTATTTAGTTTAAATTTAGGTATTGATAACATGACATAATTTACGCACTTATTATTATTATAATTATTATTTATTTTAGATTCATAAATTGATTATGTATTAATCATCGACATTTCACTTTAAGTGACGTCATACATAAAATATTTAACGTGGTTATCCAATTATCACTATAAATACATTAATAGAACATAAATCAGAAATAATTTATCAATATATCATTAGAACGATCCATTCGTGTTCGTAGCACCGAAAAGCGTAGCACTTTCGTAGCACGCTCGCACCAACACTTCGCTCACAAATTAGGAAGATATATTTAATTAATTAATTATTTGTAACTGTGTTGTGTATTGTAAAAGAACTTTGAGATATCGTACTGGCATTATTCTAACACGAACCGTTAGGATTTACCAGCACTCAAATCACTTCACTATCAACTTTAAAAATGTAATTCTCCAGAATGTCCGCTCTGGGGCACGCGCGTCGGTAGACTAGACTGTGATCGCTTACCCAGTAGAAAATTACGTATTTATATTAAACTTACTAATTATGTATATTTTCCAAGATATTTTTGCGACTATAAATTGGTTTTTAATCATCGTGTTTTGAAGTTATATTAGGTGTTTGTATTTTCTTTGTTTCTTTGGAATCTTAATTTAAACCTAAAAGCTTTGTAAAAATTTCTGTGTGACGCATAATAACACGGCTCTCTCAATAAATTTGAAGGTATGATTGTCTTTTCACGCGTTGAGATCTCTCAGAGTGGAATGTGTACTATGTGGGTACTATAATTTATCGTGCCTATTTTAAGAGCATTTTATTAAAATAAGTGTAGACTCATGGTTACCGGGGTATTCCTAGAGAGACTCTCAACGTTTGTGTTGAATATGGAAGTAAAATTGCCTTTTGTTATTTTGATAAGTCTTATAATATGTTCTTTAATAATAATAAGTATCTCGCTTGGTGATTATAAACATTTTGTATAATAGGTACAATTCTTTTATTAACCCAAATTTCTGACGCATTTTGCAAATTTATTTATTTAAGTGTATATTTAAGTGTGAGAATATATTAAATTGAAACTGGCTAGTATATATAGTTTGCTGAACTGAGGACCACTGCGGTACAAAATGCTGAGGAGGCATCCGAACCGTCAACCCAGGATGAGGTGATCAACCGATGGATAGATCGATGATATTGGTAGGCTAATATAAAAAAAATACAGATTTTGAGTAAAAAATGTAGGCAGACCATCAGCAAAGGGTGATTTTGGATCCAACTCAGGATACTATTACATTACATGATTTAGAACCTGGTGATAACACCGGGAAGCCTACATGCGTCAAAAAACCTGTCGTTGTAGCAAACCATAAGTTTTTTCATTATTTGAACTTCTCTTGGATCCTTTTTTTTAATTGCCATGGCAGACCAGCAAACAGACCACGTGATGGTAAGTGGTAACTGTCGCTCATGAACGACTCAGAGTCCCTAGCATTGCTTCTGCAATGTCAGAGACTGCGAAGCCGCCGCTTACCGTGAAGGGAGTGATATTTCATTTGTGTTTTGATGTAACTGTGGATCTGAATTCCTACTTAGTTCTTCATAAGCTTTTATTAATGAAGCATTCGCCATTGTTTGCTGCATTTTGCTTCGTTTTGACTTCTTGATACGACATGACTTAGTAAATTGGTTATAATTTTATTTTGTATGGTATTTTATTGTGGACTATGAATAATAAAAATATTACTAATACTAACAATTGTAAGTAAATGTTTTCGTGTCAAGTGAGTTAATGGTGTACGTAAGTAGTAAACAGCAATTTGCTGACCAGGACTTCTGTCATCAGATAAGTCAAACCGGATTCTACAGTAAAGTTAATACTATTAACGTTTGTTTGAAGAAGAATCATAGCAAACATAAAAAGAAACACAGTACATTTTAGAACTCACACGTACGAAAAATCTCTGAATGTGCAACTGCCAAAAAAGATTGTATCAGAGAGGATAGCCCGGCGACGAAGTAAAAGTAGGCCAATACCATGTCAAGCGAGGAAGTCTTTGAAATAATAGTGATAAAAAAATCTCTAGGAAAAATAGAACCCACTGTTCTCCGTCTACAAGAATCATACATACAACCGCTGTGGTTCAGTGGTACTGTATACGGAATGCCAGTCAGAGGTCGTGGGTTCATTTCTCGCTCAGTGCAAATATTTGTGTGCATAAACATGACTATTTGCATTGGTCTAGGTGTTTCTATGTATAATATCTTATGGTAGTAGATCCACGCTGGTTTCAGCATGAATGGGTCGGATCGTCCGGGGAAGTACTACCCTCTCATAGAAGATTGACGTAAGAGTAGTAGTATCTGTACTACTGCGTTTCGTTCGATGAGTGAGAGCACCGGAGGCCCAAATTCCCCCCTTTCCTTTTTCCCCACCTCCTTCATTCCCTTCCCCTAACCCCATTCCCAGCCGCCATAGTGGAGGCCACCATACCAGAAGTTTAAGACGATGGCTTTTGGTATGGTGGCCACCACTTCTGGATTCCACTGACTGCTTACGTCACCAGTCGTCATCAGCAGTCATCGTCGTCATCCATCAGGCGGGATGGAGTTATTTTAGTGAGATAACATAAAAAAAAAATGTATGTTTTTGCAAAAAAAATTATATAAGTATGTTTATCCGCATTCTAGAACCCATACCACAAGCTATTAATATATGCTTACTTTTGGTCTAGATGGCGTTGTGTGGTTGTTGTGGTATTATTATCCTATCCCTAATTATAAATGCGAAATTTTGTGTGTGTATGTGTATTATACATTCAAAATTGAAAAGAGCTAGCCTATATTTTAATGTAATTTTATAGTTGGTATTACATTATTACAGACTAAAATGTCATCACGAGATCTAAGCTTTTCAACGTATAAAATATATTACAACACGTCGCATACCTCTGCTGTTTTATGACAAACTAACGTCGCGCTCCCGGTTTTACATGATAAATTTGCCGACATAATTGCAAATAATTGATATTCACTGTTTTCTTATACTATAATACTTATATATACAATCACGCCTGTCTTCCATTAATGGGGTTAGCAGAAAGTAAAGAATGCCATTTGCTGCGATTCAAATATAGCTCCTTTGCCCCTTCTACATTCATATTTTTTTATTCTTTCTTTTATAATAATTATTATGCATGTATTATACATGTAAATGTTTCAAAAGAAATCAATCATACAATAGTGAAATCGTATCTTTTTTACTGTAGTAGATCTATGCTGGTTTTAGCATGAATGGGCCGCATCGACCGGGAAAGTACTAACCTCTCATAGAAGATTGACGTAAGAGTATATCAGCATCAGATCATATATCACCAGAAACGCAATAGTATTCTTACTATTGCGTTTCTGGTGAGATTCCTGATTTCCTCCCTTTTCTTTTTCCTATCCCTCCTAAATCCCTACACCTATCCCACTCTCTTCACACTGTAGGCAGCGGCTTCGCAGAGTCCCTGACATTACAAGAGACTGAAACAATGCCGGGGGTTCTGAGTCATCCATGACTGTCGGCAATAAAAAAAACAAAATTAGATAAGCAGTTTAAAAAAAAGTTAGCGAAACAGACGGAACAAAAATCTACTATTCAGAAATGAGTTTAATTTTGTTTAATGCTTTGTCTTAACCAGTAAGCTTCCTAAACACATTAAAATGTTTTTAACTCTTAACTTTCGAAACGGAGATCAAACTAACTCTTTTAATGACATCGTTAAGATTAATTGTTGAAAAAATACTATGCTCTATATTAAAGAGTACAATGGTATTTTTATATATTTGTCTACTAATTCTATTATTTGTGATGTTAAGCAGTTATGGTGGCCACAATTCTATGAGTTGCTTTTCTTGCCCAGCTTAAAAGCGGAATTAAAATTAGAAAGAAACCTAGGCAAGCCGTTAGTTTTGGAATATAGGAAAGGCACCAGTAATGGACACATTAACCGCAATACTTATTAAAAATTGAAGATTCTGTGTTTTTTATACATTTCTGCTGTATTGAATGTATTACACTGCAATTGTTTTTAATGGTATACAAATAAAACAACATAAATTAACGTCTTTACATTTAATATTAGTTACCTCGTGTCATACCGGGTAACTATTGCCCCAACTTTATGAGTTAGGTTAGTATCGTACAGGAACAATTTACATTTTTTTTATTACTTACAGTGCCAGACAAGTCCACAGCCCACCTGATGATAAGAGGCATCTGTCGCTGATGAACTTCTGCAATGCCAAAGGCTCTACGAAGTCACTGCTATCGTGATATTTATGCTCTCTTCAAACCTCGTTTGAAAAAGGACAAATCATAGCGTTCGGGAAACATCGCAGCTGGTAGTTAGTTCCAGAGCCTGCATGTATGTGGGAGAAAGGAACGCTGGAAACGAGCCGTGCCAGACGAGATATTTGGCAAAATCCTTTGCAACTGTATCTAGAATATGTAATCAGACTCGACCTCTATTACACAGGACCTAATATAGCCAACAAAACACGAGTGTAACGTGTAACATACTTCTGCATACCCCTTACAGAATAAAGGCATGACGTATGAATAAGTATATCCATTCCCCGCTAAAAACTTTCACTCAACAACACATTATATACAAACAAAAAACGAAAACTGAAGGCTACGTCTCGTTTCGTAACCCAGAGTTTACCAAAGAAAAAAAAGTGAAAAGTTCACCAAACGCGGCTTTATAAATGTGTAGTTTTTCGCGGCGCGGTTTCAACCACATGTTTGCTTACTAGTCTACTCCCGTCGCTAGTAGCATGATGTTACATAGTCTATAACCTTACGCTTATAACCTTGAGAACTGGGCAAAAATAATTTTTCAAATCCCACTGGTTATTCTAGAGATTAGCGCTTTCAAACAAACAAACTCTTCCACTTTATATAATAGTATACATTTTATTTGGGGTACGAAACGAGATGTTGTCCAAACGGGATGTAGCCAAATTGCATCCGTACTGAAATGTTTGTGAGGTTAATATACGCAAACAAACCGACAATACGTCCAGTAATAATATTTACTCATAAATATATCAATGTCAGAAGGATAAAAGGTTGATGCACTTTAGGGATGCGCATTGAAATATGCATTTGTATTTATACATCCAGGCAAAGGCTTAGTTTGAATTAAATTATAGCCTATGTTACACAAATAATTACATGGATACTTATCATTTAATGTGCACTCTACACAAAGAGCAGCTTTGCTGAGCAACAAGAGTACTTCATGCAGAAGTTCATATATCTATGCGTCTATCGTATATTCCACGGGAAGTGCTCTGAGGAGCTGTTTTTACCTGGTGGCATCGTCTCCTTTCTATCATCGCAGCACTCGACATCGCAGCAAAGTTCATCCATACTACCTGGACACGATCTTGCCTAGCACGGTTCGTTTCCAGCGTTCATTTCTCCTACGTTACGTACAGGCTCTGAAAGGAACTGCCAGCTGCGGTGCTTCCCGAGCGCTATGACATTTTCTTCTTAAAACGAGGTTTAAAGAGAGCATTAATATAACGGTGGGCAGCGGCTTTGCGGAGCCCCTAGCATTACAGAAGTCCGTGAGCGACAGCTGCCTACCGTGAAAGGAGTGAAAGGTGAGAACAAAGGAGGTGAGGAAAACGGAAAGTGAGAAAATTGGGCCTTTAGTAGATAAAACAGAAGTAAGTGGCAAGCAATACAGGTTTCAGGAAATTATAGTATTAAAATATATTTACTAAAAGTGCACTAAGTACAATTTAGGTTAATGACCGCAATATAACGACAAATCTAAATACGCCTTCAGTATCGTATTCTGCCATAACAAAACACTGAACCAAAAATATCATCGAATTCAAATATTAATCGATGTTTACAATATTTCACGAATTTGGTACAAATCCAAAACCAGAGGTGGAATTCTCCTTGACACATAACGCAACCGAATTAATTAATTTTAATTAAGCATATAACATCTTATTTCATACATATAAAAATCAATGTTTGTCCTCGATGTGTGCCGAAACCGATTCGATTGTAATAAAACTTTCTTCTTCATAAGGTTGTATGACAACACGGGCTACGGGCTACAGCTAGTCATATATTAAGTGCACTTTTAAGAATGTAAAAGGTCGTAATTAGTTTAGTACTTCATACTTCTGTCGCTAAATTTAAATCTAGAACTGTTTATCAATACCTATAATCCTTCCAATTTCAATTTAGGGATTTTTAAAAGCATCGCACGAAGTTGCTGTATGTTGGATGACTTTTCAGAATGATGTCCATCATAAATCTATCTGTTTTATGTTACCTATTATATTTATATTTATTTACACTACATCTAGTGTAGAACTGGTAGAAAATATCTAAGACGCAAGTGAAAGAATACAATTGACTTTTGCACATCGATTACAGTTTTATCACATCTATTTATTTTTAGCTACACAGCGTGGCAATGCGATGTAATTAAAATATATATATATATATTGAGTTAGGAACCGCCTCGGGCGTTCACAATGTTTCCCAAGGTATATTCTATCTCTATGTCAAATTTCATCAAAATAGGTTTAGTGGTTTAGGCGTGAAAGCATAACCGACAGACAGACAGAGTTACTTTATCGTAAGGTATGTGTAATGGTAGTATGGATTCCTGTGACTCACTTCAGGGCAAAGACCTCCTCCTCCTCTATTTTCAAGACAACACAAACAATATCAAAAGCTTCTAATAAACTGAAGAATAACCTTTCAACATTGCTTTAAACTTCGTGTTATATGGTTATTTGTCATTCTTCAAAGGCATACAGTATAATGTTGCGAACCCATCTGTTTTATAGCCGTCTGTCTGGACGTAATGCGTCCTTCTTGAAATTAGAGATTAGAGAGCTAAGTGACACACTTTTCTTGTTGGTGATGTCCGCCTGACTAAAGAATTATTTATTTACATATTCACCAAGTGTAGTAAAATTCAAATACGATGTTGCGATATCTGGTTTTATATGAATCGGATCGAAGTATTTACCTAAGAATATCGATTTGAATAAGTAATTTCGTTTTAACTGTCGAATAAAAACGCAGAAACTTCTAATTGCACATTTCTCACGTTCGGCTTAGTTGTATTTTCTTATAGTCCAGTCAAGAAATAATTGTTGATGAGGTTTGACTTCAAAAGTTTGTTTGGGCTAGTTAGGAGATGAACATACTAAACGTCTTTTAGTATGTTGACTTTTCCATCTACAACCCCTTGTGAGCTCTCATTGACTATTAGGGTTGTTTCTGCTTATAGACCACTTTCATGTCCGCAGGGAC
This sequence comes from Parascotia fuliginaria, assembly GCA_963082885.1. Taxonomy (NCBI): domain Eukaryota; kingdom Metazoa; phylum Arthropoda; class Insecta; order Lepidoptera; family Erebidae; genus Parascotia; species Parascotia fuliginaria. The sequence continues at coordinate 2,754,406 of OY720196.1, read as the reverse complement.
CCAGGACTTGTTAGCCAGATATAATTTCTTTAATTATTTTACAAGTTTATCCCAGAGCAAGGCGTGTAATAAAATGTTTCACTGATATCGTATTCATATAAAAAATAAAGAACATCTCATTTAATCATATGTAATCTTCTAGTCGTTGAAAGGGACAATCCATTAATACAGTTGAAGGCCAGACACTTATCACTCGGAGATATTATTATATTATATGAATACATCAAATTACACTATACCACAGTATATTTTAGTTCGCTGACTAACTCCTGGAATGTGTGACCATGAGTTTGTGCAAGTAATTGAAGATTATAGTGAGTTTGTTCAACAGGTGCTCTGTTGCTATCCAAAATTTAGTTATAATCGTTAGTCCACCCCCGATATTGTCAGTTATTATATTAGTCAACGTCGACAAGGACAAATACCTCCCAAGTAAATCATGGTTTTGTCATATAGCAAATATATCGACAGTCATTTCGCTACGTTCGTTTCTTTTTATTAGCCTACCAAAGTGTCTCCACCCTGCTGATGGTAAGCAGTAGGTAAATGGAATTCAGAAGTGGCGGCCACCATACCAAAAGCCATTGTCTTAAACTGCTAGTACAGTGGCCTCCACTATGGCGGCTGGGAATGGGGTAGGGAAAGAGAATGAGTGAGAAAAGAGGAAAGCGAGAAAATTGTATGTGATAGTTTCACCACATTATGCGATTAACTTACAAAAAATTGTGATAACCCAGCGATTAAATAGAGTGGCCTAAGTTTTTTTTCAGTTCTTCTCATGGCTGTACCGCGTCAGCGAACTGGCAGTATGTTAATTGGCATACTACCTTACTGCGGCTACCTATCCGTCTGTCACTAGCGGTCTGGCATACTGCTGAACTGAGCCTATTTGGTGCAGCCGTGAGACACTTGCTACCAACTTGTTTAAGGTGTTATATCTGTTGTTGTTAATAATTGTGTCGACGGTAATCTTGTGTAAATTTGTGTGTCTTTTGTCTGTGTCAAATAAATGTTTTTCTTTCTTTCTTTCTGTCAAGCGTGATCGAAATGAAATGAATTTTTTGTTTATGTACTATGTACTAGAAAGTAGTGGTACAATGCCGCTTTTTTATATTTTTTCGACACATTCTACCAGAACGATGGTACGTTAATATTATTACTCTACATATATTTGAAAATACAAATTAAAGAAAAAGTAAAATACATTTTGCCAAAATTATAAACTCGTTAATTGTAAAGTGTCAATTATAAATTACTGTAATAAATATAATTATGATCAATGTCAGTCTATTTAGTATTTAATTAATGTAAAATTTTTAAAGCGTTTAATATTTAATTATTTAATGTCAAATTTCTTATAGCTTAAATGTCAGATTGTTATGCACAAACCTTTCTTTGAGAGAAATCTACATCCATAACGTCCATTTTATAATCTTTTATATCTTTCACCATAAATAAAAACCGCGATCAGATACTATAACTTAAAATATATATCTTCCGCCCTAATTTGTATTGATAAATCACCCGTAACATTGTAATTCAGTGAATATCACAGATCTAAATAACATATAATATTACGCGCTGTGAACTATTACCGTGGCAACAGATATATAGATAGGCAATATATTAAACTTTAAGAAACATGCATAAAAAATGCCGAATGCCGTGGGTGGGTTCATACTATAGTTGTAATATCTTACGTCGAAGAACATTCATCTGAAACTTTCTACATAATTCTGCATCACACCTTTTTTACGCAAAGGGGTAAGCAGAACTGATAATTATGATGGCTTCCAAGTAAATGTGTATACCATTTAGCGAGCACAATGCTAGACTCTGGGCTTCTGAGAATTTCTTGACAGAGAATTAAGGACTTTACTTGTCCCGTAGACTGTGACCTCTGTGACAGTCCGTACCACTAAACTACCAAGAAAGACAGATTTTTTAAAGCAATTTCATAAAAAGAACTTATGAATAGATCATATCAGCTATAGTTGATCCATTCATAAGTTCTTTCGCTCGCTGGAAAATCTCTAAAAAGTAATGTTTTATATCGATTATGACTTCATTTTAGCCACACTCACTGCTGGACTTGTCGTACGGTAGTATATCCATGCTGGTTTCAGCATGAATTGTTTGGATCGACCGGGGAAGTACTACCCTCTCATAGAAGATCGACGTAAGAGTTGTAGTACCAGTACTACTGCGTTTCGTTTGGTGAAAGAGAGCGCCAAAGGTCCAATTTCCTCCCTTACCTTTTTCCTCACTTCCCTTAACCCCTTCTCGAAAGATAGCGGCTCCACAGAGTCCCTGGCATTGCAGGCGCAATGCTGCCACTCTGAGTCGTCCATGAGTGACAGTTATCACTTACATTCACGTGGACTGCTTGTTCGTCTGCCACTAAAGACATTTAAAAGAAAAACTCCACGCTTGGCAGACTAGACATTAGTGATTGTAATATTGAGCCATGATAGGATTGTGCTGTCCGTCTTGAGTTGAATCATTTTGTCACTTTTCTTTTTCTGACTTCCATCATTCGGTTAGTCGTGTGGTCTCATTTTATCTCTTTTCGAAAGTATCGTGACTAGTGGAATACGTAAGAGATTGCAACGATATCTGTTGAAAATTTTATTCATCACTGACCCGCCTACAAAGTAACTATGACGAATGACTCTTTTAGGAAGAGACCTCTGTGTGTTCACGGTATACGTCTTCAAGTTAATGACGAATATGAAATGAAACAAAAAAAATAAAAAATATAAAAATAATCATTTAAATTGCTCTTTTTGAGATATGCTTACGTCTTGTAATTAACAGCGATGTGATGATGATTCATTGACTGATTGCGCTAATAACCACTTGTTTATTGCCTAAGTTATATAAAAAATATCTAAGCAGCTGTTCATACCTTCAGCGCAAAGGTATAATAAACATGAAATACGTAATTTTGGCAAGCGATCATCTGAGTCATACATATCAAAATATCATACTGACACTCGTACAGGATTGCTAGAAAATAGTGTGAATGAAAAATTAAATATGTCGGCAATTGTGTCGTATAGTAGGTTTTTAATTAGTGTAGAACGTTATTTTGACAAATGAGAGACAAAAGACCACGCACGATGTACATTAGTTGTAGCATGTCTTTTTATTTTGTTTAAATGGAAATTTGTATTTTATCAATTTTTTTTGCGATTGAACTTTTAGCTCGGAATAACTTTGAAAACTTTTCTAAGTATATATAGTCTGGGCGATATCAAAGTTTAATTTGCTAAGTAGCTATAAAGTCCAGAAGCAACCTGGAGAGCATCTTAAAACTAAAAATTATCTTGTGTCACTATGGCAACAGTGACATATTAAAAATTTGTTTTTAGAATTAGAGGCGCTGTTCATTTTTCAATATTTTATTTTCTTTGTTCATTATACACTTTAACAACCTATTTCGAATCACACACTCCTCAGTGTGCTTTAAAAAGGTGTACAAAACTTTTCTTCGCGTATTGTACCTTACAAATACATTATTTTTATAATAAGATGCATACATAATACCCAGTTATTCTGGCAATTATATAAATAACATGATAGAACTGCACTTTAATAGTATATAACAAAGTTGTAAACGATGCCAAATCATTAATATATAAAATGTATTTAGAAGCTTGGAATATACGGAATCTAGGCGATCGGGAAATGAGGCGTGGCCTTACTATAAGCGGAGCGGATTAAAATTGCTTGAGCGTCTACACCAGATACGTTACGGAGCTCGTCCATTCTGGACAAAATATATGTCTTGTGAAAGTCTGTGGATTTTATTTATTTGTAAAGCCCTGTGATATTAGTGCTATTAATTAGTACGAAATCATTTAAAATCGCTTACTTTTAATAGCTTTATATAACTTTGCTGATAGACAATGCTTATATACACAAGAAATTTTAATAAATAAATTACCTTTTAGAACTATTATACCTTATACAATTTTACAAGTTGAATATCGCTCCGCTACCCGCTCACAAGTGAACCACAGCCGTTTAATTATAATATTTAATATAATAAAACGTCACCGAAACTTTGGCAATGTTTCAGAAAGTTGAAAAAATGTGTAAAAATGTGAATACGTCTCGTTGGTGAGTAACAAGGCGCCAAGCGTCACTTACGAGTATATTTAGATGTCGATAACATTCAATATTACTAAAAATGTCTTGTTATAATATTTCTGAATCATGATCATCAGATCAGCCAATAGTCGTCAACTGTTGAACATAGGCCTCCCCGAAGATTGCCACCTTGGCCGGTGGTGACCCACTCTCTTTCATTGCTCGCCATTTCTAAATATTATAACGGCATGAAAACATCGTGAGGAAACCTAGACTTCTGAGAAAGTCTGAAATCGCCAATCCGTCTTGAGCAAGCATGGCGATCAATGCTCATACCTTCTCTGTATGAGAAGAGGTGATGTTAATGGGCCGATATGAAGATGATGATTTAATCCCAGGTCTTTTAAGCCGGGCGTGAAAAGTATCCCAAAAAGCATCCTTGGTATCCTGGCTGGATTTTGCTTACCATTCCCAACCTCGATAACTGATGGCCATGCAGAGTAGTCAGTTTAGTAGTCTAATAAAAATAAAACTCTAATTTTAAAATTGAAAGAGTTAAATCACTAAGCCAGCCTTCGTTTCTAGCTATGCTGAAACTAATTCATTAGAATGACAATTGCCAAATTAACACACTCGAAAATAATTTTCGTAGATCCTTTAAGAAACTTATGAGGTCTCCGTTTCGTATAGAATTAATGCAACCGGTCCTCTCTTAAATGTTTATTACCATCAGTGTTTTGGACGGTCTTAAGCAGAGTACCAAAGTACCAAACTAGCTATTTTTTCTTTCCTATCATCATTATCAGCTGAAAGACATTCACTGCTGGACCTCCACAGATTTTCGCCATCTTGGTTGGTCCTTCCACAAATGAGCTATAAACTCTTGATGAAGCTTGAAACAAGCGATCAAAGACTCTTACTAGTACTTTAAGTGACATGTTCAAAACTTCAGACTGATGCGATGTTATCTCAAGAACTAAAAACTATTTTCACACTCTCTGTGCCAATTTAAATGAAATATTTTATTATAAGATGTAAAATTTGGCGACAGTAATTAAAGGAAACAGACAAACCGTTGGATTTCCGCTGCTGTTCGACACAGTTACAATGTTAAATATAAAAAATTAATTTATCACTTGCTCTTGATTATAAATATATTATTGAGGAAGTACCCGCCACTTCGAACGCCAATCAGCTTACCAAGAGCGACGACTTTTTTCTTTTTGTAATGTTAGCCTATCAAAGTGACTCCACTCTGCCTGGTGGTAAGGATTCAGTGGAATCCAGAAGTGGTGGCTATTGCAAAAAGCCCTTAAATCTAAAGCTTAGGGGACGCCCTGGTCCAGCAGTGAACATTTTGTGCTCAAAACTTAAAAAGCCTTATTATGCAATAAACCTATTTTGGATGCAAAAGATGAAAATATCAACCCTAAAGAAAAGAATGAATGTAAATGCATGATATTAACTGCAGAACACCTTTAAAGTATTTACGTTAAGATCGATAATTGTCTAATGCACTTTATGCATTTGTATCATTTGCTTTATCGGGATTTTGCAAACGAATTGAAGAAAACCACACTACGAATTTTTACGCAAAAGCTATTTGTAATTTTTATGTTCTACACAAAAATGTTCTTGTTAATTACCCTTGGTGTCCAAGATGGTGGAATGTGAGATATGAATTCTTCGTTATATTGCCCATTATTAGGTCCTTCATGATTTTTCTAGGTTATAAAGTGTAGTTTATGTTTATTGGGTTGTTAAATGTGGTGGAGTAATATGTCCAATTAGTAACTTGTGTCTTTATATACTGTCTTCTGAACTTGCGAATGTGTCATTAGATCACTCCATCAGTAGCAAATAGGCATAAAAAATATTACATCTCTCAGGAAATGTATACCTTGTGTTGTTTGCTTCAAAGTGAAAAATTGGATTTCTCATTTTCACTTTTAACTCAAGTGACCTTGAGATGTTACATTGTTTCTTACGTGTACCAGGAGACGCTGGTAGACAGTTGCTTTCAATAGGCGTTTTAAAGTTTATGGGGAATGTCTATGCCCAAAAGTGGACGTCACCCTAAAGTGTTACCCTTTCACATTGGGATCTCGATCGAACCAAACGGTCCAGTATTTCATACATAAGTCGCTTAGTTAAAGACTGGCATTTTTTATCAGTGCATTGTGTTCCCATCTACCACTTCTGTGTCCTACTGTTTGCTTCCCATAAAGCAGGGAGAAGTCACTTTTGTAATCTAAATAAAAATTTATAACAAAGGTAATGAGATAGCGGGACGAGCTGGACGCTTACGAAAAGGACAAGCACCAGCTAGTGCAGAAAAGAGAGAGACGGAAGGAGGGAGGGGCGGCCTTTGCCCTGCAATGGGACATGACGGGCTCATAATAATAATATAATATTGTGATGTCAAATAAATATCTGTCCTTCACTCACCCAAAAACTCCCTCGGTCCTCTTCCGTTTCCCTTTTCCTTCCTCTCCCTCTTCTCCGTGGTCGGCAACGGCTTGGTTGTTTTCTAAGCATTATTACATCTGCGTTGCTTGGAAAACACAGCCATCTCTATAGGTTACGGTTACCACTTAACATCAGGTATGCTTGTTTGCCACCAAAATTGTTTAAAAAAAAACATATTTGTGTTCTCCAAGTATTGCAGAAACAATGGTAAAAGATAGAACCAAGCCGTTACTAAGAAGAAAGTAGAAAATTCCAAAAAAGAAAGACAGAAACAGTACGAATAATTAGGCCTCCACCAAATAAATGACAAAGTAAATACTTAAAACTTAAACCTTTAAACTTAAACCCCTCACGTCGATATTCTACTAAAGGTTCGGTTGATCTGTTTAATAGCCATGAATACACAAACGAATTAACACATTCTAATATAAATATATTATTTTAAGAAAGACACCTGTTGGCATAAAATATATTATGTTTACGTCAAAGTTTTAATAAATATTAGAGTCATAAATTTTATGTTTTTATGTTATTTTTTTAATGTCAATGTTTATTTTTGGCTAAGGGTCACGGTGTACCATAAAGCCATAAAATGTTACTTCTTTTCTTATGTTATAGGAACACAAAACTATTTACAGAAGAATTTACAGAGAATTCGGTTTTCTAAGTAAATTTATCAAGGGCGTAATGTTTATCTTATGTTTATAGAGAAAGGAGAATTATAAAATATGTTTAGTTTACTTCTTTCCAAGTTCACGGGTTTTAAGTATGGCGTACTGGTAAAATCCAACATTAGTTTGATATTCCAGAGAAGGTTCTTAATTGATAAGAAACTGCTATTAGCTTATATTCAAATTATAAAAAGAATCTTTATATTAGAATCTACGAATAAATAATAAAATGACAATGTAAATTTCTATGGTCCTTCTTGTCATAATAATATCAGTCTAAACTGATGACAACAGAGCCATCTAGCATCAAAAAGTTGAAACAACACAAAATGTGTGCAAGTAGCTCGAAACTTCAATCCATAGTTCGACACATTGTCAACAGATGGCACTGTTTTCCTAAAACCGAACGGCGCCCAAGTTTAAGAAAGAACTGCTTATTTAATATTTTTTAAAGAAAAGTAAATAATAATTTTACTAATAACAAAGGACAATACAATATTAATGCAGGATACATATAAAATAAAGGTCTCAAAAATAAGGAATCATACAAGAAAACAATCATAGTCAAAGATATTTTGTAGTCTGTGACTCAGGGTAAGACAAACTGCCATACCGAATATGAATCTCCTGATCTCGCTTAGACGATACCATGGTTGATAGAAGCCTGAAAATTTTAATTATCAAATAAAGAGATATTTTAGAAGTTAGATATATAGGCAGACAAAACCATGCGCCAAAGCCAATCTAATAAAATACAATCTTAATACCTATACGAAATTAATCTACTCATTCTAGTACCTACCATTAACTGCCTACTACGTTTTTTTATTATTTATTTTCTTAGTCCTTACCCTAGTCTCATATCATAATAAAGTCTACAAAATATGTATATCGTAAACTAATTATTCATGATCAGATGTTCATTCGAAATCGGAACACTATTAGGACCTAATCCGATAAAAATAATTTTAATTATTATTACCAGTCTGAGGATATACCTACGTCTCTTACGATGTCCATGGGAAAAGACGATGTGGTTTCATAGTCAAGACGTAGACAACAAAGCCTACCTACATGTCGAGATATCAGATTTGTTTTATCGTCACAAACTGACTCGTATAAAAAGAGTATCGTACAATAAAATAATTTACGTGTAATAAAAGCAAGAGATAGATATACCTACCTAAATAAAATTTAACACGTGAAAAATATAATAGATCTACAAATTTCTTTACAAGTCCTATAGACTATTCAGTAGTAATCACTGTATCAAATCAGACTTTGCTGACTAAAGTAAAATTAATTTATAGAACTTATATTTAGTTTATAATTCTCTAATTGACGAGTAAACTAGTACCTAGACCAGAAACTGTGGATCTGAACTGACATAACTGTGGATCCAAATGAAATAATAATGTTAATTTAATATTGATTTTTATTTAGGAGACCATAAGAAGTAAATTTTCACAATAACCAACGTTGTACCAATAACAAGTTAAGTTCTTGGCTCACTTATAGGGTTAAACTCACAAATCTCTTTCTGGTAATAGACATGGAGAACTTGCAAATGGTACCACTAGATACTGTTTTTAGTTCTTTGTGAGACTTGTGTGCCATGTCTCCGCAAACGCCAGCTACGTTTTAATGAATCATTGAACTTAAGAAGTTAGACTTACCTTCTAGAAACTGTCTGGTGGGTAATCTTAAAGAGACTTTAAGAGAAGACGCGTACGCTGAGTCAATGTACCACTGCGGATCGCGGCTCTCACCCAGCCTACTGGAGCTGTCTCTGAAATAGACCGAGTAAGTATTTTAATAAATCATAATGCATTAACACAGTATTAAATTTGCACTCTCCCATAAAAAAATGGCTAAAATCGTAATATAATTCTATATTTAAAAAATAATATTATATATTCAAAAGAGATTTGTATGGCACTTGTTATACTCGGTAGGAATAGGAAGGAAACATGTGAGATATAATACCAGGTTAGAATATTTTAAAATGATAGAACTGTCTAAGCGAAGGAATATAACTGACTTACACCCAATTTCTGAAAGATTAAATGAAACTATTAACGTAATTGGTACTTCACATGAGATTTGACTCATATCATTGCTTGGCTCCAACACACATCTTTCAAAATTGACTGAAATGAATTTCTTCGTATGACTAAATTATATAATGAATGCAGTGGCAAAGCTGATTCATTACAATCGTTTCGGAAAAACATCATTATCGATGTCATTGTAATACTTAAGTAGCACATAAGTAGGTAAATTAAATATTTATAACACTTTTAGCTCATTATAGTTGTGAATGTTGTGTTTACCTATAAGTAACGTAAATTAGCATTGATCTCAGTAAATGTTGATTTTTATTTGTTATGAGTGATTTTAAGTTAGAGGTGAACCAAATAAGTAGTAAAAAATATCCTAAACTAGAGACCACGTAGGTAAATAATTTGTTATTGCTGAATACTAATCTATTACGAACCTATTTTACAAGATTAGTGTTATGCTTATGAATCTTATGCGGAACTGGGCAAGACCCTTGGCCAGACGTGGTGATGGCAGGTAGAGCAAAGTTCTGACCAAATGGTCCAAGCAAATAGCTTTCTATAGTCTCTGCGAGGCAGACGTAAGTTATATAGGTATGTATGTAAGCGGTAGAATGACCACTTAACGATACTTTAACATTTACTTGACGAAAATATTTTTTGACGAAACCTTCTTAATACGTGTAATAAAATTCTCAAAATATAAACAATCCTTTGATCGTGCCCAAGCCATCTAGCGGGCTTACTGTGAAGCTAATAAATATGCAAGTAATGAAATGTTTTATAAACTGCCAAAATTATGGCATGTTTGTACTAAAACACTTCATAGTATTATGTACAGGCCATTATAGGCAGACAGATGTAAATATGCAGTTATTTTTGACGTGTTAAAATAAGACCATCTGTTTACTTTAAGACTTTGGCCTTGTTCTAAGAAACCTATTGAACTGGTGTAAAAATTATAATTTAATTAGAAATTCTTAAATAAAAGCTAAAGTCTTTTTATAGAAATAAATTGAAAAAAAAAAATTAAAAGTATAAAAAATCGCAATAGTTATTTAGTTTTGCAAATTTCTGTGCACCAATCACATTTTGCTTATTCAAAAAAAATATGGGTCTCAAATTTTCTGCACTGCAATATTGTATTTTAACTCCAGCTAAATATAAAACATTATGCCAATAAATCGTAGAAAAAAACGTAAAAAAAACACAATGTGAGGTTAAACGAATCAAAACATTGAGAACAACGCCTATGACAAAAGTAATAGCAAGCAGCAAGCCAAAACCGGTGTCAATATTTACCCCGAATCCATTTCTACGGTCATTTAAAACACCACAGTTTTAAAATACATTAAATAAAATTGGCGAGACGTTTTTTAAAATAAAAACTACATGTTTCCACAGTATGTCAAACCGAAAACTATTTTTGTACATCCCCAAGTTCACATCGGACTGACGCAAATAAACGCCGCGGTTTGCCACCAACGTCGGTTTTTGCAGTTTTCAGTTTCAGCATGGTTTGAGTCTGTGTAAATATGTTAGTAGTTTGAATTGCCACCGTTAGATGGCGGTGTCATTGATTTTTAGTTAGTATAACTATTCGATAAGAGATGGCGCTGAGGAGTAAAAATGAAGTACTTTTATTTTGTACGCTTAAAACAATAGATGAGTGATTAATACAAGATGTTTCTTAATAGTTAATTAGTTGTAGATAGAATAGAATTTTCTTTATTGCACACCACATTATAACAAAACAAATAACAGGACAGCACAACATTAATAGTTTTAATGGGTGGTTTAATCGCTAAGAGCGATCTTTTCCAGATAACCTTTCCAGATATTAAATTTATCACTGATGGAGTGGCTTATATAGCTCTCAGAATCGTTTTACTGAAGGCACAGCATAGCTCGCAGAACTGATAGCCGTTCCACAGAAAAGTTCTAAACATAATTGTCAAGATCCTGAAAACACCCTAAAAAGTAATGATTTGCTTTCGTATAACTTTACACGGTACATAATAATATATCCCTAGGAATATAACTATAATACGTCTATAACTATAATAATGTGAATTATGCATGCTTTGAGTCTTGATAGCGTTAAGTAATGGTTGTGTAAATAATTATTATAAAAGACTGCTTTCGTCAACTGTCGCCATACTCCATAGCAACAAAAAATAAAAGCAAAATTTCTGGAACCGAAATAATTTTAACAATTTAATCCGATAAACGTACTGCAGCAGCTGTAAAAACAATAACTTCGCCAACATAGCTGTATGTTTACATTCGTTCTGTACAATTTTATTAATCTTCTGATAGTGATATAAAACATCTCGTGAGGAAATAAGCTGTTGTTTGCCAACCCATGCTTGACTAGCGAGTTCAATCAACCCTGGAGAAAAGTTTATCTTGAATCGCTTTCAAGATAAACTTTTCTCCAGGGTGGAGATGAAAGAGAGATTCATTTAAGTTTGTCTCTGAGAACGTTATGAGTATAGTATATATTATGTCATGAATATACTGTTAGAATAGGTTTGTACTTGACGTGTTTGATACCTAATTTATAATTTTTCAAAGAAACAATAGCTTCTCATAAATCGCATGTAATGTGAACAATACTTCAATAAAACAGTTAATTTACAACAACTTCATTAATTGTTAAGAGCCATTGAAATTGATTTATGAGTTTATGACACCGAGCCAAACAACTCGTAGTGAACGCAACATCAATGAACGAATATTTAAGATAAATCGAACGGGACAACCGACAGTTGCTGTCGTTATGTAAGAGGCAGTCATTTAATTTTACTACACTGCATTTTTCGGCTTTGTAAGATTATCAAAAATAAGTACCTTATTTACTCTACTAAGCCTGATGGTAAGCAGGCAGTGGCGTTTAAAAGTGGTGAAAATCCCCAAATCCATTGCATGAAACTGCTAGAACCTCTACTAAATGATTTTAAAAGGAAAAAGGAGATGTCGGATGAAAAGAAAGTTCTGACGGCCTCATTTACCGGACGAAACGTAAATGTGTCCATTAATGCTGAAACCAGGGGGCCTACAACCACCTCCAGTTTTATTTTAATGTTACTTTGTGTTTTGTCTTTTTCTTTTGTACCATTATTATTAAGAAAGGTTATAATAAGATTGCTTTATGAGGTTGTTGTAGGCTTTCTTTTTACAGATACCAAATATGTTAAAAGAAAGATAGTATTCACGTTGGTTCATAGATGGAAGAAAAACAGTATTTATTGAGATTTCTGACCGAAATTGATTCTGATTTGACATTGATTTTAACTATACTTACTCATCTCTTACATACCACCGTCCATACCTCACTATTAGACGCGAAAACAACTAGCACGTCTGAACATTATGCGACACCTGATATTAGTAGCAGTGATTAGTACACTACTCGTTAATCTAATCTGTTTCCAGTATAACAACAGACAAGATAAATAGGTTTACTCGTAAACCACAGCAGAGATGTTGGCACTGAACTTATAATAGTAACAATTAACTGTATCGGTATGTCATGAACACCCAGGTGACCAAAGTGAAATAGACCTATATTTTAGACTAGGTAGGTATAATATTATGTTGTATAGTATTTTAAGCGGTGTCGCTCTCGCATCGGTCTGTACAGCCACCAAAAGAATTGCTCCGCAGGCAGACACGCCATAGATCGTCTGCAATATAAACGAAAAGGCCTGTAATATAGTATTTAAGGTATTCGTATCGACACTATCGCCATGCCATTTAAGATGATGGGTCTCTTTGTTTTTGCTTTTACTTCAGCACACATTGAATGTCGATGCGGTTCTTTTTGGTTTCTTTCGCGAGTTTTACATGTGTGATACAACATACATACCTAGTGGCTTAGATTACCATAGACGGGCTCCGCATCAAAATACATTAGAGGACCTTTCTGCAGCAGAGCTCAGTGCCTCTGTAGCCCTCGGAGCCCCGTATCATTGATACGGCAGCAGCAGTAGCTTTTATTCAAATGTGAAGGCAAACGAGTATACAACCTACCTCATGGTAAGTGGTAATAGTAACGGTGTGACTGGTTGAGATTATTTTATAACATTTTCCCAACCAGTCACAGTGTGACAGATGAGAGTATGACTCGTTGGGAACAAATGATCGTAACTTGTGGACATGGCTGCGTTTTCTAAGCTTTGCAGAAATAATATTTAAAAAAAACACAACGGTGTCGTCACCGACCATGTAGGGAAGAAAAAAAGAAACAGAAGAGGAGAGAAATTGGGCTATAGGCGTTTTAAATGGCCCAAATAAATACATCGTATACCTACTCAAGCGAAGCTCTAGTGGGTCGCTAGTAATGCATACCAATGTGTGAGTCATTGTTTATTTTATATAATAAATAGATTGGAACGATATTTAATCATTGGTAGAACATCCTTGAACGTTTACGACGTGTTGTTTCAACGAGCGGTCTTACCAGATCCTGTGATCGATGTACTGCTAACAATAGATTTTATGAGAAAATGCAGGAAATTACTGACATTGTTCGAATATTAATGTATCTTACAGTTCGTGAGTTATAGATTTAAAACGGTTTAGCACTACATACTTATGTCGCTCAATTAAATCCTGGAAGTCTTTACTAGCACAATGTGCTTCCTTCCACTTTGGATCCCTGGCCTTTGAAACTGGTTTTTTTTTATATTATAGCCTACCAAAGTGATTCCACCCCGCCTGATGTTAAGCAGTCAGTGGAATCCAGAAGTGGCGGCCACTATTCCAAAAGCCATCGTCTTGAACTGCTGGTATGGTGGCCTCCACTATGGCGGCTGGGAATGGGGTTAAGGGAAGGGAATGAGGGAGGTGAGGAAAGAGGAAAGGGGGAAAATTAGGCCTCCGGCGCTCTCACTCACCGAACGAAACGAAGTAGTACGGATACTACTACTCTTAAGTCGATCTTCTATGAGAGGGTAGTACCTACTTCCCCGGACGATCCGGCCCATTCATGCTGAAATCAGCGTGGATCTACTAGCGTAAAACTTGGATTGTAAAAGCATCCCATGAAGTCACCATTATGGAAGCCGCAGTTTTGCTCGATCGCTTATGAGATACCTATTGTTCGACATCCCTGGACCATCACGCAGTCACGCTTACCTACTTACCATCACCCAAAATCAAGTAATTTTGGGAACTAATGTAATAAACTACTAAGACTACTGCGTACGATTTCCACACACAAATCTTTGTGTAATTCACAAAAAAATGTTCTTTAGCCTGAGTGTAATTTGTGTCATCTAAATATATTTGTAAAGTATACCGTTATACAGGACTTGTTCCCTAGTGCGAGAGTTTTTTATACTTACTAATAAAACAAAAAGAATTTGCTATATAATGATACAACTTAGCCACTGAAACAACAATAATGAACTATTAAACTAGGTTTTTATGAGCTACAACATTCTACAAGTAACCCGACACTGCGCGAGCGACCAAAAATAACTTTATCAAACAAAATAGTTGACTAAAATAAATAGGCGAATAATAATCGGGTTGAACGATCGCTGGGCTTAGCTGATCATAAAACATACGACTTATATGAATGAAAGAGATTTGCTCGTGAAAAATTATACTGTTTGGCAAATTTAACAGAAATAGATTTTGCAAATCAAATAAATGTTAAAAGAACATTTTGAACTGATTCCAACCATGGAGAGGTTGGGATCAAGTTTATTACGCATTCGATAGGTTACAATTGCAGTATAAGTATTTGAGACTGCGCAGAAATGCCTTGACGGACCGGCAAAAACCAACGTGGCAAAAGCCGGAAGATGTTCCGCCGGTTTTTGCCACGAAATCTTTGAATTAATTACAACCCTTCTCCCTCCGTAATAAATAGGCAAAACTGAAATGCCAACGCATTGTAATCTGAAGTTTCCCGAACTCAACAGTCGCGTAGTTAGTCGTATAATATAATGTCAGTCTATTAAAGCCTGAAACTATTTAATTTTGAATGGAACTTTTAAACAGAAAAAAGCTTCACTCAAATTAGAGGTCATATCAATTTGTATAGATGGCAACTGAAGTATTCATCACTTACTGCTTACCATCAGCTCGAATTGAGTCATTAGAAAACTATTATTTTATTCAAACACTAAATACACATACAACTGTTTCATAACTGATTGTAACATTACATGTTACTATGTAACAATGCCAATCATTTAAAAATGTCAGTGGAACACAATACAAACGGTGAATATAAATCATAACATGGTTAATGCTCTCGCGCATCTTGCGCATGCACAAGTAATGGCGCTGGAGTGATATATTGGGTTAGTTTGTTTAGTGGATATATTTAATTGAGTAAGGAGCTAATTGATATTTTATGTTATAACATTATGTTTTTATATGAATTAATAAGTATAAAAGGTTTTAAAATTGACTGGGCTCAGGGCTGGACACTTTACTCGCATGCAATCCACAAATATGCCAGTAGTCTTCAGAGCTCAAAAAAGGTGTGTTAGGGCGTTATGCGGTATAAAGAGCACAGATAGTTGTAAGCCATTATTTGTTAAACTAAAACTTTTAACAGTACCATGCCTTTATATATATGAGATAGCTTTATTTGCTAAGAACAATCCAAACCTGTTTGAGACTTATAAAAGTACACGTCACAGAAACAAAATAAGCAATAAACTACACAAAAAAGCTATATTTAATAAAAATTTCTTAGGAATGGCACCACGAATTTATAATAAATTACCAAAGTCAATATTAGAAAATAATGATATTAATGTATTTAAAAACCAACTCAAAGAACTACTAATAAACAGAACATACTATGCGATAAATGACTACCTAATTGATACGTATATATAATATGGATAATGTAAATAATTAATAAGAAATGTAATTATTGATTATTATGAATTTTAATGACTTGTTTTTAATAATAATGTAACATCGTATGGTTCTATTTTGTATAATTAATAATTATTGTAATTTATAATCTTAGTTGTTAATTTTGCATGCCATAATGGTAGAACATTGTGAACTACACATTCACCCAACACCTAGCGATGTATCTAATGTACTGTGTTCAGCAATAAATATTTTGAATTTGAATTTGAATTTGAATTTGCAACAAGGGCACTAGGTTACAAGAAATGGGTCTCAGAGTCCAGACGACAATAGTCAATTTCTTCTAAAGCACTGTTGTCGTCAGGTTCTTTTCTCCAGCTCTAGAAAGAGCTGGTGAAAGAAAGAAGGGAATTGTAATTTTTATTAATTGTCTAAGCTGGTTTCCTCCGTGTACATATTATAATTATTTTATTTTTTCATATCTGTAATAAAATAAAAATGTGCCACATTTGCCGCCCCCTAAAATCTGCCGCCCTAGGCTCCAGCCTACTCAGCCTGCTGGCAAATCCGCCACTGATAGGAAGAAAGGTATTAGAGAGAAAAATAAAGAGGACTAAAGAAAGAAAAGGCAAAGTACAAAGGACTCCAAAAGGCAGCGGAATAAGGGGAAAATTGGGCCTGCAGTGCTCTCATGAATTCCGGCCACTCTTTCGAGGAAAGCCGTGATGCTGTACGTCTACCAAGACAGATTTAGGTTAGAACAAGACATTACTTTGACAGTTGAATATAATTATACGGTATGTACATATGTAAATATTAAATATATTTCATAAAAAAAATATTGAAATTAGTCTCATTTATACTGTAATATATCATGTTTCGAAGACATGTCTAAATCTATTTCTTGGCAACACATAAAAGTGAAGTTTTTACAAATTGCTCGTTTAATTATTATTATTTCGACTTCTAATGTTATATAACATAAAATAATTTAATCTGTTATTTAAAAATAAATATCCCGATTTCATGATCACTTTTCAAAAACTTTATTTTGTTGAGAGGTGTGGTTAACCTTTCTTCAAAGAATGTCTAACTGAATAAATCTAAGTACTATTAAATTAATATTAATAATAATAATACATTTTATTTACATGGAATTGTGTTTTACCACTGTTTTTGCAATACTAAGGGTATAGACATGTAATATTAATATCGATATTACGCTAATCAGTGAACTGTGATCATCTACCATTCGCTGGTCTCTATATTTTGCCATCTAAGCTGTATCAAAAACCATCAGACTGCTTTATATTTCTTTTCCAACTTTATCAACATAGAAAACCTAAACAAACGTTATTTTTATACCCCATATTACTTGTTATTACTGTCGTTGTTTAGTTTAACTGTACTTAAAAATAGAGCACTTACGAGTTTATATTATGTTTATGCATGCCTTTCTATCATGTTGATCGTTTGACGTAAACTTGCATATCTACTTACATCATTCAGATTTATTCTTGAACATTGGCATGTTGCACGCAAAAATAATTAATTTTTCTTGTCCGTATACGCGGAGAAACAAGTCTATACATTTATTTTTATTTTATTTATTTATTTTACAAACATACAGCTATTATTACAGGCAACACCTAATGCAATAGAGTAGTTATATCATACAATCCAGTTAAACAGCACATGCCACACTTACATATCATAAAAACAACAATTCAAAAGCAACATAATAACAAAAATAACACATAAAAACAAAAACCTAATATCTATCTACTTACCTAATATTAATATAATTAATAATATCACAATAAGCGACCCGTGTGAATTCGTTCAGCGCACATGAAAATATATCTAGTCGGTCTGACAGCGCGTTGAGCATCCGCAGCGCCCGCGTGAGCGGTGCTAGATGCAGTAGGTTTGTGCGAGCGCGGGGAATTGCCAGTAACGGCGGTTGCCGCCTCCGACCCACGTATTCGTCTGGGACATTTAGCCGAATTGCATGTTAAATTTCCGGATTGTGTATTTTACCTCGTATCACTTTAAAAAGATAAGTGGCCAGAGCTACCTCTCTCCTAACTTCAAGTTTGTAATATCCTACCATGCCCAGAATGAACAGAGTAGGGTACAATATAGTGGATAGCCCGGATACACTCCGTACTGCTTTAAATAAACAAACCTAACAAATTTGTTTTGAATTCGTTCCAACATAATTTTATATTTTTCTTCGTGAGGTGACCATATTACTGCGTTGCACTCTAAGTGGCTCTTTACGAGTGCCTCGTACAGTGCCTTTAGAGCCCCGATATTTGTGAAATTATTAGCCTGACGTAGCATCAACCCCAAATTCCGGTATGCTTTCTTACACACTCCTATAATGTGTTCCCTAAACTGTATGTCAGGAGTGAAGCGTACACCTAAGTCCTTTACCTCGGTCAACCGCTGTACATCATTTGATCAGCTTGATGGAAAAGAGCTACTTAAATCAGCACTAATACAAACTAAACTAATAGACTTTGTCACATGAAAACTTAGGAATTGTTACTCTTTACTTCTATTCTAACATTATAGACAAGTACCAAATACTTAAATGCCAGTAAACTTTAAATTTAAATTAAAAGTTTTTCTGTCGCTACAATTTATACTGAAGTGATAGAGAAAGCATGAACTTTAGGGCTAAAGAAAAATCCATTTAGGAAAGTGTTAAAATCCTGAACTCCAGGCAAACAGACACAATACAAAATCTATTGTTTGGCGGTCACCATTGTCCGAAGTGGCTTTCAAAAACTTAAAACTTGAATGACGTTTCAGTATTTAGAAAAAAGTTGGATAATGCTCTAAATAAAATAGGACGAGCTAAAGTTAGGCATTTTGTTTTACTTATAAAAAACCTTTCTCAGCTTGAGTTACAAGAACTTATAAAATAATAAAAATACTGCATAACGCCATAAGTTATGGTAGTTTTCTTTATTCAGTTTTAAAAACCATATTAAAATTTAGGATCTATGGAGCTACAAGTCTATATAATATTCGTAAATTTTACATTAACAAAGTGCAAATTGTAGGATACTTATTCAGTATTTAAGTGCTCTTCAGTGCAATTGGCATCGACATTCTGGCGCTTCGCCCGTTTCATTATTGTGATTGAAAACTATGTAATCAGATTATGTAATTGTTTAATAAGATAATAAACGGTTTGATCCCATCTTCCCCCGCATGTCTGTCACCGAATAGGGAACAACATTATATTAGTAATAGCATACGTAAGTGCCAAACAAACCATACTCGTACCATAAGGAAACGGCTCTATTCTGTAACAATTTCAGAAATAATACAAACTAAAACTTTTTGCTGGCCAAAAAGTAATACCAATTTAAGGCAGCACAGTTCGGTGTATAGAATGGATAGGAACCACGTCACAGACATTGACATGTTTCATACATCTGTGTCTGCTCTTAAGAAAATTATGCTGTCTGGTTGAGTTATTTTATTGTATAGTTTCAATAATCAGTTGTTTCATTCTAAGGTATATTAAATTGCTTAACCCATTCATTCATCAATTTATAAGATAGTTCTATGTACCTATCAGTTTGTTAGCGCCTCAGAACAAGGACTCCTTGTTCTGTGTTTAGCGCATACTTTAGTGCATGCAGTGCTCTTCTTTAAGTAATGGGGCACTTAGACTTAAGTTGCATTGTATATTTTATTATGTAATGGTGTACTCATTATTGTAGAGCTAAATAAAAAATAAATAAAATAAAATAAAAAATACTGAAAACACAACATGCGACAAAATGCTGTGAAGAGCCGAAAAGAAAAGGGCCGAAGGGGTAAGTGAACCTGAGGCACGACCCCATCTCTACTTAAACACTACTACTTCCAATAATCCGATATTCTATAAGAAGGATCTTCTCTTGTCAATCCCATTCGTGCTAAAACCTATAAGGATTTACTACTATAGAAATGGCATCCATATATTATTTTCACCTTCAATCTTACAAGTACATATTTATGAATCGTACACTAGTACATTACGAATCTTCATATACTTATTCAGTAATTCAGTATCACACTTGTGGAATGAATTAAATTGTCAGTGGGTAATAAATTTTAAATCACAATGTGGAG
This sequence comes from Parascotia fuliginaria, assembly GCA_963082885.1. Lineage (NCBI taxonomy): Eukaryota > Metazoa > Arthropoda > Insecta > Lepidoptera > Erebidae > Parascotia > Parascotia fuliginaria. The sequence continues at coordinate 2,734,125 of OY720196.1, read as the reverse complement.
TTTTATAGGTACCATTTTCTAATATTCAGAGTTCAAACACTACAAGTAGCGTGTTAATTATTTTTATTGTACACTAATTAATTAGAACTGTTTAGTTAAAATCAATTGCTGTTGTTATAAATTATACGGTTAGTAACTAATTTGATTAGAAATAGAGAAACATTTTGAGAGTAATAATTTAAATAGACGCTAAAATGCATCTTAAAATAGACCTATTGGAAACTGAAAAAGAGTAGTATTCTAGGTCCATCCAGGTCCAAGGAATATAACAAAAACCTTACTCTTAGAAGACCTATGTCCTGACATTCAACATCTTTTGGTTGAATGATAATTGGTGTTTTTCAAAGCATACTCAGACTCGCTACAAATATATTTATAAATTATGGTTTAAAAACTTTATTTTCTCAAACGAATTATAACAAAGAAAATTAAACGTAACTTATTAATTTAAATTGAAGAACTAAAACTTAATTACAATAACAAAAATCTTAAAGTGGGTAATTTTAAAACAATAAGTTTGAGCGATGGTTCGCATCATCGAATGTTTTTATTCAATAACAAGCTACTAGAATACTAACATTGAGAAGTGAGCTCTGGATGTGGCATCTGTGAATGATGGCATGAATCACACCAAAGTCCTATTATGTAGCTATCGTGCTCGCAACCTCATATACAGCAGACTTGTAACTATCACATTCTTCTCTTTTGTCTTTAAAACGCACTAGTTGTCCTACAAAGGCGTCATCACCCAGTAGATGTCATTATAAGTCTATTAAAAATCTATTACTTTTATCCTCACAATAGAAATTAAAGAGAATAAAGTACGTGGGCGAGCTTTATTTACTCGGCAACATTCCGGTACCTAATTACATTGTTCAATGTTATTTCTCAAGTATTTTGGTATAGAATTGATAGCACAGTTCATCACTAGAGTCGTTTGTGGCGCAAATATCTTTCAATCTACTAATTTGTTCACTTCAATTTTTTAACATCGGTAGCATGGTAAGTGCCAACCAACGGCCATGGCTGCAGAGATCATGGCTGTTTTCTTTAAGTTTTACAGAAAAATTGCTGTGTGTTTCCACTGACGCGGAACTGGGCGAAGTGGAGAGGAGCGGACCGTAAACAAGTCCACATCAGTGGAAATGCTGTGGTTGGCGAATTCACGGGCCGCTCCTCTTCACTCCGCCCAGCGCCGCGTCCGTAGAAACACACCCAAGAATGGTGCAGCTAAATTGTATGAGAACATTTAGTTTTTACCGTATACACTAGGAGCGCTGTTTATTTCATAAAAATATTTTGAAAATCTGAACTGGTGAAAACCAAACTGACTTTCCTCAGAGTAACGAATATACATATATGAGCTAAACAGGCATAATAATTTTATTCTGTTACCAATAATAAAATCTAACATAAAACCTTTACAACCTAAAAACGTCACATGACCTTGAACAAGACCAAGGTGACATTACATCTCAAGTTCAAATGACGTACACTATCGATCCATCATCTGACCTAGGCCTTCCTGACCTTATACAAGGTCTTCTAAAAGCCTTCGAACGAGGTCGCGGCCGTGATATTGAAGGCCTGAGCTCTTTCCGGGTTTGTCCTTGTGTAAGGACGCGAGTTTACACGGTCAAGGTTATACGGCTGAAATGATATCTGCATGACCTTCGACGTAAAAAGGTGATATTTTATCCTCAATAAAATATAATTTTGAGTAGGTAATTATTTCGGGATTCATAATTATAACCAAGCAGGGGAATGTTATGTGATTCTGTGGTTATATTAGCTAATTACTTAGTAGTAAAAAAATTCGACTAACTATTACTTAGTACAAAAATCCCAAGTATTAAAATACTTCGACTTATGAGGATTTCATCAGATCCTAACTTTAAGATGAGACAGAGATTAATTTGTCCATTAATATAGATAGGTAGGTAATTGCTTTTGAGTACCTATTATGTTTGCTACATTATGACTAACCTTTTTTAGGAAATCTGAAAGTTTTAAAGAGTTTAAAATTTCTATAAAAAAAATTAATCCTACTGTTTTGCAAACATTGTTGAATATTAAATGTTTGCTAAACACAATTTATTTTTATTTATTTTAACAAATATACAGACAAACACAAATATTCAAGCACCAGTTAATTATAGGTTAGACTTAAAAGTTTTTGGTACCAAAATATTAAACTTACAGAGACGGCGATAAACTGGCGTTTAAAATTAGCCTCTATCGTGGCGTTTCAGTGTTTAGATAAGTCCTATAATAATATGTGATGTCTTAGAGTCTCCTTACTGAAGGTAGAATACGTTTAGCTCAGAGAACTGATGATCGTTGGGGCAGAAAAGTTCTGCAGTGACTGTGACTTTTACAAAGTGGACCGATAACCTAATAAATAAGGGTGGCAGGCAACCGATGAATAAGAACGGCTTACGTCTGGACACAATGGAGATGCTAGATGAAGACCTATGTCTACCAGTCAACATCTTACAATTGAAATAATGATAATAATTATAACGGATTTTAATATCCAATTAAAACAAATATATGTTTATTCAACATACTTTAACCACAAAAATATGTTTCTAATACTTTTCTAAAAAAGAAAACATACTAAATCTATCATTTTTATTTCACTTTTCCGAACGAACGACGGCCGCCCCTCATTAGAGTTAATTTGACAGCTGTTGATACGGCCATATTGTTTCACTTTTCCCGCCAGAATATTTCTACAATGGCGACTTTATAATTACTTGTTGAAGTATCTCGACAGGTGTTTTTTAAATATTAAAAAATATCAACAATGACAAAGAGAATTGAATAAATAAAACTTTTTTGTATTTTGTGAACTTATTTTAAAATAATTTTAACTATCTGTATCTTTTTAGATACCTACGGATCGTTTAAAGTTTTATTGGTAGCCGTCATTCACTAGGTATTAAACTACTAAACATAGGTCTCTCTTAAGCACCTCCACTTCATTAAAAAACTATAAATTAATGTATAGAAAGCATATTCACTATTCCAGGTTTCGTCACTCATCTCAATGTCTGAAATTGCCAATCCGCCTTGAGCAAGCATAGTGATTAATGCTCATACCTTCTCTATATGAGAAGAGGCCTTTGTCCTACAGTAGGACAGTAAACAGGCTAGTATGTATTATTTTTTTATTATTATATTCACTAGTAAGAAGTAAGGAAGTGAAGAGAGAGCTTACTGCCCGCGGTCCGTGTAGTATCACTAGTAAAGTAAAACACAATGCAAACGATTATCTGTGCCATAGACGTTTAAAATAATACTAGCTTCCCGCAGCCCGGTTTTACCCACGTCTTTGGTAACTGTTCTGCTCCGGTCGCCAGTAACGTGATGTTACATAGCCTATAACCCTCCTCAGGAACTGGGCTATCATACGTTTAAAGAGTTAGGCATTCAAATCCGACTGGTAGTTTCAAAGATTAACGCGTTCAAACAAACGAACTTTTCATAGAGCATAGAGCTTCCTTATTAACCATTTCTAAGTATAACAAAATGTTTTAACATAGGAGATTACATACATTGAAACCGTGTTTCGACCTGTATTCTATAATAAGTATTTAATAAACATTTCCTACCCACTTACCTACAGTTCAAAAAGGGAGCGAGATGAGAAATACTATTACCTAATACCCTTAATACCCTCTATGACAATAGATACAAGACGAAAATTGAACAGGTTTCTGTAAAGTCTCATCGATTACATGCGATGTAACCTTTTCTTTTTCAGTTGTATTACGTTTGATGGCTCTACCTCGTCAGCGAACTGGCTGTAGGTTAATTGGCTGACATTTTGTAAGTTTAACGTTCATAAGTATTAATTATTTAATTAACCTATGTGAATAAATGATTTTGACTTTGACTTTGATGGTAGAAAACTTTTTTTCAGAGTTAAATTCACCTTTGTATACATTCTTGATTGAATATATTCTGGGATAATCCTATTAATATTATAAATGCAGGCTAAACCGATTTCGATGAAAATGGTATGTAGATAGATTCGGTGCCAGAGACGGACACATACTACTTTTTATCCCGAAAATCTCTCTAGTTCCCGAATCACAGATACCTACCAATTCCAGGGCGCAGCTAGTTTTATATAAATAAGAACATTGAGTTTAGCGCATAAATTTGAAGTCCGCGCATGATATCAAAAGAAATCACAAAATAATTGTACTAAGGATTTATACTTATCTTCGCAAGACCACTATAAAAGTAAAACAGATATTTAAGCAACGTAAAATAAACTTTAATAACAAAAATAAATCATTTGCCAAACACATTAAACTTTTATCGCGGCAATACAAAACTAACAATTCTAACACTGTATAAAAGTCTTCACTATATATTTGGAAAGCTTTAGGCACGAAATATCCTCATAAATAACAAAATAACACTTACCAAATTATTTTCAATCACTTAAACACTGAAGCACTAATTTATAAAATCTACAATAGCGCGTTTAACACTTGTAAAGTTTAATTTAGCGCTGTTATAAGAGCAACACGTCCTATTAGCTACAAAACATAACAGAATGTAGGAAAACTTGCTAACTAAAAATAAATTGGGTTGTACGTTGAAAATTTTGAACGCTTCGGATTATGGTGTACTGAGTGATATGGGGTATGTATGTAGAATATCGGATTCTATGAGTCATGAACGAGCACGAGGAAGTTAGGAAGAGGGGGTGACGAAAGAAAAGGAAGCTGCGACTGGGAATAGTCGGGCCTTGTTCCCACCAAATGCAACGCAAAAACGGTATGATAAAACTACTACAAAATTCTGATTGGAAATGAAACCGCCTAATTAAACAAACATTAATTAAACAAAGCTCAGAAAACGTCAGGTTATTCATTCTGTATCTGTTATTAAATTTGTCTCTCGATTTGTAATACGTAGCAGATGTTTTTATTTGTAACTTATCCATATCAGTTCTGATTGCTAAGTTTAACAGTGTTCTGGACTCCCAAGTATCATAGCTTGGTATTAGGGTTCCTCACTGTTAATCTGAGCTTACAGATGCGCAGATGAGCTACGGATGATGATGTCCCATAAGGTCAATTCTGTTGCCGTTTATACACTCCAAAGAGTACTTTTCATTAGTACTATGTGTACAGTTCTATAGAATATGAATCATCTATTACACCCTGTGTCAAGAAACAGCCTGTATTCGTTAGGATACATAAACCCAGCATTACTACTAACAAGACATTTACGTGAACAATAACAGGCTTGTGGGTACTCTAGTGTATGTAGTACGTCACAGCCGAGTTACAGTCCATTTTTAGACTGCAATAATAAAGGAGCGAACTTTACACGCATCATTGACATTAATTCATAGGATTGTGCATCGTTTTAAGTAATTTATTATTATTGAAATAAGTGAAGAGTTTGTTTGTTTGAACGCACTAATCTCTGAAACTACATGTAGGATTTGAATACTTCTTTTTGCGTATGATAGCCCAGTTCTTCAGGAAGGTTATAGGCTACGTAATCGCGCTACTGGCGACAGGAGTAGAGCAGTAAGCAAATAAGCGGATGAAACCGCGCCGCGGCAAGCTAGTTTATTATAAGTCCGTCGTGTCCCACTGCAGGGCAAAGGCCTCTCCTACCTCGATCCATCTCTCTCTATTCTGTGCTAGTTGGTGCTAGCCCTTTTCGTAAGCGTTCAGTTCGTCCCTTAATCTCCTTCTAGGTCAGCAGCTCTGCCATCGTCTGGACTCTAAATTACATTTTGTTGTATCTCTGGCCGTGGCATGCGAGAAACGTCTAGCCCCGTGCCACTTTAATTTTGCAGCAGTTACGTGAACGTCAGCAACATAGATTATATACACTTGTACTGTCAGCAAATTGTGTTTTGCAACGTACCTACCTAGTACCGAATTTCGTATGTGGTCTGTAAGTCTGAATCCCAAAATACTACGTTTCATTGCTCGCTGGCAGACCCCGAGAGCGGACTTCTGCTTAGATTTGTTGTTTGCGTTCGAAAATGAACAGCGCTCCTAGTGTTTACTCTGTGTACTATATTTTCTCATAAACATTTTTTATGTACAGATTTACTAAGTAAGTAGGTATCCCAGTTATCACGATTAATATACATTTTAGCTCATTTTCCAACAAAATATGTTTATAAAATTATTTTTTGTTAGTAGTAGTTAAGTAAATTCTCAATAAATAGTGTCTGATTTAAGGAACGTAAGTAAAATATTCAATACCTTCCGTATTTTCAAACAAAATATTTATTTCTCACGCGATAAAACGTTCAATGTTTCTTCATAGTTTCTTCGTTCAACAAAATTCGGATGTACACCCGGTATTACGCTTAATGTAGCATCGTGATGTACAGTACCGTCCAACACCATTTTCGGACAATGTAAACAAACAGTCTTTTCAATATTTTTATATCAAAAATTCCTTAACGGATTACACATGGATTTATACGCACAGGGTTCACCACATGCTTCATTTTGCAACTATTTTTACTAACAATTAATAATCAAAACTAGATTTTATAATTAACACATGAATTTTGTTTTGCGGTCGAATTAAAATGTCAAATTGATTGACAGCTTTATTTTTTCTAAACTCTTTAATGTCTTTCAAAACCAATGTTGTATTCTATTAGAAGAAATAAGTTTAGTATATATTATGACGTAATCAATAACATATATTATTTTGTTTTTTTCTTCTTTTTGTCCTCACCTTACAGGCTACTCTGTGTTACAGGTCAAAGTTTAAGTTTAGGTACTTGTTTACTGTCACTCGTGGCGTATACTGGTAAAATTCTCTCTTTTATTCTGTTTTTATTCTTACTCTAACGACTTGGCTTTGCTTGTGATTTCTTTGACTTTATTTATTTGTGATTTGGACATTGATATACTTTGGTACGACGACTTTTGCTACGGATTCTGGATTCTGATATTGCTAAATTGGGCTTTTATAACTTTTTCGCTTCCTAAATTGGACGTTGTTCATATGTTCGTTGTTGGATGTATAACTCGTGCCATGTCTACGATTTCCAAAGAAAATTAAATGGCGTTTCTTTTGGCAAAAGCAGCTACTTCACCGCCGCCACTAATGAAACGAAAAAAAAGGCCAGAAATATACCTGAAAAACTAATTAAACTATTTATTTGCTCTTTCACACTATTTAAATAAATATATTATAAGTATCGTAAACGATGCAGAAGGAGTCTGTTCGCTTTCTTTTTATATTTTTATGTGTACCTACTTGCCATGTATACACAATAGTGCGGTTATATGCTTGCTACAGTTAAATAAATAACTTCAGTGTAATATTTGCCATGTAACTGTTTCTTGGTGTTTATTTATTCCTAATAATTAAAGGAATGAATCGTTCATATCGAATTTATAGTTTAATCCGAATGTATAATTCTAAAAGTTCCACAATTAAATTTTTTTCCGTAATATTGACGTCATCGCGCTCGGACGCCTCGTGAAAAATATATGCTATAATTTGGAACAAATTACAATGATAAAACAAGAGTTGATATGTAACAAAAAATGGACACATGCTGCACATTCGGAAGTAGATTTACGACTAAAGCGTTAAACGCTCCGGTGCTTCTTCCACACGATCACACCAACCGAACAGATAATAATAATAATAATGTCCAGCGGACTGCTCTCCACACGATCGAATATGGTCCGATGCGCACCAAAGTGATGGTGCGGAGCACACCAAATCCGGTTGTCTGTTATGGCTATTACGCTGGATATAAAGATTGAATATGTATTGTGATGCAAATAATTTTATTTTCTTTTCATCCTTGCCCCCATCACTAGTAAATTCATGACACCATAGACAATGGCAGTATGGCGGATTGTTTACATTGTCCGAAATTGGTGTTGGAATGGACTGTAGTATGTCTCATTTGTGACGCGATGTCTCATCTTACAAAGGGAACTAAACAACATAACGTCTCTTATAAGTTACAAATTACAAATAGCGCTCATTAAAAAAATCTGTCCAACAGTAAACGTTTTGAGGATGATAATAATATCAAAAATATATCTAAGCCTGAAACTACTACATAGTAAATATACATAACTTCACGCCTATCTTCCATTGATGGGTTAAGCAGAGACTATAGAACGCCATTTGCTACGATCTGTATCTCCTTTGCCTCTTCAACATTAATTAATCTTTTCATACATACACGACGGTTTTGGATAAAACTAATAATTCGATCTAAAGCCTTAAAGGTATGCTTATGCCTTTACTATACATATACTAGCTGACCCGGCGAACTTCGTTCCGCCCAGTCAATCAATATTACCTTATTTTTCTAAAATATAAGAATTTTTCTAAAATAAACGTAGCGTAAGTTACTCCTTATTACATCAGCTACCTGCCAATAAAAGTCCCGTCAAAATCGGTCCAGCCATTTCAGAGATTAGCCGGAACAAACAGATAGATAGACAGACAGACAAAAATTGTAATAAATGTTATTTTGGTGTATGTACCGTATATATATTCATATGCATGTAGTAAAAAACGGTTATTTTAATATTACAAACAGACACTCCAATTTTATTATATGTATAGATGAAACTACTAACATAGTACATATACATAATTTCACGCCTATCTTCCATTAATGAGGTAAGCAGAGACTATAGAAAACTATTTGCTACGATCTATGCCTTTTATCCTTTGCCTCTCCAACATTCATTAATCTTTTCATACATACACGACGGTTACGGATAAAACTAATAATTCAGTATTAAGCCTTATAATGTATGCTTATGCCCTTGCTATATACCCTTGACCTACAATACAATATAAATCAACTGGAATATTGTAGTGTAGTCTGGTCTTCTAGCTATATTGTACACATTAAGCGTATTGAACGATTACAAAAGAGATTCTTATGGCCCTTAGCTTACACCAGTAAAATGGGCAAAACACTCAAATCGTATCAAGACAGACTGGACTACTTTAAGATGGTGTCATTGGAAAAACGGCGGGACATGGCGGATTTGATTTTTCTTAAAAAAATTGTAACAGGTTCTTTTTATTGTCCGGAGCTGCTTAGCAAGGTATCATTTAATTTGCCACGAAGTTTACCTAGAAGCTCTAACAGAAAGCTTTTTTGTTTGCCAAAAAGTAATACCAATTTAAGGCAGCACAGTTCATTGTATAGAATGTTTACTACATACAGGAACCACGAAACAGACATTGACTTGTTTCATACATCTGTGTCTGCTCTTAAGAAAATTGTGCTATCTGGCTGAGTTCCTTTATTGTACTTATAATATTCAGTTGTTTTATTCATCGATATATTAAATTGCCTATTCATCAATTTATATGATAGGTCTATGTACCTATTAGTTTGTTAGCGCATAATTTAGTGCATGCAGTGCTCTTCTTTAAGTAATGGGGCACTTAGACATAAGTTGCATTGTATATTTTATTATGTAATGGTGTACTCATTGTTGTTGAGCCAAATAAATAAATAAATACAATAACAATACCCTCATGTACACTTTAATTTTGATTTTACAAATATATAAAGCAAATAGTTCGCAATTTTTTTATTTTTTTTTTTATTTAGGTAAACAAACAGTGACACAATATATAGTTTGTACGATTTTACATAATGGTTTGTGGATAATTGTGACACCAACGACATTTACCACATATTACTTTTGTAAATTAACTTAACATGGAATTATTATTGAGAACTAATCTATACTGCCGCACAATACATAAACGCAGTAAGTACCACTTACTGCACTTATGGTTGTATTAGATATTCGAGATGCTGACATTAAAATCTATAAGAATCAAAAACCCATTTTTTTCTATCGTCATTAGAAAGGCCAAAACATATTAACATAAATGCAGTATGGAACAGATTTAAGATTTATGTACTTGGTATAACCGCAGTAAGAGTACTTAACAACTTAATGTTACGTGAAAACCCATGCTTACTGAATTTGCAACATACCAAATATGCAGTATCTGCCAATGACGTCGTTTTTGTTATGTTACTACACTTATTAATTTAATCTTGCACATAGTATATGCGCAGTAATATCACATATAGCACATGGAGATATGTTTCTATTGTGAAAACAGATAACTCGTTCTTAACATTAATGCAGTAATTACAATTATACTGCGTACATATTAAGGTTCACCGAAGTGTTGTCTAAATGCAACATGTTACAAACGCAGTAAATGACAATAACAGCATTTATAGTACGTGTGGGCATTGGTTTATCTCAAATACGATTATTATTTTAATGACGTAAGGTCATTTACTGCATACATGCTACGGCAAAATATGAATGGAAATCAATCTCCGCCAAAATTTTAGTAGTAGTGACAGGACATTACTGCATTCGTATTAACCGGTGAGGGGAGGGCGGGGTAGACTCCATCCAGGACTGCCGCGCGCGGGCAACGTCCTTGCACTCGAGCAGGATCACGCGACGTGTGTAAGTTGTGCAGCGGTTGTGTCTGGAGTGGAGAGCGCCGAGCGCGTGTTTACGTTTTACAAAGGCGTAAAAGCGGTATGTATTTGATTTATATTATAATTAAAACTATCATAAAAATGCTATAAGTTAATAATTAATTATTAAAAAAAGTATCTTTAAATGGTAAATAATAATAATTTTAAGTTATAAGCCGGCAAAATTTTTATCCCATAGGTATATTAGGTTAAAACCTTTATATTAGGGAACATACATAATGTATGTATGTATGTACAATGTATGTATACCTATTTGTTTAACATACATACATTGTGTACGAAAGAAGTTTAAAGACGAAAAGAGACACAAATTATGAATCCTAAAAGAAAAGCCACATACGCCTATCACTTTTTTTCGGAGGATCAAACAAAAAGTACCAGTTTGCAAAAAGCTTTTTCTTACCACATTAGGATTTAAACCAAGCAATGATAGACGAGTTTTATCAGGTAAAATTAACTAACTTTAAATATTATTATAATTTGGAATACAAAAATACTCACACACACGAACACACACTCTCTCTCTCCCTCACATACCCTTTCACACTCAAACATATACACTCGCACCCTCCCATATGCATACCTACACATATACTATTTATTATTCCATTATAAAAATAAATATGAAATATCTGTTACTTTTGAATAATTATACTAGTCTAAAGTTATATTGTAAATATTTATTGTATTTTCTCTTTAAATAAAGTATATAACAGTGGTTCTATTATAGTGTTAACTTTATTTAATTTCAGTACTGAAGAAGTCAGTAGTTGATCAGAAAAATAAGAAGGGATCTTATACAAGAACAAAAACAATTGACAAGAATATTATAAAAGAACATATAAAAAAATACAGACCAATGATATCTCACTACAGACGGGAGCATGCACCAAATCGACTATACTTACCCAGTGACATTACTATAAAATCCATGTACGAGGACTTCTGTTCCATATATCCTGATTTAAAAGTTTCCTGTGAAGTATACAGAAAAGTGGTTCGTAAAGACTTAAACATCTCCTTTGCAAACTTAGGAAACGAAGAATGCGAAAGTTGTTGCTAGTTCCAGCAACACGATAAGAACTATGTAAAAAATTTAGATGACGCCTGTAATATCTGCGTTGATTATATGGAACATAAACAGAAATATACGACTTCACGACAATAGTATCAACGAGATGTGCAGAAATCTATAACAACAAATAATGATACAGTTTATTATTCGGTCGATCTTCAAAAAGTGATCATGTTACCGAGAATGGACCAATACAAAGCTGCAATATTCTGTCCAAGAATCATAGTTTTCAACGAAAGTTTTGTGCCACTGGGCACAAACTCAAAACATTTACCTATAGCTACAATTTGGCCGGAAACAGTATCAGGCAGATGCCAAGAGGACATTATATCTGCATATCGTGCCTTCTTCTCTTTTCATCGAGATATTCCGAACATAGTGCTGTGGGCGGATAATTGTGCGTCGCAGAATAAAAATTGGACACTAATAACATTTCTTACATACCTCATTAACAGCAACGAAATTTCAACACAAAAAATAGCTGTCAAATATTTTGAACCCGGGCACACATTTATGTCCGCTGACAGTTTTCACCACCAAGTGGAACTATCATTACAGCGGACTAAGAAAGTCTACAATTTTAATGATTTTTCTGAAGCCGTAAAAAAAACGAATTCTAACAAAACTTTTGTGAAGGAGATGCAAGTAACAGACTTTTATAACTTTCTAGACGAATCCTCGCAGGCAAAGCTGAAAAAGTGAGAACCTCGATTGTATTTAAAAGATATAATGGCTATTGAGGTACGACTGGGACATTTTACTTTATCCATAAAGCGAAAACATAATGATGACCATCAACAACAGATGTAGATTTTTTTGAAGGTTAAAAATATGGCTAAAGGACATATTCCAGAGCCCACTCCAAAATTACAAATGAAGGGAATACCAGAAGCTACAAAAAATGCAATTATCCAAAAGTTAGTTCCCCTAATGCCTGAAGAAACTACACATAAATGCAGTAAGTAACACTTATACTGCATTCATGAGTAGTTGAGTATCGAGTGTAAGCTAAGTGAAGCCATAACAGAAACAGTTTTTTTGATATTTTACACAGAAAACATTAAATACAAAGCAGAAATCTTATATCAACTCAATCTCCTAAGTATGCTCTTTGAACCCATATATATATTTTTACTAATGATTGAGTAACGAATTACAAGCAACCAAAAATAAAATTTCAATTTTGACCGCGTTTTTCTTGAAACGTTTGACATGTTCTTTACTGCGTTTATGAATTGCGCGGCAGTATAGGTACTTATATAAATCAAAAAGAAACAATAACATATGTTTTTTACGTAAAGTTACAATAAAATTGCAGTACATTTAAAATTGTGCATGCTTAAGTCTATTTAAGTCTATGTTTGTGTTTATTTAACATAATTTTAATCTGATTATGTGTAAATTATTACATTTTTTTTATATTTTCTAACAGAAGTTTTTTATAAGTACTAGGACGTATTGCCATTAAATCTATAGAATTAAAATGCTTATTATAGGATTCAACTAACCGGTTCATTGGTGATCGTTTGCCAGCGTTAGTTCGACATCTAGTGGTAGCAAAAATGTTACACAAGTTACGACTATGAGTCTTTGTAGGTATTCTAAAACATAGTTTGTTCGTTAGTGAAATACAGTCATAGCCACTGTGACAAAGATCGTATAGTGACATTGCTTCCAAGTATAGACGCCTGTGTTGCAATGTTATACAGTTATATTTTGTAAGCAAATCTGTATATGAAAACCTACTACTTTTGCATTTGTAATGCATACAACGTAGAAACTTTTTTTGAACCGCCTCTAAGGCAACAACATATTTGTCATATATTGGGTTCCAGATGGGCACGACATATTCAAGCTGCGAACGAACTAAGGAGGACTTATATAAGTATAGATATGTTGAGGACTGAGTGAAACATGAACTGGAGCGAAAAATAAAACCATACATTTTAAAAGCTTTACTGACAATAGCATTAACATGTGAGTCTAAGTGCAATTTGCTATCTAATAAGACTCCTAGGTCTCGTATAAGTTCAACTCTATCAAGGAGTATATTATTTAACTTATAACCATAAATACTTAAATTTTTCTTTTTTGTAAAAGTGATAGTTTTGCATTTATTAATACTAAGTGTAAGTTTGTTTTTAACACAGTATGTAGTAAAACGGTCAAGATCTTGTTGAATTTTGAATTGATCTTCTACTTGATCGATTTTATGAAAATTTTTTTAAGTCATTAGCGTAAAGTAAGAAGTTGCTGAATTTAAAGCAGGTTTTGATATCATTAATAAACATAACAAATAGAAGCGGACCTAAAATTGAACCTTGTGGTACACCAGAACTTACATTAATGTAAACTGACTCTTGACCGTTCAACACAACTTTCTGTGTACGATTTGTAATATAGGATTTAAACCAACGCCATAAATTGCCACGTATACCATTAAAGGCTAGCTTCTCAAGTAGGATTTTGTGATCCACTCTGTCAAAAGCCTTTCGAAAATCAGTGTAAATACTGTCTATTTGCTTATTATCATCTATACTTTCCAATAAATATGATGTATAAAGTAACAAATTTGTGTTAGTAGAGCGTTTCTTTACAAAACCGTGTTGTTGCTCTAATAAAATGTTATGAATCGCCGGATAAATATAGTTGTGTACTAATCTTTCGAAAGACTTTGCCAGAGTGGACAGGATAGATATAGGCCGATAATCCTCTATATTGGATTTGTCTCCTCCTTTGAAGACAGGCGCAATACGGGCTGCTTTAAAAATTGCTGGAAATACACCCTCTTTAAGACATGCATTAAATATATGATGTATAGGTAAATGAATTACTTGAGCAGTAGCTCTCAAAAACATTGGTGGAATATTGTCAACTCCTGCCCCTTTAGTTATATATAGGGTTTTTCAGTTCCTGAAGTACTTCGTCAGTAGAAAGTCTAATGTCACTAAAATTGATATCGGAAACATGGTTGCATTCTGGAATGTCAACTATGTCAAAATCGTGAGTATACAGTATATTGCACAGGTATATTGCGACCTACATAGATGCCTAGACAAGTGGCATAGATTTCATTCTATTCATAGAATAGATTAAAAAATGTATGGGATTGACATATGCTAACGACAACGTGGCCTCTGACCCTAATTTAAAGAGGTAACTTTAATTTTTATTACCGAGTTATAATGTACATTACAAAAACTTCTAAACTTAGATATTCGTATAATGCAGCTGTACGTACGAAAATCGACTGTATTGTACTAAAAATACGATTGATTTATTTTAACAAAATAATGTAAATATTTACTAAATACCATGACGTATAAACACGTCCATGATATAATAATCATAATCTAATTTAATCCTAACTGTTTTGAACGTAAAACAGACGTAAATAAAAATACAGTTTACGCTCTTGAATCTCTTGATGAATATTAAAATAATATTTATATAAGAAGTTATGATATTATAAATGTTTTATATCTGTTTTTATTAATAATGATTTTACTTCCTTTTATTATAGGTACTTACATTTTTTCTTATGTTTGTTAAGATGCCGTAATTGAAGATCACGTGTATACTACTAAGTAGATGAGATCTTCTTAAAAAATAATTGTAAATATCTTGTAAATTAATTTGAAAAGTATAAAACGCATATAAAAACAAGAATAAAAACAAATTAGAACGTAGGTACTGTATCAGTGAAGGAACCAGGATTTCAGTTTGGGGGGCTTGAGAGACAGATTTGGATTAGGGGGGGAGGGGAGACGCTTGAGGGGTTTTACCAAGGTAAACACTATAAGCACATACCTATATTTTTTCAGAGCATGCAGATGGTTTTAGGGGGTGGGGAGAGCGCTCGAGACCCCTCAGGCAGAGTGGAGTCACTTTGGTAAGCTAAAAAATCCTATTTCTAATTCTGATGTAGGTACTCGTAAGTATAAGCTATATTATTGCAGTTTCATTCAGTAGTTTTTATGTGAAAGCCACACATCTACAAACTTTCATGTTTATAATAGTAGCAAGATGCTCTACGAAATTCTGTAGATCCATAACATTTTGATTTATTATAAGAACAGTGTTAATTCATCCGTTAAATTTGATATAATGTTGGTTAAAAATGCCAACAATAATTGTGAAAAACGACTGTGTACGCAGCATTATTATCATAGAATGGGTAAATATTTTGCAAGAATTTTTTTGTATTTAAAACATAAAAACGCCTGTAAATTGTAGGTAGGTATATCTATTTTCAAGCTGTCTTCAGTGCGGTTTCACTCGCGTTAATTTAAGTATGTCTATCGTTACTGCTCAGCTTCGCAGCTCGTAGCGTGATGTTATATAGCCTTTCTCAAGAATTGGGATTATTAAATACATAAATAATTTTCAAATCCAACTGGTCCTGAGATTAGCGCGTTCAAAGAAACAAACAAATTCATCCGCTGTATATAATATAATAGATCTGTACGGACTGTATTTTTCTCTTTCTTTCCCGTGTGTGGTCTTGAACTTAGAATATAATAATAATAATAATAATCTTTATTGATCTTAAAGTATTCCAGTACATGTGTAGTATATGAACATGGAATCCTTTCTTCAGTTATGGTGAAACTTCGACTTTGTGGGTGTCGAAAATAGCAACCAAGAGCATAACCAGGAACAGTGTAGCAGCTGGTTATAGATAACCGTCGGAAACAACCCTTTCCAAATCCGAGCATCTCTCATATCAGGAATCGGTATTTTGAATGTGAAATGTTATTTGTTCCATTGTACGCCGCGAAGCCGTGGTGGGTCGCTAGTAATTTCATAATTGCAAACTATCACGATTTTAAATTACAAAGTGCGACGCAATAACTACTGAAAATGATTCCTTTGAACTGAAGTGTCACAACATTTAAGTAGCCTGCACTAATGACTAGGTAATACAATAGAAAGCTTATGTTGTTAGAACTATATCTAAGTTCTTATTTAAGTGGAAGACCAAATGAAAAAGTACCTCAATTATTTTAAAATATAACCGATGGAATTAATCTGACACTGGCTCCTTTTTCAACCAATAGGATTGTAAGAACATTTCGTTATCAAATGAATTTTTTTTTTGTTATTCCTTTAATAGCAAACTAGCATAATATTTTACATTTATGTATTTGGTTACCATAACCTACATGGTACACGGTTGTATTCTCGAAGCACTAAAAAAATGACATTATGAAAATACTAGCCTAATTTCACCTGCCTTAAGTTACATCTTTGGTCACTGCTCTGCTCCCGTCGCTAGTAGCGTAATGTTAAAATAGCCTATAACCTTCCTCAAAAACTGGGCTACCATACTCAAAAATATTTTTTTTCAAATCCGACTGGTAGTTCCAGAGATTGGCGCGTTGAAAGAAACAAACTTATCCGCTTTATATAGTTACTAACTTGCTGCGGAACGGTTTCATCCGCGTCTTTGTTTACTGCTCTGCTCCCATCGTCAGTCATGATGTTAAATAGCCTATAACCTTCCTCGAGAACTGGACTATCATACACAAAAAGAATTTTTCAAATCCTACTGGTAGTCTTAGAGATTAGCGCGTTCAAACAAAAATACTTTTCCACTTTATATAATAGTATGGGTATAGATAGTACAGATTATTACTAAGTCATTGCTGACCGTGAGGAGAAAGGTATTATGTAGGAAAAGAAAGGTAAAACGATTGGGTTTCCATTGCTCTTACTTACCGAACGGAAAATTTATGAAAATTTAGAAACTTACCTACTTCTCCGATCAATCCGACGATCCGACCTATTTATTTGTGTAAAGTAGATTTGATAATGAGACTTACCTAGATTGCCTAATTACCTAATTGCGTGATGTGCCGAAAATTATTACTACTTACTACTAAAAGTACGAACTTCTCTATGTTCTCAACAAACATTCTAGGACTCTAAAGTCCGTACCTTAATAAATGCGTTCACAATGTTTTACATTAGCTAAATTAAAGACTAAAGTTTTAATTTATTAACATTTAGACTCGAAACAAAAATAAACTACGTATTACTAAAGTAGCAGTGAAAAGAAAAGCAACAGAATGGATTTTGAGAAGCTGTTCAGGATCCCAATGTTGGGGTTGAAAATAAACCGAACACATCCTGGATTAAAGAAAACCAAGACTTGGTTTCTCCAGGCATCTTTCGTCGTAGGCTTGTCCTCAGCAACATTCATCGCTTCGATATACAACATAGTATACCACGATTATAGAAATGGAGATTTTGGATTGATGTGCAAGAACGGCACATTAGTCCTTGTTTTTATAATGTCATTAGTTCAGTACTGCGTATTAATAATCCAAGGAAAATCTTTACTAAAATTGATAAGTCATGTAAAAAGAGATTATGAATTAATGAAGTATTTAAGCGAGGAAGAACAAGCTGTTGTAAAGAAATATTCCAATGACGCCGTTTTCATCTGCAAGTATTGGTTCTACATGGCGTTAATCGGGGCTCATTTATTCATGTTTAAAAGTTTCATAATGATGATATACTATTATTTTATTGGCGATTTTCAATTAGTACCTTATTACGAGTTTACGTATCCACGTATTATAGAAGAGAACAAAAATAATTTGTTCGTATTTATTATAATATATATCTATACGTCGTATTACGGGTATTATTCGGGTGTGATGTACGCGTCGTACGTTCCGCTGGGTCCTATGATGATGCTGCATGCTAGTGGCCAGTTGGAGATTGTGAGAATAAGGATCCAAAATCTATTTGAAGTACTTGATGACGATATTATTATGGAGAAGATTAAATGTATTACAAAGCAGCTGCAGTACATTTACAGGTAGGATTATATTAAGCAGCATTCAGAGAAATTTTCTATCTTTCAGTGGGAAAAAACAAACGTTGACATATATTACTAATAAAAACTTTTACTTTTTAGTTTTGTAGACCTAATCCAGGATGTATTTAGGATTGCATACGAGGTGACGTTGAAGGCAACAACCATAGTGTTACCTGTAACTTGCTACGAAGTCCTTGAGGTAACAATACGTTTAATAGCTATACTGCTGAAGAGTTTGTTTCTTTATTTGAACGCGCTAATTTTTGGGGAAGGGCTTTTAAGGTAGTAGATCTACGCCGGTTTCAGCATGAATGAGCCAGATCAAACGTAGCAGTACTACCCTCTCATAGAAGATCGATGTAAGAGTAGTAGTATCCGTACTACTGCGGTACGTTCGGTGAGTGCTGGAGGCCCAATTTCCTCCCGTCCTAACCTAACCGCCATAGTGGTGGTTACTACACCAGCAGTTTATGGAATAAAGGAGTGGAGACACTTTGGTAGGCTAACAAAAAAAAATCTATATGTATAGCATGAAGCTATGAGCCACGGATGTGGAGCAATAATGAAAGACGTATACGCGGGTGAAACCGTGCTGCGGATAGCTAATTAGTTTTATTATATAAGTGAAAGTTCACTCTCTGACTAAACACAACATGATTTGTTAATTTCAGGCTTTAGAACGAGGTGAATTAAGCATTGAGTTTCTAACATTTATAATAGGAGGTGTTCTTATCAGTAGCTCGCCGTGTTACTACAGTGATCTACTTATGGAGAAGGTAATTTGTCAAATTATTATCTTAAGAATAATCAGAATAGCTTTATTGACATAAAATATTACAATATTTTAGTGTAACCCTGTCTCTTGCGCTAGTATAAAACTGTATTACACGAGACAGTGCCTTCTCCTGCATTCTGCAGATTGCATGATTGGTCAGACATTTTTATTTATTAACGCTAATATCTAAGGGCTGTCGATCGTGTTCGTCTTGCCACTACATCACGTATTGTTCGTTCGTTTCGATTTTCTAGACAAATATTTGCAAAACAAAGCAAAAGATTTTTACAAAGAACCTTTTTTATCTGGTCTGTGGTATTCTATGTACTCGATAATTGTATTTAAGACACAAATATTTGTCACGAGATTCGAACACACGATACATCTACTGAAAATAATAATAATAATGGGCCAGATACAGAAGGCGGTGTTGCTTGACACGGCCCGCATTGTGAGGAGGTTCCTATCTCTGGAGCCCTAACCGCCTGTAGCTTGGTCCCTGTACCCGATGCCGGTGGGTCTCCAATTTTTATATTTTTAAATGTATGTGTTTTTTATATACTTATATTTAAAAATGTAATTTTGATAATGAATTTAAATAAAGGAAATAATAATAATAACTATTTATTTCAGGCATTTAGAGCCCATAAAATTTCAATACATAAAAAACAAAATAAAAACTATAAACTATTACATATTTATAATTTCAAATTAAAAACTACTGTACACGAGAGGTCGGCGTCGTGTTACGCTGCGGGGTGTCAAGTAGCCGGCCGCGGAAACGGCGATATAAGACACCTTTCGGCCAGAACTCCTCCTTGAGGAAGGTCTCTAACTGTGAAGTTGGAGCCTGCACCACGAACGATGTAAAGTTGGTTTTGTGGCGCGCCTCCAACTTCTCCACCCTCAAGGTCAGGTTTGTCTTGACCTTGATGTACTCCACGATCTCCTCGGCCTTCGTAGAGTGGTGTAGACGGGACACATACAGCTGCGTCGTTGGTGTTGCAGCACGTAGCAGCATGCTGGGTCCTGTCAGACCTGTACCACACAGGTTGTGACGAGTAAGCTTCCTTTTCTTCTTTTCCAACTTGATTAAATTTTACTCGTCACACTTCGTGTTTTTTGCACCTATAGTCGTACTAGGTACAGAGCGACTTTGCTTACCCCCTTTTACAATAACTACTTGAGAATTGTTTGCAGCGACAATTGCAGAGTAGGCACGTTTGGGGGTCGACGTATCTACTACACTCTTCGTAGCCTCGGTAGGTACGGCACGGGCGGCGGAGCACGATGCAAAGCATGCATTCTTGGCGGCTGGTGACGTACGTGAACTCGCCGACTCAAAACTGCCGATGGATGCGTTCTGTGCCCCACGTCGTGTGTTCATGTTCGAGGCGTCAGGTGACCTACTTGTAGAAATAACGCTGCGTAGCAACACTACTTCGGCACGTAACTCACTTATGGTGGTGTCTGACGCCTCCAGCTTCGACTGTACTACAGCCAGGATCGCTTTTAAAGATGTTATGTCCTTAAGCAGCCTGGTGACGTCAACGTGGTCGAATGTGACGGGAGGCAACTTATGCAGCTCCTTCGCCATGAAAGCAGGCACGTCGTCCGGATCGGTCACCTTTAGCAAGGTGATGATGTCTTGAACGCTCTTCTCGGTACCATCTCTTCGGCGTGAAGGCATCTCGTCGAGCTTGTCCAAAGTTTCAAATAGCAGCCTCTTGCCACTGATTACTTCAGTGAAACTGGACTTGCAGATCTGCATAATGCTGACCTCGTCCATAGTGCCGATGGCATGCTGTATAAACGCCAACGCTATGAGTTCACAACAACTCATAGGCTAGAGCCGCGCAATACGTGAATTAATAAAATAATTCGCTCTGTGCAATGTAAGCACGTCTGCACACTAGCGCGCATTGCACTGCACTGAAAACCAAGACACTAAAAACTAATTTAAACCGCTATACATATACATACCTAGCACTTATAGTTCATTCAATATTTTTTAGGGTGAGTTAGTACGCCTCGCTCTGTACCAATGCGGTTGGGAGCAACACTACAACCGGCGCACGCGCAGCTGCATCCAAGCGTTGTTGATCTTCGCTCTCCGGCCTATCGCTATACAAACTCTCTTCAAAACATTGTGTTTAGAGACTTTGAGTGACGTAAGTATGTTTCATATATGATAGCTAAAAGCCAGTAGCGGATCCAGGGGAGGCAGTTAAGGGCAAGGGGCTCAAGCTCTCTCTTCCCCTTCCCTCTCCCTCAGACGCTTCTACATGCTCAAAAAAATGCTTGTAGTGTTTACCTGAATAAAACCTATCCTGGTGAAGTCAGTGATGCTACAATATTAGAAGCTTTTAGAAGTAGCGGGCAAGTTGTTACTTAAAACTAGTCTTCTCTCCCGCCCTACACCAAAATCTTGAATCCGCTACTGCTAAAATCTATCTAGGAGTTACAACTACAGAGTACAAAATTAAGCAGCATTTTTTGGTATTAAGCGGGACGTTAAGAAGCATCTCAAACAGCGGCTATTTTGTGCCCTTCATACCAACAGTTTGTTGCGATGGCTTTTACCAGTCCTGGCATACTGCTTACTATCAGGCAGAGTGGAGTGACAGATATAAAAATGTAAAAGCTGCAGAGTTCTTAATACATTTACGAAGGGTTTTAAGACTGGTTTTACACACAACCACCCCGTAGTGATGGCCACCATGCCGCCGATTTGTGATGGTAATTAATTAGAATGATCTCCTCTACTCCTGAATCTCACTGACGACTTACTAATAGAATATATAAAGTGGAAATGGAGGAGGAAGAAGTGAGGAGATAAGGGGGGGGGATAAGCAGTTTGGGGAGCCCATAGAAATTAAAAGAAACCGAATGTTTATAAGGTACTAAAATAAGATTTGTTTTATTCAAAGAGACAAGTGAGACAACCCCCGCAGTAAGTTAGGTAGGTACATGCACAGGGCATGTACCTACCTAACTTCTTCGCGGTGGACTTTATTATGACTTTCATCATCAATGTCAGCTAAGTATTCATTTATAGCATAAAATATTATTTCTTTTTCAGCTTTTTCAGCAAGCGTATACAATATTTAATTTAATGAATGCTATGTTGGAAAAATGAAGATATGTAGAGTATGCTGCTAGTTTTTAAACGCACCAATTATTTTAAATTTTATGGCAATAAAGAAAATAATATCCATAATCTTTATTTTGCAAGTGCTCGACGTCTCACATTTCAGTCTTTCTGTAGTATTTAACGTGGATCATCAAACCAGCGAGTCCAATATTAAAACCGCCTCGTTTCCCCAATAGAGCGGTACCTATACTTAACCTATAGGTAATATAACCTACTTACATATAACCTTAAAAAATACAAACTTTAATTAGACAAGTATACATACAACTTATCTATTTTAACTCATTTTATAAGTACTTTATTGTACCTACACCAGATTTACAAGATATACATGTAATTACTTACTAAAAAACTGGTTTACTTACGTAAAAAAATATATTTTATTTTATAAACCATCCCATAAAACATATTTTAGTCTTTAATTTTTTTGGTAAAGCTTAAGCCTTGCATTAGACTTAACCCTTCGAATAGCTGGCCAAACCTACCGTACCTACCTAAGTACCTACCTAAACGACTCAAAGAACAATCAGCTACTTCAGCTTCTTTTGTTCTAAAACTTGTGCTGTGCAGATGGGTTTCTTGATTAGCTGAGCAAAACTATTACCTACTTAAAGTTATAGTAAGAATCTTTTATTAAACAAGCGTCTGTTTATATTGTTTTATATTATACAAAAAATAGCAGAATTATTTCACTATGTTCACCTGGGTGATATGATATAACATAGTTGAATAATTCAAATTAGCAACGCCGTACCTAGGTAATTAAAAAGAGATAAATTTCAAGTTTTCCAATTCAGGTTTTCCAGCCAAGTTTTGCAGCCAAGTAGTTCTGTGTCAGTTTCGAATCCATTTCCTAATGCTGAGATTACAACAGCACAGAATAGAAGTGTAATGAATATATTCGTAATAGGTACGGTATTACTTAGAAGTCCGTATTAGGATACGAATAAAGTATATTAGGCTATCACGTATTAGTCAAATATTAGTAACGAATAAAGAATACAGATTTATTTCATGTTACCGAATATGAATATCGAGACTGAGAAGAGTCGCCTCTATTCATTCATATTAATCTCTATTTACCTAATATGATTTTTATCCTAATATGGATATTAGTTTAGAATATTATTATGTTGAAGTCAAACTGATTTCTGATATTATTTTTTTTTGGTGAGTTAAATAATAATATTGCTTGCCTTTGTACAATAATTGTATTTGTATTATTGGTTGTTTTTATGTTTCTTTCTGTGTGTAATAATAATTAAATTATTATTATGGTGACTTTCGCGACTTTGATCTAGAATTTGAGTTTTAACAAAAGCAGCCGCCATTTTGAACTTTGCCGTAAGAACCGGCAAAAATGGCGGCTGTTTTTATTAAATTTGACATAAGATTCGTTTTTGGTCATCGCTGGTACACTCGGTTATCCATTTTTAAAGATAATCCATTTATAAGATAGGTTTAATAACAGCAAAGTTCAAAATGGATTTCCCTCCCCCCCCTTGCCACTGCCACAAAGTCATTTTGGAATAAGGATATTGAATTTTAATAAACCAAATACAAACCTAAAGTGAGAAACAGGTGCAGTCAGTACCTACCTACTTCATATTCGATTAGTGAATTTTGACTGAGTTGGTTAACTAATATAAACTAATATGAAGTAATAGGTATGGTATCCTAATATGAGTTATTGAATATATTCAATATTATGAATATCTAAAACTGACCCTAATATAACATCTCTAGCACAGAATAAATAATAAGTACCTAAATAGTACGTAAAGTACGTTGATATAACCACAGAGTAGCCGTACAGAGGCAAAGCTTCCTAAGAAAGTGCAAAATTGTTACCTATTTTGGTAGGGTTGTCACAATAGGTTAAGACAAACAAAACATTTGTTAAATAGTTTATATATGGAGTCATTTCGGTCCGATCCCCCAGATCTGATCTCCTAGGATTATAATTATTTTTTAATTTCTGTTCTTATTCCCTGCAAATTTAGTTATTCTGGTCTGATCCTCTGTCTTTTTGACAGGTAAGTACATACAAGAGAAGAGCAGTTTATGTAACAATGAATTAAAAAACATAACCATAATAAACGCAGTTGTACAGTCTCTGCTTACCCCATTAATGGAAGGCAGGCGTGAAGTTATTGTATGTATTTTCTCGAAAATCTGTCAAGGATAACTAGGGGATACGACCGGAATAAAACATTTAAATATATTTAAGTTTTGTTTCTGATCTTCTACGCGATCAGAACTGAATAACAAAAAATAAAACGATCCCCAGTGTATGAGATTCAGGGGATCAGACCGAAATAACTCTATATATGTAACTACTGATTTTGATATCTCATTTAAACGAATAGGATTAACATAGTGAATAGGAAAACATCTGTCATTTTGCCTTTTTAAGTAGCTAAATTCGATATATTTTAGTGTTTTAAGCTGATAATATTATAAATGTTTTGTTGCCAATGTGATTTTATAAACATTATCATTTGTGTGTTTTTAAATTAAGTAGGTACAAACCTAAACCTACCTACAAACTTTGAAAGAATTTGATGAACCTGTTAAAATATGAAGGTAAGTTCACTGAGGTAAACTTAAAACGCGTTAAATAAACAACCATACTTATTAAATATCATTAACATTATTTAACTTTAATCAAACTTTGCTTATTGAATATAAATATTAATATATTTATTATAGTTTCAACCATTAAAATTAACCAATAAAATAATTAACAATTAACATTAACGTGCGTCGCACTGACCCTGAGATTGTCAACTGGCTGTGCCGGCGTCAACCGGTTTTTTCCAGTCTCGCCGTGTACGTGACAAGCGGCCAGTGGTCACGCACACATGCCCCGTGTGCTTGTAGTAGTGCCACCGATTTGCGCGGTTGTATGAAGCTTTGTCTCTGTATCTATCTACTTTGTGATATAACTGGCGATGGCGGAATATTTAATGTAGTCTTTGATTAGGGATATCGACGTCCGCCAATATGGCACGCTTTCCAAAAAAAATCTAAGTGTAGCCATGTGCCAGAAATCTCCTCATAATTCTTTGTCACCCGGATATCACATTACAGAGGCACTGATACTTTCATCATATATTCATTCACAACATTCAGTATCGATATGAACCCACTCCTGTAGTTGTAGTTGGCTCACGTCCAAATCTTAACACGATGTTCCTATCATTTCCATTATGATTCAGCCAAACAATATGCAGATGCGACGACCGGATGACAAAATGAAATGATTACATAAATATATATGTGATTTTTTGATTTCTAAACTGTATTTTTTTATAAATAAAAAGGGCAATGACACAGCTGTAGTCGTAAAAGCTTTTTCCAATGTGTCTACAGTTTATTTAGAGACATGGCTGTTTTATAATGATAAGATAATAATACATTGTTGTTTTCAATAGTCTCCGCTACACATAACTGCCTCGCATTAGACTTAACCCTTTGAATAGCTGGCCAAAATTATGTACCTACCGTACCTACCTACACGACTCAAAGAACTACCAGCTATCGGTTTCGGTTTCTCAAAAACATCTCAAATTACGTTCTGTTATTGCATAATAGAAATGCTAAATTAATGACATGAAGTCCATATTTCGTCAAAGTGAAACTATTATTTCTTCAAATATAAATCTATTTGTTAAACAAAATTATGTTAATTATACAGAATTACTTAATTAAAACAATTCAAAATATTTGCTTAAATAGCAACAAAACGTATTAAGCGTCAACCAAGTTGACATCTGTGTACTAGCGATGCCGAACTATCGATAGTAACACTATCGATAGTTGACCTTGAAAATCAGGATATCGATAGGACTTTCGATAGTATTGATACTAACGATACTATTGATAACACAAAATATGGTAGTATAGCACAAAGTATGGTAGTATAGACTATCAAGGTTCAATACCATCGATACTATCGATAGTATTGCAAATCATAAATAGTATTACCCAGTGGCGTAGCGTGGGTATCGGCTGCCCGGGGCGGAAGTCAATTTTGCCGCCCTCTTAATAAGGTTTTTCCTATTTCACTTTAATGTCGAAAGCCTCTGTGGTTCGGTGGTACTGTGTATGGACTGCCATGCAGAGGTCGCGGGTTCGATTCCCGCTCAGTGCAAATATTTGTGTGCATGAACATGTATATTTGCATTGGTCTAGGTGTTTCTATGCTTAATATGTAGGTATTTACAAAAAAAAAAGTATATAAGTATGGTATACCCTCATTCTAGAACCCATAACACAAGCATATAATATGCTTACCTAGTATATATATATATATATATAGTGATCAAGAAATTAACCAGGAAATGGAAGTATGGTGTCCACCACTTCTGGATTCCACTAACATTTTGAATGTGAAATGTTATTTATTCCATTGCACGCCGCGAAGCCGTGGTGGTTCGCTAGTAATTTTATAATTGCAAAATAATCACGATTTTAAATTACAAAGTGCGACGCAATGACTACTTAAAATGTTTCCTTTGAACTGAAGTGTCACAACATTTAAGTAGACTGCCATAATGACTAGGTAATACAATAGAAGGCTTATGCTGTTGGAAATATAAGTATTGATTTAAGTGGAAGACTATGCAAAAGTAAATTATTTTAAAATACAATCAATTGGAATTTACCTAACACTGGCTGCTCTTAAGCAATAGGATTAGAAGAAAATAATAGCAAACTAGCATAATATTTTACATTTATGTATTTGGTTACCATAACCTACATGGTACACGGTTGTATTCTCGAAGCACTGAAGAAATTACATTATGAAAATACTAGCTTCCCGCAGCGTAGTTTTACCCGACTTAAGTTACATCTTTAGTCACTGCTCTGCTCCCGTCGCCAGTAGCGTGATGTTACATAGCCTATAACCTTCCTCAAAAACTAGGCTACCATACTCAAAAATAATATTAAATATAATATAATATAATATAATAATTATATATAAAATATTATATATAATTTAAAAATTCCATTATTCGCGACACGAACATCGCGCACTAATGCAGGCAAGCGCTCACCTATTTGTCGCATACTTGACTGTTATAACAGCAACTTCAGTCATATAGACATTCATGAAAATGTTGTAGGCGCATACAAACATTTAGTATTTAAGAAACTACATAACCTAGTACCTTACTTGAGTTGATTACTGATACTAATTTAATATTTTATATTTTATTAAACATTATTATACTGTTCTACACTGCATTTTTCGCATTACACGTAAGTGAACATGGTATTGTTGATGTGCAAAAATAGTACCTATTCTTAATGTATTATTGTATACCTATCCGTGGTGAACGGTGTGGATATCACGATTATTAATGTCTAAGATAATAGTACTTTAAGCATTTGTTATTATGATATTGTTTGTTTACCCAATAAAGTGAAAAAAAAAAAAAAAGTCTCTGGTAGTTCCAGAGATTAGCGCGTTCAAACAAACACTCTTTCGCTGTATATAATAATATAGATATAGATAGTACAGATTATCCTTAAGCCATTGCTGACCGTAAGGAGAAAGGTATTATGTAGGAAAAGAAAGGTAGATTTGATAATTCTTCTTCTTCTTCCTCGAAATTGCGTGACAGGCCGAAATTAATACTACCTACATACTACCAAAAGTACAAACTTCTCTATGTTCTCAACAAACATTCTAGGACTCTAAAGTCCGCACCTTAATAAATCCGTTCACAATGTTTTACATTAGCTAAATTAAAGACTAAAGTTTTAATTTATTAACATTTAGACTCGAAACAAAAATAAACTACGTATTACTAAGGTGGCAGTGAAAAGAAAAGCATCAGAATGGATTTTGAGAAGCTGTTCAGGATCCCAATGTTGGGGTTGAAAATAAACCGAACACATCCTGGATTAAAGAAAACCAAGACTTGGTTTCTCCAGGCATCTTTCGTCGTAGGCTTGTCCTCAGCAACATTCATCGCTTCGATATACAACATAGTATACCACGATTATAGAAATGGAGATTTTGGATTGATGTGCAAGAACGGCACATTAGTCCTTGTTTTTATAATGGCATTAGTTCAGTACTGCGTATTAATAATCCAAGGAAAATCTTTACTAAAATTGATAAATCATGTAAAAAGAGATTATGAATTAATGAAGTATTTAAGCGAGGAAGAACAAGCAGTTGTAAAGAAATATTCCAATGACGCCGTTTTCATCTGCAAGTATTGGTTCTACATAGCGTTAATCGGGCCTCATTTATTCATGTTTAAAAGTTTCATAATGATGATATACTATTATTTTATTGGCGATTTTCAATTAGTACCTTATTACGAGTTTACTTATCCACGTATTATAGAAGAGAACAAAAATAATTTGTTCGTATTTATTATAATATATATCTATACGTCGTATTACGGGTATTATTCGGGTGTGATGTACGCGTCGTACGTTCCGCTGGGTCCTATGATGATGCTGCATGCTAGTGGCCAGTTGGAGATTGTGAGAATAAGGATCCAAAATCTATTTGAAGTACTTGATGACGATATTATTATGGAGAAGATTAAATGTATTACAAAGCAGCTGCAGTACATTTACAGGTAGGATTATATTAAGCAGCATTCAGAGAAATTTTCTATCTTTCAGTGGGAAAAAACAAACGTTGACATATATTACTAATAAAAACTTTTACTTTTTAGTTTTGTAGACCTAATCCAGGATGTATTTAGAATTGCATACGAGGTGACGTTGAAGGCAACAACCATAGTGTTACCTGTAACTTGCTACGAAGTCCTTGAGGTAACAATACATTCAATATATATGTTTATTTTAATATTTATAACTTTATGCACAAAATTGTACAATGGTGGGCTTAATGCCAAAGGCATTTTCTACCAGCCAACCTTTGGGTGATGCAGAGATAAACGAAGTAGGTGCAAGTTAACTTCAAAGGAACAGATAAATATGACTATTACCTATACCTATACAAAAATACATATTATACTTAATACACATATACATACAATACATACACACATACAAATATAAATACACCTATAAATATTATATATATATATATATATATATATATACAATATATACATGTTACTGATGTGATGACTCTGCCAATCTGTCGAAGAGAATATCCCGTACCTTTTGTTTGAACTTAAAGCGGTCCGTAACCATCCTGACTTCAAGAGGGAGCGCATTCCAGAGTAAGACAGATTGTATAAAGAAGGAAGAATGTACAAAATCAGAAGTATGAGAAGGACATGCTAGAAGAAGATTATTAGAAGAGCGAAGATTTCTGTCATGAAATGAACACAAAGGTTGGAATTGTGGAGATAAATAACTGGGAAGTGTGGGAGAGTGTAAGAAAGAAAATAAGGTAGTAAGAGCGCGCTGATTTCGGCGCTGCCGTATGGGTAACCATTTTAGGTCTGAGCGATAGGAAGAAATATGATCATATTTACGAAGATTAAAAATGAATCGAATGCAGTTATTGAGAAGTCGGTCATACTTATTGAGCAGATCTGCATTCAGGTCAAAATAACATACATCACCATAATCAATTAAAGGAAAAATTAAAGTCTGCACAATCATTGCCTTGGTCTTAGCCGGAAGAAAGTTCTTTAGGCGGTATAAGGCACGTAGGGTACCAGTTACTCTTTGACTCACACTGGTGACTTGAGCTTGCCAATTATATACTGTTGAAGTTTGTTTCTTTGTTTGAACGCGCTAATTTTTGAGGAAGGCTTTTAAGGTAGTAGATCTACGCTTCAGCATGAATGGGCCAGATCAAACGTAGCAGTACTAACCTCTCATAGAAGATCGATGTAAGAGTAGTAGTATCCGTACTACTGCGGTACGTTCGGTGTGTGCTGGAGACCTAATTTCCTCCCGTTCCTATTTCCTCACCCCCTCATTCCCTTCCTCTACCCCATTCCCAACCGCCATAGTGGTGGTTACTAGACCAGCAGTTTATGGAATAGAGGAGTGGAGACACTTTGGTAGGCTAACAAAAAAAATCTATATGTATAGCATGAAGCTATGAGCCACGGATGTGGAGCAATACTGAAAGACGTATACGCGGGTGAAACCGTGCTGCGGATAGCTAATTAGTTTTATTATATAAGTGAAAGATCACTCTTTGACTAAACACAACATGATTTGTCAATTGCAGGCTTTAGAACGAGGTGAATTAAGCATTGAGTTTCTATCATTTATAATAGGAGGTGTGCTTATCAGTAGCTCGCCGTGTTACTACAGTGATCTACTTATGGAGAAGGTAACTTGTCAAATTATTATGTTAATAATAATAAGAATAGCTGTATTGACATAAAATATAGGTACAATGTTTTAGTTTAACCCTGTCTCTTGCGCTAGTATAAAACTGTATTACACGAGACAGTGCCTTCTCCTGCATCCTACAGATTGCATGATTGGTCTACTTAATAAAAAACTGTCATCAAAGACATTTTTATTTATTAACGCTAATATCTAAGCGCTGTCGATCGTGTTTGCCTTGACAGTACATCACGCATTGTAAGTTTGATTTTCCAGACAAATATTTGCAAAACAAAGAAAAAGATTTTTACAAAGAACCTTTTTTATCTGGTCTGTGGTATTCTTTGTACTCGATAATTGTATTTAAGACACAAATATTTGTCACGGGATTCGACCACACGATACACTTACTGAAAACCAAGACACTAAAAACCAATTAAATCGCTATACATACCTAGCACTTATACTTAGTTCATTAAAAAATACACACATACAATTCGAAGCTAACAAATAACATTTCTATATCAAAGAATTAAATATTTTTCTAGGGTGAGTTAGTACGCCTCGCTCTGTACCAATGCGGTTGGGAGCAACACTACAACCGGCGCACGCGCAGCTGCATCCAAGCGTTGTTGATATTCGCTCTCCGGCCTATCGCTATACAAACTCTCTTCAAGACATTGTGTTTAGAAACTTTGAGTGACGTAAGTATGTATTCATATGATAGCTAAAAGCCAGTAGGGGATCCAGGGAAGCGAGCTAAGGGCAAGGGGCTCAAGCTCCTTCTTCCCTTTCCCTCTCCCTCAGACGCTTCTGAATGCTTAATAAAAATGCTTGTAGTGTTTACCTGAATAAAACCTATCCTGGTGAAGTCAGTGATGCTACAATATTAGAAGCTTTTAGAAGTAGCGGGCAAGTTGTTACTTAAAACTAGTCTTCTCTCCCACCCCACACCAAAATCTTGAATCCGCTACAGCTAAAATCTACCTAGGAGAGGATTTACAACTACAGAGTACAAAATTAAGCAGCATTTTTTGGTATTAAGCGGGACGTAAAGAAGCGTCTCAAACAGCGGCTATTTTGTGCCCTTCATACCAACAGTTTGTTGCGATGGCTTATAAGACGACATTTACCAGCCCTGGCATATTGCTTACTATCAGG
The DNA here is from genome assembly GCA_963082885.1 of Parascotia fuliginaria. NCBI lineage: Eukaryota > Metazoa > Arthropoda > Insecta > Lepidoptera > Erebidae > Parascotia > Parascotia fuliginaria. The sequence goes on along the minus strand of OY720196.1, from coordinate 2,702,296 downwards.
GAGAGTGGAGTGACTTTGATCGGATATTATAAAATGTTTAAGCTGCAGAGTTCTTAATACATTTACGAAGGGTTTTAAGACTGGTTTTACACACAACCACCCCGTAGTGATGGCCACCATGCCGCCGATTTGTGATGGTAATTAATTAGAATGATCTCCTCTACTCCTGAATCTCACTGACGACTTACTAATAGAATATATAAAGTGGAAATGGAGGAGGAAGAAGTGAGGAGATAAGGGGGGGGGGGATAAGCAGTTTGGGGAGCCCATAGAAATTAAAAGAAACCGAATGCTTATAAGGTACTAAAATAAGATTTGTTTTATTCAAAGAGACATGTGAGTCAATCCCCGCAGTAGGTTAGGTACATGCCCTTTGTCGCGAGGGACTTTATTATGACCTTCATCATCAATGTCAGCTAAGTATTCATACATAGCATGAAATATTATTTCTTTTTCAGCTTTTTCAGCAAGCGTATACAATATTTAATTTAATGAATGCTATGTTGGAAAAATGAAGATATGTAGATTATGCTGCTAGTTTTTAAACGCACCAATTATTTTAAATTTTATGGCAATAAAGAAAATAATATCCATAATCTTTATTTTGCAAGTGCTCGACGTCTCACATTTCAGTCTTTCTGTAGTATTTAACGTGGATCATCAAACCAGCGAGTCCAATATTAAAACCGCCTCGTTTCCCCAATAGAGCGGTACCTATACTTAACCTATAGGTAATATAACCTACTTACATATAACCTTAAAAAATACAAACTTTAATTAGACAAGTATACATACAACTTATCTATTTTAACTCATTTTATAAGTACTTTATTGTACCTACACCAGATTTACAAGATATACATGTAATTACTTACTAAAAAACTGGTTTACTTACGTAAAAAAATATATTTTATTTTATAAACCATCCCATAAAACATATTTTAGTCTTTAATTTTTTTGGTAAAGCTTAAGCCTTGCATTAGACTTAACCCTTCGAATAGCTGGCCAAACCTACCGTACCTACCTAAGTACCTACCTAAACGACTCAAAGAACAATCAGCTACTTCAGCTTCTTTTGTTCTAAAACTTGTGCTGTGCAGATGGGTTTCTTGATTAGCTGAGCAAAACTATTACCTACTTAAAGTTATAGTAAGAATCTTTTATTAAACAAGCGTCTGTTTATATTGTTTTATATTATACAAAAAATAGCAGAATTATTTCACTATGTTCACCTGGGTGATATGATATAACATAGTTGAATAATTCAAATTAGCAACGCCGTACCTAGGTAATTAAAAAGAGATAAATTTCAAGTTTTCCAATTCAGGTTTTCCAGCCAAGTTTTGCAGCCAAGTAGTTCTGTGTCAGTTTCGAATCCATTTCCTAATGCTGAGATTACAACAGCACAGAATAGAAGTGTAATGAATATATTCGTAATAGGTACGGTATTACTTAGAAGTCCGTATTAGGATACGAATAAAGTATATTAGGCTATCACGTATTAGTCAAATATTAGTAACGAATAAAGAATACAGATTTATTTCATGTTACCGAATATGAATATCGAGACTGAGAAGAGTCGCCTCTATTCATTCATATTAATCTCTATTTACCTAATATGATTTTTATCCTAATATGGATATTAGTTTAGAATATTATTATGTTGAAGTCAAACTGATTTCTGATATTATTTTTTTTTGGTGAGTTAAATAATAATATTGCTTGCCTTTGTACAATAATTGTATTTGTATTATTGGTTGTTTTTATGTTTCTTTCTGTGTGTAATAATAATTAAATTATTATTATGGTGACTTTCGCGACTTTGATCTAGAATTTGAGTTTTAACAAAAGCAGCCGCCATTTTGAACTTTGCCGTAAGAACCGGCAAAAATGGCGGCTGTTTTTATTAAATTTGACATAAGATTCGTTTTTGGTCATCGCTGGTACACTCGGTTATCCATTTTTAAAGATAATCCATTTATAAGATAGGTTTAATAACAGCAAAGTTCAAAATGGATTTCCCTCCCCCCCCTTGCCACTGCCACAAAGTCATTTTGGAATAAGGATATTGAATTTTAATAAACCAAATACAAACCTAAAGTGAGAAACAGGTGCAGTCAGTACCTACCTACTTCATATTCGATTAGTGAATTTTGACTGAGTTGGTTAACTAATATAAACTAATATGAAGTAATAGGTATGGTATCCTAATATGAGTTATTGAATATATTCAATATTATGAATATCTAAAACTGACCCTAATATAACATCTCTAGCACAGAATAAATAATAAGTACCTAAATAGTACGTAAAGTACGTTGATATAACCACAGAGTAGCCGTACAGAGGCAAAGCTTCCTAAGAAAGTGCAAAATTGTTACCTATTTTGGTAAGGTTGTCACAATAGGTTAAGACAAACAAAACATTTGTTAAATAGTTTATATATGGAGTCATTTCGGTCCGATCCCCCAGATCTGATCTCCTAGGATTATAATTATTTTTTAATTTCTGTTCTTATTCCCTGCAAATTTAGTTATTCTGGTCTGATCCTCTGTCTTTTTGACAGGTAAGTACATACAAGAGAAGAGCAGTTTATGTAACAATGAATTAAAAAACATAACCATAATAAACGCAGTTGTACAGTCTCTGCTTACCCCATTAATGGAAGGCAGGCGTGAAGTTATTGTATGTATTTTCTCGAAAATCTGTCAAGGATAACTAGGGGATACGACCGGAATAAAACATTTAAATATATTTAAGTTTTGTTTCTGATCTTCTACGCGATCAGAACTGAATAACAAAAAATAAAACGATCCCCAGTGTATGAGATTCAGGGGATCAGACCGAAATAACTCTATATATGTAACTACTGATTTTGATATCTCATTTAAACGAATAGGATTAACATAGTGAATAGGAAAACATCTGTCATTTTGCCTTTTTAAGTAGCTAAATTCGATATATTTTAGTGTTTTAAGCTGATAATATTATAAATGTTTTGTTGCCAATGTGATTTTATAAACATTATCATTTGTGTGTTTTTAAATTAAGTAGGTACAAACCTAAACCTACCTACAAACTTTGAAAGAATTTGATGAACCTGTTAAAATATGAAGGTAAGTTCACTGAGGTAAACTTAAAACGCGTTAAATAAACAACCATACTTATTAAATATCATTAACATTATTTAACTTTAATCAAACTTTGCTTATTGAATATAAATATTAATATATTTATTATAGTTTCAACCATTAAAATTAACCAATAAAATAATTAACAATTAACATTAACGTGCGTCGCACTGACCCTGAGATTGTCAACTGGCTGTGCCGGCGTCAACCGGTTTTTTCCAGTCTCGCCGTGTACGTGACAAGCGGCCAGTGGTCACGCACACATGCCCCGTGTGCTTGTAGTAGTGCCACCGATTTGCGCGGTTGTATGAAGCTTTGTCTCTGTATCTATCTACTTTGTGATATAACTGGCGATGGCGGAATATTTAATGTAGTCTTCGATTAGGGATATCGACGTCCGCCAATATGGCACGCTTTCCAAAAAAAATCTAAGTGTAGCCATGTGCCAGAAATCTCCTCATAATTCTTTGTCACCCGGATATCACATTACAGAGGCACTGATACTTTCATCATATATTCATTCACAACATTCAGTATCGATATGAACCCACTCCTGTAGTTGTAGTTGGCTCACGTCCAAATCTTAACATGATGTTCCTATCATTTCCATTATGATTCAGCCAAAAAATATGAAGATGCGACGACCGGATGACAAAATTAAATGATTACATAAATATATATGTGACTTTTTGATTTCTAAACTGTATTTTTTTATAAATAAAAAGGGCAATGACACAGCTATAGTCGTAAAAGCTTTTTCCAATGTGTCTACAGTTTATTTAGAGACATGGCTGTTTTATAATGATAAGATAATAATACGTTGTTGTTTTCAATAGTCTCCGCTACACATAACTGCCTCGCATTAGACTTAACCCTTTGAATAGCTGGCCAAAATTATGTACCTACCGTACCTACCTACACGACTCAAAGAACTACCAGCTATCGGTTTCGGTTTCTCAAAAACATCTCAAATTACGTTCTGTTATTGCTTATATAGAAATGCTAAATTAATGACATGAAGTCCATATTTCGTCAAAGTGAAACTATTATTTCTTCAAATATAAATCTATTTGTTAAACAAAATTATGTTAATTATACAGAATTACTTAATTAAAACAATTCAAAATATTTGCTTAAATAGCAACAAAACGTATTAAGCGTCAACCAAGTTGACATCTGTGTACTAGCGATGCCGAACTATCGATAGTAACACTATCGATAGTTGACCTTGAAAATCAGGATATCGATAGGACTTTCGATAGTATTGATACTAGCGATACTATTGATAACACAAAATATGGTAGTATAGCACAAAGTATGGTAGTATAGACTATCAAGGTTCAATACCATCGATACTATCGATAGTATTGCAAATCATAAATAGTATTATGGTAATACTATTACCATTATATATTTTGTGCTATAGTCCTATCGATAGTCCCACTATTGACGCCCTATCGATAGTCTATCGATTGTCGCCTATCGATGGGCATCACTACTGTAAACTGTCTGTGTACACAACACAACTACCTTGGCTTGGGAGGGGAGATAAAAGTTAAAGTTACGTCCGCATTGTTTGTTTACATTAATATTTTCATTTTATTATTAATTAAAATGCAAACCAAAAAACACGTGTTTACCTCATATGAAAAGAAATGTTTTAAGAACATAATAAAACAGCACAGTAAGATAATAAACAACAAAGATACAGATAGACCTACGTTAAAAAGTAAGAACGCAGCATGGAATACAATTACTGCAGAATTTAACGCCAAACCTCTAGTCACAATTCAGGTAAATTGTGTTATTTGTTTTACTGGATGGAATATCATTTATTTATCATATTAAAAACTTATTGTTTATCATTTTTGGCAAACATTACTTTGTTGTAACTGTACGTGTACCTAAGATATTTGATTGTTTTAAAATTTTGCCAAACAACACGTTTTATGTTGTTTAATCAATAAATTTTAGCAGTCTCGGTCTTCTACAGGCTGATAAAACAATTTTTTCATTATTTTAGGCTTCACAAAAGCAACTACGTCGTTTGTGGATGAATTTGAAACAGCGCCGAAAACAGGCGATGTTAAAGAGTCCACAGAATCGAATGACCAGTAGCGATTCATCAAACAGTGATGCTGAAGTCTACATAAATGTTTCTAATGATGAAAGCATTGAGGCCAAAAAAGTTCGAGGTACCTTTTAGATTGGAATTAAAAATAATATCATCTTTCCAGCGGTTTGCTTAATAAAGCCGCTAAGTATAATAAAGGTCACCATGCCACCAGTTCCAGATGATGGCGTTTGGTATGGTGACCACTACTTTTGGATTCCACTGACTCCTTACCATCATTTAGATGGTAGTAGATCCACTCTGGTTTCAGCATGAATGGGCCGGATCATCCGGGGAAGTACTACCCTCTCATAGAAGATCGACGTAAGAGTAGTAGTATCCGTACTACTGCTTTTCGCTCGGTGAGTGAGAGTGCCCAATTTCACCCTTTCCTCTTTTCTCACCTCCCTCATTTCCTTCCTCTAAACCCATTCCCAGCCGCCATAGTGGCGGCCACCATACCAGCAATTTAAGAAGTTGGTATGGTAGCCACCATTTCTAGATTACACTGACTCCTTACCATCAGGCGGGGTGGAGTCACTTTGGTAGAATAATATAAAAAAAACAGTTGGAAATGAAATCTTTTGTAGGACATAGCCAGTTTTAAAGCACTCTCTATCAATTGCATGTAATGCTGTCTGTCTTTATTATATGCGATATAAATTAATTATTTTTGTTTCTTTTTTAGATATTACTATGAACTCAGAAATAATTACAAATCCTTTGATCACAGACTCATTGACGCAGGAAACACATTATACTGATAGCTGTAGCACAATAAAAGAAGAGCCTATATACCAAGTAACCACATCACCATCAAGATCACCTCAAAACAATTTAATAAAAAATCATATCTTTACAATCACCACATCCCCAGCCCGTCACCAGACAAAACAAACACAAAAAAGTCTCACCGTTTTAGAGAAAGAGTATACAAACAAACATAATATTGAAAAACATCAAATCGAACTAAAAATTCTTGAACAACAGCTGAGAGAAAGCAAAGCTAAGGCAGATTTAGCGGAACTAATTTTGAAGGATAAACAACATTTCTGCAATGTTATAACAGGGCAGATACTGAGAGAGCAGCTAAGGGAAGCCAGGGCTAAAGCTGATCTAGCCGAATTTAATTTAATATGTAAGCAAAATTTACAAGGTAATTATCAGAATTACTTATATTTAGCATTTAGCTTAGTGATTAGATTATATATTTGTATAACCTAGCTGCGCCCTGTGACTTCGTCCTTGTTGAAATTGGTATGTGTTTAATTAATGTAACCCGGGGACCGGAGCATTTTTCGGGATAAAACTAGCCTATGTCCGTTTTCGACACCGAATCTATCTACAAATAAATTTTAGGGCTCTAGCCAAAAAAAGAATTTGCTATTGTCAACACATTATTAATGTTTATGATATAAAGGTGGAAAATTTCACTCTCGAAGCGAGTTTTGAAACGGCGTGAAGGGTGAAATTTTATACCTTTATTTCATAACTATAGCCAGTACAAAATATTTTCAATTATCTTTATTAATGTGTAACTAACCGCACTAAAATGTTAGTACATTAATTTGTTAGTCGCCTAAAACACCCACAGAAAGAGACAGGTTTCAGAGAAACTGATTCTGGACTTACGTCCAAACGTTTCTCTGCCGAACCGAATGGGCCGCCGACAGACTATTTTGTTTATGAGTTGTTCAACGACAGAACCTTCCAACTACGAACGATTCGCCGACAGAACGATTAATACATGATTATAAAGATAGATTAAGTATTTTATATTTGATTTTTTGTTTCAGATACACCTCCACAATAAGAATAAGTAGGTATTAGTTAATGTAATTAAATTTTAGCTCAATTAAGTGGTTCATCAAAGTTTGTTTTATTTTAAAACCTTTAAATATAACATTTGACATAATGTTTTATTTAAATTTATTTATTACTAGCTGTTGCCCGCGACTTCGTTCGCGTGAAAATTCAGATGTGTGCCTATATGAGAATATTTCTTACCTAATCTTACGGCAATCGCACATTGTATTACCTAGTAATAAATATCAGTATAATCCGACTCTAAGGCGAATCCGATTTAAATCTATTCACCCGCTACTCTTAAAACAGACGAAATTTTGCGATATTTAACCAAACTTGCCACTCCTATTTGCCCACTTAATAAGAATAGTTCCTAGTTTGGAAATCGTATTATCAAAATGCCCGTTTAAAAACTATAGAAGCTTCATACAAATTTTGTTCTCATTTATACTCCAGGGAAATGAATTTCGCAAAATCCCGTCTTAGAGAGCACCTATTTCCAAAATTTGAAACTCCTAGCACTTGTAGTTCCTGAGATTTCGTGATGAGTGAGTGAGTGACCTTTCGTTTTTATATATGTATAGCTTCTACCCGCGGCTTCGCTCGCATGAATATCGTTTTTCCAATAGACATTTTTATATTGTTTAAATACTGTTTTGCATACTATTTCTAATCTCATCATCATCACCATTCGTACAAACCCTCTTTCACCTACCTAAAGATATCCCCCGTAAAACAATATACAATACACAAAGGCAAATTTTCACTACTATAACTTTCCCCTTTCCCACATTTCCTCTCCCCCTTTTCCCCTTTTCCCTCCCTTCCCCTCCCGTCTCCCTCCCATCTCCCTCACTTTCCCCACACTTCCCCTCACTTTCCCTCACTTCCCACTCACTCACCCCTCACTTACCACTCACTGACTCCTCACTTCCCTCACTTTCCCTTACGTCCCCCTCACTTCCCCCTCACTTACCTCTCACTTGCCCTTCACTTGCCCTTCACTTGCACTTCATTGCCTCCTCACATGCCCCTGAGATCCCTTTTTTTTTTTACACAACGCCGTCTAGATCCAAAGTAAGCATATTATATGCTTGTATTATTGGTTCTAGAATACGGATAAACATACTTAAATACTTTTATTTCTGTAAATACATACATATTATAGATAGAAACACCCAGGCAATGCAAATAGACATGTTCATGCTACAAATATTTGCACTGAGCGGGAATCGAACCCGCGACCTCTGCGTGGCAGTCCATACACATTACCACCGAAATACAGAGGCAGTCGATTTCCCCCTGACTTTTCCCTCCCTTTCCTCTGACTTCCCCCTCACTACCCCGCACTTTCTTCTCATTTCTCCCTTCCTTTCCTCTTCCTCTCCCTCCCTTCCCCCTCAATCCAAATTTCAAGTCGCCAACTTCAAACGCAAGGATCTTTCCATACAATATTTCATCCCTTATTTCACCCTTATAAATCCACCCCAGTTAAAAAAAATATATGAGGGTATTTTTTATTTAAATAAAAGTATTCCAAAACAAAATTTCAAAGCTGTAAGTTAAAAAATGAAGACGTTTCATACAATCGTTTTCATCCCTTTTCATACACTTAAGGGTTGAATTTTTAAAAACCCTTTCTTAGTACACTTCTAGACATTAAGACAAACACACCCATTTCAAGTCGCTACGACCAGCGGTTTAGGCTGTACGTTGTCTGTCAATCAGTCAGTCAGTCAGTGAGGACAAAGCCTTTTATTATTATAAAAGGCTAATACATATTTGTATGGATGTATGGATTAGACGTATAGCCATCAGGGATCAAAGCATACAGGCTGCTAGGAATGCTAACACGTGATAGAGCCACATAAAGCTAACCGTGCGAAAAACAGCTAATCCTTAGATCTACACTCACAAATTTTTGTGTCTTACCCTGGGCTTTATTAATTAGTCATCCCAAAACATGGGCCCTCTGGAAACTGGACTCGTTTAAAACTAAACGAAAGATTGTTTAGTATGACAGGAATCCGAGGAATAAAAACACTATCAGCTATTCCGCAACCTGTTAAAATCCCTGCTTCTATATGATTTCGTAGTAAATTAACAAAATGTTCGATGTGATTCTTTAAATTAGCATAACTTTTTTATTTATGAACCGATTGACATGAAACAAACACTAAATGTTAAGTGAAGCTTACCACAATATATTAGTGAAAACTATATACTTACTAAAACTATACTACTATATACATATTTAAATCGGATAAGCCGTTTATGAGATTAGCGTGAACAAACGCACAGACAAACAGACAAAAATTGTAACAATCAGTGTTTTGGGTTCTATTTGCGTTGATAAAGGTCCCAATAATTTTTTTTTTCTCATATATCTTCCATGTACAGACAGCGATCGGTTACATTTTTATTATATGTATAGATAGATATAGCTTTTACTTAAGATATAAAACAAATATGTTTTTTTTGCTGCCTTGGTGGTTCAATGGTGTGGTGTATGGAGTGTTATACAGAGATCTCAGGTTCAATCCCTAGGTTACGTTAACAAGACTGGGTTGGGTACTGGTGTACGGACTATCATGCAGAGGTCTCGGGCAAAGTGATGTCGGGCTTTTCGGTCGAAAAATTCTCCGTAATATTGGTATTAGTCCCGGATCTGGAATTTTGCCCGATAAATCGCAACAAGCTCGCACGCTCTGAAGGTCTCTCGAAACGTGGGTGGTAAACACCTCTGACTACCCTTTTGGAGATAAGAGGCGTCAAGCTATGTATGTATAAAAATATGTACAACACAAGAAAACTTCCGCAACATCCGTAGAATTTAAAGCATCCTGTTCGAATTTAATAACAGATTAGAGATCATAAAATTTCTTCATTAGAAGGTAGTTACTAATAATTTTAATCTTCGAAGAATATAGTCATGACAATTATTACTTCGTAAACAACATAAACTTATAAAATAAATGTAGGAAAGTTTACCCACATAGCTGGACCCGAAACCAAGGGACCACCTCAAGGGATACTGATGAAGTAATGAGTTCACGAGGATCTTCAGAGAGATCGAGCTAGAGGGGGATCCTGGTGAACGACATACAATATAATTATACCGCCCAGCCCAGCGCAATATCAATATGCTACTCAAATTTTAGCTCGAGAGTCAATCCACTACTTTGAAATTAATCTTGTTGTTTGATGTTGTTTGATGATGGTTGAATGACGTTCTGTACATTTTACTATCACGTCATGCTTAATTCGATCTTCCGTCAACATATTATATTATTATTTTAATATGACCGATGACACAATGCATGGTCAGCGCTGGTAGGCTCCAAAGGCTACCAGCGCCCCGGCTACAATGGCTCCGACCTCCTTTGGGCCGCAGAAGACCTCCCGATGAATTTCTAATACAGGGTCCACCCAGGAATGCTACACTACTAGCTAGTACCTACCCAGACAAATATCTACCCAATCCAAAATAATCTTATGTCGCTATCTCTTGCTAAATCAAATAGAGCTTGAAGTCTGACTGAGTTATAATGTCGGTTTTACTGGAAACGATTCAGTTTATATAATTGGATGAATGCCAAGCGCCATAGGCCTTACTAGATAATATATTAACAAAATAACTCGCGGGCATTCTTTGTCGTTTTATTTTCAGAAGTCGAAATTAGATATTGAAGTAGTTACAATGATATTATAGAGCGCAAGAATAGATTAGAGATGTATAGATTGACATTCAACGATCGTCAAAATATCATTTATTTAAAACTATGGTAGATAGGTACCTAACTATAATGTTGAAACCTATTTGCAATTTCATGTTTGTCATTGTATGATCATCATCATGGACGCCGGCAGCATGGTGCAAGAGGGTGTTAACTTAGTCTTTGATTGAAATCAAACTTGAACAGATGCACCCCCCTGAAAGTCAGATGCACCCCCTGAAATGCAGGAATTTCTACCCATCTCCCCCCGCAAGTCTGTCCTCGAATAGGGGAAAATGGGAATTTTCGTGTCATCTTCGCTCGCAATTGTAATCGGGAGAAGTTAAGAAGTTCTGTTCCCATCTTCAGATGCGGCTATTCGGAGGAAGGTGGGAATAGAACTTCCTATCTTCCGCCAATAACAAGTTCGGGGCAAGATGACTCAAGCATCCTCATTTTCTCCCATTCAGAAGCGGCTATTCGGAGGATGGTGGAAATAAAACTTCCTATCTTCCTCCGATTCGAGTTTGGGGGAAGATGGCACAAACATTCCCATTTTTCCTCTTCGGAGGCAGACATGCGGGGGAAGATGGAAACAGAACTTTCTATCTGCCTCCGATTACAAATGCGTGGACAGATGACACGAAAATTCCTATTTTCCCCAATCGGAGGCAGACATGCAAGGAAAGATGGGAATAAACCAATGCAGATGACCCCGTGCACACGTGTGACATATAACAATCATGTTTTACCAATGAAATCCATTAAATTAATTACATTCCGATCAAAATAAATGTTCAAAGACAAACAATTTAACGACTTGTTTTTTTTTTTATAATTTTATAATTAGTTTTACGCAATAACTTATTTAATTTAATGAACGCCATGTGCTACTAAAAATTTGAGACAGAGCTTTTGAAAGCTTATCATAGAATTTATAGTCGCGCGCATTGAGCCATAATTTGTGATGTGATCCCCAGTCCTGACATGAGTGTAGTAGATATCTCACGTACTTTATCATGTGATAGGTACACATTTTTACTTTGCAGTTTGGCTTTACCTCCCCATTGCTTTCAAATAGAACCTTGCAGACTATCACGACACGACCTTTTTTTTATTGTAACGGTTCCAAGAAGTTGCTATTCGAAATTCCAAATGTTTTGGACTCCTCCATATCAAAATAACCAGCAAGGTCCAATTTAGTAAAAGGTAAAATAAGGCTATACGTACGGATGGCGGCAACGAGGCAATATAAGTTCAGGAATTATGTACTGAAGGTGGATAGGTACATGAAGGATGGCATGAAAGAAAAGAGAGCGGTTCCTCTTACACAGAATGGTAGAATAAACATTTTAGAATCATGAAAATATTTTGCGTTGATCCTTAATAAGTGAATGGAAGTCGTTCCTTTCAGGGCAGGCAGAACAAGAAAGGACGGAGGACGAATACCAGCGTTCTGTATTAAAACTGTCCCTATTGCGATCGTCAATACGGTTGCCGGACGAGGCGATCACAATGTTATTATCCCCAAATGTAGTGCTTGAGGAAGATCCAGGTCCGATAAACGATATAGCTCTGTAATTTGTCAATGACGCTGCAGTTCGATTGAAATGGAATGTTCTCTATTCAATAATTACCTGATTAATTGTCGCAATCACAAAAGTTTATCGTTTAATCTTAATAATAGTGATCTATACCACAAGTGTACACAGTTGTGTCACATTACTTTGCAATTTGTGCACATTAGTGTCCAATATACGCGAATTTAATCTAAATTTAATAGACAGTATTGGCTAACAGTGGTGTTTACTGTAGAGTTTAAAATTATTGGCACTACGGATAAAGCCGCTGGTAGGAATGTCAATAAATATACCTTGACGATGTGTTGTCATGTGAAAAAAGTATTTTTCTTTTGTTAAGTTTGTGATAATTGAGTGTACAGTTTTACAGTTTTACTGACTGTTCGATATATCAGTAATGTCACTTTTTAATTAGACAAACTGGACGAGTAATGGACTAAGTAAGTTGGTAGTTTTAGTGGCGACAAGAACCACAATAACAAGTACCTTACTAGGTAAGGTAAATTCACTTGCAAGATGTAGATTATATATCAAAAATCTTCAGAAATTTTAACTTATGGTTATTACACTTATAGTAGTGTGCACGTCGGGGCGTGATGCGTGGCTGCGTATTTAGCGTTGTTCGAAATATCTACCAGTTTGTAGGCAAACAAACACCTTACAAAAGTTGAATAACATTCGTAGTCTACATATATTATCTAGATTACTTATATCTTAACAAGCTCTGTGTCATAACTCATAATCATGAGATTTTACAAACATACAATTCATTAATGAACACAAAGTACTGGACTCCTGTACCCAGATAGAGAAAAATATTTATGAATCACACAAAATCTAAAGGTAGGTGCACCGTGTGGAAATCGATCTTACAGCCTTTTGCACATCTGTCGCACGGTCCTCACGTACCTACCTACTCCCACTGCACCAAACACAATTCGATTATAAATAAGTAGGTAACTGTACCTACCTATATTAGTATTTAATTGTTTAAAGTAAGAGATTTTGATTAATTTGAACTTAACAAATTAATGAAAATCTCAAATATACTTACCTATCAACTTTGCACACAACATTCTAATATTCTCGGCTTCCTCTATTCTATAAATAATTTTAATCGGCAAACATATGTCGCAAGAGGGCAAGCGCCGCCGAGTAAAAACTGGGTTAACATTTAAGCCATCATCTGATTAAAATAACAATATTGTTTTCCAAAATGGAGGAGTTTAATTTTTCGTCACAACTAGAACTTTTGTCTTATATACTAAAATTATAAAGATATAAAGTATGTGAGTTTGTAAGCTCGCAGAGGGCAATCTCTGGATCTACTGAAACGAGTTTGAAAATTCTTTTTGCGTTTGAAAGCCCTGATCTTGAGGAAGGATATAGGCCGGTATTACATTATCGTAAATATATGATTTCATATCTGTCAAATTCTATGATCATAGATCGACGACCCACAAACTATGATCATAGATAATCACATGTAGATAATATACCGTCATATGTTAAAATATGATCAAAGATGTGTAAGTCATTTTTAAATGAAGAACATATATATGACGGTTTAATAACTACATGTCATTTTTATATGATAATGTAATACCGCTCTAAGGAGCGGAAGCAGAGTAGTAACCCAAAAATGTAACCAAACAGGTCACTAGTATCGCCACCCCTGCTTTGTGTATGTAGGTAGGTAATTAAATAGGTAAGTATTTATATGTTAATATATGACTTTATATGGTTTTAATGTATGGCTTGGTTACAAATCGATAAAATTCGCGGTTTTCTTTTAACATCAAATTTACATACCTATAGATACTATTTAGAGCTGTCATTTATCGATCATAGATTACCTGTAACATCGTAGGGATGATATAGAGTTACTGCGCCGCTCCCGTCGCTCGTAGCGTGATGTTCTATAGCCTATAACCTCAAGAACTGGGCTTTGAAACGCAAAAATAAATATTCAAATTCTACCGGTAGTTTCAGAAATTAGCGCGTTTAAACAAACAAACTCTTCCGCTTTATATAGGTAATAGAATAGATTATTTGTATGAGTTTGACGCCACTGTTCTTGTTCTATTTAATGATTCATCTGTCCACTGCTGGATGTAGATCTTCCCCAAGCAACTCCTTGCCCGACAAGGCTGATGGATGGATTAAGTTCAGGACAGTTAAAAGTGGCGATTCAACATGCATTATTAGTCAGGAATAACGAGGACTTCTTCGAAATTAATCAGAGTACAAATATGTGGGAATGTTAGCATAGGTTGCCAACCTTTATAATTTATATATCTTACATTGTAGGTATAACGGCTGGGCACTGGCGGGATATTAATAAGAGTAGTGCATCGACGTAAAGTTTTGACACACTTTGATATGGTAGTACCTAATTATTACCGACCACTTGCCGACCGTGAAGATAGAAGGAAAGGAAAAGCCTTTCATTTTCTTTCAACGAACAAATCGCATAGTATGCTAACTAATTCTTTTACACTGACGACCTACTTTCTGAAAAGGTACATACCATGTCCGGTCTATCCAGCCTATTCATACTATAGAATGACAGAAACCAAATGATTTATCCACTAGCCAATTGTATCTGTACTAATAAATAAAGCGGAAGGGTTTGTTTGTTTGTACGCGCTAATCTCTGGAACTATCCGTCGGATGTATGTAACATCATGCTACTGGCCACGGGAGCAGAACAGTAGCTAAAGATGCGGGTCAAACCGCGCCGCGGCAAGCTAGTCTCTTCATACTTTACTCTACAGTTCTAATGACTGTACAACCTTGCGTATGTCATCCAATCCCATTAAACAACGAATTTGATCAATCAAGTAATAATAAAAGTCATATTAAGAAGAAATATATTCGTATTCGCAATTTAAATAAGTTATAATTTCAAAATTTGTAACATTAGGCATCGTGAATAATTTTAATGAACAATATTTACGTAGGATCAGTTAGCTGTCCGTTTAAACGTTGCAACTGCATTAGGCATGATATAAACCTTTTTCTATAGGTAGTTACGCCTGGAGACGTCTACCTCCGGACATAGGAGGCCTCTCCCAAACAAGAGTTCCCCATAGTTTTTGGCTGTCTCTGTGAAGCAGAGTGCAAATGATTGATCCCAAAGCGGGACCATACTTTGTGTTCTATAAATACTTGTTGCGAACCTGAGTGTACTTTGTATGTTTTGTCAAGTTTCTCGCAACATAGGGCTTGTTCCCTATTTCAGGAGCGGAAAATCTCAACAATAGTTTTCATAGCGTTCAAAATATTCTAGGTCTTACCTACATCTTTCTAGGTAAGGTGTAATATGCTCTACTTTTCCTCATCTGTAGACATTATAAGTCATACGAGAGACTACATTTAACTCAGACTTGGTCTATAAATATGTTATAAGCTGAATTTCATATCAAATCGCCAAAGTAATGGTGGGTTACCAGGTAATTTGGCGATACACCAGCGGAGCGTTAGTCTAATGATTATTATTATTACTTTGTTTTAATAATATCGAAGTTAAACTGTATTACTGTATCTAGCAGTTTAATAAAGTAGTAGCTTTACTATGAGTACGTTTGTGTCATAATGTGAAATCGTAAAAATATGTATATTTGACAGCCACGGTGCCGCATTGAAAGTAGACCGCAGGAGGCTTACGACTTCTGGACACAATTTTCAAATAGGACAAAACTTTGAAAAATCAAATCTTCCACGTAAACTTATTACGATAGGTGTTTGTTTTGAGTCTAGATGTAGGTACTTTGTGTCCATTACGCATTATTCAGTTTACCGTGACACAGAGTATGTTCTCTACTTAAATAATTGTTTTTAAAATGAAAAAAATGTTATAAACACTGCTACTGGCAAAGCCCTTTAGAGAAGTTATCATGCAGGCGGCAAACAGTTGTACGGTAATACTAGATCCACGGCGCTGGTTTCAGCATGAATGGGCCGCATCGACCGGGGGAGCACTACCCTCTCATAGAAGATTGACGTAACAGTAGTAGTATCCGTACTATTGCGTTTCCTTCGGTGAATGTGAGCGCCGGAGGCCTAATTTCTCCCCTTTCTTTTTTCTTCACTTTACTCAATCCCTTCACCTACTCCACTTCCTTCACGGTAGGCAGCGGCTTCGCAGAGTCCCTGGGATTGCTCGAGCAGCGCCAGAGACTCTGAGTCGTCTATGAACGACAGCTACCACTTACCATCACGTTTGCCCGTCTGCTGTCGGCATAAAAAAAACGGTGGTGTTTATCACCTACCTACTCGTATAAGACCCTCAAGAATGCCACCGTAAAGATTCTCAAATGACATCTGTCTGCACTTTATAACACAAGAAAGTCGTCAGCAGTGTCAGAGCGTCCTGCGCCACACGACATATTTGATTAATACCCAACGGATTTATAACTGTAACAGTGTAACTAATTTACGTATGTAAATTAATGTATGTTAATAGTAGATAAAGATTGTGATATCAGAAATGAAAATGAATATTTTGTGTTAATACAATGTAAGTATCTATCGTTGAGCTGAAAGACGCAATTCGAAACGTGGGCTTAACCTTCCACAAGGTGGACCTACGACCTGAGACAGTTGACGGACAACCGATGAATAAGCGTGGTTCACGACCAGTCAAAGTAGCGATACTTGAGGAAAGCCTATGAGTATGTCCAGCAAAGTAAGACTTCAGGCTGAAAAGATGATAAGTAAAATGATGAACTAAAGAATATTTTAATATATTCGTATCTTTATTACCATGTTTTTGATTTTCTTTATAAGAAATAACAATAAAACATTAATTAACCAGCAACAAAATTTTTGCTGATTAAAATAGAAGATTTTTGACAAAAAGTAATATAATTCATTCATGTTTTTTCTTTCTGGCGACATTAATGAGCGTCGCCACCAAATGAGAAAGTTTTCTTTTGTAAATTTAAATTCTCGGCAGCTGATATTTAGATAATAATGAACTGTTTTATTATTGGACATACAGAGAAAGACGATATTATGGTGGCTACTATTTTTGTAGTCTCCAATATTACCACAGACCCCAGGAGCAGATGGTTTCGGTAATGCTCTCTCACCCATTTGTTAGAAATAGGTACCTACCTGTAGATACACAAAAAATACCTACGCTTGAAAAAGTGTCCATTTATACGACTATATTCAGAAACTTAACATAGCTAACACAAAGCTTACAGAACTGAAGGCTGTTGGCTGAGAAATAAAAACTTCCAAGTACCTACCTAACTGATTAAAGTGCGAGCGGTGTCAATAAATGAAATATGCCTATTTGATAAGAGATGTAGGTACCTACCAACCAAACAGGAGATCAGTTTAGCTGACTTTAGTATGCAGTAAGAGTAAGTTTTGAATCATTTCAAAAAAAGCCAGTTTGTAACCTAGCAAATACGGTCATTCATTCTCTGTCAAATTTTCAACAAGTGTCATTATTTGGTGCATCGCCAAACTTAGTGTCAGTATCTTCAATTTTTCAACACACATCTGATGTAAAATAAACAACAGAAATAGCATTTAAACCATAACAAACGTAATTTTAACATTTATAGTCTTTAAAATTATCTCTAAATACTGTTTTATTTGATTATTTTATTTCTACTAAAAAGTTTTAATACTTACTAGATTTACCTGGCAACCTTTTTCTTATACGTCAATGTGACAAGTTAATGCAAAATAATTCAATTCATCATTTATTCATGAATGCCCGCACTAAACGTTAAAATATGAAAACACTAGGTAAATGAAGACATTAAGCAGAACATAAACAATCGTAATTACTTAAAATTGTATTTTCATTAAAATCATTTTACATGTCAACAGCTCGTTGAACGGTCTAGGCAATTTAAAGTTTCCTGAGTCTTTGCTTTGTGAATTAATGCACGTTAATAAATCATCTTTCGTGTTGATAAAGCTGTGACTTTTGTTTATTTGAACTCACCCGTCTCAGGGATAACTAACTCAATTATTTATTTCATCCTTTCACTTTAAGTAGGGCTGCCATCTGTTTGGGTTTCCCCTGATTTGTCCTAGTTTAAAAGGCATCCGGGTAGCGTCTTGGTAAGGCTTCATTTGTAATCCGGGTTTAAAAATTTTAAGTCTTGGGCCGCCTGCGACACACGCACTATGCCCGCCCCGCACGCTACTCTGCTTACAACTATTATTTATTATAATGACTATGTTTAAAAAAACCTGTTGACATGTCCGGGTTCTACGCTCTGAAATCCGAGGTTTTCACGCGTATTGTCCTAGTTGCCAAATTTTAGCAATGGCAACCCTAACTTTAAGAGGCTAACAAGTTTACTTTATAAACCAAACTGGGATTGAAAGCTAGCTTTAGCCACGGCAACAACTTATACTATATATTTAAAATAACATTTGCGTAGTGAAAAGTTTTAGTCATGATTTACATTACGAATTTTAAAAAGTCCTGACACTTAGCATGCAATGTCATAAAACTGTAAGACAGCCGAAGTTTTTTATTACCGGTAGGTGCCTGTTAGCAGATATTGCTAACAGCGACTTCTGTTAACATTTGATTAACATTGATTCCTATGAAGCGAGATATCAATGTTTTCTATCAACAAAATTGTCGGCGAAACATTCTGTCTACGGTTAGAGGTTTCTATTAGCTGTGCTTTCTGTAAATATATAGTTATATCGTAAGTAGGTACAATCGTGATTCTAGCTGAAGTTCCGAACTTATTTTCTGGTTGCTAATATCTCCAAGTCAAGCAATACCAAGACTATGAGCACCTCAAAAACGTCTTCCTAGCCCGCCAACGTTCTACGACCCGTGGCCGTAACGTGTGCGACATAAATTTGCATATCAACAAAGATTTATTTTTGCACACCAGCATTAATTATGTTTCGTGTTATTTTACTAAGAAGTGTTCTTGTGAGCGGCAAAACGGCCACTAAAATTTATCCTTGTCCTATATACAGGCTAATTAATTAAGGAACCAGACAAGACGTAAATAACTCTAGTACCTATATAAATATTGTGAACACTGAGATTATAATTTCTCTAAGCAATGGAGAAGTGACAAGAAGTACCTAATTGAAACGGGTGAATAGTAAATGGAAAGAATAACAATATTGTAAATTATTAAATAGGTAATTTATTTATATTTGACATGATACATTTAATGGTCATACTGGTTATATTGTCACTAATTACCACTTGAGTTTAAGAACAAAGTCTACTACCCTTAGGGTAGTATTTATAAACGAAGCTCAGGTATTGAGTACGCGTACTTAATACCGTCTCTTTCTAACTACGGTCTCGGGCCCCTAGTTAGATAGAGACAGGGGTATGATTCAACTGCGCGTACTCAACTCAATATATAAATACGAGCCTAAAACAGAGTAGGTACTTAGGTACATATCGTTGTGACTTTGGTAGGTATAATGTATAATAGGTAATAGATTTATATGCGTGCAACATTTTTTAACTAGCATTCCATTAGCTGGGCGGGTTATTATTTCCAAAGTACTCATAACAGAGTCCTCAAATTACTCCATGTAAGAGCAGCATGGAATCAAAACAATAAGCATTTCTGAATATTAAAAATTCAGTGGAGTAACTTGCTATTGCTAATGAATTTATTCTTAAAGTATTCCATTCTTTTGTTATATTTAAATAGAATTTTGTTATAAAAAGAAATAGGTTGAATTTCTATTCAGAAGAGAGACCTCCATTCTAGAATATTCACCCTATTTCTTGTCATGGGCATCGTAAGAGACGCGTAATAGAAAATCGTTAAGTAAAATGTATCCCCAATCCGGGCGAGCAACCGATGTATGAGGGCGGCTCACGAACCGCCGGCGAAAATTGGGGAAGACATTACGCCAGCAGTGGACGTCTTTCAGTTGATATGTTGGTGATGATCCCCAATCTGGTCATCAATTCGCTTGTCAAACGCCCGTGACCATTGCAACCACCTTCCTTTGAAAGATGTCTTTGTCCTCGTCTTCAGATTTATTCTGCAACATTCTATGAATACGATTTCTTTTTGCACTTTAAGTTCACCATTCACTCAGTAAGATGATGCAAAAAAATGTTTATGTGAAATTATTAGAATTCCAGACAGTGTTCTAGTATTGTAAACTTAGCAAGGAAAGATAAAGATCTAACCTTTAGATTATAAAATAGTTTTATAAAGTGGTTAGGGAACTATTTTATGATCTAAAATCGAAATTACCATACTAGATGAAACTAAATAATTGGGATCCTCTCTGTTCTTTCTTTATTCTTAGTAATTATATCAATTGGTTAATTTGTAATAATTTATTTTGTATGGTTCTTTGGTTGCGTTGAATGTGTAAATTGTAGGTAACTCATACAAATAACTGTAATTATGTGGCGATTGAAAAGAGTGGCTTGAGTTTCTTGCCAGTTCTTCTCACAGCTCTACCTCGTCAACGAACTGGCTGTAGGTCAATTGGCTGACTTTACATGAAGTCAGCCAATTGACCTACAGCCTACATGTTGACTTTTCGTATGCATCATACTTTATGATCAAAATGAAATAAATTCTTTGACTTTGACTTTGACTTAAAGGTTATGATCCTAGAGTTGGCTGAGACGATATAGTCAGAAATTTACGAGGCAACAACTGGGTAGAAGTTATGATAATAGGAACAACATTGCTAATAGAAGTTATTTTAAAATTCCCAATTCAAAATATTTATTGTTGTAAATTTCTTTCTTTAAAAAATAAATTTTAACGCTGGCTTTAGACTGCTTGTCCAAAGAAGCGAGAAGGAGAAATATTAACTAATAGTGCTTGTCCACTGGAACAAAGCGAAGATTTAATGCAATCCTATTGGTTAATATTTCTCAGTTTGTCCGCTTCAGAGCCGCATTCTCATTCATTCTTCGCTTTTATGGACAGGCAGCCATAAGAAACAAGCTCTACGGGCGGCGGCGGCGGACAGGCACATCTTTACAAACATTATGTTTAAAGTAAATCACTGAAAGGATAATGTAGATATACATACATAAAATATACAAAAAATAAATAATCCTATAATTGCGCACAAATATTTTCTTTATAAAATGAAATAATAACGAGAAAATATTACTTATAACAGAACGTCTTACTTAGGCACCATTTGAAGTACCATACGCCTGTTTAATTGGCTAAGAAGATACAGTTAAAATCTAGTCAATCTACTTCACTCATATTATAGTATGCGGTACCTACTTTACTACCTAATTTAGTCCAAAATGCAAACGCACAAATATTGCGGCGAGACGGCCTTCTAACCGATAATCCACGGAAATAAGTAAAAAATAAAGTTTATCAATCTTTCTATCATCAGAAATTAATTCATTAAATAGATATCAATACCACAGCGTGAAACAACGATAGAAAATGCCCAGATTCATGTGATAACTTCACAATGCAGACACAAATTTATAAGCATAATATGTTTTGAGATCGCACCTGTTAAGTACATTAATGTGAATGCGCCTACAAATAATTTATTAAATTGAAGGAAACGCAACAATTCCTTATACAACTAATGTGTTTACATTCTTAGTATAGTTAATAAAATGAATTAAGTATTATTAAGTAGGTAAGTAGGTAATAATTCGGTAAATAAGCTACCAGAGCTTATTCAATGAGAGTAAGACTTGCCAAAGTTTTCAGGTGAGTGTCATACAACAGAATCCTTTTGCGCAAATCACTTTCAAATGCATTAAGATATTTTTTTATGTTGGTCCACGAATATGACTACTTAATACAGTCAGTGGGACACCAGGACACCTAGTTAATTGCTATCGTAGCCTCTAGTTGGACAAAAGCACAGTACATACAGAATAAAATTTTCGTTAGATTAAATTAAGTTCACATAGGAGTTAGATTAAATTAAGTTCACATAGGATTCATATATTCTTAGGAGGTAGTAGATCCACGCTGATTTCAGCATGAATGGGTCGGATCGTCCGGGGAAGTACTACCCTCTCATAGAAGATCGACTTAAGAGTAGTAGTATCCGTACTACTGCGTTTCGTTCGGTGAGTGAGAGCGCCGGAGGCCCAATTTCCCCCTTTCCTCTTTCCTCACCTCCCTCATTCCCTTCCCCTAACCCCATTCCCAGCCGCCATAGTGGAGACCACCATACCAGCAGTTTTAGACGATGGCTTTTAGTATAGTGGCCGCAACTTCTGGATTCCGCTGACTGCTTACCATCAGGCGGGGTGGAGTCACTTTGGTAGGCTAATATAAAAAAAAAAAAACATTACACAAGTAGGTACCACTTCGCATATGTATAATTAGGTATATAGGTACCTACTTAAATTTGGTCTGTACTAGATTTTGGTTAAACTGGTTCAAATGAAATCTGACTCAATTCATCAATGTTAAAAAATTCATAAAGTTTTTATAGTTTTCGCAGAAAACATACAATATTTTTAATTTAGTTTTTCAAGAGTTTCTGTCGAGGTGTCGGGTAATGACAACCCACCGCCCACTACCGAAGTATATACAAAGTAGCGTTCATGAATACTTCATTAGCGCAATCAGTCAAACTGAATGTTGGTGGTCAAATCATGACAGAAGACGGTGCGGGAGCTTAATTATCCAACACTGGAGGGCCTAGAACCCTATGAAAGGACTGCTGCACATACTATTGCCAATCCAATAGGTAATGTCCATAGAAGACCTTGTATCAACATTGGACGTCTTTCGACTAAAATGAGATTTTCTATTTCATCTTTCAGAACGAAGATTTTAACGCCTTCTCGTGTGAAGGGATAAGCAGAAATGTAGATACCGCGCCTATTGCTTATGGTACCTAGCGATTCAAAATTCAATCTAAGGGATCAGTCTAAGGACTGACACTGGGCAACTGTCGACAGAAAAACTCAGTATTATGTTTGAATGACTGTGAGATGCATCACACAGACAATCACTAGGCCATCGCAGCACTAGGCATACACTAAAAAGTATACCCCTGGCAATTTTTAAGCGTTAGTAGTAATTTTACAGCACTTCTTGTGATGTTACTTATTATTATAATAGGTGCCATTACAATAATAATAAAAATCGTCCTACACAGAAAATCACGAGTGATAATTTCAAAATAACGGTTAACAACGAATCCTAAAATAGCAGGGTTTCGCTAACAGATTACATCACGACGACGTGACATTCTCGATCCAACCAGTTTAAATTTACTCGTAATTTGTGCGAAATCCAGCGTTTATGCCAAGCCCAATTTAATGTCTTTCTGTGTAATAATTAGCCTACTGAATACGCTTGGACAATTTGGCAAACAAGAACAACGTTTAACAAAACTTTGAAATCATTTTGTAACGTTCCGCAACAATTAAAACTTTTAACAATCCGTAAAACTTATATCTACCTTACCTTATTGGTAATAGTAATTAAAAACAAAAATATTCACTCACAAAACACTCCGAAAAAGTATGAAAGCACAAAATAATAGGCTGTTTAAACAAATGCTTAACACTTACTTCCGGGGGGAAAACTCGAAAGCGCGCAAGATGGCGTCGATGCCGAAAGCGCGGGAAAACAGTAGCTGACGTGAAGTGACAGCCGGGATGTCACAAAATGTCTTGATAAATAATTATTATCGGGCTTATGAGTTGGTGTTGGAATTTTTATCGCGTAGACTGCGCCCGGCCAGCGAACATACGTGACTAAGAGCGGTTCACGTGCTTTTAATATAAAATTTAGGTGGCACGGGTGAAATGCTGGGCGGGTAACGATGTATTTTGGATCGTGTCATAAAGTCGCGTTGCATTGAAATAATAAGTGTAAAAGCTAAAGTATGGATATCGTTTTAAACACCAACACCAGTGGGATGTGTTGATAGTTGTAAATCGGTAGAGAAATCAAAAAAATTGTTCGATAAAAATATTTTTTTTGCACTCACAAATTTCCTATAGGTAGGATGTACCTTTACAATTGAATTAGAAACTCTTATAAGTAAGTAATTGAAAAAACTTCTTCTCCAACATTGTTCAAAAACTTTAGAATTCCTGAATAAAAATTTTACGCATAAGTATCGAAAACAAATTAAAAATCAGCTGCCTAACGAATTCGAGAGTTTCGAAGCTTGGATGTAGTTATTTCAAGATTTGGTTTTTGAAAAGACAACTATACGCAATAAGCCTGCCTCGGAAGGCCTTACAAAAGAAACTAAGTATAATAATTAAAAAACAACGTAAAATTCTTGAAATATTTTGTCCCAATAAGAATGGAATCCATGACTACTGGCAAAACAGAAGAACTAAGGCGAACGATATCTTAGGACAAATCAAATTGCAAAAATAAGTCACTAAATGCAAATAGCAGATTTTTGTGCCGCGGCAGTTAGCAAAGATGCTAACTGGACCTTAAACAGCTATACTGGCCTGTTGGTCTGGTGGTAAGTGACCCTGACTGCTAATCCGCAGGTCGTGGGTTCGATTCCCAGCCAGGACAAATTTTTGTGTGATGAGCCTGATTGATTGTTCTGTGTCTGGATGTAATTTATCTATAACTAGCTGTTGCCCGCGACTTCGTTCGCGTGAAAATTCAGATGGGTGCCTCTATGAGAATATTGCGTGCCTGATTTTATGGCAATCGTACATTGTATCAGTATCATCCGTCTCTATGGCGAATCCAGTTTAAACTCGCTACCGCTAAAACTGACAAACCACTTTCACACAAACTTGCGACTCTTATTTGCCCATTTAATAAGGGTGGTTTCTGAATATTAAAAAAAGAGTATTTTCTAGTAATTTGGTAATCCTACTGTAGCGTACCTACATGAAGATATATAGAGTATAGAGGATAAGAAATAAAAAAAGTAAAACTGTCAATCTGACTTACTCACTGATTTTACTCCTTCTATTTTTTGTGGAACATTGTGAAAATTTTGTAAATCACAATATACGATATTACATAATATATAAAAGCAATCTTATTTCTACATTGGTGACCCCGTGAACTCGAAAAATATGAGTGACAGTGAGTCGGTTCACAGTGCTAGTGAGCACGTGCATATGGATAAACACGATATGATATTTCGTGTATCTATAAAATTACCTCCGTTTTGGCCTGATGAACCAGATTTGTGGTTTGCGCAAATAGAAGCACAGTTTGCAAACGCTGGCGTGACTGGTGATGTCACTAAATTTAATTACGTGGTCGGACATCTAGAACCGCACATCTCTAAGGAAGTGAAAGATGTTATCATGTTACCGCCTAGTCAGAATAGGTACGACAAGCTGAAGATCGAGCTTGTAAAACGCCTATCAGCGTCACAGGAGCGCAAGGTAAAGCAGCTGTTGATGCATGAGGAGTTAGGAGACAGAAAGCCATCGCAGTTTCTGCGTCATCTTCAGAGCCTAGCAGGACCTAAGGTTCCTGAAGACTTCTTGCGTACTATTTGGAGTAGCCGCCTTCCTTGCAATATCCAGCCCCTTCTAGCATCCCAGCCAACATCCACTCTTGAAGCGCTGGCAAAACTGGCAGACCGTGTGCAGGACATCGCAACACCACCCATCCACATCGCTGCAGCTTCCAGCACTGAACCAAGTGTCAACGAGCTCGCGTGTGAGATTGCTGAGTTAAAGCGCGCTATGCAAAACCTAACGACGCAGCTCAGAGGCCATCAATCTACGCAGCGTGGTGGTCGATCTAGGCAGCGTCAGTATAGCGAAAATCGAGAACGAAGTCGGTCTCGCTCGAATTCAAGCTATAGGAAGTTCCCCGTGTGTTGGTATCACAATAAATTTGGTGAGAAAGCTAATTGTTGTGTCAAGCCCTGCGACTTCAAGGCGGGAAACGCAGCGGGCGGTCGGTAATGGCGACAAACGATTGCCCGACTTCTACTGGTCGCCTGTTCGTCGTGGATCAATCGTCGAAGACACCGTTTTTGGTGGATACAGGAAGTGACCTGTGCGTCTATCCCCGTCGCATCCTTCGTGAGCATCGCGTGCAGAGCAACTATGAACTCAGTGCTGCAAACGGGACGACTATCAAGACGTACGGTTACGTGGACTTGAACCTCAACCTCGGTTTGCGTAGAGACTTTAAGTGGCGTTTTGTAGTGGCGGACGTGAGTAAACCTATCATAGGTATAGATTTTTTATCTTTTTACTCATTAATCGTTGACTGTCGTAATCAACGACTAATTGACAGTAATACAAACATTTCTATTTCTGCTGCCAATCGCTCAGACTCTTTTATATCTTCTGTAAAGGTCACAACTGGTGATTCTAAATACCATAGGATTTTAGATCAATTTCCAGAAATCACTCGACCAGCTGGCATTCAACGTACTACACCACACAACACTGTACACCACATACGCACGACTCCTGGCCCTCCAGTTTCTTGTCCCCCTCGTCGTCTAGCGCCAGACAAACTAAAAATCGCTCAGCAGGAATTTCAGCTCATGCTGAACAATGGTACTGCACGGCCATCTGAAAGCCCTTGGTCGTCACCCTTGCATTTGGCTCAAAAGAAGGATAGCAGCTGGAGGCCCTGTGGCGATTATAGAATGCTCAATGCGAGAACTGTGCCTGATCGGTATCCGATTAAACACATTCACGATTTCGCTCACAGCATTGCTGGTTGCCGTGTATTCAGCACAATTGATCTTGTAAAGGCATTTAACCAGATACCGATCAGTCCTGACGACATTCCAAAGACCGCTATAACAACACCTTTTGGGTTATATGAATTCCCCTACATGACCTTCGGTCTACGAAATGCAAGTCAAACATTTCAGCGTTTCGTAGATGAAATGACAAGAGGGCTTGATTTCTGTTATTCCTTCATTGACGATTTCCTACTGTTTTCCAAGAACGAAAAGGAACACGAAGAGCATCTCTTTACCATCTTTAGTAGATTAAGAGATTTCGGCATTGTCGTAAATACATCCAAGTGTGTTTTCGGTGTTCCGGAAGTAACCTTCCTAGGTTACAGCATTTCCGAAAAGGGCACAAAACCACTGGATACAAAAGTTGAAGCCATTAGGGACTTTCCGCCGCCTAAAGACGTTCGCCAATTAAGGCGCTTTCTTGGCATGATTAATTTTTATCGGCGATTTCTACCCCATGCGGCTCAAATTCAGGCACCGTTGCATAAATTGCTAGTCGGCAATGTAAAAGGTTCTCATCCCGTTAGTCTTAGTGGCGATACCTTACAGGCATTTAACAACTGCAAGGAAAGCCTCGCGAACGCTGCACTATTGGCACACCCCGATTGCAATTCCAAGCTCGCATTAGTCACTGATGCATCGGACACAGCAATTGGTGCCGTATTACAACAGTTTCAGGACGATGGCTGGAAGCCATTAGCTTTCTTTTCGCGAAAACTTAGTCCTTCCCAAACTAAGTACTCGCCGTATGACAGGGAACTATTGGCCATTTACGAAGCCATTAAATACTTTCGCCATATGTTAGAGGCAAGGCACTTTATCATTTATACCGACCACAAGCCACTTACCTTTGCTTTCAATGACAGGAAACGCAACTGTACACCGAGACAATTCCGTCATCTGGACTACATATCTCAGTTCACCACCGATATAAGGCACATATCCGGCAAAGACAATGTCGTAGCCGACACCTTATCTCGTGTGGACGAACTTCAAATGCCAGTAAGTTCAGACAGGATAGCGGAATCACAACTCTCCGATCCTGAATTGCAAAAATTGATACTGGAAGGGTCCTCATTACGTTTGGAGAAGATACAGGTACCTGGGAGTCGTACATACTTGTACTGCGACGTCAGCACAGCGTCCCCCAGACCATTCGTTTCTAAAATGTTACGGAAACAAGTTTTCGACAGTTTACACTCTCTCAGTCATCCTGGCATATCTGCAACTGTTCAATTAGTAGCGGAACGGTTTGTTTGGCCGGGTATCAGGAAAGACTGTAGAGAATGGGCACGAGCTTGTCTCGCATGTCAACGTAGTAAAGTAAGTCGGCATGTTTCCGCTCCTTTGGGATCATTTAACTTGCCTCGTGCCAGATTTACTGAGATCCATATAGACCTTGTAGGTCCACTACCCTTGTCTCAAGGCTTTAAGTACTGTTTAACAGCAGTCGATCGATTTACAAGATGGCCAGAAGTCATACCTATCGTCGACATCACTGCTGAAACAGTAGCGAAGGCTTTAGTGACAGGATGGATATCTCGCTTTGGATGCCCTAACAGCATTGTGACAGACAGAGGTCGTCAATTTGAGTCGTCTTTGTTTGAGCAATTATCTAAAATTACTGGTTTCCAGCACAAACGTACAACAGCGTACCATCCAGCATGTAACGGTCTTGTGGAACGCTTTCATAGGCAGCTTAAAGCTTCTATTATTTGTCATTCCAGCGAACGTTGGACCGAAACCTTGCCGTGGGTACTTCTCGGTGTGAGGAGTGCATTTAAAAATGATCTCCAGGCGTCGTCAGCTGAATTAATTTACGGTGAGCCACTTAGACTCCCTGGAGAATTTTTCGCACCCAGTACTGTTGGTACTACTGACCCAACGGAATTTATTGCCCGTATTCGTGCTTTTGCACAGAAATTACAGCCTATACCAGCCTCTCGCCACACTCATGGTAAAATATTTATATTCAAAGATCTTGCGACCACTGATCACGTATTCCTACGAGATGACGCATCACGTGGATCCCTACAACCAGCTTACACAGGCCCTCATAAAGTTATAGAAAAGGGAGATAAATATTTCAAAATTTTATTAAAAGGCAAAGCGGTCACTGTTTCCATAGACCGTCTTAAGCCTGCATACATATTAGCTGACAAAGTTGACCCTAATACACCTTCTAATAATACTGAAAATTATCACACTCGATCTGGTCGCTGCGTCAGATTTCCAGATTATTATCGCCCTTGACGGTCTCTGGAGGGGAGTGATGTAGCGTACCTACATGAAGATATATAGAGTATAGAGGATAAGAAATAAAAAAAGTAAAACTGTCAATCTGACTTACTCACTGATTTTACTCCTTCTATTTTTTGTGGAACATTGTGAAAATTTTGTAAATCACAATATACGATATTACATAATATATAAAAGCAATCTTATTTCTACACTACTATAAAAACTATAGAAGTTTCATACAAACTTTGCCACCCCTTTATACCCCCTTAGGGGATGGATTTCGCAAAATTCCTAGCACTTGTTGTTTCTGAGATTTTTCTGAGATAAGTGAGTGAGTGACCTTTTGGGCTTCGCTCGCGTGAATGTCGTTTTTTCCAATAGACATTTTTATATTGTTTAAATACTGTTTTTCATACTATTTTTTGTCTCCCCCTCACTCCCCCTCACTTCCCCCTCACTTCCCCTCACTTCCCCGTTACTTCTCCGTCACTTTCCTCTTACTTCCCCTCACTTCTCCCTCACTTCTCCCTGGCTTTCCCCTTACTTCCCTCTGACTTCTCCCTGACTTTCCCTTCACTTCTCCCGCATTTCCCCCACACTTCCTCTTAACTTCCCTCTCACTTCCCCATCACTTTCCTCTCACTTCTCTCTCACTTTCCCCTCCCTTCCTCCTTCTCCTTAGTTCCTACTTTTCCTCTCTCCTTTCCCTCCCTCCCCCTCCCTGTAAATTTCGAATCGCTAGCTTCAGAAGCTAAAGATCTTTGTATAGAATATTTCATCCCTAATTTCACCCCTCTCAATCCCCTTCACCCCTGTTAAAATAAAATCATAAGGATATTTTTTATTTAAATAGAAGTATTCCAAAATAAAATTTCAAAACTGTAAGTTAAAAAATGAAGAAGATTCATATAATCGATTACATCCCTTTTCACACACTTAGGAATTAAATTTTAAAAAACCCTTTTTGAGTACAACCTCTAGACATTTAGACAAACACACCCTCCAAATTTCAAGTCGCTACGACCAGCAGTTTAGGCTGTGCGTTGTCTGTTAGTCAGTCAGTCAGTCAGGACAAAGCCTTATATAATATGTATGGGTGTATGGATGTATGGATTAGACGTATAGCCATCGGGGATCAAAGCATACAGGCTGCTAGGAATGCTAACACGTGATGAGCCACATAAAGCTGACCGTGCGAAAAACAGCTAATACTTAGATCCAAGCCCACAACTTTTAGTTGTGTCTGACCTTGGGCTTTATTAATTGTCATCGCGAAACATAGGCTCACTGGAAACTGGACTCATTTAAAACTAAACGGAAGATTGTTTAGAATGAGCGGAATCCGAAAAATAAAAACGCTATCAGCTATTCCGTAACCTGTTAAAGTCTCTGTTTCTATCAGATTTCGTAGTAAATTAACAAATGTTCGACGTGATTCTTTAAATTGGCATAACTTTTTTATTTATGAACCGATTGTCATGAAACAAACACTAAATGTTAAGTGAAGCTTACCACAATGTATTAGTGAAAACCATATCTAAATCGGATAAGCCGTTTCTGAGATTAGCGTGAATAAACGCACAGACAAACAGACAAACAGACTAACAGACAAACAGACAAACAGACAAACAGACAAAAATTGTAACAATCATTGTTTTGGGTTCTATTTACGTTGATAAAGGCCCCAATAATTTTTTTTCTCATATATCTTCCATGTACAGACAGCGATCGGTTACATTTTTATTATATGTATAGATATGTAAGTATTAACAAAAAAAAATATATATGTAGTATATCAGTTATTTAGTACCCATAACACAAGCAAATATAATTGCTTAATTTGGGGCTAGTTGGCGCTGTGTGTGTGTGTGAAAGATACTCGTAAAATAGTTACAAAAATAGCATAGGTATTAGTACATAAACAACATGATTTACAGTTGCACAATATTATAATATTACAGAGTAATATCATACTCGCGGGACGTAAAAAGTTGAAACTCCATTTTATAGGTTTTTAACAGCATTCTGGATAACTACGAGTAGATTCGGATTCTGGATATTTCTCTCCTACCGGCTCGCTACCGGGTTCAAATGGTCAATTTACCCTTAAATTTAAATCCTGGATCCCATGACTGATTGACTTATGATGATGCAGATACGTTGGAACCTCCCAAACACATCGGCATGCTTGCTCCCCCTCCCCCCCCCCCTCTAAATCCACTACTGTAGTCATTACAAAACTCGTTACTTCACATTACAAGTATAATTGTGGTTTGAATCCATATTAGTCCATACCAATACTAGTAAATGTGAAAGTAACTCTGTCTGTTACACTTGCACGCCTACACCATTGAACCGATTTTAATGAAATTTGGTATAGAGATAGAATAGAGATTGAGAAACAACAATCTTTTATCTTTTTTCGCGAAAAGATGGCTTGAAGGGGTTGAAATACGGAAAAAAAGTTGTATAAAAAATCGACAATGTATAAACAGAGACATTATATTTTTATAATAATTATGTTCATGATTAGTAAAAATATATTATGCAATAACCGACATTCACGCGGCCAGAGCTGCGGGTAACAGTTTCTTTAATTAAACTTACTTGACAAATATTTAAGTAATGATGATCGGACACATGAAAATGATCGAAATAACATAAGGAAAGAGATTCATAAAGCCGAAAATGTCTTACAAGAATCTTTACCTACCAGTCGGTAGGATCTCCCTAGACAGACTTAAGTAGGTACATCGACAACCTGTGATGTGCTGGCAAAGGGTCAGATTAGAAGTAACCGTAATTTACGATATGACCAGATTAATGAATGTTGAAAAAGCTAAAGAGGTATGTTTGAATCGTAGCAATTACCGTGACTATAGTCTCTGCTAACCCCGTTTCTTCGAGACGGGCGTGAGTGAAGATAGGTACTTATAAATACATGGATGTAGGTACTCTCACTCTCACCGCAGCACTAGTAATTACCTGTCTAAAATGCAATATTAGCAATCATGTTAATCTCGTGAAACATATCAACAGTTGGGTTTTAGTTGTGCGGATTTACCTACATTCTATAAAATTTTTAATCTAAATATTCTATCTAGTCCTATTCTAGCACGCGGCGGCTTGTCTGAACCACATAGATCATAGACCACCATAGACCCAGGAAAAGTTAATATCTACGTTTTTTATTTGTAAGTTCGTCACAGATTAAAAAGAGAGAAGAATTATTCTTTCTAATTTTTGCGTTCAAAAATTTGACGTTTATTATTGGAGCGAGCTGCAGATATTTCGGGATTCTAACTAAACAAGTATTTCACACATAAATGTTACTAACAAACGTTAACATTAATTATTTTGTCTCGATTTATGTTGAAATGTTTCGGTACTTCTACATCATGATATTTATTGACCCGTTTGCCAAGAATTAATTACTTTTAGGTTTTATGTGAAGTTTTACACAATTATTTAGAACATTATTAGAATTTTAAGATTTCGTAACCACATACGTTTTCACACAAATTGAAACGTCAATCGTTGAGTCAGTCATTTATCAAGCCGTCATAAATATTTAAGTGGAAACAGATTCTCAAGTGTTACTTGTGTTTATTTGCCGCAATAATATTACTAGCCTGTTTTACTGTCCCACTGCAGGGCAAAGGCGTTTTTTCATATAGAGAAGGCATGAACATTAATCACCACACTTGCTCAAGGCGGATTGGCAATTTCAGACTTAAGTCTAGGTTTCCTCACGATGTTTTCCTTCACTGTCAGTCAAAAATGTCCAAGATAAACTTAGAATGTACATATGATTTGAAAAATCACATTGTATGCTCGGATTTGAACTCACTACTTCGTGTTTACGAAGCGGGTGCCTTATCTACTGGACCATTTCGACTTTTTGCCGCAATACTTTAGCAAGAATGGAATATTATTTGGAAAAAGTGCTTGACCCACTTTTTCTATTTTGTATTTCCATAGAAATAGTGGGGTACACACCCTGTTAGTTTACCGACAAACAGTTAAAATTAAAAACAACATCAGTCTGAAGACATTCACAACACGACATTGGCCTCTCCTAAGGAGACCTACCTATACTAAAGAAACCTACCTATACCAAAGAGATCTAAATATACTAAAGAGACCTACCTATACTAAAGAGACCTACCTATACTAAAGAGACCTATCTATACTAAATAGACCTACCTATACTAAAGAGACCTACCTATACTAAAGAGACCTACCTATATTATCGAGACCTACCTATACTATAGTCACCACGTTTGGCAGAGGGATTGGTGACTGCAGTATAGTAGTAGGATGATATTATTTAGTAAGCCGGTAACGCAGCTGCACGTTAGGTACTTGATAAAAGATAATATCGTCTTTATGGCTGAAGAGCCGCAGCAGTTTCATAAAATGTAGGTACTGATCCATTCATGACTGATCCATGTGAACATCGTATCAATGTGTGCTGACCCACAGAACCAAAGACAAAAGGGCTGCTTTGACGTGCGAGACTTGATATTTATTATATCGTGTCCAAAATATTGCACTCGCACTAAAGTTTAACAGTCCTATAATAATCTCATAAACTGCTGTAAACCAATACCACTGGCTACCAAGTAGGTACTTTAAAAATAATGGATAGGTAGATATAGATAGCACATACATCGAATATCAAAAGTAAGTAGATATCATGTACTACTCTATCATTAGTAGGTACTTACCTAATATATTAAATCAACAATAGGTTTGTCGAATAAACTTGCACAAAGAACTGTAAGTATAAATATACCTATATTTATAATATGACTAAAAAGTATACAATCTGATTAATAAGCACAAAAGAGGCAAAATTTGCCCAACTATTATGACAACGAATTCTCAGCCATCTTTGAAGAACTAATAATTAAGTAAGTAGGTACCTACTAGCTTTCCGCGGCGCGGTTTCACCTGCGTTTTTGCTAGCTGCTCTACTCTCGTCGCCAATAGCGTCATGTTACATAGCCTATAACCTTCCTCGAAAACTGGGCTATCATACTCAAAAAGAAATTCTCAATTCCGACTAGTAGTTGCAGAGATTAGCACGTTCAAACAAACAAACTCTTCCGCTTTTTAAAATAGTATAGATTATCAGCAGAAATAGAACTGAAATTAACATTGATTAGGTAGGTACCTATATGTATGATGAAAAAGATTTTTCATTATCAAACAAATTACACTTAGGTAGGTACCTAATCAAAAGAACTCAGAAAAACTAGCTTCTTGGCGTTTACATCTACGACTACTTTTATAATTTAAAAAAATGTACGAAATCTTATATGAAAATTAAGTTGTCCCTTTCACCTTTCCTTCTCCAAATGAGTGTGAAATTTGTTCCTGGATACGCTTGATTACCTACCTAATTAGTGTAACTTTAGTTAAATCGTGTGGAATATTGACTAGGATAAATAGGTTAACAATACATACACATACGGTATACCCACCTAACTATTTGGAACTATACCCCTTTGTTGGTTCGATGCTTTTTTGCGGTGAATTTATACATTAAACATATCGATACAAGGCCACTAACAATAATTTTAAAATTTTAAATATTTTGAAAAACATTTCCTTAAACTAACGCCCTCTGTTGGCGAGTGGTTTAAGTCCTATGACATTAGAAACAGATCTTTAAAATTCTTGCGAGATTTTTGTACTCCTATCAGAGCATTATTGCTCTTAAACGGTCTTTTGCCCGTAGTACAGTTCATAAATACATATAGAAAAATATTTATGCTTTGCTATAACCAACATAGTACTCCTGTAATTTATTGCAGTTTTACATTCTTGTTATCAGATTATCATGTTCTATTATACCTTACGCGTAATGGAACGTTTCGAAGAGTTTACTCGATATTTTTTATTTTATGAGAAACATCGAGTATCGTTTACTTTGATGATTCGGTTTATTTTGATACATTTACTGATCAAAAGTATTATTAGCAAACCTACACGATTCATTTAACAACATTCATCTATTTTTACGCGAACTTCAATCGATTATGGTAATCATGTGTATATTATGACTTGAATGCAGATCTAGTCAACTTGATGCTTGATGCTTGATCATCTTCTCAATAACTGCAATTTGCATACACTGTAAACGCAATGGTTTTGATTTTTATACAAACTTTCATGCCTTATTTCTACCCCTTCCAGCCAGTTTTTCGCGATAACAGATACCTATGTGGTTTCCCAAGGTCTAGTATAACTCTGTACCAAATTTCATCAAACATCGGTTCAGTGGTTTAGGCGTGAACGCGTAATAGACAGACAAACAGATAGACATACTTTCGTATTTATACTTAATATTAATAAGGAAGACAAGTATGAATGAATTATTTATGTAATTTATATTTTATAATTATATTGTGAAAACTTATTTATATATTTTGTATATTTCTATTAGGTATATGTAATTATTTTATTATTTTCTAGTCTTAATTTATACATCTACTTCGCTTTTACGAAGTCACCCTATAGATGGACTGATAAAAATTGCCTCGGTCAGGCATTATGTCCGCCTTTTATACAAAATTATGTTTTGCTCACCAGTAATCTGTTCGTTACTATATTACCGATATCGCATACTGTCGCATCTCTATTGTAACTTGCGTTGTCCCTCCCTCCCCACTCTGCTGGGTGCCACAGCCACTATGACTCTACTCTAGTATTCTCTATGTCATAAATTGTGCATAGATTAAACAGTCTATGTTTTGAGTATTGTAATATTTGTAATATACCAAACCAGTTTTTGATAAGTTAAAGTTAT
The DNA here is from genome assembly GCA_963082885.1 of Parascotia fuliginaria. Classification (NCBI taxonomy): domain Eukaryota; kingdom Metazoa; phylum Arthropoda; class Insecta; order Lepidoptera; family Erebidae; genus Parascotia; species Parascotia fuliginaria. Next base: position 2,666,234 of record OY720196.1, on the reverse strand, counting down.
TAGTTTTTAAGTGAAAACTGTTACCTACTTTAAGTGGCACATTATTAAAATTACCTAGAAAAATTAAAGCTTTATCCGTAGAATTTAATATCGCAAAATATTTGCGTGATTGATGTCAGTAATTTGATAAACGAGTGGAACTACCTCTAAAATGTACTGGCCTGTGGGCTGTATAATATTATAAACAAACATCTGTAGATGTGTGCCTGTAATCTATGTGTGCCTGCTTACACTTGTTGCACACACTTTCAAAATTGAAAAATTATTTTGGTACCTGTTCATGAGAAAGTGAAGACATTGTAATAAAGAAATTATTTTATACTACTTTACCGTTACGATTGTTTCACGAACGTGAGAAATGTGCTAATGTTGCTATAGTCAAAGTACGTTAAGATGCACCATTGCACCTGCAGTAGGTACATGTCGTTGCATTGACTCGTTTATCGCGTTTGTTGAAAGGTTTGACGGAAACCGAAACAAAATCCAGTTATTTGTTACGTGGTATCTATGGCGCAGGTAAAAAACTACACGATTCGACAAGTCAGTGAGAATTTAATTTGGTCCCAAAATGACTCATAAGTGGTTACCGACATTCCTGTGGTGTTTTGTTTTTGCGGAATGTCTTATCGATGAGTAGACAGCAGCGCGCGGTTAGAACGAATAACTATATTTGAAGATATTGAAAAGTTGTTATTAGGCGGGAACAGTATTAGTTTTGGTGAAGTTTTGTGTAAAATATGTGTAAAGTGGTATTAAATAATTAAAATTGCAATGGCTCAGAGTTCGGTTGACTCGGACAGGCTATCCTCAGCTGGTATATCGACTCATAGCTCTGGGACCGCGGGCACAGTGGGTGGCTCAGTGGTTGGAGTGAGACCTGGAGATGCAGTGCTCAAGAGAGATGATGAAGATGAATATAACTTAGGGCCTTTGCCTCCTATGTGGGAAAAGGCATTCACCGCTTCTGGGGAAGTGTACTTCATTGAGTAAGTAATGTTTTGTTATTGTTTATATTCCAAATTCAAAGATAAACTAGTTTATTTAGTTAACATTAACAATGAAATAAGTATGTTTTAAAACCACTAACATCTTACCAATAAACTTAACCCACATTTCATTCAGATCTACAAGCTTTTATCAAATTGTAGCTTAATATATGTATGCAGGCCAACTGACAGGTTTATCTGTGAGTAAAATAAAAATGCAGGTTTTTTACAGTTACACTATAGAAAAACCTGCATTTTTATTTCAAAACTATGCAAATTAATGTGTGGGGTCACTAATCTAGTAAAACTATAATTATTATGTGACACGAATTAAAAATCACCAGTAACAATAATAAAAAAAACATTTCTATAGATAAAAATTGAATATAACTCATGGAAATACCAACAATGATTAATAGTCATACAGTTTACAGTGTACTAGATGATATTTACCTGTTAATTAGCTTTAATTCTGAAATTAAAACTGTATTTCTTTTACATTTTTACAAACAGCCAAATTTAATAATAATAATAATAATAAATTAATAATATTCTACCACATTCACACAGCGCCATTTAGCCCCAAATTAAGCAATTATATTTACATACAATTCGAAAATTAGTTTCGTACATGGCCTAAGGGCAAATTTTCATATCCCATTTCAACCCCTTTAAAACCATTTTTCCGCTATAAAAGATTCGGATTCAGTGATTTAGACGTGAACTAGTAACAGACAGACATAGTTAATTTCGCATTTATGATTATAGTATGGATAACTATGAGGATTTAAGCAATTGGCATACTTACTTCCATAAATAATTTTCTTAATTGATACAAAGTGATATTAAGAAAACATTGCATGCTAAGTTATGTAAGTTTTGCAGTCTTATTGTTAGGTTTCTAGTCTATGTGGATTACCTGGTAGTATGAGCATCTACTTAGATTATTTAGTTACAAAGCAACAAAGAGTGCGTGTTGATGACAGCTATTAGGTTTCATTTGGGTGTTTCTATAATAAATTATGGGCAACCAGAACAAATCCTGACACTTGGTTGACGTCTAACCACTTAATATGAAAATTTAGTTACGCCACTGTATATCAACGGATGATCTTCCTCCACCGGTCTCGATCCAGCGCGTCTCTTACGACCGCGTGGAATTTGGAGGACGATGAGTCTTTCACTTGATCGGTCCATCTGGTTGGTGAACGACCACGCGATCGTTTGCCTTCGGTGTTCCCAACGACAATTAGTTTTTCCAGACTTTCATCGCCTCTGCGCACTGTGTGGCCGAAATAGTTAAGAATGCGTTGTTGGCATATGTCGGCAAGCGGGTTTTTATTTTGAGCTGATTCTGGATAGACACGTTGGTGCGTTTTGCGGTCCAAGGTATACGAAGTAATCGCCTCTGTACTGTACTGTAGTGTTATATTATTCTATTTCGTATAATGCATAATCTTAGCTAAGATTATTTAATTTCATATAATGCATAATCTTAGCTAAGCAGACTGAAGGTAGCATAAACTAGGGGTACTCATTTAATACACAAAAATTGTCTGTGTGGTAAGCTTTTTGGGATATAGAACCATATCATCTTATTCCCTTAGTATTGTCTGAGACCACTAAGTATGATGAGCTGCAATTTTATCTGCACTCTAAACACCTCTGCGGTCACCAACCCATCTGCTAATAAGGTGTCTATGGCAATCACAGTTTCTTCTTCAACTTTTTGGTGTATAATCATATAATTTACTAGACATCCACCATCACTTCCCTATCAAAAGTTTCATTTGGTCTCACAACAAACGGCTACGGAAAACGTCATAGCAACAGTGATGTATTGCATTATTCTGATTTACGAAGGCGGTTAATATATGAAAATTTGAAAATGACTGTTAAAATATGTAAAAGCATTGTAAAAAATAGCCTATGTTCTCCGGCCTATTTGTAGCTTTCTAGAGGTGAAGGAATTTTTAAATCAATTACAAGAAGTTAAGTTGAAATTGGAACAAACAAACATACAAAAAATCACATCTTTTTTGTTTATAATATTAGTTTAGATTAAGTAAATATGTGTAATTGTGTACATATTATTGTGATTATCTAAAAATATATTATACTAATTTAGATCATGCAAATTATTTTTGTCTGTCTTGGTAGTTGTTACAACTTTATGACTGGTATCAAAATTCAATACTTCAACAGTTCAATTTACAGATACTATTATTATTTGGTAGGTACTCCTTATCGATTTCGATGATGGTGACTCTAAAAAAATTACTACGGGCTAGGTGATAAGAGCTTGTGGCTTGAGAGACCAAACTTAGTTTTTTTTTTTTTTTTTTTTTTTTTTTATATTAGCCTACCAAAGTGACTCCACTCTGCCTGATGGTAAGCAGTAAGTGGAATCCAGAAGTGGCGGACACCATTCCAAAAGCCAAACTACTGGTATGGTGGCCTCCACTATGGCGGCTTAGTGAAATGCTTTTTCACGCCCCGCTTAAAAGACCCAGGATCAAAATTAGATGGGAACAAATGCGCTAGCAAAGAGTTCCAGGCTTTAATTGAGCGACAAAAGTATGAAGTGCTGAACCGTTTGGTTCGAGACCCTTTAGATTCCACTGTGAAAGGGTGGCACTTTAGTCCCGCACGTGTTGTTCTGGACAAAAAGGGAGAGGGTGGGATTAATTCAAAGAGCTCTTCAGAACACTCTCCATGGTAAAGGCGATAGAAGACGGCCATTGAGGCGATGTCTCTTCGCAGCTGTAAAGGCTCAAGGGTCTTAATAGCCTCCGGGCTTCCGATGATACGGACTGCTCGCCGCTGCAACCTATCGAGTGCATCCAGTAAGTACTGTGTGGAGCCATCCCAAAGATGAGAGCAGTACTCCACGCAGGAACGAACCTGTGTCTTATAAAGAAGACAGAGCTGCTCGGGCGTGAAGTACCGCCTCACCCTGTTCAGGACACCGAGTTTACAGGAGGCGGTTTTAATGACGCACTCGATGTAGTTCTTGGGGTTGAGATCTCGGCTGATGTCCATACCCAGGATACTTAGGCTATCCTGTAGTGGTAACGCTGTGTTCTGAAGAGAGGGAAGGGGAAGGAACGGAGATTTTTTTGCAGAGAACGCGCACACCTGTGTTTTCTTGGCATTGAACTCGACCAAATTCTCACAACCCCATTTAGAAATGCGGTATAATACTTGGTCGAGCTCAGCGACAAGTTCTAGGCGTTTTGCCTCGATGTCAGTCTGTTTAGCCGCAGGATGTCCAAGATATCGCCCATGCACCGTACTATCATCTGCATAGCAATGAATGTTGCCAAGGGACAACATGTCATTGACATGCAGAAGATACAGAGTGGGCGACAGGACGGACCCCTGAGTTTTAAACACCATAAGACACTTGTGATAGAGATGGCCCGCGGAGATATAGGTACGTGTATTATTATTAGAGATGTGCCCAATATAATGGCTCCCAATAGGTAACAAAAGTATTTTGTCAGATGTCTGTGATGGAAATCGAATCCCCAACGCTCAATGCAATGTTAGTGGCCAATCCATAACCTTACCTGCTAGACCATCTTAAGCAGCAAATACAGTAAATTACCACTGTGACTTTTTACTTATTGTAAATATTATCTTGTTTCAGTCACAATACAGGCACCTCCCACTGGCTAGACCCTCGCCTGGCCAGGGTTCGCAAGCATTCCTTAGGGGAATGTGGCGAAGATGAACTGCCGTTCGGTTGGGAGAGAGTCACCGATGAGAGATACGGCTCTTACTATGTCGATCATATTAATAGAAGAACTCAGTATGAGAATCCAGTGTTGCAGGCGAGGAGATTAAGAGGTAAGATTGACATAACATAGTATAATAGTTTTATAACGTCAAAGAAAACGGATAGAGAAATGCTATATCATCCTATAATTTCTTAGGAGTATCGAAAAGGACTACTTATGTATTTACCAACAGGAACACAATAATAGCTATATATATAACTACACGGAAAACAAAAAAGAATAAACTACAAAACCATAGATTTAAAACAGTTTTCAATTTAAAAATAATGTTAATAATGCCAGAAAGCTATTACCAAATTATGAGGTTCTTCCACCGATTCGTAAACACGAGGTAGTGGGTTCGAATCCGGGCAAGTACCAATGTGATTTTTCAAGTCATATATACTTTCTAAGTTTATCTTGGACATTTCTGACTGACGGTGAAGGAAAACATCGTGAGGAAACCTGGGCTTAAAAGTCTGAAATTGCCAATCCGCCTTGAGCAAGCGTGTTGATTAATGCTCATGCCTTCTCTATATGAGAAGAGGCCTTTGCCCTGCAGTGGGACAGTAAGCAGGCGGGTATTATTATGAGGCTCTTATAGCTTGTTGCGCTTACTGGTCGGTAAACGATCAGCGGGTTAAGCAACAAAGAGTGCGGCTGGTTATGGATGGATGACCGCATAGTGGTATTTGATCTGAGCGTCTCGTGCTTCGGATGGCACGTTAAAAGTCGTTCCTGGCTGTTACCATGTTGATAACAGTCGTTAGGTCAAGTCGGATGCCTCTCCTCCCCAACGGGGTTCTCGCCTTGTCGCGGCGGGGGGGCTTAGTAGCCGTGGTTACCAAGGACCACGGTGAACCAAGAGGAACCCCAAGGAGGCGCCGCTCCTCTGGGCTTTGCCGTTAAGCCCACGATGGAGCGGCTCTGGTGGGCTGCAGTGTTGCTTCGGCGACACTGCGGCTGAGGAGTGGCGGGGCCGCGGCGGGAGAGGAGTGCCGGTATAACGGTGCGCCGTTCTCCCTACCTTCCGCGGCCTCGGCGGGGCCGCAACCGCCAGATTGCGGACGCGGTGGGGCCGCAGGGGAAGAGGAGTGTCGGTATTGCGATGCGCCGTTCTCCCTATCCTCTGCGGCCGAGTTGGCCTGCGGGCGGCGATCGGGCAGTCGCCGCCCGAACAGCACGGGCCCGAGACGGCAGTGCGCGTGTTCCGCACGCGCCTCTTGAAGGAGGAGGGGCTAGACCCCTAAATCGGACGGGGCCCGCTCGCGGTGAGCGGGCCATGGCCCGTCGGGGTCGCGGATGAATGCGCAAGCGACTCCCGTGACCCCGACACTCTGGCCGTCTGGAGGAACACCGTGGGTTTTAGTCGGTATGCTGGCCGCGCTTTGAGTGCGGTCGGAGAGTCCGACATAACCCCCCCGCCTTGCCCGGGCGGGTGCGTATGCGTAATACATTTCCCACGTAAAAAAAAGAAAAAAGTTGGATGCCTCTATATTAAATTATTGCCGACCTGAACAAATCCAGACACTAGGTTAACCACTAACCACTCGATACGAAGAAGAAGATTACCAAAATGTATACATGTAACAGAATCAATAACCTAAAACTTAAACGTTTACTTATGGAGGTTAAAAAGGAGGGAATCAAAGGCGCAATTAGGCGTTTTGCGTTTTCATACGTTGAAAATTTATGAGAGTGATAGTTTCCCGGTACATTCATGCAAAAATCTAACCATAACTAAGAGCTTTTTCAATTTAGGCGTTTGGTGTGTAGTAGTAGTAGGACGGATAACGTAATGCACGCTTATTGCATAAATTGTATGGAAAAATGGACTGGCCGTGCGTAATAAGACAACCGCACCGCTGCGGCACCGGAGCAGACCGGCACCAAACGCCTAAATTGAATGAGCCCTTAGTTATGGTTACATTTTCTCCGGTTTTCGCATGAATGTACCGGAAAACTATCTCTCTCATAAATTTGCCGTACCTATTACTGCACTTTCTACGGCGAATGGGGACGCCAAACGCCTAATTGCGCCTTAGATCCCGTCTTTTAACCTACACTATCATTCCCTTTACGGTTGACAACGAGATGGTTGAATTTTCTTCCTGCAATTATTAGAAAACACAGCCTATACCAATACAACAACCACTCACTTTTAAGGTGGGCAGAGAAGCCGTATGCTTTCCCTATGAAATTATATAAATAAAATAAGCATGAATTAAGCTAATGTAACAAATTTATACTTCTATACCTTATTATATAAAGCGGAAGAGTTTTATTGTTTGAAATTGAAAGAGCTAAACTCTAAAACTACCCGTCGGATTTTAATAATAATTTTTGCTTTGATAGCACAGTTCTTGAGGAAGATTATAGGCTATGTAACATCACGCTACGAGCGACAGGGGCAGAGCACTAAGCAAAGATATAATGTAACGCGCGTGAAACCGCGCTGCGGGTTGCTAGTAACAGTTACAATTACAGTAGATTAGTTTTGCGTTAGTCTATTTTAAAACTTCCTTCCGAAACACATTCAGGCCTTGTATGGAGTTGTCTTAGTCAGAATAAGCATAGGAGTCGCCTCCTTTTGCGAGGAGGTGATGCTCGCCAAGGAGGCGGCTGAGCGGGAGAGGGAGCTGAACACCATGCTCCCCGCCCGTCGCGTCCGCCCCGGACGTCGCCGTGGGGCGCTCCGGGATCTCCAGCCACCGTAGGAGGATGCCTGCGGGCGACGATTGGGCAATCGCGGCTCGAACAGCACAGGCCCGAGAAGGCATCGTACGTGTTCCACGAACGCCTCTCGATGGAGGAAGGGGGGCTAGGCTCCCCGAATCAGACGGGGCCCGCTCACGTTGAGCGGGCCGTGGCCCGTCGGGGTCGCGGATGAATGCGCGAGCGTCTCCCGTGGCCCCGACACTCTGGCCGTCTGGAGGAACACCGTGGGTTTTAGTCGGTATGCCGGCCGCTGTCTCATTGTGACCGGAGAGTCCGACATAACCCCCGCCTCGCCCAGGCGGGTGCGTACTCGTAATGAGTTTCCCACGAAAAGTCAGAATAAGCATGTCAAGACTTGTGGTCTGCTTTGACTGAAGTCTACTAAGAGCCTTGTCCGATATGCAATGTGCATGCGGTTTGTAATGCAACTAGCTGTGCGCAGCGCGGTTTCACTCGCGTTAAGTTGCATCTTTGGTTATTTCACTACTCCCATAGCTCATAGCGTGATGTTACATAGCCTTATAACCCTCTCCAAGAAGAGGGCTATTAAATGCAAAAATAATTCTTTGAATCCGACTAGAAGTTTTAGAGATTTAATTGCTAAGTTATCTGTCATCCTGGTCCAAGAGCATTCATAGTATTTAAGTACTTACTGTAATTGTAAGTCTACTCTGCCTATCTCTATAAATAATGCGTGATTTTTATTTACACTACATATAATGAAATATGGACAAAACTTCGTTATGCAAGAACAATATTACACAATCTCATAATTCTGCCTGTACGAGTAAATTATACATTTGGTACGCTATTATACAAATGAAAGTAAAACACGTATCCATAAACTTATATGAAGTTTATGCGTATATTTATTCAAAGTTTATACAGTTTTAATGTATAGGCGTATCACTTAGTTCATAATAAATGAACGCTAAATTAAGAAATTAATTGCAGTAATAGTTTTAATAGGAATCTTTACATCATCATATACCCGAAAGACACTCCGCTGAAGTCCACTGCTGGATATGTCCCGAAGTTTTGCCACCTTGACCGTGCCACCCTCATCAGATCCATTTTATTCAAGGTCTGCCTACGCTGCGTCTTCCGGTTCGTGGTCGCCACTCTAGAACCCTTCTGCCCCAACTACTAACAGTTCTATCAATCATTTTATTCTTAGCCGTTCATAAAGTTTCCGGGTTATCATCACAGAGATCGTTCACATTCGCACTGCGCTACCGAAGCTGTCACAATACAACTTAAAACAGCGTTTTTGTATAGCCTACGAAATACCCACTTTGCGTGCTATGCAGTTTATATCTAGTGATCTTTATAACAGCTCATACGAGTTCCTATCATTCATGCCTCACTTAAAAGATAAGGATCAAAATTGGAAATGCATGCGAACTTCACATGCACGCATTTAAAATGAAGGAAACACTATTTTTCATACAAATTGCTTAGTTATGCAGCTATGGGTAACAAGCCGGTCATAACTAGTTTCGTAACTATGATTAAAATGTTGTGCATCAAACAGGTCTCGTTAAACTTTTTTTTGTATTACTTCCGACAGTAAAAGTAGCCTATAATCTCTTGCGGTTATACTAGTTGTATTCATAATTCATAGATTTCATCATTAACCTGAAGTCATGCATTGCAGGACATAGATAGACCACGCTTGGCAGGTAGATGATATCTATCTATACAATTATATAAAGAGGAAGAGTTTGTTTGTTTGTGTGAACGCGCTAATCTCTGTAAATACCAGTCCGATTTGAATAGTTTTTTTTGCGTATGATAGCCCAGTTCTTGAGGGAGGTTATAGGCTATGTAACATCACGCTACTGGCGATGGAAGCAGATCAGTAAGCAAAGACGCGGAAAGCTAGTTTAGTATACAGATAACGCTGCATCTGCTCGTTACCCGAGGTATCTTTAGTCGACTCACGAGGAGAAATCGGCTAGTACCATTTTCTTAATCGGATGCCCGGTACAACGTTGCAATTAAATTCAAATTTCGTTTTAAAATTCATTCTCGTACAGTAATTATAACATTATTTTAAAACATTTTTCACGTATAGACAATTTACGTGTCATACAACGGACTCAAAGCACACCTAGAATCAAATTAGTTTTTATGGATCGAAAAAAGTTTCTTACACATCAAAGGCAAGTATATGCGCCGCGACAGTATTTAGGGTTGCCAACATTTCTCCCGCGAATTATAGTATTTTCAAAATAAGCTTAAAAGAAAATATAGTACACTTCTAAAAATATAGTGTTTTATGGAAATATTAAAAAATAGACAATGATATATTTGTTACTTATTTATTTTTATAAAATCTATATTTTTCTGCACTTCTTACATTTTTTAAAAATAAGGATTTGTTTGTTGGATTTTGGTGTAGAAAATACAGTGATTTTGCGTATTATATATTATTTCAACAGTCTAATAGACGATCCGAAATATATTACAATGCTATATATTATAGAACGGTTGGCAACCCTAAGTCTTGCCCAAGTAAAAGCTGTGATATATAAAAGTGTCCAATTATACGTGACGAGCGTTAATTGTAAGATTATATAATTATGTAAATTTACATAATCAATACTAGATTGAACTCAAATTGGACAACTGGCAACAATGTCTGAAAAGATTTTTATTAAATACTAGCTGTTTGATCTGATCACCGGTCGACCTTGTGAAGAGTCTGAACACTAGAGACTTGTTGTCTGCAATCTTGGAATCGCCGACTGATGTGCGGTTTGAACTTAAAACCCAAGACAATCTATTGTAATTTTAGTACAGTTTCAAAGTCAAACAGAATTTTTTGGAATTTTAATATGAATGACACTAACTCGTTTCTTAAATTTTTATATACCAAGTTACTATACCTGCTTGTTGGTGGGCTCGTTGTCCGCATTTAGGAGTCTTGGTTCTTTGTTGCGTCCGGTTTGAGTGGATTATACTGCATCCGGTGTTGTTCTCGGGCCCATTCTCCTATCGTACCACTCGCAGTGATGGGTAACATTGGTTCGGGTCCGATTTGTTGGATCCTCGCCTTGCAAGCTTATCCGCTGCATCATTCCCGAGAGATCCGCTATGCCCCTTTATCCACTGGAGTGTCACCTTGTTGCTTACTGCAACCTTTTCCAGTGTTGAGTGACATTCATATATGAGCCCTGAGTTTATTACGATACTTACAAGAGCCCGAAGTACTGCTGCGCTGTCAGAGTATTCTGATGTCGAAATTGGTTATCTTTCGACGCAGCTCCGTTTCTGCCGCTTTAGTTATAGCTACGCATTCACACTGGAAAATTGAGCTATTTGTCCCTAGAGCTGTTGATAAATTGATATTTAAGTCCATCGAGAATATTCCTGCACCGGTAACTGATTTGGTCTTAGAGCCATCCGTGTAGATACGCACCTCATTTACACCGGAATAGTCTGTTGTCCATTCTTGTAGTTGAACATGGTAACTACGTTCAAATACCTGTTTTTTGGGAATCCTATCATGGGGCGCCTCGATTAACGGTTGTTGCGCGTTGCCCTGCTCAGTATCTTAGTATGTGGTCCCCGGTCTGTGTGCCACAGTCCTGCATGTTTGAGTCTTATCGAGGAGGCTTTTGCCTCTTGCTGTACGTACAAATCAAGAGGCAAATGTGCCAACAAGACTTCAAGGGCTGCGGTCGGTGTGGTGCGCATGCTTCCTGTTATAGCCATGCAAGCATGTCTTTGGAATTGTCGCATCTGGGTTTTTACAGTGCAGAGATCTGTTCTAGGCCACCAGATCATTGCACCATAGGTGATAATAGGTCTAATTACGGCAGTATAGAGCCACATTGCAATCCTGGGGGAAAGTCCCCAGGTTTTGGTCAACTGGGTGCCCAAAAGTTTCGGTAGATTAAGGATTGGTATTTTCCTTTAATTTAATAATAATATAAGGCCGTTCTTATCCCACTGCATTGATCGTCACGTGCACTCAAGGTGCACTGTCAATTTTAGACCTTACATGTAACTAGGTACTTTAATCTCTTTGTTTGATGTTAATTATTGTAATTTTCAGCAGAGAAGATGTCTTCGGAAAATGGTGGCAATAGTCAATCAAATGGCCCAACGCCTACGGGTGAACTGCGCGGTGAGAGGTTCACTCTCACTCTGACAAAAGGCACGCAGGTAAATACTGTCAAATTATTATTCAAATACCTACGAGTCGGCAGATTACAGTAATGATATAACGACTGGGATAGCAATTATATTAAAATAATTTAACTGGCAATCTCGATTTCGTCAGGAAGAACATCCAGGGCAGCCAATAATAAGGAGGATTTTTTTGAGTTTTAAGTTCTGAGCTCTTTTTAAACATATATATGTATAACGTTTACTAAAATCTAAAAAATTCCAGAATCCTCTCTGCTTAATGTCAAGATTTTAATAGTCATTGCCCCCCTTTCCATTTTCCCTAACCCCATTCCCAGCCGCCATAGTGGAGGCCACCATACCAGTACTTTAAGACGATGGCTTTTGGTATGGTAGCCACCATTGTTGGATTCCACTGACTGTTTACCATCAGGCGGGGTGGAGTCAATGAAAGTGATGGCAAATATGTAACATGGTTCTTAGCTTATAAACGCTTGCAACACCTGGGGCCCTATCACAACCTCATAAAGCAATCTTAGCCTCCCCTTAACCTTATTTTGTCTCTATGCTTGTTTTTAATGACAAAACACAAAGTCACATTAAACAATACTGCTATAAGAGGTGGTAGTAGGCTCCCTGGAGTATCACGTGCGCGTTGCCAATCCTGATAGATACCTTCTAACTCCAAATTTCCATTTACTGTTTCATTTGTTTGAAAATTGCTTTGTAAAATGTAGTTGTTGTTCAATAAGCATTTCGCTTTCTAACTTAGATCATTGCTTAATCAAGCGTACTAATTACTTATGGTGCAATCGCAATTAACGCCTTAAATCATTGATTATGCTAATAGATGACGGCCATATTAGGAAGTATATTTCTGTTTAGATAAAACGGAGATTTTTGTATAACTGTTGCGATTTTTTTTAAACAGCCAGCAACATCTTACAAAGCAAGCTCTTATTTAATTTAAAAGAAATAGAGAAAAACAAAAGACTTCCTACTCTAGGAAACAAGTCGAGAATCGCGGGTTACTTCACAAACAAACAATAAGTAACGTATGCAATATAAACCCAGAGGTCAAAATTTTTTTTCCGGGGTAAATTTTGTGGGAATAATTTTAACCTTTTAACCGTCCGACTTTATAATAACAGTAGGGTAATGTTGTCGTGCCTCCAACGCTCGGCAGAGTATAAATCGCGAAATAAAAAAAAAACTAAAAGGGATGTACACTACATATCTTTTCAAGGTCGATATTTCGATAAAATAATGATATTTTACTTACGAAAGTGGTTAATTCTAACTACTACCTAAATTCTACTTACCCTACGAAATTATTAGGTATACGATATAATAATAATAATAATATGTGGACACTTAATATTCGGTATATTACGAGCGAACACACACGTTCTGTGGTTTAGGCGTGAAAGCGTAACATAAAGGCAGAGTTACTTTCGAATTTATTATATAAGTATGGATTTATGATATATTTTCTGTTCCAGGGCTTAGGCTTCACACTTATCGGTGCTGAAGGTATACCGGAGACTGAAGGATATCTTCAAATACGCAGTATTGTACCACATAGCCCTGCCTGGATCGATGGTAAGCTAACTGATGATGTAATTACTAGTATTACTACGTGAAGCCAAGGGCCCTTTCGGAAGATCAGCGTTTAGGTTGGTCTTATGTAAATACCAGCTAAGAAAAGTGCCCTTTTTGTTTGCAAACAATGCCACCTTGCAAAGTGTGTGCACTTTCTAGTATTAAAGTTTGTATACGTATGTAACCAGCACGGATCTTCTAAAAATACTACTTCTAAAATACGGTAGTAGACCCACGCTGGTTTCATCATGGATGAACTGGATCGACCGGGGCAGTACTACCCTCTCATAGAAGATCGACGTAAGAGTAGTAGTAGCCGTACTATTGCGTTTCGTTCGGTGAGTGAGAGCGCTGGAGGCCCAATTTTCCCCTTTTCCTCTTTCCTCATTCCTCACCTCCCTCATTTCCTTCCCATAACCTAAGCCGTTGCCGACCATGTAGGGAGAAAGAAATGAGGAAGAAAAAGGGAAAGGAAGAGGACCGAGAATACTGGGTTGCCAGCGCTCTCACTAACCGAGCGAAACATAATATGGGCACTAATATATCTCCTATGAGAGGGTAGTACTTTCCCGTTTGATCCGGTCGATCTTGAAGCAGCATGTACTTTCTTAAAAAACATCAAAAGCTAAGTACTTAATAATTCTCTATCGTTCACTTACAGGTGCTCTCCGCCCTGGAGATGTGGTAGTGGGCGTGGGCAACCGTGGGGTACGTGGTTTATCTCACGCACATGTTGCCCAAGTGTTCCAATCCATCCCTCCTGGTACAGATGTCACGCTGCATCTCGTTAGAGGTTGGTACAGTTTCTCAACATAAATTATAGGTTTGCTTAGCTTATATATTTATAGTTTTAATTATACCAACTTTCGTTCTTAGATTTGTCTTTTTTTTAAGACGCGCATAGATATACACGCACGCGCGCACTGCACGCGAGCTTGTGTGAAGTCCAGTGCCATGGTACTCTGTTTTTTTTATGTCAGTTTTATGTTTTTGTGTTTTTTTAACTGTGGCTAAACATTTATTTTTACTTCTTGTGTGTGTCACCTTCATGTGAAAAATAAACTGTTTTTCTTTCTTTCTTTCTTTCTTTCTATATATATATAAACAACTTGTGGAGGTAGCACACCATATATCTCCACCCAAAATACTTTGACCAGGCTACTGACCAACGGTTGGTAGTCGGGAACTTGTATATATAGTTAGTTGGTGTGAGAATGTTAATTTCGCGATTTAGGCTTCTATACATCTTGTATGGGAGAGGTCTAAATTTGTTGACGGCGCCATCTTTGATTTCTATGCTGTAAACTCGTAGTCGTCATCTTCCCTTGGACTTTCTCTGTGTCATTATTGGCCAGATAGATGACGCTACAAACTAATCAACTAAAATCTATGTTTGTCTCTGCCCCGTTGAATTAGGCGATGTATGATATGTTTTAAAATACTTTGTAGATGTAAACACTTTATAGTTAAAAATAATAATAAAGAATCAGGTTTTTGAAAATAAATACTAGGTACCTACTATTAGGCAATTTAGACTCGTATTTATAAACGCATCTCAGATATTAAGTTGAGTACGCGCACTTGAATCATACCCCTGTCTCTATCTAACTAGGGGCCCGAGACCGTAGTTAGAAAGAGACGGTATTAAGTACGCGTACTTAATACCTGAGCTTCGTTTATAAATACGACCCTTAGAGTCATTTTGATAAACCAATATTTTTTAATAATTTATTAAGTTTTTATAAAATACCCCTTATTATCACACTGCAGGATAAAGACTTCGACTGCTCGGCGTTCAGTTTAAATATATAGATTAAAAGGGTAACATTACTCGTGGTCCTGACAAGTGGACTATGAAAACTGGGTTAGAGAAATTCTCTTTTTTGAAGTCTTTAAAAAGAAACTTATACAATTCATACTTCCATACTAATATTATAAATGCGAAAGTAACTCTGTCTGTCTGTTACGCTTTTATGCCTAAACTACTAAACTGATTTTGATGTAATTTTTATAGAGATAGATATCTTTTTTCGCGAAAAATTGCTTAAAGGGGTTAGATATAGCGGATGAAAGTTTGTATGAAAAATGGCCAGTGCATAAACAGAGATATAACCGACAATCATGCGGACGGCGCTGCGGGCAACAGCTAGTTGTATTATAATTATAACCGAGAATTTCTTCTTTTTGCCCGACTGCAAACGTCAAGAAGGGTAATGTTTTTCGAGTATGTATGTATGTCTATTTCTTTGTCACGCTCTACAGCCTAAATGGCTTGATGGATTTTAATGTATGAGGTGTTATTAGATTCGTATTGATTGTGGGAGTGACATAGGGTAAATAAAATTTAAATGTAGCGTTGGCACGAGAAAATGAGCCTTTGTTTTCACTTCGTTTTAGGCTTTTTGTTTTTTATTAATAATATAATATTGCTTGTTGCAGGTTATCCTCTATCGTTTGACTCAGAAGACCCCAACACGCGTGTGCTGAGCACGCTAGCAGTAGACGCGACTACACCGGCTACCTCTGACGCTGTTGCTATGCAGCAACTCACTAGGGCGTTACGAACAAGGTATTGTCACCACTTACAATCACGTGGGCTGTTGGCTCGTCTGCCAATGTCAATAAAAAAATTAGTAAATTAAATGCTCACTAGCTGCGCCCTGTGCCTTCGCCCGCGCGAAAATTGCTATGTGTTTAATTAATGTAACTCGGGAAACAGAGCAATTTTTGGGGTAAAAAGTAGCGTATGTCCCGAAACCAAATCTATCTACATAGCAATTTTCATCGAAATCGGTTTAGCAGTTTTGTTAGTTTTTCTTTCATAAGAACCTTCTTCTGACAATAACAAACACAACAAAAAAAGAATTAGCGAAATTAATCTAGCCGTTCACGCGTGATGCCATGACCAAGGGAAATAGGGATTCATTTTTATATATATAGATTAGTAACAAACCAACCATTTCCAATTGTCAAGAACAAGAGAATTCATTATCAAAAATACCTTTCAAAACAAACAATTCTGAGAAATTACTAAAATCGCTCGAAAAAGACATGCTTCAGCAAAAGCACGACGGTGATTGGTCAACTTCAAACGCGCTTTTATTAGTAACGTGACATAATGTTTGACACTGTCGCTAGAGGCGTGCACATCGGTGCATAAAACGCTATGATGAGCGAAAACAAGTCGTATGCGCTGTCAAGTGGTTTATTAGCGAAGCGTTCTTCAGCGATATCTGCCATCAGGCGGGCCGTGTGCTTGTTTCTCACCTTAGGTAAAAAATATATTTGTCCGTTTCTCCTTAATAAGGTATGTTATTTTAAATGTCTATAGAAGTAAGTCTCTGTTTGTTTGATAGATTCAACCTGGACTCTCCCAACCACGAGCCAAGCCAGGGCCGCGACAAGACTGACGGGGGGCCGCCGCAACTCAGCCCCGGACAACGAAGAATGATGTCCAGGTAAAGCGTTCACACAGAATAGCAACATTGCAATTTAGTGTCACATTTTGGTTTTCAATTTTTATCATTTAATAGGAGGTCGTGGGTTCGATTCCCACCTAGGAAAAACCTTTGTGTGATGAGCATGATTGTTTGTTCTGTGTCTGGGTGTAATTTATCTATAATATGTATGTATTTACAAAAAAAAAAATGTATATAAGTAGTATATCAGTTGTTTAGTACCCATAACACAAGCAAATATAATTGCTTAATTTGGGGCTAGATGGCGCTGTGTGAATGTGGTAGAATATTATTATTATTATTATTATTATTATTATAATAGGAGCTATGTTAAAAAAAATATTAGTAGAACACTTTTTAGAAGTACGCACTGTGATTGGCCAATTCAAGGTCCGCTCCTCTCCACTCCGCCCAGCTCCGCGTAAATGAAAACGCACCCTTATAATTTTACGTCGATTTTCTATGAGAAGGTAGTAATTCTCCGGTCAATACGGTCGATTGATACTGAAACCAGCTAGGGGACTACTACAGTAATATATCGTGATGCTGTTTTAAATATGAAGTATAATTACATTACCTAGCTTTCCGCGACGTGGTTTTAGCCAGGTCTATGCTTACTGCTCTGCTCCCGTCGCCAGTAGCGTAATGTTACATAGCTTATAACCTTTCTCGAGTACTGGGCTATTGTACGCAAAATATTTTTTCAAATCTATTAGTTCTAGAGATAAGCGTGTTCAAACAAACAAACTCTTTTGTTTTATATAATAGTATAGATAACGTGTTGTTTTGCAGATCGTTTGACCTAGACGAGCTGACAATAGATGATAACAACCAGGAGTTACCGAGGTGTCCGTCTCTAGACCACGTGCTGTCTTTAGCTACTGGTTTGTATTTATACTTGCATAAATATTAAGAAATCATTATCTGCATAGTATTTGTGTACTAAAATTGTAATTAATTAAAAAAATATAATAAAATACATCAGTTTGGAGAGCTATCCATGAACAATGATGATATTTCTATTTGAAAGAAAATATTTCTTTTAACCGACTTCAAAAAAAAGGAGGAGGTTCTCAATTCGACTGTATTTTATTTTATATTTGTCTGTTTATCTCAAAACTAGACTAGATGAAACGATTTTGATGATTTTTTTTTTTTGAAAGCTGGTGCTTTCCAGGTGGTCTCATTTCAATGTAGTCCAGTTCTGACAATGGTATCCATGAGAAAACAATATAAGTCTTAAATTTGAATATATTTTACTTTTTAGTTCCTTTCTGTTTTAAGTTGATTTTTTTTTTTGTTAAAACAATTCAAATATATTTTAAAGTATCATTCTCTTATTCGAAAGTAGTCCCCACAAGAGTTATGTTCTGTATATTGTTTAATGGTCTGGTTACCGTAGCCTATGGACGCTTGAAACACCATGAGTATCACTAGCGCGTTGTCAACCCTGTTAAAAACCTTCTAACTTCTTTTTTGAAGAGTATCTCGGGCAAACCTCGACGGGGTTGAATTGCGGAGTGACTTTGTTGCAGACTTGTATCTTGATGGGGTTGAATTGGACAAAATTTAGTAGAATAACTTTTTTTTTTATATAAATTAGCCTACCAAAGTGACTCCACCCCGCCTGATGGAAAGCAGTCAGTGGAATCTAGAAGTGGTGGCTACCATACCAAAAGCTATCGTCTTAAACTGCTTAGCTGGGAATGGGGTTAGAGGAAGGGAATGAGGGAGGTGAGGAAAGAGGAAAGGGGAAAATTGGGCCTCTGGCACTCTCACTCACCGAACGAAACGCAGTAGTAAGGATACTACTACTCTTAAGTCGATCTTCTATGAGAGGGTAGTACTTCCCCGGACGATCCGGCTCATTCATGCTGAAACCAGCGTGGATCTACTACCGTCAAAACTATTTTAAAAGGTTTAATATGTTTCAGAACACACATCCCGTGCCGACAGTAATGTTATGGGCGGCGCGGGGCGGGAACTTTCACTCACTTTGCGGCGAGGGAACGCTGGCTTTGGCTTCACTATCGCTGATAGCGTGCATGGACAGAGGGTTAAAAAGGTAATAATAACATTTATACATATCTTCACGACAGTCTCCCATTAATGGGAGTAAGGGGTCCGTCCTGTCGCCCACTCTGTATCTTCTGCATGTCAATGACATGTTGTCCCTTGGCAACATTCATTGCTATGCAGATGATAGTACGGTGCATGGGCGATATCTCGGACATCCTGCGGCTAAACAGACTGACATCGAGGCAAAACGCCCAGAACATGTCGCTGAGCTCGACCAAGTATTATACCGCATTTCTAAATGGGGTTGTGAGAATTTGGTCGAGTTCAATGCCAAGAAAACACAGGTGTGCGCGTTCTCTGCAAAAAAATCTCCGTTCCTTCCCCTTCCCTCTCTTCAGAACACAGCGTTACCACTACAGGATAGCCTAAGTATCCTGGGTATGGACATCAGCCGAGATCTCAACCCCAAGAACTACATCGAGTGCGTCATTAAAACCGCCTCCTGTAAACTCGGTGTCCTGAACAGGGTGAGGCGGTACTTCACGCCCGAGCAGCTCTGTCTTCTTTATAAGACACAGGTTCGTTCCTGCGTGGAGTACTGCTCTCATCTTTGGGATGGCTCCGCACAGTACTTACTGGATGCACTCGATAGGTTGCAGCGGCAAGCAGTCCGTATCATCGGAAGCCCGGAGGCTACTAAGACCCTTGAGCCTTTACAGCTGCGAAGAGACATCGCCTCAATGGCCGTCTTCTATCGCCTTTACCATGGAGAGTGTTCTGAAGAGCTCTTTGAATTAATCCCACCCTCTCCCTTTTTATCCAGAACAACACGTGCGGGACTAAAGTGCCACCCTTTCACAGTGGAATCTAATGGGTCTCGAACCAAACGGTTCAGCACTTCATACTTTTGACGCTCAATTAAAGCCTGGAACTCTTTGCCAGCGCATGTGTTCCCATCTAATTTTGATCCTGGGTCTTTTAAGCGGGGCGTGAAAAAGCATCTCACTAAGCCGCTATAGTGGAGGCCACCATACCAGTAGTTTGGCTTTTGGAATGGTGTCCGCCACTTCTGGATTCCACTTACTGCTTACCATCAGGCAAAGTGGAGTCACTTTGGTAGGCTAATATAAAAAAAAAAAGCTGAAACGCCCATTTGCTGCAATTCAAACACACCTCCTTTACCTCTTTAACATTAATTAATCTTTTCATACATACTTTGGTTACGAGTGCTTGCAATAGGGTATTACACCCATTTTTGAAAAGTGCATATGAACCACTAAAAAATTCAGAAAATTTTTATTCCTTCGATAAGCCATAAAAATGCATTTTCAAATTTCAAATTTTATAAGCTGCTTTTTGCCCAAGCTATCATAATATTTTTTTTAGATTATTCTCATATAAAGTAACACCCTATTGTGCCCCTTATAGTTAATTCTAATAAGAGCTACATAAAGAAGTATACTATGCCCTAGGTCCTGGACCGCAGTCGCTGCGCAGGTCTCCGCGAGGGTGACCTGCTGCTGCAGATAGGCGACGCCGACGTGCGACACGCGCCACACCAACACGTCGTACAGGTGAGTCATTATCAGCCAAAACACCTCCACTGCTGAACATGGCCAAGTTTCGTCGCCTTGGCCGGTCGCAGCGTGGGCAGACTCCTCACAAGGTTTATATTAAATGGTTGCCTTAAATTGCTTTCCGCCGCTCTTCTAGCGGTGTGCGCTTTGCCTTAAAGGCGCAATTACATTGGTCGTTAACGCCAGCATGCGAAGAACCGTTTACATTGGTCGTTAGCGCCCGCAGGTCATTCGCCCGTTCGTGAAAGTTAGCTTTGAGAGAATGACATAAGCAGACGTCCAGGGTCTCGCATGCTTGAAACCGAGCGACTTAACGACCGATGAATTTTAATGGTCGTTAGGCCGCATACGGGGAGCTTCCGCATACGGCCTAATGACTGAGTAAACCATCAATATAAATGCGCCATAAGGGCGGCCGGCAACTGATCGATGAGGGTTACAAATTTATTTTCCTCTTTATTTATTCATATATTAATGATAGTGCTATAATTAACAATTTTATTACGTGGTATAGGTACTAAAAGACTGTCCAGCGATGCACGAGACTACACTACGAGTGTGGAGACGCAACAACAACATCGCGAGAGCGCCTAGAAGTCGCTCCGCCACACGAGTACAACCTACCTCTAGTAAGTTATAATAATACCACTACAACACACTACCTATAGTCGACCACATATTTGCACCGCGCAATCGGACAACATCTATTTTTCATCCCCCTAAATGTTGTGGGTGGTCTGAAAAGGGATGAAAACGATTGTATGAAACTTCTTCATAGTTTTGAAATTTTGTTTTGGAATACTTGAAATTCTTTTTTAATTGGGGTGGATTTAGAGGGACGGAATTAGGGATGAAATATTATATGGAAAGATATTTGCTTTTGAAGTTAGCGACTTGAAAATTGAAAAGAGGGGGAAGGAAGGGGGGGTGAAAGAGAAGTGAGGGGTAGGGAAGAAGAAGTGAGGGGAAGTGCGGAGGAAGTGAGGGGGTAGTGAAGGGCAAATGAGAGAAAGATGAGAAGGAAGTGAGTGGGAAGTATGGGGCAGGGTAGGGGAAGGGAGATGTAAGTGAGGGGTAAGCAAAGGGGAAATGAGTGAGAAGCCAGGGAAAGGGAGAGAGAAATGACGAGGAAAGGAGAGTGGAGGTAGGGGAGGGGGGAGGGAGGGAAGAAGCGGAAAGGGAGGAGTGGGGAAGAAGGGAGAGGGGAATAGGGGAAAGTAGTGAAAAGTTTACGGAGGATATCTGTAGGTAGGTGAAAGAGGGTTTGTAGAATGGAAGACAATTTCGTTAATTCTTTTTTCTGTTGTGTTTGTTATTGTCAGGAGAAGGTTCTGCGAAAATTTAGATAATAATTAAGACAGGACAACGTCTGTCGGGTCCGCTAGTCCAATTATAATAACAGCATGATATTAATTACAGATGCAATAAACAACAACCAGCTGATTAGAAGTAAAACGCCAACGGCCGAACAGTTAAGATCACCAAACTTACACACACAAGACTCCCTAAGAGATAGACTTAATGGAATGAACTCGGGTACGCAAAAATTTAAATAATTTAAATTTAAAATATATTTTATTCTCACACGATTTGTACACATAACTTTATTGTTGAACGGGTCTACTCGTGTTAGGAATTACTATAACGTCAGGTAAGGAGGTATGGCACCTTATAGTAAAAATAACTAATGTTAGTTTTTGATAAAATTGTATTTTTTACATATATTACCCACAGCTTATGTAAACAATGAGTTGTTACCATATTCTATGGACATTTATAAAGAGTAAAAATATTGAGTTATATAACATTTTTGCAGTCGAAGCAACATACGCGGTGCCTGAACACAAAAACCGTGAACGCGAAAGCATTATAGACCGTCGTCGACGTAGTAGCACGCCCGGCGGTCGCCTCACCCTCCCCGTGGTCACTCCGTGGACCGAACCGCAGCCAGACAACCAGTGGCAGGAACGAGAGACATGGGTCGACAACACCAACATACGAAACTGGGCAGAAAACGCACAAAAGTGGGACGAGAACGGACATAAATGGGATGAAAACGGCCAAAAATGGGATCAAAACGGACAGAAATGGGACGAGAACAGCCAAAAATGGGACCAGAGTAGTCAAAAATGGGAACAGAATGGACAAAAATGGCAGGAAAATGGACAGAAATGGGATGACAGTAGTCAGAAATGGGTTGAAAATGGACAGAGATATGATGATGGCACTAATGGGAATCGATGGGGGAATAATGAGAGATGGGGTAATGGGAATTGGGGGGAAGTTCCCACACCCACTGTGCATGTTGATATGAATGCGGCTTATTGGAGGGGAAACGCTAGCGTAGCTGATAGCAGTGATAATGGAGGTAAGTTTTATATTTTATTCTAATGACTGCTCAAAGACCTTGATAACCCAAGGAGCCTTACCCAAGGACATTTACCTCTGACGTCTCCGTTTGAATCGAAGCACAATCCTTTCAGCTCACATTACACTTCATTCTTTAGAAGCAGTGGAATCTTTTATTTACCAACTAGGACCTCAATAGTTTCTATTTCACTACTAAGTAAGAAAGATTGCCTGGTACAAATCGCTCTTAGCGATATGGCCGCCCATTGTACTATATTACTACATATTGTAATAACCATACCTACATTATTGTTAATTTGGTGTACAATTAAATATATAATAATTAAGTTACTCAGTACTACCCAGTGAAATAGAATTTGGTAGTTCACGTTTCTTGCTTGCATGATAAATGTCATTGAGAAATACATATATAATATGTATTCTATCTATGTTATGTATAGTCTATGTTATCCTCAGGACCTACATAATTGACTGGCCTGTTGGTCTAGTGGTTAGTGACCCTGACTGCTAAGCCGGAGGTCGTGGGTTCGATTCTCACCCAGGACAAACCTTTGTGTGATGAGCATGATTGTTTGTTCTGTGTCTAGGTGTAATTTATCTATAATTTGTATGTATTTACAAAAAAAAAATAAAAAAAAAAATGTATATAAGTAGTATATCAGTTGTTTAGTACCCATAACACAAGCAAATATAATTGCTTAATTTGGGGCTAGATGGCGCTGTGTGAATGTGGTAGAATATTATTATTATTATTGGGTCGAGGGCGCCACTGTGCCACTGTTTACATCGACTCCGCGTTAATTTGTGATTTAAAAATAGTTTAAGTGCTTAAATTTATCATTACTGTGCTAAAGACTATATAAAAACCAGGACGTGATTCATACAATGTGAAGTACTAAGTGATAAGTGTGTAGAACTTGAAATATTTCAAATTATAAACAATAACGAAATTGTTTCGAACAAGTGACATAATTAAATACTGTTTCAATGTAAATAAAACTAAAGTGCATCTCAAAATTATAACACCAAAAACTATAAAACTAATTCCATTACTAATAAATAATTATTTATGTGTTAATACACAAATTACCAACTCACGAAAATGCAAACTCATTCCATTTAATTCATTGTTTACAACGCCATCTATTATAATACGTGAAGTCCACTGAGCGACCAATGATCTTTAGTAAAAATCAATGCTGGAGTATTTAAAAATCTATGGGCGACATCTATTAAATAAAAATAAAAACTAGTAATGACGAACCTACTATGCTGCAATAAGAAGACCAATTTTAAACAGAATTCTAAAGTAGCGTTGGCTCAGTAGCTAGATACAGTGGATAAATACTGTGAAACTAGCGAGTCCCGAGATCGCGCCAGAGTTACGGTGGTGTCTTTTTGTGATTGCTATAATATATCATTACATTGTCTATAATAAATTATAATAAGATTATAGGCTAGAAAGTCCTATAACGTAGAAATGGATCTCAACAGTTCAAAAAATAATGTTACCCAACGCAAACAGTACTACAAAACTAAGTCTTTATCTGATTTAACTTTGATGACCAACGAAAATACACTGTTTGACGCGACTATGATGAGCATACCAGATAGTCTACACGACGATAGCAGTGACAAGATGGCTAATTTAATCGAACAGAATAAAACATTGACTATGGAATTGTTAAGTGCACACCAAGAAATTGATAATTTACATAACGAAAATTATCGTTTAAAATGTGATCTCCAAGAAATGATAAAAAAAGCTAACACATACAAAAAAATATGCTTGACGCCTAAAAAAAAAGGTTTGACACCAACGCGCAAGAATACAATATTACATAACAATAATATTGAATTGAGCAATAGTAACACACCGAAAAGTACCTTGTACGAGTATAACATGAGCGATAAAGAAACTCAAACTGATCATACATACAATCAAACACTGACTACTTCAGACATAAAGGAATCGTCTATACTATCTAGTAAACCATTTACAAACGATACAAAGAAGCAACTGAGGTATAATATGATAAAGAATAAACAGCGAAATAAAATGTGTATTCTCAGTAGCGAGAAAACCAGAAAGTCTTTATCGATTATGGAAGATATTTTCTCTGCCCAATTTGATTTTTGTCACTACATTATGCCCAATTGTACAGCAAATCTACTAGCAAGTAATATAGAGAAGAAATTAAAAGATTTCACTATCAAGGACTACTGCATTATTTTTATTGGACAAAACGATGTTAGAGATGAGAGCAAACATATTGACATTGTAAAAGCGCTGAAGGATTCTCTGCAGAAAATTAAACACACCAACATAGTTATTAGCACTCCTACATATGTTACTGGTGCTCCAATTTACAACTTTAAAGCAGAAATGTTTGGAAAATTACTATGTCTTGACCTTCAAAATAATGACTATGCATATTTGTTTGATACTAATTCTGAGCTAACTCTTGACATGTTCTCGTACACAACTGGCAAAATAAACAAATACGGACTAAGAAATATTTACAACAGAATACTGGACAACATACTAGCTGATCTGTGCTTACTAGAAAGCAACAACATGATACAAACTTTAAATTCCCAACATCATAGTATTGCCGACTCCTTTGAACAAACTACAAATAGCAAGGAATCTTCTGACTTTTTTCGTCTATAACAGTATTCATATTCTACATCAAAACATTGCTGGTATATTGAATAAAGCCGACGCATTGACAGTATCCTTGGAGGAACTAATTGAAAAAAACATACATGTGGAAATACTATGTATCACTGAACACTTTATAATGGCCGGCTATGAAGCTCATCTTGTAATCCCAAACTACACATTAGTAGCGTGCTACAGTAGAAGCCACAGCAAACGAGGAGGTGCCTGCATTCTTGTCAAAAATGGGTATCAGTGCAGGGAGTTGCCAGACATAAAGAAACTTTCTATCTCTGGACTATGTGAATGTTGTGCAATAGAGCTCATTAGTTACAACATAGTTATTGTATGTGTTTACAGAGTACCTAAACTAGAGAATTTAAACATATTTCTACGTAAATTAGAAACTATTTTGCAATTATTACATAAAAGATCATTTAAACATATTGTAATTGCAGGAGATTTCAACATTGACATTCTAAAACACAATTGTATAACATTAGATTTTATAAGTTTATTTTTAAGTTATAATATGACCTTAGCACTAAATGAACCGACTAGACTAACAAGTAAAACTTGTATTGACAACTTTGCTCACAATTTCACAAAACCATGTAAGACGGAAGTGTTAGAATTGGCTCTGTCTGATCACACTGCTCAACTAATGCAATTACGCATCAAAAAATTTACCATTGGGGTTTGGCGAAAACGAAGTCGTGATTTCTCTATAGAAAATATTCAAAAATTTAAGAAATGTCTTAGTGAACTATTTTTTTCTGACGTGTATAACGAAACTGACCCAAATAGAGCGTATAACAATTTTATAGAAACCTTTAAACTCTTTTATAATCTTTGTTTTCCTTTTAAAATATGTAACATACGTGTCCACAGAAAGCCAAAATGGATATCGCGTGGTTTAAAAAAATGTAGTGCTAAAAAAAAGCAACTCCTTTGGAATTTTAGACGAAAACCTACATCCAAAAATAAAATAATTTACTATACCTACTCAAAGCGATATAAAAGTATAATAAAACTAACACAGCGCGCACAGAATAATTATAGAATTCAAAACTCCGCAAACAAGCCTAAGACTACATGGGATATAATAAATAGCTCAAGGTTGAATATTCCCCGTGATAGCATTACTAGGATAAAAGTAAATGATAATCACATTACTAATCCGAAAGAAATTGCTAATGCATTTAATAATTATTTTGTCGAAAAGGTAAAACCAATACCAGGTTATGGTAATAATGTAACTACAAATATTGTATCTATGACTAATTCTATATTTATGACTGCTAGCATACCAAATGACATCCAAAAAATTATACATGAACTAAAAAACACAAATAGTGTTGGATCTGATGATATATCGACAAAAATAGTTAAATCCGTTAATCATGTCATTAGTAGCCACTTAAGTTATATCTTTAATCTATGCATTACCAATGGTGTATTTCCGGATAGCCTTAAAACGACAATTATAAAACCCGTTTTTAAGAAAGAAGATAAGGAGCTAATGGAATTCTACAGACCTATTGCATTAGTTTCCATTTTTTCTAAAATATTTGAAAAATATATTCATAGAAAATTATACACATACTTAGAAGCTAACAAAATATTATGCCCAGAACAAAAAGGTTTTCGAAAGAATAAAGACATTAATCTTGCTATTTATGATTTCTACAAAGCGGTAATTACTAGTGTAGACAAAAGGTCTCCAATTTGTGCTATATTCTGTGATATGACACAAGCATTTGACCATGTTGACCACACTATTCTACTGAATAAACTAGAGTCTTACGGAATAAGGGGAAATATTCTAGATCTAATAAAATCATATCTCTCAGGTAGATCACAGATGACCAGCATATCAAAAATAAACATAAAAAGTAAATATGAAGAAACATATATGTCTGAAATGCGCCTAATTACCTATGGTGTTCCACAGGGCAGCGTGTTAGGTCCGCTTCTATTTTTACTTTATATAAATGACATGCCTAAATATACAAACTATCCAATGACCTTATTTGCCGATGACAGCACTGTATCTGTTCCATGTAAAACAATAGAACAATATGATGATGATATTAACGAATGCCTGTCATCAATTATTTGCTGGCTAAATAACAATAATCTGAAAATAAATCTAAAAAAAACTCAAATTATACACTTTAGTCAAAGACCACAAAATTATAATCAAATAAGTGTTAGTTACAATAACCACCCTGTACACGAAGTAGTCTCAGCCAAATTTCTAGGTTTAGTCATTGACAGACAGTTAAACTGGAAAGATCACGTAGAATTACTATGTAAAAAAGTGAGTAGCTATGCCTATGCTCTATACAAATTATCTTCCACTGTCAACATAAATGCCTTACTTACTGCCTATCATGGTCTTGCAGCATCAGTACTAAGATATGGCATAATCTTTTGGGGCAACTCGACACATAGCGTTATGGTCTTTAAAGCCCAAAAACGCTGCATACGATCCATGTTTGGTATGCTGTCAACAGATAGTTGTAAACCACAGTTCATCAAGCACAGAATCCTTACACTTCCGTCGCTGTATATACTAGAGATAGCAATATTTGTACATAAGAATCCTCAACTATTCCCACGTAAATCGAATGTTCTACAACGAAACAGACGTAATAACAATAATGCATTATGTTTGCATAGCTCGAGAACAACCCTGATGAGCAAAAGCTTGTTATGTATGGCACCAAAAATATATAATAAAATACCATGTGACATAAAGTTAAACCATACAGAAATGTTTAAAAATAAATTAAAATCCCTTTTGACAAAAAAATGCTATTATAATATCAATGATTTCTTAAATGATAATAATCTTGTTTGACATCAATTTGACAATTTTAATAATGTGACCTAAATAACTTATTTTATCATAATTGACTTAATCTTGTTTGACATAATTTTATCTTATTTGACATTATGTATACTTTTATTCGATTTATTGGGTTACTAATTTAATTTATTTGACATTTCATTTCCTGATATGGTGTTGACATTATTCTTGCTTGACATTTTAATTATTATCTACATATATTTTCTATCATTATTATTGTTTTTAAGTAAGTATCATGATTCCAAAAATAATTATGATTAAGGAAATATTCATACGCCTCCTCTGGTAGATTTTGGTGATACTATATAAAAATAACAATTTGTAACACAATGTAATACCCAAAATAAATTAAAATCCCTTTTGACAAAAAAATGCTATTATAATATCAATGATTTCTTAAATGATAATAATCTTGTTTGACATCAATTTGACAATTTTAATAATGTGACCTAAATAACTTATTTTATCATAATTGACTTAATCTTGTTTGACATAATTTTATCTTATTTGACATTATGTATACTTTTATTCGATTTATTGGGTTACTAATTTAATTTATTTGACATTTCATTTCCTGATATGGTGTTGACATTATTCTTGCTTGACATTTTAATTATTATCTACATATATTTTCTATCATTATTATTGTTTTTAAGTAAGTATCATGATTCCAAAAATAATTATGATTAAGGAAATATTCATACGCCTCCTCTGGTAGATTTTGGTGATACTATATAAAAATAACAATTTGTAACACAATGTAATACCCAAAATGTAGTGAATAAATAAATGATTGATTGATTGATTGATTGATATTATTATTATTATTATTCTCTTTATTTATATTTTTTTCTTATTAATTACATTTTTAAACAGGTATATATTTATATAAAACAAAAAATACACATTTAAAAATATAAAAAATAGATTACCACCGGCAACGAGACTAGAGTCCAAGCTACCGGCGGTTAGGGTTCCAGAGAGAGGAACCTCCTAACAATACGTGCCGTGTCGAGCAGCACTGCCTTCTGGATCTGGCCCTTGACCCATCCACCTAATGCGAGCCTCTTTAGGTGTTGGTCGAGGCTCTTTGCTATTAAGCCATTGACGCTTACAACTATCGGTACAATGACAGCTGAATCCACATCCCACATGTCAACAATCTCATGGGCTAAATCAAGATATTTTATTTGCTTGTCTTTCTCAGCCTTCATGAGATTCTCGTCATGAGGGACGGTAATATCAACTATCATTGCAAGGCGTTCGGATCGATCCACTACCACAATATCAGGCTTGTTAGCTATAATAGTCCTGTCTGTGATAATGGAGCGATCCCAGTACAATGTCGCGCGACCATTCTCGAGAACCGGCTCAGGGTTGTATCTGTAGTACGGTACTTCAATATCCAGAAGATTGTATCGCAGAGCAATTTGCTGGTGGATGATCCTGGCTACTTGGTTATGTCTGTGCAAGTACTCTCCGTTAGCAAGACGCGAACAGCCGGAAACAATATGCCTGAGGGATTCACCAGGGCGATGACATGCCCGACATATGTCAGTAGTGCCATCCCTCAAGATATATTTCCGGTAGTTGTTCGTCATGATAACTTCGTCAGCAATTGCACAAACAAACCCTTCGGTTTCTCCAAAGAGATCGCCGAAGCGTAGCCAGGCAACGGAGGCAACATAGTCTATATCGGGCCCATGAAAGGTCCGATAGAACCTTCCGTGAAGCTCCTTGCTCTGCCATACCATTCTACGGTCATCCACACTGAGTACTACAGGCCTGCGCCAGTTCTCTTTAGCCAGGGCAAGCGGAGTAAGTCCACTATCCACTGCAACCATATCACGATGCACACCCTCGCCCATCTTGTGAAAATAGTCTCTAAGGTTGCATATCTCGCGATTGTGGAGGGTTTTGGCATTTAGAAATCCCCGGCCCCCATATTTTCGCGGGATATACAACCTCATGACAGATGAACGCGGATGGTGCATACGGAATGCTGTTAACAATGTGCGGACTCGCCTATCCAGGGCATCTAATTCAGTCTGTGTCCACTTGAGTATGCCGAAGGAGTATGTAAGAAGAGGCATGACCCAACCATTACAGGCGCGCACCTTGTTGCCGCCTGATAAGTGACTTTTTAATACTTTTTTTAGGCGGCTGAAAAAGCGCTCCTGTAATGATTGTTTCATATCTGTCTCCTTGATGCCCAACGACTGCGACATACCCAAGTATTTATAGGTGTCAGCGATTAGAAGTGAACTAAGATGAGTAGAATCAGATAGTTGAATTCCATCAGATTCCACTACCCTGCCTCGCTTTACATGCATGACTGCACACTTGTCCACTCCGAAAGCCATGTTGATAGAATTACTGAAGTTTTGAGTTAACTTCAGTAACTCTTTCAGCTGGGGTTCAGTTGGTGCAAATAATTTAAGATCATCCATGTATAGCAGGTGGGATATTATCTGACCACCTCTACGCAGCCTATAACCTAAACCTGAACTCTCCAGCATTGAGCTAAGAGGGTTCAGGGCCAGGCAAAACCATAAGGGACTCAGACTGTCACCCTGGAAGATACCCCGCCTAATCCATAGTGGTTCGCTAATGCCTGGGGTTTGTCGACACTCTGGATAGGTAAGGACCGTTCTCCATTGCCGCATGCATGTCTCCAAGAAGGTGCGTACTGTAGGGTCTACTTTATATAACTCCAGCACCCTCAAGAGCCATGAGTGCGGCACGGAATCGAATGCCTTCTTATAATCTATCCAGCATGTCGCCAAATCCTTTCGGTTACGGCGAACCTGCTGGCTTATGGTCGCATCGATAAGGAGGAGCTCCTTAGTACCACGGGACCCTTTCTTACATCCATTCTGCGAGATAGACATAACCGAATTAAATTCAATATGTTTCGTAATTTTGGTTCGCAGAATGGATGTAAGAAGTTTATAGACCGATGGTAAACACGTAATCGGTCTATAATTACCAGGTTCCGTAGTACAACCTGTCTTATAGAGCAGGTGAATATAACCTGTCGTAAGGAAGTCTGGTAGCAATCCACTCTCCAGGGCAGACTGAAATTGAGATGCCAATCGAACATTATTATTATTATTATTATTATTATTATTATTTTGTTTTTTGTTTTTATTTTTCTCGGCTAGCCGGTAAAACTGATGGCACGGGCCTAAGCCAAGTGTACATCAGTATCACTAATGGTTTGTGTAGGGTTAATGGGTATATCTTGTGGTGTTGGTGTGTTGTGTATGGGTGTGTTGTCGGCTGTGCACTGTAAAAATTTTCTAACTAATCTACACGTGTTCAGTATTACTGCTTTTTGTAGAAGGTGGTAGGTTTTAGGTGGAATGTTGAGAGTTTTGAGAGATTGGTGTAACTGTTTAGGTATAACTCCTGTTGCAGAGAGAACTATGGGAACGATTACTACTTTTTCAAGGTGCCAAAGTCGACTAATTTCATCTTTTAATTCTATGTATTTAGTTAATTTTTCTGCTATTGTTGTTTGAAGATTGTGTGTGTTTGGTACAGCAATATCTATAAGGTATCCGGTTTTATTTGTTTTGTTTACTAATGTAATGTCTGGTCTATTGTAATGAATTGTTCGATCTGTGAGGACGGCACGGTCAAAGTAAAGTTTTGTAGTGTGGTTCTCTAGAATAGTCTCTGGGTTATATTTATAATATGGTGGTGTAGGTGTGTCAATAAGTTTGAACTGTTGTGCAAGTTTTTGATGTATAACTTTAGCAACCTGGTCATGTCGATGTTTGTAATCGGTTTGGGCTATTGATTTGCATGCGCCTGTAATGTGCTGTATTGTTTCTGATGAACTATTACATTTTCTGCAGATATCTGTTGGTAAATTTTTAATAATATATTTTCTGTAGTTTTTGGTTTCAATAACTTGGTCTTGTATTGCTATCATAAAACCCTCAGTCTCTGGAAAAAGTTCACCTCGGTTTAGCCACGCGTTCGACGCCTCTTTGTCGACATTTAGGTTGCATAAATCTTGGCGATGTCTTCCATGTAGAGACTTTTGATTCCATTCGGTTAACTTAGTTTTATCATCTACAAGCGTTTCATTTTTCTGTTGTGTAGTATCTTTAAGGTTAAGTGGAGTGAGCTTATAATCGTTTTGTACTATTGATTTATGTAGTGTAGATGATTCAGTTTTGGTGTAGAAATATTGTCTAAGTGTAGTGATTTGCTTATTGTGTAGGTTTACAATGTCGATGAGTCCTCGACCTCCTTCTATTCTAGGCAGTGTCAATCTTTGCAAACATGATCTAGGGTGGTTTTTACGAAATTTTGTCATAGCTGTGTTAATTTTCCTTTGTAGTTGTTTAAGCTCGGTCTTGGTCCAGTTGATTACTCCAAAAGAATAAGTGAGTAGAGGAATGACAAAGGTGTTGATTGCTTTTATAGTGTTCCGTGAGTTGAGTTGTGTTTTTAAGATTGTGTTAAGTCTATGTTGAAATTGTTGTGTCAGCTGCAGTTTAGTTTCTTTGTGGTGTATTTGTAGGGACTGGTTATATCCTAAATATTTGTAGGCGTCTTGCTCATCTAGTGATTTTATATGTGCTCCTGTATCTAATGTATAATCATGTTTATAGTTCTGCCCTGCTTTAATTGAATTTATTTTGCATTTGTCTATACCAAATTCCATTTTTATATCGTTTGTAAATTGTTCTGTTATGGTAGCTAGTTCATACAATTGAGTTTCAGTTTTTGCGTATAGTTTTATGTCATCCATATAAAGAAGGTGATTTAACATGTTTTGGGTGTTGCTGTCCGTAATTTTTAAAGGGTATCCTATTAAAGTTGAATTAAGTATTTCAGAAAGAGGATTTAAAGCAAGACAAAACCATAGTGGGCTAAGGGTATCTCCTTGAAAAATACCTCTTTGTATTTCAATCGCATTTGTTTCTATTGTTAGGGACGGAGTAGAGAGTGTGAGTATGGTAGACCATTTGGTCATAACGGCTTTCAAAAAATTAACAATTAACGGATGAATTTTGTAAATTTCGAGAACTTTAACTAACCAAGAGTGAGGAACAGAATCGTAAGCTTTTTTGTAGTCGATATACATACTGAAAAGGTCTGATCGTTCTCGCTGGACTTGTTTAAGAATAACAGAGTCGATAATTAGTTGTTCTTTACATCCTTGACTAAATTTTCTGCATCCTTTTTGTTGTTCTGCTAATATATTATTGGTATTAATATGCTCATAAATTAAAGCTGAAATGCAAGCTGTTATGATTTTGTATAGAGTTTGTAAGCAAGTAATAGGTCTGTATTTAGCCGGGTTTGATAAGTCATTACTGTCTTTTGAAATCATGTATGTTCTGCCTAGTGTTAAGTATGTGGGTACTTTGGTGGGGTCTTGGATAAATAAATTTATATAATTGTGCAAGTAACTGTGTACAGATGTGAACTTTTTATACCAATAACTATGAATATAGTCTGAACCGGGTGATTTCCAATTGTGTAACTTTCGCAGTACTTCTAGAAAAGTTTTTACAGGAACATGCTCATATGTCATTGTGTGTATGTGTGAGTCAGTGTTTGAGGTTTGTGTATGTATCCAGTCAGCATCATCGTTGTGTTCAATGGGGTCTGTCCATATCCCTGCCCAGAAATTTTGTAATGTATCTGCTGTGGGGATGTTATGAACATCGTCATTCGTACTATTTCTCGGTGTGTTGGTGGTTGCTTGTTTGATGTTACGGTAGAAAAGTTTCTCATTTCGAGTGAATTGTATGTTTTGCTGTTTCCTTAATGTGCACGCCTTATATCTTTGTAATCTACCTGTTGTAACTGCAAGTTTTTGTTTCAGAGTGTCTAGTGTGTGTGTAATTTGTGTGTTTGGTTCTTCATGTACAGTATGACTTTTATATTGTTCTATAATCTTGTAAGCATGTCTAACTACATTTTTACTTCTGTTGCCATTACAAAATTGTGTGAGTCTGCCTATCTTTGTTCTTAGGTCTTCCAGTTTATTTTCTAATCGCTGTTGCCATTTTGGTTTATATTCTTTTATTGTTTGTTGTAGGGTTTCTCTGTTTTGAAGTGTTAACCTTGCTCCATTAACTTTAGCAGCGGTCCAAGCCGCACAATATATGACAGTTTGTAATGTATTAAAATTTGTGTATACATCAGTATTTTCAGGAAGAATTATTGTGTTTAAGTAATTAACAATGCTCGCAAGTTTTTTTGATGATTTTTGTTTGGGTATGTAGGTTCTATTTGTAGGTTCCGAATCTTTATAAAACTGTAATGCCTGTTGGAAAGTTTCATCTATCTGTGGTAGTCTTTCTAAGTTTACATTAGGATTTTGACCTAATTCTTGCCTATTATTTATGTTTAACGAGGTCTCAAAATTTTCATTGTTATATTCAATAATATTTAAATCGGTGTTAGAATCAATGTTGATAGTATTACCTAGATTGTTATTGCTTATTCCTAGTTCTACTATTACTTCTTCTTTTATTGCATTTAACCTGTCTTTACTAATATACCTGTTATTAATTATTACTCTCCTCTGATCTGCTATTCGTTGTTCACTTAAATGATTTAGGAAAGGAAATTTACTAATAAAATCTGCATGTAGTAGTGGTCTATAAGCTGTTTGATTAGTACCTAAGTTTGTTATTCGGTAGTACGACCGTATTATTGCTTCATTTTGTTCAGTCGTCCATTTTATTCGGGTTTGTTTTGTATTTTGTGTTTTTTGTGTTTCAGGTGTGTTATGGTGAGTTTGTGTCGGGTTACCAGTTGTCAGAACTGGTTCAGAATCGTTGTGCATTTGCTGTGAATAGGAGCTTAATTGTAACTGGCTTAATTCTGTCTTAATTTCGTTATATATCTGGTCTATTGTATCCTGCGGCAACAATTTATTGCGAACGATTGCTCTACGTTGATCTCCTATTCTTTGTCTGCTTACTTGCATATGGGGAAATTTTTCTATGAATTTAGTGTGTAGAGGTTCGAGATAATTTTTTGTATCCGTGTCAAGTGTAGTTAATTGAAGGTAAGTACGCATTATGAACTTATTCATTTCAGGTGTCCATCGTCTGCGCATCGAAGAATTGTTGTCCAAGGTGGGTGCAAATTGTGAGTCTAAATTGACACTTTGCACAACACTGTTAGACGTACTAGTGGACAAGGTAGATGTTCTTCTTGTCATATAGGAAGGGCGAGTAGAAGGAATCGATGAAAACAACGAACTACTATCCTCGCCTAAGTAGTCAGCTGTAACATGTTTGTCGATGGGAGCCCGCCGCCTGTTCAACTCCGCATCGCTGATGGTTCGCATGCTGAGACACTCAGCATCAGCTCCAAGTGTGCCCCGGCGACCCCCGGGCAGCGACCGTAAATTATATACTTTTTTACTCATCTCCATAAAGGGTTTACCTTTCCTTGTTAGCCGCGTAAGTTTTATAAGTACGCGTGTCCGCCCCCCACGTGAGTCTGATGTTCGATTCGGACGTAAGGTAGGATTTTAGGGGGCTTATTATTATTATTATTATTATTATTATTATTATTATTATTAATTATCAGGCCCATTGACTATAGACCAAATCATAATAATATAGGTCATGGAGGTGTGCTTTAGCTCGGCGTATATGTAATTACCTATAGAGTTAGTTGTATTGCCTACGTCACTTCGCATTGTTTTTTTTTATTAGTCTACCAAAGTGACTCCACTATGCCTGATGGTCAGCAGTCAGTAGAATCCAGAAGTGGTGGACACCATTCCTAAAGCCAAATTACTAGTATGGTGGCCTCCACTATGGCGGCTTAGGGAGATTTTGTTTCACGCCCCGCTTAAAAGACCTAGGATCAAAGTTAGATGGGAACACATGTGCTGGCAAAGAGTTCCAACCTTGAAATTGTAACTTACAAAAATTTGTAATAACCTGGCGATTAAAAAGAGGTTCCTGAGTTTCTTGCCAGTTCTCATGACTCTACTCTACGTCAGCAAACTGACTGTAGGTTAAGTGGCTGACATTTTAACGTTCTTTTATAAGTGTTAATTTAATTAACCCGAATGAATAAATGTCTTTGACTATATTCTCTGGGCCAGTGTGTTTAATAAATCGTCGGTCTGGCGTGATATCTCTTCGCTATCTCAGAACTCCATATAGTAGTTTCTTTACAAACACATTTTGTAATGGCCAGGGTTTCCAGAAGATGGCATGCTGCATTCACCCACGACAGCAGCTATCGGAGCACTGAACACAAGGCAATCACCTAGTTCCAGCCGGATTAGACCTCACTCGCCATCTAATTCTACTGGTAAGTAATAACTATTTATCTTGACCTTGAGACCAATTAAGTTGTTGTATGGTATCTAATTTAGAGGCGCTCATAGCTCGTTGCGCTCACTGGATCAGCGGGTTAAGCAACATAGAGTGCGGCTGGCCCATGGATGTGTGACCACAAAGTGTCCGAGGACATTGTAAAAGTCCCTGCTGATACCATGTTGATAACAGTCGTTAGGTCAAGTCAGATCTATATTCTATAATATAAAGCGAAAGAGTCTCGAAATACCAGTCCGATTTGAATAATTATTTGAAGAGCTGGCGAACAAAACGGGATAATTACACTTTTGGTCAAAAAAAATTTTTTTTTAATCCGGTAGTTTTGGGCCTGCTGAATACGAATCTAAACTAAAATCCTATTTAAATTGTATCCAAAGTTAGCGGTTTTGAACAAAACGGAATAATTGCACCTGTTGCAAACAAAACGGCATAATTGAATTTTCTAATTTAAATATTTTCCATTATAGTATAGATAGCGATCAGGTTTTAACATAATGTCAAATCAGGTCACAAACTACCTAAGGATAAATAAAACAAAAACCCAAAATCCCACTGTGAGTACGTGATTCAGTTTTTTACCCCTCCTGTAAAATTTGGTGTCATGTAATTATCCCGTTTTGTTCGCCAGCTCCTCATTTGTGTTTGATAGTCTAGTTCTTGAGGAAGGTAGTATAGGCTATGTAACATCACGCTGGCGACGGGAGCAGAGCAGTAACCAAAGATGTAACTTAACGCTGGTGAAACCGCGCCGCAGAAAGCTAGTAAAAAATATGGGCGACCCGAACTAATCCTGACACTAGGTTGACCACTAACCATTCTTCATGAAGAAGCAGAAGACATAAATGGATTTTTAATAATTAATTTTCCTGTTATAACAGGTCGCCTAAGAAGTCATTCGCCATCAAACAACAGTGCAACAGATCGACTGCTCGCTAACTCTCCATCAACACGCCAAAGTCAATCACCATCAAATAACTCCTCGAATAGCAGAATTAAATCATCTCCACTTAGGTAAGTAATTCTTTTCATACTAGTTAAATCACTAGTGCCTGCCTACTAGAGCGGAGCAGAGATTTTATGCAATCCTATCCATACTAATATTTTAACTCTGTCTGCCTGTTACGCTTTCACGCCTAAACCACTAAACCGATTTTGATGAAATTTAGTATAGACATAAAATATACCTTAGGGAACAACATAGGCTACAAGTGTCGTAATCGTAACCACTGGACTAATGACTAATAAACGTCATAATACTAAAAAGTAACTATACTTTCAGAAACTCGTCAAACTTCAAACGAACTACAAAAAGTATCACTTTCTATATTACAGAACAACTACTGTGATACATTGTTAATCAACATTAGGAATCGACACTGGCAAACTTTTTAATAATAAATCATTTAATCTCAGGTTGCATAGACCCATAGATAAATACCTTATAGACTAGTATACATAATTATAAAATTATCTTATAAACTACACTTCACATATTGCACTACGTTGTTGTGCGTTCGTGTGGCACTTGTCCGCGGAAGCGACGGAACACGACACCTTGCGGCCAAAGGTTTCTTCCATGACGAGGTGCAGATAACACGTTGGTACTCGCACCACAAACGCCCTAAAATTGACGTTGCGACGCGACTCTTAACAGCTGCACTCTCGGCCTGTAATTTATCTTTTGGCGTACATACTCCTCGATATCCTCTGCCTTTGTGGTATAGTGTAGGCGAGAGATATTATTTATTTATTTATTTAATAATAATTAAAACGGTTAATTACTACCAATTACAATAATTATTACACCATATACGATTAAAAACAATAAACACAGATAAAAAGGAATAAGATGAAAACAAAAAAAATACAAAGAAAATAAATTAAAATAAAACACATTCATGCATCACGCTCGCAGAACCGCAAGCACTCTGACAATATTTTCTGCCATCCATCCGCAAACAGATCACAGTTAGGATTGGCACACAGGAGAGCATTGAGTGCTGATAGTGTGCGCGGTACAGGTGACATGGAACGCGCTACGGTGCGACATGATGGAATAGCGAACAGCACGTGTCTCCGGTTGCGACGATAGTTGTCAGGAGTATAAAAGCGACACAGTCATGTAGATCTAGTGCATCAATTTTCCTCCTAATAATTTTGCACATAACTACAATTTGGCACATATTCTGCCTGACTCCCAGTGAGTTATACCCTAAAATTCTTAAGAGATATTTATGATATTTAAGAGATATTTATGATATTCCTAAAAGATATTTATGAATTTTCCTAAGAGATATTTATG
Organism: Parascotia fuliginaria; assembly: GCA_963082885.1. Classification (NCBI taxonomy): domain Eukaryota; kingdom Metazoa; phylum Arthropoda; class Insecta; order Lepidoptera; family Erebidae; genus Parascotia; species Parascotia fuliginaria. The sequence continues at coordinate 2,627,407 of OY720196.1, read as the reverse complement.
AGATATATACTGGAGTGTTCGGCGCGGTTGCACGCAGCTTTATGTTGGTCTACGCTGGTGCTTTACCGCAACAGTTCTTAATAACTCGCTGGCGGCGCTTCTTCTTTTGCCTTTTCAGGTATAGCTTTGGCCGGGGAAGCAATACTAGTGCTCTGCTTAACTTGAGAGTCAGCCGGTCGACTTAAACGCGCGGCGATGCGAAGAGGCGCCGCAAGGACGGGATCGAGGCGGCGGGCTCCCCGGCGCGTGTTTACATTTGTAACACGATCCGGTGACTCCGTCACGACTACAGTATTGCGAAACTCATTTAGTTCCATGCGCAATTCTGCGACCGTGTTTTGGGACGCCTCTAGTTTTTGATGCACATCTGCTAAACTTGCCTTGAGAAAAAGGATGTCTTTCAGTAGGCACGTAACGTCGACGTGGTCGAAGGTGACGGGAGGTAACTTATTTAAGTCCTTCGCCACAAACGTTGACACGTCGTCAGGATCAGTTTCCTTCAGCAGAGTGATGATATCCTGCAAGCTCTTCTTTGTCCCGTCACGACGGCGAGACACCATCTGGTCACATTTATTGACCGACCTGTACAGCTGCAACTTGGCAGCAGCTACGTCCTCCCCACTGAAGTTCGTCGAACAGATCTGGACAGCGGACACCTCGTCCATGACATCCAGCTTCTGTTGCAGGAACGCCAGCAACTCATTCGCCACAAGTGTGTTACACATGGCGATAAATATCGAGCGTCGGCTCGCGCCGCGCTAAAAAGTAGAATAAATTTCAATTACGTAATACACGTCTGCTTTAGAGCGCGGTACGATGCGGACTCCCGACTTTTATCGCGAAAAAATGGCTTGAAGGGGTTAATAGGGATGAAAATTTACATATGAAAAATTGACAATATATAAACAGAGAAATGTTCATGATTAGTAAAAATCGCAGTCGATTAACATTACTTTATTTTTCTAAAATAAAGGAATTTTTCTAAAATAAACGTAGCCTCAGTTAACTTACTACTTATTACATCAAATACCTGCCAATAAAAGTCCCGTCAAAATCGGTCCAGCTATTTCAGAGATTAACCGGAACGGAACAAACAGACAGACAAAAATTGTAAAAAATGTTATTTTGGTGTATCATACAGCACCGATCTGCCACCTCGCAGGTCGTCAGGTCTAGCTGTTAAGTGTTTTTAGAAAGTTAAACTCTGATTGGCCAAATGTGATAGTGGCGCCAACTGGTGGCGAAAATTGTCCTAAACCCCTCATTGGCTCGCTTGCGCACCATTACGTGTTACTCGGTCAACGGTCAGAGAGCGACTGCTCCCTCAGGCCGTACTATGTGACGTATGCGCTTGAGACACGTACTATACATATGGGGGTAATTTATCTTTAATATGTATGTATTTACAAAAAAAAAAATATAATTAGTATATCAGTTGTTTAGTACCCATAACACAAGCAAATATAATTGCTTAATTTAGGACTAGATGGCGCTGTGTGAATGTTGTTAGAATATTATATTATACACATATCTACATAATAATATACTACAGTATTGTTACCAGGTTACGAGAAACTTCACCATCAAGACAGTCGCCATCTTGCCTAGAGAACGACCCTCTCGCGCCGCCCAACCAGCTCAATCAACTGTACGTCGCAAGCTATCCACAGGTAAGAGTTACAGCCAAGCTCAATATAATCTTAATATTGTACACTAGCGAGCCGTTCCGGCTTCGCACGAGTGCATTAACTATTATATTTTACTACAAATCTTTGAGATGATCGACTTTTGAAACTATCGAATTAACATTCTGGAAGAATTTATCTGAATAAAAGGCGCCAAAAAACCGCCTCAAATAGTTACTAGATTATATTACAAAGTAAAATTATATTATGCCAATATTTTATGTAGACCAAAATAGCACTTGGCGATATTCACATTTGACTTCGAACATTTTAGTTTCATTTTATAATATTCAACTATAGCAAAACAGCTTTGAATCATGAATTACCCCATAATAGGTACCGCAATAACCTGTTTTGTTTTGAGTTAGTTTGAGTCGAGTTAACGGAAACGTATGGGCTACGCTGTGATTAACTATTTAAGCTCAAGATTCGAATGCGGTCGAGAGCTTTCTGCTCACCGACAGTTCGCGTAAGGTTGTGAAAGGCTAACAACCCACACCACACAAAAAATACATAGAAATGCACCTATCATAGTATCATAATATCGACCCGTTATTATATTATCCCATTGCAGGGATAGGTCTCTTTTGATACAGAGAAGGCATGAGCATTGATTGCCACAGTTGCTAAGGAAGATTATTGGAAAGGAATCCAAGGTTTCCTCACGATGTTTTCTTTCACCGTCAGTCAGAAATATCCAAAATAAACTTAGAAAGTAGATATGATTTGAAAAGTTACATTGATACTTGCCCGGATTCGAACCCGTCGTGGATTCGAATCCGGGCAAGTATCAATGTAACTTATTCCACTGGGCCATTTCGCCTTTTTATAGTATCATAACGATTTGTTACGATAACGAATGCCGTATGAATGAGTTTTGCGTGTCTTGTTCTGTTTGCGATATATATTAGGAGGTTATCTGTGATTTCTCGATATTTTGGATAAGAAAGGTATGTGGATTAAATTTGTATTAATACCATACTATATTTGGTAGGTTTCAGGAGGTGGTGGTAAAGACCCCTCGGCGGATGTAGTGGTGCGGTTAGCGCGGGGGGCGGCCGGCTTCGGGTTCCGTATAGTCGGCGGGACTGAGGATGGTAGTCGAGTGGCCGTTGGATACGTCGTGCCAGGTAAGGGTGTCTGAATCATGCATAATGAAACGTTATTTTAAATTTTCTATATATTTTCTTTGATAAACAATATCGGCGCTCGGTAGTTTAAGATATGCATGGCAACAGATTAAATAACCCAAAATACAACGTCGTACACATAGGCCAGGTCTCAATTATCTTAGTATAAAAAAGTATGGGACCAAATGTACTGCCTTGAGGAACACCATGAGTTACTTGAGCTCTTCTATCGAAGCGAATTTTAATCTGCTGTTTTTACATTATGAAAAGCTTACTCTTTACTCGTAATAACTATTATGTTGTATTTCCTAAAGGCATAGGAATAGAGACAGTGTCCAATGCCTCCGTGAGGTCCAAGAATGTAAACTGACGGACTCATAAACTGCATCAAAGTTCAGGATTACTTTGAAATGATTTTTTTTAATAAGTATGCAAACTTTTTAGATCAAATTATATAAATATGGAGAGACTGGCTCTTAATCTTAAAAAAATGCAAAATTTAAAAATGAACTGCAGTAATACAAATGAATATAGCCGGTAAAAGAAAATTTACTCGTAGTATCAGATTTGCGTGTTATTTAAAAGCAAAGTTTTAAATTGATTCGCATTGATTTTTTATTCTTTTGTCAATTGAATTATTGTTACCAGCAGAATTGTTGGGTTAGTTTTTTAACTCATCGAGAGTTTTTGAACCATAATATGGATACTTCGTCCGAACAAGCGGCTCAAATTGTAGCACTGGTGCGGGAGGGCTTGGATTAACGAACGATTGGTAGAAATTTAAATTTAAACCAGTCTACGGTTTCTAGAATATACAGATGGTTTGTGGAGACAGGATCTTACAGAAGGAGACGTGGTACAGGCAGGACTCGAGCAACCACCGGTCGTGATGACCGATTTATTGTTACAACTTCCCTGTGAAATCGTTTCCTCACGTCAGTTAACATCAAAACAGAGCTTAGTGAAGTGCGTGGAGTAAATGTGAGTGTACGAACAATAAGAAGAAGGTTAAAGGAAGTGGATATCACCCCTTTTAGACCAGCAAATGGTCCAAAGTTGTCTGTAGCTCACAGACAAGCTCGCTTAAGATTTGCGCGTGATCACCTAAATTGGACAGAAGAGCAATGGGCCTCCGTATTGTTCACGGACGAGTGTAGGACATGTTTATATGGTGCAGATGGTCGCAGAAGAGTATCGTCGACGTGGGGAGCGATATGCTCAAAGTTGCATTGAGGAGCGTGTTCCTTTTGGAGGCGGTTCGTGTATGGTCTAGGGTGGCATATCGATGAACGGGCGAACAGAACTTGTGTTCATAGACATGGTCCGTCAAAACGGTAATAGAGGGGGTTTGACTGCACATCGCTACATAACAGAGATCTTAGAAGATCACGTGGTGCGTTACATGGGATTCATAGGCGAAAATTTTACTTTAATGCAGAATAATGCCCGGCCGCACGCTGCTGCACAAGTTCGACAATATTGCGAAGAGTTTGGGATACGTACAATGAATTGGCCAGCACGCAGCCCGGATCTTAATCCCATTGAGCATGTTTGGGACAATTTAAAAAGAGCTGTATATGCGAGAAATCCTGTGCCCACGACAGTGACAGCACTAAGAACAGCACTTTCAGAAGACAGGGACAATATTCCGCAAGATCTTTTAATAACCCTAATAAAATCTATGCGGAACCGATTAGAATCCGTAATAAGGGCACGTGGAGGTAATATACCTTATTAAAACATAAATAAACCCTTGCATAAAGTTTGTGTCTATTGTTAAAACAATTTTTTTTATTAAACCAATTTTCCTTAAATTTCTGCTTTTCTTCAAAAAAGTCTTAAGGTCCTTTCCAGTACACAAACTTAAACTTAAGGATATGACCCTACGCTGTTTTAAAGTTCACGAACCAATCTAGAGGTTTCAATTTTAATCTGTATAGAAAGTTTGCATACTTGGTTAAAATATTTATTTCAAAGTCGTCTATTACTTTGATGCAGTTTATGAGTCCGTCAGTGTAGTAATAAAATTTAATTTGTTGTCAATTGTTTTAAACTGTAGTTTCGGTTAGTGATTCAATCAAATATCCACAGATGCCATAAGCATTTTTTGTGGATATTTGCTAAGTGAGTGCTGACCCCACATTGGGCGTGAGCTTTCCTCGAGCTTGTGGCACGCTGAGCTCGCGTTAATGTGAGCTCATCGTGCTGGTGGTGCTCGCGCGGGCTCGCGCCGTGTTGTGAACGCGCGCTTGGCTCTCATGTCGCGCACGCGCTCTAGGTACGCTTACGCCCAATGTAGGGTCAGCCGCAGCCAACATCGTCGTCAACCGATGGACCATGACTGCTTGAGACCGTACATTCTTTTTATTAAATGGTAGTAAACTAAAATATGTCGGCAGGTGGACCCGCGGACGGCTTTCTTCGGCCCGGTGACTTGCTGACGTCCGTGGACGGCATCCCGCTGGCCGGCGCGACCCACTCCCGCGCAGTATCGTACGTGTGTGCGGCGGCGGCGCGCGGCCACGTCACTCTCGGCGTGCGACACAACCGCGCCGACGTGCAGCCGCACCCGCCGCACCCCGCGCACCGGACGGGACTCACGTGAGTACATCTCACTCACGCGCAGTGTCGTACGTGTCGTACAAGCCACGTCACTCTCGGCGTGCGACACAACCGCGCCGACGTGCAGCCGCACCCGCCGCACCCCGCGCACCGGACGGGACTCACGTGAGTACATCTCACTCACGCGCAGTGTCGTACGTGTCGTACAAGCCACGTCACTCTCGGCGTGCGACACAACCGCGCCGACGTGCAGCCGCACCCGCCGCACCCCGCGCACCGGACGGGACTCACGTGAGTACATCTCACTCACGCGCAGTGTCGTACGTGTCGTACAAGCCACGTCACTCTCGGCGTGCGACACAACCGCGCCGACGTGCAGCCGCACCCGCCGCACCCCGCGCACCGGACGGGACTCACGTGAGTACATCTCACTCACGCGCAGTGTCGTACGTGTCGTACAAGCCACGTCACTCTCGGCGTGCGACACAACCGCGCCGACGTGCAGCCGCACCCGCCGCACCCCGCGCACCGGACGGGACTCACGTGAGTACATCTCACTCACGCGCAGTGTCGTACGTGTCGTACAAGCCACGTCACTCTCGGCGTGCGACACAACCGCGCCGACGTGCAGCCGCACCCGCCGCACCCCGCGCACCGGACGGGACTCACGTGAGTACATCTCACTCACGCGCAGTGTCGTACGTGTCGTACAAGCCACGTCACTCTCGGCGTGCGACACAACCGCGCCGACGTGCAGCCGCACCCGCCGCACCCCGCGCACCGGACGGGACTCACGTGAGTACATCTCACTCACGCGCAGTGTCGTACGTGTCGTACAAGCCACGTCACTCTCGGCGTGCGACACAACCGCGCCGACGTGCAGCCGCACCCGCCGCACCCCGCGCACCGGACGGGACTCACGTGAGTACATCTCACTCACGCGCAGTGTCGTACGTGTCGTACAAGCCACGTCACTCTCGGCGTGCGACACAACCGCGCCGACGTGCAGCCGCACCCGCCGCACCCCGCGCACCGGACGGGACTCACGTGAGTACATCTCACTCACGCGCAGTGTCGTACGTGTCGTACAAGCCACGTCACTCTCGGCGTGCGACACAACCGCGCCGACGTGCAGCCGCACCCGCCGCACCCCGCGCACCGGACGGGACTCACGTGAGTACATCTCACTCACGCGCAGTGTCGTACGTGTCGTACAAGCCACGTCACTCTCGGCGTGCGACACAACCGCGCCGACGTGCAGCCGCACCCGCCGCACCCCGCGCACCGGACGGGACTCACGTGAGTACATCTCACTCACGCGCAGTGTCGTACGTGTCGTACAAGCCACGTCACTCTCGGCGTGCGACACAACCGCGCCGACGTGCAGCCGCACCCGCCGCACCCCGCGCACCGGACGGGACTCACGTGAGTACATCTCACTCACGCGCAGTGTCGTACGTGTCGTACAAGCCACGTCACTCTCGGCGTGCGACACAACCGCGCCGACGTGCAGCCGCACCCGCCGCACCCCGCGCACCGGACGGGACTCACGTGAGTACATCTCACTCACGCGCAGTGTCGTACGTGTCGTACAAGCCACGTCACTCTCGGCGTGCGACACAACCGCGCCGACGTGCAGCCGCACCCGCCGCACCCCGCGCACCGGACGGGACTCACGTGAGTACATCTCACTCACGCGCAGTGTCGTACGTGTCGTACAAGCCACGTCACTCTCGGCGTGCGACACAACCGCGCCGACGTGCAGCCGCACCCGCCGCACCCCGCGCACCGGACGGGACTCACGTGAGTACATCTCACTCACGCGCAGTGTCGTACGTGTCGTACAAGCCACGTCACTCTCGGCGTGCGACACAACCGCGCCGACGTGCAGCCGCACCCGCCGCACCCCGCGCACCGGACGGGACTCACGTGAGTACATCTCACTCACGCGCAGTGTCGTACGTGTCGTACAAGCCACGTCACTCTCGGCGTGCGACACAACCGCGCCGACGTGCAGCCGCACCCGCCGCACCCCGCGCACCGGACGGGACTCACGTGAGTACATCTCACTCACGCGCAGTGTCGTACGTGTCGTACAAGCCACGTCACTCTCGGCGTGCGACACAACCGCGCCGACGTGCAGCCGCACCCGCCGCACCCCGCGCACCGGACGGGACTCACGTGAGTACATCTCACTCACGCGCAGTGTCGTACGTGTCGTACAAGCCACGTCACTCTCGGCGTGCGACACAACCGCGCCGACGTGCAGCCGCACCCGCCGCACCCCGCGCACCGGACGGGACTCACGTGAGTACATCTCACTCACGCGCAGTGTCGTACGTGTCGTACAAGCCACGTCACTCTCGGCGTGCGACACAACCGCGCCGACGTGCAGCCGCACCCGCCGCACCCCGCGCACCGGACGGGACTCACGTGAGTACATCTCACTCACGCGCAGTGTCGTACGTGTCGTACAAGCCACGTCACTCTCGGCGTGCGACACAACCGCGCCGACGTGCAGCCGCACCCGCCGCACCCCGCGCACCGGACGGGACTCACGTGAGTACATCTCACGCGCCGACGTGCAGCCGCACTTACTTTTTGCCCTATCAGTTTTAGACCTAAACCTATCAAATGACACTAAGAACACCACAATATCTACACAAACAAAAAATCATGTTTTCAACTTACGTATAGGCGTGTATGCGTTGCTCAAGCGCACTTAGTAGATTGAGTTCTCTGATTTGTGCCGAAACTTTTAACCAAATTGTTTTGCAGTTATTTAAACGATACTTTCATAGTTGTCTAATTACCTAAAAATATTCTTTCACTAAGGGTCGTTTTTATAAACCCGTTGTTACCCTTAAAACATTTATTTAGTTACCGATAAATTCAGCGAAGGCTGTTTGTGTTTTACGGATCTTACAAAAGCCTTTGACTGCGTTGAATATAATACGCTCTTGCAAAAACTAAGGCTTTTTGTGTTAGGGTCGTTGCTTTTATTATAACTGCTACCTGCCTAAATTGAAAAGTTAAATATTATGTTGATATAAATGAAAATAATGTCGTAGTGGTTACGTGTTACAATAGGTGTACCTCAAGGCTCAATTCTGGGTTCTATTTTAGTTAATATTGATTTTCATTAGTATAGTATCTAGTATTAGAATTTTTGCAATATAGTATATATATTTAAAAACTAGCTGCCCCCAGCTGCTTGGCCCGCGCGGCAAACGGTATTTGTTTAATTAATTTAACTCGGGAACCAGACCAGATTTGGGGGATAATAAGTATCCTATGTCCGTCTCCGACACCGAATCTATGTACATATCAATTATCATCGAAATCGGTTCAGCCGTTTAGCCGCAGAGTGGTTACAAACACACACACACACACACAAACTATAAATAGCATAGGATGATTTGTGATGGATGATCCTTATTTTACGATAAAGTCCTGCTGGTTATAGCATGGCCTTGATGTAATTGGGAGATTCATTAACCCTCTCCGCTATAACTTTTTTATAGCATTTTGTCTAACACGATATAAACTATAATAACTAATTTACCCTAATTAATATAATAAATATATATATATATGTTTAATATAATCCGTTTATTTCCAGTGCTGACCCTTCAATACATCATATACCGCAAATGCAGTTTAATATACTACATCCTGCACCTATGTATCCCCCTGCCGCGCATGTACCTATGTAAGTTCATACTACGTCATCACTCACGTTATCTGATAATTATGTAATATACCTTTGCCAAGAATCTAAAAAGCATGTCGTTATCCAATTGCATGTCTATTTTCTTAATCAACAGTCAAATTAAATAAAATATAAAAAAAGGCATGAGCGTTAATCACCACGCTTGCTCAAGGCGGATTGACAATTTCAGATTTTAAAGTCCAGGTTTCCGCAAGATGTTTTCCTTCACCGTCAGTGAGAAATGTCCAAGATAAACTTAGAAAGTACATGGGATTTGAATAATCACAATGGTACTTTCCTGGATTCGAACCTACTACTATTGTAATGATTTACTTAGGTACCTATTATTATATTTATATAAGGTTTTATTGCTTAGGTATGGAGTACAATACGACACAGCAACCGGCGGGTGGGCGTCCGTGCCTTATGACGTCACAGTGACAAGAAACGAAGGCGAAGGATTCGGCTTTGTTGTTATCTCGTCAGCTAATAAAGCTACGAGTACTATAGGTGAGAATTTATCGAAAACTGTGAAAAATTTTCAAAGATTAAGGCCGAAACTTTCCCTGTGTACCCTTAACTGTTCCCTTGATGGTACAGTGGAAAACAAATTACAGGAAAGTTTCTACCTTCTATGAAATATTGAAATGAAGTAGTAGCCTAAAGAACACAGCCGTGTATGTCGCAGGCAAATTGTATTAATCGACCGTTTACAATCTGCCTTGGCATATTACATAACGCCAGATATGTTAGGTCAGCAATGTGTATACTTACCTAATTTAGGAGGTTTAAACTAGTTTGACAACAAATGAACACTGATGAATGATGAATAATGATTTTACAGTAGTAGATCCACGCTGGTTTCAGCATGAATATGCTGGATCGACCGGAGAAGTACTACCCTCTCATAGAAGATCGACTTAAGAATATTAGTTTTCATGCTAACGTGTTTCGCTCGGTGAGTGAGAGCGCCGGCAGCTCAAATACCCCTCGGTCCTCTTCCTTTTCCTTTTTCCTTCCTCATCCCCTTCTCCGTGGTCGGCAACGGCTTGGTTTTGTTTTCTAAGCTTTATTACTACTACAATTCGTCGCTTCCAGGTCAACTAATCCCCAACTCGCCAGCGGCTAGCTGCGGCTATTTACACGTGGGTGATACTATAGTAGCCATTAACCACGTGGCTATCAGAAACCTCCCCCATCCAGAAGTGGTGGGACTTATCAAACATTCTGGCACGTCCGTCACGCTCACCGTGTTGCCGCCCGACCGACAGGAATGACGCACAGCTAAGTGTACCCAACACAATATGTTCACGCTACCTACGTACTGTGAAACACTGCATTTTTAACGTACCAGATACCAATGGTACAAGTGGTATGGACGATATATCTAGTGATTAGCAAGAAAAGTACCTTCTTTAATTTTAAATCATAAATTACCCCGTAATAGATATCACATGATATATTATTCGTTTGGAATCAAGGTTACGCAGCTAAGTATACCCAACACTTTACACTACATACTGTGAGATGCTCCTTTTTTTAACATACTGATATAAATGGACTATCTAAAATATCAAGTGACTAATTACTTGCTATTTAATATAGCAAGACATTCCAATTTATAGGTCACCGCCTAATAGATACCGCATTAATTTGTTCTGCTCACAAAAATAATGCGAGGAGCGAGAACGTAAAGCTGCAGTTATAATTCAAGGTCAAACATTCAAACCCACCAATCATATTGTTCGTAGTGACTTCTTATGCTAGCAAATGCCAGTATGAGTTCGTGTCTGCACTTAATATATAAGTAAATACACCTCATTAAAAGTACTAATAATACTTTAAAACAAGATTCTTTAAAATCAAGATTTTTCGTACAGCGCTTCAACGCTGTCAATGATAGCCATATTGACATATTATAAAAGCGATTATGCGTGAACGATCTATTGAATAAAATCGGGGTTTTAAATAAAGATCGTAGGTATATAAAAAGCCGCTGTAAGAGAATAGGCTTTTCTCTACCAGTGGGATAATAACGAGCTGGTATAAAGGAAATAAATTTAAAAATGTTAGTCACCAGGTAAAGTGATTTCAATTTTGCTTAGAACTTAAACATAGTACCTACACAAAACATTAGCAATTTTAAAACAAGAAATGAGTATGCTTGAAACAAATAATATAACCCATTCCGTCCTATTGTTAACTAATTCTTCCTGTGTGTCTTCCACGTTATTATTCTGGATGATTTTATATAATCTTAGCCTGTCCATTATATGGGTTTGTGTCTTCTATATTTACATTACAGAATCACACTTTATACTTTAATACTAGACCTTTATTCCCGTTGAGTCACACAGTTTGTGTAGCACTAGCACGGTTTTCATAGCCTTCCTTAAGAATTAGGCTATCAAATGCATAAAGACTAACTCAAATCCGACTGGTTGTCCCACAGATTCTGCCCACCAGAGACTAAAGAGCAGTAACAGCCCTTTTGTGATTTTTCGTTTTATTAGTGATTCTGAAAGCGGGTTTCTTAAGCTTTCTATTGAATTAACTTACTTATTTCTATGACTATTAGAATGGTTTTTATTTAACAGTTTTCACTTACTGCAAACGAAAAAAATTAACAATTTGGCGTGATTTCCCAACTAAAATACAGTATAAATTATACTGCAGATTAAATTTTAAGGTTTCATAACTAAAATGCAGTAAGCAATATAATTTTACAGTTCTTTAGATAGTTTTATATTTCTGGAAAAAAATTAAAAAAAAAATTAATACGCAGTAAAATTTACCGCCATACAAGCTATTTTTACTGCAAATTAAGAAAATACAATTTATTGTCACGAACTCCCAACTAAAATGCAGTAAAATCAAAGCTTGTCGCATTTTAGTTGTGAATACTTAACATTCTTTTATCATTATAAACTGACTAACACGCAGTAAAATACAGCATTACTGCAGATTAGTTTGGATAGCATAATGACACAGATATGATTATTCCTAGCTAAAGTGCAGTTAATGTTTTATGTAAAATAAAATGTGAACTAGCTATTTTTCTTACTGCACTAGTAAATTGAACACTTTTTTCTTAAAAAACTAACTAAAATGCAGTATTTTTTTGACCTTACTGCATGTTAGTTGGGTTTCTTGACAAAATAACTGATCCAAACGCAGTAATAGGGCTTTTTGCTGCATTTTACTAAGTTTAAAATGGTATTTTTTACAAAAAAGGCTATGCAGTAATAGGCACCAAAAAGAATAAATGGCCATAATAAATTCAGTTATTAAGATATATTTTTTTTTATTGCTTTAACGTGTGAACCTATGCCTTTACAACCTTTCTGCATTCAAATTTTTTTGCTTATACATTCTGTTGATTTTTTAAAATCAATTCTTAACTTTAAATGCGTTTTACTCGAAATCGTGATTTTGCTGTTACTGCACTTTAGTGTATGGTGGGCAGGATTAGCGCGTTCAAAGAAAAAAAATCTGTGCTGCCATAAAGCAATATATTAAGTAAAGATCTTTTATTCCCAGAGGTTCATATCAGATTAATTAACTGAACTAGTGGAAATTTTAATTCTCATTAGTTCAATAAAGAGCGATTGATTGAACTAAACATAGGTAACCATATATCGGTGGTCACTTGAGTGGTTGCCGTTCACAGATCTAATTTTGAGCCTGGGTATTTCAAGCAGGCCGTTTATTCCATCCAGTCTTACCATTAGTTCGAATGTCATCTCATAAAGCCACCATAGTGGAGGCCGTCATGTCAGCAGTTTGAGAACTTTTAAAATGGTGACTACCACTTCGAGATCCCTGGCTGAAAGTTTACCATCAGGCAGAGTGGGCTAATATAAAAAAAACGATAGAATGAGACTTAATAAAACACATAACATTGAGAAACGCGTCAATATTTGGAAACTTATAATCAAAGTAAATCAGTTATATAAGAACTAGACTTATTAATCAATACATATATACTATACTTATAAAGTAGGTAATTTTTTGACACCATTTGTTTATGTCTACTGTTCAATAAATTGGTTTAAAGTCCAAACAATCTAGTATTGCTCAATACAATAATATTTAAGAATCTCTTTAATTATCTTACGTAGTACATATAAATTATTATGTATGTAATTTGGAATTTACTATAAAGTATCGTCGGAATATTGAAAGAATATTATTATAATAGATATTATATATTAAGGAATAAATTAAATTGTTTTTATAATAAAATAATGCAAATTATGCTATTTTAGCTAGATTGATACGCATTCAACTAAATACTATTAGACAGAACATTTACGTATACATAGTGCGTATTCTTTACGTATACGGGCACGTCCGCTCATTTTGTTCGTTGGCGTTTGCACATGTCTACGTATACCGTTATCATGGACTTCGCTGCTACGTTATATTATACGCTATAGTTATATTAATTTAAATGTACACTTAAACATATTTTAAAACTCAAAGATAAATTTAAAAAAAAATATTGTAAGAAATTGTATTTGAATTAATTATTGTTCATAATTTATGTAATTTTTATTATAAATCATGCACATATTTAATCTTTACATAATGTTTTAGTTGTAAACATTGACTGTTAAATACAATAGTTATTAATTTTATGTTAAGAACTTATTTGTATGATGCAAATTTTGTAGAGGAATCCGTGATGTTATTAAGACAATAATTTACTTAGACAAGGCTATAACACTCAAACTGCCGAAATGAGTCCATTAATAGCCCTTAGTGTTTCGTAGTAACAGCTCCTTCACTTTGTCTCTCTACAATTGTATAGACAGTGGCCAACATTTATCTTAAAGACATTTACAACACCCATATTACGCTGCAGATGTACAGAATTGATATATCTTCAGATGGCACAATGATTCTTCTAGCTTAATCTTTTGGAGTATAACGCTAAGTATTGCAGGTTATAGTTGAGCTGGCATATCACGCACAGGTTACAGGGTTCCGCTTGGTACCGTATATGTTCATGTGGAGGAGGCGGAGAATACACTACACATACTGAAAGAAAGAAAGAAAGGAACTATTTACTTACTTATATTGTAACGGTGAACCTTAGACAAGATTCATTCGTCACCAGTTTTTCTTAGAAATGATGCGATATGCTTTTTCGGTATTGTTTCCCGCAAATAAATCACTTCAAATCACGTAGTATTAAAACAAATTAATTAAACTTGTATTTCTACCGCGATTGCGAAAGTAAATTATCTCGTTTACATGTTTGTGTTTGTGGAGGTTTGCCAAGCCACCGCAATCAAGAAAACGTAGCATTACAATATTATTCAGTGTCACTTTCGTTCCACGTTCAAACTTTACAGCTATGGCAAATGGCGACAGAGACATTTAACTAGGTACTACAACTAAATATATACTCTTTGGTTGGTGAAAACATCTCATGCTTAGAAAACACAACCAAACCATTGTCGGCCCTGTAGGGAAAAGAGGATGAGGATAGAAAAGGGAAAAGGAAGAGGACCGATGAGGTAATTAGGCAGTAAATAAGTTAACATTCTTTCTTTTGTATATACATCATATTTGCATTATAAAACTTGCATCATATAAATAGTGGTTTAGTCACATATTTATAGCAGTTGTATGTAATTTGGACCACCGAAATTCTAAAAATATTTGTTTTAAAATTATATTGTTAGTACCATATTTTGTAGTAAATCATAGATAACTTTGCCAATACTTTTAAATAGTTTAAGATATATAGGTAATATTCAATTGTCTCTAGAAATATTTTACAGCGTTATGCAAAACTCTGCTGTCCGCAATGTATCTATGGTATTTCATCTGTTTGTGACAAAAATATAACCGTGGTCTGTCTGTGACAGATATTAACGTTGCACTATAAACTAGTAAAACAATAATGCTTGCAGGTATAGTTGTATAAAGTGTCGCAATATAAATATTTCAATCGATTAATTAGTCCTTAATTTAAGCAACGTTGTAAAATGTTAGTTAATGGTTTGTTATAAGATAAATTGTTATTTAATGCTGCTGAGATTCTTTTCAGTAGGGCTGTCTGCTTAATCACTCGCTTTACATTGCATTATAAATCTAGATCATGGCAATAATATCACAGTATTAGAACTGATATATCTCTGGCCTGGAAATTTCAAGCCGGAGCATTCATATTTTTTTTTTTTTTTTTTTTAAATAGTAGTAGTAGCCCTACCGAAAATAATCAGTCTTATTTTTCATAGATATAAAGAACCAAGTCCGTACTTCGTAGTAAGTAGGACTAAATAATGGACTGATGAAAAGTCTGGAGTGAAAATTCACTAAGTACGTCAAAATTACTTCTAAATATTAGCAAAAATCCATTCCATATAATGAGTTGCATATAAAACTATACTCGTAAGGTGAAGCCTTAATGCCATTAAATAAACGCAACTTTAAACAGGAATTGAATATTTAGTACTAAAAAATTATACTGTATTATTAAATTTGTACTACGCACTATTTAGATTAGGCAGCTTTTTAATGTCGTGTTGTGACTAACTTCTGAGCTTAAAGCCAGGTAATTAATATAATTCATTTGGGTGACAATGCAACCCTTATTTTATTAGATAATACCCTTTTAGACATCTGTCACCTATAAGTGACCATTTAAATTTCCCTTGCGCCAATGTCATTAATACACGACAAAGAATTTAATCTTATTTCTACTATACAGCTCTCATACAGCCTTCCAGTATTTATAAAACAACTGCTGTACGGACAACAAAACAAAAAAAATAAATAATCTTATCTATAACCCAATCACATAGATTATCCCCTCAGTCTCGGTTTCCACAAAAGCGAAGAAGACAGGAGATGTGTTATTTTCACCAATGAGGAGATTATCTCTCCATTGAAATAACACATCTCCTTTCTGCTTTGGTGGCAACCGGGTGTAATAGATCCCGCATTAATATTTATTTGTTCTGACTCAAGCACACAATTACCAGGGGCAGGAGCTGCATGTGATTGGCAATGCACCAGTCGTAGTGTCTGCAGGTAGTGAGTTGTGTGCGGCATGTTTATTAGGTTATCTGTGTCCCTGCCGAAGTCCATGAGTTAGTTGACATGGCATTACCTCCAGGGGCCCAAGTCTGCTATCACAATAGTGTCAGAATAGTCGATCATTGATCTCATTGGTTGATTTTGACAAGTTTCAACCAATAAGAGATCAATGATCGACCATTCTGACACTTGTGATAGCAGACTTAGGCCCCAGATCATAACACTACGTGATAATCCTGATGTTTTATGTCAATAGCTTTACTTATTTAAGTCACTA
Organism: Parascotia fuliginaria; assembly: GCA_963082885.1. Taxonomy (NCBI): domain Eukaryota; kingdom Metazoa; phylum Arthropoda; class Insecta; order Lepidoptera; family Erebidae; genus Parascotia; species Parascotia fuliginaria. Next base: position 2,610,988 of record OY720196.1, on the reverse strand, counting down.
TCAACCGTAAGTTAGAGAGTTTGTAGTCTCAGTCAAGTTATCCTGAGCAGTCCTGGATTTAGTAAAAGCAATAAAATATATGTATAATAGGAATTATAGTTTTAAGTAAAAGTCACTTCACACCAAGACACAAACGTAAAGAAGGTCACGGTGTGAACTGTCCTTAATTTAGTATCACAATACATTGTAATGTATGTCTCCTGAATAGTATACCTTAGTTGTAAGTAATCGCAATAATCAATGTGCCTTTTATAAACATTGTCTTGCCTTACCCGAGTATGTAAAAATGATGAGAAAACAATTTGTATAGATGTATCCAAAGAGTGCTCCGTTCCGAATCAAATCAAATCTGTGGACCGTATGTATTATCAAATAAGAGAGATTTACTCAATAAATATTTTTTATTTAATCACTTTTATTTATTTACCAATACTTTTTTACACACATACAACAGTTTGGTGTCACTATATTTATTAGATACATTCTATATGTTTTAGTTTGTCATATACTAATAGTGCTATTCATAAAATGAGACGGGTTCTTTGACTTTGATTGTGTAAGCAAAAATGCACAGTGTGTACTGGCGTTGATAGCAAGCTAGAGCTTGCTATCAAAGTCATTTGTGTTATTTTCATGTATATATTTTTCATTAAAGAACAAAGGACTAATATAAAATCAATAACTCGTTTGACCTTATCGAATAATAGGCCGTCTCGACTTTTATGAAAAGTCATCCTAAAATATAGCGACTAGTTTGTACAAACAGTACCAAATGTATACAAAATCACAGATCAAATAAATTTGGAATTTCTTCATAAACTATATAAACACTACACAGTATAATTATATTAATCGTCAGTAAATAATGGGCAGTCGCCAAAAGTTAAGATTGGACTTACAGTGTTCATAGTTCAGTTATGTAATGTTAAAACTGAACAGCTTATCGACATACGGCAATAGCTATGACATAAGTTAGAAATCATCAGTTGAACAACGTTTATTCAATATTATTAACGAACCTGTATGACAATTTTGATGGATAAGACACAGGACCAGGTCTTGAAAACCTTTTAAAATACCGATTAATCATTTTTTAATTGCGCGCTACGCTTTGAGTGCGCAAGCGTTAGGTTGGGATTTACTTACAAAGTTTAGTAAAATTAACCGATATTTAGAGTTGTAATAATTTAATTCAGATAGCTTTTGGACTTATTAGAGAGGTTCCAAATCCTGCATCCAGAACGGCGGAACTGCTCAATTTGACGAGAGATTTACATAACAACAGGAGTATCCATGATATTGTCAGCGCTCTTTGCACTTCTACCTGCGGCTGCCACGGCCAGGATCCAGTCGGTATACCTGTCGATCCTGGTGAACACTACTGGGTATTCGTCATCGCAGCTGTGGTAGTATGAGTTGGTGCCTACGACTACGTTGTTGATCACCATAGGTGCTCCAGAATCGCCCATGCACATAGCTCTGCCGGCCGCTTTGCCGCAGAGAACAGCTGGGAAGAAATGGTAAGCTTATTATATTGACGATCGGTAAAGGCGACTCACGAACGACCAAGGTGGCGAAAATTGGACCTCATTCCTGATTTTCGCCACCTAGGACGTTCGTGAGTCTATGGCCAGCAGTGGACGTTTTTCGGCTGATATGTGCTGATATTTTGATGACAAATAAACTAATTATTAACATACAAGACCAAAGAGAAGAAAAGAATATTTGTGTGATGATTGTGATTTTCTGATTAACCTAATTTTTAGTGCCATTCCAAAAAGGTCATGCTAACACTCGCAAACGCCATGCTGAGCCCTAGACGATGAATAAAACAGAGCCATATAACCCAAAAGATCCTAGCAGACAGCAATTCGCCTGCTATATGATTATAGCAAACTTCCTTTATAAGACGTTCTGTCCTATATTGGATGTTCACGAAATAGTAGGTAAACAATGAGGGTGTTTAAGAAAATTTTCGCTATCATTTGGCGCCACTTCAACTTGTCACATTGAGCCAGTCAAGGTTTTACTTTCAAAAAGCGCTTGATAGCTAGACCTGACGCATCGGTGCTGCCACCTCGTGCAGCACGTTAATTATCCATTTTATAAATTAAACATTATAACTGCCGAAATGAACACTGAGAAATATTTGTTTTAATAACGCTGTTAAAATGGTAGACCTTTTACCAAAGTGGCGCCAACTGGTGGTGAAAATTAAAAAAAAACCCTCACTACAAAATAATCCTAAAAACCCTCATTGAACAGCTTCACTTTTGGTATTACAATAATGTTTCTGTACTCACCGTCAACAATAGCGATATCGGTGGTATGCTCACTATACTCAGCCTGGCAGTCTTCCACGCTGATTTTGTTGAAATACACAGTCTTTAACAACTCAATTTGAGGACCAGCAGCCTGTGACATAAAAAAAGCAACCATATTAATACCAAGAAACAGCTAGCGGCATATTACCTACATCTGATATTAGTAATACAATGCCAGCCCGTTATTACGAATATCTATACAGGCCACTTTTTTATACAATATCGTTGATAAACGAGCACAAGGTCCACCTGATGGTTAGCAAGTGGTAATCTTAACCTATCGATATGGTTATGTCCTCTAAGCATCAGAGAAAAATGCTAAGAAATTACAACTAAGTTGTTGTCTACCGTGTAGAGCAAAGGGGTGATTGAGGGAGGTAAAAGAAGAGGGCAGAGAGGGGTAATTGGGCCGTCAGCGCTCATAAGAAAACAGCTATTTATATTCGCAATACTTGCTCATAGCTACTAGATTATATTGATTGAAATGAGTATTGCTCCCTCATCATAAATCAGTAACGTCCAAGGTAAAGTTATAGAGAAATGCCTGAACCGAGTATCAAACCCAATACCTACTTTAGTTCTAGATTCAGGTATAATTAGACTATACAATTATAAAAACATCTTACCGATTCAAAGCCCCAGCTCACAACTTTAACGGGGGTGCCATCGGTAATGACCATGTTGGGGGGAGGCAGGAACAGAGCATTAATAGTAGGGCTGATACCCAAGGGTGTGGCCAAGAAAGTAACTGCTAGATCTGCAGCTCTTGGGATTTCCTCGTAGTCTTCGTGCTTGACGAAGGTACGGACGTTAACAACGGTACCACCAGACAAGCTGTAAGTAGACCCGGCGCGGACTTGCAAGTTCGACAGGACGGCACCGCTGTGAATGAAACCAAGTTGTGACGGTAAGAAGAAATTTTTTTGTCTATTCGTATAATAGATTAAAGCGGCTCGGATCCAGTTAAAGTGAAGATGCTTCGAGTAATATATATCCAATAGCTTACATCTTCCAGTAAAATGAGGCCTCATACAGTTTATTACGCAGTAGATGCACTGGTAGGTAGTGTCGCAGGCCACACTCAAAACTGTTCTTCATCAAGAACTTAACAGTTCTTCTTTGAACTATATCTTATCAGCCTATAGAAATATAAGTTCAATCTATTAACATAATATATATAAAAGTTTTCTATTTGATTGCTCAGATGTAGCCTACCATTGAACGTCTTTCGGATAAAATGGTGTAAAAATAATAAAAACGCTTACGTGTAGCAGAAGCCTGAGGTCAGCACATGCCAGGAGGAGATTAGAGAGCCGACGCAGCGTTGTACCGTGATGCCGGGTCCTGGGTATGTGTACATGAAGGATATCGCATACGGGAACTCCTCGATGGTAACTGGAGTACCACCCACCACGCGGGTGCCCGGAGCTGCGGATGCTGTGGGGAAAAAGTTGTAATTTATTTCTGCTGATGCTCATGTACCCTATTGTGTGGTCATTTACTCCAAATCGGAGTCGGTAATGATGTTTGCACTTCGACTCTGCTTCATCTGATAATAAGCACCCAGTGAAATCTAGGAGTGGTGAAGGACATTTCATTTGCAATCACAGCAAATTACCTAATTGTAAATGCTGTTCCAATTTTTAACACAGACACACAAAATCGTCCAATGTCAAATTCACCAGGAATGTATGCCACAAGGAATATGTTAAAAGCGGAAATATATGCGTATCTTTGGAAAACAGAAATATATGACTGAATAGTCACAGTAATCACCACCACGTTATAGTCCCAAAGGTTAATGAATTGGATGTCTTAGTAGTCAGATATGACGCACTGACATTGTACCAATTTTGGGCATTTCGTGTAAATATAATTAATATAATCTTGTAAGAAGAATGCCATCTTGTTTACGGAAGCGGTGTTTTTCCATCCCCATATTGTCAATTCAATAGTAAAGATCAAGGACTTACCAGCTGCAACCAAAGCAAGTAACAAATACAGGACTGTGGCCATGGTACTGACTGTTCAAACTGGGCTTACCTAGACACCTGATTTATTTTTATACTATCTCACAATCCGCGCTAATCTTAATCAATTAGCGAAATTGTACAGGGTGTCTTTTAACATTCGCAAATCCGGCATCAAAAAAATGTAGTATCACTCACGTAGAGTTCCGTACGCGTAACAACTTCTGTGTCTTGGAGTATAATAATATGAAAAAACCTCGTATGGAAGAACAAACTGATAAGTTTAAAAATGATTTTCAGGTTTACATGACGGTAAGTAATAATGATTACAAGCATCAGAAATTATTCGCTTCCAGCGTTCAATTCTGTAGGATTTCGAATAAAGTATCTACCTGTTGAGTGATCCACGTGCGCTTTATGCGCCATAACAGCGTATTCTTTATACCGACATTTATAACATTTACACAGTTACGTTGCTCACTGAGTCTTTCCTTGGCACTCCAAAACTTTATAAGCGTCTCTCTTGAACCTTTGAAACACCTGAAACACAGTTAAGTGAGGTTTGGATAGGAGCGCAGTGTCTCTGTCTTTGACGTAGCGATGTCTTGAGTTGGTAAGTAGGTACTCTGTGACATAGGGCTTCGGTATGCACCTGTCCGGAAAACGGTAGATTGTACCGCAATAAAGTTGGACAATGGTCCAGTCAGTCATCAAGGCTAACCGATATGTACCACGGGCAAAAAGCGGGGCGAGAGTTATACCTATTTTCGTATATTTTCCTAAACCCCGCTGTATAGTAAATCCACTGGAAGCTAAAAAAATATATGATACGACTGATAACTTGCATTAACAATCTTGCACGTACAAATTATCTAAACCTATAAGATCTTTGATAATTTAATATAATTAGTGATTTATTTATAACCCTAATTGCTCATCATAAACATCGCTACCTTTTTGATAAGACGAGAGAATATAGGTGACTGGTTTTAGAAATTTAGAAAACTAATTACTGTAAGGGTAAGGTAGGTAGGTATGTATAAAGGTCAAAGGTACCTCACGGTGGGCAGAGCTGACGACTGTTCTGAATTAGGTTGTGGATTCGATACTCAACTACCCTACCAACCTAATTCATAAATATTTGTTTCGAGTCTGTGTACTACTTAAGGCGGATGGCACATTACCACGCACCACTCGCATGTTGCGTGTCGACGCACCTACGCGCGTACTTGCGGGAGTGCAGAGCTGCAACATGTTGCGTGTTTTTCACTCACTCACGCGCGTAGTTGCGTGTCGTGGATTAACGTACGCATTTTATTCAAAGCATAAGCTTTGTGATAGTGCACTGCAGATTGTCGCGTCAGTTTTGATATTCAAATGTTTATTTGTATGGAGCTCATTCAGGATGCTACAGTTATACTAACTGATCGATATTGAGATCCATTTTTAAACACACGTCAAGCCCTTACAAAATCACTCACGGCACTGCAAGACTCAGTGTGCTATACTTGGGTCTCGACCTGCACTCACGCACGTGGATGTGTTTCGCCGCATGTAGGCGCGTGATCTGCATAAACGCGCGTGAATGCATTGTCGGTGTGTTGGACCGTGCGTGTTTTTTATACAAACCGAGATTCTAGTAACAAGCAACAAAGAACAAGCACTCCCGCACCACGCTGCATCATTCGAGGCAGTGTGCGAATGGCCTAAGGGTCACTAAAAAAAGGATTCAGAATACTTAGGTATTCTGAATATAGGTAGGTACCTACTTAATGTTCCATGTATAAACATAAACGAGATACTTTGTGAAAATAGAACTGACGAGGTGGTCTATTACGACGGCACACATTACCGCTGTACTAGTCGGAAGAAGGGACGCTCCAATTTAACCTTTGCTTTAGAACTTTTCCAAAAACAGTCTATATATTAACCTATCTGATTACAACAGTTTCCAAGATATGGAACATCAAGACATTATGTTTCCCTACCTTACTAAACCGTAAACATAGTAAAAATTTATCTACTTACAAAAATATATAATATGTATCTACGTACATTAGGTATTATGTTTGTGAACATCGTATAACTTCGATCATAATAAAATACCTGTTAGTCCTATTTATCTTTAAACTTATCTTTGAGTTTAATCCTCAATATCGTTACTTCCGTGATCTCCTTCGTTGATCTTTTTCGCTTCATGTCCAAGACCGACGATACGGGACGGTAGACGTCCAATCTATCCTTTATTTAAACTATGGCGCCCAACATACCACTATATCAGAACCGTGTAGGTACGTCGGGCGGCGGCGCGGTGTCTCACTGGAATTTGATCCTACGAGCTCGAATGCTGATTAGCTGCTATATCTACCTAATAAACAAATCTAAGCTTAACCGCTGATTGGAAAATGCGTAACAATTACCTATTGTTCATTTGTCAATCTTTATTCTACAGCTATTTGAGGCAGAAAATTTCTAAATATCGCCTCCAATAAATTTTTATAATAGACTAGACGTCCGCTCTCACTTCGCTTCGGTTTCAAAGTTTCATTCGGTCTCACAATGGTCGTACTGCATTCACAAAGGACACACACGGATTTACAAAGGCGCTTAAATTATTGAAATTTTTAAAAATGAATGCAAATTATGTTAAACACATAATAAAATATAGCCAATGTGTCCTATTTGTAGCTTTATAAGGTGAAAGAATGTTTTAAATCGGTTTAACAGTAGGTAAAAGGTTCGATAATCATATCTAAGAATAAAGGAATTAAAAATAATATTTACAAAATTATTTAAAAACGGCAATTTTAAAGGGCGTTTTTAGTAATTAAGTAAAAATATAACTTAACACGCAAGCATCACGCTTTTATTTTCTCGATGGGGTTGACAGAAGTGTAGTTTTACATAACGCTCACGTCGTTTCACCAGATTTGATAAATATGTAAGTATATCGGGGACATTAGGGACAACATTAGGGAGCGAGCATACAGCCATTTACCGGATTTACCGGGGATAATAATTATAGACGCAGCACCGCCGGCGCTAGTACCTATATCCAACAATTTCTCAATGTAGGCAAACTGAAAATCGAGGATCGAACCCGAGACCTGTTTGATATAGACCGGTACCTACTGCTACCTACCGATAATTACAAAACCGTTAGTAGCCTACTGAGATTTTTATTTTTGAAGTTGAGGGCTTAATCAAGATTTAAAACGTGCAGAGGACTCTGAGGACTCGTCCAGTAACGTGCATGCATTAGTCTGCATGTCAAATGACGTAAGAGCAGCTATCAGCTATTTGACAACCGGGGTCGGGGGTTGCTAACTTAGCTTACATATATTTTCCAAAATTTATGGCGAATGATTTTTACAGTGGTTGTTAAGAGGTTTCGTATTAAATTAAGTAGGAATATATTTTATATTAAGCAGATTTTGATTTATTTCACTAAATGTTACAGTTACATGGTATATTTTATGACGACAGACATTTTGTATTATACACGTTAACGTATTAAGTAGGTTTTGATTATTAAAAATAGTTATACATTATCATCCTGATACTTATTCTAATGAAGCAAATTTAATGAAACCGGCATGTACATGTATTTTACCGTACCTGCTTATTTCTAAAGTGCACACTGCGTAGTATGCCTACACAATCCTTAAAATAGCATTTTGGGAAGAATATATACATATGAATACATCATTCTAGTAACATATCATACATGCACCACTTATTTATCATTTAATTTTGATAATCTCATGAAATATCATAATTTATCCCATTGATGCAGTTCCTATCTACTAATGCATGGAATAAGAAAATGCACTAAAATTATATTTATATATTATAAATAATAATAATAATGTTTTTAACAATATTACGAAGTATTAGTAGTAATTATTTAAGTCGTCATTTGTTGTCAAATTTATACAAATGGTCCCAATATTGGTCAACTTTAAACTCAACATCTAGGTATTTTTCATTTCTTGTTGGGTAAATTTACTTGTAAGTTGGCAACATCGCGTAGTGGCGCGCCTTCATGCGAGGTGATTTTGCTCCGCCGTGTGTCACTGCAAATCAAAGTTTACATGTTTTTCTTAAATTATTGCATATATATGTATTATTAATCCTTTTAGTGCCGTTATTGTGATTATGTGCCGTTATCTTATGAGTGGCGGAGGTGTACGATAAGGGTAAGATAATATTGTAAATAATAATGTTGTCCATATCAGACGGTGCTTCGAAAAACACAAATTCATTCATATCAAGATTAATAATACAATAATTATCTCAAAGATAATTAACAATTTTAATCATTAGCATGGTGGTCTATCAGCTTAGAGGATTATTAAGTAATAAAATTTAATATTTAATGTGTGGGTATTTTATATTTTCCAGGCATTTGCTTCGGATTATTAAAGTTGCATTATTTGGTAATCTTGTAAAGATAACATTGACTTGACAGAAGGTTATGGGAGTTAAGAAAACAACATTATGACTCCTGTTAGAATCTTATTAGAAGTTTAACTTTGTTTTAAAAGTCATATTGTTATGATTTTTAACTACTTTTAATCTATTGCACTACTTTGATTACAATAAACCTTTTACTCAAAATATTAGAATCCATACGGCTACTTTATTTTATAATTAAAACAAGTTATTACTAAGTATAATTAAATCTACCTTCATTTAACTTAGTACAAAAATATTTGTAGGTTAAGTAAATTAAGTTATACTTAGCTTGTTTTTGACATTATCTACATAATTCAATTTTTAATTTGTCATGTTTTCACCATAAATCTAGCTGTCAACAATTCTAAACTTTTCTAAAAGTTTTTGACATTTATTTTTTTAGTTAGTTCTTACTTTAAATTTAAATTTGCAAATTTTTATACTTACTTATTTTTGAACCAGCAATTTTATTTTTTTTTTCATTTTGAAGTAACTATCTTATTTAAGGTCACTTAAACATGAAACTTTAACTCAATTCTAATGCCTAGCTGACATATTTATTATTAAACCTGTGTTCACATAATATATAATTCTTTTTTATACTTTGTTACACATAACCTTATTTAATTTACTATCATTACTATTTAATCAATTTCTTAATAAGCTCAATGCAAGTTAATCAACCTAAAGTAATTATTAATATTTAGAAAAATATGATGTTATTGTCAATATTTCTCTGCATATAAATTCTTATTTGGTATTTTCTAGACATAATACAAAATGGCCAGCTTTAAATTACTGTTTATATCATTCTATTTATATTATTTATTTAGCGTAATTATCGTCTACCATACCCATTCAGCATCTAGGAACCTAATATCTCAATGCAAAGAACTGGCACAACTACAATGTTGTACATACAATTCTTAAACTGAGACTATATAATACTATATAACAGTCTATATAATAATATCAGCCTGTTTTACTGTACCATTGTAGGACAAAGGCCTCTTCTAATACAAAGTAGGCATGAGCATTGATCGCCATACTTGATCAAAGCGGATTTGCAATTCCAGACATTTTTGTAGGTTCTCTCACAATGTTTTCTTTCACAGACATAATGTCATAGTTTAAACTTAGAAATTCTTTTTATAGACAGCATTAGGCCAGGACAAATGGGTATTTTGTTTTGCAAAGCCCACAATTATTTATAAAGGAAGTTTGATAACAGATATTATATTTTTAGAACTTGATATCAATCACTATTTACAATTAAACGCTATGCATGTCTCTAATCATTTGTTTATTTGGGGTTTTGTGATGTATGTTTTGATATAATAATGAGGAAAAATCAATAACAAGATAATATGTCAAGTTTAATTGATTGAATCTAACTAAATACTATTTGAAAATTAGTCTTTTTGAATGTTACTCTAAAGAAATTACAATTAAATAAAAAAAATTTTGTTTGTTCATGATAAATTGTTTGTATAAGTATCATATGCATATTTATGCTTTGTTAACATTTTATTATTTATTGTCTAAAGTATTTTTCAGAAATAATACATTTTTTAGCATAAATTTTAGTAATTATCACAAGTTGACATGCTTAATGTTAATATTTTTTGTTTCATACTAGGACAATTTAAGATCCTTTGTTATGTGTCCAAGTTATATTCCAATGTTTTCTCTTACTTTATTAGTAGGTACCTAATGTCTAAGGTAAACTAAAACTACGAAAGCACATTATGTTCTTGAAAAACTACATTAGTACTGGTTTGTTTTCAAACTACAAGTTCGTGAACAAGAGACAAATGTCCCACCCATTTAGCCATTATGACATATCATCATTATCACCATCAACCTACAGCAGTCCATTGCTGAACATAGGCCTCTCCTTTCGTAAAGGCATTTTTTCCGATTTTTGACCAACAGCCTAATTAGGTCAGGTAAATGGTTTAGTAAGTGTATTGCCTGCATTACTTTGCATGCTACTTGAAATTGTAACTTACAAAAAATGTATTATCCTGGCGATTAAAATTAAAAAGAGTGGCCTAAGTTTCTTGCCAGTTCTTCTCATGGCCCTACCCTACGTCAGCGAACTGGCTGTAGGTTAATTGGCCGACATTTGTAATTTTTAATGTTCAAGTGTTTATTCAATTAACTCAAATGAATAACATGTATTTGACTTTGAATTTAAGTCCAAAATCGCCAATCCATATTAAGAAAATGTGGTGAGGGGCCGTTCAAGTATTACGTGAGCAGATTTCTTACTATTTTTTACCCCCCGCCCCCCTTGTCATCAAAAGTAAGCAAAGCACTTACCCCCTCCCCCTATGCTTACGTAAACATTTTTAGTAATAAATGTTTTTTTTATATTGTTATTTTTAAAATAGGAAAATTCATGAAAATATTAGGTTTAACTGATACACATAGAGTAAATGACAAAAAAATATAATCAGAAATAAAGAACATAACTAACATAAAGAATATTTTCGGAACACATTAACAGTCTTCAGTCCATGAAACCTGAATCCATGATTCTAAGTTATCGATGACATTGGATTGCTGCTCAGTGTTGTGAGTCTGCTCACTTTCATCCGATTTTGGAATGTCTACGTCACTCTCATCGAGCCATTCAACATCTTGGTGCTCTAAATTTTGAATAATGCACATCAGTTCATTAGCACGACGAGCAGCGACTCTTACAGGTCTAACTTTTCCCTCTGTACGTGTTTACTTTTTTATGGATCTTCTCGATGTGACGATTTAATGATTTGACGGAAGCATGATAAAGACCACACGTTTTGCATGTTCGGCTTGAGAGCCTCAATTTTACCGTCGGACAAAAATAATCGTAGGGCATTTGCAAAAAATCTTTGAGGGTAGTACTCAAGCGTAGAGCTAAATTGACTGGAAGATCAAGAAATTGTCCTCCTTCATCCAAAACCAAGTCATCAACTGTTTGTTTTACTTTTGCAGGTGGTGGAAGAAACCTGTTGTCTAGTAATCTGAATAGGCCACTTCTTGGACGACAGCATTCTGTATTTTTACATTTTACAATTGAGGCCATGAGAACCATAGTGGCCTAATTCAATGGACAAGCTTTTTGAGTACCATAGAAAATAGAAACAGTATTTTTTTAATCAACTAGCACTCTTATGAATACATACTTTTTATTACTTTTATGTTTTATTTGACCTATTAATGTTCCAATTTATGATTTTAATGGTGAGAAAATAGCTTTTTTGCTATTTTTCTACATTTTATACACAGATAGGCCACTTTGGCAGTAGGTTTTTGGCAAAAGGTTAGAAAAAAAAATGGTTGTTAGGCCAATTGTTTATTAAAAAACACTTAATAAAAAAAGCAACATCAACAGCAATAACAATGAAGGTATTCTTAGTCACTATCAATGTTATCCTCAACATCTATGACATTTCTTACCGACACACTATCTTTGATACTGGTATAAAAGCTGTGATACACTGGAGGTATAAAAGGCAAAAGATCTAATAAGTCCTTTTTTTTCTCACAACTTATGGGTTTTCCATCAGGGTATAAAGGATCCAGCTTAATACCAGTCAAATCTGTAGAGCCCCTTTTCTTTAAATCTACATTTTCAAATAAAACATCTTCATTATTAGAATACTTAAAAAATAATTTAAATGGATGCATTTTATTAAACAAGAGCCACTGCATGCTGAGCCACTGAACCTTTGATTTTTCAGCAGTTATCTTCCTGTTGGTAATGTTATTCTCCAGCTTTTTTGTTGAAATAAAGTCATCTTTTGTCATTTTTATAACATCAAATGGGTTCCTGTCCCTAGCTGCCTTAATAACAGTAGTCCAGTCATCCGGTAAATAAATATTTTTGAAAAACTTTTTCTTTTTCTCCACTAATCCAAAATCTTGGTCACATGCTAAGTATGAGTGCCCACTGACATAGAACTTATGGTCTATGTTATCTACTGTGTAATCTGGATGGGCAACAATATACTGGCAAAGAGTAGCCATTTTAATATTTCTGTTTTGACCACCGCACTGGTCTGAGTACATTATTAACTTTTTAGTCTTGACTTTCTCTTTGATAAATCGCAATAAGCAGGAACCAATCTCCTGAGGACCCCTGGAAGCTATAGTTTCATCCCACACATACATGGTTACTTCATTATTACTAGCATTATGAATTCCCAGGCAGTAAGTCCAAAGCTGTCTTTTATAATAGCAAATTCCTGTAGAAATAACAGGAGTTGGTAAAGTTTTCATGAGATCAAATACTATAACTGTTAAATCAGAATCATCTGCAGCTCTATTCTTATCTATCTTAAAATTATTTCTTGCAGATTCAGCCTTTAAGAGATGTAGTTTCCTTTGAGAATCAAGTTCATCCTTTTTGACAGATGATTCTTCAGCTTCTATTTTTATTTTAAAATTATCACATTTTTTACAGGAATCAGTAATTGGTGCATGAAAAGATAGGTTAAATTGCTCATTAAAAACTTTTCTAAACATAAAATTTGACACTTGTTCAGATGGTGGTGTTTCTTCTTTATATAAAGAAATCAGTTTAGGCAAGCCCAAGTCAGGTGCTAAGTACATTCGATTTGTGCTTTTGTGTAGGGTATAATGTGACTCATATTTGGGAAATTTATTGATAAAGTTTTTAACAATTTGTATTTTGTTCTCTGGAGTTTTATTTGAAGGCACATGGTTTCCTCTTAGATCTGTGGGAGGTGTGGGAATAACTAGTTTATCTTTTAAAACTCTAGACAATCTGCCATCACTGACACCAAAAAGCTTTTTAAAAAATGTTTTGCATACAGTAACATACAAGCCATCACCATTAAGAACTTGATACACCCTTGAATTTGAACGCCTAGATTCAGCAGAAGCAGTGCATGTCTTTTTTGGCATCACCTTAATTAAAGAAAAAAGGTAAGATGTCTGCAAGTTATAATTTCCCAAAGCATAAAAGCTGTTGAACAGAATTATTTGCTGAGCAGGCAGAATCTTTTCATGACACTTATGTTGGCAATTACACTCACGAGCAGAATCAATTTGTTTTGGTGGCACTAGAACACCTTTAACATTAATATATTCCTCACCTCTTGAACGCTTTTCCTTTCTCACATTCTTCTTCCATTTGCTGGGTTGTCTCACTCTTTTTCTAGGTTTACATTGAACTGGAGTAATTTCAGAAGTTACATTATTTGGGGATTGGTTTTCGTCACCTAAAATCTCAATTAAATCAGTAGTAGATGCTGTCGAATTACGTCCAGATGGCTGGTATTCTGAACCAGAGTCTTGAAATGGATCTTCTTCTGCTTCAGACCCAAAGATTTCTGTAAACAATGAAAACTCTTAGAAGACTATTAACAAATAACACTTCATGTTTATTGCAATACAATACAATGGAATACTCTAATACATACCTCGAAGTTCGTTATCCACATTGTATTCTTGTCGGTCGTTTTCCATATTGTCAAATAGCCACTTATTAACAATTAAAAATAATTTACTGAACGATAAAGCAAGCACGTATGAGCGCGAAAATAATGACGTTTGTCATCCACAGACTGTCAAAAAGTAGCCTAACTAATGTCATCATGACAGTGAAGTTAAAGACTGCTTAAACCATAGTGGCCTATCTTACTTAGGCTAGTATGGCACTTCAAATTTAGATCACAGGCTAAAAACCATAACAATGATTATGCTGCCATCTAGTGAAAATTCGTTGTATCATTTTTAGGCCACTCTGGTTCTATCAGAATGATCAATTTGAACTGGAAAAAATCATAAACTCAATATTGTAAAAAAATGAGTTAGGCCACTATGGTTCTCATGGCCTCAATTTGAAGCAAGTATTGGCTTTCACGCACATGTTCTGAGTACCATTTAATGTCTGGAAATTCAGGAACATCTTGTTCATCAGCCTCAACATATTTTGCAGTAACATTATAGCCATCAATTTCCATTGAACTCCATACTTCAGCTAATACATTTCCTGCAAATTCGAAATTATATCTTTCTAATTGTTCATCAATTGTAATGCCACGTTCATCCAAATGAGACCCAAAATGGTCATGAGGCAGTATTAAACCAGCCAGTTCCCGACTCAGAGGAGCCATTCTTCGCTCTACTCTGTTATACGCACTCCTTCCAGGAGCATTGGTAGCTATAAACAATGCATCGAGATCATGTCGTTTAAAATGTTGTATAGCAAACCCTATGACTTTTTGATAACGCGGATTTTCATCTGGCCCTCCATCAACCGTCATAATTACTACTGGTTTTACTAGTAATGAGTATTAGCAGTAGATGAACTATGCTTTCCACTTCGAATAGCGATGAATGTTGGCCCAGAATATCCGACGGCTTGCGGTTGTCCTAGCATATTGGAAGTAACTTTGATACCAGCATAAACAGATGGTATTAATTTATGACGCTCAGCGATTACCCAATCGTGGTCAGGTAATTTGATTCTATATTCCATATGCATTAAAAGAGGTGCTTGCTTATTTGCCGCAGTGACGCCAATAGGGACCCGAGCTTTGTCATCTTGAGATAAGAAAAATACTTGATCTGGTCCAAGTATGGATGCTATGTTCTCTAAATAATGGATTGATGTTTCAGCGAACTTGCTATCTAAGTGGCTCTTGTGGTGATCAGTTTGAGCACGAATGAGCCTAACAGGGACTGTCGATACATGTTTTCGTCCCTCTGTAGAATTCGATTTTCTGGGAATCAAACGAAGATATGTCGCACTGCGACTAATGTCAAATCCTAGTTTACGCAGTTATTGTGTGAGTTCGTCAAGAGTTTTTACGCTGCGAATAGATTCCGTTCGTCTCCTGTCATCACATGCACTCCCAAATAAAGCTATATCCGCAATTGTTTTCAATAGTAATGGTTGATCGCTTTCAAGTTTAGGATGTCCTACTGAATCCCTCAGAGATAGTCTTCTTTTTATTTCAGGATTTTCCTGACAAATATCTTCTAACTTTCTTTTCATACCATCCCTGTGTTTCTTCTGGGCAACTGCGTTTTGAATCTTCCTGTTTAAAGTATTTTTTGCTGTTTTTAGTTCCTCGCGCAACTTAATGATCTGTTTATCAACTTCAGCGCAATTTGGCATAGTATCTCTGGCAGAATACAAAGCGTTCAGATTTTTTTCGAGTAGAGTAATCTTATTTTTCAAAGCTTCTTGAGAAGGTTTTGCTCTTTGTTTATCTGCATTATTATTATTTTCGCATTGCTCTTGTGATTCATTGCCGGTTTTAATTTTATCTTCTTTCTGTTTTTCAATGTTAGAAAATGGCTGTATAATTTGTGTTTTTTCTGCAGGTTTACTGGTAGAAGACGTTGCCTAAAAATGAAAATTTTCTAAGAGTTCTGCTGGATATTCTCTTATTAAGCTACATAAATTCACCGTATTTAATAAAACCAGCGTTTAAATATTATTGAAAGCTTTTCCCCACAGAAACCCTTCACATACAGATATTGAAAACACCGTGTATTTTGTGACCAATTGCCGGAGTCGATCTTAAGAAATAAAATATCAATCATTTACCTTTTTACTTTGAGATAGGCCATCATATTTTTTACTCATAAATCGTTTTAATTGTTACAGAACGTAAAGAGAAACTTTGTACTTATATTTACTCACCTTGGAAAAAAAATGAAGTAGATTGGATTTATTTTTAGTCGCCGCTTGCAATTCTTCTTCAATTCTCTTAGATACAATAATATCTAGTTCCTTATCTGACTTTGCTTGTAATTTATAATTTCGCCAAACTTCGTTAACTAACTTTTGTACATTTTGCACTTTCGTCCCAGTATGAGATTTTTTAAAACTTTCGAACAGTTTTGGTATAACTTGGATTTGTCTATATCATATGACATTCTAATAAGATATTTAAATTTAAATAATTAAAACGTTAAACTTTGGCTAATTGCATCAACATAAACACAAATGATAACTTTCAATGCTTACAATACGTTTAGAATCCAAACAAAACAATACTGATAGATGCGCACTTGCAGCCGGCCGGCACGAGAGTGAATTATTAGACAAGTGAATAGCGCACGGTAATTTCCCTAATGCGCGGTAATTCCCCTAATCAGTTCTCAAAGCGAGTGCCTACGCATATGTATTATTTGCGGGAATCCCCGAAAAAACTTAAATAACTAACGTTGACGTAATCATCATCTAGACCCCCCCCACCTCCCATGTCATCCAAAATAAGCAAAACAGAGAACCCCCCCTTGGTGCTTACGTAATACTTGAACGGCCCCTGATCAATACTCTTCTTAGAAAAAAGACTTTGCCCAACAGTGGGATAAATGGTTGTTAAGAAATCTCCTGATCATCTAAACAATTATACAGATTACGATAAATTTATAATACAGTGAACTCAAAAACTATGAATATGTTAATATGTGAAGAAAGCTATTTTTTGACGTCAATGTCTCGCGACAAGATTTTTGAATAATGTAGATTGTTATTGTGCAATCAAATAAATGTTTTAACGTGTTTATAGTCGTATTATGTAATTATTTGTGTTAAGAATGACGCAGATCCGACTGTCTTCTGGCCTTGAGTAATGTTAAACTGTTCGGGATTATGTTCTAGTTTGTTGAAAAATCCGTTTTTGCTACTCGATTGATGTAGCTAAAATCAGTAACAAATTAGTTGCTAGACGCAGCTTTGATCGCCTGACAAATATTACTTTTCCAACGAATCAGATTGTTTGGATTCAAATAACAATTATTGTCGATAGTGCTTTATTTTAAAATATCATCAGTGGCGCTTTTACACAAGCAGAGGCTCCTGAGCACCTTTTTTAACCTGAAATAAGTGACCGATTGCGGTACGAAGGAACTAATATGTTTTTTACTATATAATTACAAACCTTTGAAATTCTCGGCTTTCCTGTATTTATAATAATCTATACATATAATAAAAATGTAACCGATCGCTGTCTGTACATGGAAGATATATGAGAAAAAAAATTATTGGGGCCTTTATCAACGCAAATAGAACCCAAAACAATGATTGTTACAATTTTTGTCTGTTTGTCTGTTTGTCTGTTAGTCTGTTTGTCTGTTTGTCTGTTTGTCTGTTTGTCTGTTTGTCTGTTTGTCTGTGCGTTTGTTCACGCTAATCTCAGAAACGGCTTATCCGATTTAGATATGGTTTTCACTATTACATTGTGGTAAGCTTCACTTAACATTTAGTGTTTGTTTCATGTCAATCGGTTCATAAATAAAAAAGTTATGCCAATTTAAAGAATCACGTCGAACATTTGTTTATTTACTACGAAATCTGATAGAAACAGAGACTTTAACAGGTTACGGAATTAGCTGATAGCGTTTTTATTTTTCGGATTCCGCTCATTCTAAACAATCTTCCGTTTAGTTTTAAATGAGTCCAGTTTCCAGTGAGCCTATGTTTCACGATGACAATTAATATAGCCCAAGGTCAGACACAACTAAAAGTTGTGGGCGTGGATCTAAGTATTAGCTGTTTTTCGCACGGTCAGCTTTATGTGGCTCATCACGTGTTAGCATTCCTAGCAGCCTGTATGCTTTGATCCCCGATGGCTATACGTCTAATCCATACATCCATACACCCATACATATTATATAAGGCTTTGTCCTGACTGACTGACTGACTAACAGACAACGCACAGCCTAAACTGCTGGTCGTAGCGACTTGAAATTTGGAGGGTGTGTTTGTCTAAATGTCTAGAGGTTGTACTAAAAAAGGGTTTTCTAAAATTTAATTCCTAAGTGTGTGAAAAGGAATGAAATCGATTATATGAATCTTCTTCATTTTTTAACTTACAGTTTTGAAATTTTATTTTGAAATACTTCTTTTTAAATAAAAAATATCCTTATAATTTTATTTTAACAGGGGTGGATTTAGAGGGGTGAAATTAGGGATGAAATATTCTATTCAAATATCTTTAGCTTCTGAAGCTAGCGACTCGAAATTTACAGGGAGGGGGAGGGAGGGAAAGGAGGGAGGAAAAGGAGGAACTGATGAGAAGGAGGAAGGGAGGGGAAAGTGAGAAGGAAGTGATGGGGAAGTGAGAGGAAAGTGATGGGGAAGTGAGGGGGAAGTGAAGAGGAAATGCGGGAGAAGTGAAGGGAAAGTCAGGGAGAAGTCAGAGGGAAGTAAGGGGAAAGCCAGGGAGAAGTGAGGGAGATGTGAGGGGAAAGTGAGGGGAAGTGAGAGGAAAGTGACGGAGAAGTAACGGGGAAGTGAGAGGAAGTGAGGGGGAAGTGAGGGGGAGATAAAAATAGTATGAAAACAGTATTTAAACAATATAAAAATGTCTATTGGAAAAAACGCGAGCGAAGCCCAAAAGGTCACTCACTCACTTATCAAGAAATCTCAGAAACAACAAGTGCTAGGAATCTCAAACTTTGCATTGTCATTCCTATTAGAATATAGGTGCTCACTTAGACGGAATTTTGCGAAATCCATCCCCTAAGGGGGTATAAAGGGGTGGCAAAGTTTGTATGAAACTTCTATAGTTTTTATAGTAGGATTACCAAATTACTAGAAAATACTCTTTTTTTAATATTCAGAAACCACCCTTATTAAATGGGCAAATAAGAGTCGCAAGTTTGTGTGAAAGTGGTTAGTCAGTTTTAGCGGTAGCGGGTTTAAACTGGATTCGCCATAGAGACGGATAATACTGATACAATGTACGATTGCCATAAAATCAGGCACGCAATATTCTCATAGAGGCACCCATCTGAATTTTCACGCGAACGAAGTCGCGGGCAACAGCTAGTAATATAATATGCATGTTATCATACAAGCCTTTGAAAGAATAGTAAAATCTTATCGCGTCGCGTTGGTTTAGAACTTTAGAAGTTAGCGTAAAACACACGGTAGTAAACAGCGATTTGTACTTATTATACTTTTTAAGATAATATATGTTTATTTTAGAATGAATAATGTCTATTACGTGGCCTTCATTTTGTTAGTAATTCATTAACTGCACACAGATGGCAACGAGACTTACACAGGTGTTTTTATCCTCTTTACATTATGGCTAGCATTCATGCTAAACTCACGCATATTAAATAATAATTATACTAAAAGCGTGTAATACCTAGTAGCGCTCGGAATATTCGCCTTCATTAATATAATCATGAATGTATACTTAGCTTAAATAAATGTAGGTGAGGGAAAATACGGAAATTTCACCTGTATTGAACTGGAAGATAAACATTTTTGTAGCTTAATCAGCTTAATACAATTAAATCCTTACCTACGATTTTTTTAGATACTAAAGCCCTGTTTCACCACTTGCTGATAAAGTGCATGATAGTCTACTCGTATTAAAAAAATCAGTTCCACAAGTGCCAAATAACCTTAACTCACAAATAAACTGTTTAAAAATATAAGACAGATTTAACTAGAAGATGTTTTATCTGTTAGATGTATATCAGACACTTTAGCAGCTATTTGTGAAACAGGTTCTTAAAATGGTAAACAAACGTACGACCCGTCTGATAAGTGATGCAGTGTGACCAACTTTAAATTAGAGATCCTGCCCAACCTAGGCATAAAAACTGACAAATCCTGCCAAACTCCTATACATAAAATGCCGAAATAATGCCGATATAATTTTAAAAATCTTTTAGCCTTTCTAGTAATTTTCTAGTAAAGACGTTTTAAATAATTTTTGCATTTAAAAATATAAAAAAAAATAATAACTACTTACTAATACTTCCTACAATTTTTCTGTTAAAATGTTAAAAAAAGCATAGGAGTCACCGATGACTGCCTACTGTATCCGATTATGTTCTTCTTATGCTTAGTAGGTAGTAGTTGCATGTTTTTTTATATTAGACAACCTAAGCACAAACTTAGTGTGTGCTTTACACCATGAAACATCTTCAATCTGTTTCTTACGCTATTGCTAATCAGGACCAGGACGAATGTGTTGGATCCTGTTCCCACTCTAGGCGATATAATCGTTCATATTTACGTTTCACGATAAATCAGGAATTGAAACATTCACATCGCACGAAATTCGAATGAAAATTCTGCGTCTCCTACAGTTTTTCTAGTCCGACTAATTAGAAAAACAACTGAAAACTTTACTAATTATACAATTATTATAAATATTTTGTTCAGCACTTTAAGGTTCACAATGGAATGAACTACAAATTCAATGAAAGATGATAAGGGACATCCCTGAACTAAAGGTCTTACTCTTATTGTTGCTAATGTTGCCCATGTCATTTAAAATTCCTCCCTAATGCTATTTCTTTTGTCGATACTGCACCAAACTCCTTTTAATAAGCTGTGCTGCCAAGTCTGCCAGCTTAAATTCTTTAAACTGCCAAATAGTGCCAGATTTCTAAAACGTCCAACATATATGCCAGAGAGTAAAATAAAGGGCTAAACCTGCCGAAAAGGCAGGATCCTGCCACGTATGGTCACGCTGAAGTGATGGTCAGCTATTACCGTTGTCTATGGACGTTTGCGAAATCGTGGAGTATTACTGTGTACAAAACTTTTATTTTATATATCTATATGTCGAAATGGCGAAAAATAATGTAATCTAACTTTTTATGAACACGTCTGATGGTTTTAAATCACAAATAATGGGGTACGTATAGAGGTTCAGCAGGGGTTAAGGCCTCTTGAAGTCGATTTCCAACCAATCAAATATTTGTGTGTTCTTCCTACAATGCAAGCTATACCAGCAGTTTGAGACAATGGCTATGTGCATGGTGACCACCACTTCTTGATCCCACTGACTGCTTGACTAAACCTAGACTTTAAAAAAGTCTGTAATCCACACGCTGCAGTGAGACAGGCTATTATTACTATTTACGACTAATGTCACAAACTAATAGTAAGCAGCTACCGTGGCCTAGTAAGCTTATAAAGAACAAAATCTTCCTAAAACCGAGTATTTACTATCTAGTTAAGATACTGTAAACTTTGCAACAGATTCTGTTTGTACAAGTCAATCTGGCTCTAATTGTTCTAAATAGGCGGCGGGCACCCTAATTAATTGGAGGCTACGTCCCGTTTGGACAACATCTCGTTTCGAAAACCAAATAAAATACCTATCTATACATCAGTAGCGAAGACTCACTTTTCTGAGGAGGGAAGCCGGTGGGACTAAAATACTTTAGAGTTTCGGAAGGCCAGTTAGACTTTGAGTAGACACTCAAGCAGTGATAGGTATAAGGAGGTCAGGGCATATTTTAAAAGGGAAGCCGGCAGGAATCGTGTTATATGGACGCTTCGCCACTGCTATACATATATTAAAGTCGTGTCTGGTAAACTTTTTGCCAACTACCGAAGTCAAGGACGGTAACGTTTTTTGAACTTATTGTATGATATGTCTATTTCTTTTCCACGCTCTTCAGCCTAAATGGCTTAATGAATTTTAACATGCCGGTCATTAGATTCGTATTAATGAGAGTGATATAGGGTATATAATATTGCAATGTACCTAACGTGGGCATGAAAAAAGTGGGTTCCGTTCTTTTCAGTTTGCCCTAGGCAGGCGGGCTTTTTGTTTTTAATAATATATTTTGCTTGATATGATGTAAACTTTAGGTTACGAAACGAGATGTTGTCTAGACGGGAAGTAGCCTAATTGGCTCGCCCGTACGATCGCACTCACAATTCGTTTTATCATACTGGTGTTTATGTGTTCGTTAGTCGTAGTTTTTGTACCGTGAACTGATTGTTTGTGACCAGAATGACATTGTAGACATTGTTGTATCAGCGCTATTTATACAGAATGGTAGGCAGAGGTTTATTACGAACATTTAATGCGTAGCCTGTCTTTTTCTTTAGGTATCCTGAATTGAAATCGTTTGATAGAAAGCAATTGACCAACGTTGCTATCCTATATATAATAAGTACGTGAATCGGCAGTGTTTCTTTTTACATTATGTAATTCGTAACTCAAAATTGTAAATATTTATTATAATACTAGCTTTCCGCAGCGCGGTTTCACCAGCGACTTTGCTTACTGTTTACATAGCCTACAACCTTTCTCGAGAACTGGGCTATCATACGCAAAAATAATTTTTCAAGTCCGACTGGTAGTTTCAGCCAGGGATTAGCGCATTCAAACAAACTCTACCGCTTTATTTAAAAGTATAAATAGTTGACACCTTGTTCTGATTACTAAGACTTCGTATAAGATCTAAATAAATTTGACTTGATAGCTCCTCGCTTAATTTTAAGCCTCTCAAATCTAAGTTAATATTTACATAACAAATGCCTGTCTCTAAAATTAAGTAATACCTATTATGTGTGCAACTTTTAGAATAAATGGAGTAGGTATCTAAACTCCATATCAGAGCCGTTGTATTCTATTTATATTCCACACAGTAATACAATTTTTTTTATTGTAACTGCGTGTTTTAAACATTTGTGTCTGTTTGTTTTGTAACTACTCATTACTACTGTAATTATTCATAACGTGTTTGGTTTTATGAAGATGAAAAAAATATAGATAGACATATTTTATACAGTGTTTAAAAGTTATGACTTATGCCCAAAATACTACTCAATAATAAATTATCTTTAACCGTAGATTAGCCTCCAGTTTCTGAAAGGCTGATCAATGAAAAATTAACTAATCACCTGTTAAATCTTATCAGATACTTATCAGGCTACCTAAAATTAAAATGGATGTTAAATAAATAAAAAAATGACACTGTAACAACTGTTTAGTGTTTTTAAAAAGATTAACATTTTAACAACACTAGATATTATTCTTAAACAAAGAGTAGTTAAAACGAGGAGCAAAATACACAAGTCGAATCCTATTATACAGTTGTAAATAGGAATAACATACCACTATAATGGATCCGACTGCTGTATCATATTTATTTTTTTTCACACAGACGTGGTTTATTTATAAATTGTTACTATATTCGCAGTTAATACGAAGCCAGACTGTGTCATATGTATTTATGTATCTTGAAATAGTATAGAAAAAATTTAGTTATTCCGGTCTGATCCGCCAGATCTGATCTCCTCGGGTTATTATCATTCTTTTCTGATTCCGTTCTGATACCTTGCATATTTAGACATTCCGGTCTGATCCCTTTTGTCTTTTTGACAGGTAAGTACAGTCGAGAGAAAAAGCAGTTTATGTAATAATTAACTAAAAATTAAGAATAATAAACGCAGTAGGTACATATTACCCTCTCATTGAAGAACGACGTAAGAATATTAGTTTTTATGCTAATGTGTTTTCCTCGGTGAGTGAGAGCGCCGACAGCCCAAATACTCCCTCGGTCCTGATCCTTTTCCCTTTCCTTCCTCATCCCTTTCTCGTGGTTGGCAACGATTTGGTTGTGTTTTCTAAGCATTATTACTTTCGTAATGCTTGGAAAACACAGCCATATCTATAAGATAAGGTTGCCACTTACCATTAGGTGCGCCGTATAAAAAAATATATATATTTTAAAAGTTTGCGTCTAACCGTGTAGAGTAAATAATTTTCAAACAATCATGTTAAAATAGATAGAATATTCTTAACTATACGCAAGTTAAATTTGCATAATATAACGTAATACAGACAGTAGCTGTACAATGGGCGCTCTTATCGCTAAAAGCTTTCTTTTTATCCTTTGTGTGGACTTCGGAGTTTAATAAACGGAGGTATAATTAGTTAATGCTAGCTGTTGCCTGCAACTCCGTCCGCGTGAATGTCGGTTATATCGCATTATCCATGCAAACTTTTATCCCCTATTTCAACCCCTTCACGGCATTTTTTCTCGATAATATATAGTCTATATTAAGTATGTTGTTCTCCAAGGTCTATTCTATCCCTGTGCCAAATTTCATCGAAATCGGTTCAGTGGTTTCACGTAAAAGCGTAACAGACAGACAGACAGGCAGAGTTACTTTCACATTTATAATATTAGTATGGATTTGAATAATTTAGAATATTTGCATTAGTGTAAATAATTATATTAGGCAAAAAGACAATTAATTTATTTATTATACTAGTGGTCCGCCCTCGCTTCGCATTAGTTATCAAATGTAGCAGTTCCTTTAAATTCTGGGAGTTCCTTCGCTTGGTTCATTATATCATTGTTGCACGGCTCCTTTATGTTTACACCGCATGATCTAGGAGATATTGTTTTTCATTTATTTATTTTTATAAAAAAAGTAATTTTTTAACGGACATAATGAAAGAAAAATTAAATAATGTAAGACATTTTTTACCTATTTTCAATACCCTCAGAAAAACCATGCATGATGTGGGTAGTTGGTAACGACCGGTAACTAAAAGGCTCTGTCTCGACAAGGGTATTAAATACCGACAGGTAGTAAAACGGGAATAGTTATGTAAATTTCATTAGGTTTACTATAAAATGAAACAGAATTTAAGCTTGTATATCTTTTAAGCTTGTAAAATAACATTATTTAATCATCGAAGCCATAACAATCAACGAAAGTCAACAAATAACAATTGCGCCAAAACAGATACTATTAACTGTTATAGATTTATTCAAACGTTTTCCTGCTAGAATATCGGACGACAATCTATACATACCTATATTTAAGCGAAGAGCCATTCACTCACTCAACACGCAATCTTGGAAACCCCTTGACCTATGATGCTGAAATTTGTTAACAAACGATGAAGCTGCGATTAAAAAGTTTTGGAAGGGCGTCAGGTGGCAAAAATTAGGGGACACCTATGTCCAGCAGTGGACGTTTTTCGTTTAATATGACGAAGCAAACACTCGATCCTTTGTGTGTGAACTATTTATTTATTTATTTATTTAAACTTTATGCACTACGTGTACATAGGAGGGCTTAATGCCAAATGGCATTCTCTACCAGCCAACCTTTAGGTGATGCAGAGATGATTGTGGTAGGTGCACGTTTAACCAAACAATTACAAAGAGTATAAAATAAACATACATAAATAAATTTGTATTCATATATTATACCATACATAATATATAATATACTTAATACACACTATAATATATAACTGTACTATAAATATATATAAATAAATAAATAAATATATACATATAAATAACCTTATTATAACATGAAAATTAATGATGTGATGACTCTGCCAATCCGTCGAATAGAAGTTCCCGAACTTTCAACTTGAACTTGTAGCGATCTGTAACCATCCTGACTTCGAGAGGAGAGCTGATTAATTAAACTATGAGTTTAATTAATCAGCTCTCGACAGCAAGCAGCAATCGATAAAATTTAAATGCGACCGTTATACGACGCATAATTAATGTTTTCTGATACAAATCTTATTCATAATTATCTCACAATTAATTAGAACCAATTTACTCTACGTGAAGTGAAATTTTTTATTATTTGATTGACAGACTTATTATTATATTTATTTTAGCGCACCAGTTTTTAAAATGATTGAACAGCATAATGTTCCATGCAGTATTTGGAATACGATAGGTGCTCTAAATAGATCATTCCATGGTTTCTGAGATCTATGGTTTTGGGTCCTACCTATAATTTTATTATAACAGCAAGCGAGCCTGTAGCCCACAGGTACAATAGAACATACAGAGAATTTTAATATAATTTTATGTGACCCGGGGATCGAATCAGAGAACTCTGGGTGATAGCCCACTGATATACAAACACCAATATGTCTACTTTTATAATAATAAGTTACTAAAGTATACCAAGTTCGTAGTACAATTTGTATCAGCAAATTTTCTTAAAGACCCGAAAACTTTTTGTTTTTAATTTGTGGTTTTTTGTTACATTTTCCTCGGTCGGAGGCAACCTTTTTACAGCCGTTAGCCTGTGTTAATGGCCATTGTAGAACACTTTAGATAGGTTTCTTTACAAACAAAATATTCGCTATCCAAACACTTTAGAGAAAAGATGGGCGCCTTTTTGTTATCTTTGATATCGCTGTTTTTTTTTTGTTTACTTGCATTGGCGTATAAAAGCGGGCACGCACATGAGAATTCTTTTGTGTAGGCAATTTTGTCTTATTATTCCATGGCATTTGTATGAAAGTTCGCACATTACAGGGCACGAAAACTGTCTGGCTAGTGTAAAAACAAATACGACAGAAAGTCTGAGGACTTTTCGGGTCTGCTAAACCGGCCTAAGTTATAAGCTTGTGTGTTTTGGATGCCTTCAGGCTTTAGACGTTTGCAACATTTGTTTCGATTGCGAAAGATGAAAGGAAATAATTATTTAATAAGTATAAAAAAACCGTCCAATTACTACTAGCATCACCATCTCAGCCGGTAGATTAGCTCTTATTATTATAATTATCAACTATATCCATAAATATTTGAAATTGTCTCATGAGCGACTTAAATATAGACGGTTGTAGGTAATGCAAATCTGATTTAATTGAATCAGTACCACGGTGTCTTATCTCTAAACTAGCTACCCACAGCGCAGTTTCACCTGCGTTAAGTTACATTTTTGGTTACTGCTCTGCTCCCGTCGACAGTAGCGTGATGATACATAGTCCATAACCTTAGTCAAGAACTAGGCTATCTAACGCAAAAAGTATTATTTAAATTCAACTCGCAGTTCCAGTGATTAATGCGTTCAAACAAACAAAGAAACTTCCGCTTTATTTAAAATTTCTAAATGGTATTAAGTCGCTGTTTTTTTTCTGCTTGTCTCCGCCACATCTTTTAAACCACGCAACAGATTTTGATACGATTCTCACTATCGTTTAGGAAATTAACAGAGTAATCGTACGGGTGTATTATTTTCGAATATGCATAATTTAGTAAATAATGTCCAGAATTTCAACAGTTCGTAAACATGTCGTAAAAAGCATAAAAGTACGTGCGAAGCAAGGGCGAGTGGTCACTAATGCTTATTAAAACAGATCACGAAAGTTTTATTTGAATTATCATCATTATATCAGCCTAAAAATGTCCACTGCTGGACATAGGACTCCCCTGAATTTCGCCGCCTAGATCTGTCGTGAGCCGCCCTCGTCCATGTTGTTTAAATAGTCAATTATTCAGCGACGGTAAAATCTTACTTTTAAAAAAGATGTGTCCAGCGTAATATTTACAAAGTCAATGTCCTCTCATTAAGTAACTTAAACACGATTTGTAAAATCAAACGTTTTGAACATTGTTCTATCTTATTCGGAGACCAAAGAGTCATAAATATGCAAATTGTTGAATATAAATTATATTACTTTTATTTATGTTCTAGAAATAATAAGTAATTTTATTTACTTAATATACAACACGGTGAGTGAGCACGGAACGCCACGTTCAATTCCCGGGAGAACTATGTTAACGTTTTTGTCGAATAAACATATTAAACATATTATGTTACTGTGTGCTGAGTAAAAAACGAGTAGCTATGTTGCCTAAATACTAAATATCACCATATTGTGGTCAACAACTTGCATCGGGGTCTGATGATATCCCTCTAAAGCTGTGGTTCTCAGTCATTACAAAAGTTAAAATATTGATCTTCATACGCTTCTTACGTTTATAAATTGTATAGAAATGTTTTGTAAGAGGTTAAAAGTAAAACGTGATCTATAATACTTTCTCTGCTCGTAACTTCCATCAATAACCCCCAGGGTATCAGATTCAGGGGATCAGACCGGAATAACACATAATAAACGAAAACGGTAGAATATTTTTTATTATAATAATGACCCAAAAAAACATTTATTTCAGTCCCATGTAAGGATTAGATGTCTACTTAGTTTCCAAGTCCTGAAGTTTAATAATAAGTTATTTTCTACAAGAAAAAGTCCAATTTATCGTTTAATGGAGTTGAAAATTGGATGAAAGACTGAGCTTGTCAGGGACATTGCTTTTTTGTCGAGCGTACATAGTAAACGGAGCGAAAAGTTCATATTAGGCTTCATAGGTTCATATTTGGTATCTGCTTGAACACTTTTGGTTAGTTATGAATTAAATATTGTAAAAAACTGGGCCACTATGTTATAACGGCGACGGTACTTAAGGTGGTTCCGACGAAATTTCGCCGAAATCCGCGACTTTCATCTCGTTATTTAGTAGATTTTAATGCTATTTATTCATTTTGTTTTTTGCCAACAATATACTTTGATTCATGAACTTTAGAATAGTAAAAGAATTATTTACAATAATTGATTATATAACTTATACTAACGATATTAAAACAACGTGATTTCACTTATATCGAAATATTACTTTGTAATTACTATAGTTATAAATATAAAAGTTATATTGAATCAACCGGAATAAACCAAATGTCAACTCTATAGATTTATTTCATTTATTAGGATAATGTTTCAATAGTTATTGATAATTTGGCTGAATCAGCGTCGCAGGGGCTCTGCGCGGGCGACGGGAGGCAGAGCGGCAGAGCGGCGCAAGCCCTTCTGACGGATGGACGTATGCGGTTTTTTTAAAAATTATTTACGTAATTCAATAATTGCAAATAAATAATATCAAAAAAAAAATATTGTGTGGATAGATTTAGTGTTGCAAATAAATTAGATTAGTTATTTAGATTTTTTTAGTGTATTAAACACATAGGTATTTACCTACATTTATTATTATTTTTCATCAAAATGACTAAAATTTCACGACTGAAACAAATACAAATGCAAAAGATTCAACACATGAATATCCTGTAAGTAGGTGTATACCTACCTTCATATTTTTAGTAAAATACCTTCTTTGAGATACTTACCTAGGATATCCTTTAATTATGTTTAGTTCCACGTAAACTAGGTATCAGGTGGTGAGCCTATTGTCGCTCATGATAAGATCAAGGCAACACCGGGCCTCAAGAATCAGTAAATTTCTGCTGTTATATACCCTAGGGATATGAATATGAGCTTGCTACAATATTGTCTATGTCTACTATCATTTCGAACTAGGTGTGTGGTAGGTGGGCACATGAGTAAAATATCTAACTTGGATATTTACTCATGTGGCAAGGGCGCTTTCCGATTCCGACCGACGCGACGACGGCGACGCCGGCATAGGTACGAGGTGCTTCGGTCGGAACACGAACGTCGGCGTCGGTCGTACAACTAGCATAGAACTCAAATTACAATGATTATACGTGACATGCGTCGGTTTGCGACCTAGTTAGGTACCTACACAAAACAACCATACACGCTGCTGTTAGGTACCTAACTATCTACGTTATCTTGCACGAGCATAAATACCTATACATTCTATATATACATACGGTGTGTACTTGAATATTCTATCGGTAAGTAATGCCGATAAAATATTCAAGTATTTACCTCGTTAGATTTTTTTTCATGAGCTGATAAAATCAGTGATAAGATACTAGGCTAAAGTAAATACCTACCCTTTTACTTTCAATGCATCTTATTTTGATTTATTTATTTGATTGCAAGAAAGGAAGAAAAAAAAGGCTTTACAAAACGTCTTAGTCTCTAACCAAACTAAAATATTTGAAGACTGTGAAATTATCACAATTAGGTAAATTAAAAATCCTACTCTCTGTTCCTTTATTATCGTACTATATGAATTTTTAATCCTAAAATTAAATAATATATTGTTGAGTGCCTACTGGACATAACAAAACTAATACCGTATTTTTCGAGTGATAGGTGTATGTAGAAAGTAATAGACCCGGCACGGTGGCACAGTATAAAGAATTCTACTCTTTTTTGTACAGTCTTTACCTAACTAGGTAAAGGCAAAAGAATTATGTTTTAGCACTCTATGTATGTATGTATGTATCTTTATTATATTATATTATATATAAACTTATTGTAAAATGTTTGTATGCCTTGTATGTAGGCAAAACATAGCGCACTATTTTTATGATCTCAAGACCTTTGTTATGTACCTATGTTAACAAATAAAATTTCTGATTTCTGATTTCTGATTTCTGATTATAAGTGTATGTACTGTAAAACTACCCCGTGACGTCGTCCGCATGGATCCGTTACTTAGCGATAATATTACATTAGTTCTACTTTACCGATTTTGCATTATATTATACATTTACAATACTGCAATATGTACGTACATACATATATATGTATGTACACATATATTTGTATGTACATATTGCAGTAATCTATACTTATAATGAATCTCTAGCGAGGTAATTTTCACGGTACATCCAAATCACTCAAACTGTGGGTACAATGCGTCTACTTTGGAAATTGTTCGTGTTACTTATTTTGCTAAGGGTACATGATATTGTGTACCTTACGTACGGGCACTTACTAGAAGATAATCAACATAGGAATGATGACGCTTTGTTTAAAGCATGTGTAACTGAAAATTCTTATCAGCTCCATCATTTGAATTCAGTTTTGCTGGTGTATGGTGCTGTTTCAAATTCAGTGCAGTGGTGGCCATACAGAGTAAATATACTGTGGGAGAAAAAAGGAAATAAAGAGGACCGAGGAGGTAACTATGCCTTCGGACCACTGATTTTCAGACAAAACTTACATTTTACGTCGTTATGTACATGTTAAATGCACATCTCCAGCCAAACCGTCCCGCTTATTCTAAAAGATCTACTTCCGTAAAATGTTTGCTGGCTATACAATATACAGAACGATTTACTGAAGTTATATCCAGATGAACCGAAAATAAATAAGGAAAATGAAAATATGTTAATTCATATAGGTTAATTAAATTAACACTTATGAACGTCAAAATTTACAAAATGTCAGCAAATTAACCTACAACCAGTTCGCTGACAAACTGAAGAACAATTTTAAAAGAATTTTAAGAAGAAGAATTGAAGAACTGGCAAGAAACTCAGGCCACTCTTTTTAATCGCCAGGTTATTAAAATTTTTGTAAGTTACAGTTTCAAGTAGCATGCAAAGTGACACAGGCAATACACTTAACTCTATAGGTAATTAAATACTTACAGCTTTCTATGTTGCAAAGAAAAAATAAAAAGTAAAATGTGTGCTTTACAGGCTGCCTCAATTTGCATATTGCTACAAAAGGTAAAGGCAACATGTGAACTGTAATAAATGTTTCTATGTAAGTATTATATAAACTGTTAATATTCGATATAAGTATAAAGTAAGATGAACTTAATTTACCACAGGAGTTCACAATGTACATTGTGAACACCTCTATTTCACAAATCACAATGTATAATTTTAATAATACTAAGTATACAATTTTAACAAAACAATACAAAATGTGTACTTAACTGTACAATTATGGCTCGGGCATTATGTCATATATAATTAATACAAAAAAAAATCATTTTATGTCAAAATGTATGAATAAGCGAGATTACAGGATGGAAATAAATTATGAATCATTTAGTATAATATTCTGTATACACCTTTGCTCGAGACAGAACAGCGTTTTGTTTCGATTAGATGCGTGTTCGTAGAGTAGATAATCCTTCTACTGATTTGGCTGCGCGATATAAGCCTTATTATTAAGGATGAATTTACTATGGCAAACTGTAAAGCGCTAAAAGCAGTGGACCAGATATCAGACAACACTAACTCATGAGTGGCTATCACAGTCCTACTATTTTGTGTTCATTTTCGGCAGACTGTGCCTGTTATTCCTACCTCGTGGACTAAGGCTGATGAAATTAAATAGTGTTTAGGAGGTCCACAGTCTGTAGCACTTCAAAATTGTTTTGCATTTAATAGGCTCCAAGCCTATACACTCCGCAAGATTTGCCATTTAATACAGTATACAAGTACAATGTATAGTAGACAATGGACAAGTGTAGTCTGATTTGTTACTCGAGTTTGGTAGCGGTACGTATCTACAGAACCAAGAAAAAGTTGTCTTGCACAAAACCTTACTTTACATACATCAATATAACCGTGCCGTACAATTGCCTATCGAAGTGACTTCACTCTGCCTTATGATACAGTCAGTGGGATCCAAAAGACTAAGTGGTAGCCACCATTCCAAAGGTTATTGTTTCAAACTGCTGGCTAGGTGGTCTTTATGAGATGCTTTTTTATTATTGATGCAGGACCTCATATCATCAGTCCATGAAGACGCAGTGGAGTTAGAAAGTTATGAAAACTCTTGGCTTTTGTAAGAGCCAATTTTGAACACTTAACAATCAGACGGGCATAAATAAAGATTGAATTTTTCAGTATTGTTTTAAAAAGTCATGTACTAGTACTATTGATACAGTTATTTTATTCATACTGGTCTACCAACGTGACTCTGCCTGGATAATTTAAAGAAAATACATTTTGCTGGGGTAATGTTTCAAACGTTACCCCAGCAAAATCTGTTTTTTTCCGAATAACTTTAAAACTATAATGCAAACAAATTTTGCTATAGGCAAACAAATTACTCCTTACGACGTACTAATTATCTGTTATACTCTCACCTCTTATAAGCACATTTTTATCAACATTTTGCTGGGGTAACGCACTCCTCTGCTATTTTAATATAAATTGTCTCAAACTGCTAGCATAGCGGCTTCATGATACTAGCGACACTATTGCAAATAGTAAAAATATAAATGAAGATGAGTTACGCATACGTTTCATACGTGCACACACACAAACTTTCGCATTTATAATATTAATAGGATGTTAATACATTTTTTAAGTCAAATATATATATATATATATATATATATATATATATATATATATATATAACTAAATAAGTATAAACTCGGCAGGGTTACTAAACTAAAGTGTACTAGTATTAGTTGAAGAATACATATCATGTCAATTATAGGAATTTATCACAATGGTGTATTGTCATTGGGACTTAATTTTTAAGCGACTTCAAAAAATATTAATATTATATATATTATTAAATATTATTTTGTATTCAATAATTCATAAAAATCGTTTTAAACGGCTTTTTTGATCATTAATACATTTACAGCAGCTGGGTTTTGAGTTTATTGTTTTAACCCACAGTAGTTATTTTTATTTCTACTACATATTTAAGTGTACATATATAAGTGTTTAAAATCATGACAAACGTCATGATTTTAAACACTTATCTTTGCTTTCGCTACTATATAAATAATAAATATATAAATAATATATACTAAAAAGTATACATACTTACTAAACGAAATAATAAAAGATACTAAAAAAATAATTCATTATTGGCGCGTCTATCAGATTTTAGCTCTGCGGTTTCGGACAAGTAAGGTCATTGTCTTATAGTTGTGCTACTGCTACTTGCCGCTAGAGGGCGAACTCGCACGCAATGTTTTTTTCGGGTGAGGCGCGGGGTGGTGAGGAAGCGAAACGCTCAAGGTCATATGTGACGGAACGCCCTTAATACTAAAAGCTATTGTTTTTGTGTTTTAAGTGTTGAGGAGACTTGTTTTTCTAGTCTGTCATTCATCAAATCATCACTCACTCATCACATTAGCCAAAAAGCTTTTCAATGCCAGGTAAAGGTCTCCTCTGAACATTATATTTGAGGAGTATTGTCATAATAATATAGCCACGCTTGGATTGGAAGGTGTATTGGCCACGGAATGGTTTATCTAGCTTTATATTTTGACGGGATGTCAAACAAGGGTACACTGAGCTATGCACTCAGTGGTACCCTTACTACGTACTAGGTACCAGTTCATGAGCAGGAGTTTTTGTTCCGTACTAGATATCATCTTACCGCAGTCGCCAACCTGTCTGTTAGGCGTGTTTATAATGCAAACCTTCGCTTTGAAAAGGCCTATGTTTAGTAGGACGTGTTCTTACTGAACTTTCTACAGCAAGCTGTTAGTGTCCTTATTAAATGTAAAGATGCACGGTAACAATGTACTAATTAACTCGTATAAAAAAATACCTACCGATTACTATTTTCTGTTTATACGAAAGTGACCATGTCAAGATTGACGAGTCAAGTTCACTATTTCACTCCAAGCAACGCCAATTACCATATCAACCGAGAGACCTCTACTGCTGGACATAGATCCCCAAATATTTGCAACCTTATCTTATACTTAACTACATTTATGTCCACAAGATCCAATAGCATTCACTCCAGACCAACTATCCTACTATCAAAATGTCACATGTCTTTTCACTAAAATATAGCTAATAAAATAAATAAAAGTTGTTTTATTTCAGTAAATCTTTTACAATTAAGTTGCCGGGGCTTCCCAGAAAGTAATCATTAGATACTTGTGTTGGGAAACCTCGCTCTTCCTACGTAATCATAACAATTTGACCATATTGACCTGCTAATCGCCAAAGTAAACAGTAATCTGTTACCAAGTGCCAATGTACATACATTGGCACTTGGAAACGCGTATATTTTCTCTACAAATAGATTGGTTTCCAAGAAAAAGATAAATAGCGGGATATTGATTGATTCTTTGATTAATAGTGTTATTGTATTGGTCTTGTGGCATTCCATTAATAAATTTATTGGTCACTTAAATGTGTTTACTGACAGTAATATTTTATGGTAGTAGGTATATCCTTGCTGGTTTCATCATGAATGAGACAGATCGACTAGGGAGGTGTTTTCATATGAATATTATCTACTACGCTAAGTCTCGTGCGGTCGATTGTCTTCTTTTTGCCCGGCTGACGCAGTCAAGGAGGGTAATTTTTTTTCGAGCGTATGTATGTATGTATGTAAGTATTTATGTCTATTTATTTGGCACGCTTTACAGCCTAAATGGCTTGATGGATTTTAACGTATGAGGTGTCAATGTCACTTCAGCACAAGAAAAAAATGGGTTTCTTTCTTTTTAATTTGTTTTAGAAAGGCAAGCTTTTTTTTTGATAATATATACCTACTGCTTGTTAGCTTTTGGAATTCTAGCTTTGACACTGTATTGTAATATGAAAACGTCTTTTTAATTAGTATTAAAGGTAAAAACAAATAGATATAATCTTCGAAATTGAATGAAATTTATATTGCAATCTTCATACTAATACATTTGCACACAATTAGCTCGCCTTGTTTGCTCAATTACGAGTCTCTGAACAAACAAACGCTTTCGCCGGAACTGTTGATATTTCCTCAGGTAACAAACGACGTTGCTCTCTTCAGTGCTAAATTGGTTTTGTATTACTGTAGCTATTGGTTGTGCTGTTTGCTTAGTCCTGAGAGAATGGTTTTGTTTCATTAAAACAAAATGATGCATATAGTAATCAGTAATTAAAAAGTATTGGTTTCATAGCGCTATCTATTAGTGTTCGCTGTTAGTCTACCAAAAAAAAAAACATAAAATAAGGCCGCTTTAATAGATTTAATCATATTTATATGATTTAAATATGATAATGTTATACCGGCCTAAGAGTCAAATGATTAAACTTTCATTAAGTCGTAATGGCCCATTGGCGAAGGCACCCGCTTCGTAAACACGAGATCGAGGGTCAAATCTTATGTACTTTCTAAGTATATTTGGACATTAGAAGTCTGAAATCGCCAATCCGCCTTGAGCTAGTGTGGCGATCAATGCTCATTCCGTCTCTGTATGACAAGAGGCCTTTCTCTGCAGTAGGATAATAATGTTCCGATATGATGTTCTACATTTATCATACCAGTACGGGACGTCCATTCCTGGATATGAACTTCCTTAAGCATCATCACTATATCTTATCCTGAAACGACCTCATCCACAGAGCCCGCGTTTCTTTATCATGGTTTTATCCACATTCATTATCTATTACGTTAGATAATACTTTTTGCGTAATCTCTTCACACTTTTTTGCATATCTTTTTCTATGTAAATATGTATTATGTGAAATTAACATTAATACTTTTTTATGTGAGATAAAATAAACGAATTAAGAAGGACATAGTCTTGTTTGTTTAGTCTTGTTTGTTTAACTTGTGAGTGGACATACATACCTTGGCTCACACCAGACGTTGAGGCGACGTATTTAAACACCCACTCTGTTAATCTTTTGATTAATGATAAACATTGGTTATTTAATAACTTGTGTAACCTACCTTATGTATATGTCTGCCCGTAAAGGAAGTAATAAGAATTAAGTAGTTAAAGCAGTGGAAGGGCATGTGTAAGTAGTGTGGAAGAAATTGTTACATTGGATTTCCATACAAGACAAAACTTTGTAGGATTAATAATATTTGTACCGAGTCTGGATCTAGGTACTGTGTGTCCGTTAACACATTTCTAAATAGTCGTATTTAATCGTATCCCTCTCTTGCTGTATAATTTAAGATTAAAACGCAGACTGATTTACCCTTCAATACGTACAATATGAATGTAGATAGTGATTTTTAAATTTCAGTACGGCTTAAATAACATTACATACTAATATTCGTATGTGGGAAATCACAGATGTGAGTGAGGATTATTATGTTTGCTTATTAAAATGAGCATTATCTTATATTATATAGAACAGTTTTAGGTAATAATAATCTATTATAATTTTAAGTTTTTTTTTATTTAAGCACTTTGAAATAGATGAAAGTAAAGTAAATAGTTCATAAACATGAATTAACTAGAAGTAATTCTGTTAGTTCATGTTTATGTCAATATTACAGGAAGAATAAAACAGTGTTTCTAACTAGCACACTTTTTTGTAATTATTATCAAAAAAGCCCGTCATACGGTCGGGCTAAATTTATTTGTTAAACATTGTTCGACAAACAAATCTGGTTATGCGGTCGGGCTCTCCTACTATGTTTACTAATGTTTATTCAATACTTCCGATCCCTGATAGTACGGAACCCTCGGCGCGCGAGTCCTACTGGCATTTAGCCGTTTTTTTTTGAAGTTATACTTTTTTTGGCGCGATTGGGAAAAATTATGAAAGTGAATTTTTACGATGCGCGCGCACACCGACAGAAAAAAGCAACACCCTGAAGTTAGTTGCGAACCTTTTACACACTGAAGTTAGTTGCGGATCTTTGTGTGTCCTATCAGTACAAATAATCTGTGTGAATAAATAAAAAATATATTGGCGTTTATATCAATTCAAATATTTATGTATGTATGCGTTGTATTATTATTTGGTATTTTTGGATTGTTATGCCAAAGAAGTATAACTTCTTACGTGCGTACATGGGTACCCACTCTTTTTTTTTACTTTACTACTGCGCACAAGGATGTATGTTCAATAACCACCACCTGTTGAAATTTGTTCTAGTGTGGATTAAAGATTGTAATTAATTATTACGTGTCAATTTTACGTATATTATTCCTAAGTATGTATGTATATTCAAACCAAATAATACTTTGAATTAATTGTCTGTTGCTATTAAATTTCGTTCCAACTAAGCAGAGCTTGTAATTGGAGGTTTTTGTTCTGATTACATAGTAACAAGACACTGACATGAGAATGTATGAGTAGATTTTTATTAGAGAGATATTTTATCTGTTCAGATAACAAAAAAACAACAGAATATATTTCAGAAAGTCTTTATTTAAGTAGGTATAATAAAATACTGAAAAACTGTGCAATTTAAATTAACCTTATAAATCTAGTTTAACTAATCCTAGGTAATGCAATAAGAGGAGGTAGCGCACAGCGAGTTTACTTGCTAAAAACTGAGCTCTCCGCCGCTTGGGGGGTAGGGAGGAGGTAGCAGTGCTGGCAGCACAGAAGGCTTTGTCTTTTAAGCTGTTAGTCAGATACTTGTGCGCTTAGGAACCCACTTATATGGTTCCTACAATATTGGACCCAAGCGACTCGAGGCGCTGCTTCTTTTGAAAATCTAAAACAAACAAAAAAAAATTAATTTAATACTGGAAAACCAATATCGATATCGTGATTAAACTGTCTCATCTCTAATTATGTTAAAGTGTGACCAGTTTCTTAAAAATAAATACGCTTATTTTTGTAAGAAATGAGCAATTATCTTTCGGACTATAGTGCACTAATCTTGTATATTTGGATTTATAATCTCATTTTACTTGTTCATTTAATATTATTTTGTGCATTACTTGGTAAAAAAAACATTGGTTTTAATTAAAAATAAATAAATATGGGAACGGTGACACAATAATGTACATCCAAAATGAAACTTATTAGATATGTCAACAAGGCGAGATATAAAAAAGGAAAGGTTAGTTTTTATGTTAATTCAACTTAAAACATTACCCCAGATTGGAGTATTGATGATAAGCCTGGCAACACTTGTTGATTAGCATTTTATTTGGTTAAATTGCTAATTTAATGCCTTATTTAATAATATTAGAACAAAATAATACTTACAGGTGGAATGTAATATTATCCTTTTGTAGACTTGATGTCGCTGAACGCTTTTTACACCAAAATACACTGCAATTCGGCATTTCTATTGAGACGCTATTACGCATGCACTGATAGGTGACTTATGATGCGGAACGCGCGTCAACTAGTTTTATATAACGGGTATGACCGGTGGGCTGGTACCTTTGGCAGAGAGGTACGCCTGTCAGTGGCCTCTCCGGTTGGTTTAATGCTCTAAGTGTTGTTCGCATCGCTAAGCTTTGTGCAGTGTATTGCCTGTTTCACTTTGCATGCTACTTGAAATTGTAACTTACAAAAATTGTAATAACCTGGCGATTAAAAAGAGTGGCCTGAGTTTCTTTCCAGTTTTCTCATGGCTCTACCTCGTCAGCGAACTGGCTGTAGATTAATTGGCTGACATTTTGTGAATTTTAACGTTCATAAGTGTTAATTTAATTAACCTATGAATAAATATATTTTCATTTTCATTTGGAATTTGGTCTTTGAAAGCACGCGATTTTTCAATCACGAATGCTTAAACATATTGCGTTGTAACACAGTGGAAATTTCTTGTAGTAGGAAATGGCTTTTTAAAAACTCCTTGTGTCGTAATGTTAATAATAGGCTTTATTTATTTAATAGATTACCAACAATACACTAACATACAGACTTAACGTAGGATAGTCGTTTTTTAACTGCTTGCCTGATTATTGGTTATTACTATTAATGGTGACATTATAGCGTTTTAAGTATAGACTACTTTTGTTTTGCCTCATAATTTATACAAATCGTAGTATATATAGGAAATGTTATTCGTAATATTTTAGCTTTTATTCAATACAAAAAAAACTCCCACATTACTATATTGTGGGAAGTTAAAACAGTATTTTAATTGATTCATTATTTCTATGTCTTTATTTAACAGAAATACATAAATGTGTTTTGCTTACATCTTCCTAATATTTAATCTATTGTAATAAATTGTAACGAAGTTTTCTCAGTTGACCACAAAATGTTCTTAACATTTCTTATTCTCTTGTCTGGGATTTGACGGCCATCAAATTAACTGACATCTTTTTTTAGTAATATTGACGTTCATAAATGACATTTACATAAATATTTATGAAATGAATTTAAGGCTTGTTTTACAATCGGCAATTAACTATGTAATGAATAAATATCGTGAAAACAGATTTTCTATACATCATTTGTCCAATTATTGTATTTATCCCTTAGATAAAAGTTAGCTGGCGATACTTTAATAAGAGTTCTGTTTCTAAAATATAGCTTGGCAAATAATGCAATGGTATTGCAATTTGAACACGACTCCCAGAATCTATAAGAGCTTTCCGAAATATTTGTACAACAACATAAAAATATATACTCGTATAGTTATGTTAAGCGTAGCGTGATTCAAGATAGTTCAGATACATTCAGTATCTTCATTTGACTTTTATAACCCGTTCGAGCTGATATGCGGGTATCCCATAATCTTTATGTGCCAAGAATTCGTGTACACGCATGTTTCTGCATTTTATTGTAAGCAGATACAGAGATGCTAGTATTAAATGTTATCATTTCACACATTATGATCTCGTAAAACTTCTGTTTTAAACGCCACATTGCGAATTGATATAATAAGGTAATCAGAGCAACAATGTAATCTATGGAAGTAGAAATAATGTTCCGTAATATTTAATCATACAGGTTTAGTGTAATACTTCGGAGCACGTGATGTTGTCGGTCCTTAAGGCTTTATATTGATACAGTAGCTGGTGCCATCACCACTGGATTCCGGCGCTGGATCAGCGCTGTATCAATGTAAACGTTTTCAATCCAGTCCAGCATCCAGAGTATCGATGTAAGAGCACTTTCTAAATTCGAAGCTGGATTTTGCTACACTGACTAATCACTAAATCTAAACTTACTATCAGGCAATAGAGCAGACCTCATTTAAATACGCCTCAGTAATCGATATCTGTGTTAATATAAGACCTCAATGTACCATATACTGAGGAATACCGTCGAGGTTTTTCCGAGAGACAACGACATGGAGTTCTTCAAGAAAAGAGTTAAAAGGTTTTTAACAGGGTCGGCAACGCGCTAGTGATGCTCCTGGTGTTGCAAGCGTCCATAGGCTACGGTAACTGCTTACCATCAGGCGGGCCGTATGCTTGTTTTTCATCTTAGTCGTAAAAAAAAATTCTATTCTATATGAATCTCAAATGACTTAAAAATTGCATTCTAAGTAAGAATCTTTTAATATTGCTGCCCCGCCCCGGAGGGAATTAAAAGTTTATTTTTTCATTTTTATTAACTGAATAACTACATACGTTTATTTAAACTATATACTAATTGTTGCCTATCCGCTGATCGAAACCTCTGTGGCTCAAGTGAAACGCCAGTGATTGCGTTTGACACTGTAATCCATCACGGAAAGGGTCGCGCGTAAATTATTGCCGCAATGACTAAAGGCCTTTGTTAGTAACCCTTAGTTACGTAGCTGTATTTCTATCAAGTAATCGAGGATATCCATTAATCGAGCGTTAGTTCTAAAATGTTTAGCCTAAATCGTGAATTGAGTATGTAGGTAAGTAATGAATGTCAAATAACGCCGACACGCAATTGATATTGGCTTTTGATTCTGATTGATTTTTATGTCAATAAGCCAAAAGGGGCGGTTTATAACAAAACTAGTATAGTATAGGTACTGCTGTAAAGTTTCTATGTAGTAATGTGAAATGTAGACAAAACCAAGCTAAATATATTAAAAACAAAAAGTCTGCGTGCCTAACACACTGAAAAGAAAAAAAGCCACTTTTTTTTCGTGCTGATGCTAGATTGAAATATTATATACCTTGCATATATCACTCCCACTTTAATACGAATCTAATGAAACCTTATACGTTAAAATACATTTAGCCATTTAGGCTGTAGAGCGTGGCAAAGAAATAGACTAAGCTATAAGCTCGAAAAACATTAAGTACCCTCCTGGACATCGGCAGTTGGGCAATAATGCGGTGACTTTAACCAAGAAAGAAGTATAATTATGTTATGTGTAAGAGCTAATATTTAAAATATGATGCAATCATACATTAGTAAGTACTAAAAACAATACAGTGAAATAATTAAGATATATTTTATTTCATAACAGTTCACTGAAATATATTACTTTGACTTTAATTCGAGTAGCATCCAATCGTACTTCTCCCATACATAGCCTTTACTTGCCATATTTGATTTGTAGAACTTCCAACTACATTATCGTTGTACGATATACATGTACAAAGGAATACTACAACTCTGAACCAGGTCAATCGAACTCCTTTGTGGTGACTAGGTGACTGCGGACTTTAAAAGAAAAAGAGCTTGATGTAGTTACTTTACTTCCAAAGAATATTGAGATTTTAGCTCTTGAATACGGCTTTCAAACACTTGGAATGAACTTTGTGTGTGTGAACTCTTTTCCTTTGCAACGATGCAGTAGTTTTTCAATATTTTGAAAGAAAGAAAGAAAAATATTTATAGTGCTATAAACACGACGTACATAGGTACCTATATACAATAAAATAATTTTTAACAAAAAGAAAACCGACTTCAACCAGGAAGGAAACTAAAAAGTAAATAATAAATTTACATAGCACATAGTAATTCGTATTTTGATTCAATTAATCAAAAATATTTAAATAAGTATTTTATAATTTTGAAGTTTTGTATACTCTTATTATTAAACAATTTTTCTTAAATAATCATGATTAGTAAGTTTATTTCTGACACAATACATAACAAAATATCTAATAGAGTCCGCCTTCGCTTCGCTTCGGTATCAAAAGTTTAATTCGATCTCACAACTAACTTCGACGGAAAATATCATAGCAATATTGTCTTTGTCGTATTCCCTTTAATATTAGTTTAGATTAATCGTTAGTCGCCTTGTACAAACGTGTTGATATGTTAATTATTTTCTTGAGGTACCTATAAGCTAATCGACATAAATGTCGCGTAACACACACAAACAAAGTCGATTTGAGATCTTGTATTTGTACTTTATGTAACGCCTAAAACCAGGTACGATGTATGATTATGGTAATTTACTTGTTGTATAATAGATAATACTTATAATTTAGCTAGTAAGTACGTCAGAAAGCAACTATTTGTGCAAATTGTACAGAAAATTTATTTTGTTCCTGTCCCCGGTAACAAAGTTTTGTTTTAATTTAATTTCATTTTTCGCTCTAGACAGATATAGCTCTACATAGAGACTGTCCCTAATTATTATTTCCATCTTAATATTCTTTGCGTGAAAATTGTATTTCTATTTTATACGGTTAAAATAAAAGCGTAACATTTCTTTCGCTTGTATTTTGCATTTTTCGTTCTGAAAGAGAATACATTAAATGTCTCTGCAATCTTTTTAATGTACTTTGCACCTGTTTCTATAAAAAGACATAAGGCTGATACCACATTGGAATGTATAACGGAGCGATACGCCAGTGTTACGTTTTTGTTGATAATTGTATAAACACATAGTATGGCACGTGTCAGTGTGATAGTCGTCTAAGTTTTATTCCTTCCGGACCCGCAGCACAATTAAGATACATCAACAAAATTGTAGACTAAACTTATAATTTTTACAACAGCGACAGCATTGCATGCACTTGATACCCATCTCTACATATCTCTACTGTTCATAGTGTACCGATTGAAAACAAAAGTAGCTTATTCTTTACTCAAACTGCATATAACATGGAGTAATAGTATCAGTTCGTTCTGTGATAAACTTAATGATAAAATTTAGGATAGAACACCGTATGATATAGTGATGGAGCGTATTGTCTTCCTGATTTATTTTCGCTCACGGTTGGCAATAACTTGATTTGAAAAACAATCAATTGATGTACCTAAAGCATTGCTGAAATAAAAATTTCTGCAATGCTTTAGGTATATCATTTTGTTAAATTTAGAATATAAGAGAATTAACATACTTAAACAATATACTACTGTAATAATACTAATGACTGTAAAGTCACTGAACAAGAACAACCGACATTGATTAATCGTTAAGCCAAAAAGCCTTACCTTAATAAAACATTTCCGTTTTTTCAGTGAAAGCGGTACGATTTTACGATCGGTAATGATTGGTGACCGGCCTATATTAGACGCTTTGTTTTAAATGGAAGTGGTTTTACATTATAATATATGACAAGCTAGGGTTTTCTTTCAAATTAACTTTTATGCCCTGCTGCGCTAAGATCGTGATGTTCTTTTGCTGTTTGCATATGCATTAGTTCTATGTGCAACTACAGACGTGAATAAAAATATAGGAAGCGAGCAAATACATCTGTTACAATTTATAATGTCTTTGTTTACGTAAATACATACTAGCTGCGCCCTGCGGCTTCGCACGCGAGGAAATTGGTATGTGTTTAATTAATGTAACTCGAGAACGAGACCTATTTTCGAAATAAAAAGTATCCTATATCCGTCTTCAGCACCGAATCTGTGTACATACCAATTTACATAGAAATCAGTGGTGACAAACACACACAAACACACACAAACACACACAAACACACACACGCACGCACGCACGCACACACACACGCACGCACGCACGCACGCACGCACGCACGCACGCACGCACGCACGCACACACACACACACACACATACACACACACGCGCGTTTTGCATAATATTAGTAGGATGTACACTAGGATGAAGAAATGTTATATTTTAAGGGTGGCTGCAGGAACATTCAAGACATAAAACACACTTTAAGCCAGTTGAGACTAGGTGGAATGTGCTTCAGCAAATTTTCAACATTTAAAGGAAAAGTTTATCTTTACGTAGAACTTTAAACAACAAAGCAAAGTATTTCGAAGCAACTGAAAAATAAAAAGTACGCAAAACCCGCTTAAAACATCAGGCAAGCGTATCTCTTCACATGTTTTCAACCCTTGTAAAAACTTTTTTTAAGAAACTATTTCGTTTGCTTTTGGCTCCTCAATGAAATTTTGCTAACCTTATCTGCCATAGGATATCGCTCTTTCCTAGGTTTACTTAGA
This sequence comes from Parascotia fuliginaria, assembly GCA_963082885.1. Classification (NCBI taxonomy): domain Eukaryota; kingdom Metazoa; phylum Arthropoda; class Insecta; order Lepidoptera; family Erebidae; genus Parascotia; species Parascotia fuliginaria. The sequence goes on along the minus strand of OY720196.1, from coordinate 2,566,039 downwards.
AACAAATATTTAAATTACATAAGTCTGTAAGTACTGTATGTAGTTCTCATTTAAAAATCTTTGACTGAATAGTAGCTTTTTTCATGAGTAGCCTTGTTAATCTGGTTTTAAAAATATTAATACTATCTTTTGCTTTTTTAGGCGGTGCTGTTTCATCCGCGTCTTTGGTTACTGCTCTGCTCCCGTCGCGTCGCTAGTAGCGTGATGTTACATGGCCTATAACTTTTCTCAAGAACGAGGCCCTACCACAAGCTCTTATAGCAATCTTGTTATAACCGTACTTTGTCACTATCCTTGTTTTTAATGGTACAAAAGAAATAGACAAAATACAAAGGAAGATTAAAATAATACTGCTATAAGGTCACTTGGCCTATCATACCCAAAAAAATTCTAATCCGAATGGTAGTTCTAGAGATTAGAGCGTTCAAATAAACAAACTCTCCGATTTATATAATAATATAGATTTATACTATATATTAAGTCGAAATGGCCCAGTGGATAAGGCACCAGTAGCGAAGAGTCACTATTCCGAGGAGGGAAGCCGGTGGGATTAAAATAGTTTCGGAAGGCTAGTTACCTAGTCTTTGAGTAGACACGCAAGCAGTGATAGGTATAAGGAGGTCAGGACATGATTTAAAAGGGAAGCCGGAAGGAATCGTGTTATATGGACGCTTCGCCACTGTAAGGCACCCGCTTCGTAAACACGAGGTAATGGGTTCGAATCCAGCAAGTACCAATGTGATTTTCAAATCATATGTACTTTCTAAGTTTATCTTGGACATTTCTGACTGACGGTAAAGAAAAAACATCGTGAGGAAATCTGGACTTAAATGTCTGAAATTGCCAATCCGCCTTGAGCAAGCGTGGTGATTAATGCTCATACCTTCTCTATATGAGAAGAGGCTTTTGCCCTGCAGTGGGATAGTAAATAGGCTGGTATTATTATTATTATTATAGATTTACCATAGTGCAAATCTTTAATGTTCTGTGGTATCTTGTTGTGTTATGTATGAGGCGCCATGTGCATGATACTTTTTCTTATAGGTGCAGTTTGAAAGCTGTTTGTGTGCAGAAGATTTTTATATTGAGATCGAGAATTGCTTTTGAGTTATCAATCATTGTATTGAACAAGTTTTCGTTAAAGAGTTCCGCTCTTTACTTCTAAAAAACAAACTAACTAAATGAGTACTGGGAGCGCTATAAATTGGTACACGTAGTTGCAAGCCATATTGATGCTATCTGCTTCATCTTATTATTTCATACTAGCTGTTGCCCGCAGCCCCGCCCGCGTAAATGTCGGTTTTCGCATAATATAATTTTAGTAATTATGAACATGTCTCTATTTATACATTGACGATTTTTCATACAAACTTTCATCCCCTATTTTAACCCGTTCGATCCATTTTTACGATTCATAGCCTATGTTGTTCCCCAAGGTTTATTCTATCTCTATACCAAATTTCTTCAAAATCGGTTCAGTGGTATAGGCATGAAAATCTGACAGACAGACAGACAGAGTTACTTTCGCATTTATAATATTAGTATGGATAATTGTATTTGTTTAGTTGCTAGTCACGTAAATCTTCAGCTTTGCTGTGTGCTCACAAGACTTTAAATTGGTTCAAACTTTTCTATAGAGGTCGAGCTTAGTTCTATGTTTTGTATTTTATTTCGTTTTATGCATTGCCGCAGTATCATCGTTACTAGTTATATTATTTTTTAAAGACAAGGCAATTCTTAATTGTTGAGCTAGACTTTGTTAACTAAAAAAATATGTATGTATGTGTCGCAAAATTATTATAAAAGCCGTGAAATTATAATTGCACAATCTTGTTGTTTACATTTCATAATAATATAATATCACGCGCAAGTTTAGATAAACTCGTATTTTAATTACGCATTTGAGATTCTTTACTGGCGAAAGTTGCAGTAAAAATAAATTTTAATTATTTTTGGCCTTTTCCGTCCCATTTCTGAGCAAAGGCCAAATTACAATTAAAACTACATTTTCTGTTACGTATTTTTAAAACATTTCTACAACTATTCTATTACATTTTTGTTTTTCATCTATTAATGTTCATGGTAATTTCGAAATGTGTGAAAAGGCCTACAAGGCTTCCTGTCTATTATTGTTACGCCAAAGAGCAAAAGGTAGAACGAATTAACAATAGACTCCATAGAATTTCTAATCAAACGCTTTCAAGTTATTCGGTTCGGCGAAAGGAAATTAACGTTGTTAAATGATATTATTTACGTATGTCTGATAGACTTGGTTTACCTTTAGAACCTATTTATACTATAGATAAAGCGGAAGAGTTTGTTTGTTTGTTTGAACGCACTAATCTCTGGACTACCAGTCGGATTTGAAGAGTTATTTTTGCGTATGACAGCCCAGTTCTTTAGGAAGGTAATAGGCATACCTATATGTAACATCACGCTACTGGCGACGGGAGCAGAGCAGTAAGTAAGAACGCGGATAAAACAGCGCCACGGAAAGCTAGTATAAAATAAACTTTATTTTTGAGTATTTTTATTTTTAACTTAATCTTGTGATATCAATTTTTTTCTGCTGCTGTTTTATTAGAAGAGATGTACGCTAGGTGGGTATGCCTTTTGGGATTGTGTCCATCGCCCTGACTGCTTACGAATATGCAGAATGGAGCCACTAGTAGGACAAAGTCGAAAGCATTAATTGATTGTTTATTTTTGATAAAACAGATTTTTGTAAAGCCCATTGTGGCAAGTTTTAAGTTAGTAAATTAATATTTCTAAACAAGTATTTTACTTAGAAATCTCTCGTGCGGATTGTTAGTCGCATTATAAGTAGGTACTACCGGTGAGTGGGGACAAATATTTCTGCGGTTAAAAGAGCTTAATCATGATGATGAAGTATTACTAACAACCTATGTACACATAACATGCCACTGTTGACAAATACAATCCATACTAATATTATAAATGCGATAGTACTTAACAGTACTATCGCATTTATAATCGGGTAAGTGGTTTAGACATGATAGCGTAACCGCTATCATGTCTAAACCACTTACCCGATTTTGATGAAATTTGGAATAAAGATAGAGTAGACCTCGGGAAACAACATAGGCTACATACTACGTCTTTTATCGCGTTAAAGTGGCTTAAATAGGTTGAAATATTTGATGAAAGTTTGTACCCCCACCAACGGAGTTCTCGCCTTGTCGCGGCGGGGGGGCTTAGTAGCCGTGGTTACCAAGGACCACGGTGAACCAAGAGGAACCCCAAAGAGGCGCCGCTCCTCTGGGCTTTGCCGGTAAGCCCACGATGGAGCGGCTCTGGTGGGTTGCGGCGCTGTTTGGGCGGCACCGCAACTGGGTCGGGCTAGAGTGTTGCTTCGGCGACACTGCGGCTGAGGAGTGGCTGGGCCGCGGCGGGAGAGGAGTGCCGGTATAACGGTGCGCCGCTCTCCCTACCTTTCGCGGCCTCGGCGGGGCCGCAACCGCCAGATTGCGGACGCGGTGGGGCCGCAGGGGAAGAGGAGTGTCGGTATTGCGATGCGCCGTTCTCCCTATCCTCTGCGGCCGAGTTGGCCTGCGGGTGGCGATCGGGCAGTCGCCGCCCGAACAGCACGGGCCTGAGACGGCAGTGCGCGTGTTCCGCACGCGCCTCTCGAAGGAGGGGGGGCTAGGCCCCTAAATCGGACGGGGCCCGCTCGCGGTGAGCGTGCCATGGCCCGTCGGGGTCGCGGATGAATGCGCAAGCGACTCTTGTGACCCCGACACTCTGGCCCTCTGGAGGAACACCGTGGGTTTTAGTCGGTATGCTGGCCGCGCTTTGAGTGCGGTCGGAGAGTCCGACATAACCCCCCGCCTTGCCCGGGCGGGTGCGTATGCGTAATGCATTTCCCACGTATAAAAAAAAAAAAAAAATTGGATGAAAGTTTGTATAAAAAACGTCAATGTATAAACAGAGATTTACGCGGACGGAGTTGCGGGCAACAGCTAGTGATATAAATTATTTCTTATCGCATGCATAATCATTACTATGTGTAGATATTTTATTTATCTACTTAGCCAAATGCATAATCTATGATGCATTATCTAGGAGTCCGTGTAGTAGTTTATCTTTATTATAGTTTTTGTTTTTAAAATTGTTACTGTTCTGTCCAACGAACTTCGACCATTAAAGTCTTCTGTGTTTTATTTTTGTTGGTAGTGGTCAGGGGTCTAAAATATAAAATCTCTCTTTTGTGGTTGTCGTAATAGGTGACTCAGAGTACGTAGGAACGGGCAACAGTTTTCTATGTACTAAATATCACCTGACTTAGATTATCTTTCTTTGAGAGATGTCATGTTGGGCCCTACCACAATAGTAGACGACTTTTGGGCGACGATAAAGTGATATTTTCTCCTACAGGTCCAGGTTTCTCACGATGCTCTTCATCATCGTGTTGGCTGGGACAAAATACAGTAGCTGTGTGTGTGATCTGCTTAAAAAAAATACTTTGAAATCTTACATGCAGACTTTTGTCAATCTTTGTTCTGTTTTTATAATTTATCAATTCGATTACATACAACTATGGCTTACCCTTAAAAAACAGTAAAAATCTTCAGGCTCGATTCTCATAATAGAGTAGCTGTCTAACTTTACAAGTTTGTACCGTACCCAGACTCGCGCTTGCCTTTTTAGTCTGAACTCCAAGATCTCAATTTCAACGGATAATCCTGCTGTGCTTTCCTTTTAAAAGTAATATTGTACTACGGTTACACTGAAGCTGATATTTATTCGATGTCTAAAGTTAAAACAAAAGAGTACAGCCTAATTATTAAACTTTTCTTCGGGAAAAGTAGGTAATTCAAATTATGAAATTAATTAATTTGCCAATTCTTAAAATCGATTCGTTTTAATAAATTTAAACTGTAACCTGCCTGACGCTGAGTGCTGCTCCTGTCTCTTGCTCTTGAACTTCGAGAGGCTCACAGCCAACTATCCATGACTTCGCTTGCAGTTACCATTCTCCGAAAATATGAAAAAACTCTAATTGCAGCCCAAAACGCAATTTCTGCTGCTGTCAGTGTACTGGTTTTCTTTTGGGACGGTGGATAAATAAGCGTGTCGGCACATTCGGTTCGTCAGTATTTGTTGAATAACAAAGCGTACCTGAAGCAATTACTACATGTCGTAGCTTCAGTTGCAAAGAGACACAAGACGAAATACGCCCCTTCGGAAATGTATAGAAGTATCTTGTACACCTTTCCACTGGCTTTATTCAGCTAATGCCAATCGACTAGTTCATGCCACATTTGTAATAAATATGATGTACCTAACTAATGAAATCGAAATCATGACAAGTAGCCTTGTACATAATCTAATATTTAGCTTCCCACAAAAACACGGTTATGTAAATGGACGTTTAGTAGCCTATTGAAGTCGTCGGTTGAAACTATTGAAGTCATAATACACATACGATTTTGAGTATTACGTGGGATTAGTTAAGTGTTTCTTTGAAATAATGAATGAAACGATTCATGTCTCCCAAACTATTTAACTAAAACGTTTTTCCTTGATGAAAATGTAGAGAACAAGCAAAATAAACACTTTTAGAGACAAGGTTCTTCCTCACATCAATCATTTGACACCTACAAATAAACGGACATGTCGGTGGATCCTTTGAGGAGTTTCAGTAGTATTTGATACAGTTTCGCTTCAAGTGCTCATTGCGAAAAGTGCTGTAGTGACTAATTAAAATGGTTATATTACAAAATAAATTTTTAAACTCCAAACCAGTGCCGAAAATGTTTCTTTTCTTTTTTACTTTCATAATTCATATTAAAGTGCTGCTTCGTGCATGGCAATAGCAAAAACTTTTGCCATCGTAGACTCTTTTCTCTATTAAAATAAATATCAATTAGATACAGTGCAATAAAGCAAAGTCGATAACCTTAAAAACAATTACACGCTTATGGGTTATGCATATCTAGGTCACTGGATAGTCCGCAAAAACTCAGAAATATCACCAAAGGCTTTATTCCTATTTATATACTGATGCCCCCTACCTGTCGGTTGATTACCCATAACACGCACCCACTCATGCCCACATATTGATTGGTATTATCTCCAAGCGATGGATACTGCTAGTTTAAGATAATATTCGCTAACCGATGGCCGGCTACGCGTTTGGCTTTACGAACAAAACCTGAAAACTGAGTGGTTGGGTTTCAAGCCCCCTATACATGTTCATTTGTGGATGTGGACTCAGTGTCGTGAAATGTTACCTTCAGAAAATCATTTTCCATCACATTTTCTCTATTTATCAGTTTTCGGTATGTGGATCATACATTTGCCGAATTTTGGTTTAGTATTAACCGAAATTTTACTAAGGTTTTTTTTGGATAATTTTATTAGAGCTTTGTCTTTATAGTGTGCAAATAGAACGTTTCCTACATTTTAGATTCAACTTGGCAATAAGAACTCGCAAGTGTGCCTACATAAGCGTATTTGACAACAGGTGGTTCTAATGTTCAAACCTTGTTCAAATAAGGCACTTCAAAGTAAAATCAAATTTCAAGAACATATTGATACAGATATTTCCAGATTGATTCAATTGAATCTTTCAACATTAGATTTTATGCAATGCCTTAACATTTTTCGCATGGCTCGTTCTAAAATTAGGGGGCATAAAACTCAACCATGAAGTCCAAAATTGCATGGCAAATATTGAAGGTATACTGTTTCAGATGGTCATAAGTGACAATCGTAAGATACTATGCTACAGTGCGGCGTGTCTGTTTGCTATAGTGTTCAGTTATTACTTTATAGACGTAAAACGTATGTGGTATAAATTAATACTCCACTTGTTCTATATTGTGTGCGATCTACTGAAGCTCCTCATGAAATTGGTCGAACTTTATTGAAGATGACTTGTTCGGTTGTACGTGTGGGTAAGTGTAAACTTAAGTTGTAATGCCTGAGTCCCCTTGCGTCCCATTTGCTCGATGAACCAAAAGTTAACGCTTGCCTGTTTTGAGTTATAATCCTGCCTTTTTAGATGGTAAGTGAACTGAAATGATTGATGTTACTTCTGCAAGATCTCGTTTTATGCGGTTATAGGCATTGACAGCCTGAATTATATTCGAGACACGTTTTCTGGATGCTAGTTAATGTTTGTTGTATTTTGCCTTATACTTTAACATCATCGTTGCAAAGTCAAACTCATTTATTTTTTATTCATATCGATCATGAGCATGATTCTTAAGCAAACTGAAACTTCAATATTGTTAGTGAGTAATTTTGTTTCCCATGTCATTTCCATTTTCTGATTGTCCAGTCACCATCCCAAGTAGCCTCCATTCTTAAGCATGACGAGCGTTCTTTGTTTATAAAGGACTAAATCAGCTTTTGTTTTATCTAGGTCACGGGGTTAATGAGTTGACGACAAAGGATTCTTGTAGTAATCTTCTATTTGCTTGTTAGATCTTTATAGAGTTAAACAAAAAACATATTTAATTAAAACTAGCTGTTGCCTGCAGCTCCGCCCGCGTGAATTTGAGTTATCGCATTTTTCATACAAACGTTCATCACTTATTTCAACCTTTTCAAGCCATTTTTGTCGCGATAAAATCTTGTTATGTTGCCTATGTTGTTCCCCAAGTTCTATTCCATACCATATATTTCCATACCAAATTTCATCAAAATTGGTTTAGTGGTTTAGGCGTGAAAGCGTAACAGACAGACAGACTGACAGAGTTACTTTCGCATTTATATAGGATTATTATGGAAGTATGGATTGCTATAAAGGTATGGTTCAGGCCGCCAAGCTACCTATTTAATTTTAATTTGGCGAGCTTACAGTCGCTTAATGAATAACGTGGTTTTGAGGGTTGTTTCAATTTCACTGGCTTTGAAATCTGAATAGTAGGTATCAATTCTTCTAATATAAACTTTTTTTCAGTAATAGATATATTATGTCCTGTTGAAAGTATAAAAATATTGTTTCGCTTTGTATACTTTGTGGCAGCGGTAAAATGAGAGCGCGACTGTACGATGACACGTTCGTGATTTATGAATGGTGGGCCCACCTGATAGAATCAAAGGTGTCGCCTGTTCCCCTTTTGTTACTTGTTAGCGTACTCGTTGTCCGCACCTAGACCGCTTGAATCGTTGTGCGTCTGGTTCGGTTAGGTTAATTCATCCAGTTCAGATTCGCCCAGAAGCGCAAAAGTGTCCTAAGATCTTCGCAAACTTCGCGAACCGCCCTCACGCTACCTATTAACAAAATAAAATATATAGGTTATGTTTTAATCTTTTCTTGTTATCGGTAAGTTAAGTTGGTTTTATTAACATTTATTGTGACATTTATGTTATTATTTTTTTTAATTCTTGTAATTAATTACGTCCGGTAATAATTTACAAAAGGGAAATTAAGTCTCGATTGCACGCGACACGTTATTTGCTGCGAACATGCTTTTAAAAATATGTGAAAGAGACCTATGGCTTAATACTAGCTACTGCCCACGACTTCGCCCGCTTTAAATTAGGTTTTGCTGCATATTTTGGCCAATTAACATCTTTATAAATTATTGCCCATGTCCTAGGTATTTTGATGTTTATGCCATATTACTGCATAATTACATTAACATCCATTCAGTAGTTTTTGCGTGAAGAGTCGCAAATATCCATACATTCACAAATCCATACAAAAGTAGGATTTCCTATCATGCCTTTTCCGGAAACTTATCAGTCCGCAAAAGCCAAAAAGCTGACCAATGGGCAAACTGTGTCAAGGAAACATAACTTCTATATCAAGTGGACGCTATACCTCCTGCGGGACATCAACTATGACGTAGATCAGTAATAATAGTCAAATGTTTACTCGTACGTGTTTGGGTAAACAATAACCGGAAATGTTCAACAATTTTTATATACCTACTTTACGTTTCACGTCACATATTTCGGTCTATTCAGCTCTCACGAAAATTCAGTTTGAAGCCGCTAGGAAATGTATTTTGTAGCAATGAAAAGCTTGTGGAATATTCTATCTGTATGTGAATCTAGTGCTTTAGCAAGGTAACTGGATGAAGAATATCTTTATTTAAACTTCATGTGATTATACATAGTGTCCATCGGCGGATTTAATGTCAAAGGGTCTACCAGTCTAACTTTTGAGGTAGTGCAAAGTAACAAACAAGTAACAACTTTATTACTTAGCTTTTAAACCTATTCATACTTAGAAACAGTCTGTTTTTGAAGTTTTGAGTTGCCAAGTTTCATTCTTCATTTTAAACGGTCCTAAGCCTTTCGTGGCCTGTGGTTGACTAGTTTTACCAGATAGTCTGCCCTCCTTCTGGAGAACCTGCATACAGTGCGGTCTTTTGTTTTGTCTATTTTAGAACTTGTCGCAAATATAGTTTTTTTTTTATTTTACATAGCGGTAGCGTCGGGTGGAAGTAATTACCTTGCAGCATCAATGTTCAGATACACCTTTAGTATCTTGTAAATGAATGAATTACTAACAAGCTTCCTGCGCCGTTACATTTTAACAAACCTTGCATTATATAGGTCTATTTGAGTTATTCCGGTCTGATCCCCCAGATCTGATCCCCTGGGGGATCGGTTTATTTTAATTTAATTTTCTATTCCGGTCTGATCCCCCGCGCAGGGGATCAGAAACAAAAGAGAAAATTATATAAATATTTTATTCCGGTCTGATCCCCTAGATATCTTTGACAGATTTTTGAGACAGTTATCAACAAAATACATACAATAACTTCACGCCTGCTTTCCAATAATGGGGTAAGCAGAGACTATAGAACGCCATTTGCTGCGTTCCAAACATACCTCCTTTGCCTCACCTGTAGCAAATAGCACCAATTTACACTAAAGAGCGAATGAACGATTTCATTACGGAGTGCATAAGAATCCTCTGAAGAATCGTAGAGCATCCCTCTAATAGGAAGTGCTTTTCGATTCCCTGGAGTATGGAAATAGGGGATCAGTGGATCAATAGTACTAGGCTAGCAGAAGGTTGTAAGAGGTGTGTATTATCGAAATATTTTGTTATTTTTATTATAAAGTCTTATTTCAATATTTTTCAGAAATAGTACTAGGCTAGCAGAATATTGTAGGAGGTTTGTGACGTTTATTCTCACAACAATTCTCTTTTTCATATTCCAATAAAATACTAACGGCCAGCTCGAATTTAATAACTTAATAAATTTAAGGTCAATTCAATTTCAGCTGACCAAAAAAATAGGTTCTATACAACAGAAACTAAGACTATTTTTAAAAAAAGGACTAGGTTTGCAGAAGTTTATAGGAGATAGAGGCATAAAAGCAGAACGTAATGCACCCAAAAAATGTAATAAGCTGTGATATGGCTTAAAAAAGCTAATGTAGGTATTTCAAATAAATATCGCTAAAAATAAGCGCAATTAGTAATCTAGAAATTTAGATATCTTAAAATTAAATTAATCAACACATGGTCAATGCGAATAATTCTTATGTATCGATTACAAAATATCGGTTGCCATATATGGCATAATTCAGCTATGAAATAAAAAAAAAACAACGAATTAAATTAAAAATGTATAATTCTCTTATAATAATACACTTTTCCAAATTTTAGAAAACAAAATATCCATTTCATAAAGTTACAAAACTGACCATCGATTAGCTTTTAATGTTTTCTTTTTGTATTTTTCATCTAGATTCCTTCGCTTTTTCTCGTAGTTCTCGTCTTCTTTCGTTTACTCTTGTATGTTTTATTCTTAGATAATCTTCATAATGTTGTCGTCTTTTACTCTATCTTAAGCAATTAAATATTTACCTTCTTAATCTTAGTTTGTAAATACTCAACATATTCTGTTTATCAGTTCTTGCGTCTTTGCTAAATCAAAATGACCTCTCTCTCTCTCTTTTTGCTCTCAAAATTAAGCTTTAAGTTTTCTTAAAAAAAAATAAGGAGTTGGCTGTGAATGTAACTCCTTAAATCCACTACAATCCTCGTACCTTCTTGCGAAATTCCTTAATTTTAAAGGCACTATAAATAAAACCTTATTAAATTAATCGTCTTTGATTCCATCAATCAGTATTTTATCAGGGCTGCGTCTTTAACTTTTCCATGCAAAGCATTGCTTTTATTGCTAGAAAGTATTGTTGGTATGTTTATTCTTCCTCTCTTTTTGATATGGCGACTGAACTGACGATTATATCATCTATTTCTTCCAGCGTCAAGTGTAATATAATCTTCTCGCTGGTGATTTTAATAGTATAATACAATTATTATATAAATAGAAAAAATGTGGATGAAATTCTCCATTTTACTTCGTTCTCAATCTAATCAAAAATTAAAAGTCCATCTGACAACTCTTCTTTTTATCTTCGAATAAAATGCTACCAGCCAGGTCGGTTTAATAACTAAAATCAATTAAAGGTCAACTAGAGCGTACTGGAAAATAGGTTAAATACAACTGAAACTACATGCACGCCCTACAAACCTATATATTTGATATTATATGCCTATTTTTAAAAATGTACTAGGCTAGTAGGAGGTAGAGGTGTAAAATTTTTAGAAGTATAGTACCGGTAACTGCATAAAAGAATAAACATTATAGAAAAATTTTATCTATACATATAATAAAAATGTAACCGATCGCTGTCTGTACATGGAAGATATATGAGAAAAAAAATTATTAGGACCTTTATCAACGCAAGTAGAACCCAAAACAATGATTGTTACAATTTTTGTCTGTTTGTCTGTTTGTCTGTGCGTTTGTTCACGCTAATCTCAGAAACGGCTTATCCGATTTAGATGTGTTTTTCACTAATACATTGTGGTAAGCTTCACTTAACATTTAGTGTTTGTTTCATGTCAATCGGTTCATAAATAAAAAAGTTATGCCAATTTAAAGGATCACGTCGAACATTTGGTAATTTACTAAGAAACCTGATAGAAACAGAGACTTTAACAGGTTACGGAATAGCAGATAGCGTTTTTATTTTTCGGATTCCTCTAATTCTAAACAATCTTCCGTTTAGTTTTAAATGAGTCCAGTTTCCTGTGAGCCATGTTTCGCGATGACAATTAATAAAGCCCAAGGTCAGACACAACTAAAAGTTGTGGGTGTGGATCTAAGTATTAGCTGTTTTTCGCACGGTCAGCTTTATGTGGCTCTATCACGTGTTAGGAATATTAGCATTCCTAACAGCCTGTATGCTTTGATCCCCGATGGCTATACGTCTAATCCATACATCTATACACCCATACATATTATATAAGATTTTGTCGTGACTGACTGACTGACTAACAGACAACGCACAGCCTAAACTGCTGGTCGTAGTGATTTGAAATTTGGAGGGTGTGTTTGTTTAAATGTCTAGAGGTTGTACTAAGAAAGGGTTTTTTAAAATTTAATTCCTAAGTATGTGAAAAGGGATGAAAACGATTGTATGAATCTTCTTCATTTTTAACTTACAGTTTTGAAATTTTGTTTTGAAATACTTCTATTCAAATAAAAAATATCCTTATAATTTTATTTTAACAGGAGTGGATTTAGAGGGGTAAAATTAGAGATGAAATATTCTATACAAAGATCTTTAGCTTTTGAAGCTAGCGACTTGAAATTTGCAGGGAGGGGGAGGGAGGGAAAGAAGGGAGGAAAAGGAGAAATTAAGGGGAAGGAGAAAGGGCGGGTAAACTGAAAGGGAAGTGATGGGGAAATGAGAGGAAAGTGATGGGGAAGTGAGGGGGAAGTAAAAAGGAAGCGTGGGGGAAATGCGGGAGAAATGAGAAGAAAGTCAGGGAGAAGTCAGGGGGAAGTCAGGGGAAAGCCAGGGAGAAGTGAGGGAAAAGTAAGGGGGAGGGAAAAGTAAGGGGAAAGTGAGGAGAATGTTAGAGGAAAGTGAGGGGAAGTGACGGAGAAGTGACGGGGGAGTGAGGGGCAAGTGAGAGGGAGTGAGGGGGAGTGAGAGAGAAGTGAGGGGTGAGTGAGGGAAAAGTAAGAGGGAAGTGAGGGAGACGGGAGAAGAAGGGAGGAGGAAGGGACGCGGAAAGGATTTTTCGAATGGTGAAAAAAGTGAAGGGAAGGGATAGGAAGCGATTGGAAGGGAGAGGAAAGGAGGAAAAGGAAGGAGAAGGAAGAGGGAAGAGAGGGGAAAGCGAGGAGGCAAGGTAGAGGGAAGTGGAGGAAAGGGCAAGAGATGCTGGAGGAGGGGCAAGGGATGCTGAAAGAAGTGAAGAGCAGAAGGGGGAGGGGAGGAGAGGAAGGAGGAAACTGTGGAGAGTGGAGAAATAGGGCGACAGGGAAGAAGGGCAAGGGGAAAGTTATTGTAGTGAAAATTTGCCTTTGTGTATTGTATATTGTTTTTACGAGGGATATCTTTAGGTAGGTGAAAGAGGATTTGTATGAATGGGAGATTAAAAATAGTATGAAAACAGTATTTAAACAATATAAAAATGTCTATTGGAAAAAACGATATTCACGCGAGCAAAGCCACGGGCAAAAGCTATCTAAATATATACATAAAACCAAAAGGTCACTCACTCACTCATCACGAAATCTCAGAAATAACAAGTGCTAGGAATCTCAAACTTTGCATGGTCGTCCCTATTAGGATATAGGTGTTCACTTAGAAGGAATTTTGCGAAATCCATCCCCTAAGGGGGAATAAAGGGGTGGCAAAGTTTGTATGAAACTTCTATAGTTTTTATAGTAGAATTACCAAATTACTAAAAAAACTCATTTTTAATATTCAGAAACCACCCTTATTAAGTGGGCAAATAAGAGTCGCAAGTTTGTGTGAAAGTGGTTTGTCAGTTTTAGCGGTAGCGGGTGTAAACGGGATTCGCCACAGAGACGGATAATACTGATATTTATTACTGATACAATGTACGATTGCCATAAAATCAGACACGCAATATTCTCATAGAGGCAATCATCTGAATTTTCACGCGAACGAAGTCGCGGGCAACAGCTAGTTCATAAATAAATGTCTATTCTACAAACTACTCCTAGAACCTTCTGCTAGCCTAGTACTATTTCTAAAAAATATTTAAATATGTATGTAACCTATTTTGCGGTATGCTATAGTTGACCTTTAATTGATGAGATATTAAATTTGAGCTGGCCGGTAGTATTTTATTCGAAGATGAAAAAGAAGAGTTGTCAGACGGACGTATGACTTTTGATTAACCCTCTAGTGGTAGTAACCTGGCGAGGAACACGAGTGGTCCAGTGTGGTCTGTGAGTCCGCAACTTTACGGGTCTAGTTTTGACAACAAATGCCCTTGTCTCACAACAAACGCCCTTGTCTCACAACAAACGCTTGCATAAAATATAAATGCAATATTACCCAAGTCTGCGAAATGTTATTGCGATACTGCAAATTTACTTTTGCTGTCTTCTGTATTGTAAATTTACAAATATTCGCTTCATTTATTTATTTCTAAAGGTGAAAGAATTTTCAAATCGGTAACGTAGATTTTTAGTTAAATCGTTGCAAACAAACAAACAAAAATTTATTTTATAAATTATTATATTGTATAGTTTAGATTTATTTTTTAATAGCTGCGCCCCACGGCTTTGCCGGCACGTGAAATGAGTTTAGCCTCCCTCGGGAACCAGACCGATTTTCCCCTTTTGATCGAGTTACCTTAAACGCAAGATGCCAATGAAGGCGTTACACCTAAACATGAAGTTTGTCTAAAAAGCTGTTTGCCTTTAATGAGAGATGCCGATGAAGCAGTATGCCTGAAATGTGAAATTGACTTAATAGCAGATCTAGCCTAATTGGTTAAATGCCTACAAATCAAATTGCCTAAGTGGTTAAATGTCTACAAAACAAATTGCCTAAGTGGTTAAATGCCTACAAAACAAAGTGCCTAAATTTGTGAAAAATTTTAAATGTGTTTGTGTGTACCTAAGATAGCATTTTGTGAATAGCTGATTATAAATTATATGTACATAATATTTAACATTTTGTAGTTGATACGTTGACCACATACACTACTCCTGGTGGCCTACTTTGAAAATCGAAGATAGAAGTTATCAGTGATTTATCCCTTTCACTAGATTTAGTCAAGAATAACGTTCCTACGTAACGTAACGTGCCTTCATTGGCATCTTGCGTTTAAGGTAACTCGATCAAAAGGGCGATTTTCTACCAATTCTCAATTTGTTTTAGAAACTTTCGCATTTATAATATTAATAGGATTAATAGGAATTCTTTATTTAATTTTTTTGTAATAACATAAAACAAAACAACAACAAAATATTTTGGAAAGTATTTTATCTAAATCTAAATTAATATTATAAAGAGAAAAGATTGTTTTTTTGTATGTTTGTTTGTACTGATTTAACTAAAATCTATGTTACCAGTTTTAAAAATATTTTCAGTTTTAGAAATCAATAAATGGAGCGGGTATCATAGGCTATATTTTATTATATTTACCGTATTTTTTAAATAATTTATTTCAGTATATGTAAATTTCCAATATGGAAGACAGCAAAAGTAAATTTGCAGTGTAGTAATGATATTTCGCAGACGCAGATAATATTGCAATAACATTTTATGCAGGCGTTTGATGTGAAACTGAACGAAACTATTGGTACCGAAGCGAAGCGAGAACGGATGTCTACTAATATTATATTTGTCATCCTATTAATATTATAAATGCGAAAGTTTCTATGTGTGTGTGTGAGTTTGTTACCACTCAGCGCCTAAACGGCTGAACCAGTTTCGATGAAAATTGGTATGTAGGTAGATTCACCGAACTGAAACCGCGCCGCGGAAAGCTATTATATTGGAATTTTTAATTTTATTCAGTAAACGAGCGTGGTCTAACAATAATACAGCAAAGGCGCATGCGATGAATGTCATAGGGCTACCAAGAGAGTGTCTCACGTCTTTGAGGATATAACGGGGATTAATAAGTTTGCTGCGGTCTCAGAGACCGCGCGCGATCACCGGAAGGTTAAATTGAGAATAAACAACACAAACCTGCTACAACCTTCTGCTAGCCTAGTACGTTTATTGAAAAATAGTATTTATTAGTAATATAGTAGTAGAGGTAATTAAATAAAAAATACCTGTTTCGATCATACAAGCCTCCTTAAATTTTCTGCTAGTCTAGTACTATTTTTTTTAACATATTCAATTATAATTAGACCTTGAAAAATAAATATTTATAAAAAAGAAATTTTTCGATCAAACAACCTCCTACAACCTTCTGCTAGCCTAGTACAATTTTGTGAAATATTTAATTTTAGGGTAATATTTACTGCGATTACATACAACTTCATGCCTGTCTCCCATAAATGGAGCAAGCAGAGATTGTCCAACAACTTTTTATTCTTATTTTTTAAATTAAATAATACATAAACTGCTTTTCTCTTGACTGTACTTACCTGTCAAAAAGACTCAGGGGATCAGACCGGAATGACTAAATATGCAGGGGATCAGAACGGAATTAAAGAATAATAATAATCTCAGGGGATCAGATCTGGGGGATCAGACCGGAATAACTCGTCTATTTGGCTCGGAAACTACTCTTTAATGTCTTCATTACACGAGCTGTTTACAATTTACAACTCGACAAATGCAGTTTTATGTTTTCACACATTTAGGCACACATGGTTTAGTTTGAGTTTTAGTAGGTGTGAATTGTGAAGTTTCACTAATAAATTTGCATTCAATGTGGTAATACGAGTACCGAAATAACTGCGACAAATACTACGAGTTATTGGAAGTTATTTATACATTTAGTTTCATTATATAGTAAAGTCAATACGACTGCCTCGATAGCTCTGTGGGAGGTGTAGTCAAATCTTAAAAAAACTTAATTATCAAAAAAAAAAACCATATCACATTTTAATACTTTCTTTAATTTTATACAATCATTAGTCAACGTACGAATAAATTAAATAGCTATTTATAAATATATTCAGAGCAAAAAGCTCGAGTTAAGTAAACACGAACGGAATGAAGCAACCTTAACATTGCTGAGTGGAGACCTCTCAGGCATAACAATGTTGTAGATATTCAAGGTTATTAAATAGGTGAAAAAAAAATTGAATACTTTTATCTATCTGGTGGTTTAGATGTACTGTTTAGAGACAGCCATGGTTTGAGGAGTCGGGTAAAGTAGTATTGAGCCTTCTGTTGAGATTTTCGATGTTAGATTCGAGAGTCTACAATTATGGCCGCTAAATGGTAACCTGGTACTTAACATATCTTACCCCTTCGAGGAAAATAGGTGATGCTAGTTTTTTTATTTATTTTTTATAAAAATTCAAAGATGATTATTTTTTAAAAAATTATCTCACTATTAGAAGTAAGTCTCTTCCAGAAAGGAGATGTTACGTAGTCACCACACTTAGCTGGCGGGTTGGTGACAGCACAGTGATATTTACTTCGCTTCTGCCCAATACTTAGTCTTCCCTTAGTTGTCTTATGACACTACACCCGTGGGTGTCATAAGTCACACTTGAAACATTTACTTGTAGTAACATTCAGTTGTCCTAAATTTAGTCGGGTCGATTACCTAGGTATACCTATTGTTCCCCAAATATATATGGTCTGTCAGTCATAGACGTTTCATGAATATGTGACATCAGCACATTCATCTATATTTTAGTAGGTTTGGAGTAATGGCGTCTGATTATTTTTAACTAGCTTATCACGTCACGGTTTTACCCGCGTCTTTGCTTACTGCTCTGCTTTTGTCGCCATTAGCGTGATGTTACATAGCCTATATATACCTTCCTAGAAAACTGGGCTATCATACGCAAAAAAAATTTTCAAATCCGTCTGGTAGTTCTAGAGATAAGCGCGTACAAACAAACTCTTCCGCTTTATAAAATAGTATAGATTACCTATGTCGTTGATCACCCTTAAGGAGAAAGGATTGAGAAATAAGAAGGCTAATATATTATCCTAGGGGTACTCAAACCAAGAAAGGGTCAAATCTTTAGGGTCGAAAGGACTCGTAGCCGTGGTAAAGTATAGTGATAAAGATATCCGCGTTTGCCGCAAGTACCATGTTCATGTTTTAAAATATAGGTAAATAATTAAAACCAAGCACTGTAGGTAAGAAACTACTACAGATACGGCCATAATATACAATAACAAAGTTAAACCCATATAAATGCTTGAGGTGGTTCCATTGTACACGGTTCTAAAATCAATTATAGTTGGACCTCAGATGTTTGAAATAAACTGACTTACCTGTACAGACGAGATCGTCAGAGTTCAAAGACTCGGTTTTTTTAGTTTTGTTAATGTATGCGATAGTATAATAGATTTTTCTGAGATATAATATACTTAGGTATAAAGTTTTGTTTGAAATTATATGTATATTAGAATTAAGATTTCCTACAAGTATCCCAATTCAGCCTTTTGGTTGAAAGACATTTATCACTAGTATCTAGTCCTTAAATATTTGTTTCAAGAGTAAATGTATGTTTGTAGATTCTATCGTTACACAGAGCTTGTGAGTTCGTCAGTTAAAAAAATCTGTTGTTTGCTTGAACCATCTGTAATGAAAATATTACACGATAAGAGTATGTGGATCTCGTAAACTAAATATTGAATGAAGTATTGATGAAATATGGCTAACGTAACACAACAAAAAAACATCTGGTATGAGATGTGTTACAAATTTAACAGTGAATTGAAGAATACCTAATCTTGTACCTTCAGCGGAAAAAGTTGTAAGGAGATATACGGATTTTCGGCAATGTATATCTTGTACTGATTGGTAAAAAGTTTAAATTTGTTAAATAGCTTTTCACATTTTACATCCAGGTTTCAGACTATAAAATCACAGCTCTATGAATGGATTTTGCGACTGGCCCAAATTAGGCCAAATTATTATTATTTTTTTAATATATATTACATGATGCCCGAGTCATAATTGAACAGTTAAGTACACATTTTGTATTGTTTTGTTAAAATTGTATACTTAGTATTGTTAAAATTATACATTGTGATTTGTGAAATAGAGGTGCATTGTGTACTCCTGTGGTAAATTAAATTAAGTTCATCTTACTTTATACTTACAACAAATATTAACAGTTTATATAATACCTACATAGAAACATTTACCACAGTTCACATGTTGCCTTTACCTTTTGTAGCAATATGCAAATTGAGGCAGCCTGTAAAGCTCACATTTTACTTTTTATTTTTTCTTTACAACATAGAAAGCTGTAATTATTACCTATAGAGTTAAGTGTATTGCCTGTGTCACTTTGCATGCTACTTGAAATTGTAACTTACAAAAATTTTAATAATCTGGCGATTAAAAAGAGTGGCCTGAGTTTCTTGCCAGTTCTTCTCATGGCTCTACTTCGTCAGCGAACTGGCTGTAGGTTAATTTGCTGACATTTTGTAAACTTTGACGTTCATAAGTGTTAATTTAATTAACCTATGTGAATAAATAAATTTTCATTTTTCATTTTCATTTTTTCATTTAGGGCATTTTCCCGAGCGAACTGTGGCAAATTTCGCCGGCCATTTTGGTTCCTATGCCAGACTCAGGATTACTACCCTACCCTTTTGTTTATATTCTGCACAGTGTAAGATAATGACAACAGCATACTACGACTAATAATTTGTGTACCTATTTTTTCACGACTGAACACTGCTACCCAAAATACAAGCATTGCTTAGTTTGGGAAGCAGTATCAGTACCGTCTGTGTAACGAAATGAAATGAAATGAAATATATGTTTATTCATTTAAGTTAATTAAATTAACACTTATGAACGTCAAAGTTTACAAAATGTCAGCAAATTAACCTACAGCCAGTTCGCTGACGAAGTAGAGCCATGAGAAGAACTGGCAAGAAACTCAGGCCACTCTTTTTAATCGCCAGGTTATTACAATTTTTGTAAGTTACAGTTTGAAGTAGCATGCAAAGTGACGCAGGCAATACACTTAACTCTATAGATACTTAATTACTTACAGCTTTCTATGTTGTAAAGAATATTAAAAAGTAAAATGTGTGTTTTCCAGGCTGCCTCAATTTGCATATTGCTACAAAAGGTAAAGGTAACATGTGAACTGTGATAAATGTTTCTATGTAGATATTATATAAACTGTTAATTTTTGGTATAATTATAAAGTAAGATGAACTTAATTTACCACAGGAGTTCACAATGTACCTCTATTTCACAAATCACAATGTAAAAAAAATTAACAATACTAAGTATACAATTTTAACAAAATTATACAAAATGTGTACTTACTGTTCAAATATGGCTCGGGCATTATGTCATTTAAAATTAATACAAAAAAAACAAAAAATCATTTTATAAATTATGTCAAAATGTATCAATAAATTAATGTCAAAAAATTATTTGTTAAACCATGTCATTCATAATAATCATAATTATATTATCACATTTTCTCTGTACTGTTGTAATTTTTTGTGTTAATAAAGATTTATTATTATTTATTAATATTATTACTACTGAAAAAAATCCAATAACAGTTTACTGGATTCTAAGACCAAATCCTAGACCTCAGCATCCGTCATCGTCAGTCCGTATACAGTACCAT
Source organism: Parascotia fuliginaria (assembly GCA_963082885.1). Classification (NCBI taxonomy): domain Eukaryota; kingdom Metazoa; phylum Arthropoda; class Insecta; order Lepidoptera; family Erebidae; genus Parascotia; species Parascotia fuliginaria. Next base: position 2,545,502 of record OY720196.1, on the reverse strand, counting down.
TGAACCACTGAGTTAGTGCTATATTGTTGTTTATTATTGTCTAAGTAATTTGTACCTACTACACGTATTAATATATCACTACGTGAGCTGATTAATTAACATACGGTTAATTAATCAGCTCACGTAGTGATAATATGTTCACAGTGATACATCATCAAAACATTTCAAATTTCCTGTTTTGTTTAAAATTGCACTGTCGTATGATAAATTCAATCTTTTATCTAGTAATACAAATAATATTAGCTTGTTTTCCTTTCCCACTGCAGGGCAAAGGCCTCTTCTCACATAGAGAAGGTGTGAGCATTAATCGCCGCGCTTGCTCAAGGCAGATTGGCAACTTCAGACTATTAAGTCCAGGTTTCCTCACGATGTTTTCTTTGACCGTCAGTCAGAAATGAAAGATAAACTTAGAAAGTACATATGATTTGAAAAATCACATTGGTACTTGCCCGGATTCGAACCCACTACCTCGTGTTTACGAAGGTACCTTATTCACTGGACCATTTTGACACGATCTTCTACCTAATTATATCTAATCTCATTTAAGAGTAATACTGACTCAATTACCTCTCGGTTACTCTGTTTGCTACTTATTGATATTAATACTCAGTACCAAGATGTTATATCATGCTGATAGCCATTCTGACTGTGTTTATTATTTCTAGATTCCACTTAGTATCAGGCAGAGTGTAGTATCTTATCAAGCAGTTACCCTAGCCAAAAATAACAGGACTGGCTAAGTTTACTGTAAGGTTTTATGTACTTACTCCTCTTTTCGGACTTCAGATTGAGGGGACAATTCATAATGCACTAGCTTTTTTTGTCTTTTTTGTCCCCAAAAGCCAACTATTCAAAACAAGACTCGATAAAATCAAATTTTCAAAAATTTTGAAGGGATTTTGAACTTTGGAATTATTTTTGGTCTCGAAACGTGACAAAGCAATCTCACAGAAACTTTTTGTATAGGGGTCTATAGAACGGTCGCCCATGGTTTGGTTTGGGTCCATTTATCTTCGTATTATCACTAAAATAAAAATAGCCCTCGCTTTTATATTTTCTTTTTATTATATAATGAAACTGTAAACGATAGACTGCAAACTTTTTTAATATTATTTTATACGAACATTTATTACAAAAGTTTTATAGTTAGTTATATTTATTATGAGCTTTACTATAATGGTAATTAATGGCTTCTTTTCACAATCTTACTGTATAATTTTACAACCGAACTTATTTATAACCTTTATCCTTTTTATTTCAACCAAAGACCGTTAATTATATACTTTGCAGCTTTGAGCACTCAGTGCAAGAGTTTTTTATTTAGTAGCTTTTCGCAGCGCGGTTTCACTCGCGTCTTTAGTTACTGCTCTGATCCCGTCGCTAGTAGCGTGATGTTACTTATCCTTTAACCTTCCTCATGAAGTGGGCTGTCATAAGCTAAAAGAATTATTCAAATCCGACTGGTAGTTTCAGAGATTTGCGCGTTCAAACAAACAAACAAACTCTTCCGCTTAATAGTTAGGTAAAAGACCTAAATGAAATAAAAATGTAGGTACTTATGTATATGTCTTTGTCCAGTAATGTAAAGCTTTCCGCCTTTTGTTTGAATGACCAGAATAAGACCAAGAGCCCTACCACAACCTCATAATTATAGCTATCTTATTATAAACTTACTTTGTCTTTAGCCTTGTCTTTAATGGTACAAAAAAAAAGGCAAAACAAAGTAAGATTAAAATACTGCTCTATGAAGTGTTGGTAGGCGATTATATAATATGATATGTATAAATATGCTGAGTGCGTTACCCCAGCAAAATGTTGATAAAAATTGTGCTTATGAGAGGTGAGAGTATAACAGATAATTAGTGTGTCGTAAGGAGTAATTAGTTTGCCTATAGCAAAATTTGTTTGCATTATAGTTTTAAAGTTATTCGGAAAAAACATTTTGCTGGGGTTACGTTTGAAATTACCCCAGCAAAATGGTTTTTTTTAAATTATCGATTTACTCAGATCTAATTACACGCATAGGTAGCTTTTGTCGCATTAGAATTTGTTTGACTATAGCGAAATTTGTGTGTGTTGTGGTTTTAAAGTTATTCAAGATTTTGCTGGGGTAACATTTTGGGATTATCGAGATCTCGAAAACGGCTCGACGCAGAAGTTTGAAAAAAATAAAATTCGACAACCGGCATTCAGGACTGAATTTTCGCAGACTACCCTATACCACCGTGTTCGTAATGAAATAATCTTTATTTTAATTTACCTTTCATTCATTAATCAGACCGGTGCAAGTTACTAGTATCGATTTACCTGTTTATACCTGCCTACCCAAGAGTTGTGACGGGGAAAAAATAGTCAACCTAATGTTTGCTTATTCTATGGGCTTCATACTTTCGATTGGTATGGAATTTGTCTATTAACCAAACCAGTGAAATGTTTAAAAAAACAATTTTTTAATTGTTAATTAACCATATTCTGGACTGAAATTATTTAGACAACCCATTTGCAATATATTTATTGACATATTTAATTGAATATAAAATACTTTTCGTTTATTAACCAGCCCGGTGAAGGTCATTATATGGTGGGATCTTAGACTATTACTTATTATTCAACTTGTAAAGTTATTAAATTTATATTAATTATTTATAAAACCTTCTTGCACTAGTATTATATTGATTAATGCCAAATCATTGTCTTATCCAGGCCAGAAATGGCAGAGTACCTACTGTTATATACTATTAATATCCCAACAAGATTCTCGCTTAGAAAGTACGTCACAGGTTCTTTATTTTCATCTAATTAAATAAGGAATAGGCACAACTGAAATTAAAGTTCTGTTTGATCGTAAAGTAACTGAAATATAAATTGGAATTATATAAAAGATTCTTTCATATTTTTATCAAATGATTAAAATATACTTACATGTTATTATAATAATAACCAGTTATTTATTATTATTATTCACCAAATTATAGGGAAAAGGTTTAACAAAACGGCAACCCTTCCAACACACAATATAATATAATATAGTCCCGACCAACTCCAATTTCATACAATGTAAACAAACAGTTTTTCAATATATTTTTATAGCATTAAATTGTTATATATTATACCTACTACTACTGTTAACGAAGCCGATTGTAATTAGTATTAAATGTTGTAAATAGGAATCTAGTAGAAATATTATAAAAAATCGGCTAAGTACACGAATTACGAGATTCTGCTTGACTGTACAAAACATAGAATACTAAGCTGCTGATTTGCGAAGTTTACCCATATGTATGGTGCGGTCGGTTTTACGTAGCCTATACAATTTGGTCGGCTTATAGACGTATTACTGACATATTATTATTCTAGTTTTCAATGTAACTTTCTTATTAGTCGTAATTAAAAAAGCTGAAATTAACAGGGTAGATAGTTTATGAACCATTTCAATTTGTTTGCTGTATACTATGTTCCTTTGTTTTATAGGAACTGTGTATTTGATCACTTAAATACGGGCATTGAAAATTCCATCAAATATCTCCTTAATGAGTCAAGTATCACAATCCAAATTTACTGTGTTTATATAATTTAATTTGTTTGCTGTATACATGGCTTTTTATTTTATTTTAAGTGTACTAGTTTACTTGCAAATTAGTTTTTCTGATTTTCGAAATCATTTTTTAACGTTGTTGTTTGTTGAACAAATCGAAAACTTTTGATTAAACAAATTCAAACAAATTAAGGTCTATTAGTGGTATTTTTTTCAAACTTCTGCGCCGAACCGTTTTCGAGGTCTCGATAATCCCAAAACGTTACCCCAGCAAAATCTTGAATAACTTTAAAACCACAACACACAAATTTTGCTATAGTCAAACAAATTCTAATGCGACAAAAGCTACCTATTCGTGTAATTAGATCTGAGTAAATCGATAATTTAAAAAATAACATTTTGCTGAGGTAATGTTTCAAACGTAACCCCAGCAAAATCTGTTTTTTTTTCGAATAACTTTAAAACTATAATGCAAACAAATTTTGCTATAGGCAAACAAATTACTCCTTACGACACACTAATTATCTGTTATACTCTCACCTCTCTTAAGCACAATTTTTATCAACATTTTGTTGGGGTAACGCACTCAAATATACTTAATTGCAATCTGTCTGTCAGCTGAACTAGTATTAGTAATGAATTATTGATAATGATAGTTCCGAAACTCACTAGTTAGTAAAATTTGGTATCATAAAACGTGAATGATAAATCACATCTATTAGATAGTACTATCAGATAGTGGTACTGATAAGAAAGTTGGTAAAATTAAGCTCTATTTTTGGTTTTCATTTTAATAACCTCTAAGTATACTGAACATGTGAACCACCTCATCTTTAAGCGTTGGTATCGTAAGAAAGAAATTAACTGAAAACTAGCAATAGCTCTACTTGCGTTGCGTACCTACTAAGTATATCTAATAACAATAATAATATCACAACAACTACACACAACGCGATCTAGACCCAAAGTAAACATAAAACTATATAGCTTGTGTTATGGATTCTAGATACAGATATTCATAATTAATTATACTTTTTGTAAATTATATACATAAAAACACCCAGACCAATGCAAATAAGCCATGTCCATGTACACAAATATTTGCACTGAGCGGGAAGCGACCTCTGCGTGGTAGTCCATACACAGTACCGCCGAACCACAGAGATTATCCTATTAGATACGCGATCATTAACGGTACTTTTATACGCTACTTTGCAATGCCCAAAGGGACATAGCAAATTCTTAATAATCAGGTTACTGAGTTTCTTGCCAGTTCTTCTCATGGCCCTACCCTACGACAGCGAACTGGCTGCAGGTTAATTAACTGACATTTAGTAATTTTAATTGTTAATAGTCATAGTCATAAGTGTTAATTAAATTAATTCAAATGTCTTTGACTTTGACATTGACCTTTCTTTTGATAGAGCTACGCCTAGAATGCGGTCTTACTCCATTGACTGAATCCATATGGATTCGACGATGACACATGAACCGGTAGTAGTACCTTAAAATCTTTTTAAAAAAAGCGGACTTATGGAACCGATGCACAAAACAATTTTGCATAATTAATAACATTGTATAAATATTAGTTAAAATCATTAAATTAACTGTACTCAACGTCATCCATTAGTGTTTCAGACAGTCAAATCTGATCCATAAATACTGTATCCAACTGAACGGTTTTTAATACCTACTTAGGTCTACCTTTAGCAGTGTCATTGCCTATCGATTAAACTATTAGGAGCAGTTGAAAACGTCTGACCCGAGTGTTGCCCGACCTCGGCAAGGACTTATCAAGACTATGTTTTTATATTTAAAATTTTAAAAACTGTTTCTGGTTTTAAAGCTAAAAACTTAAAATTTGATTTGCGCATCACACTTTGAAAATATTTTTTAAATATCTTGTATTCGTTGTTCACAGGTGTTGTTGCATGGTGGGGGTAAGGAGAAGGTGTGACGATGGGAGACAGTTTCTTACACCAGGGAGACATTGTCTCCCTACACGCGGAGGGCACTGTATCAGGATTCCTCAGTACCTTAGGGTAAGTAACATCTAGAACATTCTTTGGGACTATACCGCCCACATGCCCATCACCGTAATTCCTGTAAACCAGGATTAGAAGTAAAGAACTCTTACGAACATCGAGCTTTGACATTCGGGAGTCCCGGGGACTGCTAAACCAACTGTCTTGGACCCCGCAACGAATTTAATCAGAAGTAAAAAGGCTAAAGTTGCGGAGCTAAATTACGTATTACTATTACATACTATGAAATCTTTAGGTACCTATAGCTATCCAAGCGAAAAGCCAACCACTAACCAGACACTATCCCCCAGTTTCTAAAAGCCTGATCAGGGAATAGTTAACTAATCACCTGATAAATGTCATGTGAAGTACCTAAAAGCATGCTACAAGCAAGGATGCTTATAGCAACCCCATTAGTTCTCCACGTGCAATTTAACAGGTGTTACGTTATTTTTTCGTTGATCAGAAATTGGGGGTATATCTCAAAAACTACTTTAACTAGTAGTTTATAGATAGGATGAGACTAGATAAGAACGAGTTTTGCGACACAGTAGTTAATATAATTTACCCGGGTGAAGCCACGGTCAGACCGCTAGTGGTACATTTATCTAAAGCCCTCTGTTATGGTAGCTGTCAGGGCTTCAGGGATCGATAGCCGTAATGTAATATTGGATTTTTGCTCGATAAATAGTAGATTCATTCCAATTGGTAGATGCGTTCAACACATTGTAGGTTGTATCTATCACCCATTAGGCCTCGATAATGACAGAGGCATTGATGAATGATTTTTGCTGTTTTTGGTGCCTTACCGCCGGTCACCGCTACCAAGTACATGGTTAATTTGAGCAACTAAATGAATTTGTACCTACATGAAAACTCGCTGTGCCTCTGTGCGATGCAAACTTTCGAGAAAAACCGATCTGTTACTTTATTTTAACTAGAGCCCTCGCTTTGCTTCGGTATCTAAAATTTCATTGAAGGCGCCTAAAATATTAAAGTTCTAATAAATGAGTGAATTAAATATGTTAAACATAATAAAATATAGCTATGTTACCTGCTGAATTTATTTATTTCTAAAGGTGAAAGAATTTTTCAAATCGGTGAAGTAGATTTTTAGTTAAATCATTGCAAACAAACATACAAAAAATCCAATCTTTTCTCTTTATAATATTAGTTTAGATAAAAAATAACATATTTCACCTATTTCATTTCATATACTCGTACATAATAAAAAATACGAGGACTTCGTCTGAGTATCTTGGCAAAACTAAAGTTATTACTTAATTCAGGGTACTAAAAGATAAACGAGTAAAACGTGGAATGGACGTAAGCTTTTCCAAACCTTTTGAAACTTTCCTACACCAGAGACGAACTTTTATATGAGTTTAATATTAAAGAAAACTTACCTCAAGTTTGAAACTTTTGATATCATGAGCCATTGGGTTTAGTTCTTTTTGGATTAGTATAATTAATCACTTGTAACTATAGAGTTTAGACTAGTCTTATTTGTGGTTAATAATGAATGTCGGGCCGACTATTTCCTTTCAAAATTAAATAAAGATAGGAAAGATGTTAGATTACTGCGGAGTAAAGATGATAACTTTTATATTTTTATAGCTATTTATTTATCAGTAAGTAAGCAACGTTTTTTTCGCGTTTAACTGAAAATTATTTTATTTTAGTTGGCCAAGTAACACATACCTACCAGAAGTATCGGCAGTAAATCGCAAACAACGTAATAATAGTATAAAAATTAATTCATGACTATTATTAAATTGCTTAGACAAAAGTAAATTTACTCGTAATGTTTACTTGAGCCGTGGGACGTCAAACACACTACGCGACTTACATTACGCGATTGGTTTTGAACTTGTGATTATTTTTAAAGAGTTGCCCTATATCTACTTTATTCCTAGAAGTTGTGCTATTAATGTAACGAAGTGTATTCATAGCATTGTTCCCACAAGATCGTACTTTTCTTCGAAATGTTTGTTTTACTACGCTCGTAGAGAGGCACGTGTTAATACTCGTATGGAGTTCTGAGTAACGACTTGTAGAATAAAAGGATTTACTTACATACTATGTTCCCTTTATGTCGAGTCCCTTTACGTGGAGTCAGAGAGTCTTTTGTTATAGAACAATATACTCTATTATATATTATACTCGACTCGAAGACTCGACATGAAGGGAACATACCGATAAAAGATATTGGCAGTACATAAATAAAGTTATGCCGTTATGAAACTGGAACAACAGGAACCTGGTGTTAGGAACCTTCTTACGTTGCGCTCCGTGTCGAGAAGTACCGATATATCGTATCCCTGTGCCAGCCATGTTACGCGATTTATACAGGCTTTTGAAAAGCAATACATTATCTGTATTATTTTATTTTCATATTACTTTGCCACAGGTCTTGTAGAAACGCGCAACGTCGAAGTATGCTTTTGCAATAAATGTTAGGCAAAATGTGTGCGCTCTTGGTATAAACATTTAATCTAAGATGTTAACAAAATGTTTCTGTGTAATTTCCTACAAGAAACTATGCCATAAATCTTTTTTTAAACAAACTGTACAGAAATGAAACAGTTTTTACCATAGTTTCTACTGAGTTATACTACGCCATTGCGCTAATTAAGTCCTTAGTTTTGTACCTGTTGTTACTTATAAAACTTGAAAGACCGCATTCCCTTAAACAAAAACAACTAAAATTACGTCTTCTTGTCTTGTAGAAAATTCTAGTCTCATATAGTACATCAAAATTGCGTTGGTCGAATCTGCTTGCAGACTAACCAATTGCGGCTGAATATCAGCATAATACCAAGGATCAACTGCCACCATAACCTAATCAATGTTCAACTGACCGGGGCAAGTAGATTTCATCTCGCAGATCTAGTACTGACATGCGTGGTGGTTCTTCAACTTTTTCTACAGACACTTAGCTCCGTTGCTTATGCACTTATTTAGATCTGTTAGGCACTAATCTGCTAATCCTAGTAATAATGTAAATGTGAAAGTGCGTGCGTGCGTGCGTGCGTGCGTGCATTCGTGCGTGCGTGCGTACGTGCGCGCGCGTGTGTGTGTGTGTATTTGTATTTGTGTTTGTGTTTGTTTGTTGCCACTCAGCGCCTAAACGACTGACCCGAATTCGATGACAATTGGTATGTGCGGGAGAAGCCGTGGCGCGCAGGTAGTACAAAATATAATTTAATTTCGCTTCCTAGTTATGTTACTCACAGTTTTCAGTCAGCTATCTCACAGCTATAAAACTAATCATCAATACAGATGAAATTAATCTTTTTAATTTAAAACAGTTAACAGTTCCTTATGGCTTTTAATGACAGCATTATGGTAATTGCTGGGTTTTCGGTAGTTAATGGTGTGATTAGAGTCGAAACCGTACCAATCATGAACCTCTGAAGACTACAAATATGTTACTAAATTCATTAATCTGTTAGTTTTATTTAGGGTTATACCCAAATCTACCACGTCAACTCGGCTTTATTAAAAATATTTTATCAATTATTTTTATTAAAAGTTCCCAAAATGTGAAGTGAATTTTGAAATAGAATTTTAATATCCCAAAGTCAGATTAAAAAAAAATTACTATGATTGTAGGGCATGCAATGGACGTTCTCTCTTAAACAGTTGTACATAATCACCAAGCTGAGACCATTCTACTCATCAGGCTTAGTGTTGTAATATGTATAAGTAGGTAGTGTCCTCTTTTATTACTTCGCTTCTTACGATACCCACGGGAAACCATTGAAGATCACACCGCACATCATTTTATCTGTAGGTATACGACAGCATACTTCGTTATTCTAATGAATATTTTACAGTACCGTGTCGTATTGTCAGCGTTCCATTAATCTTTATTAAACCGAACGTAATCCTTATAGCTACGCTGCGATAAAGCTCTATACAAACTGGTGTTTAAGCGAAATACCGCAACATTTATTTGCATCATTATATGTCATTAATCTGGATTCTAATTCGATATTTGTTTGAATTTGTTTGAAATTTGCAACATATCTATACGTTGTATACGTATTTTTCCCTGTGGGATAGGCAGATGTGTACCTATAATATACATGTTTCGCTAGATATGTTGGATCCTTTGTAACAGGGAGCTTGCATGTTGCCATGAGCCGGGCACGATTACAGACTCTGGGCTAATACTAAGAATGTCTTGACAGAAAATGTCAATAATAAAGACACGTGGCAAAGTGTAACGACATCGGCAAGCTGCAGAGTCAAGCGCGCGTTACCCCAGGCTAATATCTAAGAATGATCTTCTCTTTAACTTGGGAACTCGCAGCGTGAACAGACACGGTGTAAGGAGGTGATACTTGGAAGACGCCTGAGTCCAACAGTGGACGTTTTCCGGTTCAAATGGTGATGATGATGAATGCTCACTTCCTCTTCGGGCAAACAACGTTCGAGTTAAACATCACGTTTCGCAGTTTTCCACTTTTTGCTAATGTGTGTATAGCCTCAGTCTAATTATATAATTAATATTAGCCACGTTTTGCAGGTTGGTAGATGACAGGTGCGTGGTGTGCCCGGAGGCAGGCGACTTGACTGATCCACCCAAAAAGTTCCGGGGTAAGTCTTAACTTTACTGTGGGATGGGAAGGGGGTACGTTAGTGTTGCTAGTTCAAATGTGTTTCTCAAATTCTGGGAGAAAATTGAATTTGAATGAAATTTAGGTTTTACTATTAATATTTATTATAGAATACTAAAACTACACTGTTGTAACAGCATTTTGTTAACATAAACAAGGATGAGGGAACTCATTCTTGTTACGGAGATGATCGATCATTTTTCGCAGTAAATGTTTCTGCTGACCATAGATACAAAATCAGAATAATTTTCTAGGTCATGATATATTATGTTTGGTCGTATGGTTCGTCGGAGAATATGGAACCATCACTTCCCAAGGGTGTCGTAAGGCAACTAAGGAACATCAGATAACGGGCTGCAGTAGTACTAAACTTAATTTTTATAGATGTCAACAACCCTTTCAAGTAGTGTGTGGTGACTACAAATAGCTTCCTTTAGGAGCGGCCTATGTCCCGCAGGGGACGCTCAAGCTGATGATGCGATCGCCATAATATCATATTGTATGACGTCGATCTTGGGAATACGCGGTAGATACCCTGCAACACTTGAAACAGGTGTAAGAAAATCTCTCCCTTGTGGTTAGATTCAATGTTTGCTAAGAATTTTACATGATTTATTTATAGTATTTAAGGTTTCTTATTCAATAGACGCGAGATAATGCCTACAATTGGCAAACAGAACGGTTCGATTTAGGGAGTCTACCGAGTACTTTTCTTATAAAATATTATCAAGTATGCTACATACATTAACTTATATAATATACTCTAGTATCCCATGAACTAATATAGCACTGTCAATAGAAAATCATGAAATAAATAAAAAACACAACGCAAATTTTATCTTTACAGCAACCAACTTAAGCAAATTACCTTTTGACGTTTTGAGTTTTACTGCTATTTGGCGCTGAGTGTGCGAATCTTTAGGTACCAATCGGCTCCTTAACTTTTATCGAGAATAATTTATACATTGCTGCCTTCGCCATACGAGCACTTAAAGTAAACGAGGGTTTAATAGAAATCGCAATCTTGTTGAGGAAACAACTTTGGATCGTATTAGCGACACGATCACTTGTCTTGGGAATTAGACTTTAGCTAAACCTTTAATAATTGGAGCTGTTGAAAGTTTTTGACATTTATTACCATCCTACTAATATTATAAATGTGAAAGTTTGTATGTATGTTTATGTGTTTGTTACCACTCAGCGCCTGAACAGCTGAGTTGTTTTTGATGAAAATTGGTATGTAAATAGATTCGGTGCTGGAGACGGACATAGGCTACTTTTTTACCGAAAATTGGTCTGGTGCCCGAGAGAGACAAAACACATTTTAGACGCGGGCGAAGCCGTTAAAAATATGTTTTACCTATTTAAAATCAAATAATGTTGAGTACATTATTATGTACATATACTAAATATAGGTTAGGTTCTGTTATCTGTAATATGGGTACACATTTTAAACGGTTATTAGGACGGACAAAATAAATGCAGAGCCATGAAAAAATCATTTCAAATATTCATATATCGGCGGTCATTCGTAGCTTTTATAAAAATACGACCCGCTTGCCTAAATCGTGAATAAGTACCAGTGAAAATGAAATTGGGTCCGAGATTCTACACAGATTTGTACTGAGCAGTAGAACCTCTTTTTAATGCTCGTAAAACGGTTTATTTTATTGAAGCTTTTACACATAATGAAATAGGACGTTCCACATTCTGATTTAGAGGTTGTAAACACGTAAGCTTTCTCTAAGAGAAGAGGTTTTCCCAGCAGTGGGCTGGTATGATAATGAAACATATAGCTGCGCTCCATGGCTTCGCCCGCGCTTAAAATATGTTTTGTCTTCCACGCGAACTATACCGATTTTCGGTATAAAAAGTAGCCTATGTTCGACGCCGGCACCGAATCTATCTACATACCAATTTTCTTCGAAATTGGTTCAGCCGTTTAGGCGCTGAGTGGTAACAAATACACACATACACACACACACACACACACAAACTTTCACACTTATAATATAAGTAGGATTAGAATTACAAAGCAAATTAAATGTGGATTATTATAACGAAGAAATTACTAACTAACTAAAGAACTCAATTTCTAAATAGTATAAAGCTAATTCGCCATTGCGTTTACACTTTTATTTATATGCAAACAATACATGTGAAACTTAAGTTGCGTTATTTTCAACTTTTTATACAGCTTTCACCTAATTCTAGCATGTTAGCAGAACATATTTTTAAAATATAGCTAAGATTGTAATAAAAATTGAAAACCACGAAATATTACACAGAATTCCCCACTCATGACGCGTTTAAATACACGCATAAGGTTGTAGAGAAATGCCAAAAAACTTATCGATTTCCAATGATGTCATTCAAAACATAATAATACACTTGTTCGAAGCCGAACGAAGCGCTAGTTATACGAGTAAACAAAGGAAAAATTTTACCTTTGTAATGTGTGTTCATGTCTACAGATTGCCTGTTCAAAATATGCCCTATGAACCGCTACTCCGCTCAAAAGCAGTTCTGGAATACTGCCAAGCAGTCTGCCAACTCAAACACCGACACAGGACTGCTGAAGAGGTTACACGTAAGTATATCTAAAACTTTCTAGAGCCTTCTAAAGTTCTAACTTCAAAAGTAGGTGAGGTGATCCTCTTAGCGTATTGACGGCAATTCCAGCTTTGCTTAGATTCTGTCAGCCTAGAACTCAGCTACAAACGTCGTGCTCTCAGTAGCGTCGATCAATTTCTGCAAGGATACTATAATAATACCTACGTGTTCTATTATTTGTCGAATGGCACCGCATATACACTCCAAGCTCATATCATCAATCAATCCCCGAGAATTGTCCTGAGGTGATCTAATTTCCTTTTTAATAACAATTAATATTATCGTGTCCACCATTCCTAGACCTTAGCTTAACATCAGGCAGAGTGGGGTCATGTGTCATTTGGTTAATGACATTATATGATGAATATGGAGCAGTCACGATCGGCATAAATAGGATTCACTTAGGGAGGCCTACACCCAGCAGTGGGTAACTAAAGGTGATAGCGCTGCGCTGTCTTTTACACACCGTGCCAATTTAACCTTACCTTAACCAATTACCACGAGGCGAATTTTACCATGTTTTGTCGATAAAAAAAAATAACTTGCTATTTTATCTTCTTTTTACATTAACCCAGTATACTCAACGACTTGTTTATCTTTATACTTAATAACGAGTAGAGTAGGTACTTTGCAGCGCTATCCCTCGTCTTCGTAACGTTTAAGAGCTTTCATTAAAATGAAGACAAGTCGTTTGTACCTACTTTGTTTTATGCTAACACTCATTTCTAAGAGAATGTTCTTAAGAGTAAAGCTTCTTTTTAAGCTAGCATATAGATATTGGTATTATAGTTATAATAGCTATGAGCATGCTAGCTTATTAGTTAAATACCTTACTAAATGTCTCCAAAAAGCAGATCGAACTAGGTAAGTATTTCCTCGAGACCAAAGTTCACAGTTTAAAATTTAAACCAGCTCTACTGAGAAAGTAACATACGTAGTTTTGTATGTTTCTAAGTTTTCCCCGATGCCAGGGAAGACCTAGAAAGAGATAGCGGTTTAGTTGGACACGTACTGGAAGAATTAGGAGGCTTTTGCCCTGTAATAGGATGATAACGACGGAAATAATAATATTAACTGAGAAACTACGTTCTTCCTTCCAAAAGGTTCGAATCTGAAAGTTCCATAAGGTACCTACCTAAATTATGGTAACATTCAAGAAAATACGTTTCCAATTTGCGTCAAGCCTATAAATTTGTAATTTGGTAGATGGTCCCTTCTTGACCTCGGATTAAGCCGTCTGCGTTGTCGTGGGAATATAAAGTGGTTTGTCTGTGATAACTATGCCTAGTTCAAAGTGTATCTTAAGAGCTTACTATGTTAGTCTAGTTAGGTACTGAAAGTTGTAGTTATGTTACGGCAATGACTTATTCTAATATTGTTCGAGATCCTTCAGATTTCACTGATTAAGAGTTGCACTTTAGCCCGCACATGTCCAGAGAATATGGAACATTATGCCAAGTATTATCCAAATCCATTCATCGGGTTACGCGATTGAATGAGTAACAAACATTTTCACAAATTCACATTCGTACTAAAATTAGAATATCACATTTATTCTTCAACAAAATGTCGGCTTATTTGCTTACGGCCATACGCTGACAAGGGTAGAGCCGTGTCAAGAGCTGGTAACATATTCATTCATACTACTCTTTTATTCGCCGTTACAATTTTTGCCCCCATAAAAGTTTAAAACACCTTAAGGGACAATAGATTCCTCGTTTGGACTTCAGTTAGATGCCTTATTGTCAGCGTTAGGAAACGGTATCATCCAAATTAGGAGAGTGCAGCTTTAGGCACAAAAAGCGCTTTTTATAAGCCCGAAATCTAAACCTTTGATAGTCGTCTCCAAAAAGAAGACCTTGTGTATTTTCGGCAGGATCTGTCAGAAATGTTTTCGAATTGGTATAAATTATCAAATACGACTGGGTAATTACCACCATGCCAGCAGTATGACACGATCCTTCACCTACTCTTAAACCCCACAGACTGCTTACTATCAGACAGAGTGGAGTCACTTTGGTAGACTAACGTACAAAAAAACGGTAGTCTGAAATAAAATTTTAAACTTCAAAAGCTTCTTATTTACTTTCTTTAGTACAAAATCAATAAATCAAATATATCTGACTGTTATTTAATGAGTTTATTTCCTTTATGAAACTGGATCACTATTTTTATTCGGTATAAAAATATCTGTCAAGCCAATTCAGTTTCTTTCGTTCGTTATAAAAATATGAGTGAAATTTTACTGCTTATTTCTATTTGATTTATTTGAAGAAAAATGTTTTGTATTGTTATTCAACACTAGTTATAATATTATGTATTGTTTATTGATATCGTGGGTTCGAATTTGTAGATGTATTGGAAACTCCTAAATAAAAGTTTACGTAACTACGTTTAAAGCAAGAAAATAATTTATTAACTTTCATATTATTATAACACTTATTAAAACTTGTCTGTCTATTTTGTAATAACTCTAAAACTGAATGTTTTATATGAGCCTCGAACTACCTCAGACGGCGAAGTATTCTAGGGACGTCTAGTAAAGATGTATTTAAAAAAAACTGGACATAATATATTAAAACATTTGTTATTCATTTACATGAAAAGGTATATCAAACAAACTTACAATTAAAAATTAAAGTACCTCCAAGGTTTCAAAACAACAATTTGTAGACTATACAAATACTTATCTTGATGAGAAAATATTTGGAGGCTTTGTTGAAGTTATTAGAACTTTAATTTAATTACTATCTGTACCTGTAAGTTCATAATTATCAAGAAACTCTTCATTAAATTGAATTCCTCACTCCGACATTACGAACAAATGTTAGAAAAATTCGGTTCAGCTATTTTAACGTATTACATACTTTATTATAATAGTAGAATGTGACCTATTTATTTATTTATATTTGATTTACTAATCGCAATATTACACAGTAACATACCACATGACTCTTAATTCCCGCTAACTAGTCCCCACTTTAATTTACAACATCATTAAAAAGACAGATGTCCACTACAAAACATTACGCACTTTATTCCATTGTAATAGATGCTAAATTCGCGTGAAAAATGTTCCGTTGAAATGATTGCATGCTTCTCGAGACGAGCTCTATTTTTGATAAATTTAGTAGTATTATGTAAGTGTAATATTTTTTATGCAGTTTCTCTGTCTAGCTCAATGTTTGTGTATTATAAAGAAAGAAATAAATATTCACATTATGTAGACTTTTATATCCCTAGGTTTTTGAGACATATTTTCACTTTGCCCAACAATCAATTAGTAGAAGACTTCTTGGTTGTATTTTTTTGCATTCTTTTCCGCAACGCTTAGCTTAGCATACACAGCCCTATTCCATAGGTTACGATAACCACTTACCATCAGCATCAGGTGATCTACATGCTTGTTTGCCACCTAAGATATATAAAAATTACCCTCTGTGATTTACCAGAAACGTGATCGACTTACAACCATTTTGTTCTAAAATTAAAATCAATTGGATGTCAGAATTTCAATCAAATAATTAAAACAATGTAACAGTAATTCGATTCATTATCTCATACTCAAAATGTTCTCACAGGTCTTAATAAATTAATTAACAAAACATAACGGTACCCACAACAGGGAAGGACTATAATATTGTAATGTTTATATTCGACCCAGTTGCCGCGGCTTGATTGCCTCCCCTAATTGAAGCCTGAAGGGTTCGTCTAACACAATTTAATTAAAATCTTCATGTACACCTTGCGTTATGTTTGTACAACGATCATATTCAGTATTCTGTCCACATGGATTACGTGGATACCAATATTTCGACTACTTATGCTAAATTCTGTTGAATGAAAGTGTTGAACTATACGTAATGCTTTACCTCAAGGCATCTTCTTGACTGGCCTGTTGACCTAGTGGTTAGTGACCCTGACTGCTAAGCCGGAGGTCGTAGGTCGATTCCCACCCAGGACAAATCTTTGTGTGATGAGCATGATTGTTTGTTCTGTGTCTGGGTGTAATTTATCTATAATGTGTATGTATTTACAAAAAAAAATATATATGTAGTTTATCAGTTGTTTAGTACCCATAACACAAGCAAATATAATTGCTTAATTTGAGGCTAGATGGCGCTGTGTGAATGTGGTAGAATAATATAATGTAATATAAATATAATATAATATAAATCTTTATATATAAAAATGAATCCCTATTTCCCTTGGTCATGGCATCACGCGTGAACGGCTGGATCAAGTTCGTTTGTTATTGTCAGGAGAAGGTTCTTATGCAAGAAAAACTAAGAAAATTGCGCGGTGATTTAGAAAGGTTAAGATACTTAACCATCATATCATCACTACATAGTATAAAACAAAGTCGGTTCCCGCTGTCTGTCCCTATGTATGCTTAGATCTTTAAAACTACGCAACGGATTTTGATGCGGGTTTTTTTTAATAGATAGAGTGATTCAAGAGGAAGGTTTATATGTATAAAACATGCATAATATAGTAGAGAAACATTGATCAATTTAGATGTTTTTAATGTGATGTAAATAAATAAATTTTTTGGACTTACATTGCAACGCTGGCTAAACCCTACAAGATAGATCAAAATAATGTACTACAGTATTGTACACGTTAAAAAGGTCTACAAAAGAGTCCGCGATAGTATATGTCTATCTCTAAGGGATAACCCACAGTAACAATTTTTATCCTTTACATTTTATGAGAAATAATGGCTTATTTTCGAAGCGATTTTAAGCAATACAGCATATATCCTTATTAAATTATGTACCTTAAATACATTGTGCATTTAATATAAATCAATAATGCCCTTTGGAACATGTATTTTAAATAAATATTTTCAAAGATATTACAGATTAAAAATGCAGGGAGGGATATAGCGGCAGGGGGCAGGCATTCTGTAGTAAAATTAAATATACTACAGAATGTGTAAATACAACGTTCACAGCATTTGTTTTCCATCGCACGGGCAATGCTGTTACTAAATATAGTATCAGCATTGCACCCGTGCGAAGCCGGGGCGGGTCACTAGTATAATATAATATAATCTTCGGCCTGGGGGCCTACCTCCACCTACCTTATAGCAGTATTATTTTAATGTTACATTGTGTTTTGTCTTTTTCTTTTGTACCATTAAAAACAAGGGTAGAGACAAAATAAGATTGCTATAAGAGGTTGTGGTAGGGCCCTGTTCCTTTGCTGTAATAGCTGGTGCAATAATCTCCTTCCTCTTTGCCTTTCCCACTTTAGGTGGAGTCGGCTCTCCTAATACTTTTGCTCAAAGTCAATCTATCTTGGCTGTTGCAATAATATCAATATTATTTTAAAATTTATGAAGCTGACGAAGTTTTTTTTTGTTTGAACGCGCTAATATCTGGAATTGCCGGTGGGATCGAAAAATTATTTTTTCATATAATAGCTCATTTCTTGAGAAAGAATAGAGGCTATGTACGAGAGCGGAACAGTAACAACAGCGGATGAAACCGCGCTGTAAACAGCTAGTAAACGATATAAAAACAAATAAGTACCCCACAATAGAACTATATACAAATTACTGCCATTCAATATCAATTTTGATTCGTTCGCACTTTTCCATTTCATCCCATATACGTCATGTCACGTCAGATGAAATAGGGCACGTTAACTGACGTGTCAACTCTGACATGAAGTCAGGAGTGATGTAGGATACTTGAACGTTTCGAAGGTATATTTAAGCGTAGCTGCGTCATATATATTTATTTAGGTATAGGTCTGAAATCACGAATTCGTCCTGAGCAAGCGCTTTGATTAATGCATTTTTTATAGGAACCTTTTTTTTTTTTTTTTATATTAGCCTGCCAAAGTGACTCCACCCCGCCTGATGGTAAGCAGTCAGTGGAATCCAGAAGTGGTGGCCACCATACCAAAAGCTATCGTCTTAAACCGCTGGTATGGTGGCCTGCACTATGGCGGCTGGGAATGGGGTTAGAGGAAGGGAATGAGGGAGGTGAGGAAAGAGGAAAGGGGGGAAATTGGGCCTCCGGCACTCTTACCCTACATTTAAAATATAAAGTAGTCTAAGACGGCAATAGTGGCGATGCGAGCGACGCGGCGACGTAACGACTCCTTTCCAAGTTAAAACGTTCTAAAACGGACTATCATCCAACACACTGAGAAATTTATAAACCTATCTTATGCAATTAAATAAACGATGGTTTATTACTATTTGCATAGTGTTTAAGACCTATCTAACCGGTCAATTCTTACCGTTATTCAAAAGATACTCGTATCTATCGGTTGACTGATTAAAATTATAGTAAAGTTTATAGGTATATTATGTACCTGCGCGCTACTGCGCTGATGGAGTCATTACTTTAATAATTTTATGACGCTAAAATAATACCAAATTGGCTGCTTTTTCGTTCATAAAGTTTTCATGTAGATTTCCGACCGACGACAGATTAAACATTATTTCTAACAGATTTTATTCAAAGTCTTTTCCGAAACGTAGACCGTTACGGATAAGATTGTATGTAAAATGATGTGTTCTTTCCCGCAGCATGCCGCTGAGATAGAAAAGAAACAAAATGAGTTGGAGAACAAGAAGTTGCTGGGTTCTGTCGTACAGTACGGCAGCGTCATACAACTGCTGCACGTCAAGTCCAACAAATACCTCACTGTGAGTACATATCTTCAGATCTCATATTGATAAAATGAACGCGAAACTAACAAACACTCGAATGTTCTAAAAATTAATGCCTTCAAATTTATAATACTAATAATTTGAAGCCCTTAACAGCTTAGAAATTGGAAAGCTTTGTTATAGATTCATTATATTCATTTGATCGATTCGATTCGATTGATTCGGTTTTTAAAAACATTCCAATTCTACCCAAAGATTGCCTAAAAGACTTTACTTGTGATAAGACATTAAATGAGGTAAAAAAACTAACAGAAGTTTCTCAATATCGTTCCGTTACAGGTAAATAAAAGACTGCCCGCGTTGCTGGAGAAAAACGCTATGCGCGTACACCTGGACGCGAACGGCAACGAGGGCTCCTGGTTCTATGTCATGCCTTTCTATAAGCTGAGATCCACTGGTAAGACTACTTGTTTGTATGTTTTTGTTTAGTTGCTTTAACCGATGCCAGTTATGTATAACCAATTTAAAACCCTGTAACGTATTTAATTTGGTGCCCTCAAAAGCGCAGTAGTAGTGCGTGCAATTTATTTATTTATTTATTTATTTATTTATCATAATAACAACAATATAGGCTTACAGCAGAACCAACACGCTTATATGTTGTATACTAATAACAATCAAAAATTTCTTAGTGATAAGATCAATAATATAGTAAATTAAAATAATGTCATCTGAAATATTATAGTAATGTCATAACTTAAACTAAAGTATAAATTAAAAAAATATATCAAATATAAAAATTCAAAAATAATAGTAACCTCAATACAATAGAAAACTTAAAATAATGTCACGTAAAATATTAATGTCATAACTTATTACTAAAGTATAAATTTATATTTACAACATTAACTGTTTAGTGTAATGTTATATTACATTAAATGTTCCACCACATTTAAATGCAATATTACTGTTTTGCACATTTGGTTAGCTTAATTACTTTTGCGAGAGGTTATGTGTTCGATCTTCACAAGCGATTTTTACAAGGGACAAACCACTTTTTATGGGATTCATAAATATTTATTTTGAGTCTGGGTGGAACTTAATTGTCTATTAATCATATGTATATAAACTTACGACACAAAGCTCGTATAATAATGCGTAAATTGTCTTTGTATTAATTATTTTTATTATATTTTTTATTATTGAAATAGAGTGGAATATAGATATAATAGATAACCATTTTTTTGTGTTAGGTGACAACGTAGTAGTAGGCGACAAAGTGATAATGAACCCCGTAAATGCGGGTCAACAAGTCCTACACGTGTCTTCTAACCACGAACTGCCTGACAACGCTGGCTGTATGGAGGTGAGCGACTCATTGCGACTTACTATCGCGTGGTGTTCTATATTCCTATAAAATAAATAGGAAAATTATCTTTCTATACTATTAAAAAAAGAAGAGTTTCGTTGTTTGAATAATTCTGTTTGCGTATGATAGCTCAGTTCTTGAGGAAGGTTATAGGCTATGTAACATCACGCTATTGGCGACGAGAGCAGAGCAGTAACCAAAGACGCGGGTGAAATCGCGCTGCGCAAAGCCATATATACCACAAAATTGAGTTCATTAGGTACCTTGAAAAATAATCTATGTACTTAAATTTCCATTGCACATTAGCGGCCACTTGACTCTTTCGGCGATAAGTATAGGAAATCATTATAGAAACACAATAAATAAATTTAATTTTTATATAGCTAGTAAACGAATCGTCTTTTACCCACAAGAAGAGATTGATGGATTCCATATTATTGCCAGAGGATACACGACCAAGAAGTTATATAAAAGTTCCGGCATAAAAATATTCTCCATTCTTCTGCCAGGTGAACGTAGTTAATTCCTCAACGTCATGGAAGGTGACTCTCTTTCTGGAACACAAGGAAAACCAAGAGGAGATCCTCAAGGGAGGCGACGTGGTGCGTCTGTTCCATGCTGAGCAGGAGAAGTTCCTCACCATGGACGAGTACCAGAAACGACAGCACGTGTTCCTGAGGACCACTGGCAGGTCCAGCGCTACTGCTGCCACCAGCAGTAAGGCGCTATGGGAGATAGAGGTAAGACCTTTATTTCCTTCACGTTTTGTCTTTTTTTGACTTTGAAAAAAGTTCCTCTGTTTTGTTTGTCTGCAGCAGTCTGTGAGTTCAGGGGTGGTGGACATTATATCAAAAGTTATGTCTAATATAGAAAAAATCAATCTTGTTGGCCCATACTACAGCGACATGAGATGCTTTGTCACACCACACTTAAAACTTATAAAACTATGTTTAATGATAGATAAATTTACATACATAACTTTACTGTCTCTTATTAATGGGGTAAGCAGAGACTATAGAACGCCATTTGCTGCGATCCAAACATACCTTTTCGATATTCATTAATTTTTTCTTACACTCGTTGGTTACGGGTACCTGTAATTGTGCTCTTTGTCAGGGCATCACCTATTTCTATACACCTTTTAATAGTTACTATGAATAAACGCGAGTATTCAACTGCTAGAACATCTGTATCTACATCTGTTATTGTTATAGGTGGTACAACACGACCCATGTCGCGGTGGTGCTGGCCACTGGAACTCCATCTTCAGGTTCAAGCATCTGGCCACCGGACATTATCTGGCCGCTGAAGCGTGCAATAGACCATCGTAAGTATTATACTCCAAAAGAGTGGCCTGAGTTTCTTGCAAGTTCTCGTGGCCCTACCCTACGTCAGTGAACTGGCTGTAAGTTAATTGACTGACATTTAGTAATTTTTAACGATAATAAGTGTTAATTCAATTAACCTAAATGAAAACTCAAAGTTTAAAACATCCTGGAAAAAAGGATATGGCTCGATCGAATACTCGAACTTATTTATTCAGACCGTATAACGACATGTACACGACACGACGTCCACGGCTTTTATATTCTCACTGCAAGATGCAGACCTTCTCCAAGAATTTATCACCAAGTTTGCTTAAGACCGAGCATCTATACTATTATAAAACGGAAAAGTTTGTATTGTTTGTTTGTTTGAACGCACTAATCTCAAGAACTACCAGTCGGATTTAAATAATTCTTTTTGCGTATGATAGCCCAGTTCCTGAGAAAGGTTATAGGCTATGTAATAACACGCTACTGGCGACGGGAGTAGAGCAGTAAGCAAGACGCGAGTGTAACCGCGTGTTGGAAAGCTGTCAGATAAAAGTGCTCCTAGTGGCCTAAGTTAAACCTTGCTGTCATACAAGTTTTTAACAACACTGTATCTTCCAGCGACCAACCAGTAGACCCAGGTGAACCAGCATACCAGCTGGTGTCAGTACCACACTCCTCGGAGATAGCCACGCTGTTCGAGTTGGATCCTACCACCATGACGCATTCTGACGCGCCTGTGCCTCAAAGCAGCTACGTCAGGTAATCCTACTTTACTATCGAGTGGTTATTGGTGTCAACCTAGTGTCAGGTCTGACTTGATATAAACCTCTGATATTGTAGAAATGACTGTGGGCATTTTTTTTATACAACTGGTGGCAAACAAGCATACGGTCCACCTGATGTTAAGTGGCAAAACCGTATCTTATAGAGATGGCTGTGTTTTCCAAGCATTGCAGAAGTAATCATGCTTAGAAAACACAACCAATCCGTTGCCGACCACGGAGAAGGGAATGAGGAAGGAAAAGGGAAACGCAAGAGGACCGAGGGGGTATTTGGGCTACCGGCGCTCTCACTCACCGAGCGAAACATATTAGCATGAAAATTATTCTTATTCTTACGTCGATCTTCTATGAGACCGGGGAAGTGCTACCCACTTCCCCGGTCGATCCGGCCCATTCATGATGAAACCAGCGTGGATTTACTACTGTGAAATATCTGCCACTATAGGCAAAAATACAGCATCCAGTATCTCGATGCACATGTATTGGCCGGGTCATCACCTTCCCCTTTAATATGGCGAGGGTGGCGATGGCTGGCCCGTGCGTCATGCTCGTGAACGGGTGCTACTTGGGATGACTGGTCAATCTTGGCATGGCATACTTTTAATATTCAATCCAGTATTACCTTGTCTTGCAATGTGAGCAGGAGGTGCATTTACCAGTTTAATTAAAATACGTAGTCAAATTACCATACTAGATGAAACTAAATAATTGAAATCCTCTCTTTTCTTTCTTTAATCTTAGTAATTATATTAATTGGTTAATTTGTAATAATTACTTTGTATGGTTCTTTGGTTGCGTTGAGTGTTTAAATTGGAACTCATTCAAATAACTGTAATTATCTGGCGATTGAAAAGAGTGGCGTGAGTTTCTTGCCAGTTCTTCTCACAGCTCTACCTCGTCAGCGAACTGGCTGTAGGTCAATTGGCTGACAAAATGTAATGTTGACTTTTCATAAGCATCATACTTTATGATCAAAATGAAATAAATGCTTTGACTTTGACTTTGACACAGTTTAATATTGCTTAACCATGTTACAGGTTGCAGCATCTTTGCACGCACACATGGGTCCATTCCACTTCCATTCCTATCGATAGAGATGAAGAGAAACCTGTCATGTCTAAGGTAAGGAACATACATAACTTCATTTCTGTCTCCCGTTAGTGGGGTCAGCAGAGACGCCATTTGGTGTGATCCAAATTTCCCTCCTTTGCCTCTTCAACGTTCTTTAATCTTTTTTTAGGTAAGTAACTTGCTCCTAATATACATATAACCTGCTTTTTAAAATTTTGTAAACATGTAATATCTATTAGAGTACGAATCTTATCCATTTCATTTAAGACATATTCTTTAAAAATAATTGTATATTATAGAAAATGGCTACGACAGTATCACATTAATTTAAATCACGTGTAGTATGTACAGTCACGACGCCGTACACGAAAAAAAAACAAACCAAATATCTTTAAGGTTAGTACGCAGGATAATTTTTAAATGAATTTGTGTAATTTTTTTGTTTTTCTTGATATCACCTAAATGATTTTTTTTTAAACATGTGGGAAAATGTACATTAACCCGCAACTTCAGTTTTTGTTAGTAAAGCAGAATGTACATAATAATATTTGTACCTTATGTTACGTTACTACCTTAACCTCTATCGAGATTAAAATAAAATTCTCATGAACCTTAGAAACACCAAGCACACAGATTCCTATTTTCTATATATAATATAGATTTGAAAGACAAGGCTTAAAATATCGACCAAATATTACTAGTCTCAACTCTCTATGTTACAGGTGGGTTGTTCCCTTGTAAAAGAGGACAAAGAAGCCTTCGCTCTTATATCAGTATCGCCGAGTGAAGTGCGAGACTTGGACTTTGCTAACGATGCGTGTAAAGTACTATCCGCCTTGTCGACCAAACTGCAGCACGGGAATGTCGACCATAATGAGAGGAAGTAAGGTTCAATATTATTTAACCTATGTTTTAGATTTTTTATTGCAAAAACTAAGTTTATTCTGGCTTTAGTAATTTTGTTAGTAAATTCATAGTTTAAGTACAAAAATAGCATTATAATGTTTATTAAAAGTTGAATGATATTTCACTACCTAAGCTGGATACAACATGATATGTTTTATTGAAATGTAATACAAAATAGTTAAGGACTATTAAAAATTCTTATTTATCAAGTAGGTGTGCTAAGCAAAACACTTACATATTTAGAATAAAAAAAAATCGTAATATCGACCAATCAAGAAAATACAGTAATATATTTACCCCCAGTTTCTAAAAGGCGATCAACGTAAAATTAACTGATCACATGTTAAATCTCATGTGAAGTATCTAAAAGCATGGTGAAAGTACCGTGGTAAAAGTATGGGTAATTAGTTTAATTTGATCTAATTAGTTACTAACTAGATTAAATTACACTAATTATTCATGCTTTTAGTAACCCAATTGGTACTTCACATGAGATTTATAATAATAATAATAATAATAATATTTATTTCTCAAAAAAATTTAGTTTACACAGGTTGTTACAAAAAGTTACAGTACAATTAAAACAAGTTGTGCCACGTATTAGCATCTGCTGCTGAACTAGGCTTGTCACCTGTATTTCAGCTAACAGCGCCTCCACACCGACTGTCTAGTACAATATTACTAAGTTGAATACTTGTAACTGCAGTTTAACAGATAACTTAAACATTATTACAATTGCAGTTTAAATTATAAGTATTTTTGAGAATGGAGTGTCCTTCGTATGTGCGTTTGTGTGTGTATGTGCGTTTGTGTGTGTATGTGCGTTTGTGTGTGTATGTGTGTGTATGTGTGCGTGTGTGTGTGTGTGTGTGTGTGTGTGTGTGTGTGTGTGTGTGTGTGTGTGTGTGTGTGTGTGTGCGTGCGCGCGCGTGTGTGTGTGTGTGTGTGTGTGTGTATGTGTGTGTGTGAGTGTGTGCGTGAGTGTGTGTGTGTGTGTGTGTGTGTGTATGTGTGTGTGTGAGTGTGTGCGTGAGTGTGTGTGTGTGTGTCTGTGTGTGTGTGTGTGTGTGTGTATGTGTGTGTGTGTGTGTGTGTGTGTGTGTATGAGAGTGTGTGTGTGTGTGTGTTTGTGTGCGTGCGTGCGTGCATGCATGTAAGTGTATGAGTGTGCGTGTGAGAGTGTAAGAAGAGTACATTTATATTTATAGATTACTTTTCCTTAACCTTGAAATTGTTTGTCTAGCTAAGAAAAATTATAATAAACTAAGACAAAAACTATGTTAGAACAAACCGAGAAAGAGATTTTATTTTATTCTATTACTGTCATTATAGATTCTGTTTCATCATACGACAATTTGCTAAGAAAACTGTGTAATGAATTTTTGACTGTTGATTTGTTTAAAGGGTAGATTGTAATTATTTTATTAAGTTTATTATATGTATATGGGCCTAGAAAAGGAAAGAACCTGCGGATAAAAGTTGTATTAGGATTTAGTGTACGTTCACACACTTTATACCCTCTTCGCTTGGATGTTGTTACTTGGGTATATTTGAGTAAGGAATGTTGTTTTAGGGCACGCCACGGTGGTGGCGGTAAGTCCCGTCCTAGAGGAGTGGCTGGAGAGGAGGCACGGCGTCCTCACGTTCCGGCTGACACAGGTACTCACCGGTCACGGGTGCTTCGGCACGTACCTGTGTCTCATAGGCCGGGAGCAGACGTCCGTCTGCCACCATTGCGGGGTCTGCCCGCGCGACACGGCGCTCCACACGCTCGTGGAGTGTCCAGCGTGGGCGGACCAGCGCCGCGACCTTGTTGCGGCGCTCGCGACGGCCCGACTCTCGCTGCCGGCTGTGGTTCTGTCCATGGTCCGCAGCGAGAGGGCTTGGGAGGGGGTCGCCTCCTTTTGCGAGCAGGTAATGCTCGCCAAGGAGGCGGCCGAGCGGGAGAGGGAGCTGACCACCTTGCTCCCCGCCCGTCGCGTCCGCCCCGGACGTCGCCGTGGGGCGCTACGGGATCTCCAGCCACCGTAGGAGGATGCCTGCGGGCGGCGATTGGGCAATCGCCGCTCGAACAGCACAGGCCCGAGAAGGCGGCGTACGTGTTCCACGAACGCCTCTCGATGGAGGAAGGGGGGCTAGGCCCCCCAAATCAGACGGGGCCCGCTCACGTTGAGCGGGCCGTGGCCCGTCGGGGTCGCGGATGAATGCGCGAGCGTCTCCCGTGACCCCGGCACTCTGGCCGTCTGGAGGAACACCGTGGGTTTTAGTCGGTATGCCGGCCGCTGTCTCATTGTGGCCGGAGAGTCCGACATAACCCCCGCCTCGCCCAGGCAGGTGCGTACTCGTAATGAGTTTCCCACGAAAAAAAAAAAAAAAAAAAAAAAAGGAATGTTGTTTTACTGTTATACTTAATATGAATAGCTGGCGCACAGTTAGAACATCACAGTATTCGTATAGAAGCTTGGTTGGATATCGAAAAGGTTTGAAGGTGCTGAGCTTAAGAATACTGCGCTGTGCAACTTCAAGTTGAATGAGAGTTGTTTTAGGAGCCCCGCCCCAAGATGATATACAATACGTTATCACTGACTGACAGAGGGCATAGTATATTTGTTTAAGAACTTCCGGAGATAGTACATGTCTTAAGGTTTTAAATATGAACGTGAGTTTACGAATTTGTTTGCTAAGTACTTGTATGTGAGCTTTGAAGTCAAGGTGCTGGTCAATCGTGACTCCTAAGTACTTAACAGTTGGAATACGTTGTAGTAATGTACACATAGAGGTACAAGAAGTGGCAAACGTATCAGAGGTTGACTTCGTTAAACAATTATGGATAGTCAATTCATAATTTTTTTGGACAGGGTCTCGAATTGAAAACGAAATATACTTTGTTTTATCGGCGTTTAAAGTAAGGACATTTTCCTGAAGCCATCTACAAACAGTATTTAGGCCTTTTTGAGCTAGAATGTAAGTATCCTTCCACGTTTTTGCGGAAAAGATGAGGGCAGTGTCATCAGCGTATGAAATAATTTTACCCTCAGGTAAATTTATTGATAAGAGATCATTCACATACACAAGGAAGAGAGTCGGTCCAAGAATACTGCCCTGAGGTACGCCGTACGATACTGAAAGGCCAGAACTTATATAGGGACCAACCTTTACATGTTGAGTTCTATTTGAAAGGTAGTCAGTTAAAAGTTTTAATTGTGTACCTCTAATGCCAAACTTTTCCAGTTTGTGTACAAGTATGGGGACAGAGACAGTATCGAAAGCTTTAGACAGGTCAAGGAAAACAGACAGAGATTTTATGCCCTTGTCTAGTTTGGTTGTTATATAATCAGTAAGATTGCCGACTGCATCTTCTATGCTCCTTCCTTTACGAAAACCAAATTGGTTATCCGAAAGGAGGCCTTTTCTTTCTATATAGTTAGTTAACCTGCTATTAATAATCTTTTCTAATATTTTTGAGAGGGATGGTAAAATTGATATAGGTCTATAGTTCGCGGCACTGTCCCTGTCACCACTCTTGTAAATTGGATGTATTTGGGACCTTTTAAGGTCTATAGGGAAAACACCGTTTGTCAAGCACATATTAAAAATGTGAGTCAGATGAGGCACTAGAGAAGTGCTATTTTCTTTTAATAGAGTAGGGGAGATATTATCCCATCCCACAGTGGAGCTGTTTTTAAGCGAAGATATAAAGCTTGCCACTTCCACTACATCAGTGGATAGAAGTACAAAAGAATCTCTATTGTCTTTCTTGGGTCTCTTCTCATTATAGATACTTGTTTTTGGTGTTGAGGTTAATTTTTCCGCAAGAATTCTACCAACCTTAGCAAAATGATCATTTATTTTGTTTACAGAATCATGTGGAGAATAAGATAAGTTAAGTAACTCTTTAGGGTAGGATACATCTTTGTTTGTATTTGTGATGTCTTTGACGGTTTTCCATAACTTTTTGGTATCTTTGCCGGCTTTCTTTAGCAGATCCCTTTCGTAACTGCGTCTAAGTTTTTTTAAGATTGAAGAACAAAAATTCCTGTATCGGGTATAAGTTGTTTTAATTATTGAATTTTCAGGGCATGATTTTGCTTTTGAATGTAGTTTATCCCTGTTTCGAAGACACCTTAAAAGACCTTGGGTAATCCAGGGTTTTATTATTCTTTTGCGACGTGCTAACGGGACCGTGATAGTATTATTAGTTAGGGCTGTTTATAATTCAGTAATTAAATAGGTCATTGCCAGGTTGCAGTCATTGGTAGCATATATTGGATCAAAGTTAATTTTAGCTATTTGGTTGTTTAGACGTTCTTTGTTTATTTTGGTTTGATATAAGGAAACATAATTTCGTGTTTGTTCTTTCTTTATACATAGTATGACCTTTTTATGATCAGTGAGAGTTGTCTGTGGGACAATAGTAATAGAAGGAATTTTAGTTTTAAGGAGAACATGGTCGATGCACGTCCCACTGGCATCTCGAGTTATATAGCAGTGCGCCGGAAGTAAGCCATGGTAACTGGTAAGTGTTAGATACTGATTAGCACTGGGACTTGACGCAAGAATATCTATATTTAGATCACCTATAATAGAAACATTTTTAAAGCCTGATAGGCTCTTTAAAATGTCGTCTAATGAATTAAGAAATGAGTCTATGTTGGAATACGATGGAGATCGGTATACTGCTAAGATGGCCGTATCATTTTTCCCGATTTTTATAAGCAAACAATTACTATTTTGTAGAATAGTTTCCTCGATACAAAAGTTAAGTTGCTCTTTGATATACACAACAACGCCATCATTTTGTATGGGATTGTTTAAGGTTGAAAACGAACTATAACCAACAATGGTAGGGATGGAGTTAACGCGAGACAGCCAACATTCGGTAAGAATTAACAAGTCACATTCAATCCCCAATCTTGTTAGTAATACCTGAAAACCTGAAAAATTGCCATTTATGCTACGAATATTTTGAGATAAGACAGATAAGGATGGCGTAACTGGGAATATTTTGCTACATTCCTCCACTTCGCAAGTAAACGATTCTGATACATTGAAACCGTCAATGTCCTTTATTAAGAAATTTATGTTAGTCACGGGTGTCAATGGTATATAAATGTGTCAACTGATATTCATTATCTAAGAATACGTATATTATTGTCATTCTATAAATCGATTTACCTAAAGAGCATGGGGGGTAATTTAGTTTATAATTCCTAGTTTTATCATTAGCACGAGGTTGTTCGAGACATATAAAAGGTTTAGTCAGGCCGAAGGAAAAAGTGTAATGTATGTGTAGTGTGTTTAGTGTGTGTATATTATACTTAATTAAATGCATGCTTATTATAAATTTATAACCATAAAAATACAGATTGCTAAATAATGTAAACTGAATATTTCCACAACTAAATAGTAGTACTAGAAAATAAACGTTGACAAACGTGTAATTAACAAAGATAATAATTAGTCATTCCTTTTTTTGTAATGAGTCAATTATTGATTCGCTTGTTATACGGATTTGTGGGGAGCCGATTTCTTTACGTAAATATACTATTCCATTTGTAGTCCAGCAAAAAGCATAATTATGACTCTTTTGGAAATTTCTAGCTAGGTAGTATAGCTTCTGAGTGTAGTATGTTAGTGTTTCCGAGACAAATATTGGTTTGCTAGGCACTTGCGGGTTGATATGACTAGTGTTCAGTTTCATGCCTGGGTTTTTGTTTTTGTTAAAAGATTTCACAGCCTTCAAGAATTTATCTTTCATTAATACTGTGGTAAAATCAACCACAACGGGGTTCGTATTATCTCTGGAGTTTAACCTATAGATATCTCGTATATCGTTCGTTAGAATGTTTAGTTCCAAGGTCTTAGCGAGTGTCACTACAACGATACATAATGAATCTTTAGTTTCGCTTTGTGTTTTTGGAAGGTTCCTAATTTCAACACCGGAGGAACGAGATTTGCGTTCCAGTGTTTCAATTTTTTCTTCCAATTGTTGAATATTTTTTTTGTCGTCTAGTCTCTCCCTTTCAAGCTTAGCAATCTTTGACAAAAGCTCATCATATTTTGCTGACATCATGTCCACGCTATTGCGTAAGTCAAAGTTCTGTTCTTTTAGGTTATTAATTGTCGTTTGTAAGTCCTGGAAACGCCTCTCTTGATCTTTCGAAAATTCGGTAAACATATCCTTAATTATAGTAGCAATACTAGAGTTCTCCTCATCATACTTCCTCTTTTTCCGCTCTGTAACATTTGCAGAGATAGATTGGAGGTCTGGTGCCGATTCACAATGATGAAGCGGTGAAACAGGTATCGCCAGCTTAGCCGTACTGTGTGCCCGCTGAACTGCGGCTTGGGGGGCTTGAATAGGCAGTGGTGCCAGCGGCGAGGCGGGGGGTGTTCGCTTAAGAGGCATTCTGAATGAAAGTTTAAAGTACCAGGCTAGCAGAAGTAGTGATGAGCACTTTATTATTATAACAAAATCCTTTCTAGCTGTAGGGTTCAACTTATTTTGGTGGCAATCGACAAAACAGTATATTTTTTCTTTCCGTCCAGTTAAGCAGGATCCTCCGTTTTAAACATTTATTAGTAGTAAACAAAAAATGTGTTGTCTCCCTTTTATGTTCGCTTGCGTAGTGAGTTGCGTTGATATAATATCCTTTTCGTTGAGAGAATAATGTGTGCACGAGTTGTGTTGATGTGTGAGTTGTATTATATATAAGTTACTCACGTGCTTGTAAAGTTTAGCTTGTTGTCGTAATCTCTTGACGATTTATGCACTCCTAATAATTCACAGGTAATTATTTAAATAAAATTTTAAGAAATTTATTTAAAATAACAAATAATCTGCAGCTCGAAAAACGTCTGTACTCGACAGAGATCCGGAGGGGAGGGACTATTTAACGGGTGATTAGTTTTTTTTTTTTAAGAATTTATTCACCATAAAAAGATACATTGTTTATAATACATATGCAAAATCGCCAAACTGCTGGACAGTTTGTTGGCGATAGTGGCGCTCTTGTTCTAACAATAAATTAGCACTTAATTGGTAAGTAGGTACATAATAATTTTTACATAGGTAGGTTAGGTTAGATATCTTTATATAATATTGTTGGTGAACTATATTTATTACATTAAATATGACTATACATAATATGTTATGTAGTTACTTATGCATACATTTTCATTATTAGTAACTTTATTTAAGTATTATAGTGACTTAAATATTAATAGGTATTTTATTTATCTATAAGAAGTAATGTTTCAGTCTCTTTTTTAAGTTAATATTTCGTTGATCAGCCTTTCAGAAACTGGGGGTTAGTGTCTGCTTACTAAATTATACCGTATCTACTGTTGTCATAACAAGCTTACAAAGCATGATGAATATCCCAAATTACTATCTTTGTGAAAAAACTTAAGTAGTAGGCAAAAAGCTTTAAAATTAGCATTAAAATTAAAATTCCGTCTGTTTCCAGAGCACTGACATGTCTACTACAAGACATAGTGTATTTTATAGCCGGCTTCGAGAACGAGCCGAACAAGTCGGAGGCTTTGGACCTGGTTGTCGAAAACCCGAACAGGGACCGGCAAAAACTGCTTCGAGAACAGTATATATTGAGGCAGCTGTTTAAGATATTACAGGTATAAAGTGTTTCTTAATTCATTGGTATAAGTGTTATACTCTACCGTCTACCTCCATTGGGTGGCTGGGTGATCGTGCCCGTTGGGACCCATAGTTGGTTGCTATAAAGAAAGAAAGAAAAACATTTGTTATGCACAAAATATTAGGATAATAATATTTTTAATGTTTTATTGTTAAGATATGTTATACAGAGTGTATACGACGGTTTGACATTAAATGAAAAGGCAGGTGTTACTAGCCCATATAATGATTTCTAATTAATCACAAAAGTAATTTGACGAAAAACAAAAATTTGAAATTTTCTAACAAAATAAATAATATTTTAATAGTAACGAAGTAATACACCATTTTATTATGACAAGTTCACTGAACTGTAATGAACGGCAACGTTTATCCTTCGACGTGGATTATGACTTAAGTCAGTGACCGTTTGACGTACTTACATAGTGTTAATTTAGAATTAAAGAAATTAAAAAATTTGTCCTGTGTCTAAACTATTGAAGATATTTAGTAGATTTTTTTTTGTCTCGCTTTATAATGTCACATACTATACGTAATTGCATTTAATGTCATACCGTCGTATACACTCTGTATACTTTCTCAGTTTGAGATTAAAATATTTCTTGTTATCACGGCTTCACGCGTCTTTGCTTACTGTCCGTTGCCAATAGCGTGATGTTACATATCCTATAACCTTCCTCGAGGACTGGGCTATCATGTGCAAAAAGAATTTGGTATTTCCGACTGGTAATTTCAGAGATTAGCGCGGTCAAACAAACAAACTTTTCCGCTTTATATAATTGTATAGATTAGATTCTACCTCTTTATGTATACATTTTAAATAAATGTTTGTACTTGTAGTTTTTAAATACGCTTATAAATTATTTAATAATAACAATAATAATAATAATATTCTACCACATTCACACAGCGCCATTTAGCCCCAAATTAAGCAATTATATTTGCTTGTGTTATGGGTACTAAACAACTGATATACTACATATATACATTTTTTTTTGTAAATACATACATATTATAGATAAATTACACCCAGACACAGAACAAACAATCATGCTCATCACACAAAGGTTTGTCCTGGGTGGGAATCGAACCCACGACCTCCGGCTTAGCAGTCAGGGTCACTAACCACTAGACCAACAGGCCAGTCAATATTTTCTTTCTTTCTTTCCTTCCCTTCTCCTATCTTAACCATTCACGTTAAAAAAATGTTTTTATTTATACCGTAATAATTATGTATACTATATTTACATTTGTAGGGTCCATTTGAAGAGAATGCAGAGGGCGAAGCGTTCTTGAAGATCGAGGAGCTATACGACCCTCGGTACGCCGCCTATAAGTACATCTTCCGTCTGTGCTACAGGATACTAAGGCTCAGCCAACATGACTATAGAAAGAACCAGGTTTGATTCTTTGTTTGTAAAAATAGTAACTGTTTTGTTTAGAAGTGGTTGTGTTGACTACCCGATTTCTTGTTTATAAGGTTCCGTTTTCAAAAGGTAAAACTAGACCCTATTACTAAAACTCCGCCTGTCTGTCCGTCTTTCACCAGGCTGTATCTCATGAACAGTAATAGTTAGACAGGTAAAATTTTCACAGATGATGTATTTATGTTGCCGTTAACAGAATATACTAAAATCAAAAAAATAAATATTTATTATAGATAGGTAATGGTACGGATCCTTTCGTGTGTAAGCCTGACTCGCACTTGACCGGTTTTTTATAGTACTTTACTAAAATAACTTCACGCTGCCTTGTGATAAGCGGTCAGAGTCCAGGTGTGATGGACATAATCCCAAAAACTAGGTATCATAAACCGCATCTTAAGACGCTTTTTCACGTCCCACCTGCATCCTCCAGTCTTCTCCAGGGGATCCATATAAATATCGGGCTTAGTGTGAACGTCCAGTCAACATGGGCCACTCAACACCAGACCTGACCTCCAACCATCCTCCGGTTCAGACCCCCGAATAGCTGGATTACAGGGCACGCCACGCTCCAATAAAAGCTGCTTATTTTTTTTATACAATTTTGGTGGCGAACACGCATACGGGTCCACCTGTTGATAAGTGGTAACCGTAACCTATAGAGATGGCTGTGTTTTCCAAGCATCGCAGAAGTAATAATGCATACAAAACACAACCAAACCGTTACCGACCACGGTAAAGGGGATGAGGAAGGAAAAGGGAAACGGAAGAGGACCGAGGGGATATTTGGGCTGCTGGCTCTGACTCACCGAGGGAAACACATTAGCATGAGAACTAATGTACTTACATCGATCTTCTATAAGAGAGTAGTACTTCCCCGGTCGATCCGGCCCATTCATGCTGAAATCGGCGTGGATCTACTACAGTATAATTATAACGATGACCTTTAAAATAGTGTCCATATTCCTAGATCCTACTGAACCTACTTGCCATTAAGTATTTGGGCATGAGTGCAGTTCAATGATTTATGTTGCAGGAATACATAGCGAAGCACTTCGGGTTCATGCAGAAGCAGATCGGCTGCGACATCCTCGCCGAGGACACCATCACGGCCCTGCTGCACAACAACAGGAAGCTTCTGGAGAAGCACATCACTGCCTCCGAGATTGAGACCTTCGTTGGTATGTACTTAATAGGTTTCCATCAATAGTTCTTTGCTGTTTGACGACCTCTGTGATTGAGTGGTACTGTCTATGGACTGCCATGCCAAAGGTCGCTAGTTCGATTCCCGCTCGGTGCAAATATTTGTGTACATGACTATTTGCATTGGTCTGGCTGTTTCTATGTATAATATGAATGTATTTACAAAAAAAGTATTTAAGTATTTATATCCGCATTCTAGAACCCATAACACAAGCTATATAAATATGCTTACTTAGGGTCTAGATGGCGTTGTGTGTAAAGTTGTGATATTGTTATTGTTCATCAAAATTTTCTCTCTGACTCTAATTCTGAGGTATCAGGCACGACAGTTGCGTTACCTGTAAATATTTCCTTACTTCAGTCATCATTTGTCACCACGCTTGTCAGGTCCAAACATGGTGATTATAGCAAACTTCTTTAGAAAGAGACCTATAACTGTTAATCTTTATACCTATAGAGTACCCAGATAGTGTAATGCTTTAGTATTCGATGGAATAGGAAAAACATTACCATTCTTGACTGCGGCATTCGGGCAAAAAGAAAAGAAAATTGTTCTATTTTGGCACTTTGCCCAATTAGATAAATTTTCTGTAGTTATTTGTAAATGTGTCCTTAGGTCTGGTCCGCAAGAACATGAAGACATGGCAGTCGCGTTTCCTGGACTACTTGAGCGACCTGTGCATCTCCAACAAGAAGGCTATTGCTGTCACGCAGGAGCTCATCTGCAAGAGCGTGTTGTGTGCCAACAACTCGGATATACTTATTGAGACCAGGTCAGTGGACATGATGAGAGAAAATTCCACGGTAGTAGATCCATGCTAGTTTCAGCATGAATGAGCCGGATCGTCCGGGGAAGTACTACTCTCTTATAGAAGATCGATGTAAGAGTAGTAGTATCCGTACTATTGCGTTTCATTCGGTGAGTGAGAGTGTCGGAGGTCCAATTTTTCCCCTTTCCTTTTTCTTCACCTCCCTCAATCTTTTCACCCAACCCACTCCCTTCATGGTAAGCAGCGGCTTCGCAGAGTCTGAGACTCTGAGTCGTCATGAGGGACATACCACTTACCATAACGTAGGCTGTTTGTTCGTCTGCTACTTTAATAGGCAATTAAATAAAACTATAATGCGCTGGTGTTAATCCTAGCCTACTGTACTATTCGTGCACTTAGCTTGATGAAGTATTGGTTCACTGCTTCATTCACTGCACGCGCGTCCTTCCAGCTTGGTTGTTGCAAGCTAACTGAGGGAGAGGGGAGGTGCTTCTCTCCCCCACTATACTATAGCATGCGGCGTGTACGCATGACACGACATAACTTTTTAATTTCATTTACATACACAACAAAAATATAATAATATCAGCCTATTTTACTTTCCCACTGCAGGGCAAAGGTCTCTTCTCATATAGAGAAGGCATGAGCATTAATCACCACGCTTGCTCAAGGCGGATTGGCAATTTCAGACTTTTTAGTTCAGGTTTCCTCACGATGTTTTTCTTCACCGTCAGTCAGAAGTATCCAAGATAAACTTAGAAAGTACATATGATTTGAAAAATCGCATTGGTACTTGCCCGGATTCGAACCCATTACCTCGTGTTTACGATCCACTGGATCATTTCAACACATACACTACATTTACAATAATGAAAATAATGAACAAGAGGCTAAGATTGTTCCGATAATACTCTAACTAAAAAAAACACCTATTGAAATACTATTTTAATTGTTTGTTTAAGATTGGTATCTACCAAATACGAAAACAGCAAAATGTTAGAGCCGGTCGATAACAAATACAGCGTCGAGGAGGATGTTATGCTCCTGTGGAATAACAAGAAGGTGAGTAATACATTGTTTTAATGTTATTTATGATACAACGAAATAAATAATAATTATAATATCACAACAACTACACACAACGCCATCTAGATCCAAAAAAAACATATATAACAGCTTCTGTTATGGGTCCTAGAATGCGGATATGCATACCAACTTTTTTCTGTAAATACATAGATCCCAGACTAAAGCAAATAGACATGTTCATGCACACAAATATTTGCACTGAACGGGAATCGAATCCAAAATACCCCTTATATTTTACTACTTGGCTCTAAGCGAGATTACTTATAATAATACTAGGCTGTTACTATCCCACTGTTGGGAAAGGCCTCTTTTCTGATAAGACATGAGCATTAAATACAGACTTTTTTTAAGTACTGTGAAGAAATTTTCACACAATGTGTTAACTAATTAATTATGAACAAGAAACCCCAAAGGCTCAAGATAAGTGTACTAGAATAGAAATCTCTTCTTGTTGCAATGTATAAGGTGTTAGGTCGAAGTAATGAAACGAATCAATGCTTGAACAATACTGTATTAACTTACAACTAACATTCCTTATATACTGCATGCGAAGGAGGTGATACACACACTAGACCCTCTGAGCAGCTAGGACAGCTGTTAGAATAGTAGTGAAACGAACATTAATAAATAATAATCTCTAGCTACCTTATTTTCCACTTTTGTGAAGTTTTCGTGTCGTTTATGTCGCTTACTTACAAAACTTTACTTGCAGTGTTCCCGTCTCCTCTCCGAGCTAGCATCGGAAGCTCGTTTGGACCCGACAGGCGAGTCTGCCGCCATCCTGGACTACTACCGGCATCAGCTCGATCTGTTCTCTAACATGTGCCTGAACAGGCAGTACCTCGCGCTCAACAGCCTCTCGCCGCAACTGTATATACATTTAATACTCAAGTTAGTAACGCAATATGGTTTCGCAGACGGATAAACAACTTACTGCATACGGCTTGTTTTCGCTCGCTAAACTTAGCGCTAATGCATAGCTTCGCATACATAATATTTTAAATTGTACGGGTGACAAACAGGCATAAAAAAGTTTTATCTGTCTCCCTGTTCACAAAGAGGGGACAGATAAAACTTTTAACGAGTGATTGGAGTTCTATCTGTCCCCCCATTGTTAGGCAAATAGAACTTTTTCCCCATCTGTCACCCTAGGGGACAAACCAGAGATAGGAATAATCCTTCGATAGTGTCAAACATACCGCGTTTGAAACTGACCAATCACAGCCATGCTTTTCCTGAGATTAATGTCCTTTTTCAGCGATTTTTATTTCAAACAAATATCACAAACACTCCATTTACTCCATGTTTAATACACGTTTGTAAAATCATTTCATTGTAATACACAGGTGTATGTCAAACGCATCGCTATCGTACGAGGTGCGAGCATCGTTCTGTCGCCTCATGTTACACCTGCACGTGGACCGCGACCCGCAGGAGCCCGTCACTCCCGTCAAATATGCGCGGTTATGGACCGAAGTGTGCGACCGGATACATATACACGAGTGAGTATACGTCATGCCTTCTTAGCAGGGTCTACAAGGAATTATCTATACTATTACATAAAGCGAAAGAAACTGTTTGTTTGTTTGAACGTACTAATCTCTGGAACTACCAGTCAAATTTGAATAATTCTTTTTGCGTATGACAGCCTAATTCTCGAAGAAGGTTATAGGCTATATAACATCACGCTATTGGCGACGGGAGCAGAGCAGTAACCAAAGAAGCGGGTGAAACCGCGCAGCGTTTGAAGAAATAAAATATAATACTTTAATAACTTTTCTGTTCCTAGCTACCAATGCGTCAGAGGAGGTCCGGACGCAAATCGTGAGAAAGTCAAGGAACAATTTGCGTCCACTATACGCTTTGTAGAGAACTACCTGTGCAATGTGGTGACTAAGACTTGGTACTTCAGCGACCACGACCAGAACAAACTGACCTTCGAAGTCGTCAAGCTAGCTAGAGAACTCATCTATTTTGGATTTTATAGGTATGTTAATAAAGTTCAAAATTGTCTGTGCTTAAGTTACAATTTGTAAAAACTTCAGCAACTATGTCCAGAAGAAATTGACTTTCGAAGTGGTCAAATTTGCTAGAAATCTCATCTATTTTGGATTTTATAGGTATGTTGTTAAAGTTCCAAATAGTTTGAGCGTGTAAAAAGATTAGAAGCATGGAAGGAATATTTTTGTCTGTATTGATTCCTTATTTCGTTTTAATAATGAAGTTTAGACAAGTTCCATTATTCTAAAACGATCCTAAAATTTAGTTTCTTATTTGAAAAATCGTTAGAATGCCGGTTTCAGGTCCTACAGAATGATACATAAGCTCTTCGTTTAGTATAGACATCAAAAATTTTGGTTTCGAGATGAATAACCTTTGCCAATGCGTATTTTTTTATCTCCAATTTAAAAAGAGCTGTCGACAGTTTGAAATAAAGCAATAATTTGCGTGGAACAAATACAAATTTCGCGCGTCCTTGGTACTCACAAAATTCCTAAGTACAATCCATACGCCTGTTACGCTTCACGTCTAAACCACTGAACCGATTTTGACGAAATTTGTTATAGAGATAGAATAGACCTTGTGGAACAACATAGCGTATTTTTTATCGCAAAAAAAGGCTTGAAATAGGGGATGAAAGTATGTATGGAAAGCAATTGTTACTAAAATTCTGTGTTACTTATTGTTTCAGCTTCAGTGATCTACTTCGCTTGACTAAGACATTACTCAGCATCTTAGACTGTGTTACCGCCATGGATCTACTGAATGAAACTAATGCACTGTCAGGAGAAGTTGAATGTAAGTACATACACATACCTATATAGATTACTAGCTTCCCTCAGCGCGGTTTCACCTGCGCCTTGGCTCACTGCTTTGCTCCCGTCGCCAGTAGCGTGATGTTACGTATACGTAGCCTATAACCTTCCTCGAGAACTGGGCTACCATACGCAAAAGTAATTATTGAAATCCGACTGGTAGTTGTTGAGATTAGCGAGTTCAAACAAACAAACGAACTCTTCTGCTTTATTTAATTGTATAGATAACTTCGAGTTTAAAATTTTATTTAAATATTACAAGCAGCTCAGGAAACACAGGAATGTATGAAGAAACGTGAGTGTTATTATTTGGCTATAACTAAAATAAAAGTTTACTTATTATCTCCACTACGTTCACTATAATCTTATTAATAATTATGAGGGTTTACGTGTCATGAGTGGCACCGTCGCAATTTAGTGCCATATTTCGTAATTTTCAATTTTTATCATTTAATCGGAGCTATATTTTAAAAATATGTTCTGTCTATATGCTAGAATTAGGTAAAAGCTGTATAAAAGGTAAGTTACCATAATGCTTACAGTTATTTTACTATGAAAATACCGCAACTTAAGTTTTAAATGTATTATTTGCATATAAATAGAACTGTAAACGCAATGATTTTTTACTTTTTATACAGCTTTCACCTAATTCTAGCATTTAAACAGAATATATTTTTTAAATATAGCCCCGATTAAATGATAAAAATTGAAAATCACGAAATTTGACACTAAATTGTGACGGTGCCACTCATGACGCGTAATAGCTCATAGTTAAATAGAGAGCTATAACTATGTGATTTTTGTTTTAGCTGAAGGTGGTGTGTTACGCAGTATAGGTGACATGGGCGCTGTGATGACCTCACTCACTTTAGGCACTGTTACTAGAAACGTAAGTAGTTTATATTTTATTGTCTATCATAACGCTTAGTGACTTATGTACGTTGGTTTGGAAGTTAACATTTGTCTAATACATAACTATATAAATTTGTTTGTGAGAAATCCGGTCTGGAACACAAAATACGGGTTTACAGAAATACTATTAATGGATACCAATCACGTCTCAAACTTCATTTTCATCCGTCAGCAACGCTTTTCCGAATCTAAACAGAGGTCCTAGTGCAAGTTTGTTTTACGTTAAAGCGATCGACACGTTTATGACGTTTGGTGCTACGATTGGCCCGCTGCAAGCTCTTAACCAATCAGAGACGACAACGAGAGACGTGTTAAACATTTTAATCGTTAACGTAAAACAGAAAGTATCTGAAGCCAAAATTTTGTGTATTGTCAAATCTGTAAATTTTTTTTTATATATCTGACCGGCCATGGCCTTAAAAGTGGAGGCCACCATACCAGTAGTTTAAGATAATGGCTTTTGGTATGGTGGCTACCACTTCTGGATTTCACTGACTGCTTACCATCAGGTGGGGTGGAGTCATTTTGGTAGGCTATAAATTAATAAAAAAAAATATATGTCGTAATATCACGTGGTCACTAACACTACAATACTTGATGTGTATATAATACTATCAAATCACAATTGAATTAATAAAGCTTCGTTATCCAGTCAACAGGCGCCAACAATTCGTCCAACAGTGGCAGCGGCAATGGCCTCCAACGTAGTGCTTCTGCGCTAATGCTGGCCAGAGAACATCCCCTAGTTATGGACACCAAGCTTAAGATTATTGAGATTTTACAGGTAATTTAGCGTTATAATAATAATATCACAACAACTACACACAACGCCATCTAGTCTCAAAGTAAGCATATATTATAACTTGTGCTATGAGTTCTAAGGGTGTAAATACATACATAGAATTATCCAGACCAATGCAAATAGACATGTTCATGCACACAAATATTTGCACAATAGGAATCGAACCCGCGACCTCTGCGTGGCAGTCCATATACAGTACCACCGAACCACAGAGGTCGTTAAAAATTAGTATTACAATATGTGTACAGACAAACTGTACAGGTTTTATTTTATATGTATGCTTTGCGAGCGCCGCAGCGCATTGTCTGCAATGTCAGCACCTTTATATTGTAAGTTTTATGCAAACAGTACTAATAAATTACTCATCGCAAAAGGTTGTGTTGTTCTTATCATTTTATAACGCCAACTTCCTGCATTTATCAACCTTTATCATCTATCACCTAAATGTAAGCAACCCTTACATTTTTTGTGATTGTTTACAATCTCCAGCACGATATATGCAATATGTGTGCTCTTATTGTGTAAACCTCGTTCTGCAATAAACAAATGGGGAAATGAAATGATTAACAAAATATTTTCGAACAACAAATTAAGCAACAATAGTAACGTTTAGACGTGGCTATGTATTGTAAAAATAATACTGAGAAAAAAAAAGTCGTTGTTGACAATGAAGTGAGGAGTGGAAAAGAACCAAAGGCTACCAATACCCCTATTGTTACTTACCGAACTTAAAGTTTCTTTAAATGCTGTTTAAAACGGTAGTAGATTCACGCTGGTTTCAGCATGAATGGGCTGGATCGACCGGGGAAGTACTACCCTCTCATAGAAGATCGACTTAAGAATCATGCTAATGCCGTTTCGCTCGGTGAGTGAGAGCAGGCAGCCCAAATACCCCCTTGGTTCTCTTCCTTTCCCTTTTCCTTTCTCATCCCCTCCGCCGTGGTCGGCAACGGCTTAGTCGTGTTTTCTATGCATTATTACATTTATTACTTCTGCGATGCTTGGAAAACACAGCCATCTCTATAGGTTACGGTTACCACTTGCCATCAGGTGGGTCATATGCTTGTTTGCTACTAAAGATGTATGTATAAAATCGCATCCATACTAATGCAAACGAATGAGACAAAGGACCTCTTAGGCCATCACTTATCCCCAGTTTCCGAAAGGTTGATCAACGAAAAAATAACTAATCACCTGTTAGATCTCATGTGAACTACCTAAAAGCATGCTAAATCATGAATATTTAGTTTAATTTGATTTAATTAGTTGCTAACTAGATCAAATTTAATTATTTATCCATGCTTTTAGCAACACAATTGGTACTTCACCTGAGATTTAACAGGTGATCCGTTAATTGTTTGTTGATCAGCTTTTCAGAAACTGAGAGTCAGTCTCTCTCTTTAAAATTATGATTATGATTGAACAGTATTTATAAAAACCTAGCTAAGAATCTAATTCGAACCCACAATGCTGAAAGAACCTCATAAGCCACTTACACCACCAACATCTTTCAGTTCATCTTAGACGTGCGACTGGACTACCGCATCAGCTGTCTCCTCTCGATCTTCAAGAAGGAGTTCGAGCAGGCGGGCGAGAAGTCTGCTGACACCATCGGACGAGCTGATGTGGAAGCTATAGGCTTGCAGGCCGAGGGCATCTTTAGTTGTCGGTGAGTGATAAAGTTAGGTTTTGATAGGTCGATTTTTAAGAAATGATATTTTATTATTACAAATTATGCCTAAAACTTTGCTCAAGCTAAATTTTAAAATTGTTTGAAATGTGCATTGCGCATATAAGTAGCTCTCACATACACTAATTGTGCCCGCGCTAGTTAGAACATCTTCGAGTAAACAATTTTCTAATAAGATTACTTCGATTCTTTATAATTTCTAATAATTGTTTTAGTACTGTGTATTGTTGTACAAATTTGTAATTATGTATAAAGTATTTATCTACACCGAGATGATAACAGATAGAAAATCACTACAACTACACGCGAATACACGAGAATTAATTAATTTTGAGCTTTATTTACTGCACATACGTCTCAGTTTCGTTTATCGATAATAGTTTCTCAAAAGCAAGAACATTTCGCTTCGTCAATGTACAAAGTAACGGTAAACCACAATTTGTCAATTTTCATAAGTATTTTTTTATTTCTATTTCTACGAAATTCTTCAAGAAATTTTCATATATATTATCATCCAAAATATTCATACTTCAGAAACTATTTCAGTATGTAAATTAATATTATTTCTTCATTACACAATACTGTTATGAATGTATCTATATTTCATTTTCACTATTAGTTAGTTGAACTTCAGTAAATACTTGTATTTCTAAGATTACTGGTTTAATTGCGTGTTCCTGAAATACTTGCTCAAACAAATCGCATCGTATAACAATTTTAATGAAATTAAAAGCCTGTTGCATATTATACTTAGGATGCTTCCTAATTCTACAGATTTCTATTACAGATTGCCAACTCTACAGATTCCCAGTTTAACAGATACTTAATTCTACAGGTTTCCAGTTTACCAGATTCCAAGTTTTTCAGGTTCCCAGTTTCACTGGTTCCTAACATTACGGATTCCCAATTCTACAAATATCCATTACAATTACAGTATACCAATCCTACTGATTGTTCCTTTAGATTAAAAATGGTTTAATAATTTCTAAACATGTGGGGGACTATGGGATCATTAGAATACAGAAATCTGTACAATTAGAAATATTTAAAAATGTGATTCTGTATACATGCAAATCTGTAGAAATGTGATTCTGTTAAAATGTAAATCTGTAGAAAAGAGAATCTGTAGACATGGGCAAAAACGGTATCACTTTCGGTAGAAATTAATTGCTGTACTAATACGAATAAATACAAAAAAGGATAATTTTTTTTTTGACTGGCCTTTTGTTCTAGTGGTTAGTGA
This sequence comes from Parascotia fuliginaria, assembly GCA_963082885.1. Taxonomy (NCBI): domain Eukaryota; kingdom Metazoa; phylum Arthropoda; class Insecta; order Lepidoptera; family Erebidae; genus Parascotia; species Parascotia fuliginaria. The sequence goes on along the minus strand of OY720196.1, from coordinate 2,501,027 downwards.
CCCTGACTGCTAAGCCGGAGGTCGTGGGTTCGATTCCCACCCAGGACAAACCTTTGTGTGATGAGCATGATTGTTTGTTCTGTGTCTGGGTGTAATTTATCTATAATATGTATGTATTTACAAAAAAGAAATGTATATAAGTTGTATATCAGTTGTTTAGTACCCATAACACAAGCAAATATAATTGCTTAATTTGGGGCTAGATGGCGCTGTGTGAATGTGAAAATACCCCTATTCTACCCCTATTCTAAAGTTCAAGCGCGGGCAAAACCTTGGGGTCCTGCTAGTGATTTATTTATTTATCATATTGTCACGCTTTTCGCACCGATTAGTGAACATAGTCGTGGTGGATAAAATTTCTACCGCCTTTAAATTGACAGTAACTGTAGCTTTCCGCAGCGCGGTTTTACTTGCGTCTATGGTAATTGCTCTGTTCCCGTCGCCAGTAGCGTGATGTACATAGCCTATAACCTCTTCATTAACCGAGATATTATACTCAAAACGAATTGTTCAAATATGACTGGTAGTTCCAGAGATTAGAGCTTCTAAACAAACAAACTCTTCCGCGTTATATAATAGTATAGAATATTAGACTTTAAAATACTAAATGTTTGAGCAGGTGTTTTCAGGTTTAATGTTTCACTTTCAGTGACTAACGCATGCACTGGTGACGAGTCAATAATATGTTCATTACACATAATTTATGAACTATCTTTATAATTTTTACATTTCGAAGGTAAATTATAATAAAATATATAATTATCTTGAATCTAATTAATTTATATATTGCTTCATTGACCATCCAAAGTTGGCCCGACACCCATATGAGGTTCTTCAAAAAAGGAGTTAAAAAGTTTTAATACGGTCGACAACGCGCTACAGTGGTGCTATGAAAAGTAGTTAGTTATAGTTCGCATTCCCCAATTGTACGCCACTGACTGCTTACCCTATAAATATATCAAGTCGAATGTATTCGTGGTTGTCTTGAAGATATCAATTTTAGAGATTGTGTTTATAGGGTTCTTATATATTTGTATACTAGCTTTCACCCGCGTCTTTGCTTACTGCTTTGCTCTCGTCTATAACCTTCCTCGAGAACTGGGCTACCACACACAAAAAGTATTTTTCAAATCCGTCTGGTAGTTTCAGATATTAACGCGTCCAAACAAACAAACTCTTCCTTTACTTTATAGCCTATTTTATCTATCTTTTTGTTTGTCTTTCAATTATAAAATTATGTGTAATGAATGAACAATCATCAAAATATCTATATTAATATTACTATATGATATCTAGGACTGGGATGTAAAACTACTAATGTAATATATTTTTCAGAGCGATTCAAACAGTGCCTGACGGGTGCCTACCAAAAAATGTAGATTTGTTAGTAAGCCTTAGTATATTGCATGGACTGATAAACGCATGGGACTAACTGGATGCTTAATAACCCTTAGCTTATAGGTATTTATTGTTTGGACACCAAAGTATACAAAAAAGTGTTTTACTGCTTACTTGGGTTCTATAGCCTGTGTAGCGATCTGTATTTCGTGGAATCATTTGATATTAATAGCTTGCAGAAAAGTACAGTCGCAGCTATACCACACGCGGTCGGTATATACCTTTATAGGTTACATCGCACTTAACGATTCGAGGTCGCCCAATAAGACGGTTTACGCCTCATGAGTGGCAAGGTCAAAATTTGGTGTCATATTTCGTAGTTTTTAATTTTTATCAATTCATCTTACCTATATTTTAAAAATATTATCTGCTAGCATGCTAAAATTAGGTGATAGCTGTATAAAAAGTAAGTAACCATAATGCTTGCTTACAGTTATTTTACTATGAAAATAACGCAACTTAAGTTTTAAATGTATTATTTGTATATAAATAGAACTGTAAAAGCAATGGTTACTTACTTTTTATACAGCTTTTACCTAATTTAAGCATGTTAGCAGATAGGTAACATTTATAAAATATAGCTAAGATTAAATGATAAAATTGAAAACCACGATGACACTAAATTGCATTGCCACTCATGAGACGTAAAGCCTCTTAATTACATTCTTAGCTGAAAATAATTATAATGTGTTTATTGCTTTTTTATATTTTTATTAACTTAATTAATCATACGGTTTTATACTCTAGAGAGGTATGCTAAGGTGTATTGTTTGTAAATAAAAAAAATCAATCGTTTTTTTGCTGCTAGCATAGAAATGGAGCTCGTAAAGCTACTGTCTAGTTTTATTTTGGTGTTCAAATAGGTAATTAATTAACTGGGAATAATGTGAAATACTAACTTGCATGTTCTTCCTAAAATACTTAGATTTCTAAGGAAACATGTACATAAATGTGAATAATATTCTGAATATCTAATCTACCATCTTTCTTACAAACAATAGTTACCATAACGACGTGTATATTTCTTTTTATTTCGGATGGGCAGAAACAACATTCTTCTTGTATTTGCTTCACAGTCGGTAACAGGCGTCCTATAACCTTATAATTTTCTTTATAGTTAAATTAAACCGGCAATATACTAACGTGTTAAAGTTATGCTTATGCCTGTCTTTTAACGTTGTGTCGGGCATTTACCTGCATGAGTTCCAGCTATCTTTTGTCTGACGTTAGGAGTATGTTAAGTTACCCAAGCACATATTGAACAGTAGAAAAAACAATTAGCGCATTAGTGACCGCCACAAGACACGCTTGGTCGTAACCAATTCGTCTGCTAAACGGAGTGATTACGGAAAACTTCTTTCTTTAGAAGATGTCTATGTCCTTTAGACTGATAATGATGTTCCATTGTTTTTTACATAAACTATGACTACGTCTTTGACGGGCGCTTGTTGCTGACCTTGTAACAGATAGGTTGCCTATATACCTGCAATTTTGTTTGCCAAATAGTTCGTGTTAGAGGTACAGATTTTGTGTGTTTTGTGTTAGATTATGTATATAATGTGGATTAATAACATTTTAAGTTTGACTAACAGTTTAGATTTGGTTTTTAGATCAGTTAATACCTATATTGTAATTGTCTTAAAAACTGAATGACATTGTCCCGATTATGTTCTTATGCTTCCAAAGTAACCATGTAAATGTTTTTGGAATGGCTACGGACTCTTTGCATACCTTCCGGCAGAGTAGCTTCATTTCAGAAGGCTATTAAATGTAAATAAAATTAAACCTGAACCTGAAACCTGATTGTTCGTAATCTTGTCTTTTGCGTGGCGTTATCCTTGTAGATCATATCATTCCTCTACGAATCTTTCAAGCTATATACGCCCCTTTTTACTGATCTCTAGCGTAACGACTGCATATTGATAGTAATGTGTTTGCCTACTTTGCAAGTGCTGCAAATGTGGCAAACCTCACCTTGAAGCGAAGTACGGCGACACGGTGAACTAACCCAATACCAAAAGTGACGAAACAGCAATATTTTAGTGTTTTTAAAGTTCTAAAGATTTAAGTATTTTACCGAAAACTAGAATAAGTTTGAACACAAGAGGTAAACATATAGTAGTATCAACACCACAGGCGGTTTACTCTAAAAGAAATACTCTTGTCCCCCTTCTGAGGCTTCTAATATTCTTTGAGAACCATACGTCTAACGTATGCCTATATGTCCAGGGACGGGCTAGACTTAGACGAGTGCGGCGGGCGCATGGTCCTCCGCGTGTTGCTGCAATTGTGTTCACAAGGCGCATCCGCGGCGCTAGTGTCGGGAGCCCTGGCGCTACTGTTCCGACACTTTAGTCAGAGACAGGAGGTTTTAGCTGCGTTTAAGCAGGTTAGTACAGATTGCGGTATTGTGAAAACACATTTTTTTATTGTTGTTCGAAACAAAAAAAAGTGAGTGTGAGTGAGTGAGTGTTAAAAGAAGTTGTTATCTCTATTTTCACTGGTGTTGACCCCGCTCTTATACCTATAGCTTGACTATGAATACAATAAAAAAATAATTTCAGAAAAATCTACTTAGAAGTATTTATTCTAACTGTTGTCAAAATTCGATCGTATCCAATTATTTATATTAAAGTTTATTATTATGATCTTTAACTATGCAATGTACTTAAAAAGTGGAAACAATATTTTCCTTTAAGAATTAACTACATTATATAATGTTTTCATTCAGGTACAACTTCTAGTATCAGACGCGGACGTAGAATCGTACAAACAAATCAAAGCGGATCTCGACCTACTGAGACAGAGCGTAGAGAAGTCAGAACTGTGGGTGTTTAACAAAGGTCGCGCTTTACTAATTGATGAACATATTGGTAAGGAGTATACTATCCTTCTTAAACGTCTCTTATGTTTGAATCGAGTTTAGGAAGCTCTAAACATTAAGGTCGCTTTTTTAAAACTTGTGCTATGAAGTAATCATGCTATCGAATTTATTTACACTAGCGATATATTTAATAAACTCTTTAAAATCGGTTGCCTGATCCCCAAATACTTAATTCTTCAGAATATAATTTATTAAGAACCTACAATTTAGTTCTAAAGAATTAAATATTTGGAAATCAGACAACCGTTTTAGGTGGAATTCCACCGACACTAGGCTTTAACGGTAGTCACGATCAGAAGTAACTTTTAGATCATACGTCATCTCACGTGTGGATGTAGGTTTAAATACGAGTATATACCTTAGTTATTTAAGCTTCGTGACGTCTGACGGTTGTAGTTATAGAGAATGTGTGAAAAGCAGGACAACTTTTTTATCTTTCATGTGATTACAGTTCTGGCGGGCGGAACTGTAGGTCCCGGTGGCGCCATTTTAGAACGGAACGCATCTCTGGACAATGTTCTAGATACTTCTAGAACGGCCAAGCACGATCACAACGAGTACAAGAAGATCAAAGAGGTAAGGGAGTCCTATATAAAGATATTGCATTAGAAAACAAGTCATGTGAAGCGATAATTGTTACAAACATTAATGACACAAGATACATTCTACTTAAAATATTTATGTATTTCACAAAAAAAAATCTCAGTACTAGGATTCAAATTTCATCATCTGTTGTGTCGCGACGTCGATTCGCGGTATCAAGACTTCGCATGATCGTAATTTTGTTGCACAAGACCGCGTGTCATCAAACAAAAGTGAAAAATCCTACATTAGTTTTGCGGCTTTATTGTCATTACCAAGGACTTACCACATCATTACCTAGTAGACCCTACCACAACTATAGCAATCATATTATAACCTTACTTTGTCTCTATGCCAGTTTTAATGGTACAAAAGAAAAAGACAAAACACAAAGTAACATTAAAATAATACTGCTTAAAATAATAAATGGTGGTAGGCCCTCAGATCTTTGTTCAAATTCAAATTAAAATTCAAAGTATGTATTTCATTTTGATCATAAAGAATGATACTTATGAAAAGTCAAATTACATGAAGTCAGCTAATTAATCTACAGCCAGTTCGCTGACGAGGTAGAGCTGTGAGAAGAACTGGCAAGAAACTCACGCCACTCTTTCAATGGCCAGATAATTACAATTTTTTTTGTATGAATTAACAATTTTAACACATGAACGCAACCAAAGAACCATACAAAGTAATTATTACAAAACAACTAATTATTTTATAACATTTTTAAAAAAGAGAAGAAATTTCAATTATTTAGTTTCATCTAGTATGGTAATCTGACTACGTATTTTAATTAAAATTAATAAAAAGTAAATGCATTTTCCAGTCATATTGAACTACAAGGTAAACTACAAGGTCCTAGAACGCACATACCTATTAATGACAATATGTACGAGTGTATAATAAATGTATCACATGGTCTATTGTAGATATTACAACGAATGATAAAGTACTGCACTCATGGCAATAGCGGCTCGGGCGAGAGTGGTCGTCCACGTAGACATGAACAGAGACTGTTAAGAAACATAGGAGTGCACAACATCGTACTTGACTTGCTACAGGTAAAATACTTGTTATAATGTAACTAGCTTTCACCTGCGTTTTTGCTTACTGCTCTGCTCCAGTTGCCAGTAGCTTGATGTTACATAATCTATAACTTTCGTCAAGAACTGGGCTATCATACGCAAAAAGAATTTTCAAATCCGATTGGTTCCAGAGATTAGCGCGTTCAAACAAACAAACTCTTCTGCTTCATATAATAGTATATGTAGATGTCAGTGTGTTTTGTATAAGGTCAAGTCATTTTACCTTTTACCGCCTCTCGGTCCTCTTCCTTTTCCTTTTTCCTTCCTCATCCTCTTTTTTTACTACTTGGTCGGCAACGCCTTGTTTGTATTTTCTAAGAATTATTTCTGTAATGCTTTTAAAACACAGCCGTGTCCATAATATACGATTGCCACTTACTATCAGGTATGTTAGTCACCGAAGTTGTTTAAAAAAAAATTCTGTGTAGAAAAAACTGTTTGTTGTCTGTAAAGTCGTTAAACATTGATGAAAAATTGCATACATGAATTGAATTGTATAATTATCACTAAATTATTATTATTTTGTATAATACCAAAAAAGAGTTTGCGTTACAAGCCAAAAGCTGATCGTGTCTCTCTATCGCTTGTTCCGCGCTCTCGCTTGCACGCAGAACGTGACATTTTTTCGCGCGTGCAGCCAGCGTTCATCGATTTATAAGACACGTCAAAAAACTACGTTGGTTACTAGAAATGTCGAAAAATAAAAAGGGTTTAATCGCCAGGTCCCTCATGATGAAGATGATAAAGCCATGGATGAACTCTTGGCTTTAGCACATGAGTTTCTACAGCACTTTTGTCACGGCAACCAACAGAACCAGGCCATTTTGCACAAACATTTGGATCTGTTCCTCAACGCTGGCGTGAGTATATAGTACTTTGTAATATTATTGAATGATCATACCATCAACTTTTCTGTCAAGTTGAAAATTGTATTCTGTTCTTTGCGTTTAACTTGTGCGAGTTCGTGTATTTTTGTCTGTGTCATATATGCCATCAAAAACAAATTGTAAAAAAAAAACAAGTTTCGCGACTCATTTCTTCTACCGTAAAAAGTTATGAGATCCATGTAATACCAAGTCCGTTAATTTATTTAGCTCCTAGTTAAGGGACCTTCTGTCTTAAGTCATTACCTATTTAATTAGCTAACCTAACAACATATTAAAGTGACCATATCAATATTAAAAATCGTTTATGTTTTAAATAACTGACTTGGAGAAGAAGTTAGAAACACCTAGACCCAATATTTAGGCAAACTATATTCGTATTATATGATTGAAGCAGATCCGCGAGGCCCAGACGGTATGCGCGATATTCCGCGACAACGCGGTGCTGTGCAGCCACGAGGGCAACGAGAAGGTGGTGGCCCACTTCGTGCACTGCATCGAGTCCCGCGGCCGCCGCCCCGACTACCTGCACTTCCTGCAGACCATCGTGCACGCCGACACACACTACATCCGCCGGAGCCAGGACCTCGTCATGCAGGAGGTACGTCTGCTGTCAGAGCGAGGGTGCTAAGTGTATACGCAACTGCCCCCCATCCCCACCTCCCGTCATCAACGTCTAAACTAGACGCTTGCCTTCACCCAGTCGCTTCCGCCACTACTCATCGATCGTCCTCAGAAAATTCGGGCCTTCCCCTCGAAAACTTTTTTTTAGTCTACCAAAGTGACTACATCCCGCCTGATGGTAAATAGTAGTGGAATCCAGAAGTGGTGGCCATCGTACCAAAAGCTATCGTCTTAAACTGCTGGTATGGTGGCCTAAAATGGGGTTAGGGGAAGGGAATGAGGGAGGTTAGGAAAGAGGAACATAGGGAAATTGGGCCTCTGACTTGAGACTTTAAATATGCCTTATTATAAAAGTGCGTGTCTTTAAAATCGCGACCACCTCTCGTGTATAAGAGGCAGGTGCCTTTACATGGCGCTTTTACATCATGCTTTTTGAAATATGTATATTTAATTCTTCATCAAAACCTTTTTTTCTTACAGATGGTAAATGCTGGCGAAGATGTACTAGTGTTTTACAACGATAAAGTGTCGTTTAACTATTTTATACAAATGATGAGGCTATATAGAAAGAACCACGACATGCCGGAGGCGCTCAGGTACTCAATTTTATACTTGAATCTCATTATAAAATTATTAGTTTTACTACGGTCAATTTTAGTATCTAGTCAATTTTATATCTATTACTCTTCAACTATTTTAATGCTTATTAGTATAGTTTGTTTTCCCTAAATTTTAAATATCAGGTTACTACTACATTCAAGTTTTACCAAAGCCATCGTCTTTACCTGCTGGTATGGTGGCCTCCACTAAGGCGGCTGGGGATGGGGTAGGGAGAGAGAATGAGGGAGATGAGAAAAGAGGAAAGGGGGGAAATTGGGCATCTGGCGCTCTCACTCACCGAACGAAACGCAGTAGTACAGATTACTACTCTTACGTTGATCTTCTATGAAAGGGTAGTACTTCCCCGGTCGATCCGGTCCATTCATGCTAAAACCAGCGTGGATCTACTACAGTAAAAGTTTTTAAAAGCATTTTTTATTCGTAATTTTTTTCAGTATTAGAGGAAACCATACCAGCAATTTGTCTTAGTGACCACCACTTCTGGATGTCGCTGATTGCTTACCAATCTTACCATCATGGCATCAAGCAGAGTGGAGTTATATTTTGCTAATATTAAGAATGAAGTTTTAATAATAATAAATCTTCTATTATTATTTTGACAGGTACCACATCCAACTAGTAAAACTTCTCACATGTTGTACGATGGGCAAGAACGTGTACACAGAGATCAAGTGTCACTCACTACTGCCGTTAGACGACATCGTGTCTATGATCACTCATCCTGATTGTATACCTGAGGTGAGTGTGCTTGTGTTTTTATTTTATTGAATGAGTGATATACAAGCGATGATTCGGTTGCGTAAAAGGGTGAATGAAAAAGGAGAATGTGTTTAGTTGATAGATAGAATAGAATTCTAAAAGATTATCCAGTACTTACTGGATGCACTCGATAGGTTGCAGCGGCGAGCAGTCCGTATCATCGGAAGCCCGTAGGCTACTAAGACCCTTGAGCCTTTACAGCTGCGAAGAGACATCGCCTCAATGGCCGTCTTCTATCGCCTTTACCATGGAGAGTGTTCTGAAGAGCTCTTTGAATTAATCCCACCCTCTCCCTTTTTGTCCAGAACAACACGTGCGGGACTAAAGTGCCACCCTTTCACAGTGGAATCTAAAGGGTCTCGAACCAAACGGTTCAGCACTTCATACTTTTGTCGCTCAATTAAAGCCTGGAACTCTTTGCCAGCGCATGTGTTCCCATCTAATTTTGATCCTGGGTCTTTTAAGCGGGGCGTGAAAAAGCATCTCACTAAGCCGCCATAGTGGAGGCCACCATACCAGTAGTTTGGCTTTTGGAATGGTGTCCGCCACTTCTGGATTCCACTTACTGCTTACCATCAGGCAGAGTGGAGTCACTTTGGTAGGTTAATATAAAAAAAAAAAAAAAATGCGCCAACTCTATACAAACAGGGAAGACAGATCTTATTGTAGGTAGAGGTACTGCTCTTAATAAGTTGGAGCGTTGTGACTCGAAAATAATAATGGAGTAAATTAATTTCGAATAACTCATCTAGCTTCTTGCCTAGTTCCGAACCATACATCATCATATCGGTCCATTATTATCCCACTGCAGTGAAAGGCCTCTTCTCATACTGAGAAGGTATGAGCATTGATCACCACGTGCGCTCAAGACGGATTGGCAATATTAGACTCTTAAGTCCGTTGTTTTTCTTTACCGTTAGTCAGAAATGTCCAAGATAAACTTAAAAAGTAAATATGATTTGAAAAATCACATTGGTACTTGCCCGGATTCGAACCGAAAAGAATCCATATTTCCATACTAATATTATAAATGCGGCAGTAACTCTGTTTGTCTGTTAAGCTTTCACGCATAAACAGATTTTGATGAAATGTATAGAGATAGATTAGACCTCGGGGTACAACATAGGTTATCTTTTATTGCAATAAATGTCTCAAAAGAGTTGAAATTTGTATGGAAAATCGTAAATGTATAAACAGAGATATAACCGACATTCACGCGGGCGAAGCTGCGATCAACAGTTACTTTTAAATAAGAATGACTACTTCGATTGTTTAGTTGATCACAAGCCCAACATTCAGACGGTAGATCCGTAGAGGGTTTACGCGGCATGAGTGGCAACGTGGCAATTTTTGTAGCGTTGTGGTTATTTACTTCTTACACAGCTTTCACCTAATTCTAGCATATAGACAGAACATATTTTTAAGATATAGCCCCGATTAAATTAAAAAATTTGAAAATCATGAAATATGACACTAAATTGCGACGTTGCTACTCATGACGGGTAAACTCTCATAATAGGTGCTGAAATAACAAGAATCTCTCATTTCCCTTTACCAGGTGAAAGAAGCATACGTAGGGTTCTTAAACCACTGCTACATCGACACCGAGGTGGAGATGAAGGAGATCTACTCGAGCAACTACATGTGGGACCTGTTCGAGCGCTCCTTCCTGCAGGACATGCAGGCCATACAGCATAGCGATGTACATCAGCCGGAGCCAGGTATACACTAGTATTTGTTTTTTTTTTAAAGATAAGCCGTGTTACAAAGATATATATAATTAACTAATACAAAGTACCTACACCCAGACTACATTTTTTTATTATTCACAGTGTTGTTTTAGGTGGAAACAAGGCTTTATATAACGTCAAAAATATATAACGTTGCCTCTTCTAGGCAGCTGATAACGTAAATAAAAAATAATGTTAGATAATGTAACGCTTTCTTAGTATTTACTAACGTTAATAGTAAACGAACGTTAATTTAATGTTAGTTTGATAACGTTAAACTTGCAAGTCTAGTGTATTAATGAAGTGTGGGCTTTGGGCATTGCGTTTGTTGATGCATTTGCGTAAGTACCTATATTCGTGCGCTGATTCAGTTAGCTGCTCTTATTAAGATGAGTGTGGGCAGTATATTGCTGTACATTTTTATTATGAAACTTCGTATTTATCCCTGAATTGATACAACGAGTATCTACTTCAATTGTGGCGGCCATTTTGCACGAATCGATGCGTCTGTGTTTGTTTGACAGCAGGTATCGTTAAAATTTACAGTACAACTAACGTTAATACCTAACGTTATATACTAATAACGGTAGCTAGTAACGTTAAACATCTTTTAACGATACGTACGTATCACGTTGAAATTAACGTTAGTTACGTTAATTTTTATGTTAATTGGTAACGTTAGCAAGTCCTGGGTGGAAATAGGACATAAAACGCTTTTTATATTAGAATAGATGATAATAACTATATCATTGTCCCTAGGTCCGTCTACCTCCCTGTCGCCCTCGAGTCCAGGAGGTCGCCGCGCACAGATGGGCACGCAGAAGGCGTGGGTCAACTACGTGACGGACGTGCTCATGCACACAATATGTACCTTCTTCAATTCTCCATTCAGCGACCAGAGCACCACTGTACAGGTGATATATTATTTGCCTCCGAAATGCTTAAAAAGTATTCGAAATTTTATTAATTTATTTATATCGAAACTTATTTGCTGCTCGGATGTTTTAACGTTGCTGCCAACTGTTAAATTTTAAGTAAGTATTCAATTCAGTTTTATACTAAGAAAGCAATAAATAGAAGTTATACGAAATCAACCTAAATAATATATAGAGAAGTATTTTCTGAGTTACACCTTTCTACCCCTTGTCGGGTGAAAAAAGCTATGATAATATCTATGTATATACTTTATATTTTTGATAATGAAAATCAAAATGTCTGTATTTAATAATAATAATACCAGCTTGTTTACTGTCCCACTTCACAAGGCATGAGCATTAATCACCACGCTTGCGCAAGGCGGATTGACAAATTCAGACTTTTCAGTCCAGGTTTCCTTACCATGTTTTCCTTTACCGTCTATCAAATATATCCAAAATAAACTTAGAACGTACATAAGATTTGAAAATTGGTAAGTACTACCTCGTGTTTACGAAGCGGGTGCCTTCTCCACTGGGCAATTTCCACTTCCCGTCTGTATATATTAGTACCTACCTTTTTAAATTTCAGACTCGTCAGTCAATATTCGTGAAGCTGTTACAAACTACGTTCAGTATCTACCAATGTCCATGGCTCACTCCGCCTCAGAAACTCAACGTTGAAAAGTGCATCAGGACTCTTAGTGAAGTTGGTTAGTATTAGCTATTTAGTTATTTATTGAAGGTTGTTTGTCTGGTTTTTTATAACCAATGGTTGCTGGAACCTACCTGAAGGTAAGTGTGTAAGTAAGTAACCATCTGAAATGCCGGGAGCTCAACGAAATGGCTGCCTAACGTAAAAAGAACAATTCAACCTCAACTCGTTCTTGTACAAATATTCAGACGCCACTTATCTAAGTCTGTCAGTAAAATTCGTTTAAAGTGACAGCAATAGGTGCGACTTAGAATGAGGGTAGTTAGGAAAATTTTTGCCACCAGGGGTTAACTTTCAAAAAGCGCTTAATAGCTAGACCTGACGCATTAGTGCTGCCCCCTCGCCATTTTAGAAAACCTCAGCAATTTTATTTTGTCCTTAATCACGTGAATTATCCATTTTGTAAATTAAACATGTATATTGACGAAATGAACACTGAAAAATATTTGTTTTGATAGTGCTGTCGAAATGGAACCTTTTACCAACTGATGACGAAAATTTTCGTAAACACCCTCATTGAATGTTGATGAAAATATCATTTAACTCCATTTAGACTTGTCTTGTCAAATTTACTAGTAGCATAATAGTAAAACTTTTACGATTGCTAAATTGGATGGCAGAAAATATTGTCAGGTGCTTGCGGTTCTGCGAGCGTGATGCATAAATGTGTTTTATTTTTGTTTTAATTTTTTTCCTTATCTGTATTTATTGTTTTTAATCGTATATTGTGTAATAATGTAATTAGAAGTAATTTACCGTTGTAATTATTATTAAATAAATAAATTATGTTCAAAGTCAATAATATAATATTAGCAAACTAAAAACATTTACACATTAAACACTACATCGACCTTGTATTTGAATTTGTGCTCCTATTTGCAGCTAAATCTCGAAGCATAGCCATTCCACTAGAACTTGAAGCTAAGATCCAAACAGTGTTTGAAAAAGCAGCTGCGCTTTCACGACAGACCAGCAAGTGGTTATTAGCATCCAAGACCTCCAAACTTGAGAAGATGGCTTCACAGGTAATATAGAAAAAAATATTTTAATGGTAAAAAGTTCAGAGCATGTTTTATGATTTTAGAGGGAGCTTAAATATATCTAAAAACTAGTATATTTTTGAGGTTAATTAGCCTAGTGTTTGCCAAATTGAATATAATGAGTAAAACATAATTAATTAGTAATTTTCTGGAAATACGATGTAAGTCGATATATTTACATCTGTATACGATTTTTTATCTTATGCGGCATTACTATGGTTGAATATTGAATAATGATGTTTCGAAAAGAATTAGTTTTTAGAAAAAAATACTAGAGGTGTTGTTCATTTTCTAAAGATAGATAAAATAGTAGTAATCGATTTACTGAACTTTAAAACATATTATATTTTCCTTACCTTTTTAACGATGGTACTGTTTTATTTGTTAACCGACTTCGAAAAAGGAGGAGGACTTTATCGAGGAAGATCTCGATAAAGTTCTCGATGATTCTGTATGTATATTTTATATTTATTTTTAACACTTGTATGCTATTTTATATATCGCATTATATGAATGTTTAGAGCGCTCATTTTAAACACTAAATATCACGCTTAGAGATAGACGTACTTATTTATTAATGTATTATAATTAAATTTTTTTCCACTTTGTTTTGCATATACACTATACTTTAGCATATTTGATAAGTATTTCATACATTGTTCCCGTTTTATCCCATTATTGAAGACCTTTAGTTTGACTAGGTGATATGAATGATACATTTTGAAATAATCTCCACGTTTAGGCTGTAGCAATTAGATAATATTTGGAACACTGGTAATGCTACTGTCGTATTTTTTTACAGTGGCTTTCTTTAAACGATCTTTAATTAAAATTCGATTTTGCGCAATAGGGTATTGCGCGAAATCGGATTTTATACCCAGTTGCACCCATTTTTGAAAAGTAGATTATAGTGAGTATAGTATGATAGATCTTAATTAGATTCTATAGTGCTAATGAACTACTAAAATTCACAAAATTTTTATTCAATCGCTAAGTGTAATGCATTAAAATTTTGCATTTTCAAATTTCGCGCGTAATTTGACGAAAACGTTAGACGCGATAGTTGACAGTTGACACTTCTAAGTTTACATAGCCCTATGACGTAAAAGTATGGCGACTACAATGATGTTATGAAACCGATTAGAAAAGCAGAAATTTTTGAATTGTATTTTAAAATTTAGTTTGCTATTTTATGAACTAAACTACCGTTTTCCGACTGCTTTTTGCCGAAACTATCTCATTAATATATTTTTCGATTTTTCTGATATAGAGTAAATTATCCTATTAATCGTTTAGCGCTGAATATTTTTACAATGTGTCAATATGTCTATTATTGAAAGCTCTTGAGCGCCCAACGAATAATCTCGATTTTTAAGAATCTTGGATTAAAGTTTGTATATAGAAAGCGATTGTTAGTCGTATCTCAAGACGGCAAAGTTTAGACTACAAGGCTTATAGTTTATTATGAGTAACTTAAAGATTGCACTATAATTTGGGAAAATCTTAAGGAATTATGAAATATTACGTTTATAGGATTAGATATCCAGCTATTTCTAAGAAACCTTCGCTAATTGCAAATCCCCGTATTACTTAATAATTTTATATCCGCATATTAAAATTCATTGCTAATTTAATTATTAAATTGAGCTACATCTGTTATAAAAACCGAAATTAAACACTTATCATTTATTGGTATCCACTAGATCATAATTATATCAGTGTTTACAAGGCTGTGTGCACATTGTCGAATACGTCGGGAATGTGTCTGTTCCCAAAATACTCATGAGTGCATGATTACGAATGGATGGATGCATAAAAGTCTGCATGTATCGCGCGTGCTTGCTTTCTCAACTACACGTTATTGTTCACCTACTCACTTATTTATACGTATAACTATGATTTTGTAAAGAAAACGTTTGATTGTCACATTCAAATGATTCTCCATTTTATAAAATTCTTTAAATACACACTATTTTAGAACAATCTTGACAAAAAAGCTGCTATAGAGCTATAGAGTTAATTGATGCGCTTTTAGCGATGACACATATCTAACGCACCAAACATTGCAGTAATCGCAGCACATTTGCAATGTATTCACTACATAGATGTGTACCTGCCCTAAAGTTTAATTATTGTTTCTTTAATATTTAATACCTTTAAGTATTTTCTTTTATTTAATACGTGTAAGGACTTTTTGATTACTTTCTTTGTGGACACGTCGGTGCCCATGTTGGGTATAAATGTGTCTTTTTTTTTATCAGATTGTTTTATTGTTGCTTTTTATGTATGTACCATTATAAGGCCTCCTACATGCTTGTTTGGTTTGACGAACGATAAATGTCATTTTCCTATATTGCCTATATATAGTAGTGTTTTGCTGTTCGATCAATATTGCTTCTGTGAAATCTAAAAGCAATAAAAAACGAAAGCTACCGACACAAACATTGGTATATTGAGTAGTGTGCTAAACCGTATATATTATGTAGTTATTGCTTCAACTATTTGCAACAAATACTGCCGACCTTGCTTGTATGTAGCACGCTTTATGGGCCTGTTTCACCACTAGCTTGAGCGCCGGAGGCCCAATTTCCCCTCTTTCCTCACTTCCCTCATTCCCTTCCCCTACCACATTCCTAGCCGCCATAGTGGAGGCCACCATACCTGCAGTTTAAACTTTTGGTATGGTGGACCTCCTCTTCAGGATTCCACTGACTGCTTACCATCAGGCAGGGTGGAGTCACTTTGGTAGACAATTATAAAAAAAGCTGCTTAAGTGTCTGATAATATCTAACGGATAAAACATCTTCTAGTTAAATCTGTCTTAAATTTTTAAAGAGTATATTTATCAATTAAGTTAATCAGACACTTGCAGAACTAATTTTTGACTATTATCTGTCAGTTAAGTTTTGAATAGGTTATCACGCACTTTATCAGAAAATGGTGAAACAGGGCCTAAATCTCGAAGCATTCTACAACATTAAATTCTTTACCAGTCGAACCTACAAAACGACAGATCCGTAATGGAAGGGTTACAAGAAATAGTGGCATTACTAGAGGAACAACTAAGACCGCTGCTACAAGCCGAGCAATCGCTACTTGTCGACATATTGTACAAACCACATCTGCTGTTCACCAGTCCTGGGGATATCACGCAGTCGGATACCAGCGGGATATTTATATCTAGGTAACAATCTTCCTTATTACTAATCTTTTATCTCATGATAGCAGTTTTTGAGGGCCATCAGGAGAGCCAAGTCTTCGAAGGTGGAACTCTCTACAAAAATTAGGAAAATCAAATGAATTGTCACCTCCATCTTGAAGACCCAAGGCTACAAGCAACGTTACCTTGTCTCTACCAAGGGAGCCACCAAGGATGCCAAGTCTTCTCAAGGGGTCTCAACACTATTATCGAATCCAAACAGACAATTTATAGGTCATAAATGAATTGCTAAAAGGAAGTTATAGAAATTGTATTCAAATCTTTTGGATTGCCAACCGACTTTGGAACTGTCATCAAATGTAAAGCTATATTACGAAAGTTTGAGAACTAATCTTTCAGCAATTCGACTCTACGGATTATTTGTTCAGGTTTTGTTATGGTTACTGCCACTGTAATATAAATTTACAAGTAAATATGACTGAAACGGTCAAAAATATTTATGATTGTCCTCTAATGTCTTTGTTATAAATATAATAACAGATGAAAGACTTCACTGCTGGATATAAACCTCTCCAAGTCCCACACTTATCGGGTCGTCGGCCTACCTTGTAAGGGGGTCTACCCACGCCTATCCTTAGTCATAGTTTTCTGTTCTCAGACTGATCAGACACACAGAGAAGCTTCTAGAAGAGAAAGAAGAGAAGCTATGCGTCAAAGTACTGCGTACTTTACGGGAAATGATGGCTGTCGACCCAGAGTATGGTGAAAAGGTAACGTATATTACCTTTGTATTAACATCTTTGCTTAATGCTCTGCTCCCGTCACTAATAGCGTGATGTTAGCCTATAACCTTCCTTGAGAACTGGGCTATCATACGCAAAAAGGTTTTTTTCAAATCCGACTGGTAGATCCTGAGGTTAGCGCGTTAAAAACAAACAAAGTCTTCCGCTTCATATAATAGTATAGATTATTTTGCTTTTGCCATGTAGTCATTACTCCCAGAAGGTCAAAGATTACTCTATTATCTTAATATAAGTGTACCACAATTATTTATCACACATATTGATATTTTTGTACTACAGGGCAACCAGCTCCGCAGTAAACTATTATCTCAATACTTCATAAACCGCAAGTCAGAGCCGAAGATCCAACTGCCTGCGTCATCGGTGACTGTTACGCATGGACCCGGCGGTAAGACATCTTTCATACTTTTAGTTCTATGACCAGGGGTCTGGGTATTATGGTATAGTCGAGTGAGGAGTGTCTATGTATTTTTTTTTTTTAGTAAATATGTATTAAACTTTTTACTACTTTGAGGAAAAAATATTTTTGTTTGAATTCGGTAAAAATAATAACAAAAACCGAGTGTTGTTGCTAAATTTGAACGGATTATAAATAAGTGTTTAGTACAACAAGCAAGTATAAAATGTAATAACTAATGAGGCTTAATTTAATAATTAATAATAAAATTAATAATAATTAATGATCTAAAAGAAAATATAAAAAAATAGAAATACTTTTTTATTACCTACTAATTTGTTTAAATTAATAACTTAACATTTTTATAAAATATTGACTCCTCACTCGACTAAAACAAAAAATTTAATCTTAACTGAATTATTTTAATTTTAAAGGTATAATCAGGCCCGTTTCACCGATATAGAAAAAAACCTTATTATTAACAAATATTTTTTTAAAAATCCCGTGTTTAATTAGGTCATAGTTGCGCAGTACCTACCGTTTTCAGGCCGGTCGCAAAACAACATCCAAACTAGATATGTCTCAAGAACCTTCCATTTATAATCTATTTTTGCTATTTTGACTTCAAGAATGTCGAAATAAAATGAGTTTGCGATAGCTGAATATCCGCGTTCTGTAGTGTCTATGCCGAAGTATAACAATTAAGATTGGCAACATTTGTATGTTGAGTTGAATCTCACAAGTGTCAAACAGGTTCCTTGTACTGTTATTTATTACTGTGTTTTGACTACTTGGCGATAAAAGAGTGACTTGCATTTCAAATGCAAATTCAAGTTCAAATATTTATTTGCAAGCTAAGTAACGTTTGACGTTAGCTATAAAATACATACTTTTGGCAAACATGGTAAAACAGGCCTGATATAATAATAATAATAATAATAATATTCTACCACATGCACACAGCGCCATTTAGCCCCAAGTTAAGCAATTATATTTGCTTGTGATATGGGTACTAAACAACTGATATACTACTTATATACTTTTTTTTTTTTTTTTTTGTAAATACATACATATTATAGATAAATTACACCCAGACACAGAACAAACAATCATGCTCATCACACAAAGGTTTGTCCTGGGTGGGAATCGAACCCACGACCTCCGGCTTAGCAGTCAGAGTCACTAACCACTAGACCAACAGGCCAGCCAGTATATATAAATAATAGTGATAACATTTTCTTCAAGGGTTTACAAATAGCTTGCACAAAACTAGAAGTAGCTGTAAGCACTAAAAGAAGATTAAATTAGACAAATGTTATTTTTATAATTCAAAAGGGAATGTGATCAACTCATGTGTTTACGCGGTTTGATGTGACGATCAATGATCATGCCTTCTCTGTATGACAGAAAGCTTTTACCTTGCTCTTAGTCGTAAAATAAAAATCAGATAGTTACTTTTGTTCTTCTTCTAAAAATCTTTTTTTTGTCAACTCTGGATTTTGAATTGAACCTGTTCTAAAGTCAAATATATTTATTCATTTTGGTTAATTGAATTACACCTATACTATTTACATACATACATAGCTTCACGCCTTTTATCCCCGAAGGGGTAGGCAAAGGTGTTTAACCACTCACGGTTCGCCATTTTTATTTTGGCATGGTAATCCGTACTTTTAATGATAGTAAATAACTGAAAATTTAAAATCAGTACAACATCATTAATATTTGTTGATACATTCCATTTTGAAATTCTGAAACTTTACAAGATACTCCAAGATTTTAACTGATATAATTTAGTCTGTTAAAAATGGATGAAAAACCTCTGTTAATAACTAATCCTAGCATATAACTAGAACTATAAATGAAAAAACAAAACACCTAAAACAATATTTTACACAAGTAAAAATAATACAGTTATACACAAGGTCCATTGAAGTCGCGGACTCCTCAGTTTGGTATTGAATTTTTCTATCGAGAATTATTAAATGTCTGTTTAAAGTTTGTAAATATGAGGAGTTAGTATTTAACAGAGGCATTTTTCATAACACATAGTTTAGTTTAGAACTGTTTTCTTTATTTCACTCACCGCATGCGACGCAGTAACGCATCCACATCAACTGAAGGCAGGTGGGTCCATACCGCTGACGGTACTTTAGTGTTGTAATTATAAATAACCCCATAATAGATACTGCATTAACATTTATTTGTTCTGCACCGAGCTCACAATAGGTCACAAGCAATATTTATTAAAACAGAAAGCTCGCCTGTATAAAACAAAGTTAAAATAAAGAAATTATATTTTTTAATCGTGCTGACGCTACATTGAAATTTTATTTACCTTATGTCACTCCCACAATCAATACGAATCTAATGACACTTTATACGTTAAAATCTATTAAGTTATTTAGGCTGTAGAGCGTGCCAAAGAAATATACATACATACGCTCGAAAAACATTACCCGCTTTGACTTTGGCAGTCAGGCAATAACGTGATGCGCAGAACGTTAGAGCTGCGCTGTGATTGGCTATTTCAAGGTCATTCGAATGCTCAGAAATGCACTAATCGTAGCGTCCTTAGTTGTTATGCTAGCGTATGCGTATGAGTTGTGTGCGCCCTGTATGCGGTATCTACTAGGGGGATACCTGTATGGTACAGTACCATGTGCTACCGTTTACACAATTATTTTTATGTTGCACTGGTTCCCTTAGTGGGTGTGTTTGGTGGTTTTGCGAGACTAGTTGCATGCTTGATCCTTGCTTCTACTTCGGCTTATTTACTCTATTTTTATGGAAGTTATCTCTGGAAATTCTGATCAAAACATGCATGGGTCAGAGACCGGCGCCATTAATGTACAAACTATTTTTATATTTCGTTGTGTGTTTAATTTTCTAATAATTAGAAGGTTGTGCCTGTTCCTTCGATTGTTTTAAAATATAATCTTGAACTGAAGTAGGGTATACGAGTAATTTAAGGAAAATGCAAAATAAAATAATTAACAATATAGTCTTCTTAAAACCGAACCAACTAACCACTCTTCCAGAAAATCTTATTGGAATAAGTCGACCTAAACTTGAACCGATTTATAATACGATATCATTATAATCGATCGGGTATTACACCCATTTTTGAAAAGAGTCTCAATTAGATTCTATAGTGATAATAAACAAATTAACAGTCGTTAAGTGCCATAAAAATGCATTTAAATTTTGCATTTTCAAATTTCGCGCGTAACTTGACCAAACCGCTGGATGCAGTGGACGCCATATTGCTCTGTGGTCATGACGTCAGTTTGGCATGAGTAACTCGGAAGGGACACATCTATATCCTCGGATAAATCCCCAGAATGGATATTTATGTCGCAGGCAAATTGTATTGATCGGATGTTTACAATCTGCCTCGGCATATTACATAACGCCGGATGTTATCAGCAGAGAGAGAGAGTGTTTACCTAATTTGGGATGTTTAAATATTATATTTTTATGATTATGTTTTTCGGATATGAATATGTTAATCGAATATATATCCTAACTTGGAAGAATATACTACATATCCAATCTTTTACGGGAGTTACTAAGCCATACCTACAAAGCAGTATGACGTAATAATATGGCGACTACTATTTAATGGTGTTCTGAAACAGATTAAAAAAGCTGAAAACTTTAAATTGAATTTTAAAATTTAGTTTACTATTTTATGAACTAATATTAAAGTTTTCCGACTGCTTTTTGCCTAAGCTATCTCAATAGAATATTTTTAGATATTTACTCATATAGAGTAAAATACCCTATTATTAATTTAAAGTGGTTATTTAATATAAGTATTTTATTGTGATTGCTTACAAAACTGTTTTTCTAAACTTTAACTTATAAAAAATTAACTTTATTTTTATCTGTATAATATAATTTGTCTATTGCTCCACCAAACACACCCAGATCAAATAATTGTTTATTCCTACAAACAATTTCTTATAGCAGTAGATTTGGTATGTTCAAGCTTTGGCCACTGACAACCCAGCTAATCACTTAATTTACCGCTTGTTCGCTATGCCATACCTATTTAACTATGTTTGCAAAAATAAAAATAAACAATAAATTTCTGTTGTAATGCTACCAGTGCATAGTATCCTGTTAATATTATAAATGCGAAAGTTTGTGTGTATGTGTGTGTGTGTGTTTGTTACCTCTCAGCGCCTAAACGGCTGAACCGTTTTTATGTCGATAGGAGACGGACATAGACTACTTTTTATACCGAAAAGCGCTCTGGTTTCCGAATTACGCTAATTAAACACATACCAATTTCCGCGCGGGTGAAGCCGCAGGGCGCAGTTAGTAGTCTATACTATATCTGTGTCTAATAGAAATCTAAAGAAGCTCTTTAGCTGTGATGCTATCAATGTTACCAATTACATTGAATCTCCGAAAAACATATGATTCTTTTTTGTAGTTTTGTTTTCCCAAACAAAAAGTAAGTATATGTAAGTTATTCAGGTCTGATCTCCAAGATCTGATTCCCTGAGATTATTATTATTCTTTAATCTACAAATCACTGACTACAATTTACATATGGCAGTAATTGAGTCGTCCCTTTCTGATCACAAGCAAATTTATTTTGAAATTAAAAGATTGTATCCAGAACCACTACAAAAGATAAAATACAAAAAAACTGACTATGAAAATCTGTACAAAACTATAAATGAAAACAAGTTTGATAATAAAAATGATGATTACGTAGAACTAGAAGAATACTTGAAGTACATTATCAGTAAAAATACAACCGAAAAGACTAAGATTCTTAACCCACCTAAAACAGATTGGATAAACAAAGAAATAATTAAAGCTATCAATAATAGAAATGAACTGAGTAAGAAGTTAAAAGAGAATCCTGAAGACTTAGAATTACGGAGTCAGTTTTTAACCACACGAAATTATGTGACAGGGGTTATTCAGAGAGCAAAAAGTTCTTATTATAAAAAATCTTTTGACAACTGTATGGGAAAACCTCATAAGATGTGGAAGTTGATAAATAGTATAACATACAATAAAATTAAATCTAAATCTGTCCCTACAAAACTTGATGGTCCTATTACCGACTTAGATCTTATATGCGAAGGTTTTAATAATTACTTTTCAACAATTGGCACATTGTTAGCAAATAAAATCCCTAAAAATTATCTAGATAATGAGCCCGACACATCCTTAGAGTCCAGTATTATGCATGCTGATAAAGAACTCGTTGAATTGACACCAACCACCACTAATGAGATTTCAAATATTATCGATGAATTAAAAAGTAATACGAGTACAGGCATCGACGGAATTAGCACTAAAATAATTAAATGTATTAAAGATATATTTTTAGACGATTTGACTAAATGCGTTAACAAAAGCCTTCAGAAAGGAATATTTCCCGATACACTAAAAATTGCTAAAGTTACCCCGATACACAAAGCTGGAAGCAACACAGATGTTAGTAATTATCGTCCCATATCGGTCCTACCAATAATTTCTAAAATATACGAGAAAATCATTTCTGATAGATTACAAACATATTTAAACTCTATAAATTTTGTTTCCAAAAATCAATACGGTTTTCGACAAAAATCAAACACTCTATCCGCGACTATAGATCTTATTACAAACTTAAAAACTAACATTGATAGAAAACACTTAGGGCTTGGAGTGTTTATTGATTTAAAAAAAGCATTTGACACCGTAAGTCACAATCATCTACTTAAAAAACTTAAAAATATCGGTATTACTGGTTTGGCATTAAAATTATTGGTTTCTTATCTCACAAATAGATACCAAGTAGTCGGTATTGGTGAACACCGAAGTAAGCCTCAGCAAGTAACTTGTGGAGTACCGCAAGGTTCTATTTTAGGGCCATTATTGTTCATCATATATATCAACAATATTAATGATATCGGACTTAAGGGTAAAATTTCACTGTATGCCGACGATACTAGCTTGTTTTACTTTGGTAGTAATATAGATGGAATTATGATAGAAGCACAAAATGATCTTAACAGACTAGCTATCTGGTTCCAAAGCAATCTTCTGACTATTAACGCCAGTAAAACCAAATATGTCATATTTAGTGCAAAAAATAAGAAATTTAATACAGACTCTGAACTAATCATTAATGGTCAAACTTTGTCTAGGACAAATATTGAACAATATTTAGGTCTTACCTTGGATGAAAAACTTACGATGAAACCCCATATTGAGAAAGTAAGAAAAAAGATATCATCCCTAACAGGTGCACTTAGAGGAATTGCCCATAGTCTCCCACAAAAGGTTAGATACTTAATTTATAACACTCTGGTTAAACCACATCTCGATTACTTAATCGAAATATGGGGCAGTACTGCTAAAACTAACCTTAAAAAGTTGCAAACATCTCAAAATAAGATAATTAAAGTTTTATTTCACTACAATTTCCGGACATCTACACAAAGAGTTTATAAAGAAACTAAATTAATGAATATTGGTCAAATCTATAAATATAATACATGTATACTTATACGTAAAATAATTAAAAAAAACATACTTACACAAATAAGATTTACAAAAAAGATACAAGTACAAAAGCGCATGACTAGACAGGCTAATAATATAATTTTAAGAGCACCGAGAACAAACTACGGTAAAAGGACCATCGTTTATGAAGGAGCTCAACTCTATAATCAATTACCTCAAGTAATAAAGGAATCGAAATCGCTTATAACTTTTAAGAGGTTGTTGAAGCACCATATAAACTAATCGTAACTGTTTGTCATTTTGTTTTGTTTTTCTTTCGGCGTAACCGTCGCTTAACTTATATCTATTATGTTTTTCCTCATAGAAGTGAATATGTATATTCTTTTTGAGTGAAATAAATATCTTAAACCTAAACCTTAAACCTAATTCCGTTCTGGTCCCCTGAGTCTTTTTGACAGGTAAGTACAGTCAAGAGAAAAGCAGTTTATGTAATGTGATAACGCGAGCTTAACAATCAAAGAAGTTGTCCCAGGAACCCCTATACTTATAGAGTCAAACGTATTGTGTGTATGTTAAATTAAATATACAATAACAAAAGAGTTATGTTTATCGGTCATTCAATTCACAGAGATCACAGTAAACATCGTAAATATTACTATGTACAGTCGACCACAGATTTGCTTCACCACTTTTAACAAAAAATTCCATCAAAATGAAAATTCAATAAGACTCATTATGACAGTGACAACTGTTACTGTACTGAGCTCACTTGCAAGCAAAAATAGACTTAATTTTTTGTGATATGCAAAAGACATTTACTCTAAGGGTGGAAAGCCTATAATTAAATTGTCTTGTCGATTATACTTATTACCATTCAGGTATTTAGAACTAGTTAGTATTAATTTATATAAGTTTTGTTTGCGGTAATCTAAACTGCTAGCATTAACAAACTACATACGAATAAACCAGAGCTTTATATTTTCCATAGATTTTGTATTTTAACCCCCCTTTTTTAAACCACTGGCTTCTTAACCCTTACTAACAGTCCCTTACTACCGACGTTCTCCACTAATAAAGTGTCTTATACAGCTAAAGTGCTGCTTCGCACTGGTCAGACTCTGGCTCAAGTACAAGCGCACCTGGACAAAGAAGGGGCTTCAGACCTGGTTGTCGACCTGGTTATCAAGAGCACCAACCGACAGGCTATCTTCTTAGAGGCTATACAGCTTGGTAAGTATTATTTTGAGCTCATAAAAACTTAAGTGTTAAGCGTAACTTGAAGATTTAAAGAGGGATTAATTAGAGGGTTTGTGACAGTGTGTGTACTTGTTGAGTGTACATACATCCTGTGCCATACGTACAAATGGTAAGTGGTTACTTTCAATATATATTTGTGGTGGTATCTATCTAGCCATTGGTGACGCACAAAAATCAACCAAGTGAAGGCGACGACTACAAGTTTACAGCATAGAAAACAAAGATGGCGCTGAGCAACACTTTCAATCAACTTCTATACAAAACACCACAAATTTTATTCTGTGATAGTTACCGCTGCTTATGACGTCAGAGCATAGCTAGCTATGGTCTTGGCACATTCTATTGTCGCTGCCACTATAAAGATGAAGAGCACAACTTAACAAATTTTAGTGTATTTTATCTTAACTGACAATTCTTGTACTAGAGAACGAGTACTTTGGCGCGCGGCATTTTACATAATAAGCCCAACTAAATTCGGATCTAATATGAATCTCGTAAAATTTTGTCTTGTATTTTAAAGCAGGCAGTTGCCCGAATCTCTCATGCTCCACTGAGGCATTCAATTATTGGGTACTTATTACTGCAACTACAACTAAGTAGTTTACTTTCATTTTGGTATCCTAGAACGACATATTTATCAGAATATTCTATTTCTATACAGATACGTAATAAAGACTAGTTAAAACTTGTGATGTCTTATTTTTCAAGGTATCGCGCTCTTGGAAGGTGGCAATCCAATAATACAACACAGCATTTTCACTAAACTACAGAATGGAGAAATATCTCAAGCATTCTTAAAGGTATGTTTTTAATATTAGTAATTATTTAGATGACAAACAACTATATTAGTCTATCAAAATATACTCCACATTGTGGACATCTCAAAGAAAATAGCGTAAAAAAAATATTTCACTTTATTTTTATGTAAAAAATGTGTATTTTTTGTAAAATAAACTAAATAACACTTGTAACTACACTGATAAACCCAATGTTTAGGTACATTGATTACTTGCGTGTGACGTCATACGTAACATATGACGGGGAGGGGAGTGGGGAGGGCATACAAAAAAAGTGTTATTGGCGCGTTTAAGTAAATTTAAACTTCAATATTGTTTTTGTATTATTAAATATTAATGTAGTGTAATTATTTTGACATAAAACAATAATATAAAACTGTTTTCTAAAACTAGTCAAATAGCTTATTATACTCATATAGGTACTTGATATATTTTTTGCTATATTCATTATACCATACTTTTTTGTTTTTTTTTTTATACCACTAAGGTGACAAACATGATAGTAAGCAGTTACCGTAGCCTATGGACGTTTGCAACACCAGGAGCAGGAACTAGCGCGTTACCGACCTTGTTAAAACCTTTTAACTTCTTTGTTGAAGAACTCCATGTTGTAGTCTCTTTTGTTTCTCTTTTCTTTCTTCATCCTCTTCTCTCCATATAGTTAGATGCCATCGAAATGCTTAAAAAACATAGGTATCTCCATAGGTTACAGTTACCACTTACCATCAGGTGGATCTTATGCTTGTTTGCCACAAAAGTTGTAAAAAAGTAACAATAAATACAATGTGTAGGTATTCTATGACAAAATGCGCGAGGCACAACAGGAGATCCGCTCGTTGGCAGCAAGCAGTACCTCCGCCGCGAGCTCCGACAAACAGCGCTCCAGCTACTCGGAGAAACCGAAGACTCCTGTTGGAGATGGTAAGGGCTTACCAGTGTATGGAAAAATGATTTTTTTAATAACTTAAAAATCTCGAAACATGGGCAGCTTTGGCACGGAGTAAAAATTAGAAGTTTTAAATTTAAGCGATTAACGACAATTTTTGAATGGTTGTAGCCCACTATTGTGGCAGAAATGTGCGAAAGCCAATATTATTTTCGGAAGCTTGAACGTTCACTCAACTGACCGTATTCGATGTTCTTTTCTATAGTTCATTCAACTAATGACAAACTATAACGCGAACAAAGGTAAAATCGTTCTTATAAGTTTTATAATCCTAATAAGGAAACACTAAGAACAGGAGACATGTAACTATTATCCATATTAATATTAAAAATGCGAAAATACCTCTGTCTGCCTTCTTATTTTTTATCGCAAAAAAATGCTAATAGGCGTTGAAATAGGGAATGAAAGTTTGTATGATAAATCGTCAATGTATTACCAGAGATGGTTTATGATTAGTAAATATATATAATGCGATAAGCGTCATTCACGCGAGCGGAGCTGCGGGCAACAGCTAGTACCCAATAAATTGTAGTAGTGTTATTCTCGATCCCACTGACTACTAACTATCAGACAAAGTATTTCGTTTGTGTGTACAGGCGCGAACAAATCATCTCCCGGCCCACTAGTGGTGGGTGAAGAGATGGACGATGAAGTGACGAGCGCGTGCGGCTCGGCCGTGCACGCCTACTCGGATATACACACCATGTCGCATGGTATGTATGTTATATTACAGACACAAACAAATCATCCCGCAGCCCACTAGCGGTGGGTGAAAAGATGGACGAACTGATTGATGACATACATTAGTCATTGTTACCATGTTTAGGTACAACAGCACTCGAAGAAATCATGGCAGAGAAGAAAGAAGCGGGTAACACTGACGTGCTACCTCCCAAGGTGGCCATCATGAGACCCATACTGAGGTTCTTACAACTGCTCTGTGAAAACCACAACCCTGACCTCCAGGTACAATACTTTATGTTGCTAAATATGTATTTTCTAGCTGTCGATATTTTTCATTGGCCAATTTTCATGGTTATACTGGCGAAAACTTAAAGAAAACACTGTGTATTATATTAAAAATATTGTATTATAAATTGCACTGGCTAAACTTATTTAATAAAATGTGGAAACCATTGAAATATTTTGACGCTTAAGGTATAATCGGATAGCAAAGTAGTGCTCAGAATGGTAACATGTCGGCTACGGGGTTTGATGCCGGAGGTTTATGAGCGATAGTTACCGCTAGTATCAGGTAGGATTTCTTTAAAAGTATTTTTAACTGAGCATTTCCCCAACAGAATCTCCTCCGCAACCAAAATAACAAGTCGAACTACAACCTGGTCTCCGAGACCCTCATGTTCCTGGACTGCATCTGCGGGTCTACCACCGGAGGCTTAGGTCTGCTGGGCCTGTACATCAACGAGGGGAACGTGGCGCTCATTAACCAGACCCTGGAGACGCTCACGGAGTATTGCCAAGGTTTGCTTAACTGGCTTTTGTAGAATCTGTGTTTTGTTTAGTTGGTATTAAATGTGTGGAGTTGGTATTAAATGTGTGGAGTTGGTATTAAATGTGTTAAAATGAGAAAGTTAGAAATCTACACACACTATGTAATTTTTTTAATTCTCCTACACATCCATACTCTACCATCACACACCAAACCGAGTCAAAAATTTTCACACACACACACACACACGTCCGCAGACAAAATCATACGCTGTTGTACACAATACATACCTATAATAATATTGTGTTATTGTTGAATATTAAAACTAAAATTTGGTAAAAACTAAAATAATCTGTCAATAGCTTTATAGAACTTTAGTCTATTACAAAAATATTAGGAACTATACAAAGTGTATACGACGGTATGATATTAAATGCAATTACGTATAGTATGTGACATTATAAAGCGAGACAAAAAAAAATCAACTAAATATCTTCAATAGTTTAGACACAGGACTACTTTTTTAATTTCTTTAATTCTAAACACTATATAAGTACGTCAAAACGGTCACCGACTTAAGTCATATTCCAGGTCGAAGGATAAACGTTGCCGCTCGTTATAGGTCAGTGAACTTGTCATAATAAATGGTGTATTACTTTGTTACTACTACTAAAATATTTTTTATATTGTTGGAAAATTTTAATTTTTCTTTTTCGTCAAATCATTTTTGTGATTAATTTGAAATCATTATACGGACTAGTAACAGCTGCCTTTTTATTTAATATCAAACCATCGTATACACTGTATAAACTAAGTAATCATAATGTATGTAAGTATAAAGTACCAATCATAAAAAATAAATTCGTAGGACCCTGCCATGATAATCAAAACTGCATAGCGACCCACGAGAGCAATGGACTGGACATAATAACAGCACTCATACTGAACGATATAAACCCGCTCGGCAAGACACGTATGGACCTAGTACTGGAACTGAAGAACAACGCCTCCAAGCTGCTGCTGGCCATCATGGAGTCCAGGAATGACTCCGAGAATAACGCCGAAAGGATACTGTATAACATGAACCCTAAACAGCTGGTAAGTGATCGTCTAACCCCCAGTTTCTGAAAGACAGATCAATCTCATGTAAAATACCCATTGGGTTGCTAAAACCATGAACAATTACTTTAATTTGATCTACTATCTATAGTAACTAATTAGATACTAATTATCCATGCGTTTAGCATGCTTTTAGGTACTTCACATGAGTTTTAACAGATGATTGGTTAATTTTTCGTTGATCAGCCTTTTAGAAACTGGGGGACTTTCAGAAACGTATGTTTGTAATACTAGAATTGAATTGTAATGTTTCGTCAGAGATGAAGGACTTCTTGAATGGGGAAGTATCTCTTTCCTACAAAGATCTCGACACGTTCGATGTTCGGTGTTCGGATTGGCTGGCTCCAAGCTCTTAATCAATCAGAGAGCTAAACGCGGTAAACAGTAAGATCGCGTTCACGTAAAAACAACTAGTACTAGGCACCCTGGTTCTTTATTTTTATAGGTAAGGGTAGTTATGCTGGTGTTATATTGCAGGTAGATGTTGCTTGCTCTGCCTACCACCAGGAGCACGCCATGGATGCTGACTCAGACTCCGAAGACGACGCCATCGTACAGGGCGTGTCTCCCAAGGAGGTAAGTGTCTCTTATAGATATCAGATGTTTCTTTTGTATAGGAAACTAGCTGTCCGCGGCGCGGTTATCTTAATTTGCTGCTCCCCTCTTCCTCAAGAAATGGGCTACCAAACGAATACAAAATATTCAAATCCAACTGGTAGTTCTTAGAGTTTAGCGTGTTCAAACAAAAAGAACTCTTCAATTTTATTTATTTAATTAATTTTAGTACTTCAATAAAATAGTTTTTTAGGTTGCCGCAAGTTACTTTACGTACATAAATATATTGCTATGATGCATAGCACTGTAGTATAAAAAGCTGAAATAAAAAATTTTGGACCCAGGATTGAACCCTGTGGCACACCCATTGCTACTTACCTTAAAGACTGTAACGTACCCTATTTATATTTATATCTACGTATTGCACTTTATTATTTAGATAGGTGATGGAAATATATATAGCTATGTTTGGAATACTGTAATGACTGCTATTTCCGAGAAATGTATGGTGTTCAACGCAATCAAATGCCTTTCATAAATCACAATTAGGGATGGCGTCACCCAAATGGCCAATCGTGACCCACAAGGAAAACCAATACCAGCAAGATAACGATGGTAGATGAAATTGTATTACAACATAGAAAGCATAAATGGCGCTTATATCAAAAATATTAAATTTTAAATCGCGCTATCAGAATTCTCATATCAACTATATAATAATATACAACTTCTGGCTACCTACTCTCGGGCATTAGCACGCCAGGCACGATCACCTAGCCAGGTCGGAGAATCCTCCCTTTTCGTTGGAGGTATGCAATAGTGATGAACCGTCACAGAGATGATTGCTTGTGTCAGGTGGGGCACAACATCTACATCCTGTGTCACCAGCTGGCGGCGCACAACAAGGAGCTGGCGGCGCTGGTGCGCGCCTCGCCGCACGGGGCCAACGCGGACGCGCTGCGGTACTACCGCACGCACACCGCGCAGATCGAGGTGACGTGCTGCGCGCTGCGTGACGGACAGCAGCCGACAACGCAATAACTTGGCTACCTTGTTGTCAACAGATAGTTCGTACAGACCGGAGTATGGAACAGATCGTGTTCCCTATCCCGGAGATCTGCGAGTACCTGCCGTCGGACAGTAAGCACCGCGTCCTGCAGAGTGCCGAGCGAGACGACCAGGGCAGCAAGGTCGCCGACTTCTTCTCTAGACTCGACAACTTGTTCCACGAGATGAAGTGGCAGAAGAAATTAAGAGGTAAACATGCTAGACGTTTAGGAAATTCTGTGAAAGGCTTTAGTGAGATTTGATTGCAACTGATTGACAATTGTACTGATTATATTGATTCTAGACCGGCTGTTACGGAAAAGAGTGGAAAGTCAGTTGAAAAGAGAGGAACACACACTTTAAACTAACTGGAAGGGAAACGCTCTCGATATCAAAATTTGGTTGTATTACGAGTGATAGAGTAGGTTACTGACTACGAGTGTCCGTAGGTACTTATCCAATATCTACGCACAACCGTGGTCATGAATAATCATGAAGAACCTTGTCTTGCAGGACAAAAATGAGTTAGAAGACCAAAATTACCAACAGTTTTTGTTAGCGTTTTCCTACCACCAGTATACAGTTTACACTATTTTGGACTCCATCTGATATATACATTTTTACAATCAAGCGAATAGCGAATTGACTGCACTGTTGGTCTAGTGGTTAGTGTAACTGACTGCGACGCCGGTTGTCGTGGGTTCGATTCCCGCGGAAGGCAAATATTTATGA
The DNA here is from genome assembly GCA_963082885.1 of Parascotia fuliginaria. Lineage (NCBI taxonomy): Eukaryota > Metazoa > Arthropoda > Insecta > Lepidoptera > Erebidae > Parascotia > Parascotia fuliginaria. The sequence continues at coordinate 2,469,045 of OY720196.1, read as the reverse complement.
GATGAACATTTGTATTTGTCTGCAGTCTGGGTGTTTCCTAAGTACGTATTTACAAAAAAAAAGTATTTATTATGTATTATATTTCAGTTATCTAGTACCCATAACACAAGCTCTGCTTAGCTTGGGACTAGATGACGGTGTGTGATAGTGTCCACATATTATTATTATTAAATACGAATCATTTAGATTGGCTAATAAAAAATGCCTGCTTTTTTAGTTTAATCTGTAATTAACATTGAATCTTTACAGCGAATCGCAGTCTTCTAAAGGACATAGACTTGTCCAAGGGAGGGTATGCCACTATGATGACGATTGCTCAGAGGATATATGACAGCAGTAAGTTGGGAGCATACCCGCGTGTGGATGTTGTGGCCGTGGGCCCCTCCCTTGGAATATATCCATTATTAATTGTCGTGTTACGTCCCAATATGAAGTCTCACCAATATGTCTATTTATGATAAAATTTGTATTATTTGTGACGTGTCTATAGGCATAATATTAAAAATTAGTGGTATAACTATGATTAAACCATTAGACAGTAAAAATACATACAAGACAAATACACACTTCTGTGTTTCTAAGAGATATTTCAAAATTGTACTGTGTATTTGTTGTGTTTAATTATAGTCAAGTTTACCTAAGTGTGGCCAATTGTCTTTAAAAAATTAAGATACAGTAAGAAGAAAAATAAAATAAAACGTCGGCAGTTATTTGTCTAATATCGACGTACCAAAATGTCTGTAAAATCCCGGTCTACCCTAAACATTATTATATTTATTGACTGCATATATTTATCTTATAAGTGTTTGATGTTCTCCATTTCAATTTCTTTCTAAAAGGGCATCCTTCGAGGAGATATTTGTAAAAAAGGACAGGCTGTTATTGATGCAAGTTTTGCTAAACATGCTTCATACCATTTCTAGTATATCCTAAAAAGAAGGGTTGTTTTTCGACTACGTAAATTGGTCTTCTATGCTGTAACGACAAATATAATTTAAGTAAGCGTGAATGTCACTTATATCGCATTTTCCATACAAACTTTCATCCCCTATTTAAACCCCTTCAAGCCATTTTATGCAATAAAAGATAGCCTATGTTGTTGTCCAATGTGTATTCTATCCCTATACAAATTTTTTATCAAAATCGGTTCAGTGGTTAGGCGTGAAAGCGTAACAGACACAGTTTCTTTCGCTATTATAATATTAGTATGGATTCAGTGTGTGTGGTCTTCACCGTATTGAATTAATAATGTTTTGTGTCAACGGAATACACTGTATACTCGTACCGTAATCAGGGATGTAGTTTATGCATGCGTTTACGTTTGTTCGCAGGACAAAGTCTCCTGTTCTGGGTGTCGTCCTACATGTCTCTGTGGAGCAATATTCTGTTCAACTTCGCTGTTCTAATCAACGTTATTGTGGCTTTTTTCTATCCATTCCAAGATGAAAATCCAAGTAAGTTGCTCATAATTTTATTATATTTCTTGTTCCCCCAGTTGCTGAAAGGCTGATCAACGAAAAATTTACTAATCACCTATCAAATATCACGTGAAGTATTTAAAAGTTGTTTTACTGAAATAATTTTAGGTGTACTTTAGTAATGTCTCGAAAACCGAGACAATTAAGGCGAAAAAATTTGCCTCTGTTATTTTTACAGTAGGTATTATAGCTCCCATAATTCTGATCACTGATTGTCACTGTGACATTTTTAGCTTCACACTACTCGACACCGAGCCAAGTTCACTCAAGTTACCTGGTATTATATAACACGTTTCGCTTCTAGCACCCAGTTTTCTGGAGACTGAATTAAAGTATTGTCGTGTTTTCCGTAAATGATATCGAAGACTGCATGCTAGATCATGGTTGCGTGTATTGTTCGCACAGAGCTGGGAGAGCACCTGTCGCTGGTGGTGTGGTGCGTGTCGGGGGTGGCGGGCGCGCTGGTCACGTGGCTGCCGCGCGGGGGGGGCGCGCGCGCGCTGCTGGCCAGCGCCGCCGTGCGCCTCATGTACTCGGCCGGCCCCGAGCCCACGCTCTGGGCGCTCGCCATGCTCACTGTGAGTATACACCGGCACGTGTACTCGTCACTCGACCAAATATAAAACAATAACATGACACTTTCTCTACAGATAGTGGTGAAAGGTATCCACTTGGTGAGCATAATGGGCAACCAGGGCACCCTGTCGAAGTCCCCCGGCAAGGTCCTCACCGACCCCGAGCTGCTCTACCACAGCGTATACCTAGTATTCTGCTTCCTCGGCATTTGCTGCCACCCATTCTTCTTTTCTGTTCTCGTAAGTAAATAAACTTTATTAACATTGTGATTTTTTATCTTATGTCCTATCTAAGTTTACCTTCGATTTTTTAAAACCTGATTAAACAAAAGTCTGAATTCGCCAAATGACACCGCAAACGTGGTAATCAATGCTAATGCTCTATGTGAGAGGAGACATTCATTCTGCATTAGAACAGAAGTGAGCCGGTACTTTAACACGGAATACTTTTTTGTACTATCAAATGTGGTTTAATGTTTTCAATAAAAATTAAGAACTGTTTTAATTTTTTTGGTCTAGTATAGTACTATCTCAATGAGATGAAATTACTTGTATGTCATCTTGTACCACATTTTATGTTGTATTCCAGCTATTGGACATAGTGTACCGCGAGGAGACTCTCTTGAACGTGATGCGATCAGTGACACGCAACGGGCGGTCCATCCTTCTGACGGCAGTCCTGGCGCTGGTGCTGGTCTATATGTTCTCCATCGTAGGCTACATGTTCTTCCGAGACCATTTCTTAGTCAATGTTGATCGATTAGATGGTAAGCTAAGTACCTATTATGAATTATTACTTAAAATTGTTTTTTTAAAAGTAGTTCACTTTTAGCGCCCTCCCTGTGTACACGATTTTTAGCGCCATTTCCTTGGACAATACTTTTTAGCACCATTTCCTTAGACACCAGAGACACTTTGCTATTTTTACATTCTGCCTCTTAACGAAATTTGAGTAGGCAAACTTCTAATATAAAATTGTATTGTGCCTCATGCTACCTTAGCTCATAGTTAAGGACGCGTTCTCAAAAATCATAGGTATCGAATTGCACCAAAAAACAAATTTCACACACACATATATAGGTCAGCCTAACTAAGGCGATTATATGAAAATAAACTCACGTTGATACTTTAGAAATAAATTTTTATTTTGTTTAATTGGAATGACTTGTATTTGAAATTTCTAGTAGTATGTTTTTTATTTTGTACTTAGAATTAGTTTTGGTGGGCATGGAGTCAGACATTGCGTGAATGGACATTTGCGAGAAAGACACTCGCGCGAAAGACTTTTGCGTTGAACTTTGCTGTTTTTGAACCTATTGTTTTCAAAATCGATATCTGAGTGTCCCAGCGATGACTAAATAAGAATCCTAATTCAAATTTAATAAAAGCAGCCGCCATTTTGAACTTTGCTGTTTTTGAACCGATTGCTTTCAAAATCAATATCGGAGTATGCCAGCGATGACCAAACAAGAATTTTAAGTCAAATTTAATTAAAGCAGTCGCCATTTTGAACTTCGTTGTCTTTGAACCGATTGTTTTCAAAATCGATATCTGAGTGTCCCAGCGATTACTGAACACGAATCTTAAGTCAAATTTAATAAAAACAGCCGCCATTTTGAACTTTGCTGTTATAGATCCAATTTCATTCAAAATCGACATCTGAGTGTCCTAGCGATGACCAAACACAAATCTCAAGCCAAATATAAATAAAGCAGTCGCCATTTAGAACTTTGTTGTTTTTAAACCGATTGCTTTCAAAAGCGATGACTGAACACGAATCTTTAGTCAAAATGAATGGATCAGCCCCCATTTTGAACTTTGCTATTTTTGAACCATTTGCCTTCAAAATCGATAACTGAGTGTTCAAACACGAATCTTAAGTCAAATTAATGACAGCAGCCGCCATTTTGAAATTTGCAATTTTTTAACTGTTTGCTTTCAAAATGTATATAGTGAGTATCCCAGCGATTCAAAGCAATCTGTTTAAAAACAGCCAAGCCTAAAATGGCGGATGCTTTAATTAAATTTGACTTAAGATTCGTGTTTGGTCATCGCAAGACAAAGAAATATCAATTTTGAAAGAAATCGGTTCTCTAACCACAAGGTTCAAATTACTAGCTGCTTTTATTCAATTTGACTTAAGATTCGTGTTCGGTCATCGCTGGGACACTCAGGTATCGTTTTTGAAAGCAATAGGTACAAAAACAGCAAAGTTCAAAATGGCGGCTGCTTTTATTAAATTTGACTTAAGATTCGTATTTCGTCATCGCTGGAACACTCAGGTATCAATTTTAAAGCAATAGGTACAAAAACAGCAAAGTTCAAAATGGCGGCTGTTTTTATTAAATTTGACTTAAGATTCGTATTTCGTCATCGCTGGGACACTCAGGTATCGATTTTGAAAGCAATAGGTACAAAAACATCAAAGTTCACAATGGCAGCTGCTTTAATGAAATTTGACTTAAGAATCTTGTTTTATCATATTTCACGCAAAAGTTTTCGCGCCAGTTTCTTTCTCGCAAGTGTCCATTCACGCAAAAGTCTTTCGCGCAATGCGCTAATGTCTTTTGCGCAAGTGGATTCGCGTAAGCGTCCTGATACCACTTCGGTGACTTCTACTGGAACTAGCTGATTAGAAGAGCTGGGTATAACGATTATGGGCTCGTTAGGTTAATTATGATGAGACCTTACCACCGGACATGATGGAGTGACCAGAAGGCACATTCAGCTCTACTAATCAGCTACTTCCAATAGCAGTCACTGAAGTAAACTTTCAGGACACTCTAACATGTCCGGTGGTAAGGTTTCATCATAACTAACAAAACGAGCCCCTACTCGGTACGCCTAGCTCTACTCGTTAGCTAGTTCCAGTAGCAGTCACCAAAGTAGACCTTCAGGTCACTCCATCTTGTCCGGTGGTAAGGTCTCATCATAACTAATAAAACGAGCCCATACTCGGTACAACCAGCTCTACTAATCAGCTAGTTCCAGTAGCAGTCACTGAAGTAGACCTTCAGGTCACTCCATCTTGTCCGATGGTAAGGTCTCATCATAACTAACAAAACGAGCCCATACTCGGTACGTCTAGCTCTACTCGTTAGCTAGCTCCAGTAGCAGTCACCAAAGTAGACCTTCAGGTCACTCCATCTTGACCGGTGGTAAAGTCTCATCATAACTAATTAAACAAGCCCATATTCAGTACGCCTAGCTCTACTTGTTAGCTAGTTCCAGTAGCAGTCACCAAAGTAGACCTTCAGGTCAATCCACCTTGTCCGGTGGTAAGGTCTCATCATACCTAACAAAACGAGCCCATACTCGGTACGCCTAGCTCTACTCGTTAGCTAGTTCTAGTAGCAGTCACCGAAGTAGACCTTCAGGTCACTTCATCATGTTCGGTGGTAAGGTCTCATCATAACTAACAAAACGAGCCCATACTCGGTACACCTAGCTCTACTCGTTAGCTAGTCCCAATAGCAGTCACCGAAGTAGACATTCAGATTTCTCAGCATGTCCGAAACGCAACTAATAATAATAATAGCTACTTAGGTACTTATAGCAAAAACAATAATACCTTGACAACTATTTCGTATAAAATGCTTGCAACTCTTGTAAGTATCAAATCTAGTATTGTCAACTACATTGTGTTTATACAACGAAATTTACGAGTCGAGCAGCTTCCGATAAGCGACAGGTCCACTCACGACGGGCGCCGAGCGCGGACTGATTCTTGTTCACAAAGCTCTGTTCAATGCGATGAAAACAACTACCAAACAAAACAAGTCTTATTACAATGCATCAAGATTCACGCTGCATAGCAAAATGTATGGAAAACGACGATATTATTTTTCATTGATTTTCGTGTTAATTTGTAAAATGTTAAAAAAATAGTCAGATATTTTATGAATTGAAGATATTTGCTTACTTTTGGTATTTTTAAATTTAGAATATTTTGAATATAATAAGAAAAAAACAGGTCTCGAAATCAACACGATTTCGTAAATTCTGCATTGAGAGTCAAAGAACAACGGTTTTTACTACATTTAAAATAAATATTATTAGAAAAAAACACGTCCCATCACAAGATAAAGAACCATTCTATTTGTAGTATTTGCTAGATATATAAAATTGTTTATCGTTTTGCCGCAAAATGAACCGAAAAAGGGGTTATTTTTGATAGAATTGTAAACGCGTCCTTAATACGTTTAATTCGTTCGTCGGTCAGACGACGACGACCCCCGCTTCGACGTGGAGCAGTGCGGCGCGGACGGCGCGTCCAAGTACCTGCAGGAGCCGGCGCAGTGCCGGCGCCCCCCGCGCCTCGTGTCGGTGGGCGGCGCGCTGCGGGAGCGCAGCTGCGACTCGCTCATCATGTGCATCGTCACCACGCTCAACCAGGGCATGCGCAACGGCGGCGGCATCGGCGACATCCTGCGCGCGCCCGCCAGCTTCGTGAGTACACGCCGAGCCGACGTGCACGCACGCACGCGCACGTACACAGACACTACACGCACGAATACGCATACGCACACATGCACACGCTCACGCACACGCACGCACCCAGACACAAACACACAGACACACACACACTCCCGCACGCCTGCAAGCATGCACGCACGACCCCACGCACGCACTACTAGACGCACGCACGCCCGCACGCCCGCAAGCACGTACGCACGACCACACGCACGGACGCACATACGCACGGACGCGCGCACACATGCACACCCATACGCACATCCCCAGACGCACATCCCCACACGCACTTCTACACGCACTTCCTTATACACGAACATTGCGAGACAGACAAAGCTTTCATCAAATATTCGATGAATGCTGAGTACTGTATAAGTATACTGGATGTAAGTATGATGAAAGGTAAACTAATATAAGTTCTAAGCGAAAATCAGTTTAAGCCACAACACAATTTATAAGCAAACAACGTGGTAATGGTGTTTTCCCACGATCTCAGGAGCCGTTGTTCGTGGCGCGCGTGGTGTACGATCTGCTGTTCTTCTTCGTGGTGATCATCATCGTGCTGAACCTTATCTTCGGCGTCATCATTGATACCTTCGCCGATCTACGTAGCGAGAAGCAGCAGAAGGAGTTGATATTGAAGAACACCTGTTTTATTTGTGGTATGGCCGCTATAATACTTATTTACTGTTTCTACTTTCTTAGCTTATCTACACATACAAAGCTGAATAGTTTGTTTGTTGTTTTTTAAGTATGATAACCCAGTTTTCGAGGAAGGTTATAGGCTATGTAGCATTACGCTACTGGCGATGGGAGCAGAGCAGTAAGCAAAAACGCGGGTAAAACCGCGCCGCGAAAGGCTAGTGTTGTATATCTATGACTTACGATGAAAGGAAACATGAGGAATCCTGGACTAAAAAAGGTCTGAAATGACTTGCATGCTTTGAGCAAATCAAATCTCATGGGTTCTGTGTTAAATAAAAGTCCCTTTTTTAGCGGTATAAACATAGTGTTCTGGGACTACGGACGGCTGCTATGCTCCCAATATAAACGATTTAATTTTGGTTAATTTTTGTGTAATTTATTTTATTTTGCAATGTACAAAATGATAATGAATATAAAAAATTCTAACAATTATTAGTAAAGTAGTTTTTTTTTCTGTCACCAGAGACAATAGAAATACTGTGTCTATACCGCTTATATGAGCGAAAACCACTTACCATGGTAGACCGTCAATCAATAAAAAACCACATATGTTTGCAGGATTGAACAGGTCAGCCTTTGACAATAAGACAGTCTCTTTCGAGGAGCACATCAAGAGTGAACACAACATGTGGCATTACCTGTACTTCATGGTTCTGGTGCGGGTCAAGGACCCCACCGAGTTCACCGGACCCGAGAGCTACGTGCACTCTATGATTAAGGTCAGTAGGAAAAGTATTTATTTAAATGGTTTTGAATTCTAGGGATCGAGATATTTTTTTAAATTTAAGGATATGTAAGACTAAATGTCGCCCACCGCTTCGCTTGCATTTTGCTAATTATGAGTGGGGTCGGGTGGTCAATCATTTGGCTTATATGAAATGAGCATGGAGGGAAGCTGTCTTCATTCGCCCGATATGATGAGCGGGGGGCCTGTCGTCACTTTGGCGCTCAGGGCGGCTGCCCAGATCCTAGATCCTGCCCTGATGGCTGTCTCTCTATAGCGAAGGTTGTGTTACTTGCAGTCCAACAACCTAGACTGGTTCCCGCGGCTGCGCGCGCTGTCGCTGGTGGGCGGCGGCGAGGGCGAGGGCGGCGAGCTGGAGCTGCGCGCGCTGCAGGGCCAGCTGGACCGCGCGCAGCTGGCCGTCAACACGCTCACCGAACTGCTCACCGAGCTGAGGGACCAGGTAATGTGGGCAGGAAGCAACGAGTCAGCCGATTATGTAGTATTTAATTAATTAATTAAAATTTAATTTTTTTTATTTATTTATTAAGAAATTTATACAAAATCATTACGGGTCTATTACACCTAATGCGATAGCTATTACTAACTTGATAACTAATATAATATAACGTTAAAAATCCTAAAACTAATGAGTATTGCTTATTCACTAAATTTGCATAATTCTGTACACAATATATAAATTAAAACTTTTGCGAGTTCCCTCTTAGGACTTGAAAATATACAAACACTAATTTGCAGTTTATTAATGATATGGAGAGCGTGGGTGAGGTGTGTTTTAATTAAGCGTTTACAACGTTTACTAGACTATACTGACATTCAATACCTAGACAAAATTTTCAGCATGCCAAATATCCATTAGAATATATAACCGAGGCCTACATGCATCAACCAACACTTATTTTGCAACAGAAACTTTAAAATCTAGGTATTACTATGCTAATTTTTCATCCGTTCTCTAGATGACAGAACAAAGAAAGCAGAAGCAACGCATCGGCTTATTGAACTCAACCTCGGCGTACTTGCAGAACTTGCAAATGAACTTGCCGCCGTGAACAACACGCCGCTCACGTATACACGCACGTACTACTACGATTATGTAAGCGAATATGGACCTTATGGCTGACACAATAACATCTTATTTTACAATTAAACTAAAATTTATTGATGAATTTAATACATTTAAATGACTTTAGATATACTGATTGCAATTTGGTTATAAACATTATTATTCAAAAATAAACCTTATGCTAAAGTCCTACAACATAAATTACATTGTTATAAATTCATAGTTTATTACTACTTTCTGTATTAATATTATTGTTTCAGCTGTTTATATTTAGTTGTAAGACTAAATATTATTGTAGACATATTCATGTAAATATACAGTTTTGTACGCGCGTGCATCTATAATATTTACAACCCTCTAAAAAGCCTACTCAGACTTTATTTCTAACAAATGCAAATAAGCTTAAGTTTTTACATAAAACATGAAAATTGCTCTTTCTTTCGTATAGAAGCAAGTAATAATAAAATATTATAAATCATTAAAATTTACCTATTACTTAGTCTTGGCAACATATAATAGAATAAAGAACGGGCAAGAAACTCATTCCACGCTTTACTAAGTAATTAGTAATTCTGAGTAGGATTAAGGAGACACACGCCGGATACTTACAGATGACTTTAATAATCAAAATATCTAAAAGGTTTAGAATTAAATAATAGAATTTTCAACGACATACGGCTTGACGTCGATTTATATCGAAAATTAACATGGCTTAGAGCTTTAAAACAGAGTCTAATGGCGTGATTATTCGCAATAAATCTAGTTTCACAACTGACCAGTTATTACACTTCAGCCTTTCAAAAAACGTTTAAGTACAAAAGGGATCGGTCGTTTCGCCATCAGTCTTAAATCATGCCATCTTTGTCTATTCACTATTAAAAGACAGTGACAAAACATGCTCTTAAAAGCTCGCCGTGTAAAAATACGTGACGTTAGTAGTAAAACGTGACAATTATAGTTGGAATTACTATAAATACAGTAGTTGTAGATATCGTAACATATCTCATTGATATTTGGGTAGTAACTATTAGGTTAGCTAATCGTTATTAAAGCCTTTTTTGCATTGAAAATAATGACGAAAAGATTGGACAAGTGGAATCCGTTCTATTTGATGATAAGCATTTAGAAAATACAGATATAGCAACCACCATCCCAATTACTAGTATGACAAATTGATTAACTCTTTTTACTGCTATTTTTTTATTTTTTATTATAAAGCTAAACGTAGTGATAACATATAATTCGGTTATTACTGTGTAAAAATACACGTAATTTTCTAACGATGTTAGTCTAAAAACCGGACTTTATAATGATTAAATGTCAATAAATGATATAAATACATCAGTAATGTCAGTTTTTATCAGTTAATACTATGAACATTTTAACTATAGTGGCCTTGCGTGACGTTTTTATACAGTAGTCATTAATTTCAGTGCAATAAGGTATGTTATGTAGATTTTTAATATCTTATAAATGACTTGATTAGTAAATCGATGTCGGAAATCACTTTCTGATTATATGACGCTATGATGGAAAATGGCGGCCTTACAACTTACTATTTTTTTTTTTTAATTTTAAATACTAAAACGCTCACTGTTAAGGTTAGAGAGGATATGAAAATTTGTCTGAAAAGAAATTACATCCTACTATTTCATGACAGTTCGTTCGAAAATTAAGACAGTAAAATTTATCTTGCAAGGCTTGAAAACCATATCTCACTGGACAAAAATCTAATTTAATATGGTTAAGTTCAAAATCCAAATATCTAATTAAAATATTTAAATAAAATTTTTATTAAGACAGTCTTACGTAAAAAGTCTAGGTGTTACTGAACGGGAATAAACCAAAAGTTTTTATTGATCTACTATAAAACTTCTAATTTGACTTCGTAGACACAATATAGTATATGATGTGTTATTAGACAAGTTTTGCACTCTCTAAAATTACGCTCTCGCTCAGGCTCAGCCATTTTTCTATAATTCCATTCAAGCCAAATCATGATTTATACGAATGTTTATCTATACACGAGAAAATCTATATTTTGTTATGTAAAGTTTGAACAAATGTTTTCTTTGTTCTTAGAATAGAATAAGGGGGAGATGATATATAACCCTCTTCTTGATTTAAAAGTTATTATTTTTTATTTTATTATTTTTCTATACAGATATCTTATACTTATACACTTTTTACTATCAAAGTATCTTCCTCTTTCATAACATAATTTCATTATTTCTATAATTTTAAGTAAAACCTTCAATTTTGTATAGTTAACAAAAAATCTGCAGTCAAAATATACAGGCTTGCCCCCTAAATAGGGTATAACAGATGGTGTAATGTGTGTAGACATCTACCTAACGTTACAGGGATGAAAGCGTGATGATATAAAATATAACTATTTCTATATTAAATCAATAAAATCTATCATGATCAAATTTTGCAAAAATATGAAATGTATAGCTAAACCTTTACTTATGAATCTCTCAAATCTTTCTTTTATATTTGTTATGATATAATTAACGTAATGGTTTTATTCTCTAAAGTTAATTACACAAGTAATTATCGTAAGAAAAGCCATTGAGGGGGCTTTGTGTACTACCCAACTATGACCATACTTATAATTAATTAAATACTTACTGAATATAGTGTTTGCTTCACGAAGGCGGTATCAAACTCTTATTACCGTTGACATAAGGTTAAAAGTTGTTTAGAAAGTGCAAGTAAAAGAAAAGATAACCGGATAGTAAATGGGCCTCCGATGGTTCACCTCACGGAATGAAGCATTTTATATTGAAATTCTATGAATCGAGAATGGATGGTACGCAAAGTACCTTTCCGTTTAAATCTGCCCCGTAGCGTAATCGTGCAATACATAGCTCAAACATGTAGTTAGTTATCTAATTTGTATATTACATAGAAACGTTAAGATCTGATCTATTTCGCGTTAACGTATGGTTGATAGTTTTGTTGTATTGTTAGATATACGGTGATAGTGTTTGTTACGTGTGTATGTATAGTTTAAGTCTTCGAAACTTATAGGTTTTAGCTTAACCGTAACGTGGATCGATACTTGCGACTTTTCAATGTGTATAAGATACGTGTACGTTAGTTTGTGCGTGCGTACGTATACGCAGTACGAGATCACGACTGTCAAGTCACGCCTACCAAACTTATAACTCTAGTAAATTTGAATCATATTAAAGATTAAAACTTGCTTTTCTCTAAGGAATGTCCTTGTTAAATAGTAGAGCGTAGAAATGGGATCAAAGTAGACTTAAATTTTTCAAAATGCGATTTTTGAAAAGTTTAATATTCCATCAGTATCGATCCACGTGCATGTTTATAAAAATTATATTTAATGTGTGAACGAAGGTTGTTCCTTAAATAGTGAAGAGAGAGTTCTTTATATCGAAGAGAAAAGTGACATGGTTCATTATAATAAACACTCTTTACGTCGGTACGGATAGCGGGTGAAACGGCGACGTGAAGTAGTTGTATACTAGCTAACAAATTCCCCGTCACGATGCGCCTTCGCACTCGATGTGACGTCTTTTATGTCAACTACTACATTTACAATCACTAACGTCGCGTCGACACCCGCTGTCTGTTTCGACCTAACTCAAAAACTAGAATAGTGCGAAAAGGATGGCATCATATGTCGGTAATTCTATTCTGCTCACACTCTGAGCTTAATTTTGACTAAATACTAGACCGATTACATGTAATTTCAAAATTAGTTTAATTCGTATTTTCTTTGGAGTAATTTAAGAACAACAAATGTGCTTATATTTTTTTTACAAACAGCAGTGCCATAGGTTCCGTGATAATGACAAGAGATAACTATTTCTTTTATATAAATGCGAAATATATAAATAATTTATAAACATTATATGCCAAATATTAGACAAATGTTTTAACCTTTTGGGAGTTGTAAATCGTAACTTCTTGTTTAGCCACTTTAGTGCTATATCTTGCTTTCATATTCACTGAGACAGTTACTTAAGATCTCTGCTTACCCCATCTCGGAAGGAGTAAAGCTATGTTGTCCTATGTGTTTTCAGTATACTGGCTAATAGATTATCAATTTTCAGTATAGCACTAAATAGTACAAAGTGACTTAGACGGTGTTGGTAGCAGTTAGCAACTCAACAAAAGGTTGAGGTGATGTTTTTTGTTAATTTTATTGAGTTGTACTTAAATGTTTTAAATAATAAATGATACAAACATTCATATTAACTAACATTCCTTTTTCTATTATATTTTAAATTTCTTGTTGTAAACTGTTGTTCTCCCAGTGTTACTATACCTAATATTGTGTATTTTACTATTTTTCACGAAGTTAAAATCAATTAATTTTTAAAACATATAAAAGAAAAGTTTCAATTTAGATAAAATCATGTTTTTAAATCTATAAAAACTTTCACATTTTTGTCGCCATTAGTATCGAAATAATAAGAAAATATTTAAAAGTTTGTCCAGTTGACATTTAAGGCTTTGGTCTCATGTCTCCCTAATAAGTCCTTTATGCGACAAGGATTGAAAAATCCTAATCTCCCCAAAGGGGTAATTAGGAAAAACATGCAACCTAAGACATAATTATGCAGGTTTATAAAACGTAGATACTAGACATGTAGTGTAGACTAATACTGTTTACCCTATGTACTTTACATAGTCGTGATATTATATAACTCGTTCCCTAATGGTACTTTAGACCTTTCTGACCAAACGTCTCTAGCTAGCTAAATATCTCTCTTTAAAGAACTATATTTTTAAATCTATACTTACAAAATGTTTTTATATATTCGCACAATACATTCCCAGTGTATTTTATATATTTTTTTATTCCATTCTTATTAGATCTGTATTATTGAATCTATGTACTATGCAGGTGAATGACAGAAATATAACTTCTCTGTTTTTTTTTATAATTATCGATATTACAATAAAATCTTCTCACTGCATGTTTTCTCAACCATTTTTAAACCTAAGGTTAACTTAAATATATTTAAAGGAGTTCAGCCATTTTCTAAAACCTCATGAGCAACGAAATAACTGGACATAAAATAAAATGAAGAAAGCAACCGTCTTTTCCATACGTATTTTCTTTTAGTAAAATGTTTATTAAACCTATCAATATCTGTTGAAACAATGAAGATATTATTCAAAGTAATACTTTTGTCATTTACCTGTACCGTATGATTGTTTGTTTTTATGAAGAACATGTTAGTTTCTAAAGAGTATAGATAGTTTTTTACTAACTAAGTATGTGTTGACCAACTCGGTTCGTTGTGTTGCCCGCAATAATGTATTTTGTTTTATAAAAAATAAAGTTATGGCACAAAGCTTGGTAACGTTTTATTTATCTTACTACCTATTAGCTTACTTTTTAATCTTAAATAGATTCAACAAACTTCATTTTAGTCACTGCTGGACAGAGGCCTGTCCAAAATATCGGTATTTTGACCGGTCGTGAGGCGACGTATCAAGTCGTTAGTCTACTTTGTGCGTGTAGTACCCATGCTGCGTGGTCCGTCGTCGCCATGTCAGAACTTTTCAGATAAACAGATACTCATAATATATAGAATAATACCAGCCTGTTTACTGTCCCACTGCAGGCCAAAGGCCTCTTCTCACATAGAGAAGGAATGAGCATTAATCACCAACGCTTGCTCAAGGCGGATTGGCAATTTCAGACTTTTAAGTCCAGGTTTCCTCACGATGTTTTCCTCCACCGTCAGTCAGAAATGTCCAAGATAAACTGAGGATGTACATATGATTTGAAAAATCACATTGGTACTTGCCCGGATTCGAACCCACTACCTCGTGTTTACGAATCGGGGTGCCTTATCCACAGGGCCATTCTGACTTACTGACTCTGATACTCATAATCTTGCTCTATTATTAGGTATAAATAATATATTGGGATGGACTATAGGCTAGCGCAAATTATGACGGGCAGCCCGGCCGCACCGCATCGCGTAACGAAAATCCTCCTACATCACTCGAGTACCTACATGTATTATAAATAAAGTATCGTACACTTCAGGCGGGTCGCACCGCAACGCACTACGACTACTATGTGCTTTGAAGCAAATTTGCAACGCGGCGCGCTGCGGCCATATTAAGGACTAGCCTTTATTGTTATAAGAAACAGTGATATCAACGCCATCTCTCTATCAAAAGGACAAATAAATAACTTACGTCAGCAATGAATTTAGATACGACCGAATGTTCACAATACGATGATACATCGATAGGTAGACACTTTTATAACAGTACTATTGATAACAGTAATGGATGTATCTGATAAGCAATAAATAGTGCCGATAACGATGGAATTCCCGCTTCCCCCAATATAACAGATAATAACAGCTACACGACAATAATGGACATTATTTAGAAATCGATCAGAAGGCGATGAAAGGCCGCCAAAAGGCACTAGAATGTTGCTTGCGACCTCTAAGGGATTTTAGGAAAATATCTATGTTCAACACTGGACTTGTTATAACAAAGATAATAATGATAGTAAAAACCATCGTAATCACTAACATTCGTGCAGATTTAAAAGATAAAAATAGTTTCGTAATCAAATCTAACACTTATGAAGATTCGCACCGCATTGAATGGATCCGATAATAAAAGTATTATCAATAGTGATAAGTGTTTATAGGACAAGTCATATTGGCCGGGACAAGTATACAAACATGTTGTGCGTAACTATAGTGCTTATAGCGGCAGTGAGTTGTAAGTTTTTATATTTTTATTGTTTATTTTAAACTTAAAATACAAATTAGGTAAAAATAATGTTGAGTTGCGTAAATGAAGTGTAAAAGTTATTCATAACTATGAATGTCTGATAAAGACAAGTGTCAGCAGCCTAAGAAATGATATATTGATAACTCTAAACAGTCATATTATGAATTCTGTAAAGGGAGATTAAGGCTCTATTCAGCTTATGGCCATAGAAAACAACGATTTTGTATGGAGACGCGTACTCACCCGTTCAGCTTGCCGCATGCGTACGTATTTGTTTGAAAAGTTTGTCATCAGCTGTCTGAAGACACACACTGGAGGACAGTCTGCAGACACTTGGCAGATGGATGGTTGAACGATAAAGTGATACGCAGACGCCTGACCGTTACCTGGCATTGCCCTAACCACCTCTTAAGATACTCTCAGCAAGAAAAGGCGTGTTTTTTTTTCTAGACAAGAGATGTCATTTGTACCTAATCAAGTTAAAATTTAGCGGTATTGCAATGGAACATCATGGAGTATAAGAGTAAAAATAACTGCTTCTAGCAAATGAACAAACTGTTGTAGATTACAACGGTTTTTTGTCTTCTTCGGTAATTTTGTTCGGTTGTAATGATCTGTGTAGTGGAAATACTTAAATCTCTCAACCATAGGTACTACGCACTACAGTTACCGCAGAATCTGCTCCCAATACCACCTTATAGCACGAAATGAGCAAATACGAGGGGCATAAACTATGCTTCTTTGCGATCTTAGTTAAGATAATAGAACTCACAATTTGTTAAGGTGGTGCTAGGGAGATATCAAGTTCCCCTGAGCCTGAGGAGTACAACATAACCACAGTGCCTCTAGATGTGCCATCGTCTACCTCCGACTCCCGCATCATTGGCGGATCTCCTACTACGATACAGAACTATCCGTTCACCTTACAGGTTTGAAACTTATGTATTTTAAGATTTGAATTTATAATACGTGCTTTAGTGGAACAAATACACTGTTTCTAAACGAGAGATAGTTACAAATTTATAGTAAGTAATTAACTAATTTACGTAATAATTCTGCATTTATTTTATTCTATGACTACCAATTACTATATAAGTACATATACGCCCAACCGAGATGATTTTGGTGATACCTATTTCTAATATGTGATGCCCAAAATATAATGAAAAATAAATGATTTGATTTGATTTACTTTATGTAGGCTAAAGCATTATGCCTCAGTCATATGGTGCGTATTAATACTGTGATTATGCCAACTAGTTTATGCTTATTTTAAGTATAGATTTTTACATTGTTTAATCTTTTTCTTAGTTAAAATTATGCGCTCAACCTGCATATAAACGACAGCACTGCACTTTTTTTAATTATAATAATTGATTGGTCTGTAGTACCTCCCTACCTCCTTAAAACGCTAAGATGCCTTTTATTTTCAATGTTTAACATAAGAAAATTTATGGTCCTGTCACATGTCGAAATCAAAACCACCAGTAGAAATTGGAATTTTCGTATGGCTCTAGCGTTAGTAAAAGTATTTTAACGATTGTAAATTCAATCTTTAGTTTGTAAAAGAAGCCCTTAAAAAGTTACAACAGATGAAAGATGGTCCCTCAATTGAAACGCTTATCGTAAAAAAACAATCAATTTACGTAGCATTCTGAAGTCAAATAGCCCATTGCTACAGCCTATCCCTATACTGAATATATTCTTGACTGGCACCGACTCCAAAATAACTGATTAAAGACTCTATATAGTAAAGTATTTTAGGTATCAAGGATTGCGTTGATTCCCCTTTAATGTTCGTTGCTATGAAGTCATTAAAATATTATTTTCTACTTTTTAGTTAAGAATTGAACATGTAGGTATTGTTTGAAGTCGGTTTTCATTTTTTTTCTAAAAATAATTTTTATTTTAAACTTTTAGTGGGAATTAATTGTGTATAAATATATTCAATATGGGTAGACCTACTAAACGTGCTGCGCAAATGAGACAGCGCCGCGTCGTTTGAAGGAAAGTAGAGACGAGAGGTAAGATTGTAAATAGAGATATAAAGTCCTTGTCAACACTTTTGCTGATCGCTAAACCCTGAATCCAAGAAACAACAAATCAAAACAAAAAGTGATGATCTACCAACACATCGTGACACGCGTGCTTACCGCAAGCGCTGATCGTCTACTATAGATACAACCACCCCTACTCCGCGATTAAAATCAAGCAGTAGATTTACAATTATTACTACCTACCCTCCTAAAGTGTTGTTGTGGCGAACAAGAATAATTTGAGAATGAGTGTTGAAAAAATGACAACTGTATCAATAGTTACTCTCAGCAATGTCGGTAATTATCAGACGAATGTAAAAACTTTAGAAGGTATTTTCTTGTTTACATGTTGTCTGAGACCCAAATCTTAAGAGTTGCTAATAATCTTTGAAAATTTAAATCCTACCAACCCAGCGCCATAGATAGCAAATATAACTATGTACAAAGTATACCGCCACGCGCCACCACAAGCGGAAACAATTTAATATAAACTTAAAAACTAATATTAACTTTATAACTTAGCCGTAACACGATCTTCATCATATCAACCTAAAGACGCCCACTGCTGGACATAGGCCTTCCCAATATATGCCTCCTTAGCCAGTCATGTCATCAGTCAAAAAATTTATTTATTGTACTGGAAAAATGCCAAAAGATTTTATGACAACTAAGATAGTCACATTGCCGAAAAAACAGAACACATTAAAATGCGAAGAACATCGAACTATAAGTTTGGTTTCTCAAGCTTCCAAAATTATACTGAAAATCATCCAACACAGAATAAGAGATAAAATAGAATATAACTTAGGCAACGACCAATACGGTTTTAGAAAGGACAGAGGAACCAGAGAAGCAATTTTGGCCCTGAGACTAATCATAGAAAGAAGAATGGACATAGGACTAAACACCCATATAGCATTTATAGATTTGAAAAAGGCGTTCGACAATGTTGACTGGAAGAGGATGATGAGAATATTGAAGGATATTGGATTGGATTTTAGAGATAGAAGAACTATATTTGAATTATATAAGAACCAAGAAACTATTATAGAAATCGGAAAGAGGAGAGAGGAAGAGCAGGAATAAGGAAAGGAGTAAGACAAGGTTGTTCACTTTCACCACTCATTTTTAATGTTTTTATAGAATCAGCCATAAAGAAAATCTCAGAAACATCAGATAAGGGTGTTAAGTTTAATGGAGAAACAATACAATTCATACGATTTGCTGATGATATTGCGGCATTAGCAGAGTCACAGAATGACCTACAGGAACTTTTAAACACCATGAACAACATATTTAAGGAATTTTCTCTTAAAATTAACATTAAAAAGACTAAAATACTAAACATATCCAAAGCTAGTTTGAACTCACACAAAACAATAAAAATAGAAAATAACCCACTAGAAAATGTAATCCAATTCAAATATCTCGGCAGCCTTATTGTACAAGATGCTAGATGTATACAAGACATAAAAACCAGAATAGCAATAGCAAAACAAACATTTCATAAAAACAGAAATATATTTACATCTAAATTATCAAAACAAGTGAAAAAGAAATTTATAAAAACTTATGTTTGGAGCATAGCACTGTATGGGTGTGAAACGTGGACAATGACACAAAGAGAAAGGGATATGTTGGAGGCATTTGAGATGTGGTGCTGGAGGAGGATGGAGAAAATAAGTTGGACAGAGAGGATCACAAACGAAGATGTGTTGAGAAGAGTGAAAGAAAAGCGGACCTTGCTAAGGACAATAGAAAGTAGAAGAGGAAAGATGATTGGCCACATTATACGACATGACAGCTTTATAAGAAACATCATAGAAGGGAAAATAGAAGGAAAGCGAGGTAGGGGAAGACCACGGATAAACTATATGAGTCAAATAAAGAAAAGTGCTGGTGCCATGTCGTATAAGGAGGTTAAAGAGATGGCTCTGGACAGGGAGAAGTGGCAGGAATTGCATCAGTTCCACCGACAAGAGTCTAACTCTTAAATTATGGATGGATGGAGCCAGTCATGAGCCGCCCTCACCCATTAGTTGCCCACCACCCGCCATCAGGTCATCGGTTTTACCCAGTGAGGGGTCTCCCACGCTGCGCAGGTTCGGTTTCGGTTCATGGTCGATTTTGACGACAGCTAAATATAGTTGTTGGTGTTGACAGATCCTGTACTACAATCAGTTGCTCTGCGGTGGATCACTCATCACCAGGCGCCACGTGCTGTCCGCCGCACACTGTTTCATAGACCAGTATGTATTACCATAAATTAATTAATTATTCTAACAGGCAGTCTCAGCTGATTAGACTGAAAGCCGATCCCACAGTAATTTGCAGAAACTGAGCTTAAATGCCTTTCAAAGATAGGTTCCTTTTCTGAGTAAAGTGATAACATAAGTGTGAAAATAAATAAATAAAAAATAATCTAGAATATATGACCAATCGTTTCGGTGCTTACCTACACCTCACCTACACGTCTGCTTGTCCCATAAAAGATAAATATTTTATTACTAGCGTATATACCTACCTACCTAATTACCAATGTTCTTGGCTTGATCAATAAGTTTATCTATACTATCGCTTATTACCCTTATTACGTATAAAACTTTACTCATTGTTACTGATACACTTAATCACCAATTTATCATGTTTTTATAATACAACGCAATTTTATTATTTTATAACGATTCATATTAAATTGGCCAAAAGTAAATTGTAGAGAATGTAAGTCGGTGTTGGCAACATTGGTGTATTTAGAGTAGTTTTTGAAGAAGAGCCTGATTCCTGATATCCGACTGCTCGAAAGGGGGAAGGGGGTTTGTTCCAACGGTGGACGTCTTTCAGCTGATATGCTGTTGATGATGAAACCAACATCCTGGGGTGGACACTGTCGATTACGGCAACGTCCTCCCTTTGGTAAAGACTTACGTCTAGCAGTCAATGTCTTCTGGCTCTCAAAAGTAAATAATATATTTTAAACTTAATAGCGACAATATCCAAATGTTACTTTATGTATTCTAAAACTTGTAAATGTTGACAGGCGTGGTAACGTAGCCAGCCCAGCAGCCTTTTCGGTCCGAGTTGGATCTGCTATCTTAAATACAGGTATAAAATATTTTAAAACTATTGATTATTTAGATAATGCTTAAATACTTACGCCAGTTAACTTTGAGGTTAGAACTGTAATGGTAAAAGTAAAGTCGAAATCTGGTAGCTATTTCTGGATTCCGTGCATGGCGCATATACCCGTAACCTCTCATCCCACCTATTATTCCCTCGAAACTTTTACTATGATGCCACTTAACGGCTTGGTTGTGTCTTCTAAGCATTATTTTTTTTATGCTTGGTAAACATAGCCATGTACATAGGTTACAATTACCACTCTTACCCTCAGGTGGGTCGTACCTAAATGCTTGTTTGATTTTGCACCAAAATTGTGTAAAAAAAAAAGGTAAAACGCACGATCATATGTATTTTAGGTGGTCGGATCCACTACGTGTCAGTGATAGTGGTGCACGAGCGGTACAACATTCCGCTGAGGAACAACGATGTGGCCGTGTTGCTACTAAGTTCCAGGGTGTCGCTCGGCACAACCGTGCAGACGGCGGCCATACCTGTCGCAGGGGCGAACCTCCCGGATCATAGTATAGTTGTGGCTGTTGGGTGGGGCAGAACCAATGTAATTATATTTACTTTCTTTTATTTAAGTATAATTTAAAGGTTAGTATGTCTGCAACACTTGCTTGTGACGAGGTTTTTCATTTAGTGATATTACTAACAAAGAATGTTTACTGATGATTGCTTGGTTTCAGTGACTAGATCGTCCGGATCCATGATGAAAATTTTTACACTAGCAAATTTCATATTTTTAAAATCCGCTCGCGAATGATAAAATGAATAAACGAAGCTTAACACAAATGCCTACCTATAGATAAATCATTTTGATCTCCAGGTGAACATAGAAGCGGTGTCATCAGTGCTTAACGAGGTGTCTGTCAGGACAGTCGACCATTCAGTCTGTGAACAGAACTACTTGATGCTGCAGAACATAACGGGAGATCCTTATCCAATTACAAACACCATGCTGTGTGCAGGACTATTAAATATTGGAGGTAAGCCACTTTCTTTATGAAGATGACTTTTGTAATGGGATCCAGCACCTCTGGGCTCCCCCTTTGGTAGTGGAGTCATCAGAGGCAAAGTGGAGACATTCTGGTGGTTAAATACCTAAGTATTTAAATTGAAAAAAAATAGCGATAAAATTAGTTGCATGTCTGATCAGAATAAATTCGAATAACTGTTAATTAGACAACAACAACAACAAGAGCCTGTAATTATTTATATAATTATTGAAGTTTGAGGGCTCGTAATATCAACGTAATCATAATCATCAACATAACTTTCGGTAATGTACGTATTCAAGTCAACGCGTGAAGTCCCTGTAGGCAATTAATGTTCTACTTGTTAAATATTCTAGTTGATGTAACCTACGGTCTTCTTTAGGTAAAGATATAGATACTCGTTAGCATAGTTCAAGTGCTAAAAAAGTTGCTCAAGCATGCGCTTCTGCCGCAAGCGCTTGTTGACTGCGAAGTACGATTGTTTGCCAGTAAATAAAACAAAAACAAAAATATCATAGCATTCTAATGACGCCTTTTTTTCTAAAGACAGTAACACCTCTTTCAATCCCATAAGGGCTATTTTAGGTCCCAGAAGCTGCTTCAATTTACCAAGTACCTAAATACAAAGATTACGGGCTAGACTTAGAATAAATCGACAAAAAAATCTGAGACCTCGTTGCTGTCCATACACAATACCACTGAACCATAAACCGTATTACTATTTCTATAATGAAAATGAAATCTGAAATAATTTCTATCAGGCGCTGACGCGTGTCAAGGCGACTCCGGTGGACCCCTGATCTACAACGGCGTGGTGGTGGGCATCACGTCGTGGGGCTACGGCTGCGCGATGGCGCAGTTCCCGGGGGTCTACGCAAGGGTGTCTAGCTACACCCCCTGGATTAATCAAACGGTAAGCGCACGTGTATGTATGATGGAACGCACTCAACATTACGTATTTAGATTTTCATTTAATATCTTGCTTTCCCATTGATTTTGAAATGGGCGCCTTCATTTCAATGGTTTTCATTTGCACAAACTTTCTTTTGCAATTTATCATCTTCTATCAGTTATTCTATGATTTTTTCCTTAGTCTTCGTTTTTGCAATCACCTTTAAATACACACAAGACTTTCTATAAGTAATTGTTTTGATAATGCATGCTATAAACCATGGCCATGGTGTTTTGGCAAAACGGTTTAGCACATAAATGCCTTTACTGACCACTGTTTCCAGATAAGACTATATCCAGTAATAACCTATTAAATATCCTATGACTAGCCCTAGACGCCCTAAGTGTGCGCGTTCACATAGAACATCCGTATTTACCGGATCAGTTTTAACGGATACGTGGACACTGGCAATAATGTTCACACCGCATTTACAGGATCGTTTTTAATGATTATGGAAACGGACCGCTTTTGTCTTTGTTAAATCGGTATTTTTACTGGATCTGGAATACAGTCCTAATAATAATATAATATCACAACAACTACACACAACGCCATCTAGACCCAAAGTAAGCATATATTATAGCTTGTGTTATGGGTTCTAGAATGCGGATATACTAAATAAATACTTTTTTGTAAATACTTACATATTATACATAGAACCACCTATTATATATTAGTCTAGTGTGTACTTTCTCGTATCTACTACATAAGTCGATTGCCGAATAAAACCGCGAATGATAAAACAATCTTGTATAACGGACTGACTGTGTAAATGCGCACTAATTCTGGCAATAGCTGATTCCTATTCCGGGATTAAATTTAACATATTTATTTCTTTCTATAAAATATGGCATTATTTTGAAGTCTTGATAATTACAGTTCTACGTACAGCTGGCAAATTCTGATAGCGTTATCTATCTATAATAGGTAGATACTTCGATAACAGTGAGTGCATTAGATATGTATTACTCGCATCTTTACACTGTAACCTATTTTCTTTATTGTGTTTGTCATATAAGTCAAAAATATCAAATATACCTTCTAGGCCTCACCGATTATCATTCAAAGTGACGTCCTTTATGGTATGGTTTAAACAAAAATGAAAAGAAAGAAATTAAAAAAGAATACACAACGATATGTAGTAGGGGAAGTACTACCCTCTCATAGAAGATCACTTAAGTGTAGTAGTATCCGTACTATTGCGTTTTGTTCGGTGAGTGAGAGCGCCGGAGGCCCAATTTCCCCGTTTCCTCTTTCACCTCCCTCATTCCCTTCCCCTAACCCCATTTGTAGCCGCCATAGTGGTGGCCATCATACCAGCAGTTTAAGACGATGGCTTTTGGTATAGTGGCCGCCACTTCTGGATTCCATTGACTGCTTACCATCAGGCGGGGTGGAGTCTCTTTGTTAGGCTATAGTATAAAAAAAAAAAAATATGTTTGTTACAATATTTATAAAGTCCAACTTCTTATCAGTATACGTTAATATTGTTAACCACAATGTGGTGCAATGGGCGACATCATTGATATAAAGACAACGAGGACGACCTATGTATAGATGCCTGTGCAATAAGAAAGAACGAAAAATATTTATTCTGTGCTCACAAAATCGTATAACAAATATAAAAGGAAAAACAAAACAGAGGTGAGACAAAAAAGGGAACTTTCTCAGCATTGAGCTATGGTTGTTACACTTCAGTTCTGAAAGGCCCTTAACTGGAATACTTATGTCCAGCAGTGAACTTCTTTTACCTGACTATTATTAACTTCAAAATATTTTGTTCACAGGTGATCAGATTCAACAATGCGCCAATGACGAATTTGAACATCTTCACTACTCTGCTCATACCTCTATTGCTTAAAATGCTTAGTGGTTAGATTTTATATAATATGTAGTTTTGAGTTGTATGTCTGAATGACCGGTAATGTCTGTCTCAATCTGTATTTTTCGGTCAATTTCATAGCTAATTGAAGATGATCGAAAAATAATTTATGAGTAAAACATAATAGGGGCTTATGAGCTATGATTGTGGTATAAACGTAACGTGCCTGAATAGTCCAACCTACTTTCAAGTGCGAAAACAGTGCAATCACCATCTGTAGATGGTAGTGAAAAATGAATAATTCATATAGGTTAATTAAATTAACACTTATGAACGTAAAAATTTTAAAATGTCAGCAAATTAACCTACATAATACATTGAAAACTTCCCTTGCGTTATTTTCATAGTAAAATAACTGTAAGGATTAATATAAAAATTGTATACCACGAAATATAACACTGAATCGCGACGTCGCCTTTCGATGTAAACGCTCTTTTAATGCATTAATGTGATCATAGCTATACAACATTCATTCGATTTACATGGGCTTTATCTATGAGATTTACCATAAACAAATATGATACTCAAAGAGATCAATGGTAATTCAATATATATTTTAAATCCCCTCGATTATCCAAATCGATTTTCGAAATAAATCGATTGGTTGGATAGACGAACTAATAGCCCGATTATGTTGTTATGGATAATGTATGATTGTATGTAAGTATTTAATTATTATGATAATAATAATTAATAAGATTGTATGTGTGTTAAGTATTATTGACACAGTATCTTATTTTTAAGACCAGTAATTATTTTTAATTATTAATTATTATTCTTATAATTAATAATTTAAAAAAATACAATATACAGGTACCTTATAACAAATAGGTCTTAAAAATAAGATACTAATTTGTTATGATTCCTCAATTGAGACTGTACGTAAATATTTTGTAGTTTTTTTTTTATAAAATGTTTCAAATCCTGTCAAAAGAAATATTGCAGTATATTTTTGTAAAACTAGTTATAAATGTAGTAAGCAAGAATAAAGTATTATTGTTTCTTTATTTTTTGTCTGCTGTTTGAAAAGTAAAGTAAATCAATTATTGTAAATCCGTAATTTGTAAAAAAATGTATAGTAAAAGATAAAATTAATTAAATTATTAAATAAAATTAATTATGAGTTTTTTTCAATTTATTAATTTAGTTTTTGTGTGATGTAATTTTAACTGATATAATATTAAAAAAGTACCTAATCAAATTATTACAGTGTTATTTTTAAGTTTTGTTTTATAAGATTTTCAATTTAATTTTTCTCCTCCTTAATCGATTTATTTAATGATTAAGGCGCAAAATACCAGATTCGCAAAATACCAGACTCGCAAAACACCAGAAACGTTTTTTATAAAATAGTAAGAATTTAATGAAATGACGCTTCAAGATATTTTTCTAATCGAAGTACTTTAAGTTCGTTTTTCCAAAGGTTAAAATAAAATGACCGATATCTAGATATCACATATGAATATTTAATTAACGAGTAGTGATATAATATATGTTACAATAAATATAAGGTACATCCGGTGTGGTCGCTACTCTCGTCATAACTGCGCCGGCGCAGGCCGCACCGACACTAGCACCACCTGTCTGCATAGCACTGCAACACACACACACATACTATATTATTATCACTAAATGCTATAATGGATTTTTTTTCATGAAATCATACAAAAGTTTATAATTTTAACAATTTGCAATGATGTCGCATAAAAACAAATAAGTACTCTCGTGCGAAATTTGGGGATGGTTATGTAAGAATCCTTTTTTGTACCTTTGTCGGTAAGATATTCTGTGAGCAGCAGGTCGGCGGCGAGCTCGCGCTCCACGTGCGCATGCGCGCGCAGGGCGCCGCCCCCCGCGCTGCCCCCCGCCCCCGCCCCCTCGCCCACCACGTCCCCCTCCCGCCACGCGCCCTCCGCGCCGCTCTCCACCAGCTTCCAGCGGGACAACTCCTCCGTCACTGATACTACTTCGCTAATCTGAAAACAATATTGTATAAGACCACCGAAAAAAATTAACAGAATACTAGTTTGTATGTAATGTTTTATTACTCAAGTATAATACCTCAGTCTGTTCGTCTGCGTTCGCGTACTTATTGTCGTTGCTACACTTGTCGGCGCAGTACTTGGTGTCGGCGAAGGGCGCGAACTGCTTGTCGGCGTGCAGTCGCAGCGCGCGGTCGATAACTGCGCACGTCAGCTCGCGCCACGGGTCCACGATCAGGTAGCTGTGCTCCCCCTCGCTCTCCCCTTCCTCCGGGCTTTCCTCGGACTTGGGGGGCTGGTGGTGGTGTCTAGAGGGGTCCACAATGGTGGCGACGACATCGGCGAGCGCGTCGTGCACTAAGTACGTGTGTGCGCGCGCGTCCGTTATCACGTACGTCTCCGCGCCCGTATCTGCGTATAATGACCCAGAATCGACCAGCGATACTGATTCGCCTACGCCTGCACCTACAGAACCGTAGCCGTGGCTTTGAGAGAGCAGATCTGATTTGTCTTTTCCTGAAACATTACATGTCAAGTTAGTTTCACCTTTAATTGATGACGAGTGGCCTATGCCAATAAAGGTCGAAACAAACAGTGGGCGGGCCAAAATTTTGTATTAACCAATATATGTGACGTCACAGCACGCCTTAGCGACATGACTCGCATATGTCACCCAAACTGACCCGTCCCATCCCACCACTGTCTGTACCGACCTCACCGTACGTAGCCTCACCATGTTCGCCGGGCACAAGCCTGAACAGTTCGTACCCGCGGCACGGCGCCGCGCGGGACACGCGGAACCGAGACGAGCGGCCCTCCCACTCCGACCCTAGCTCTGGACAATGCGAAATGTTATGTCAATAAAAATAGTAGATTTAAAGATATTCCATTTACAAACAATGAATCAAGTCGAATTCCAACCACTAGCTACACAATATAGTGTCGGTGGCATCATCTATCAATATGCAGGTACAGCTCCAGCGTCGTACCTGTGTAAGTGTTGCCGGCGCGCAGAGAGTCGTGGTCGGCGGCGGGGTCGTGGTCGAAGGCGTCCTTGGGCGGCGGCTGCTTGTAGTGCAGGCTGATCTTGCTGAGCTCGTGGTCCAGCTCCGCTAGCTGCGCGGCGTGGCGGGACTTGGGCGCCGTCGGCACGCACACGCCCGCCCCGTCCGATACTTCGCTCACTTCGTTCTGGATAGCACGTGTGATCATTAATCACCATAGTGAAATATGTAGTTAGAAAACTCCATAGATAACCCTCTCATAGACCACATACAAAACAACAGACACGCACAACTTACACCGGCTTTCGCTAGCTTAGAGGCCGTTCCACATCGGAATGGCAGAGGCCGGATAGCAAAGACGCGCCGAGCAGAGTCGCGGTGATACCCTTATACGCGCATACTACCTTTTTGCTTTAGACCAGCGATAATGGTCTTACAATCATGTACATAAAGTTTAATTATTTCACACTGAAAGTGCTCGCCGCGCCGAGCCGCTCCGGCCTCTACCATTCCGATGTGGAACGTGGAAATTAAGTATAATATAGACATTTTACCTTTGGCATACTGTGCATGGGTGGTCGGTGTGTTGGCGATAACGCAGGACTGTATTCTAAAGGTGACTGTGGCGACACTGGACCCTACAATACAAAAACATATAATATTAATCAAAACTGTATTGTTCATGAAATCACTTGTATTATTATCAATCGTGAGATACGGATCTTTCCAAATACGAGAGAGAAGTTATCTCTTCGTACGTAAACACTATACATAAAGTCGAAATCTAACTTTTAATTGGTATTGGTTTTGACACAAAGACATACACCCAGTTTCTAAAAGGTTGATCAACGAAAAATTAACTAATCACCTGTTAAATCACATGTGAAGTACCAATTAAGATGAATAATTAGTTTAATTTAATCTAATTAGTAACTAATTAGATCAATGTAAACTAATTATTCATGCTTAAGTACTTCACATGAGATTTAATTTTCAAAAACTGAGGGTGAGTGTTCGATAGGAAGTTTAGAATCGAATTCCAGTGTATTTTTAGTTGTCAAATACGACACGGAAACTTTACGAACGGTTAACAATAAGGCAGTTGGAATGTGATTATTCGTAGTAGTTTTAACGACTTGGTTTCTCAGTAAGAGTCAACTAATTAAATTTAAAAAAAAATTGCTTGCTTGTCTACAATAAAATATACTCACGCTATTAGATATAGAGGCCAGCTTGTGCTGTAGACTCAGCATGTACTCGTTGTATGACTGACTTTTGTTCGGCGAGCTCGGTTGAGATGAACCCGTTGAATTTACATTCGTCATACCTGAAAGTATATAACGATTATTACACTAGTGCATCATTTTACCCTAAAGATATCCAATCCATAAAATTATTTCAAAGATATTTGGCATTGTCGCAATTGACAGATGAATTTACGATCCCAATAGCAAGTCTTAGTAAAAGACGCTGCTGTCCATCCTCTATTAAATAATTTTCCAGTTTCCTTCTGTAATGATTGCTTGCTCATCATTATTCTGGTAACTGATTGCGCTATAATAGTTGTATATACTTCGCTGCCTGTGAAGCCTTAATTTACCTATATACATAGTAAACTAGCTGTTGCACGCAGCTCCGCCTGCGTGAATGGTGGTTATATCTGTTACCAAATTTCATCAAAATCGGTTCAGTGGTTTAGGCGTGAAAGCGTAACAGACAGACAGACACGAGTTACTTTCGCATTTATAATATTAGTATGAATAGTATGGATAATAATATTTGTTGTAGTTTCATACCGTTGTGATAATTACCAGCCATGTCCATGTCCACAGCTCTCCTGGCCAACGCGTGGTGTACCGCCCTGTGTGCTACCAACTGACCAAGGTTTTGTCCCATCAGCGCCAAGTTTTGACCGCCCAGCGCTAAGTTTTGACCCCCGAGGGCCAAGTTTTGACCAGCAATGAGATTCTGACCGGCTAAGCCAAGATTTTGAGTTGCTAGACCTGGAATAAGACAAGCTCTTTGAGTTGATCCCACCTCCCTATGTGAGAGTCCACTGAAGGATATGATAAGACGAATCCATTGGGTAATACATAGTTTTGCTGGACAATTAATGCCAAGAACTTTATATGAGCGCATGTGCTGCGTTTCAATTTAGATTCTGGGTAAAAGACCCAGATTTAAATTTCGAATTCAAAATCGGGACGTGAAAAGTAAATAGTGCGGGCAAAAACATGTCATTTTATTTATTTACTTACCTACTGTTGCCCGCAGCTCCACCCACGTGGATGTCGGTTGTATGTGTTTTTACATCGACAATTTTTCATACAAACTTTAATCCTGTATTTCAACCCCACTAAGCCATTTTTTGCTATAAAAGATAGCCTATGTTGTTCCCCGAGGTCAAATCTATCACTATAGGTACCAAATTTCATCAAAATCGGTTCAGTGGTTTAGGCGTGAAAGCGTAACAGACAGACAGACGCATTTATAATATTAGTATGGAAGTATGGATTGCGGTAAACGCTACATACAGTGCTATAATTACAATATATAAGAAACATTAATGCTAGCAATGTCACCAATAAAGTTTGAAAATTTAAATTGCACTCAACTTTGGTGGGATAATATATATTTTGTTTTTATCTGTCTTGAGATTTTAATATAATTACATGGATTATTATTATGCTAAACTACTTTATGCTACTATGTTATTCACCTAAATTCTGTCCAAGATTCTGCCCCATGAGGTTCTGATTGAGCGCGAGGTTCTGCGCCATGGTCTGGTGCTGAAAGATGGCCTGAGGAGGCAGGGGTGCTGCCAGACCCATGATGCCCAGCTGGTTCATCTGCTGGTTGGCCAACTGGTTGACAGATGTTTGGAGTGCCTGTTGTTGAGCTGTCGAAGTAGATTTAACATTATGAGAAGTCGCTCATCATTCTCATTGTTTTATTTGATTTTTTAAGATTTTGTTTGTGGCATAAATAAGTAGCTTTTTGGGTTTTGTGGGCTTTATTTCAATGCCATAGAAGTAACAATAATGGCATAGAAGTTGTACTGCTGTGATATGACATTGTGTCTATACAATAAACCAATGTAAGTATAAATCTTGTAGCGGCACTCAAATCTGTATCTTTGAAGTACTGGTCTTATGAGGGATGTTATCATTCGAATCTTTAAATATTAATCCCAAAGCGCAGTTCAACCATTAAATCAATGTTGAGGCTTCATAATTAATAGCCGAGAAATCCATATAACTGTTCCACATATTTACCGGAACGGTTTGTATAGTCAACCATAAAATTGCTTTACCACCCTTCGCTTGCATATCACAAAACAATAATGTCTATTTTTGCTTGCAAGTACTCTCAGTACAGTGACAGTTGTCACTGTCATAATAAGTCTTATTGTATTTTTAATTTTGATAGAATTTTTCACTAAAAGTGGTAAAGCAAATATGTGGTCGACCATACAAGGTAAATTTCAATTTCACAAGGTTACCTTAATTCGCAGAGCTGCGACACTCACAGTACAGATTAAAATGCCACTCCATGATCTATTTTATACTTCAAAATATTAACTTACGTCACGTTATATTAATAACACAATAGTATACGTAAATTCTAAAAGGCAACACATAGCAGATAAAGAAATGACATTATTAAATGTATGAAAACGTCGTTATAGCAAGATACCAGAGTCGAACGCCTGGATCTTGAGCTATATGTTATTAAATCAATAAGCATGTAATTCTTTATATTAATTTATCTAAGCTAAACACTAGGCAATTTGTCCGATTCACTGAAGTTGAAGTTGGGTCATCACAAGAAAAACGTCATATTTATCTCTTTACCACAATAAAAGACAGAGCAGAGAAAGTTAAAGTTTACCAATAAAGTCGTTAGTCCTCATCGGTTGGTAGTACTTCTGCTGTTGGTACTGCGGCGGCAGCCGGCCGGCCATCATCGGCGCCGCTGACATCACAACAACGTTAGTCACACACACTACGTGCACACAGGGGGGTCAATGGATATGGTACTAATACGTGCTTGTAAAGAAGGTGCCTTAGTATTGCGTCGTTGGCGTGACTACGTAACGCACTAGTGAGGCACCTGCCTCAGAAACCTATTTGTACAATGTCATGCTAGCAAACACAGTAGAAAATATATTGGAGCAGAGAAAACCCCCTAATAGATTTTGCATAAAGCGCAATAGCATACCGGCATTCGCTAATATAAGTTCTTCATTTTAAAATAGCCAATCACCGCGCAGCTTTTACGTGCCGCGTATCCTGCTCATTATTTTTGTGAACCCGATGCCGAACAAATAATGTTAATGCAGTATCTATTAGGGGGTAATATATTATCACTGGTGATCGACATGGACTTAGAGACAAGCGCTGCTACGATTAATCTGCTATTTATTTTGGACTTGATGAAAATAGATTACATGAAAAATGTTGTACTAATACAGGTAGTATCTATTTTAGGAAACAAACATGGTTGGTTTCGAACTATGGACTCGTGCGTAAGATTTGGGGTCCGTAACTACTAGACCCACTACGCTTGAAAAATCCTAAAAAAGCTTATGTCCTTTTGTGCAAAGAAACACACTTAATGTAGGGAAACCTATTCTCTATAAGCTATTTAAATGGTTATCAATATTTCTGCGTACGTTTACACGCAAAATGAGCTAAAACAATTCGCGTTATGATACAATTGTATTGTCGTATTTTCATTATGACCCCAGGAGCATAAAGATTATTACGTTATTCGAGATCCTAATAACCTAGTAAAATTTAGACGGCTATCTTACGGTGACCTCACGATTCGCGACTCGAGACATTTATGGGTCACAAAGTTTTTAAGTATTTTGTTCCGTATGGAAATCGTATACAAAAGTACTACTGTCAATTATTTTTATTACGAAATATTCGCAATCATTCAGTACATTTTGTGTATATAATATGCATATAAGGCTTTTGTGTATCAATAAATATTTAATTCTCAAAATGATATTAGTCATTTTGCGTATAAACGATTATTTACATAGACTAAAGACAGAGACAGAAGACAAGATTTCTTGTGAGTATGACAAACAAACATGAAAGAAAACTTAAATATGTCACACAAGCTGTATAGTTGTGTAACTCACCTGGTTGAGTGTTGTTGAGTATTGTGTTGTGAAGCGCCAGGTCAGGTTGCGGGAACGGTTGCTGGTTGAGCAACCCTAATAAGTTTGGACCAGAGAGGTTTTGTTGTTGGCTGTAAGAACAATATATTATTTCAGAAAAGCAAGTATAAAATAAACTTAGTTACATATAAGAAACCGCTATAAAAATCCCATATAAAAATCCTTTCCGGCTAAACTAATAAAAAAACACAATTGGCTACATTAAATATGATGGTTATGTGCCTGATTGGGAACAGTTTTCATTTTCTTTTGAAGTTATACTTCTTTTGGCGCGATGGGGAAAAATGATGAGAGTGAATTTTTACGATGCGCGCGCTCATCGACAGAAAAAACCAACACCCTGAAGTTAGTTGCGAACCTTTTACACCCTGAAGTTAGTTGCGAACCTTTGTGTGTCGTATCAGTACAAATAATCAGTGTGAATAAATAAAAAATATATTGGCGTTTATATCAATTCAATTATATTTATGACGGTGATAGATATTTTTTATTGATCATTTATCAGTAAAAATATTTATTTTGAATATTAGTGATAAAAGTGGTTTTAATATACTGTTTTAAATGCATTTATAGATTTGAGGTTAACTGTTATGTATGTATGCGTTGTGTTATTATTTGGTATTTTTGGATTGTTACGCTAAAGAGGTATAACTTCTTACGTGCGTACATGAGTACACACACTCTTTTTTTTTACATGGTTGCACTGGCATAAATTAGTTATTCTAAAATGTGCAAATTATCTGTCTGCCTTCATAGTTTAGAAATTATTTTTTTTATTTTAAACGGCTGTGTTAGATAAATGGACGTATGAAGTCACAGAAAAGGAGTTCCAAATAAAAAAAAAAAATTAGTACTATACAAAACTAAAATAAAAACACAAGGTACCCACTTCATAATATTCTGCTTTAGCAGCATCCTCTGTATATTCTCAGCGTTGGGTAGCGAGTCCGTCACCGGCAGAGGGGTCAACGTCTGCGGTGCTAACCCCACGGTGGGGTCCAAACCGCCCCCCACATGACCCAGTCCTATGTTCAGCAGCTCACCCCCCACCCCCATAGGGGTGCCCACTTGACTTAAACCTAATAAAGGACTATCTGTAGCTATTTGTAACGGAGTAGTTAGATTATTTTGGAGGGTTGTGTTTAATAAAGTAGGATTAATGATATTCTGGACAGGTAGTTGCGGAATAGGCTGTGTAGGCACTGTAGGCGCGGGTATTGGCACGGGGACACTAACAGTGATCTCTTGTTTTAGTTCTAGAGGTCTTTCTGGTTCAGGCCTGTGTTCTACAGGTATTTCTGGCTTGTGTTCTACAGGCATTTCTGGCCTGTGATCTAGGGCTGGGGCCTGTGATGGCACGGAATACTGGTGCGTTGGGACCTCTTGGGGATCCTTATCGAGGCCGTTGACAGTAGGTGGGGGCTCGGCCTCCAGGCTTTCTTCAGGCACATGCTCGCCTCGGTCCACTACGGGACTGACTAGAAATCGTGATATTTTTCTTGTAGGCTTCTGTTGCTTTTTTTCGCTGTTCTGGGATTCGGAGCTCCCGGAACGTTCGGGCGCCATTGATCCGCCATCCGATTGATTAGAACCTATAGAAATAAATTCATTGCTACAGACAATAGACTGATAAATTACTTATCGTGTCTTTTTTTGTTTTGTAAAATTGTTACTAAGATGACGCATCAACAGTACGGTAAAATCAAGAAACTATTTTGAATTTGATTTAAACTAAATTGATTTACAGATTTAGGTTACCTATGGAGGAGGCGGTGCTGATCTTCCTGGCGACGGTGTCGACGTGCGCGAGGGTGGGCCCCGGTGTGGGCCCCTGCCCGGCGGGAGGCCCCGGCGTGGGCCCCGGCTCGGGCTCCGGCTGGTCGTAGGCGAGCTCGGCGGCGATGTTGTCGTGCGAGGCGGTGGGCGTGGTGCACTCAGAGTTGTCCTGGTTTGAGTCCGTCAGGTTTTCTTCACGCTCCGTTGTTTCAGAGTCGTAGTCCGTCTGAAGACGTTACGTCACATCATACAGCCTATACTTAAAGGTGTTTATAAACTAGCCTTAACGCCTACAACCATAGTAACATTACTTATATTTACAAATCGCTATTTGAATTATCAGGCGCTCGTAATGCGGGTATTTAGTTATAAGTATACCTCCGTAATATTTATAATTGTAATAACTTCTATCTTGTAAAAGGAATACACGTAACCTATTGCACCAGTTTAAGATTTTATTCCTGCCTAATATAATTCATCTCATCAAAATCAAAACAAAGGTAAGAACCTGTTCTAAACGAACCGAACAAAATCATATCATCATCATCATATCCCATCGGTATTTCAATGTCCAAGATTCAATTAGAAAATATAAAGCAACATTAATACGGGTTATATATGTACAAACAGACAATCTTTTGTGGTTTGGCTGCACTATAAACGTATTACCGTGCAATTTGATGTTGTATGCTTATTTATTTAAAAACATGTCCTTAGAAAGTTTAAAACACGAGGCTGAGTCCAACCTAAATCTACCAAACATACATATTGCTTATTGCAAAGCTTTTGCGTCCGCATAGTTTTTTTTTGTTACCTCCTCCCAAAGAGGGACCGTTGGGTACATAAATGCTATAAAAATAAAGCATATATTCGCTTGTATCTGTAAAAACTAATGTTACCTTGTCGATGTTGAGCCTGAGAGAGTGAGTGGCGGGGTTGAGCACAGGAGTGACTCCGGGGTTACTGATCAGCTGTCCCACGATGTCCTTGATCAGCTCCATGAAAGAAGCACTCTGCCACTCTGGGAGGAGATTGTTTGACACCTAGACAAACCATAAATCAGAAGTTGTTTTATATTAACCTACCAAAGTAACTTCACTCTGCCTGATGGTAAGCAGTCAATGGAATCCAGAAGTAGTGGACACCATTCCAACAGCCAAACTACTGATATGGTGGCCTCTACTATGGCGGCTTAGTGAGTAGCATTTTCACGCCCCGCTTAAAAGACCCAGTATCAAAGTTATATGGGAACACATGTTCACAAGTTCTCGAAAATCTAAACCCTAGTTAGATAGTATTTTAACCACAACTCTAATTTCAAGGCCTTAAGGCTTAAACGCTTCCGATCCTTCCTACCCCTCTCCCTCCGACAGTCTTCGATGCTGACGTGTTTGCAGTTTTTAGCTTCTAGCTATGAGGGCTCTATGAATATTAATAAGTCCTAATTTTATAAACAACACTCTATTTAACTAACACTCATATTTTTGTTACTTACAAGGTTACTCGCAATTTCCTCAGGATTAACATCGGTGACATCAAACTTGAACGTGACAGTCTTGGATTTGGACTCGAGCTGGCACTCCACGACGGTAGCCGCCTCATTGACGTCTAAAACCGTCAGTTTAGGGAGCTTGTCTTTCTCTCGAGACCGCTTTTTCGAGTTACGGGATTTCTTGTCGCCAGTTATCGGAGAAGATATCGCTGTACCTGCTAGAAACAAGAAGAATAAAGTTTGACACATGTCTGCATTGGTAAATAAGCAAAGAAAGTAAGAATAGTACTCTTTTGTATAGTTTATGAGACGCACGTTGCATGCTATTTATTACATACACGGCTAAGGCTGACTCAGATTGCCACCATGGCCGGTACAACAATTGTCCGATATATTACGAAAAGGACCCCACTTCAAGCAAGGTATAAAAACGATTAATTTTTGAATAGAGGACATCACACCTCACCCTACTTAGTAACAAAAATCTAACTTACCTTCTTGCTGCTGGTTTTCCGTCTGCTTCTCCTCAACAGAACTGAGTTCAGGATGTCTACTAGCCTCCGCGTGGTTACTGGGGAACTCGGTCATCGGAGTCAAGAACTGCTCCTTCTGGGTGCCATTGCTCTGGTAACCATTCTCAACTTGTTCCGCAGGCAGGTTTAATTGCTGCGGTATCATTTCTTGGACAGGCTGAATCTGTTGCAATTGAGGAGCGGGTTGCTGCATAGATTGAGTAACTGCTTGGGTAGCCTGTGGAAGCGCCTGCACAGGTTGCTGCA
The DNA here is from genome assembly GCA_963082885.1 of Parascotia fuliginaria. NCBI lineage: Eukaryota > Metazoa > Arthropoda > Insecta > Lepidoptera > Erebidae > Parascotia > Parascotia fuliginaria. Next base: position 2,432,035 of record OY720196.1, on the reverse strand, counting down.
TAGGTATTGCTTGTGGCGCTGATTGAACAGGTTGGGGTAATGTTTGTGCAGGCTGAGGTAACGTCTGAACAGGCTGTGACAAAGTTGATTGAGGAACAGATTGACTGGGTTGTAGGGATTGACCTTGTGATTGTGGAATAGATTGAACTGACTGAGGCATTGAGTGTAAAGGTTGTGGAACTGAGTGAACGGATTGCTGCATGGATTGGACGGGTACTGAGGTTAATGATGGAGGCACTGCAGACATCTGTTGGATGTTCTCCTGAGGGACTGATTGTAAGTTCTGAGACATCGATTGAGCAACTGATGACGGTATTGAGGATTCCACTTGGTACTGAATGTTTTGCATCATCTGCACAGGCTGACTTTGGCCCTGTTGGTACATTTGCAAAGGATTGGCAGAATAATTCTGCACCGGAGTGCCTTCATGACTAGAGATCTGCCTCTCGTTTTGCTGTACCACGCTAAAGTTTTGCTGCATCTGCATGCTGTGTGGAAGTGACTGGCCCTGCATGGGCGGGAGATGGTGGTATTGGTCATCAGACCGTTGTTTAGCGTAGTGCATCTGGTCTACCGATATCTGCTGCTGCAATTGTGGTTTCTGTGAGTATTGCTCGGGCATCATCATCTGTTGTTGGTCGTGCACATCAGCCGAACTGACCTGACTCTGCTCTGAACCCTGCCGTTGATACATAGGCCTCTGAGCTCTCAAGAATTCCTCAACTTTCTGCTGTTGTTGTTCCATAATTTGTTGTTTCTGCGCCAAAATAGCCCAATTTTGGGTAATAATATTCTGTTGAGTCTGTAGTTGCAGTTCTTGCTGCGCTAAATACTGTTGTTGTTGTTGGAAATGTCTGAAATGTTGCGGCGATAGTGTTTGACCTGGCATTGTTAGTTGCTGCTGAGTCAACATTTGTTGCTGGAGTACTAATTGTTGTTGGGCTAAAACTTGTTTTTGCATATCTAGTTGTTGTTGGGCTTGCGCTACTTGTTGTTGCGCTTGGGCTACTTGTTGTTGTTGGGCTACAAATGTTGGGTCAAGAGCAGTAGCGAGTATTGGCTGGACATATTGCTGATTTTGTTGATAGTTCATGTTTTGTTGTTGCATTTGAGCACCTATTAAATTCTGCATTTTTTGCTGTAGCGCCTGTTGTTGCTCTTGTTCTTGGTTTTGGTTTTGTTGGAACTCCATAGTTTCTGCCTGCTGTTGAATAAATTGCTGTGTTTGTTGAGGCTGAGTTTGCTGCGACTGAGTTTCTGACTCCGATTCTTTCCTAGGAATAAAATAACAAAGATCATACTTTTAAATACTCCATACTTGATGAATGTAGTTACAAACATATATTTGCAAGAAACTTACCTAGACTGCTGTAACGTTTCTGGCCGTTGTATAATCTGAGCAAGAATATTCTGTAAGTTATGTAAAGAGGGGTCTAACATTTGACCGGAGGCGAGATTCTGAGGCCCAGAGATGATGTTCTCTTGAACAGTCAGCTGTTCTTCTAGCTGCTTCTGTTGTATTGCGGCCGCTTGCTGCGCGATTATATTCTGTTGCTGCTGGATAATCTGTTGCTGTAACACTTGGTTCTGGTTGTTAATTTCAGCGGTCAGTTGCTGGTTGAATAAATTCGGTTGTAGCTGAGTCTGAGACGGTGCCTGTTCCAGAAGGTTCTGTTGCACCTGACGTTCCATCAACACCTGCCCTTGCACTGAGTGCTCCAGCATTTGCTGGTTAATGAGATTCTGCTCCATCATTACCTGAAACAGAAATGTATAGATAGCAACTAGCGATTTCTTAATATTTTATAGTTAGAACGAAGGATTTTAGATATGTATAAACTAGGTATTATGATAGTATTTATTCTAGTTATTATAATGCACTGGTACAAAAAATTTTAACGCGCTGGTGCGTTCAGCGTCCCTACCCCAAACTCTTATAGCACTCTTATTATAACCTTACTTTGTTTCTATCCTTGTTTTTATGGTACAAAAGAAAAAGACAATAAACAAAGTAAAAAAAATAATACTGCTATAAGAGGTGGTGGTAAGTCCCCAGATCTTATATGAAATCGATTAACAGTACGTGCGGACTATTCTCGCGGGACTAAATCTATATTATAGATATTGGAAGAATAAGTAGTGCAAATAGAACTTTTTTCCCGGTGTCTTATCTATAGTCTAAATATCTATCTGGAGTACAAAACTAAACTTCCCATATTGTCACACAATTCATTTAACATGAATTAAAAAAGTAAATTCAATAATCATTTTAATATGACGACTACACTTTTTAAAAATTATTACATGAAAACAAAAACAACAATAAACATAGATCTCACACACAATACTTAGACAAGGTGTAAAGTTAAAAAAAATGACAAATATAAACAAAAGCATGATAGGTATTTAGCTTACACACAGTCGTAACTAAAACCAAATTAAGATAATATCGAAATGTAACAAAACCTCACAAATGTTCATAAAGATGTTTCAAACTATAGTTTTATAGAAACCATGCAAGTAACTGCTGAAATATATGTGAATTGAAAAGTCGATGATAGAAAATAAACTAAGTAATTAACACAACATGGACTGGGGTGTAAATAATGCCTCTTTTCCAATGTTGTTGTCTCGCCGGCTAGGGGAAAGGTAATAGGTTATTGCCAATCTTAATAACGCGTGATTAGTGGTCAAACTAGTGTGCGGATTTCTTCAAGTCGCCTATATTTTGCCAATTAGCCGCCACGATTCCATACAACATCGATAACTTTGCGATTAAAAATATCAAATTTTGATCTATCCGGGATAGGACCAGCTACTTCAGCGCGGCAGGCGACACTAAGCGCCAGCGCACATATATGGCGAAGCGCAAGGCAGAGTATGTTTCACTGCCAAAGCATTATCGTCTTTGTGAGTGTTGAAATAAGTTTCAAGTAAGCAGATATCTTCACGCTATTTCTGCTGAGCATGACTTCTTAAACATAACAAAAAGCGATGTCGCAAGGCGGAAAATTTTGAAGAACAATATAAAAACAGTTCTTATGCTACTGTTTCTGGAATATATATTATTTCACCGAAGATTAAACAAAAAGCACATACATTTTTGTAAGAGATGATGAATGATGATGAAAAACTTGAAATTCTTACCGAGGTCCTAGAAAGCTAAATAAAATTAATGAGAACATTCAAATATTGTGTGAACGTGCGTAATGTGAAACAAAATAAAACAGATTTACAAGTTTAAGTTTTAATTTTGTATAGTAAAAGCCAATCTACTATTTATCATTGAAAAATAAGCTTTATGTTATAGCGAACAAGGTGTATTTATAAAATTAACAATTATTAATATCATTCAGAATTCATGGTACAATTCATTTTATTTGCACCTTTAAATGTGTGGTTCTAGTAAATCAGAGGTTAGCTGATATGTGTGCTCTGAACCCCACAATATCCATTTTATTTTGGAAACTACGCCCCAAGACGTCTTTTTGCAACAGTGTGCTATTTATCATGTTTATCGCACTTGGTAGGCGGACCAGCGATGAAGGATGAAGTAAATAATAGCCGGCTTGTTTGTGTCATCAGTTCTCATTATTTGACCGCCATCATCTATTTTATTATATAAACCGCAGTTTATTTGTTTGAACGCGCGAATCACTGGAACTACGCATGATATCCCAGTTCTTGAGAAAGGTCATAAGCTAGTAGCTTGCCGCGGCGCAGTTTTACCCGCGTCTTTGCTTACTGCTCTGCCCCCGTCGCCAGTAGCGTGATGTTACATAGTTGAGTGTTTAAATTGTAACTCATTCAAATAACTGTAATTATCTGGCGATTGACAAGAGTGGCGTGAGTTTCTTGCCAGTTCTTCTCACAGCTCTACCTCGTCAGCGAACTGGCTGTAGGTCAATTGGCTGACAAAATGTAATGTTGACTTTTCATAAGCATCATACTTTATGATCAAAATGAAATAAATGCTTTGAGACTTTGACTTCACAATCTTCCTCAAAAACGAGGCCATCGCACGCAAAAAGAATTATTCAAATCCGACGGGTAGTTCGACAGATGAGCGCGTTCAAACAAACAAACAAACTGTTCTGCTTTATATAACAGCATAGATATAACATCAGGCAGATCACGCTACTGGTGACGGGAGCGCTCATGGCGAAACTCTCAAATATACTACATATTCGAGAAAGATCTATGTATATTTGACTGGCCTGTTGGCCTAGTGGTTAGTGACCCTGACTGCTAAGCCGGAGGTCGTGGGTTCGATTCCCATCCAGGACAAACCTTTGTGTGATGAGCATGATTGTTTGTTCTGTGTCTGGCTGTAATTTATTTATAATATGTATGTATTTACAAAAAAATAATATATGTATATAAGTAGTATATCAGTTGTTTAGTACCCATAACACAAGCAAATATAATTGCTTAATTTGGGGCTAGATGGCGCTGTGTGAATGTGGTAGATTATTATTATTATTATTATTCTATGTTTAATGTCTTATTAGTACCAAGTATTCAACTTTACGTGAATTCAACCTGATGGTCCGAAAGGGTACATTTATAATACAAAACAAATTACGTGTACACATAAATATATAAATACACCTTTTTTATGATGAAACATTTTGAAAATTTTGTATGTCGGTATTCACTATCCAGATTGATAATTTACAAAATAATATTATATACAATATAGATTATAAACAGATTATTATCCCCTTCGAAGATAAAAGGCGTGAAACTATAATACGTAGATTATTAATTTCACATACCTGCTGCTTCAAATTTTGCTCCAACAACGACTGCTGGTCAACGGCTAGTGATGGTGATATCCTGGACTGCATGAAGTTGTGCTGCAGCAGCTTCATAGCCGTCTCCTCGTTGTTTAATTGTTGGAACTGCTGCTGTAGTAGGTGCTGTTGTGCTTGCAGGAGTTGTGATTGAGAGTCTAATCTGTAAGTAATGCTCCAGGTTAGGAAAACACGAGGTTTGCGCGTCGAAATTAGTGTAATACTGGAGTGAACGATGCGAAAATCATCGCTCTAAAACGGTCAATAATTTTTTCGGGATAAAAATAACGACCATTGAAAAAAAATATAGTTATTTTAACAGTAGTATTATAAATTTTAACAGTACCGTCTAAAAATATTAATATTGACAGATACGACAAGGCTAGCGGGAGCATCAGTCCATTATTGCCTACTTCTGAGTAATCACCTCTTCTTATAAAAGTCATGAGCGTTGTTTAACTACGTTCTTATGGCAAAAAATCCAAATGTTACAAATTTATATTTTGATAGTCCAAGACTCCTCCTTACGTAATTTTTTTTATCTCATATTAGGATCCGTAGTAACATAATAATAATACCACGTCAACTACACACAACGCCATCTAGACCCAAAGTAAGCATATATTATAGCTTGTGTTATGATAACAATGTTAGAAGTAATATTTATTTATTGCTTAAACATCACTATCATTACAGGTTTCCCGAATGCAATAGTGTGATCTGTACTCACTGCACCGCCGCCAGCGGTTGTGACCCAACACCATTGAGGAGTCCGGTCTGGTCCACCGGCACCTGTTGCTGGTTCTGGATCATCTTCATCTGGAATATTAATGAAGTATGTCAAAGATCCTGTTAAAATTATCAAATTATGAAAAGTTTTGAAGATAAGAATGTTTTCCAGGATCAAGAATTGATGTATTAGGAATAGGAGAGTTGAGATATATCAGGGGACAACCTCTTATGGCTATTTTATTAAAACTATACTTTGTCTCCATCCTTGTTTAAAATGGTACAAAAGAAAAAGACAAAACACAAAGTAAGATTAAAATAATACTTCTATGACAAGTGGTAGGCCTCCAGGACAGCAAGCAAAGTGGTCTTTGGTTACCTTTGCAGATAAGAAACGATGATTTACTCTTATCTACAAGGGTACAGACAATGTATGTAAGAAAAACGAAGTAGAAAAGAGGTGTAAGGCTCTGTTTCAATATTAAAAGCTAAAGTGTCTGATAAAGTCAAAGTCAAAGTATTTATTTCATTTTGATCACAGAATGATACTTATGAAAAGTCAAATTACATGAAGTCAGCTAATTAACCTACAGCCAGTTCGCTGACGAGGTAGAGCTGTGAGAAGAACTGGCAAGAAACTGAAACTGAAAAGATATATATCTAACAGATAAAATAACTTCTAGTTATATCTGTCTTATATTTTTAAAGAGTTTATTTGTCAGTTAAGGTTATCAGGGACTTGTGGAACCTTACTATTTGTCAGTTAAGTTTTGAATAGGTTATCACACTATCAGCAAGTGGTAAAACAGGGTCTAAATGTAAACTTTCCTTAAATGTAAACTTTGAACAAGCAATATATAATTAAAAAACAAAAAGCACGCCTGTCTAAAACAAAGTACAAAGAAAACCATTTTTTTTCTCGTGCTGTAGCTACATTGAAAAATTATGTACCCTATGTCACTCCCACAATCAGGTATTACGAATGTAATGACACCTCCTATGTTAAAATCCATTAAGACATTTAAGCTGTAAAGCGTGCCAAAGAAATATATATACATACAGAGATACGCCCGAAAAACATTACCCTTCTTGACTGCGGCAATCGGGCAAAAACACTCTCACGCTAAGGTAGTAAGTCCTGCTGCAACTCACCTGCCTTAGTTGTTGTTCATAGATCTGCTGCCTGTTCTGCTCGATGATAGCCTCTTGGTTGAACAGCATCTGAGCTTTCTTTTCACTCCTCTCTCTGGAAACAAACACTGCTGTTAGTATGGTGAAATAATAACTATAAAATGATGATTATTCTTGCAGGGATACAAGGACATTGATAAGTAGACTGCTGCTGGTTTCAACGTGAATGGAATCGACCCATAGGGCATCGTGCGCTTAAAGAATCCTACTGATCCTGATGAATCCTACTATTATAAATGCGAAAGTTTGTGTTTATTACCATTCAATGGATAACGGCTGAACAGATTTCGATGAAAATTGGTAAGTTGTTAGATGTGGTGCCGGAGGCGGACATATGCTACTTTTTATCCCAAAATCGGTCTGGTTCCGGAGGGAAATAAAACACATTTTAGGCGCCGGCGAAGCCGTAAAGCGCAGCTACTTTTAAAAAAGGTATCCATTCAGAATGCTACGCCATTGGGTTTATAATTATATAAGTAATAGTTATACTTATATAATTATATAAGTATAAGTAAAAAACTTATACTTATATAATTATATAAGTATAAGTTTTTTTTGCTATGCACTTCCAAATATAGAAATATAGTAGGATTATTTTTTAAAGACAAGTTAGAAGTATTATGCTGTTTAATATTTACAAACTAACAATTAAACAGAGTAATCAAACTCTCGAAACAAATATTTATGTTAAACCAACATGACTATGCATGCGATCATTAATCATTGTAAATTATTTTGCAATATTGAAGCAATGTTTTTAAATGTTAATATACGTTGCACATTTTGCGAATGAGTCAGTTTTTTTTATACTTGATTGTAAGTATGCTTAGAAAAAAAATATATACGCTCGAATTGAGAAACCTCCACTTTTTTTGATGTCGGTTAAGAACACAACCAAGTTGATGTCATCTGTGAAGGAAGAAGAATAGAAGAGAGAATAAGTTAAATTGCCTCCATCTTACAATTTATTAATTCATGTTTACTAATTGGAGAATACACCTGTGGAAGGCGTTCAGAAAAATGTTTTATAACATATCATTTCACCAAGCCGTTGCCGACCGTAAAGGAAGGGAACGAGGAAAGAAAAGAAAGAACGAACATCGAGGGGGCAACGAGCCTTCGATGCTTCCACTCACCCGACAAAACGCATTAGGTAGCATATAAACTAATCCTTTACTTTAATTTCTATGAGACGGCAATAGGTAGTTAGAGGTAATACACCTCAATTCAATTTCTCATTCAAGCTAAATTCAACGAACACCTATAATTGTATAAAAATAATTGATATGGTATAAAAATAAACATACCCATACAAACTAAACAAAATAGGTATATTACACGACAGATTATTTAAATAAACAGTGGCCACTGATCTGCATGACACCGACATTGCCACTTAGAAAATTAGCAAAAAAAAACTAAAATTCACGTATTTACGTAATATTCTTTTAAGTTAGTACACAATACACTAAAGCGACGGCTGTTTTCAACTGTAATACGTTTACAATACACATTACAATTACATAAACAACAACCTTCGCAAAGGGAAATCACTCCAATTAAATTAAACGGAGCTGTGCTAAGAACTGAGGCCCAATCACGCGAGGTCACAACTCATTTACTTGGTTACTGTTACCATGGTTACGATAAGGGTGGTAAAGGAAGAAATTAGGGGGTGGTTTTAAGCCCTAGGGTCTAGCAAATAAGACGTAGATAGCCTGTAAATTTGTATGCCCTGAGTCTAGTTTTAAAGAACATCTAGGAATAAGCCATGTGTCACCCCGTACTTTACAAACATAAAAATAACGAATACAAAGTCAACACATGGGTCCTGTGTTCGATTCTCAAACGGGACAAAACTGCGATCTATAAATACTGTTTGTTATTTCCGTTAATTTAGTTTCTTAGTAAGTTATATCTACGATAGCGAACGGTATATAAATAATCACTATAACCGTGCCTACACATACAAATGTGTCTAGACTAGATACATAAATTTTGCACCAAACGAGGATCGATCCTTCACCCAACCTATTCTAATAAATAAATAAATAAACGAGGTCGCCACGTAAACAGTTACATCAACAGAATAACAAATATTAAATTCAGATAAAATAGTATAAAAATGACAATGATACCCCAAACGCACCACGAACTTATTAAGTCCTTTTAATCCACACACGCGTTCATTTCACTTAACAAAATGTCCACACTTTGCTAAATAAGTACAAATAATACACGAACTTAATAAATTAATTGTGGTTTGTATTATCGTCGATATCGTTCGCGAAACAAAGATAATACTGAAATTCGTATGTGTTCAGTGCGTCACTTTATGCACGTACGGTGGGTACAGTTGTAGATACAAGTGTTTCGTTAAATAAATATTTGATTTATCTTAATCTTAGTCAAACTACTCTTAATAGACACTCGTATCTCCAGTGAACGTCTCTGTGTATCATTGTATGCGGGGCGCTCATAGCTCGTTGCGTTCACTGATCGGTAAACGATTAGCGGGTTAAGCAACTTGGAGTGCGGCTGGCGCATTGATGGGTGACCGCATAGTGGTATTTGATCTGAGCGTCTTCATTCTTCGGAGAGCACGTTAAAAGTTGGTCCCAGTTGTTATCAAATTGATAACAGTCGTAAAGTCAAGTCTCTATAATAAATTAAAGGCGATCTGAACAAGTTCTGACACTAGATTGACCACTAACCACTTTAATTTTGATTGTATGCAATAAAAAAAGTTAAGATACTTGAGATTTTTTGCTATAGTCCAGGTTTCATTGTCTTTCACTATATTCCAAGATAGGATTGAAAAAGTGACGAATGCACTTGTCCGATATAAAACCTTCGACCTTCAACTTTAAAATGGAGTTCATGACTTACGCTAATTTAGTTCATTGTTTAACGTTCTGAAATGGCTACCACAAATCGGTGCTTTTGTCAGAGTGTTATATTTGCAGACGTTTTTGTGTGGTAGTGAAAGTTCAATATGGCAAAAGCGACATGATATCAGAGAATAAATGCAGTAGAGATAAGAGCTTTTAGTAAAATTATGACAAGATAAACAATGTATTTTTTTATTGATGATAGGCTTGCTTTTGACCACTTCCTCTGATGTGAAACGAAGAAAGCACTCTTCTCTAGAACCAACTTATTGTGGTTTGAAAAAGGATAGGCAGCGTCGATATTGCTGACATAAATTGGCACGTGTTTTATACCTGAACATTTTAAGCGCGGAGTGGATAACAATCTCATAGGGAGATAAATTCATATTACGTTTGCTTAATAGTACTCATAATTGACCACCGCGCTTTAAGACTACTGACCGCGTACCAACAGATACTACAAAATTTAAATAGGCTTTAAATAAACAAAAACATACCACTTTGACAACAACAGTTGTTCATATAGGACGTCAATTGTTTGACAAGGCAGCTGTCAATTTGACAGCACAGAATTCGTTTAAGAATATCAGTTATGCGCACACGAGTTTATCATATTATTGTTTCTGTGTAAATGATAATAAAATACAACCACAACACCACATATACAATATACTGAACACTTATACATTATAACATAAAATATACTCTATTCGCAATTGAAGAACAAAATACAACTGACTTATCGTCAATACGCTGACCGCTTTTATACGCGGCTGTTATTCTTGAGAATACTCTGGATAAAGAATTTGCTAACAATATAAGCAAGTGATAAAATATCCCGTACAAAAATATGTAAGGAAATTTTAACCCTATACCAATACAGTAAAGACTCTTATTCACTCGTGTTTCTATGTGTCATAAGCCGAATAATTTCGATACGCCGAAACCTTTTGAAGAAAGAACAGGTAAAAACCAAGCAAGTTTGATGACAATAGATGCAAGGAAAAAAATATGTCAGGACCATAACAATTGGTGGCCTCTACCTATCCTTACGATTTTATGATACAATCCTACTGCAATTTTGTATGAATAGAATGCCAGTACTTCATTTTATTTATATTATCAGCTATCTCTGTGGTCAGTTGGTGCTGTGTACGGACTGCCACGCAGAGGTCGCGGGTTCAATTCCCGATAATACATATGCATACTTTGGGTCTAGATGGCGCTGTGGGTAGTTGTTGATATAGCTTCAAAAGTGCACTGCGGGTGATGTTTGTCATAGTTACTACACTTGGCAGGCGAATAGGTAAGTAGCAGTAAAGTGATATTTAATATGTAGTTATTCAATATCCTTTCAGGAAGAGATGTGATTTTACCATTATCTAGACCTCAAATCACAGGCCGGATTTCCGATAAGCTTGGTATATTTACCCAATCCTTATTTTTTTTTTTTCAAGACAACTGTCGCACTAGGGAATAAGCTGTGTCGCAATCGAATTTACAAACATATTATATAACGTACACAAAGTACACCAAGACTCGAAATAAATATTTATGGATCACAGTTTTGTACCTATGTGGATCGAACCCACAACCTCGTGCACAGCGGTCGCTTGCGCTCCCAATGCACCACAGAGGCAGTCAATTAGAGAAACAATTGTTATGAATCATTATGTAATACATGGGACAGGGAAATAGTTAAAACTTAAGTACAATAGGGAAAGACAAGTAGCAACTAAGCTCGGCCTTGAAACCTCTTATCTTTTAATTGTAAACGTATTATCTTAAAGAAATATTTCGCGAATGTTTTATCTCATAAATGTTTAACAATAGATAGAGATACAATGACCTTTCCAACGAATTCATGCTATTAATTAGGCCATCTTCTGCTACAACATGGAACTACGACCCTGATAATAATAATAAAGAAGTTTAATTTCTCTGACCAAGTGGGAAAAGGAACGCGCCTATTGTGCAAGAGCTTATGACTTCTATCTTCATATGGTACAAATGTACAAATGTGTAATTCCTAAGCATTTGTACTGAGTCTAGGAGTAATGTTCGTATATTTGTAGAACCCTTCGCGATAGAGAGCTTGTTTTCTACTACAGTAGTGAGATGCAAAAAAAATCCCTATCACAAAGTGAACATAATAAATAAATGTAGCAAGAAATGTAATAAAACAAAATTTGAAATGAAATGAATGAAATGAAACTTATTAATAACTTTTAACTTATTAATAATAATTAACTTACGACCTTTAACATCGTATGTTGTGATTTAATTGATCCAGGCTACTACATACGCACTATATAGAATTACCAAACACAGTAGTTTTATTATAAAAATAAAACTAACTCATCCCATATCCGGTTCCGACATTGATAAAACGACGTACTGTTATTTAAGTGCGATGTTTTGTTACCAGTTATAAATTAAGCTAAATATAGCTATAATTATTTTATTTCGTCAATATTTATCTATTTCCTTGAGGGTAGAAAATAAGTCTTGACCTTAGCAGTATTATCAGCATCAATCATCGACTTGACGATAAAGGTCTTAAATACTTGATAGAACTAGCAGCTTTTTACGGCAGCAAATACATATTTACTAACTAGCTGTTGCCCGCAGCTCCGCCCGCGTAAATGTCGGTTACATTGCATATTATTATTATTTATAAAATAAATTTTCTCAAATAAACGTAGCCTAAGTTACTCCTTATTACATCAGCTACCTGCCAATAAAAGTCCCGTCAAAATCGGTCCAGCCATTTCAGAGATTAGCCGAAACAAATAGACAGACAGAAAGACAGACAAAAATTGAAAAAAATGTTATTTTGGTGCATGTACCATATATATATATTCATATACATGTAGTAAAAAACGGTTATTTCAATATTACAAACAGGCACTCCAATTTTATTATATGTATAGATTGCAGCTTGAATAGGGTCTTATCCAGAAAAGTATCTACTTTCTTTGTATTCGTATTTTTGCGTGTCTTTCGGAGCGTGAGAGCACCGTAGGGCCAATTACCAGGTTAGTTATCCTCATTTTCCCTCTCTTTCCTCACGATTGACAGCGGTTTGGTTGCTTTCTCTATCCATCTTTGTTTACTAATACCAGCCTGTTTACTGTCCCACTGCAGGGCAAAGGCCTCTTCTAATATAGAGAAGGCATGAGCAAGGCGGATTGGCAATTTTTAAGTTTAGGTTTCCTCACGATGTCTTCTTTCACCGTCTGTCAGAAATGTCCAAAATAAACTTAGAAAGTACATATGATTTAAAAAATCACATTGGTACTTGCCCAGATTCGAACGCACTACCTGGTGTTTACGAAACGGGTGCCGTGTAATCCTGGTTAACAAAAGTCACAGTGATGGGCATTTGTGTAGTCCCGATAAACAATATGAGCATGTCTGTACCAAACGCATAGCGTTGCGTCATAATAATTACTCGAGAGCGATCGAGCGTGCTGTATGATTGGATCGATTTGTGCGTGGGTCGGTAGGAAAGTGACTAGAACGCAAAATGTCCACTTGTCATAAACGAAGAGATCGCAGAATGCACACAGTTCGATTTGTAAAATGACGAGGTCGTAATAAGCCTTACTCGCAAAATGACTACATCGCGAAAGTACTATTTTACTTGCAGGTCGTCAAAAGCCTTACTCGCAAAATGACTATATCGCGAAAATGCCATGATTAATATGTTTGCATATGTATATTTTATTCTATTTTCTTATATTTTCTTGGTCTGCCCTTTTAACCCTTTCATGGACACTGCTGTAGACACAATATATGTTTTATTGTCATCACGGCCATATCCGTTTGTTGTCCCGGTAGTGTTAAGTTAGAAGTTGTTTTAAATATATGTAATGAATGGCTAAGTCGAAATGGCCCAGTGGATAAGGCACCGGCTTCGTAAACACGAGGTAATGGGTTCGAATCCGGGCAAGTACCAATGTGATTTTTCAGATCATATGTACTTTTTAAGTTTATCTTGGACATTTCTGACTGACGGTGAAGGAAAAACATCGTGAGGAAACCTGGACTTAAATGTCTGAAATTACCAATCCGCCTTGAGCAAGCGTGGTGATTAATGCTCATACCTTCTCTATATGAGAAGAGGCCTTTGCCCTGCAGTGGGACAGTAAATAGGCTGGTATTATTATTATTATTATTATTATTATAATTTATTTCCAAGTGCAGGCATTAGGAACTCGCTATGCAGACACCAACATTTCACCACGGTGATGCACTCACCATCTATCACGTTGGTCAAAAGTGTCATAGCGGCCCAGTATTATTCCACTGCAGGGAAAGGTCTCTTCTCATACTGAGAAGGTATGAGCATTGATCGCCACGCTTGCTCAAGGCGGATTGCCGATTTCAGACTTCCTTCAGAAGTCCAGGATTCCGTACGATGTTTTCCTTCACCATCAGTCAGTAATGTCCAGATACTTCAAAAGTACACATGATTTGTAAAATCACATTGGTACTTGTCCGGATTCGAACCCCTGACCTCGTGTTTACGAAGCGGGTGCTCTCACCACTGAGCCATTACGACTTGACACAAAAGTGTAATTAGCTTTACCAGGATGTAGTCATTTTGCGTCTAAGGTGTTCTTAAACGTAGACATTAAGAGATGGTGAAATTATACGATTTAGTCGTTTTGCGTGTGAAGTCATTTTGCGATTATGGCATTTTGAAATTAGGACTTTAGGCGATATTGACATTCTGCGATGTCGTCGTTTGTCATAAGTGGACATTTTGCGTTCTAGTCACTTTCCGACCGACCCGGTTGCATTATTATATTATTCTAGCCTTCCGCGGCGCGGTTTCACCCGCGTCTTTGCTTGCTGCTCTGCTCCCATCGCCAGTAGCGTGATGTTACATAGCCTATAACCTTCCTCGAGAACTGGGCCACATACGCAAAAATAATTTTTCAAATCCGACTGGTAGTTCCAGAGATTAGCAAACAAACAAACAGACACTTCCGCTTTATATTAGTATAGATATAGAGCAAAAATCTTGGTTTTTATTTTTTATATTAGACGATCGAAATTGACCGACTATACCTGAAGGTCTAGGTCAGGTCCAAACTGCTGGTATGATTATATTTATTATACCGAATATTAAAGCAATCACCGTCACCACTACTGCACAAACGAGGCAGTCATCCAGCATAAGACAATATAAAATTATACAAAACACAACATAAAAAATATTAAAGATTTTCAAATATACCCCACTTTTATGTATAATGTTTGTGTGCGTCAAGATAAAGAGATCAAGTCTTGGATATACATACATATATAAAAGATTAATACCATTAATGTACTATTTGCTACCTTTGCTATAATTTTAACTACCTCTTCATTAAGCATATTTTTTAAAAATATCTTTGGTACTTCCATTATGACGACAAGTTGGAGGGACCAAACCGATAGACTGCTCATATACCTACTGCTCCCTGGATTGTTCTACCTAGTTAGTGTTATAATACCTTAATCCTACCTTAATAATATTGATTTGGATTGACCGATACATTTCTATTTTTGAAAATACTGACTAATACAAGTTGCTCGTATGGCTCTTCTTGGTACAGCCACCATTGCAAACTGAAAATCTAATTACATGACGAATTAGTCAGTAATTAGTCGCATCCATTTCTAAATTATTCAGTAATTAGTTGCATCCATTTCTTTCAAAGCCATTACATTAATTTTGTAAACCGACAACAAATTTCAGTTTTGTATGTACAAGGTATACCAAGTACTTAAAGCTTGACATTCCGCTCGTTGCGTGACAGTATGCCGTTGGTCTTAGTGCCGATGTCTCCACATAATCGCTGGCATTGAAAGCAGTTTCACGTTTACACACTAAATAAATATTACTACTTTTTTGTTATAAATTAAGCGACTTTGTTTAGATTTAGTTATTTAATAGTATTTGTGAATTTACAGTTTGAATGTTCTCATAAATACGTAAGACGCAGTTACCGCTTAATTTTAAGATTCAGATGAGCCCTTTGCTCGCCTTCCACCGTAGAATATAAAATGTATCGCGGTTATCTCTCAGACATAGACATAGATAGACGCATGAATGGACCGGATCGACTGGGGAACCATCTAGCTTCTTCTAGAATAGAATAAGCTACGGTCAACATGAACACTTAACAAGTGATGTTAATATTTATTGGTAGCATAGATCTATTATAATATTCAGATTGGTAGTAAGGTCCCCCGCCACCCGCACGGACCATGGGAGTGTCACGAACGAATTTGCCAAGCTGAAGCTAATTAAATAAATCCTATTAATATTACAAATGCGAAAGATTGTATGTATGTGTGTGTGTGTGTGTGTGTGTATGTATGTGTGTGTGTGTGTGTGTGTATGGGTGCGTGTGTGTATGTTTGTGACCACTCAGCGCCTAAACGGCAGAACCGATTTAGATACAAATTGGTATGTATATAGATGTAGGAGACGGACATAGGCCACTTTCTGAGACAAAACTCATTTTAAGCGCGGGCGAAGCCGTGGGGCGCAGGTAGTGTTGTATAAAAAAATGCGTGTAAATAGATATACTACAAATATTTAAATATTTGCCGCAACTCTATTGACAAAGTGACCTTAACCTTTTAGACAAGATGTTCTCCGTAATATCAGCATTGCGTTTACCCAAAGAATCAAGACCATACATATCTAAGTAATATTATTTAGCATTAGTATCATGCCAATAACTAAGTTAAGCTATTGAGTGCTCATTGCGTGCAGACTGTACATCCAAGCCAACTGCTACATTTGAAAACGACCTAACTGCCGGGTACTAGCTACAGCAAAACAATTCATATATCTCTGTGTTGTCTGCGGATTATGTCAAATAAATGTATTTTCTTACTTTTGTTTTTCTTTTCTTAAATCACAATTAATTTGAACACTATTCTAAAGTCTACGAAATGTTTTAACTATTTTTGAGGTCTGTTATTTGGCTCATATCCAACAAAAGGTTTAGCATAAATTTCATTGTTTGAATCAATTTTAGACATTATGAAAAAAATAGCTCTAGCGTGACATCGATAGCACGCGACAAAATAATTTAACGTAGACAGATATCTATCAAGGTATAAGTATTATAACTAATTTATTTTTAGTTTACATTTGAAGTCATTTTTTTAAACAACAAACAAGGTTTTGGTGCCAAACAAGCGTACGGCCAACCTGATGGTAAGTGGTAGCCGTAACCTATAGAGATGGCTGTGTTTTCCAAGCATTACGAAAGTAATAATGCTTAGAAAACACAACTAAGCTGTTGTCCACCACGGAGATGGGGATGAGGAAGGAAAAGGGAAACGGAAGAGGACCGAGGGAGTGTTTAGGTATTTAGGCCGCCGGCACTCTCACTCACCGAGCGAAACACATTAGCATAATAACTAATATTCTTACGTCGATCTTCTATGAGAGAGTAGTACTGCCGCGGTCGATCCAGCAGATTCATGCTGAAATTAACGTAGATCTACTACTGTAGTCTTTTGGAGAAATAAAACGAGACATTTACTATTTTTTTCTCCACAGCACAGAACGACATAGGACTTGTTCCCTAGCACAGGAATTGCCTTTTAAAATAACAAGAAAATAATAAAAGGTAAGATAATAATCCACATTAGCGGTAAATCTAAAGAGTTGAAATGAGAAAAGCTCTAAGAAAATTAAGGCTATAGTCCAAAAGACTGGAAACTTTTAGGAGAGGGCTTTGCCCAGAAGTGGGACCCCTATTTATAATATAAAAATGAATCGCTGAATGTGCTAAGCGTAAATCTCGAGAGCAGCTCTACCGATTTCACTAATTCTTTTTTTATAATATTCCTTAAAAACGTCCACCCGTGCCAAACCGGGGCGGGCCGCTAGTAGGCTAAAAAAAAAGGTTTATTTCATCATATAACCCATTGAAATCATACTAAAACACGTCATGGTGACATATTTATAAATTATAACATACTTGTAGATATAAATACATGGTACACTACAAGCAATAGGTTCCATTATCGACCTGGTATTGTATTAGTTTAATAGACCGAGACATTTACTAATAATATACACTTATATATTTTCGATATAAGTAGGCTTAGTATGTACTCCTTCCACAAATACTTCAAATGATCCAAATCACTGGAGGGCATCAATAGAAATATTAGTCTTATACGCAAGAGGGTTTATTCGTATGAGTGACAACGTCGCAATCGAGTGTCATACATTGCGTCTTTTCTATAATTTTTATGAATTATGGTCGATATTATGAATATGATTAACCAACATTTTAGAATTAGGTGAAAGTTGTAGAAAAAATAAGTAACCATAAGGGACTACTTACACTTATTCAGCTCTATTCAGCTTATGCCCATAGAAAACAACGATTTGGTATGGAGACGCGCACGCATGCAGAAAGCTGAACGGATGCGTACGCGTCTCCATACAATATCGTTGTTTTCTATGGGCATAAGCTGAATAGATCTGAAGAAGTGTGACTAGTCCCTAATGCTTACAGTTTCTATGAAAATAACGCTAAGTTTCTAATGCATCATTTGCATACAGAGTGTATACGACGGTTTGACATTAAATGAAAAGGCAGGTGTTACTAGCCCATATAATGATTTCTAATTAATCACAAAAGTAATTTGACGAAAAACAAAAATTTGAAATTTTCTAACAAAATAAATAATATTTTAATAGTAACGAAGTAATACACCATTTTATTATGACAAGTTCACTGAACTGTAATGAACGGCAACGTTTATCCTTCGACGTGGACTATGACTTAAGTCAGTGACCGTTTGACGTACTTACATAGTGTTAATTTAGAATTAAAGAAATTAAAAAATTTGTCCTGTGTCTAAACTATTGAAGATATTTAGTAGATTTTTTTTTGTCTCGCTTTATAATGTCACATACTATACGTAATTGCATTTAATGTCATACCGTCGTATACACTCTGTATAAATAGAACTGTAAACGCAGTGATTTCTTACTTTTTATAGTCTTCAAATAATTCTAATGTTAGCAGAGCATATTTTTATAATATAGCTTCGATGATAAAGATTGAAAACCACGAAATATGATACTAAATTGCGACGTTGCTACTCATGAAACGTAAACGCACTTAAGCCCTTTGTCCTTGGTGGTTTCAATGGAATCTAAAGACCGTAGATTTAATCTCTCTTATAACTGGCCTGTTGGTCTAGTGGTTAGTGACCCTGACTGCTAAGCCGGAGGTCGTGGGTTCGATTCCCACCCAGGACAAATCTTTGTGTGATGAGCATGATTGTTTGTTCTGTGTCTGGGTGTAATTTATCTATAATATGTATGTATTTACAAAAAAAAATGTATATAAGTAGTATATCAGTTGTTTAGTACCCATAACACAAGCAAATATAATTGCTTAATTTGGGGCTCGATGGCGTTGTGTGAATGTGGTAGAATATTATTATTATTATTATTATTAATATCGTAGTTTTGTGGACCGCCAAGCGTTGTGGCTATAGCAAATATCTCTCTTCTGGAGAGCTCATTTTTGCCCGACTGCCGAAATCAAGGAGGGTAATGTTTTTTGAGCGTAAGTTTGTATGTATGTAGATATGTATGTATCTGTGTGTCTGTCTATTTCTTTGGCACGCTCTACAGCCTTAATGGCTTGATAGATTTTAACATATGAAGTGACATTAGATTCACATTAATTGTAGGAGTGACATAGGGTATGTAATATTGCAATGTAGCGTCAGCACGAAAAAAAAATGTATTTCTTTCGTTTCGTTTTTTTTTCATATTTTGTTTACAGTGAACATCTTCAAGTTGATGATACAGAACCGAATACCACAAAAATATAGAGCAGTTAGCCGACAACACAGCAATTACCAGTACCTAAAATTTTTTTTCTTTTATTTTTTCCTTCACCGCTAGCTCGACTTAAATTCTAATTAACTTAAATATAAACTAACCTGTTAAGACTGATAAGCTGCGACTTCAATAGTTTAAACACGATTCTAGCGTCTTCTTCCATGATGAGGCCCGCTTTCGCCATGTCATTGGCAACCTCTTCACAGTCGTCGTGTTCCATGTCGAACTCGAACTGGATCGCCTCGTTCTCTTTGTGGGTGTACGATCTGTACAAATAATCACCAATCACTGATCACCAGTCACTAATCACCAGTCTCTAATCACCAATCGTGTAAATTACTGCTTGAGGTTGTGATGGTAAATCACCACTATCAAGTATGATGCATGAGTCACAGGGGTCCTTACTTACAGCCTGCGTAAACTAAGGACAATGAGAGAAAAATGTCAAACGCGGACAAAATACAACTTTATGACAATAAAAGCGCACCACGGACATTTTGATCGCCACTGTCCCTAGTCTGGGCAGGCTCTAACGAGCACAAAATAGACTTTGCCACTCAAACGCAAGTTACTTCAGTTCTTAAATTCATATAAAATTTACAGGCATGTGAGTGCGTTTCCACAGACGCGGAGGTAGGCGGAGTGGAGAGGAGCAGACTGAGTTGGCCAATCACAATACTCGAAATCGCCACTCCGCGTCAGTGGTAAGCGCTGAGCTGAGCTGAGCAGACTTTTAAATAAAATATGTAAATACGCAGCCCCAAGCTGGACAGAACGGAGTCGAGCGGACTGTGGTGCCCTCGCAGTTCGCTTGACTCCGTTCTATACGAAGCGGAGAGTAGCGTGGCGTACAACATGACGTATGATCACTTCAAGAGATTGAATTTGACTGATCGAAACGCGGCTGAATCCAGCTTTGGTCTGCTTAGATCAGCTCCACTCCGCCCCACTCCGCTACTATGGAAACACTTTCCAGTTTTCCCTACTCTTCTTGACTCCACTCCGCTTAGCACCGCGTCAATGGCTACGCTCCCTTTGACTTAAAATGAAGTGACGTTTTAGTGTTTGAGAGCATGTTTGTAAAGTGTAAGTTGCAACACTCAGCGTTTTCTCTAGTATGGAAATTATCGTTTATAATGATCCAGCAGGCGAACTCGGTAACGTACTCTCTGGGTATAATTAAAAAAAAGTACAAATAAATTAGTTGTTACATACCGTTTTTTGGGATCGATAATTTTTAACCGGAACTGTATTTTGGTGATATCAGAGGATGTGACTAGATCGCGGCCTACGATCTCCAGCCGGAGACCGATGTCCTCGCCGAAGAACTCGTGGTTCAGAAGGTCTTTCACTTTTGGCCTGCATACAAGACAAATTCCTAAGTATCACAACAACAATCAATACTACAACGTAATCTGCTTTTTCTTATTTATTTAAAGAAAAATCGTAATACTAGAACGAAACTACGTTACGGTAGTAGATCCACGCTGATTTCAGCATGAATGGGCCGGATCATCCGGGGAAGTACTACCCTCTCATAGAAGATCGACTTAAGAGTAGTAGTATCCGTACTACTGCGTTTCGTTCGGTGAGTGAGAGCGCCGGAGGCCAATTTCCCCCCTTTCCTCTTTCCTCACCTCCCTCATTCCCTTCCCCTAACCCCAATCCCAGTCGCCATAGTGGAGGCCACCATACCAGCAGTTTAAGACGATGGCTTTTGGTATAGTGGCCGCCACTTCTGGATTCCACTGACTGCTTACCATCAGGCGGGGTGGAGTCCCTTTGGTAGGCTTATAATATAATATTAAAGAGACTACAATACGGTAGCAGATCCACGCTGGTTTCAGCATGAATGGGCCAGATCGTCTGGGAAATACTACCCTCTCATAGAAGATCGACGTAAGAATATTAGTTTTCATATGTGTTTCGCTCGGTGAGTGAGAGTGCCGGCAGCCGAAATACCCCCTCGGTCCTCTTCCGGTTTCCATTTTCCTTCCTCATCCTCTTCTACGTGGTCGACAACGGCTTAGTTGTGTTTTCTAAGCATTATTACTTCTGCAATGCTTGGAAAACACAGCCATCTCTATAGGTTACGGTTACCACTTACCATCAGGTGAACCGTACGCTTGTTTGCCACCAAAGTTGAATAAAGAAAAGGCACTGATTTATTCCAGTATTAGACTATATACTTCCAAGAAAGGGTAAATACAAATTGAAATTCCTAGGTGATAACAAGGTAAGATACTTATAAAAGAGATGCAAGAACGAGTACAAGCTAAGGTACTTGCATACGGAGCTGAGAACAAGTGCTACGTGGAATACTTGCATAAGAGACGCGAGAACGAATGCAAGCAAAGCCACTTGCATACAGATCGCGAGAGATACTAAATATTAAAATGATTAAATGGTTAAGTTCTTGCACATGAAGCCGAAAACACGAAAAAAAATGCAAGCTGAGGTGCTTTCATAGGGAACTTGTACTTTCGTTTTATTTAAAAAAATATATAAAAGAGTAGCTATTGCCTGCAGCTCCACCCGCGTGAATGTCGGTTATATTTCTGTTTACATTGACGATTTTTGATACAAATTTTCATCCCCAATTCAAACTATTTATGCCATTTTTTGCAATAAAAGATAGGCTATGCTGCTCCCCGAGGTCTAATCTATCTTTACACTAAATATCATTAAAATCGGTTTAGTTGTGTAGGCGCGAAAGAGCTAATAAACAGACAGACAGAGTTACTTTCGCATTTATAATATTAAGTATTAAAGTATGGATTGCACATACCTATCAGCTTTGTTCGGTTTGATGCAGGATTCAATGATGTCCCTCACCTCAGGGATAGTCACTTTCTCCAAACTTTGAGGCTTTACACCCTACAATTAAACAATATGTAAATGATTACTGAGATTACTAACCTTTTGTGGCTCAAACATGGAACAATTGAATGCACATTGTTGTATGTATTTTGCTTTACAGAGTTATACTTATTCAGTAGTAGGTAGTGCATAGCCCTAACTATTTGTTCTCAACACTAGGGGTTTTATCATACTGACGATTAGCGAGCGAGCATAAGCGAGCGCGCGGCAAACACGCCACGTGCGCTCAGCGAGGTCCGAGCGTGCGACATAGTCGCAGTGAGCTCGCTGTGCACTGGCCAGTGGGGAGCGAAGTATCAGTGACAGGATAGCAATCCAGCACGCCTTGTTGTATACATCAGTGGGATTGACTTTGGGTTTGAGGGGAGTTTGACTCCGCCAGAGTAGGTTTTATCAAAACTATTTTTTTTTGAGCATGTATATGCGTTTTTTTAGGAAAGCTGGAGTCCTGTAGCAGCTATATGCACATACCGAGACGACCTTCTTGTATATCTGCGCGGGCCCCGAGCACTCGCTGTAGGGGTACTCCCCCGTGGCCATCTCCAGCATGCACATGCCGAACGCGTACACGTCTACAGACTCGTCGTAGTGCTCCTCGTACATCTCCGGAGCCATGAACTCGGGCGTGCCTACGATTACAATACAGTTAAAAAAAGAACAAGAAAAATTATGAGGCAATAAATAATAATGTGGCAATATCACAAAAATAATATAAATATAACACACTATTAAGGCACCTTCGATCAGCACAAGCGCGTGCGCATGCCACGAGCTTGTTCCTGTATCGTTTCATATACAAATCAAAACGCGCTGACAACCGTGCTAAGGTTAAACCACTGACCATCCGCGCTCACTGTAAGGCTGCCCTTTTTTATACTACTTTTCCTGCTCGCTTTAGATAACGATGAACGAATTTAAAAAACCGTATTATTTTTAAGGTTATTACGGTGTTACGGTATTCTACAAAAAATCGGTCAGAAATACGGGACAAAAAAAATCGATATACAACTACCGTAAGAACCTTTAACCCCATGTTTGAGGGGTGGATAGTAACATACAAGTACTCACCTATAACAGACTTAGCAAAACTCCTATTCTTGAGTGTCGCCAGTCCAAGGTCACCAATTTTGACACTGCCTGTCGTACCCGTGATAAAGATGTTGTCGCACTTCAGATCTCTGAGAACATATCATCCATATTAATAACACTAGTTTCCTGCAGCGCGGTTTCACCCGCGTCTTTGGTTACTGCTCTACTCCCGTCGCCAGTAGCGTGATGTTACATAGCCTATAACCTTTCTTAAGAACTGGGCTATTATACTCATAAAGAATTATTCAAATCCGACTGGTAGTTTTAGAGATTAGCGCGTACAAACAAACAAAGTGTTTCGCTTTTTTTAATAGTATATATAGATTAAAAACAAAAATTTAGATCTGCTACAGGATACACATTACATTTTATAAGTTGCTCTAATAACATTAGGATCAGATTGCAATAATCACTACGCTTAGTTGAACAAATTGGCGATTTCAAACACTTAACCCCCAGTTTCTGAAAGGCTGATCAACGAAAAATTAACTAATCATCTTTTAAATCACATGTGAAGTACCAATTCGGTTGCTAAAAGCATGAATATTTAGTTTGATTTAATTAATAACTAACTAGACCAAATTAAACTACTTATCCATTCTTTCAGTATACTTTTAGGTACTTCACATGACATTTAACAGGTGATTAGTTAATTTTTCTTTGATCAGCCTTTCAGAAACTCGGGGTTCATAAGAAGTGTGGCAAACCTACCTGTGTATAATGGGTGGCGTCCTCGAATGCAGAAAGTTCAGACCCTTGAGTATTTGGCGACACCACGACTTTAGCACCTTAGGGTTGATGCGCTTGAAGCGACGCAAATATCTGGAAACAACATGTCATTGTACACAAACGTGTCTTACATAGTTTACATTGTAACTAAGGAACTTTATAGCACTAAGAGAGAAGCTTGTCCATTGAAAGCCAGTTATGAACGAAGGTAGCAAGCGGTGTGGGGAGGGGCACTGATGAGGTAAGGTAGGAAGTGGGGGACCGGAACCGGGAACCAATGACGAGCTAAGTAGCGAACGGGAGGGGGAAGGCAGTAGAGGTCAGGTAGCGAGGGGGAAGCTTGACGCCGCCGGGGTAGCTTTACCAAGGTAAAAACTATGAGCACATACATTTTTATTTATTATGCTGGTGCGTTTGTTAGGCGGAAAGGGTTAAATCCCTTAAGTTTAAGGTCTCTTCCAGTGAGTTTTGCGTCTCTGTTGCCCTGAGCGCACGATGTTGGGGTGCTTCAATTACTTCAGCATGTCGGTATAAGAGTGAAGCGGGGGCGGATCGCTAGTTATTATACAGTACACTTACGCCTTGAGCGTGCCAGACAGCATAAGCTCAGTGATGAGCACAATGTTCTTTTTCTTGGCGACGGTTCCCTCCCAGTAGTTGTAGAAGCGAACAATGTTGGGGTGCTGCAGTTTCTTCAACATATCAGCTTCTTCACGAAACCGGAGACGCTCAGTTTTGTTTAGTTTTTTCTCCTGGAAGTTTAATGTGGTTGTTTAGAAGAGAGTATAATAAATGCGGCTCACGAAAGAGAGAAGAAAGATAGCGATATTAGTATCATTAAAATTTTTGGAAATTACAAACATTTAACTACCATTTTTAAATACACATCTATAAGACAGGTCTTTTCAAAATTGTATTTGGTACCGATAGCTTAAAGTCTAAACTTGCCAAAACTTATTATAAGTAAACTAACCAACAGCTCGCACCATGCGACGGCGACGCCGGTCTGCGTGTCTAGTCCGTGATACACCGTCTTGAACGAACCCCGGCCAACTTCTTTGTCGTATTTGAAGAACCTGGAATATCACAAATTAATATTAAACTATTTCTGGTGTTGCAAGCGTTAATATGATTCGGTAACTGTTGCCATCCGACAGGCCGTAAATTTGTTTGCCATTTTAGTAGTATATTTTTTTTAGTCACATTGTATTAAAGTACTTGTATCCAAAATAATGTTTTAATCTTATATATAACATCTACTATTATAGCAAAAATACGTGATGGTTTCAGCACGAATGAATCGAATGAGGGTGTTTAGGAAAAATTTTCGACACCAATTAGCGCCACTTTGGTAAAAGGTCTTCCATTTTGACAGCGCTATCAAAACAAATACTTTTCAGTGTTCATTTCGAAAATTTTAATGTTTACTTCACGTGCTTAGGGACGAAAGAAAATTGCTGGGAGAGTTTTCTAAAATGACGCTCACTAGGGGGCAGCACCGATGCGTTAGGTCTAGCTGTCAAGCGCTGTCAAAAAGTTAACCCCTGATTGGCCGAAAGTGAAAGTGGCGCTAACTAGTGGCGCAAATTTTTCTAAACGCCCTCATTGAACAAAGAACTATGAATCTATTTTGTCATAAACTATTTACATTGCAATAACAATAACAACACAGAAACCGTCTGTTGCCGTTAAAGGAAGAATAATAATAATTGAGGAGAAGATAAAAAACTCCTTATCCTCTCTCTGAGGTTTTTTTTGTCTCTGTCGCTCATAATATACACACCTGCCACAAGGCGACACTCCGATAGGCTCTTCCTCGTCCTCCTTGTCTTCCTTCTCTTTCTCCTTCTGCTCCAACTTCTCCAACTCATATATAGGATTGGGATACACCAATCCTGCAACCAAAATCAATGTGATTACTGATATGAGCGATAATTATAGTGACGAAGGCCCAATTCTCCCCCTTTCCTTTTGCCTCACCTCCCAAGTTGTCATTTAGAGAAGTTGGCATTTTGTAAAGTTGGCATTCTGAGATGAAACGCTCAATTCTTGCACCTACCCCACTCCCTTCACGGCTACTAGCCGGTATTAGTAACTCGTCCGTTCATCATAAGAGAGAATGCTCTTTATTTTGATCAGTAAAAATATAAAATATCACCTACCATTCGGAGTTTCCTGTGGTTGATCTTCACCCGAGGCGTCGGTTTTTGATATTCGTTTTTCTGTCGCCGTTGCTATTTCTATATTCTCTTCCTGGAAAGCGATGATTATCATTATTTAAAACTTTACCACACCAAAACTTCAAAATAACTACAACACTTGGTATATAAAGAGTGTATAATGAATATACAACGTGCAAACTGTTCTAACGTTGACATCAGACTGTATTATGTTAGATTAGCGAATGATATAAACGATATTATTCATATTATATGACGGATAGCCTCGTATTATAATTATCTTGTGATGCATTACATACTTAGTACATATATGCTATACTTAAAATGTATACAAAGTAGAGCCTTCAACTGTTATTATATTTATAATAAGATGCTGCGTTCGACCACTGTTTACACGTAGGACGTACACGTATACGCAAAGTGCGTACACACGTAGACACGTGCATTGTTGTGTCATTGAATTTACAGAGAATTACTGACTAAAGACTTCTCTAAAAATGCACGCTACTTGGTTTGTAGGCATAACTATGACAAGTTTCTTAATATTAATTCTACGTAGAGAAGGTGGCAGGACAATCAACCAACGCTATATTGACTGAAGCTTTTTTTGTTATAAAACAGTCGCCACTGCTATCGTTAACCCCCTTGTCATGCATGATGGTAAAAAGACCTTTGTGATGATAATAATCATGGGTATACGTTACCAGATCTTGTTCCGATATAAAAGCGTCGTCCTCTAGACGGGCCACGAGCTTGTTCCCGCTATCATCTAGCTCGGGGTCACACAGCGCGCCTTGTCCCGAACTGCGCCGGTGGAAACCGCCCACTCCCACTACTGGTTGACTCGCCTAAAAACGTAGCACTTATTAAATAATAGTGGAAAAATTTTAACCTAGTACCGGGATCCGAACCCGCGCCTCTGGGATACCATACCAGCGCACTGTCAACTTTCACAACATTAGACTTGCAAATGCAATAAAATTGTCCCAATTGAAATTAAACGAAGCACTATTAATATATAGCATTTGATGTTAAATGATTCATAATAAGTTGTAGGTAACTTTTTTCTAATAATTGATATTAGACTACCAACATTACTTCACCCTGCTTGATAGTAAGCAGTCAGTGCTGTCTAGGAATAGTAGACACCACGATGTGATATTTTATGCACAAATACTGAGAAATAACTACAATACGCCACATATTTGACGCATGCTAGATACTACGTACTATGCTTATGCCATTGACGCATAACGTCGTAATAACGTTAACACATACGTGTGTTTTACGACGTTACTCTCGTCACATAAATGACGCTATTAAACTATTATTTCTTGTATTATTCTAATTTTATGACTTTATATACGTATGAAAATACACTACATATATAGTACTAGCTTTCCGCGGCGCGGTTTCACCCGCGTCTTTGCTTACTGCTCGGCACCCGTCGCCAGTAGCGTGATGTTACATAGCCTATAAACCTTCCTCGAGAACTGAGCTATCATACGCAAAAATAATTATTCAAATTCGACTGGTATTTCCAGAGATTAGCGCGTTTAAAAAAACCAACTCTGTCGCTTATATAATAGTATAGAAGTGTTTATTCTTCAGGTGCTCCCTCACCGCAAACATTCACCTGTAATTTGAGGGAGATAGTAGTGTAATGAAATTTTGAGTATTACATTACACTACTATCTCCCTGACTGCCGAGCATTACTAAATAACAATTAACATACCTTATACGAATAATTACACTATCTACACTTTATAAAAATAAGCCACACGTTCCATTTGCGTAAGTCTACCTATTTCTAAAAATCATTACACGCCACTGACACATCTCGGATGCTAACATAGTTACTATGACATGATAAAAAATTATGATTAAAAAAGATATTTTTATTATCAATGACTTCCATCAGATTTAGCCTAAACTAAGATAGTCTGCTCTCAGTAGCGATTAGATAATTCTTATCATGATCAATCAAAGTCGATGACCTAGTGTTTGAACGTAGTTGTTCAAATACTTTAGGTCATTCATAGGTAAGTGTTTGAAAATAGCTGTTGTTCTCTAGTTGAGAGGGTTGTCTTTTTTTAAATAAAAAAATAATAAAAAATAAATTTGGATACACGAAATAAGTGTATAGCGCCATAGTTAGTGGTTCTTTGGTTTTGTTGAGTGTTAAAATTGTAACTCATATAAAAAACTGTAATTATCTGGCTATTGAAAAAAATGGCGTGAGTTTCTTGCCAGTTCTTCTCATATCTCTACCTCGTCAGAGAACTGGCTGTAGGTTGATTAGCTGATTTCATGTAATTTTGACTTTTCATAAGCATCATACTTTATGATCAAAATTAAATAAATGTTAAGTCTTCGATAAATCGACCGACCAATCAGATGACCGTTTTCTTAAACATGCCAGGAAAACTAAGAACATATAGGTAGGTAAATGGTTGATTAAAGGTCTAAATTAAAAGCACTCGTAACCGACTTGCGTTTATGAAAGATGAATAGATTTTTATATTAGCCTACCAAAGTGACTCCATTCTGCCTGACACTATTCCAAATTTGTCTCAAACTGCTCGCATGGATAACCTTTTAACTCCCCGATTAAAGATCTTGTAGACGCGCGATATGCTTGAAGTTCTAATCTCTGTATCACTACATAGTATATATATAACCAAAGTCGCTTCTCGTTGTCTGTCCCTATGTATGCTTAGATCTTTAAAACTACGCAACGGATTTTGATACGGTTTTTCTTAATAGATAGAGTGATTCAAGAGGAAGGTTTATATGTATAATACGTGCAAAATATAGTAGAGAAACACTGGTAATTTTAGAGGTTTCTAATTTAATGAAGGGACATAGCGATTGCGGTGGTATATACTGGCTGGGAGCCGCCGGCCTCTAAAGAAAACATGTTTGTATTGTCTAATGACAAAAAAGCTGTCAACGTTGTTTAAAAAGACAATCTGTAGTATACTTAGTATCAGCATAATACCTGTGCGAAGACGGGCGGGTCGCTAGTAGCCCATAAGTGGGAAAGAAGCGTGAAGTTACGTTTAATTACCTTGTGTTTATCATCGTCCAGTTTTTATCCTTACATCATGTAGAGACACGTGAGTTATTCAAAACAGTGATATTTAGATTAATACAATGTTACTCGATGTATACATCCACATACATCCACCATTGTAGGTCATTTTCCTCCCATATCTATATTTTAACCCGTTAAGATAATATTTATGTGTAGTACTACTAGGGTGATTAAAAAACATGTTTATTTTTTGCATATCTTTAGTTTTTCTGTGTATGGGTAATTAAGGTAGCAGTTAAATGATAGCTTTTTTCAGCTTGGTATAGAATCACGTATTTTCTTAAAATATGTACTGTGGATGACATAGTTTGTTATTCATAGTAATACTAATGGTGAAGAGTTTGTATGAGTGCGCTTATCTCAAAAACTATATGATTTAAAAAATGAACTACTTAGTATGTAGGTAGGTTTCTTTTAAAGAAACGTGCGATATGTTGTATCAAAATACATACAGAATTCACTAGCAGATGATAGTATCATAGAGCTTATATAACTTATTAAATGTAGCCAGTGTTTCGTGAAATACAAGGATAATATGCAATTAACAAATATCCACAGGTCACCATTTAAAAAGTAATCATCATCATCAATGTCAACACTTTTAGGGTAGTTTCACGTTTCACAGGAAAACAGTGAAAACTAAAATGTACCGTTATATTTTGCAATAAAGCTCAAAATCGAATCTAGTACTTGTGATGTGTAGCATCTATATTATGTTCTAGCCGTCCGCCTTCGTTTCGGTATGAAAAGTTTCATTCGGTATCACAACAAACGCCTACAGAAAATGTCGTATTGCGTCATTCAGATTTACAAAGCGCTTAAAGTATTGAAATTTTAAAAATGACCTAAAAGTATGTTATATGAAATATAGCCTTACTCGTCTTATTTATATCTTTCCAAAAGCGAAAGATTTTTTTAATTCACAAACATACAAAAAATCAAATCTTTTCTCTTTATAATATTAGCTTAAATAAATCTGTGCCATTACTTAATAATATCGTGAGGAAACCCGGACTTATAGCAGAGAATAGGCCTTTCCTGCAATGGAATAATAATAACAATGTCCTCTATATAATAATAATAATATTCTGCCACATTCACACAGCGCCATCTAGCCCTAAATTAAGCAATTATATTTGCTTGTGTTATGTGTACTAAATAACTGATATACTACTTATATCCCTTTTTTTTTGTAAATCCATAGATATTATAGATAAATTACTCCTAGACATAGAACAAACAATCATGCTCATGACAAATGGTTTGGCCTGGGTGGGAATCGAACCCACGACCTCTGGCTTAGCAGTCAGGGTCACTAACCACTAGACCAACAGGCCAGTCTTATAGCAATGAGGCCTATTCTCAGCATGAGAATAGGCCTTTCTTGCAATGGAATAATAACAGGCAATCTATACATATAATAAAAATGTAACCGATCGCTGTCTGTACATGGAAGATATATGAGAAAAAAAATTATTGGGGCCTTTATCAACGCAAATAGAACCCAAAACAATGATTGTTACAATTTTTGTCTGTTTGTCTGTTAGTCTGTTTGTCTGTTTGTCTGTTTGTCTGTGCGTTTGTTCACGCTAATCTCAGAAACGGCTTATCCGATTTAGATATGGTTTTCACTAATACATTGTGGTAAGCTTCACTTAACATTTAGTGTTTGTTTCATGTCAATCGGTTCATAAATAAAAAAGTTATGCCAATTTAAAGAATCACGTCGAACATTATTGTTAATTTACTACGAAATCTGATAGAAACAGAGACTTTAACAGGTTACGGAATAGCTGATAGTGTTTTTATTCCTTGGATTCCTGTCATTCTAAACAATTTTTCGTTTAGTTTTAAATGAGTCCAGTTTCCAGTGAGCCTATGTTTCGCGATGACAATTAATAAAGCCCAAGGTCAGACACAACTAAAAGTTGTGGGCGTGGATCTAAGTATTAGCTGTTTTTCGCACGGTCAGCTTTATGTGGCTCATCACGTGTTAGCATTCCTAGCAGCCTGTATGCTTTGATCCCCGATGGCTATACGTCTAATCCATACATCCATACACCCATACATATTATATAAGGCTTTGTCCTGACTGACTGACTGACTAACAGACAACGCACAGCCTAAACTGCTGGTCGTAGCTACTTGAAATTTGGAGGGTGTGTTTGTCTAAATGTTTAGAGGTTGTACTAAAAAAGGGTTTTTTAAAATTTAATTTCTAAGTGTGTGAAAAGGGATGAAATCGATTATATGAATCTTCTTCATTTTTTAACTTACAGTTTTGAAATTTTATTTTGGAATACTTCTATTTAAATAAAAAATATCCTTATAATTTTATTTTAACAGGGGTGGATTTAGAGGGGTGAAATTAGGGACGACTCGAAATTTACGGGGAGGGGGAGGGAGGGAAAGGAGGGAGAAAAAGGAGGAACTGAGGAGAAGGAGGAAGGGAGGGGAAAGTGAGAGGGAAGTGATGGGGAAGTGAGAGGAAAGTGATGGGGAAGTGAGGGGGAAGTGAAGAGGAAGTGTGGTGGAAATGCGGGAGAAGTGAAGGGAAAGTCAGGGAGAAGTCAGAGGGAAGTAAGGGGAAAGCCAGGGAGAAGTAAGGGAGAAGTGAGGGGAAAGTGAGGGGAAGTGAGAGGAAAGTGACGGAGAAGTAACGGGGAAGTGAGGGGAAGTGAGGGGGAAGTGAGGGGGAGATAAAAAATAGTATGAAAAACAGTATTAAAACAATATAAAAATGTCTATTGGAAAAAACGACATTCACGCGAGCGAAGCCCAAAAGGTCACTCACTCACTTATCACGAAATCTCAGAAACAACAAGTGCTAGGAATCTCAAACTTTGCATTGTCATTCCTATTAGAATATAGGTGCGCACTTAGACGGAATTTTGCGAAATCCATCCTCTAAGGGGGTATAAAGGGGTGGCAAAGTTTGTATGAAACTTCTATAGTTTTTATAGTAGGATTACCAAATTACTAGAAAATATTATTTTTTCAATATTCAGAAACCACCCTTATTAAATGGGCAAATAAGAGTCGCAAGTTTGTGTGAAAGTGGTTTGTCAGTTTTAGCGGTAGCGGGTTTAAACTGGATTCGCCATAAAGACGGATAATACTGATACAATGTACGATTGCCATAAAATCAGGCACGCAATATTCTCATAGAGGCACCCATCTGAATTTTCACGCGAACGAAGTCGCGGGCAACAGCTAGTGTTGTAAATATGTATATTACTTACAACGCTAGTGGTGAGCGAGTTGAGCATATCGAAGGTGTTGCTCTGCTGGGTATGTATGATCGCCAGCGCGTTGTACGGCCGCGGTCCCAGCACTGGAGCCTTCATCACGCCCACCTCGCTGGGAACTACCACCTGGTGAGAGAACAATAACACAAAATGGATATTTATGTAGTATCTTATATGCCATTTTAATATAATAGTAGACTAATATTAGCAATATTTGGGTTTTACTTTATACTTTGGTGGCAAATCACTACATAGTATAAAACAAAGTCGCTTCTCGCTGTCTGTCCCTATGTATGCTTAGATCTTCAAAACTACGCAACGGATTTTAATGCGGTTTTTTTAATAGATAGAGTGCTACAAGAGGAAGGTTTATATGTATAATACGTGCAAAATATAGTAGAGAAACACTGGTAATTTTAGAGGTTTCTAATGTAATGCAGGGAATTAGCGGTCCGGCCGGAGGCCACCGGCCTCTAAAGAAAAGAATGACCATGTTTGTATTGTCTAATGACGAAAAAGCTGTGAACGTTGTTTAAAAAGACATTCTGTGTTATATTTAGTATCAGCATAATAACTGTGCGAAGCCGGGGCGGGTCGCTAGTATAATTATATACAGATTACCTCATGGTAAGTTGTATCTAAATAAAACTTTTGGAAGCCTGTAAGTATTGGTAGATTTAAGTAATTTTTAAGGTAAATTCGACTTTATTTTGCTCTCAATTTAGCTTGTAACGTACACATACCTTAAAAGTCTTTTCTTTCCCGTGAACGGTCTTCTCCTTAGTAGGTAGTACGGTAGATTCGAGGTGGTGTGCCGTCGGCTGAGATATTTGGTGACCGTGGCTATGGAGTCCTGATGTCATCTGAAAGAAAGGAAACATGGTTAAAATACCACTTATAAGCTTGAAGCCCTTATTCTTAAATACGAAATACTGAAATTCACTTCATCCTCAGTCTACCTATACTACAATATAAAGCAGAAGAGTTTGTTTGTTTGTTTGAACGCGCTCATCTCTGAAACTACCAGTCGAAGTTGACTTGTTTTTGCGTATGAGAGCGCAGTTCTTGAAGGTTATAAGCTATGTAATATAACGCTACTGGCGACGAGAGCAGAGCAGTAATCAAAGATGCGGCTGATACCGCGCTGTGAGAAGCTAGTATTAAATATATATTGTAAGAACATTTGGCTCTGATGAAACTCTACTAATCTGTATTATTTTGTCACGCATTTATCCTTAAAAGGGTAGACAGAGGTGTGATACATCTACGTTTATCCTGAAGAGTTTTAATTTCACCAAAATTATAAAAGTTATGGCTAACTTAACAAAAACTTACAAATCTTAATGCAGTGAGAACTTAATATTACGTGTCTTTAAAATTAAATATTTTTAAATTCGTGCTAGATCTAATAGGTTTTTAAAATTTGATGAGAAAAGAAATAACCGCCTTCTTTATGGACCTGGACAATGTTTATACAAAAGTATACCTAATTGCAGAACTACATCCATATTTCCATAATATTAATATTCTTACACCTAGTAAACCGGTAAATCTTTATTTTAGTAGTAGTTTTATATTGCCTGCGAACTTATGCAATTAATTTTCGACCTTACACCAATGCAAATAAAAATGAAAATACTTTGGCAGTAAAAGTACTCTATACTGCACATCGACATAATGTGCGCACGAAATATACGCAAATTATATAAATATAACTTTGAATGTTTCGTTATTGAGTATTAAATTAGTAGTTTCCTTCCTGCCTAGGCCCAGACAATCTAATTAAAATATGGTCATAACGATTGTTTAAGTCACATCAACAATTTATGTGTACAAATGTTAAGTAAGAGTTTGTATGAGATACCCATACTACAGAAATCGTTGTGTGATTCGTAAATATTTGTACAGAGTGAGTGTACTTTGTGTTCGTTAATTGTAGTCTCTTACAAAAGGGCTTGTAACGTAGTAAAAGAGATTACTTAAAAGGCGCGCGTTGAGGGCGATGAATCAATATAACAACAGATTTTAAGTATCTTTATATCTACTTTCTTTTGTATGGATAAGACATAACAATAAATACTGCTACAAATTTATCTAAAGACTAATTTTGTTTATCTTTAATTAATAAGGAAAAATTAACATACTTATGTCTTGGGTCGACCAGCGGGGCAACCCCAAGGGTCATCCAATTTCGACCTATTAAAACCTGGCCAATCATAAGGCAAATATTATGTTATTTAAATATAATTTAAATTTTAATTAAGTACTTTATTTGTGACCTTAAATAAATCCCATAATTCGGCCCTATGGCAAAATCTGATTATCAAAGTCAAACTCATTCATCATTCAGTGATACTTAGAAAAGTCAAGCTATTACAATTTTGAAAGTAAGTTACAAATTAATAGGGTTAGTAGCAGCCAGTGATCAAAATAAAATGTCAATTAAATCATTTAAGCTGTATTCAGTATATACTTCTACCTACCTATCAAATTTCCGCGCCAGTTATTTACATAAATTTACCAGTAACCGAAATGGACATTTCCTCCACCAAGACCATAAAATAACCGAACTAAAAATAACAAAATTTACTAGTGAGTACGGTTTTTATAGCTTCTAAAGTTTAATGCAAAAACATTAGTAGAATGTTCAAACTGCCACCATAAACTTTTTCTATACATTTGTCAGTCTACGAAAACGACCTATGCTCTCTTCTCTTACTCTTCTTAATGCGAACCACCATGCAGTAAGAAGAGTCCAGTAGTGGTAGTATTTAAAAAAACAAGTAGTTAGCAAGTTTTTAAAAAAATTCAAAATAGTGGCGCAATTTTCAAAATGTTACTAACAGATTTTATTATTAACAAAAACGCGTGAAAATATATATAAATAATGAATAACATAAAAAAATACATACCAACTATAACAAATATTAAAATAATAACTTGTAACAAACTTGTAACACTTTTACACTATACTAAATATTAAATAATTTAAATAAAATAAATTAAAACAAGGAAAAGTCGATGCGCACGAGTCCTCGCGGTCTCGTTTCAAAACAAACAATGAGTGAATTAAACACGTTCGTCTAACAACGATCGGATAAACTTGACACAGGCTAATCGTAATATTGAATGACTTGATAAACGTCATAAACGTCACTTATCGACGGTATTATGTAACAGCATTCCATACATTAATACAAATACATAACGATCCGATCCTTCATTGCACGTGTGTACTTTTATATTTTTACAACATGACTTTCTTAAGACGACAGGCGCAGTCCGTTTTACAGACTCTTTTTATCGTATACGTTTTTATACGGCAATTGATTTTATAGGCGTATGTAGACCGCGTGGCGTACGCTAAGTTCACACACAAGACTCTATTTCAGATCAAGTAAAAATAACGATCCAACAAAAACAAAAGCGGTCCGTTTCTATATCGAAAAACTTTTCTGTAAATGCGGTGTGAACATTATCTCCAGTGTGAACGTATTCGTTAAAACTGATCCGGTAAATACGGACGTTCTGTGTGAATGCTGACTAAGGTTGCAGACGGATACGGACTTATAAGGATGGCAACCGATGGACGAGGGCGTTGAGTGACGGCCAAGGTGGCGGAAATTGGGAGAGGCCTATGTCCAGCAGTGGACGTCTTTCGGCTGATATGATACCTATTATAATATATATAAAAATAAATTGCTTAAACTAGCTAATTTTAACGAAGGTCTGCGAAATTTCGACTGTAGTAAGTAGACTTCTCAGTACTAATACTAGTATTAAAAGATCAATCGGTGATTGATTTATTCTGAATAGAAATATATTGCATTCGTTTCCTCTAATGTGAAATAATGTTTATTTACAAAATTGCGATTATCTCTCCTTTTATTTATATGCATTATATTATTTATTGATCTACTTTAAACAGCAATATTTAGTGAATTTTTTTTATGTTCATTAACTACACTTTTTTTTCAATTTTAGGCGGCACTATGTCTAATACCATTTTGTCAATTGTAATATTAAATTTACTGACACTTGAGTTATTAGGCATAGACCAGGTTAAAGTTCTTCAATTTTTTTGAAATTATCTGATAACCAAGCCAAAACGAACAACAGCATTTCTATCACAGAACATAGTCACTATAGTTAACGCACTTAATAACATCCCAAATGTAGTACAAAAATATATCACTATCAATGCATCGACCGACACGGCACAAATGATAAATACGCACACATGCACGTATGAACGCACGCACTTGCGTACACGCTATTACGTATACGCATATAAAAACTAACAAAGTTTAGTACATCTACGTTTATCCTGAAGAGTTTTAATTTCACCAAAATTATAAAAGTTATGGCTAACTTAACAAAAACTTACAAATCTTAATGCAGTGAGAACTTAATATTACGTGTCTTTAAAATTAAATATTTTTAAATTCGTGCTAGATCTAATAGGTCTTTAAAATTTGATGAGAAAAGAAATAACCGCCTTCTTTATGGACCTGGACAATGTTTATACAAAAGTATACCTAATTGCAGAACTACATCCATATTTCCATAATATTAATATTCTTACACCTAGTAAACCGGTAAATCTTTATTTTAGTAGTAGTTTTATATTGCCTGCGAACTTATGCAATTAATTTTCGACCTTACACCAATGCAAATAAAAATGAAAATACTTTGGCAGTAAAAGTACTCTATACTGCACATCGACATAATGTGCGCACGAAATATACGCAAATTATATAAATATAACTTTGAATGTTTCGTTATTGAGTATTAAATTAGTAGTTTCCTTCCTGCCTAGGCCCAGACAATCTAATTAAAATATGGTCATAACGATTGTTTAAGTCACATCAACAATTTATGTGTACAAATGTTAAGTAAGAGTTTGTATGAGATACCCATACTACAGAAATCGTTGTGTGATTCGTAAATATTTGTACAGAGTGAGTGTACTTTGTGTTCGTTAATTGTAGTCTCTTACAAAAGGGCTTGTAACGTAGTAAAAGAGATTACTTAAAAGGCGCGCGTTGAGGGCGATGAATCAATATAACAACAGATTTTAAGTATCTTTATATCTACTTTCTTTTGTATGGATAAGACATAACAATAAATACTGCTACAAATTTATCTAAAGACTAATTTTGTTTATCTTTAATTAATAAGGAAAAATTAACATACTTATGTCTTGGGTCGACCAGCGGGGCAACCCCAAGGGTCATCCAATTTCGACCTATTAAAACCTGGCCAATCATAAGGCAAATATTATGTTATTTAAATATAATTTAAATTTTAATTAAGTACTTTATTTTTGACCTTAAATAAATCCCATAATTCGGCCCTATGGCAAAATCTGATTATCAAAGTCAAACTCATTCATTCATTAGATCATCTGAGTGATACTTAGAAAAGTCAAGCTATGACAATTTTGAAAGTAAGTTACAAATTAATAGGGTTAGTAGCAGCCAGTGATCAAAATAAAATGTTCATTAAATCATTTAAGCTGTATTCAGTATATACTTCTACCTACCTATCAAATTTCCGCGTCAATTATTTACATAAATTTACCAGTAACCGAAATGGACATTTCCTCCACCAAGACCATAAAATAACCGAACTAAAAATAACAAAATTTACTAGTGAGTACGGTTTTTATAGCTTCTAAAGTTTAATGCAAAAACATTAGTAGAATGTTCAAACTGCCACCATAAACTTTTTCTATACATTTGTCAGTCTACGAAAACGACCTATGCTCTCTTCTCTTACTCTTCTTAATGCGAACCACCATGCAGTAAGAAGAGTCCAGTAGTGGTAGTATTTAAAAAAACAAGTAGTTAGCAAGTTTTTAAAAAAATTCAAAATAGTGGCGCAATTTTCAAAATGTTACTAACAGATTTTATTATTAACAAAAACGCGTGAAAATATATATA
The DNA here is from genome assembly GCA_963082885.1 of Parascotia fuliginaria. Taxonomy (NCBI): domain Eukaryota; kingdom Metazoa; phylum Arthropoda; class Insecta; order Lepidoptera; family Erebidae; genus Parascotia; species Parascotia fuliginaria. Next base: position 2,393,367 of record OY720196.1, on the reverse strand, counting down.
AATAATGAATAACATAAAAAAATACATACCAACTATAACAAATATTAAAATAATAACTTGTAACAAACTTGTAACACTTTTACACTATACTAAATATTAAATAATTTAAATAAAATAAATTAAAACAAGGAAAAGTCGATGCGCACGAGTCCTCGCGGTCTCGTTTCAAAACAAACAATGAGTGAATTAAACACGTTCGTCTAACAACGATCGGATAAACTTGACACAGGCTAATCGTAATATTGAATGACTTGATAAACGTCATAAACGTCACTTATCGACGGTATTATGTAACAGCATTCCATACATTAATACAAATACATAACGATCCGATCCTTCATTGCACGTGTGTACTTTTATATTTTTACAACATGACTTTCTTAAGACGACAGGCGCAGTACGTTTTACAGACTCTTTTTATCGTATACGTTTTTATACGGCAATTGATTTTATAGGCGTATGTAGACCGCGTGGCGTACGCTAAGTTCACACACAAGACTCTATTTCAGATCAAGTAAAAATAACGATCCAACAAAAACAAAAGCGGTCCGTTTCTATATCGAAAAACTTTTCTGTAAATGCGGTGTGAACATTATCTCCAGTGTGAACGTATTCGTTAAAACTGATCCGGTAAATACGGACGTTCTGTGTGAATGCTGACTAAGGTTGCAGACGGATACGGACTTATAAGGATGGCAACCGATGGACGAGGGCGTTGAGTGACGGCCAAGGTGGCGAAAATTGGGAGAGGCCTATGTCCAGCAGTGGACGTCTTTCGACTGATATGATACCTATTATAATATATATAAAAATAAATTGGTTAAACTAGCTAATTTTAACGAAGGTCTGCGAAATTTCGACTGTAGTAAGTAGACTTCTCAGTACTAATACTAGTATTAAAAGATCAATCGGTGATTGATTTATTCTGAATAGAAATATATTGCATTCGTTTCCTCTAATGTGAAATAATGTTTATTTACAAAATTGCGATTATCTCTCCTTTTATTTATATGCATTATATTATTTATTGATCTACTTTAAACAGCAATGTTTAGTGAATATTTTTTATGTTCATTAACTACACTTTTTTTTCAATTTTAGGCGGCACTATGTCTAATACCATTTTGTCAATTGTAATATTAAATTTACTGACACTTGAGTTATTAGGCATAGACCAGGTTAAAGTTCTTCAATTTTTTTGAAATTATCTGATAACCAAGCCAAAACGAACAACAGCATTTCTATCACAGAACATAGTCACTATAGTTAACGCACTTAATAACATCCCAAATGTAGTACAAAAATATATCACTATCAATGCATCGACCGACACGGCACAAATGATAAATACGCACACATGCACGTATGAACGCACGCACTTGCGTACACGCTATTACGTATACGCATATAAAAACTAACAAAGTTTAGTAACATTTACAGTGACCTTTACGGTCTCGAAATACTCAAAAAGGTCTACTGGCACTTTCATAAACTATCGTTTTTCATTTAACTCAAATTCTTAGTCTTTTAGCCAGGACGTAAAATATAAGACCGATGTATTTTCATCGTTCAGTCATTTTGTTAGGCATTAAAAAAAACTATGTGTAATATTATAACATTGCCATTAAACAGAGAGAAATGGAAAACCAATGGCGGAGACCTGGGCTCAACAGTAAAATACTATTGTCATCAAAAAAAGGTTTAGAAAACAACGATGAGACTTTTGCTCAGGAGTGGAACAGTGCATGTTAAAAAAAAAAAGAATAATGGCTTACAAATTTTTCGCTCTCGCTCTCTTTCTGTCTTACGACTTTACGACCACCACTTCCAACTGCCCGATATATTCTAACACGCTACTATAAATACCACGTTAAATGTCTACAAAAACTAGTCAATAAACCACCGCTTATAGGTAAAGGCTGCAAAAAAATTCACGTAACTTGATAATATTGACTGCAGTGAAAAAATGGTACATGATAATAGGAACGAAGAATTAGTTTACACTAAGTTTTGTTTAATCTTTGAACGCTAAAAGACTAGTTGGAACTGTAGTGCAAGAGATTTTTGTTTATATAGCCTACTAAAGTGACTCCCACTTTGCCGATAGCAAACAGTTAGTGGGTTCCAGAAATGGTGGCCATGGTTCCAAAAGCCATCGCTTCAAACTGTCTACTATGGCGGCTTTAAGAGATGCCTTTTTAACACACACATGCGCTGGTAAAGAGTTCACGTATAGACTTACAATAAAGAAAGTACACTCAAATTTAGGAAACAATATTTGTGGATCAAACAAATTTATAGGCAAACATGCACCAATTACTAGAGTAGGTTGAGTCATTATCAATACAAAAGCATATCTTCTTCCTTATTAGTAGATTATTTTCTCGAATATATTCGATAAAATGTTCCAGATTGATTTGGGTTTTTTTATTACCGACAGACAGTGATAGACGAGCAAACAGCCGACGTGATGTTAAGTCGAATAATCGAAACTACAAGTCTCGTCGTAAAGGAAGTGGCGAATTTTCTCCTATATGTATAAGTGTTATTGACTTCTCTAGAATGATGTTGATATAGTTAATATTATCTAGACCCGATAACATCTGATTGATTAATTAACGCTCAAAATAAACCTGTCGTTCATATTATGTAATATTATTCCAAAATATTTATATTAACTATATTGTTTACATACATAATATGACACCGCATCGTTATCGCGGATGATGCTGAATAGATACAAAGAAAGGACCAAGCACAATTTCAAAGGATTCGTATATTAATCCAATATAATATTACTAGCTTCTAGCGGCGCGGTTTCACCCTCGTCTTTGGTTACTGCTCTGCTCCCGTCGCCAGTAGCGTCATGTTACATAGCCTATAACCTTCCTCAAGTAGTTTTATTATCTTTTGTAGTTATATAAGGTTTACATAGTGACCTGGGCTAACAAATGCAAAAAGAATTATTCAAATCCGACCTATAGATTAACGCGAACAAATAAACTCATACGCTTTATATATTAGTCTAGACGTAATTATCCCTAGACGCTTTGCACGACATCCACAGACCTGGTGGTATTTAAGCATGGCAGACGCCAGGCAGCTACACTAGCGAAGTACGACAGTTAGGTTGTATATCCTCTACTGATAGGCAGTAGGGTAAACACTTCTTAACACCAGTACTTTAGCATTAACAGATAAGTGCAACACTGCAAGTACTGAGTTTTATGTACCTTTGATATAATTTGACTAATTTGTTTACATACATCGATTCTGAGAATCAATGTATTTGCTCATTGATATGGCATTATTCAGTCTACACGCGTTAGGTGTTTGTCCTAACGCATGTTTTGACAATTATGACTACCTGACTGCACTATTTCACTAATCACCTGACCATAAAATGTAATAAACAACATAATGGCTTTTACATAAACGTATTTAAAAATAAGGAAGTATTGTTTTGTCCAATATTTCTTTCAAATATTTATGTTTCACACATTAATTTCTAGATGTTATGTATATTTTTTTAATTCTAATGGATTCAAAACTGATATAATTTGTAATGTTTCTCGGGTATCAGGGCTAGTTTTTTTAAAAGTTAACATAACATATTAAAAGAAATTAACATAATTATTTAATCATTCGACTGCTTGAACATAGGCCTTTGGGAAATTATGCAGTTTATTGTATTAATTTTCAGCTGTATACATCAAATTTGGCGAATTCAATGAATTCGGATTGATATATCAAGGTCCATCCGTAGTTCCACCAGTAAATATGCCATTAGCGCGATTCCGCTATACTGCCTAGTGCTAACGTGTTGAGAGATCGTGTGGTGTTTCTTTTTAACGAGCATGTACAGAAATCTGGAAGCTACGTGTTCCTTAGAACATGGTACGTAACGTAGCTGTCCTGTTATTCCTGTTCCTATCCTTTCCAAGAGCTTATCTGCAATATTATTATTTGCGGTATAATAAGTCCAGTCTGTTTTACTACAAGTTCTCCAAGGCGGTTTTCTTGGTTTGCAAATAGTATTTTGCTATACTGTTTGGACTTCCTAGATACCGGAACGGAAGATACGCAACCACGTTTTAACGCTAATCTGATGTTTGAGAATCGCATCATATTGAACTAAAATCTAAGAACTAGTATACCTGCTCCTCAAATTCCAAGACAATATTGGCCAAAACATTTCACGAAATGTATTTTCTAAGAAAAATCGTGTAGTACGTCAAAAGTCTATTGTCGTAGTCCATTATTTGTGCACGTATTCTTGTGTGGCAACGTTTATTGTTTTAAAGCCGAACCAGTGCAGTTTTTTAAAAGATATTTTCGATCAGACGGTATTCAATGACGATCGCGTTATGTAACCCGGATCAAAGTTATTTATATGATCTATAAAACTTGGTCGAGAGCTACAATAACAATTTCCACTGACCGCTTACCGTCAAGCAGAGTAGTCATTTTGGTAAGCCAATATATAAATATGTATGTATATATAATAATAAAAATAATATTCTATCACATTCACACAGCGCCATCGAGCCCCAAATTAAGCAATTATATTTCCTTGTATTATGGGTACTAAACAACTGATATACTAGTTAAATACATTTTTTTTTGTAAATACATACATGTTATAGATAAATTACACCCAGACACAGAACAAACAATCAAGCTCATCACACAAAGATTTGTCCTGGGTGGGATATATACGGTCAAATTGAGAAGCCTCTTCCTTTTTCCAAGTCGGTTAAAAAAATATCATTACAATGGTAGGCAGTCATGGCTCTAGTTTAACTGAAACACTTGAGGGAAGAAAAACGAACATTCTGTCGGTATGGCATCACGTCCTCCATCCGAAGAGTTATAAATAAATATTGAATTAGTCAAATATCTAAATTAGATTACCTAATTTGCAATAAATTTATGCTCATAATATCTGTACCCTACTACCGCCCGGTATAATTTTTTTACTAACCCCAAGACCAATAAAACTTCGACGAACTTGCATTGTTTACCAAAACGCATATTAAAACCTCGATTATATAAAACAGTCATCGTTTTTACGACAAAATGCATACAATATATTACCTAGAATATCGTCATATCTTGATATCACACATAGGTAAACAAACTCTCCTCTTTTTACTATATTTTTATGAGTAACTGATATAATTTTATTACTGTCGTATAAAGTCACTTTCACATTTATCGAGTAAATCTAAACAAACGAAAAGCCCTACTGCAGCCTATCTCGGTACAAATAGTCAATGACAAATATTTCGTTTTAGCCCAAAAACGTTTACGGTTTGGCCATACTGCGTCAAAGCACATAGTAGTTGTAATACACAGTTCTCACCCAAAGCGTGTGGAGTAAGAGTCAAGGGCGAAAATAGCAAGTCGAAAAAGACGAAGAGGAGAGTGTAATTTAGACTCCAAAGGCACTGCAGCTGCCGTATCGCTTAGCCATATCATGTGAAAGCGCTCTAAGTAATATGTACTATTTGTCTTTATTATGAGTTTTAAATTGATAGCAGCTAAAACTGGACTAAATGATGATACATCATGGCCATTTTGTTTAATAATTTTAACGTCAACATGATTATATTTATTAAAAATTGTGTTTAAGGAATACATAGAGCACGTAGCAATCAGTAGGAATCGAGAATCGAGAAGTGATAGCCATCACCCCAAGCTCTAAACGTATCAAGTATAATCTGGCTTAAAGACCTCGTAAATAAAATGAAGATGCCTTCTGTAAGAAAAGAGGCCTTTACCCGCAGTGCGGTAATAACGGGCTATGGTGATGAATCAAAATTAGATGAAAACTGCGCTGGAAAGTGTCCAAGCTTCTAATAAATTATTATAATCATTATTATAATCATATCAGATGAAAAACGTCAACTGCTGGACATAGGCCTCCCCCAATTTTCGCCACCTTGACCGGTCGTGAGCCGCCCTTATCCATCGGTTGCCCGCCACCCTTACAAGGTCGTCGGTCCACCTTGTAAGGAAAATGCTCCCGCTGCGTCTTTCGATTCGTGGTCGCCACTTTAGAACCTGTCATAAGTGGCAATAGGCAGGACACATAGCTCGCAGAACTGACGGTCGTTGGGACAGAATTATTTTAATATTACAACATAAATAAAATAAAAAATGCGTACAAAATGCGTACGCTACTGATATCGGCAATAATAGACTAAATACTAATTATTGTCGCAACAAGTGTCATAGTCTACGCAAGTCTATATCACTTAAACTATTTATAGAGAAGGCACTGTCGCAATCAATGTGGCGCCTATATTATTCTATGCATTAACATAACAATAATTAGAAACTTATATTTTCACAAGGACTGGTGACCTGATATGGGTAGCGGGCAACCAAGAATGAGAGCGGCTCACGACCTGCCACGGTGGCGAATATTGGAGAAGGCCTATGTCCAGCAGTGGACGTCTTCAGCAAATATAATAATGATGATGATTATTTTTAAGGGCAACTTACCACTAAAGAATAAGTCCTGTAATGCGACGAGTTTAAGAACATTCAGTTAACAGACACTGTGCAAATACATATACGAATCACTAAAAAGTCTAAAATCGCAAATTCGCCTCGAAGAAGCGTGATGATCAATTCTCTTGCCTTCTCTATATGAGACCTTCATCCTGCATCAAGAATTTAATGGGTTAAAAAGTCGTTAATTAGTTTTACCGGGTAGCCTGTGGGAGAATCAAAACTACAACGACTTATACATTCTATACACGTAACATTTCGTTTACAAAGCATTGTAATTTGTAGTTAGGTAGGTACTTAAAGAAAACTCAGCATTGATAGCAGGCAGTACTTTCCTTTTTACAATGGCTGGTGGCGATTCTTATTTAACTTATTTAAAAGCCGATTTCCGATGAAACTGACTCGAAAACACTATTTACAAATTCTTATATATATATAGCAATGTCACTTTTTCCGTTTTTGATGACGCTATCCAAAATTTTAGAGTTTATGAATAGTAATTATGGTAGCTTTTATGCATCCGATGCATAATTTTGGAAAGACCGGTTATGATAGTTGCGGGTTTAATACCAGTGGTTGCCATGTACTATCAGTCAGACTTGCACATTATTAGCAATAAACCAAGGCGACGTTTGGTGTCATCTATATACAAGCAATAAGGTCGATTATTGCGTGAACACATTCAAGTATCTACACAAGGTACATACCAAGAACGTACGTAATTCAATGCGCATTTTTCCAACCACAAGACGTGCGTTAGAATTATAATTCTATTGTTATGCGGGATATTTCTTACCTGACCAAGTAAATTACCTACATTTGATAGTCATGAGGATATTATACAAAAAATATAGTTAATAAAAATTAATTGATCCCGTTTAAAATTCAGCTACAGAGACTTAAGAGAGAGAGAGAGAGAGAGAGAGAGGTTTTGAGAAACGCAGTAGTACGGATACTACTACTCTTACGTCGATTTTCTATGAGAAGGTAGCACTTTCCCGGATAATCCGGCCCATTCATGCTGAAACCAGCGTGTATCTACTACCGTATCTTCTATTCACATATTGGGCGCAAACACGTGGTCTTTACCTAATAGCCTTATCTGGGCAGATATTCAAACAATTAATACTTGATTCTCTTTCTTCAAAGTAGAGGCAATGTTTTCCCCCTTATGGTTGGCAAAGCATTAATTATTTACTTAAGACTTATCACTGCAATGCTTAGAAAACATAGCCAGTGGTATTCACTTACCCACAAGTGGGCCGTATGTTTTGTCACCTAAGTTGTGATCGAAAAAAGGTTGAGAACGGAACACCTAACCCACGTAGCGTATTACAGAATGGCTGCCAACACTTCTATACCCACTATAATTATCACACAGGAAGTATAAATATAAAATGTAGCATATTAGGTAAATGTGGATCAGATTCAGGCCTGATAAATCAACCTCTGGCGTGAATAGAAACCACAGCTTGGCAGAAGCCTCCGTGCCAATTCAAATTGAGGTCATAGTTCCAGGCTATTGCAAATTTAAGTGTCTGCAAAACATATCACTTGATAATTTGTCTATGTCAACGACTATCAAACAAAAATAAACAGGGAAGAATTTACGCAAGCAAGTGTACAAACTTACAATGTTTGGACATCGTAAATAAATTTGTACAGAGTCCAATTCGGAACAGTGTTTTATGATAGTGATTTAGATTAGCGGAGCGATAAGCAAAAGCGATTGATTAAAAACGCAATGCTTTTAACGGCGATAGTTCAAGTTTTCAGTATCCACTATGCGCACAAATGCCTTCTCCAAGTAACGTTTGAGGCGTTTTGTTCTAATCGCCACACTTCGCAGTGACAGCAATCTTATCAAAGGACGCTGATGTATAACCATCCTGTGTTTCAGTTAAGACTCTTCATTCGGTTAACTGATTGCGTCAGTAAAATATAATAATTTAATGATATTTAGTTTTAAGGAATGAATATATGACAGACAGTGTGTTTACTGAAATAAAATTGGCTAGTATTTATCGAAAATACTTAATGACCACAAAAAATGCGATAGCAACTCAAACTACAGTAAAAAATTTGAAATAGCCAATACAATTCCAATACAATATCTAGTTTATTCCTTTAACTGTAATGATTGAGGTTCATTAGGCACCATCGCAAATTATCACCTGGTTAATATGTTTAATTTCTAAACTTTAGCACAGACTGAATTTACCAAATTATGCACACATAAAGCTTAAGCTATTGGTAAAACTTACAAGTATTAATAGTTCACCATAGCACTTTCAGACAATAACTGAACAGTACTTATGTCGACATGCATACATGAGCACTGTCCTACGTGACTATCTCACTATAAGTCTGCATTTTCCACAAAAGTATGCAGGCAATTAACAAATTACGTACAAGCGTTAATTTAGACTCATTACATTACTTAGTTGTGTCGCAAAAGTATAATATTAATACCTGCATTTAACTAAAGGTAGTGGCAGTGGCAGTGGCCTCAACCTTAGACATATGACAGACACACATCGATATATTTAGAGAATTCTTCAATTAATCGTCATGTTTAAGGAGGATCGTGCAAAGCACTCGTTTGTTTTGGTTTCATGGTACGCGAAATTACAGAAGTTCCGTTAGTGATCCTGGAATGGAGTTACCAATTACCAATGCTGGATGACATTGTTATGACCAGTATTCTGCGGAAGACATTTACCCATCTCTGAATGTAAATAGTTAGATCTGCATGACTTTTATTATTATATTATTATTATTAATGACAGTTCCTAAAACCACCAGTCACCAGTTATACAGGAATTATATCCTATTCTTTTTGGTTTAAGACATTGAGTGCATTAACAAACTTTACAATTTTACATTAATCGCGCACGCTTACGATTCGCTCATCAAAATCGCGGTCTTGTACTCTTCGAAAATCGGTATACATGAGGTCACATATTTGTGAGACACTACAAAAAGTATTGTCCTGATAATTTGAACTGTTTACAAATCACTTGTTTGTAGCGATCGTTGTCATAAGTAATCAAGTTGTCAATGCAATTATATGTGTACTTGCTATTATCGATGCCGTATTATTTGATAGTGTAGCTTTTAATAGACATCTGATTTTGACGATTAAGAGCTTACTTAACCAAATTTTATTCTTGAAATATTACAGTTAGTTTGGAGTAGCATGGTTGAGGAAGTAGGTAGCTTTACCCTTTAGAAGACATAGCATCACTAGTAATCACTACCTACATGGTTAGTCTGATGTTTCTGAATGCAAGTGCTTTATTAGCAACAGTACCTATAGTATAGATTGTGATTTTGGAGCAAGTACATTCTTCTTATGTTTTACACGACAATTGCCATCTGAACTGCTTAGTGTATACTGCTGGTGTTAACCGCCAGTGAACACGACTTAGGCTGGCCGCTACGTCCGATAATAAACGGTGTTAGCAATAGTGCAACGGACACGTCCTACAAAAAGTCGGTCAGAAATAAAATCGGTGCATCCCGACCGATCCAATTATCGGTGAAAAATGGGACGTTCGGAAATGTATGCGTAAACGCACACTACTCACCGCCAGTCGGCCGTATGCACTGGCAAGGGAAAGACGATAACCACAGACAAAGTGACGGACGTAGGCGTTGAGTCGTCCACAAAATCGGTCATAAGAATCGGCGGAAAAATCGGCCCGTTTATCTGTCCTACAAAAAGTCTAATGTGGACGGGCAGCCTAAGTATAACAAAGGGGGCAGTATGGTCCACTGAGTGGTAGCACAAAAAAGCCAAAATAATGTTTTGTAACATAATAACAGAATATTTACTAATATTGTAGTTTTAACAATAAGACACAAATTATTATAAATTTCAGATAACCCAATTTTAACAAGTCTAGTGTGTTATATTAGTACAAATCATATTTACCCGACACATATCACACAACGTCGTGAAGCTCTTTCCCATTGTAACACTACAGTACATACGGCACACAAACCAACACTTTAAAAAGATAGATCATAGTTTTTATACAGACACTATTAAATCAAACTAAATACTATATTTAGCTAAGGACAAACATTTTAAATCCATACTATGTTGTTTTGATAACACTTCAAACTATTAGTAGAGACAATATTTAACTGAATAAAAACTAAATGATATCGAAAATATTACTCGCATTGTGCATATTGCAAAAAAACTATTAGAAAAGACAATATTTAACTTAAAAAACTTTATGCTATCGTAAATATTAGACGGCAATGCACATATTGCGACTAAGAAATGGTCGATGGAGCTGACGAGTTCTTGGAAAGGAGACCACGGACCGGTAAGCAGGAATCACGGTCTAACTATGAAAGGTAACTGTCTTCCAATTGCCTTTCATAGTTAGATGCCAGCTTCCAAAAATTTTTTGAAAAAGTTTATTATTTATTTACTCACGCACTCACACACAAATCACTTACACGCGCGTGCAGTTACTTTTAATTAGTACGCAAACAACATTAAAAATACCTAATAATGTTATATATCCTAACCACAGATTTAGACATGTCCGTGCAGGTTTACAGATCGAATTTGGTGACCAGTGACCCTGTCCAATTGACCTAACAAAGAGACACCTACACAATACGTAACCGAATTGTGTTGCTTACAGTTTTATATCGTTTCGCACTAGGTGTACTAAATATAGATGTTTGAGGTCTAAATTATATACTTGACTGATTATTTTGTATAGTATTTTGGTTATATTGTGATTGTGTGTCATAAAATGTAATTTATAATTATTTGAAGTTTACAAAAGAGTAGCCCGAGTTTCTTGCTAATTCTCCACAGCACATCGTTTTGGTCATAACGTTCTGTTCATTGATAGTACTTGTTAAGTGGAGAATAAATTAATTTTACTTTGACTTGTAGACCTTGCCGAAAACGGAGAATTTGCCATAATCATCACACTTGGCGCTTGGTGACCATAGAAAGTTTAAATACTAAAGCTAGAGAACTAGAGCTGTGCAAGCAACAACAAGTAATGGACTTGTTATAATTCTAAACGATTATGTTCCTGCTGTTAGGTATATAATGTACAAAAATACTATAAACAACTTCATCGTACGTAGCCACCAAAGCAGTTAAACAAATAAGGTGACAAAATACGTTCAATTTAAATTCTATAGAAGATAGACGGTTTCCTGTGGAGGACTGAGGTAACTAACTACTACGCATAAAGGCAACCGCACCAATCTCATACGAGGGCAAAAGGTCGCATTAGCAACTCGTCATTGTGACCTATATCATCTTATTTGTAAGTGACACTCCCTTGTTACGCACGAGTGTACTGTTTTTTTACGGCGTTATTACAAATAATTTAAATTCTCGCCTTTTTTACCTAATATTAAATCATCTATAATTTATTAATTTCATATTGCTCTATATGGATAATGTAATACTCGTCTGAATTTCAGACTTAATAGACATGAGAACTTGTGCAAAATAAAATAAGTACACAATATTGTATAGTAACTCACCTGGCCATACCGAGACGAAGCTAAATGCACGTTCCTGTTCTTTAACGAGAAGTCCGGCCTCTTGCCCAACCCATAGCTGCTTTTGCTCTGTGATATGAATTTCTTTGGTCTATCCAGTCTTTCCGTGGAGCCCGTCTCATCCTCGTCCGCCCGCTTCGACGTCGAGGGGAGCCCTCTGTACGCCCCCCGCGTCCCTCTGATCGTCTTCTCCGGCGACTTATCCTGCTTTCTCGTTATCAAATTATCCTTCCTCTGTTTATTACTCCTCAAACTGACATTTGACGTCATATTGTCCATAGCGACTCAAATGTATTCAATTCCTTGCTATATTCGCTAACATGATTAAATAGTGAAACGATTAAATAAGTGATAAATAATTTGTAAGCATCAGAATCGATTATCTTTCCCAAATAAATTCATATTGCGAGAGTATATAATATATAAACTAGAAATAAACAGTTAATCAATTACACTAATTAATAATAATAAGTAAATTGCTAGATCCGTCTTTTGATTCTCTCTCTCTTGTGGTTGGCATTCTTCGATTGTTACCGCTCCAACTGTCTTTATAACTAAGTGAAAAATAATTATATATCTAATAAAAAAAATAACAGTCTTCAGGAAGATTTTGGAAAGTTTTTTGCAGGATTTTTGATGTTATCTGTAACAATAGAAACCTCATTTTAGCGCTCTATTCAAAGTGTTAATGTATTCATAGGAAATTAGATAATAGTCACATGCAAGACAAAATGATGCTGTCTTTCTATCATAGAACAACTAGAAATTTAAAAACATTTACGTATAAACAGAAAATTCCAAAGCGATATTAAACAACAGAACTAAATACAACAATTCAATCACGAAACAGCACAATGCACTTGCGCTACGATCCAGAATTTTGGCAATAATTTCAACATTTTTCTTTTCTATCTAAACCAATACGTAGTTCTAAATTGCCTCTCCTTCTAAGACAAATGTCGTTTAAATTGTAAACTATTGGACTTGAAAACCAGCAGTGTACACAAAAAACAACAGTTTAATAAACCAACTTAAGTTAGTGTCCAGACCAAGGCTCCTAGGTCGTCAGATACTCCCCTGCGGTGCATATTATGAAGACGATCAAATACATATCTCAAGAAGTAGGTATACTGTATACTAGTAATGTGCTATTATAAGACAAGTCCGTATATTAGACCGTCCATCATCCGATTAAATTCTATTATTACCACTTCCCAAAGTCACAGGAAGACAGCGTGTCAAAATTTAGCTTCATTGAATGATTTGAATAGTTATGAAAGGAATCTGTTGAACTGAAGATAAAAATGAAGTACAAGATGCATTTTCACCCCTATTCGCGAGAAGACGTCCATTGCAGGATATAGAAGCCATAGCAGCCTCTACCCTTGCCTTTGCCCCATAGTTATCAATCATCACGTTTAGCAGACGTGTTGGTTTCCAGAATAAAGTAATATTTAGTACGCAGATAACGCTATTGCCTGCTTCCTGAAGTTACCTTATTGACAACTTACTACATTCACAGGTAGCGACAGGGTGAATTGATGTACACAAGCCGCACACGGTATAGTAGAAAATGTATTATTTTTTTCAAATACATAAAATACTTTAATAGTTGTTTACTATTTAAGTTCAGCGGTTTCGAACACTTCGTCTAGTATTTTCCTGGCAGCTCTAGATTTTAGATGCAGCTATAACCGACATAGGTGTCTGTTCTAAATCTGGTACGATCGTGATTTAGATAAGTTTTTGCATTCTTATCACGTTTTCGTCAAAACTCAAACGATTTTTTTTCAAAAATATTTATTATGAAAAATAATTTAGATCGTTAATGCTTTTGGTGTGTAGATGCAGTAGTAGTAGTAGTTTGAGTAGTGAAACGCGCATATTTTCAGAGTAAAATTATATTCGAGTGGGGACCAGAGAAAAATTATTCCAACCCTTTAAACTTGCAGGTGTTGTAACCAGACGACTAAGTATAAGATGCAGACCAGGTGATCATCGCTTATTAGATACAGTTCAAAACCTGTCATGCAGGAGAACGAATCCATTATCAATATATTCTGGAAAAGGCGCCGTGGATGCTGCTGTTTATTCTTTTTATCTATATTAAAAGCAACCGAAAAATCTGTAATAGGTACATAGACGCAACCTATAGAACATTAGAATTTAGTTCATTGACGGAAATGACGCCACTTATCAGCGCTGAGCTATCGCTACTGATGATAATCAAATGAAATCAGTGTCACTCGAGTTTATCAGCCAATTTATTGTATAACAGCTGTGTTTGTTTACTCAGATACATTGTGACATCACAAACATCTATAGGTGTAAATTAGTCTAGACTTTTTAACGACAATTAATCTCAAATTGTATACAGAAGTAATAGTCGCTGTTGCTAGGACAACGTGTACATCAAAGTATTTGTAGGATACTTAACGCACGAAAAGCGTACGGAGTTAGAAATTTCACTGCTGATTTATAGGTTGTAAATTTTGTAGAGCATGTAATTTCCTTTATAACGAAATTGGCAGTGTAAATGGTGCCCATATTCAATGTTGTCGATACTATTATACTAAAGTGACAGAGTTCGTTTGTTTGAACGCGCTAATCTCTGAAAGCACCAGTCGGTTTAAATAATTTTTGCGTATGAAGCTTGGTTCTTGAGGAAGGTTAAAGGCCATAAAACATCACGCTACTAGCGGCAGGAGCAGAGCAGTAGCGCTGGTTAAAACAGCGCTGCGTTAAGCTACTACTCGTATAACATACATTGGGTCCTGTTGCCTTTTAAGCATGACAAACAAAAAGCATAAGACCGAAAGGTCGGAGAATCACTGCGACCAAAAATCCTTATTCCCTTATCTCTCGATAGAGGCCAGCAGTGAACTTCTTACGAGCTGAAATGTTAATCAAAAATTTTGTCTTAAGTCACTTGAGAACCGCGGAGTTATTGATTAAATTTTTCTCAAATTGGCCTAACTATGTAAGGTTTATTGAAGTCGGGATTAACGACCTCACAGTACTCTAACATAGTTTATATAAACTTTCGGCTATATTTCACCAGCGCGATTAAACAACCGAATGATTGCGATCAAACTATCAAATAAAGTGACGGGAAATCAGATCATCCAACATAGGATGGGTAGACTGTGTTGAGTTTGTCATACCTACGGCGGTCAGAAATTCGGCTACCAAACGTAGCGATCATTACAGACCTATAGGATATCCATGGCCGTTGATAAAAAAAAATTGGAATAGCAATGATGGCGCTCATGACTTCTCTTTATAAGAAAAAAGTATTTCATAATAATGGGTTGGTATTATTACTATATTACCCACGAGTTTTCTTTACGCAATACGAACTACTCTTACGTACATGAAATATAATGAATACCATTCATAAACCGCATGCAATTTAAATTAAGATTTCATTTCCATAACAAAGAAGGTTATCAGTTTACTCCAAGATCAAATGTAGTAATTTTATTTATGGTAATAATCATAATGTTTCATGCACTCTTAGAGGAAAAGGAATTAATCAATATTCAACCTTAAACTAATTTTATGAATGTAATAAATAGGAACGATGCAGCGGCTGAGTTTGCAGGGCGAGGTTTCAACAACCAACCAATTGGACCCAAACCAATTTTACCCATCACCACCAGTCAACTCCGCTCGTGGATACGAGAGTGGGTCCAAGAACAACACCAGATGCAGTGGGCAAGTTCAAACGACTGCAGACAGTCGAAAGAAGCTCTGTCACAACCATCGCCAAAGCTAAGTACACACTTAACCAACCTAAGAAAGGATAACCTGCGCAAATTAGTGGGCACCACCATGACAGGCCACTGCCCTCTTAATAAACACCTACATGTTTTAGGTATTGCCGACACTCCTTTGTGCAAAGCATTACGAAATCGTCGTCGCCCACATAGTCCTGGAATGCGAGGATTTTCAGAACTTTTATATTTTAAGAGCCTTTGTAAATCTGACACAGCAACACAATTTTAGTCATGCATTAACAAAGTAGAATTACTGAGATTGAGAATGACATCTAAATCAGAGTGCAGTTAATCAAGGCCACAAATAGATGACATAAGAAAAATAGACCCAAAGATAAAATATCTGACATGTTGAAACAAATTTTGGGAAAATGCACTTAATGCTAATGCATCTTAGATTCATTTTTCTAAGGCATATTTCATAAACATTACATTATTTTTACTTTTAAAGTAATGAGGTAATAAGTTATTATTTTATTGTCTACTAGCACACAAGAACACAGCACATCTGATAGTAAACGATAACCACTGTTCAAGGACTTCTGCAATGCGTAACATGACAATTTGGTGAAAACCTATGGTTTATACATCTATTCTCCTATTCTATTATATAAAGAGAATTTGTTTGTTTGAATGTGCTAATCTCAAGAACTACCAGTCGGATTTGAAAAATTCTTTTTGCATATGATATCCTAGTTCACGAGGGAGATTATAGGCTATGTAATATCACACTACTGGTGACAAGCTGAAAACTGCATAATCGGTTAAATCAGTGATACTAGGGAAGTGGGAAGGTCTATATCCAACAGTGGACATCTTTCAGCATCAGAAAGAAATTAATATGGATCAGGTAACACAAGTGAGTCGAAATGGTCCAGTGGATAAGGCACTCGCTTCGTAAACATGAGGTAGTGGGTTCGAATCCAGGCAAGTATCAATGTGATATTTCAAATCATATGTACTTTCTAAGTTTATCTTGGACATTTCTGACCAACGGTGAAGGAAAACATCGTGAGGAAACCTGGACTTAAAAGTCTGAAATTGCCAATCCGCCTTGAGCAAGCGTGGTGATTAATGCTCATGCCTTCTCTATATGAGAAGAGGCCTTTGCCCTGCAGTGGGACAGTAAACAGGCTGGTATTATTTATTATTATTAGGTAACACTACCACAACTTAACTTATTACCTCAGATCAAAGAAATAAGTTGTAATTTAACATATGAGTAGACAGACAAAACATAATAATATCTACAAATTTTTTCCCCGCCACTCCACTTTGCAAAGTTGACATTTCTATTTGCACAGATAAAAATAAATAAACAATTAAATAATACATAATGAACAGACTTGTCATGTCTAGTTGATCGTGATAGTGAGTATAGGTAGCTATGTTACTAAATAGAGTAATTAAAATAAGATAACAGCTGTCTGAACTACTAATAATGAATAAATAAATGCCTAATCTTAAGAGGAAGCCATTCAACATGGGTCAAACAATGACAATGAAGCAAACATAATTACATATCAGTGATACAGATTTAATAGCACTAATGTTATACATGAACATTATTATGGAAATATGTGCCTATCACTTTCAGACAATTAACTAAATTTGCATGCCACTATGACAGGCACTTAGTCATGTTATTTACAAAAATGAAATACGAACATGCTCTGTTGTTTACACTGCTAAGATTGCACGATCAACCAATCAAAAGTCGATCTTAATAAACGGACGACGGTGATGACGGGACCATCCCTTGGTTTACACTCACCGTCTGACTTCGTGACGCATTTCGCGACAAAAAACTATGCAAACGGCAATGAATTAAAGATAACTAGGTGCCGGCATGAATTCCTACACCAGTTTTAACACGAAAAAGACACTTTACGACTGCACATACCAGACACGATTATACATACATTTTACACATATATCGTGGTGATTTTTATGACCAGTTGTGCTAAAATCTGCAGACAGTGGCCGTTCTAATGCAGTAAATGGCGCATAGCTGAATCAAGCTGAATAAATAGAATAAAAAACTGAAATGACAGCACGTCAAGCACACAAAACCAATTTCTACTTCATATTTTAAGTTTTGTACCTCGGTATCGGCATCTTCGGGCGGGTGAACGTTTTTATCGACACTGAAACGTTACTTTAGCTAAATTGATATTGGATTCTATAAATACTTACAAATAAAAATCTGGAATCACACCATTGTTTTTTCTTCTGCACAATCAGTAATCGATGTTGCTATACTAGAAAAAAATATTACCGTGAAAAGTGGGTCATCCATCATCGATCACTTGCATTTCTTATTTCACTTTCACTAAGTGATGTTGTACATGATTTGAGGACTGCAGCAAAAATTATTTAACTTAAATATCGATGTTCCAATATTTTTTGTTCTGCCAAGTAACTTAAACCAATTTTATACTGCTAACGTCAAATAATAACATAGTTATCACTTCCACGTGTCTTTATATTGGCAGGTACAGATAGTTTCAATTGAATCTAATTAAAGTTTTGTATTATTCTTTGAACTTCCTCAATCTAACATTATTTAATTATGCTGAGTGTGAGTTCTATGAGCTACAAAACTACGTGGGAAAATTTACACTGCATCACATAAAAATTTTGCGGATGGTCATACCGTTTTCTGACACAGGTTTCTTTACACGCAAACCGTAAACTTACAGGCAGAACAAAAATATTTATCGTAATGAAAAACTCATCAGCAAAGATTTAAAAGACAAAAAAAGTTTAATGGGTTAGTTTATTAAGCGTAAATATTTTAATATTTACCTTCTGAAATTGCACCATGAATATTATGCGTTTAGCGATAGCGAGTCTTATTAAGTAATCGTTCAAAAACACCATAGAAATTCATTGTAAACATAAATATTTTTTACAATTTATGTACTTCTTATTTTTAGTTAAATTTATAGAAATATATAAAACATGAGTTTCACATATATAAAATAAAGCTCAATGTTGTGAATGCTAAAATCTTTCAATTTATTTTATTGTTATTGCGGATTCATTTGAGATACGTGTTCATTTCCGAACTGAAAATTGTGATGTCGATTGTGTACATGGCATAAATTCAATTTCTGTAATTTTTTACGTAAATTATGATGTGAGTAAGTGAATTATTGATGATAAAATAAATAATGGCGTTCGTAAGCGCTGTAACCGGCGATGACTCTACAAAGAAATTTATGGAAGTTCTTCAAAACGATTTCAAGACATTGAGCTTAGAGACGAAGAAGAAATATCCCCAGATAAGAGAGGTTTTTATTATTTACATTATATTTATAATTTTAAAACTTATTTAGTACATTACACGATATGTACAAAACAAATGAGCTTGTATAAAATTATAATTATCGATGAAAATCTCGGCAAAATAACACTACGTTTCAATATCTAAATCGTTTATTTCCCCTAGAAATAATCTATTCGGCATATATTTATTGTCGGCGATTACTACAAATTCAGTACATACTTACTTGTTTTATCTATTGGTAAACAGTGACCCAGATAAATATTTGTAAAAATTGCAAACATTCAATACTAGTACTACATTAACATTAAGTGGAATATTGTTTTTTATCATAATTGTTGTAAAAAAGCAGATTATTCAAACATTTATTTGATCCATCTTTTATTTTTATATATCTGAATATATCTGCTAATAGAAATCTGTATTTTTTGCTGTACATTCCTGAAATGTATTTGAAGTTGATTATAATAATAATGTTTACAATGAATAACATTAAAACAATTTTAAATAAATGTAATTTAGCAGTTTCACCTTTAATCTATATATGAGTTTGATTCCTATAATTATTGCATGTGCTCCATTGATACATCATTTGCAAGTTGACATAAGTTTTCTATGTACTATTTTGGTGTCACTTCAAAAACATAGCCATGTCTTTAAGTTACCACTTACCATTGGTTGTATAATAACCATATTAATTTAGAGGCCTTTTAAATAATTAAAACTTCATTTCTAATTAATAATAATAATAATAATAATAATAATATTTTTTATTCAATAATAAGTAATTTGTACATAGCATACAGAGTTGACTTAAATTCTAAGATGTTAAAACAAAAACCAGTACAACAAAATGGAACTAGGTCTAGGATCCTCCTTCCCAAACTAGGCAGGAAACCTGTCTGTATCTTAGGAAAGAGTAATCCAGTTTACTGAGTCATATTATATGGTTACAATATATATGGTACATGCAGCGGGCGAACAAAGTACTTATAGGATGTAAAAGAAGAAAAAAGAAAATAGGTGTATGTGTGTGTGTGTGTGTGTGTGTGTGTGAAAACTTAACTTTTTTTAATTATTCTGCCATCATCATCATATCAGCCAAAAGACATCAACTGCTGGACATAGACCTTCACCAATTTTTCCACCTTGGCTGGTTGTTCACCAACCTCGTTCATCGGTTGCCTGCCACCCTTATAAGGTTGTCAGTCCATCTTGTGAGGGGGTCTGCCCATGTTGCATCTAATTCTGTGTTCCTCGATTATTGCATAAGAATTACCTGTTTGTGATGAAAGTTGACAACAACACTATTATCCTTAAATTATCATCTTTTATGTATGGAGTAAGTAGTGCTCAAAACAATGTCTAATTAAATGTGAATATAGAAATTCTTAGTAATCCGCCTTGAGGAATAGAATTTGTGCACTATTATTTAGTTGTACTTCATTTTTCTTCTTACTCTATCAGACTACATTTTTGTAGATACGTATATATATTTATAAACTTGTTAGTCTTAATATTATATAAAAATAAATAAATATTTATTCTGACCTCATAGTTTTTAAAACTGTATGCACTACAGGGTTTAATATTGCAATTAGTCTCTATAAAAAAAATATTTCAGAATCAGTTACATACATACATAAAAAATTTCAAACAATAATATTTTCATTGAAGGGGTTGAGATGAGTCATCTTGAAACTGCATTTATAAAGAAACAGTCATGCATTCCATACAGACATTAACATAAATAAAATGTGAGTTAATACATCTCATGAATAATATTATGTATTGCTTTATACAATCTTATACTATTATATAAAGCGGAATAGTTTGTTTGTTTGTTTGAATGCTCTAATCTCTCGAACTGCCAGTCAGATTTGAATTTTTTTTTTGCATATAATAGCCTAGTTACTGAGGAAGGTTATATAGGCTATGTAACATCACGCTACTGGCGAAGGGAGCAGAGCATTAAGAAATAAAAAGACAAGTGTAAAGCTTAGGTATCCATATACCAGCTTGGTTATCATGGCCTCAGGGAACAGTTTTATAATATGGGATAATTTCATTCTCATATGAAATTAATTAAATAATGCAGATAAAAGCTCAGGTGGTGTACCGCCACTTCTTATAGCAGTATCATTTTGATGTTACTTTGTGTTTTGTCTTTTTCTTTTGTACCATTAAAACAAGGATAAAGATAAAGTAAGGTTATAGTAAGATTGATTGCGATCACAGTTATATCATAATAGTGTAGTAGTTGTGTCCGCAACCTTCACGGAAGTCAATCACTAATTAATATTAATTTCATACTAAGCATTACTGTTGACTTTGGAGGGGTTGTGGCACAAATGAGTAGCAAACAATTTAAGTTTGTTGGGGAATTAAATTTGGGTTTGAGGGTGACATGATGCCGCCAGAGGAGGTTTTATCAAGATTATTTCTTTCAGGATGGTACAGATGTGTATGTAGGGGGTGGGACTGGAGCCTAGAAATAAACTACATTACATACATACACTATTAATCATGTTATGGTTATTTACTTTGATAGATACACATAAATTTGTAAAGTGAAGGTTCCTCTAATATATGCTAACTTATTTCAGTGTCATTATATTTAGCTACTGTAAAATATTCTATTGGCAATTCGGTACCCATATACATTTAAGACAAAGAAAACTGATATTCACTGTTAGAAATGTCAAATTTGTTTTGTTTAGAAACGGAAACTAGTTTGGTAATTACTTTTAAAGCTAGACTGCATGTACACTTAAATATGTATGTAATAGGTATGAATCCAACAAATACCAGGCTGTCATGGTGGAGGCCACCATACCAGCAGTTTATCTATGACTTCTGGTGGCCACCACTTCTGAATCGCACTGACTACTTACCATCAGGGAGATTGATGTCACTTTGGTAGGCAATAAAAAGCCTGCTATACCACTGTGTACCATAACATAGACCATGTTTGTTCCAGGCATGTGATGAAGCTATAGAGAAGCTGTCTCTCGCAGCCAACAACCCACAAGCTTCACTCTATGGAGTGGTCAACCAAATACTGTACCCGCTGGTGCAAGGCTGTGAATCTAAGGATCTTAAGATTATTAAGGTAACAACAGTTTAACCCCCCAGTTTCTGAAAGATTGATCAACATAAAATTATGAGGTACTGAAAAGCATGCTACAAGCATAGATATTTAGTTTAATTAGATCTAATTAGTTACTAACTGGATCAAATTAAACTAATTATTCAAGCTTTTAGCAATCCAATTGGTACTTCACATGAGATTTAACAGGTGACTAAGTAGTTAGTTTTTCGTTGTTCAGTCTTTCAGAAACTGGGGGTAAGTCATGAACGTCATAAACGTTATGGCCTAGGTCTATCTGTGAACTTCTGTATCTTAAATAGGAATCACATACCAGACCATAACTGACATTAGAAACACAGTCTATGTCCATACAATTGAAACAACACTTTGAGCCTTTACGCACTGTTGACGGCGACTTAGTCTCTCGGCGACCAAAACATAGATGAGCGGCTTGTGACCAAGTACGTTAAGACTTACATGAACTAATGAAAGTCACAGTCGCTGACGACCGATTCGCCGGCAACCAGTCTTAAGGTCGGAATTAACAGCCGGCGGGGCGACTTTGTAAGGGATTGTAATTTACACGCCGAGGGCGACGGCGCGCCTTATCATCAAGAAGCACAAAATTCTTTAAATAAATTTTCGCTTGATTCGAATCTAGGAAAGAAATAAGATTCTTGCTGGTTTAAACCAAGAATTAACTAATTATGGCATTAATTCCAGTTCTGCTTAGGCACGATCCAGCGTCTGATAGCTCAGCAAGGCATAGACGCGAAGGGAGCCAGGCATGTGGTAGACTGTCTGTACAACCTGGGCCAGGGTGGGGTGCTGGAGCTGAAGCTGCTGCAGACTGCCGCGCTGCTCATGACCACGTCTGACCTGGTGCATGGAGACACATTAGCCAGGGTAAGTTCGACTGTCCCTATAAATCATCTATAGAGGTTCAGTCCCGAAACTGAGCAACCAGTACTTATCGCTAATTAAATTATAGTAAGTAATCAGTCGAGGCCAACAATGACCATTCTACACTTGTTTCTTCAAAAAAAAATTAGAATGTTGCAAAAATATAAGAAGTTTTAGCAGGCCATAAAAAAAATCGTAAAGCCATTATAGTGACTTCTGCCAACAGTTTGACACGATGACTATTGGGTTGTTGTGAACCCTACTAATGAGGCTTTCTAGGAAAATTTTCACCACCAGTTGTCGCCACTTAGGTGAAAGGTCTTCTTCCATTTACAAAAACTCAAAAACCATTCAGATTAAAATCAATAGAATCGTTCACGGTTATCTATCAAAGACTCGCGTTTTAACAGGTGCCTGATCCTGACGCCTCAGTGCTGCCACCAGCAGTGCTGCTGCTGGTGGGCACCATTTTAGAAAACCCTCACTGTCTATCATGAGGCAGACAGAGTCATTTTATTAGCCAAATATAAAAAAAATATTTTATTAAGCCATGAATGTGTTTCTGCTACAATTTTTATAAACTAACAGACATTAAAACTAATGAGGTTTTTATTGTCTAGATACAATAAGGAAAAGGAAGTATATATCTATCACATTGACATCTTAGATATGGCATTATGAAGTGCTATATTATGTAGTAATAGTTAATGACAATGGATAAATAATAACATGATAGTCATACATACAGTATTTTATTAATAGTGTTAGTTAAAATCGCCATAGAGACAGTTGCAAGTAAATATAGAATTAGTTGCAAGTTGATATTTTTTATGTGTGATAATTTAATGACATTAATTATTTCTAAAGTTCGGAGTCAGACGCTTGTTCCCTAGTAAAAAATACATTTTTTAACACTGTTTAGTTTTATCTTTTTTTCATATCATTTGTAACTAACATATTGTAACTAAAACCACAAGAAAAACCGCTAAGCAATCTACTACTGATATCTTTAATGGATATAGAACGTTCTCACAAGTAATTAGAAACAATAGAAAAATGTTCTACAGATATGAAAGTGATAGAATATACGGGGTAAGTATATGAAACGAGAATATTCATTAAGTAAATGAATTTAAAATGAAAGATTACTACACAATTCAATTGATTAATTGATTACAAATTTATACACTTCATCCTTCGCACAAAATTTAGAAAGTGAAAAATGTATAGTTATTTTAGTTTACGTTTACGTGCTGGGCTAGGTTATAGGTAGAACCTGATTTCTTACCGTGAGTGTCATAAAAAGGGATCGGGTAAACCATCCACTATAACTGGCAGCAGCTTCACTTGCGTACTGAATATCACCTTAGTCAGTTAAAGACGTCAGATCTTCAACTTGCCAAGTTTAGTGACTATTACAAATACCTCCCTTTGGAGGAAGATAAATAAATATTTTTTCGGCACAAATAACAAGAAACAATACATTTCACATGCATGCAATAATCTAAACTATTATTTAAAGCGCATTAGTGTGTTTGTTTGAACGCGCTAATCTTTAGAACTTTCAACGGATTTGAATAATCTTGCGTATGATATCCCAGTGCTTGAAGAAAGTTATAGGCTATGTAATATCAAGCTACTGGCGACAGGAGCAGAGCAGTATCCAAAGACACGGGTAAAACCACGTCGCGGAAAGCTAGTAATAATAATAAAAAACCAGATGCCTATTACCTACATTAGACGTCTCCAAGCCGATAATATAGGTATATTATCAAGGCCCTGTTTCACCTCTTGCTGATTAAGTGCTTGATAACCTATTCGAAACTTAACTGACAGATAGTACTCAAAAATCAGTTCCACAAGTGCCTGATAACCTTAACTGACAAATAAAACTAATAATAAAAATATATAAGACAGATATATATATATATCTTATATTTACTATATTTGTTAGATATATATCAGACACTTCAGCAGCTAGTAGTGAAACTGGGTCTAATAATGCTAAGTTTCTGATATATATCTAACAGATAAAACATCTAGTTAAATCTGTCTTATATTTTTAAAGAGTTTATTTGTCAGTTTAGGTTATCAGACACTTTTGAAACTGATGTTTGAGTATTATCTGCCAGTTAAGTTTCGAATAGGTTATCACGCACTTTATCAGCAAGTGGTGGAACAGGGTCTAAATTGAATTATTTATTATTTTCCTTCAGACGATGGTGATGTGCATGCGTATGGTGTCTCCCTCTGAGAACCGTGACGTCAGCACTAGTCATGCGGCAGCCGCGACAGTGCGACAGTTAGTCGCGCTGGTCTTCGAGAGGGCTTTAGCTGAGGCCGATGGTAAGCACTTGTAGTAATAAGTGATGGGTGGTAATATACATTGTCCCCCCAATAGATATACAAACTTATTATTGTATGGTTTCATTGTAGAAAATGCTTTGACATCCTATTTATATTATAAATTGCGAAAGTTTGTGTGTGATTGTGTGTGTGTGTTTGTGTGTGTGTGTGTGTGATTGTACGGGATGTGTGTTTGTGTGTGTGTGTGTGTGTGATTGTACGGGGTGTGTGTTTGTGTGTGTGTGTGTGATTGTACGGGGTGTGTTTGTGTATGTGTGATTGTACGGGGTGTGTGTTTGTGTGTGGGGGTGTGTGTGTGTGTGTGTGTGTGTGTGTGTGTGTGTGTGTGTTTGTGTGTGTGTTGTGTGTGTTGTGTTCTCTCAGCGCCTAGCTAGTTATTCATACTAATATTGTAAATTGTGTATATTAGTTGTGAATACCTGCAATCCACAGTCTAATGTTAATAAATTATTGTCTTCATATAACAGGTGCTTTGAAAGTAAACCCAGCAGACGTCAGGCCTCAGACAAACAATAAGGCGCCTAAAGACTTGAAGCCTTGTGCTGTGGACGCGTACCTTATATTACAGGTAAATATTTAGCAATAATAAATACTAGTAATAATATAAATAAACATAGTTATTTCTCTAGTTAATAATACCAGCCTATTTATTGTCCCACTGCAGGGCAAAGGCCTCTTCTCATATAGAGAATGTATGAGCATTAATCACCACGCTTGCTCAAGGCGGATTGGCAATTTCAGACATTTTAAGTCCAGGTTTCCTCACGATGTTTCACCGTCAGTCAGAAATGTCCAAGATAAACTTAGAAAGTACATATGATTTGAAAAATTACATTGGTACTTGCCCGGATTCGAAACCACTACCTAGTGTTTACGAAGCGGGTGCCTTATCCACTGGACCATTTCGACTTTACTCTCTACTTTATCTGTTACATATTAAATACTAGAAATCCGCCCTCGCTTCACTTCGGTATAAAAAGTTTCATTTGATTTCACAACATACGCCTACGAAAATATCATAGCAATGGTGACGTATTGCATCATTCAGATTTACAAAAGCTTAAAATATTGAAACTTTGAAAATGACTGAAAAATAGTAAAATATTTGATATAATAAAAGATAGCATAAGTTACCCGTTCTATTTGTAGCTTTCTAAAGGTGTTTTTTTTTATTTTGAATTAAATCGGAACAACATACATACAAAAAATAAAATCTTTTTCTTTATAATATTAGTTAGGTATAGTATTAGTTTAGACTATCAGTTTTTTTAAAAAACTAGTATTAATTTTTTTTTTCTAGATTATTAGATTGTTACTAGATTCTTAGTCTAGATATATTAGTCCATAAAACAATATCGGCTATGTATTATCGCGAAAAAGTAGTTTAAAGGGGTTGAAATAGGGGATGAAAGTTTGTATGAAAAATTATCAATGTATAAACAGAGATATAATCACGAGAGCGGCGCTGCGGGCAAAATCTAGTTGGTATTACTAGTGGTCGCCTAGGATAATTTTTTTTTAATTTTTTCAGGCATAAATTAAAAAAAAATATATTAGCATACTGCACTCCTTCTTTATATTATAAGAGTGCGAAATTTCATACTTCGTACGTGATTTTTTTTGTAAAAAGCTGTACTTACAAAGTCTTTGCTTCACGTATTAATATATAGATAGATGAAACGTAATTATTTTTTCAGGATATAATACAGTTAGTAAACGGTGACTCCGCGCACTGGCTCGTCGGTATATCAGACGTACCAAAAACATTCGGACTAGAACTTCTCGACACAGTTCTCACGGACTTCTCGCCTGTGTTCTTTAAGGTAAGACAGAAAGATAATAATAATATCACAACAACTACACACAACGCCATCTAGACACAAAGTAAACATATTTTATAGCTTGTGTTATGGGTTCTAGAATGCGGATATACGTACTTAAATACTTTTTTTTGTGAATACCTACATTATACATAGAAACACCTACACCAATGCAAATAGACATGTTCATGCACAATTGCACACAAATATTTGCACTGAGCGGGAATCGAACCTGTGACTGTGTGGAGTCTGTACACAGTACTACCGAACCACAGAGGCAGTAGATAGTAGTAGTAAATAAGAAAGTATATGAAAAAAGAAAAATATCTTATTTAGACACAACATAGAAAAAAAGACAGTCAGGCACACACAAAAACTAAATAATATAACAAACAAGCATATTATTAAATAAAAAACTAAAAGCCCATCTGCCTAAACAAAGTAAAAAGAAAGAAACCCATTTTTTCTCGTGCTAACGCTATATTTTAATATAATTTATATACCCTATGTCACTCCCACAATCAATACGAATCTAATGACACCTCACACGTTAAAATCCATCAAGCCATTTAGGCTGTAGAGCGTGCCAAAAATAGACATACATACTCACATACATACATTTAAACATACATACGCTCGAAAAACATTACATTAAAGAAACATACGAGACAGAAATATAAGCTTAGAGCAATCAACTATGTGTGTTAATAGAGATATCTTCGTATTCCCCTCTCGCTAAGGTACATGACAATTTTTGTCATATGGTTTTTAATGTAATAGTTTTAGTTTAGTGTGCACGTGACACGATATTTTACATTTTAGTGTATGTAATGGTATTGTGGTGTGTATACACGTGCCCCGCACCCAACCAACAGTAGCCCGTCAAACATTAAATGCCCTAGTTTAAGCTGCCTGTCAACTGGAACGGATCGGATATTTTATGCAATTCTATTCGTTAATATCTCTACGTTTTTTTGCACAGGCAGTCTTGATACTTTATGTATCTACATAAGCACCAGTGTTAATCAATAGTATGTGTCACATAATACAATATTAAAAATATAATTATGTACTACTAATTGTGATCATCCTGAAAAGAAATACCGTAAAAATTTATTTCACTTTATTCTGATATAAAAAATGTGTATTTTTTGAAAATAACAAAACCAATTAAAACACTGAAACTTTAGAATTTCATTTTAAAATTTAGATTACTATTTTATGAACGGACGTTTTCCGACTGCTTTTTGCCTAAACTATCTCAATAATATATTTTTAGATTTTTCCCATAATTTTATAGAATACTATATTTTTTTAAATTTCATCTGGTAAGTGAACGGTCTGTTATTCAACTGTACGGATAAACCCAATGTTTAGGTACATTGTTTACTTGCGTGTGACGTCACGCGAGATACATGACCAGCGCCATTACAGAAACAGTGTTTTGGCGCGTTTTAGAAAATTCAAACTTATTATTAAAACAGAAATCGGAAATATGAATGTAGTCTAATTACTAATTATTATAACACTAGCTTCCCGCGGTGTGGTTTCACCCGCGTTTTTACTTACTGCTCTGCTCCCGTCGCCAGTACCGTGATGTTAGCCTATAACCTTCCTCAAAAACTGGGCTATCATACGCAAAAATATTTAAATCCGAAGGGTTGAATGAGGTTCAGAGAATAGTGCGTTCAAACAAACAAACAAATTCTTCCGCTTTATATAATAGTATAGATAAACATTAATATATAATTGTTAACTAATATTAGTCAAATAGCCTATATCTAACGTATTATGTTACAGATACCAGAGTTCAGGTTCCTACTGAAAGAACACGTATGTGCGCTAATCATTAGACTGTTCTCACCTAACGTAAAGTATAGGTAAGTTGATTTTAAATAAATATTTGTTTCGAACTTGAGTGTACTTTTCTTCCGTAAGGTCTCTAATGCAGGCATTGTTTAAAATTATATTTTTTTATATCAGCCTACCAAAGTGATTCCATCCCGCCTGATGGTAAGCAGTCTGTGGAATCCAGAAGTAGTGGCCACTATACTAAAAGCCATCGTAAAATAAATAAATGTAAAATAAAACTATTTATTATTATTTTTTACTTGGTTTTTAAATTTTTATAGCAACAATAGGCCGGATTGATCACCTACACTATAATATAAATAATATCGACGTGTATTACTATTTTTGAGTTTTTTGGTAAATTGAGTTCCCTTTCTATTCCATCTTTTCTTTTTATTTTTATTTTAAAAAAATAGGAAGGAAAGTTATTAGGTTACTGACGCTCTTAGACGGGCTACACTCCTTTAGTTTTAACTGTGCGATTTAACTGTACAAATAAATCGTTAGGTGTGTAGAACAAACAGTTGAACTGTACAGTTTAACTGAGATTCTAATCAAAATGTGATTAAATAAAACTTTAAATCGCACAGTTAAAAACTGGAGGTATTAAGCCCGCTTTACTTACCGAACAAACTTGTCGTCTATATTCTTAGAGAAGTTATTTTTTTTATATTACTAGCAAAGTGACTTTGCCTGATGGTAAGCAGTCAGTGGAATCCAAAAGTGGTGGCTACCATATCAAAAGCCATCGTCTTAAACTGCTGGTATGGTGGCCTCCACTATGGCGGCTGGGAATGGAGTTAGGGGAAGGGAATGAATCTACTACCATAAAAGTTGTGTAATAACCTCCCATCCTCTGCAGAGCCGCGTTCACGTCCCTGCACATCCCGGGGGCGGGGGGCGCGGGCCCGCTGGCGCCGGAGCGTCCTCACTTCCCCGTCACCATGCGCCTGCTGCGACTCGTATCTGTCATCGTGCACAAGTACCACAGCATACTGGTAACTATACCACTATATACAATCATAGATGCCGCATCAGGTGGACCGACAACCTGATGGCGGGTAGCGGGCAACCGATGGATGAGGTCGGTTCACGACCGGCTAAGGTGTTGAAAATTAGGGGAGGCCTATGTCCAGCTGTGGACGTCTGATAAGATGATGATAGTTTATGGCCATTAAGATTAAAAGAAATCAGTCAATTTGCCATTAGGGTATTTTTTTTATACTAATAAAAAGATTCGTCTTTATATCATCATAGCTTCTCGCAGCGCAGTGTTCACGTCTTTAATTACTGCTCTGCTCTCGTCGCCAGTAGCGTGATGTTACATAGCCTATAACCTTCCTCAAGAACTGGGCTATCATACACAAAAAGGTTTTTTTAAATCCGACTAGTAGTTCCAGAGATAGCGCGTTTAAACATACAAACTCTTCCGCTATTAATAGTATAGACGTTAACTTTTATTAAGTAGTAATTTTGTAAAAATTTTGTTTTAGCCTAATGTTAATTAATAATATTTCAGATAACAGAATGTGAAATATTCTTATCACTGACGATCAAATTCTTGGACCCGGACAAACCAATGTGGCAGCGAGCGCTTGCTTTAGAAGTACTACATAAAATGACTATACAACCACGTGAGTATTGTTATTTTAATATCACATAACATCACGCTCGTTAATCGGAAGGGGTAGGCAAAGATGTTATCTTCTACTTTGCGTGAATTGCCTGACTTTCACGAGTTCGGAAGGAGTTAAAGATGTCACCACCACTGGAGTTTGTAAAACGTTTTTTCATAGTCTGCTTTAAAGATCCTTGTTTGATAAGTTTGATATAGAGATAGTATAGACCTTGGGGACATTGAAAATGGCATAAAGGGGTTGAAATAAAATAAAGGGGATGAAAGTTTGTATGAAAAATTGTCAATGTAAACAGATATAACCGACATTCACGCGGGTGGAGCTGCGGGCAATAGCTAGTTTTTTTTTTAATAATTTTCTATGTTATCTACAGATTTACTAAAGGCGTTTTGCGAGTGCTACGACATGAAGCCGCACGCCACGAACATATTTCAAGACATAGTGAACGCTTTGGGCGCCTACGTACAGAGCTTGTTCGTAGCTACCAATGTTAACATGCCGCCCGGTGAGTACCAAGATAAGATAAGATAAGATAGTTTATTTGCTCAAAATGTAGGTACATATAGATGGTATATGTGTGTCAAAAACAAAACATGTTTGAGAAAAATAAAAAGTCCTGATACATTTTGTCAGTTTTTTGACATTCAAATATTTGGTTACAAAAACATGCCTTAGCTGCATGTATTATGCTCTCTAACTTGACCTCAATCGCTGTACCGCACCCTAGGTATGTGCGGCGAGGCGGAAGACGGGTAAGAAAAAGCACGAGTTCATACGAGATGGACATTATCGGACGAATCTTACGATAACAGTTTTAATGTACAACTGGTGTGTAAAGCCTAAAATTATTTTTGACTTTACACGCCACTCGTACGTATTAAATTATTAAATTTAATAAGGAATTCATTAATAAGTATACCTAAATAATTGATTTAATTAATTTCTTTCATAGTATTTGTAAAACCTGTACACGACGACACAAATAACAGTAATAATATAACAATATATTGAAATTGAATAACATTGAAGCGAACTGGGCGACCAGTGAATAAACTTAAGTATGTATACCTGTATAGGTACTCAATGGTGTTGGCGATGTGTTTACAATGGGTGCGAATGAAAACTAAACCGATAATTTAAATCAAATTTTATTAATTACAAAAAAAGAATATAATATATGTTTAAAGTTATTTTGACATAGATTTTGTTTCATCTTCTGTTTCGCCATCGGAATTGGAGTCGGAGTCGTCACCAACCATCACCACCAGCAACTTCAGAATTATAAAATACTTATTTAATTATATCTAATTAAATAAATCAAAATACGAATAACTTTGTGCTATGTAAATTTATTTTTCACTTTTTAGTTTCCTTTCTGTTTGAATTCGGTTTTCTTTTTGTTAAAAATTGTTTTATTGTACTTTGTTCTGGGGGTAAGAGCGCGGGAGGCATAATAACTCCCTTTGATAGGAAAAATAGCTGGCAAAATGACTTACAAGGGCAATAAAACAATATTTTCTTTCTATTTATATATTCGAGGATGCAACAGTTTATACTGCGACCTAATCTCTCCATCTACTGTATCGATATCGGGCGGGAATATCTCATGGTTGTTCATCAGGTCCTTGTACACGATCGACCTGGTCTCGTCGCCTTGCTCGTAGTCCTCGTAAGCGAGGTCTACTAACTGTGGAGATGAAGTGTCTTCTTTGCGGACTTGGATAGCAGGGATTGATTTATCTGGCATTTAGAAAAAGTTACTTAAAAATGGGATTTATTATTATGACTGCTTACAGCATATTTTTGTCTACATATCTATATCTATACTCTTAAAGCGGCAAAGTTTGTTTGAACGCGCTAATCTCTCGAACTATCAGTCTGATTTGAATAATTCTTTTTGTGTAAGATAGCTCAGTTAATGAGCAAGGTTATACTCATCACACTACTGGCGACAGAAGCAAAGCAGTTACCAAAACATTCACATTTATATTATTAATTAAGATTGTTTAATTTACGACATACGAATAGAAAACTTAGAAAATATTGTATTTAAAAATTAAAAATAAAGATTATGAATCACGTATATAATTAACCACCGGTGGGAATCGAGCCCACGACCATCAGAAAAACAGTGGCAACAAAGCAAACTAACCTTACTTACACCAGTAAACAATATCACACCACACTCCTTTTATCCCAATTCTATTACCTAGTTACTCACTAGTCTTAGGTCCTTTCCTTAACGTGTCACTGCTGTCCTGATACTCTTCCATCTCTAACATCTGTAGGTAGACTTCAGCGAGACCCTGGCACTGCCTCATGCATATATTGAAGGTCTTGAACCGGTTTGATCTGAAGTAGTTGGTACAACCCAGACGCTCACTAAAATGTGTGATTGGCTAATTCAAATTCAAAATTCGAATGCATTGAAATGCACTAATAATAGTGTCCAAAATGAGTTGCTATGCTAGCGAATGACACATTTTTTTTTGTTTTGTGCCGACAGTGGCAAACGAGAAAGTGGTAACTGTCGCTCATGGAAAACTCAAAGTTAGCATTTCTCGTGCAAAGCCAGGGACTGAAAACCGCTACCTACCGTGAAGGGAGTGAGGTAGGTAAAAAGATTGAAGGAAGTCAGAAAAAAAGGAGAAAATATTGGTCCACTCTTACTTACTGAACGAAACGCAGTAGAACTGTACGGTCCGTACACCCGGTATAGTAAACTAAAGGTTTATATATCAGTAAAACTCAAAGTAAATTTAACTGACTATATTGTTAGATAGATAGTTACCAGATGATACGCGACAATTGATCACTGAACGCTGAATGATGTAATGATAGGTGAGACGCGGTACGTCAGTTGATGATTGAACGTGAGCGCGAACTGATTTTAATACAATTAATTAAAGTAATGAAAGGAGTAAACAGTTAACGTGGCTCGTACAAGTACGGATACTAATACTCTTACGTCGATCTTCTATGAGAGGGTAGTACTTCCCCGGTTGATCCGGTAATGGCGCTATGAGCTGTGTGTGCCTATTGTATGTGGACTGGAATCTGTTAGAATTACTTGTATAACAACTCCACCAACCACTATCGAAGTAGTAATACAAATTTGTGTTAGTATATTTCTCCTTACCTACTTAATTTGACTGTGGTATCTCGGTGTCATGTAAAATATACACTCACGTGCAGTTCTGTTGCTGAAAAACATAAGTCCAAACGGGAGACACGTGGTTAGCGCACACACCGGGCGAAAATCTACGTGTGCAGCGTATTTTGAATTGGCGAGTCACTTCGGGAGGCTCGCGAGACTCATCTTAAATATAAAATGTCATACTTATATATATATCTACTAGCTTTCTGCGCCGCGGTTTTACCCGCGTCTTTGCTCCCGTTGCCAGTAGCGTGATGTTACATAGCCTATAAATTTCCTCGAGAACTGGGCTATCATACTTCTGGTAGTTTTAGAGATTATCGCGTTCAAACAAACAAACTCTTCTATTATGCTTCTAAGTACTTTTTCCGGCGAAATAATGCGAAAAAACCATGCCATCGTTGGAAAACCTGAACTATTAATCAAATATAATAAATCACATAGTCTAGTGTTTATTTATTTATACTTTATTGTACACCAGATTTACACGAAATATATGCAACAAAATGTTAATTTAAAATGTTACAATGTGCGGCAGGTGTAGGGTGTTTTGGCCTATTAAGAATTACTGCAATTATATTATACGTTAAGCTGTGATAGATCAGCTAATTTGTCACTACATATTCTTTGAATTTTGATAAATCATTTAGTACTTACATTTAATATAATTTACGAAGTCTGTGACAGATATAAACAAAAAGAAAATTAATTAATCTATTAACAAATAATGACCAATATTGATTTTGAGTATTTTAAATAGACAAATACAAATTTATTTTATACTAGTCTTCCGCCCTCGCTTCGCTTCGGTATCAAAAGTTTCATTTGCTCTCACAACAAACGCGTACCTACATAAAATATGATAAATAATAATAATAATAATACCAGCCTGTTTACTGTCCCACTGCAGGGCAAAGGCCTCTTCTCATAGAGAAGGAATGAGCATTAATCACCACGCTTGCTCAAGGCGGATTGGCAATTTCAGACTTTTAAGTCCAGGTTTCCTCACCATGTTTTCCTTCACCGTCAGTCAGAAATGTCCAAGATAAACTTAGAAAGTACATATGATTTGAAAAATCACATTGGTACTTGCCTGGATTCGAACCCACTACCTCGTGTTTACGAATCGGTTGCCTTATCCACAAGGCCATTTCGACTTCCATTTCTTTTTAAAATATGATGCGAAATATTATTACTATACTGAAAATTTACTTTTGCTGTCTTCTGTATTGCAAATTCACAAATATTGAAATTCTGAAAATTGCTATAAAAATATGTTAAACATAATAAAATATAGCCTAAGTATGTTAACCGCTTCATTTATTGATTTCTAAAGCTTAAATTATTGTTAAATCGGTAACGTAGATTTATAATTAAATCATTAACAAACATACAATAAATCAAATCTTTTCTTTTTATAATATTAGTTTATAATAGCTTACCAAAATCTGCTGACGGTAAGAAGTCAGTTAGGTCCAAATCGTGGCCTAAATAGTGCTTACACAATCCCTACTACCCTACAGCCAAAGCCGCAGAGTCCTATCAGGTAGGTCTCCTTTATGAAGTCCTTTATAATCATGAAGGCCTCTTTTATGACGCATAATAGAACTGCATGATAACTTACCATTCTCATTGTATGCATTACATAGTATATTAATATATGTTATTAACATAATATTAATTAAGGTTTTTAGAAATTTACGCATTTTTGTCTTATGTAAAACTAATGACAGTTTAGTATCATAACCAATTAGATTTATTTTATTTCAAAATATTTTTACGTCAAAATAGTTTAATAACAGCAAGTATTACACCCACATGGACTGCGCTGTGTTGAAACAATTTAAACTTATATTCGTATTATAAAGATAAAATAATTGATTTTTTGTATGTTTGTTTGTTCCGATGTAACTCAAAAACTACACAACTGATTTAAAAAAACATTTCACCTTTAGAAAGCTACAAAGAGACTATATTTTATTAAGTTTAACATATTTTCAGTCATTTTTAAAAGGTCAATATTTTAAGCACCTTTGTAAATCTGAATGATGCAATACGTCACTATTGCTATATTTATATTTTCTGTAGGCGTTTGACGTGAGACCAATTGAAATTTTGATACCTAAGCAAAGCAAGGGCGGACTACT
The DNA here is from genome assembly GCA_963082885.1 of Parascotia fuliginaria. NCBI lineage: Eukaryota > Metazoa > Arthropoda > Insecta > Lepidoptera > Erebidae > Parascotia > Parascotia fuliginaria. The sequence continues at coordinate 2,357,254 of OY720196.1, read as the reverse complement.
AGTGTTAAATATATATACCCAATACACCTTAAATGAGAAAGAAAAGAAAAAGAATGGGAAACGAATCAGTAATCAAGCTTTTTCTCGCTTTCATTATTCTATATGTGGAAAAAAACTTCTCCCGGTCTATATCACCTATTCATACATCATATTATACATGATAACATTATTAAGAATCTGCTACTGTTTATATTACAAGTGAAATTTCGTGCAATACTTGTTATTACCATATCGTGGTGGTTCTTCATCAGGCTCGTCTGGCATACCACAGCAGTCTGGCTTCTACTGGAAAGGAGTATGGCTGCCCCTCTGCGTCACCTTTGAACCTGGCACTGCTAAATCTTTGTAGTAAGTGGTTTGTAGTTTAAGGCCGAGGCCGCACTTTTAAGGCGACCGCGGTGCGACGGCCATTTCGTTAAAACAAACTCATATTATACAAATTTCGGTGACCGCACTACATAAACGACACGCGGAATTTATTTATTTATAGACATAGGCATTTTTAAAATAACGTTGATGAGCACCGATGTCAGTATTCGTTGACGGCATCCGATGTAAAAACATCGAGCAACGGATGCTGGCAACAACGGCCATTCTGATATCATAGAAGGCACACCGTCACCGGCAACGGTATCGACACCACCAAAAAAAAAAAAATCGACACAACGGTGTCAAAACTCAAAACTGGCAACGGAACGATAAGTATCACGAACGATGGCGAGTATCACCGGCACCGTCCGATTGACCGCTTTGTGCGTTGATTCAATACAATATGGCGGCCGGTTGGTTAATTGCTCAGAATAATACACGGCAGTATATTATTATTAAGTCTGTAAAATAATAACTAAATCTGAAATAAAAACTAAACTATTTAATGAGAACAATGCATTTTCTTAAAATTAAATTGTTTTCATTGTATTAGATTAACCTTACAAAAAAATCTCGATGTTTTTATATCGTTCAACTAATAACGATGCGCATCGCGTCATCGATGTCGGCAACGCCCATCCAGTGCGCCGTAACAACCTAGAATACCACAACTCTATAGTCTATACCGGTGCCCGGCACCGGTGACAAAATCAACGGTGTCGGCAACGGATGCCGGTTGAACGACATCGGTGCGCATCGATGACAAAAAATAACGAAAACGCCCATAGCTATTTATTTATGAAATCGCCATCGCGTCGCAGTCGCCTTAGCTGTGCGGCCTCGGCCTAAAAACGATTGGTAGAAATAATTATTTTAGTATCTATAAAAAAATTCATATACTCTTCTTCTTCTCATATATCTCTACTCTCGTCATATACCCAATTCTAACATACTTTATTATCATGCTGTAAGAAATTTATACCTTAATTTTAACTTATCTATTTATTTTATGTGATGTTTTCTTTATTGATTTTTTTCACAATATTTCTAATACTAATAGCAACTGTCTTGCCATAAAAATGTGACCTTAACTTTTTGCGAGTATCGGGTCTACGTAGACGTATTATAGATGTCGCAGGTAAATTGAATAAATCCGCCGTTTAGATACTGCCTCGGCATTTCGTAAACGCTCGTTGTCATAGGCGTTATATAATATTCCGAAGGCAGATTGGGAGAGGTTATGTTAGAACGGTGACCCCATGCGCACAAGCCGAGAGAACGAAGCGAGCGTGCTGCGGCATCGGCCGGCGAGTGCTTTAAACGAATTATATTTGTTTTCAAACTAGTTTATACATCTTAAATTAGGTAAACACAATGCTGACCTAGCATATCCGGCGTTATGTAATATGCCGAGGAAAATTGTAAACGGCCGATAATTTGTCTGCGACATAGATACGAAAAGAAAATGTTAGCTTCAAATCGTAAGTTTAACCGATTCTGATACTTAAAATAAAAACAATTTTTATCTATAATAATAATACATACATGTTATCATATATTAAAAGCATTCTCTACTGCCCATATCAAAGTATGTTCCTTTTTTTTTGTACATACTGTATTTGTGTTGTTTACAGCATAGACATGCTGGATCGTAGCGAAGCACCGACCATACAAGATGGTTACGGCATATCTGTAGCGTACGCTTGTCTTATGGAGATCATCAGGTCGATAGCCATCAGCGTCGAGGGGGCGGAGTATTTTAGGTATCTATATCTATACTATCATATAAAGTGGAAGAGTTTGTTTAAACGCGCTTAGCTCTGCAACTACTAGTCGGATTTGATTTGATTGCTTGTGATTACCCAGTGCTTTAGGAAGATTATAGGCTATGTAACATCACGCTATTGGCGACAGGAGCAGAGCAGTAACCACAGACGCGGGTGAAACCGCGCTACGGGATTCTAGTGATACATAATGTCTATTTAAGTTGCAAATTTTTAGTCTAAAACTAAAGGAAACAAGCAACATATATTATTAAAAAAACGAAAAGCCCGCCTTCCTGAAACAAATTAAAAAGAAAGAAACCTATTTTTTTCTCCTCTTCTCCCCTATGTCACTCCCACAATCAATACGAATCTAATGACACCTCATACGTTTAAATCCTTCGAGCTATTTAGACTGTAGAGCATGCCAAAGAAATAGACATACATACTCACTTACATACATACGCTCGAAAAACATTACCCTCCTTGACTGCGGCAGTCGGGCAAAAATTAAAACAAAAGAAGAAGAAGTCTTGGTGGACAATGACTGTTAGTCTGTCTGTTAGTGCACGATGGAGACGAGAAGCATTTCATTTTACTTGTGTTTTTTGCGCTCTGAAACGAGTTCCGCGGCATTAAGGTGAGGGTGGGGCACGTTATAGCGGCAAAGTCCTTTTGCATCTAAAGATGGCCACTACTAGTCTTACTATGTTCGCGGGAATTACTTCCTATTAGAAAATCAACAGAGTGCCTAGTGCGAGTATGTTTTACGTTAACGCAATCGACACGTTTATAACGTTCGGTGCTCCGATTGGCCCGCTGCAAGCTCTTAACCAATCAGAGAGCCAAACGCGGTAAATGACTCAATCTATCGCACTAGGCACCTAGAAGACTTCTCCTGCTACTAAATATCTTCAACTTGCAGGCTACAAGAAATGTATGAAGACATACAGAACGACACAGAAGAAAAAGAAGTGAATTCTAACAAGAATGGTAAAGGTAAGATATGAATTTATTATACCGCACCTTAAATAGAATACAAGTATATAAGACGAAAATTATTACCTTGTGCTTATTACAATTGAGGTTTAAATTCGCTAAGCTAGGCCGCACACCGGAGTCACAGCGTACACGCACGCAACATCTACGTCGCCACAATATATGCGCTACAATTTTGCTCAGAGTATATGTGTCTGCGTACCCGCACATTGAAGGCATAGTGTATACTTGAAAATGTGGACAACATCACCTGACGACACAGATTTCTTGATGTAGCAATTATTGACAAAAAAATTATGCTGGTTCACCTGTTTAATCAAGATAATACAATTTACGATAATTTCAAAATTTAGCAAGAGTTACGAATTATTCGCCGATCTTGGTCCAGATAATTTCCGTAATCCGTCTTTTGCTATATTCACTCAGTGCATAGTTGTTTAATATAGGGTTTTTCAATCTCTGCAATGAATTTAATGTAAATCTCAATGTTGTCTTTCATTTTTGCAAACCAGCGCGCCACAAAAACAAACGTGTTCGATCTTGTATTCGTGTGGCGCGGTCAACATCTCGCTACAAATTGCATCCGCTACCAATGTGTCGTTGGTGTGCGTGCTTACGCGCAGATATATGAGGGCGTTAAATGTGGCGCCACAATTATCGTAACACAAGTGTATGTCTGTCGTATCGCCTGCTTAATTCGCAGTTTGTATCTTACTTTTCCTTGCCTTTGAAGGTTTCAATGTTAACTGCAATGATGTCATGATGATACTTTTGTCATTAGCAGAAACAGACCCAAAGACTGACACGGATGTGACAAACAATTCTCACAACGGCGAAGCTGATCAGAACTCTAATGTGGTGCACAAGATAGAAGATGATGTTGAGGATAAGGAGAAGCAGCTTAGGTTACAGGTTAGTTCATAAGATATGTATCATTTGAACAGGTGAACGGGTCTTTATAGGTCTTTGGTTTGAGACTTAAAAGCTATTGGCTGACTATTATTGGTGTTTTTAAAGTGTTTATTTTGTTATTTAAATAAATAAAAAAGTGAGCCATAATAATAATATCATTAGCTTTTTTTTGGATCACTTTTTCCACTTATTACAGTATTGCGGCTTCTCCAATTTTTTTTTTTAAATAACTTTCTTTATTCTGACTGGCTTGTTGGTCTAGTGGTTAGTGACCCTGACTGCTAAGCCGGAGGTCGTGGGTTCGATTCCCACCCAGGACAAATCTTTGTGTGATGAGCATGATTGTTTGTTCTGTGTCTGGGTGTAATTTATCTATAATATGTATGTATTTACAAAAAAAAAAAGTATATATGTAGTATACCAGTTGTTTAGTACCCATAACACAAGCAAATATAATTGCTTAATTTGGGGCTAGATGGCGCTGTGTGAATGTGGTAGAATATTATATATTATTATTATTATTATTATTATTATTCTTGAGCTATCCTTTTCCTACTCTTTTGACAGTTCTATCCAAAACGAAGATATTGTGAGTTGCCAATAATATGTAAGAAGTGTTTTCAAATCTATTAAATCGGCAAATACGACGCAAACATTTAACGAAGCTATAGATAATCCTACAATCTTTTTCTTGGTTTGATGTGACTTCGTATTGTCCTTGGTTAATAATAATAAATTTAAAATAAATAATATACTTATATTTTGTTTGCATTTACAGCTGCTCAAATCATCCTGGTGTGGCTTAGTATGGGGTCTGTCCGTGTTAGCTGAGGCTAGTATAGGCGAGCTCGAGAACATATTGCGAGCTATACAGACCCTGGCTAGAGTTAGCGGGAAGGTGAGTGTTACTTTAGAGATACAAAATTGTTTAGCTAAGTAATTTTGAAATCTACGTGTGTTATATTTCTCTTGCTTGTTTGTTGTTTTATTGTACTTTGACGCTGCCACATGACCACACGTCATGTAGATCGTTTTTCGTGATCGTATATATATATTATTGTTATTATGGGTGCAGACGGGTCACGCCAAGGGTCGCGACGCATGCATAGCGGCGTTATGCCGCAGCGCATTACCGGCACAGTACGCGGCAGCAGCCCTGGGGTCCCTGGGGGCGCTGCCGTGCCCCTGGCGCCGGGACCCCGCGCCGCCGCCCGACCCCGACTACCGCCACCAGGTGGTGTGGGTGGGCACGCCGCTGCCCTGCGCCGACCTGCCCACGGGTCTGTACCTATACCTACACATAACTGTACCATCTTCTCCCTGTCGATCATCGGTCATACTTTATAATATAATATCACAACAACTACACACAACGCCATCTAGACCCAAAGTAAGCATATATTATAGCTTGTGTTATGGGTTCTAGAATGCGGATATACATACTTAAATACTTTTTTTTGCAAATACATAAATATTATACATAGAAACACCAAGACCAATGCAAATAGACATGTTCATGCACACAAATATTACAGTACCATCTAACCATAGCTGCAGTCGAAGTCGTTTATGACTCTTTATATTACAAGTATCTACTACAAAATCTATTGAATAATATCCGATTGCGCAGGTCAGCAACAATCATTCGTGATGGTGACCTCCCGGCACGTGACCGCGATGAAGGCGCTGCTGTGCGCCGCCCAGCGAGACGGGGACACTATACAGCAGGCGTGGTTACCTGTACTCACTACGTTACAGCATCTTGTAAGTATATTGTATATAAAAGCTTTGAAGTACGCTTATTCGCGCCGTATTTTTGTCTACTTTTCTACTATTCAACAAAATAATTCCTTTGTGACCGATTTAATAAAAATTTACCTAAATAATAGTATAATTCATATTGTATAATTTGATTATGCACAACAAAAACTGTCATTTTCTTTATTTTGATTATAATTTATTTGACATTGTACAACGATTCTTACTAATGATAGGCACTTTATCTATTTATTAAACCTATTGTTTGTTTGGTAGTATTTGCATGATACATTAATATTTATACACCGACTACCGAAATGTGAGAATAAGTTAAGACCAATACTGTACCATATTCTCAGAAATAAATAAATTTGAATTTGAAGACCGGTTTTCTACTACCTGAGCCAGTGCGGCAGCTCGGGTCTTCCCCTACCTTGTACACTCGCTTGTATACTTCGGTAGATGTAACGTCTTACCTAGCTAAAAAAATAGATTTAAATTGAACAATATATAGATAGGTATCTATATATTGTTCAATTAAAATCTATTTTTTTATTATAAAGCTCAAAGTACCTATATATTTGTGATTTCAATACTTGACCGTACTTTGTTATACATTTTACGTTTTTATGTTTTAATTTCTAGGTTTTTACGATTTTCTCTTTACCGTATATTACTAAATTTCTAAGGCATCATAATATTTTTTATATACTACTTTATACAATTACTGTAATGAACGGATAGCCGAATATAAAAACAAATAAGCTATGAAATTAATCTCTTCTCATATAGGTCTGGATCCTCGGTCTGAAGCCGTCGACTGGTGGCAGTATGAAGGCCAGCCGCGCCAGCGCTGACGCCAACGCTGTCATGAGCACGTCCGCTGTGATGGCAGACCTTCCTGGTGAGCACCGCACACTGTAGTATAATCAGCTGGAGAATGTTACTGAATGAATGAATGTTGTTGTTGTTGTTGTTGTTGTTGTTGTATATAAATAAACCCTCTTATTTACGCGTCATAAGTGGCAACGTCCCAACTTAGGGTCATATTTCGTGGTTTTCAATTTTAACATTAAATCATAGCTATATTTTTAAAATATTGTTACGTACGTTACATTTAATTAAAACAGAACAATGAGTGTAGGTACTTAGCTGCGACGCGTAGGTATGCCTACCGCCGATGATCTATTGTTATACGTGTAGGTAGGTACTTGCGAATGTTCTAGCGTAGGTAATCGTCGTAAAAATATGCTTCTTTTTAAATGCTATAATTAGGTGAAAGCTGTATAAAAGTGAGTAAGCATGCTTATTGTTATTATACTATGAAAATAACTCAACTTAAGTTTCAAATGTATTATTTGCATATAAACGCAATATTTTTTTACTTTTTATACAGCTTTCACCTAATTCTAGCATTTAAACAGAATATATTTTAAAATATATCTCTGATTAAATGATAAAAATTAAAAATCACAAAATATTACACTAAATAGCGACGTTGCCACCCATGACACGTAAACGCTCTTAATTGCTACTTGTAATATAATATATTTGTATGGTAATATAAAAACTAATTCTTCATTATGTCACTTAGACATGACGCATTCGTCGAAAATAGTAAACTTCTGATTGTATTGCACAAGTATGACATTTATGTTTGTGTGTCGTTTAGAAAGCACAAATAACACTACATGTTCTATATACTACATATATACGTAAATACGTGTAGAGTTTGATAGGTAAACTATCGAAAATTCTAGGTAAAGGAGCCTTGGTATTTGGTGGAAACCCAGATATCATATACTAGTGTTAGACGCAGCATCTGCACTATTTCAATGTCAACTTGTCCCGGAGTTATAAATATATGTATTATTTAACGTATTCATTGGCGTAACGATGTACGTGAGAGGGGGACAGCTGCCCCCCTTCCCCTAAAAGTGTTGTAGTAACAGTTTTAACGACCCTGAACTTCTTAACGGAAACCACCAGTCTCTCACTAAGTTTGGTTGTACCCCAAACATAATATTATTGTGTCTGAAGATATGATAACTTTTTATAAAAGAGAAATAAACGATATTTTAATTAATCTTGGCTACGGCCTTGAACGTATTATGTTGTACACGTGCGATGTTTCACAGGTCAGCAAGTGCCTGTCGCAGAGTCCCTCGGAGTCATGAGCGGTATAATTTATTTTATATGTATACATTTGGAATATTTTGTGTTAAAAGTTTGATTAAGACAGGTTTTCATTTTGCAAGGATGGTAAGGGTATGTGCTGTTTTATGTGATGATATATATAGGGTGCAGCCTTCTGGCAAAGGAATTTATATTTTTTAATGTGTAAAATACCAGCATAAAAAGTGTTTGTTTGCTTCTTGGGTAAAATAAAAAAATCATCAGACGCTATAGGAATATTGTTCCACTGGTCATCAGAATGTTTAAACAGATGAAATATTATTCATAACTGACCTGTTGGTCTAGTGGTTAGTGACCCTGACTGCTAAGCCGGAGGTCGTGGGTTCGATTCCCACCCAGGACAAACCTTTGTGTGATGAGCATGATTGTTTGTTCTGTGCCAGACACAGAACAAACAATCATGCAATTTATCATGTAATTTATCTATAATATGTATGTATTTACAAAAAAAAATGTATATAAGTAGTATATCAGTTGTTTAGTACCCATAACACAAGCAAATATAATTGCTTAATTTGGGGCTAGATGACGCTGTGTGAATGTGGTAGAATATTATTATATTATTATTATATTATATTATTCATTATTTATTTAACAAATTTAGCCGGATCAAAAAGTAATTATTAAACGGCAGATGATACTTACTATTTTTAGCTTGAAGAAGCCGAATCCACCGAATACGTATCTTCTCATAAAATATCGATCTTTTTTTTAAGGCTCAATAACCTCATATATCTCCTTTTTTTATTTATTCTACCTCATTTATCTCCTCGCCGGCAATGATTAGAATGTTTTCGGTTTAAAAATAAATTTTAATATTAATCACCTCTATGGTAAATTTCAGTGAGACTTAACATTGTGTAACCTTCGTGACAAACAATAAATGAATTTGATCTCCTTCATACAATACTATTTTAATTAAATATTTTAGGTTAAGTAAGTGTGGCATTAATATTTTTTTTAAGTATTAAGATACACTATTATTTATTTATTTATTTTTTTATTTGTAGGCAATTTGTTGTTGTGACTTGGGTGTTTTCATAGCGATATCCATAGGTTCCAAAAACCATTTGTTCCAATTTTGAGTTGATAATCAGTAGGGTCATATATTTAAATTGACTATAATATTAAATGTGTTGTGTTTTAATATGGCGATTCCAAATGTATACAATATTCGCTAGGGGTTACAGCTTGTACACAGGAGCACTGGGATGGAGCTGGCTGGCCATTTTTATATCTGTGTGTCGCACTGTATTTTGTATGACAGTCATTAAATCATTCATTTTGATCCTTTATCTTTTAACCGGGGTAAAAGCCATCGTGCCAGTAGTTAGGGTAGCTTTTGGGACGGTGTCTTCCACTCCTCGACTCCATTGATTTAACACAGCGGAGTCATTTAGATAGCTTAATATCATAAAAAGGCAATGTACTTTTATTTTCAATATTTTTTTGTTTTTACAAAAAAGTATTAAATGTAATCTTTACGACAATAATCTTTTTAGATTGCAAAAACAACGGTTTACCTGTCTAATCTCTAACAATTATCTATTTACAATGAAGATTTAATGACTGTCCTTATTATCTTGTACAACGCTAAATGTGTTTTATTATTTTATTTTTGTCAGTTTTAATAATTTCGCAATCATTACCCACTCGCTAAGCACACATTGGTCGCTTTTATATTCTTATTTAATTAACATAACTATAACAAACAAGTTATTTGATATAGATACTATTAAATACGTATTTATTTAAAGCAAGTTAAAGCAATACTTTCCCTTAACTCATAATGTTCTCTTCCTGTTTAATGCTACACAAATATTAGCATTAAACTGATTTAAATAATGAGAAAGTGTTTAGAAAAAAAATTTGCCAGCAGTTGGCGCCACTTTGGTATAAGGTTTTCCATTTTGACAACGCTATCAAAACAAATATTGTTCAGTCTACATTTTGGCAATTATAATGTTTAATTTACAAAATAAATATTGCACGTGCTTATGGACAAAAGAAAATTTCTGAGAGGGATTTTTAAAATGGCGCCCACGAGGTGGCAGCACCCTTGCGTCAGGTCTAGCTGTCAAGCACTATTTGAAAGTTAAACCCTGATTGGCCCAATGTGAAAGTGGCGCCAACTGGTAGGAAAACATCACGAAACTCACAGCTTATGCCATAACAGACCGACAGCGACCTGCCTTTTTTTTCCTTTTTTATTCTGTGCATATTTATAGTTTTGTTTCAAAATCTTTAACTTCAAATAAATATTGTTAAAAAAATATACATACGTCGCAATAAGAATGAGGTAAAAAGGATAATAAACCATTTTCATAAACATTTCGTTCATAAATAATTTTGCTATACAGTGAACATTGGGTATAAGTAAACAATGAATCTTATATCAACTGGTTACGGTATGTATTTGTTTGCAGCCCTCTCAGCCATGTTGTCGCGCGTGTTCGAGTCGTCCAAGAACTTGGATGACGTGGCGCTGCATCATCTCATCGATGCGCTTTGCAAGTTGTCTAACGAGGCTATGGAATTGGCTTATTCTAATAGAGTAAGATATTTACGCATATTTTTATTTCTTTCTTTGATATTTACATTAAATGTACAGGAAAAGGTCCAGTCCGTTATTAACAATATGTGTTTAAATATATTATATTGTTACTTAATAACTAACACAAACTTAGTTTTAAAAACTAATGCTTCTATTTCCAAATTTTTCGAAAAATATTTAAAATTAGAATTGTTTTTTTTTTCAGGAGCCATCATTATTTGCCGTGGCAAAATTATTAGAAACTGGATTAGCGAATATGCATAGAATAGAAGTCATGTGGAGGCCTATCACTAATCATTTATTAGAGGTAATGAAATCAACAGATTTTTTATATACTGAGATTATAACACAGCTAAAACAAAACAGAACACAAGCATTGCACTATCAAACCCACATCATGACCCATGACCGTATGCTTATTTTTCCATTCCATTGCAAATAGGTTGAAATTAGCTTGAAGGCAGATTTCCTTGGCAACGAGCTTGTTATCATTTTATTTGACACTGACATTTTACTGAGTATACTGTTCTAAACGTCTATAAATAAAAACTTCTTACACGGTTTTAAGCGAATCTTCAGCAAAGTGGGTAATGATTTAGTTGTTTCAATTGTAAGTTGTAATAGCTGAAGTTACCATTAAATGGATCTTATACTCGTCTCCCACACAGGGTTCTAATATGAACAATTTAACAGGTGTGCCAACATCCACATATACGCATGCGTGAGTGGGGAGTAGAAGCTATTACTTACTTGGTGCAGGCAGCGTTCCAGTATCATCACAATAATCCAGTACTTGTCACTGAGGTATGTATTTATGTAGTTATGACTTCATTTTATTATTATTTTTGTGTAAGGATCAGCTTAGAACTGTCAACCATCTTATATGGTGGACGTCCTAGCCTGCGATAATAATGCATTTTAATGTTATTATACATGAAAAAGTGGCTCCAATACCTTGCGGACACCTAATGAAATATGAGTCCACAGCAATAAAAAACCGGCCAAGTGCGAGTCGGAATCGCTCACGAAGAGTTCCGTACCATTATCTATAAAAACGGCAAAAAAATCACTGTAGCTGTGTGGGAGCCTCCTTAAATATTTTTTTTATTACGTTTTTTAGTATTTGTTGTTATAGCGGAAAAAGAAATACATCATCTGTGAAAATTTCAACTGTCTAACTATCACAGTTTATGCGATACAGCTTGGTGACAAATGGACAGACAGACTGACAGCTAAGTCTTAGTAATAGGATCCCGTTTCACCCTTTGGGTACGAAAATGTTGGGTCAGCCTCACTGTTACTTTTAATTGAAATGCAATGTCTAAATAGCTATTATCGGTATGGTCAGGCTCGGTCTCGGCTCCTGCTGGAGCCGCTGTCGGAGCTGTGCGGCGTGCGGCAGTGCGACGTGCGCGCGCGGCAGCTGGAGTGTGCGGCGCGCCTGCTGCACTCGCGCGGCGACCAGCTCGGCGCCGCCTGGCCGCTCATGATGGAGATCATCTCCGCCGTGTCGCCGCACCACAGGTACATCATCATATCAGCAGAAAGACGTCTACTGGTGGACATAGCCCCCCCCCCCCCCCCAATTTTCGTCACCTTGGCCATCCCCATCCATCGGTTGCTCGCCACCCTTATAAGGTCGTCTGTCTACCTTGTGAGGTGTCTGCCCACGCTGCGTCTTACGGTTTACTATACGCTGCGAAGTGGACAATTTACCCTATATCTTCAGTGATAAAAATATTGTGTCGTTCTCCACAGTGAACAGCTCATCAGATCAGCATTCCAATGCGCTCAAGTGGTAGCTGGTGATCTCCTTGGATGTGCTGGTCCCAGGTGTCTCCGACAGGTTTTAGCTGCTGCAGCTGCCTTCGCCACGCAAACCAAGGAGCTCAATATTAGTCTCACTGCTGTGGGCCTTATGGTAAGACCTCAAAATAATCTAGAAATGCTATGTCCTAAAACTGGTTCTAAAACGACGTTAGTGTAAAATTTTCTAGTAGCTTCTAGAAAACGTGTTCATTAACTATTATGTATTTATTTTGCAGTGGAACATATCAGACTATCTATATCACAATCGAGATAAGCTGGTCGTAGCTTTAGCGAATGATACAGCCGTATGTCCAGAGGTGCCTAACCATGCTGAATTACCTCCGTTAGACAAGCTGTGGATGTGCCTTTATATTAGATTAAGTGAGTATAACCTGTTCCAACATATCCCCCTTCTCACGGTACTTATTGCGTCAAAAATCGAATTTAAGACAGTTATTTTTTTTATTACTTACTTACATTAAAGTTAGATAATTGAACTTGAAGTACATTTATGTATAGGAGAGCTTTTCAAGTGCAAAGTCATATTTAGTCTGATTGTAGTTTGAATTACGTTTGTTCTTGGAAAAATGTTGTGATCTTGTTTAAAATTAGTTGCTTGGTGTAGTACTTAGTTATTCATTTTAGATTTTTATTAGCTGTTGCCTGCGACTTTGTTCGCGTGAGAATTCAGAAGTGTGCCTGTATGAGAATATTGCATGCCCGATCTTACGGCAATCGTAAATTTTATTAGTGATAAATATCTCTTATGACGAACCCCATTTAAATCTATTCACCCACTACCACTCAAACTGACAAAATTTTACACAAACTTGCGACTCTTGCTTTTTCACTTAATAAGCGTAGTTTCTAAATATAAAAAAAATAGTATTTTGTAGTAATTTGGAAATCCTAACTACTTATACCCTCACGAAATTTTGCAAAATTTTGTCTTAGGGCGGTATTACATTATCATATATTCATATCTGTCATATCTGTCAAATTCTATGATCATAGTTCGACGATTCTCAAACTATGATCATAGATAATCACATGTAGTTATTATACCGTCATATGTTTTTCATTTAAAAATGACTTACACATCTTTGATCATATTTCTATGATAGTCCAATACCGGCCTTACTGAGCACCTATGTATGTCCTATAAGGAACCCCCATGCAAAATTTAAGACCCCTAGTACTTGTTATTTCTGAGATTGCGTAATGAATGAGTGTGTGAGTGATCTCTCGCTTTTTCATATACAGATAGATTTAAGAGATGCTATGGGTAGGCCATAGCTGTTCAAGTAGTTCATTTCTTTGTAAGCGATTTTTTTTTTCTGATTAAACTCGGGGCAGTGCGGGCCAGCCACTTCTGGCACAGCCCACGCGCCCCACCACTATCAAAAATAATAAAAACAACATTTTTAAGTATCCCAATACTCGTCTAAGTCCCAGCCATCCACACCCAAAAATATTGATGGAGAGTACTTTTTATTTTGATGTAGAGTACCCAAAGACAAATGTTCAGAACTCTAAATTAAAAAGCAAAAAAGTTGCATACAATCGTTTTCACCCTTTTCACTCACATAGGGGTTGAATTTAAAAAAAAATCCTTTCTTAGTACATCCTTAGACATTAAGACAAACACACCCTCCAAAAACAAAGATCTTTCCATTCAATGTTTCACCCCTAAAGTCACCCGTATCAAAAATATAGATGAGAGTATTTGTACACGTCGCCGTGTGCCGCAGGCTCGCTGTGCACGGAGGCGCGCGCGCCCGTGCGCCGCGCCGCCAGCCAGACGCTGTTCAGCTGCGTGGGCGCGCACGGCACGCTGCTGGGCCGGCCCGCCTGGCGCGCGCTGCTGGCCGTGCTGTTCCCTATGCTGGACCAGGTATTCTTGTATTAGCCTGCCAAGCAGTTAGTGGGTTCGAGAGTGGTGTATCACCATTCCAAAAGTCATCATCTCTAATTACTAGCATGGTGGCCTCCACTATGGCTGCTTTATGAGATTATGATTGAAACTCAGGTGTTACAGTGTCAAGTTTTTATTGCTGGACAAATGTATAAAGTGGTGGAGCGTAGATCGAGATTCTTTAGACTCGACTGAAGGCATAGTGCGAGTTTTCGGTTTGGTGCTCTGATTGCCCACTTCAAGCGCTTAACCAATCAGAAAGCCAAACGCGGTAAACGTTTCGATAGCGTTAGCGTAAAAACAATTCGCACTCGGTACCCTGAATGGGTGACATTTTTTCCTGCACGTGTTGTTCTGAATAAAAAAAAAAATATTTTTTGATTTCCCTGCCAGGTACAAAAGCAGTCCAACATCGCAAGCTCGGAGAAGGTGGACACGGGTGAACATATTCTAATACATCATACAAGAAATACTGCGCAGAAACAATGGGCTGAAACACAGGTATATCTTAAAGCAAGTGGTTTCAAACTAGCATTTTATACGCGCGTATAAGCTTGTTTTTAGAAACGCATGTAAACGTGTACAAGCGTGCCTTTTGTCACACGTCACACGTACGATCGTAGACGCGCTCATAAGCTCGTATAAGTCAAGTCGCGAGTAACTGACCGAATTGAACCGGTGGGGTTCAAGTAAACAAGTCGGAATAAGCTCGTGTACGCACGTAACCGAGGTTATTCCGACGTATTCGATCCGGATCCGGATTTTTAAAGCGCAAAACGGTAATAAAAATGTCTATTTTGAAACCGGTATATATATTTCATTTTGAAGCTTTATTGTTGATTGCATGATTGATTGAACTGTCCTGTTCTCCTCAGGTGTTGACCTTATCAGGTGTATCGCGTGTGTTCCACTCGCGGTTCCAACTACTGACGACCGTAGGAGACTTCAACCGGTCCTGGACCGCACTCCTGGACTACATCACTGACTTTGCGTTGAAGAGGAGTCATGAGGTAACGTGTTTATAATGTGCTAGTTAAGGTAGCCATATAGTATAAATCCTACTAATGCCAGACGGACATAGACTACTATTTATCCCGAAAATCGGATCTGGTTCTCAAGAGAGACAAAATACATTTAAGGCGCGGGCGAAGCCGTGGGGCACAGCTAGTACTCTATATTTATTCAGTTGTAGAAGTAGTAACAGATAGATAGGTGGACAGTGGAACTGCGTGTTACTGCAGTAATAGAGGTTGGGTTCAATTTCTAAACGTTATGATGTGTTCCAGGTGTCAGTAGGCGCTCTGAAGTCATTCCAAGAGGTGGTGTCAGCTGCGGGCCGGGCCACGGACGTGCCGGCGCCGCTCATGAAGCGCGTGTGGGCCGCCGCCTGGACCGCTTGGACCAACATCGCCAGTGCTGAACCTGCACCACCTGCGCGTAAGACAGTTTTTTACCTTTAAGCTAGCTAGGATTAACCCAACACGACAATTTGTTGATAAAATTTGTATAACATTATTGTGATTGGAAGCCTGGAGTTCTAAAATACAGGCCTTGGCTTAGTTAGACTCCACATCTCCATAACCATGTCTAATTATTGTCAACTAAATGTTTTGTATTGCATTACTAACCCCCAGTTTCTGAAAGGCTGATCAACGAAAAATTAACTAATCACCTGTTAAATCTCATGTGAAGTATCAATTGGATTGCTAAAAGCATGAATATTTTGTTTAATTTAATCTAACTAGTAACTAATTACATCTAATTCATCTAATTATCCATGCTTTTAAGTACTTTACATGAGAATTAACAGGTGATTAGTTAATTTTTCGTTGATCAGCCTTTCAGAAACTGAGTCTTAATGTGTCTACAGGGTGAGTTTGAATTCATTAGCATCCTTTTAACCTGTGATTCTATACATAGTACCAAGTACTTATGGCCTATAAAATTGTAAATTAATGTTTATTTATTTATTTATTTAGGGAAAACAAACAGTTACACATTCAACTTATCAACTAGCATTAAAATATATAATATTATGTAAATGTGTAGCTCACAACGTTATCCACGTATTAACCATAGGAAAAAAAACAAAATAAAGCAACACAAGAAATTAACACAAACATTAAGAAATATAGGAAAGAAAGAAAGAACACTAAGGAATATCGGTTAAGTTCATTGATTTTATTAATTAATGTTATCAAAATTATAATTTAAAAAACGCTTTAAAACATTATATCTACGTAAATAAAGTCTAAAACAAACAAATAAAAAATTAAAACATACTGTTGAGGATATCACGTCGTTGACGGTTCCTCAGTAGTTGTTATGTTGTGAAGGGTGATAGAGAAATAATTAACAGCACACGGTTATAATATGTCACTGTGTATTTCACTATAAAACGTTGTGTTTAGTTCTCTAAGTCGCACTTTACGTAATAATATTACGATTATAGTTGATGACACTACACATTAGCGCGTCACAGTAGTTTTGTTACGACTAAATTAAGGGTATTACAGGGACCAATGACTTTGAGCGTTTGACCTCTAAACTAGTATTTTGTGAATTTTGTTTTTAAGACGCCATCTATAGACAAAAACCATACTACTATAAATGGAACTTCAGATTACGCCAAAACACAGAAGATGTGTCATCGTGTTGAATGTTGATGGCAACACAATATGGTTTATGTCTATTTTATTTAATAACTGAGTAACCTACTCGTAAAAAAAGTTTTCAATAACCTAGAACGAGTACCTCTATTACAACATAATTTATTTTTGTTTTGAAATAAATGTTGTACTTTGTCTAAGCTTGCTATGATTTTAGCATTGAAAATACATATGTAGATACGATTATCCACCTTTTATTATTTATTTATTTTAGCGCTTAAATAACTGCATGATACATTCTGAAGATAACCACGTAAATTTTTGTTGGTTCTTAGGCCGCTATTAGACTATCATAGAAATATGATCAAAGATGTGTAAGTCATTTTTAAATGAAGAACATATGACGGTATAATAACTACATGTGATTATCTATGATCATAGTTTGAGAGTCGTAGAACTATGATCATAGAATTTGACAGATATGAAATCATATATATATGATAATGTAATACCGGCCTTAGTAAATAAAAGTCATCTTGGTGTAATATGCTCTTAAAATATTTGGTGTAATATGCATACACAGACTATATACACAACATACACATAAATACAGACTGCTTCTGTATTTCGGTGGTACTGTGTGAGGATAGTCTCGAGTTCTATTCCTAAAAAAAGGCGTAAACCTATGTAGGTATGTAATACAACATTAAAATCACACACATAATACAAAAAAAAAAACTTCTTGTATACTTACTTATATACTATAACTCTCTAATCTTATTTTTTTATACCAATGTATGGTTATATCAGAATCAGAGAACAATGGCAAAAGAGACATGGCACGCATACTGACATTTATCTACACATAGCAAAAAAGGAAGACGTTTCTCAAGAACTCCGCAATGGATTAGGTGTGGTGTCATTGCCTTGTTTACCTACACAACAAACAAAGGTTTAAGAAGACTGAATTTTATTAGTCAAGATTGCTTCACCGTAAGTCAGTAATGTCCAAGGTGAACTAAGAAAGTAAATTTTTTATATGATATTAAAAACATCACATTGGTACTTTTCCGGTTTCGAATCCACGACCTCATGCTTCTAAAGCGGGTGGCTCTAACTATTGTATAAAAGCCTGAATTCCTATTAATACAGTGTCAAATGCACCCCGACGCGCTCCGTCATCGTACGCTTGGTAGAAATCGTACATTACAGTCAATTACAGTCGTAATACAATGCGGTACTTTATTTTTTGATGTTACTAATATTCTTCTTCTTAGGGTGCCTCTCCATCTAGTGGAGGTTGGCAGTCGACTTACCAATAATTTTAAAAAGCTTGACGACACTTCACTTGACATTTATTTAGCTACTACACTTTACATTTATTTATTATTTTAATACCAGACAGCCGCCCTCTTGCTTCACTTCGGTATCAAAAAATTCTATCTTTTATTAGCTGACGCCTACATAAAATGTCTTTGCAGTACTGTCTGTGAACTATTATTGCAGTGCTGTATTTAAAATTTACAAATATTGAAATTCGGAATATTACTGATAAAAACACATTATAACATAATAAAATACAGACCATATCTGTGGATATCACAATTACTTAAACTGTTTAGTGTAATATTTTATATTCATGTAATATTGTGATTTTGTTTGTTTACCCAATAAACGAAATAAATATATATAGTCTATGTTATGCACTACTATTAAAGCTTTCTAAAGATAAATTAAGTTTTACAACAAACGTAACAAACAAATATACAAAAAATAGGCCCGTGGTCCTACTGGTGGGATCACCAGTGGCGTGCACTCCCTAGAGGCATAAAAGCACTGCCCTACCCTAATAAATTCGTCATAATTTTACCTAACTAGCAATATGCATAATGTATTATATTAAAAGAGATATCTAGATTATCATTATTTTATACTCAGCCATATGTATATTATCACGCGTAATGATTTACTCTTTCAATTTAATCAATATAATATTTCTTTATATCTATATAAGATACAACAGCGCCACGGTCGGGCGCGCGGAATAATCGGAAAACAGCAATGCCTAAAAAACACATTGCAAGCTTCTAATGCTCTATATGTACACGCACGCACACTGACGCACGCGGCTGATTTTCTTCGCGACTAAAGCACTGCTTAATTTTAAGGACATTCGAATGAGAGTTAACAACACGCCAATAGAAAGCGTCAATTTTGAATTAAATTGAATTAACCAATGACGACGCATTTCATGATTTCTCATTGGTTGATTTGTAGTTTGAGTAATAACTTATTATATCAATTATGCATCCATGGATGACATTTTAAGAGTTTTGGTAAACGATCTAATTTTGTTGCGTAATATATTTATATTTTATTCGCGTAAAAAAATAGCTAGTCGCCATTATTGTTTTTGTTTTGTTTTGTTTGAGTGCAGACAATTATATTAAATTATGGTGTTTATAACTTATATTAGTAGGTAATGTAATTTTTTTCTTGTGGTGTGATTGTGTTTATGGTTGATGTGATTCAGTGATCAATTTATTTTTCTTAAGTAAGTATAATAATAATAATGATTAAATACCAAGTGATTTGTGATGTTAATGATAGGTTACAGAAAAGAGAAACTAAAATTTAATATTAAGTAAGTATTTTAGCAATTAAACATATATATTTCCTAACCGGTTTTATCTAAATTTACAAAGTAGGCAATCGGTAGGTACCTACGTAGTCTCCTGTGTTTTCCGTGATAGCTATTTCATAAGTTACAAAACGTTCGTAATACCTTACCAATCTAAATAACAATAAATTTTAAATTCGCAAAGAAGCATCATCAATCATCATAATATGTATGTATGGACTACCACACAGAGTTCGTGGATTCGATTCCCGCTCGGTGCAAATATTTGTGTGCATGAACAGGTCTTTTTACATTGGTCTGGGTGTTTCTATGTATAATTATATGTATTTACAAAAAAAAGTATTTAAGGATGTATACTCGTACCTATATTCGCATTCTAGAACCCACAATATAGCTTACTTTGGTTCTATGTAGCGTTGTGTGTTGATGTGATATTATTATTTTCTTAATAATTATTATATTTCTTTATTGAAATTCATTTGGTTTTGAAGAAGAAAATGCTAATTTTAATTATTTATCGAAAAAAAATACCGACACATATGGATATATTAATTCGCCCTTAGCCCAGAAAGACCACGGATGCATAGTGGTATATGGTAATCCCACCAGCCGGACAAATTTTCTCTTTTAGGCATAATAGTCAAGATATAATTCTCACGTTACTCTATGACATGATCAAAATACGAAACTAACTTGCAAACAAATTTTTTATACATATATAAATTGAATTTCTATTTTTATTTACGTTATATTTGTACTACTTCTAATATGTTTTCATTCAACAATTATTTGAAATTAATATTATTTAAATTTTATTTGCATAAAAAATTGACATAAAGTCCTCCTTTCACACGAGTCGCTGAAACTCGACTAAAGTCAAATTTGACAGTTTTACAGGCCTAGGGGGGGTGCTTCTTGAGGAGCGCTACTCTCCTCTAGGGGTTTTCTGTTTTATTTAAGAATTATAAATGAAACAGAAAAATTGATTGACGCAAATTGTTTAATACGTTATTACCTTCCTTTCATATAAAATTTATGCATTACTAATAAGTACGTATTAAGAACATTTTCAATTTAGCTTCAAGTAAAGTCTATTCATTTCTTGTTTTATCAAAATTTGGTCAAATTTATTAAATTTTTAATTGACATGATTTGTTTTTAATGATCTTAAATACAAGATTATAGTTTGTGTATGATAAATACACAAAAGGTTCCGTCTAGAATATGTATCTTACCTAGGGTGTTTTTGACATTTGAGCCATGTAATCCCCTTAAAGTAATTATTTTGGCGCATAAGCATCCATATAAAAATTGCTGTATGAGTGTTATTGGCTCGTACACATACTAAAAAAATATTACATTTTAATAATAGTTAATTATTATTGCGCGCAAATCAACTACGTGTGGCTGCTGTATACCAACAAGATGAAAGTATTACCTACGCACGGCATTCATTGATTAACCTGTTATTGAATAAATGCACCGCGCGAGCCGTGTGGCGGCGCGCGGCACCTCAGATGTAGGCTACTTCGCAGTTCTATTGAAATGAAATTAATACCGCCAGGCGCGCTCCTGCTTCCTGATAGGTTGCGCCGGCGACTCGGTGACCCGAGGCGTAGGTGTGTGGGTGCGGGGGCAAGGTCAGGGTGTAAATTTTTATTTTCTATCAGTTACAAATTTCACTACTTTTAAGTGTGACGTAAAATAATTATCTCCGTAGACTTTCAAACCGTGACGCTCGTGGCTGGATTCAGTGACTTTGTGTGTGTGTTGTGTTTTGAAGTTTAATAATAGGGTATTTTACTCCATATGAGAAAAAATCTAAAAATATATTATTGAGATAGTCTAGACAAAAAGCAGTCGGAAAACGTTAGTTTTAGTTCATAAAATAGCAAACAAAATTTTTAAATTCAATTCAAAGGTTTCAACTTTTTTAATCTGTTTCATAACACTATTAAATAGTGGTTGCCATGTTATTACGTCATACAGCTATGTAGAAGTGTCAACTTAATCTGTTTCATACCACCAGTCTAAAGTAGTCGCCATGTTATTACGTCATACGGTTATGTAAACTTAGAATTGTCAACTGTCAACTATCGCGTCCAGCGTTTTCGACAAATTACGCGCGAAATTTTAAAATGTAAAATTTAAATGCATTTTTATGGCACTTAACGAGTGAATTAAAATTATGTGAATTTTTTTGTGGTTCATTAACACTATAGAATCTAATTGAGACGCTTTTCAAAAATGAGTGTAATACCCTATTATGTACAAGAATCAACAATATTTGGACATGGTGTTGTTTTATGACCGCGCCGGTCATAACCTTGTGCGAAATGCAAATGTTTCACCGACGCTATTCGAATGTGCCGATACGTTAGTATTTAAAAAGTCCTAAGTGCATTAAAAACGATAGATTTTACAAGTTTGACAGTTTTAAGCGAATTATCATCAAAATGTGTCTTGATTCAGTTGGTTCGATTGTGCGGTCATTGTGTGATAGGTAAGACGGCCGCGGCCGTTGACCGTACAGCGCCACTACATGGCAGTCAGCTGTAGCTGTCCGAGTCACTTCGGCCGCCTTTGATAGTAAAATGCGTAGGTAATAATTTTAGCGCGTAAACGTCTCGATACTTTTCTTGTTTTTACGATTTTAATTGTTAATAATTTACTTAATTTAATTAGACATGATGTTTTCAACCAATTTTTAGATTATTTTTTTTATGTCAGTAATACTGAATTTCATAGTCCATAAGGACTTGGTACTATGTATAGAATAACAGGTTAAAAGGATGCTAATGAATTCAAACTCACTCTGTATATAGTTTAAATCGAAAAATCTCAACTAAGACCGCGCTATTCGAATTCTGTATATTGAAGCATCGCCGCAAAGTTTAGATACCAAAAATACTGCGTACACGTGGCACGTATACGTAAGATATTTACGTGACGTATATGCGCTACGTATATATACTAAATCCTTAATTATTCTCTTGCAGCATCCGAAGATGGCAAGCCAGTAGAGGTGTACGCTCCTTCATTAAACTTCCTCACGACACTAGTACAAATCTTTCCCCTTATCTTCCAACATATAAGACCCACGTGAGTATTTTCGTATTATCGTAATCATTTTAGGCAAAAGACATTCTATTTTAAGTATCATTATCATCATATCAGTCCAAAGACGTCCACTGCTGGACATAGGCCTCCTCCAATTATCGCCACCATGGCCGGTAGTGAATCGCCCATATCCCTCTTTTGAGCATAGCCCATTTGGAATGTTGGAAAAATCGTCATTCTTGAGAATGGCAATGGGAAAGAGGTCCTTGTCCAGCAGTGTATTTCTTTCAGCTGATATATTTCAAGACATTTTTGTCTGTTCCGTGTTGTTAGATTTTTTTTTGTAGAATGGTTTTATAGCTCTCATTTGACTGATTGCGCTACTGATGTATATTATACGACCACTTAGTTGTATTTACTTAGCTACTCGAAGTGGGTAACAGGATTGTGGAGGTATCGCACTATACCTCCTGCGAAAAGGAATTATTCGCCGACAAGGCTTGGGTGCCTACCACCCCTTTTATTATTATTATTTTAAGTTTAGCAGAACGACAGTAGGTCAATAACACTAACTAAACTAGTATACACTTAAAGAGTATTAATGTGATACGAATAAAAAAAAAGATAAAGACAAACTAAGAATCTTTTAAACATCTCTCTCACAAAACTACAAACATGTTAACAATATCTGCGCCCATCCATTTACAAACAAATTGATAGTTGGGTCTGAATCCAGAGGCCCTAGAAAAGTGGCAAAGATTTATATTCTATTCATAGAATAGATTAAAAATGAATTGGATTGACATATAAGCTAACGCCAACGTTTATGTCAATCCAATACATTTTTTTATCTATTCTATAAATAGAATAGAAATCTATGCCACTTGTCTAGGGCCTCAGGAGATTGTTAAATCTCACCTACTGCGCAGTAAGTGTTCGTGGAATAGGAGATTTGGCTCTGGCAAAAGTACGGCAATTAGGCACAGCAAACAGTTTATGTTTTCTACCGCGACAGTAGTTGTTAGAGGTAAAGAGCCGAGAAAGCTCGCTGAGCAGATCAGGAGAGTCTATTTTGCCACGGAAAATTTTGCACGCAGTGACCATTTGGTTACACACTCTTCTCATTTTTAGCGAGTTATAATTAGGACATCCTAGCAGAAACTTAGTAGGATAAAGAAAGGGGTAATATCTCATAAAGCAGTATTAATAAATAACCCATTACTACTAACTCATTACTAAACAATTTATGGACTGTTCATGTATGTATTCATGTCTGAAATAAAGATATATATATATATTTTTTTTTATTATTATTTTAATGTTACTTTGTGTTTTTTCTTTTTCTTTTGTACCATTAAAAATAAGGATAGAGACATAGTAAGGTTATAATAAGATTGCTATAAAAGGTTGTGGTAGATTGGTCGTTCGTCGGATGTTATATACATTTGAAGTCGGTTGATATAACAATAGTCAAAGTTCTCACCTGATATTGCGATTCAGGATTCCATACACATTGGTGTTTTTTCTAATATCTTTAGATAAGCGCCATCCTTGTCTTCTATGTTGTCATCGTTTTCGCTCTTGTTGTTAGTGTATGTAGGTCACGTTCGGCCTGATAGATGACGCCATATATACAACAACATGTTACATTGCCGGTGGCAGGTTCACCGCGGCGGACGTGAGCACGCTGGGTGCGTGCCTGTCGCACGTGTGCAGCACAGAGCCGTCGGCGGCCGCGTCGGCGCTGGACTCGCTATCGGCCTCCGCGCCCGTCAGCCTGCACGCACTGCACTGTCTCGAGATTGTACACAAGGTACTCAAATTTCACCGAAAACTAATTATACAAGCTTAAAGACTTCACTGTAACCCGGGGTAGGATTAGTGGTGACGCCTTCTCTTTCCTCTCTTTAAACTAATGAGTAGGTTGATGAAGTAGTGACATAAGGGTCGTCATTCGGCCTGTCATGATAAACGGAGGCGGACGGTCGTCACTCAGGCTGGCAATAATATATTATGATTTTAGCGCTCCCTGAATTTGGCGGCCGGGCCGGTGCCACGCAATAGTTAATTGTCTCACGTCCCGTACGCAGGAAGCGCTGTCGCGACACGAGCTGCTGTCGGCGCTGTTCCACGCGCTGGCGGCGCTGGCGCGCGCGTGCGGCGAGCGCGGCGCGGCGGCGCGCTGCCTGGCGGGCGCGGCGGCGCTGTACCGCGCCGAGCCGCGCGCCGCCGCCAACGTACTGCCGCACCTGCTGCTGGTGGGTACTCCACATTGTACTATCGCACCGAGTGAATCATGACCCACCAGAAGCTCATTTTGCCGATCCATCTAAATGCCAGTAGGTCGAAATTCACCTGAAAACGGATTTCGTTGGCAACGAGCTTGTTGAGGTGTTCTTCACTGCTAATTCTGGCTTACAAGAGTTCTAGTGCTGGGCATGTGGATGAGATTATCCTTATATTCTACATAATAATAACTTCGCTATGGTCACCAAACAGCCTGATAAATTTCATTTTCATTTTTTTTTTCATTTCAAGTCATATATTCATAAACTTACTTAGATACAGATTAACATACGACTTAATAGGCTATTACACTCAATTTTGAAAAGTATCTCAATTAGATTATATAGTGCTAAGAAACAACTATAACATTGAAAAAAAATTATTCAGTCGTTGTTAGGTGCCATAAAAATGCATTTAAATTTTGCATTTTCAAATTTCGCGCGTAATTTGACGAAACCTGCTGGATGCAGTGGACGCCATATTGCTCTGTGACCATGACGTCAGTTTGGCGTGAGTAACTCGGGAGGGACACATCTATATCCTCGGATATATATCCCAGAATAGATATGTCGCAGGTAACTGTGAATTGTATGCAGAGATAGGTATATATACCTAACTGTCCGTTTAACATTATTACATACTGATTTCAATGACAATTTTATTTTAATTTAGATATACTCAAACCCTTGTAGAAAGATAAATTTTTACTTTACGATATCGCTCCATCACAGATTTAGTAAATCCATCGAGTAATGAACTGGCATTACCGTGTCCAGAGTTGACAGATAAATAAAAATCACTCCGTGGATATGGATATAAAAGCCGGAGTTATAAATTTATCTTTCTCCGAGATCGCTTCGAGGCGACTGAGCGAAAATGAGTTCGCGGAGTTATAATTATAAACATTTTAATCGAATATATATATCCTAACTTGGAAGGATATTATACTAAGCCCATACCTACAAAGCAGTATGACGTAATAATATGGCGACTACTATTTAATGGTGTTATGAAACAGATTAAAAAAGCTGAAAACTTTGAATTGAATTTTAAAATTAGTTTGCTATTTTATGAACTAAAAGTAAAGTTTTCCGACAGCTTTATGCCTAAGCTATCTCAATAATATATTTTTAGATTTTTACTCTTATAGAGTAAAATACCCTATTGTGTAACTATACGTATTATAATGTTAGATGCCTGTACTAGGATATAATTCCCGTATCACAGGCGAAAATAGCGCTAAATTTTATTATTCAAATTTTAAGTAAAAGAGTTTATTTAAAATTGAATATAAAATACTGTAACTACTATGTTAGATCTAATATATTTAACAAAAATGCATAGCATGTGTAAGTCTAAGCAATGTTACGTAATTTAAACGTTCGAGGCTATTTTATTGAGGACAAAGTAATATGTTAAGGAATAAAATTATAGCAAGTATGACGTAATTATGTCAAACATCTTGCAGTGGAGGTCTTCGATCTAATGATGAATGCTATTTATTGCAGGCTTTACACGCAGCTGTACAAAAATATGGTCAAGACAAACGACGGAGAACAGCTGAGCAAGCTGACGAAACTGCACAGATCTCATCGTTATTACTACAGGTAAAAGATTTAATGTTTTATTAAACGAGTATTCGGCCCATCTGACTATAGACTTACCTTTCAAGGACAATACTGTACACACAATAGATGTTTTATTGTCATCACGTTTATTGTTCCGGGAAAGTTTTAAGCAATACAGTAATCCTACTAACAGTATAAAGGCGAAAGTTCATGTGTGTGTTTGTTACCACTTAGCGCCTAAACGGCTTAACCGGGTTCGATGAAAATTGGTATGTACATAGATTCGGTGCCAGAGAGGACTTTTTATGCCGAAAAGCAGTCCCGAGTTATATGAATTAATCACATACCATTTTCCGCGCGGGTGAAATCGCAGGACGCAGCTAGTATTTCTATACATAAGCAAAAGACAAAACTAAGCTGTTGTTGACCGTAAAAAATGGAAAAAGAAAAATGTTAATTGATCTTGTCCTATTAAATGCCCCACATGGTTTTTGTCATTGGTTACAGGTACTAGATACCGGTTTACCGTTAGCGCGAGAAGAGCCAGAGGTTTATAAAGAATTCTGGGAGACATTACCTAAAGTATTAGAAACCTTCTTATTTGAACCACCGTAAGTATTTTATATATTCACAAATATGCAGAAGTTATTGGAAGCCATCAGGGGCTTTTATTTGCTAGTTATGGAGAAAATTGTGACAAGGGTGTGATGTGTTTAATTAAAATGTATATATTTAATTACTAATTATCAACCTTTTACAGATAAAACTACACATTAAAGTTATAGATTATATTATATAAGTTTTATAATAATAATAGGCACCAAAATACTGCCTTGAGGTATACCACAACTTTTATTTTTTCTATAGTAAATACGGCATATATTTTTGTACATTGACTATGAAGGTTGAGATAATTTTTAACTATATTTGAAGTTGTACTACATGTTTCCATGTCAATCAATTTATTCACAAGAATGATGGGGATCGGCAGTATTAAAGGCCTTGGTCAAGTCTAAGAATTTGACAGTGATATTTTTGTGTATAGTGTGGGAGGCGGAAGGGCCGCTCGTGCGCTAGTAGTAGCCGTGCGCGAACAAGCGCTGCGAGCGAAGCCGCGAGTACCCGCGCCGCATCTACGAGCGTTACTGGCGCTGGTACGCGCCGGCTCGCTACACGACCAACATCGACCTATACGTGAGTATACTGACAGTATAGACAAAATCTGAGAGCAATAACACGTATTCAGATTTTCTCTAGACTAGGTACTATCAAACCAAGTGAATCATGACCCATCATAACCTCATTTTGCCAATTCATCTAAATGAAAGTAATACGAAATTCGCCTGAAGACTGTTTTCCTTAGCAACGAGTTTGTTATCATTTTATTTGACACTTACATTTTTTACGGTAGATCTTACAAGTTTGACAGTTTTAAGCGAAATATTAGCAATAGGTCATAATTCTGCTGGTTTGATAGTACTTTATTGTTTCATCTTGCTTCAACAGCAAACATGTTGCTTGCTATTAATTCAAAAAAAAAAACTACCAATATTGGTTATACAAATAATACTTATTAAAATAAGTACTCTAAAATTCTACATGTCAATAAAGTACACCACGAGATTTGTCCTGTCGAGGAAACAATCCCTGGGTGCTTTATTGTCTAATTAATGATTTTGTTTGTATGTAAACAAGCAAAATATATAATAAAAAAAAGCCTGTCTGCCAAAAACCAACTGAAAAGAAGAAAATCTATTTT
Source organism: Parascotia fuliginaria (assembly GCA_963082885.1). Taxonomy (NCBI): domain Eukaryota; kingdom Metazoa; phylum Arthropoda; class Insecta; order Lepidoptera; family Erebidae; genus Parascotia; species Parascotia fuliginaria. The sequence continues at coordinate 2,329,056 of OY720196.1, read as the reverse complement.
TTTATTGTGCCACTCCCACTCCCCATCAATACATACATCATACATAAATACATACATACGCTCGAAAAACATTACCCTCCTTAACTTCGGCAGTTGGGCAAAAAGTACTTACACGTACACAAGTTTTAAAATTATACTAAACCAAAACTTAAGTAGACTATCAATAAAATAAAAGAGCTACTTTAGAGTATGGCATCAACTTATTATCACACTTGTAACAGAGAACGAACAAGAACTAAAGGAAAGAGAAGAGTTCGCGCGGACGTGCTTCGAGACTCTTCTGCAGTTCTCTATGCTGGAGGATATAGACTCATTAACTGGAGTCGATGGTAAGTATATCCATACTAATTCTATAATAATCGGAATTTGCTGGTAACCATGAGATGCATAATCTCATGGTTACACAAATTTTTCGAGCTGTGACATTGTACTTTTACCTTACATACTACTTTTTGCATAATATACTTTTTATGTTGATTAAATATACCTACTAGTTCTATTTTAAGAGTACATAATTATAGTTAAATAATTTAATATAAATAGTAATTGCTTTCAGTTTGTAACAGGTATATAGGTGCAAAGGCATGCAAAGATATGTGTTCATGCTTTAAGACGTTGGTATGTCGATTATCTAACTTACCGTAATACAGGTATAAACCTAGCACGGAAGTAAGATTACTGTCGCACCTCGCTAATGTCTGGAGTTGGACATGATCTGTTATATTTTTTGTGTCACATTATTATTTAAATATTGTTAAAAAAAAAATTTGCCACCATAATATACTAAAAGTACTTTTAATCCGCCTGTAAAACAGGATAATATATTCTAGTACAGGCGCCCTACAACTGTATTTAGTTCATAATTTATTTTGTAAGACTTACCTTTAAACTTTTTGTACAATTTTTACTGAATATTATTATTATTATTATATAAATGCGAAACTCTGTCTGTTTGTCTGTCTGTTACGCTTTCACGAACCACTGAATCAATTTTGATAAAATTTGGTATAATGTTAGAAGAAAGCCTTTGTCCAGCTTGTCGTTCATCTGAAATAATAATGTCTCTGAAAAAGTGATATTGGTACTTGCTAATTATTGAACCTTAACTAATGAATTTGTATTTTGGCACATCGTGATACAAATTTAATTAAAATATACTTATCTAATAATAATATAATAATACCAGCCTTTTTACTGTCCCACTGCAGAGCAAAGGCCTCTTCTCGTTTAAAGAAGGCATGAGCAATAATCACCACGCTTGTTCAAGGAGGATTGGCAATTTCAGACTTAATTCCAGGTTTCCTCACCATAGTTTTTTACACCGTCAGTCAGAAATGTCCAAGATAAACTTAGAAAGTACATATGATTTGAAATAGCACATTGGTATTTGCCCGGATTCGAACCCACTACCTCGTGTACAAAGCGAGTGCCTTATCTACTGGGCCTCAAAAATATACTGCCTTTCTTCTAATAAAATTGTGATTTGCAGACGACACTGACCCTCTAGCAATCGTGGCTCTTCTGGACAGGTTTCAGGAAGTCATATCAAAGTACACACAGGACGATGATAATCCTGAACCATTACCTAGGTAAGTAAATATATAATATACCTACTTTTGATGTTATTCGACTGTAAACTGCTGCTGTGGAACTGTGTTCAGACTACGCAAAGGTCTTGGGTTCGATTCCCGGGTCGAGTAAAGTGATATTGGGCTTTTATTAACATTTAGTTAGACGGTAGTAGATCCACGCTGGTTTCAGCATGAATAGGCCGGATCGTCCGGGGAAGTACTACCCTCTCATAGAAGATCGACTTAAGAGTAGTAGTATCCTTACTACTGCGTTTCGTTCGGTGAGTGAGTGCGCCGGAGGCCCAATTTCTCCCCTTTCCTCTTTCCTCACCTCCCACATTCCCTTCCTCTAACCCCATTCCCAGCCGCCATAGTGGAGGCCACCATACCAGCAGTTTAAGACGATAGCTTTTGGTATGGTGGCCACTACTTCTGGATTCCACTGACTGCTTACCATCAGGCGGGGTGGAGTCACTTTGGTAGGCTAATTTAAAAAAAAAAAAAAAGAAAACAGTTTTTTTTATTGGCAGTTGTAAGTGGTAACTGTCGCTCATGGACGACTCAGAGTCTCTGGCATTCCTCCCGCATTGTCAGGGAATCTGTGATGCCGCTGCCTACCGTGAAGGGAGTGCTGTAGGTGAAGAGATTGAGGGAAGTAAGGAGGGAATCGCTCTCACCCACCGAACGAAACGCATTACCGTATAAAATAGCTATAGCTGATGATTCTACCTTTCCCGTGACAAAAATTCATACTTTCATTTAATTATGAAGCTCTGTTTTAAATTTGATCGTGAATTTAAACATAATGGCGGTACGGCTGAAAAATTTAACATTAATAAAAGTGTGTATTATATTTCGTCGATAGGCATCAACTATCAGAGATCTCATTCGTCCTGAAGGCTGTAGCTACCCTTACGGAATCAATGAAGAAAGCACCCCCTGGGAAGGTAGACGCCGTCGCGTGGCAAAAGCTAATAGGTAAGTCGTACAAACACTTGTTGATATGACATAGGTACTATGCGTGTCATTAGCTTACGACGCACGTGTTGGAACGTTATTTATCGATCGTTATTAAGAAACTAAGTTTGAAAGTCCGACTAAGCGATCATGAAGCAAAGTTTAAAGGCTGAAATAGACAGCGCGCGGGGTTGTACGGCGATGTGACGTAAGCGTAAATACGAGGGTCGATGAAAAAGTTCGCGGAATAAAGGGGTTGGTGGGGGTAGGTTAATTAATCCAAATATAGCTTGGTGCCTGCGACATTAGCCACTTCGTTTTTAAGGACAGCTATAATAAATTTCCTGTTAAAAAAGTTTGAGTTTAAAATTAATATTAAGACTTTTTTTCATTGTTAAGATAAGTTTTTTATAAAAACATGTTAATATAGCTATATCTAATAATAATTTGCAGAATAATTACATTAAATATTTTTTATTACGGTAGCTAACCCTATATACGCTTTTTGACGACTGGTTAAAGATGCGTAAGTCAAAGTCAAAGCATTTATTTCATTTTGATCATAAAGTATGATGCTTATGAAAAGTCAACATTACATTTTGTCAGCCAATTGACCTACAGCCAGTTCGCTGACGAGGTAGAGCTGTGAGAAGAACTGGCAAGAAACTCACGCCACTCTTTTCAATCGCCAGATAATTACAGTTATTTGAATGAGTTACAATTTAAACACTCAACGCAACCAAAGAACCATACAAAGTAATTATTACAAATTAACCAATTAATATAATACTAAGATTTAAGAAAGAAAAGAGAGGATTTCAATTATTTAGTTTCATCTAGTATGGTAATTTGACTACGTATTTTAATTAAACTGGTAAATGCACCTCCTGGTCACATTGCACGACAAGGTAATACTGGATTGAATATTAAAAGTATGCCATGCCAAGATTGATTCAACTGACATAATCAACTGACTCTGAATCGTAATCAACTGACATAGACAATATCGATAAAATAAATGCATGCTAATTATAATTGGAATGTATTACTAAATAAATTATGAATTTATTTAGAAAGAATTAATGCTAATGTTCGTTCAACGTTCAAAACAATCTCGTTTATGTTTCATTCTTTTATCAGACTGCTCCAGAGATGAATCTGATTTTGACTATGATGATAATAAAATTTGTGTTGTACCCCTTCAAGGCAATAAAAGGCTAATTAAGAACTAATTCTTCTCGTGCGATTGCATCTATTATATTATAAGCCATTTAAATAATATTCGGTTATATATTTTTAATATCAAAAGTTATCGATAATCACGGGTAGATTGTCCGCATCACTAGCCCTCTGTCTGCCGTCCGTCACTGACAGACGTCGCAGCACCAAGTTATATTTTAAGCACTATAGTCACTAGTATACAACAATACTAACATAATATACAAATATTGCATAAGGGTATAAATACCAAATTTGAACCTAATCGGGTCATTAACCTATGAGTTATCGACTAGTGAACAAGTCAATCGGCAAGAATTTAGCCACTATGGAGAAAATTGAATACCGCACCGTCATTAAGTTCCTTACCAAACAAGGAAAATCACCTCAAACCATTTTCCAAGAGAAGTTAACAGTTTACGAGGACTCTGACCCTAGTAAAACCATGATTTACAAGTGGCATGGCCTTTTCAAGTAAGGCAGGGACTCCATTGAAGATGACCATCGCTCCGGACGGCCAATTGAGGCCACCACTCTAGAAATCATCGAGAAAGTAGAAAAATTGTACTGCAAGATGCCCGACTGAAGAAGAAGCATCTAGCATCAATGGTTAGAGTATCTGAAACAACCATTTTAACCATCCTACATGATCTTCTTGCGATGACTAAGGTCAGTGCAAGATGGGTGCCGAGAATGCTTACACCGCTCCACAAGCTCGAGCGCGTTAAGTGCTCTCGCCAGTTTTTGGAGCTCTGTGGAGAGAATAAAGAAGAAGTTATGGCCCAGATCGTTACTGGAGATGAAACTTGGGATCACCACTATGTACCTGAGTCGAAGCAGGAGTCGATGCAGTGACATAAAACGGCACACCCCCTTCCAAAAAGTACAAGGTGTCGCAATCGGCTAGGAAAATCATGGCGACGATCTTTTGGAATTCAAAAGGAATGTTACTAATGAGTGTTTAGGAAATTTTTTGCCACTAGTTGGCGCCACTTCTATAAAAGGTCTTCCATTTTGACAGCGCTATCAAAACAAATATTTTTCAGTGTTCATTTCGGCAATTTTAATGTTTAATTTACAAAATGAATAATTCACGTGCATAAGGACAAAAGAAAATGGCTGAGAAGGTTTTCTAAAATGGCGCGCCCACGAGAGGGCAGCACCTATGCGTCAGGTCTAGCTGACAAGCGCTTTTTGAAAGTTAATCCCTGATTGGCCCAATGTAACACTTGAAGTGGCGCCAACTGATGACGAAAGTTTTCCTAAACACCTTTTTTTTATATATTATATCCTACCAAAGTGATTCCACCCCGCCTGATGGTAAGCAGTCAGTGGAATCCAGAAGTGGCGGCCACTATACCAAAAGCCATCGTCTTGAACTGCTGGTATGGTGGCCTCCACTATGGCGGCTGGGAATGGGATTAAAGGAAGGGAATGAGGGAGGTGAGGAAAGAGGAAAGGGGGAAAATTAGGCCTCCGGCGCTCTTACTCACCGAACGAAACGCAGTAGTACGGATACTACTACTCTTAAGTCGATCTTCTATGAGAGGGTAGTACTTCCCCGGACGATCCGGCCCATTCATGCTGAAATCAGCGTGTATCTACTACCGTAATTCATTCAATTCTTCATTGATTATAAAGAACGAGGTGTCACTATAACGGCCCAATACTACGCTTCCTTATCAGAATGCTTAAAGGACTCTATCAAGGAAAAAAGGAAAGGAAAATTGGGAAAAGGCTTGCTCCTTTTGCACGAAAACGCATCCGTACACACAAGTCGAGTTGCGACTGTTGCTATTCATCGATGCGGCTTCGAACAAGTGCACCACCCACCCTACAGTCCAGACCTAGCCTCTAGTGATTTAGTATTTACTTCCAAAATTGAAAAAAGAGCTTCGTGGACAAAAAATTAACGACGATGAAGAAGTAAAGATAGCAATTTCGGCCTATTTTAACACCAAAGACAAATCATTTTTTTCGATGGTATAAACAAATTATTTTATAGATCTCAGAAATTAAGGGAATATATTTGAAATAAAAAATAGTTTAATATTGAATTCTCTCCCCTCGTATAATATATTATGTTGACATATAGACGTTACGCTGAGTGCGACAAGTGAATCGAGCTACAATAAGACGCAGTTATTGTAGCTCGATTCACCACCTCTTGTAGCAGTATTATTTTATTGTTACTTTGAGTTTTGTCTTTTTCTTGTGTACCATTAAAAACAAGGATAGACACAAAGTAAGGTTATTATAAGATTGCTATAAGATTGTGGGAGTGCTCCTGAACAAATAAATGTTAATGCGGTTTCTATTTGGTAATCCTTACGATATGCATGTGTAGGGCTGTACCCGCTGCTGGCGGCGGTGGCGACGAGCGCGCGCGCGGCGGGCTGCGCAGGCGCAGTGCGGGAGGCGCTGCTGCAGTACGGCGCGCTGCTGGCGGCCCCGCTATAGCGCCGGCTGCTCTACACCATACACATCTAGAGCACGAGGCTCTAGCGCCCCCCTAGGTAACATCTGAGTCATATGAGCCTGCTGGCGGCCCCGCTATAGCGCCGGCTGCTCTACACCATACACATCTAGAGCACGAGGCTCTAGCGCCCCCCTAGGTAACATCTGAGTCATATGAGCCTGCTGGCGGCCCCGCTATAGCGCCGGCTGCTCTACACCATACACATCTAGAGCACGAGGCTCTAGCGCCCCCCTAGGTAACATCTGAGTCATATGAGCCTGCTGGCGGCCCCGCTATAGCGCCGGCTGCTCTACACCATACACATCTAGAGCACGAGGCTCTAGCGCCCCCCTAGGTAACATCTGAGTCATATGAGCCTGCTGGCGGCCCCGCTATAGCGCCGGCTGCTCTACACCATACACATCTAGAGCACGAGGCTCTAGCGCCCCCCTAGGTAACATCTGAGTCATATGAGCCTGCTGGCGGCCCCGCTATAGCGCCGGCTGCTCTACACCATATACATCTAGAGCACGAGGCTCTAGCGCCCCCCTAGGTAACATCTGAGTCATATGAGCCTGCTGGCGGCCCCGCTATAGCGCCGGCTGCTCTACACCATACACATCTAGAGCACGAGGCTCTAGCGCCCCCCTAGGTAACATCTGAGTCATATGAGCCTGCTGGCGGCCCCGCTATAGCGTCGGCTGCTCTACACCATACACATCTAGAGCACGAGGCTCTAGCGCCCCCCTAGGTAACATCTGAGTCATATGAGCCTGCTGGCGGCCCCGCTATAGCGCCGGCTGCTCTACACCATACACATCTAGAGCACGAGGCTCTAGCGCCCCCCTAGGTAACATCTGAGTCATATGAGCCTGCTGGCGGCCCCGCTATAGCGTCGGCTGCTCTACACCATACACATCTAGAGCACGAGGCTCTAGCGCCCCCCTAGGTAACATCTGAGTCATATGAGCCTGCTGGCGGCCCCGCTATAGCGTCGGCTGCTCTACACCATACACATCTAGAGCACGAGGCTCTAGCGCCCCCCTAGGTAACATCTGAGTCATATGAGCCTGCTGGCGGCCCCGCTATAGCGCCGGCTGCTCTACACCATACACATCTAGAGCACGAGGCTCTAGCGCCCCCCTAGGTAACATCTGAGTCATATGAGCCTGCTGGCGGCCCTGCTATAGCGCTGGCTGCTCTACACCATACACATCTAGAGCACGAGGCTCTAGCGCCCCCCTAGGTAACATCTGAGTCATATGAGCCTGCTGGCGGCCCCGCTATAGCGCCGGCTGCTCTACACCATACACATCTAGAGCACGAGGCTCTAGCGCCCCCCTAGGTAACATCTGAGTCATATGAGCCTGCTGGCGGCCCCGCTATAGCGCCGGCTGCTCTACACCATACACATCTAGAGCACGAGGCTCTAGCGCCCCCCTAGGTAACATCTGAGTCATATGAGCCTGCTGGCGGCCCCGCTATAGCGCCGGCTGCTCTACACCATATACATCTAGAGCACGAGGCTCTAGCGCCCCCCTAGGTAACATCTGAGTCATATGAGCCTGCTGGCGGCCCCGCTATAGCGCTGGCTGCTCTACACCATATACATCTAGAGCACGAGGCTCTAGCGCCCCCCTAGGTAACATCTGAGTCATATGAGCCTGCTGGCGGCCCCGCTATAGCGCTGGCTGCTCTACACCATACACATCTAGAGCACGAGGCTCTAGCGCCCCCCTAGGTAACATCTGAGTCATATGAGCCTGCTGGCGGCCCCGCTATAGCGCCGGCTGCTCTACACCATACACATCTAGAGCACGAGGCTCTAGCGCCCCCCTAGGTAACATCTGAGTCATATGAGCCTGCTGGCGGCCCCGCTATAGCGTCGGCTGCTCTACACCATACACATCTAGAGCACGAGGCTCTAGCGCCCCCCTAGGTAACATCTGAGTCATATGAGCCTGCTGGCGGCCCCGCTATAGCGCCGGCTGCTCTACACCATACACATCTAGAGCACGAGGCTCTAGCGCCCCCCTAGGTAACATCTGAGTCATATGAGCCTGCTGGCGGCCCCGCTATAGCGCTGGCTGCTCTACACCATACACATCTAGAGCACGAGGCTCTAGCGCCCCCCTAGGTAACATCTGAGTCATATGAGCCTGCTGGCGGCCCCGCTATAGCGCCGGCTGCTCTACACCATACACATCTAGAGCACGAGGCTCTAGCGCCCCCCTAGGTAACATCTGAGTCATATGAGCCTGCTGGCGGCCCCGCTATAGCGCCGGCTGCTCTACACCATACACATCTAGAGCACGAGGCTCTAGCGCCCCCCTAGGTAAACGAAAGACATCCGCTGCCGGACATAGGACTCTCCAAATTTTCGCCACCTTGGCCGGTCGTGACACGCTCTATTCCACTAATTCTCGTTGTGTTCGAGTCTGGGTGTACTTTGTGTCCGTTACATGTATGTTTGTAAAATCCCTCGCGACACAGGGCTTATTCCCTGGTCCAGACATTAGCTTTACAAAAAAAAAAAAGATTGTCCGCCAACCGCTAACTCCGCCTGCCCGTATCTAGTATGATGAGTCTTGTAAATGCTTTAAATAATACATCATCGTACATAATTATATTATTATATTATTATTAATTAAATTATATTCTTCTTTTTTAGTGACGTCATAAACGTAAGTTGCGCGGGACGCTCACCAGGCGGCGCTACTGGTACACTATATATCTATATATATAGATGAGACATGAATTAAAATAATATATACTACATGTATTAATAGACATGCTATAATTTAAGTTTTATCATTAGTTAGTTTGAATTTTTATAAATAAATGTTTTTGTTGTGGCAAGATCACGAGATGTCAAACTCAATAAAAAGGATACAAGTCTGTAAAGTACTAATACTTTACGCCGATTAAAATACGGTAAAATATTACATAATGGTATTTGGTACCTACTTGTACCCTTTTACTACTGAGGTTGCGATATGTTTTTAATATATTAAAAAATAGCAGTATAATAATTTAAAAATATATTTGTCAATATTTTGTATATTTGCAAAGGGTCTGTCCCTTGTTTGGTCTCTTCTTATATTTCAATTAATTTTATCCAAATGTAATTAATTATCTATCTCAGCAAAACATAATTATAATTATATAAAAATAGATATTTTATGATAATTAAATATTTTATTTTAATGTGTTAAACCATTCCTGTTGATCGATATGTAAAGTTTGAAGATATCCGAGCATTCGCAGCGAACATTCACTGCGAACGTTGAATGTTCGATACAATGTTCGCACCTTAAAAAATTTGTTAAATTTTGTTCTTGTTTGAAAAATCGCTGTTAAAATATCTTAGTTAAAGAAAGATTTAAATAACAATTGTTTGTATAGCAATTTTGATTCTTATATTGAGTAATGTAAGAGCCAAATCGCTTGTAACGATGTATGAATGTTCGCTGTCGTGCTCGTGTAATAATCTTTAATATAATTTGTATATTGGAATAATATGTGTTTTACTATATTGTTTTCATGGCATAGTAATATTAAGGTCTGAAATATGAATGATCTAAAACTTTATTTGTAAAGCTCAGCTGCAATCAGCACAACATGAGGCCTTACTCTTTCTATTACCTTTCCTTTCCTTTTCTTCCGCCATACTTTTCCCGAGAGACTACCTCTGTGGTTCGATGGTACTATATACGGATTAACACGAAGAGGTCTCGGGTTCGTTCCCGGGTCAGACAAAGTAATATTGTGTTTTTCCGTCAAATAATTCCCCCCGAATTGTGCCCCCCGATAAATGGCAACAGGCTTCTGTCGATGACGAAATGTCAATGGGTACTTCTTCCTTCCATCTTTGTGGATTTACGGTCGGCAGCGACTCATTTTTTTTTTGTTTTTGCAATTTTTATAAAACACCGGTACACAGACGGTACCTAATCTTTAAGAGAATGTGTGGGCATCAAGGAGGTTGCTGTTGGAATGTTGCTGAGCCTGCACCATTCAACAGCTATGCTTATAGGTTACTATGACCACTTACCTACTAAATAACCCGTATGCTTGTTTACCATCCATAAAACTGTGTATGTATATAATTGAAATCGTACATAATTCAGACCTTATAAAATCTCACGCGGTCTACACTCAGAATTTGCACGGTTTAAGGAACAATAGTTTTTATAATAAGATATTAAGTATGAATAATACTAATATTACCCCTACTGCCTACCACTATTACGTTAATCACCATGTGTATAGTATTATGATTACTAAGTCTACTAGCTGAAGACACGGGGGGATGCTAGGTCTAAGTAAACTTTGCGTTATTCAGACAATTATTGCCTTTTTCAGTATCCAGTCCACTGTTAGACTAGGCCTATAAATGACATAATATTCAGAATTGTCATAGTTCCTTCAGATATGCTTATGTTTTTAAGTTAATTATATTTCAGAAACAACTAATAAAGGAAGAGGATTAAGAATAATAGTGCCTTCAAACCCCTGACTCGTTAAAAGTATTCACAGTAGTAGATCCACGCTGGTTTCAGCATGAACGGGCCGGATCGACCGGGAAAATTCTATCCTCATAGAAGATCAACGTAAGAGTAGTAATATCCGTACTATTGCGTTTCTTTCGGTGAGTGAGAGCGCCGGAGGCCCAATTTCCCTCCTTTCCTTCCTCAATCCTTTCACCTACCCCACTCACCATGAAGGGAGTAATTTTTTTTTTTATACTACTAAGGTGACAAACAAGCATACGGCCCGCCTGATGGTTAGCAGTTACCGTAGCCTATGGACGCTTGCAACACCAGGAGCATCACTAGCGCGTTGCCGACCCTGTTAAAAACCTTTTAACTCCTTTCTTGAAGAACTCCATGTTGTAGTCTCTCTCTAATAGTAATAGTATTAGTGTACTCGTAGTAATAGTATTATTCATAGTTAAACTATTGTAAGCAGCTAACTAAATGCAAGTAGATGTAACTTATATAAATTTGACAAATAATTTAGTTTTAATAAAAGTGAGCCATAGATAGAACGTGTAGTAGATTTTGTAATTACTTTGTTTGGATTATTATTTTGACTTACACTATAAAATCAACACCAATATAAAGAAACATGGGCTGATAAAAATGATGCTTTAATAACAACATTTGTTTAAAATCTCCAACAGATTAAATTATGCGACCATTTAATTGTACTAAATTTATTGACGTATACAAATTTGTCATCATGCCTATTGCGAATAGCCTTGAATGTGTAGTCATTAATATTCAAATGTTTTAAATGGTATTGGAATAATATCAGGGTAATATTATTATACTAAAATTACTAATTAAGAGGGCATGTTGAGGGGCAGAATATTGTTCCTACAATCTTCTGCTACCTCCTGGTGTGAAATTATTAGGCATTTTTTTAATTAATCAAAGTTTACAATATAAGTATTGGTAGCCGTCTCGATCGCACAAAAAGTACGTCGTCTGCGCTGCACCTTTGAAGAAGGTATTGTGCATTCTCAACTATTAGGTACAATTGTTATATAAAGGTATCTGGCAAAACTTGGGTGTAATACACGTGCTGATGCCAGAAAGCGGGCTAATACAAAGCTACATTATTTTACCCGATCCGGATATCAAACGCAAGACATCGAGGCAGCTATTATTATTATTAACTGGTTGGTCATTTACGTATTCAAGTCAAAATAATAATCGTGAAACAATAAAACCAGTGAGTTGTTACCGAAAGATGTAATAAATAAGTAGTACATGTCAACCACTACTTGCTATATAATGAGTAGACAATGATATTATAAGATAAAAACAGATACTGATTTAATAATCAATTAATTTTACATTTAATAATACAGTTGTTTAGGTACTGATTAGGTACTTGAATATATTAATTAAAATAATAATACCAGCCTGTTTTACTGTCCCACTGCAGGGCAAAGGCCTCTTCTCTTAAAGAGAAGGTATGAAGGTATAATCACCACGCTTACTCAAGGCGGATTGGCAATTTCAGACTTTTAAGTTCAGGTTTCCTCACGATGTTTTCCTTCACCGTCAGTCAAAAATGTCCAAGATAAACTTAGAAAGTACATATGATTTGAAAAATCACATTAGTACTTGCCCGAATTCGAACCCACTACCTCGTGTTTACGAATCGCCACAGGGTCATTTCGACTTCGAATACTTAGCTGAGAACAAATTATGGTTTACATTAGAAATAAATGTAAGTTTTTTTTTATATTAGCCTACCATAGTGAATCCACTCTGCCTGATAATAAGCAGTCTGTGGAATCCAAAAGTGGTGGTCACAATTCTAAAAGTGAAATATATTGAGTGAAATATGTTATTTATTTATTATTAATATATTATTTATAAGTATATTATTTATTTAAATTTTCAACGAGATTGTAAATAGCTAGACTGCTATTTAGGGTGAGGTAATAAATTGATGATTAAAATAATATCATCAAGACAGTATTTTAATTTTTCAAGACAGTAGGTTTCGCAGTCCCTTTGTACTCCTGAGTGTCTTAGCTTGGGTTCGTAATTGTCCTTCACTGTTAATTCTATATTACAGAGGTTACAGATGGGCTGTAATTTTTTATTACAATAATATTTATGTATTATCTTATAATATCATTGTATGTAGCCATATTATTTAGCTGTATCTATAATTACCTGACCACTATAATTAGACAAAGTAAGACTACTGTAACATACTACAAATTGCTCCCTTCTTCAAAACCTAAAACTAAAAAAGTTTAAGAAAGAAATAATAAGTGGGTAAACTATTTTTTTTCTTTTTAAACTTTTTATACATTACAATACATGTAGGTGTATAAAGTTTTTAAAATATAAAGTACAGAGGGTGACCCTGTTTAATGCATGTCTTTTGTCCTAATTAAAGTTGTCAGGTATAATACTAATTTAAGGAGTTATTTTGAGATCAGATACATACTTCTAAAATTTAACACACCATATCGATTAGATATGAAGTTAAAGGTGGTTGAGGTAATAGAATGCTGATAATAGAATCGAATTGTCCTTGCAGCCTAATTCTTAGCTGAAGGTGGTTTGATATCCCAAGCCTAACGTTCTTAATAAGTTGACTTTAGTAGCACACAACAATGTAAATAAGCTGTTTAATTAATAAGAGAAGAAAAATCAATGAAGAAATGTCAATTTTTCATTTCAAAATATTTGTTACCGGGCTCAACGGCTTCGCCCGCGCCTAAAATGTGTTTTGTCTCCCTCGGGAACCTGACCGATTTTAGGGAAAAAAAGCCTATGTCCGTCTCCGGCACCAAATTTATATACATACCAATTTTCACCGAAATCGGCTCAACCGTTTAGGCGCTGAGTGGTAACAAACACATACACACAAACTTTCGCATTTATTAGTACGATAAGTATGTCACTAATATACCTGACGGTAATAGGTTACCGTAACTTAAATACATAGCGGTATTCTTTAGGTAATGCAAAAACACTGCAGAAAAAAACAAAGACATTAATAAATAATAATACCAGCCTGTTTTCCTGTCCTATTGCAGGGCAAAGACCTCTTCTCATATAGAGAAGTTATGAGCATTAATCACCACGCTTGCTCAAGGCGGATTGGCAATTTCAGACTTTTAAGTCCAGGTTTCCTCACGATGTTTTCCTTAACCGTCAGTCAGAAATGTCCAAGATAAACTTAAGAAAGTACGTATGACTTAAAAATCGGTACTTGCCCGGATTCGAACCCACTACCTCGTGTTTACGTATCGGGTGCCTTATCCACAGGGCCATTTCGACTCAAACAAAGACATTGTTAACCAAAAATTAGATTGTTCAATATATTTTTTTTGCTGTCCATATCTAACTTAAATTTTGACAGCTTTGGCGACAAATTAATCCAATTCTTATTTAAACAGCATAATATCCTTAAATATTTAATGTCCATACATAGTAATACTAACTACCATGTTGCCTCTCAAAATAACTCCATAACCCTTACACTAAGCTTCCATTATTGTGCGAAATATATTGTTTTAATAAAAGTTCTGGTGTTTAAAATTATTTACAACTAGCTTTTTCAACCTCGTTTTTGCTTACTGCTCTGCTCATGTCGCCAGGAGCGTGATGCCTATAACCTTCCTCGAAAACTGGGCTATCATACGCAAAAATAATTTTCAAATCCGACTGGTTGTTCTAGAGATTACCGCGTTCAAACAAACAAACTCTTCCACTTTATAGAGATGGGAATCGAATCCACAATGGTTGGGTGAACGGTAGTGGCAACCTTAGCCGCTAGACTACATATTATTATTATAGTCCTATAGCATGATTGTTTGTTCTGTGTCTGGGTGTAATTTATCTATAATAAGTATGTATTTACAAAAAGAAATGTATACATACATGTAGTATATCAGTTGTTTAGTACCCATAACACAAGCAAATATTATTGCTTAATTTGGGGCTCCAAATTAAGCAATAATATTTGCTTGTGTGAATGTGGTAGAATATTATTATTATTATTTCCTTTATTCATATTTTTTCATATTTATTACATTTTCAAATATATACTTATAAAAACCAAAAATACACATTTAAAAATATAAAAAATAGATTACCACCGGCAACGAGACAAAGTCCAAGCTACCGGCGGTTAGGGCTCCAGAGAGAGGAACCTCCTATACGTGCCGTGTCGAGCAGCACTGCCTTCTGGATCTGGCCCTTGATCCATCCACCTAATGCGAGCCTCTTTAGGTGTTGGTCGAGGCTTTTTGCTATTAAACCATTTACGGTAACGACTATCGGCACAATGACAGCAGAATCAACATCCCGCATGTCAACAATCTCATGGGCTAAATCAAGATATTTTATTTGCTTGTCTTTCTCAGCCTTCATGAGATTTTCGTCATAAGGGACGGTAATATAATATCAACTATCATTGCAAGGCGTTCGGATCGAATTATTATTATTATTATTATATCCTACCTTCTAACACTAGAAAACACAACCAATTCAAACAGACCGTGGAGAGTCATGGTAAAAAACAGGATAAGGAACCGGAAGATGACCGAGAGGGAAACTAGATAGTGCTCTAAAGCGGACTGTGACCTTTAGTTTTAACTGTGCGATTTAACTTAGTTAAAGTTTTATTTTTGATTAGATCTCAGATAAATTATAGTTCAACTGTTAGTTCTACATGCCTTACTACTCGTATTTATCTTACAGGTCGGATTACAGTATAATCGCACAGTATAGTATTATCTTATCTGTGGTACAGTTAAAGCTGAAGGTGTGTACCCCGCTTAACGCTCTGTGACCATCCTTTCTGTGCACCACTGCCCCGGACTCGATTTATACGCTACATTGTTTATTAGATACTTCGCTAATGGGCCATGTAGCATCCTTACTGCGTTGCACATGATGGTGTACGGTAAGACTCTTTTAAGACACTAGCTACCTATTTCATACTTCCCCGACCTATATTTCCAAATTTGTAAACATCAATTTCACTGATAAGTAAATAAAAGACTAGTTACTATTATTTTAGGGACAGACTTATCGTTACACCATTTTTCACATCTGTTATGTACATTTGTTAGTCGGGACATCAGTGCATGTATGTAGGTACCTAATTTTTGATAAACATTGTGTTTAGCAAAACAAGTTCAAATCTATTTTCGTAGCACGCTTCTTATGCCAGCAGGTCGTTGGCCATGATTCGAAACATAAAGATTGTAAAAATGTCGAATGGCACTCACTCCTTCACAGCCCATGACGCGTCAGTGCGTTTTTTTAGATATGTAGGTACCCGAGACGCATAGACGTTTCACACATTTTGCGTTCATCACTCGATTCATTCGTGCGTCACTGTTTACAAATACTTTATTTTCGAGTCATACTTAATTCCAACGACAACACGAATTGCTATGTTGAATCAAAAGACAGCGGAATCAATTCTGCAACCGAGCAGCTTTAAAGTGAGTAAGATACCTCGTTGCTGTGCCTAATCTCTTTTTAGGCTAGAGCTTGCTGATGCAGATTGTTGAGATCTAAGTTAGTAAGGGAAAATGTGACACGATGTTTTCCAGATAAATTTAAAAAGTATTAGGTTTATATGATTACGTAGGTACCTACCTACTTTTTATGGATTCTTTGACATCATGATAATCACTAATATTTGTGGTCATGATTAGGTTAGGTAGGTAGGTACTTACCTATATTTATATTGGCCCCCGCAAAGCTACTTCTTTGTGGCCGTGAATTATTTATGTTGGACCTAGGTACGCTTGTAGGAATTAAAAAATCGGGTAC
The DNA here is from genome assembly GCA_963082885.1 of Parascotia fuliginaria. Classification (NCBI taxonomy): domain Eukaryota; kingdom Metazoa; phylum Arthropoda; class Insecta; order Lepidoptera; family Erebidae; genus Parascotia; species Parascotia fuliginaria. The sequence continues at coordinate 2,312,524 of OY720196.1, read as the reverse complement.
CTACACAATACTAAACATAATGTAAATATATAATAGGTACCTACCTAAGTGAAAATTGTACATGAATTTTAATTTTATAAATCAATGAACAAATGTCCACTACGCAATGGAATGGTAAGAATGAGTGTGAAGCTCACGTACGTCACGTCATACCTTAGTCGCTAAATATTGATTATTCTGTGGTCGCGATGGTATCATCGCGCATGTATTCTAACAGCAGATAAGAAGAGTAAATATGTAGGTGCCTAATATTTTTTCAGGAACTTAATTGCTAACTTGGATGTCTTACACTACAGACTTAGGTCGGCTGGAGCAAAACCAAACCTACTCAGGGTATATATCGGATGATATGAGCTTGGACGGTATAGTAGACAACGGTACCGTTCCACAATCAATCACAATCAAATAGGTACTCTCTATGTATCGTGTCCTGTCTAAACACTTGCACCTTCCAGGAATCTGCTGACATTTTATAGCTGAGTTCTGAACTTCTGCACTAACGAAATTAAGAAAGAAGAAGAGTTTTTAGGAGTTTTTATTTTCTATTTCAGATGCAAAATGTATACGTAGTGAGCTCTTCCATTTTTTTGGTGAGCATCTGCATTGATCACCCAATTTTTAAATCATTGCGATGCGAATTAAGATTCATAGAGAATTTACCTAGTTAAAAATAGTTATTTAAGGCAATGGGTTATAAATTTCTTAAACGTTTATTAAAACTTTTACGTCTAAATAACTTGGGCCCTCAATCCATAAGTACCTAGTAAGTAGGTAACATTGACAAATGCCTACCTATATAGTTCGATGCCGCGCCGTAACAAAAGTATTGAATCCACAACGTCTATGCATGTAGACTATTAGGTATATTTGCCTAAACTTACTGTAGGTATGATATTTTCTTTTAAATTGACCTATAAAAAGAATTCCACTCTGCTTTTGATGATAGGTAGGTACTTAAAGAGCAAGCAGTTAGTTGGTCCAGGAGTGGTGGTAAATGATCGTCCCAATAAATTGTGAGCGTAGCAAACTGCTGACATGGTTATCCCCATCCATTCCCATCTATCATTTAACTAGCTTCCTGCAGCGCGATTTTACCCGTGTCTTTGGTTACTGCACTGCTCCCTTCGCCAGTTTCGTGATCTTACATAGCCTTCCTCAAGAACTGGGCTGTCATACGCAAAAAGAATTTTTCAAATTCGACCGGTGGTTCCAGAGATTACCGCGTTTAAACAAACAAACAAACTCTTCCGCTTTATATAATACGTAACTATAGTTATAGATTTGAGTTGTTAACACTTTCTGGAACAGTTAACGGATATGGCCGTGATGACAAAACAACATCTATTGTGTCTACACTCTACAGTAATGTCCATGAAAGAGTTTAACTGTCTTACTTAAGGTACCTACCGCAGAAAAAACCTCAATTTGCGGCATAAATACGATGAGGCTCTTTAAGTACTTAATACATTCAGTGATTGAACTACGTGAGTGCAGCCGCTGTCTGCGTCTGCACAGTTAAAATTAACCGTTCGGTTCGTCGAACTCGCACGCGACCGTAAAAATAGATCACTCCCGACATATTTTGCTTCCTTGTGCTCTTCGAAAGTTAAGATTCTTGTAACATAAGTATGAAAATATAGAAGGTACTACCTAGGTATTAAGCATACAAATATGAAATTGAAAATAAAAAATGAAAAATGAAAATATGTTTATTCAATGTTAATTAAATTAACACTTATGAACGTTAAAATTTAAAAAATGTCAGCCAATTAACCTACAGCCAGTTGGCTGACGAAGTAGAGCCATGGGAAGAACTTACAAGAAACTCAGGTCACTCTTTTTAATTGCCAGGTTATTACAATTTTTGTAAGTTACAATTTCAAGTAGCATGCAAAGTGACACAGGCAATACATTTGACTCTTTATGTAATTAATTACAGCTTTTTATGTTGTAAAGAAAAATAAAAAGTAAAATGTGTGCTATACAGGCCGTCTCAATTTGCATATTGCTACAAAAAGGTAAAGGCAACATGTGAACTGTGGTAAATATTTTTTTATTGCCGAGCAAACAGAATACCCACTTAGGTACTTGATAGAAACCCAACCGCAATGGCTACAACGCCAAAGCCTAATAAAATAATCTCTAATTTTAATAATTTAACTTTTCGTGTCAGTGTTGATCGTCTGCTTTTACTTGGCACTTTTTTACTACAGATTTAATTTTATACCTACCTCTATCCAAGGTCCAAGGTAATAAATAAAGTGGGTACAACATGTCTGTCTAGGACAGCCTTTAGGCTTTACTGACCTTCTAACGCAACTTTCCTACTGACCGACTTTCCTACTTTTCTTATTCGAAAGCTGCGTTGTCTCATCTTAAAGCGCCAGGGTTTGTTTGTTTGCTTGTTTGAACGCGCTAATCTCTAAAACTACCAGTCGGATTTGAATAGTTCTTTTGCATTTGATATCCCAGTTCTTAACTTTAGCTATCTCTCTAGGTACCTAATTTCTAGATTAAGTAGGTACCTAGATGTAGGTACTTATCTACCTACCACTATATCCGATCTGGGATTGTACAACAAAGTACTAGACAGAGACACCCAAAAAAGTACTAAAGGTCTTCTAGCAGCTAAGATGTCATTTCACAAATAAGTATTTGTTTCGGGAGCAGATAAGTAGATATATATTTATTGTTTTACCTCCGCAATAGGTACTGAAACGTCACACAATTGTAGATACCTACAGTAGAAACTGACTAGGTGCATTATGTAGAAAACCATCTTTATTAAAGAAAAAGAAAATAAATAAAAATACATATATTATATTATGCATAGGTAAGTAAATTTATTATGATGATATCAGAATGCCACTAGGTAATAAAACCACATGAATAACACCACCAAGGACCATAAACAGTCACAGATACAAAATAGTAAGCTATTTTACCGCCAACATGACCTTAGATGACAAACAGGCTATGATGTCACTTCGCCTACGCCTACATACAATAAACATGCAAACAAGTCGTCGCTCTTGGACCCAATACTTTCAATTCAATTCCATGTTATGTAGGTAGGCTTGCGTCATGGCTAATTCGGGCTGATGAAAAGCTACATTGTATTATGTAAGTAAGTACCTATGTATAACACCCCACTGTATTCAAGGTAGTTTGTAATTGTTCCTTTTTAGTAAAGACTTAATTTTTTGTATTGGAGAGGAGATTAATTAAAGGCCGCGCCGTCCGCGCAAAGCACAGATTGCATGAATTAGGTCAAGTTACAAAACAAGTACCTCTCCAATGTTAGCAAAGCACATGAAGGTACCTACTCTGTGACAAGCACCACAAAAGGTTTGTACCTCACTACCTAGTGTGTAACTGTTTTTAACACATTTTAGGGTGCCTTACCCAAAGGGTAAAACGGGACTCTATTACTAAGACTCCACTATCCGTCTGTCACTAGGCTGTATCTCATTAACCGTGATAGTAAAATTATCACAGATGACGTAAGTATTAATGTTGGAGCTTGAATAACAAATATAATAAAAACAGAATAAAATAATAGACATTTATGGCGTTTAGTTGCAAAATGTCCAGTGGTTGCAAAAGGTCCAGGTTGCAGAATGTCCAGGTCGCAGAATGTCCAGGTTGCAGAATGTCCTGCCGAAACGAATTACATACAAATCAAATTAAAATTAATTAACAATTTTTGAATCAGTAATATTCTTGAGGTGAGTTAAGAAACTTTTATTTGATTTATGTGTATTTCGTTTCGGTAGCAAAAAGATCCGTTTCCTTTAGATCCAGAAGTTCCTATTATTACTATTTTGGGACCTGGACATAATGCAACCTGGACATTTTGCAACCACTGGACATTTTGCAACTTGGACATTCTGCACCTAAACGATTTAAGGGAGCCTTCTTGAATATATATTATTTTATTCTACAAATACAACAAACATAATTTTTTCGTTTAGGCGCAAAATGTCCACTTTGCAAAATGTCCAGATCGCAGAATGTCCAGATCGCAAAATGTCCAGTTCGCATATTGTCCAGTTCGGATAATGTCTAATTCGCAGAATGTCCAATATTCATTATAACGTTGTCACCACTAATTGGTGGGGGATTTAAGTATGAATAATTCAATCGTTTAGGCGCAGAATGTCCAATTCGCAAAATGTCTAGCGGACACAAAATGTCTAGCGGACACAAAATGTCCAGTTTGCAGAATGTCCAAATCGCAGAACGAAGAATCAATATAGAAATCAATAAGTACAAAAAGGAGTTAAGATAACTAGAAAATGGTCATATTACAGATAAGAAGTTTAAAAAAAAAACATTTCGACGTCTTTTTATATAAACCCTAGTTACTAAAAATTTGTAATCAGTATCTAACTGATTTACAAATTTTACAATCACTAGACCGCAGCGTTCTTTTATATTGATTTTTTAATTTATGTTAAATTAAAATAAAGTGACAAAAATAAATGTGCTTTCCTAGTAACTTCGCTACTTATTAAATTATTCATATCCAATTAGTGGTGACAACGTTATAATGAATATTGGACATTCTGCGAATTGGACATTATCCAAACTGGACATTCTGCGAACTGGACATTTTGCGAATTGGACATTTTGCGCCTAAACGGTTTTTTTTTATAGATAATGTTATGGAACCGTTCATGTTCCGACTCGCACTTGGCCGGTTTTTACTATAGGTCTGTCTGTACCTATACCCTTTTTTGAATACCTATTCAAAATTATTTTATTTTAAAAAATGAATTGAATTTTTTTGAATATAAATATATATTAATATAATTTTATACATATTTAGTCAAACAAATTATAATGCTACAAAAGCTACCTATTCGTGTCATTGGATCTGGGTAAATCGATAATTTCAAAAAAACATTTTGCTGGAGTAATATTTCAAACCCAACAAAATCTTTTTTTCCGAATAACTTTAAAACTAATATAGTAATACAAACAAATTTTGCTATAGGCAAACAAATTACTCCATACGACACATATTATGTTTTATTATACCTACTCTCTCACCTCTCATACGCACAATAAATTTTTATGAAAATTTTTGCCATTTTATAAGGGGTAAGGGACTACTCACACTTAGTCTTATTCAGCTCTATTCAGCTTATGCCCATAGAAAACAACGATTTTGTCCATACAAATTCTTTGTTTTCTATAGGCATAAGCTGAATAAGTGTGAGTAGTCCCTAATGGCAACCAAGCTTGTGTTCTAAACTATACATATAATAAAATTGGAGCGTCTGTTTGTAATATTGAAATAACCGTTTCATACTACATGTTTAGGAATATGTATACGGTACATAGGTACACCAAAATAACATTTTTTACAATTTTTCGGTCTTTTGTTTCGGCTAATCTCTGAAATGGCTGGACCGATTTTGACGACTTTTATTGGCAGGTAGCTGATGTAATAAGGAGTAACTTGGCTACGTTTATTTTAGAAAAAATCTTTTATAAATAATAATATGCGATGTAACCGAAATTTAAGCGGGCGGAGCTGCGGACAACAGCTAGTCAATAATAAAAATGCGTAGGTAGATATAAATAAATAATCAGTTGATACATTTATATAATATAATAACACACATAATAAAAAAAAAAATTAAGTTAGAGGGACATTCGAATATTTATTTTTGTTGTGAAAATGCCCACATCTACTTACATATCAATAATACTGGACATGAGTCATCATCAGCATCAGCACATCACAAACGTGTATTCTCTTTGGTATGTCACATAATGTGTAACTACACATTATGCAGTTTATTTCATCAATAAATAAAATCTTTGAAATGTTCTCTCTATGGAGTGTGAGCTTGTGAATGTACCTAGTGGGTATTTGTTAGGAAATCAAACAAAAAAGTTTAACATATTTTTTTATTTCAGGTCACCGGAATGTATCACGGTGTGAGTGCAAGCCTCTGAACAGTTTAGTATTCCTCAGCTCCCTCACCCTCGCCCTCGGCGGAGTCCATGCCGACCTCTTCGTAGTCCTTTTCGAGAGCAGCTAAGTCCTCACGGGCCTCTGAGAATTCTCCCTCCTCCATACCCTCACCGACGTACCAGTGCACGAACGCCCGCTTGGCGTACATGAGGTCGAACTTGTGGTCCAGGCGGGCCCAGGCCTCGGCGATGGCCGTGGTGTTGGACAACATGCACACGGCACGCTGTACCTTGGCCAAGTCACCACCGGGCACCACGGTCGGGGGCTGGTAGTTGATGCCCACCTTGAAACCGGTAGGACACCAGTCCACGAACTGGATGGTCCTCTTAGTCTTGATGGTAGCGATAGCCGCGTTAACGTCCTTCGGGACTACATCACCACGGTATAACATGCAGCAGGCCATGTATTTGCCATGACGAGGGTCGCATTTGACCATCTGGTTGGCAGGCTCGAAACAGGCGTTCGTGATCTCGGCCACAGAGAGCTGCTCATGGTACGCTTTTTCAGCGGAGATGACTGGCGCGTATGTGACCAGAGGGAAGTGGATACGCGGGTATGGCACCAAGTTGGTCTGGAACTCAGTGAGATCGACGTTGAGGGCGCCGTCGAAGCGCAGGGAGGCCGTGATGGAGGATACGATCTGACCGATGAGACGATTCAGGTTGGTGTAAGTGGGGCGCTCGATGTCAAGGTTGCGGCGGCAGATGTCGTAGATGGCCTCGTTATCGACCATGAAGGCGCAGTCGGAGTGCTCCAGGGTCGTGTGGGTGGTCAGGATAGAGTTGTAAGGTTCCACGACGGCGGTGGACACCTGTGGCGCGGGATAGATGGCGAACTCCAGCTTGGACTTCTTGCCGTAGTCCACGGAGAGACGCTCCATGAGGAGGGAGGTGAAACCAGAGCCGGTACCTCCACCGAATGAGTGGAAGATTAGGAAGCCCTGGAGCCCTGTGCACTGATCGGCAAGCTTGCGGATGCGGTCGAGGACTAGGTCTACGATTTCCTTGCCGATGGTATAGTGGCCACGGGCGTAGTTGTTGGCCGCATCTTCCTTACCAGTGATAAGTTGTTCTGGATGAAACAACTGTCTGTATGTGCCAGTGCGGACCTCATCTGTTGACAAAACGAAAACATGATTAGTTTACATTGCTTTTACTATCTTAAGTTTTTTTATATACCACAGTACAAGTACTGCATGAACTTTACAGATTTTAAAATATGTTACATACTGGTATTCCTATAAGAAATTCATGACTTCATAATGTTAGGTTTCTAAACAATACTAACCAACTACTGTAGGTTCCAAGTCGACGAACACAGCCCTGGGAACGTGTTTGCCGGCACCGGTCTCACTGAAGAAGGTGTTGAAGGAGTCGTCGCCACCGCCCACGGTCTTATCTGTGGGCATCTGGCCGTCGGGTTGGATGCCATGCTCAAGGCAGTACAGCTCCCAGCAGGCATTACCGATCTGGACTCCGGCTTGGCCAACGTGTACTGAGATGCACTCACGCTGTTAACAATGGAAAAAAAACATGAAATTCAATAAGTAATACCTATTTGCTATTTGTTCAATGCATACATAGTAGGTACATAGGTACCTACTAAATCTGTTGCATGAGAAAGCTCTCAATAAAGACGTTCATGATCTACAGGCCTTTCTCAACGCGAAAGTACAACTTATTTTAAACAATTGACTGCTCATATTAGGTATAACGAGGGAAAGGTGAAAGCAACAGTACAGGCCGGCATTGTGCAGATAATTTTATTGTGAAAGCTGCGTCGGCACGACATTACTATCGATCGAGTCGAAGGGAGGCAGGTACCTCACCCTACTTTCATAAATGGCATGAGGTCAATGTCGGTAAGTAGATATACCTACCTATTTATACCAAAAGTACGCGAAAAATGAGACTTCGTTTGCTAAACCTAATTTTCGAAGAGATTAAAGGAGGATACCTACACATTGTAGTATTTTGCTTAACTTTCATTTCATAAATTGAACTTTAGAAGGTGACTAATGAAACCTACAATGACAAGGCATAGTATTGATTATTTATTAAGTAGGCATTTCTCAAAAACATGCGATAGGTACATTGTGGGCAATCTCCAATGAGGTCATCGACACGTCATTATTAAATCGATAGTTAGTTCTATAAAAAACAACCGCTGTACTAACAATATTTTATTCCTACGTTTTAAAAGAGTTAATTGATAATTTTGTAACGTAAATTGATCCTTAAAGGAAGAAAATCATTAACTAGGCGTGGCATGGTGACAACCGGCGTGGCATCCTTGAATGCGGTCATTTAAAATACTCAAGTTCTACTCTACTAGTTATCATAGTGAACAGACACTAAAGAAAAATAGAAGAGTACTGTAAAACTAGAATATTTTGAGTTCTAAATTTGAAAAAATAAAAGAACACCAAATTTAGAAGGCCGTTATTCACTAGAGTATTGTTCACGCAAGGGGAAATTGAAATCGGTCGGTTAGCCGGCCGACAAAATGGATGCCGGAACACCCGGCACTTTGCGTCTCGAAATACAAGGAAATAACACTAACAGAGATCTAAATCTACGGAAATAAGATATAGGAAGCAATAGTACTCACCATTTTGATTGAGTTTTGTTGAACTTATTTGTAGTAATAATAAATTAATAAAATAATTCAGTCGTCGTTCAGCGCGACCGGTTAAGAGGCTTGGCAAACGAATGTGAATACGAAAAATTCCGTTGACGCCACTTTTATAGAGCCGGCACTGCAGAGAACCGACGCTTCTTGCTCGGTGCTCTCATTGGTTGATTCAACTGCCGCATGGGCGTACCAGCCAATAAGGTCAAAGCAGCATTATATCACCATTGCGGGAATATGTGGGTTGGTGAATCATTCAACTTAATACCATTTTAGTGAAGATTTGTTAGTTATATCGATATCGATATTAAATTCTTTATCGTGTAGGTTTTTTAAATACATTATTATGTCATATCATAATCAACGCTCAAATAAACGTTTTTTCTTTATTTCTTTCTAATTTGTAAGAAGCGTAAAACACCACATATTCTTAACATAGTAGGTTTTTAATTGCCTGTTTTTTTATGATTAAGTACTTATCTAAATACCTAATTATATCTCTAAGTATATACAATAGCATTTATTCTACTTATCACAATTTGTTTAAATTAGATTTGGTATAGGAAATTATGTAATTTATATTTACCTAGCTGCGCCCATGCCTAAAATGGTTTTTGTCTCCTTCGATAGTATCACGGTAATTGAAATTTTTAATTACTATGTTACTGTTGTTTATATCTGCTTACCATATTTTTTTTTATTTACATAGCTAATTAGATACAAAACAGTAGGCACAAGACTTACGGTGCCTGTATTATGATAAACTACATCACAGACTATGAACACTAACATTTTACTTACATCTATCATTTTTACGATAGAAATTAGTTAGCACTTTGTTTTGTACAACAAAGTTGTGCACCATTAACCCATTTGATTACAGTTCTTCTGTGACGTTTTACTTATATTTTAATACGAGCATCAACTACATATTATCAACATTTTATGTAATTTAGGATTTGACGCAACAAAATAATTTTACAAACTTAGTTCTAATAGGGCCATATTATATTCATGTTATAGTATGGCATAGAACGCTATAAATGAATTATTCAAAAACTTAGAAACAAATACACAAAATGTGTTTGAAAGTTCTAGTTGTGCTCTGTGCTGTTGATTGTTTGTATAATATGTATAAAATATACAAATCCACGCCACACAAGACTTATTTTAAAAAGGAACAAATTTTCAGCAGGGTACACTTCACTCTACACTTAGTACCTACGCAGCACGCCGCATTAGAGTTCATTTATTATCAACTTAACAAAAGAGTTTGATTGTAGTTCTATAACTACTAAGATTTTACAAAAAGGGTGTTAGATTTACGAAAAAGTATCTAAAGTACTGCACCGACTTAATTATCGACAGATTAATGCCGTTTCTAACATGGTACAACACTATTAAGTTCGTTATTTTCATGTCGCAGTTGTGTTGAACCGACGACAGCACACATAGACAATTTTGTTTATGTGTGCGGTCACAGTCTGGATATTTTTTACTGGCATTTACTGCATTATTGGTAAAAGTTTTTCAGACAATGATCTTATTTCTACAGAAATGAGAAATAGCTATTGATTTTTACAATGTTATAGCTTATTTAGATATATTTAGGCGACTAATTCAGACGGGCGAGTTTTTTACGCACACAAGCACAGTTTGTATTTCGTTTCCATACACGAATATGTCCCATGTAGTGTCTATTGGTGCTCAAACTTTGTTCTATTTTTAGGCACAGGCACAGACAAACCGTACCGATCAATAATCCTTGTTCCTAGCTTAAGTGTTAGATACCTATACCTGCCTAGGACTTGCTTATTTATAATATTATCTAAAACAATAAGTAATAGTAGGTAGGTACCAATTAAGTTATAACATAACATAAGGACAAGGCAAAATACCCAGTTAGTTTAACTTGCATACCTTTACGAGACAGATAATCACAGGTCTACATGCCTATTTTTGCATTTTCGTTTCTTTGGCAAAGCAAATCAACTGCTGCTGTAAAAACTTAATATATAACTACTCATGTAGGTATCTGTTTTTTATTGAGCAGCTCAGCAGCTGGTTCTTTTGCCATCAATAGGGATTGCAACAATGATATTCTATTTGGGATAATTCTGCCGAACTAATTCAAGCATTCAGAGCGCAGAAAAAGTGTGTAAGAGCTTATGATATGGGGCAGAATACCTAGACAGGTGCATACCTTGTTTAAAAAACATAAAATTATGTAGGTAGGTACCTTGTTTGTACATGTATGAAATTTGTATATTTGTTTACAAACATTCTAGTCTTTTTATTAAAAATATAAAAGTTACTAATAGAAATGGTAGATTTTCTAATAATTTGCATGTTCCTAACCAACACAGCTTTACATAGTAAAAACTTATTTTGTATGGCAGTACGAATTTATAATAAATTACTGAATTATTTAAATCCATTAGATTTATTGTTATTTAAAAGAAAATTATTTGATTTATTCTTAAACAAATATTATTATACTGTAAAGATTACCTAAATGATAAAAATATGTAATTCTTTAATTGTTACCTTCATGTAAAATATTTGTAAGTACACCTGCAATGGTAGAATATGAGACCTGGCAATTTGTATGTAACACCATATATGTACCGTATTCTGATAAATAAATATATCTTTATCTTTATCTATTTATTAGAATATCATTGGATTGCAAAATAAATCTAAGTTACAAATTTTTCATTAGTCTCGGACGCCTATAACTTCTATGTACTTTTGTATGTATATGTACTTTAACAAAGATTTCCGTAATTTTGGAAAATATAAGTACTTATGTATGCTGGTAAGTACCTAAGTACATCTACATACTTTTTAAAGACACTACAAAGTTATTTTCCTTCTTTTAATTTGTAAGTAAGTGCCTCTAACATATTAAACGGTATTTATCTGTAAGTATACTTACTCAATTATAATTTTTTGTTCTTGATCAATACCTAACGTAGGTAACTAACCTACCTACATACAATAGATTACAGAATGAATCAACCTAGATCCACTGTTCAAATGTATCCACATATTTTATTATAAGGCTCAGACGGGCACAGTTCTCAGTATAGTATATAATCTATGGGCATACTTAGTACTCGTATTCCTGTGCAGTATTGATTTATTGATTGCACTGAAGGTACCTACTAACTAAAGTAAGAAAACATGTTGGGAGACACAGTGTGCCTCACTGTGGTCATGAAGAAAATCAACAATCTTGCTTTGTAAAATTACATAATTAAGCTAAAATCAAACATCGTTTAAACTTAAGAACCTAACTAAATAAGGCAGAATTTTAAGTTAAATAAAACCATGATTGTATTTTATTTTGTTTAGAAATGAGGTCATATTTTTCCTGAGTTATTTTTAAATAAACGCCATCTGTATTTTACCAGAGATAGCTACACACACCGTCACCGTCAGTCTCCATTCATGGAACGAAAAATTTTTGGTTTATGCGCGCCATCTATACAAATATTTTATAATTACTAGCAAGCAACAGATTGAAAAATGACAGAATGTTGGTTTTTTTTTAATACAGAGATTATACTTAATTTCAGATTATCGAGTTATAGTAAGAAGATTCTCTTCTCGACTTTTACTTTTACCCACCTAATCGATGCATTTTTAGTGTCGAAATATTTAGGTAAGTAGGTCTTTATATTATAGCCTTAGTTCTCTGCGACATTGATAGCTTGCCTTTTCTAGGATTGATTAACAGGTTACAAGTTACAACAGTTACCTTTAGGTAGATGTATGCTGAACCACTTTTGAATTTTTAAACGCCATAGTACACTGGAGGCCAGCATGCCAGTAGTTTGGCTTTTAGAATGGTGTCCGCCACTTCTGGATTCCACTGATTGCTTACCATCAGGCATAGCGGTGTCCCTTTGGTAGGCTAATATAAAAAAATGCCAGAATAACCATGATTGTCCAATGACGCCCTGTAAAAAAAGGGATCACTATATCTCAAAGTTATTTTAAGAAAGAACGTACGGTAAGCTGCTGATCCTACGCTTGAGCGTTCTCTAGCCCATGTCAAACAACTTTCTTTGATCTGAAACTTGAGCGTCGAAACTGATGAGAGAGACTGTCTTTGAGCAACCGTGTGTTCTATACTCCAGTCAATAAAGTATGTATGTATTTACAATAAATAAATAAATAAATAAAAAGTATATGTTTATCTATAATATGTATGTATTTACAAAAAAAATGTATCTAAGTAGTTTATCAGTTGTTTAGTACCCATAACACAAGCAAATATAATTGCTTAATCTGGGGCTAGATGGCGCTGTGTGAATGTGGTAGAATATTATATATTATATTAATATTAATTTCTTCAGAAAAGTATTTAGGGTGATCAACGATAGGAGGTGAGCTGAAGGGCTGACCACAGAATACTAAAGGACCGTTCAAAGTATCCATTTTTCGGTTTCATCGCTATTATCTTAAAAAAAGAGCCATCCTAGAAAAAATGTTCTTTTACTGAATGAAAGCTTATAAAATTCTCTACAATCTTGTGCACATTTTCCAATTTCCAATAGTTTTTGAGCTTACGTTATAGAAAAATACAATGAACAAAAACACCGCTTGTGGCATTAAGATTATTACGAGGGTAGTTTTAAATTCGCGGAATGGCCGGGAGCTCAGGGGTACTCAAATATTAACCCAAATTATTATTTTTTTAAATATTCACCTACAACACTAATACATTCATCGGATTAATTTATTAACTTGTATACACTTCCATTAAAAATGATTTTGTCTTTGTAAAAAATACGCTGAAACGGTGTTCTTCACTTTTTCGTTGGTCAAATATTGCATCCCCCGAATCTTTTTGTTAAGTTTTGGTAATAGATAAAAGTATCTTGTAGCCAGGTCAAAACTATAGAGTAGAAAAAATAAAATATCTAAAACCAATCTAAGCAGGGCAGTCAATGAAACGAGTCTCTAAACTTGAAAATTTACGTAAAAAAGCAGGACTTTGCAATATGGCTTAATATCTTTTTTATATCACTGCACGGAGTCTTAGACTTAGGTTCATGATTATGAAACCATACATCCCGAGTAAAAATTCGCTTCAATAAATCCTGTTTTATCTTTATCCTGTTCATCTGCAGAGGTTCAAAAACTCACGCAAACATTTCACGCGCTGTTCGTTTGTGCATTCTCGGTACCTATCTTGCACTGACTTAGATATAGCATGGCAAAATGATTATAAAGAATCTTTTAAATAATAATAATAATAATAATATTCTACCACATTCACACAGCGCCATCTAGCCCCAAATTAAGCAATTATATTTGCTTGTGTTATGGGTACTAAACAACTGATATACTACATATATACATTTTTTTTTTGTAAATACATACATATTATAGATAAATTACTCCAAACACCTTAGCGTAATGTGTCTTCTTCAGACGACCATCGTCTAATATAATTTTTTTTCCTTATTCGATGAATAATGGTGTAGTCACTTCAACACACCGGCCTGGTCGGAGCTGCTCTTCAAGAAATTCTCTAACGTGCTTAAAGAGACTATGCCACTTGCAAACTGTTATTTTCCAGGGCAAAAATCCTTATAAAGAGATGACATCTCTACCAGCATGGTTTGAGTTGTTTACAAGGGATAGAACGCACCGTTTTGAGATATTAGCAAATATCCGAAAAATGGGTACTTTAAACCCCTCCCGACTTTTAGTATGTTCACTGCCTGATCTGGATCATCCTAAACACGTTTTTGAAGACATTGCTAAGTTATTCGCTTACGCACTATGCATCCTCTTTTAGCCATTTGTTGATTAGACTACTACAGTAATATTATTTGTGTGGGGCTTTCGTGGAAGTGGAATAAGTCTTAACTCACTGGAAAGTCACTGGATCAAGATTCGGTGAACCGGAAACAATAGAAGGAATCGAAAACTATCACAGGTGGATCGAGGCCGCGATACACAGTATGGAGAGTATAATTTTATTATTCTATCTTATTTGCAGATTTTGTTGACATTAAAAAATAGATAAGATCTATTATTATCTAAGAATATTAAATTTTACTGTAAATGATTGAATTAAACACTAATTATTTTCCAAAAAATATCTAATGCGAAGTTAGTCACGCTTACGTTGCTGAACTTGTCGGTGCCTATTTCCGTTCCGTTCAACTTTTCCCGCCCGCTTTGACAAGAGACCAAGAGCGCGCGCAACTTCATTCTTCATTCCGCGCGCGAACGTAATCACGCGCAGGTTGCAACGAATCCTCGAAATTACGAAATAAAATATTAATATATCGTTAATTAAATAACCGCGTATTGTGTGCTTGTGATGTTGTAATAAATTATATGTGTTTGTGTAGTGTTGTGTATATTAGTGAAATAAATTTTGAATATTAGGTGAGTGTACATAATATTTTATTTTTACAATATTTTTTGACCTTCAGAAAATACATAAGTTTACGTATACGATCTGTGTATTTTACTAAAGGTGTTATTTTTCTTATACTTAGATAACTTGTACGGCCTTTTATGGCTACAGGACAGCCGTTCTCTTCACAAATATGGCTAGGTTCTCTGAGTCGTCTAGGTAATAAGTAAGGTCTAAGTAACTTGCCCTCGGCGAACTTTCTGCATTCATGGATAACTTTCTATTGAACAAAGTAGGTTTCTATGTTTAAATATAAATGAATGTGAGTAATGAAATTACTATTGAAGCAAGAATAAATTATTAAGCCGCTATTATTATTTTTTTTATTACCTATGTAGAGTCATCTTACGAATAGCCCCTTTCTAGGCTCTTGGGATCAATTGCTGAATCAAATAAATTTTATGTAGGTACCTATGCGTCAAGTACCTAAGTATGCAGTGGTAATGGTTAACAATCAAAATATTCTGCTTAATCGGAAAAATATGTTTAGTTTATACATTCATAAATATTATCTAAACACAAACTTCATCATTCATCTTTCATTCAATCATCATCATCAATACTGACGAGATTGTTCGACAGCAAATTCAGTTTTTACAAACATTTAAATACCTATTTTTGCTCTTCAGCTAAAATGTTTTTAATAGCAGCTATTAAAAAACATTTCGTGATGACGCAGTAATAAAAATAATAATAGAAATGTGTCTTCATTCAGCTGAAAAACGTCCACTGCCGGACATAGGCCCATAGGCCTCTTCTAAGTTTCCCCACCTTGGCCGGTCGTGAGCCGCCTTCATCACTCGGTTATCTGGTCGTCGGTCCACCATGTGAAGAGTCAACGCAGCAAGTCATGCTGCGTTTGCTTCATTCATATAGTATTCTACGTTAAAATTAAAATTCTAGCTTTATCAACAGAATTACATTCTGCCTCTAAACTAGGCTGTATAGATTTGTCTCATTGTCTCATTTTTTTTTTAAGACAACTTCTTATTACGCATTAGAAAACAAGCCGTGTTGCATGGCTCTTTACAAACACACACAAAATACACCCAGACTTAGATTCGACACAATTATTAATGGACCATGCAAAGTTTTGCTGAGAATCAAACTTCGTGTACAGCGATGGCAAGCGATTCTACTGTGATACAACAGTAGCTTTTGTAGCTCATTGATACCTTTAAATCTCTATATATTTATCTGAAACTAACTTGCCGCGGAACAGTTTTATCCGCTTTTTAGGTTACTGCTCCGCGCCCGTCGCTCATAGCGGGGTGATAGACTATAATAACAGGTCTGATGCTTTTGGTCAGTTTTAATTATTAACGACATCAAAAAATATATATATTTTTCAAATAGGTATGTAAACTAATCAATGCCTATAGATATATTCAATACTTTCAAAATATATACGGAATCCAAACTCAAACAAAGTAACACCAATTTTTTGCCAGCACAAACACCTTCGGCCTCGGACCTGTGGCACCTTTTATATGTTACAACTTCATTGATACTCAAGCATGTGCGTACTCTGTGAACGAAATCGTACCCTTTACGTCACGTTTTTCTTTTAATTTTGCTCTAGTCTCATCTCAATTGCAGCTTGTTCTTTGGGATTTATAATATCAGGCTTTTTGACAGATACATGATGCGAAAATAACCAGCAAGACAAAATATTCTATGATTTTAGTTCTTAGATACGTATTATCTTATTATCGTGTAAGTACGCATTACTTATCTAGAGCGCTTTTAGAAATGCCAGCAAAAGAACTACCTACTCGTAGTTCTTTACCTGAATAAAAATTACTGCTTTTCTCTCAATCGTTTGTAAAGATTCTGTCTCGTATTTGATGACGATTTCAATACCGAATTCCGATTTTCTATAAAATTCGCAAGTTTTAAATTAAACTCAAAAGTTCTTAATTTTAGGCATGAGAATTAAACTTTCGTTAACGTTTCTAAGGAAAACCATAACGCTACGGAGCCTATCTAATCAATATCATAAACGTGGTTAAAAATGTACTGTTTCCTGTCGCCTCCACAACGACAGTTGCTCTGTTTGTAGAGTGTAGGCGGAGTGTTTGGTGAGCAAAGGTCATAAATACATATGATTGCATTCACACCCACATACACATAAAACACACTAAGTAGGTATAAAAATTAATACTTACAACATGACTGTTATGCACATTTACGACTCAAGAGACTTTTGTTGCCAAAAAAAAAAAATGTCCTGATAAAAATTGGATCTTCTTCTTGTTCTTATTTGCTGCTGGCTACACCAAATACCTATCATAATCACTAACCTACAGCAGTCCAATGCTGGTTATGGGTCCCTAAAGTTCCGTGTCAAACTATGATTGCTTGTGATCGAGTCGCACGTGCGTCGGTTTCTCCCCAAGCGCGCCATCTTTTCCCGATTTTTGACCGAATGCAGTCACTTTTAAAAAGACCCTAAGTAGGTACCTATTTAATAAACAAAATTCTTAAATTAGAATAACCTTTTAAATTTTTTTGTGCTGCATTTTGTTTTCTTTATATGGAGGTCGTATAATGTTAACCTTAATTTTAAATGGTGCCAGATGTTTACGTGAGTTTTGCAATGTAGTCTATATATCAGTCACTTGTTTGTGCAAAACAACTACCAAGTGGCTGTCCTTGTCCCTGACCCTCATTGAATCATCCTTTCGCAGAACTCTATCATTCATAAATAACCATAATTTGACCTCTGTGGTCATAAACTCCAGGATTTTAAGAGCCTTGTTCTCATTACACATTCGCTCACAGGCTATTTTAGTGCATGTGTAAGAGAACGTATTGAAAACCGCACGAATGCGTCACACTGTAAGATCATCGACTATTTGTTTATGCATTTATTTTTTGAGAATTTTGTATTTTAGTCATAATTACTTGAAAACCTTCAATCTTGATTTGGAGTTAACCGCAGGTTATGAATCAGCCACGTACATAGGTACCTACTCATTCATATTTTACCTTATAAATAAATACATACTTACACAGTAAATAAATAATATCTATTAACATTCATTCATAATTACTTCAGAGGTTCAGTTGTAGTCATTGATCTCTGAAATCCAGGCACTACATTTAATGAACAGCAAAATCTAAACTTCTCTCCTCTGGAAAGCTCTTGAATAGTTTTGAAATCAATAAGTAACCGATGCAAATAGTTGGTTTTAGTGTGGTGGTTTGAAATAGAACTGGCCGGACGTCCTACTTCTGAAGCATGAAACGATGGGTAGTAAACTTTGACTAAATACTTACTCTTACATTAAAACATCGGTTACGTATAACTATATTGTTATTATTCTTAACATTTTTTAATGAGCTTTACGTTGTACACTGACTTCAAAGTATTTTACAAAGCCATACTTACTTACTAATATTATAAATTTATAAATGTAAAAGTAACTCCGTCTGTCTGTCTCTCTGCTACGCTTTTACGCCTAAACCACTAAAACAATTTTGATGAAATTTGTTATAGGAACAGAATAGACCTTGGAGAACAAGATATATTATCGCGAAAAAATATTTTGAAGAGATTGAAATAGTGGATGAAAGAATGTATGAAAATGCGATATAACCAGCATTCACGCGGGCGGAGTTGTGGGCAACAGCTAGTAAAAATATAATCAAGTAAATGCGCCGATGTTCAAGATTTAAAAAAACTTATTTTTAACCCTAATGGTTGCGCTGTATCTATAGTAAGTTTATCTTTTGTACAAAGATCTCAAATTGATACACAGATCACCCTATGGTTTCTTATTTGCTTTGGTTTGTTTTTTATGCCAAATTGTCTATCTGACGGAAACCACTGCTGGATATAAGTCACTCCTAAAGGGAAGGGTTGCCATAGTCATCATGTTTGACTAGCATTTTGATAGCCAGTATGTGATATTGAGTTCGGTAGCGCTTAGCTAGCTCCGTCTGAAAGCTGTAGCATAATTCTATATTCACATCAAAACTATTGTTCGACTGATGTCTGTTCGAGGTTGACTGTTAGAAAATGCCTTTGGCAGGCCACCAATGTAAAATTGTGCATAAGTAAATTCAAATATAGGGCTAATTGTCTCTTACTTTTAGTACTTAACAATAAATCCAAATATGGAATCAAATAAAATTACTAAGTTACTAGCACTTAGCACCTCCATTCTTTCAAAACATACTAATCAGATAGGTACTATTAACAATGCTTTCTCCAAAGCAAATGCAATGAACTGCACTTCTCGTGTTCTTGCTAATCAACGATTCCAGCAATCACAATTTTTTTACGTTTGTTTTGTTATGTCTTTTAAATTCGATCTCCACGTTATATTATTTTTCAAAATGACTACTTTATCAGACTTTGCAACTGACTCCCTTTAGTGCAGGTATTCCAGCTAGCGATTTACCCCGCCCGCGCCTTTGATTGGGTTATTCCCAGAAGTCCATGATTCCATTGTTTCCAAAAAAAATTAGTTTCATACTATAATTCCCATCGGGTCCACGACATTTTAAATTAATAAAATTTTGTTTCGTAACGGGTTCATAAAAATGTGTAGGTGCTATTTTTTAGACTCTTGTATTTTAATACATTCAAACGTATTCTATAACATACGTATAGCAAGTCTGATAGGGTGAAAAGCTTTAGATAAGCCTAAGAATATGAAGAATAAGGTCAGTCAGGTTAAAACAAGAAATACTGATATTGTACTGATTGAAACAGTAAACAGTGCAAGCCGATGACATCAGCCAACCGGAGTGCTAATATTAAAACTTGGCATTCTTCCACACAACATGGATCATAGTATTTGAGGCATTAGCTCGAAGAATTCTGATAGTTTTGTAAAATATAAATAAAAAACACTGTTGAGAAAACGTTTTTGAGTAGATGAGACATTGCCCTCGGTTGCTAGACGACGCTTTTCAACTTTAACACATGGCCAAGTCAAGATTTCATTCATTACCTGTTTATGTAAATTTAGTTTTGTTACAGTAATATTTAATTTTTGTTTGCCACTGCTTCTAAAGAAAGTAGTAGATCCACGCTGATTTTATGTATGGGCCGTATCGACCGGAGAAGTACTACCCTCTCATAGAAGATTGACATAAGAGTAGTAGTAGCCGTACTATTGCGTTTGATTCGGTGAGTGAGAGCGCCGAAGGCCCAATTTCCCCCTTTCCTTTTTCCTCACTTTCCTCAATCCTTTCGCCTACCCCACCCCCTTCACGGTAGACAGCGGCTTCGCAGAGTCCATGAGCGACAGATACTATATACCATCACGTGGGCTGTTTGCTCGTCTGTCACTGTCGGCAATAAAAAAAAAAGAAAGCATGACCGACAGAACTTACCATGCTTGCTCCTCTTCGACAATAGGTACTTAGTAAAAAAATCCCTCCTACTGACACTAAAGCACTCCCCTCTTTTAGGGTTTGATGCCCATTTAAGAAAATTCTTATTGCCATCCACTAATATTTTTAATTAATCTGCGTGGTTGGAAATATACTCTGTAGCCGTTAATTATGTTTGGTGTTTGTAAATCATTTAGCAATAAGATCTCTACCGAGCTGTACAAGGCTATTCATATCTAAGACCTAAGTATACAAAACACACAGCGTACTCTTTCTCAGCAGTACCTATGTGTGTGAATGACTCACATCGTGAAACAAATTCTCAAATGTTGTTGTTTTCTTTAGTACATTCGCTGGAGTTGATGATTAGTGTTGAGAGCTGAATGTACACAGTCGTCATGAAACTTACAACAGCATCATTGAGAAATTTTTCTTAGAACTATGAGTTATGATGAACTCATGATTGACTCAATATGGAGCTATAAACAAAGTCGTATTACTGTTATAAATAAATCTAAAATTTCAATCTTTTTATTTTGATTTTGTGTAGCAGTCGCCGAAAGATAATGTAGATGATGACTATGTTATTAATAATAAAATATAAAATTCCGCTCAAATTTACTTACTATGAGGTGGGCCTTAAGCTTGTTTTGTTTGCCACCAAAGGTGTACTTATAAAAAAATAAACATAACATTCGTCTAAAAATATGCCAGCCTGAAGTGTCTGCTATATGAACCTTACTTCGCCCAGGCAATCAGCTGTCTTATTTTTACCCTCGAGAACGGTCTTTTATATATCTGTGAGAAAAGTTTACACATCCCAGATGGATAAACACTAAGGAAAATGTAAAACTTTTGACAGTTTTATTCGATCCGAAAAGGAAATCAGCATTGGAATGGGTTGTCAAATATGAATCGCCAACAAATGCAGACTCAAAAGTTTTGAAAATTACTTTCATACTCTCTCCCTTATCAATTATATTATTCATTGATAAAATAATAAACTCACGTGCTAATCTCCATGTAACGCACCTGCAATTAAAATTGTTCTTTATTTTAACTGCTACAAAATATTAAGTCTAATATCATTTTATCTATGCACGTGCATAAAGTCTTGCATTACTCTCATTAAGAGTAAATTAAATCTTTAAAAAGTTCATAATGTTATACTTGTTAGACGATTTTTTTCCCATTTGGGTCCTATTTTATTTAACTATTTTATTAATGATGTCCCGCATTGTTTCAACCATTCTAACATTTTCATGTATGCCGATGACCTAAAGTTTGTTAAGATAATCGAATCTGACGAAGATGTACACAACCTGCAAAGTGATTTAAACAGACTTGTTGACTGGTGTGAGATAAACGGTATGCAATTAAATCCAATCATCCAATCAATCCAATAAAATTTTCCCGGAAACATAAGTTATTGCAATCTAATTATTACATAAATCTACATAAATTAGATGAAGTTGACACAATTCGAGACCTAGGCATATTGTACGATTCTAAATTATCATTCACGCCTCATATTAATGCAATAATCAAAAAGTCTTCAAAACTATTAGGATTTATTATAAGAAACTGCAAAACATTTCGAAATAGTAAGACAAAAATAATGCTATACAACAGCCTTGTCCGTAGTCATCTAGAATATTGCAGTGTGGTATGGCGGCCTCACTATGCGGTTCACGCGTTGCGTTTAGAGCGTGTACAAAAACGGTTTCTTTGGAATTTGGCGTATTCTAGTGGCATACGTAATCAGTTTCGTTCCTACAACAAAAAACTCGAATACTTCAAGATGCATTCTCTTGACAAACGCAGACAGCTACTGAACGCAATGTTTGCGATCAAAGTCTTACACAACAAAATCGACTCTCCTCCCTTGCTCGCCTTATTTAATTTTCGTGCCCCGGCCAGAATCCCACGAAAACCAATTACTCCACTTTATCCACCTCCAAGGAGAACGGTGCTAGGCATCAATTCACCATATGCCAGGTTATGCAAAGTAATAAACAGCTGCAGTGATTGTATTGACGTGCATGTCGATCCTATGCTAAAGCAGAAGACTGTTCTTATTAATAACTTACCAGATTAAAACATTTAATACATTTTTAAACTCGATCATCTTCTACCTGTTCTCATTATTACACATGCAAACATACACGAACACACACACGCACGCACGCACGCATGCATGCACGCACGCACACGTACACACGTACACACAAACACACACCACATAAACACACAAACACACACACACACACACACACACACACACACACATACACACACACACACACACACATACACACACACACAAACACACCCATACACACCCATACACACACACACACACACACACACACACACACACACACACACACACACACACACACACACACACACACACACACATACACACACACACACACACACACACACACATACACACACAGAGAAAACTTATAGATATAGATCACACTATCATTAATAGTATTAATAAATTATTACCAATGTATCTGCTGTCAAATACATTTAAGTACTGCGTATTTTCCAATGTAAGTGTATATCTACATGGCAAAAAATGTTAATTGTTTTGTATTATATGACTTTTTCATAGATTATAAATATTAGATTGTTACATGTATGATTTTAGCATGTGGTGATTACCTCTAAGTATTTGTTACACTTTTGTTATTAGATAAATAGATGTATCACTATGGTAATGTTCAGTGTAAACAAATGTTGGTGATCCATAATAAACAAAAAATAAAAAATAAAATAAAAAATTTTCAACCTATAGTAATGAATATTAAGGTATAAAGTTCTATATGATTTTTCAACATACGTTTTTATGTCACTAAGTGATGTCATCAAGATCATCACTATTGACAATTTCTAGGAAAGCCGTTTGGCTGTTGTCCCAAAACTCGTTTTGGTGTAACGCCAGACGAATTTATAAGTGTTGTATAAGTTTATGAGGCCGTCAGGGTGGCCTTTCACTTTATTATACATTAAACAACAGCTGTATACCTCATTTGGAAAAATTATATAAATCGACCATTTCAAAACAGAATAGTACCTAAGTAAAAATCCTGGCTTTCGACATCAAAAGTTGTTTTTGAGATTATTGCACTAAACTCTGCATTTTAGCAAGACTGCTTCCATGGTCAGATTAAGTAGTCCGGTGTACGGACTGTGACTCTTAGGTCTTGGATTTGATCCCCTGGTTGGGTTTCTGTCTATAAATTCTTGGCTTGAAATTTGTCGTAGTAAATAACAACAGTGTTACCCTCTCTGCCTACCATCTCGACGAAAAAAGGCGTGATACTGCTATATTATGCTGATTACTGATGCATTAGGGCTATTTTGTTTAGTTAAAAATGTGTTGAATCGTGATGGTCTAGTACCTATTCGAAACCGAAACCAAGTACCAAGGTGACTTTTTAAACTCATATCATATTCTATGCCTTGAAAATTTACTGACATACGTTGCAGGAAAATATCAAATTGTCTGTCTGCTGAAGGGGATTCTTAATTTGTCTTGCAGTGGGATAACAATAAATTGGTATGATTTGGGTAAAATAATCTTCCTGTAAAGCAGTTAATTAAATCCATACTATTAAATATCATAAATGCGAAAGTAACTCGGTCTGTCTCTTTGTCTGTTACGGTTTCACGCTTAAACCACTGAACCGATTTTAATGAAATTTGGTATATTATACCAGATAGATTAGACCTCGGGGAACAACATAGGCTATCTTTTATCGCTTAAAAATGGCTTAGAGGGGTTGAAATAGGGGGTAAACGTTTATATGAAAAACAGAGATAAAACCGACATTCACGCGGGCGAAGCTGCGGGCAACAGCTAGTTTCAAATAATGATCCTCCCGCATACGATAAGGTTCAGAAATGAGCTTCTCGTTAAGGTTTTCCCAAGAGACTACAACATAGAGTTTATCAAGTAAGGGCAAGGTTTTGATAGAGTCTACAACGCGCAAGTGATACTTCTGGTGTTGCGTCCATAGGCTATGGTAACTGCTTACCATCAGGCAGGCATCAATTTAATTGTATATAAAATAGTTTCAAAGTTAAAGATACAATTTGCACTTAAGTTTATTTCACATAAGTTGTTATTCTTACTGCATTCGTTTGGTGATATCTTAAAAAGGTCATTCGTAAATACGTGGAATACATTAGCCGTTTCACAGCTCGTGTTACGGCTCACTATTTATGTCACGGTCTCCTCTGCGTTGTGTGTAAAACAATACGTTATTTGATCAATTATGACGACGAACATTTGGTGAGACTTACGTAACTTTTGGGTACCTTAAAGGCCAAAAATAAGAAGTTTGAAGTCACAGAATGCATAGTTAACAAGTATTAACAACGCAGTGGATCCCAGAGTACGGACGACGGCGACGCGACGCACGTTAGCGAATTCAAATTCAAATTCAAATTCAAATACATGTTTATTCAAATAGGTTAATTAAATTAACACTTATCGTCAAAGTCTACAAAATGTCAGCAAATTAACCTACAGCCAGTTCGCTGACGAAGTAGAGCCATGAGAAGAACTGGCAAGAAACTCAGGCCACTCTTTTTAATCGCCAGGTTATTACAATTTTTGTAAGTTACAAAAATTGTAATAACCTGGCGATTAGAACGAGATAGCGGTAGGTACAAGCTAGACTCATAACAAGCTTCTATTAAGAGTAAGAACTAGCTTGAAATAGAGAGAGAGAGAGAGAGAGCAAACTCAGCAAATTGTCTAGTCTATCTGTTGTATCCTGTTAAAAACAAGATCTGCAGTCTGCAGTAATCAACTAAACAAATTAATATCAATGTCGAAAAACTAATTCGCATTTATACTTACCTTATTTAAAAAGTCGGAGTTATGTCGGGACTAACTGTCGTTATGCTTTCTTTGAAAATGGCATGAGTCAACACTATGTATATTGAAATATATGACATGATGTTAAAATCATAATCATCAAAGATAATCCCAGACACACATCAGAATATTTCACAAATAAACAGTGATTCAAATTCAAGAAAGATAAAAGAGAAAAAGCGTCCAACAATACATAATGCTAATTCATGCTCCCTGTGGCGCATGACGAACTGCTATAATTAGTGTTACTATTAGTTTATTTATGTTACCTGTGCCAGCGCCAACTGGGGCTGTTCATATCCGTGGTTTCATCAGGAAGTTGCGTCATAGGTCTGCTGGCCGCTAGACGAGTCACTGGTGTAGATATATTCTTCGTTATGTTTTTAGAAGTAGTATCATATCGCCCGCCTCACCTTTTCTCATCTGTATTGGGGTCGACTTCCATAATTAAAGCCTTTAATTGTGGAAGTCGACCCCAATTCAAAGCAATTGAAACTGAAGTTCAGTTTATAGGATGACATTTTTAATGAGAGAAAATGATATTATAACCAAACCCACATTCTGATTGCTGGTTAACATCGATGTTCGATTGATAGACTTTAACTTAACTTTGACTTATAGGCCTTATGGTTACGGTACGTACCTACTGTTTTAGGGTTCTATACCTGACAAGAATTAATGTTTTTTTGTTTATGTTAGGTACCAAATTTAATGTTCTTCCAAGACACAAGAAGTTTGAAGAAATTTGCAACAACAGAACACCAAGGAATTAAAATATATGATAAATATTTGATTCAACGAAATCTCACAAGATAGGTCAACAAAACGGCCTCATTCTAAAATAACCCAACAAAGTGCACCGTGCTGTGAACCATCAGAGATGTTTAGCGCGATAGATTCATTGTTGCTTCGTCCGATGATGCTAATTTAATAACTTAACAAGGTCAATTTATAGGAAATGCGAACAATTCGATTGGCTGTCATTTGCAAATATTAATAGATTTAAGTGGTATACTTTCAAGATGTTGGGTTGACTTTTCTTTTCACTTTTGTACTTTGTGAATACCAAGGTAGGTAGGATTCGAACTCACAGTCTGATTAGGTTATTTTTTATTTACCTACAAAAATGACTCTGTTTTCCTGATGCGAAACAATCAGTTGAGTCCGTTGAGTCCTATTTTCATCACAGAACAGAGGAAAAGGTTCGTGCGTTCAGACTCTGAACCCATGGTAAAGACATCTGTCAGTGTTAGTCCTGAGAGTGGTTGCTGTAACGTAAAAAGTAATAACAGTTTCATAGCGCATAGTTGAAACACTGAATTCAAAACAAATTAGTAGGTATTCGTTCTCTTTTAATTAGTAAATTTATTTTATCACTTCATTGAGTGCCAAGGTTATCTGTCTGCCCCGTGGAAAAATAAATTAGTGCATGCAAAACTTTGTTGACCGGTTTCTGATATCTATTGTTATAAATTTAAGTTACCTATTTAATGTTATTTTTCGTTTATATTTTTAAGGCTTTAAGAGACATGATTATAGCAGGACAGAGGACCCAACCACAGAATTATTAATTAGGTCTGTAGACTCAACATAACTGGCAAAAAGTAGGTTTTATACTTTTCTGCTTATTTCTTTAAGAATAAAAGATGTTGAATCTACGTAGGTATCGATGGATTATTTTTCTTTAGAATGATGAGTCCTGAATGTCCTGATAAAGTGTACCCAATTTCGATCCTGATTTGCGTCAAACCTAGATGCCTAACTCAAAATATCCCAAGGAATAAATTACTAGTCACTATAAAGAACAACTAAAGCTAAAATGGCACCAGAAGGATTTAGTTTACACAATAATATTGCGTATGTCGTTACTGTTGACACATTAACAAATGACCATCGATCATACAAACACCTACATTTGTTTAATATCACACCCATTCATAAACTGTTTTTACGAACTAAATCTCCTTGAGATCACCTATGTAGGTGCTAAGAGCGAGACAAACAAGTCTCTAACACGTCAGAGAGAAATGGAAGATATTTGTAAAGGTGTAAGCGTAGGCACGTAGGCACAGTACATCCGACGATCTATTTTCGTTTCTTGTAACCCATGGAAACTAAATCTAATAGGTACATCTTTTAACTTCTACACGTTTCGTGACATTATATTATGTTACTCAGAATTTAATTTAGTTATTTTTGATTGTATTTTTAGGTTTAATTCGTGTTTTACCCGACAGTGTCTAATGTCGAGGAAATCGCTCTAAGTAGTTTGGACCGCTCGTATTTTATTAAGTTATGACGATGATATTAACCTAGGGCACATACGTTTAAATATACCTATACACATAGTTTTGCTATGAAATAACTATCATGAATCCTCTCGAACGAGTTCTTTGAAAAATGTCGTCCCAATGTTATGTGAAGATCAATGACAATAATTACCTACTCGTAGTTTGAAGTCTAAGAACTCGAAGAAAAGTCTAAATAATTATAAAGTTTTAACAATAGAAATTAGTGTATTAAACGGCTAGTGGCATTAAATGACAGTTCCTTCATGTATCATAGTGATAATGCCAGTTATCAAACTGATGAACTGAACTTCGAAAAAGTGGCAGGATGCTGACAGGAGTTACATAAATAACAAAAAAGTTAAATCAATTCACAACAGTAGTACAACTATTGAAGTACGGCACAACAAAACATGGTAAAATAGTACAACTATTGAAGTATGGCACAATTACACAACAAAATATGGTGAATAGACCTCTGTAAAGTTTTCATCATCTTCATCAGCCTACGGCAAGTATAAAGTTATACTCAAATTCTATTTTCCAAAACTTTAACAATGATGTTATTCTTTATCAGTACGGAAGAGTAGTTCATTAAAATTTGTAACTAAACACAATAATGGGTGATATCGACAGGATCATAGCAGTTGAGAGAAATGTTGAGATTTTCGTGAATTGTCTTTTTCTTAAATAAAGTAATGGTAATAACCGCCTTGAAGATAGTCATACGAATATTTTACATTTATATTTTATTTTTAAGTTCGCGGAGTTAATCGAACTAAAATAAAAATACGAATAAGGCATAGAGATGAGTAGTGGTTGCCTTACTCCAAAGAGAGATGATGTAACGCGATGGAAGGTGTACCTGTCGAGAGGAGAAAGAAATAATACCTAGTAAGCGTAACAGCTGTGACAAAGCCTTGACCTTATCTGTGAGACCAGATAATATGGACTCAAGTAATTTATTCATCTACAGCGAGTAGTTTGGTTTTATTTTATAAAGATACTGGCAATGCACACACCCACACAAACTTTTCAATAACAATTTCATTAAATTCCAAACTGAATTCTCTGTAAAACTTATTTTTGATCTAACCTTCAAGAATCGGGGCATGCTGGAAAATATTCGCAAAGGACGTATGTATGTACGGTAATAATAAAGTTGGAGTGTTTGTTTGACCGCGCTAATATCTAGAACTACAAGTCAGATTTGAAAAACTTTTTGCATCTAATATTCCAATTCTTGGGGAAAGTTATAGCTCGTGTAAGTAGTTTGTGATAAATATAGAAATATTTTGATGTTTTGCAGCTAGTTCAATTGGAGAACAGATAACAGCTGGTGTGAGTGCTATTAAATTGAATTTATGAGGACTATAAGCAATCCTGTATAAGAGAGGCCCTAAGTTCACACCCTGTTATAATGTAACCCAACATACCTGACGAAATCTTTCATCGAAGGGGTAGCAGAAGTGTGTAACTCTCATACTTCACCAGCTCTAAGTCCTTGAAGAACAGAGCAAACGGTATTTATCATTTTTCACTTTTACCCACCTGGGGTTTAAACCTAAAGCACTGTCCCACAGACAGTCTTGACAATCCGAATGACATGTGTCCGAACCCTTTTGGTAGTTTGTGTCCATTTCTTTATTTGTCTTCTTCTGGGTATGACTATTTCCGGATTTGACCCAACTGCTGTCCACCAAACAAAGTTCAAAGAGTTATTCTGTCAAGCAAAAGAACTAATAAAATCAATATAGTTCGTACTAAGACCTCGTACCTGTTTAGTAGTAAAAGTAAAGCCTGATCGTAGGCGGACCGCATTCTGCGCCCACCATCACTGTGTCTTGGGCAGGCAGGACCGTTGCGTAACTAATGTTACGTTCAATACTTGTAATTGTGGGTGGTATATGTTTGAAAGATTAATTTTTTTGATACTACGTTTATTATTATTTTTATAATAAACCGATTTTTTTAGGGATTAAGAAGTTACGTATTGTGGGTGGCAATATATTTTAAAGGTGTTAAATAAACTATTCTGAATTCTGATGCTAAGCGGTTTAAGACAAGCTACTATTGACTTGACCTTTGATAATTTTGCAGCTAGGTGTTTTATTCACAATAGAAAACATCAGCTGAGAACGGATTGAAGGGACACCAAAATGTACCCTGTTTACAGCAATAAAGATTATGATTATGATTCTGTAACAGGTCAATATAAAAATATGCTTATCTACCTACCCTTAGCCTCACTTGTGGTCGTGTGAACGAAATCTTACGTGAATTTAAATAAGTTTTCTGCTATACGAGTAGTTGCCTGGTTAAGAAATCGAGAACCGGCAGAGTGCCTATAGAAAAAAGAAAATCATGAAGAAAGAGTGGACTAAGAATAAGCGGATAGTTAGACTCCAGCGATGACAAAATCGTACTGTCATTTCAACATGTACACAGCAAAATTTATAAATATTAACGTACATTTACATTTAAATGTATTTATTATCACTCAATGAAACCAGTTCATATAAATCAGAAACGTGACTTAAATGACTTAAGCTCAAAACACGGGAAGTAGAATAACAAAATTATTTAAAGATTTATCTGGTAACTGTATTTAAATAAAAATAGACGTTACCTCATCTAATAAAGCTTTCGAATTTTTTGTTATGTCATACTTACATATACCTGACTGCTTGTCTGACGTCTATCCAGTGTTTTGGGTTCGATTATATCCGATAGATAATTAGATTTTTGTGTAATTCACAAAATATTCATGTTAATCCAACGGGATTAACATGAATATTTTGTGAATTAAAAAAAATCGCGGTGAACTTTACAAATACAGGTACACAATTAACGAATTGTGTACCTGTATTTGTAAAGTTCACAATCAAAGAAACAATACTAAACAAGTTCATACTTCGTTGTGGTTACGTAACATATCAGTATCAGCACTTTATAGCCTCGTGTAACCGGTCCTGTCCTTAGTTCTCTAAATAGGAAGTCGTTTGTCTAAGTCGACGTATTATCTAGTATTTTGCTAGTCAATGTACAGGGGACGGTGTTGATAGATGTAAATATTGCAATTAGTAGGTATAGGTCAAGCCTAGTTGAAGGCAAAAGATGCAAGAAAACTAAACTTATAAAAAAAATTGAATCGCCAATCTGCCTTGAGAAGATGTCTTTACCCTGCAGAAGTATTTTCCACATTTATTCCAATAACGTGTTAACACTTTAACGACATTAAATAATTTTAAATAAATAGCCATGTGGCAGATTGTTGCAAAACAAAAATTAGTAGAAATAGTGTCTATTATTGTAATTAATTAGTTCTGTGAGTGAGAACATCTTTCTTTTCTATCTTCTGCTTAACAGTAAATAACGTCTTGAGCCATACTAGGTCGTGTGGTTTCTGGTCTAGAAGATGATAAGTGTTATAAGAGGCGACTAACTAAACTAAATACTGAACAGAGCGTTATGTGCGTACAAAAAATCGCCTAACTACTGTTACCAACCGCCTGCAAATATAACTCCTTTTGACCTAGTCCATCAAGTGTTTTAGTCAGAGATTTAAATCTCTGGTTTTAGTTTTGTCAGATGTGGCTCCGTAGTTATTAACAGACTTAATGAATGTGACGAATTTCACCTAATATTGTATGATGAATTGATGAGTAAGACGAGAGACTGCTAATTGTTCCTGTGATCAATGACCTCATCGTGTCAAACAAGGTTCTCAATACCAATAAGTTTTAAATAATAGTCAACTATTTTTAGATTGCATTCAGTTCTACATAATATTTTGTGACATTTTGTCACTGGAGTTTTAATGTGTAATTCGTCTTTATTACGTGATTGGTTCTATAGTGATTTATATTTGTGTGTGATGGACAATTGTAGGTTCAGATTATAGGTTAGTAGGATCTTTTACAGAAAATTTTCGGAGCTTGTGCGTTATCTGTCTAAGAATTTCTCCATCCCTAAAATATGTTAATAGCTTCGCCTCCTAATAAATGTTCAAATTAAACTTAGACAGTAGGAAACAAGGTATCAAGGCACACAAATTTTTACTCATCCCATAGCCATTTGAAATTTTAACTTAGTTCTCCGAATTCGTACCATCCGTCTCACATACTTAATGTACGAACAAACCAGTATAGAAAGCCCTTATTCTAAAACAGATTCCTATTCATAAGTGCGAGCGAGAGAAAGATATTTGCATATAGAGTGTAAGTGAGAGGAGAGTTGTGGCAAAAATAAATGAAAAAGCATCGAGATGATGTCATGTTCTGTAAGTCGAATGGCGGTCAAGGGTACTTGAACAGATCACACTGTATTACGTATAAATTTATATGTTGTGAGCACAGCTTATGGAGTTTCCAGCTAGGTCCTTTATCCAAAATGTTTTTTTAAACAGTTTTTGTTCTGTGGCGTAGTGGCTTTATATATAAAATAAATTTAACAAATATTTATGTATGATTCACACAAAGGTTTTTCTTTTTGTGGAAATCGAAATCTACAACCAACATTAAGTATTTCACTGATTTGCTATTTAATAATAAAAAAGAGTAAATTTTCAACGCTGTTTCATCTGCTTCAGTACACCTGAAATTAATCTTCGATCGAGTAGGAATTTAGTAAAAACTTAATACTTTTTAAAGGAGACGATTAATAATTCTAAAACGATTTAAAAACGAGAAACCTGGATTATAATAAATGTAAGTGTGAAGGCACTGGCTAATGCCTAATGGCTAATGTTCTTAATAGAACAGCGCAAATTATAAGGTAAAATAAAGATTGATTAGTTCGTTTTCGTATCAAGTGAGCTAGCTGTATTTTATCAATTTGTGTAAGTTTACTTGATAAAAACCTTGCAGAAATTATGATAAACCTATATTTGGTGCTGAGCTGAATCAAGATTGTGAGAAATGCAAGGATAATACAATTTTAATATGCATTATTTCCAAAGTTTAACATAACCGAAGTATGTAATAAATAAAATAATTTTAAGAACTTGTAAATCCTTAAAGTTCTCCATGACACAGAACTTATTCCCTAGTACAGACACAAATATTATTAAAATAATCATCTTTTCTATTTATTATAACTATTTAATTGTATGCGCAAAATCATTTAACAAATAAAGAGCTGGCAAAAACTTGGTAAACAACTGGGTAACTAAATATAATAAACGTAGGTAAAGTATGTAAAGATAATGATATTTTTATTGACTTACGTAGTATTATTATCAGACACCTAAGTAGATATTGTCATTTGTTACTTTAGTTAGTGTATAAATGTTATTGTTTATAATATTTAATTATATTTATGCGAACCATTGTTATTCCACCGCCTGCGCTGCTCTGAGCAAATTTTATGATAAATATTCTGCCATCCCATTCGGAACGGCATTTATTAAAAGACTATAGGTACAGAAACAAAATGAAAACAATGTTTTTATTTTTAAAACTAAATAATAAAGGTACTTACTAAATGTGATTCATGAATAAATAGGTATGTTTCGTAGATCCATAAATAAAATAATGTTAAGTTAAGTCCTCTGCGACATAGATTTTTTATTAAATTTTAATATCAGGCTCAGGAATTTCCCAAACATGGTTAATCGATGCTTAAATTTTAGCAGTGGTTGGTAAACCTCTCAACAAATATCAAGAGTAAAAACTAACATTAAGCCATGGTATTTAGGTACATAGCGTGCGTAAACAGCAGGTGGTAAATACTTTACATAATATAATCAGTAGGTAGCAAGTTAATGCCATGTTTTGTAAAATAGGTAATTTTGACTTGTAAAACACTGCAAATGTCACACGTGAGGTAAAGTTGTTTACTGTCTTATATATATCTGAATTGTTATCCGTACACTTTTAAAAATAAAAACAGACACACAACAGTCAACAGTGGTGGGTTACTGCAATGGTCGCTGAATCTTTTGACCTTGAAGGGATGGCGCTGATTTATCAAACTTACTTATTTGATTTTTCAGTAAAATTTTAGCCTTCAGGCTAAATTAAAAATTGGGGCACAATTAACTGTTCCCGGTTCAGAATTGTCCTAGGTTAATGACAACGGGATATAACATAGCTGACGAAACTTGGACGTTATAATAACAACACCTATATCAACCCGTTCGGTGAAAAAGGCCGTGATTCTATGTTATATGCTGCTATGGTTTTTCTACTATGATTCAAAAGTGTTTAGTATTAGACTGAAGTCAAGCATTTTAGATACCAAACAGATCTCTGAGATAGCTCCAACAAAAGACTATTTTTTTCTTTGAAATCATAGCCACATTGGAATCTTAAACTCGTGCATAAAAGACACGGACAAAAGAGGTAAGGCACCACTGGCTCATCACAATCGACTTATAGGTACCCATATCTATAGCGGAATACAAATATTCTATACGATAGCTATATAAGTATACATATAGGTGTGTCAACTGCCAACCCTCGTGTGGGCTTGTTCCATGAATGAGTGACGTAAGCGCCGCCTTCGCACGCAGATACAACCATATTTGTAACATTTTTGTATGATGACATTGTGGTTACAGATTGAATACTTTGTATTGTAGATATACATATTTTTTGTCAAAATGGGGCCCACCTGATGGTAAGTGGTAACCGCAACCTATGGGTATGATTGTTCTTTTAGCATTGAATTAACAATGCTAAAAAAATTCAACCGTACATTACCGTAAAATAAAAAATAGTAATACTTGCCGCAATACCTGTCATTATAAATCATTATTTCGGCCCGTTACTATCCCACTGCAGAGAAAGGCCTCTTCTCATACAGAGAAAGAATGAGCATTGATCGCCACACTTGCTCAAGGTGAATTGGCGATTTCAGACTACTACAGAAGTCTAGGTTTCCTTATGTTTTCCTTCACCGTCAGTCAGAAATGTCCTACTTAGAAAGTACATACGATTTGATAAATCACATTAGTACTGGCGGTAATATTATAGAAGAAATAATTAGCCAGCTATCAGCATACTCCTGGCTTTTCTATGAACAGCAACCATTTTAGATGGTGGGGGATGCCAGCCACCAAGCAGTATAAAAACTTTATAAACCAAGAAAATATCGCTATATCTTTTCCACCACTAATTCATCTACTTACTGAAATCGGAGACTTCCTTATAACGTTTAAAGTGCTCTATAAATATTTAAAGCAATCTATTTTAAGACTAATTAATTTAGTGGAACATAATTAGGTGAAATTAGGTCATTTTTAACTACGCCGTCTTTTGATGTATACCAGTTCCTATTTTAGAACTGCATACAAATGAACTATGTTTTTAGTACCATTGAAAGAGATTAAACTTTATTTTAATGCAGTAAGATACAATTTGCTATAGCATGTTTTGAAGAGATACGTGTAATAAAAATGTATAATTATATGTCTAATAGTAAATTTGACTTTTGGAATACGTGCGTTGATAAAGTATTCTAGGCTTTAATTGAGCGACAAAGTGAATAAAGTAAGAAAATCCAAAAAAAAAAAAACAAAAGATCCCAAGTCGATTTTAGGCATCGTTTGTGTTTTTTAGGGTTTCGTGCCTCCAAGAGGCAAAACGGAACCTTTATAGGATCACTTCGTTGCCAGTCTGTCTGTCTGTGTCTCAAGACCTGTTTCTCAGTAACGTGTGGAGATATCAAATACTCTTGTTTGCGACCTCAAAAAAAAATCAAAGTTCTAGTCAACGCAATCAAAAGGTACTGGCCGTACATTCAATCTTCGGTGCGCGAGTCCGACTCGCACTTGACTGGATTTTTATTGTGTGAATGTATATGTAAATTTTAGAGATGGCAATCCTAAACCTAGC
Organism: Parascotia fuliginaria; assembly: GCA_963082885.1. Lineage (NCBI taxonomy): Eukaryota > Metazoa > Arthropoda > Insecta > Lepidoptera > Erebidae > Parascotia > Parascotia fuliginaria. The sequence goes on along the minus strand of OY720196.1, from coordinate 2,277,084 downwards.
ACACAGCTAGGCTTAGGATTGCCATCTCTAAAATTTGGCAACCAGGACAAGACCCGTGATATATAGATACCCGTGACCCATCCCAGATTTAGAGCCCAAAACCCGGACATGTCAACAGAGTAGCGTGTGGGCACAGTGCGTGTGTTGCGGGCGACCCAAGACTTTGTATTTTTAAACTCGGACTAGAAATGAAGACCCGTCCGGGCACTCCCTGAATGCACTCTATACTAGGAAAAATCCTGGGAAACCCGGACAGATGGCAGCCCTAGCTAGGCTTCTTATTCTTAAACATATCTATAATTCCGAGACCATTTACATGTTAATCGTTCTATTCTTAGAACCAGTACTAATTAATCAGAATAAATATGGTAGGTCCAACAGATCACAGCCGTTTAGGAGTTGTGTGTGACAGACGTACCAATGTTTACGTTTAGAGCACGTACGAGACGAGATTAATAAAAACAAACATTACTGTTATGATGCTAATTTACTACGTTTGTAATGGTAGTACCATGGCACAGAGTAGCCGTACTACTTTGTGACTATGGTATGATAATAAACTATAGTACCAGTATAGCTAGTACTTACCTATACTTATTTTTATGTAATCAAGGACCAACCATTAGAATGGATGTTGAATATTTTGGATATCAGCACCGTATCATGTATAGTTTCTGCTTACTCCATTAGTGGGAGCGAGGATATTATATAACGTACCTATGTGTTTTAAGACAACTCCCATTTATTTCTTGTTTTGGCGACTTTTACCAAATATCTGCGAATATGTGTAAGTAGCCAAAATTACTAACAAGAAACTAAGGGTACGACCCTTAGGTTCTTGTTAGTAGCTTTGAACCAACTTTAAAATAAAAAAAAAACACCAAAAAGGGGGGTCGAGTTAACCATACGGTTGTGAGTTCCTCTCAAGGTATATTATATCTCTCTCTGATGATCTCTCTTGGATTGGTTTTACCACCCTTGCGGGTTGAGTACATCTGAGTGACCGCCAACTTAGCCCAGCGTGACGACAACTGGCTACCCCTGAGGTGACTGACCCCCGCTTATGTTCTGATTAGTAATTTTATATATAGTTAGCAAATGTGAAAACTTCGATAGCGCGATTCAGGATCTTTTGAATTTGGAACGTTCCATACTACGGAAGACACTTGCCAGGATAATGCTATTTTGTTTAACTTGTTGACGTATGAACTATTTTTATATACCTAATTAGATATCTATATCTTTTTATACAATAATGGCAATAATTTATTGCTCAATCATACAACAACTAAAATTGTAGAAAATCGTTTAGTATGTACCTAGTTATTTTGTATTGAATGAAGACATTTAATAATTCGAGACAAAAAATTGGTTCATCATCATCATCAGTTAAAAACGTGGGATTACCAACATTTAAGAATATCAACCCTATTTTTATATATATATACATATTTTTTATATTTAAAAAGCGAATACGTTTCTTCTAATTACAAGCATGGCAACTCTGTTGCGATGGTGCGCATACGCAATGATGCGTAAATTACGCATCATTGATCGTAATCATTAACTTGAATTTGGAGTGCCGTAACGGGTGACGTACCTATGTGACATTGTGAAAATTGGATTTAACAATGAACAAAATATAGTGTTTTAAAATGTGAGAATTCGAAAGTAAGTAAGTACTTTATAAACTAATTAGTGTGTTGTTTGAGAAAATTACATTTAAAAGTGGGTAGGTTTTAAAAAAAAATTAGAAATGCAAATTGGGCTTTAATTTTTGTTTAATGTTATTTTGGATGATAATTAGTACCTACCATTATTTTATGTTATGAAAATACTTAAAAATATTATAGGTAGGTACTATTCTTAGTTATACCTATAATACTTACTAAAATAGTTGCTTATCAAACTGCCTATTATGAGGGTAATACAATATTTTCTTATTAGTAGTCAGATTGAGTTTTTGTCAATAGGATATACATAATAAGATTAACAGAAACATTACGTGCGTACTAAATATCACTTTTTTGCAATCACCTATCCTTATCATCCATTTTGGTAGAGACCAATTTCCAACTGTGAACATCTTCGTCAGAGGTATCAAAGCTTCAAGAATCTATCCAAAACAGAGTGCTAAAACCAGCTCAGTAAGTAATGGTAAGAAACCAGTTGACATTTGCAACGACCCTGACACGTATCAAACAATGATGACTAGTTCCAAACAGATGTTCGTGTGATATGTTGCACCATAATGTTTAGTTGTTAGTTATCATAGGCTATTGTAGTTCAGATTCCCATTATGCATTTTTAACCAAAGCTTTCTTGATTCTTGCTATTGTTGAAGTGGATGGATAAGCTGATAGGTATGCCCGTGCTAATTACAGAAAGTGTCAGTGGTCCATCCAGGTGGACCACGACCAAGCGCGGAAGTATTAACTAGCCTATAAATATATAAATTAGACTGGCCTGTTGGTCTAGTGGTTAGTGACCCTGACTGCTAAGCCGGAGGTCGTGGGTTCGATTCCCACCCAGGACAAACCTTTGTGTGATGAGCATTATTGTTTGTTCTGTGTCTGGGTGTAATTTATCTATAATATGTATGTATTTACAAAAAAAAATTTATATAAGTAGTATATCAGTTGTTTAGTACCCATAACACAAGCAAATATAATTGTTTAATTTGGGGCTAAATGGCGCTGTGTAAATGTGGTAGAATATTATTATTATTATTATAATTATTATATTATTAAGTTCGCATTTCTTCACGATGTTTCATTGGGGGCAGACTTACCGTCACACCATTTTGTCACACCAGTGTTGGACTTTAAATCAGTAATGTCAAGTTAAGCAAGTTTTTATCAAGTCACATTTATAATTGCCTGTTTTTATACGGAAAGCAGTTGCCAAAAAAATAAGGATCTAATATCTATAATATAAAAATGAATCGCCGAATGTGTTGCTAAGCACAAATCTCCAGAGCAGTTGAACTGATTTCGCTAATTCTTTTTTTATAATATTCCTTGAAGTACGAGGATGGTTCTTACGGAGAAAGAATTTAAAAAATGGCCTTAAAAAAGAAGACAAATAAAAACGCTTTTCTATATTACAAATATAATACAAAAGTATCTTTGTTCTTTGTTTATCCCAAAATGTTTGAAAAAATGTCCACCCGTGCGAAGCCGAGGCGGGCCGCTAGTTATCTAATAAAAACAAAAATATCTTTCTTTCACCTTCTAAACACAAAGTTGTTACTTGATAGTGGAACGAAAGGCAAGGATCTGTGCACCCACACAACTAGACACGGTTTCACCACCAAATATGGCGTCATTGTACCACATACTTGTATAAGTAAATAAGTAACCTTTAGGTTCAATTAGCATTTTTGTATCTACATATTAGGTCTATAAAAGCTTTATTGAATGAAAATCTTAATACCTACGATACACACCTTATAAACGGTGTTGATGGATCGGTCTCAACTAATAGGGTACCAAAAGGGATGACTTCTTTAACATAACATAGCATCATACCTTTTTACTCTAAAGCGATCCAAAGACTACACTACCCCGCACTATGCTGGGAAGTGCGTGGCGACGGAGCTACGAGTGCGGATGCGCGAGTGCAGATATGAATCATCAATCACGTTACTGCAGACTTCTAGCACCGTAGCCACGCGCGAGGTTGCGTGTTTTTCGTTTTCAGTGTATTGCACCACAAGCTATTCCTATTCAAAGAGAGATACCTACTTACAAACAACGGAAGAAAACGCATGCCCGCACTACGCTGTGAGATGCGGGGCAGTGTGTAGTGTGTGGATCACCTAAAGCGGTAGGCAGAGGTGCATAACACCCACGATTCGTATTGGGTCATTGGAATTGAAACCCATGTGTTAGTAGGCGAGCATGCAGTTTAGGTCGCCGGGCTAATATTGAGAATTTCTCAATAGAATAATCTTATATCACTTTACTCGAGCAGGGGATCGAACCCAAGACCTCTGTGTAACAGTCCGCACACCGCGATATTAAACAACCGAGACAGAGATACTTCTTTTTTAGTCTGTACTTATTAATATGGTATAAATTATAACATGATTTTAAATGGCTCTATTTGCTTAGGTACTCTTGAGACTACATTGCTAAAAGCGTTGCGCAAAGTATCGTAGAATCTATTTCCAGCAAAGAAAAATAAATATTTATAGGGTAAACTCTATAAATACTAAAGTTAGAGAATATCTTACAAATTATCGTGACGATTCTTAAGGCTCTTTTTATAGAGTAGCTGGCTCTCGCTCCAGCCATCAGCTTAAGAGCCATCAGATCATATATACAAAAATATATCCGTCCCACTTAAGTGGTTTAGAATCCCTTCATAAGAACCTTTTTACACAAATAATAGCTCGGTTACTAGTCAGTATACTGCAGTATCCCGCCTGTATTGAGCGAGAGTGAACACACACCTCTCCTATTAAATAATAACTAATAATATACAAATTAGTTCATGAACTCACGTCTTTCATTGGTCCTTATTCCAAATTTGTTTTAGTAGTAGAGCCCGATAGCTTATATCCTAATTGATTTTCTTCTTGTTAAAGGTAATCAGTCACCATGGCGACTAAGTCGTACAGCAAGCACAAGGAGTACAAGCAGTACTCCAGCAGTGGGAACATACCCTACACAGATGAACAATTTGGTAATTACCTATAATAATTACTTTCATATACCTGTTGTATGGTTGATGATTACCAAAATTACTACCATGTGGCATGAAACAAAACCCATAGGACACTTGATAAAGTTCATGTTTCCCATAAAACTTTTATCGCCGTAAATCATGTTCATTTGATTTTGAAAAAACAGCATTGGTAGGGATTCGTCAGATATGGGACCTTGAATCTCTGTAACCAATTGCACCTACACAAGACTCTCAAATATTCAAATCCTTGACCAAAATAAACGTGTTAATTTCCAGATATGATAAAATCAGACTTAATACCGAAAGGCAGCAAGCTGGACTCCTTAGGGCGAGGGTCTGGAGCTGGTGCCAGGGAATACCACTACGAGTACAAGGAGGAGAAGCATCCTTCTGGAAAGTACGACAGGAAGGATCTGCACACTGTTGAGGTAAGACATTGACCAGTAATTTAGTCCTAGATAATATTTCGATTTAAATGTACTCTGTGGTAGGAAGACGCTCTCGGTATCCAAAACTGGTGACCGATACGGTTTAAGGGGTCCACGGTACTCACCCGTGCTAAAAGTCACGAACACACAGACGACAAGCGGTTTTTATTTTTATTGATAAAAACGTTGCCCTAGTCTAATGGCCTCTTCGCATACAGAGAAAGCATGACCATCACCACGTTTACTCAAAAACTATAAACAAATCGTACAAATAGATAAATCAAAATCTGCTTGTGTGTCATGTTAATACTCAAAACAATTTTACCTAAATGAATAAGGATATAAAATACAATATTTATTAGTTTTTTTAATAGTTTTTTTGCGTAAATCAGATATAGAAATTCACCCTGGGCTACAGTCAGCCCAACAATAACCTATATAATACCACTAAAAAGAGACGATAGCTCACTAGCTATTAAGATTTACTTTACTCTGCGATAAAGCCATCTTGCAATATGTGCTTGCATCAATGTTTATGTACATTGATGCAAGCACATATTACAAGATGACGTCAGCTGTACCTATTACTCACGAAAATGTAAGAAACTTGTTAATGCGATGCTCTTTGTTGCCAGTAGTTGTTTTAAATCATAATTATTTATGTAAGTTCAACCACGAAATAACAAGCAATAAGCTGATTGATGACAGCAAGTATGAGAAAAGTTAGCCATTAGCGTATTTATGGGCTACCATCGTTTTGCATAGGCCTTAGACCATTTTTTTTATATTAGCCTACCAAAGTGACTCCATCCCGCCTGACGGTAAGCAGTCAGTGGAATCCAGAAGTGGTGACCACTATACCAAAAGCCATCGTCTAAAAGGTCTTAAATTGCTGGTATGGTGGCCTCCACTATGGCGTCTGGGAATGGGGTTAGGGAAAGGGAATTAGGGGGTGAGGGACGAGGAAAGGGGGGAATTGGGCCTCCAGCGCTCTCACTCACCGAACGAAACGCAGTAGTACGGATACTACTACTCTTACGTCGATCTTCCAAGAGAGGGTAGTACTTCCCCGGACGATCCGTCCCATTCATGCTTAAACCAGCGTGGATCTACTACCGTAAAAAACATATCAGGCTAATATCTCCATACTCATACTTGTTAATGTTTTCCTTTACCGTATGTCAGTAATGTGTAAAAGATAAGTACATAATTTTATAGAAAGTCTCATTTCAAAACCAGAAATTTACGCATACTTGTCCTTGATCGGTAGACCATCACGCCTGCGAAGATTAAGATTACTAGCTTCCCGCAGCGTGGTTTTACTCATTACTGGTCTGCTCTCATTGCCAGTAGCGTGATGTCAGCCTATAACCTTCCCAAAGAACTGGGCTATCATACGCAAAAGATTTATTTAAATCCGGCTGGTAATTCCAGAGATTAGCGCGTTTAAACAAATGAACTCTTCCACTTTAATTATAGTGCGTATAAAATTTGTTAATTTGCAGGAGTTTACAGTCCCACCTCGCACGATACCCAAGGCTTCAGAGTCTAGCTCGTACTACTACGAGAAGGAGGAGAGGGACCTGCCCGCCATCACGCACACAGGCACCCGCACGTATAACTATGAGAGTGCCAGCTCTACACCAGGTAATTAAAACAACATTAGGTATTTCATGGTAAGAGCTGTTCTGGTAGATTCGCACTTTGGCTCTTTTAGGAACTATTACTTCTCCATTTATCCTCTAGACTTCAGAGTATCACATTTGTGAATGCCAATAATGTCTAATAGGAAAGGGCCTGAAGTCTTTTGTATAGTGCAAATATTTTGTAAGAAACAATTAATTTTCCGCCGCCCTGTGGTCTCCAATCTAGAATCGCGCACTGAGGGTTCCGTTTTATTGCGTTGACACAGAACTTTTTTGATTTTTTTAAAGCTACATGAGGTTGTAAACAAGAGTATTCTATATGAATTTCAGCTTGGCAGACGGACAACAAAGTGATCTTTTCATTTCCGTTTTGCCTCTTGAGGTATGGAACTCTAATAGTAGTGGTAGTAAACTCCGCACCCTAAAATAGGTCCAGGATTATGGCGATCTCATTTTCTAGACCATTTGCAAACTATTGTTTGAGTGTTATTCTGAATCGTTTGTCTTCCAGGCTACTCAAAGGTCAAGAGTTCTAAAGTGACGAAAGACTTGTCGCAGAACGTTGAAGAGCTGGATTCTTTATTGGATGACCTGCAGAAGGATCAGGAGAGGCAACTGTATAAAAGTAAGATATTTTTAGAAAAACTAATGAATTAATAAGTTTGAAGTAGAAAATAACTAAATGCCACGTTAAATTTCAGATGGGTACACATCAGACACAGCCGAGAGCTCATCTTTCGACTACAAGAGAGGGTAAGTAGTTTATTCCTATTTTGAATGTAAAACCAGCCCTTCTATTATAAAAGTCTTAAAGGTCTTAATGCCTTGACCTTCTCTCATGTTAGCACTAATAAATTGATAAACGTTATTTAACATATATACTTGTATGTCCAGTACTCCAGGTAAAGCTCCATCTAGCGGCTACTCTACGCTGAAGCGTGAGGAACGCTTAGAGTCGTCGTCGTGGGGCTCCAGCCCGCCTCCCACCATAACGCGCGCTCAGGAGTTACGGCAGGAGCTGTATAGGGAGGAGAAAACTGGTGAGAGAATCATTATGTGGTATTAAGTTTATATAATAGTCGTGATGGTGGTGGTTAGGTCGTTAAGTGGTTAAGTCGCGTAAATACGAAGACGACTTCGTATTTACGCGACTATTTTTTTCGGGTTTGAATCCGGCAAGTATAGTATTTTCAAATTGGTATGTAAGTTTATCTTGGATATTACTGACCTACATAAAGAAAACATTGCGAGAAAACCTGGATTTAAAATATAAAATTTCTAATCCGTCTTAAGCATCTGCCCATATCTTCTCTATATGACAAGACCTTTGCTCAGCAGTGGGACAGTAAGCTGGTGTTATTATTATAATAGAAGCTGATCTAAATATAGGTCGAACTGGAGTAATGGCTTCCACTCCGTGCAAATCTGTGATTGATAAAGAGGACTTAGGCGATCCACACACTGGCCCCGCACTACGCTGCGGGGTGCGTGGCGAAGAAACATCTACATCGCGCGTGAATGTTTTCAGTGTGTTGCACCACGCGTGATTTCTATACAAAGAGAACTTACAAACAACTTAAGAACACGGGGCGTGCGTGTTCTTGCACTACTCTCCGTGATGCGGGGCAGTGTGTGAATCGTCTTAGCTGTATTTATCTATTTTTTGTCTGCTATCCACACCGATCATCGGTCATAGTACCTGCCCAGATTACGTCTTATAGCCCATAGTCTCCACTTCACCTAAACCCAGTGAAACATTCCAGAGTCCCGCGTGGTCCCGTCTCAGATCTCGCCCGCCGTCCCCCACGCCGTGCCCCCCGTGGTGGCGGTCTGCAACCACTGCCACCAGACATCCTCTACAGGCACTGTGAGTATACTATGTTATGTAACGAGGAGTAACATGTTTTTAAGAATATGGTCACCCGTCTAATGTCTGACCTCGACAAACGTACTTACCACCACAGGTATTGCTAGGCTGTTACTTGGCTTCACTAACTTTAGATACATTGGAGATACAATATGCTCCATTATGTTAATGATATGCACACATATGTCATTAATAGTTTCAACCGTGATGGCAATTTTTTTATATTAGCCTACCAAAGTGACTACACTCTGCCTGATGGTAAGCAGTCAGTGGAATCCAGAAGTGGTGGACACCATTCTAAAAGGCAAACTACTGGTATGGTGCCCTCCACTATGGTGGCTTAGTAAGATGCTTTTTCACGCCCCGCTTAAAAGACTCAGGATCATAATTAGATTTATTTATTCATTTATTGAAAAAGTATTTACAATATCATCACAGATAAAAAATCCAATACGATATCATAAAAAACCTAAAGTTTAAAACAATATAATTAATTACTAACTATACCTATTTATCCAATACTATACATTTTTGTGCAACATCCTTGAATTTTGACAGGGTACATTGAAAAATATCAATTTCTATAGAAATAATATTAATAAGCCGTATGGCGCACGACAATGGAGAAAATTTGAGTAGATTCGTCCTCACCGCTGGTAGATGCGAAACACATGCGCTGGTAAAGAGTTCCAGGCTTTAATTTATGTAAAGGCAAAGATCCGTTTGAGAGAGGTGTGTCCTGGAAGCCTTCAGGTTGTTGATGATGTGTCACACACTTTTTAATTCGTTTATTAGGCGTTGTTATAAATTCTCTTTTAGGAGAGCGAAACCTTTGCACATAGTACGGTAGTAGACCCACGCTGGTTTCACCATGAATAAATGGGCTGGATTGATCGGGGAAGTACTACCCTCCTAAAGAAGATCGACGTAAGAGTAGTAGTATCCATACTATTGCGTTTCGTTCGGTGAGTGAGACCACCAGAGACCCAATTTCTCCCCTTTCTTTTTTCCTCCCTTTTTCTTCATTTTCCTCCCAGGCGGAGACCAATGCAATGCGGGAGCAATACCACAGACTCTGAGTCGGCCATGAGCGACAGTTACCATTTACACATCACGTGGGCTGTTTTTCTCGTAGGCTGTCTCTCGTACATATTTACACTTTTTATTTTTTCAATTATCACCAGCTCAGTCGCGGTACTCCCATGAACAAGGTGACTACGACAGTGAAGACGTACACATACGAGGTCCCAGCAGGACAGGACCCTACTACCGTCCCCATACCAGAGCACCACTCCAGCCACTATGTCACTGAGGAGAACATGTCGTAAGTAAAGTTACATGGTGAAGCCATTATAATAGCTTCCGCAAGAGGCACCAGACACGCACAACTCATCCCAACATTCGCTAGGATAAGCACCCACCCACGCCGGCGGCGTTGTCCGCGGCTGTTAGTAATATTAACCTATATTACCTTTAAATTAGGCTATTTGACTAATTTGAAAAATTGTTTTATATTATGAAAAAATGCTATGTTATTTTTATACATTTGTCTCATATATTTCGTATGCCTACTAAAGGCGAAATGTAATATACTTTTCATATGAACAACCCTGTAATCCACATTTAACACGAATAAATATATTTAATTTAATTTCATTATTGTTTCTGACATAATAATTACACTACATTAATATTTCCGAAATATTTACTGTTTTAATAATACAAAAATAATATTGTAGTTTGAATTTACGCGCCAAAAACACTGTTTCTGTAATGGCGCCGGTCATTTGACACGCGTGACGTCACACGCCAGTAAACAATATACCTAAACATTGGATTTATTAGTGCAATTGAAGTGTATATTTCTTGCGTGTGACGTCACAATAACAGAACGTTCACGATTAACATGAAATTTCAAAAATATTTTTTTATCAATATAAAATGAATATTTTAACGCTATTTTCTTTGAGGATGATTACAATTAGTAGTATATTTTGAATGTTGTCAAATAGCCCACTGATAGGCTTTTTTCCATTTTATGTATTTTCTTTCTTTCTTTCTTTCTGCAGTACGCTGAGCAGATCCCCTCTGCCCCCTGCACCTCACCCCGGCGGCTGCCAGTACTGCTCGCACTGCAACTCTAGCATGAAGGAGTACAGGACTGTCACCAGATCTGATGGTAAGCCATCTATACTGTTATATAGTTTAGGCTGGCCTGTTGGTCTAGTGGTTAGTGACCCTGACTACTAAGCCGGAGGTCGTGGGTTCGATTCCCACCCAGCAAATCTTTGTGTGATGAGCATGATTGTTTGTTCTGTGTCTGGGTGTAATTTATCTATAATATGTTATGTATTTACAAAAAAAAATGTATATATGTAGTATATCAGTTGTTTAGTACCCATAACACAAGCAAATATAATTACTTAATCTGGGGCTCGATGGCGCTGTGTGAATGTGGTAGAATATTATAATATTATTATTATTATTATTATATAAAGCGGAAGAGTGTGTTTGTTTGAACGCGCTAATCTCTGGAACTACCAGTTGTATTTGTAAAATTCTTTTTGCGTATGATAGCCCAGTTCTCGACGAAAGTTATAGGCTATGTAACATCACGCTACTGGCGATGGAAGCGGAGCAGTAACCAAAGACGCGGGTGAAATCACGCTGCGAAAAGCTAGTAATTTATACTATAGTACATGCTTAACTTGTACTATGACTAACTTATGAATGTATAAGTTCTGGCACATGGTGATATGAATATTTGCTCGGTATGGGAGACCACGAATCGGAAGGCGCAGCGTGCGTAGATCCCTCACAAGGTGAACCAGAGACATGATGGCGGGTGGCGGGCAACCGATGGATGAGGGCGCCTCACGATGGTCAATGTGGCGGGTCTTGGGGAGGCCTATGTCCAACAGTGGCTGATGTGATGATAATTCTTATTTTTCTGAAGGAAATTATGTAGTAAAAAGAATACAAATAACCACGTGCTGGGGCAGAACGCTACTATATAATTTTACAAATCTAGGTAATTTTATTTTGTCACTCGCTACACAAGAGTTATTCCCCTTATGCAGTTACAAAAACACATGTTTGTTCAGATCGTACTAGCGAGCGCATGTTGTACCCCACGCCCGCCAACGAGACCAAGGTCGTACCCGCCGAGCCGCTCAATGGACACGGCCCACATGTGAGTATATCTTAAGGTTATAACTGCTGTGTTAGATCAAAGCACTTCGATTCTAGCAGACGAACAAACCGCACACCTGATAGTAAGTGGTAACTGTCGCTCATACATTGCCATTGTTCCTGCTGCTATACCAGGGGCTCTGCGAAGCCGCTGTCTACTGTGAAGGGATTGAAGGAGTTGAAGAACAAAAGGGGGAAAATTGGGGCTCCGGCTTTTACTCACCGAACGAAACGCAGTATTACGGATATTATTACTCTTACGTCGATCTTCTAGTACTGTTCCGGTCTATCTGGCCCATTCATGCTGGAACCAGCGTACAAAATGTGCCGTTTTCTTCTTTTTCTCTCTAAAAACTGTATTTTATTGCGTTGATCTCTGGTTCAGGATGTAAGATTCCTAGAAGACTCATCCGTCTTGCAGCCTTCCCATCAGTAAAGTTGAAAGTTCGACATCTAGCAAGTAGCTATAAGATTTTTTGAATTATATTTTTTTGTATCAATTTATTATAGATGCTATTGGAAAACTCTTATATATAGGAAGATAGGAAGGAAAGCTGGGTTATAAAAAAAATATCAAAAGGATGCCCTGGGACACAGATTACAACACCTAACTTGGGATCAAACTGCTTTGACGTTAAGAACAGACAAAAATAATATTATTTTGTTGTACATTCCAGGGTCCATCATCATACAAATACTCGGAGACCACGTATTCTTCTCACAACACGACACAGCGCTACCCTCCCTCCCCTCACTCCCCTCACAACCTCCACCCCGCGCCCTCCCCTTCTCCCGGTCCCTTCCCCCGTCCCACCACCCCGTCGCCAGGTACTCAACAGCCTCCGAAGAAACTTGACGATTTGCTAGCTGATTTTCCTGAAGCCGTAAGTATTTTAAATGTCAATAAAAATCTACCTGATGTTAAGTGAAGTCAAGAGTGGACACCATCTCAATAGCCAGAGCAAATTGATGACATGGTGTTCCAAGGTTACTTTGTGTGATGATTTTTCACGCCCCATTTAAAATATAATAATAATATCACAACTACACACAACGCCATCTAGACCAAAGTTATAGAGAAACATTAATCGCTGCTCATGCCTTCCATGTGTCCCTTGTAGCGACAAAAGTATGAAGTACTGAACCGTTTGGTTCGCGACCCCCTATATATTCTACTGCAAAATGATGGCATGCCATGGCAACAGATTGACACAATGGCTTTTGCCATCACTCCTGATTGATAGCATTATCAGAGTATAGTCAATTTACCTTATAAAAAAATTCCCTTATAGTATACTGATTAAAAAGCCACTTTTTCTTTGCCAGCGTTTCCCCACGCAACCCGACGGTATAGTCCGCCGTCGTATCGAGGTCCACGAGTCCCAGAACAGTTCCCAAGCCCACTCGCGGGACAAGCGGGACGGACCAGCGCTGCCCCCCACGCCCACGACCCCCACCAAGCCCAGCCCAACAGTGGGCAGCAGGAACGTGGCCGGACCAGCGGTCTACTACCCGCCGGGACATACGCCGTTTGCGAAGAAGGATAATCCTCCCTCTGGAGGGTATCAAGCTAGTGTAAGGATTTTATTTTATTTAATCAGTCTTTGGAAGTTATTTCAGCCAGAGATTTAAATCGTTAGATGCGCCCTGCGCTTTCAAAATCGGTCCACGTCTTAATTTAAGATGCCCGCGTACTTGACATCGACAATGCGCGCGCAGCGACGACTGACCACGAAAAATGAAACAGCGAAATGTTTCGCTCCCGCATACTGTAATTGTAATCATCATACTATGTGACATGACGCTACTGGCGACGGGAGCAGAGCAGTAAACAAAGACGCAAGTGAAACCAAGCCGCGGAGAGCTAGTTTTAAATAATAAGTAAGTGTCAATAAGTCAGATTTAATGTTCCTTTCTCTATAGGCGGCCATGCAACAAGGAGGCGGCGCCTACGCGTCAGGTCGCGGCATGTACGAGTACGAGTCTGGCTCCAAGATGAAGGAGAAGCACTCCGAGCGCAAGACCGCCGTGCCCATCTGCCTACCCCTCTGCTGCGCCATGCCCTGCGTCATCTTGTAACCTGACCTTGACCTTCAGCTTCTAACTTATTTAGTTTATAATATAATGTAATTGTTGTTGATTTTGAGCCAAGTCTTGACACTGATCAAAATCTTGCTAAAAATAGGCTTAAAACCAATATCCGTTATTGTATTTTTAACGAAGCTAATAAATATTAAAATTAAACGGGATAAAGCAACGAATCCAATTAAAATAATTACGTTGACTTTGACATTAAGTTTCAAGGTCACACAAGTTTGACCGACCCGTCAACATCGCGTTTTTTATTTTCATTTGTAATTGTAAATCAGAAAAAGACTAGAGTCAAGGTCATAATTGTGTGACCTCAAGGTCAAGGTTACGAAAAAATTTTTTTGTTTATAAGAATGAGAAAAAAAGGAATTATTAGATTTCTGTATTATCTCTGTACACTTAAAATAAAGTTTATAAGAGACAATAAGGGAGATATAAGGTTAATCAACGAGCTCTTAACGAATCTCAGTAATAATAATTATTAAGTTAATATTTTTGCAATACAAGCACAGCACTAAAAGATCCATAGGATCAAACTGCTGCAGTTAATAAAAACAGGTACGTAGAATTTGAAATATTAAAAATTCTAAGATTGTCCTTGTCACTTTGACATTAGAGAATTGTCGACATTGACATTGCTTGCCATCGTACAAAAAAAAGTATGCCATGTCTACTTAATATTAGGTAGGCCCACAGAGTACATTTGTATAAGGCCGTACTTACTATAGTAATATTGTGCGTATAAAATATGTTAAAAACTATAACTTCCAATAAAGGGTTGGACCTTTAAAAAATCAGGACCTGAACAAAGGCACATAGGGTTTCAAGTTTTATTTTATATGTCTAAAATAATATAAAATGGCTTTTATAATTTCAAATTATACCTGTTTACATTAAACCGAGTTACTCGGATACAGAAAAGGATTAATTATTTTGTTAAAAAGTACCATTTATTATGTTGTCTGTACTCTTCAGCTACACTAACAAGGTGCCATTAATGATATTGTTACTTTAAGTACACTTGTTTATAGATATTGTCATTTTTATTATTAATACATTTTATTAACTGATAGTTTTGTTTTATTTAATATCATCTGGCTTATGCCCAGCTGTGGGATGCAACCTGGCCTTCTGCTGGCCTAGCTTGCGACACACGAAAAAGAGTTTCTCGCCAAAAACTTCGGCCATTCTTATTATATATATGAAATATAAATAGTTGATATATTATTTTTGAACGCGCTAAGCACTGGAATTACTAGTCATATTTAAATAATTCTTTTGGCGACGGGAGCAGACCAGTGACCAAAGATGTATCTTGACGCGGGTATAATTGCGCTGCGGACAGCTACTAGATACCTAAATAAAAAACTATTATGTATTCTTTTGTCGGGCAACCGATGCATGAGAGCGGCGTACAACTAATAAGTGGCAATACTTGGGAGGAGGTCTATGTCCATGAGTGGTCTTTCGGCTGATGTGAAGAAATTAAATTTGTTCCAGTGAATAAAGTTGTAAAACTTAAGGTACCTACGAGATGGCGCTACTGTCACAGCTAGATAGAACGATAGTTTAAAAGTTTAATTTTACTAATTTTAGTCACTATCGTTGTGTACTGTCGCCGCGAACGGTCGTAATCTTAAAATATATCGATTATTCGTTCTTATTTTAAAAAATATCATAAAAGGTAAGAAGTCAGTGAATAAATTAATTACTATTTGTATTTTGTTCAAAAGTGTAGTTAATTAAAATTAGTGATGTACCCGCCATAACCGACAACGTCGATGTAACCACTGTGTTTTGGTCGATAGTGTTTAGAACATCAACGTTAGTAAATGGTTCTAAACGGGATCATAAACTCTTCGGGTTCCAGAAGAGAAACAGACCTAGAGAAGTCTTCACACGAGAATCTAAATTAGATTTAGACGTGACGCGCCGGTTGAACCTTAATTGACGAGAGTAGGTAAGTTTATTCCAAATTTGCTCACAACAATGTACTTTACATTCCATTTACAAAAAAACATTGATTTACCAACGTCCAAAAGTCTTGGAACTTCGATACCTACCTACCCTCTAATAAAAATAGCGAAACGTTTGGCGATTTACTAGTGGAGTATTCTTCCTTAGGAAAACAAAATTTCTGTAGTTTATTCAAACTTTTAGTAGCTCTCAGTACTTACTACTACTTACTTAACATCTAAGTACGTTAAATGAAAATATAAAAAACGTACTGACCTTGACCTTGAAGTCGGTGACCTTGACCTTAAAACGAGTCGCGTGGTGTTCTTCCTCCCTATTACTCCCACAGGTGAAACACACTTAGGTGAAATTTTGTTAAGCCCATAGTTTCATAGAGTCCCCAAGGGTATCCTCTGACCCAAGCAGCACTGCCTTCTGCCTCTTGTGCCATCCTTTTCAAGCCTCTTTTGGTGCTCTTTGCTATTAACCCATTTACGGTAACGATCTCTGTACAATGACAGCTGAGTCTACATCCCACATGATAACAATTCATTTATTTTATCTGATTGTCTTTCTCGGCCTTCATGATATTCATAACATGTTAGGATCTGAATCTGCTTGTTTCCGTATTAAACAAGCAGATTCAGATCCTGATTCAGAGATTGAGCGTCAGAGATACAATAACAGCAACTTAAGTTGACAGCTGTTGTTAATAATTATCTGCATGTACTTATTTGTCGTATATTTTTTCGGAAGAAATTCTACGGATGATAGTGAAAAAAAATCCGTTGCGCGTTGCGTTTAGCAGGCGAAATAAGATTGATTTTCTTTATGTTATGGATAAATTAAATATTTTCAGCTCTAATATCATTAATGTGCGTAAGGTCACTGGCTCATTGCTAGAACTATTTGCGTGAACAAGTACAATCGAGTCGTTTTAGTGGTGCCTGCTCTGACAGCGCAACAAAGTCACCAATCTGCCTTGTACAATAGTGATCATAGCTCGTATCTTCTCATTTTTTTCTTTGCATTTGCCGAAGGTTTTAGCGTACAAACATTTTACGGTTGGCCTTCTGTCGAGCACCAATTTTTTTGGAAAGCTTTTGTTAGTGGTACAACTACTTATTTTAGTATTTAGCTAAATCATGCCAGCGCTCGGCCAGACTGAAAGCGCAGGCGCGGCGCGACGTACTTACGCACATGAGACTTCATTGAGTGTTCCTAGTGCACAGTTTGCCCTCTCCTTTGATCTAGCCGTCCTGGCGGACACGTGCTGTCACTCTTACCGAGCGCTTAAACTTGCTGCTAGGTTCAAACCGTAACATCCCAGCTTTGAATTCTAGTGCAATGAGGCATGAAGTAACAATTCATATAGCCACCATAGTGAAAGCCATCATGTTAACAGTTTTTAAAGATGTCTTTTGCAATAGTGTTCACCACACCTGCGCCCCATTGTCTGAATTGGTAGACGAATAATAAAAGAAACATTATGTAAGAACAGTTAATTCATGACTTTATTTCATTTTATCATTCAATTCATACATCATAGTTACACTAGAGAAAATAATTCCTCATTCACTAGATATTTCACGTTTATTTATACATCACATTTAACGTATTATCTAAGTTAAACTATTACTCAAGTGAAGTACAATTTACTTTGTATGGCATATACATGAAGATTGTTAAATAATGCTACTGACAATGAAGTTCGACGAAATTGAAAATGCTACTACTCGAGAAAAGAGCTTCGATCTTCCAACTCAAAATTGATTGCTTACTATACAAAAATAAAAAAAAATTCAACACCTGGTCCCGAAAGCAATTTTTTACACACTCAAACGAATCTATACAAAATTCATT
This sequence comes from Parascotia fuliginaria, assembly GCA_963082885.1. Taxonomy (NCBI): domain Eukaryota; kingdom Metazoa; phylum Arthropoda; class Insecta; order Lepidoptera; family Erebidae; genus Parascotia; species Parascotia fuliginaria. Next base: position 2,259,349 of record OY720196.1, on the reverse strand, counting down.
GTAATTTTTGGTCTCCTTAAAGTAATAATTGCCTCAAATTATTTGCTCATAGCGCGAATGAAATTAACTTTAAAAGGGTAATTATATTTCCACCCTGTGTTACCATTTACAAAAATTAATTTAGACCTAATTTACAAAATAATTAACCGATGAGTATTACACAAAATAGTTTTTAGAATAACGAAATTAGTCTTTCATGCCAAATTAATTTAAACAACTTTATAGGTGTACCTTACTATCAATATCTAATTTAAAATTGATAAAAGGTAAATATAGTAAGAAATTATTTTATTTCAATAGTTCCAGGGCTTTCTTTTATATATATATTTTTTAAATTATCTGCAAATACTAAACCATATGACTTATTTTTTTTTTTAATTTCAAATGGCGGATAATGCCAATCCACACTAAAACAAGACAATTTTAAATTCGTTGTAATAGTGTTGCCAACAAATTTTTAAATAATACCATAAATAGACCACTTATTCATTCTTGCAAACATACAAGACATAGACAAGTAGTCTATTTATAAATAACAATAATATTTTTTAAAACATATTTATATTTTATTTTGATAAAGGTCTAATCGTTATTGGAATGTGTAATAATCAAATTCTACTAAAACCACTAATCAATCTAATTTTACAACAGTAGATTGATAATGTAATGATTTAAAACAATTCAGAATGACCACCTTATTGTCAAATTCTGCCGTCAGGCGCCAGTGTGTTATGTATACGCCAATGAATGACATTTCAAAAAAATATTGGAATGGTAGAAATAATATGAATTATCTACCATTTTGATAGTAGAAAATGTACGTTGCATATTCATGTAGTAGTTATTTATAAAATACACGAACATCTTACGTATGCAGCGCATGCATCACGAGGCTGTATATTTAACCAGTAAGTTGAAAACAGTATGATAGTTATAATAAATAATCTGTGATTGTTATAAATCTTTTTGAACAAAACTTTAAGAACAACAGATAATTAAGAAATAATTATACATTCGGAATACGTAGCAATCCAGTATTTTTACTAATAATATTGTACATTTAAAATATGCAAATAGTTACAGGTGTATTAGTCTGTTTGTAATACTCAATGTGTAACTTTCACTCAAAATGTAAGTGTTTTATTTCACCTTAGATAATGTTATAAGGTTAATTTAGTCTTTTTTGTAATTACTTTTTACCAGGTTACTTTAGTATCTATTATTTTTAATACAAAAATTGCAAGCTTGTCCAAAATATACAGCAGTTGTAATGTTACATTGTTACATTTTGAGTATACAGTTACAGCGAGGAAGTTACATATGGCACTGACATTGTCTACTGGAATGTTCGTTAACAAAAGCTTTACGAACCGTGAGGGTAGGTAGAAGAGTAGCTTATATTTTACGTAACTGATATGGTTACTAAGTTAACGAAATAATATAATAATTAAGTGTTTTGTGAGAAAAAACACGAAAACAAAATTTGACGCTGCGTTACATACAAATATAAAATTATACTTAGTTTGGTCAGCGTGGTACGAAGATTAACCGTTATGCATTAGTTAAGTCTATCATGTTTAGTTGTGTAAATTGAACCAATCAAATTATTTTAAAAACCGCTGTGATTTATATTTTATTAAGTATATAAGTTAAAAAATCATTGTTTGATAAAAATAGACAAAGCTTAAGTAACATAAGTAGGTAATTAAGTACTGAAGTTATTGTTTTCCTTTATGAGGGCAATTGAGATAAATGTTACAGCGCTCCATGCTCATATATCTCATTTCATTGTATTTAACAGGTTTACTACACCTTACATTTAAAACTAATTTGATTGATTTATTTTTACAAGTTCATAAAATAGGACACTTTGTATATTTGTGTATAACGCAACATCACTAACCTACAAAACGTAAACGTACATAGTAAAAAAATATTGCGTTCGAAGACATCCAGAAAGCATGTTTGTTTAAAAATATATCACATAATGTCACATACCCTGTTCGAACTAACACATTACAAACAAACAGACAAAAATACAAAGGACCGCCATTTTGTTTATGAGTCGCAAAATGGCGACATTTGTCTGTTACAATTATATGTGTTAGCTAAACAGGACAAAACTTAAACTATAAAATACAACATTAAAATGTAAATCTATATTTAAAAAATGAGATTTAATAAGGCGATCATACGATGCTAGGAATGCCTTATCTCTTCTTATAGGTGTCTTAAAAGGTGACTAAAGGTAATCATATCAGCCGAATGACGTCCACTGCTGGACAAAGGCCTTCCTAAGTTTCCCACCTTGAACGGTCATGAGCAGAGATCTAATAATGCAGTACATATTTACATAAACTTCGAGGAAGGACGAAACATAGGGTGGATAATACCACCTCTAAAATACTAGTTGTAAAATAGCATATAAACAAAACCAACTCAATTTTATTTTACGTAATTAAAACAAAATATTTTAATTTGAGACTATTTAGTACGGAACTCTAAAAAGTTTAATAATATTCTTTAAATTAATATTTTGTACCAAACTATAAATAATTATTTATATGAAATCCAATAATTATTTATGATTTTTAAATCACGGTATTAAAACCGGCATTTTAAAAGTGGTGTTATCCACTCTATAAGACGTACTTCCTCAAAGTTTTAAGTAAATATATTATTCTTTTATTTATTATTTATTTATTTATTTATTCGATTTCTAGTCATGAGCCACTAATGAAATACCTACTCCCTAATTTTCAACCATTCATAAAGCTTCCGCGATTATTGCGATTGCAATGTTGATTAAGCATACACTTTTACAGACCTCAAACCCACAAGGTCCTAGTTTCAGATAGTAGGTATTATTAAAAGATTTCGTGTTAATGAATTGCACTTTTTTGAATTTGGAAAGCTTCCTGATGGTTGAGAATAAGGTAGGTAACGGGCAAAAGCGTTACTTTACTGTAACCGCCTGCCAAGCCTGATGGCAAACAGCTTTTGAGAGGCCTAGAGGCCCAAGTCTTGCAGTGGATTATTTAAGCTGATAAAGTACAAAACATCGTATATTTTTCAGGCCTCAGCTTATAAATGAATAAATCTTAAATATTATGTATTTTTCAATGCCTCAAATTCGTAATACTGAATCACGTTTTTTGTAATAGTATTTTTCGTTTTGCCTTTCTTCTCGTACTAACTTATATGCCTGAATTAAACTAATAGAAAATCAACCTTGAGTTTTAAACTATAAAGTCGATTTTAGTTTAACATATTTTGGCAAATAAGTCATTTTTAAATAGCAAGATAAATGACAGGTAAAGAAATTTTGACATTAATATCACGAGACCAAGTAAAAACCTTTCAATTCTATAGAAAGTCTGAACTAAGTATGATAGGTCAAAATATATTTGCTCTGACAAAATATACTAACGCTATAGCTCACAAGGCGCTCGGCAGCACGAATCATATAATTCCAAATTACTAAACTAATGAGCAGTCTAAAAGCTTACAACATCTTTTTATAATTACTATAATTTTATTTTTTATTTTTTTATTCAATCACGACATCAAATTCGGGTTTTAGACACTTATGATAATATTAATAATTTTGTTATATTTATTAAATATAAATTAAGATCGAAAAACTCCCAATAAAGTACTATTAAACCTAGTACATTTTTATTGAAGGGGAATAGAGCCTAAAATATGTCGTTATAATATTTGACACATTTTTTTAATATCATATTTAATATATCGATTTTAAGAATTTAAAGTCACTAACATCGATCTATTGAATAAAAGTGAAAAGTAAAAATATGTATTACCAAGGAAAAGTTCTAGTTAAATATTATAATAATAAAAATTACTAATAATTGCTCATAAGTGTTTCTAGATCGTGTATCTGAGAATTATTAATAAAAAGGAGTTTCAATATAATTAACGCTAACTAACTATGTAGGTAGGCAGAAATGTGTAATTAACGTTAATAAAAAAAATATATAATTAATTTTATTATTGTATAAAATTGGTCATTCTTAGTTCATAACGAAAGGTGCATTTATTTCAAGAAAATGTTTAGAATAAAATTATAAGTTACAATTTCTACCTACCACAAATTTGAAGTCTTATTGAAATATATGAAGAGCTCAGAAACACGCTCTATTTATCTTTAGGCTTAAAGGACGTAAGCGACATAGTTCAATTTTATTATTAGTTTGGGAAAAGTACAGAGTAGGACGTCCACTAATGAAGATAAACGACCTGATGCTAGAAGACATGGGCGCCGAAAGGATTGGTTTCAGGGGGGTTCATCATCTGACTTTCAAGAGGGTGCGATATACCAAATTTGGATAGCAATCTATATACGCTTCAAATGAGTCACTTAGAAAAAATACATCTTTTTATAGTTTTTCTCCACAGGGGGGTGCAAGCCCATCCCCTTGCACCATGCTGCCAACGCCCATGCTACATGGAGTCCTATGTCCAGCAGTGGACGTCCTACGTCTATGACGATATTAAAAAATAACTGTTACATTGAGAATAATACACCCTATATAAACAATGGTCAAAATGTGAACCCAGATTTATCTTTGTCACAATAATCTTTTTAATCTATTTTAGTGGACAAAGGGGTCATTTACAGTAGGTGTGTGTGAAAATACGCCGCGCTTAAATGAACCATTATATCTTCTGGCAAGATCTAGCGTTCGCTACGAATAAACAAATAGTTTTGACACTCAAAAAACACTTTTATCCTTTAAGCCATAAGATTGCTTACACTAAAACCGTCTAAAACACATACAATCTTAGAACACATGATATTATATTCATAATAATAAAACATTATCCTACAAAATTTTCTCACTATTGAAGCCATGCATTAATTGAACACTGCTTACCCCCCAGCAGTCGCATTGTACGACAATCGATAGCCAAGCGCGTTAACCCATCCATTTCGTGTCCTTATAACCGTTGCTTGACTTAAGAAATGAATTCTCACATAAGTTTTAAGTAAATAAACGTTTGAACAAATGGTGGTTTATGTGTCTCGCTCGCACACAGTCACTTAACGTTATTTCGTAAACAAATAGTGGTATATCTGTCTCGCTCGCACTTATGTCAGTCACTTAGCGTTATTTCGTAAATAAATGTGGAGTATCCGTCTCGCTTAAACTTACAAGTCACATAGCGTTGTTTCGATTAAACAAATGTGGTGTATCTTTCTCGCTCGCACTTGTACAAGTCACATATGTCTATTTCTCACCGGAGGAAGAGCTAGAGGCGCGGCCCCGCCCCTTCTTCCCTCTCTTGTCGTCCTCTTTCTCTGTTGGTTTCTCTTGTGGGTTGTCGGGCTTCTGTGGTTGCTGTTGTGGGGGTTGGTTACTGCTCTGTAGGAATAACATTTTGCATAAATATGATTATTCTTGGTCCTGAAGAAGTATCTTTTATCCTACACACAGAAAACCTCTCCATAGATTCCGCAGACGCGCACAACTCCTAATTGAATTCGCTAGTATATGACTATGAACGAATAGAAATGCACCAAACGTAGTAATAATATCTCAAGAACTACAGACAACGCCATCTAGACCCTAAGTAAGCATATATTATAGCTTGTGTTATGGGTTCTAGAATGCGGATATACATACTTATACTCCACCCAATACAAATAGAAATGTACGCTGTATAAGATCCACGCTGGTTTCAGCATGAATGGGCCGGATCGACCGGGGCAGTACTACCCACTCATAGAAGATCGAGGTAAGAATATTTGTTAATGTGTTTCGCTTGATGAATGAGAGCGCCGGCCCCCCAAATACCCCCTCAGTCCTGAGCCTTTTCGCTTTTCCTTCCTCATCCCCTTCTCCATGGTCGGCAACGATTTGGTTGTGTTCTAAGCATTATTACTTTCGTAACGCTTTGAAAACACAGCCATCTCTATAGGTTACGGTTACCACTTACCATCAGGTGGGACGTATGCTTGTTTGCCATCAATGTAGTATAAAAAAAATGATTACTTTTTGTTTATAAACGTTGGTTAGTAGTTGCGATATAAAAAAATACCGCTATGAGTCATGCGTGTCTGTTGTCATGTGTTATCTGTGCTACTGTTAAATAAATAATTGACTCTTTTTTCAAAGTGTACCTTATAAAATGTCTCTTCGTAAACATACCTTCTTCTTGGCATGTTTGTCAGTCTTTCTGTTTCTGTGCTCGTCGTCATCTCTGTCACGCGTGCCCTTCCTCCCCATCACGCCTAGCAGCTTGGATACCATGCTGTTCTTGCTGCGACCTTCAGCTTCTAAAGGTTCTGGTGACTGTGGAATAAAGTAATATTTGGTGAAAAAGAAAATGATATATCTATACTATCATATAAAGCAGAAGAGTTTGTTTCTTTGAACGCGTTAATCTCTGGAACTATCAGTCGGGTTTGGAAAATTCTTTTTGCTTTTGATAGCCCAGTTCTTGAGGAAGGTTATAGGCTATGTAACATCACGCTACTGGCGACGGGAGCAGAGCAGTAAGCAAAGACGCGGGTGAAACCGCGCCGCGAGAAGGTAAATATGTGATATTTTTCAAATGGCCTAGTATCAAAATTAAGAAAAAACTTTTAACTTCAACGCACGCAGTTTGTCGAATGAACTCCTAAGAAAGGAATTAAAAGGTTTTAACAGGGACAGCAACGCGCTAGTGATACTTCTGGTTTTGAAGCATCTATAGGCTACGGTAACTGCTTACCACCAGGCGAGCCGTATGCTTGATTGTCACCTTGATAAAAATATTCTAAAACAACAATGTTTTAATATACCTTAATGGTGTCCACAGACTCGTGTTTCTTCAAACCTTCGAGCTTCTTCACAGATTCACTTCTCTTAGCTTCAGCCTTCTCTTGCTTCTTTTCCATTTTCTTCTCTTTCTCTTGCTTCTCCACCTTCTTCACAGAGCCGGTCCTTTCCATGGCCTTCTCCATTTTCACTTCTTTTAACGGTTCTATTTTCTCTTCAACTTTTATAACCGGTTCAACTTTTTTGGATTCCGGTTTTTCTGGCTTTCCTTTTGGTTTCTCCTTGCTTTTTATGTCTTCGTCTTTTATGCTCGAGTCTGACTTTTTTCTGACTTTGGGTTGTGTGTCTGCTACGGGGGGTTCTTGGGTTATAGCTGGTTGGGGTTGGATCCTTGTTGTGGGTTTTGGTTTGTCTTCTATGACGATGCTTGGCTCTGTGCTAGTTCGACTGTCGTCTGCTAGAAGAGAAATTGGAATTAAAATAATGAAAAAATGCTTATCTATTTAGATGTCTTTAATTGCCAGAGTACGAAGGATATAAACTAACGTATTACCGCGGCGTGGATGGTGTAACCAACCAAGCGTTCTGTTTGACCTAATGATCAAGGCACGTGAGTCTTTTACAAAGTTCAATGTTTAAATCGGATGACAAAATAAAAACATAGAAATCAATTACTATGTTTTTAAGACAAAGTTGCAATAAAGTCTACGAGTTGAAGATATTACAACCAACGCAATTATAAAACAGGGATGTAAAAATAAGTAAAACAATTTCAGTAGTAGTTTAATTAAATTATGTACTTACTAATATAAAGTTCCCTGGAGGTGTCCAAGTTCGACAGATCGGCGGATGTGTCGGCGAACGACTCGTCGGAGAGCGACAACGACGCGAACGACGTCGACGTGTCGAACGTTGACTTGTCCAGGCTCGGCTTGGGAGACGACGTGAAGATACTTGGTGTCTGCTGTTTGGCTGGTGTCCTGAACATATCAAACGAAGGATTGTTGTGAGAGTTTTATAGTATTTTATTTTTAAGTGACTCTAATCGATGGCCATCATTCTAAAAGCCATCGATTGAAATTGATAGCATAGTGGCATTTAGCAAATAACATGGCAACATGTGCGCTGATAAACAATTAGTCTTCTTATTTAGTGGTTAGTGCTCAACCTAGTGTCAGCACTTGTTCAGTTCGCCCATAACTTATTATAGAGGCATCCGACTTGACCTTACGACTGTTATCAACTTGGTAACAACCGGGACCGGGACCAAAGCCTGGAGACACAAAGGTTAAATACCACTATGTGATTCATGAGTAAACCGCCACTCTTCGTTGCTTCACCCGTTAATTGTTTATCCATCAGTGAGTGCAAAGAGTTTTGAGGCGCCTCCTCAACAGTGTTTATAAATAAATTTATGTATGCATATAAGTAGTTAAGTAAGTAAGTAAGTAAGTAAGTTTGACGTTAGTAGATCCACGCTGATTTCAGCATGAATGGGCCGGATCGTCCGGGGAAGTACTACCCTCTCATAGAAGATCGACTTAAGAGTAGTAGTATCCGTACTATTGCGTTTCGTTCGGTGAGTGAGAGCGCCGGAGGCCCAATTTCCCCCTTTCCCCTTTCCTCACCTCCCTCATTCCCTTCCCCTAATCCCATTCCCAGCCGGCATAGTGGAGGCCACCATACCAGCAGTTTAAGACAATGGTTTTTGGTATAGTGGCCGCCACTTCTGGATTCCACTGACTGCTTACCATCAGGCGGGGCGAAGTCACTTTGGAGTGCTATAATATAAAAAAAAAAGAAGTATTACTTCCTGTCTGCGAACGCTGCGTCTTCCAGTTGGTCGCCATTCTAGAACTTTTGCACCTTTAAGCTTGTTGCCTACTAAAACAATTCACAGGGTAGACGAAAATGTCTTTTTATTGCTGACGGTGGCAGATAAGCCAATAGTCCACCTGATGGTTGTAGTAGTAAATATCCCTCATAAACTTCTTCAATGCCAGGGACTCTGTGACGTCCCTCCTTACCGGAAAGGGAGCCGGATAGATGAAAGGAGTGGGGTAGGTGAAGGAAATGAAACAGGTGAGGAAAAAGGAAAGAAGGAATATAGGGTCCGATCTAAAGTACATACCTGTGCGGCAGGTTCCTGGCGTGGTGCGTGGGCGAGTCCTTCTCCTCGGCGATGCGCGGCAGCGGCGCGGGCGCGTCCTCCTTGTCGGCGGGGGGCGGCGGCGGCGCGGGGGGCGCGGGGGCGGCCGCCCGCCACACCACCGCGCGCCGGGGGGGCACGCCGCCCGCCACCCCGCCCGCCCCTGCCCCACTGGACACGCTGCCCGCGCAGCACAGCGGCGAGATCGAGCACTTCGACTCCGCTGAACGAGGGTGCAGTCTACAAGGAACGATACATTGTATTGTATGATTCATATAATTATACGAACGATGAACGACACACGGTCGACGACGTAGCACAGACGAGCGAAACTTGGTCTACGACGGACTCCGACGATGTTGTAGCTAATTATTTATTTGGTCTGTTTTTTAATCGTTTATGTAATAGAAGAAAATAATTAAAACTAACAGTAAAGTTATTAATAATAACAATTTTGGGCGTCATGTATATGAAATAGGAAAATGTATTTTCTAATTTAAAAAAACTTAGTAAAATCCTCACGTGAAACAAAACAATAAATGAAAACTGTAAACGCAAATAATGAATAATAATGTGTTTAGTATTTATGTTAAAAGCACACATAATGAAGAATAAATATTCGTGGAAAACTGTTGGGAAATTCGTTAGTGGCACTCCCATGGTCATCGCGGGTGGCGGGGGACATTACTACCAATCTGAATATTATAATAGATCTATGCTGGCAATAAACATTAACGTCAACAACGACGGCGTCTAACTGATGTTGCTGCCAGGTGCACGCGTGCCACCACCCCCCACTATCTTACATTCCCCATGACCCACAGACCAAGGATAGACCAGGGGAGGGCGAATTTGCCAAGTTATAAGTTTTCAACAAATATAATTTTGCTAAGGTAATATACAGTCGCGTATACTAGTGGATATATACCTGTCAGGTGAGAGCGCGCGTCGCAGCAGCGGCGAGGCGGGGTCCCTGCGCGGCCAGGCGCGGCGCCCGCCCCCCGCGCCCCCCGCGCCGCCCCCCTCGCGCGCCGCCAGAGGGGACGGACTGCGCGCCTCGCAACGACTGTACCAATGTGAGTGTGATTGTGACTGATCTTGTGATTATAACCAGACTAACACTTTTCGGGACAGTAAACGTATCTGGCCGTGATGACAATAAAACATCTATTGTGTCTACAGTAGTGTCAATGAAAGGATTAACTAATGTGAAAAATTCAAACCTCATTTTCACAAGGCAAGCTATATCTGAGGATATTCTGTGGACACACTTTTAAATATTGCACGTGGCACTTTGGCGTTTAATATTTGTTAGACGCGAGACGTATACGTACACATGAAGTGTATACAAAATTTAATGAACTTTATTTTTTCTTGTTTTTCGTTTAGGAATCGATTATGCCTGCTTGATTTTCAAGCCATAAACAAAAAAAGAAGGAAATTCGAATTATAAACGACTTATTTTGCTTATTATAGCCAACTAATGTCAATCATTTAAAACTTGCTATACAAAATATGGTGTATGAAACTTTAAATTATTTTTTTAACTAGTTATAAACACAATTTATGAACAAAGACAAATGATATGAATTGTTAATTACAATCAGGAATATTTTAACGTGATATCTTGATTATAAACAACATTACAGACAAACGAATAGTGATATATAACGATTAGTTTGACGTCACATGCTAGTGCTGACGTCACGGTGGATCCAAAGCAACACACAGACAGGAAAGCCAGTATGACACTGATTTATGAATCCCATGGAGACGATGTCATGTACTCATTGACAAGATGAACAGCATCTTAGAAGTGGAAGAAGAGATAATATATGGGAATGAAAAATACTTGGCAGCACGGAATCGTCATTGCTTTCTAACTCTCAGTGCAAATATTTGTGTGCATGAACATGTCTATTTGCATTGGTCTGGGTGTTTCTATGTATAATATGTATGTATTTACAAAGAAACGTATTTAAGTATGTATATCCGCATTCTAGAACCCATAACACAAGCTATAATATATGCTTATTTTGTGTCTAGATGGCGTTGTGTGTAGTTGTTGCGATATTATATTATTATAATTTTTAGTAACCGAAAAGTATAGAAACAGGAAAGTGCGATTCCATGCTGCTAGATTTGGTTTAACCCTAAGATGTAGGAAGGAAAATAGGAGGGGAGAGGAGAGGTGCTTACCTGGTGGGAGAAGCTGGTTGCGGCAGCGGCGAGGGTGAGGGCGTCCTCGCGAGCGGGGACAGCGGCATGTGCTGCAGCGAGGCGCGCCGCACCTCCGCTCCGCTCCCCGCTACGGCGCCGCCCACAGCGGAGCCGCCCGCCAGCTTGTGCTTTAGGCCGTGCAGCGAGGACGGTCTGGGTATATGGTAATAATAGAATATGTGCTGTAGACACTTGAACATACTGTTGCATGTTGTTTACAATCTTTACTTTAAGGAATAGTATATTAGATCACATGATATGTGTAGATATATAATTATCACAACTTTTAGAAGACCTATTCATAGGCCTAATAATATTTAATATGCAGATGTATGTTTTTGTATTGAAATAAATAGATAATATTTGTGCCTAATATTTATTATCTAAATAAACAATAGGTAAATGGTTGTAAGACTTTTAGAGGTATTTTACGTTCAGTTACCTAATATTTGTCTTGACACATACGAATGGAGTTGGGGTGATTATATATTATAAGATTTTCACATATAATTCACTATATTCCTTTTTATTTATCTGTTGCTACTTTAATTTATTACATAATTTAAATGAACATAAAGAAAATTCTGTCTGTCTGTTTGTCAGTCATACATACCTCTGGTAGTGTGTAGTGGTAGTGTTGTGTAACGGACTATCGGTTGCTGGTGACGCGGGCGCAGGCGATGGTGATGACGCGCATTCACCAGATGATACCATCTAAACACAAGTTTATATTATTAGTTAAATTTACTACATCTGATCATACCGTTTGTTTTAAAACTAAAGCACTGTTTCTGGAAATCTTTTTAACGGTAGTAGATCCACGCTGGTTTCAGCATGAATGGGCCGGATCGTCCGAGGAAGTACTATCCTCTTATAGAAGATCGACGTAAGCGTAGTAGTATCCGTACTATTGCATTTCGTTCGGTGAGCGAGAACGTCGGAGGACCAATTATCCCCCTTTCTTCTTTCCTCACCTCTCTCATTCTCTTTCCCTAACTCCATTGCCAGCCGCTATAGTGGAGGCTACCATACCAGTTAAGACGATGGCTTTTGGTATGGTGGCCACCATTTCTGGATTCCACTGATTGCTTACTATCAGACGGGGTGGAGTCACTTTGGTAGGCTAATATATAAAAAAAACTTTTATGTAATACTAACGACTTGTCTCTGCTTTGTGCTATAAAATTGTCGACTTTAATTTACTATAATATGCATGTATTATACTTACAAAGTTTTTGGAAGAAATGCTCTAAACTAAGAGAATACTGAGTCAAAATTTGTTATGTAGTTTAGTAGAAACTAGCGGAGAAATAGAAAAATGATAAAAGAATTTGCTTTATAGGTTAGTAGGACATTTAATGTATAATGTTAGTGTACCTGGTGCATCTCCTGCGAGGCCCGCTTAGTGGAGATCCTGCGGAACAGCGAGCAGCGCCGGCGCGGGCGCGGCCGGGGCGGGGCCGTAGCGCGCCGCCCGCACCACGCGCGCCGCCGCCCGCCCGCCTGCGACAACAACCAACACTTTGCTCTAAGAACCACTTCGAATGGCATCTATCGTCTGCAGTGAAGGATGTTTTTAATACTAAGCGATCCACACACTGCCCCACATCACGCAGCGTAGCACAGGTATGTGTGTTCTTGCGTTGTTTCATCTCTCTTTATATACAAATCGCGCGTGGTGCACACTGATAACGCATTCACGCGCGGTGTAGATGTACCTTCGCCACGCACCCCACAGTCAAAGCTTTTGATACCCTGGACCACGAGATATTGCTTCAAGCCATGGATGAATGTGGCATAAGAGGTCCCACAAAAAAGTGGTTCCGTAACTACCTAACAGACAGAACATTGCAAACATGCATAGCAGGGGTGGCGGGACGCGAAGCTGCGGTGACCACGGGTGTGCCTACCGGCTCGGTATTTGGTCCTGTCGGCTACACTATGCATGTTAACAGTGTATGCAATGTAGTTAAAAAATGTCGAGTATACATGTACGCTGATGATATGTGCTTGCTATATTCATCCAGAAATATACAGGAGAGCAGAGCAGTGTTGCAGGCAGACTTTGATAACATAACTAAATGGGCTCATGATAATGGTATAATTTTAAACACTAGTAAAACTAAAGTAATGCATATATATTCACCACACAATATTGTAGCTAAGTGTATTAAAAACTCAGATATAAAAATCGTGGGTCATACGTACGATTGCCTACATGCTCTGAAAATCAACTGCGTATGTCAAGAACTGGAGTATGTCAGTCAGTTTAAATACCTAGGGCTAAGGGTGGATAGACATTTAAACTGGAGGGCTCATGTTGACGATGTGTGTACAAAACTCAGGGCAGTATTATGTAAGTTCTATCCGTTAAAAACATCGTTGAGCAGAAAAACTCTTCGGATTATATACTTCGCTCTTGCCGAGTCATTGATCAGTTATGGTTTAAACACGTACGGCCGCACATTTAAAACATATCTAGATCTTATAAAATGTCTTCAAATTCGCTTTATGAAGTATCTCGTTAGCTGTAAAACTAAATTAAAATGTAAAGATAATAATTATGAGGAACTCTTTAGCATTTGTAGAATTCTACCTGTACATGATAAAGTCAAATACTTGGTGGTACTGGAGCAATTTCATAATGAACAGTATAAAGTACCAGTGCAAAATAAATATAATACTAAACGAGTTAGAGAATTAAAGTTAATTCGACCGCCGGTTAGAAATTACTATGGAAAAAGAACCAACAAGTATTTGATCCCTACTATCTTTAATGAAATGACTTGGCAAAGACAAGACCAGAACAAATCAATAAGTAAGCCTACATTAAAGAAAAAACTAAGACATGTACTCTTATGTGATATGTGACATTGCCTGTTACCTGTTATTTTATTTTTTATTTTGCTATGTTCTAAACTAGACTAGTTATAAGGAACAAGCTGTACTAAAATAAGCGCTGTTCCCGCCGACAAACTGCTGCGCAGTTTGGTGGGTTTACACATAATTGTAAAAAGTTTAGTTCCAAATAAATGATTTATTATTATTATTATTAGTGCGTAGATTGTCTAAGACGCACGTGCGGGTGCGTATACGCTGAACTGTGATTTAAATGCAACTATTTCAATGTCGATTTAAATACCCTGAAATACAACTATGTGAGCTGTGCTGTTATATATGCGACATCTATTAAGGAATTATGTGACTAAGGCCCTGTTTCACCGGCTGCAAATAAAGTGCGTGATAGCCTATTCGAAACTTAACTGACAGATAGTAGTCAAAAATTAGCTCTACACGTGTCTGCTAACCTTAACTCTCAAATAAACTCTTTAAAAATATAAGACAGATATAACTAGTAGATGTTTTATTTGTTAGAAATTTTAGCAGCAAGTGGTGAAAAGGGCCCTAACTCTGCTTGTCTCTTCGAAATTAACCTAATAGTATAGGGATGTTACCTGTATAGTAGTTTGATCAAGCGGCGTAGCACGTAGTGTAGCGTGAGGTGCTGCTAGCAGCAGCCGTAAGACCTGTAAGAACACTTCCATTAATATTCATACATAAAAAAATTAATTTAATTTTAATAATAATATATTCTACCACATGTACTACTTAGCCCCAAATTAAGCAATTATATTTATGGTTTATTTTCTCAAAAGAATTATAACAGAATTCACTTACAGAGAAAATTAAGGATAACTTATTAATAAAAAATGAGCCGAACATAAACATAATTACAACAAAAATCTTAAAGTGGGTAAGTTTAAAACAATCTGTTTGAGCGACCGTTTGCATCATCGAATGAATCATGTTTTTATATTGGTGGAAAATGAAATATTGGTTGAATTTAATTTTGAATGAGGTAAGTGATAACTTATTAAAGATTTTTTTTTATTAACTTATTTATTTTACACTTAGATATTCGTTTTATTATTATTTTAATTATTTTATTTTATTTATTTATAGTTGTTTGTTTTTTTTTTTTTAGTTATTTGTATAGTAATAGTTTTAAGTAAGTATGAATTTTATTGTGCTAATTGCAATAAAATGATTGTGAATACGTTTTTGTTAGGAGTCAAATATAATAATATTGTTTTGTATTATTTGTGTTTTAATGATCGTTTTTCAAACAATGTTTTGTATTATTTAATTTAAATACTCTAAATGTTGTATGTATTCATTATGTATGATTTGAGTCGTTTTTTAAAACTTAATAAGTTATTTGCCTCTTTTACGCTTGTAGGTAGCTTACTATATATATGTTGACCCCTTCGTAGTCAATGCTCTTTTTTCCATAATTCGTTCTAGGTTTTCGTGGTATAAGATAATTAGCATTTTGAAGCTTCATTTTTTGTATTTGATGTTTTTTTGAGAAAGATAAGTTTGTATGAATTTCCTTGTTTAATATTTTATGTATAAGTATGCAAGTGTGATAATTATATGTTTGTGTTATTGTCATTATTTTAGTATTTTCGTAAATTTTATGAGTTGGTGTTCTGAATTTGTAATCGACTAAAACCTTTATTAATTTATTTTGTGATTTTTGAATTACCTCTACATTAGTTTTAGCTGCGGTTCCCCATTTTTCAATTAAATAGTCTATGTGTGGCTTAACTAATGAATTGTATAGCGCACTTTTTGAGGCAGAATTTTCCATATACTGAACAGAGTAGCTGTTAGTGACGATAGCCTCATTTTAACTTTTTCTAAGTGTGGTTTGTAATTTAAATTACTGTCTATAGTGAGTCCGAGATATTTTTCCTTCGTTTTCCTGTCTATGATTTTTGCTTGTGTTATGGGTACTAAACAACTAATATACTACTTATATACATTTTTTTTTGGAAATACATAAATATTATAGATAAATTACACCCAGACACAGAACAAACAATCATACTCATCACACAAAGGTTTGTCCTGGGTGGGAATCGAACCCACGACCTCCGGCTTAGCAGTCAGGGTCATTAACCACTAGACCAACAGGCCAGTCGAAAAAAAAAAGATCTTACATCATATTTAAGACAACCAAATTTTCAATATCGAGAGCGATTCCCCTCCACCAAAAAAAAACTTTATTTTATTTTATTTACCTGTGTATGCAGCAATCCTTGTACAGACTCTCCATTGAGCTGTGTGATTAAATCCCCGGCTCTTAAGCCTGCTGCCCAGGCCGCTCCCTGTTCGTTCACTGCTGATACCAGATGGTGCATAGTGTAATAGTCTGAATCGCCATAGTACACTCGCACTGTGTGGATGGTGAAGCCGAAGCCACGGGGCCCACGACGAACTACTATTGGCGGTTTTGATGATTGGATTAGACTGTGAAAGAAATATTTTTATGGTTGTAGGTAGTAGATCCACGCTGGTTTCAGCATGAAAGGGCCGGATCGTCCGGGGAGGTACTACCCTCTCAACGAGAAGAGAGAGAAGATCAACTTCGGTGAGTGAGAGCGCGGGTGGCCCAATTTCCCGGCTTTCATCTTTCCTCACCTCCCTCATTCCCTTCTCCTAAACCTATTCCCAGCCGCCATAGTGGACGCCACCATACCGTCAGTTTAAGACGATGGCTTTTGGTATGGTAGCCACCACTTCTGGATTCCACTGACTCCTTACCATCAAGCGAGGTGGAGTCACATTGGTAGGCATTAGCCTAAATGTACTTTATGTACATTGCACGAGGCAAATTTTTTTTCCTTTTAAAAAGACAAATTCCGCACTATGGAACAAGCCCTGTGCCGCGGGGGACTTTACAAACATACAATTAACGGACACAAAGTACTAATATTTATAGATCATACAAAGTTTTGTCCCGAGTGGGATCCACAATCCCGTGCACAACAGTCACTTGCGCACCCACTGCACCATGGAAGCATTCATGTCAATTGATAGAGTATAAAATTGTGCTTCGCCCAGTTCCTGTAATTCAACCGTTCTGTAGAAACTACTCGAGCGCCAAAACTTAAACAAATAATAGCCTGTCGCTCTTATACCTATTCATAATCTCCTTTACCCCTTTTGTTTTGAATATAAAGCCTTATTTGGTTAGTTAAAAGTTGTCACCTGTAAGTACAACCTGTCAAACAAATAAATATAAAGAAAATTCATCAACAACTTAACAATACACTTACGAATGGTTCGGCAGTGCGAAAGGAGAAGGTGGATCCCTGCAGGGCGAGGAGTCTCGTGAGGAGTTGGTAGAAGAAGTGTTGCCAGCGCACGGGGAACCTGCTCCTATGCTCCATGTGCTGTCATCTGCTGAAAGGACCAAGGGAATTTAGTAAAATACATACGAATAGAAATGAAATTATGAAGGATAAGGTTTCATGCTATTTACGCCATATTTACAAATCGTTAAAGTTCTCGGTTTTTCTGTACTATGCTTTATCTATAGTATTATTTAAAGATAAGAAGTTTGTTTGAACGCTCTAATCGTAATTGGATTTGAATAATTCTTTTTGTGTTTAATAGCCTAGTTCTTAAATAAGGTAATATCACGCTATTGGCGACGGGAGCTAAACAGTAACCAAAGATGTAACTTAACGCGGGCTTACGCGGATGAAACCGCGCCGCGGAAGCTAGTTTTTAATAAACCTGTCGCAAAAAAATGCTCTAGAGCATTTCAAAAAATAAGTTAGAATAAAAAAACAGCGTGTTTATACTATGTAGCGATACATAGCTATGAC
Organism: Parascotia fuliginaria; assembly: GCA_963082885.1. Taxonomy (NCBI): domain Eukaryota; kingdom Metazoa; phylum Arthropoda; class Insecta; order Lepidoptera; family Erebidae; genus Parascotia; species Parascotia fuliginaria. Next base: position 2,241,515 of record OY720196.1, on the reverse strand, counting down.
GTCATAGTTTCCAGAATCATATAAAATACTTATTTACAATAAATGCTAGTAACTAAATGATTGCATAATTTAATTATGATGAAGATTCTTGGGAGAAATGTTATTTTAGCAGAATTCATAACAGGAATAAAGATAGTACTCCTTACCAGGATGTATAACCAGCGACAATCCAGACGTGCTGGCGGACCTTCGCATAGACTTGGTCACTATGGCGGTGGGACGGGACTTCTCAGGCCGATCGGGCTTGTCGGGCTTATCCAGGCTTATGCTCTTCTCGTCTCTCTTTGATATGTCAGAACTATAACAAGTAAAGTCAGTTTGAAGGCTAAATATTGATAAAGAGCGATATAAATATGAAAAATAAAGGTAAGTACATATATTTTTTTAAATTTTACTCATATAATCTTTATTAGTGTCTAAACTCACAGTGACAAATTCATATAAAATATAATACTGTACAAAGCTTAAAGAGTTTGTTTGTTTAAACGCGCTAATCTCTAGAACTACTAATCAGATTTTAATAATTCTTTTTACGTATGATAGCCCTGTTCTTGAGGGAAGTTGTAGGCTATGTAAAATCACGCTACTGGCGATGGGAGCACAGCAGGCAGCTAAGACGCGGGTGAAACCGCGTCGCGGAAAGCTAGTAATATAATAAAACTGAAGAGTTTGTTGATTCGAACGCGCTAATCTCCTAAAACTTTAAGTCAGATTGGAGGAAATTGGAATGCCTATGTAAAGTATTTATATTCAGTATTGTTCTACTTGCTTGTTACATTTTATGCAAATAAAGAACATTATTTTTTAATTATGTTTGTATTTAGTAGCCCAATGAGGCTTTCTAAAATGGCGCCCACGAGGTGGCAGCACTGAGGTGTCAGGTCTAGGCATTTATCAAAGCGCTATCAAACATGAACGATTCTATTGATTTCAAACTGTGAATGAATTTTGATTTTTAATTTTGGGAATGAAAGACCTTTTATCTCAGTGGCGCCAACTGGTGTCAAAAATTTTCCTTAAAGCCCTCATTGTTTTAGAAAAGGTATTTAAATATAAAGTAGTGTTATACTTACATCCTGGGCACGATGGCGAGGCTGGTAGTGACGTGTGGATGGGTCAGTAGCGCATGCGGGATCGGATGCGCATGCAGCGAGTGGTGGTGCGTTATCGTATGCGTAGCATGCGGCACGTGCGCGTGCGAGTGCGGCGCCAGCGCGTGCGCGTGCGCGTGCGCGTGCGCGTGCGCGTGCGCGGGGCGCAGGGCGGCGCGGCGGCGCGCGGCGGGCGACACGTCGTCGCTGTCTGTTTGTGATGATTCCGCCGTTGATGCGCTGCCGCCCATCATCTGTTATAATGGGAAAATGTTCGATGATTTCGTCAAATACAATGAATACGAGTGACAGTTATCACAGAGATAGGGTTACAATACAGTTGATGGACTAGATATAATTAGAAATGAACTAATTTAGTGACGAAAGGGAGAAACCTAGACACATCTGCAAAAAACTGCATTCCTAAAAAACACTAAGTATTACAGAAAAGCGGAACGTAGATCAAGTTAACGTTTACGTCTCCGACAATAGTATAAGAAGTTTATATGTTAATTTTACCTGGATTTGGAATGATTTCTCATAATTCATAAGAAAGAGGAAAAAAGGAAACATTTCAATATGTTACAAAAGGCACAATTACTATAGATAATAGTAATCTATCTACAAATAATAAAATAATTCTTCGCTTGTAGCAGATTTCTTATCAAAAAGTCATACATCTGTCACCACACCACTAAAAAAGTAAATACAGTAGTTCAACAATGTTGATTTAACTTACTGGGCACTTGGGATGATGATGTAACGGTGCCGTAGGAGTAGTGGGAGGTCCAGCACTGTCGGGAGTGCCGGGCCAACTATCCGTACTCTGTGAGATAAACAAAAAAGTTTATAAAGTGAACAAGTTTGATTGATTTGTTTGTTGACATTATACTACTAACAAAAAACTGGCAGACGAGTCAATAGTCAACCTGATGGCAACTGTCGCTCATGGTTTTCTGCAATGCCATGGGCTCGCCAGCCGCTGCCTACCGTGAGATTAATGTTCTCTTTAAACCTCGTTTGAAGAAGGACATGTCATAACGCTCGGGAAACACTGCAGCTGGTAGTTCGTTTCATGCACGTACGTGGGAGAAATAAACGTATGAGGGCGACCCACGATAGGTCAAGGTAACGATACCTGACGGAGGCCTATTTTTATGTCTCCAGGGGACGTCTTTCGACTGATATGGTGATGATGTCTTACCCTGGAGTCATGTTCGACACACGAGTGATTGTAGTGGCGGCGCCACTGCGGCGAGGTGCTGGAGAAGGCGGCGAACACCCCCGCTTCCTCGGCCGGCTCCTGGGGCTCGTTGGCCTCGTCGGTGTCTACCTCGCTGTGGTTATAGCGGTCGCAGCGGGCTACAGACAAAAAACATAGAAAGTAATAAGACGGTTCTATACTCTTTTTTGTAAGAAATACGGACTTAAAAGTTGCAAAGGCATTAACAGTTTCGAATCCAAACAGAACAGGAGCTCTGCGAAGAACGCTGGGCTATAAAGTTCCAGAAAGGATTTGGGCAAGCATAGTACTCACTGTCAAAATAACTGGTGTCCTCATCGTTCTCCAACTGCGGTATGAACTCAGCCTTACGCCGCAGAAGGTTGTTCCAGTCCAGACCGTAGAAGTACACATGCTCCTAAACATTTTTTTTTTAAATTTTTATTTATTTACTATAAACAGGTTACACAGATACATTTTAAGTCCCTAAACATAATTGTTTAACGGTGTAACATGAGTCATATTTAGAGGGTGGAAGGGAAACGCTCACGAAATCGAAAACTGGTGAAAGTTGATTTTTAAAACAATGCAGTCTCTGACTGGGTTGTGCGTAATACTAATACAAAAGTCAAAAGTAAACTATGATTGCATAACCAAAAATAAAAAAATATTGGTTTAAAAGTCTAGTGGTACGAACCGCAAAAAAAGCAGCACCCACCCCTCACAAGGTGAACCGACGACCTTGTAAGGGTAGCGGGCAACCGATGTATGAGGGCGGTGAACGACCGGCCAAGGTGGCGAATTTAGGGGAGGCCTATGTCCAGCAGTGGACGTCTTTTAGCTGATATGATAATTCAAAAGTCTACCTCTTCTGCTTCGTTTACTACACCCACTTCTTCATCACATCATCTGTAGTTTAGTTTAGTTCGACTAAGTACCCGTAAAAAAAAGTTCAATAAATAAAAGCCTATACACACGTATGAAGAGGGAAAATTTTGATGGAAATCTACCATAAAGCTGCCTTTTTTAAAATTAAAAACACAATTAGTAAACTAATCCAACTTTCAAACATAAATAAGTTATTACATACATAAATAGCTTCACGACTTTTATCCGTGAAGGGGTAAGCAGAGGTGTTTAACCACCCAGGAGGCAAGCCTGTTGCCATATATCGGGAACATTCTAGACTCCGGGCTAATACTGAGAAATTTTCGATAGCCAAACCGGGGATCGAACCTGAGACCTCTATGTGGTAATTCGTAGACAGTACCACCGAACCGCAGAGGCAGTGTAAGTTATTAAGGTTACCTTAACTTGATGAGTGCCACCAGTTCCAAGCCGATCCCTGGGGTTTCTCGACAGCAGTTCAGTGATCATCGCTCTCGCCTCCACAGCGATCGGGAAATCTTCCTCTGAAGGCCATTCGATGTCATCTAGTAACGAAAAAGATTAATTAATAATTGACAGTATTAATTTACTTTAAACAATACGAAATAATTCAATCACAAAACAAATAAATAAATGTACAACGTACATCTCACTCTAACTCAAACTCAAAGCATTTATTTCATTTTGATCATAAAGTATGATGCTTATGAAAAGTCAACATTACATGAAGTCAGCTAATTAACCTACAGCCAGTTCACTGAGGTGTGAGAAGAACTGGCAAGAAACTCACGCCACTTTTTTCAATCGCCAGATAATTACAGTTTTTTGTATGAGTTAACAATTACAATGATTCAAACATGCCGACAAGATGTTATTTTTGTTATTTAAAAAGAAAACTTCCGTACTAGGGAACAAGCTCTGTGTCGCGGGGGGCTTTACAAAGATACAGTTAACGGACATAAAGTACACCCAGACTTGGAATAAATATTTATGGATCACAGTTTTGTCCCTTGTGGGTATAGAACCCACAACCTCGTGCACAGCAGTCGCTTGCGCTCCCACTGCGCCACAGAAGCAGTCAAATTAGATCTCCATATACATCAGCAAACACATCGCAGTTTGCGTTTAAACTCTGCGTTTAACGCACTTCTGGCGTTCCACACTTACCATTAGGTAGCCCGTATGTTTGTTTGTCACCAAAATTGTATAAAATAGCTCACCGTTAACAGTATGAGCGAATAGTTCTTCCGGAGTGTCGCCAAAGAACGGCACGCAGCCGACCAGAAACTCGTACAGGATGATGCCCATGGACCACCAGTCCACGGGCTTGCCGTAGCCCTATACAAAATACAAATAAATATACTTGAAACATTAAGAATTATGAGAGAAGAGGTGCACGTCCATATGCGCACGCTAAATGACCTAGTTAAATAATTTCAAAGACGATTCTTGACAAAAAAGCCAATGAGTTTTTTGTTAAACACAACAATTCAGATCCAAAATGGCGCCTGAAAACTTTTTGAACAGCCCGATATCAAACACCAACTTACCTGTCTAAGTATGACCTCTGGTGCAATATACTCGGGAGTGCCACACACTTGCTTGTCGGAAAACTGTCGCGCCTCACGGTCCGCGTATTCCTCGTATAAATTCGTCGCCACTGAGATTATACATAATAAAAATGTTAAAAATATATTTTAATAAGAGTCTATGCTTCATTGTCATTTTGAATAGAAGAACAAAATAAATTTAATTAGACAGTTGGAAAATATTCGCTCATAAATATACGACACGGTTAATTGGCCAACTGCAAACGCAAGTTTAAAAAAAAAATGAAAACACTGTAGTGAAAAACAAATGAACTGTTTTTCCAATAAAGAAGCACCCTTTATAGTTTGATGGCAATGTAGGTATGTAATTTTAAGTCCTTTTTATTCTGACGTATATAGAACCAATTATTTATTTTATGTAACATAAAAACACAAAAAAAATTGCTAATACTTACATGACATCAACCCCATTTTGCTAAGTCCAAAATCTGTTAGTTTTATATGACCAGTCGCTGTGATTAGCAAACTGTAATAATAATGGATACAATGAGTTAATATACATAAAAAATAGTCGACCATATATTTGCTTTACCACTTTTAACAAAAAAAAATCCAATTAAAATACAATAAGACTCATTATGACAGTGATAACTGTTACTGTACTAAGGTCACTTGCGATCAAAATTAGTCATTATTGTTTTGTGATATGCAAACGACATTTACTCTAAGGGTGGTAAAGCAATTTTATGGTCGACTATACGTAAAAAAAAAAACAAATTATATGCAGTTAACAATTCACATCAAAGGAGACCACGACTAACCAGTAAATATAAAGCCTCTATATGACTAATAGATCTTTTTTGAGAATGCCAAAATCGGTCTTGCGTACGTACGTACTAAGTACATATAAATACGTACGCACGTATGTATGCGTATTAGAGATTGGTTGTACTAGGTGCGCCTTTTTCTAATCTGTCCGAATACTAGGTCCAAATACCTGTCCCACTTAGTCCACCTAGACTCAACCTTATTATGACAAGTTCCATTACTTGGTGAATTTAATCTACTTAATCCACAACAATATAGATATCAGATCAATGTGAATGTGAAGTATCTAGTCCTTGCATGATACTCGACTTGATTACGCGTACATGCAAATATCACCTCTAATTGACATAGCGTCGGAAAACGTGAAATTTACAAAAATACTAAGTGGATCAAGTATTTCGAAAATTAGAATAGGTGCGGCCTAGTTTTGTAAAGTACCTAGTGCGCGGATCTGTTCTAGTAAATACGCCTCATCACTACCGCGTATACCAAGGAGGTGTAAGCGAAGGCCAATTACAGACTTGACATGCTTAAATGCCCAGATTATTACACCATCACCTCTCAGCCTGCTTCTTCGTTTTCCACTGTACCATTTTTTTATTGACGTAAATAGCATGTTCACTAATTAGTTCACCCTCAATATGTTTTTATTTTTATTTATTTATTTGTACAATAGAGTGTTACTACGAGTTACGAGCTATAAGTACCAGCAACCTTCCGTTGTCACAATTTGTATACAAACAACTTATTATGTTTATTAATATGTTGAAATAATATAAATCTAGCATAATAATATAATCTTAGGTAGCACTTATTAAAAACTTAAGAAGAAAAAAGTAAGTACATATTTAATCAGATTAAAGTAAACCTTGTGTGATTTAGTAAACGTGTGTGTGCGTGTGCGTGTGTGCGTGTGCGTGTGTGCGTGTGTGTGTTTGTGTGTTAGGATAGAAGGTGCAGTAAATTCTCCGTATCTTCATATGATAGCTTCAAGAGCCATCTACTAACACTAGCTTTGAACTCGTGCTTATTATTGTTCACTGTTGGACATAGTTCTCCCCCATTTTTCGTAACTTTAGCCGGTCGTGATCCACCCTGACCCATAGGTTGCACTCACTTGTCAGGTTTAAGGTCCCTATGCACGATCCCATACGAGTGCAGGTACTCAACGGCGAGCACTGCCTCCGCGAAGTAGTGTCGCGCCATGTCGGCCGGCAGCGGGCCCGCGCGCAGCAGAGTGGCGCAGTCGCCGCCCTCCACGAACTCCAGGATCAGGCACAAGTGGCGCTTCGTCTCGAACGAACAGTACATCGTCACCTGAACACATCTATATGTTAACTACACTCCATATAGGCAGAAAGGTACTGCGAAAATCTATAATGCCTACGCTGTCAAAAATACACATATTCAATGTGCACGCCACCGCCATACACTATAAAAATAAGCGATATATGGCGAAAGTAACTCTGTCTGTCTGTCTGTTACGCTTTCACGCCTAAACCACTGAACGGATTTTGATAGAATAGGAACAACATAGGCTATCTTTTATCGCGAAAAAATGGCTTTAAGGGGTTGAAATAAGGGAAGAAAGAATATATAAATCGCATATAGCAGTGTATTTTTTATTCCGAAAATAAAATTATAGGCAATAACCGACATTCATGCGGGCGAAGCTGCGGGAAACACCTAGTGTACTATATACCAAACCTTTCACGAAAAATGCACTATACAGAGTGTATACGACGGTTTGACATTAAATGAAAAGGCAGGTGTTACTAGCCCATATAATGATTTCTAATTAATCACAAAAGTAATTTGACGAAAAACAAAAATTTGAAATTTTCTAACAAAATAAATAATATTTTAATAGTAACGAAGTAATACACCATTTTATTATGACAAGTTCACTGAACTGTAATGAACGGCAACGTTTATCCTTCGACGTGGACTATGACTTAAGTCAGTGACCGTTTGACGTACTTACATAGTGTTAATTTAGAATTAAAGAAATTAAAAAATTTGTCCTGTGTCTAAACTATTGAAGATATTTTGTTGATTTTTTTTTGTCTCGCTTTATAATGTCACATACTATACGTAATTGCATTTAATGTCATACCGTCGTATACACTCTGTATATAACAGTGGGAACGGTATCCAAATCCATTAAACGGTTGTATATGCTTTACAGCGACTTTTTTAATATTAACTATACAAACTCTAATATAATCGAAGTGGCATATAGTCGAAATGGCCCTGTGGATAAGGCACCCGATTCGTAAACACGAGGTAGTGGGTTCGAATCCGGGCAAGTACCAATGTGATTTTTCAAATCATATGTACTTTCTAAGTTTATCTTGGACATTTCTGACTGGCGGTGAAGGAAAACATCGTGAGGAAACCTGGACAAAGTCTGAAATTGCCAATCCGCCTTGAGCAAGCTTGGTGATTAATGCTCATACCTTCTCTATATGAGAAGAGGCCTTTGTCCTGCAGTGGGACAGTAAACAAGCTGGTATTATTATTATTATTATATTATAGAAACTCACCACAAAAGGGTTGTCTGCAAAGCTGAGTATGTCCCTCTCAGCAAACGCCTGCTCCACCTGGTTCCTCAGTATCAAATTGTTTTTACTTATCTTCTTCATGGCGTACCTAAAACAAATTTAGTTTATTCTATATCGTATCAGAAAAAGGTTACAGCTCCGGTTTTATTGTGGGCCAACATGAACTCCGCCTTATATTTTTTATCAATTAGTGAAGTTCATCAATATCTTCATATCAGCTGAAAGACCACTGCTGAACATTGGCCCCCCCACTTTGACCATTCGTGAGTCGCCCTCATCCATCGGTTACCCGCCACCCTTATAAAATCGTCGATCCACCTTGTAAGAGGTCTGGCCACGCTGCACTTTCCAGTTTGTGGTCGCCCGTTCCGCCTCAACGGACATCAGTTCTGCGAGCTATGTGTGCTGCCTGTTGCCACTTCTAAAGCAACTCTGTGTTCTCAGTTATACATCGGACATTTAATCATTTAAAATTATGTATTACCTCGTCCTAGTCTGTTTATGTTTAACAAGGTAGACGGCTCCGTAAGCGCCGTTGGAGATCAACTTGATGACCTGGTAGTCGTTCTCTGAAGGAGGCGCCCCACCCTGACCTTGTGGTGGAGATTGACGACCTCTGCTCCTATAGAGAAATGTGTTGTATATAGAGTTGTCTAATGAAAAAAAAAATTGCGTTTTGATTTTGGTTTTACGCTGACTGCATAACATAATATGGTCACCTGTATTATAACAAAAGATCTCAAAAATCGAAGTGCATTATAAAACTAGTTCTAAATTGTATAAATTTAGACATTACAAGCTACAAAATAAAGTTCATATTAGATTGAGCTTACTTAGAAGGCGAGGAGTTCTGTGGCGGCGGGGGTGGGGGTGGTGCGTGTAGTTCTGCTAGCGGGTCCCGAGACAGACCCAGCTTGTGAATGATGTACTGCGGAATATCCGTCGTTATACCCTACAAAATAAGGTTCATATTAGGATGATATATATTTATAGTTATAAGTTAGTAATAATTGTTACGATGTATAGTGAACCAAAGTAAAATCTGATATGAGGAAAAAGGAAAAGGTGGGAAGTTAGGCCTCACCTGTAAGTGTCTCGCATGTCCCTCAGCGGCCTCCAGCAGCCTGTAGAACCGCTCGGGATCGAACTCGAGACACTCCAGTAGCCGCGCCGGCCGCGCCATCGCTAGGATCAGTCGAGTGACCAGTGGCGCCACCTGGTTGCCGGCGTCCGCTGACTTTTCTCGTGTCTGTGATGACATTAACTTATTTTATTTGGAGGAAGGGAGGGTAGGTGGTATTTATGGGCTTAAGGACAAATTCTTCAAATTACAAATTAAAAGTCATAATACAGCTTAAATATTTAAGTACAAAATAACATTAAAAAAATTAGGTAAATCATTTTAATACGACAGTTTTAAGAGTGTAGAGCCATAACTTTTACGTTAGAGACTGGACAATCTTGGAGGATGAACGACATAAAATATATTAAATACCAGTAAAAACACTTTTAAGAATTCTAGCTTTGTCTACACTAATAAAATAATAAAGAAAGATATGTATTTTTGTATGCAACGAATAAACTCAAAAAACTGCTTACCGATTTCAAAAAACTACTATTGAAAAGCTACATTATCACTGAGTACGGTAGTACGGTAGTAGGTGTTACGGTAGTAGATCCACGCTGATTTCAGCATGAATGGGCCGGACCGTCCGGGGAAGTACTACCCTCTCATAGAAGATCGACTTAAGAGTAGTAGTATCCGTACTACTGCGTTTCGTTCGGTGAGTGAGAGCGCCGGAGGCCCAATTTCCCCCCTTTCCTCTTTCCTCACGTCCCTCATTTCCTTCCCCTAACCCCATTCCCAGCCGCCATAGTGGAGGCCACCATACCAGCAGTTTAAAACGATAGCTTTTGGTATGGTGGCCGCCACTTCTGGATTCCACTGACTGCTTACCATCAGGCGGGGTGGAGTCACTTTGGTAGGCTATACTATAAAAAAAAAAAAAAAAAGAGTAACATAGGCCATATTTTATCGTCGTACTCCCACGAGAACGTGATCCACGCGGGTGAAACCGCGTGACGTCCGCTAGTGTTAAATAAGCAAATAAGTTACCTCAGCCAGGAGCCGGTCCAGGCTATCAGCCATATCGTAGAAGTAAGTGCTGGTGACTTGCTTCGATTCTGACTTGTGCAGGCAGTCGCGCGCCATCTCCAAAACCTATAAAACACGTAGATATAATATTTTTTTTATACAATTTTGATGTCAAGTGTAAGCATACGGCCCACGGTAAGTGGTAACAGTAACCTGAAATCAAGGCCTTTATTCCCAGTAGTTAACAACACAACCAAGCCGTTACCGACTATGTAGGGGAAACGGATTACCGCCACTTCTATCAGCTTTAAAAAAACTCGCCTTGTGTCACGTTCACACCTTAGAACCATTTAGGTTTTAAACAGTGTGTTCGATTGTGGATAAAACTATTCGTAAAGGGACTTTCGGTCCTCTTTTTATCCCGAACCTCATTCCCATCTCTCCTCATGGTCGGCAACGACTTGGTTGTGTTTTCTAAGTATTTTTTCTGCAATGCTTAAACAAGTAAACCGTATTTGTCACCAAAAGTGTATAAAAAAATTGTTGGTGATTTTTATGAAGGTAGGATTAAGTTACCTGTCTTTGTACGAATCTTTCGATCGGTGGTCGATCAGGTTTTTTGTCCAACTCCGTCACCTCATCGATCAGTCCTCGTAATCTGAAATTATAGGATACTAAATTATTTATTTGCAAAGTTTAATTTATTGACGAGCAAATTTTAACCTTACAGTAACGAAATAAGGTTTAAAAAACAGTCGAGGAGAACTTTCTCTCTCCCATAATGCAGAGTTTTATAAGTAGGTTAATTTTTACTAACACTAGTTAATAAGCTTTTTGGTGTAACTAACAAACTATGGAACATTTTTCTGAAATAAAGTATATTATTATTATTATTATTATATTATTAAACTTTATTACCAAAGGGTCGGTTAATCTTATTCTCGACCTGAGATTCAATGAATTTAGAAACAAGCGAATTTGAGTCCTATTGGAATGAGTGTAAAGCTCTTTATCAAAGGGTTATTCAATCTTAGCACAGAACTATACATAGAGCTGAAATAAATTAAAGAAAAAGTGTATAAATGCTTGTCCTTACTTGTCATCCATAGCCTTCTGTGCGGCCGGGAACCTGGCGGCGAAGAGCGCCGACATGGCCGACACCGCGTCGTCGCGGGACCCCGGGCCGCCGCTCGAACCGCCGCCACCCCCGCTGCGGGACGGAGAACTGGAACAAAAGCAAACTACTTAATATACGTAGTCAAAGTCCAAATATTTGATTCACTCAGATTAAATGAATTGACACTTCATCATATCAGCAGGAAATCCCCACTGCTGAACATTTTAAACAACATGTAACAGCTCTAACAGCTAGACTACGTAAACTATTATTTGTTTTCAAAAAGCTGCGTTTTATCGCAGATCAGAAATTAATCTTACAAATCTACAAGGCATTGTGTCAGTCCATAATTCAGTACTGTATTACGTCTTGGGGCGGCACTGGAAAAACAGTCATGCTTACCATAGAGCGAGCGCAAAGAGCCCTTTTAAAACTAGCAACTCATCGACCTTTCCGTTTTCCTACAACCCTCTTGTATGAATTTTGTAACGTGCTAACAGTTCGTCAACTCTTTGTAATGTGCACTGTACTAAAACAGCATGCAACGCTTTCTTATAATAGCAACCTCACTAACACTAAGAGACGGAAAGATATTGTCTGTGCTTCAACATCTGAATCAAGGTTTGTTTTTACCAATAGATTTTTCGCATTTTTAGGTCCTTTTTTATATAATAAAATAAACAAACAAACTTCAATATATGACCTAAATTACGCTAGATCAAAATTACGAGTCTATAAATTTTTGCAAACTTTGAATTATGAACAGACCGAAGAATTGCTGACAGTTATTAAATAATTTACGTGAGTCTTAATAATACGACATGCTTTATTTATCTACAATCATGTATTATTTGTAAAAGTATTGTTAAATGATTTTATCATAGTTTCTAATAATATTAATTATGTTAGTGCCTATAACGCCTGTGGCACAGGTTTACCCTAGTACAGGCACCCTATTTTGTTACCTACATTTAATTTAAGAATTTTATATATTTGTACAATTTATACAAAATAAATGATATGATATGATATTTTCCCAACTTTCGCCACCATAACCAACCACCAACCACCGTGAGCCGTCTTTATCCATCGGTTACCTGTTACTTTTCGTCGTCGATCGATCTCGTGCTTGTACGCTGTTTAAGTATTTTTGGATACATACAAATGAGGGTGTTTAGGAAAATTTTCGCCATCAGTTGGCGCCACTTCAACTGTGTCACATTGGGCCAATCAGGCGTTAACTTTCAAAAAGCGCTTGACAGCTAGACCTGACGCATGGTGCTGCCACCTCGTGGACGCCATTTTAGAAAACCCTCTTAGCAGTTTTCTTTTGTCCTTAAGCACGTGAATTATTTATTATGTAAATTAAACATTAAAATTTCCGAAATAAACTCTGAAAATATTTGTTTTGACAGCGCTGACAAAATGGAAGACCTTTTACCAAAGTGGCGCCAACTGGTGGCGAAAATTTTCCTAAACACCCTTATTCGGTCAACATGCTCAGAAGCTATGTATAAACAATATACAATATATCTAGAACTATACAATATAGGGATGCTTTGAAGATTCTTCACATTCACTGCAGCGGCAACTCGTGACGCACTTCATACCGACATTACTGTTTATAACTTATGTTCAAATATGGAAACAATTAAGAAAATACTTAATATCTCAGTGGCCCAGTTGTTCATGTCGCTGCCCTGCAAGCTGCTGTGAGAGGAACATTGTAGAGCAGTAGTATGTATACCTGAGACTCCTGCTGCGCACGCGCCGAGCGGGCGACTGCGGCGAGGGTGCGCGCGCGGCAGCGTGTCCCGAGCCGCCGCTGTCCGACAGCGACGCCCAGTTGTTCATGCCGCTGCCCTGCGAGCTGCTGTGAGAGGAATATTGCCGTTAGTAACACATCACACTGTCGCGATACCAATCGTGCCGTCACCGTAAGTATGTCGAAACTTGCAGTGCCGTGAAGTACTTGTAGCAGAAAAATATAAGTAAGAACAAGAAAAGATAGCAACTTACTTGAGCGAATTCTGGTGCTGATGACAGTGCGGACACGGCGCTCTTGGCGGCTCGCAGACCGCCTGCACCGCCAACAACCGCTCCTGGGACGAGCATTGCGACTGCAACAAGTGGACAGACAAACAGATATTATTATATACTAGGTACACGTTGACAAAGGGCACTATTACAAGCATCCGTAACCGACGTGTGTTTATGAAAAGATTAATCATTCATTAATCTTTTTGAAGAGGCAAATGAGGTATGTTTGGATCGCAGTAAATGGCGTTCTATAGTATCTGCTGACCCCATTAAAGGGAGACAGGCGTGAAGTTAAGTATGTATGTGTATGTACACATTGGAGTACACGTATGCTGTTTGGGTGGCACATTTTCTGTATGTTTGTGTGTTCTGTCTCGATGACGCAATGATCGTGCCGAACTCCTACGTTCAATCAACGTCATCAAAACATTTAGACGTCTGGTACTGTCTCAGTACGTCTATAAATATGTTCATTATTATTTAACATCTTATAAAGCTGATTAAATACATCTGTATCTATCGCCACGCGGGGCAAAAGCGTCATATTATTATGTAATTCTGAAGCAAGTATACTTTCCTCAATAGCGTTATTTTAAATCAGCTACATAGGAAGATAAAGGTGGGTTAATAAAAGATTGACAAAGATATGATTTCAAAACAAATACTCATAGATATGATCAAATCAAAACAGTTTGTCACAGGTAAAAATAAGTTTATTGTAAGCAGTATTATTGTAGAAAAAGGTTATTGTGCAAATAAACAAAATAGAATACAGACGAGTATTTACGTTGAAGTTTCTTTGTTCGCACACCGAATAAAAATCAATTTCGTAACGCTCATGTATTGATGGTCACGACAGATATTGGACAATGGTTTTGTACTTTTAGATACAGATAGAATGCAGGTATTTTTAGTTGTATTGAATTTACAAAAACAATCTTTTATATTGTAAAAAATGTATGAAATCAGCTGGCCACAAGATCATATTCTTCTGTCACTATTCGGCCATAAAACCGGACCAATTTTGTTATTGACATTCAGTGAAAGTCAAATATTACCATATCGTACTACCAACAACCAATCTTACAATACGCCAACACAAACGATTCCTCGTACAATGAATCATCATAGTTCCGAAACTAATGAACACACCGGATGACACACGACACAGCTGTGCCGACGAATTGGCGAAAACACTTCCTAGAAATAACTTCTTTTACGATATAACATGATTTGGGACATCATTTGCGCCCGTGGCTAAATAATAGCAACGGGAATTGATAGATCTGCAACACTAAATCCTAGCTGGTTATACCATAAACTAGCTGCCCACGACGTAGTTACACCCCATCTTTGCTTACTGCTCTGCTCCCGTCGGCTGTGGCGTGATGTTACATATCCCATAACCTTCCTCAAGAACTGGGTTATCATACGCAAAAATAATTATTAAAATCCGACTGATTTCAGAGATTAGCCCGTTCAAACAAACATGCTTATAGCATATATACATTACAGCATTATATACATTATAGCAGCTTTGTAAACTTTGCCACGAGATCCGGCATCAAAATTTAAACACATGCACTAATAAAAGACTTCTAAGTTTTTATTAAGCACATAAATGAGTGTTGTCTGTGGCTTATGTCAAACAAATGTATTTCTTTTCTTTACTTTCTTCTTTATATCTTCTTCTCTGCTCAGTCGTTCTCTTGTCAGAGTAGTCGTGGCCACGTGAGTTTACCGGCAGCGTCTCACCGTTTTCCACCTGTGTCTGGTAGAAGCTTGTCTTGCGCATTCATTGAAAGGTTTTTAGGTTAGAGCCGTACTCTGTATGTGTAAGTATGAAGTACTGATATTAACCGTAGAACGTCCACTATTGAACTTAGAACTAGGGCCTTGTCGAAAGCTATTTAACTGAGACATAATCACTATTTCTACATTGCTAAGTAATATTATATACTTACTGATAGGCTGGAGCTGCCCGGGGTCGTCCCGTAGCCGGAGGAGGGCAGCGACGCCACCGACCATCTGCGACCATCGCTGTACAAACAAACATACAAACATTACCAACCTAAACTATTATAAGTAATTCTCTACAAAATGTTGCGGGTGTGGCCTGGATGCGGAGCGTCGTGTGTAAGGACTTATGAGACGCCTATGTCTAGCAGTGGATTACGATAAGCAGAAAAATAAATATGATTACATGCCAAATGTCATGATCAGAAAACAAATGCCAGCTGAAAATATCGGTGAGTGAAAATACTGTCAGGAAATCTGGATTAACAAATCACAAGAGATTCGAAGGGTCAAAGTTCTGGTAATAAGAACCAAATTATATGATAAAAGATGATTGAGAGTTGAGACACACGGAAGCTTCTCATCGATGACTTCAATATAAAAACAGGTATTTTTATTTAATTCATATAACCAGAGTCATCACTATGTTGTTGTTCATAGACATTACAGAGAAAATAGATTTAAAACACAACAAATCAAGTAAGATTTTTTTTCGTATCTTAAGCTTTTAATCTTTTTGTAATCTTTAAGAATTTATGACGAAAATTTAAGTTATAAACACTGTTTGTGTTTTATACAACAGTTAGTGATGAAACCCACGTTCTATTATAAGTAGCAGAATGAGTGATAGCAGAATGAGCGGCAGTAAACAGTTAATTAGGTATGTTACTCATCCCACATACAGGTTGCTTTGGTAACGCATTGTATTTTTGTAAAGCACAGTACCTACCAGAGACTGCATTACACCCTATAGAACCTACACAGAAGAGCTTTCCTGCGGGATATCTTTAAAAAAACTAGCTTATATCGAAAGAGAACAATATTAAGGCGGTAAATCATTCCTACCCTTCAGCAAGTATAGATACATAATTTCCAAGTCATGTATTTTCAAATCTAACGAAATATACATAACACTAAATTTTCCACATATTTTTGAAGGAAAATCATCAGAAAATATAAGACTATAAAAAAAACTGATAGACACCAATCCCTTTTGAGCATGCGTAAAGAATAGTAATCAATGCTTTGGAAGTTGTAGTAGGATTATAATGAAAATTTAATATTCCGAAACATATAATACATAACTGTATTTTCATACTAATACGATGCCTCTGCTAAAACAGCTAATGAAAACTACAACATAAAACGCTAATTAGAAGCGATAAAATAATGTTTAAGAGCTGTTTTACCAATATCAATTAAAGATTAATTTATAATCTTTTAATGACTCTTTAATATTGTAACACAATTGATAGAAAATACGATTACCAGTTTGAGAATAAGGTTTCATGAAGTCGATAGTGATAGCTGTCGATTTTTTATACAATTTCGATGGATTGCAAGCGCACGGATTGATAAAAAGTGGATGGATAACTACCACAAGTTGCAAACGGCCAAATCTTGCACGATTAACGACTTTGGAAGAGGTCTATATTCAGCAGTGGACTACTGTAGGATCATGATGATGATAAATAAATAACCAAGGTGTTGGCTACTTTGTAGACAGGGAAGGAAAAATTTACGAGGATTTAGACTTTAAGCAATTGTACAGCTGCTCTCTGCTAATCCACCTCTTTGAAATTCAGTGAGAGAAGCATATCTTCCACCGTAGACTTCTTACAATGTGTTTGGCACCCAAAACCTTTACTCGTTTTCTAAATTAATTCAATTTGGTAAAACAGATCCCTTACATGATATACTTAAAATAATACTTACATATCCTTATTTCTAATTCGGTTAGACATGTTGGCAACACAATGGTGAAATTAGACAATTCTGACACCCCCTTATTTTGGATCCTACATGGTTGATGATGCTGTTTCCTACGCACTGGTTAGAGGTAAAACGCTCTCGGAAATGTAAACCGGTGTTAGTGTGGCAATGTAGATTCTTTTTATAAGTATAAGCTGATTTTTATTGGGCGATAATGAAAGGAAAACTATATAAGACGTGATTTTTGCCACGACTGATCGCCAATTTATCTGCCAAGCGTGCTAAATATGGTTAAAATCCCATAAAAGTAGTCTTTGGGACAGGCCTAAGGTCTTTTGGCTAAACTGACAGTATTACATTTTCAATCACGGGTTTCCTTTACCAGTTTTCGAGAGCGTTTCCCTACCAAGCAGTTTTATGTGAATATGACGTCATTGACCGCTGAATTTAATGGAAGATATTTAAAAAACATGCATTCGGTCACGAAATGATCGATTATAAATTTGAATTCAAAATATAGTGACGATGTTGTTAGCGCTGCTTGACCAAAACAACAGTAAATGATTGGCCAAACTCACGAATAATGCTGATGTGCTTTTTGTTAAAACGCTTATTACTTAATCTGATGTATTTCTTCCGTCATATTAATTTTGAATAAATCATGGAAAATAGGACAGGATTTTATTTTAAAAAAAACAGTCTATACAAACAAATAACAGATATCAGATTAATTATAAACGTTTCACGCTATTTCGCTTTAAAACGATGTGCTGATGCAACATAATATTATGTAGTTATGAATTAACCCAACTACCAGTTTCACCAATCTCAAAATATAATGCGTTTAATCCCAATTGATGAAATTGGGATTAAACTTTCACCAATTGATACCAAAATACACTTTTAGTGATCCCAATGATGATGAATCCCAATTTCGTTCCATTTCACGAATAGCAAAGACCCCTTTTAATGATTGAATGTAATGCTTATTTGAACCCATTGCACCAAAACCAAAAAAACACTTTTACTAATGAATTTAATTACAATTTTACCCCATTTAATTTTACTTGCTATTTTTACCTAATAACTAAATTTTAAGATCGTGATGAAACAAATCCTAAATGTCCAAAATAATGAATGAGATACGAAAAAATGGATTAAAATCGCTAAAGGGCACTATCATTATAGTATTTTTTAACCTTAAAGCAACTTTTTACAATCGAATACAAAAATTAACTTCTATATCTACGTCAACTAGTTATATATCACGTATTACACCTTACTAGGTACCACCAGTGAGGTTTGTTCCTGGAAAAATGGCGCACATTTATATCAGAACAGTTAGACCCAGGAGATGTTACGTTACACTTGTGGTGTAGCTATTTATGTTTTTTTTATTGCCTACAGTGGCAGACGAGCTAACAGCCCACCAGGGGCCTAAGTCAGCTATCACAATAGTGTCAGAATAGTTTTCTGACACTATTATTAGTTGAAACTTGTCAAAATCAACCATTATGAGATCAATGATCGACCATTCTGACACTATTGTGATAGCAGACTTAGGCCCCAGGTAAATGGCAACTGTCGCTCATGGAGTTCTCCAATGCTAGGGGTCTACGAAGCCGCTATTTCTCTACTACCGTTACACCAGATAGATTTTTTGTATCAGTCAATTGAACATATGTGAAGCCTGCCGAGGATTGGTGTTCCAAACGAATTGTATTCTGCAGATGTTTCGGGAATTATTTTGAGGACTTTTATGGGGACCCACCCACAAAAAAGCGCAGTATACCTGGCAACTTTGTTAAAATAATTAAAAAAGGATCCAAATGGAGTAATAAAACCACCACCTAAACAGATAATATTTGATGAGATAAACGTCCCTGATAGATTGACAAATGGAGTTCTCATGAGATACTCACAGCTCCTTGCCTCTCTTGACGCTTGAGGACAGTAAGGCGTGGTGCAGAGGATGTGCATGGTGCACGTGCGGCCAGCGTGGACCCTCGGCAGGTGACAGTGGGCCTGTGCCGGGAGAACTGCAGCGCCCCGATCCGACCTGAGGAAGAAGGTTGATTCTTAGTAATCTTCGAAGGACATTTTATTCCTATCGTTACTAGATTTAGGCAGCATGGTAGTTTGACCATAGGTAGTTTGGTAGTGTGACTGGTTGACGCCAGACCAATTGTACCATTGGATATTACCATTGATGGTAAAATTGGCACTGTCTATTTCGTCTGAATCACTTGTACTGTTTGCTAGGGTGTCCTATCACAGTCAAGATGGAAAAGAAAGCAAAGTTTAACACAATCGCTTCAACATTGGTACAACGATTTAAATACGAACTGATAACTGATGACACACACAAAATTTAAAAGAATCACCACCATTTCTAAAGATTCCAGCTGCCTGTTCAACAGTAGCCACCATTAAAGTTTCCGCGTCGTATTTGATTCCAATTTCAATGAAGACTGCCAATTCGACAGTTTTCGAAACACTTTTTACAGATTCTACAACTCACAAGGGCAACGTTTCGGATAGAACTGTAAATTTTTTTAGATTTTAGTTTTATGAGAGTTTTGTCTCGAATTTGGAAAGGGCCATTTTCTAAGATTAAGAAAAGAGCAGCAATCATGAGATAATGCCAACGATTTCGTAAAACCAACGGATACATGCAAATTGTTGGTAGCGAGCCAAATAGGTGAAATACAAATCTATTTCTTCGTACTTTCTCCTTTCTACTGTTTATATATCAAAATATTATATAATGTATTGTGACGACATTCTTTCATTAGTCGTCCCAGATAATACCCTCAAATAGATATATGTATAGAGAGCAACAAACACGCACATCTCATACCCGTATTCGCTAGCATAAGAACTTAATAAGAACGCTACAATTGTTGCATTTCAGTTCATTCAAATGCTTGACCTTGAAATAGCCAATCACATAGAATTAGAACAAATAAATACATACATAGCTTCACTTCTTTTTATCCCCGAAGAGGTTAGCAGAGGTGTTTAACCACCCACGGTTTCCCAATTAATTTTGGATCCCATGTAAGTGAGGGCTGGCTTTTTGCCATTTATCGGGCTGAAATAAGAAATATTCATTCGATATCTAATAAGAGATAATCTATGTTAGTTGTTCTTTATTCTAACAGCAGCAACAACGTTCTGTTTGCCGACTGGCTTTGAAGTTCCAACGTGAATTAAGTCAGCTAGTGTAATTAAACTTTACTAATTTAAAAACTTTTCTTGATTATTTTTATTTTGTAATTGGAAGTAAGTAAGAGTATAAAAGAAATAGCTGGTAGTCTGCCGCCGCACCGTGTTGACAATTTGTTTAAATAGATTTTTCCATTAGCACGTCTAGTCAAAGAAATTGTACAAACTATTTAATATATAATTAAAAGTAATAAATCGTACTGATAAATCAAAGATTTATTGTGAAGCGGTTCTACGGTGGTTGGTATTAATTTGTTCTAGGGAGTTTTTGCAGTACAATCTTTTTAAAAGTACTTATTTGAATAAATTACATGAACGCTGAAACATAACACACTTTTTAGCACTATCATTATAAAATGATTTTTCGATTGAAGAGTGTATTCAAAGCGGCCCAGGTGATAGGTTATTTGATCACATTTACTAAAATAACGGTATATTCAAAGTGAGAATTATTTAGGGCTGTCAACAAAGTGTTTTTTAACATCGAATTAAATCTTTAAAAGATAGTTTTTAAAAGGTGAAAACCGATGCAGATATTTCGGGATCGGTTTTTGTGGATGTTTTTCTGACTGATTAATGAATCAGTTAAATAATAATTTAAGATAGTGTTATATTAGTTGTAATATTTACAATATAGGTAATTTTATTGCATTTCTCCTTTACACAAATGCCTACCAAAAATTAAAAGCAAACGAGTGTCGCACAGTGCCACCAGTATGTTTTATTTACGTATTTATCTGTGAGAGAATGTTTTTTTCAACTTCTGCTTTCCATGTTTTTTTTTACTGTTTAATAAAAATATTTTTAATCAATGCAATGGAAACAAAAATTGTTAAGTACGGGCTATTTTATTCAATAAAATACTAAAATGGTTAATTTAGGATTCAGATGACGTATTATATTCAAAAATCATTTGCGTGCGATTTTGTAGCCTTCCAAACTAATAATAATAATTTAATAATAATTTATTTATTTCCGTAAGAAGTAGTACACAAACTTATCACAAAGATTAAAATAATGTGTTACTGTAGGTACTCTAGGTACATAAAAATTACCAAAAACTACCTGCACTAGGCTAAGCCTGTCCTGCGGGCAGTCTTTATGAATGTGATTAACAATTTATTTATTAGTAAGTAAGTATATGCATTACAAAAGCTTTCCAAACAGTAATTTATTATTTAATAAAGTTATATAAGTCAAACAAAAATTATATCTTAGGAATCAACAATAAAATACTAATTAATTAAAATTAAAATTATATCTTAATCTGTAATTAAATAAGTTGTTTTAGGAATTTCTCTGTATCATCATAAGTCCAGGTAAGCAGATTTTTCTGTACAATAGACTTTACTTCAGAAACTGACTTACCGGCTAAGCTGCATATCTTATTAATTCGATTATATACAAATGGTTTCATATAGGTAGAAAAACGCCTTGCAAAGCTTGTCTTTACTCTAATAGGAGGAAGTCTGTACACGCGCCTCTTAAACTAGAATCGAAGCATTTCGGACGATTGGCAGCCCTAACCCCGCCTCATTCTTTGAACAGCTTTTTTTTTTCTATCATATAAAGCAAGGCTATCAGTGCTAGGCAGGATAAAAAACTAGTTACAGCCTCAGTACAATGGCCTTTTGGAGCGTGTAATCTTGCATCTTAGATGTTTCTTACCATTCCTTTTTTATTACCTAGGTCGAAAAAGAATTGATGTTTCGTAATTTTGGCTGGTTTCAGCTTAAATAAGTCGATCGGAAAGTGTCTATCCTCTCAAAGAATGTATAAGTTACGCGTATAGCTTCGCTTGTTCAAGGCAAATTGACAATTTCAGCCTTTATTTATGTATATCCTATGTTTTTCTTCATCGTAACTCAGTAATGTCTAAGATAAACTTACAACAAACTACAAATTTATAGAACGTTAGTTCAGAGTGCTTGTCAAAGGTTACATTTATGTTTACTAACATCTATTACATAACATAATATATCTGATCTAATAACAAGGTAAAGAAACATACGACCGATTAGACTACATACGAACTGATAAACATCATGCTGTCTCGTTTCTCTCGTATACGATATTGTTAGTAAAAGAGAGAGATGAAGAATTTTATTTGCTGAAGTTGATTGTTTAGTGTGAAAGCAATTAGTAGTTAATACATATTTTATCAGTAAGTAAATATTGTGTGTTATGATTGAAAAGGGTAATCAGTAAATATAAATATATACCTATGTACTGTGTGGTAGAGAAAGGCTATCGAAAAAGCTGGTCCTATCACCAGCTTTTTCGGTAGCCTTTCTCTCTCTCTCCATTATAAGTATTACGTTTTGATATAAATTTCAACATTCTGGCTTTAAGAGTGCCCATAAGAGTCCTGTATTGGTTAGCAGCGCTTAGGTAGGCATTCAGGAGAGCGCCATTTTCGCTCATGATAATATGGCGCAAGGTTATGATCATTTGTGACCGCATTGTAATGTCAAAGTTAACATAACAACTAAATGAATTTATGAGTCTAAATTCTAGTAGTCTGAAGTCGAAATTACTTATAGACATACTGATGTTAGAGGCTTCACCTGATCTTCGATAGAGCCCCTATCCAACAACTCACCCCGATAAGTATAGTATTGTTAACCTCACGGTTCTATCGATTTGCTTGGTTATTATTACCTACTAGCGATTTTCGGGATAAAAAGTAGGCTAGTACTACTACTATACTAGTAGGTATATTCATTAAAATCGATGCAGCCGTTTAGGCGCTGAGTGGTAACAAACACACACACATACACACAAACTTTCGCATTTATAATATTGTAGGATAGTGGGATATAACAATACGTGACGTCACAACAAAACGTCAAAACAATTGTATTGACCTTGACAGATCTTTGACTGTATGACTCATGTCCATGTGTCCATAGTTTGTTTGTTTTTGTGCAAAAACTGGTTTGTCGATTTAGTATGTAGTTAAACCAAGGTCAAAGTATGGAAGGACGTGCACACGGCATAACAATGTCATAAACTCATAATATAACATCACGACTTTTGTCCTCGAAGGGGTGGACAGGGATGTATCGTATCATAACAATAAAATTAAAATAGCCAATCACGGCGCAACTTTTACGTTTGCGTATTCCGCTCCTCCCTTTTATTTTTGTAAGCTCAATTCAACAAAACAAATAAAGGTTAATGCGGTATTTGTTAGGAGGTTAATATATGGGATATCTGGCTATTGATGTTCCTGTCAAATATCTGTACATACCAGTCATTTGGTTTAACAAAGGTTCGTAACTAAACACCAACAAAGCTAAAACACGCCTTCATCAACAAGATACTTTCTAAGTGCCATAATCAAAATCGTGAGCGATTCCAGTTGATCATAAAACTCTCATCATTGGAAATTCTCTCATTATACTTTTAACACCTTTCACTAAGTGGTTAAGGGTGAAGATGCTTATTTGTCGGAAAGTGTTAAAAGCATTCTTACACCTGTATATTTGAAACTATACTTAATAGCTTTATAGTAAAGAAAATTGATAGTTTGACTATGATTAGCGGTTGATGGCAGCTCGACATCATTACTACGTCATTGTGGGTTGGATTCTTAGATGATTCGTTTATTTGGCGTTTATTCGGCTATATTATAGTCTTCAATTTTGCCTCATTTTCTAAATATATTTATTTATGCACAAACACAGCATTATCCTTTGCTAGAGTATACTTTAAAATAAAGTCTACCTATACATCTTGTTTATAATAAATAATTTTACTCAATAAAACCCCTTTTGATCGAGTTACCTTAAACGCAAGTCAAACCCACTACCTCATACTAGTCAATGACACGTAGTCCCATTGCGTCACTGAGACATTTTTTCACATCGAATACCACAACAATTCCAGCATGGAATAACTAAAAGCAATCAAAACATTTACCTTCAATATTGATAGGAAGTAATTATCAATAAACCATTGATGAAACAAAGTAACACGTACCCTGACCCTGACGTGGTCGGTCAATATGGGCAATATACAAGGATGTTCCAAAGAAATATTTACTTATATTGGTGTATTGTTATTTTTCTTCGTTAAAATAACAATAAAAAGGAACCAAGGTAAAGCCGAGAGCAGCAAATATTTGATTAGGCACCTTTACGTCGAGTCGCACCGTTACGTCAACTAGAACAAAGTATTGTGAGATCAACAATCGAATATTTGTAGATCACACAAATACTTGTCTCTGGCATAAGCACTCTCGACGTAACAGTATTTTTTACTGCAGTTCTCAAGATGTTTTTCATCTTTGTGTGTCAGAAATCAGAGTAATCATCTGATAGAGGATGGAAAAAACGTTATTTAATACTGTCGCCATTGCGATCGACGATCCGTCTGCCAAACCGCATAGCAATTGTGGATAAAGATGCTGATAATGATGTCAATACGAGTGAAGATAAACTTAGAAAAGTACATCATGACTTTACTAAAGCCACAATGCCATGCTTAGAAGACATAGCCATGTCTATAGGATACGACGGTTCCCACCTACCGTCAAATGGACCACCAAAGTTGTATAAAACACATTGATACGAGTACTTGTCAAGTATTTAGACCCCAACTTTGTCCACAAAATCGAAACCATTATCATATAAAATGTCAAGTATTGAAGACATTTTATTGCGTCTGTACAACATCCTGTGTTGATGTTTAATTGATAGGTCAATCAGAGGAATGGACAACGTCATTGATCGATTAGTGCCAGTGACATTCTGTCTGTACAACAATATGAGCGATGAATTCAGCTGGTAAACAAATTAAATTTAACATTGACGATTATTGTTGAGATTTTTCGGTCGAACGGAATGCTGTGAATAAATTTCTAAATGCAAGGGCCATCTCCGTCCTCAATATCTAGGCTTCTTTATGCAAAAGCTATCTAAGTCCTGAAATCTTGAACTCTAAACTATATAGTAGAATAGAACAGAAGCAAAAATGACATCTAACAATTCCACACATATAACATTCCAGTGTAACTCCAAAATTTTGAAGAACCTTTGCGAAGACCGAGCTGTAGCACTCGGGAGACACAGGTACTGCTAAGCATCTTAGACTCCGCAACGAATTTAATTAGAAGTAAAATAGAAAGTTACAAATAAAAAAATGCTGTTGTAATATACGAATACCACGCCACTTACATTAGGGTCGACGGGTCGGCCTGTCTAACCAGTTGTTATTAAATGTTAATATTGTACATGAACAGACTGACATCTGACTGTCACAATCTAGACTAGGGTGTGTCGATATTCGATGGTCAGATATAGTCTTAGAGCATTAAACCAACTGGAGAGGCCACTGACAGGCGTACCCCTCTGCCAAAGGTACCAGCCCACCGGTCATACCCGTTACATAAAACTAGTTGACGCGCGTTCCGCATCATAAGTCACCTATCAGTGCATGCGTAATAGCGTCTCAATAGAAATGCCGAATTGCAGTGTATTTTGGTGTAAAAAGCGTTCAGCGACATCAAGTCTACAAAAGGATAATATTACATTCCACCTGTAAGTATTATTTTGTTCTAATATTATTAAATATGGCATTAAATTAGCAATTTAACCAAATAAAATGCTAATCAACAAGTGTTGCCAGGCTTATCATCAATACTCCAATCTGGGGTAATATTTTAAGTTGAATTAACATAAAAACTAACCTTTCCTTTTTTATATCTCGCCTTGTTGACATATCTACTATGTTTCATTTTGGATGTACATTATTGTGTCACCGTTCCCATATTTATTTATTTTTAATTAAAACCAATGTTTTTTTTACCAAGTAATGCACAAAATAATATTAAATAAAATGTAAAGTAAAATGAGATTATAAATCCAAATATATACAAGATTAGTGCACTTTATTCCGAAAGATAATTGCTCATTTCTTACAAAAATAAGCGTATTTATTTTTAAGAAACTGGTCACACTTTAACATAATTAGAGATGAGACAGTTTAATCACAAATATCGATATTGGTTTTCCAGTATTAAATAAATTTCTTTTTGTTTGTTTTAGATTTTCAAAAGAAGCAGCGCCGCGAGTCGCTTGGGTCCAATATTGTAGGAATCATATAAGTGGGTTCCTAAGCGTACAAGTATCTGACTAACAGCTTAAAAGACAAAGCCTTCTGTGCTGCCAGCACTGCTACCTCCTCCCTACCCCCCAAGCGGCGGAGAGCTCAGTTTTTAGCAAGTAAACTCGCTGTGCGCTACCTCCTCTTATTGCATTACCTAGGATTAGTTAAACTAGATTTATAAGGTTAATTTAAATTGCACAGTTTTTCAGTATTTTATTATACCTACTTAAATAAAGACTTTCTGAAATATATTCTGTTGTTTTTTTGTTATCTGAACAGATAAAATATCTCTCTAATAAAAATCTACTCATACATTCTCATGTCAGTGTCTTGTTACTATGTAATCAGAA
Source organism: Parascotia fuliginaria (assembly GCA_963082885.1). Taxonomy (NCBI): domain Eukaryota; kingdom Metazoa; phylum Arthropoda; class Insecta; order Lepidoptera; family Erebidae; genus Parascotia; species Parascotia fuliginaria. The sequence goes on along the minus strand of OY720196.1, from coordinate 2,214,702 downwards.
CAAAATCCTCCAATTACAAGCTCTGCTTAGTTGGAACGAAATTTAATAGCAACAGACAATTAATTCAAAGTATTATTTGGTTTGAATATACATACATACTTAGGAATAATACACGTAAAATTGACACGTAATAATTAATTACAATCTTTAATCCACACTAGAACAAATTTCAACAGGTGGTGGTTATTGAACATACATCCTTGTGCGCAGTAGTAAAATAAAAAAAAAGAGTGGGTACCCATGTACGCACGTAAGGAGTTATACTTCTTTGGCATAACAATCCAAAAATACCAAATAATAATACAACGCATACATACATAAATATTTGAATTGATATAAACGCCAATATATTTTTTATTTATTCACACAGATTATTTGTACTGATACGACACACAAAGAACCGCAACTAACTTCAGTGTGTAAAAGGTTCGCAACTAACTTCAGGGTGTTGCTTTTTTCTGTCGGTGTGCGCGCGCATCGTAAAAATTCACTTTCATCATTTTTCCCAATCGCGCCAAAAAAGTATAACTTCAAAAAAAAACGGCTAAATGCCAGTAGGACTCGCGCGCCGAGGGTTCCGTACTATCAGGGATCGGAAGTATTGAATAAACATTAGTAAACATAGCAGGAGAGCCCGACCGCATAACCAGATTTGTTTGTCGAACAATGTTTAACAAATAAATTTAGCCCGACCGTATGACGGGCTTTATTGATAATAATTACAAAAAAGTGTGCTAGTTAGAAACACTGTTTTATTCTTCCTGTAATATTGACATAAACATGAATTAACAGAATTACTTCTAGTTAATTCATGTTTATGAACTATTTACTTTACTTTTCATCTATTTCAAAGTGCTTAAATAAAAAAAAACCTTAAAATTATAATAGATTATTATTACCTGAAACTGTTTCTATATAATAAAAGATAATGCTCATTTTAATAAGCAAACATAATAATCATGAAAATAATTAAATCTTTCGCGTACTTATATGAAATCCTAAACATCGATACTAAATATCGACAGAGTCAAGCTCTAACTGTTTTACGCTAAGGAAGCGTAAACTGATAGATGTCCCTGTGTGTGAATGTGATTGTGTGTGTTTAGTTTAAGCTAGTGTGTAATAATTTTATTGTGTGCGTGTATAACGACGCGATTTAAAAATGCATTAGTAGTTAACATTGTAATTAGTGTGCGTTGCTCGCGTTACCCCGTCCCCCGCCGAAAGTGGCAGACTTTTGCGCAAGGGAAATAGAGCGCGTGTCCACTCCTGTTGGTTTAATGCTCTAAGGATATAGTACATACAAAAGTGATACTTTACGGCAATATTTTGTGGCAGAAAAAATCTACTATCGAACAAAACCATTTTCTTTTACTCTAAATAGTAATATTCAATCTAATTTATTTCACGCCACGCGATAAATATTTTCTAATTTATAAATAAGTATGTTCTCATAATCTCATGTATTGAATGTAATTATTAATAAGAATAAAGTTTCTGACACCCGAAACCGAAATTTACCCATAAAGTCTTTAGGACTAAAAAGTCACATTGATGTTTGCTTAGTATCGAATTCCTACAGTACAGGCACAGAAATATATCCGAGTACAGGTCTTCATCATTCAAATTATCATTTACTCGAACAGAGAGCAAGCGGCAACGAAAATTGCAACGCAAATTTATTAATTAGCGTGCAATTCTTGTCATGTTTGTCCAAATTTATAATCTAAACTAATATATAGAGAGAAAATATTTGATTTTTTTGTATGATTGTTCTTCTTCTTCTTATCGAGTGGTTAGTGGTCAACCTAGTGTCAGGATTTGTTCAGGTCGCCCATAATTTATTATACAGGCATCCGACATGACCTAACGACTGTTATCAATTTGGTAACAACCGGGACCGACTTTTACCGTGCCCTCCGAAGCACGGAGACACTCTGATCAAATTCCACTATGCGGTCACCCATCCATAGGCCAGCCGCACTCTTAGTTGCTTAACCCGCAGATCGATTACCGATCAGTGAGTGCAACGAGCTATGAACGCCTCTGTATGATTGTTTGTTTGCAACGATTAAACTAAAAATCTACGTTATTGATTTGAAAAATTCTTTCACCTTTAGAAATTAATAAATGAAGTGGGTAATAAAGACTATATTTTATTATGTTTAACCTGTTTAACATATTTTTGCAGTCATTTTCAGAATTTTTATATTTTAAGGGCCTGAATGATGTAATACGAACTATTGCAATGGTATTTTCCGTAGGCGATTGTTGTGAGACCAAATGAAACTTTCGATACCGAAGCGAAGCAAGGACGAACGTCTAGTCCAGTCTATAATTAAATAATAATGCTTACATTATGACACGAACATAATGACATGTACATTGACAGAATGTTAAGAACGCGAATCAGTACGGCTGTCAAATCTTGATTAGGGTCAGCGTTTGAATGGCCGTGTCATAATTTACAATCCAATTCGCTATCGATTGCAGTATTAATAACAATGCCGGATATTCTTAGAATTAAGTGACCTAATTGTATAATTTCATTTGACAAAAACTACGACTGGGGTGTCGGTCGACTATTATTGATAAAACCCTTTATTGGAAGTAGATTTATCTCCTTAGGTTTTTATACCATTGAAGCGATTAGCCTAAAGCTCTTCTGGGACCTAACGTATCACCGTAGACTATAAGACACTTGCAATGTCAAGAACCACATATCAGGTCTAGCTACCTGGAGACCGTTCTTTGCCAGCAAACAGGTACAAGAAACGAGTTAAACGTCTGCAAATGTCTGACCAGGCAGAGGCTGCCATCACTCGAGTTAAGTAGACTCAAAGAACTGCAGTTAGAGCAAGTTTTGGTGGTTAAATTGCCGTTTAATCCGAAAACCTGGTGTGATTAGCAACCAACACATGTCTAACCACACGGCTCACAAACGTTTCAAGTGAAGATGCTAACATACCAAATATTATCGAAATTAGTTATTGTACTGAATCAGATAATAACTTTATCTGATACAATCAAATAACTTTTATATTTTTATACGATTAAATGAAGATTGTTATTTAAATTCGTAGTGCAAATTTATTCTGAGATAAATGTTGATATTATTGCTGTTGAGAAATTCTTTGCTAAGTGCACTACACTAGTGTATCCATGTTCTGTATATTGCCGGACAATAAAAATGCGTTAACGCCTACGAATAAATCAACCCAAGGTTTTTTGCGCACGTAAAAGTATGTTATATAGCCGCCAAGAGCAATCACACCAGTACCTAGTTTGACACCATCGTTCGGAATGTCCATCACTCGTCAACCCCACTGACTGCTTACCCACAGGCAGAGCGGCGTCATATTGGTAGATTAATAAAGAAAGATTCATAACACTTAATGCTAATTGCAAGTTCTCGCTAGTGTAAATAATAAATATACCTTAATTAAAGTAGCAAAAGAAAATTGTTTTATAATCCACTCGGCGTTCAAAACAGACCTAATTTCGTAAATTGAGATGAATTTAAATTAGACAATGGCAGGGACGAAATAACAGAAGAGAAAAACAACTACTGTCCTGTACTTTAAGTATTTAAATATTAGTTGTTTTTTCTGCTTTTCCTATCATCCTATGTCAAATATTTAAATTAGTCATCTTTAAATTACATTTAAAATTATCTCTGTAACTAACAATATTAACTAAACAAAGATAGCATTTCAAATGAAGCCATTCAAAATTGATGATATTTTAGTATTTGGTACCAAAGTGAATAGTTTTCAATTTTATCATTGATTAGGTATTATTAAGAGATTATGTATTATTAAAAGATCCATGGTAATTCATTCATTTAATATATACTAAGTTTGTTTGAACGCGCTAATGCCTGTTACTATGAGTCGGATTTGAAAAACTCCTTCTGTATTTGATGGTCTAATTCTTGAGGAAGGCTGTATAAAATCAGGCTAGGAGCCACGGGAGTGGAGCAGTAATGAAAGAAGCTAGTCTAAACTGATTTTTTGTATGTTTGTTTGTTCTGATTTAACTCAAGAAAAAATTTTTCACTATTAGAAAGCTACAAATAGGACGGGTAACATAGGCTGTATTGTAATATTTTTAACATATTTTTTCAGTAATTTTCAAAATGTTTAATATTTGAAGCGCCTTTGTAAATATGAATAATGCAATACGTCACTATTGCTATGATTTTCTCTGTAGGCGTTTGTTGTGGGACCGAATGAAACTGTTGATACCGAAGCGAAGCGAAAGGGCGGACGTCTAGTAACTAAGTACTTATAACGATGGTGTTTATCGCACAAAGTTTTTATTATTTATTCGACTGCACCGTTGGTCTAGTGGTTAGTGTAACTGACTGCGACGCCGGGTGTCGTGGGTTCGATTCCCGCGGAAGGCAAATATTTGTGTGATGAACATTTGTATTTGTCTTCAGTTTGGGTGTTTTCTATGTATTCTAAGTATATATTTACAAAAAAAAGTATGTATATGTATTATATTTCGGTTAGCCAGTACCCATAACACAAGCTCTGCTTAGCTTGGGACTAGATGACGGTGTGTGATAGTGTCCACATATTATTATATTATTATATTATATTAAATAAAAATCATCATGGCCACACTACTCTTACGTAATAGCAAATATATTTGAGCACAACACTGAGTATTTATTCTTAAAACACATAATGATACTATTAATACTGTTCTATGTATACTGAGTGACGTATGAACCTCAAGAGATATTTAATTGTGACAGTGTCTCGCCTACACTACGTTTGTATAAATTCGCTTTGTCAAAAAAGTCGTCTCTATTCGAAAATCGATCGAATCCGAGATTTCAGCACAGTAATTTTGTTAATTAAATTAACACTTATGAACGTTAAAAATTACAAAATGTCAGCCAATTAACCTACAGCCAGTTTGCTGACGAGGTAGAGCCATGAGAAAAACTGGCAAGAAACTCAGGCCGCTCTTTTTAATCACCAGGTTATTAAAATTTTTATAAGTTACAATTTCAAGTCGCATGCAAAGTGACAAAGGCAATACACTTAACTCTATAGGTAATTAATTAATTACTGCTTTCTATGTTGTAAAGCAAAAATTAAAAGTAAAATGTGTGCTTTACAGGCTGCCTCAATTTGCATATTTCTACAAAAAGTTAAAGGCAACATGTGAACTGTGGTAAATGTTTCTATGTATAATATACACTGTTAATATCTTTGCTATAAAGATTGAACTTTGAGTTCACAATGTACCTCTATTCATACATCATATTCATAATGTATAATTTTAACAATATACAATTTTAACAAAACAATACAAAATGTGTACATAAGTGTTCAAATAAGGCTCGGGCATCAAGTCATATATATAATTTGTACAAAAAAAAACATTTATCTATACATATAATAAAATTGTAACCAGTCGCTGTCTGTACATTGAAGATATTTTAGAAAAAATGTTATTGGGATCTTTATAAACGCAAATAGAATCCAAAACAATGATTGTTACAATTTTTGTCTGTTTGTCTGTTTGTCTGTTTGTCTGTGCGTTTGTTCACGCTAATCTCAAAAACGGCTTATCCGATTTAAATATGGTTTTCACTGATACATTGTGGTAAGCTTCACTTAATATTAAGTGTTTGTTTCATGTCAATCGGTTCATAAATAAAAAGTTATGCCAATATAAATAATCACGTCATACATGTGTTATGTATTTAGCTTAGGTTAGTGTGTTTTTAAGTTAGTGTGTGTTTACACGTCTTATTTCTTTATTAAAATGCAAATGTATGGTGGCCACTTTTAGATTCCACTGACTGCTTACCATCAGGCGGGGTGGAGTCACATTGATAGAAAAAAAAAAAAAATTACCACCCTAAGATGCTGCCCCACCAGGTTGCGCATAATCGCGGAGTGGTTCGTCGTGCAGGTTGGTGACCGAATAGTGGGACCCGGCGACCATTTTCGAGAGAGTACGGGGGCCCTTTGCGAGCAGTCCGTATCATCGGAAGCCCGGAGGCCACTTGAGCCTTTACAGCTGCGAAGAGACATCGCCTCCTCAATGGCCGTCTTCTATCGCCTTTACCACGGAGAGTCTTCTCAAGAGCTCTTTAAATGAATCCTACCCCTCCCTCTTTATCCAGAACGACACGTGCGGGAGTGAAGTGCTACTCTTTCACAGTGCAATCTAAAGGGTCTCGAACCAAACGGTTGAGCACTTCATACCTTTGTCGCTCAATTAAAGCCTATAACTCTTTGCCAGCGCATGAGTTTCCATCTAACTTTGATCCTGGGTCTTTAAAGCGGGGCATGAAAAAGCATCTCACTAAGCCGCCATAGTGGAGGCCACCATACCAGTAGTTTTTCTTTTGGAATGGTGTCCACCACTTCTGGATTCCACTGACTGCTTACCATCAGGCAGAGTAGAGTCACTTTGGCAAGCCTTATAGCGTTTTTATTCCTCGGATGCCTCTCATTCCAAACAATTTTCCGTTTAGTTTTAAACGAGTTCAGTTTCCAGTGAGCCTATGTTTCGCGATGACAATAAATTAATAAAGCCTAAGGTCAGACACTAAATGTTGTGAGTGTGGATCTAAATATTAGCTGTTTTTCGCATCGTCAGCCTTATATGGATTTGCCACGTGTAAGTAATCCTAGCAGCCTGTATGGCTTTGATCCGCGATGGCTATATGTCTAATACCGTAGATAGAGAAGCATTTACTGTAAAGATTTTTCTTATTCACCTAAACGAAGATGTTTATAATTCAAAACAAACCAAAAGATATATACAAAAAATGCTGCCTAAAATCACTATTCCACGCGGACGAAGTCGCGGGCACAGCTAGTATGTATATATGTCATAGTGTTGAGAGAGATAATATGAAGTTTCTTGTTAGTTCTTTTCACGGCTTTAACTTGTGAGCGAACTGGCTGTAGCTTAATTGTCGACATTTTGATCTTTTAATTTAACTTTCAGACTCATGTTATCTATATCTATACTATTATATAAATAAGAAGAGTTTGTTTGTTTGTTTAAACGCGATAATCTTTGAAACTATCAGTAGGATTGCAATAATTCTTTATGCGTATGTTTGAGGAAAGTTATAGGCTATGTAACATCAGCGACGGGAACAGAGCAGTAAGCAGACGCAGGTGAAACCGCGCTGCGGGAAGTCAGTCTACAAATAAATGAGTTTGAGTTCATATTCTGTACACCACTCACATTTAACAGCACAATTTCACAATAACTAGTAACATAACACATTATGAAAACTTTACGTGTGCATAACAATTTGTGTAATTAGTTACCGCTAGCAATTAAGAGCATTTCCTCGTGAGGTGCGCTTGACCTTAACCGCAATCATGATTACGCTCGTTACATAACACCGTCCATTGTGGGAGGGAGAGAAGAGGGGGGAGGGGTAAACTTACGTACGATAACGCCGTGTTTACTTCTACTAGTTATGTTTTGCCCTGTACTTAAGTGTGGCAATGTTAACTAAACCAAGAAACTTACTAATTTTGGTACTTGATACTTTTTGAATAAACAAGAATCTATCTATCTATACTACTATATAAAGCGGAAGAGTTTGTTTGTTTGTTTGAACGCGCTAATCTTTGGAACTATCAGTCGGGTTTGAATTTTTTTTTTGCGTAGCTCAGTTCTTGAGGAACGTTATAGGCTATGTAACATCACATTACTAGCGACGACAGAAGCAAAGTAGTAACCAAATATGTAACTAATGTCGTTGAAACCGCGCTTTGGTAAGCTGGTATGCAATATGGAACCATACCATATCCTTTCAGTGGATGTAATAGGCAACTAAAGAAACATCAGGTGAGAGGCAACAGTGTATTCTATGTATAATTACGGCACACAAGGGCAAACCTCTTTTGGAAACGGACTCTTGGAATTTGTCCATCAATGACTATGTGGTTGTTTTCTTTTTCGATTGGAATCTTTAAATGTAACTATTCGTGATGAAATACCATGAGAAAACCTAAAGCTCAACAAATAACAAGTTCATCATTGGAGTTGGGGTTTCGTGATCCCCTACACGGTGGACCAAAGCGGAATAAAATTTTTATAAAAATAAACCGATCCCCAGAGGATCATATAAAAGGGATACGACCGGAATAACTTGTTTTTACCATAAACAGAGATATTACTGACCATAAAGAAATGTATTAACGCTTGTTTATGAAATTCCGAACGCATTTAATGGCAGTCTGCTCATTTATGTTGGATGTTTTGAGTATCAAACCCACAATAGGTACTCGGCGAAACAATAATCAACTACTAACCCCCAGTTTCTAAAAGGCTGATCAACGAAAAATTTACTAATCAACTGCTATAAAACTCAGAAGTACCTAAAATCATGCCAAAAGTATGGATAATTAGTTAAATTTATCTAATTAGTTACTAAATAGATCAAATTAAACTAATTATTCAAGCTTTTAGCAACCCAATTGGTACTACACATGAGATTTAACAGGTGACTAGTTAATTTTTCATTGATTTTGATTGATGCCTTTCAGAAACTTGGGGTAAGCCACTGAAACATTTTCGGATACGCACTAATTTTATAATTACCTAATTACGTACAATAGTGTTAATTATAATTGCAGCGGATAAACAGGGCGATAAAACCTGTTCAATACTAATTAATTACTTAGTCATAACTATTGAATAAAATAAATTAATTCCGTTAAGCTACATACCTGTTCCTGTCTTGATGAGCCTTTCTCTTCATTTTAGACCCGGTACAAATTAATAAACAATAAAACTGCGACATAGAAGGTGTAGGTTACAAATATCTTAGGCGGTTTTAAAATGCATTGATAGTCGATATCAGCACTTGTAATTACAGTAAAACCGCGATGTGGTTGCGACGAGGACGTTTCGTGTCATTGTTGGAAACAGACGGATCAGATAACTGTACACTTTGTATATATGTGACATAAAAGTCGTATTAAAACGGAAAACAATTTGATCATCTATGGAACTAATAAGTGGTTCTCATTGGTGCTACCTAGACTATCAAAATAAAAAGATCCCAAAGGTCGCAGAATAAGATAAGATGTCTGGAATGCGTATGCACTTTACAATCATTATTATATCTTAATGCTTTTCAAAATTATTTATATATTATGTACCTATATACAAACATTTTGATGATACCGAAGTGGTTGGCCGTGTAATCGCTCATTTAAATATGAAACACATATTTTGTTATGGTATCCGTAAAAGGCGACTAAAGGAATACCAGGTAACGGGCAGCAGTGTTACCTACATACTAAATCACCTTACTGATAACACCAACCGTGGTGACCAAAGCAAACTACTCCCTTTTAGAAAAGCATGTCCTTCATCAGACGCCTTTACGTAGATATTAATGATAAAAATGTAGGTTAACAAGCCACTTCATATTCAAACCTCTAATAAAGTACAAAAACCTTCCAATATAGGCTCGTTACTGTCCCCAAAAACCTTGACAAAACCACAGTCAACACATAAATATCATGGCAAACACTTAAATACCAGGGCGGGCAGAGAGAGCCGTCCGAGCCGTCAATAGGGGACGGTTCTTTAAGCCTCGTTACACATTTACGAATAGAGAAAACGTCTAATAAACTTGTACATACTACATACCCTATGTAGGTCTGGCTTTGATATAAGACTGCTCTTTTGAATAGAATTTTTGATTAATAGTTGTGGATTTTTTAAGGTTGAGCTCATTTTGATTTGAAAACTCATAAGTAAAATAAATACATAAAACAACAAGATATTCAGTGTTTCCATAATCAGTCATAATCATAACACATAAAAAACAAATGAATAATAAATTAAGAAGCACATATTGTACGAAAATGATGTCTCGCCCTAGAAACTAGAAAACATATTTTAGAAGCTTCGAGAATTGCGAAATATCCAGCAAAATTATGTTCAGCTACTCCGAATACAGTTCATTATTATAACAATTCTGGGAAAGCACTTATGTTCAATTGTTCTCAGCTGATTTAAATAAAGAAATGCATAATAAATATGTGTAATTCATAGCCTACATTATAGCTACGTGTACATATACCGTGTCTTGTATTACTCGTGATCTTGAATTTAGAATCCGTGGGCCTACCACTACCTCAAGCAGTATTAGTCTGCGTGGAATAGTGATTTTGGGCAGCATTTTTTGGATATATCTTTTGGTTTGTTTTGAATTATAAACATCTTCGTTTAGGTGAATAAGAAAAATGCTTCTCTATATACGATATTAGACGTATAGCCATCGGGGATCAAAGCCATACAGGCTGCTAGAATTATTTACACGTGACAAATCCACATAAAGCTGATCATGCGAAAAACAGCTAATATTTAGATCCACACTCACAACATTTAGTGTCTGACCTTAGGCTTTATTAATTGTCATCGCGAAACATAGGCTCACTGGAAACTGAACTCGTTTAAAACTAAACGGGCAATTGTTTGGAATGAGAGGAATCCGAGGAATAAAAACGCTATAAGGTTTTTTTATGTAAGCAGTCAGTGGAATCCAAAAGTGGTGGACACCATTCCAAAAGCCAAACTACTGGTATGGTGGCGTCCAATATAGCGGCTTAGTGAGATGCTTTTTCACGCCCCGCTTAAAAGACCCAGGATCAAAGTTAGATGGAAACTCGTGCGCTGCCAAAGAGTTATACAGGCTTTAATTGAGCGACAAAGGTATGAAGTGCTCAACCGTTTGGTTCGAGACCCCTTAGATTGCACTGTGAAAGGGTAGCACTTCAGTCCCGCACGTGTCGTTCTGGATAAAAAGGGGTAGGATTAATTTAAAGAGCTATTGAGAAGACTCTCCGTGGTAAAGGCGATAGAAGACGGCCATTGAGAAAGCGATGTCTCTTCGCAGCTGTAAAGGCTCAAGTGGCCTCCGGGCTTCCGATTAAAAGCTGGGAGGACGGTACACCTAGTTTTTAAAGCAGTAAAACCACAAAATAACAATCACTATCTGTTTTAATCTTTCACAACAACATACAAATATGTGTTTTAATAACGGTAAGAAAAAGAGGGAAGTCAGCTGTCAAAACTAAGTGACAACTGACCTCTCTCTGCACAGTATTGTCAGTACAAATATTATAATCGCATTCAATCTTAGGAGTATTATTATGTAAACTTTAGTTTACTTATGTATTCTCCAAACATTCAATTAAATATATATGTTTTATTATTATTGATTATTTATACAATACTAAATAAAAGTTTTTACAGGTATACAAATAAAGAAATTATATGTGCCTTACAGATAATGTTGCCAGATAAATAATATGTATTAATCTAATCTAACACGATGATACGGACTGCTTGCAAAGGGCCCTCGTACCCTCTCGAAAATGGTCGCCGGGTCCCACTATCCGGTCACCAACCTGGTTTAGGAGAGTGAGAGAAGTGAGGAAAGAGGAAAGGGGGAAATTGGTTCCCGGCACTCTCACTCACCGAACGAAACGCAGTAGTACGAATACTACTACTCTTACGTCGATCTTCTATGAGAGGCTAGTACTTCTCCGGACGATCCGGGCCATTCATGGTGAAACCAGCTTGGATCTACTACCGTAATACTACGGTTAGGTCTAATTGGGCCCCTGTACAATGCCGCGGTCGGCCAGCGGCACCACCGTTTATACGGGTCTCCCTGACCGGCGGGTTGACCCACACCACCCACAAAATGACTCCACGGATACTCAGCTGGTCCCACACATGCTGCAAGGATTGTCTTCTCTGCATCAGTTAGGCCTCCGGCTCTCGCACTTACCGAACGAAACGCAATAATATGGATACTACTACTCTTACAACGATCTTCCGAAACCAGCGTAAATCGACTACTACTATTTCGTAATTCACTTTAATTTCACCTATTCCGTAATGAGACGTGTTAACAAACATGTTTTTATCACAAAAAATGAAAATAAAATAAGTCCAGAAAAATATAAATCTAACTTTTATTTATTTAACATGTTTTTGTCACAAAAAATGAAAATAAAATAAGTCCAGAAAAATATAAATCTAACTTTAACTAATAAAGTATTTACATTTTAATAAAGAAATAAGACGTGTTAACCTAACTTAAAAACACACTAACCTAAGCTAAATACATACCACATGTATGACGTGATTATTTAAATTGGCATAACTTTTTTATTTATGAACCGATTGACATGAAACAAACACTAAATGTTAAGCGAAGCTTACCACAATATATCAGTGAAAACCATATTTGAATCGGATAAGCCGTTTTTGAGATTAGCGTGAACAAACGCACAGACAAACAGGCAAACAGACAAAAATTGTAACAATCATTGTTTTGGGTTCTATTTGCGTTGATAAAGGTATCAATAATATTTTTTCTCACATATCTTCCATGTACAGACAGCGACCGGTTACATTTTTATTATATGTATAGATTACTTTGTCTTTTGTCTTTTTCTTTTGTACCATTAAAACCAAGGATAAAACAAAGTAAGGTTAAAAGATTGCTATAAGAGGTTCTGGTAGGGTCCCAGGACATCTCATTCATGCCGTAAAATGCGAAGGCAATACAAAAAAAACGTGCAGCAACGTTACCCGCGTACTATTTGAAAAATAGGAAAATGCAGCCAGAGACACAGATCAGCAAAAAGGAATCCTTTTGATAGGCATATACAAAAAATGTATGCCTAGTAGAAATCGCTGTTATCGATAAGGCCGTCTACTGTACTCTCTAATTTATTTATTTTTGTAAATAAATCAAGAAAAATAGTCATACTTGTGTCCTACCTCGAAATTGCAATGCTCTTTTTCCTGCCATAATCACGACACTATTATGTTCCAAGTAAATTCCATCAGCTCATATTGATTCTATGTAACCATAATGACTTATCCATTTTAGGTAACGCGTGTCAAAAAATATACAAACAGATTACCTATACTTTCGCTATCTTTTTCCTAGAAACCATTTTGGTATCGTCACTGAACCTTATGCGTGTAAAGGTTTTCGCACACTAAAGTGTATGCATGAATACAAGAATAAAAACTATATTAATTTGCCGTGTCTAAATAAGGACTGTGTCTAAATAAAGTAACTGGAAGTTTATTTTTCACTGTAGACTAAACCCATAACATTGTACTAGATCTTACCGCACACTAGTGAATACAAATCTGGCGATCGTATATACTATTTTAAGGTACTAGAGCAATCAGTTAACCAAATTTTATTTTGACGATAAATAGCTTTGCCAGTTCTTCTGTCAATCGTGTCGGTCATAACAAGAATTGCTCAAAATGCTTGAAGACTTTTGATGCAAAGTATGATGAAAACTATAAAATATTTTAAACGCTAAAATTCGGATGACACAACAGAAAGACTTTAGAAAAATATACGTATTCATAAAATGACACCAATATTAAAGACACGATATTTACGTGGGTGAGGTAAGCATGCGAATCTACGTCATCTCATAAGTAAATTTTACAAAAAAAAACAATAATAAACAAAATATTTAGTACGAGGATACAAGTTGATCCTTAACAACAAAGTAGCCACAAATTGATGCAGTGCCAAATGTGGTGGCAAATAGCGCCAACCAATTGGCAATGATGCCACTTTTGGCATGGTTATGGTGTGCAAATACATTTATGTACTGTTGCAAGTTTGTAGACATGGGCTAGTTAAATTTGTTTATCAAATGATGATTCGTCTTTTTGTTATTACAGCGGATGTAGACAACCTTCTTGTGTCAGTCATCAGAAATTAATATTGGAAATGATGTAAAAAGCTATATCTTAGAAGACCTAAGATTGGTCTAATTTTTTATAGCCTGCCAAAATAACTTCACTCTGCCTTATGCTAAGCAGTCAGTAGCGCCGAAAAGTGGACACCATCCCTAAGGCCAGATAAAGAGTTCCTGGTCTTGGTATCAACGGGCTATTCGCCAGAACTCCACGACTTTGCGCGTATTTTGCGTAGTTTCAGGTCTTATTTGAGCAACATAAGTATGAAGTAGACAACCGTTTGGTTTCATAGTGGACTCCAGATATCCTGTAGAGTCCATTTTTTTTTTTACATTTATACAGCGCCATCTAGCCCCAAATTAAGCAATTATATTTGCTTGTGTTATGGGTACTAAACAACTGATATACTACTTATATACATTTTCTTTTGTAAGTAAATACATACATATTATAGATAAATTACACCCAGACACAGAACAAACAATCATGCTCATCACACAAAGGTTTGTCCTGGGTGGGAATCCCACGACCTCCGGCTTAGCAGTCAGGGTCACTAACCACTAGACCAACAGGCCAGTCAAAGGCAAATTTTGGAAGGGTGGCACTTCAATTTCGTACTCAGTACTCCCAATAATTGAAATATTTTTGTATCAAATACCTATTGTAGAGAGTTACACTAAATACTAAACAGACTAAGCCGCAGGCAGATACTAGTACATTAAACACAAAGACTTACCACTAGTGAAAGCCGATGATGGGGAGGCGGAGGCGGCAACCTCGACGGTCGCCGCGACACAGCGCACGGGTCCTTCTGCGAACACATGGCGTGTTAGTCATAACGCCTACATGCACTCTGGTTAACGAAACAAATAGATCTTGTGTGCTAAACACGGACAAAGAACTCAACTAGTTTAAGGACCTAGTAATAATGCCACCTCATCCATCAATTAGCGGCCAACGTCCCAAACGTGATGTTAAATGCTTAACGTGTGTTTTCTAGGTTTCCAGAAATGGTCGAACTAACTCAGAGGGTAGAGCGAAAGAACTCATATCACTATAGCTTTGAACAAAAGTGAGATTCTTACAAATTATATTGTGCTATATTCATAATTTGATATTTACTACTATTTACCCTTCGAGATCATATGGTCTAAAGGGTTACATAGCATCATGTGCAAGTCGCAAAATGTGCACTAGTGTAAGTCGCAGAATGTGCAGGTAGTAACTAAAGTATTAAAATCTAACCCGAACACATGGGAAAGGTGCCCGGCAAATCATAACGGAATCCGTCTGTAATTTAGACTGCTGCTTTTCGATCGGTAAATCGTCTGCGAAACAGCAAAATTTTGCGCAGAAGTACTCTCCTGTAATACAGGCCCCTTTTTTATAAGATTAAGGAGACAAGGAGCATACGACTCTTATCCTACATTAGGCCTTTATCCAATAGTAAACAATGAATGTATAGTGCTTTTGTACTTACTACGTGAACAGAGAGCGTGGGCGCGGATTTCCCAAGTGCAGACCTGCGCATGCGCACCAGGTTCGTGCGCGAAGCTTTAGTCGCATCTGTAACAACAAAGATTAATGAATAAAGAACAATGCCCACGTTTTGAACATATTGATGCAACTGAAAGAAGTTTTTTTGTTGAGGGATGAGACAACGGCACATTAGATGGTAAACACTGGTGGTCAATATTTACCATTAAGTGGGCCACTCACGAAGCTGTCACTAGCATACTGATGACCACGACCACAGTATGGTGATGAATGTGATGATAATCAGTACGCAATGTTGTTGCCTGTTATCTAGTATATCTTTAATCGCCCCTTACGGTAAAGGTCCTAATAATCCTATTAATATTATAAATACAAAAGTTTGTGTGTGTGTATGTGTGTGTATTTGTTACCACTCAGCGCCTAAACGCTGAACCGATTTTGATGACAACTGGTATGGAAATAGATTCGATGCCAGAGACGATAGGCTACTTTTATCCCGAAAAACGGTCTCGTTACCGAAAGATACAACAAAACATATTTTACGCGTGGGCAAAGCCGTGGGACGCAGCTAGTACAAAATAAAGCACGACCTACAAAAAGTTCGCTCTAATACAAGCCAAAGTAAGCAATCGCCCATCTACTGACAGTTCATGGCATCTACAGTCCTGCTCACCTCGCACATGACCTAGGTACCTTAGGAATACATTTAGCATCGATAAAGGCTGTTAACTTCCTTCGTGATGTTTGCATTGTATAAACAGATTGAATGACATAAGATTAGAAAATTAGCATTACTACATTTAATATACATGCTTCTCATATATTTGTATGTATTGTATGTATGTGTTAGTATATGAACTTCTTGATAGATTATGAAGATTGATTGTGACGTCAGTCAAAGCAACTAAGAAAATACGAGTTATTCCGGTCGGACCCCCTGTATCCGATCCCCTGGGAGATCATCTCGAACAGCAATACTTCTATACTAAAATCATTGTGGTCACCAAATATGTCTGTCAAGCGCAGTGAAACCTGGGGCTTATTTTTTATACGACTAAGGTGACAAACGAGCATACGGTTTGCCTGATGGTAAGCAGTTACCGTAGACGCTTGCAACTGTTAAAACCTTTTTAACTCCTTTCTTGAAAACTCCTTGTTGTAATCTCTGGGGATAACCTAGATGGGGAGTTTATTCCACAACCTTATCTGCTGTCTTTAAGAAGTACTGTAAAGACTGAAAATCTTCAGGTTCATTATCATAAAATACATTCAGCAAATATAAAACAAAATTAAATAAATAAACAAAGTGGATGACATAAGATTAGGAAACACACATTCTTGGCTAGCAACGCGGCAATAAATTATAATATTTATAATATACCTACGTCTAAAATTAACCTACGCACAAAAGTATTCTAATAGCATATGTTTACGCACACAGACTATTAATATATTATATTATGTATTTTGATTATGTTCCCTACTTTCCATTCTGACGACCGCATATGGTACAGTACCGCACCATCGCACCGCACTAAATCCGTCTGTACTATAAGTGAATTTAGAACGGTATAACCTTTAGCGGTTTGGGCAAGTGAGTCTCTTGGGACTTGTCTATAATTTTCATTACATAATATACATATAACACAAATAATCCGAAATGGTCGGAGATGCTCTGGCCCAAGAAAGTCAGCTCCATCCATATGATAAGCTAGGGCAAAGCTGAAATTTCACTATCGCATTCAAGTAGTTTGATTTGGTCAGATACTTCACATCGAATTGCAATTATAAATTACCATGAGGCTCTTATTCAATTTATAGAATAAGCCTCAGAATAAAAATAAAAGCTAAAAATATCAATAAGCAATTTCAGCTAAAAATTGCACTTCGGAATAACATTCAAATAACATTAAATTTGGTGGGCGTAAATCGTAACAGTATTTTATAATTCTAAAATTGTGACAAGTGTCCTATTAGTAACATTTAGATTGCGTCAATGTAAACACGTGTAATGGGTAACTGCATTGCAATCTAAAGCTGGAAATGATATCAGATGTTATTTTAGGAGAAGAGGGTGAGAATTTTAGGATTGAGAGCGCCGAAGGCCCAATGTTCCCCCTTTCCTCTTTCCTCACCTCCCTCATTCCCTTCCCTTAAACCCATTACCAACCGCCTTAGTGGAGGCCAGCATACCAGCAGTTTAAGACAGCTTTTGGTATGGTAGCCACCACTTCTGGATTTCACTGACTGCAGGCGGGGTGGAGTCACTTTAGTAGGCTAAAATAAAAATAATCTATTAGCCTAAACACGTTCTTTGCTAAACATAAGTCTTTTTTTTATACAACTTTGGTTACAAACAAGCATACGGCCCACCTGATGGTAAGTGTTAACTGTAACCCATAGAGATGGCTGTTTTCCAAGCATTGCAGAAGTAATTATGCTTAGAAAACACAACCAAGCCGTTGCCGACCACGGAGAAGCGGATGAGGAAAGAAAAGGGAAAAGGAAGAGGACCGAGGGGATATTTGGGCTGTCGGCGGTCTCCTCACTCTCTCACTCACCGAGCGAAACACATTAGCATCAAAACTAATGTTCTTACGTCGTTCTTCTATGAGTACTTCTCTGGTCGATCTGGCCCATTCATGCTGAAACCAGCGTGGATCTACTACCGTTAGAGCCTTTCACAAAATATTTTTTTTTCCCGCACTATTCAACCAAGGCGATGAGTAGGCAGACAATTATGCTGCACATTTATTGATATACTCTCAGTAACCACTTACAAAAGTCATAGACAAAAAAGCGACACGATGCCAAATCTAACAATTATCTACTAGTATTAATTTCATCGGAAATTATTTGCGACAAGCTTGACTGTACGAAAGAAGCTAATTCCTTACTCTTGTAAAAGCTGTGCACATATTCAATAAACTAAGTACAGATAACATTAAGAAATGAGCAGCAACGTTACTTGTGTACTTAATCACCTTACTGCAGTCACTAATTTGCCTACCAAGCGTGGCGATTATGGTAAAATTCTCCCTTTGGGAGAGTCATGATATTCAGCAATAAAGGTATTTAGACTAATAGAGGAATCTAAGATAATATTAATGAAGTATCTAACTGATATCGATGTTGTATCGCAATTATGTAGCGATTGTATCTGTCTAGTCCATACTAATATTATAAATGCGAAAGTAACTCTGTCTGTCTGTTACGCTTTCACGCCTAAACCACTAAACTGATATTGATGAAATTTTGTATAGAGATAGATTATACCTCGGGAACAACATACGCTATCTTTATCGCAAAAAAATGGCTTAAAAGGGTTGAAATAGGGTATGAAAGTTTTATGGAGGGATCGTGCGGTCCATGGCCCTGTACGAAGCGCCCGTATGGGCTGCCAACCTGGCGGCCCGGAACGTTGCCGTCCTACGGAGGCCGCAAAGGGCCATGGCCGTGCGCATGGTGCGCGGCTACCGCACGATCTCCTTCGAGGCTGCGACCCTATTGGCCGGATCCCCGCCCTG
Source organism: Parascotia fuliginaria (assembly GCA_963082885.1). Taxonomy (NCBI): domain Eukaryota; kingdom Metazoa; phylum Arthropoda; class Insecta; order Lepidoptera; family Erebidae; genus Parascotia; species Parascotia fuliginaria. The sequence goes on along the minus strand of OY720196.1, from coordinate 2,195,911 downwards.
GGACCTGGAAGCCGAAGTCCTCGCGTCGTTATTCCGATGGCGCGAGGAGGCGGCGGAGCGGGACCTGCGACCTCTGCCTCGAGAAATCGAGGCGCAGCGGTCCCAGCTCCGCACAGTCCTAGTGGCGGAGTGGAAGGCGCGACTTGCGCGACCAACTGCAGGGCACGCCACGGTGGTGGCGGTAAGTCCCGTCTTCGAGGAGTGGCTGGAGAGGAGGCACGGCGTCCTCACGTTCCGGCTGACACAGGTACTCACCGGTCACGGGTGCTTCGGCACGTACCTGTGTCTCATAGGCCGGGAGCAGACGTCCGTCTGCCACCATTGCGGGGTCTGCCCGCGCGACACGGCGCTCCACACGCTCGTGGAGTGTCCAGCGTGGGCGGACCAGCGCCGCGACCTAGCTGCGGCGCTCGCGACGGCCCAACTCTCGCTGCCGGCCGTGGTTCTGTCCATGGTCCGCAGCGAGAGGGCTTGGGAGGGGGTCGCCTCCTTTTGCGAGCAGGTAATGCTCGCCAAGGAGGCGGCCGAGCGGGAGAGGGAACTGACCACCTTGCTCCCCGCCCGTCGCGTCCGCCCCGGACGTCGCCGTGGGGCGCTCCGGGATCTCCAGCCACCGTAGGAGGATGCCTGCGGGCGGCGATTGGGCAATCGCCACTCGAACAGCACAGGCCCGAGAAGGCGGCGTACGTGTTCCACGAACGCCTCTCGATGGAGGAAGGGGGGCTAGGCCCCCCAAATCAGACGGGGCCCGCTCACGTTGAGCGGGCCGTGGCCCGTCGGGGTCGCGGATGAATGCGCGAGCGTCTCCCGTGACCCCGGCACTCTGGCCGTCTGGAGGAACACCGTGGGTTTTAGTCGGTATGCCGGTCGCTGTCTCATTGTGGCCGGAGAGTCCGACATAACCCCCGCCTCGCCCAGGCGGGTGCGTACTCGTAATGAGTTTCCCACGAAAAAAAAAAAAAAAAAAAAAAAAAGGGTATGAAAGTTTCCCCTCCAACCGGGGTTCTCGCCTTGTCGCGGCGGGGGGGGCTTAGTAACCATGGTTACGCAGAACCACGGCGAACCAAGAGGAACCCCAAGGAGGCGCCGCTCCTCTGGGCTTTGGTGGTAAGGCCACGATGGAGCTGCTCAGGTGGGTTGCGGTGCTGTATGGGCGGCACCGCAACTGGGTCGGGCTGCGGTGTTGCTTCGGCGACACTGCAGCTGAGGAGTGGCGGGGCCGCGGCGGGAGAGGAGTGCCGGTATAACGGTGCGCCGCTCTCCCTACCTTCCGCGGCCTCGGCGGGGCCGCAACCGCCAGATTGCGGACGCGGTGGGGCCGCAGCGGAAGAGGAGTGTCGGTATTGCGATGCGCCGTTCTCCCTATACTCTGCGGCCTGCGGGCGGCGATTGGGCAGTTGCCGCCCGAACAGCACGGGCCCGAGACGGCAGTGCGCGTGTTCCGCACACGCCTCTCGAGGGAGGGGGGCTAAGGTCCCCCAAATCGGACGGGGCCCGCTCGTGTGGTGAGCGGGTCGTGGGCCGTCGGGGTCGCGGATGAATGCGCGAGCGTCTCCCGTGACCCCGACACTCTGGCCGTCTGGAGGAACACCGTCGGTTTTAGTCGGTATGCCGGCTGCGCTTTGAGTGCGGTCGACGAGTCCGACATAACCCCCGACATGCCCGGGCGGGTGCGTATGCGTAATGCATTTCCCACGAAAAAAAAAAGGGGGGTATGAAAGTTTGTATGAAAAATCGTCAATGTAAACAGAGATATTATAACCGACATTCACGTGGGTGGAGCTGCGGACAACAGCTAGTATATATTATAAATAAAAACATTTACCGGTCACATTTGCATACATATCAGTGTAAGGTTATCTGTTAGCGGACAGGTTGGCTTCAAGGCATTTGCATCGCAACTCATACATTGATCTTGTTAGATTACATCTGAACATAAGAATGATACTTTATACGCATATATGTACCGAGCCCGATCATGTCACCTACGTGGTCATTGTATAGGAGTGACACAACGGGCACAGATCTTCGACACCCGAGGTCGTTTTGCAAAGATCCCATGAAACTTCTGCGCTTCTAGACGAAGCTGCAATAATTTGACTAAAGCACACGTTCAATGGATTAAGCAGTCCAGATGAGGACAATAAGATCATCAAAAGTTACAAGAATAGTAATTAGAAGAAGTAGGTAAGCTAATTTAAATACAGCCTGTTCGCTATTTACGTAAGTCATGAGAAGAAGTTATAAGAAACTCAAATCATCAGATATTTACAATTTGAAATATGATTTTCTAAATATGCTTTGTATATCGTCAGCGAATTATCGATCACTCCAAAGTTATCAATAAAATATTTATAAAATTAAAAGATAGACTAGATGGTTATAAACTTGTTAACATACAATATTCGTAGACTCACTCTTATCTACATAAAATATAATGAATCATTATTTCATTACGAACATAATATGTCTAGACAGCGGCTATGTAGTACAAACGGAGAAAAATAAATGGACATTTTATATCACTGTCCTATGTGCCCCTGTGGTTCGGTTTACTACACACTTACGATAGTAAATGCTCGCTGGTTTCAGCATAAATGGGCCGGATCGACCAGGGAAGTACTACACTCTCATAGAAGATTGACGTAAGAGTAGTAGTATTCGTACTATTGCGTCTCGTTCGGTGAGGGCGAGCGCTGAAGGCCCAATTTTCTCCATTGCCTTCCACCTCCCTCCTTAATCCCTTCACCTACCCTACTCCCTTCACGGTAACCAGCGGCTTTGCAGAGTCCCTAGGATTGGATTGGAGCACTGCCAGAGACTGAGACGTCCATGAGCGACAGTTACCACTTACCATCACGTGGGCTGTTTGCACTGTCAGCAATAAAAAAAACTATTAATCTGGAAATGTGCTCGGTAAATGTCAACAGGCTCAAACCATGTTACATGAAACCAAAGTTAACAAAACATACCTACACCCGAAACGAGCATATTATTGTTGGGTGTATTATTGGTTTTCAAGACACAACTTCGTGTGTAGGCGAACGTCATAAGAATCAAATGTTCTAGTCAAATAAGTAAAGATCAAATTAAAGGTAAGACATAAAATAAGATTTTGATTGTTTCTCTTTTCCTTGTCCAGACAAACACCTTATTGTCGTAAAGAAATAAATTATAACATCTTAATAACAATATTTAATAATAATAATAAATTATATTATATAATGTTTGTTTAACGGGAAGTAATAAACTGATCGAGTGTAATAGAGGTACAGTGTCCTCCCGACAGTTGTGCGATACATATTTACTGGCGACTTATTGACAGGTTCTTGCAGTTTGACACGATATAATATTCTAGGAATGATAACAGAATTATAGTTCAACTGTGCCACAGTTTTCTAATAAAATAACTCGTTTTATTGAAGCCAAGCAAATAAGACTGCGTTCCAAAACGAAAAGAGCTAACGTGACTCAAAAGCCGCCCAACTTTTAATCCTTGGAAATCCGTTAGGAATCTTGCGAATATTACATACAAGGCAAGAGGAGTAAGGCAAGTGAGAGAGACTTTACAAACTTACAATCATACACAAAATATATCCAGACTAGGATCAAATATTTCTGAATGTGTGAGAAATTGAGAATGTCACCTACAATATCTGCACGGTAACCGCACAGTCCCCACTCTGAAATCGAACTTTCGACCATATACAATGACAGTTGTGAAAATAAAAAAAAATAACTGGTGTTAAGTACTATGACTTTCTAAGTTTCAAAGTCCCCTTGGCTTTTTTATACGATAAAGTGACAAACAAGCATTGGTGCGCCTGATAGTAAGCAGTTGCCGTAGCAAATGGACGATTAGGACGACATATTGCATATATATAAATAATACTCTTCTTTTTAAAGTGGGATCAGCTGACAAAGCAAAAATAATAAAAGTCAACATCCCGGCGGGATAAGTTCGAGTGGCCTCAGTTGGCTAAAGAGCCACTGGACCATCAACCACAAACGGTGCGTCATATAAACTCATTGTCCAATCATCCTTTAGTATTTTTATAAAGTAACAGTCACACATTATGGTATAATTTGTCGATTTCTGTGCGTATGCTACTTTGTTTTACGAGTATGTCTGTGTTCAGAATTTTAATGTTATAAAAAGACTTGGTTAGGCAAGTTATGTGTAATCGAATAGTGTGGACACATCTTTGATTGTTTTGTTTAAACAGAAACTCAATAACATTAGATTAATAACAGATTAATTAAAATAACAAGTGTTATCAATAATCACCTACAACGTTGTAACGTTTAAATACAAAACATAAACAATTACTTTATGGTATCGGCGTGATGTGTGGGGCGCGGCAGAGGTGTGGCTAGCACGAGCGAGCGCTATCACTACAGTAGTGTCGCCATGTATAAAGACCTAGTAAAGTCTTTTAATAGGTCCTGATGGAATAAATGTTAAAGTTTATGAAGGTGTTTTAAATGTTTAAAGAAATTTATAAGTTAGGTTGACTGCTGTAGATATGACCATTGTTCACACGGGCCAAGTAACGGTCAGAAACTAGTATGCATATTTAGAAATCTGCCATTTTGTTATTTAAAAAAAGAACATTAACAGACAATTAACCAAAAATATATATAAAAATAATGAATCAAATATACTTACCTACTTAATAACAATCGGGATCAAGCAAATCATACGCCACACCGTGACCAACTTTTTAATGAAAAATATTGCTGGGCTGCAATATCCCATCATTATGCCCATGATATCAACTCAATCATTATAAATCCTTTTTTTCATATCTAGTACAAAAATTTAAAATTATAAATGGCAACCCTACCTGTCACTCCGATGTAAACATAATATTTAATTCGTGACATTACCCTGTTATCTACACTATAAATACCGGTATCGTGCTGCGTCTATTTATTTAATAATTATTTCATTTATCTAGGTTACGCGTACATTATATTTTATAGACATAATATTGCGATTGATTAACAATATTATTTTAGTAGTTACGAGGACTGCTGACCACGAGAAAAAACGATATGAGTTTATGGGTTGTTCCAAACTAAAAAAGACACGAATACATTGGTAGTTTTTATTGTTTGTGGCCCATCTGATGATATGTATTATAGTAGCTTATAAACCTCACATATACTCCGTTCATCTTAGAAATACAATTTTAGGCTTTTCTCTTGTAGCTATTATAAAAGCCTTTCACAACTTGCTAGTAAAATGCGTGAATATAAGACTTTTCTGATTTCGCGTAAATCATCAGAGTTCTTGTTATTATTTAAGAAGTTTTTAAGTCTGTAAGTTAGAAAGTTCGCGATAGCCTACTTATAGCTAGCTACTCGTTATTTATGAAAGGCTTTCAGAATGAGTCGCTTTTTTCATAATCTTTCTTATAAATATTTTTAACACCAAATACTTAGTATGTACCTTATTTACTATCCTCTTAGTATCTACCTTATTTACTATCCTACGCGTTAAGTTAAGAAGGTATTATAATTACCTCGTGAAAAAAAAGTTTAGAATTTTAAATTACCGGATTTTTATGAACTTCGGATCTATTTCGTCAGGACTTGTCATTCAGCACGTCTAAACTAACAAAATCCCTATCACTACTCGTATATAAATAGAACATTCTTTATTTCATTAATTTTCTCTGGTTTCAGGCAATCCGTAGGTTTCTTTCGGCCGAAATTATGATTCTCTATCTAATTAATACCTGCCTGTTTACTGTCCCACTGCAGGGCAAAGGCCTCTTCTCATATAGAGAAGGCATGAGCAATAATCACCACGCTTGCTCAAGACGAATTGGAAACTTTATTATTATATATTTAGTCCAGGTTATATACTATCTATATACTCGTAGTGTAAGGGTTTTGCTTGATCCAAAGTATCTAATATCTCTCTAGGCAAACATGATATTATAGGTAAGTACAATACAAGTTTGCTTTAGACATAATACCTACTTAGTAGCGTGTGAACATTGTTTGTCGAAAGACTGAAAACATTGTTTGTATGTTTGCACAATATAAGTAACATAGCACCACGCCTTTTTGTCCCTTGAGGGATAAGCAGAGGTGTAAACATTCACGTTTTACCAATTATATCGCTAGTTGGCACCCACACACAGAGGGCGAGCCTATTGTCATTTACGGGGTACAACTCCAGGCACTGAGAATTTAAACAGACAAATCCAAAATCACTTTACCTGATCTAGGAATCGAACCAGTGAGAGACCTCACACTGTGGCAGTTCGTACACAGTAGGTATTATCGAGGCGGTCTGTGTACAATATAATTGCTTACTTTGTCTTTACATTATATTGCGTTTCATGTCTCCAGTACCGCGTGTGTTATACGGACTCAACACTCTGCTGTCATAGAATGGATCTGTCTGTTGATGAATGGAAGTTAATCTTGTCTGAATATATGAAGTATTGTGAGACGTCAGAGTGAAAGGTGTTATATACCTATATTATACTTAAAATATTATAATTATATTTTAAGTTTTTACTGGATAATCAGTGTAATTGACTTTTATTTTGTCGTTTTAATTATCTATACATATAATAAAATTGGAGTGTCTGTTTGTTATATTGAAATAACCGTTTTTTACTACATGTATGTGAATATATATACGGTACATGCAACAAAATAACATTTTTTACAATTTTTGTCTGTCTGTCTGTTTGTTCCGGCTAATCTCTGAAATGGCTGGACCGATTTGACAAGACTTTTATTGGCAGGTAGCTGATGTAATAAGGAGTAACTAATGCTACGTTTTTTTTAGAATTCTTCTATTTTAGAAAAATAAAGTAATGTTGATCGACTGTTAGGCGGAACAAAGTTCGCCGGGTCAGCTAGTAAATAAATAAATGTATACGTTTGCGTATGTGTTAGTTTTGTTCTGCCCTTATACGACGTAAAGGTTTAAGGAAGTTTCAATGGCAACACAAAGTTTGCAAGTTCGCGGTATTTACACCCCCGCATCTCGAGTGCATGTAAGGCTATTGATCCTACGTGATCTCATTATGGTTGAGCTGAATTGCCGTTTTATCGGACTAGAAGATTGAAACAACATGTAGTAGTATATCTAAACCATACAGGCGACAAAAGTAGGGCAAAATCTAATAGGTAAGTGTATTTTCAAATCGAAAAAAAAAAGTATTTACTTGTACCAATAAAATAAATAGTGTATAACATTGTGTAAACAGTGTTACTCCATCTTTCTTGAGCCCGTCTACCTAGTCCAAAACTATACATACTCGTAGTCTAAATACTACCTATCACAGTTAACAGTTACACGATTATCACATACCTCAGATAAGACTATAATTTGAAAATATACAAAGACATAATGTGTGTACTTTACTGTACTCAAAGCCAAAGTCTAAAACAAATACTAATAAGTATACGTACAAGTAACTGTGTGAGAAGATTAATGTTGAAGGCAAATAAGGTATGTTTGGATCGCAGCAAATGGCGTTCTATAATCTCTGCTTACCCCATTAATGTGATACAGGCGTGAAGTTATGAATATATGTATGTAATACACATAGAGCTATTTACTAATATATTGCGCGCAGGAGAAGCAATTATAAATAAAACATACATATTTCAAGCATACAAACGTATTAGCAAATTCACCCGATTTGGCGTCCAGACACATCAGATGCAAACTGCACTATGATTAGAACTGTGACTTGAAAAGATATTTGCGGAAACATCCGCAATATTACGTGTCAACCGCATCGAGAGAAATGTTGTTACACGAATAAAAATAAATGCTATAGGTATTATAGCGATGCACTAACATGTTCGGCTAGTCACTAGCGGTGACTAAACAGATGTTTGTTCAAATTTAGCCTTTATTTTGATAGAAAATTGTGTATCATTTTAGTCAGAACTCCACTTTTATCATCTGAACTTTAACGGAATCAGAAAACATAGACCCGCAAATTTATAAAGGGAGCGGGCAGTCGATGAATGCGGCTCACCATCGGTCAAAGAGATGCGCGAGGAAGGCTTATGCCCAACAGCAATGGGTCTTCGCACAACACAACTGACAAACGAACACGACTGCAAGTAATATAATAAAGTGGCTATGATACTTATTACTTGGTTTCCGACAACGTTTCTGCTATAACCATTAAATTACACTATTATAAAAATGTCTATCGTCCATAAATCAGCAACAGAGAACAGTTGCGGAAATTGAACCGATTTCCTGACACCGAATCCAATGTCCTGAGATATCCATTAGCAATTCTAACAAGGAACTTGTGCTATTAGTCACATTACGTTAAGAAAGTGATTGGTCTTAGCAAGGAATGTGTGGATATCATGACAATGTTGCTATCAAGAGTTAGGTTGTACTTTGTGCCTGTATAACATTCACGGCCGCTGCAGCAGCAGTTAAAATCGCAAGGGGCATAATCAATTGTGCTTCAGCCGCTTCCTAGTTCATTAGCGACAGTCATTTGTCAACATACCTTAATTTTTTTGTAGAAGAAAACGTTGAAATTATCCGCTTTCTCGCAGTAAATTAAATCTTTCCATTCGTTTATAGAACCAATTATTACCTGCATAATCTAATAAAACCTATATGAATATATTTTATTAATGTGAATACCTTTACTTATTATCACGTGCTCTTGCCGTTATCAAAATACACGCACGTGGGGAAACTCGGCGGGCTGCCAATTATTTTTTGGGCTTTCGTATCGCAAACTAGTTTGTGCTGGCAGTTCCGCCTGTAGTTAAATGGAGCTTCCACATAACACGTTTAGCAAGGAAAATTCTTCAAGCCTGTATTATAAAAACTTCTTTGGTATTTAGTCCACCTTTATAATACATACTGTAAGTGTACAAAGCTTAAAATAGATAAATGAAAAGTCGGATAGTTTTAAAACAGTAACTACTTATTTACTTCATTGTAACTGAATATACCATGTAATGATGCCCACTTTAACCGCTAAACCAGACAGAGACAACACGTCACCACATTATCTCGGGTTGGGAAGGCAAAGTTGTTATGTAGAGTGTACTGTTTTGCCAGATTTATTTCTAATTTCTTAGTTACCACAGCGAACTAAAACGATACACACATGACAGAATCTATGTAGGTATATTTAAAAGCGTGACACACAAACAAACATACAAATTACAGTATTATTATACAAATAGATACGTGGTAATCTTCCTTCTCCTAAATTATACCGGTGGAGTTATTACGGAAACCGTTACATAACAATATTACACACATATTACAGTGGGTAGTGATTAATTTATTTGAAGTATACAGGAAAATGCTACGTCTATATCATTATTTGAACTAAAAAACGTTCACTCGTAAACATAGCGATCCACTGTGATCACCTGGGCGCTCTCCAAACATTGATTTTAACTAAAAGACGCTCACTTTTGGACATTTAAGGACGCGTTTTCAAAAATCATAGGTATCGAATCGCACGAATACATAAACAAATTTCACACACACATACATAATAGGTCAGCCTAACTAAGGCAATTATATGAAAACAAACTCACGTTGATACTTTAGAAATAAATTTTTAATTTGTTTAATTGGAATGACTTGTATTTTGAAATTTCTAGTAGTATGTTTTTTATTTTGTACTTAGAATTAGTTTTGGTGGGAATGGAGTCACCCTAAGGTTTACCTAGATGACTGCAACTGGAACAAGTTGACGAGTAAAGCTTGGTGTACTGAATATGGGCTCCTTTTACCAGATAAGATGAGAACTTACCCCTGGACATGATGGGGTACCCTGCAGGTCTACTTCGGTAACTTCTACTGGAACTAGCTGACCAGTAGAGCTAGGCGAAAAACATTTGCGCAAATGGACATTTGCGCGTTGCGCGAAAGACTTTTGCGTGAATGGACATTTGCGAGAAAGACACTCGCGCGAAAGACTTTTGCGTTGAACTTTGCTGTTTTTGAACCGATTGCTTTCAAAACCGATATCGGAGTATGCCAGCCATGACCGAACACGAATCTTAAGTCAAATTTTATAAAAGCAGTCGCCATTTTGAACTTTGCTGTTTTTGAACCGATTGCGTGCAAAATCGATATCTGAGTGTCCCAGCGATGACTGAACACGAATCTTTAGTCAAATTCAATAGAAGCAGCCGCCATTTTGAACTTTGCTGTTCTTGAACCGATTACTTTTAAAATCGATATCTGAGTGTCCCAGCGATGACCAAACAAGAATCTTAAGTCAAATTTAATTAAAGCAGTCGCCATTTTGAACTTCGTTGTCTTTGAACCAATTGTTTTCAAAATCGATATCTGAGTGTCCCAGCGATGACTGAACACAATATGGCAATATGTACAAAAACAGCAACGTTCACAATGGCAGCTGCTTTAATGAAATTTGACTTAAAAAATCTTGTTTTAACATATTTCACACAAAAGTTTTCGCGCCAGTTTCTTTCTCGCAAATGTCCATTCACGCAAAAGTCTTTCGCGCAACGCACAAATGTCTTTTGCGCAAGTGGATTCGCGTAAGTGTCCTGATACCACTTAGGTGACTTCTATTGGAACTGGGTGATTAGAAGAGCTGGGTATAACGATTATGGGCTCGTTTGGTTAATTATGATGAGACCTTACCACCGGACATGATGGAGTGAGTGAAGGTAGTAAGATGTATCATTAGGTATTTCAACTAAACTTCACTGCTAAACACCTCTCTAAACATTGCCGCTTTGGTAGGTTTTGAGCCGCCGTCATCCATATTGTGCAAAATCGCCAAATTAGTACGACAATTTTATGAAGGACGTATAAAAAGAGACTTTTTACCCTGTTATTCTAAATGACAATGGACACACGGCAGTATTACACTGCAAGCACAAATATACCATTAAAAGTGTTACATTGAACCAGAACAGTTCGAGGAGTGTCAGCCAAAAAATATTTATATTTAAATTTATATTTTTATCATGACTGATGGCTTTGTCCCAATTTTTATGAATGGCATTGTCAAAGGTAAATCACCTACATGTAAACAAATATAAAAGCTTTAGTTCTGAAACCTTCATATAGTTAGTTCAAATTCAAATAGTTCTTCGTTTTGGAAGTTTCACTCATTCTAACATCTCATGAGGGTTTCTCAGCCGAGTAGAGTCAACGCTGTACATAGTCAGGGCTTTCTTAAAATTCTTATTCCCTATTCAGACATAAAAACTAGATGTGTTAGTTACTATTCAATATTTGTGAAGAATATCTATGCCTTTTTTAGCATCTGAAGCCATTGAATGTATAAAATAATAGCTAAGTTTTATTTCAGACTAATACGCCTAATTGTTAAGCTTATTATGGAGACATGGCTTAATTATAGCCAAAAGCTTCTAAACAAAACCTTGATCTATTTTGATGCAAAATAAAACTTTCAAATACGGTACTAAAACAATTATGTAATTTTAAGAATGTTAAATGGATACTATACTGCTAAACCTATGTATAGCCTTCCCAAAGAGACCTCTCTTTTTCTTCTCTTTAGCCTTTTTTCCGGGTATGCCATTTTCACCACACTTGGCGGATTAATATAGTTGTGGGAACGCTTCGCTCTGACGGAGAATTAGTAGGACTGAACGATCTATAATCGTCAATTACTAGACATAAGTCTCTCACTTAAAAGGAAGGCGTTTGCTGTAGTCATTACCTACCCTTGGCGAACGGATTAAGGCCTGCGCCCACTGACGGCACGGCACGGCACAGCGTAATTTTTTATCGAAATAAAGTAATATGAATACTAAACACGATAAAATAAGAATAAATATAACTTGATCTAAAATAAAATTCTTTGCCGTGCCATGCTGTCAGTCGGCGTCGGCCCTTAGTGACCGCAGTAAAATATCGCTGATGCCCAATTACCTAGTGGACTTTAGAACATTAATAAATTAGTAATATAAAAGTGTAAGGACACTCACTAACAAAACACGAAATCTACTTGACCTATGAGACCGAAATTTGGCACCTAGTGTATGTTTATAGCTAGGAGGATTTAGCGACAGGGCCAAATTAGATGTACACGGCCGAAGCACGGACCGATTAGTTGAACTATAAACACCATATTAAAAAATAAAATACTTTACAATTGTAGTTGAAAGTTATAGACACTTATCCATAGCGCACAGTACACTGGCAAAGTATACCTAACGAAAATGTAATTAAATTGACAGTTTAAAACTTTTTGAGAAATGAGAGATATACATCGCCTAAAATATGTATAAAGATAAAGATAAAGATAAAGATAAAGAGATTTTTATTTGCTAAGACACATGTAGTACATAATAAAACACTGATAGCATGCTTATTATAGGTGGAATATAGTCAATTGTATCAACATGTCTGACCATTGCTGGTTTACAAATATAAAAGCTTAAATCATATATTTTTTTATGCCTTTCTTGTACTGAAGGTGCCATAATATATGTTAAATTTTTGTACGACTCGCATTACCTTTGATGCGGTTCACGATACAGGAATAATGGTATCATTAATGTCACCTTCTATGACTTACGAGTTACGAGTTCACTGTGTCTTTAATGTTAATGAATATTATATTACACGCAAAACAACAACAGAAATATAACATCTACATATTAGTCATTAAAGATCCAAGATATAAGAGTTTTAATGGCGATAAACTCCCACTGCGGGACCATTCGACTTTTTTTTTTTTTTTTTTTTTTTTTTTTATATTATAGCCTACCAAAGTGACTCCACCCCGCCTGATGGTAAGCAGTCAGTGGAATCCAGAAGTGGCGGCCACCATACCAAAAGCCATCGTCTTAAACTGCTGGTATGGTGGCCTCCACTATGGCGGCTGGGAATGAGGTTAAGGGAAGGGAATGAGGGAGATGAGGAAAGAGGAAAGGAGGGAAATTGGGCCTCCGGCGCTCTCACTCACCGAACGAAACGCAGTAGTACGGATACTACTACTCTTAAGTCGATCTTCTATGAGAGGGTAGTACTTCCCCAGACGATCCGGCCCATTCATGCTGAAATCAGCGTGGATCTACTACCGTACAAACTCTCTTAAATATATCAAACTAGCTTTCCGCGGCGCGATTATACTCGTGCTAAGTTACATCCCACGTTACTGCTTCGCTCCCGTCGCTCGTAGCGTGATGTTACATAGAATATAACCTTAATCATAAAACTGAACTCAAACTCGAAAAGAAAAATATCGGTTTAGTAGATCCAGAGATTACCTTCTACAACTTTACTACACCTACTTAACTTTATATATTATATATAGACCTTGTTATTACTTGATACAAGACTAAGGCCCCTTTTTCAGGCAGCTAAAAAATCTCATCTGTTACTAACACCTGTTTAATGTCAATGTCAGTTATTTAGATATGAACTTGGCATATCACTATAGCACAGGTATTAATAATTAACAAACAAGGCATTAACCTCCTCGCACACTAACTCAATCAAGCCGGTCGCAAACTTAATAAATTATTCGTATTATTTACGAGCGCGTGTTGTTCGCCCCCGCTTATGTTGACAGCGCAGCGGGGTAAAGAATTTTCTAATACAATTTTCTCAAACTTTGTTTGCGTAACAAGTTTTATTGCTAATCGAATACGTACACAGTACAAATCTTTCGAAATAACTTTGTCATTAGTACGATATTTCTTCGTTTTGACAAATCTTTAAAAAAATCATTTACTTATATATAACAAAGTTAAACACGTGCTTCTATTGTCAAACACATCAAATATAATTAAATACGATTGGAATGAAAATTAAAATAAAATAAATTTCTGTCAGAGAATCGACTGGATTGCAACCTGTCCGGTTGCTTTTCGGGAGATACGGGTACGCGCCCCCGGCACCTCGAGCCTTCATTATCGTACACCTATACATCCGCGATATGAAGTCCCCGTCTTTCCTTCCCTCCTGACTATAGTGGTAGGGTCTAACCTAGACCCGCACGGGTTGGTACCACAATTCTACCTATTTCGGCCGTAATAGCAGCTCAGCTGTGTTTCGTACGAAGGGGGAAACAGCCGTTCCTGTGTTCCTATTTCCTTTCCCAATTGGGTGGCGAAGTTTTGGTGATACTTGAGACGTGCGGTGGTAAAAGTCTTGGCCTGTTCGTTGAGCGTGACGAGTTGACGCGGGGTCCAGGGAGACCCGATGGGAATGGTTATCCGTCGGTCACCTGCCAGTCAGTAGGGGACCCGAACCCGTGTGTATCCCGCACGGGAGGCTGTCCCGCCAGCTGGCGAAAATCCCGTCTCATAGCCGTTGTGCCGGAATGGGAGACCGGAGTGGATCCCGGCGGTTGTGAGCGTGTGAGTTTCACTCAACTCACGGATTGGTCGGGTCCAACACACCGCTCTTTCTTTGGGTATCACCTTGACTTCGCCTCCCAAATTACACCTCACCCCCACTCTCTCTACAAACCATGGCCACAAGAAAGAGAAAGAGCAACGTATCTACGGCGGACACCAAATCCACATTTACAATGGATTTCTGCAATATCAGGGGTCTTCACAGTAATCTCGACGCCGTCCATCAACACCTTGAGTCGGCGCGGCCTGCCTTGCTCTTTTTAACGGAGACGCAGATATGTACCCCGGACGATATATCGTACCTTAAATACCCCGGCTACGAGCTGGAACATGCTTTCCACCGGAAGGCTGGGGTGTGCGTTTTCGTACGGGGTGATATCTGCTGTCGCCGCCTTCGGGCCCTCGAACGCCGGGACCTATCATTATTATGGCTGCGGGTAGACCATGGGGGTCTTACCCGAATCTACTCGTGCCTTTACAGGTCTCCGGCCAGTGATATGGGAGTCACCCAAATAACCGAGAACGTCCAAGGGGGGATTGACCAAATATTGGAACAGCATCCGTCTGCGGAGGTGGTGGTCCTAGGTGATTTCAACGTTCACCATAAAGAATGGCTGGGGTCCCGGACCACTGACCTCCCGGGCAGAACTGTCTTCAATATGGCCTCGGCCTATGGCCTCTCTCAACTGGTAATGCAGCCCACCCGCATTCCAGACGTAGAGGGTCATGAACCTTCTTTGTTGGATCTTCTGCTGACTACTCACCCAAACGGCTATAGGGTAGTGGTCGATGCTCCACTCGGATCATCTGACCACTGCCTTATTCGTAGTAAAGCCCCTGTTGTGAGACCCGATCGCTCTTCGGCAACCGGGTCTCGCAGAGTCTGGCGATATAGCTCAGCAGATTGGGATGGGCTTCGTGAATTTTTCGCGTCCTACCCATGGAAGCGGCTTTGCTTCTCCTCCGGAAATCCCGACACATGTGCGGACTGCATTACCGATACGGTGCTTCAGGGGATGGAATTATTCATCCCCAACGCAAAAATTCCGGTCGGCGGTCGCAGTCGCCCCTGGTTTAACAAAACCTGCAGGCAGGCGACGCACCTTAAGCAGTCCGCATATAGGGCCTGGAACAGTGCTAGGCAACGCCAGGACCCGCGGGTCAGGGAAGAGAAGCGTAAGTTCAATGCCGCTTCCAGATTCAACAAGAAGGTTATCGCTGAGGCCAAAGCAGAACACGTTGCCAGAATTGGCGAGAGGCTAGAAAGCTATCCTTCAGGGAGCCGTGCATTCTGGTCTCTCGCCAAGGCTGCCCAAGGCAACTTCTGCTCGTCCAATCTCCCGCCACTGCGCAAACAAGACGACATACTGGTCCATAGTGCAAAGGAAAAGGCTGACACTTTAGGCCAATTCTTTGCCTCGAACTCGACTCTAGACGACGGGGGAGTCACACCACCCAACATCTCGCGGTGTGAAAGCTCAATGCCGGAAATCCGCATCACTCAACGCGCGGTCAGGCGAGAGCTCAGGCTCCTAGATGTCAACAAGTCGAGTGGACCAGATGGCGTCCCCGCAGTGGTTCTGAAGACGTGCGCCCCTGAGTTGACTCCCGTTTTAACGCGCCTTTATCGTCTCTCATATACCGCTAATAGGGTTCCATCTTCGTGGAAGGTAGCTAACGTCCACCCGATCCCTAAAAAGGGTGACCGGTCGGACCCGTCAAACTACAGACCGATAGCGATAACATCCTTGCTGTCCAAGGTTCTGGAACGAGTTATCAACTCCCAACTCCTGAGGTACCTTGAGGAGCACCGGCTGATAAGCGACCGCCAGTACGGTTTCCGTAACGGTCGGTCAGCTGGTGATCTTCTCGTGTACCTCACACACCGTTGGGCAGAAGCCTTGGAGGGCAAGGGTGAAGCTCTGGCTGTCAGCCTTGATATTGCCAAGGCGTTTGACAGGGTCTGGCACAAAGCACTTCTATCGAAGCTACCATCCTATGGAATCCCCGAGGGACTCTGCAGATGGATCGCCAGCTTCCTGGATGGTCGGAGCATTAGGGTCGTTGTTGATGGTGCTTGCTCCGATACCATGATGGTTAATGCTGGCGTACCACAAGGCTCAGTGCTTTCCCCAACGCTGTTTATTCTGCATATCAATGACATGTTAACCATTGAGAACATGCATTGCTATGCAGATGACAGCACGGGTGACGCGCGGTACACTAGCCAACAGAATGTCCCTCGGAGCTCCGTGCATGAGAGACGGTTACAACTTGTGTCTGAAGTTGAGGGCTCTCTCGGGCGGGCTCTCGAATGGGGTGAGAAGAACTTAGTTCATTTCAACCCCACGAAGACACAAGTATGCGCGTTCACTGCGAAGAAGGACCCTTTTGTTATGGCGCCTCAGTTCCAAGGAGTTTCTCTCCGTATCTCCGATGACATTGGGATCCTCGGCGTTCAAATATCCAGCAAGGTCCAATTTGGGAGTCATTTGGAAGACAAAGCCAAACTGGCGAGCAAAAAGCTGGGCGTCCTGAACAGAGCCAGACGGTACTTTACGTCATCTCAACGGCTTGTGCTATACAAAGCACAAGTCCGACCGCACGTGGAGTACTGTTCTCACCTGTGGGCAGGAGCCCCCAAATACCAGCTCGACCCACTTGACTCCCTCCAACGGCGAGCTGTTCGAATCGTCGATGATCCCAATCTCACAGACAAATTGGAGTCACTGGAGCAGCGGAGGGACTTTGGCTCTCTATGCGTGCTCTATCGTATGTTCAACGGGGAGTGCTCTGAGGAACTGTTTGACTTGGTGCCATCGTCTCCTTTCTATCATCGCACCACTCGACATCGCAGCAAAGTTCATCCATACTACCTGGACACGATCTCGTCTAGCACGGTTCGTTTTCAGCGTTCATTTCTCCCACGTACGTGCAGGCTCTGGAACGAACTACCAGCTGCGGTGTTTCCCGAGCGCTATGACATGTCCTTCTTCAAACGAGGTTTAAAGAGAGCATTAATATCACGGTAGGCAGCGGCTTCGCAGAGCCCCTGGCATTGCAGAAGTCTATGAGCGACAGTTTCCACTTACCATCAGGTGGGCTGTTGGCTCGTCTGCCACCATAGGCAATAAAAAAAAAAAAAAAATACTTGATTGCAGTTCCATTACAATGTACCTATGATAAGTCATTAACAAAATACAAAAACAGCTGTTTAAACGACCTTAACGTCGCTATCCACCGGCGCGTATCGTAAAAGCAACAAAAACGTTTAGATTTACATCCAGCCGTAGGTACGTTGACAAACGCTCATTGCTCTCCATAGATCAAGGTGGCTAAGCGTGAATAATCTATGGCGTTACGCTTCAGTGCGCAACGACTATAACAACAGAAACTTTGAAATAATAAAGATTTGTTTCTTATGGTTTTTTGATAGCATTATACAAAGTATTTTTAGGTTTTTAGGTAGAATGAGCAAGCAACTCACCTCATGGTAAGTAAACAGCCGACCGTGACCAACAGAACCGCCTAAAACATTACCTAGGGCCCTACCATAACCTCTTATAGCAGTATTATTTTAATGTTACTTATGTTTTGTCTTTTTCTTTTGTACCAATAAAAACAAGGATAGAGACAAAGTAAGGTATAAGATTGCTATAAGAGGTTGTGGTGGGGCCCCTGACCCGTCGGCCTGGATATACTCCAATTTATGAGAGATTTGATTTAGATAAGCAAGCAAATGACCTGACTTGATGATAAGTGATATCTCCTCTCTTGAGCCTAGGATGTGCTAAAAGCACAGGTGACTATGTCCCTGCCGCTACTCCGATGAAAAATTCTATTTAACAATCTATGAATGCCTGAAAGACTCCTTTGTATTTAATGCGGGTTATTTAGCTATTTGAATGAACACATTTTAGTTACGTAATACATAATTATCATTATCACGAAATTGAACGTAACACAGATAGAATAATTCTATTTCCAACGCCTCCAACTTTGAGTTATTCCGGTCTGATCACCCAGATCTGATGTCCTAAGATTATTATTATTCTTTAATTCTGTTCCACTTTGACGTAAACATTATCTTTGATTATGTTGTTTTCTAAACAAACTGAAATCTAATCTGTATTTTATCTTTGATACAATCCGTTCTTTTGCTTTAAAGTGATACTAGACTAGTGATCTGCCCCTGTTTCATACATAGATATTTTTATGCTTTTTACTCTACTGTAATATGCATGTATTATCGTATAGGAGAACCTTCTTTATTTAGAAGCGGAAAAACAGACAGGAAACAACTTTGCTTTATACTCGTACTATTTAGATATCAGAGATAAGCTATCGATAGATGTTATCCATGGTGATATTGATAAAGGTCAATCTATTATTGCCACAGATTATATAATTGAATTAGTATTTTATTTTTATTAATATTGTTTTATTGTTGTTAAAGCTATAGAATATGGAACCACTCTATCTCTTTCCGTAGATGTCGTAACATGGAAAAGATTGCGTACTAAATATACTGCTTCTGTGGTTCGGTTTTATAGTTACTATGACAAATCTGCCTTCGGAAAAGGCCTATGTTCTACTGTAAACGCGTTCGGACTGAAGCTTCTTTTAGATGTCTGTTGAGATGTAACAACAAACCTGTCGAACTGCCCGAGACAGCTCGGCGCGTGGGTTAATGTCGCCAGTGTTATTTCATTCCGCATTTTATTGTATCCTGTACCTAGGCTAATCAAAATATATTCTTTTATAAATAAATATAAATAGGACACATTTTACCTTACATTATAGTAAATATCTATACATATAATAAAAATGTAACCGATCGCTGTCTGTACATGGAAGATATATGAGAAAAAAAATTATTGGGACCTTTATCAACGCAAATAGAACCCAAAACAATGATTGTTACAATTTTTGTCTGTTTGTCTGTTTGTCTGTATGTCTGTTTGTCTGTGCGTTTGTTCACGCTAATCTCAGAAACGGCTTATCCGATTTAGATATGGTTTTCACTAATATATTGTGGTAAGCTTCACTTAACATTTAGTGTTTGTTTCATGTCAATCGGTTCATAAATAAAAAAGTTATGACAATTTAAAGAATCACGTCGAACATTTGTTAATTTACTACGAAACCTGATAGAAACAGAGACTTTAACAGGTTATGTGGATTAGCTGTTTTTCGCACGGTCAGCTTTATGTGGCTCTATCACGTGTTAGCATTCCTATATTCCTATACGTCTAATCCATACATCCATACACCCATACATATTATAATTATAAGGCTTTGTCCTAACTGACTGACTAACAGACAACGCACAGCCTAAACTGCTGGTTGTAGTGACTTGAAATTTGGGGGGTGTGTTTGTCTAAATGTCTAGAGGTTGTACTAAGAAAGGGTTTCTAAATTTAATGCCTAAGTGTGTGAAAAGGGATTAACGATTGTATGAATCTTCTTCATTTTTTAACTTCCAGTTTTGAAATTTTGTTTTGGAATACTTCTATTTAAATAAAAAATATCCTTATAATTTTATTTTAACAGGGGTGGATTTAGAGGGGTGAAATTAAAGATCTTTAGCTTTTTAAGCCAGCAACTTGAAATTTGCAGGGAGGGGGAGGGAGGAAAAGGAGGAATTGAGGGAAAGGAGGAAGGGAGGGGAAAGTGAGAGGGAAGGGATGGGTAAGTAAGAGAAAAGTGATGGGGAAGTGAGGGGGAAGTGAAGAGGAAGTGTGGGGGAAATGCGGAAGAAGTGAAGGGAAAGTCAGGGAGAAGTCAGGAGGAAGTCAGGGGAAAGCCAGGGAGTAGTGAGGGAGAAGTGAGGGGAAAGTGAGGGGAAGTGAGGGAAAAGTGATGGAGAAATGACGGGGATGTGAGGGGGAAGTGAAGGGAAAGTGAGGGGGAAATGAGAGGGGAGTGAGAGGGTAGTGAGAGGGAAGTGAGAGGGAAGTGAAGGGGAAGTGAGGGGGTAGTGAGGGAGAAGTGAGAGGGAAGTGAGGAGGGAGTGAGGGGGGAGTGACGGGAATGTGAGGGGGGAGTGAGGGGAGAGTGAGGGAGAAGTGAGGGGTGAATGAGGGTAAAGTGAGAGGAAAGTGAAGGGGAAGTAAAGGAGACGTGAGAGGAAGGGAGGGGAAAGGGACGAGGAAAGAAAGGAGTTCTCGAATGGTGAAAAAAGGGGGGAGGAGGGAAAGGAAGCGATAAGAAGGTAGAGGAAAGAAGGAAAAGGAAGGAGAAGAAAGGGGGAGGGAGGGGAAAGCCCTCGCTTTTCCCTCTCTTCCCCCTTTCTTGGTAGAGGGAAGTGGAGGAAAGGGCAAGATATGCTGGAGGAGAAGCAAGGGATGCTGAAGGAGGTGAAGAGGAGAAGGGGGAGGGGAGGGGAGGAAGGAGGAAACTGTGAAGAGTGGAGAAAAAGGGCGATAGCTAAGAAGGGGAAGGGGAAAGTTATTGTAGTGAAAATTTGCCTTTAATTGTGTATTGTATATTGTTTTTACGATGGATATCTTTAGGTAGGTGAAAGAGGATTTGTATGAATGGGAGATTAAAAATAGTATGAAAAACATTATTTAAACAATATAAAAATGTCTATTGGAAAAAACCATATTCACGCGAGCGAAGCCGCGGGCAAAAGCTATCTATATACATAAAAGCAAAAGGTCACTCCACTCACTCACTCATCACGAAATCTCAGAAACAACAAGTGCTAGGAATCTCAAACTTTGCATGGTCGTTCCTGTTAGGACATAGGTGCTCACTTAAACGGAATTTTGCGAAATCCATCCCCTAAGGGGGTATAAAGGGGTGGCAAAGTTTGTATGAAACTTCTATAGTTTTTATAGTAGGATTACCAAATTACTAGAAAATACTCTTTTTTTATATTCAGAAACCACCCTTATTAAGTGGGCAAATAAGAGTCGCAAGTTTGTGTGAAAGTGGTTTGTCAGTTTTAGCAGTAGCGGGTTTAAACTGGATTCGCCATAGAGACGGATAATACTGATATTTATTTATTACTGATACGTACGATTGCCATAAAATCAGGCACGCAATATTCTCATAGAGGCACCCATCTGAATTTTCACGCGAACGAAGTCGCGGGCAACAGCTAGTAGTAAATAAAATTTATACATTTACATACAAATAAAAATTGTATAGAACTTTTGTAACAAAATGTTCAGACGTATTGTTGATACGCAAATGTTTTGGCAACGATTTCAATGTCGATTTGATACGTTGCGTATTAACGGTATGTTGTTAAGGTCAGGTATACATAGACATGTGGTGTAGGCAGTAAGGTTAGTTACTTGTAGGTCTGGGTTAAAGAAAGTCTAAGCGTATGTCAGGGTGAAAACTAACATAATATCCTAAACATGAAGTAATAGCGAGGAATATCGACGCACAATAGCTTAATAAGGGAGGTTAGGATGTAGACGCCATTCGTGTTTGTGTTAAATGACTTTTTAAATATTGGAAACACGTCACTCTACACTACTTTAAAGTAATTGCATTAAAATAATCAACGGCACGACTTCATTTTTTTAACTTCTATAGATTAAAAAGGTAAATAAATGGTCATGAACAGACAACTTTCATCGAATCTTCTTTGGAATATAAAATTCTTGTCGTCATAAATAAACATTCACAGTAGGTATAGTTAGTTGTATCACCGTGTGGCGTGTCACTTAGAATTAGATAGGTGGATATCCTTATACTCATAGTTAATGGTGAGAAACTCTATTACCTAACAGATAAACGAATGAACGTAGTAACCTATGTTGAGATAGAGGCCGAGATTCATAAAAAGTCCATGATAGTGAGGCCACAACTTATACAACAACAACAGCCTTTGCTGAAAATTCCATAACTGAAAGTTTCTTCTAAAACAAAATTCTATATAAATATCTCTTGTTTTCCTTAATATCATTGCTAACCAAAAAAAAACACATTGAAACTCAATATCACACTTGAGTCAATATTCACGACCTTTAGAAAACTTCGACAAAACTTCTTATTGCTATCTATTGGAGACATTGCAAATACATTTGCAACTTTACGATAAGTAAATAAGGGTCATATTCGTATCAAGTGTAAGTGTGTAGGTTTCATATATTTTTGTATTGACCTGCTGTTTGAAGTATCATGTCTCGGATACGGTATAGGCGGATTATGAAGCGTAAGCGAGCCTAATACTGTTTGAAATTTTAAAACAGACTTAATAAATCAAGTATAGTGTTTCATGAAAACTTAAAAATACTTATATATGTGTGGTAAAGAGCTTGTTTAATGTAAATCGTATAACAGGTCTGCAAAATTGATGCAGATCAAAAAAAAATTCGATATATTTGAGTGTATAATTGTTTGAGGATTCAATAAAATAACAATGTAACTTTTTATAATCATAATGTGCTGTTTCCAAGTACTTATACTCGTATTTAAGACATACAGACCACACGGCAGCACCAGTCACATCTCTAAGCTTCAGACTACGTATAGATGGAATATCTTCGCTTGTCGCTCCGCTCTACGCGCCGCTTATGCCTAAGCTATGAGCCTAAAGTTCAGTTCACGTTACTAAAGCAGAATTTATGGTAAGTGTAGAAGCAATATCGAATGATATCAGAAATAATAGTAATGTACATATCAGCATTGAATTCAGCGTTATTTGAACAAGCTCGAACATGAGTTAAAGAAATATTTCTACTGAATAACTGAAGACGTGTACGGAGTTACGGACTGCCAGTAGAAGGACACAGAAGGGTCTCGAGTTCGATACTGGAGTAAAGTGATGTTGCGAGTTTTAAGCACTATTATAATTTAATTTCGTATTATGTGGAACCATGTTGTGTTTTCGAGAGTGCCAGAGGCCCTCTTTCTGTTTTTCTCACCTCCCTCAATTACTTTCATCTACCCCACTTCTTTCACGGTAGCATTGCAGGAGCAATGCTAGGGACTCTGAGTCGTCTATGAGTGACAGTTACCACTTACCATCACGTGGGCTGTTTGTTTGTCTGCCACAGTCGGCAAAAAAAAAACCTCCCAGATCGTTCCCAATCCCCGTAGACGCGCGTACCTTGTGTTGTTTTCTCTAGAACATAATTAAGATAAAGCTTTTTATCTTCTTGTCTATTAGTTATTTTTCTGTTGATGCATTACCCGCAGTACATCTTGAATATTTGCCAAAGCCACAACATGAAGCCGAGAAGAGTTATAGACAATGTAGTATCAATGCCAAACCTTGCTTTTACATAAACAAATAAGTAAAAGAAACAACATGTAAACTTATTGAAATACAAAAAAAAAATATTGTCCTTTTTTTTCAATTTTAATCTGGATTCTTATAAAATCACCATAGTAGATATGCTCCCTGGTCTTTCTTCCGTGTAGACATATTTATTTAATGAACTTTATTGTTTGACGACTAAATCTCGATAAAGACTTTTTGCTCTGACAACCACACACTCCGAATGGAATACGTGCCATCAGTTTGACTCAATGGGTTTATGGATAGTGTCACCACTTCTGAATCTTACTGTTTGCTCATTAGAGAAAGTGGGTGGGCTATTGCAAAACTACTTTATTATAGGTATATTAAAAAAAATTACGCCAAGATATTGAAACCTTACTCAATTTTAAAGATGCATTTTTGTCAATCTATACTATTATATAAGGCGGAAGTGTTTGTTTGTTTGAACGCGCTCTCTGGAACTACCAGTCGGAATTCAATATTTCTTTGAGTTTATAGGCCAGTTCTCGAGGAAGGTTATAGGCTATGTAACATCATGCTATTGGCGACGAAAGCCGAGCAGTAACCAAAGATAAGGCGGGTAAAACTTCGCTGCGGAAAGCTAGTTTTATATATTTTTGAAATAAACACATTTTAGGTCCCGTTAAAGTTAACTGACGTTTGGGCAAAAACAAAATAAGTAATTGATATCGATGGCGGATGATTGTTCACCCACTTCTCACTTTATTGCCACTCAACGTCGATATTCTATGAGAGGGTAGATACTACCTTTTTTACCGATATATATTTTTAGGGGAACCGTGCCATACGAGGCAAAACGAAACCCATAAAGAAAGAAGAAAGAAAGCAAGGAAAAACATTTATTGTGCAAAAAAAATATAGGATCCTTTGTTGTCCGTCTGTCAGTTTGTCAAGACCTTTTTCTCAGTAACGCATTGCGGCATTAAGCTGAAATTTATATCGAATACTCTTGCCTGCAACCTTTTGAATCTGGAAGAAAAATCGTAGTTCTATGTCAACGCAATCGAGATTTATGGCCACTCATGTCATTTATTTAATTGTTTTCTTCTTTACTTTCCACTGCTATTTTCTTTCTTAATTGTACACTTAATTTACTCACACTAATGTTACTTCTTCTTCCACTCTAAGGCATGCTGTTAGAGAATTCAGTTTTGAGTTAAGCTCGCCTTTGTACATAATTTTTATTTATATATTTTCTTTGTGTAAGTACCTTTTTGTGTGCAAATAAATTAATTAATAAATTATATTTTTGACTACAAGTTTGTACGGGACCCTCGGTGTGCGAGTCCGAGTTGCAATTGACCGGTTTTTGTTATTAATATGACAGTAAATGCCGATGCGTGAATTTGTAACGTAGTACCGTATGCTTTGTTATTTACTTACAATAAATCCTCCTCCTAATAGTCGCATTGATTTTTAATCAATGCGACTGATTAGGAACGATTGAGACGCGATAACAAGAACAATCACTCCATCAAATCGTAGGGTGACCGCGCAATCAGTCATGATGCAGACATATCGACTTTGATGTTTTTGTATAACTGCACACACACACACACACACACACACACACATACAAACTGCCCCATTTATAATATTGATAGAATTCATTTCATGTTATGACAACTGAATTAAGTCTATTTTATTCGGTTACATTTTAAAATGATGGTGTAAGATGCGACGACTAAAGAAATAACAGGCAGGCAGTAGCGTTATCTAACATTTCTTTAGTCGCTTTTTACGTCATTTTCAGAAAGAGATTGAAGTGGGTTTATATTCTCCGAGAACATAAGGCTAAGGAATACAAGACTAGCTTAAAATATAGTTGGTACTAGCTGCACCCTACGGCTTCGCCCGCGCCTAAAATGTGTTTTGTCTCCCTCGGGAACAAGACCGACGATGTTTGGGATAAAAAGTAGCCTATGTCCGTCTCGAACCACCAATTTTCATCGAAGTCGATTTAGCCGTTTAGGCGCTGAGTGGTAACAAACACACACCCATACACACAAACTTTCGCATTTACTATTTAATAGGATGACTGTAATCTTCAGTAGGGTAAGCTGTTTTACTTTACCAAGCTTTTACTGTAGTAGTTAGTAGCTATGGTTGGTTTCATTATCTTTTATACGCTATAAATACGAGAGAGAATGAAAACAAAGTATTTTGTTCTGTTTAATGCCAATAATATGTCTCTAGTGTGGACTTAGAAACTTGGCAATAACATTAGGTACTTGTTTTGAACAAACACAATGAAGTGAAAAAATGTATCGATATTTATTTTCTTGCTATTTTTAAAT
Organism: Parascotia fuliginaria; assembly: GCA_963082885.1. NCBI lineage: Eukaryota > Metazoa > Arthropoda > Insecta > Lepidoptera > Erebidae > Parascotia > Parascotia fuliginaria. The sequence goes on along the minus strand of OY720196.1, from coordinate 2,169,991 downwards.
GGTGTTCAAATAGTGCAGGAATAAGACTATTGTTTGGAACCCAGTTACGGCTACATGATGTAGCTATAGGAAGGGGACGGAAGGAGTAATTGGACCAACGAAACATATTGTGCTTCGTTCGGAATGGATACTACGTTGATATTTCATGAGAAAGTAAATACATAAAACTCAGTTCGAATCGGTCCATTTATGTTGAAATCAGCTAGTAGTACCTTTGGTGGATCCGCGTTGCCCGCAGGTAAGCTTGTATCATGTTCAATGTATTTTATTGATGATAGTGACAGCCGAATGCGCTACAGCCCCTGGCGTATCTTTTGAACAATACTTTAAACAAAATTTCCTAACATTTTTCTTTTCAATTATTTAATTAGAAAGCCATGGGGAACCTTTATTTGGGTAACCGGTAACGGTATTGATATGGTGTTTATTAAAAGGCAATTCAATTTGTTTTGTACCCTGCGGGTGCCGTTTGGTAGCGTACGACTGTACGTGTTTTGGGTTAGAAGTGTGTTTTGCAATAAACACGTTTATGTTGAAATTTTTCAAATTCGAAAGGAGTACAACTGTTGGTTTAATACTACATTATGTATAGCGTCACATTAAGTTCATTTTTTACATAACTTAGATGGTTAACAAGCATGTAACTGATAATAAATATAGCATGAGCATTAAAGATACAACGTTAAAAACACAACTTAGTCATTACTGACCGTGAAGAGGAAAGAGAATAATAGAGAAAAAGAAATAAATTTAAGGCGATTTACCTGCTGTGGTTGTCAGAAATGTATTACAGGATTGATAATTAATAAATATCCTTAGCGGCCTTGAGCTACACCTATACACTTAAAGGACTGGGATTATTCTTACGAGTACCACCTTTTCTTTTCAAATACATAATTATGTAATTACTACCTTTCCGTAGCGCGGTTTAACCTGCGCGTAAAATATGGTTTGTTGTATCTCTCGGGAGCCAGACCGATTTTCGGGATAAAAAGTATGTCTATGTCCGTCTCCATCACCAAATCTATACACTTACCAATTCATCCGTTTAGGCGCTGAGTGGTTACAAACATACACATATACAAACTTTCGCATTTATAATATTAATAGGATTGGTCAAAGTTATAACTCAAACCAAATTTATACCCAATTAAACCAGTGTCATTCTAATTAGCTACATTACAAGTCGTCTCCTAATTCTGCAGTGTCATGGCGACCCTAAGCCATGGCCATAACGGGTGGTAACCTCCGCAGTATAGAGGCCGATAAATCAAAGCAAATCATGATCAATCAGACCTAATAACAAGCCATGAAGGGCGCTGAACTGTTAACTAAGTCATGGTCGTGGGACTCGCCAACTGTTTTCTCACAACTTACAACTTAGTACTGACAATCCTAGCTTGTGGTTCAATGAAGCTGGATCACGGATTATCAAAAAAAGATGACGACATGTTAGTGCGAACGTTACACTTTTTGAAAAAGAAAATTATAGTCTCTAATATTTCTTTAATTTTTGAAATAGTAATAAATAAAAATATAAGAGGAAATTATTTAATAATAATAATGCGACCCAGAGACCTTGCAGCATAGAAGATGCATGTGATTGGACGCCATGGCATGTAATTATTATAATTTATATACATGAAGAGTCGTGATCGTCTAGCGTTTATGACGAAAATAACAGCAAGCGTGATGATCGATGTTTATTCATGCATTTGCACGAAAAGGCTTTTACCTTGCAATGAAATAATACAATTCACGACTGGCCAAGGTAGCGAAAATTGAGGGGAGGCATATGTCCAGCAGTGGACATCTTGCGGCTGATTATGATAATGCAATATTAGATATTTTTTTATGTATAAATGCATTCTAACCACAAAGCTAAACATTCTGACCTTTAAACATTACTACTATGATACAGCTGCGTAGGTGTCGATAGACATAAAATATATTGGCGTTGACCATTTTTGTCCATCAACACCAAATATACAGCATTAAAATAATAAAAGCTTATCGTTTGACATTATTAAACACGTATACGGCTTTATTTATCGTCCATTAACCGCGTATAATGTACTAACACAAAGTAAACTTGATCAAATTCTACGATTAAATTGCTGAACTCATTTGGATCAAATTTGGTATTAGCAGTTTTAAATCTAGAACGAAAACATGAGAAAGAGAAAGATAGAACTGGATAGAACCTTAGAAAGTAGGTATATTATATTTGACGAGTTTACCCATATCGTTTACCTTATCGTAGTGGAGGCAGACTTATCAGAAGACACTGTCCTGCGTTCGATAATTATCTTACAGGCTTCTCAGATGATTCGACTGGTTCACAGTATATGTGTAAAGACTTAGCAGTCATTGTATATTATACTATCGAAGACAGTCTAGCGACTGTCGCTAGTGGATAGTGGGATCACATCCCGACCCCACAATCACTAAATCGATTTTGTACTACAAAAAAAAAAAACAATCTACAATTAGGGTCTCGTACCAAACGCTTCAGCAATTCATACTTTTATCGCTCAATAAGGCCTAGAACTCTTTACCAGCGCATGTGTTCCCATCTAATTATGATCCTGGGTCCATTAAGCGGGGCGTGAAAAAGCATCTCACTAAGCCGCCATAGTGGAGGCCACCATACCAGTAGTCTGGCTTTTAAAAAGGTGTTCACCACTTCTGGATTCCACTGACTGCTTACCATCACGCAGAGTGACGTCACTTTGGTAGGCTAAAAAAATAGGTAGGTACCTACATTTCAAAGCGGCTAAAGTAAATTTAGTATTCACATTAAGGTCGAGAACGTCCGTTACTTAGCTCACTTAGTTTATGTAACATAATTACATAACAGCTAAACGATGTAATATCCGTATATTATAACTTAATTACTATTTACTTGCGGCCGATGCGACAAGGCTACTCAAGGGTGCTACGGTATTTAAGTGTGTCCTTTACAATTTTGTAACAGTAATTTATACTTTATATGATTTAATTTTGATTACAAGAGTCAAGTGTGTTTGGTACAGAATCCATAAATATTTGTTAGGAGTCTTAATTGGCAACTAACATCGATTAACCATTACTTATTTATAGCAAAAATTTAATTTAATTAGGTTAGGTTTAACTACATCGAAGGCACAGTTAAGAATTGTTTATTCTATTGCCATATGATAAAACTTGTCATTTGTGAAGTATCCAGTGACATAAGCCCTATAATAGAACGTGAATAATCTTAAGAAGAAGGGAGCGCACAGCACCCTTATTTGTAACACCCATCATAAGTACTGGTTTCTTTTTATATTACGAGAATATCTTTAAAACTACAATATTATAAAAATACAGTTAGGTATTGCAATGCACTGAAGGATTATAAAATAATAAAATTATACCTTCTTAAAATTTGTAATATCTGCCAATCTGGGTGGCTGTTCTTAATTACGCCTAAATTCAATAGCAGCGTTATTATATTTTTCCAAGATGAAAGATAGTGACCCTAATCTAAAACGTCAAGGACTCAATGTTAACCCTTAGAAAGCTGAGGTGGGCTCAAATGTACCCTCGTAAGATTATCTTGAAATATAGGTTAATATCAACGAAGTGGAAATTCAATTACGTGTTCAGAGATCGGTAACAGGATTAATGTAATATATATTTATTTAGAATTTTCGAAGAAGAATTACTAAAAACGTAATTCTCTCTAAAGAATTACGTTTGCTGTCCAAACTTGGATAACGCTAGACGTCATTTCTAAACAGTTTCCGGGACAGTAAACGGATATGGCCGTGATGACAATAAAACATCTATTGTGTCTACAGTAGTGTCCATTAACTTGTTCTCGTTTGCACTGCTGTGCTACATAAATTATAGTGTAGTGATTTTTAGACCAGCAAGCAGAGTACGGAATTGGAGAATAAAAAGAAAGAAGACTATGGAAAAACTTGGATATCCAGCGCTGTTACTGACAACGTAACGCAATAATATGGCAGTTAATACTCCTGATGTTGAGCGTGGTTAGCACTGTTGATCCGGCCTACTCACGTTGAAACCAGTAAAGATCTTATATCGTAGACAGCAAAAACCATTTATGAGATACTGTACGTAAATTGCTGCTTTGTTTACCGGACTTACTTCGACTAACTTCTGCACGAAGTTGACTGGTAGAGAATGCTCTCCGTATTACGTCCCCTTTTGTACAAAGGTGCATAAAGTTTAGTAAAAAATTGCGAAAATGGACCCAGAGAACGGAATAGAAAATACAATTAAATAAACCGATCCCCCAGGGTTTCAGATTTAGGGGATCGGACCGGAATAACTCGTTCTAACTCACTATTCATAAACAAAACAACACAATTCTACAAACTGCTATTATTACAGTTTCATAATAATTACATTAAAGGTTAAACTCGTTATAAAATAAAGTGATCAATTTGGGAACCGTACCGAAAGCCAGCTTAATTAGTATCGAGGGGTAATTATACGTGCGAATTAATTGATTGGAAATTTTCAATCACTGTTAAATCTATATGATGCAAATAAGTGTCCAAAAGGGTAGGCAGAAATGTATTACATTATTGTAAATGCATTGGTGGCGGGCAATCGATGGATGAAGGGGACTCACGACCGGCTCACACATCTTAGTCGTGTTTATTCCCACAAGTTGTCACTTGCATTATACTAGTGTAATGTATTTTGTTGTGTCTTACATGGCACATTGGGGGAGGCTTATGTCCAGCAGTGGACGTCTTTTGGCTGATAATGTTAATATGGTGATGATGAAATGTATGATTACTATTGTAAGTGTTATGTAGCAAAATTCAATACATTTTCTCTTTGTCTCATGCGGTAATTTAATCCAGGACAAGGAATCGAATAAAAAACCCATTTAGAGGAAAAATGTTATAAGAAACCTTTGTCGAATATTACAACAAAAAAATAGAGAGATAAACAATTTTTTTACGGTAGTAGATCCACGCTGATTTCTGCATGAATGGGCCGGATCGTCCGGGGAAATACTAGCCTCTCATAAAAGATCGACTTAAGAGTAGTAGTATCCCGTTACACTATGCCGTTTACACTGACTTTCGAAAGGCCTTCGACAAGGTTGATCATAAAATGCTGCTTGAAAAAATTGCCTATAACGGTATACGTGGTAATTTATTAAGATAATAATAATAATAATATGTGGACAATCTTATATTTTCAACAGAACTCTACAAATTTTTATTAATGGTTTCAAATGCGCACCCATCACTGTCTCATCAGGAGTACCACAGGGGTCCATTCTGGGACCGCTTCTTTTTATAATTTTCATCAATGACATAAAGTCATGTTTCGTGCACTCAAAATTTCTGATGTATGCAGATGATATGAAAATTTATAAAACATGTAAAAACATCCAAGACTCTTTACTTTTACAAAGTGATTTAGATCGTCTTTCAGAATATTGTATCGTTAATAAACTTCAACTTAATTTGTCTAAATGTAATACTATATCATTCACTAAAAATAAGAACATTATTTCATTTAATTATAGTTTGCACAACCTAACCCTAACAAAAGTAGATTTTATTCGTGACTTAGGTGTTCTAATTGATTCAAAACTTCAATTTCATTTACATATTGACAACATTATAAGCAAGGCATATAGACTGTATGGCTTCATAATGAGGTCATCAAATGACTTTAAGAAACCATATACTTTATTATTATTATATTTTACACTTGTTTGTTCCCAATTGGAGTATGGGGTACAAATTTGGAGTCCATTTTATAGTAAATACTCAATCAAACTTGAAATGGTACAAAAAAAGTATTTACGCACTATGCAATATAAATGTCGACAACCGAAACTGCATTACACCGATTTACTGGACAAGTATAAATTGTTGAGCTTGGAGTCCAGACGTATCCTTCTGATGTCCATGACTTTGCATGGTATATGTAATAATAGGTTTGACTGAGATATTACAAATCAGCTAAGCTATATTGTACCACGAACCATGCGCCGCGGTGTGTGCGAGAAGAGGTTGTTTCACACTGCTACCTGTAAAACGAATGCTGGTGAGCGGGCACCTCTGCGACGCATGGTTCAGGCATATAACACACACTTTACGAATCTTGATATTTTTGTTTTGTCTAAGGTAAAATTTAAATCATTGGCTATTGAGATTCTTATTACATCTAATACTTAAATTCAAAATTTACTTAAATTTAGCTTCATTTTGCGCACTAAATTAACTTTCCATTACTTACTCTGAGGACAATGGTGTGGGTTATACGTTTACCTTACTTTAGTTGTTAAATTATGTATAGTAATAAATAATGTGTAACTGTTTTTTGTCCCAATAAAGAAAATAAAATAAAAATAAAATCCGCACTACTGCGTTTCGTTCGGTGAGTGAGAGCGCCGGAGGCCCAAATTCCCCCCTTTCCTCTTTCCTCACTTCCCTCAGTACCTTCCCCTAACCCCATTCCCAGCCGCTATAGTGGAGACCACCATATCAGCAGTTTAGGACGATGGCTTTTGGTATAGTGGCCGCCACTTCTGAATTCCACTGACTGCTTACCATCAGGCGGGGTGGAGTCACTTTGGTAGGCTATAATATAAAAAAAAATTATACGAAAAAGATTAAACGCACATTGTACACATAGAATTAAGCTAAGAAACAATTAGAAAAGATGAAAAAGAATGGTGGGTGGTAGTAAATAGAGGTAGGTTAAGTCATTCTTATAGTAGATAATTATATTTTAGTTCTATTAATTACTAAAGCGGGTTGCGAAACTCATATTGCCGTTAACATATGGTAGAAACTAAACATAGTTATGACACACCTTCATGAAAACAAAACGTATGCGAAGGTATATCATTTTGAAACATACAATTATGTAGTTTTCAAACCCATGTAGGTACCTAGATACACTAACAAACCTGATAATAATTCCTAGTCATGACAGTTTTATATCGTTATCAATGCACTCCAACAAACAATGATCGGTAGATGTTATCGATGCTTCGATAACGTATCGAGAATCGATGTCAAATGTTTTTAGTTAATATTCTGATTGTTTTTATAAATTGTGACGATGTGACCTGATTGAAATGATTTGATAAGAACTTCAATAATTGTGGAAAAAAAATGTTTATTTATGTAAATTAAGAATTTTTGACCTGGAATTGGAACTAGATCTCTTCGTGTCTGTAGAGGTAAACAAGAAATATTATCTAACCGCATTCATCATATCAGCCAAAAGAGGTCCACTGCTGAACAAATACACTAAGCATGGTGACATCTACAGTATCGACCAAATCCATTTTCGGACAATGTAAACAAACAGTTTTTTCAATATTTTTCTATCAAAAACTCCATAAACGATGACACATGGGTTTATACACATTCTGTTCAATATATAATTCATTTTGCAACTATTTCTACTAATGATTAATAATCAAATCTAGTTTATTTAATAAAATTACGAATTACTTTTTGCGGTCGAATTAAGACGTCAAAATGATTGACAGTTTTATTTTTTCTGTACTCTATATTGTCTTTGAAAACCAATGTTGTAATTTATCAGAAGAAATAAGTTTAACCAATACATATCATAGGTACATAATATTTTGTCTTTTGCCCTCGCAAGTCTGAGTTCATTTGTTTTATTGTAATCTATACATATAATAAAAATGTAACCGATCGCTGTCTGTACATGGAAGATATATGAGAAAAAATACTATTGGGACCTATATCAACGCAAATAGAACCCAAAACAATGATTTTTAAAATTTTTGTCTGTTTGTCTGTTTGTCTGTTTGTCTGTTTGTCTGTGCGTTTGTGCACGCTAATCTCAGAAACGGCTTATCCGATTTAAATATGGTTTTCACTAATATATTGTGGTAAGCTTCACTTAACATTTAGTGTTTGTTTCATGTCAATCGGTTCATAAATAAAATTTATGCCAATTTAAAGAATCACATCGAACATTCGTTAATTTACTACGAAATCTTATAGAAGCACTTTTAACAGGTTGCGGAATAGCTGATAGTGTTTTTATTCCTGGGATTCCTGTCATTCTAAACAGTCTTTCATTTAGTTTTAAACGAGTCCAGTTTAAAGTGAGCCTATGTTTTGCGATGACTAATTAAAGTAATTAATTAATTAAGTAATTTAAGTAAAGGTAAGACACTAAAAGTTGTGGGTGAGGATCTAAGTATTAGCTATTTTTCGGTCAGCTTTATGTGGCTCTATCACGTGTTAGCATTACTAGCAGCCTGTATGCTTTGATCCCTGATGGCTATACGTCTAATCCATACATCCATACATATTATAAAAGGCTTTGTCCTGACTGACTGACTGACTGACAGACAACGTAAAGCCTAAACTGCTGGTCGTAGCGACTTGAAATTTGGAGGGTGTGTTTGTCTTTATGTCTAGAAGTGTACAAAGAAAGGGTTATTAAAAATTCAACCCTTAAGTGTATGAAAAGGGATGAAATCGATTGTATGAAACGTCTTCATTTTTTAAGTTACAGCTTTGAATAAAAGGGGTGGATTTATAGGAGTGAAATAAGGGATGAAATATTGTATGGAAAGATCTTTGCTTTTGAAGTTGGCGACTTGAAATTTGGAGGGAGGGGGAAGGGAGGGGGAGGAAGAGGAAAGGAAGGGAGAAGTGAGGGGAAAGTGCGGGGGTAGTGAGGGAGAAGTCAGGGGAAAGGGAGGGGAAAGTCAGGGGGAAATCGACTGCCTCTGTATTTCGGTGGTACTGTGTATGGACTGTGAGGTCGCGGGTTCGATTCCCGCTCAGTGCAAATATTTGTAGCATGAACATGTCTATTTGCATTGGTCTGGGTGTTTATATGTATAATATGTATCTATTTACAAAAATAAAAGTATTTAAGTATGTTTATCCGTATTCTAGAACCCATAATACAAGCATATAATATGCTTACTTTGGGTCTAGATGGCGTTGACCTCGCAGCATGTGTGGGACCAGCTGAGTATCCGCGGAGTCATTGTGTGGGTGGTGTGGGTCAACCCGCCGGCCAGGGAGACCCGTATAAACGGTGGTGCCGCTGGCCGCCCGCGGCATTGTACAAGGGCCCAATTAGACCTAACCAAAAAAAAACAGACTGCCCCACCAGGTTGCGCATAACCTCGGAGTGGTTCGTCGGCAGGTTGGTGACCGGATAGTGGGACCCGACGACCATTTTCGAGACGGTACGGCGGCCTTTTGCGAGCAGTCCGTATCATGGAAGCCCGGAGGCCTAAGACCCTTGAGCCTTTACAGCTGCGAAGAGACATCGCCTACTCAACGGCCGTCTTCTATCGCCTTTACCACGGAGAGTCTTCTCAACAGCTCTTTAAATTAATTCTACCCTCTCCCTTTTTATCCAGAACGACACGTGCGGGACTGAAGTGCTACCCTTTCACAGTGCAATCTAAAGGGTCTCGAACCAAACGGTTCAGCACTTTATACTTTTGTCGCTCAATTAAAGCCTGGAACTCTTTACCAGCGCATGTGTTCCCACCTAACTTTCATCCTGGGACTTTTAAGCGAGGCGTGAAGAAGCATCTCACTAAGCCGCCATAGTGGAGGCCACCATACCAGTAGTTTGGCTTTTGGAATGGTGTCCACTACTTCTGAATTCCACTGACTGCTTACCATCAGCCAGAGTAGAGGCACTTTGGCAGGCTAATATAAAAAAAAAAACTTATAGCGTTTTTATTCCTCGGATTCCTTTCATTCCAAACAATTTCCCGTTTAGTTTTAAACGAGTTCAGTTTCCAGTGAGCCTATGTTTCGCGATGACAATTAATGAGTGTGGATCTAAATATTAACTGTTTTTCACATGGTCAGCTTTATGTGGATTTGCCACGTGTAAGTAATCCTAGCAGCCTGTATGGCTTTGATCCGCGATGGCTATACGTCTAATATCGTAGATAGAGAAGCATTTACTGTAAAGATTTTTCTTATTCACCTAAACGAAGATGTTTATAATTCAAAACAAACCAAAAGATATATCCAAAAAATACTGCCCAAAATCACTATTCCACGCGGACGAAGTCGCGGGCACAGCTAGTATAGTATAATAAAATCGTAACATACATACAAATTCCATATAATCAATATTTCACAATTTTTTATCAGGCGGGAAAATATTCAAAAGTATCCCAGTATTCCATTTCAGTCCGTGGTCAAATAGTTGTAATTAGAGGTCAATGCTTAATTTAAATTACATTTATTTATACATTAGGTAAATTGTTAGTCTTATTATCTTATAGTTTATAAGTCAACGGTTACAATAAAATACAATACCATATTTAACATAAATACAAGTATTTGGAGTAATAAAAATAACAAATCAAATAGAATTAATCGATTACGCAAATAGAGTATTAGTAAACGTAATATTATTTAAAAATGTTAGAAAAAAGAATGAGAAATTATTATTTAATTATGTATGATGACATTAATTTTATTTTTATCATCCTTTTCCCCATCACTAGTAAATTCATGAAACCATAGACAATGGCAATATGGAGGATTGTTTACATTGTCCGAAATTAGATCTGGAATGGACTGTAATTATAAATGGTTACCACAACCTATAAGTAAATAGGTGTATTCTAGAAGCTTTACAGATACGATGGTATAGAACAAAGAACAAGGCGATGACGACCGTGAAGCTAACCGAGGAAGTAATTTCAATACAACCTACACAATGATTGTAGGTACATCAACATTCTTTCCAAACTAAAATTAATGCAATGTCATCACCGTTCGCAGCACTTGTGCAATCAAACCGTATCTAACACAGCGTTATTGTGCAACGTATCGTAGAGGTGATTAGTTCTTATTTCGCTATATCGATACACATCTATTGAATACCGACACGTTGTGCTTGAAATTAAAACATTTTAGATTTTATCTATGTTATGAAATTTTTCTTTATCGATAAAATTTGCCTTCGTCATTTGGGAATAGTGTCTATAGTAGCCGTAGCTTATGGATATAACTTTGTTCTTAAAGCATAGCAGAAATAAAGGTAGTACAACAAAAATAGAGCAGAAATTAAAATTGTTTTGTATTTCGTAGAACAGCTCTCATCGACGAAACGAAACGCCACTGATAGAACTATTAATACAGATGCTTCAGTCTTTGTTACATGTAAATTATGCTGATTGCATAATAATCTAAACAGGTAACATTTTAACAGACAAAAATTCACAAAATAATAATTAACAAAATGCTTTTATAAACAACACTCTGTGAGATTCATCTTTATTCACTCATGTTGGTAGGTACCTAATTACCTATAACATAATTTCTCATAATTGAACTTAGACGGTGACATGTATAGTCATTAGTGACTCCTATGAAGTACTGATGGTAGGTACCTAATGATACATTACGAATGAGATGACAAAAATGTGCATCTAATGTATTTTTTATCTATCTAATACCGTCTAAACCTATTATCACAACCATTACGAGGTAGACTCATCCTTGATTATTTTGTTTGTTTTGAAGACAACAAAATATTTTTTTTTTTTTATATTAGCCTACCAAAGTGACTCCACCCTGCCTGATGGTAAGCAGTCTGTGGAATCCAGAAGTGGTGGCTACCATACCAAAAGCCATAGTCTTAAACTGCTGGTATGGTGGCCTCCACTATGGCGGCTGGGAAAGGGGGTTAGGGGAAGGGAATGAGGGAGGTAAGGAAAGGGGAAAGGGAGGAAGTTGGGCCTCCGGCGCTCTCACTCACCGAGCGAAACGCAGTATTACGGATACTACTACTCTTACGTCGATCTTCTATGAGAGGGTAGTACTTCCCCGGACGATCCGGCCCATTCATGCTGAAACCAGCGTGGATCTACTACCGTATGAATTCGTTTTATAATAAAGAAAATTATACTTTTTACGAAGAATTGAATAAATCCTTAGCTACAACAGGCTTATTCAATTTCTGATGCAACGGTTTTAATCAGCTAAGAAACATAGAAACCTAATAGTGTCGCCATTTTTTCTCAGTGGAGTCGTCAACCCTTTTTCAAACGACCCTCTGGAGTACCATTTCATGGGATTGTTATTAATAAAGGCAAAAAACCTTTAGTTAAACATAAACAATACGTCGCTACCCCAAAGTTTCGCTCCGCACTCAGAGGGAATTTTAACATCTCATTAAAGTTCAATTTGTATTCGTGAGAGGTTGCCTTCTGACTCGCTTCTACAACTACTCGCTTTGCAATTTTAAATTGTAGGTACATTTATAAGGGAAAGGTCATTCACTGTGTAATACGAAATCTACAAACTACTAGACCTAGGAAGCTGAAATTTAGCGGGCTCGTAGTTTCTGTGATAGCGAGCGTCAAGGTGACGAAACTTGGAGAAAACCTATGCCTAGCAGTACAGATTTTTCGATGATGAGAGCCCATGTCAATCCAAACATCAAGTTATAAAACAGAATCTATTACATAGATCTTTTTTTTATTGCTGACTGTGGCAGACGAGCCAACAGCCCACTTGATGGTAACTGTCGCTCATGTTCTCTGCAATATCAGGGACTCGGCAAAGCCGCTGCCTACTGTGAAAGGAGAGGGGGATCAAAATATTCTATGTATGTACACACACAATAGCACAATAAGTATCTACCATTGGTATAGAAGTAGTTAGTTTCCTTTAAAAAGAAAAACAATCGAATAATCGATGTGGGCTTGTCGGCTCAACTCCTTGTGCATTAAAATGTTGGACGTCAAAATAACAAAAAAGGTTACGTCGAATTGAAAACCTCCTCCTTTTTGAAGTCGGTTCCAATTATTAGTTAATTAATCTACAGCCAGTTCGTTGACCAGGTAGACCCATGAGAACTAGCAAGAAACTCAGGCCACCGATTTTAAACGCAATATTTTTAAAAAATTTCGTGAATTATCTGTCTTGATCAAGCATGGTGATTATTGTTAATGCCTTCTGTGTATGAGAAGAGGTCTGTGTCCTGCAGTGAGATAACAAGCTGGAGTTATTATTTTATTATCTACTCGCAAAACTAGGTAATACATTAGCAACCATTGAAAGGAACTGTCATGAACATCCTTGTAAGTAGGCCAAGACTAATCCGTTCAGTAATAGAAATTGCTTTCTTATCTTATCTTTCCACTCCACTCGGTTAAATACAAATGTACATACATGTCAGGTACATCACCAGCAGATATAGCATCTTTTTCAATGCTATCTTTTCATTTCTTCGTCGACTAAAGTACATATTTAGACCAAGAACCTTTTAAAGTAATCTTTGAATGCTATAATTTTAAAATGTTTGACTTTAAACTATGAGTCTCAGAATCAATATAAATTAGCACTAGAAACATCCATTATGTTTTGTTCAGGTTGTGGTTCTATAGTAATTAACCGTAATTTCGTTTTTAGTAGTGAATTAACATCTTGGACTCCTTTTGTTTACTTTTCCTTCACTCACGATTAAGAACAACAGAACAAAAAGATGTTTCCTTTGAATTTCGATCCCGAATCTTTTACCACGGCACGGCTGTCGTAAACAGTCGATGTCATGACAAGATAGCTTTGGGGACGAGGTCCACTACTCCAGGACTTCACTGACTGCTTATCATCAAGCAGGATGGAGTCATTTTTTTGTTTTATATTGTAGCCTACCAAAGTGACTCCAACCCCCGCCTGATGGTAAGCAGTCAGTGGAATCCAGAAGTGGCGGCCACTATACCAAAAGCCATCGTCTTAAGCTGCTGGTATGGTGGCCTCCACTATGGCGGCTAGGAATGGGGTTAGGGGAATGGAATGAGGAGGGTAAGGAAAGAGAAAAGGGGGGAAATTGGACCTCCGGCGCTCTCGCTTACCGAACGAAACGCAGTAGTACGGATACTACTACTCTTAAGTCGATTTTCTATGAGAGGGTAGTACTTCCCCGGACGATCCGGCCCATTCATGCTGAAATCAGCGTGGATCTACTACCGTACCAGTCATTTTCGTAGACTCAAGAATTTACTACTAGTTAATAGTAAATTGTTTATTCTCTTACTTTTTCTAGTCAAAATATCTACTCGCACCTTCTCATCTATACTAATATATAAAGCGGAAAAGTTTGTTTGTTTAAACGCGCTAATCTCTAGAACTACGGGTCGGTTTTGAATAATTCTTTTTGCGTTGGATAGCCTAGTTCCTGAGGAAGGGGGGGCTATGTAGCATCACGCTACTGGCGACGGGAGCAGAGCAGTAAGCAAAGACGCGGGTGAAACCGCGCCGCGAAAAGCTAGTAATATAGAAATAAAGTAAGTATTACGTTTTGTGAGAGTGCATTTCGTTTCTTGAGAGCTCATTCCTTTCTTCACTGTCGTCAACAGTTTATTTTCTCAGCATTCTTTCAGAGATTACAAATCAGTCATATATACAGAGAAGTATAATCACTAAGCAACAGGTTGCCGCATTTTCCTTCATGTAAAAAAAGTCTACAAACATGAAATATATTAGAAATCTAAGTGAGTCTTTGTGGAGAAGACAATTTTACTAATAGAGGTAAGTAAGTATCTGTAAGTATAACTGCATTACAAACGTTTTAGGGAAAAAGATCCTTAACAAAGACATCTTAAGGTTGTTTATTCTTTAATATAGTCATGTATTCATATCGTTTTTTCTGGTCGCACAATGAATGACAGCCGTGGATTGACACACAAAGGCGAACAATGCCGTGTCGTCGCACACGCTCTAATAACCGTCAACCTGCACTACACAAGATTTTACCGGCACCATTGGAGACGTGTTATATGGTAAATTGTTGCGGATTTTTCAAACATTAAGACAATAAGCGGTCTTCTTACGAAAAAGTCGATTAAATCACAACATGACAACGGTGGTCGATGAGGTAGCGACAAATAATATTTAAAGCGCAAAAAGCATAGTGTGTTGAGTTGTAAAGTGTTCTGTACCGTATCAGACCCTGTGTCATTTCACTTAGTCACACTCCACAGTCTTTTTTTTTTTTTTTTTTTTTTTATATATTATAGCCTACCAAAGTGACTCCACCCCGCCTGATGGTAAGCAGTCAGTGGAATCCAGAAGTGGCGGCCACCATACCAAAAGCCATCGTCTTAAACTGCCGGTATGGTGGCCTCCACTATGGCGGCTGGGAATGGGGTTAGGGGAAGGGAATGAGGGAGGTGAGGAAAGAGGAAAGGGGGGAAATTGGGCCTCCGGCGCTCTCACTCACCGAACGAAACGCAGTAGTACGGATACTACTACTCTTAAGTCGATCTTCTATGAGAGGGTAGTACTTCCCCGGACGATCCGGCCCATTCATGCTGAAATCAGCGTGGATCTACTACCATAAAAATACAAAACATTCAAAAGAAACGTTGCAAAATATTTTGCAAATCACAACTCTATTCGAACTCAACGAAATTTCATTATATTAAAAGCAAAAATAGTAAAAATTGGTAAATCCATACTAATTATAAATGCGATAGTAACTCTGTCTGTCTGTTACGCTTTCACGCCTAAGCCACTGAACCAATTTTGATGAAATTTGGTTTAGGGATGGAATAGACCTTGGAAAACAACATAGGCTATATTTTATCGCTAGAAATTGTGAAGGGATGGAAATAAGGGATGAAAGTTTGTATGGAAAATGCGATATAACCGACATGCACGCGGGCGGAGCTGCAGGCAATAGCTAGTTCACTATAAAAAATCTAATCACAATGCCGTGAGAAAATTTAACTAATTTAATACCTACGCTAGCATTGTGCTAAACAAGCAAACCCGCTTTTAATTGTAAGAACTACTCCACATTATACTGTACATTACATACCTATAAAGAGATCACTAATCTCTACATTCTCATATATAAAAAAAAAACATAGTAGTAGTTGAACATATAAATTTACTGATAGTGATCTTTATAATTCAAACAATTACCTACTGTTAGTTTTTTTTAATGACTTTTTTTTGTTTTAAGTGCATTATTATTGCAAGTTTTCTTTTTAATATTTATTAATAATAAAAATTATTAAATAATAAAAAAAAACAAAAAATTAAACTACTTCGACTCGACTTCACCGAACGACAGTCTGTAAGAGTAGTGTGCCTACTTTGCTGTGTTTAAGAAAATGGTCAGTCACCTCTTACCCACAAAAATTTTAGTTACCTAATAGATTTCATTAAACTATCAGCTCTTTTTGCCCGGCTGGCGAAGTCAAGGAGGGAATTTGTATGTGGGTACCTACAGGGCCAGACCGTGAGTTTAGGGGGCCCTGGGCTAATACTACTTAGGGACCCACCTAATTACACAAAGTATAGAAAAAAAAAATTAGACAATCAAATATTTGATTTATATTATATTATACGGTATATAGGTATATTACGCCTTAATGAATTGAATGGATTTGATTTATCGCAGGATTTGCACGGCTGCAAACATTACGCTCTGTTTAATTTAATAAAATTATGGATATTCTTGCATTGTCGTCTATTTTTGACTTTGACTTGACTTAGTTGGGGAATCCACAGCGCCCTGGGCTGAAGCCCAAAAAGTCATATGGTAGATTCGGCCTGTGTGGGTATGTATCAATGAGTCTATAACCACTTGAGTGACGATGATATGATTTCTAGTACACACGCGGACTCACCACTGCGGGTCGGGGGACGAAGAAATTATCGCGACAGTGATTGGTTAATGCATCAATGTCAATCATATTGCACCGCCCCATAGTGTTGTACCACATAATTGTGCCAAAATAAATCGTTATCGATAAAGTAATTTTTATTTTATGTCCGAATACATGGATGTCAGAATTATTTTAACAATATGAAAACAATATAGAAAGAGGTTATTGTGTCTTACTAATAAATTTACATTATAGGTATTTTTGTATGTAAATGGTTTATTGTAGAATTTATAAAAGTTATTCATAATTGATGAGTATAATAAATAAATAAATATTTTATTTGCATTTATCTTTACAATTGATTTAATGTCTTCAATAAATGAAAGGTAAAACTATAAAATAATTTTACTTACTAGTAGGTAGGTACATAATGTGTGTCTTTTTAATGGATAAATATTTCCTTTTATCTCTCGAAAAAAAAGATGTCTGGATTAATAAATAAAGTGAATAGAGTAAAGGAAAGTGATTGACACGAGTGAAATAGGTAGTTATAGGCGGTTTATGAATCATGATACGATAGGTACGCTTGTGTTAAAACCTCGGGGCATGTGTATTTTTTTTTCTTAGTTTGTATAATACCAAGTAAATACGTGGTATTTTATTATTAGTAATAGTTGTTGATTGTAGGTACTGTGTGTATAAATAATACTAGAAAAAATTAATTTTGTAATTCCAGTCAAAAAACAACACGCATTTTTATTGAACACTTTCTATTCAATTCAGAGTATTTTGTTTGTTTATATAAAAAAGTATATTTACAATTACAAAACTAAATGGAAAAACAAAGTAGGCAAATGTAATTAAAGTGCTGGAGGCGCCCGCCCTATCGCATGTTTACGTACCGCACGGGTGTAGGCATTTATTTTTAAAAATTTAGCGTACTAAAACAGGTTAAAACATTGTCGGCGTTGCTGAACTAAATAAACGCCGTCGGATTTTTAAATTTTCAAAAGAATCAAATGTGTCAAATGTGAAATTCC
This sequence comes from Parascotia fuliginaria, assembly GCA_963082885.1. Classification (NCBI taxonomy): domain Eukaryota; kingdom Metazoa; phylum Arthropoda; class Insecta; order Lepidoptera; family Erebidae; genus Parascotia; species Parascotia fuliginaria. The sequence continues at coordinate 2,152,315 of OY720196.1, read as the reverse complement.
TTGAACAAATAACGCTGTATTTGCTAGGGTACCAATTTTGTCTGTTAACAGCATTTATCCATTTTTCTTTTATTTCTGGGCTCTTCGAAAAACTAAGATGTTAGAATAATTAATTAATTTTAAAATATCTTTATTTAATATTGTTAACCGAATCATGAATAGTAATTATCGATATCAACTTTATTTCCGATTTGTCTCAGCGCTACTGTGACAGAAAAAAACAAAAAGAGACGGAACTATTGACAATCGTCTCGCGCGAGAAAGAGAGACAAACTTTGATGGTGACGTATTTACGTCATACAACCAATATCACTTGAGCCCTGCAATCACAATAAATATTTATCATAATCATAACACAACTAAAATCGTACTTTACCGGTGAAAAGTTATACCATCCTTGTTATAACTTGATATTTTAGTGGATTTTCCACACCAGAGCAGGAAGGCATTTTCGTAAAAAAATTAAGAATGTAGCGTATTGACATGTGCGCACAGATCTGACACTTGGTCGGAACTAAATGAGTAAGCTCTGTCGCGGTTTGATAAAAGCGCTAAATGCCTTATCTTTGGCGAGCGTTTGTACGCTGTATTAGCAGTCAAGTGGATCTATCGTCTTTGGTATGTATGAATGTCTATTTCTTTGGCACGCTCTACAGCCTAAAAAGCTTAATAGATTTAAACATATAATGTGTCCTTATATTAGTATTAATTGTAGGAGTGACATAGGGTATAATATTTATCAATATTGCAATGTAGCACCTAAATTTTTTGTAAGTTTGGTTTAGGCAGGCAGGCTTTTTGTTTCTTAATAAAATATTTTGCTAAATTTGAAAAAAAATTAAAATGCTGTCTATATTTTTAGCAATCAGATTCATGAGAGACAGAGAGACAGAAGTTTTAGGAATCACACAGCAGTCCCACATAATAAATATCACGTTACTCTAGTCGCCAGATCGCCAGCCAAGCAATTATGGAAGAAACTTATAAATGTCCAACAGTGGGTCATTAGGCTGAGAAAACGAGTAGCAAGCGCGACTACCTGAACGAATAAAAGCCAAGACCAACGAGGCATTACATCTGTATATATCTATCTGTACTATTATATAAAACGGAACAGTTTGTATGTTTGAACGCGCTAATCTCCAGATCTTCCAGTGGAATTTGAATAACTCTTTTGCGTTTGATAGCCCAGTTTTTGAGGAAGGTTATAGGCTTATATAACATCACGCTATTGGCGACGAGAGCAGAGCAGTAACCAAAGATGTAATTTAACGCGGGTGAAATCACGCTGCGGGCAGCTAGTAGATATGTAAAACAAGATAGTTTAATATTATGTAAATTGTTGATTTGCATAGACTTGTAAATTATAATGCGTAACTTTTATATTAACTCATTTGAACTGCGCCCAATGTGACCGCTCCTTTCGTTAGTTAATTAAAACATATTAATTAATATTCTTTAGTAATTAGGTGAAATGCAGCGTTTCAGTATACAGAGGTTATTTTATTTTTCTAATAGAAATAACATCAGTTACCTATATACTATTCTTTCATGGATTGTAGATAGAGGTCAGAGGATTAATTACCCAAGTTCTAATTATATTTCAAGTAAAAAAAGGAAAAGACTATTATTATCAACAGTCACTATTGGGTGCCTTCTGCTTGCCGACAGCCCGCGTAAAGTTGTAAAAGCCATTAGAGGCTAACAACCCACATAACACAAAAGGCCTACTCAGAAAAGTCTTGAGCATTGATCACCATGCTTATTACCAGGCTTTTCACAATCTTTTCCTTCCGTATTGCAAAAGGCAAATTTTGAACTCATATCATCGTGCTTATGGCATTGCCTCTGCTGTTGCCATACCATAACTCGACTAAAGACTCAGGAATGGACATTAATCGGGGTTAAAAGCCGGAACTATCTAACTTGGACTCGGTATATACATGAATATTTGCGAACACGAAATAAATCATAATAAAATAATAATCATTTATGTAAATAAGGCCCCATTCACACCGAATAAATTAGAGACGTGTACCGACCAAAGCGAGCATCAGCACACAGTGCAAACTCTCCAAACAAATATTAGCGAATCGCACAACCCGTAGAAATATTTAAATTGTCATCAAATGAATCTTAAATAATTCATTATTGAAACTGTTTACAAAGGCGCAAGTCGACGAATAATATATATAAATATATACTAGCTTTCCGCGGCGCGGTTTCACCCGCGTCTTTGCTTACTGCTCTACTCCCGTCGTCAGTAGTGTGATGTTATATAGCCTATAACCTTACGACGACCGTTCCAGATATTAACGCGTTCAAACAAACAAAGCCTTCCGCTTTATATAATAAGTATAGATATTCGTAGGCGCAAGTAGTCACTCGCTTTGCATCGGTACCAAAAGTTGTTGCTCGTTTTCTGCTCGGTGTACTATTATGGTAACTGCTCCTATATGTGATAGGTTGATATACATAAACCTTCCTCGAGAAATCCCTGATACACCGGTAAAAACAGTATAGAAATCCATTGCGTGGTTCTCGAGATTAGCGCGTTCCAACAGACAAGACGCTTTTCAGCGACTTTGTTTTAGATATCCGCACGCTACCTGACGACTATATTTTGGCCGCTACAATGTTGGTGTAAATTGAGCTCAACTATAACTTATCCAAGTACAGTATGACAGGGTTTGCTAGTATGAGAAAATCTATTCATAATGTTTATGTCATTTTCGTAATCTTATACTGTGAAGTGCATACACTTAAAATGACTCACAATATGAATGTATACAAGAAAAAGAATGGAAACATAGTAATGATAACATTATTGCAGGTCTCTTGGAAATTGTATGAGGAACAATTTAATCTTACGCAAAACAATAGGCTCAATACATCTATTAAATAATATTATGAGTGTTGTGATTGCCGGATGGCCCAGAGGTTAAGGGGTCGATTTCACATTTGGAATTAATATGACACTTTTTATTTTATTTTTGTATACTACCGAATTAGTGCTAATTGACGACGTCAAATGTTTAGTTTGGTGAAATTATACACGTTCTATGTAAAATTAACGGGCGCAACTCATTATAAATAGTAAAAAACTATAATTTATGTAACACGAATGATTATCTAGTTACACGAATGAAATTTGCATAATGATGAATGAGGTGAAATAGATACATGCTTAATAAAAACATAATACAAGTTGTTTGCTAGTAAATTGTTAATGATAAATTCTAAGGAGAATGAAAAGAAAGAAATAATGATAAATTGAATCAGCCTTTATTATAATTTTAATTAAAACAAGATCAGTTAGTTCATATTGAGATCGACAATTAACATGTAACTTTAAACTTAAAAATAATCACTAACTATTGCTAAGTAGTACTACAAACATACAAAAACAAAAAAATAATCGTTTTAAATTCTTATTTTTATAATTAATTTATTGTTAGTCTTCTTTTTATAATTATAATATAGTCATAAAAAAAGCTTTTCCTTTGGTTCTTATTAACCTGTCTTTGTCTTTCTTTTTGAACCATTTATTGTTTAATTTCCATAGGTAGATACGTGATCGTCTCTTGTAAGATAATCATTATACGTAATAATCATCTCATAAAATACAAATCTTTTGAAACAGTATACTTAATCATCTCTTAAAAATACAATTCTTCTTTCTTTCTGCATCTCTCACTCTAATCATTTTATCTGTTCCTTCATGCTGAACCATTAATAAAACGGCGAAATTCCTGTTCATGTCCACAATCATTTTATATTTAAGCTATCTTTGCGCGTGTTACATATTACAGACGTCGATGGCCTACCAGCTTCTGACTCTAGCGAAATGATTATTTTTTCTTTCCGTTTTTACTTTCTTTTTAAGTAGTTCTTCGAATTTTTCTCTAACGCTGACGTTGTAGCCTTTGCTTTCTTGGGGACATATCTTTGATCCTTTTTATCTTTTTCTCGTTTCTATTTCACAGAGAAGTCTCTTTCTTTTTGGTTTTTCAATAGCATACCTTTTAGGATCATCTTTAATTCTTCTATATCGTTCCCTTCTTGCAACCCTTCTCCGTTCTACCTCATCTTCACAGGTCTTCTTCTTTTTTGGTGCCATTTGTAACCTTAAAAAATTGACATGAAATATAAATAACTATCCAAAACTATCTACTACAATAACTTCAAGACTTTCGTGTTTCATGATATTAATAAATAGATAACGGGAATTAACACGAATTATGCAATTTATCTAAATTTCGCTTGACATCTTGACCAAGTTACTCTGAGCGTGGTCAAAAGTAGACTCTGATTAAATCTTCTTTCCAAAGATTTAAACCGTCGTTTCAACAATTTCAATTATCTATTTATTATACGATCTACTATACCTAACAACCAAACATTAATAAAACCCCATTCGTAAGTACTAATAAGCAGGCATAATAAGTTCTAGGTATACACGCATCATAAACTTTATATCCAAAACGCGCGTTCATGGTCTTTATTTCCATACATTATAGGTTATCATTATAACATCATTTGTGCACCGTTTGAAATTATTAGTGTTATTCAAAAATCGACACAAATGAAGTTAACACAAATGAGTTTTTGAAAGAAAAACTTTTATAATCCGACATAGGAGTTTCTATACTGCTTCTAAAAGACACGAAACATTTGCGTTTATCATTCCTATTTTGTTTGTAATTAATGTAAATACATAGTTAAAGTACTTACCGTTACACTTTAATAAACACGAATGATTTCATTTTTGTCTTAAGCACTGAAATTCAAACAATTTTGGATATCTCTGCGATATAAGGATGCACATCTGGCCTCGTCGAACGTTCACGCAGCACTGGGACTCCTCTACGAAGCGGGAAACACTGGTAGCGGTAACTATAAAGATGTTCGTATTATGCAATGATTCTTATAATCGACACTAATGATAGAAAAAAATATATCTATTAATGTAACGCAAGGAACTTATTTCTCGAGGTTAGAGCTTTCAAACAAACAATCAATCTATTATTTATATACATACCTACATATTTTCAAGGTTCAAAGACACCATATTTTATTAACAGCTTAGAGATGGTATAACACATAGATGTGTTTTATTTTCATGTACATTAAATTAATAACAGTACTTTTTTTTTGTTGTGCTGATCTGCAATCATTAATGATAAGCAGATAGTATGTGAGCTCTGTTTCTTAGGTAAAGTGTGTCCTCCATTGAGAACAGCAACTTTTAGTCAAATAATGATATATTTTATTTATTAAGCCTTATTACAGAGTGATATTATACTATTACTAGTGAAATTCTTTAGTTTAAGCATTAAATAACATTCAGAATACAATTATAATTAATATTTATGATGAAAATAAACATGAATAAATAAATGTACGATTTCTAACAATTTTTCAAATTTATTTATATTATTCATAAACATAGTTAAATTAACTGTAGTATTCATTTCACATTTTTAAAACCATTGAAAATGGCAGAAGCACTTATAAAATTTTAGTGAAGGTACTTTTAAAAGTCTAAATATTTTATCGGTTTTAAAAAAAATATGAAAATAAATCACTTAGATCCACTTCCAAAATTTTGTTTATTATGTCAAAAATATACCTACCATAATTTATTAGTCATATTATTATAAAACACACATGTAGCCACAGTTATTGTTATGTTATTTAGCCAACAATTGTTTACACAGCCAAAATTGTTTATTTATATCAGCAAAACATCATCTGGGTCAAAGTAACGCAACTCTATGTTTCACAATCACAACACGAGTCGGGAAATAGGCGTCAATAATATTAACATGCATTTTTAATTTGGCGCACAAACACGTTTAGCCTATAAACAGTACACGCTCGTCCACACCTTCTCAATTAATCAGACAGTTTATCAAACCTTGAAATTACTTGGAAACATATTGAACTAGCGACTATACCATAATCGGCTACCTAAATATTGATCATATCACAAACCTTCTGCGCTCTGGTTCAGCGATACAGGCGCGCCGACAGACGATAAATCCTTCTTCTGTCCAACTTGTCCAAGCTTAGGTGGATCAGAATCCGAATCATCGAACACAAGTGTCCGGACCGATTGGGAACATCGGCGATCCATCATTACCTACTCTCACTGCACAACACACCAATGCACTAATATTTTCCCCATTTATCACCCCTTTAAACTGAAAATCAATTCACGGTCTATTTACATGACATTGTCAGTGTTGAACGCGTAAACTTTAAATAAAAATAAATTTTATACAAGCGAATATTAAATGAAAATAGTTTCCATGTTAAAATAAACGCGACACACGACTTCGCACAAATTGCGAGATGACAATTTTGATTGAAGGCCTGACTAATGTTGCCATCATCGCAATATGACTCCCATGGTGATGGCAACATACAAAATGAAACACCAACAAGTGGAGCGGAGATATTTAATAAATCCGTTTATGCCTCATTAGTGGCAGGCAACTAGGCTTGTGCAGGTCACGTACTAAGAACTAATAGGAATTAATTCCCGACACTGACTTGAACGAACTATAAGAAAAACCAAAATACAATTTACTGTTTTAGTGACCGAACTAATAGTACTAGAAGATTGAATTAGTACGTAATGTTGTGCTGTCCTGTTATTTGTTTAGTAATATGTGAAATAAATAATATTTTATTCTAAAAGTCAGGTAGTTACAGAGTTGTCGTACCTGGTCTGACATTTTAGAATATCAGTTTCTATATTATAAGCTGCAGTTGATAGCCATGAAGAAATATCCAACGAGGCTAGAAAGATTTCTTAAAACTTTCTTACACTAAAGCCCGGGGTCCACTAAAGCGGGGAGGAGAGTAGATATGCCAATATAACCAATAAAATTGCATAAGAACCGCTCCGCTCAGTGAGCACAAAATCTATTGGCCATATGGGCATCTTCTCTACGCTTTAGTGGAAACCGGATCTTACGTGTAGATATTGAATCGAACTACGAGCTGCAATGTTTCTCGGGCGCTATGGAACGTTATATCCAAACGAGAAGTTTAAAAAGAGCATTAATATAGCGATAGGCAGCGGCTTTATAAAGATCCTGGCAGTACAGAAGTGGTTGTATCATCTTTTTATTATTGTAACACGGTCTCCTCACTTCACCTTTATGGAGTGATGAAACCGGGACATATACATCTGCGTTGTTGTTATTGCAGAACGTAGATGCATAATTAATCCTGCCAATTTTACAAGTAAATATGCTTTCCTTTACTCTTTTCGACTCTTTTTTTTAATGACTTCATTACGGTTGGCATAACGGTAATGAGTTAATGACTAATGACATTCCCTTATGGCAACATCCCCCTAAATGGAGCTACACCAGAAGAAATGGCCCCCAGTCCCCGGTCATCCCGCTATTCCTGGCTACGGTAGCGGCCATGGTAACGGCGGGGTAGGGGGTGCGAAGAATCCCCGGGTGCGGCCAGGCTACCCAAACCGACGACCTTTGGCCCTGGCAACATACAACGTGCGCACACTGCGGAATGACGAGAAGATTGTTGAACTGGAGGAAGAATTGAGCAGGCTACGATGGGACATAGTGGGACTGTCAGAAGTCCGAAGACAGGGGGAGGACACGATAACCCTTAAGTCCGGTAACCTGCTCTATTTCCGGGAGGGCGACCAACTGTCCCAAGGTGGAGTCGGGTTTATCGTCCACAAGTCCCTCGTGAACAACGTGGTGAAAATCGAGAGTGTGTCGACGAGGGTAGCATACCTTATACTCAGAATCACCAAACGGTATTCGCTGAAGGTCATACAGGTTTATGCTCCCACTTCGACATACCCCGACGATGAGGTCGAGGCTATGTATGAGGACATTTCCAGAGTTATACATTCCTCTAGGACCCAATACACTGTTGTCATGGGGGACTTCAACGCGAAGCTGGGTAGACGAGGCGGTAACGAGTTGAGAGTGGGGCAGTTTGGATTTGGATCCAGGAATCCCCGGGGCCAAATGCTGGCTGACTTCATGGAGAAGGAGGGCCTCTTTATGATGAACTCCTTCTTCAAGAAGCGCGATAGCCGCAAATGGACCTGGATTAGTCCTGACGGTGTCACAAAAAATGAGATTGACTTCATCTTGTCGACCAGGCGGCAAATATTTAATGATGTCTCAGTGATCAATGCGGTGAAAACCGGAAGCGATCACCGGATGGTAAGAGGCACATTAAATATCAACCCTAGGCTGGACCGGTCTCGACTGATGAAGTCTGCGCTCCGACCTGCACCGATTCAAATTCATAGCTCCGAGAGTTTCCAACTCGAACTTCATAACCGCTTCGAAAGCCTCGGCGATTGCGTAGACGTGGACGAATACAGCAACAGGTTCGTGGAAACTGTTCGTTCGGTAGGGTCGAACATCTTTAAAGCCCACCACAGTAAAGGACCGAGAAAGATCACCGACCAGACCCTCAAACTTATGGACGAAAGGCGCAGGATGGTACTGCGGTCCCCAGAGGAAGCTAGTGACTATCGGCGGCTCAACAGACGGATCTCCAAGTCTTTGACTCGCGACCTTCGCCAATTTAACACACAACGTGTTAAAGAGGCTATAGAGCGCAACAAAGGCTTGAAAGTGTTCGCACGAGGTCGGTCTGTCGGGCAGAGCCGACTTGTCAAGCTGAAGACTGGGGACGGCAGGCTCATCTCGTCTAAGCCAGAGGTTTTAGAGGAGGTCGAGAGGTTCTACGGACAGTTATACACGACACAACATGCACCTGTTAGCTGCCTAGCATCAGATCCAAGAGCTAGGTTAACTCGACATTACACCGAAGACATCCCGGACGTCAGCTTGTGCGAGATTGGTACGGCTCTCAGACAGCTCAAGAACAACAAGGCGCCGGGTGAGGATGGAATCACAGCCGAGCTACTGAAGGCAGGCGGAAATCCTGTCCTGAAGGCCCTTCAGAGGCTCTTTAGTGCCGTCCTCTTCGAGGGCAAAACGCCACAGACGTGGCACAGGGGTGTGGTGGAGCTGTTCTTCAAGAAGGGCGATAAAACCCTTCTGAAGAATTACAGACCTATCACGCTCCTGAGTCACGTCTACAAGCTGTTCTCGAGGGTCATTACTAATCGTCTCGCAAACAGGTTCGACGACTTCCAGCCTCCCGAACAAGCCGGTTTCCGAAAAGGTTTTAGTACCATAGACCACATACATACGCTGCGGCAGGTTATACATAAGTCCACAGAGTATAACCGGCCCCTGTGCTTAGCGTTTGTGGACTATGAGAAAGCCTTTGATTCGATCGAGACCTGGGCTGTGCTGCAGTCTCTCCAACGGTGCCATATTGACTATCGATATATCGAAGTGCTGAAGTGTTTGTATGAAAACGCCACTATGTCAGTACGAATTAATGGTCAGAGCTCAAGGCCTATCCAGTTGCAGCGAGGAGTACGACAGGGAGATGTTATATCTCCGAAACTGTTCACCGCTGCACTGGAGGACGTGTTCAAGCTTCTGACCTGGAATGGACTTGGCATCAACATAAACGGCGAGTACATCACTCACCTTCGATTCGCGGACGATATCGTGGTCATGGCTGAGACCGTGGAGGAGCTCAGTGCAATGCTCGATGACCTCAGTAGAGTCTCTCGACAAGTGGGCCTAAAAATGAACATGGACAAGACTAAAGTCATGACCAATGTCCATGTTACACCCACTCCTATTACGGTCGGAGGCTCGATGCTCGAATTCGTTGACGAGTACATATACCTGGGACAAACAGTCCGATTAGGTAAGTCCGATTTCGAGAAAGAGGTCACTCGTCGTATCCAACTCGGCTGGGCAGCGTTCGGGAAGCTACAACATATCTTCTCGTCCGCACTACCGCAGTGTCTCAAGACCAAGGTCTTTGACCAGTGTGTGTTGCCAGTGATGACATACGGAGCAGAGACGTGGTCGCTAACTATGGGTCTTATCCGAAGGCTCAAAGTCGCTCAGAGGGCGATGGAGCGGGCTATGTTAGGCGTCTCCCTGCGCGATCGTTTGAGAAACGAAGAAATCCGCAGACGAACCAAAGTAACTGACGTGGCTCGCAGAGTTGCTTCTCTGAAGTGGCAATGGGCAGGACACATAGCTCGCAGAACTGACGGCCGCTGGGGCAGAAAGGTTCTAGAGTGGCGACCACGAACCGGAAGACGCAGCGTGGGCAGACCCCTCACAAGGTGGACCGACGACCTTATAAGGGTGGCGGGCAACCGATGGATGAGGGCGGCGAATGACCGGCCACGGTGGCGAAAATTGGGGGAGGCCTATGTCCAGCAGTGGACGTCTTTTGGCTGATATGATGACATTCCCTTGTTGTTCATGTCTTTCTTTGGTGCCGAAAAAGAAAAATTACGGTGAGTAAAGTTAAAACAAAGTTGACTATTGGAACGGTGGCCATTACTTCTGAACTCAACTGACTGCTTACCATCAGACAGAGTGGAGTCAGTTGTAGGCTAATGAAAAAAAGGATAATAAAATGTTGTGTAATTTTTTAAAAACAGGGGAAAACGTGTTAACAGGTGGTAACATTACGGTTGCGTTCCATATTTTCAATTTGTCAAATTATTATGAAGCATTTCAAATGTAAAAGAGTTAGTTTTTATGTTTATGGAACGCTATTATACAATTTATGTTTTATTTGTGCTGGCAATGTGATTGCGATATTTATTTCTCATATATTTTTTAAATTTTCTCAATTTTTTTTTTAATCGAGGTAAGGCTCTTAACCCAAAAACTAAGCCCTTTTTAAGAAAAATTTAAAGTCTATTTTCAACTTTTAATATAAAATAAATAAAATTATAAATATGAACCAACAACGTAAACATTTTTATAATACTCAGTATTAAAATATTTTTATTTCTGTTTTTTTTTTTGAACCACAATAATATTCAACAACTGCATTTAATCTGTTAATTTACCTAAAAAAAACTATCTTTCATTCTTGATGTAATAAAAGCGCCACCTATTGTCCCTTATTTTAAACTTGAAAGAAAATTTCTTACCATTGTCGAAAATTGCATGAATTTGACATTATTATGTTGCCAATGCTAGAATACTTATTGACGAATTGTGCTGTTTATTCGCAAATTTAACAAGAACATCTAGATTCGATTTTAATAAAAAATGCAAATAAGTTAAATATAATCAAATTCTAAATAATTTGATTCACTATAAAGATCTTTCATATTTACATATTGCGCCATCTAGTGAAAAACTTTGTCAAAATAAAGTTGTTCCGTCAAAAGAAACGGAAAAACACGAGTGTGCGTCGCCTCGGTAGATATCAGTTGAATTATTCGGCTAAAATGCCCTGGCACGGGCATACGTAGTCGTCGGTCCGCCATTACGACGCAGCCGAAGACACGTTCGTCGTATTTAGTTAAATATTTTCGTTTATAAATGAGTAATAACGCTCATGAACTAAGTAATCGACTTCTGAATGCGTTGGATAACAATTACAATGTAAGTTTCAGAGTTTTGATGATCGTAAGTCCGATAAAGTAGTCGAGATACGAAAACGGTCCACGAGCCCATGACACCCGATTCGATGTTGCGATTCGGCCACTCGCGAGGTTGCCTCGGGAGTGCCTTGTGCAGTGCTATGATCACGAGATGTGTCGACAACCGTTCAAACAATAATTCGGAATATAGTGCAATTCGCGGAGCGGAAACGAAGCGTGTGGATACGTGATCGTTGCGAGTTAGAGGGGCCACTGACGTCGCCAGCCCGCCGCCCCGTCCCTCCGTCCCTAGTGCCAAAAATTTTGCAATGTGAAAGTATGGAATTGTGCCACGCGCGACCTTTCCCGTTTATCTTCTCCGGCGCTGTGACTAAGCGAATGAGCTGCTGTGAATATGTGGTTTTTGTACCGATTGACCTTACGTGAGTACAAACGTAGTTATAGTTGGTGTGGCGGCACCTGGCGCCCCGCGTGCCGTATGCTGCTCCTCATTACCGCACATTTTGCTCTGATAGCCCGTATTTGACGGTCTGTACTAATTTTCAGGTTGTGTAATAATCATTGGATGCTATTTTAGCGATTATTTAGCGTACTCGTGTTATTTATTACTCAAAGTCTGTTGCTATGGAATGCATGGAGAGCACTAGTTCAGTCTGATATTTTGACAGCTGTTTAATTCTGTCCGAAAACAAGGTACTTAGATCAATATTCTAACTATATCTGGTATAGAAAATTATTGTTGCAATATTTATTATTTTGAAAGTTTATATGGTCTTATTTTGTTATTTTTGTTGTTGCCATGCAAATGTTGATCATTTAAACAAGTATGTAAACTTTATTTTGGTTAGATATACTATATGAAAATACATCCTAATAGTTAGGTTATGTTCTTGAAAGAGTTTTTATTCTTCTGGCAGTTGTGCACCTGCCTCGTACAATCCTTTTCTAACATGTTCAGAAGTTAAAATTTTTAACTTTTTACACATCTTATAAGTTTTAGATTTATTGAAACTATGATGACTTCACTACCTACTTAATAATCAACAAATATCATCAGCTGATGGGAGTTAGGTTATCTCTTGTGTTGTTTGATACAAAAAAATCCATTGGAAAGTAATAATAACTATTATTAATGAGAGATAAAACATTTATAATGCATCTGCAAGTTTGCAAAGTAGGATTTTAATGTAATGTCTATTCTAGATAATCAAAAAGTTTGCTAAAATTACCAACTAATTTATGTCTACATAACTAGTGATTGTTCACTTTGATATTGTAAAAGGTAATCAGCAACATTACTGCACCCTTTGTGCCACTACCATTTATAGCTTTTATACCATGCATGTCGTGTATTTATACATATAAACTTCTATATGACTGGGAAAGTTGGTCGGGGTTGCACTAGATGTTACATATGTGGACCAAATAGGTGATGCATTGATAAAGAGCACAATTACATCATCCATTACTGACATGTGTGTATGAGAAGATTACTGAATGTTGAAGAGGCAAAATCACGTTCTATAGTCTCTGCTTACCCCATCAATGGGAGACAGGCGTGAAGCTATGTATTATGTACTTCTAAATTAATTCTCTAAATGGAGAGAACACCAATCTAAATCCGTTGCATGTTTTAGAAGAAGTTAGCAGAAAATTACTAAGTCTTATGGATGTAACGATTTTTGTGTGATCTTCAAATATTGACTATAAAAGTGATGCTATATAGGTAACTTGTATTTCTGAGACCCCACCCCCAGTTTTTGAAAGGCTGATGAATATTAACTAATCACCTGTTAAATCTCATATAAAGTACCTAAAAGCATAGTCATTTGTATATAGTCACTAATTATTTCATACACTAATATATAATTATGATCTGTAAAGGGTACTTATATGATTAAATAAGATGATTAGGCATTTGAAATTATATATTAGTAAGAGAAAGAAAAAGAGATGTTTGGTGAAGCCTATGTCTATGGAACTCCTCTGAAATGATAATGATTATAAGAAATAATCAACCTTGTTTGCAAGGCAGAGGCGTGCCCATTTATACTATTTCTCTGCAAACAGAGTCTATACAGACCTGACTCTTATCAGCCCCTGTAATGGTTCCTCTACAGCTGCGATTAAGACAATATTGAGTAGTTACCGATCTTGTCATCTCTTAATGTTACATACAACATAATTACACGAAGGTAATAAATGTTATTTACCTAATAATAATGCCATTAAAAGGATTGCCATTAGAAGGGAAAAGGGAACAAACAGTGAAATCATAGCTGCTTAAACTGCAAAAAATTGCACATAGTATTACTTATAACTTGACACAGGTTGCACTCTTTAGGATACTTCCATCTAATAAAATAAGCTGCATGTGACAATTAGACAATAATAATGTGTATGCTATTTTATTAAACTATGGTTCAAACTAAGGAAATGAACAGGTTTGACATTTTTAATGCTCGCTGTTGGGCATACCACAGAGGTTTCTTGCTACTTTGCCAATATGATGTCTAATTGATCTGTATGGAGTGCTATTAAGGTTCAAACTCAGTTACGAGCTTAAGGTAGTGTCTCGTCTGAAGCTGATTGCTGAGTTAGCCTATTGGGAAGCCTCTCATCTCTGTTACAAACAGACAAACAAACTGTCTTGTCTTGTTCATTGGTTATTAATGCCACCTTCCCTGACTGCTCAAAGTATTTCTATAAATTTCTTTTAGTCTATTGTATTCTTATTGTTGTTTTTATCACTGGCTTCTATCATTCTGTAAGCCACACAGCGCTTTAATTTACTATAACATTCATTTAATCTATTCTAGAAACGGTTACTCTGATATATGGCTGTTGTACAGGATAGCTGAGAATTTCAACTATTTTTGATGCATTTCATAAAGCATAAAAGTATTACTTAAAAAGCAGGCGCAGACGGGTTCCCATTATTATAAAACTAGCTGCCTGCCCTGGCTTCACTTGTATGCAAATTATCTTTAGATATAAATGGCATGTATTATACAAATAAACCTTCAGAAATAAATTCACAGAATGTTGGTGATAACCCCATCAAAATCCATTGAGTAGTTTAGAAGGTCTGAGCGTACAGACAACAAGACCACCTTTGTTTTAATGAAGTTTTTATATCAAATGGATCTAATATTACATAATAATGTCAATTAACTCTTAATAGATATTACACCTGTTGTTGTGGTAGGTCATGACTTTAATTATGACAAGTCAACGGCCCTTTGCATGATAATATTCATTAAGTATTGATGACTAAACAGTTTATATTGGCTTATTTTGGGCTGTTTCTTAATGTCAGTGCTTGACCCTTCTAAGTTTAGGGTGGCTAGTAAGACAATTATATTGATGACTATGGGTTTTGATACAATTTATCCATTAGTCTTGGTGAGGACTGTGTTCCTTGACTGAAACGATGATGATGACTGGTTGTGTGTTCCATTGCTCAGAAAGGATTTTTTTTTGCAACCAATACTTCTATTTAAGATAAAGTTTGAACGTTGATCTTATACCCCCAATGTTTGTATGTTGAGCTGGTATTCCAGCACATTCAGTTTTGAAAACTTGTCGAAATAATACTGTTCACATTGCACACATACTTCAGCACATTTTTCAATTGATCTTTGGGCTCTATCAAATCTTTGATTCTTCGTTTTTACGACTTGCACATGATGCTATGGAACAGTTTGATGTAGTATCAGTTTTCAGCTTCTCAATGTTCACAAATGGCCTTTTCCAAATTCGGGAGAAAAGTTTACTGTTCATAAACTTTCCAATCATTAAACCCTTGTGAGATGTTTACTAGTTCTTATGTCGGGATAAGAATTAGCATCTAAATACGATAAGGACTTTATAAAGGCAGCCACGAAAACAATATCTTACCTTAAAGACAGTATACTAAACTTTGTTTGGGCTCTGTAAAACAAGCAGTCAAGAAACTGTTTATAAAGATTTGAATGGATTGACCTCGCCCTTATCAAGGCACATTGTTGCTATGAAGGCCTCA
This sequence comes from Parascotia fuliginaria, assembly GCA_963082885.1. Classification (NCBI taxonomy): domain Eukaryota; kingdom Metazoa; phylum Arthropoda; class Insecta; order Lepidoptera; family Erebidae; genus Parascotia; species Parascotia fuliginaria. The sequence goes on along the minus strand of OY720196.1, from coordinate 2,136,776 downwards.
CATAAAATTTTAAGTGCTATAAAATTATGATGGTTAATTTTATTTCTTTAACTAGCGTATGATTGTGATACTAAGGCAGTGACATGTCTCACTCTTCAGTGTTTAGCCTTTTTTTTAGTTTAAAAATGACTAAGGGAAGAGAGATAAAAATCCTTTACTATTTTACTTTATTATTTTATTTATTTATTAAAAATATTAAAACTTTGTACACTAGTATGTAAGGCGGACTTAATGTTAAGGGCATTTTCTACCAGTCAACCCATAGGTGATGCAGAGTTGAAATATAGTAGGTGCAAGATAGAGATCTTTATTAATATAATGGTTAATTATGTCTTAGGTTTTTTAAAGACAACTCCTCACTAACTCGAGCTCTGTGTCGTAAAATACTTTACGAAGTTACAATTTACGGACAATTATTTATGACTCAAACGAAGTTTAGCCCCATGTAGGAAACAAGCCCACGACATCTTGTATAGCAATCGCACGATTTACCTACTGTGTCATATCTAGCAATTTTACACCATAAAAACGGTATACAACAACATCATCATATCTCATTGGTGCTTGCAATGACAGGTGCGGATATTTCTTTGCGTTGCACCTTCACGTATTGTCATCCTGTCAGCAAAGACACTCTTGTTGTCATAAAAAGTTTCTTTAGTAAATTCTAGAAGCTTTATTCACCGATAGAACCATAACAGGTTATGTTTTTTAGTTAGCGTAGTTTATAATAATTAAAACTTGTTGATTTACGAAGCTACTTTGATATTTATTGATATCGTGTAATCAACTGCACTTGTAGCTTAGCGGTTGTTAAAGTTGTCATCCCGTCAACACAAGTCGTGTATGGATACGATTCCCATTCCCACCCAAAACTAATGTTCCTAAAACATATCGCGATAATATCCCACCTCATTGTGCCAGATTCGAAATAATTTTATTTCAAAATTAACAAAATAGGTATAACAGTTGCAGTAGTATAGCAGCAAAAATAAACAGAAAAGCAGGCGTCACTTACCCTCCAATGTATTCCACAGCGAGTTGAAGACCTCTTGTTCATGAAAGGCATGAGTTACTGTTAATTTAAATTTGACTAGGTACTACATTTGCGTCACTGTCAAAGCAATAAAGCATTATAATCGCCTTTTTGTTAGTTACAATGTTAAGCCTTTTATTCGTTGTAATGTCCGCAAGTATCGTAATACACCCAAAACCCAGGTCAATATTTTGCCTATTTTTCAGCTGTGTATTAATCTGGATGACTTTTCTATTTCCTCATACCTATAACAGAGATGCTGGACTTATGAGATGTTTGAAAATCGGTATTTTTGACAGGATTGACATGGATAAAAAAATTCATGACGCGGGAATCCCAATTCCTATTTTATTAGTTATTTTTAGATGCTTCATGTTTACCACTAACATAAAACTGCAACACATGTAACTTATTGTTAAGAGTGTCAAAAGGATATTCCTGTTTAATAATGGGAAGATCCCCTTCACGGTAGGGCAATTCCCTTAATGTCTAATTATTTTCTAAGTTCTATTGTTCTAAGTTTTGATAATATAGGTAATGGTAGTCATTATTTAAGTTGGATAAAGTTTTATAAAATACAATAAGACATCCAGGCATCACTATTTTCATAAAATTTAACCAAAGCTGATGTAAAGGTTCGAGATTCTGTCCATTATTTTATTACATTCGAAAGATGTTCAATGTTGGATATGACCTCTTCCAATCGTGTTAGATGGACTCGTATGTCGCTTTAAACCAGTTGTATTTATCTATCTCACTGTTTACATTTTATTAATAAATTGAAAATTAATAAACCAGGAAAATTGAAGTTTATTAATGTAGTATTGTTTGTTCAGAATGTTATAATTCGTTCGCTAAGTTGGTTCCCTAGTATACGTTAGCTGTAATAGTCGCTCTTGGATTTTGAAAGCTCTAAAGGTGACTGGCGACTCAGCGTCTGGTGTCAGCACGTAAATGAAGAGACCTCTCCACTCTTTTTTATTAGCCTACGAAAGTAACTCCACTCTACCTAGTTTTAAGTTCCTTAATATAACAAGTTTCGTATTTTTATCACCATCATCATTCCTTCCGACCTTCTCCAAGCAATCTTGAGGTTTCGGTTGGTCGTAATCGTTACGTGTGACTGATGAATTTGCGATCGGTTCTTTTGCATAGCTATCTTATCCAAGGAAATGTGGACAATTGTACGTGAGCAATAAGCTTTGCCTCATAATTTAATATTGTGTATATTTTTAATAAATAAATATGTCTGATTTACTTAGCGTGATTGATTTTACGTATCATACATTTTTCTTTATAAACGCCTAGCTTCCCGCAGCGTGGTTTCACCCGCGTTTTTGGTTACTGCTCTGCTCACGTCGCCAGTAGCGTGATGTTACATTTCCTCAAGAACTAGGCTATCATACGCAAAAATAATTATAAAAATCCGACTGGTAATTCAAGAGATTAGAGCGTTCAAACAAACAAACTCTTCCGCTTTGTATAATAGTATAGATAGCACTAAGGCACAAGTTCTGTGTTCCGATAGACTATTCAAACATACTTCTAACATTAAACTACGCTCCAACTCAACGACTGATTTTAGGAATTACACACTCATAAGTCGATGCAAGACCACGTCTCTATCTCATCCCAAAACAGTAAATTAAAGTCAGAAAAATTATCGATTTTTCGCTAACTTCTTCAAAACTTTGCTATGGATTTTGGAACGGTTTTCACTATCGTTCAGGGTGCCTAGTGCGAGTTGTTTTTACGTTACGTTTGGCTTTCTGATTGGTTAAGAGCTTGCAGCGGGCCAATCAGAGCACTGAACGTCATAAACGTGTCGATTGCGTTAACGTAAAATAAACTCGCACTACTTCACAGTACTTCTTTCGAAATACATGCCGTGCATATTAGAATAGAGAAAAGCCAAGAAAAGTCAGTCAATTTACTAAAGCCACGGTAAATCTTAGTATGTTCCAGTATAAGAATTACCAAATATTTAGTGTATGCGCTACTTTTGCCGCACTATTACGCGTAGAAACTCGGTTATTGACTTGTGTTTAACTAAGGACACGTTTACAAAACTATCAGCTGTCATATTTTTTTTACAAAAATCGAGTAGAAATGTTGCTGTTCGTAACGCCTGCTCATATACTACACGTTACTTGGTGTTCCCGTCGCCTCTTCCGACACCCACGGGAGGAAATGGAATGGTTTTATATTTAATTCTGAACCGGAGACCATATTAAAGTCATACTCTAAATCAGGGCTGTCCAAACCAAGGCCCGCGGGCAGCATGTGCGGTTCATCTTTGTGCGGCCCGCAGTGTGTTTTTAATATTACAATGAACGAATTAATTCTTTGCTTTTTTAAATTTTTTGGTACCTAGATATAAACCCCTGCAGTCTAAAAAAACGCTATCGTATCATACTCAAACTGAAACTCAAAGCATTTATTTCATTTTGATCATAAAGTATGATGAAGTCAGCCAATTGACCTACAGCCAGTTCACTGACGAGGTAGAGCTGTGAGAAGAACTGGCAAGAAACACACGCCACTCTTTTCAATCGCCAGATAATTACAGTTATTAGTATGAGTTACAATTTAAACGCTCAATGCAACCAAAGAACCATACAAAGTAATTATTACAAATTAACCAATTAATATAATTACTAAGATTAAAGAAAGAAAAGAGAGGATTTCAATTATTTAGTTTCATCTAGTATGGTAATTTGACTACGTATTTTAATTAAACTGGTAAATGCATCTCCTGGTCACATTGCATGACAAGGTAATACTGGATTGAATATTAAATGTATGCCATGCCAAGATTGACCAGTCATCCCAAGTAGCACCCGTTCACGAGCATGACGCACGGGCCAGCTATCATCACCCTCGCCATCAAATCTTTTCTTTATGAAAATGTGTTTTTTATTTATGCGGCCCTCCAATCTTTAGTAATTTGATATTGGTATCGGGATCATATCCGTTTTGGACAGCCCTGCTCTAAAAGATAAAAACAAAATACAATTTTGTATGAAGATCACAAACTAACATAAACCCGTCATTAATAAACATTGTTTTAAACAACTATTGCCAATTGTAATTAATACGCCTTTCAACAGTTAATTTCATTCATTACTTCCTCACAGTCACCATGATAATAAACTTAGGCACTTGACTGTTGCGAGCCCTCAAACTCGTACATTAGAGGGAAGTACTGTGATAGCCCACTGATTACGTTTTCAGCTCTAATATTGACAAAAATAGTCATAATCATACTATTAGTACACCACACAAATATGAAGGTTTTTATACAATTTTAAACCTTGTCTGTAAACAGATAAAATATCTTCAAGTTTTAAGATCTTTTGGCATTGATACACTAGGAAAAATATAGTACCTAGTCAATAAATTTAGTATGCAATTATACTTATTTAGACAATGCAGGTTTTGCAAGGCTTCGTGTGCACTTTGTCTTACATGTAATAAGTTATGATGACCCAATGGTTAAAGTACTCGCGTCACATATGGATTAGTGTGTTCGGAACCGTGCGTGTCGCTTTTTATCTTGATGTACGTCAATGACTTATGAGTATCTAAGTTTTTCTTGTAAGAAGAAATCTCGTGACGACACTTTTATTATAGACTAGCTACGCCCCACGGCTTCGCCTGCGCCTAAAATGTGTTTTGTCTCCCTCGGAAACCAGATCGATTTTCGGGATAAAAAGTAGCCTATGTCCGCCTCCACCAATTTTTATTGAAATCGGTTCAGCCGTTTAGGCGCTGAGTGGCAACAAACACACACAAACTCCGCATTTATAATACTAGTAGAATACAGATGCTTCAGAGGTCATTTGCAATGACTTCCTTTCTAACACACACGACACGTGTTTCTTTTTTAGGTAGAATATAATCTACTGTCTCAAACAGAAAGATGCTCTCTTCTGTAAAAATGCCTTTCAAAAGCATTACATTCATCCTAGGCAAATGTAGTGTCAATCGCAGTGTCCATAGTTATACCACAAGACGCTGTTGTCCTTCGATGATATTGCTACCACCTTCTTATGTGTTGGTTTGACCGCTATAATTCGGTGAACTTGTGTAGCGAAATCTATTACGACCGATAATAAACTAAAGTAAGTTTTGAATGGTATTATAACCTAGTAAAACTTCAGAATATCTTTACTATTATATAAAGCGGAAGAGTTTGTTGGTTTGAACGCGCTAATCTCTGGAACTACCAGTTGAATTTGAATAATTCTTTTTACGTATGATAGCCTAGTTCTTGAGGAAGGTTTGGCTATGTAACATGTATGTTACTGGCGACGGGAGCAGAGCAGTAACCAAAGACGCGGGTGAACCCGCTCTGCGGCAAGCTAGTGTAATGTAAATAAGAAAATTATGCCTTTATTAGATATTACAATCGTCTACATATAGATAATATTGACTGGCCTGTTGGTCTAGTGGTTAGTGACCCTGACTGCTAAGCCGGAGGTCGTGGGTTCGATTCCCACCCAGGACAAACCTTTGTGTGATGAGCATAATTGTTTGTTCTGTGTCTGGTTGTAATTTATCTTTAATATGTATGTATTTACAAAAAAAAAAAAGAAGTATTTAAGTATGTATATCCGTATTCTAGAACCCATAATACAAGCATATAATATGCTTACTTTGGATCTGGATGGCGTTGTGTGTAGTTGTTGAAATATTATTATTATTATTATAGATTACGATAACGGATTACTATTATGCAGATTACATTAGCACTTGCGGTTGAAGTGAACCATTTGTGTGATCAGCAATTTGGTGTGTTCGTGAATTGTATTTTAGTCTATTCATACAATAAAAAACTACTGCGTAAGGTAGGGTTACTATACCGCTGCATGAGGTACGCATGCAGCATGGCACCACCATATAAGGTCGTTGGAGAACCTGCGGCACATAGAATATCCCAGCGCGGGAGTATAATAGCACATAAACCCCCAAATAGCGGTAAAATAAAATCAAATGCCATTTCAATCACGGTTAATGATGGCATCATGAGAAATTTCGACATATTTGCCTTGACCTAGTAACATGATTTTTATAGTTTTCATGTGTGAAAATGCAGGTATAGCTTGGTTTTGTATTTGAATTTTGATACATATTGTAATGCCTACGGTAGTTGAATAGGGGTTCCAATATATGCTCACCGATCATGGTTCTGGTAAGCTTCGAGAGCGGATCTCCCTGTCATCATTATCATATCAGGCAAAAGAAGTCCATAGCTGGACATAGGCCGGTCATCAGTTGCCCGCCAATATTATCAGGTTGTTGGTCCAACTTATAAAGGATCTGCCCACATAGTGTCTTCCGTTTCGTGGTCGCCTTACTAATACCAGGTAAAAAAGAACTTCTTCCCTTGTAACTGTGGTCTCAATTTCTCTTATTGCAACACGTTTAATACACTACACTAATGATAAGAAGAAGGTATGGCAGTCTAAAGTAGTATCACATACCTACGTTCTCGCAAGTTCTCCACAATCGTAGGAAACTGTCGATAGTTATTTTTTCCACCCATTGATTGCGGAACGTCGTAAAACTAAGAAATACCATAAACTCGAAGTTAAAAAATAACATTGAATTTCTTTTCTTTGATTTTTCCTACGTTTGTTATTTTAACATTATTGTTTTTTGTTTTATTATTAAAGTTTGTGTGGGTGAAATCACGAATCAGAGGGAGAGAGGCAGAGATGTGTCACTACTTCTTCGGTTATTTTTTGGAAACATTTCTAAGAGATTATTGTAGTTTACATAATATTAATCTTAGTCCTTTTGCACAACGAAACTCACAGACTGAATGAATGATGAAATTTCTGTAATTTTTGTGAAACAACGTTTGTGTTAAGTTCTATTCCCAATGCAAAAAGTCGTAGCATGAATAATGTGAGGTTTATTTATTTTTGTAAGGAATATTGTGTATGACGTGCACGGTATGCCGATAAAAGCTTACTTCACATTCTTTTGCTATTTGCAAAATTGTTGATCTTTCGTGTTTTTATAATTTTATAAGCTATGCTTTTAAGCTCAGCATCTAATAAAAAGCTTTACCTTGTGGCAAAGTTTTGTTATTTATAAATTTCTTGCATAAAAAATGCGCTAAGTAAATATCGCGTAATTCGCGCTTTGTGTGAAATTGATCTGGCTCTGTCTGGCGTTTTCGGTTTTGTCAGGTTAAGGCAAAAAATGCTGGTAGTTTACTAGGGAGCAATTATATTAAACTTTCCCAAATACACGTGACTTAACAAAACGTCTGCAAAGTTGAAAATAAACTGCGACTTGCCCTTTCTGTTGAAAACATTGATGCAACAATCTTTATATATGTATATTTTAGTCTTTATTCTATTCATGTCCAAGCATTCAATTAAAGATTGAAGCTAATCTACTTAACCTATTATCCTATCAGTGACATCCAAGTGAGGGCCGACTGCTAACTCAATAATTCGCAATCTGTTAATCGAGTAGGTATTGCATCAATTTCGAAATGGGATCGGGTTTGCAGTGACCGAATAACTTAGAGAATTAAACTAGAAAGATGCTGGATGTTTGAGGCGAGGAAATTTGTCTGAGTATAAGCACACGACACAAAATTTAATGTCCTGTTACAAGTACATTAAACTAAAACTATCTTACCAAAAAATCTCGCACTAACAAAAAGCAGGAGACAAAAATTCTTATGTACCTTGTCAAGAGAAGCATACACGCGAAAGCATTGCCGAAGTTTTAAGCCTAATAGGCAACGACTCCTATTTTTAAAATGGAATCGATAAATGACATTGCAAAATTTTTGTACGTCTTGGAAAATAAATTTTGCGGTCGAGCCGGTTGTAATTTATGCTAAACTAAATAAACTACATATTAATAATCTATTATACCGTTATAGTCGCATTTATACCGTTATAGATATTTAAAACATGATAATGTAATTTTATCTGCTTAATTCAGAACTTGTTGAGTTCTGAAGGTGGATGTCATCGTGATCATTTCGTCACCATGGTCTAGCAGCATGGTCCGTCACAGCTCTCGTACTGTTATTATAGATGTTCGTATCAAGATCGATGGCTTAACATCCTGTTCGTGGTATTCAAATAATTTGTCCTTTAGAGGTTCTAAGGATTTGTTATTAACATAATCTTTTTCGAAAATTTTCAGGTTGTCGACATGCATACTGTCAACGAAATTATATCCGTATTGGAGAGAATCAATATCACAAAAGAACTGTTGGAGGTAAAAACTCTTACTGTATTTTTGACTGGCCTGTTGGTCTAGTGGTTAGTGACCCTGACTGCTAAGCTGGAGGTCGTGGGTTCGATTCCCACCCAGGACAAACCTTTGTGTGATGAGCATGATTGTTTGTTCTGTGTCTGGGTGTAATTTATCTATAATATGTATGTATTTACAAAAAAAAAAAATATATATAAGTAGTATATCAGTTGTTTAGTACCCATAACACAAGCAAATATAATTGCTTAATTTGGGGCTAAATGGCACTGTGTGCATGTGGTAGAATATTATTATTATTATTATTATTTTTATATACAACTTCGATCAAACAAACATACGGTCTGTGGTAAGTGGTAACCGTAACCTACTGACAAAGCTATGGTCCCTAACCATTGTAAACAATGCTCCGAAGCCAACGGACCTGTCAGTGAACGTATTATAGAAAAGGGGATTATGGAGGAACAGCGCACTTACCGAATTGCATTAGTATGGCAACTAATACAGCCTACCAAAGTGACTTCACTCTGCCTGATGGTAAGCAGTCAGTGAAACCCAGAAGTAGTCGACACCATTCCAAAAGCCATACTACTGGTATGGTGGTCTCCACTATGGCGGCTTCCGCCGATATTGTATGAGGGGTAGTACTTCCTCAGACAATCAAAGGATCTACATTAAGCTAAAAAATAAAAAGTTAGTTATCTTGTACTTGTTAAGATCTGAGCCAAAAGTTTCGATAGTATTTTATTAGATCAAATAACGCTGCTGCCTTACACTGCAAACAAACATTCCTGTTACTCCTTTAGTATCTACGCCATACCATGAAATAAGGGATCGCCTGCCAATGTTACTGGTTGCTAGTTAACCAGCGCTTAATATGCCTATTCTATTCAATATGTCAGTTTACCAGTCAATTCCTTTTTGTTTGATGGTCAGCAATCAATAGGGTTCGATAATGGTGAACATCATCTCAATTCTTAGGCTTTCACTATGGTTTTGTGAAATGTTTTTGGAACATCAAAGTTTTAAGGAAAAACAAGAAAGAACTCCAGGCTTTAATGAGGGTGTTTAAGAACATTTTTGCCACCAGTTGGCGCCACTTAGGTGAAAGGTCTTCCATTAACAAAAATTCAAAATCAAAATACAAAGTTCATTCACTGTTTGAAATCAACAGAATCGGTCACGGTTGATTGGTTAATTGAACACACTTTGACAAGTGCCTGGACCTGACGCCTCAGTGCTGCCACCTCGTAGGCGCTATTTTAGAAAACTCATTGACGAGATATATTATTATGTATGAAATACTAAACTGTTAGACAAGTAGCCAGGACTTTGTCTGATATTATGTTTTAACAGCTGACTGAAGAAGCGCGCTAAAAATGTTGTCTGCTCGTTTGGTCGTGTTTCAAATCTGTTATCTCTTTATCGACGATTACTTGAATGATTGCATTGATGACTCAGCTTATTATATCAAAAGTAGATAGGGATATTTTTGTTTACGAACTTTATTAATGAAGAAAACATTAAATTGAAATTGTCTAGGATATATACAATTGTCATAAAAGTGCTTGGCATAGTCCACATGTCGCAGGCGTTGACGACTGCAGTAAAGTAATATTTGGTACGAAAGTAATTCTGCTGCTCTAGGCCTGGTATGGGCATGTGATAGTCCTAATAAGGTATTATTAATTCCTGTGACTGTGACCTCTATTAGTGAAAATTAACAGTGAAAAACGCTTACGAACACCAAGCTCTCCAATATATTTCATCATCATCATATCAGATAAAAGACGTCCACTGTTAAACAGATGCAGCCGTTGCCCCGCACCTCTGCCGCACCCGCGTGAATTTCGGTTCAATCGCGTTTTCTATAAAAACTTTTATCCCCTATTTCAACCCGTTCAAGCCATTTTTCACGATAAAACATAGCCTATGTAGTTCCTCAAGGTCTATTCTATCTCTATACCAAATTTCATCAAAATCACATCAGTGCTTTAGGCGTGAAAGCGTAACAGACTGACAGACACACAGTTATTTTCGCATTTATAATATTAGTATGTATAAATTGTTTCTAATCTGTTTCCAGACCACCCGACTGGGCAAGCATGTAAATGAACTACGGCGGAAGACTACAGACCCAACGCTAGCAAGACGTGCCAAGGTGCTCGTGAAACGGTGGCGAGACCTCGTCATACCTACAGTAGCGTCTCCTGGACATGCCGGTAACTACTCTACCGCACTTAGAAAGAATAGCGTAACTATAACACACGAGACATGGAAAACACCTCTAAATTAATGAGCTTTAAGCATTTTTCTGTGACTTTCATCATACATATAGTTGTGTTGTTCTATGTGCGCAAAGCATTACTATGATTAGTATATTAACACCCAGTTTCTGAAAGGCTAATCAACGAAAATTAACTAATCACCTGTTAAATTTCATGTAAAGTACCAATTCGGTTGCTAAAAGCATGAATAGTTAGTTTAATACGATCTTATTAGTAACTAATTAAATTAAACTAATTATCCGTGCTTTTAGCATGATTTTAGGTACTACACATGAGATTTAACAGATGATTAGTAAATTTTTCATTGATAAGCTTTTCAGAAAATGGGTGTGAGTTTGCAAAGAACGGGTATAAACAAAAAAGCCATTATTGCCCTTTGGAAGCTACATAAACGCTAATTTTAGGAGATGGTTTTTTTTGTTCTTTCGGAGAAACTAAATGTAAAAGTGCTTACTAGAAGATCTCAGATAAATACAAAGAGTATATGATTGCCAATAGTGGCCACCAGCAGTCCCCCTGATCGTAAACGGTAGCCATCAATTGCCTGCCGCTGCATTTATAAAAAAATAGAAATGCAGTAAGAAATAGGTAGATAAGGAACATGTTGTGCAGCTGTACTCATTAAAAATTTTAAAAAGTCACCTGGTTCGTAAATACGAGGTAGTGGGTTTGGGTGTACTTTCTAAGTTTATCTTAGACATTTCTGACTGACAGTGAACTGAAACATGGTGAGGAAACCTGGATTCAAAAGTCTGAAATTGCCAAACCGCCTTGAGCAAGTGTGGTGATTAATGCTCATGCCTTCTCTATATGAGCATTGCCTTCTTCTTCAAACTTAATTGCATAGTCCTAGCTTAGTTCCCACTGCAATGCAAAGCCCTCTTCTCATGTAACGGCATAAGCAATGTTCATCGCACTTGTAAATTTCAGACTTAAATTTAAGGTTTCTTTCACTACAAGTTTAAAGCAAATTTTTAAAAGTAGTAAATATATGTACCTTGAGTGATTAAAATAAAAACGTAAAGAAACACTTGAAAATCTACATAACTTTCTTGTTAGCTGTAAAGAAAGAAAAAGTAATTAAACGCCGTTTTAGAAGTTTTCATAAAAGTATGTTACAAGACGGCTTGCCAAAAAGTTGATCAATCCAAACACAATAGAGTTTGCCAAGTTTATTACGAAACTTATTTGTAAAATAAGGCAAGTTTGACCAATAAAAAAAAACGTTCTATTTGAAATCTTAATTAGCCGATTTAGAGATAGATCAGAGGAATTTATCGATCAAGCTACAAGTTAAGCGAAAAATGATCTGCTATGCACGTAGTCTCGCAGGGAATATACCATAGATGATTCGAAAATATTACATACTAGCGGACGTCAGATGGTTTCACCCGCGTGGTTAATGTTCCCGTGGGAGTACGAGGATAAAATATAGTCTATGTTACTCAGTGATAATGTAGCTTACTAATGGTAAAAGAATTTTTGAAATCGGTCAAGTAATTTTTGCGTTTTTTCATTGCATACAAAAATACAAATCTTTCCTCTTTATAATATTAGTGTAAATTATTACGTATATAGTCACGAAACTCATTCGCAATGACCCAATGGTTACGATATCTGCTCCTTGCACGAGGTTGAGGGTTCTATTCCAGGCATACAAAATACTTTGAAAAGTCTTGACAATTATTGATGATAGTTTTCCTAGGTTCTAATCGGTCGTCAGCAGAGAGACAAGTTCGGCGACTTGGCGGCACTCCACTCACTTCACCCGCACTCTCAAGGGTGAGTCCTCACTTAACACTTTCCGGGACAGTAAACGGATAGGGCCGTGATGAAAGGGTGATCCATGAAAGAGTTAACCATATGTCAGAACTTTATACATGTAAATGAATTTGGTACTTAAAAGACCCAGAATCGAAATGAAATAAAAACATGCACTGGTAAAGAGTTCCAAATTTTAATTGTGCGACAAAAGTATTTATTAATTTATTTAATTTTGATTTAATTAACACGGTTTGCAAAACTAATAGTTTTAACAAAAATATGCAGAATAATATACATATAGTATGAAGTACTTAACCGTTTGATCTGAGTCCCTTTAGATTCGACTGTGAATGGATGAGAATCTTTAAGTAATTTTGTCTAGAAAGTATAAGTAGCATAAAATATTATTATACACTAGCTTCTGCAGCGCTGTTTTATCTGCGTTAAGTTAAATATTTGATCTTTGGTTACTGCTTTGTTTTAGTCGCCAGTAGCGTGATGTTACACAGCCTATAACTGTCTTCAAGAACTAGGCTATCATAAAATAATTATTCAAATCTGACGGGTAGTTCGAGAGATTAGCGCGTTCGTTCAAACGAACAATCGACTGCTTCTGTGGTTCGGTGGTACTGTGTATGGACTGCCACGCAGAGGTCGCGGGTTCGATTCCCGCTCAGTGCAAATATTTGTGTGCATGAACATGTCTATTTGCATTGGTCTGGGTGTTTCTATGTATAATATGTATGTATTTACAAAAAAAAAAAAGTATATAAGTATGTATATCCGGATTCTAGAACCCATAACACAAGCATATAATATGCTTACTTTGGGTCTAGATGGCGTTGTGTGTAGTTGTTGAAATATTATATATATAATCACTATAATCAGCATTATATATTAGTATAGGTAGCCACATCATCAACCTAAAGATATTTGCAGGACATTTCTCTACCAAAAGGAGGTCGTGGTCAGTTTATTATGTCTAGTACATATAGTACGAAATAAAGAGTTAAGCTCGCCTTTGTACATAATTTTTATTTATATATTTTCCTTGTTATGTATCTTTTTGTGTGCAATAAATAAATAAACAAATAAAATTTAGATATTTATATAATTTGCAGCAAGTGGTGAGTCCAGCAGTGCTAAGTCCTCGCCCACCGTCCAGACCGGGTAAATACCATTACTTTTGTGTAAGGACATAGCCCCGTACATAACAGTATTTTAGTGTTGCTATATTTAATTTTGTAATGACAATTTAGGTGTCGATAATAAATAAATAATAAATTTACAGTTAATTAGACTCCTCTAGCATTTCATGCAACCAAATAGATATTTCTAGCTGAGCATAGAATAAGATTACCTAATTTTTTTACAAACAAAAAAATCACCAAAATTAGGTTATAAAATTAATAGATATTGAAATTCACTCAAAAGTTAAAACTGTGAATGTAAATTGACCATGAATCGATAGGGGATGTATTTACTTTCTCAAAAAATATACATTTTACGCAGTCAGTATATTTGAAAAGTGGTGGCCACCATCCCAAAAGCCATTGTGCCGTGTTGACCTCCACTAGGGCGGCTTTAAAAGGTGGATAAAGGAAGAAAAAGGAAACCGAGAGGGTAATTTGTCCCGTGAGCTTTCACTCAGCTGACAAATTAGTATGTTGTAGAATATAGTTTATGCTGACATATTACGAGAGGATAGTATTACTCGTTAAAAAAATGCTAAAGTGACTCTAAACTATGTACTTTAAATTAGACTACACTCTAGGTAAATAGACATTTTTTTTACTAATAAAACTTTCAGCTTGTAGAAATTTGAAAGTCAAATCAATTATCAACGCAACTGAGTTTTCCACCCTATGTAGAGGATTAAAGACCTATAATAACAAATCAAGTGTTTACAAAATAATATAAACAAATTCCAGCGTGGGGTGGTTACGAGTCAGACTCTCAGGATGTGATCCTGGTGGACGACGAGCCGCCGCTGCCGCCGCCGCCGCCGCCCAACCCGCTCGCTAACACACACAAACCGCTCACACCACGTAAGTACACTGTCTATCGATACACAAACATACATAGCTTCACGCCTTTTATCTTGAAGGGGTAGGCAGAGGTGTTCAACCACCCACATCGCTTTTATTTTTGGGTCCCATGTAACAGGGGGCGAGCCTGTTGCCATATTTTCTTTTTCTTTTTTTTTTTTAGATAAAAACAACCTGTTCCATACTAGTGTGCCCTCTAGTGGCCTCTTACACTAGGCTAAGCCTGTCCTGTAAGGAGCCTTTAAGTTTACTTTATTTAAAACATTATAATTTCATTAATACAATGTCTTCCTCTTTTTTGGCACTAATGGGACACACACTCACACATTACAAACTTTATTTAAATTATTTTTTTATTTTTATTTTTATTTTTCTCATTTTAAATTTAAATTAAAATCTGCTCGCTGACAAACTGACCTTTTGTTTCGTAAACATACACATACTGGGAGATGTGGTGTTGCCAGTGAGCATATTTACTTTTTACTTTCTTTTTTAGTTTTATTTTTTTTCTTTGTAATAATTTAAGTGTGTTTCTTTGGTGAACAAAAATAAATCTTTTTCTTTCTTCTTCTTCTTTCTTTCTTCTCTTGTTAACAGGGGGACAGATGAAACTTTTTTTCCCATCTGTCACCCTAGGGGGACAAACCAGAGAGACAGATGGGAATAATCCAATCTAATACAAATACAAAATAATTAATATAATAAAATCAATTAATTTAGGGATATATCGGACACAATTACAGAGCTAATACGCTACTACTTAATTTTAATTAAACATCGATTTTATATCAATTTATCGTAACGTAATTAGTATAATGATAATATTTTCGATTTTAGCGGTAAAGAGGCCTCCCTCGCCGGAACCTCTGTACGATGAAAAGAAAGCGAAAAGAGACAAAAAACCTAAGAAAAGAAGGTAAGTCGATTAACAAAATATAGACTAAATACAAAAAAAATACTTAATACAAAATATTTGTGGCACTTTGGTCCTTTACAATCGCATTACCATTTATTCGCTGAAAACAGGTCACGAGAGAGTTACAAATAGTGTATGTAGTTCTCTGCATTTTACCATCGCACAGTAGACTATTTACAAAAATTTGTAAAATTATTCATACCATGGCTAAAAGGAATAATTTTTCAATAATTAAGTATGATGCTGAACATTTTAGGGGCCACAGTCGCGCTGGCACCGGCGCTGAGACATTGGCGGCGCCGGCGCCGGGCGTGGCACCGCCCGCGGGTCCCGGCGCCGGCGCCGCGGGGGCGGGCGCGCTGCCGGCGCCGGCCCCCGCGGCGCCGTGGGGCACGCGCAACGGTGCGTCGCACGAGCGGCGCCGCAATGGCACGCGCCAGCCCGTCGATTCGTACGCCGCGCTCGTGCATAGGATGCCGCCCGCCGGCGCCAAGAAGGTAAGAGCTATATCATCATATTAGCCAAAGAAGTTCAACGCTAGACCTTCAACAAGTTTCACCACCTTCACCGGTTGTTAGCCATTTTCATCCATTTGGGTACATTAGGATGGAATGAAATTGTTTATGTAAATACCTATTTATTAAATTTTATTAAAATATTAAGTACAACTGTATAATACCTATGCTTTTGAAAATTTAAAACCTTAGTGTATTTTAAAATTTACAGGTGAAAACGACTAAGGAACTGCTGGAACAGATCCAGTCGCGTGGTAGCAGACCGGCGACGTCGCCGGGCTCGCCGCGGTCACCGAGGTCGCCCGCTTCGCCCGACGTCATGCTCATAGAGCCCGACGGTAAGGGACTAACAATCAATAAACCATGTCACCTGTGACATTCGTTCTACATACACCGTATGTGATGGATGGCTCGCTCGTGCCCGCAGCTCCGGCGCCCGTCAAGGTGGAGTCCCCGCTGCGCAACGGCGCCGCGTCGCCGCGCGCAGAGTCGCCGGAGAGCACGTGCGCGCCGCTGGAGGACGAGCGCGAGTACTGCGAGTGCACGTGCGGCGCGGAGGCGGCGGGCGCGTGCCCCGCGGCGGCGCGCGCGCCCGCGCGGCCCGGCGCGCTGCTGGCGCTGCACCACGCCTACGTGCCCGGCGTCAACGGCACGCGCGCGCCGCTGCACCCGCACCGCTTCGCCGTGCGCCCGCTGCGCGACCCCGCGCGCCCCGAGCTGTTCGCCAGCGTCGTGCCGCTCTACAAGTACTCGGACTACGCGGACGACTACTGCGCCAAGAACATGGCGCGCGTGCCGCTGTGCGAGCACCTGCCGTGGACGAGCTTCGCGCCTCCGCCGCCCGAACCGCCACCGCCGCCCTCGCCCCCGCCGCCGCGCCCCTACCCGCCCGACGACGGCGCCGAGCCCGACGACGAGGCGGCGCCGTCTCCCTCCCCGGCCTCGCCCGCGCCGTCGCCGGCGCCGAGCGAGGTGGAGCCCGCGGGCGCCGTGCTCGCCCACTCGCTGTCGCCGCCCCCGCACCGCACGGTGGAGCGCACGAAAGCGCCGGACGACGCCGCGCTGGACGGCGCCGCGCTGGTGGCGGCGGCGCGCGCGGCGGTGGACGCGGTGCCGTACGACTACGCGCAGCTGGCGCCGGCGCCGGTGCTGTCGCTGGCGGCGCTGTCGTCGGACGACGCGATCGTGGAGGCGCTGCTGGCGCCGGCGCCGACCCCGGACCGGCCGGGCCGCCCGGAGCGCTTCGCCGAGTGGCACGAGTGCGCGACCCTGGGCCGCCTGGTGGCCCTGCCGTACGTGGTCATCGACTGACGCCGGCCCCCGGTCCCCGGTCCCGACCTGTGCCTTACGACGGCCCGCGTGTCGCTAAGTGTTCAAGTGTTTGTATCAAACGTGTTGTATTTTGTAACGCTTTGACTGCGCACTACGTCATAGAATATGTGCCTCCAGTAGGTGATGTTACACAGAGTAGAAGATACTTTGAGATATTTTTGATAATATAGACGAGTTGTTAGTGGATACATTTGCTCATTTCAAATTGTTTATGTACAAATATTGTTGACGTGCACAGAACCGGTACCCTGGTACAGTCAAAGCGGCGCTACTTTTTATACGAATACGTACATTACCGCTTGGCCATCTCCGTATGTAGCGAACACACGCACGTATGTTGTTTGTATAATATATAATAAAACTGAAAGTAGTCTCTTTTTAATTTGTTATATTTAGTACAATTTCTTGTGTGCTGTGATTAATTATGCGAAAGTAACAGTTTAAAAGTCATACCAAATTAAATGGAACCGTATCCTTACGCAATACGATTTAGGTTTAACTAAAACAACCGTTTAATTATGTCTTTTTACCATTGTTTAAAATGTATACATTCTTATAGGAAAACTTTTTTCACAGACAATTTTAGAAGAGCTAATCAGTTTTAATATATACCAATAAAAATCTTGCATTTGATCCAGAACCACATTTCTATAAATCTGTATGTTAGCAATAATTTGATAGTTATACACAATATTAATTTTCCCTGGCCTGTAATGCAACGATAATTAGATAGAAAATAATTACACTCGTGCCGACTAACAGGCTTTTAAAGTGCCTTCATCACTGCGAAGCTGTCTGAGCGGCAATAGTCGGGACAAGCGAAGACGCGCGACAATCTTAAAGCATGGGGCATGCGGGCATACGGACGGTTAAACCACAGAGTTGATACATATATAGTAAACATACCAAGGCTGGTCTTAGAATAGATAAATGTTATATAACGCTCTGTGTCGTAGCTACGTTCGGATGACATGACCTATATTACAGTAAGACCTAGTTCAGAACCTGCCATGGATTGCTGCGACTTTCATGGCCTGCTCTGAATAGGCAGATGGTTTTATGAGCCTTTACGCGTCATGAGTGGTAACGTCGCATTTTAGTCTCATATTTCGTGGTTTTCAATTTTAGCTATATTTAAAAATAATTTCTGCTAACATGCTAGAATTAGGTGAAAGCTGTGTAAAAAGTAAGAAACCATTGTGTTTACAGTTCTATTTATATGCAAATAATACATTTGAAACTTAAGTTGCGTTATTTTCATAGTAAAATAACTGTAAACATTATAGTTACTTTTTATACAGTTTTAACTTAATCTTAGCATATAGACAGAACATATTTTTAAAATATAACTAAGATTAATTAATAAAATTGAAACACATGACACTGAATTGCGACGTTGCTACTCATAGGTGTAAACGCTCCTAATTCAAAGAAATAATCGTCAGCTATATTGTCGTCTGTTCGCCTTCTGTGCACATACATACACACCCGGTGACACCCGGCCCCATCAGATGTATAGATATAAAATACCCAAATAAGATTATATGTAATCTGTCGACTGTTTACTGAGTTGTCGTTACCTTTTGTGATTTAAAATGAAATAAAGAAAAAAAATTAGGTAATTAATAATTAATAGGAGTTCCAATTGTATATTATACTTATTGCATCTATCATGCGCCGATATCAATGATAAAAGGAAAAATGTTAAATTTTATAAAAAATAATAATATTTAAAAAATACTTGATTATTGAAAAGTTGTACCAAATTGTTTATGGCATGTCGTGGCGTGTGTTATTGTCTGTGGTGACTGGATAATTTATAATTATGTTATATTGTTCACCTCAAATAATAATACTCAATAGCAACTCTATTATTATAGCTATAGATATGAGTTTTGTTTGAATGATCTCAGACAGCAACTAAAATGTCATATTTTACTGATTCCCATGCTATAATAGCCCTTATTATAATATTAATTAGACACTTTCTGCCAATGATTTTGTTATGGTGACTCTTCAAACATCAGTCTGTTTATTAATGCTGCCCTTTGCTTCATAATCTTTATTATATTATTAAGCAAGTTTTATTTATACTACTTACGAGCGTGCACACAAAAGAGTGGCAACGCAGTTTACTGTCATATTTTTGTATTTTTTATCATTTAATCGGAGCTATATTCTAAAAATGTTTTAGAACACTTTTTAGAATTACGTGAAAGCTGTATAAAAAGTAATTTATCATAATGCTTACAGTTCTATTTATATGCAAATAATACATTACAAAGCTTTTATGGCGTTATTTTCATAGTAAAATAACTGTAAGCATAATGGTTACTTACTTTTTATATAGCTTTCACGTAATTCGAAAAAGTGTCTGTCTGAAAACATTTTTAAAATATAGCTCCGATTAAATTATTAAAATTGATAATTACGAAATAATGACACTAAATTGCGACGTTTTCACTCTTTTGTGTAAACGCTCTTATTGCCTTTTGGACCATAATGTACAGTTCCTAAAAATACTAAATTTCTTGATCATTTTTTGATAATCTTGACTATTTAAATTGTCTACTAGCATAGTGACCATAGCTACTTGCCTGGATTACGTTTCTATCATTTATCAAATAGATATCAAACTAGAAAGTTACTATTATATAAACAACCGGCCAAGTGCGAGTTGGACCCGCTCACGAATGGTTCCGTGCCAATATCAATAAAAGCGAGCAAAAAAATCATTCACGCCAAAACTATGCCAAAGTTATAAAAGAATTACTGTAGAACTCGCGTAGTGGGTACCACGCTAATTTGAATTTTAAGCCTAGACCTCTATAAATATCTTTTAAGCTTATAATAGCTAAAATAGGTCCAATTTCGTTTGTCTTTGTCTGTCACCTTGACATTTGTACAAGTAAGAACGAAATAAAACCCATTTTAACTATAGAGGCAAATATTTTTATGGGTAGGCCTATAAGGTAGTGAACTGCTAATCAAAGGAGTATTTTAAATTAATTTTTATAGTATGAAAAGACAATAATAGATATTGTTGCATTGATTTGTTGTTTGTTGCATCATGACAATTTTAAACACCTTTAACACAATAATAACACGTTTTCCATTTTTTTGTTATTTAAAGTTTTATAGCATTCTTCTTATATAACTTATATATTCACATTTATTTATATCGTAATAAGGGTTAGTATCACTTAGCCGCATATTCTTATTCATTGTTCATTTAGACATCAGGGGTCTCCCACAACCACATATAGCAGTATTATCTTAATGTTAATTTGTGTTGTGTCTTTTTCTTTTGTACCATTAAAAACAAGGATAGAGACAAAGTAAGGTTAGGTAGATTGCTATATGAGGTTGTGATAGGGCCTCAGTACACATAAAACAAAAGCGGGAACTATCTACGGTTTAGTTTTATGTGCGGGTCGTTTAAGCGGCCATCCGCTGACAGTCAAAGTGAGGTCGTTTTTGTTGGTTAATATAAAACAAATCTCACATTAAGCTTAACAATCCATAGAAGCAAGGTTTTCCTACACTAAGAACTAAAACACAAATCTAATACACTATTTTATGTATAGGTAAAAGGTTGAATTAAACCTTTTCAAAAATTAACATAACTACTGCTTTATAAAAAAACTAGCTTTCCGCGGCGCGCCTTCACCCACGTTTTGCTTACTGCTCTGCTCCCGTCGTTAGTAGCGTGGTGTTATTATTATTAGTATTTCCAGCGAGGACGCCGGCAGCCGGACGGACGATCTACCCGCAGTGCTTGCGGGTACTTCGTCAATTTCCCCAATTCTCCCCTTGGGAGAGTGTGGTTGATCCAGCCTTTTCACGGCACCCCATCAAACCTTCTCCTTGATAAATCTGATCATTTGTTCCACCTTCAGATTCTTATGTCTTCCTCGTCCAGTCTGTCCGATCCCAGGAGTTCCCATCTGATCAGTGAGTACATGGGGCATTCTGCCAGTAGGTGGAAACGTAGTAGCGTGATGTTACATAGCCTATATCCTTCTTCGAGAACTAGGATGTCATACGCAAAAAGAATTTTTCACATCCGAAAGGTAGTTTCAGAGATTAGCGCGTACAAACAAACAAACTCGTCCGCTTTATATAATAGTATAGATGACTAGTGTGTGCGGCAAAGTGCGCTCTAACTAAACAGCTAAAAGTACAAATTAAGTTACATGAACAATAACACATGCCCGACAATAATAAATATACATATAATACGTATTAAATATGAAATGTAATACCAATTTCCAAATGATATTTTTACCAAAGTAGTACACCTTTAGACAAGGCTTGGTTGCTATCTAAATTGCAGTTCCTAGTTTGTATATTGAGTGGCGATTATATGGTGAATGATTACGAATATCGGTGATTAAAATTGACCCCTATTACGTTGATTTATGGTTGAAATTGGCTATAGTAAACAGTTGAGATTTAAAGCGATTGCAGTGTTATAATATTACTTGCCTGTATACAGACTTATATATTATGTAGTTCATAAACAGGCAAGTGGTGTATTCCTCGAAACGCACCAACTGAATCGCACCAAAAGTGATCTTCTAAACGTACCAGTTACAGTACAGTACGCTAACAAAAAAATACTACTACTACTGGTGCGTTTCGATGAATATTTTTGGTGCGTTTCGTGCGTTTTAGTTCGCTAAAAGCAATACCATAGACAAATTACTACCAATATTTGAATATAATCTTATTATTTAGCAACTTTTAACCATATATCAATGTCCTTTAGATTCAAATTACAATTTATCATCGATTATATTTGCATCATTCTCGCAAACTCTAGGAATCAATGTTTATATTGACAATTTGGTAAATTTTTCACCAACAATATCTGATGTATCTATACTTTAGTGTGAGTTGAACTTAGTAATAATTATTATTGTTGACCTACATTTTGTTTTGTTATTTCGATATTATGTTTCATTGTCTAAGACTGCCGTGAAGATATAGATTCTTAGTACAGGTAGGTACATTGGTTGGTGTAAAACTCGTCTTAAAATGACTGATCCACATCTTTTATAAACCACATACATTATACTAGCTGCGCCCCACGTCTCCCGCGCGTTAAATGAGTTTTGTATCTTGGAAATCAGACCGACTTTCGGCATAAAAAGCCTATGTCTGTCTCCGTCACCAAATCTGTTTCATCAGCTGAGTGGTAACAAACACACACAAACTTTCGCTTTTATAATATTAATAGAATTGCGATCGGTTTCAGTTTCATCTTTATATTATTATATACTATTAAAATATAGAATCCTTAAATTAATATCATTTTAATTCTCCTCAATTCAATTAGGTACGTAAAAAAACCGATACTCGTCTGAAAACAATGTTGATTAATCCCGAGTTGCCTTTATTAATTCATTAGTTCACTTGGTATATGCACATGTTGCTAAAAATTAAATTTGGTAAACAAATATTTTTAATTTTAAATACTTACCTGATTAATAATAATATTTCAACCGCATCAAAATCCGTTGCGTAGTTTTAAAGATCTAAGCATACATAGGGACAGACAGCGAGAAGCGACTTTGTTTTATATTATGTAGTGATATGCTTACTTTGGGTCTAGATGGCGTTGTGTGTAGTTGTTGTGATATTATTATTATTACTTCAACAATTTCAATAATAATAAGACTGAATAATCTGGTTCCTTAAACACCAACCGCTAGCTTGTCTGTACTAGCATCTACTTCTAGCAAACACTTCACTGTTTTTAATAACAGTATAATTTTGTCAATTACAAATTACAAGTCAAAACTTGGTTTTTTACTTTAATGATTGGCAAATTTAATGTATATAAGAAAAAATATGATAATTTCACATTTTTGTTATCATTGTTTTCATTGTTTTGATTTTGACGATTAATTTTGGTGAAATGAAAACTTAAGTTTTTATTCATTTATTTATGTAGTTGTATCTGTTTTTGTTTAACGTGAATGTTATATTTAATTCTTTTGTACAAAATAAAGATGTCACTATGGCTAACTAACAATCACAATAGGTTCATACATTATTTGAAATTTACATGATTTTAAATAATGTTATAAAATTTTTAAATTGCCTTAAAATGCGTTGATAGAGATCTTCCGATCCTTCTATAGCGAAAAGTGAGTGTTGTTATATCTCTGCATATCCCTTCAAGAAAGAAAAGGCGTAAAGCTATGATCTATTACCTATATTGCATTTTACAACTTTCGATATTACTGATTAATAAATAAGGTTTAAAGTTACAGTAACAAACTTTTGCGACTTGTCAAGTTATAATTAAACACGATAGTTTTAAAAAGCCATACCGTTATGTTATTTTATTCTGTAAATTTGTATTTCTAGAATCTGAAAGACTAAATTTCGAGCTTATTGTATCATTGTATAAATATATATGTTTAATAGAAAACGAATTATAGATACATCAGATATATCTGTGAGATGTAGCTATTGTTTGTGGTGTAGTATTCAATACACATTGTAAAACCATGCTATTACTTATTTATTTTTAATAACAGGCTTTTCGTTTGTACATCAATTTTAATTCCATTCCATACAGAGAAAGTCTATAGGTAGTTTATGTAGAATTGAAAGGAGATGGTAAATTTCGTGTCCAATTATCGAAAAAATGGCAATAAAAAACTGTTCAACGGAATTGTTTTGATGTATAAATAAAGTGTTGTTACAACGTTGTCTTATACTTGCTACTAAATAGCATTTAATATAGCATGCTTTTACTTATGTGTGTTTGCACGTACACTACGATAATATCTACAAAACAAGCAAATAATGTAACAAGCCGTCCGTCTGTTGCAAAAATGTTAAACAAATTAAACAAAATTATTATTTGTATGAAGTTTTTTTTGTTCTTTTTCTATAATTTTATTTTAACCTACAAGGCTACTTAATCCGCTTTCCTAAACGCCGAAATTAATAAGCAATCCAAATTCCCAACCCATTTACAAGCGAAGTACAATTTATGAAGAACTATAGACTAATATCGGTTTGTAACCACATGACGTTTTTATATAGTAATTTTGTTTAATTCTATAGCCATACTTATATTAAAAGGAGATCGCGCCAGTTACGAAGAACAGCAACATTATAATTATACATTTATCAGTTTGTTCGTTTGGTTATATTTTGTGCCGGATTTGCAATCGATGTAGTTGCCATATACCACAATTCAGTTATACTCGTCATGTCCTTAGTTAAATGTCGATGAGATGCGCAGGGCGAAACGACCTAGTCTTGACTTGCCCCTAAAGGTATGCGCAGACGAGGGATTTTTGTCCGCGTACTTTTTTATCCGCTAAAATAGATCGCTTACAACTGTATCGAGTAACGCAAACGAGGGATTAAAAGTACCGCGTACAAAAAGTCGCCCGAATAACTGAGGCCATGCAGGGAGCGGACCGGACAAAAGTACGGGGGAGTCCCTGAAAAAAATAGCACTCTTGTGACTAGGCGAAGCAACGCACATGGAGGCCTTTAGTCCGCGTTGTGCGCTCGAGAGTGACGTACGTATGCACGACGATAAACGATGACGCCGTGTGCGTTGAGTTCGCGGTAAATCCGCGGCGAACTTTTTATTCGCGGAGCATACTTTTTCTCCGCCGCGGAGGAAAGTCCGTCGTCTGCGCAGGCTTTAAGTACTACCTACAATTTCCAATCAAAAGATTACAAGGTTAAGATTGATTATTAACTTCGGCTATTATTGTAAGTAAAATTCTGATTATCTGTAATCTATTTATTTTACTAATCAAGTGACGTAGAGGTGATTGCAAATATTTAGTCTAGAATACCTAAATTGCCTGCTATACTTAATTTGGTTGTATAATAAACGATAATGTTCTATTAGAATAACGACGCAAAGGGCTTAAGTTGCTACAGGAAAAAGTATCAAATGTGTCTAACTTTAAGGTCATTTTTACAAAACTTGTGTTGTTCACTTGTTCTTGTTTGGATGGCAGCATACTCAACCAAGTCACTTGACTAACTTACCCAAGTTATCAATTAAAGGAAGGTCACCTTTATGAAACTTACTGCCTTCAATATTATTTCTTGAAATCCATCCGAAGAGGGCAGCAGCGAATATAGTGTTGCCACACAATAATATGCGTTCGTCTGTTAATACCTTTACATTATTAAAACCAGTTGAGTACAAACAAATTACAGTGTATCAGGCTCTTTGACTAAGCATTGTAACAAATATAAATCGCAGTTATATTAGCAAAACTCTGAAAATCATTTTTAGAAGATTTATTATGCGTTTCTATTATGCGAAACATGATTCCGAACATTTCTGCTCATATAAGTCTGCTGGTTTTTCGCTGTACAGGTTTTAGTATCAGGAAAACGGTTTCAGTGAAAGCTATTGGAACCCCCTATTTAAACTTTTTGTAGTTCAAAATATTCTGAACTATTAAAACAAAAGAAAGCTCAATTCTTAAACCAGCGTAATATAAATTTGATTGTTAGAAAACTAATACTACATTCATAGAATAACACACCACGGTTCTGTAATCTGTGCTTAGATAACATTCACGTTACTAAAGCCCCAAACTATGCCTAAGGGAGCCCTTACCTAAACATTGTGCCAAAGTTTTTAGTACGATACATAGGTATCTAATAACTGGATGCTTACAAGCTAAATGTTTCGTCAATAGAAACGCATGTTGCTCTGTAAAAGAACGGATAAGTAAACGACACAGGCCACAGGAAAAACAACTTTAAAGCTGCAGCTTAGAGTGGTTTTTCCAAAGCATCTGTCGTACATTTTTAACATTTATTTTATTAGGGACAAGGAATATGCAGAAAGTTAGAAATTTAAGTTGATTTTTCCTATTTGATTTAGTTTTCACTTTATCAGAAGTGTCATATCGGTCTTGTAAATAATTTCTAATCTAAGTTAAGTTTATAGTAGTTAACCAATCCCCTTGTTATTGTGTATTTGCCACGTTAGCAGACAAATCTTACACAGTAAAAAAAGGAGAAATCAGTAATTTATACCTTCTACGTAAATAATAAGGTCTAAATTGCTAAATTTTAACTTATATCTTACGACCTTTTTCTGATTTGAAAATTTGCTGAACAATAAATAAATCCAAGATTTTTTTTTAACCTTTTATGGTCTGATGTGTCTTCCGATTTGTCTACTAGTGAATTGGCTTTAAATTGGATAAAGCGAGGCATTAAAGTGCAGCATACGGACGGTGGAAGTATACTTTGTATAGGCGCTCTGGAAAGTGGTAAATAAATGAATGTGAAAATGACAGAATTGTGTTGTTAGTTGTTGGGCGAACTGTTGTTTGTGTCTGTTTGTTGTTGATTGTTGTTGTTATGTTTGTAACGCGGTTAGTGCTTTCGTCTTGTTTATTGTAGGTTCATATTATTTACCTTCCATTGTCATTACTCATCAGTTTATTTAGGAATGGTACTCACCACTTCAGAACCACTGATTGATTAACACCAGGAAAAGTAAAGTTTAGTAAGCTAATATGATTATTTAATTTATTTTTCCAATAACATCAAAATTCAGCTAGTCAAAGAAAAGTGTGTATTAAGTTCATGTTGATGAACTTTAAATAGGTAGGTACTACTCCAAATCTGAATCTTAGCTTTTATAGATTTTTATGTAATTGCAATTTAAATACTACGAAAGTTATAGTATACAAGACGAAAATCAAAAACGCTGAATCAAGGGGAGCTGCGAAGCTTGTATTGTACAAACAAAAGTTCGCTCAACAATCTAAGTTTGTGTAGTCCACTTACTCGACACGCAAATATTACAAACGACTAATATAATATACACACAACGTGTTTTTATTACGAATTGATTGTTTTATTTATATCCTACTAACTGTTGCCTGCAGTTCCGCCCGCGTGAATGGCGGTTATGACTCTGTTTATACATTGACGATTTATTATACAAACTTTTATCCCCTTTAAGCGATTTTTCCCGAAAAAAGATAGCCTATGTTGTACTCCGAGGTCTAATCTATCTCTATACCAAATTTCATTTCAAATCGGTTCAGTGGTTTAGGCTTAAAAGCGTAACAGACAGACTTACATTTGCACTTATAATATTAGTATGATTAGTATGGATTGTCGTGCCTCATCATATCATATCAGCCAAAAGACGTCCGCTGCTGGACATAGGCCTCCCCCAATTTTCGCCACCGTGGCCGGTCGTTCGCCGCCCTCATCCATCGGTTGCCCGCCACCCTTATAAGGTCGTCGGTCCACCTTGTGAGGGGTCTGCCCACGCTGCGTCTTCCGGTTCGTGGTCGCCACTCTAGAACCTTTCTGCCCCAGCGGCCGTCAGTTCTGCGAGCTATGTGTCCTGCCCATTGCCACTTCAGAGAAGCAACTCTGCGAGCCACGTCAGTTACTTTGGTTCGCCTTCGGATTTCTTCGTTTCTCAAACGATCGCGCAGGGAGACGCCTAACATAGCCCGCTCCATCGCCCTCTGAGCGACTTTGAGCCTTCGGATAAGACCCATAGTTAGCGACCACGTCTCTGCTCCGTATATCATCACTGGCAACACACACTGGTCAAAGACCTTGGTCTTGAGACACTGTGGTAGTGCGGACGAGAAGATATGTTGTAGCTTCCTGAACGCTGCCCAGCCGAGTTGGATTCGACGAGTGACCTCTTTCTCGAAATCGGACTTACCTAATCGGACTGTTTGTCCCAGGTATATGTACTCGTCAACGAATTCGAGCATCGAGCCTCCGACCGTAATAGGAGTGGGTGTAACATGGACATTGGTCATGACTTTAGTCTTGTCCATGTTCATTTTTAGGCCCACTTGTCGAGAGACTCTACTGAGGTCATCGAGCATTGCACTGAGCTCCTCCACGGTCTCAGCCATGACCACGATATCGTCCGCGAATCGAAGGTGAGTGATGTACTCGCCATTTATGTTGATGCCAAGTCCATTCCAGGTCAGAAACTTGAACACGTCCTCCAGTGCAGCGGTGAACAGTTTCGGAGATATGACATCTCCCTGTCGTACTCCTCGCTGCAACTGGATCGGCCTTGAGCTCTGACCATTAATTCGTACTGACATGGTGGCGTTTTCATACAAACACTTCAGCACTTCGATATATCGATAGTCAATATGGCACCGTTGGAGAGACTGTAGCACGGCCCAGGTCTCGATCGAATCAAAGGCTTTCTCATAGTCCAAAAACGCTAAGCACAGGGGCCGGTTATACTCTGTGGACTTATGTATAACCTGCCGCAGCGTATGTATGTGGTCTATGGTACTAAAACCTTTTCGGAAACCGGCTTGTTCGGGAGGCTGGAAGTCGTCGAACCTGTTTGCGAGACGATTAGTGATGACCCTCGAGAACAGCTTGTAGACGTGCCTCATTAGGTAATGAAATATACTTATCTATAATTCATACTTTGTGATCATGGAGAAGGCGACGAAAATTAATCCCACGCTGACGCTGGACAACAGCATCCTGCCGCAATCAGTATAGCCATTTTTTGTTTATGATAAAACATCCTCCTTCAGGTAAGATTTAAGGCTTGTTGACTCCACTTAGCAAAGTTTATTAAAAAAAATATATATAAGTACCTATAATATATACGGTCGAATTGAGAAACCCTCCTTTTTTGAAGTCGGTTAAAAAGAACTAGGATACCAGAATCTGACAAGAGATTTAAACGAAATAAAATTATTTGTCATCTACCCACAGCTAAGTTTCATAAAAAGTACTAAGGTACCAGAATAATAAAAGAGGTCTGTCTCTATGAAATAAAATTATTTGTTAACTACTCACTTATTTAAGTTTTATAAAAAGCACTAGGGTACTAGAATCTTAAAAGAGATCGCTATGAAATTTATTTTATAAAATTGTCACTTATCTACTAACCACCACAAGAACTAACTAGGTACTAACTACTAACCACTGAAGAATCCGTAGCTCACTGTGATTTAGTAAGCTTACTTTTGAGGCCCATGCACGATATATTTGCTTTACTTTACTTACTTTTATTTTACGTCAAAGGTGACAAGCATATTATGATGGTAAGTAGGTAATTGCCGTAGCACGTTGACGCTTGCAACACCAGGGCTTCACTTGCACGTTGTCGAACCTGATTTAAAAACCTCGGAAAAACATTGATGGGAGATCATTACACAACCTTATCGTACGTGTAGGTAAGTTTCTCTGAAACCTTATTGTATTTAGAAGGCAATGTGACATAAAGTAAAAACACAAACATTTTCAAAATTTTATTTAGGTGTCCATTTGATGTTAATAACTGAAAATTAACACACGCTATTATAAACCCGTAGCAAAGCTAAAAATTTTGTAATTATCTGCTATTGGAGTATTATTATACTAAATTCATATACCGGGCAGGGCTTCTTACGTACACGACAGAACATAACATTTTGTGCGAAAATAATACATAGGAACACGAAAACAACTTGGTTAAATCAATTTTAACCTAAACTTAATTATACAACGGGGCTATAACATCAATTAAAATTAACACTTTAACAGGATTCATTAGTTCACGATTAATATACCATTACATATACTTACGGTACATACAAGATTATAGTAACATGGTGGTAGTACTTACTCGAGTTGTAAGCCAATTAATATTATCAAATACCATTATATGTACGTATTTCAATAATATATCAAGTTCAGTTTATCAAAACGTTGGCCTTCGAATGAGTTATCAGAATCAATACTTTTGTTTTTTACGGGTAGCTACTTATTTAAGCTTTTTAAATTTAAGCGCGAAATCTCTTACGAAATATCTTGTTGTACCCTACCTTCAGTTGTTTTAATGTAATGTAATAGTTGTGTCTCACCATCTGAATAAGTAAAACAACTTAAAAATTGTCCTGCAAAAAGTCCTAAAATATACGTGGTATATGTGAGACTTTACTAAAGTTTGTACGATTTTTCAAAACGGAGAGCAATTTTATTCAAGTACCTACACACAGGTGTGTATCATTTGACCCAAGGATTTCAACGATTTTGGATGCAAAGCATTTATTTATTTTGCAATCGCTCTTCGTTATGTGTAAAATCGTACCTACTTATTATATATATTTATTTTTGTCACGACAGCGAGCATTCGTACGCGATAATATATTTATATACCACAATTTTGATAGTTAAAATTTTAACTGTAAACCCGAACACAAAAAGCTTTAAAAAATAACCATATTTTGTAACTATTTTATGGAAGGATGCGAGAATGGACTTCGATAGGAACTAAATTAAAATATATTTATTTTAATACTTCTACACATCAAAACCTGTACGTTCATACAAAACATGTCAATAACATTTTTACATTAAAATAATAGATTAGATATAAGATAGAACGAAAAAATGAAACTAACGAAAGGAATAAGCCACGTTTAAGGCATAATGGTGTAGATCCAGCTTTTTCCAAGTAAGTCAAGCGTAGGTGACGGAGGCGAGAGGAAAGGAAGAGAGGTAACCAGGCATTTTCACTTCAAGAACATATTTAAGTAAAAAGTCACTTTAGGAGGTACCTGGGTATTACAAAATTTGTAAGCTTTCGAATGTATGGGCATTCGTAAACTTACAAATTTTGTAATTGCCGATGGTAGGTACGATGGTCCTTAAAATATATTTAGCACCCTGCCTTAACTTCATTTTCTGTTACTGTGTTCCATCTAATCTATTATTTTACTTCATCTACGTTACATACAAATCCATACTGTTACAGCTATCGAATCAGTTGTTTATCAGTTCAGCACTCGGTTACCATAACATTGTTGTTAAAATTAAATAATATTGTTGAAGCTAAATGTAAGTCAAAAGATGACTAGTATATTAAAAACGGGATAGACAGAGGTGTCACACTCACGTTTCGCCAGTTACGTTGGGTCGCCAATTCTTATCGACTAGAGGGTCGATTCGAGCCCTTTTAAGTAGCTCGGATTCAGTACTGAATAACAGGGTAGTAATATTACGCGAAATAAGAATACAATCGTCGCAAAATGAGTGGTATTATGCATAGTGTAGTACCTTTATTTTTTTACATTGTCTATCTGTTGACAGTGTAGATACACCATAAGTATTCAACCTTTATGTTAGAAATACAAGACTTTATATTAGCCTCAACAATATCCCTAAAAATTTTAAATAACATTTTTACTAATTTAAAAATCAATGCCTTAGTACCCTGTCTCTACAATAATTTGAAATCATTAAAATAAAATTTCACATTACAATTTAATAAAATAATAAGTTTAAACAAACAATAATGTAGCTACTTTGTAAAATATTAGTACACATAAAATTATACTGACATTATACTTTGGACTGTACTTAGCACAAAACATTTTGACTTTAAGAGATCTTTTAAAGATGGTTTTCTTACATTTTACATCACCGTAATTTCCAAGATAAACTTGGAATATGCATTTAAAGTTTGCCCAGTTTACAATCTTGGGTAATATTTTTAATGTTAGACATAATAATATGTACTTACCTATGTATAAGTATGTAGGTACTAACAGTACCAATGCTTTTTTTTAAAGCTGAATGATTAAGTTGTCTTTCTATTTTCAAGATTAGAACATAATACTTACGTAACAAAATCTTAAAATTGTAGATTTTACAAATTAAGTTAGAAAGTTGAGTATTTTTAAGTAGGTACCTAAATATTGTCAAATTTCTTTAAACAATGCACAATGGTAAGTGCTTTTTATAGAAATTTGAGTACTTTAAGTAGTTTTATACTACTTAAGTTGTTGTTGTTATTATTAGTTTATAAATAATATTGATTTACTTAATCAAAAGTTAATTTTATAATCATAACATTTACTTTATTTAAAATTCTCAGCAATTTTGCATTAAGATACTTAAGAATGTAAGCCAATGTGTAATTTAGTCACTTCTCTGTCTATATCCATATTTTTATTTAAAAAATAGCTATGACAGGGCTTGAAGTAATACAATTGGAACTCTTTGTAACAAACTTAAGACTTTCAGAGCTAAATACTTATACGTAATGTAAAATAAGCTCTGCTGTTCTCTTTAATAGGTAATTAATCACAAAAATATTTATCATAAATGGGAATCAAACATCTGAACCACTAGACATGGGCCAGTCTTTGAATACTCAATAAAAAAGAACAACAGCTTTTTTGTTACATTAAAATAAAGATTTACAAGTTTATATTGTAGACTTAAATCAAAGTAAAATCTAGTAACAAAGTGCATTACAGGCATTATTAGTACAAACAGAACAGCTAATAATCAGACCGCCCGAAACATTTGTCTCTAATCCTCTTTAGAATGTTCTCGTCTGGTGTTAATTTCCAGTTAATGGTTTTAAGGTCATCCTCATCTATGTCTTGAGATTGGGATTCAAATAAGTCTCTAGAATGATGCCTCGGCCTCTCCGCCCCGTGGGGCCTTTTCCTCTTTTCGTCATGTCTCGATTTTGCAATTTCCTCGCGACGCGGATTTGGTGTTTTCCATACAGGCTCTTCCCCGGTTCGTTTGACTAACATATTCGGAGGAGAAAAATATGAAAAGAATGGGCTAGACGGCTTTGGGTCCACCTTAGCTTCTACGTTTTCGAGAAATGAGAAAGTACAATCCGCGTCGTAAACTTTTTCGTGAATGTATGAAGTTATGAGACGGCGGTTAACAGAACTTCCTACATTGTGTTTCGGTTCGACGAGTTTTGTTTGTGATTTATTTATAAACATAACAAAATCATGGTACCTTTCGACGTGTTCAGCGCATCTGTAACATATCGTATTTACATAGTCGCTCTCTTCGATCACTAGTTTTAGGCATACAAAAATTTTCTCAACTATGTTACTTCTCTGACTATAACTGCCAAATAAAGACACATTAAATTCTGTCTCTGACAGACACAGGCGGCAAGACTTTCGTGATATTTCCATTTTATTAAATAATTTAACAAAAAATTAACTTGTTTTAGTAGAAACTATTAGATCAGTTTCCCGCCAAAATACAAGTGAAATTAAATGACAGGTGTTGTGATTGGCTGACTTGAATTGTCGTTTAAAAACCGAGATACTTTTTTTTTTTGAAAACGTATAATTATCTATGTAGATAACTAAAATTAATTGTTGCCAATGAACGCTACATTTGGACGGCTTTCAATATTATGTGTATACTTTGCCCCTGTTCATGTCTACAGATTTTGTATTATATTATATTCAATAAGAAACTCAAATTGAATGTAGTGTACTTAACAAAAATATTAATATTTTATTGTTTTATTTTTATCCCACAGAAAGTAAATTGTCTAACTTGTGGAATGTAGGTAATTTATGTCATTGTATTGCATAGAATTAACATTAAATACAATAACATAGGGGCTAAGTTTCGCATGTTAAGCTGCAATAACAATAAAAATTACATTAAAACATAATCTCTGTTATTAGTACTAAATTTAACATTAATTAATATTTACCTATAGTTTAACAATTTATTTAAAATAGATTAACACAGGCAGCGAATGAAAAAAATGTGTACTGAGTTTAATTAAATTCAACATGATTATTTTGGATTATTCCTAACCTGAATCTTATAAGATTGAAAATCTGTCGTACGTCGTTATAAATATTTATATGTAACAAATTAATTAAACATTATTCATCAATAATAAATAAATATTAGTAATTAATTACTAGTCATCATTACTACTATCACAAGCCACCACACTCCTATTTAATAGACAGTGATTTTATGATAATAAAATATCAAATAATAGTAAATACATATTAATACAGTCGTCGTTACAAAGCGAAGCTTTTTTTCATATTTTTTATCCATTTTAAACATTGCGTTTAATTTTCCCTACTTTTATTGACACTTTCAGGTTCAAAATTGTGATTATTTTGGATAAAAGCGTTGATGTTTGAAGTACATTTTAATCGTAATAATAAAATGTAGGTATTGATAATATTATTAGTTTCATTCAACAATCACAATTTTGCTTTGTAAAGTGGTACTAAACCTGAAACAACTAAACGTTGTCCTCTTCTTTTTTTCCCCAGAATTTATCAAACCTCGTACGAGCCCTATCTAGTATCTCCGCGGCGGTTAGACCACCAGTGTTGGGTGTTTCATTCACCACATTAGTGTCAACTACTCCTGGAGCAATTTGAGTCGCCTCAGTCGACTTTTTGATAACTTCTTTCTCTTTCAAAGGTTCTTGAGTAGGGGTTTCGGGGGTCAGTTCATTGCTATTAAAGCCGTTCACTCCGTTGACTCCATTGACTTTGTTCATGTCCAAGGCCTTGGTCTCGTCGATGGGAGTGAGGCTGGTAGGTGTAGTGGGCGTCTTGTCGGTGCGCTTACTCAGACTAGTAGGCGACTCACTCTTTTTCAGTGAGCGTATTGGCGACATTTGCTGATGATGAATTGGAGCGATTTCTGAAACAGTTGTACGAAATTTTAGTTACGTGATCTTTATGCTTCATTTTGTTGAGAGTTTGAAAAGTTTACTGCTATTTATTTGCTTGACTATGAAATTTTATTTCAATTAACTTTAGTTAAGTTACTGCCTACCTAAGGCAGTAACTATCCACTTATTTCTTTTGAAACTCCCAATATACACCAATTAAGCACATACAAGATATCTTTCATTGGCCTTTTCAGAATAACAAAGACAAGAATGAAAGACTAAACTAGAAGTCTACAATTACAGTCAGTAACCAACATTCTTAGAATTAAACGAATGAATTAAAAGGGAATGAAAGATTACAGGTCGATAATACCTAGCCTGTTATTGTAGGGTGCTCAATTACTTTAATGTCGACATCAATACAAATTACTTACCTATTATTCCAAAGACAGCAATTTAATTTCTAATTAACTAGGTATTTATTGATATAACTTTAACTTTGATAATTTATTTCAATATCACTTAAACATGCTACCTTTTATTTGAGTACCCTATCAAGTTCATGCTATATATCTATAATTGTATAACACTAGAAAATAACTTAACAATTTATTTATTTACGAAGAGTACATGCAAACTATTTTGTATCAAAAATCTTCATGAAATGGATAGTTACTAAGTAAATGCTATACAAAACCTAATCCTGGACTAGCTCTGAAAACTTTGTAGACAAGAGGCCATGATACTAACGTCAACTACCATGATGGAAGCATACACCGAAACATCCTCCCATAGATAGACTAGCACAGGCAGCATGCAAAAGTGAACGATCGGAATGACATGGGAAAACAATAAGAATTGGGGTGCCATACAGTGACAGTGTACGCAAACATCGAAACAGACACACACAGACAAGTGAATACATACGTGGTCGACGCCTCAGCGGAGTACGGTCAAAATAAATAAAAGCATCTCAATTATTGGAGTAACACAATTTAATCATGAACTATTCAATAGATATAATATAAAACAGATTATATATTTTTCTGGTGTCGATCGTGTGTCGTGCTTATGTGATAGTGAGCTTTATTTGTTGTGCAATAGAACTCACTATCGCATCATCTGTCACACTCATTAAAACGTGTGTATGGCCGATGGTCTAGGCGGTGGCTGTGTTCGTCGTACCTGCCGGCTTCACGTTGACTTCTTCGGCTACGGAGCCACCCTTAAACTCAGAGCTAGGGCGCTTAATGCTCTCATCTGAAATGGTGAGCGAGTTGTATGGTCGGATGATGTGATCTAACGTTACGTTCTAGATCCAGAGAAATTACTATTATGATTAGATTTTTTGAATTTTACTTATTTATTCAATCATTTGACGGCGCTATTTACAGATTAGATCGTTGTTGAACGAATATAAATTTGGTTTCTGTGGATTTAAAACGGTATCAAATAAAATACGTCGCTGTGTACGAACAAAAGGTGTGAGATGTGTGGTGATCTTCATTTTAATGAGTGTTCCCCTCTAGATATTTCATCAATGCATGATTTTATTGTGTTCATTTTGTGGAAGTGTCGCAAGCTCTACACGACCTAGGTGGTCACACTTTACCAAAAATGAATCATGATCATGAACCTTTTGACTACCAGTGTTGTGACATGACAGTGTGATGGCTTACAAATTGATCATCAAAGTTTCTATTCACATAACCTTACCTACATTATTAAAACAAGTCAATCATCCTATAAATAGTTAGAATACTGTTCATTTGAAGAGCATCTTATTCGAAATTATTACTAAACTGAAAAAAGTGTGATATTTTACATGGCAACACCACCACCATGAGCTTACACTCGTACAATCTAAAATGTCAATTACTTACTATTAAAACAGAGAAAAAGATACTCCTTTGTACATTTTGAAAAGAGTGAAACCAATTTTACGAAAAATATATACATCTTTTTAATTTTTTGCTCAGTCCTTCTAGCGTCATTAGTTTTGAAGCCATTTACTATATTCAACACTATATTCAATAAGATCAAATCGAATCATTATTAAAGGCATTTACTATAAAAGGCTAATACGGAATTTTAAAGAAAGAAAAAATTTCGATAAACACCAACATTTTAATAAGAAACTGTATCTAGGACGAAAACTTCATATCAAGTATCCGTAAAATCAGTCCCACAAACTTAATATTAGCTAAATAATCTAGCTATATTTGCCGCCCAGTCTTAGGAGGGTCCTGCACTCACCGCTTTTCACGTTCTGGGTGACGGTGAAGGTCTTCCCGGTGTCGAGGGGAACCGTCCAGTTGACAGGGTCTGGAGACCTCATGTTCATCTGCTCTGGAGACTTGACCCTGGTAGGTTCAGGAGGTGATTTGACCACAGGTGAGTCGTCAAAGAAGTGATCCTTAGCTACCGAAGCGCTACGGTGCGACGGGATTTCCTCGTCTGAAAGTTTATAGAATATTATTGGCATATTTTGGTCATACAAATTGGTAGTATTATTACAGGTGTGTTGGCAACATCGGCAGTCGGTCGACTGTCAACGTCTGTCACCGAATGAAGCTTGCATTTTTGTGTAATTTTTATTGCAAAATTTATGAGATTTAAATAACAAAAGAAACAAGCCATCTTTTGTTTTCACAGAAGATGGTTGTCATTTAATTTCATCCACCTTTTTTCTATTTTTATCATTGTATTATACCATTAAAATCATCAACTAGTATATTATTTTACACTTGACGCTGGCAGAAATAGCTGACACAATCGTCGGCTCAGTTGCCATAATAAAGGGAGAAGAAGAAGAACAAAAGAAACGTCAAGTGCCCATAACTTGTCAAGTATCACTTGCAAATTTTATGTACTTAATTGGCTGAAAATGATTAAGGTCAAAGTACAATGTTAGGATTAATAACTCAAGTGACATTGATGACAGATAAAGGTCATTGACCTTTCTATTTTTATTATTGCATTAGTTTCCCGTAGCGCGGTTTCACCCGCGTTTTTGATTTTTTGACTGCTCTGCTCTCGTCGCCAGTATCGTAATGTTAAATAGCCTACAACCTTCCTCAAGCTATCGCAAAAAATGGTAGTTCCAGAAATTACCGCGTTCAAACAAACAATCAAACAAATTCTTCCGCTTTATATAATAGGTATTATAGATTTTTAGACATTGACACTTAAAGCGAGATTATGATGTGTAAAGCTATTGAAAGCTTCCACAACAATATAAGAATCTTAACACGTCTGTAATAATACATACCAGGATCATTCAACCAAGTGCCTGTTGTTTGTAGTGAATATTAAATTTATAAAGTACACTTGACACTTACCCCCAGTTTCTGAAAGGATGATCAACGAAAAATTTACTAATCAACTGTTAAATCCAATTTAAACTAATTAGATCAAATTAAACTATTTAACCATGTTTTTAGGTACTTTCGTTGATCAGCCTTTCAGAAACTGGGGGTTAGAGCATTAAATTAGGGCCTTTTAATGTTGTACGTGAATACTTTTATCTGACTTTTGTACAGCACACGATCACTTTTGGAATGGTTACCACCAGTTTTGGGTCCCATTGACTGCTTACCATCAGGCAAAGTGGAGTCTCTTTGGTAGGCTAATATATAAAACAAGACCACACCATTCATACCATAGAACACACAATGGCGTGGCCAGTGCACACTAAACCAGAACTATCACACTAACAAAATATAAAAAAAAGGAACACAATATAGGTACAGGTACACAATACACGTGAAGGCCTTCTCCCTAGCTTAATACTCTAAGACTTGACTTTATTTCTCAAAATACCTTTTCAACATTTTGAAGAATAATGATAACTTTACAAAATAATATTTATAGATCGCGTATTGTAACTAAACTTGACCCGCTTTAAAGTTAGCTGGAGTGGAGTCGCAATAAAAGTTTTTTGGGTTTAATGACAAGGGGTGAAGGAATTTGTATTTAAATAATATTCGGTAACTCCAGAGCGACCGCGTTAGGTCTGTAGCTTCGGGAATGAGATTTTATGCCCAGCACATTGCACTGATTGGGCACGAACTCATTTCGTATCCTACGGTTAACCGTAGCTACTGGCGACTAGCCAAGGCCGTGCAATCCAACTTCTGCAATCCTTCGCCGTTCTCTTGCTTGTAGAAATCTTTGCGGCTTACTCTCGAATCGACGACCGTGGCTTGCACCCGCCGACTATACCTGGCTGCGACTTCGTTATGCCTAATATCCGTATTACGCATCGTGATGTCCGTGCGGAACTAAGGTCGCTCGATGTTCGAAAAGCCAGCGGACCGGATGGTATTCCAGCGGTGGTTCTCAGGAAATGCGCAGCGGAGTTGTCTCCTGCATTGACGCGCCTGTACCACCTATCTAATTCCTCGGCAATTGTGCCGGAGGCTTGGAGAGAGGCGAATGTTCAACCGTATCCAAAAAAAGGGGATAGGTGCGAGCCAGGCAACTATCGACCCATAGCTGTCACCTCAGTTCTCTGCAAGGTGCTTAAGCGCTACACAACATAAACTCCCAACTAGTGCGCTACTTAGAGGGTCACTCGTTAGTTAGTGACCGACAATATGACTTCAGATCAAAACGGTCTACGGGTGACCTTCTAGCGTATATCACGCACCAATGGGGTGAAACTGTGGACAGGCATGGAGAGTCCTTGGTCATCAGCCTTGACATAGCCAAAGCCTTAGATAGAGTCTGGCACCGTTCGCTTCTGTCTAAGCTTCCAGCATATGGTCTGCCACGCCAGCTGTGCAACTGGATTGCCGCATTTCTGCATGAGCGCCGCATTAGAGTCCTTTGTGACGGATCGACCTAGAATTATTTGCAGGTCAACGCTGTGACCATGTCTTATATCGCATTTCTAAATAGGGTTGTGACAATTTGGTCGAGTTCAATGCCACAAAAACACAGGTGTGCGCGTTCTCTGCAAAAAAATCTCCGTTCCGTCCCCTTCCTTCTCTTCAGAACACAGCGTTACCACTACAGGATAGCCTTAGTATCCTGGGTACGGACGTCAGCCGAGATCTTAACCCCTAAAATTACATCGAGTGCGTCATTAAAACCGCCTCCTGTAAGCTAGGAGTCGTGAACAGGGTGAGGCGGTACTTCACGCCCGAGCAGCTCTGTCTTCTTTAAAACACACAGGTTCGTTCTTGCGTGGAGTACTGCTCTCATCTTTGGGTTGGCTCCGCACAGTACTTACTGGATGCACTCGATAGGTTGCAGCGGCGAGCAGTCCGTATCAACGAAAGCCCGGAGGCTACTAAGACCCTTAAGCCTTTACAGCTGCGAAGAGATATCGCCTCAGTGGCCGTCTTCTATCGCCTTTACCACGGAGAGTGTTCTGAAGAGCTCTTTGAATTAATTCCACCCTCTTCCTTTTTCATCCAGACCG
This sequence comes from Parascotia fuliginaria, assembly GCA_963082885.1. Classification (NCBI taxonomy): domain Eukaryota; kingdom Metazoa; phylum Arthropoda; class Insecta; order Lepidoptera; family Erebidae; genus Parascotia; species Parascotia fuliginaria. The sequence goes on along the minus strand of OY720196.1, from coordinate 2,096,761 downwards.
ACACGTGCGGGACTAAAGTGCCACCCTTTCACAGTAGAATCTGAAGGGTCTCGAACCAAACGATTTAGCAATTCATACTTTTGTCGCTCAATTAAAGCCTGGAACTTATTGCCAGCGCATGTGTTCCCATCTAATTTTGATCCTGGGTCTTTTAAGAGGGGCGTGAAAAAGCATCTCACTAAGCTGCCATAGTGGAGGCCACCATACCAGTAGTTTGGCTTTTGGAATAGTGTCCGACACTTCTGGATTCCACTGACTGCTAACCATCAAGCAGAGTGGAGTCACATTTATAGGTTAATATAAAAAAAAAATACTTAATTGTACACAAATAAAGCCACATTATATGTTATGTGAGTAATTTAATCATAAATTTGTCAGGTATTTCGAGACAAGTCAAAAATATTGCGATTTTTTTTGTCGTGAGAGTAGGTTAGTTAAGAAGTAAAGGGTTTGGGATAATGATTATATTTGATATAACAAGGGTAGTGGTAATATATTAGTGAGGATGTATGGAATAAGGGGATATTTATACAATTTCACAGTGTCATGATTTTGTAATGATAGATTTGATTTTGATTTTGTAATCATGATTTTTGGTATAAGTAACTGATCACTGACCTCTAATGTATTATATAAATCAGTGTTTGTCGTTAAACAATTGCCAGTGCTAGTCTACGTCCATTCCTAGCACAACCATTACGTGATTTTTTGGGATCTATTTATTCCCCTATTAAATTAAAATAATAATCATGATAAATAGATAGTAAAAAAATCTACTATATGAAAACATATTACTTATAATTTTCAGGATTTGAATAGTACCTACCTATTTTAAAAAGACTTATAGTAAAAGTGTTGCCAACTATCATAAACTAAACACAATCAAACACATCGCATGCAAATATAACATTTTACTAACAATGAATACAACAGTTTTGTGATTTAACTAACACACAACACATTTAACACTAATAACTACTTCACTATTCAAACATTTTGTCCATAGATTACCTACTTGCTATTTGTTAACTGTCAACACTAGTTCTAATTTAAACGTAACTAAGCAAAATTATTTTACACAGTTACGACAAGGGTCAGCGTCGATAAATAGACTTATGGAAATAATGAAGTCTGTAAGGGAAAATACTTTCATTATTTTAATGCCTGTCATGCAACTATAGTACTGTAATAGTAATTGCGCAGGAGGCATAGTGGTAGTATGTATGAATGATTTGCTGGAGTTCCAAGTTCCAACCCAGGAACGATTAGAAAAGGTTTGTTCCTTCAGATACATTTATGCACATTACAGCTATCCATTCGTCTTTTAAAACGTAGCAGACAAAACATTAGCGCCTCCTTTGCTATAGATATTTTATCTAGGTACATAAATAGTTGGGTTACACGGCTGTTTTTAACCTTCTTTGAATTAACCTTGGGATATGGTGCACCCCTCCCTACGGTAGGTACTACTAGTGGGTGTGCAAGGTGTTCACACTGAACGGTACGGACATAAAACCACACCTGTGTCGTGTCAAGCCATTCCTAGTCGGTGCCATTGCTTCAGTGACCGTTGCGTAGACGCACTAACATTAACAACAAAAAGCTCACAAAACACATTGGAGGAAGCTACATTATGCTTTAAACTTTAATTTTGGCCAAGAAAGTTTGCCAAAGAACCAAGTTTCAAGCATAATTTCTTACTTACAAAACAGTTTACCTACTATTTATCCGATTACGAAACAGTTGAAAATATACATTTTAAAAAAGAGACAGCAACAACAACAATTTAAGCCACACAGGCTGTCGATGTCAACGGAACAAAAGCGACACGGACTAGAAGCGAAACATAGAGCGTCGACGCAACTGCATCAGTCACCTGGTAGAGCTACGCACCCAACTTTATTCCGACTTTGGATACGCTGCGACTGCGGCGGCCTCGGCCTGGGGCCCCGTTGACCATGCCAGGAGCCCCTAGAGTCCCCGGGGCCCCACTGCCGGCTTTGCTCGGCGCTGACGGCGATCGTCCGCCTCGTGTCGTTGACCTAACTCTATTACTACTCCCTCTACTCAACGGCAAACCTACAGAAGAAATTGTCTACTATTTTTTGGCTGTTGAGAAATGGCTCTTGGTTGTAAAGATAAAAATTCTCTTTTTGAAAAAGAGGCATATTTTATAACACATCTGTTAGGCAATGTTTATCTTAAAGTGATTGACTTAAAGTTTAAACTTGTGGCATCGTCTATAGTTTTTACCTCTATCTTCCAAATTTTGCTAAACGACCAAAAGACGCTTTTTTCGTAAGCTTTGATCGTCATTCATTAGTAATGCTGTATTTTTATACAGAGCTTGCATTAAGTATAAAAAAAATTGTATTCTTCAGAGCCAAATTCTCAGGACATAGCCATACAGGGGTAAGCTAGCATCAGGCAGGATAACACCAATTATTTTATTAGTACATACATCGATTAGCTTAATAAACTAGACACAGATTCAAGTAGATTTTAGAAAGAGAACAAACAGAAAGATTGCTACTAAATTGGTAGGAAATAGATCAGATGGAAAAGTATTAATTTTAATGGTTATTTATAGATAGGTAGTATAAAAGTTGCAGGTTACAGAGTTCTGTAGGAAATCTATAAAGGGAAGATATTTAAAAAAAAACTTGTTGAAAATATTTCTTCATCTACTCGTATTTGAGTTTTGCATAAAATTAGATTTTTTAGATCTGTAAGATCGTCCTAAGATTTTAAAATAAACTGTTTTTTTAATTCTATCTTCATGTGTCAGTGATCAACATCAATCTAAATAAGTACTTACTAGATTCGCAATAAGGTTTATTGTGAGCTTACACTGATTCTACATAAAATATGTTTATTATTATAAAACTTAATTTCTGTTTTCTGGCTATGTACATGTGGTATGTTAAATAGTCAGAAAACAGTGTATGAAACATATCTAAGACTATATTATTAGAACAAAAGTCATAATGGACACTTTCTAACAATGTTAAAACTAATTCTAAGTTACTCTATGGAAATAAAGAGACATAATGTAAACTCATTATTTTGTAATATGAACTATGAATTAGAGAAACTTATTTTATAGTTTATTTATCTCTATTCGGATCTAATTTTGGAGCTGGATAGACAGTCGATAAAAGAAGTGACTTTAAACTCGCTCACGCCATTTATATTTAGGATTTTGTATACCGCAACGGATTTTATCAGAAGATGGAAGAGTTTCAAACGAATCTCTAAACAGTTAGCTATTTTCAACATAACAGGCTTCTATTCAGACCTCTACGGTTATATACTACCAGCTTACCAGTAGGCTTGATCGGTGCTGGGTGCGGTTCATGTCCATTAGCTAGATGTTTAGCATGAGCGGCCGCTGGTGCGGGGTCAGCAGACCGAGGTCGTCGTCGTGGAGACCGGAATGCTGCGTTCTCTCCAGTTTTCGCACCTAAAATAATTTTTGGTTGGTTTTGTCTTTGTCAGAGACATCTACGAGAGTAGATCTAGATGATATGTTATAAGCACACCGCATCGCATTATGATTAGATGAGTTATACATACTTTAGCCCTTTAAAAAAAAATTGTTAAGTACCAGACAAAGTAGAATTCATAATAATTACGTAGTGTGGCAGTACAAATATCTAATACTAGTTGTCCGTCCTCTTTCGCTTCGGTATCAAAAGTTTCAGTCGGTCTCACAACAGACGCCTACGGAAAATATTATACAAAATATATATTGTACACTAGACACCCTATTATTTCACCAATTCGTATTTAGATAGCTTGCACTATATACTGTATTTACATTTTATCAAACAGCTTTATTAGTAAACAGCATATTAATAACAATCTCACCATCCTGAGTAGCACCTTCATCGAAGCTATATCCCTGCAGCTTCTTCCTCTGCTTCTGTGGCGAGGTCTTGTGAGGAGACCGCTCCAGAGCCTTCGTCTCCTGCAGCTTTGCGTGGATAGACTGGTGAGGCGCCGACCTGAACGACCGGTACTTCTTGGGAGAATGACCCTTCGATTCTTTCCCATCCTTTTCATCACGCGATATTGCTCTGTGAAAATAGTCCTTATTATGTAGATCCTCAAGGTGATATTCATATATCTGGCAGGGGATTAAAAGGAAATCATAATTTGGATTTTCGACTTCTTATAAAGCTATAGCAGAACGCTGAGCAACACGGCCAAAATTAATTTGGAACTCACCATATCTGAAGTTTTGTCAGTAAAAGTCAAAGGCTTATTAAAAGGATTCTTCTTTAGACTTACTACCTTGTTCTCCTAGCACCTTTGAATACAAAAACAGGGCTGATGAGTTCTACTCTACAATCAGCAGATACCATGGCTTTTGTCTGCCGTTCAAGCCATTCTTTGCATCAGCCTTTTTGCTTCTAAATATACTTATGATAAGGAAAGCGGATTGGCTTATTTAGCTTGAGGAAACTGGACTAAAATACTTTAAAAATCATGGTCATTAAAATATTATTCACGAATAGAAATACGGTAACAAATAGAAGTGTTTGTCAGGTAACACGGCATTATGTTGGTAGAACGTTTTTGTGAGGGTTTTTGCCTACTAGCTTCCCTATGAATATCCATCTTCGGCTTACTCCATTCCATCGTTGCTCACACTTCCTGCATGACAGCACAGGTGCTCAGCAGTGATATTCGAAGTGCTTTCAATGATATTTATGATTTCTGTAGTGTTCCTCGAGCTGTATAAGCCAACGCTTGGTGCATCACTTACTTGTGATTGGTGGAAGCTAGTGATAAGGCCGACAGCGAGGATCGGCGGGACACTTGGTACCAGAGCTCGATCTGCTTATTGTAAAGCTGTGTGATGTGTTCTGGAGCCATTTCTGTCCCCCAGCCGCGGTACTGTCGAAATATTGCCAATATTGAATACCAAGCATGATTATGGAGAAGCGTATCGATTTATGTGTGTCTGATGGGACCTGCTTATCATTGTTATTTCTATTTTATTAAGTATGAATGTTTTTTTTTGTGTCAAAAAGACAAAAAGAGTATCAAAAATTAAGAGGAACAGGACAGGACAGATAAGTTTCGAAGATTTTGAATAGGTTTAGAAAAAATAAAATTATGGACAAGGATATGTATGTATTCTGTTATTCAGGGGTCGGCAGTAGGTTTTGTTGAGATTTAATTATTGCACTGCATAGTGTGACGTAATTTACCTCTATTTGTTCAAAACTTGTCTGTTCTGTCCCACTGGACTGGCACTATCTATTCTGTATCGGGAGGTGTCCGTAAGTATCACATAGAGTATGCAACAGGCGCAGACCTTGTACTCGCCGGCGCGTTTGCGTAAGTCCAGCACCTCGCGGTACCAGGATTCACCCTGGGCCAGGCCGAGGGGCTGCAGCCCTGCAGCGCGCAGCGTGGTCGCACTGTCCTCAGCGCCATCACCCCCCACGACCCCTACCGCTCCCGCCCCCGCTCCCGTCTCCCCTCGCCCCTCGCCCCCCAGCATCCTCTCGCTCGCCTCCTCATTCGACTTCCCTTTCCCCCTGCATTTCGTAAATGTCCCTTTAGACGCCTCGTACACGTATTGAGAGAACGGTCTAAATTTCTTTTTGTACTCGCTTTTGTAACGTTTCCTATTATCTTTGGAACGATCCTCCCCGTTGGATATGAGGGCCGATAGCGCGTTACGGAACGTCGATTTTCTGGAAAATTCCATTTAAGTCTTAGACGCCTGGTGGTTGTCGTCTGTGATGATGATGTGGCAACAGAAACGACTCGCGCCGAGTCGGGTTAGTAGTACAGACATGCTTCAAATAATTGTCAAGCTCGCAATGGTGAGGTTAGGATGTCGAAACCTAGAAGAGACTAGAAGGACCGACAGACAGTGCGGGCTGCCGCCCTGTGCCCTCTCTACCTCCAGTGTTCAAGTGTGGTGAAACATCGACATACAGGTAATCTAATAAAACATTACCAATGAACGTTCACATCGACAAAGGTGCAGGACACATTGAGTAATTAAAAAATCTAGCTGTCATTCCGTACTAATGTTGGTTATTGTTATACTAAATCTACTTCGGCCTAGACACCGTCACCGTGAGGATTTTACATGTTTAAGCAAATATCAAAAACGAAATTTAGACTTAGTTCTGCTTTAAAAGGCTTTTAATAAAGAATTGGGGGCAGAACACGGTCGTGGAGGAATCTTTGTCTAGTTTAAGGAATTAGTAAGGTTTAGTAACTTGTGGGCAATTTGTTACACAAATATAAAGGTATGTCAAAGGAGATAGAATCTACATGGCCGTACCTATATCACTGAACGGCCTTAACAATTTTATAAATATTAAACAGTTGTCGGCATTAAACATGTAAAAATAATGTTTGCACATCAATCATAGATTTATCAGAAAATTAAATAGCTATACTATGAGAACAAGCTTATTATGTAGTACCTACCTTTAACTGTATTTGTTATATAAATTACATTTTACTGTCGTTAGGTAGATGTTCGTGTGTGAAAAAATTCAGACGAAGAAATTTCTTTCCAAAAGAAATTGCTTTCTTTTTATTATCTTTAGTATTCGTAATACCAATATGGTATATCAATAATACTTTTTGGACCACTCATCAAATATGCCATCGTAAAATTAAAAATGTTGTTCATCCAAGGTTTGTAAATCTTGAGAAGGTGTACGAATTTAACAGCTTGATTAATATAACATTGAACACAAGAGATTGTCATGTAATCGTGTTTGTGCTAGCCCTTAGAAAATGAAAATAGTGAGCTTAGAGAAAAAGTTTCTTCCACAACCAGGTTAGTACACAAAGCTAAACACATAGAGATTTGAAAGCTATAGCAATCTTAGGAAAGAAAATAAGTTTAAAATTGTCTTCACCTGAAAAAGTTAGGATTATTTTTTACATTTACAAATAAATATTTACAAAATTGATCACATTAATTGAAAATATTGTGTCGTGTCCGGATTTTACGGATTTATAGAATTTTATATAAATGTGAATAATTTCAAATTGAGTGTGTTGATTGTTGGTGAAGATGTGTTTGTCTATAAATCCAATAGTTTGATGATTATTAATGGCACAGTCTGCTAAGAAGCTGCTTTAGCGAAAGCAAAGCATATTGTGGCTATGATCGAATTAGTTATAGTTAATGATTATAGACTGTTTCTTGATAAAACTATTGTTGAGTGTCAATAGTTAAAAGAAGGCATGCTAATATGAAATATATAAATAATAAAATATGAAACAATCTATAAGAAGAACTAGAAGACGTTGTAAGCTTTAGTCTTATGAAGATGTGTTAAGCTGAAGCTGGTAAAAGAATAAATATTTTTACAAAACATGATAATAACAAATTTTGTAAAAATATTCAGAATATCATAGTAGACTATAATCATAAGTTAGTTGCTAATTTCATAGAGAGTTAGTTGGTTTACCTATTCAGATAAGTATCTAAAATTTAATAACGTATACTTGTAATTATATTTTTAAATATATAAGATATAACTATATCTTATTATAAATTATATAAAAAATTCGTCAACAGTTTTTTTCTGTTTCTGGAACGTTTCTCGCAACGACAAAAACATCATCGAGATAAACCAACTAACTTAAAGTACCTATTAGAGGTCATATTTAGTATTTGAACACCCACCTCTGGACTCCAGGTTTCTGTCCGTTCCAGAGATAGTCTTCGATGTATCGCTTGTGATCATCATGGTCTCCATCCACGTGGTTCATCAAAGGTTCCGCTTCTACTGAACCTGGAAGTACCGTGTAGGAGAGTCGTTACTCGAGAGAGAAAAGAGAAAATGATTGACGTTGTTTACGTTGCTGACAAATTGTATGAATCCGTCGTTTACATACTGCATCGGCATATTAAATAACGCCGGATATGTTACCAGCAACGTGTGTAGGTACCTAATTGCGCAATTTCCAAAATAAAATTAACTCATACCAAAATGTAAATATTTGGCGATAAAAAAGTGAGGCCTGAGTGGCCACACTTTTTTTGGCTATTATAAGCGAATGAGCGACCATTGGGTGACATTTGAAAATTACTTTAACTTTGTGGTCATACGGGAATCTATCATCAATAAAAAAAGATAAAATACCTTCAATAGTAGCAAAACAAAATAATCTGGAAAGTATTTACGGTAGTAGATCCACGCTGATTTCAGCATGAATGGGCCGGACCGTCCGGGGAAGTACTACCCTCTCATAGAAGATCGACTTAAGAGTAGTAGTATCCGTACTACTGCGTTTCGTTCGGTGAGTGAGAGCGCCGGAGGCCCAATTTCCCCCCTTTCCTCTTTCCTCACGTCCCTCATTTCCTTCCCCTAACCCCATTCCCAGCCGCCATAGTGGAGGCCACCATACCAGCAGTTTAAAACGATAGCTTTTGGTATAGTGGCCGCCACTTCTGGATTCCACTGACTGCTTACCATCAGGCGGGGTGGAGTCACTTTGGTAGGCTATACTATAAAAAAAAAAAAAAAATTATCTTATTTATAAAACTCAAAGATTTCTGGTGTTTTCATGTATAATATGTATGTATTTACAAAAAAAGTATATAAGTATGTTTATCAGCATTCTAGAACCTATATTACAAGCCATAAACAACCACACAACGCCATCTAGATCCAAAATAAGCATGATGCATACTTGGGGTCTACCTGGCGTTGTATTGATATTGAAAAAGAAAAAAGAGAAAATAAACTATTATTATTATATTGGTAAGCTTGCTATAAATACAGGTAAGAGGAAAAAGTGTTTCGCCACAGTTTGCTACACAGTTGCATAATTCAGCTGTCGTGGCCTCGTCTCAACAATATCACAAAATGTCGCAAGCTTTTGTCTCTTAGGTTTTTGACATTGATCTTTCTTAAGAGCATAATGGATGGAGCTGTTTGTGTTTTATGGTGAATTAAAGTTTCGGCTTTTAGAAACTGTAGTAATAAGATTGTCTGTAGCATGGCAGCTATTGGGACTAAGTACCCGTTTCGGGAAATATTCTATAGAAGATAATAAGCAACAATATTCAACAAAATGGTAAAACAACGCTTACTCATCACGAAATCTCAGAAACTACAAGTGCTAGGAGTCTTAAATTTTGCATCGGGGTTCCTTTTAAGACGTAGGTGCGACGGGATTTTGCGTAATTCATACCCTAAGGGGGTAAAAAGGGTTGGCAGGGTTTTTATGAAAGATAAATTATAGCGTATTTCACTGCACATCATTTTACCATTACAAAAAATTATTGAAATTACATCAATGTGGAAAAATATCTAATAATCTGAGGGAGATTGAGAGAGTGAATGGTAGGAATATCAGAAGCGCCATCAACTTTTATTTCTGGTTCTTTGTACACCACTTTACATTGCTTGCAACTTTTACTCTGGGAAAACTATTTCAGAAAAAAAAATTAAATAATATTTTAAAATTATTCTTCTATTTTACGTTATGTTCAGAAAACAACCACTTTCTAAAGCACTACTTTGCAAGGCTTCTCACTTATGCCAATTGTTTAAATTTGCACGTCAAATTCACATCGTGCGGTATATTTGAATAAATTCACGACATTCTGTAGAAAATAGCAGGCAAATGATAAATAAGGCATTTTCTCAGACTGAGAACTTATTTGTGTAGCTCATAAAACTTTATTTCTCTTGTGAATGTAGAAGCGTATTAAAGTGTCCCTATAATAACATATTATTAATATTAAGAGTCCTGATGACTCAGTGGTTTAGGCCTTAACCACTAGGTTTTCGTGAACATTCAAATCTTGGGTTCGAACCCGGACAAATACAGATGTGACTTTTCTCAAATCATTTAATATTAACGTGAAGATACCTGTGGCCCTACCACAGCCTCATAAAGCAATCTTTTTATAACCTAACTTTGTCTTTATCCTTGATTTTAATGATACAAAAGACAAAACACTAAGTAACATTAAAATATGTAATACTGTTGTACGAAACGAGATGGTGATAGGCCCCCTGGGCTTATAAAAAAATCTGAGATTGCCAATCCACCTTGATCAATGCTTAATGCCTTAACTGTATGAAAAGAGACCTTTGCCGTGAAGTAAGACAGTAACAGATTAATAATATGTTAATAACAGTAAATAATAAAAAACAAAATAGTCTCAGTTATACTAGAGTCAGCGCCATTTTGATTTTCACACAACCACATTACATCACTGTAAGGCCGGTATTACATTATCATATTTATATGATGTCATATCTGTCATATTCTATGAACATAGTTCGACGATTCTCAAACTATGATCATAGATAATCACATGTAGTTATTATACCGTCATATTATGTTCTTCATTTAAAAATGACTTACACATCTTAGAGATAGATAGATGTAAGTTTAAGAGTAATAAATAAATAAATAAATAAATAAATCTTTGATCATATTTCTATGATAGTCTAATAGCGGCCTAAGTTAGCTTTATATGACGACAGACAACTGTACCTATTAAACTAGATTAATAAAAGATAAGTGATTCGGAATATTTAGTTACTGTTTATGTGAGAAGAGGCTTTGTAGGTATTATGTACAAGGCAGAAAGGCGCCGCTTTACTCAATCCGCGTCTTATTTCCATTTACGTTGTGTGTTCAGTCGTTCTAATATTGATATTCCCCTTACTTAGTGTATAATCTTCACATGTCCTGTTTTCCGCTTTATAATAGGAATAGCTTTTCATGGCGCACCCGTCACCAGTAGCGTGATGTTACATAGCCAACAACCTTCCTCGAGAACTGAGCTATCATACGCGAAAAGAATTATTTAAATCCGACTGGTAGTTCTAGGGATTAGCTCGTTCAAACAAACAAACAAACTGTTTCGCTTTATATAATAGTATAGATTAAGGGACTATAACACTTATTTAGCTCCATTCAGCTTATACCCATAGAATACAACGATTTTGTATGGAGCCGTGTACGCTTCCGTTCAGCTTTCCGCATGCGTACGTGTCTCCTCCATACAAAATCGTTGTTTTCTATGAGCATAAGCTGAATAGAGGTGAATAAGTGTGAGTTTTCCCTAATTTCTAGGTCTCCTTCTTTTTGTTTTAGGATGTTCTATATATCCTAATGGTTAAAGTTTCCCGTTTAAAAGTTTCTTTACCTTTTATAATACCTAGTTGAGTACATAGACTATTTTTTCTGCCAGAATAACTTTTAAACAAAACTCGCCATTGGTACTTACATACGATTACATTGTTGGTTGTATTATACTTTCGTGTCTTGGAGGCTATATATTGTACGATAGATCCTTACTGGTTTAGCATGATCCTTCTCGATCGGTCTAGCCCATTTTTACATGAAAAGCCCTTGCTTAGAAAAAAGTTACTATTATCAACAAAAGGTGCAGCGTGGGTAGACCCCACACAAGGTGGATCGCGACCTGATGCGGGTGGCGGGCAACCGATGGATGAAAGCGGCTCACGACCGGCCAAGGTGGCGAAAGTTGGGGAAGGTCTATATCCAGCAGTTGACGTCTTTTGATATGATGATGATGAATTATATCATTACAAACCTTCAGCAACAGCAGCTTTCTTCAGAGCTCCCATAGAGATGCTCTTCCTCGGCACGGAGTCGGTAGTGTCCTTAGGCCATGCGAACTGGTTCCTGTACTCAGTGCTTACGATCTCTGGTTCCTTGACTGCAACCACCTCGCCTAGCGCCGTGGTTGCCTGGAGGACAACACAATTTAGGTTAGTGGGAAACAAAATATTAATACATCATCAGTTCAAAGTTGTCTGCTGTTGGACATCTTCTTCTTCTTCTTTGTGACACTCTTGGCAGAGCGCTCATGGTCATCAGGTCGTGACCTCTCCTAACTGGAGAATTGCTATGGATATCACGCTTAGCGGGAAAAACGTGCTAAATTGACTGAAGCTTTTTAATCAATCAAAATCGCATACGACCACCGAGTACCTACATCGTCTCAAAATGTACCGGAACTGTTGGTTATACCTACTATTACAGAGAATTTAGTATAACAATAGAGGTATAAAAGACAATGGTGGTGAAAGTTTGACCCTCTCAATCTAATAATATGTAAGTGAGGCACGTATTTCTCCGCGTCTCCGGCTTTGATTGTATTAGAATTTAAACGTCTGCAGCGGTAAAGAAAGTATTTTTTATTAACAACTTATATATAGGTACTATCGAACCAAGTGAATCATGACCCAACATAAGCTCATTTTGTCACTCCAACTAAATGCAAGTAGGTCGAAATTCGCCTGTAGACAGATTTCCTTGACAACGAGCTTGTTATAATTTTATTAGACACTGACATTTTACTGAGTACATTATTATTATGTTAGTATTAAAAACTACTGCATTAGACACGGTAGATCTTACAAGTTTGACAGTTTTAAGTAAAATATTAGCAAAATGGGTCATCATGATTCAATTGGTTCGTTATTACCTACTTACAGTGGCAAACATGTATGGAACCCACCGATGTTAAGAGGTTATCGTAATTACTATGAAAATGGCTGTGTTTTTTAAGCATTGCAGTAACAATAAAACAGAACCACACTTATCTATAGTGAAGGAGCAGTAAAATAATAAAGGAAAAAGTTAAACCATTCATTTAGAATAAGATTATGCATGATACGTTTATACGTCATAATCAAAGAGACGTCACCCAATTAGCCATCGAATCGGCTTATTTGATGGCAAAAATAGTTGCCGACCACGGAGAAAGGGATGAGGAAGGAAAAGGGAAACGGAAGAGGACCGAGGGGTTATTTGGGCTGCCGGCGCTCGCACTTACGGAGCAAAACACATTAGCATGAAAACTAATATTCTTACTTCGATCTTCTATGAGAGGGTAGTACTTTCCCGGTCGATCCGGCCCATTCATGCTGAAACCAGAGTGGATCTACTTGTACTACTGTAAATATAGTAACAAGTTATAATAACATAGGTATTATAATAAAGTTCTTTTCGGTACATCATTTTGTACTTTGTGTTCTATTAGTATTTGTAAAGTAGGTAATTCACACATCATCCCAAATTAAGTTTCTCTAATGTCAATTACAAGAATTTGTCATAGTTCCGAACGCCTATACACCCCGGTATCGTGACGTCATTCTACATTCTGTATCTCGAAAAACTTAGGCATTCACTTTGAATGGCAAGTGGCATTCTATTTGGCAAGTCAGGCACAATTTTACGATAAGTACTTGGCAGTGGATATGTTTGCAGAGTTTGCAGTACACTGGGTTATTCTCGATTATTGCAGAGCTAAGACGATGGCCAATAGCTTTGAGTGCAGTGGCAGGCAGCGTTTGTAGTGTTTGGACAGTTTGATAACAATGTGTTCTGCCAAGTCAGAATAACTTTTCGTGTTTGTATTTTACTTAGGTGGCAAAGTTACCATCTTACCAGTGGTTACAATTAAATAATTGTAAATATAACACATCATGAATGGTTGTGTTTTATAAACAGATTCCCTGAGGATCGAATTATTTTATTATATTTTCTGTTCCGGTCTTATCCCCTGTGCAACCATAAGCGACATTATTGTTTTAGCTGAAAGTCGATCATGCTGGCCATACAAGTACGTCGCCACTTTGATTGGTTCTGAACTGCCCTCATAAATGTTTACCAAAGAGTTTAAGGTGTACGAGAAAATTTTGTTTAGTTACTCGTTTGTCAAACAATAATGAAATGTTCGCTATTACATTTTAATTATTATTTGTGTCTCTTTTTTCATGATTATTTGAATTGTTTATAGTTCTTTATTTACGTTATTTGAAGAAGAACACTTATGTAAAAAAAAGTAATATAGTATATGTATCCGCATTCTAGAACCCATAACACAAGCTATAATATACCTATGCTTACTTTGGGTCTAGATGGCGTTGTGTATAGTTGTTGAGATATTATTATTATTATTTATTATTATGTCGTGGTGTTAGAAAAACACTGCAGCGTGTAAATTCAGTGCGACACAAAACATATTAAGTTCCGTTAGTGTGTGACCATCTTAACATTGTATGTAAGTATGTCAGCCAACAAAAAAAAAAGAAAAGAAATGCTAGGAGTACAATAAAACCAACAACTTTTCTTTTTTAAACAACTTTCGCACTAAAAACAAAGGCATATGACGATTTAGATATTTTCTCTGACTTTTACGGTAGTAGATCCTTGCTGATTTCAGTATGAATGAATCAACCGGGAAAGTAATATCCTCTCATAGAATATTGGTATTTTGGAATAAAGTATTAGTTTCCATACTAATGTATTTCCGGTGAGTAAAACGCCGGAGGGCCAACTAACCCTCTCGGTGTCTTCCTTTTCATCGTTCTCTTTTCCCTACACAACAAAACTTATGTGTTTTCTGAACATTATTTTTTGCGATGCTTAGAAAACACAGCCTAATCCACCTCTTACTATCAGGCTGACCATATTATGATCTTTATCACAGATGTTGTATGAAAACAAGCAAAATATAATATTATTAAAAACAAAAAGGCCAAAAATACAAACTGAAAAGATAGAAACCTTTTTTTTGTGCCGATGCTACATTGGAATTTTATACAGCATAATATGTCACTCCTACAATCAATACGAATCTAATGACAACTCATATGTTAAAATTCATCAAGCCATTTAGGCTGTAGAACGTGCCACAGAAATGGACATACATACCCACATACATACATACGCTCTATAAACATTACCATCCTTGACAAGGGCAGTTTCTTTTTTTTGTCAGTTTCTATCTTGATGTGATTTTCTCTATCATTTAGAGTATTACTTTCGGAAAATTTATAAGTATAATACATGCATTATGTACCTAGAAAAAGCTAAGAATTTCAACGAAGTACAATGTCGTACCCACGTGCGAAAGCGGAGGGGTTACGTAGCGTAGTTCTATAAAAAGTGACCTATAATAACCAGTCATATTGTACTTACATGAATGTTACATTACACATATATCTATGCGTACTTAAATCGATATATAGTCGGAATTAGTTCAGGGTTACTTTCCTACAACGAATAATTGTATAATTGTTTCACTTTAATAGCGTTGTTGGTTTAGTGGTTTAGGGATCGATCATTTAGTTCGATTGCAAGCCTTAAACTTTTATCTGTACTATTTATTATATGAAGCGAAAGAGTTTGTTTGTTTTAAACGCTGAATAATTATTTTTGCATATGATAGCCCAGTTCTTGGGGAAGGTTATAGATAGAAGTTATATATATTATGTAACATCACGCTACTCGTGACGGGAGAAGAGCAGTAACCAAAAACGCGAACCAAACCCGACTCGGAACAATTTGTATACGTACGTTTCATTTCATTTCATTGTATACGTCACGCAAAGCTTTCTTTCGTATGGGAATCAAACACGTGACCTCTTTTACAATGGGGTGGTTGAATATAAGGTCTTCGGTCTAAAATATTGAACCATCCCATCTCTACCATAGGTGTCGTAAGACGCGACTGAGGAAACGCCAGGTAACGGGTTTAGAGATTTGTTTTCGAAAGATTTAGTTATGTACTCTCTATATGGATATAATATAATAATATTCTACCACAATCACACAGCGCCATCTAGCCCCAAATTAAGCAATTATATTTGCTTGTGTTATGGGTACTAAACAACTGATATACTACTTATATACATTTTCTTTTGCAAATACATACATATTATAGATAAATTACACCCAGACACAGAACAAACAATCATGCTCATCACACAAAGGTTTGTCCTGGGTGGGAATCGAACCCACGACCTCCAGCTTAGCAGTCAGGGTCACTAACCACTAGACCAACAGGCCAGTCCAAAGCCTTTGACCGTCAATCATAAAATCCTATTGGAAAAACTATATTTATACGGCGTTAGAGGTAATGTGCATAAGTTACTTGAATCATACCTTAGCAACAGAAGACAGATCACAGAATTAAAAAGGTCAGTATATCGGGTAAAACAGAGAAAACCGATAACTCTAACATAAAAAATATACTTTCAGGTATTCCTCAAGGTAGTATATTAGGTCCATTTCTATTCCTAGTATATATTATTGACATGCCCACCATTACAAACCATAGTATGACATTATTTGCGGACGACAGCACTATATTATTCACAAATAATAACTTGACTCAACTAGAATGTGACATTAATTCCTCGTTGTCTTTAATAGTGGAGTGGATTGAGCAAAATGACCTTAAAATTAATTTAGAAAAGACTGTAATAATGAATTTTAGGCAACGAAATAGCAGAGAGAATATTAATATAAATGTTTTATATGATGGTAAAAGAATAGAGGAAATTGACTACACACAGTTTTTAGGTATCATCATAGATAACAAAGTGAATTGGAAACCACATGTCGAAAATATCTGTATAAAGCTTAACCGATTCTCATATGCACTTTTTAGATTAAGTAAAACTGTGAATCAGGACGCTGTATTGACTGCCTACTATGGTTATGTTGCCTCGACGTTAAGATATGGAGTGATTTTCTGGGGGAACTCAACAGAGAAAGAACAGGTATTTATTGCTCAAAAAAGGTGCATCAGAAGTATGTGTAATTTGCTTATGATTGATTCTTGTAAACCATATTTTATAAAATTAAAAATATTGACATTACCCTGCCTCTTTATCTATGAGGCTGCTATATTTGTAAAAAACAGTTTGAAAATGTTTGAGTACCGCAATAGAGCCCGAAATAATGATAAGCTATGCGTTGTCGCTATTAGGACGAAGGTGATGCATGATAGCATCTTTTGTCTAGGTCCTCGCATATACATATAATGCTATTCCACCAGAGATAAGAAATGTTAAAGAGAAACATATTTTTAAAGTAAGGCTACAAAAATTGTTACTGGCAAAGTGTTATTATACTATTAATCAATATTTATGTGACAAATTCAAATATTTTTGTAATTTTATTTTTATTCGACATATCTATTTATTATCATTATTGTAATTTAATTAGACTCTAGGCTACACATAAATGAAACAGTTAGGTTATTGACATTAGATTGTATAACATTTTATGACTAATGACATTCTACTAACCGTATTGTATGCTCTATGGCAGAAGTCATGTTCTGCTATACCGCCCCTAACACCAATGTATTGAATTATGTTCGCAATAAATTAATTTGATTTGATTTGATTTGTACTCGTATAACACAAGCATATGAAGAAGAAAAGAGAATATTTTATTGTAATTATGTCACAAATTAATCATCTTAGTACTCACGTGTCTTATAGTGGCCGGTTGCTACCATTTTATCATATTGTTTAAGTAGAAAAACCTTTCGTTAGTTCAATATTTTGTTCTGTCATACAATGCAGGATCGAACAAAGCCACAAAACGCACTCTAGCGTAAATATTATCGGTTTTCGTTCACTGGTCAATATTCAATGAAATATACATTCACTATACCCGTAACATAATATTTACTTTTAAGTTTTGACCTTGACCTCAAGTGACCTTGAACGTGTTCTTCAACGTTCCACCCTAATCCTGCTACATCTACGCTGGTTTGGTTATGCGTTGTATTTTGTTAAAATTTGACTGTTTCTTATATAGTGGCCACTACTTTTAACGTAATTTGGGGTTGTTCCGTATTCATCCTATGACGTCTGATCCCACTTATTATTTTTTCCTACCTATTTATGTTCTTCAGTAAACCCACAACAAGAATTTTATTTTTAATTCTTTATTTTGTCGTGCTTTGGCTTTTAAAGAACATTAACAACTATATTATAAAAATAAAAGTTCAAAATATATATCAACTGGATATTACGTTTCTTAAAACATTCTCAAAATATTGGATGGATTTGCCATAAATAACCAGGTGATATCATTGGCAGTAGTGTTATTACAGGACGCTGTTACTATCCTGTGTTGGTAGATTTTTACATGTGATGATTTTTGAACAATTATTTGTTTCTGATTGCGCTATTGGTGTTGTTATTGTGATGTTCTTCACTAAGGGCAGTGGAATCAGTTTTTTACTTGAGTTTATATACTAGTAATAAACATATATACTTTTTTTTGCCTGACTGAAGCAGGGAGGAGGGAGACTGAAGAAGGAGGGTAATGTTTTTCGAGCGTATGTATGTATGTATGTGAGTATGTATGTCTATTTCTTTGGCACGCTCTATAGCTTAAACGGCTTGATGGATTTGAACGTATGAGGTGTCATTAGATTCGTATTGATTGTGGGAGTGACATAGGGCATATAAATTTCAATGTAGCTTCAACACGAAAAAACATGGGTTTCGTTCTTTTACTTTGTTTTAGGCAGGTGGCCTTTTTTTTATAATATATATTTAACTACAGTATCTAAACTTATACATTACAATAATTATAAAGCACTATTAAGTCCGATCTTTTATTTTTTAGTTACTTTAAAACTCAAGGTTAACTACAATTGCGTTCTAATAGTGTTTTTTATACACCTACGGCGTTATTCCTCTGAAGGACCAAATTCTGCGATGTAGGCAGTAATATTCTTAAAACACTGTTTTTTTTTTACTTTTGAAGACTGTAATTACATTTGTATTTACGTGTGTTTTGTATCTCATTTGAATCTTATAATATGTCACAGTGGTAAAAGAGAAGACACACCATGATGAAGGAGTGAAAGTGATAAAAGAGTACGAGGACGTCATAGTTTCTGGCTTCACTATTTTCTTTTAAACGCAATATCCAGTATCCAGTGTTATTTTTACGCTCTTGGATATACTTAATAGGTATTTAATTCGATAGAAAGGGGCGAGCTGAGCCTAAACCAGCTAGCTAGCCACCTGTCAAGTGTTCACGATTTTGTTTCCATAGTTATATTTTAAACGAGCTTTCTGCGGTGCGGTTTCACTCGCGTTTTTGCTTACTGCTCTGTTCCCATCGTCAGTAGCGTAAAAGTTTCTATGTTTGTTTGAACGCGCTAATTTCTGGAACTACCAGTCGGAAAAATATTTTTGCGTATGATAGCCCAGTTCTTGAAGAAGGTGACGGGATCGCTACGAGCGACGGGAGCAAAGCAGTAAGCAAATACGCGGACGTGCCGCAGAAAGCTAGTTAAGTGATAAGATTACGAGAGAAATTAAATAAATCAGGTATGAAAAATATACAGAGCCCCTAGTGTTGACCCTAAGAACTACAATACTTTTTTATGACCACTTGCATATGCAAGCAAGATTATATATATGTATGTACTTATGACTTTGAAAACTATAATGATTTTTTTTAAGATCACTTGCAAGGGAACAAGCAAGATATACAATGACGAATACAAATACAAATACAAAATCATTTATTCCACTCACTCAAACATAAAATTACATACACAAAATTAATACATTGTTTCTAAAGTGCAAACGGTATGGGCACAGCTAGCGCTGGTTTTAAGCCCACCCGAAGTCAAAAGAGGGAAGAGAATCGGAGGAAATAGGTAACATAATTAGATATGTAGGTAGAATATTACACAGTAATTTAAGTATTAGTAAAGTAAGTAAGTAGGTAGTAGCACTATTACAGAAGGTAAGTTAGTAATAATATTAAGGTTCTAGTGACAAATTTGAACAAAGCCTTAACTAAATTTGACATATAATTTATCTTTTCTGGGACAAACCAAATTTTCAAAGTTTTTTTGAACGTTTAGGAATAGATTCTTGACTCGACATTTAAATTGGCGATATGTTCTGGAATGGACTTGGCATCAACATAAACGGCGAGTACATCACTCACCTTCGATTCGCGGACGATATCGTGGTCATGGCTGAGACCGTGGAGGAGCTCAGTTCAATGCTCGATGACCTCAGTAGAGTCTCTCGACAAGTGGGCCTAAAAATGAACATGGACAAGACTAAAGTCATGACCAATGTCCATGTTACACCCACTCCTATTACGGTCGGAGGCTCGATGCTCGAATTCGTTGACGAGTACACATACCTGGGACAAACAGTCCGATTAGGTAAGTCCGATTTCGAGAAAGAGGTCACTCGTCGAATCCAGCTCGGCTGGGCAGCGTTCGGGAAGCTACAACATATCTTCTCGTCCGCACTACCGCAGTGTCTTAAAACCAAGGTCTTTGACCAGTGTGTGTTGCCAGTGATGACATACGGAGCAGAGACGTGGTCGCTAACTATGGGTCTTATCCGAAGGCTCAAAGTCGCTCAGAGGGCGATGGAGCGGGCTATGTTAGGCGTCTCCCTGCGCGATCGTTTGAGAAACGAAGAAATCCGCAGGCGAACCAAAGTGACTGACGTGGCTCGCAGAGTTGCTTCTCTGAAGTGGCAATGGGCAGGACACATAGCTCGCAGAACTGACGGCCGCTGGGGCAGAAAGGTCCTAGAGTGGCGACCACGAACCGGAAGACGCAGCGTGGACAGACCCCTCACAAGGTGGACCGACGACCTTATAAGGGTGGCGGGCAACCGATGGATGAGGGCGGCGAACGACCGGCTACGATGGCGAAAATTGGGGGAGGCCTATGTCCAGCAGTGGACGTCTTTTGGCTGATATGATGATGATGATATGTTCTAACGGCACGGCACGAATTGGGCTTTTTTTTGTGGATTACACTAGTGGTAATCAAAACCCATAACCTCTCCGCAATTACTCAACTTCACCGAGACAGTCTTTATAAATATTGTTTATTTTCCGCTGTTTGACAACCAATTTTTTACAAGAGTCGAGTAATTGAATATTTGAAGCCTATGTACTGAATAGGCTGATTGATTGCTACTATCAATCTAAACGAACTAAAATTGTTATTTTGAGCAAAATACCTAAACTATGAAATTAGTTTACCACTTAGATTTCCGTGAAAAATATTTATGAGTGGTCATATATTGTAAAATCCATACTAATATTATAAATGCGAAAGTAACTCTGTCTGTCTGTTACGCTTTCACGCCTAAACCACTAACCCAATTTTGATGAAATTTGATATAGAGATAGATTCGATCTTGGGGAACAACATAGGCTTCTTTTATGTCGAAAAAATGACTTAAAGGAGTTGGAAGAGGGTATAAAAGTTTGTATGAAAAATCGTCAATATAAACGGAGTTACACGCGAGCGGAGCTGCGGGCAACAGCTAGTATATGATATGTTTAAAAATTGTATGGTCGACTCGACACCTTTCCCAGTTTACTTTGTGCACTATGACAACATCTTATATTTGCTATTTTGACAATAACAGTTGTATTGATTCAATTTATTAGAGATAATACTCATAGTAGTGTTTACTATCAATCGCTTTCTAAATACGATCTATATTTGAAAAGTCGATTTAATGTAATGTATCGCTCAGCGCAATAATGTCATTATTAGTCATGTCGAAAAATCGGGATTTAAGAATCTTGAATTGAAGATTGTTTATAAAAGCCACTGTATGTCATTATCAAATCAAGTGTCGCAAACTAGACCTAGGCTCAAGTGGACATAGTTAGTGTCGCATAGATTTTTTTCTAAATGACTTCAGATATCTCTTACGATGTGTACAGAATAAACTCAAATGCGTCACCACTCGTGTATATTTTCACCTTGAAATGCAACATTCTCTATTTATAGCGTTGTACCTGAGTTCGTTATCTCTTTATTACCTAGAACTTAGTGCTGTACAATAGTGTTATTACTAGCTTAAATACATCCACTGTTAGATAAAGATATAGATATAGACTCTAGCGCTGTACGATGGTGTTAGTACCAGCTTAAATATATCCACTGTTAGATAAGTAATACAGTAATGATGTTTATATAAGTTATCTATTTTTATGTGTATGGAATCGAGATTTTAGTGTCCTAGACAAACTTTTAAAGGTTTTTTGGACACTCTTAACATACTCCAATGTAAATATTTATTCAATAAATAAATAAATAATAAAAATAAAATAAATGCTCTACCAAAGGGAAATACTTGGCGTGGTCACTACGTTTGGCAGGTGTCTTGGAAACATCAGTAAGCTGATATATTTAGTTCCCAGGTTAGGCTGCTGCTGGCTACCTGGTATGTCAGATAGGGTTTCTTTATTTTTGAAGTTATACTTCTTTTGGCGGGATTGGGAAAAATGATGAGAGTGAAATTTTACGATGCGCGCGCACACCGACAGAAAAAAGCAACACCCTGAAGTTAGTTGCGAACCTTTTTTTTTGTGTGTCGTATCAGTACAAATAAATAATCAGTGTAAATAAATAAAAAAATTATTGGCGTTTATATCAATTCAATTATATTTATGACAGTGATAGATATTTTTTATTGATCATTTATCAGTAA
The DNA here is from genome assembly GCA_963082885.1 of Parascotia fuliginaria. Lineage (NCBI taxonomy): Eukaryota > Metazoa > Arthropoda > Insecta > Lepidoptera > Erebidae > Parascotia > Parascotia fuliginaria. The sequence continues at coordinate 2,074,454 of OY720196.1, read as the reverse complement.
AATATTTATTTTAAATATTAGTGATAAAAGTGGTTTTAATATACTGTTTTAAGCGCATTTATAGATTTGAGGTTAACTGTTATGTATAATAATAATAATATTCTACCACATTCACACAGCGCCATTTAGCCCCAAAGTAAGCAATTATATTTGCTTATGTTATGGGTACTAAACCACTGATATACTACTTATATACATTTTTTTTTTGTAAATACATACATATTATAGATAAATTACACCCAGACACAGAACAAACAATCATGCTCATCACACAAAGGTTTGTCCTGGGTGGGAATCGAACCCACGACCTCCGGATAACAACAATAATAACACAATGCATACATACTTTGTATGTATGCATTGTGTTATTATTTCGTATTTTTGGATTGTTACGCTAAAGAAGTATAACTTCTTACGCTAGTGAATTATACACCACCATCGGATTGTATAATTAGGTATTATATATATATACTTTGTCCACTAGCAAAGTTTATATATATATATACTAGCTGTTGCCCGCGACTTCGTTCGCGTGAACATTCAGATGGGTGCCTCTATGAGAATATTGCGTGCCTGATTTTATGGCAATCGTACATTGTATCAGTATTATCCGTCTCTATGGCGAATCCAGTTTAAACCCGCTACCGTTAAAACTGACAAACCACTTTCACACAAACTTGCGACTCTTATTTGCCAATTTAATAAGGGTTGTCGAATAATAAAAAAAAGAGTATTTTCTAGTAATTTAGTAATCCTACTATAAAAACTATAGAAATTTCATTCAAACTTTGCCACCCCTTTATACCCCTTAGGGGATGGATTTCGCAAAATTCCGTTTAAGTGAGCACCTATATCCTAATAGGAACGACAATGCAAAGTTTAAGATTCCTAGCACTTGTTGTTTCTGAGATTTCGTGATAAGTGAGTGAGTGACCTTTTGCTTTTATGTATATAGATAGCATTTTTATATTGTTTAAATACTGTTTTTCATACTATTTTTAATCTCCCATTCATACAAATCCTCTTTCACCTACCTAAAGATATCCCTCGTAAAAACAATATACAATACACAAAGGCAAATTTTCACTACAATAACTTTCCCCTTCCCCTTCTTCCCTATTGAACTTTTTCTCCACTCTCCACAGTTTCCTCCTTCCTCTCCTCCCCTCCCCCTTCTCCTCTTCACCTCCTTCAGCATCCCTTGCCCCTCCTCCAGCATCTCTTGCCCTTTCCTCCACTTCCCTCTACCTTGCCTCCTCGATTTTCCCTCTCTTCTCCCTTCCTTCTCCTTTCTTTTCCTCCTGTCCTCTCCCTTCCTATCGCTTACTATCCCTTCCCCTCCCTTTTTCCACCATTCGAGAACTCCTTTCTTTCCGCGTTTCTTCCCCCTCCCTTCCTCTACTGTCTTCCTCACTTCCCCCACACTTCCCTCTCATTTTCCCCTCATTCACACCTCACTTAACCCTCACTCCCCCTCATTTCCCCTCACTCCCCCCTCACTTCCCTCTCACTTCCCACTCAATGCCCCTCACCCACCTCACTATAATAATAATAATAATAATAATCTATTTATTTCAGAAATTCATCCATATTTGTTAGTATACAAGAGACCTTATTTACTATGTTAGTACATGAAGCTTACATAGGTGTTTCATTATAGGGCTGTCATATTTGCCCGCAATGACACTCAGGAGCCTATTAGGACTAGCACGTACCCGCTGCAACAGCGAAGCGGTTCGTTTACGCCCGATTGCTTCAAATCCGTTCATGTGTGCATCAGCAAACATGCCCGAGGCGCTGCACAGCCGTGGCAGTCCCAATAACATCCTGAATGCATTGTTATACTGGACTCGAAGGGTATTGGCGGCCTTAAGCGTATAGCAAGTCCACAGACTGCACGTGTAGAAAATCTGACAATACGCTTTAAAAAGTGTTAATTTTATTTCACATGTGCAACGTGCAAATCTGCGAACAAGCATGTTGCTTCTGACCGCCAACGCCCTCCGCTCCCTTTCTATATCTAAATCATCTTTCATATTAGCTGTAACTATATGTCCAAGATACTTAAACTGTTGAACACGATTCAAGCTCTCGCCACTTAAGGTAAAGGAAGGTAAATTTACAGACGGCTTGACTCCAAAAATAAGAAGTTCACTTTTCTGAGCGTTGTACCTTAAACCGTGCTCATCAGTATACATCTCACAAACCCTCAACAGCCTCCTTAACCCAGCAACTGAGGGGCTCAGTAAAGCCATATCATCAGCATAACTAATATTATTAAAAGCTACGCCGTCCTACTATATATATAAGTGGACGCTGCGCCGCAACGTTCGTCATGTTAGTATGGCATACATTCAATATTCAATCCAGTATTACCTTGTCGTTCAATATGATCAAGAGGTGCATTCAAAATACTGAATGAAGTCAAGAGGTGTAGTCAAAATACTGAATGAAACTAAATAATTGAAATTCTCTCTTCTTTTTCCTTTTTTTAATTTTGGTAATTATATTAAGTTGTTTGATTTGTAATAATAACTTTGCATGGTTCTTTGGTTGGGTTGAGAGTTAAATTTGTAAGTCATACAAAAAAATTTTACCTTGGCTGACTTCATGTAATTTTGACGTTCATAAGCATCGTACTTTATGATCGAAATGAAATAAATGCTTTGAGATTCATTTCAATCATGAAGAAGACCGTACGTCTACATTAGACATGTAGTATATAATACTTTTATTTTAACGTTTGTTTAAACTCTCTAATCTCTGGAAGTAATAGTCAAATTTAAAAAAATCCTTGCATTTGATAGCCCAATTTTTGAGGTAGGTCTATACATTACACCATAACACACTAGATTGGAGCAGCAACCAAAGATGCGTCTTTAATAACTGCTTCGGTCCCGTACACCACTTCCCGTAAATTACGCATAACGCAAGTGTAACCGCGCCGATCAACTAGTAATATAGAAGATTATCTTCATACCTTAGGTTCCACGGTATCAGTCCATCGCGGTTGGCGCGGACCTTCTGACTTGCTGCGTCGCCCGGCACGCTCATTGTCGTTTCTTTGAGCACTCTACATAAAGAAAACAATAAATTGGATTATATAGCTAAATATACTACAACATGGAGTTCTTGAAGGAACGAGTTAAAAGGTTTTTACAGGGTTATGTGCTCTCTTCGTCATTACAGTAGTTCTGAATTTTGTGGCTTTTCACTAAATACAAATGTAAAAAAAATAAACACAAAAAAGATGTGCTTAGTGATCTTAATTGAATGTTTGCAATGCAATGTTCTTCTTGATACAGGCTCGACTTCAAAGCCTTTCTGAGAAAGAGAGGCGATAAATTATAAGTGAATAATAAATACTACCTACTTATAAAGTCGCCATAGTGGATGTCACCATGACACTATTTGAAAACGAAAGCTTTTAAAATATCGTCCACCACCAGGCAAATTGAAAATACTTTACCTCGCAATCCCTCCCCAAGATTATTTGCTCTACAAGTTTACAAGAATAATACCTCTTTCTATAACCCTGTAACCAGAATGTGCCGATTATACAATGACATGGTGTCTCGACATTCTACCTTAGATATATTTAATAGTAGTCTCAGTAAATTCAAAAGTGAAATTAGACGTATTCCATGTATCAGCAGTTCCAATTCCGTTTAATAAAGGACATATAATATTTTTGTATTTTCACAACTAGGTAAATTTTATATTTGGAGCATCTGTGCACACGTACGTAGAGTTACAAACTAGCCTTCTATTTCATATATTTACTGTGTTTCTTTATGTTTGTATCTTGTTTTGTGAGCCAATAAATCAATAAATAAATATGTATTAAAAAGATAAAAGTTGAAAGTAATATTAAAGCTTTACTGCCTTACCCTGGCCCGATCGAAGGCAGAAGCATGGTATGGCCTGATATCGTCAACAGGTGCGGGATCGAACAGTTCGTTTGTCTTGTGTGCTGCTCCTGGATACTTCTTGCGACGAGGAATCGCTGGCTCGATAGCTCCTGGTGATTAGAGAAACGAAAGATTTAGTTTATTAATATTTAACTTTAATCTTAAATTATCTATACTATTGCATAAAGTGACAGAGGAACGCAGGAGAGGAAAGCGGGACAGAGGCAAGATAAACACAATGTTATCATGGCGCTCTTGTAATAAACGTCTAATTTCAGTTAACTTAGCAGAGATTATCTCAACGCACAAGCCGTTAAACTGACATTAACATGTTCTGTAATCTGTGGTTTAACTGCGAGATATAATTTAGCACGCATAACACATTTTACTTTCATACAAATATTTCGAGGTTCAATTGTTGTAACTTTGAAATATGTTTATGCCATTAACATTATAAATTGTGCTGGACTTTAGTATTGTAAAAATAACTACTTACGTACAAATCCTAGTAATATTATAAATACGAAAGTTTGTGTGTAGGTATGTTTGTTACCGATTTCAATGAAAATTGGTATGTAGATAGATAGGCTACATTTTATCCCGAAAATCGCTCTGTTTTCCGAGTTATACCAATTGCCTCGCGGACGAAGCCGCAGGGCCCAGCTAGTATCATAGTTTAATATTAATTTGTAAATAACTTGTGTACTGCCATGTATTAATATAAATATATGACGCCACACTTACGTATCAAGATAGTCAGGGGCTGTCATCACAGTTGACGCTGACAAGGGTGAGATCACAAGAACTAACAAACTTCGAGTCTTTGCGACGGAAAATAACAATCTTACAAGTTAGAATATGCGGTATCATAAAAGTGAGAAAAGAATATAACTTATGTAGAAAATATTTCTGAAAATTGCTACTAAATGAAAATAAATAATTGGGAAAATTCGTCTTTAAGACTAATCCTCAGTTTCTGAAAGGCTGATCAACGTGAAATTAACTAATCACCTATTAATCTCGTGTGAACTTTCTTTTTTTTATATATTATAGCCTACCAAAGTGACTCCACACCGCCTGATGGTAAGCAGTCAGTGGAATCCAGAAGTGGCGGCCACTATACCAAAAGCTATCGTCTTAAACTGCTGGTATGGTGGCCTCCACTATGGCGGCTGGGAATGGGGTTAGGGGAAGGAAATGAGGGAGGTGAGGAAAGAGGAAAGGGGGGAAATTGGATCTCCGGCGCTCTCACTCACCAAACGAAACGCAGTAGTACGGATACTACTACTCTTAAGTCGATCTTCTATGAGAGGGTAGTACTTCCCCGGACGATCCGACCCATTCATGCTGAAATCAGCGTGGATCTACTATCAGGAAAAAGTACCTAAAAACATGCTAAAAGCATAGATAATTAGTTTAACTTCATCTAGTTAGTTACTAATTAGATTAAAAATAAACTGAATATTCATGCTTTTAGCAACCCAATTGGTTCACATGAAATTTAACAGATGATTAGTTAGTTTTTCGTTGATCAACCTTTCAGAAACTGGGAGTAAGCACTTGATTATTATTTCTAAATAGTTTAATAGTCGCTGTTTTTCTCTGTTCCTTTCCAAACTAAATCACACAATGGATTTTGATACGATTTATTTGCTATCATTTAGAACGTTTTTCCTGGTTTATAAGTATAATACATGCATAATATAGCAGAGAAAAGAATATAAACGATTTATAATTATGTTGCAAAAATCATATTAAGAAGTATCTACCCCATGCGAAGCAGGATCGGGTCTCTAGTAAGTTATAAATTTATAATTTGCGTCACAAAAGTGACGAAATGTAACGGAAAAACAACTTTGTAATATGCAAATATTTCAGTATTTTTTTTATATCTTTATTTAAAGACTTTTGTTACAAAACATGTCAGTCCTATAGTATCAAAAACATAACTTTATCTTCAAAATATAACCATAATACAAATAAAAATAAAAATAGAAAAGTCTATAAAATAGCATATATGAAACGTAGGTACTTCACGCTTCACACGACCATTTCATAAACTCTTCTTGTTGCGTCAGAACTAGGTTCAGCTAATATAATATTAACTGAACCCAAGTTCGCTTTAACAATAGGTATTTAAATCATTTGAAAATTGAGACAAATTGACACGGCAAATGGTTAGAAAACGCCGGTTAGAAAATAATAAATTTGTCTGTAGGTACTGTGTAGGGACTGTCACACAAAGGTCTCGGGTTCAATTCTAGGGTCGGATAAAGTGATATTAGATTTTATTGTGAACCCAAGACTTAGTAAACGACCACAGGATGGCCAGGACCCTAAATTACCGCCAAAATGTGCATGTTACTAACTGCTTTAATATTGTACTAGCTTACCACGGCGCGGTTTCGACTGCCTCTTTGCTTACTGCTCTGCTCCCGTCGCCAGCAGCGTAATGATACATAGCCTATAACATTCCTCGAGAACTGGGCTATCATACGCAAAAAAAAATTTTAATCTGACTGTTACTTTCAGAAATTAGCGCGTTCAAACAAACACACAAACTTTTCCGCTTTATAAAATAGTATAGATTACTTTTGAGTAATGCTTAACAACATTATTAAACTAGACCACTAAGCAGTCGCCGCGACATTCCAATGTCATATCTCGGTGTTCATAAAAAAACTTTCTTTGGTTTTGGCATATAGTAATCACAGAGATAGGGTTGCGGCTAAGAATTACTTGAACTTCTATGAAGAGTAATAAACCTACATTTCAAATAAAATACTAGATTCTTACTGTATAATTGTATACAGACATGCGACGCGGTCGAGTGTTGTTTGCCACCGACGGTATCTACTTAAGTACCTATATACAGAGTGTTTACGACGCCGACGGTTTGATATTAAATGAAAAGGCAGCTGTTACTAGTCTGTATAATGATTTCAAAGTAATCACAAAAATTATTTGACAAAAACAAAAATTTGAAATTTTCTAACAGAATAAATAATATTTTAGTAGTAACAAAGTAATACACCATTTATTATGACAAGTTCACTGACCTGTAATGAGCGCCAACGTTTATCCTTTGACGTGGATTATGACTTAAGTCAGTGACCGTTTGACGTATTTACAGAGTGTTTAGAATTAAAGAAATTAAAAAAGTAGTCCTGTGTCTAAACTATTGAAGATATTTAGTTGTTTTTTTTGTATCGCTTTATGATGTCACATACTATACGTTATTGCATTTAATATCATACCGTTGTATATTTCAGAAGCTCATAACATTATCTAAATAAATTAGAACTATATCGATATATCCTTCAAAGAAAAACTTGTTTTCTATAACCTATGTGGCCTGTTGGTCTAGTGGTTAGTGACCCTGACTGCTAAGCCGGAGGTCGTGGGTTCGATTCCCACCCTGGACAAACCTTTGTGTGATGAGCATGATTGTTTGTTCTGTGTCTGGGTGTAATTTATCTATAATATGTATGTATTTACAAAACAAAAAAAATGTATATAAGTAGTATATGTTTAGTACCCATAACACAAGCAAATATAATTGCTTAATTTGGGACTAGATGGCGCTGTGTGAATGTGGTAGAATATTATTATTATTATTATATTATGTCACAATGTCCCTGTGTTATTTGTATGACAGTGAACAGCGTGCCTAGTACTTCAGGTACTCTAACTCATAGTAGACTACAGTTCTACCATAACTTATCAGGACTTTAATAATTACTCGTAATTTAAGCTCTAAAACAGAAAAATGGCGGGGCGGGACGTCGACAATACGTGGTGATTTTAATGTACCGTTGATCGCGTTGTGATATCCTCTTTATTAAGTCCTACTAATATTATAAATGCGAAAGTTTGTGTGTGTTTGTTACTACTCAACGCCTAAATGGCTGAGCCGATTTCAATGAAAATTTGGATGTAGTTAGATTTAGTGCATACATACATAACACAGTAGACATAGGCTACTTTTTATCCCAAAAATCAGTCCGGTTCCCGAGGGAGACAAAACACATTTTAGGCGCAGCCGTGGGGCGCAGCCAGTATTATTATAATATAAAAAACGGAAGTTTGTTTGTTTATTTGTTTTTTGTTTTGTTTGATAGCCCAATTTTTGAGGGAGGTTATAGGCTATAGAACATCACGCTACGAGAGACGGGAGCGGAGCAGTAACTCGAGATGTAACTTAGCGCGGGTAAAACTGCGTCGCGGAAAGATAGTATAAGATATTATAATATTACAACTACCTAACATCGCCAGCTCGTCTGCTGTCTAACCAGAGGCCCTAGACAAGTGTCAAAGATTTCTATTCTATTCATAGAATATCACAGAACAAGTACTATGCATAGAAGTACTATTAAGAGAATAAAGCGTACACACTCAGAGACAAATAGAAGTTTAATAGTGCTACGATACCTTCTGACAGTTTATCGATATCGATAGATGAAATTTGTCTATGGGCTATGGTAAATTAACAGACATGCTAATATCAAATGAGGTCTGGTTGCATAAAAGCTCTCGTAAGCGAACTACAAGAAACAAACGGCCGTTTTACACCTCACCGGAATGGCATAGGCCGGCAGCGGCGCCAGGAGCACTTTCAATGTGAAATAATTTTGAAGTTTATATTCATGTTTCATGCTATAAGTTCAAACACAATGTAAACTGTATATGATTAAATTAAATAAATTGAAAATTGAAATATATATGATCGATCCACACACTGCCTCACATCAAGGAGCGTAGTGCGAGCGTGCGTGTTCTTGTATTGTTTGTAATTGTAAGTATCTCTCTTTGTATAGAAATCACGCGTGGTGCAACACACTGAAAACGCATTTAAGCGCTGTGTTACTGATCACACGCTTACATGCAGAGAAACACGTACTCACGCGCGTGGGTTCGGGGCCAGCTGTAAGATTCATGTCACAAATGTATGATTATATTTCCAATAATATTGAAACACATTATTACTGCCCCTTAAAATTGCAGTTTTGTTTAAGAATGTCCTGATTATTTGTGCATAAGCAGAAATATTTTTTGTAATGTTATGAATTGGTACTTTTAGAAATATTTCCCCATCAATTTTATCAATAAATTTCTGTAGTCATCTAGAACATTTATTTCTTTATTTATTATTAGTTATTGAAAAAGTATTTACAATATCATTACAGATAAAAAATCCAATACGATATCATAAATAAAAACCTAAAATTTAAAACAATTACTAAATAAATATACCTATTTATCCAATACTACACATTTTTGTGCAACATCTTTGAATTTTGACAGGGTACATTAAAAAATATCAATTTCTATAGAAATAATATTAATAAGTCGTATGGTACGTGACAATGGAGCAAATTTGAGTAGATTCGTCCTCACCGCTGGAACGTTAAACGTGTAACAATATAATATATAACATAATTCTCTCTTAATTTGCTTCATGGATCTTCCGGTCTGATCTTTCGGAAACCTGCAAAAGAACACAATGTATGAAATACTATGAAAGGTACAAAGATAGTTACCACAAAATCGTTAACTACAAAATATAGTAATATTTTTGTCATCGATAAAATATGCAGCACAAGTCACAACACTATTGAACATGACTACACAAATTGGTAAAAATGTAAAATATTTAATAATTACTGAATTGAATGGCAAACAGACGATTATAATATGATTACAGTATAGTAAAGTATAAATCAATTAGGTATTTTGCACTTATGTATAGGTTTTTAGTATATATTATTGGTTTGTTATCTACTCACCGATGGAAGTTGACGATTTAAACTTGATTTTCTTTGCGAAAAGAATGTAATTTACAACCTACAATAACGCAGGACATTGCATATCCAATGGGCTTAATATTACTTCACAATAGCATTATGTAATTATTAAATAACATATATTATTTCACAAAACAGATAAACAACAATGAAAATTACGAGCGGCGGTATAATCCGACAAAATTGTCTAAAGGCCTTGACAAGTTGGAACATTTGACATTAGTTCGCTTTTTAATTCGGCATCCAAAGGTAACCAAAGGTAACCAAATTGACGTTTCTACAGTGTACACCAGCCGTCCTTAGCAAAATTATTTATCTCTTTCTTTTCAATGTATCCGGCTTATTTGGAAAAATAGGACAACTATATGAGGGTGATTAACACTCGTTCTATGCTTTAGTACTTGTTCTGTGTAGAATATAGACAAAAATGTATGAGATTGACATAAGCGTTGGCGTTAGCTTATGTCAATTCAATACGTTTTTTAATCTATTCTATGAATAGAATAGAAATCTTTGACACTTGTCTAGGGTCTCAGGGGCCCTACCACGACCTCTTATATGAGTAGTAATCTTATTATAACCTTACGTTGTTTCAATCCTTGTTTTTAACGGTTTAAAAGAAAAAGATAAAACACGAAGTAAGATTAAAATAATACTGGTGGTAGGCCCCCTGAGCTTTAAAGATGTTTGTGAACTTACCCCTTTGTATGGGCAGCACGGAGGGCGGCGTGGGTGCCGGCGCAGGCTGCTTTACCACGCCCTGCTGCTGCTCTTTGTACTCGTGCCATTTGTACGTGCTGCGGTATTCAGAGTGCAGCTGGAACAAACAAAGAGAGATCGTTAAAAACTAGTTCAGAAATAGTAGAAAATCGATTAGATTTATAATGGTTAGAAGTAAAAAAACAAATATTGGGTCAACCTAATGTCACGATTTGTTCAGGTCATTCATAGAGGCATCCTTGACCTAACGACTGTTATGAACTTGGTTCCGGGACCGACTTTTAACGTGCTCTCCGAAGCACGGAGATGCTTAGATCAAATACCATTAGCGGTCACCCATCCATGGGCCAGCCGCATTTTTTTTTGCTTAACCCGCTAATCGTTATCCAATAAGTCGCAACGAGCTATGAGAAGTTATATCTGAAATAGGCTCAGGAAACGTTTCTCACGCCTATAAAAGACCTGATGATGAACAGGCGGAGCAGGCCAGAGAAGTGCAGTCATCTTAGATAGTTTTTTAAAATTTTGTTTAAAGGCAAGTCCCGCACTAGGGAACAAGCCCTGTGTCGCGTGGACTTCATACATTGACAGACACAAAGTACACCCAAACTCGGTACCAATATTTATAGATCACACAAAGTTACGTATCGTGCGGGGATCGATCCCTCAACCTCGAAATAAGAAGGAATAATGATCAATTCAAAGACTTCAAACCATACATAGTGAGAGCAAAAACTCCCATTGGTTCTACCGTAGAATTGTTCAGTAGAACTAGTGGGAACAAACGAAATTTTGTAGTAAAGCATATATGCTAGCGAGTAAGTATGTATGTGCTAAGACTGTATCCTAACATTCAATATATCCTTCTAATGAAACCCGAGATACACGTAACATAAACGAATAAACAACGAAGAGCTACGGTAATGGATTCCCACAGACTTATTGCCTAGATACGCTTGTGTAGCTTTTAAAGTTGGTGACTAGGGTTGTCAAGTATATAACATAAAATAACGTGTTTTCTTCTTTTTTCTTCTTAGAGAGAAGTATAATATAGTTCACCGGTTATGTCCATACTAATAATATAGATGCGAAAGTAACTCTGTATGTCTGTTACACTTTCACCGCTAAACCACTAAACCGATTTGGATGAAATTTGATATAGAAATAGACTTGACCATCAATATAGGCTTAAAGGGCAAAATACGCTTTATATTTAAACATAAAAAATGGCTTAAAGGGGTTAAAACAGGGGATGAAAATTTGTATGAAAAATCGTCAATGTAAACAGGTATATAATTGACATCCAAGCGGGTGGTACTGGAACTAGTTAGGTCATATGTCATAGAGCGTATGGTCCCTTAGTTCCCCCTATACCAGATTTCCAAAATACCAGATTCTCATAATACCAGAAAATGTACTGTTCCGAGACTGCAGCGTGGCAGTCCGTGTACAGTGCAATTGAATAATTTAAGCTGTAAATATTTTACATATTAGCAACTCTCCTCCTTTTTACAAAATGGTTGCAAATTATTGAAATTCTCGGGTTTTTACTATAATTTTACACAACTTTCTTTATACAATTTAGAGATTTGATCAAGTGGACAAATTTGTCATCTATACCAATCATATAAATGCGAAAGTAACTCTGTCTGTTACGCTTTCACGCCTAAACCACTGAACCGATTTTGATAAAATTTGACATAGAGATAGAATAGATCTTGGCAAACAACATAGGCTCTCTTTTACCGCGAAAAAATGAGGGTTGAAAATATTTGACGGGGTTTAAATAGGGGATGAAAGATTGTATGAAAAATCGTCAATGTATAAACATAGACATGTTCATGTGTAGTCAAAATATATTATGCGATAACCGACTTTCACGAGGGCGGAGCTGCGGGCAACAGCCAGTATTAAATTAGTAAAATAATTTTCAATTTGATAAGGATTCGAAAAAAACGTTCTAGATAGAAAACTATGAAAACGTGAGGGACAGAACTGTGACTCACAGTCTGTTGTACCGTAGATACGGACTATGAAACAAGTGTTAGTCGCAGGGGACTCTACAAACATACAATGAACGGACAAAATAAACCTAGACGTGAAGCAAATATTTATTAACTGCAGGGCAGACAACAATCGCCATTTTATTAAATTGTGTGTGTGTAATGATGAAAATAACTTTATACAAACTATTCTGTTACATTTATTGTTTTTAAAACTAATATTCTACTAGTGGTTCTTGTATTAATAAAGTCAAAAGCGTATAGTCAGTTATTCTCTGATTCTTATTTAAATTTTCACCGTCACATCTATATCAACATTTTTAACTTTTACCACAGATAATAATATCACAACTACTACACACAACGCCATCTAGACAAAAGTAAGCATATATTAAAGCTTGTGTTTGGATTCTAGAATGCGGATATACATAACTACTTAAATACTTGTTTTTGTGAATACATACACATGACATATATCCATACCAATGCAAATAGACATGTTCATGCACACAAATATTTGCACTAAGCGGGAGTCGAACCTGCGACCTCTCGAACCACAGAGGCAGTCAAAATACTATACTACTCTTGTTTTAACTCCTTTTCAGTTCATTATCATCATTACTTTAAATATTGAACATAGGTCAACGCAAAAGTTCGCCAATTCGACTGGTCGTGAATCTCCCACGTATTCCCTTTTCAGTTACCGCCTTATAATATTCGTATAAATATAACTGCTCAATTTATTCAGTTACTTACTGTTACTGTTACCCCAAATTATCCCACTGCTGGGCTAAGGCTCTCCCCATGACTTTCATTCTCTTCGTTACATCGCTCACCACATCATGCCATCTATTTCATAGTCTTGTAGTTTTTTCTTTTTTTTTTTATGTGGAAGCACAGTGGCTGACGAACGAATAGTCCACGTGATGGTAAGTGGTAACTGCCGCTCAAGGACGACTCAGAGTCCCTAGCATTGCTCCTGCAATACCAGGGACTCTGCGAAGCCGCTGTCTACCGTAAAGCAGTGGCTAAGTGAAAGGAGTGACTTATTCAATAGGTAATATTATTTTAAGTTTATGGCAGCCCTAGCGCCTGCCTCGATGGCTCGATATCGACATAGAGCTGTGACCGATATAAATTCGTTATAGTGATGTGATTACGACTATCGATGTTCTGTATTTTTCCGTCTAGACACGTCGTTACAGATTCGTTTGCGCTTGTAAATACAATTTGCTATATTACGAGTCTGTCGGTACCGAATATGAGTTTAAGAGTGATTTAGGTAGAATAATTTGAGTGCGTTGTATATTTTGTTAAGTGCTTTCTTGCGATTTTATTGCCCTAAAAAAAGTAAATAGTGATGGCCTTATTGGTTAATGCATTAGTTTTTTATGCACGAGATTGAGCGTACAAAACTAGATATGAATAAATTTATCTTCACAAAGTTGTGACTGTGAGTGTGTACCACTGACGGTGAAGGAAAAAGCTAGTTACCAACAAAGAACGTAAATTCCTCCTTTGCAACTGATTGCGAAACTCAGATGCGATGACGGCCGAAAGGGAGGAAAGCACAGTAAAAATAATCAAAAAGACTTATTTTATTTATAAAGGACTTAAAAATATATCGCTAAAAATCTCAAGAGTCAAAGAACAGATCAACTAAAAGATAAAGATTACATAATAAGTAATGCATATTATGATAATAGTTTATGTAAATAATTTCACTGAGTATGTATAAAATTATCTCATGCAATATAATAAGACAAAAGGTTTAAATTATTGTTTACGTAATAATTATTTAATAACTTTCTTTTTTCATGTTAATTTTTGCCTGACTGTCGAAGTCAAGAAGTTTAATGTTTTTCGTGCGTATGTATATTTCTTTGGCACGCTCTACTGCTTCATATGAGGTGTCATTAGATACTTATTAGCTGTGGGAGTGACATAGGGTCTTATAATATTGTAGTGTAGCGTCACGTTGGCGCAATAAAAGGATTTCTTTCTTTTCACTGTTTTAGGACGCCGGATATATTATTTGTTACATTTAAGTACGGTTAAGTCACATCAAAAATCGCCTTTATTGAATGTTTCACTAAAATATATTATTCACAATATTGTGTATCCGGGTTCACACTATTTTTCTACTGAAAAACCGCCTGTATTTCCTCTAAAAAAAACTTTAAATCCGTCCTAATTTCATGTCATAAAACTTAACATCAAAGTATCTGAAAATAGTATCAGCGCTATAAAATCAATCTGTATAGACAAACATAAATCTCATCTGTACTATTATATAAAGCGGAAGAGTTTGTTTGTTTGTACGTGCTAATCTCTGGAACTGTCAGTCGGATTTGAATAGTTCTTTTTGCTTATGATGCAGTCTGCAACTGCCCAGTTCTCGAGGAAGGTTGTAGGCTAACATCACGCTATTGCCGACGGGAGCAGAGCAGTAAGCAAGAAACGGGTGTTTTTCTGTCTGTTTTTCGCTAATTCTAAACCACGCGAAGGTTTTGATACGGTTTTTAGAATTATTGAAAGCATTTCTTTCAAAAGGTTTGTATGTTATAATACACAAGTTGAGTATTTTAAAGATGCGTTATGATTCGTTGTCGTAAAAACTTTACCTTATGAAAAAATGTAAAAATCTAGTAATTTAAAAGAGTGGTCTGAGTTTTTTGCTAGTTCTTCTCATGCCTCGTCAACTTACTGGCTGTAGGATAATGATGGTGTTTAGGATAATTTTCACCGCCAGTTGACGCCACTTAGGTGAAAGGCACTTTGACAGGGTTCCTTGACCTGACGCCTCAGTGCTGCCACCTCATTGGCGCCATTTTAGAAAACCCTCATTGGTTGACATTTTGTTAATGTTATTTTGACGCTCTTATGTGCCACTGATGCGATCTAAATGTAATAAACGATTTTATTGATGCGTAAAAACTTTAATAGGCAGGTACGGGCCGATCGCTAGTTTGATGTGTTTAAAGGCATATGCAGAGCACGTGGTAGTCTTCAAATTGGGACAGAAATCAATTATTCCTCACACAGTAACTCGGACAGTAAGATGACGATAAAATGGCGAATGTATAGCAAAGTTAAAAAACAAAATCAATGCTATAAGTGATAACCGTAACCTCGGACAATGGATATGGTTATTGTCTAAGCATTGCAGTAATGCTAACCAAGTCGTTGCTGACCAGCCTAGACACCAACATTGTCGTCAATGTCAATCCCATTTATTAATTAATTCTATTATCATTTGTGCCACTTGTCTAGGCCCTCAGGATTCAAGTTTCTATCACGGTATTTCGGACAACAAGGCGATAAAGTAGACAGAGCATTATCAGACAATAACAACTTTTTGTGTGTCAATGATTCAGCTTGGGAAATATCATGTGTTCATTAGGTTTATTCAAGTTTATTGTATCATTGTGCAATTTTTATTGACGTTTGAGAAGGACGTTTATTTAATTAGCAAGTATTAGCGTAGTCTATACAAATGCAATCGTAACTTCACTAGCGCAAGCGAATACTCGAATGATGGCTGCTAAATAATCACAGCAGAGGCTAAAAAGAGAATACTTGAAGAGCTTTGTGGTCTTTGTGTTGTATTATTATTAGACATCTATTCTACTCCATAGAAAGGGCCGCCCTTCATCCGTTCCACTTCACCTATTGCGGTGCGGACTCGTGTCATTTTTTGACAGATGTAACTGTCAGAAAATGGCTCTCTATCATCCAGCTACTTTCGGTTTGCCGCAACTTCGTACTGTCTCCATTTTTCTTAATATATGTATGTAAAGTCTCTGTTATTTGAATGTTCCCAAATGTGAGAGATATCTTGAAAAAATATATTTTTTTTTATGAAAATTCGGTAGCGACAGCGGTTAAACGTTCTTAAAAAAATACTGTTTCAACTTTCTATTGCCAAAAGTTTCTCTTTCTTCATTGTTTTACTGATTACTTAAATAATTATAAATTATAATTAATTAAAACTAATTTTAAATTTATTTAATTTTAAAACTAATTAGTACCGTTTTTACGACGAGTTGCAATATTTTTATTGTCAAGGAATAGCAGGAGGTCTACTTCATAGTGTAAGATTTAAAATAATAGTAGAAAGTCTATTGTGTCTCTGGTGACTTAGAATGTTGCAATATACATAAGTATCTGGTAGTACTGCGTGACGCCTAAAAGCTTTTGACTTCTACTGAAAGCAACAAGATCAATAAACAATGCCCAATATAACTACTACCCAGGTAGTGTTGCTACTTATGAACGTTTTTCTATAAAATAAAGGTACCTACTATCTCAATAGTTAAATTTTATTTTTTTTTTGTTTTTCGTCAAATCTTTTTGTGATTAATTTGAAATCATTATACGGACTAGTCTAGTAACAGCTGCCTTTTCATTTAATATCAAATCGTCGTATACACTTTGTATAATTGTATAGATACTTCATTGCTAAGCTGTCAAATTCTCTCTACCTACTTTACTGTTTTCATTAATCTAAAAATGGGTGTCCATCTTTTGTTTTCACGGAAGATGGTTGTCATTTAATTTCATCCACATTTTTCTATTTTATCATTATAATATACCATTTATATCATCAACAAGAATATTATTCCACACTTGATGCTGGCAGAAATAGCTGACACAATCGTCGGCTCTGTTGCCAAAAAAAAGGACTACCCTCGATTGGAGAACACAGGTAGCTAATGTCAGCAGCAAGGTAACGTGTACCCTGCGCTCTCTTTATCGCTTAAAGAACTTTCTCTCACCTAAGACAAAAAATTTGTTGGTGCAGACTTTGGTGTTTCCCGTCATCGACTATGGTGATGTGTGCTACTTCGACCTGAATGCAGATCTGCTCAATAAACTTGACCGACTTCTCAACAATTGCATTAGATTCATTACTCTTTACTCCATACTGAACTTCCCTAACGCTCCCACTTATTTAACTTCTCATTTCCAATACCTTTCTAGCACACATGACAAAAATCTTCGTTCATCTAATAATCTTCTTCTTTTTTGCCCTCTTCATGGCTCAAGTCTTATACATTCATCTTTCAACATTCAGTCCATTTTTCTTTGGAATGCGCTCCCTCTCGAGATCAGGATGTCCACTACCCGTGACATCTTTAAGGCAAGAGTTCGTCAGCTTTACAGTAAGTTATTAGCGGAATCATCTTAGCGTTCATTATGTATATATTATATATTTATTGGTATATGTATGTATATATTTGTATACGTATGTATATATTGGTATGATATCTATGTATATATTGAGTATTTAATTTGTTTAATTTTGTATTTTTGTATTCATAAGTAAGTACTTATTCTAACTACTCACTACATAAAGCACCTACCTGGTTTCATCTCTGCATCACCCAAAGGTTGGCTGGTAGAGAATGCCTTTGGCATTAAGCTCGCCTTTGTAAAGTGTTTTGTGCATAAAGAAATAAAATAAATAAATAAATAAATAAAAGGAGAAGAATCTGAAAGTATATTATTATAATCCTTCTCTATTTTAGTAATATCAAAGTAAAACTGACTTCAGTTAACGAGGCTATATAGCCTTTCACATCTGATGGAATGAGGTTGAAATTGAATTTGAACACGAGCTTCGAGCGTCGTCGCAGAATAGAAAATTATTGTGCTGTCATTCTGAAGTGCTAACAGTATTCCCAGTGCTTCGTATGTGATATTGGTTTACATTTAACTTTAGCTTTATTTTATACAACTTTGGTGCAAAACAGGCGTGGTGTCTATTAGTACCATTAATGGTATGTAATGTACTATTGATACTACTATGTGTCCTTAGTACCATCAGTGGTACTACCGACACCTGCTAGTCCCCTGGTGTATAGAATACCTTGATTTGTACCATCAATGGTATTAGTGATACAACTATGTATTCTTAGTACCATCAATGGTACTACGAACACGTGCTAGTCGCCTGGTGTCTATACAAGCGTATGGTAAGGAGTAACTATAACCTATAGACATGGTAGTACTTCCTAAGCATTGCAGAATTATTATTGCTTAGAAAACACAACCAAGACGTTACCAACCATGGAGAAGGGGATGAGAAAGGAAAGGGGAAAAGGAAGAGGACCGATGGGGTAATTGGGTTGCGGGTACTCTTTTTCTTAGAATTTTGCTGCAATATGGTCTGAACATGAAGGTTCTTTGACAGAGTAGGCAAAGCGCAAGTGATAATACTAGCTAGTGTTGTAACTGTTTGCAAATCTGGAGGACCGTATGCTTCTTTGTATAAAATAATTGCAAATCTATCACAATAGATCTTCTAATGACATAACTACTGATTAAATAAAACTCAGGTTCGTAGAAATCTGTTTATTATTTATATAAATCTTTATACTTTTGTAACGGCAAAGTTATAATTAAAATTGTATATTATAGAGCAATTTTGTCTTGTTTTTCACCGTTAATAATAATTTTATGTTCATTATGAATTAACTTGTGCCACCATAGCTTCACAAAAGTATATAATGTATGGAATGTTTAAAAAACCTTACAAAAGAATTTTGTTGAACGATAGTTAAAATCGCATCAAAATATGTTGTATGGTTTAGGAGAAACAGACTGAAAACTCTTGGGCATTTTTTTTTGCCGACATTGGCAGACGAGCAAACAACCCACGTGGTGGTAAGTGGTAACTGTCGCTCATGGACGACTCAGAGACTGCGAAGCCGCTGCCTACCATGAAGGGAGTGGGATAGGTGAATGGATCGAGGGAGGTGAGGAAAAGGGAAAGGGGAGAAATTGGGCTTCCAGCACTCTCACTCACCGAACGAAACGCAATAGTACGGATACTATTACTCTTACTACGATCTTCTATGAGAGGGTACTACTGCCCCGGTTGATCCGGCCCATTCATGCTGAAACCAGCGTAGATCTACTACCGTGATATACTATTTAAAAGTAGAGATAGTGTATGAATACCTAGATAATCTTTACTGATAATAAAAGCGGAAGATACGTGACTTTGTTTGTTAGAACGCGCTAATTTTTGGAAATACTAGTCGGAATTAAATAATTATTTTTGCTACCGACAGCCCAGTTTTTTTAAAAGGCACGGGCTATATAATATCACGCTACTGGCGACAGGAGCAGAGCGGTAATTTAACGAGGGTAAAACCGCGCTGCGAGAAGATAATTATAATATATAATTGCAGTTTAATCTAATGTCTGTAGTAATAGTTTACTTTAATCTGGTAAAGGCATCTTTAAATAAAATGTTTTAGAACATGTAAACTACAAAGTGATTTTAGTTGTAGGTATATCCTTGAGAAAAATATCTAATTCGTGACTGATTTTGTAAGTGAGAGGACTTTATATAAAGGTAGACCTTGAATTATTATTTACATGTATGTATCTACAATTACAGAATAATACTTGTATTACGAATAGCTTTGCAAGAATTACTCCCGAGAATATTTGAATTTCTTTTAAAACCTCTGTCTGCCCTGATTCCATATTAACTTCTTACTTGAAAATTGTTTTGTTCTACTCTCACATATCAGTCGTCATTCGAATACACACATGCATACATAACTTCACGCCTGTCTCCCATTAATGGGGTAAGCAGAGACTATAGAACGCTATTAGCTGCGATCCAAACATACCTTTGCCTTTGCCTCTTCAACATTCTTTTCATACACATCGGTCGACCGTTTATTTGATTTTTCTTTCAATCTGATTACATTAAAAACGCCAATCTATTTTGATCAAGCGCGTGTTGATTAATGCATATTATTATTCTTTCTCTGTATGAGGCGCTCATAGCTCGGTGCGCTCACTAATTAGTAAACTATTACCGGGTTAAGCAACTTAGAGTGCGGTTGGCCCATGGATGGGTGACCGCGCATGGTGGTACTTGATCTGAGCATCTTCGTGCTACGAGGACGCGTTAAAAGTCAGTTCCGGTTGTTACCAAGTTGATAACAGTCGTAAGATGAAGGATGCCTCTATAAATATTATGGGTGACCTGAACAAATCGGCAAGATGGTTTCGTATTTTATACAGATAAAAGTAACTATAAACATTGTTAAATAAATTTTTTTCGTGGACGTATTTGCACCATCTTTCTAGAACAAAAACGAGTACATGACACCGATGACCTAGATAACCTAATTTTCGTCTAAAAGCAGTCTGTTGTTTTAAATCAGTTTGGAATAGTTCTAGCTAGAAAAGAGTTTTATTATATTTTTAAGGCGTATTTGGCGCTGAGCTTAACTGTTTTGTTCTGAACAGTTTTGTTTTAGAAAATATATTATAAAAAAAAAACAAAACATTTCTCGTGCCGACGCTACATTCAAATTTTATATAAATACCCTATGTCACTCGCACAATTAATACGAATCTAATGACACCTCATATATTAAAATCCTTTAATCCATTTAGGCTGTAGAGCGTGTCAAAGAAATATACATACATACATAAACATTACCCTTCTTACTTCGGCAGTCGGGCAAAAATTTTAGGTGTAGGTAGCATAAACAGTATCTATTAATGAAGGTACTAAGGTCAATAAAAAGGAAGGAAGAGGAAGAAGACCGATGGGGTAATTAGACCTTCGGCTTATTCAAATAATGTAATTTGTAATTTATTCGTATTAATACTAAATAAATGTTTTTGATTTTGGCTTTAAATTACAAAAACTCAACGTCAAAATTACAAAAACAAAATGTCAGCCAATAAACATAATCCAGTTCGCTGACGAGATAGAGCCATGAGAAGAAACTCAGGGCACTCTTTTTAATAGATAGTTTGTTAATTAAAATTTTAAGTAGCATTCAAAGTGACGCAGGCAATACATTTAATTTTAAAATAAATTATGATATTACTAATTTAAGAAGTTAGGTGGGCACTACAGTTCTCTGGTTGCTTCGGCCCATTCATGCTGCCAGCAATACCACAATAACTACACAACGCTTTCTAGACCAAGCATGTAATTATTATAATTATTTTAGCTTGTGTTATGGGTTGTAGCAATATGCTACCATACTTAGATAGGTATATTATAGTTATTAAATTCATTAATTCAATAAAAAATAAAAGCAAAATATTACTGTTTACTTTTACGACAGTTATAAACATTCAAGGTTAATAACGAAATTTGTCACGTTTCTAATTCTAACAAACTTTAAGTTAGCAATAATTGACAGCTGTTATCGTCGTCAAGGTTGAGGAGTTGTGATGATGTAATGGAGGTGAACTATAGGTTGGACAATAGCTTTGGTTTATTATTAAATTTTATTAACATTTAAGTCGTGATAAAGTCTTATAAATCGATTAACGCACGCACGCACTACAAAATGTCACATTCCGCATGCAAGCGAGAGCGCGGAACAAGCGATAGAGAGGCACCATCGGCTTTCGTCTTGTGACGCAAACTCCTTCTTTTTATTATACAAAATAATAATAATTTAGTGATAATAATTCAATTCAATTCATATAAGTACACAATTTTCCATCAATATTTTCTGACGTTACCACGTAATTATCGTCTGTAAACCGACTTTACAGACAACAGACAGTTTTTCAATATAAATTACTTGACTACTTTGGTGTTTAGTGGCATAATCCGTGTGAATGCTAAATTGTTAAAAAATCTGTATTTTACTAATTCCACGATGCTAGAAACTTTAATTATAACTAAATATTATGCACGAAATCTTTATAAATTTGTAAATAAACAAACGGAATTTATCTTTTTTCTTAAGATTAATTACATCAAAATAATAATTTTATAATTTTAATCAAATAACCCGCCCCTGGTTGCTCCCGGTGCAAAGGTGCCCATAACACTTGCCGCGTTCCCGCGCTGAATGGCAATGGCCAACCTTTGCACCAGGAACGACCCAGAGCGGGAGTCATCACACACATTATTGAGTCTGCGCCCTAATTCTCGAACGTAGTTCTTTGCCTCTGTGCCCCAATTGCCCATGGTCTCTACTGCTATGGGTAAAAAATTGTATAAAGACTCTAATGCGGAATACTTAAGCTTCTTTTTTAAAGAGGCATCTTCCGCAGCGGCTGACGGGAAGCGGACGGTCCGACTCAGGTGGCTGGCGGCAACGGTGCTGACGCATGTGGCGTCCCAAATTAGGCACTTGCCATTTTTCCAAGGTACCAGAGTCAGCCCGTCCGGCCTCTTCCCGTCAGATCTGCTCAGATCTGGAGGCTCGAGCATGCACGGGACGTTGGCTGATACGAAGGCTCTACGAACTATGTCGTTGAGAGCGTGATGTCGTGGAAACCTCCCTGAGCAGCGACGACAACTCGGAGCATGATGGCCATCGGCCTCCACCATGGAACCGTAGGTGCATACATGGGGTTCACACACTGCAGCCCAGGCGGAAGGCCACCGCCACCCGCAAAGAGTCATCGTCACGTAAGGTGCCCAGGTGAGGCGACGGCAGTGCTTGCAGCCACGCTTCTGATTCGGATTGCGACACAGCTCGTAGTCTTGCCATATCAGCCCCCGAAACCTCCTCTAATAATCTCCCCTGGATTCCACGATTCAAACCGGACTTTGTGTAAGATGTTCAAAGCCGACCAATCAGTGACCGTCTTAACAACATTTATCGCTTAGTAAAATTGACAAAATTTATATTGTCATTGTGCAACTAGGAAAAATATAATGTAACTAAGATTGCATGAAATAGAGACGAATGACAAACCGCTAACAAGCAAGTTAGTCAAGAGTAAGTATAAAAAAAAGTCACTGTTTTTGCCTGAATGTCTGTTTCTTCGTTAGCTTCTACTAAACCACTCAACAGATTTGGATACTGTTTTCACTATCGTTTAGACATTTTTTGCAGAAGGTCTATGTGTATTACATGCATATGAAAAGCCGAGACTTGTAACGACATGTGGTAAAAAGTTTATAAGTAACCACACACCAGAACAAAACATGAACAAAAATGGAGGGATTATAACTCTTTGGTTGATCAATAAATTATCTATGTCTAACGTGACTTGCAAACTAATTAGCCAAATTTATCTTAATTAATTCACTGTGTCTATTACATAATCTATGATGTCGTGTAGCTACGGTTAATATAAGGTCAGTGTAGGGTAATTGTACGCACAATTGGGCTGTAAAGTGACAATGTAGTTGCGGATTCGGTACCTCGAGCACGAACATTCAACCATTACGTCAAGTATTCGTATCGAGCTAACTATTCGAATACGGAGTCGATACTATAAATAAAATCATCGGCAGCATGAATATATTTACCTTACTCACGTGTACTCGATACGAACTCGATACTATGGTTAAATAATGCCATGTACACAAGACGAATTGAACGAATGATAAGGAATGATGCGTTCAAAAACTAATATTGTTGTATTTAATAAATCATTTGCAGTGATAAAAATGCAACTTAATAAAGGTATAACGTTACGGCCTTACGAAATAAGTAACGTAAAATAATAATCGACCTAAAAATTACAATTTTATAATTAAATTTAGCAGACATAAAAAAATTTAAGCTTCTTAATTTCTGAACGCAGCCATTTTGTAGTAAATTTAGTTGTTTAGTTTACGTAATCTATGGTTTTGACTTATGACAGTTTGAATTTGAAAGACTGACGCGCGATGTTTGTACTGGGTTATTATTAATACAACAGAATTATCAAATTATCAAAGTAAGAATGTCTTCAAATACTAGTTTTACGCAGTTCACAATGTTGGTAGACTTTATGGAAAAGTAAGTACTTACATATTTATTGGATAATTGGTAAAAATAATATGATCAAGTGGTTGCAATTACTAATGTTTACTTTATTTTATTTTAGGAATGGAGTTCTACCCAAGCCGCAAAGCTTATTGTGAAGAAATAATGGATAGAGATAATCTAGTTCCTACAGACTGCAAGAAGTTTAAGTTAAAGTTGTACTTCGTGCAATTTCAATTGGTAAGTCTAACATGTGTATGGTGTGCTATTGTTCACGTTGTGTTAGAATAATGATTACTCGTTAATACTCTGTCTAAATTGCACTTACCACTAGAGAAAGTAATTTATAAATAGACTTAGTTGGGTAATAAGTATATTCCCATAAACAGTTACCATAATACACTAACAATAACAGACATACCTACTTAGCGGCATTTACCTTGCCTTTTATTTTAATTTTTTTTTGTGCTCTATATTTAACCAAATATGAACTGAAGAATCTTAATAATATTTTCATCCATAGTGATACTTACTTAAACTGTACCTACTAACAATTAAATTCCTATTGATTGTTATTTACATTAAATATCTTGTTCATACAGATAATGAGGATTGGAATACCCTAGGCTCCAGTCAAGATGCCGGTGAATTTAGGGCTGTAAAACCATCAAGCCCAAATATTCAAATCTAGCTCCACCGAAGACTCAAAAGACTAGCTAGTTCACAACCCACCACTTAGATACATCATCACAAAAGGAAGCGCAATGTGGCTATATGAGTATTTTTTTAAAGTGAGGAGAATGATATTAAGAGAATAGTTTCAAGAAATAAATAATATAGATTATAATATACGTTGTAAACATATAATTTTATAATAAATATTTTTAAATTTTATACAGTTGCCATTTATTCATACCTAGGTACCATAAAATAAAGTGAAAGTAATGTATAGGCAAACACTTTGAACACTATGCAACCAGACACAATAGAAAACGAAAGACGCTTAAAGACAATGATGATGACAAGAATGTAAGTAAAATATCAGCCAATTTGATTACAGTTTGCTGACCACTCTTTATATTCCCCAGATTATTCCAATATTTTATTAATAAAAATGAACATATTATAGAGATAATTTATTTATTTATTATAAACACAAATACACAACAAAACAGTTTACACCAAAGCATTGCACAGTTAAAAACACATAACTATGTACTTAGTAGAGATATTAACACACAGATTTAAAAAACAAAACCATTATACACTAACAACAACAAGAAGAAAATTAAGTAGGTTTCTTATTAGAGTTAAAAACTATAATATTTAGAGATCTATTCAATTAAGTTAAGCCTATTTACTAAAAGGTTTCTTAGTGAACAGCTTAATAAGTCTTCTGATTACTGTCATCTATACCACGTTGGCCCATTTGATACTGAATACCGCATACACCTGGTATTCCATAGTTTTGAAAAAATAATGTAAAGCAGAAGTTCATTATGTACATAAAATTTAATAAGATATCTATGTAATAATAACAAAACATAAGTAGATACCTAAGTACTTAGGTACTATTTAGTAAATGTACCTAAATGTGAAACGTACCTAAATGTGAAACGTACCTAAATGTGAAACGTACCTACTATTTTACCTACGCTTATGGCGTCTCTCCTCTTAAAGTGGGGAATTTGATTTGTGTTGGTTATTGTTAAGTGCCTCCGTGACCTCCGTCGCATATTTCCTGGCTGACACTTGTTTGCCCCATCTCAATATTCTTAAAAAACATGCGTTAATAAGAGCCCGTGGTAGGTTTAAAATGACAAAGCACAAATAACCTGTAGCAATAACACAGTTTTAATCTTAGATGATTAAACTAATATATAAGACAATTAATTTCGTATGAATGAGTACCTACCATAATATGATGTAAGCTTATTTTTTTACTGACTCCCAAATGTGCTTTGGAGCGAAGTTCTTGGCATAAGGTGAACGATTATTTTCGTTAAATCTGTAAGATTTTCGATTTTCTTAAGAAAAGCCCTTTGAACAATATCAATGAAAGAAATATTATCAAGTTAATTATAAAGTATTTAAATTTTCTTTACATTGAACTTTAAAAGAAATGTGATTAACTTTAAGTTAATTTTACAAACCTTATCTCGTCTTTTCCTTCTTGTTTCTTCAGCCAAACGCCACGCAAAATAATAGAATGCCATATAATGATCTATATACAGTAATAATGCAAACATTTTCACTTAAATAAATACAATAAAACAAGAAAAAACTCTTCTCGATAACGCTCTCACCTTAAAAATGTCGGTGACAAAGTTTTCGTTTAATTCGTTAGCCGTTTGGCGATACTACATGTCAAAAAATGCTCGTGCTGCCGATTTCCATACATTTCCTGCGTTTACTTTACGATTACTTCTCGATACTGTAGGTTAATTACCGCTAGATGTTCGTGCTACCAAATTTTAGTTCCAAATACGCTCACCGAGCGCTGTACAAGTTTCCATACAAATTTTTTCTATTACTATTCTATTTCGATAGGCATAAAATGTTCGTGTTAGCGGTACGGACAACACTGTTGTGTTGAGTGTTCGATAACCTGAATGATCGATTTATTAACTAATCGATATTTTAAACGCTCAAGTGTTTAGATGTTCGATTTATAGAGTGGTCGATCAAATTGTTATTCGATTATTTGGCATTTGATTTGGCATAGTACGTACACTCGTGAAATGGGCTTCGTATGTTGGAGCGTAGTCAAAGTATTGACAGTTAAAGTAATAGAAAGAGCGACAGAAAAATCATCCAGTATAGGACTTAAGCGCCATGTAAGACTGTTGTTATTGTGATCACTAATTCTGCAAATAAAAGTAAATAAAACAAAACGGTAAATAAAGGTAAAATCACTTTAACACTGATGCAATAATTATGTCAAATGTCAGACCAGTATGGTATGAGGTAAAAGACTATATTAGAGATAGAGATTTCACATCTCTTTGAGCGGTGGTCATAGTTTATAGGCTTATTTATAGACTAATAAATAAGATGTATTGCTTAGAAGAGATTTTCTAGCAATAATCGCAGATGCTCATGCATGCTGTATAGCTCCTGGTGGTCACAAGGTTCATTGCATTAAATGTTGACTACATTTAATGCAATGAACCTTGTGAACACCTAGCTATGACACACAGGCATCCCAAAAACTGCTATAAGTACTGTTTTGGACTTCGTAACGAATTTAATTAGCAGTAATGAGTGTCAGAAATAAAACTAATGTTGATGTTAGTGTATGGATTTTATTATTAAAGTAGTAAATAAAATTCTTCAACACGGTAACGATCTACGAGTATGTCAATAGCTTCAAGTAAGAAACCTCATATTATAAGTAAATAAATAAAAGTTTGTTCTACCAAACTTTGAGATACTTTGATTTTTGTATCATAATAAGTTTTGAGTAATTAGTTTTGTAACTTTTTGCAAATTATTTGGATGTTTTCCGTGTTGATGTTAGCGATTCTCAAACTTTTGGTGAATTTTGAAGTATTGTTATTACTGTTAAGATATTGATGTAATAATAAATTATTTTGTGGTTGTATTTCTTTATTATTTACAATACAGAGAGTGGCGCCTAGAACAAGCGTGCTGATCAATGCTTATGTCTTCTAGAGAAGAGGCCTTAGCCCTACAGTAACTCAGTGATGTGCTAATATTATAACTAATACCTATACCATTTTAGAAAGCGAAAGAGTTTGTTTGTTTGAACACGCTCTCAATCTCTGGAACTACCAGTCAGATTTGAAAAACTATTTTTGATCATAATAGCCCAGTTCTTGAGGAAGGTTATAGGCTATGTAACATCACGCTACTGGCAACGGGAGTAGAGCAGTAAGTAGAGACGCGGGTGAAACCGCGCCGCGGCAAGTTATATAGTCATTATACATAATTATATAGAGTACCTACCCTAAAAGCAATAAAAGTCAAAAATAAATTACGACGGCGCCTTTTTCACATGGCTGCTACAGCCCTTAACTGTCCTTTAACAAAGGTCTACAAAAAAGGTAAGAGCATTCATCACTACTCTCGGCGATTGGCTATTTCGGATATTTATTAGAAGTTTTAGGCATTTTCTTTAGTAACTAATGCCAAAGATAAATTTGAAAAGTAAGACTGTTATGCGTGCCAATATTGTAGCAGGTAACAATAAACAAACAAACAATATAATCATATCTATAGTTTATATCCTACTAATGTTATAAATGCGAAAGTTTGTGTGTATGAATGTATGTATGTTTGTTACCACTCAACGCCTAAACGGCTGAACCGATTGCGCTAAAAAATTGTTTTGTTGGTACCGGAGACGGACATATACTACTTTTATCCAAAAAATCGGTCTGGTTCCCGAGGGATACATATAGTAGCAAGAGCGGAGGCTAATAAATAAAATAAATATATTTAAAGGTTATTTTCCACCTACTTCAGATCATAGTGATACTGCCAAGTAATTTGGCAGATATAGATCTTTATACATATCTATGATAGTAGGTACTCGTATTAAGTTCGGGTCGCTGTAAGCTGTAGAAAAGTAATGAATATTTTTGCCATAAAGTATAATGTACAGTAGTAGATCCACGCTGATTTCAGCATGAATGGGCCGGATCGTCCGGGGAAGTACTACCCTCTCATAGAAGATCGACTTAAGAGTAGTAGTATCCGTACTACTGCGTTTCGTTTGGTAAGTTAGAGCGCCGGAGGCCCAATTTCCCCCCCTTTTCTCTTTTCTCACCTCCCTCATTCCATTCCCCTAACCCCATTCCCAGCCGCCATAGTGGAAGCCACCATACCAGCAGTTTAAGACGATGGCTTTTGGTATAGTGGCCGCCACTTCTGGATTCCACTGACTGCTTACCATCAGGCGGGGTGGAGTCACTTTGGTAGGCCACAATATAAAAAAAAAAAATAAAGGTAAAGGCTGAAGTTCTGCAATGTACCTTTTTTAGGGTTTTTTGTTTCATTTATCAGTTTAACGCCTGTAATAGGAAATAAATTTTACATTGCTTTGCGTGGTCGTTATAATATAAGTACATCCCAGCGTAAAAAAATAGCATGATATAATTTTGTTCAGAAGGTAAAGTTTTTTAAAATAGAATATTTATTTGTTGTATGTGATATACAAAACAGACCACAATCAAATGTGATAAGGTGTAGTTAAATTTTAACATAAATATATTACTTGGTTAGCTGTGAGACATTGAGACGATTTATGATGAATACAGAATAACACACAAATTCATATCAACTTATAGTATCCATTAACTATGCTTATCCATCAGTTGCTTACCACATCTACCATCGTATTTCTATTTGTAACCTTAAACTGGTTGCTCAAGCAAGGTCAATTCTACAGATTATGCCCTGCCTTATAACCAAATATCACGATTTTTCTCGAAGGTGTAAACAGAAGTGTGTGATAGCCACGATTCGCCAGTTATCACCTCCGGTAACAGGCGGCGGGCATTCTTATTCACCCTACATAAGAAAAGAATTTTCCAGAAATTGCCCAGCGGATAAGGCACCCGATTTGTAAACATGAGGTAGTAGGTACTAGTGATTTTTCAAATCATAATATAATATGTACTTCCTAACATTTTTTTGGACATTTGTGACTGACAGTGAAGGAAAACATCGTGAGGAAACCTAGGCTCAAAAGTCCGAAATTGCCAATCCGCCTTGAGCAAGCGTAGTGATTAATGCTTATGCCTTCTCTATATGAGAAGAGGTCTTTGCCCTGCATTGGGACAATAAACAGGCTGATATTATTACCCAACTTAGTAATCTAACACGAGACTTCTGAAACAGTACCTACTACGTAGCGGCAGTTAAAACATTTTAATTTCTTCAAAGTAACCCTATAATTCCGCCCTTACTCTAGTAGATTTAGGTCACCCTGTCCCGTTAGTGTCGTAGAGTGCCCTAGTGTCGCTAGAGCTCTAGACTCGAGTGTAAGTGTCGCGAACGTTAATGGTGCCCTTTGTGCTTTTTATAGTTTGTTTCCTCAAATGGTAAATGGCTTTCTTAAGATAAATGTTGCACTAAGTACTGAGTGTTTACAAACAAGTTGAATTGACACAAATTACTGAAGTGTACGGTCCTGTGTTAAGTATAATCATCAGCCTGAAATGTCCATTGCAGGACATAGGCCTTTTAAACTGTAACTTACAAAAACTTACAAAAATTGTAATAACCTGGCGATTAAAAAGAGTGGCCTGAGTTTCTTGCCAGTTCTTCTCATGGCTCTACTTCGTCAGCGAACTGGCTGTAGGTTAATTTGCTGACATTTTGTAAACTTTGACGTTCATAAGTGTTAATTTAATTAACCTATTTGAATAAACATATATTTCATTTCATTTATTTCATTTCATTTAATTTTTTCAAAGTATCTTTTTCCAAAGGTTCAATTATTTGCATTATTCTATGAAATAAACAATATCTTTGATACGAATTATAAAACGAATATTTACCCGATTATGGCGAAGCCAAACGAAGGGTTATGAATTTGACGGGCTAAAAAAATATGTTAGAAATACACCGTGATGGGTATCAAATGATAGGTTTATTCACTGATTTTAAATATATGTACATTATTGGCTTTCACTTATAATTTTTACAAAATATACATATTAGGTAGCAGGAACTTAAGTATGGATGTGGTCTGGGGTTTACAATATGGGAACAGCCCATCTTTACTACGACTAAGTGAATATTAGGCAGCGGGTAGCAGATTTACTCGTCTGATGATGACAGCACCGTTGGTCTAGTGGTTAGTGTAACTGACTGCGACGCCGGGTGTCGTGGGTTCGATTCCCGCAGTAGGCAAATATTTGTGTGATGAACATTTGTATTTGTCTGGGTGTTTCCTATGTATTCTAAAAAAAAGTATGTATATGTATTATATTTCAGTTATCTAGTACCCATAACACAAGCTTTGCTTAGTTTGGGACTAGATGACGGTAAGTGATAGTGTCCACATATTATTATTTATTATTATTATTATTAATTATCACTCATTAACCTATAACCTTCCTCAAGAACTAGGCTATCATACTCAAAAACTCAATACTTTCAAAGATTAACGCGTTCAAACAAATAAACAAACACAAACTCTTTCACTTATAGATTCTAGGTTTTTTTTTTATAAACGACTTATATCGTCTATATATATCTCGTTTATAGCAATTATTTCCTCTCCGTTTAGAAAGATAAGAATTATGTTTCCAATACCTGCTAGAGAGAGAGGAGCATCCAATTTCTTTATTCAATTCTCTCAGATTTAAACTAACGGTAAACCATACGGTATAGAAATAGTCGCGTGACCGTCATAAATGGTTACTGAATGCCTAGTATGAATTAAATTGCCTAGATAAGATTGGTTTGGTCAGGCTTAGGTCAACTGCTTGTGAACTAAATAACTGAATAACTTGCTATAACTATTCCATCTATTCTAGAAGAAAGGCAAGTGTTCTTTGCAAATATTTGTGATCTAAAAATGGCGGCAATAAGACTTCCAAAGAGCAACATGACAAAAATAACACTTTATACCGTTTCTGTGGCAAACAACACTAAAGATAAGTAGTAACATACCTATGAACATATCTGTGTTCTTCAAATACTGTTGAGAGAATGATTCTAGTCTCTGCTTACCCTATTAATGGGCGACAGATGTATGTAGAATGACGGAAAGAAAGGAAAGGAAGACGAGGAATAATTATCAGTAAAAAAAAGAAACGTAATGTCGACAGTATAAGAGACATTCTATAAATGAAAGAAAGATAAAAATTCAAGTATAATGCTGTGTTATGTGCCTACCCCTATATTTAAGAGTAGTAATTGTACACGTATACTTAGTTATTTATTTACTCCTCTCTTACTTTCTCTTAGAGCAACGTCTTTGTTCAACAGTTCCCATAGCTTTCCAATCGCCATTGTGGTATTGGTAATTCCCACAGATTGTCAAGTAATTAATTAGTTGCGTATTTTGTTTGGTTTCCCTTTCAACAAGACATTACATCTGATGGTAAATGGTGACCGTATTACATAGATATATGTAGCACTGGTTTCTAAGCAGTGTAGAAAAATATAACGAAGACGTTGCTGACCGTGTAGTGAAGAAACTCGCCCACGAAATGAAACGCGTTAATTTAAATAAGTAGATATTGTATAATATAAAATATATATTGTTTATAACTAAGCAGATATTGTCGACCTAAACCAAGAATGTGATTTATTTGCTGGAATGTGATATTGTCGGAATGTATGAGGTACTTGACATGAAAGTGTGAGTGAAAGAGTAGTTTTAGTTTTTAATGTAAGTATTATGTATTATTAAATAGTGTAATTGATTAACATCGTTCTGTTTGATGTAAAATGAATAAATAAATAAATAAATTGTTCAAAAGTAGCAAATAAAAAAACCATCAACTTTGACTGACTTTGATTATAACGAGCGAACCGCTGATCCAATAACATGTCAAATGACATGACGCGGAGACAAGCAATTGGTGTATTTAAATCCAAAATCTGTGATCCGTTGTGTTTCTACCTTCTAGTTTTATTTTCCATAGCATAAGGAAAATGAATAATTTGAAACAGTGACATATTGCACGCATTTTCTTTGCCAAAGCTGATGTATAAAAAAAAAGATGACATTGAGGGATTTTAGAAATATTTTCGCCACCAGTTGGCGAAACTTAGATGAAAGGTCTTCGATTCACAGAAATTCAAAACCAAAATTCAAAAGTCATTCACAGTTTGAAATTAATAGAATAGTTTACGGTGCCTGGATCTGACGCCTCAGTGCTGCCACCTCGTGGGCGCCATTTTAGGAAACCCTCAATATTTGAATGGGTTGTGTTATTGTCAAGCAGCTCTACAATTTTTTTTATATAAGCTGATGTCACATTTTTTTTATTTTAAAATAAAACGTATATCATATCACAATACATTATTTCATTTTTGTTATAATATTAGGGTAACAATTAAGTTATCTCAAGAATAAATAGGTCGTTTAAAAAGTTTGGTCACGCATATTAGATATTTTAGGAATCGATAAAACTGTTTTATTCATAAAGAGAAAATAGGTTTAATTATATTGCTTGTGTCACGTGTTTTTATTGCCTCTCATGACAGATGAGATAACAGCCCACCTGATATTAAGTGGTAACTTTAACTGCCTACAATGCCAGGCATTCTGCGTTGCCTATCTTTAAAATTAATGCTCTCTTTAAACCTCGTTTAAAAATTACATGTCATAGCGATCGGGAAACACCGCAGCTGGTAATTATTATTAGAAACTCGCACGTACAGTACGTGGAAGTAATAAACACTGGAAGCAAACCGTGCTAGATGAGATCGTATTCTCTTCTTCTTTTCTGGATTGCACTGACTGCTTACCATCAGGCGGGGTCACTTTGGTAGACTGACCTTTGTTGCTGTGTCGAATGGTGCGATGATAGCAAGGTGACAATGATATGGCACCAAGTCAGACAGGACACTAAAACCTATATATGTATATGTATTTAGGTTCTTTAAGGATTACGTTACTTAACTTCTAGAGTGCCTCGACCTTAAAATGAGTGACGTTTAAATAATTTTCGTAGAAGGTTGTTTTGACAGCCTTCATCACTGTTTAAGCTTTTATACTAAAGGTGCCTGCGATGGGCGCTTCGCTGAAATTAAATATTTGTTTAGTACGACCTTTACATGTCTGTGTTTGTTTTGTACCATGACATTTTACTAGGATTTCAACATACCTAGAAAGTATGTAATTTTAAACAAAACTAGCGGTAGCCTAGTGTTCGAGATTAAAAAGTAAATAGTTTTTAAAGCTGAATTATTTTTTTAGAAAATAGAATATCTCTATTAAACTGATACTGTTATATACTTTACGTCGATAGTGTATGGAAAGGTTCGATACATCTGTGCTAAAACTACTAAGGATCTAATATTAACAAAGTATCTTAAAGAAGTAAACTTACGATTACGTAAAATGCCATATTCATTAGCTCTACCATGAGGCCGGGCATTTGTCTCAACACAGTGCTATTTATTATTATTTCTGTGCAAAATTTAGTCCTTATAATTACCAGCCTGATTATTGACCCACTGCAGAGAAAAGGCCTCCTCTCATATAGAAAAGGAATGACCATTAATCACCACGCGCGCTTAAGACGGATTGTCAATTTCAGACTTTCGAGTCTAGGTTACCTCACGATGTTTTACTTAACCGGCAGTTAGAAATATCCAAGATAAGATAACGTTAGGATAACCGTCAGTTAAAAAGTACATATGATTTAAAAAATCACATTGGTACTTGCCCGGATTCGAACCCACCACGGTTATCCACTGCGCCATTTCAACTGGGCAAAATTTAGTTCTTAGTATTACCGGAAGCACTGAATAAGTTAAGTGTCCCTCTGAGATCGACTGTGAAACGAGAAAATCCTTAGCAGAACGGTTCTGTATTACTTTGTGACAGCTAAGTAATTCTATTTTTGTAAACTTTTTTGTGACACATACCCAGTTCCTTAGTGTATTGTTTTTATAAAAGCAAAAATAGTTGTTGTTATTACCTTTAAATATTATTCGTTAAAAAACACATAGATAATATATTTTTTAAATATTGTAAAATTTCTTCCTTATGCGACCTTAGCTTAGTACCCAGGGTAACTCTTGGAATTCACGGTAGCACAATAGCGTAGACAAATTTCGTTACTTTTGTTGTAAATAAAACAAGCACCTAAGCTTTTTTTTATTAACATTATTGAAAAAAACTCGTTAACTTTTCATTCAAATAAAGATAGGAGCATTGATCGCCACGCTTCACAGAAATTTAAGACATTTTTTTGTAAGTCCAGAGGGCCTAGCCAAGTCGCATATATTTGTATTCTATATAGAATGGATTAAAAAATGTAATATTCTATGTAAGAATAGAAATCTATGTCACTTGTCTAGGCCCTCAGGTTTCCTTACGATGTTTCCTTCAAAGTCAGTACTAGTCAAGGTAAACATAACATGGTCATGTGCAAAGTAAACTTGGAATACCTACATTTATACTATTACCCACTCTTTTTATCATACCTACTCTATAAATTGTATTTTATCTTGATAATACTAATATTAACTTTGCTATAACAATATTTGTTCTATGATTAATAAAGGCCGTACAGAGATAATCACGTTTCTCTCACAAATTAAACACAAATACCGTCGCTTCGCAATTGGGTAATGTTTACTTAATCTGGCGTTGTATTGCAATGATACTCTTATTGTTTAAGTAATACTTATTTTTATTATCAATCAAGTGTTTAATTGCAGTTGTAGCATACATGGGTTGCTGTAATGGATAGTTTTATAATATAAAATAATTAAAGAGACTGTGGGCTTTCGTCAGAATATGTAACCATATTTCACCTCTCATGGATGTAAGAAGCGAGAACTTTTTTCATGATGGCTACTAGAATAATTACAAGACATAAAATATATCAAGTCTTTACGTTACGTGTGTAGTAAGTAGCGAACGGCGAACTACTTTATTTTTATATTTATGTACTTGCTAAGTACTTTAAGTGGCTCTGCAGTATAAATCGTTCATGCAACCGCTTAGACGTGCATACTTGAAACTGTTATTATCGCTTCTATTTATAGCTATACAAAATATTCGAGGAAGTAATAATTGTTACAACATAGTTTTACGCCTTTTATCTTGAAGGTACGCAGAGATAGTAGTCTTTAGAGCTCCGGAGGCTCAATTACTGCCTGTCTTCGTTTTTCTTTTTCTATTTCATCCTCTTCTTACAACATGGCCATTAACGGCTTGTGGACCGTATGCTTGTTTGCCACCGAAGACGTATAAAAAGAGGTATACCTAAATCTAGTTAACTATATTAAGTTCCAAGTATCTAATCAAAGAAATCTTGCTATATTCTTTACACAATTCCAAATGATTAAGCGAAAAGCTTCAGCTAAAAAGATTCAGGCCTTTTATCATTATATATGGCAGGAAAAACCTCAACCTATAAGTAAGAATTAATATTTATAATACCATAAATAATTATAAACAGTTCACTATTTATGAAACTATTTTCATTGATTAACATTTAACGTTAACATTTCACAGCACCCTAGAAAGAATTATTTGATTACCAAAGTGGAATTCGTATAATAGTAGGTAACTAATGACTCGTAAATAAAAACACAGTAAGTTCAGTTACTGTGTTTTCAATTATTGACAAAAGATCACAAGAAAAACGGATGTCATTTAAATGAGGGTGTGAATTTGTGAAAAATTTTCGCCACTAGTTGGCGCCACTTCAACTGTCACATTGGGCCAATCAGGGCCTATGTTTTAAAAAACGCTTGACAGCTAGATCTGACACATCGGTGCTGCCCTCTCGTGGGCACCATTTTAGAAAACTCTCGCAGCAAATTTTGTTTGTCCTTATGCACGCGAAATGAATGTGTCCGAAATGAACACTGAGAAATATTTTAAAATAAAATATATAATATTTAAATAATCCTAAACACCCTCTTTAATTTGATTCGTTTACCTCATTAATGTAATTAGTGTAACCAACTTAAAAGTAGACCATATGCCGACTGTTTTTTTAGGTCTGCCTTTATCATTTGGATGATAGGTAATTGTCCGAAAATTACTTATTGTAAGTAAAAGGACCAAATTTTAATTAAAATTTAAATAATAATAAAATAATGTAATTTATATATTACTTATTATTTTTAATTTTTTTTTTTTTTTTTATATTAGCCTACCAAAGTGACTCCACCCCGCCTGATGGTAAGCAGTCAGTGGAATCCAGAAGTGGTGGCCACCATACCAAAAGCCATAGTCTTAAACTGCTGGTATGGTGGCCTCCACTATGGCGGCTGGGAAAGGGGGTTAGGGGAAGGGAATGAGGGAGGTAAGGAAAGGGGAAAGGGGAGAAGTTGGGCCTCCGGCGCTCTCACACACCGAGCGAAACGCAGTAGTACGGATACTACTACTCTTAAGTCGATCTTCTATGAGAGGGTAGTACTTCCCCGGACGATCCGGCCCATTCATGCTGAAACCAGCGTAGATCTACTACCGTATAATATATACCTACCTAAGAGTAATTTTCTAAACTTTATTAATTACCCTGAATTAAAATTAATAAATAAACTGGTATTAAAATTGTAATTAAACCATTAATTTAGGTTTAAATAATCACTATGATATCTAATACTTGCTTATTATTTTGTTTATGAAAGAATAAATAAATTAAACATTTACAGCGTCATTGTTGCACTGATTATAAACATAATAGCCACCACAGATAATAATTTCATACAAGGCTGTGGCTTCATAAAAATTCCATTCATATCAATAATTTACACTATAGGGCCGGTGTTTCACACGCGAAGGAAAGGCAAAGGTCACTGTCGGATACAGCCAAAACAAAAAAATTAAAATAGTAAGTGACAACGTTACAAAAGGCAGATTTATTGTGATATAAATTGTATTAAATTACATGCAACTGTAAAAATATTTTCTTTGGCGCGCATAGCTGTGTTGAATTCTTACTGCCTTTTTAAATTCCAGCAATTAGTAACTCATTGTAATAAATTATTAATTAAACTACATAATTAACTGACCTTTTATTTTTATATTTCAGTTGCGGCATTGTGATTACTTTTTTTATTTACTTGTGTAATTTACTATGTAAGTAATTTATTTCTTTGTATTGTGTAAAAAGTACCATATTATTTAAAAACAAATTACTCACTTCAGAAGCCCACTGAACGTGCCTCGTGTCTGCCAAAAAACTTCTTTCCATTATAAAAAACTTCAAAAAGACGAATCACATCTCACAAAGCACAACACTATAAAAACCACTACACAAAAACAGTCAATTCACTCGAAATTCGAAAATAGAATCGATAAAAAATCGTTACGTTTCGTTTTCTAGGCAGAAGCGCGGTTATCTGTTTTAGAAAATTGTTCGCGCAAAAAACTAATTGTCGTCGTCCGCGCTCGCGGCGTCGTCCGTCTGACTCACTGTACTAACTAACTACTCTATGACGTGATACTATGCAAATTTTTATGCATTTTCCCCGTACGATGAAAAACATGTAGTATCTGACACGGCCGGGCGGTAACAGCTGATAGATAGGTGGTTACAAGAAAAATCTGTTACTACGCTCTATCGGGTTAGTGTGCCAGGCGAGACGTAAATATCGGCATCTCTCTCTATCTAAAGGGGTCTTTAAGTGGCGCGATAATTTGCATCTGATAGACGGTTGATAATAATTTCCTTTTTTCCTATCTATTTGTGCAACGGTACGTTGGAAAAGCAATTACTTTAGTTACCGTTTGCTTAAAACATTAATTAAACGTGTTAGTCAATAAACACTAGACGGTAATGAGACTTGAACGTTTGTTACAAATGTAGCGGCGCCGGCGAACGACTTCAATTACGATATTACGCGTTAAATAGGATAATGCCTGTCATACAAGATCCAGGTCGACGTTAGTGACCTCATTGTACAATTAGCAATATAGCAACACTTTTCAACACTTACAACACCAATAAAAACTATTGGCAGAAAGAATTAGAACACTTTATTTATTTTCGCACAAATTTGAATGTTGAACACAAAAAAGGCGCGTAAATGTAACTATATTTTTCTTCGTCTTTATTGTTTTTAGTTTAATGTAGTATCGTGTCGCGGGGCGATGGCCGACTAGAAGAAGCAAGTAGAGCGGGTGGGAGTGGTAGCGGGCAAGGTGGTGGGATCAATACCACAGTCTGGGGCGCACGCATTGACCGCTCGCGTGGCGCTCAAGCTATATTTGGATGGACATAGGTGTGTTTAGTAAAATATCAATAAAATTTGGGATTGTCAATGAAGGCTACAATGACCTCATTTTCGTATAATAAAAGTATAAAAGTCATAAAACCTCATTTGTAGACTTATTTTTACTACTGCTCGTTATTGCCATTGAAGTAAACAGAATCTATAATAATTTAGATACATATTATATAAGAATATTATTACTCGCTGCGCCCGCTTCGACCGCTCGTAAAATATGTTTTATTGTATCCGACCGATTTTTGGGATAAAAAGTAGCCTATGTCCGTCTCTGGCACTGAATCTATCTACATACCAATTTTCATCGAAATCTGTTCAGCTGTTTAGGCGCTGAGTGGTAGCTAACACACACATATACACACAAACTATTAAACTACTGTTTATAATAGACAAGCCTAACAATAAATATAACTGTAATGAGACCAATTTCATTAAAATAAATGTTGATTAACATACCTAACACCTGCCTGGCCTGACGTCTTTTACTCAAGGGGTAGGTATATGGGGTAGGCTGATAGGCTGAGTTGTATAGTATAACTATAGACGAACATTTTGACACGTATCTGGAGTACCGTGTAACAAAGGACAAGCCTGTTGTCACTTAACGGCCACAATTTCAGATGCCGGGTTAACACAGAGATTTTCAGCTGAAAAGTCTAATACCAATACATATAGAGACCTCTGCGTAATAGTCTGTACACCACTGTACCACTACCACTTAGACACTGTACTTGTCTTGTAGTTTTACATATGCAGATGGGGTAAGCAGATACTAAAGAACCCCATTTGCTGCGATCCAAACATGCCGCCTTTGTCTCTTCAACATTCATTAATCTTTTCATACACGCGTCGGTTACGGGTGCTTGTAATTGTGACCTTTTTTTGTTGTATTTTACCAATCAGTAATACGCTGAATGAGTTTAATAAAATATCATTATTTAGGCATTTACTTACTATTTCACTCTTGTTATTATAACGAACTTGCGGTAACATCATGCGTTGTAGGAAAATTTGGATTTTTATTTGTAATGGTCTGTAATTGTCTATTCCTTTTGAGTAATTCTAGTGGTCATTAAGCCTTCTCTATGAAATGAGGCCTGCTTTTAATCTTGAGTAAGATGAAAAACATGAGGTATTAATAATACTTTTATTGTGTAGGTATTATTCTATTATTTATACGGACGGTAGTAGATCCACGCTGGTTTCAGCATGAATGGGCCTGATCGTCCGGGGAAGTACTACCCTCTCATAGAAGATCGACTTAAGAGTAGTAGTAACCTTACTACTGCGTTTCGTTCAGTGAGTGAGAGTGCCGGAGGCCCAATTTCCCTCCTTTTCTCTTTCCTCACCTCCCTCATTCCTTTCCCCTAACCCCATTCCCAGCCGCCATAGTGGAGGTCACCATACCAGCAGTTTAAGACGATAGCTTTTGGTATGGTGGCCACCACTTCTGGATTCCACTGACTGCTTACCATCAGGCGGGGTGGACTCACTTTGGTAGGCTAATATATATATAAAAAAATTATAACTCTATTCAATATATATATGAAGCGGATATTTGAACGCGCTAATCTTTGGAACTACCATTTGGATTTGAATAAATCTTAATGGGTTTGATAGCCCAGTTCTTAAGGAAGGTATGTCACGCTACTGGTGACGGGAGCCGAGTAGTAACTGAGCATGTAACCGTACCGCGGGCAGCTAGTTCTTATTACGATCCGGTGAAAGACGCCACTCACTGTTGCGTAGAGCGTCCTCTAGCAACTTTAAAACGGTCTAGTAGGTACAATAATTGCTTTTACCAGATCGTCTGCCCATCCAGGTTAATAATTTGTACCTTATTTCCTTTGTAAAATATAATTATTCCTATATATATTTCTGAAATCTTAACAACGTTGTTGAGTGCGTTGAAGAGCGCCATCTAGGAGCCGCTTTGTGTACCACGGAAAATTACCGGTAAGAAAATTTTAAGCACAGTTCTTTAATTTTTCTGTTTATGGCAACCGTATTACAATATGATTTACGATTTTAAACTTTATGATCATGGACTGACATTGACTTTTTCGTTGCATGTATTGTAATATAGATTAAATATTTACGAAAAGTTACACATAATAATAATAATAATAATAATAATATTCTACCACATTCACACGGCGCCATCTAACCCCAAATTAAGCAATTATATTTGCTTGTGTTATGGGTACTAAACAACTGATATACTACTTATACTTTTTTTTTTTTTTTGTAAATACATACATATTATAGATAAATTACACCCAGACACAGAACAAACAATCATGCTCATCACACAAAGGTTTGTCCTGGGTGGGAATCGAACCCACGACCTCCGGCTTAGCAGTCAAGGTCACTAACTACTAGACCAACAGGCCAGTCAAGTCAGTCAGTCACATAGGTTTTCTTATAGGATTTAGTTTATTATAGATAAACTAAATTCTATTATATAAAGCGGAAGAATTTTTTGTTTCTTTGTTTGAACACGCTAATCTCTAAAACTACCCGTCGGATTTGAAAAATTCTTTTTGCGTATGATAGCCCAGTTCTCGTCGAAGGTTATAGCTAAGTAACATTACGCTACTGGCGACGGGAGCAGAGCAGTAAGCAAAGAGGCGATTGAAACCGCGTCGCGAATAGCTAGTAACTATTTTATAATAAGTCGTTTGTTTATAATTATTTACTAAACTTTGGTTGCATTGTTGTTACCATTAATTATTATAATAATAATAATAATAATAATATGTGGACACTATCACACATCGTCATCTAGTCCCAAGCTAAGCAGAGCTTGTGTTATGGGTACTAGATAATTGAAATATAATACATATACGTACTTTTTTTTTTGTAAATACATACTTAATATACATAGAAAACACCCAAACTGAAGACAAATACAAATGTTCATCACACAAATATTTGCCTTCCGCGGGAATCGAACCCACGACACCCGGCGTCGCAGTCAGTTACACTAACCACTAGACCAACGGTGCAGTCAAAATTATTGTAACTCATACAGGATACTATATAATAGATAGGTAAGCAAAAACTAAAGAACGTTATTTGCTACGATCGAAACATACCTCCTTTGTCTCTTCTACATTCATTAATATTTTCATACACACGTCGGTTACGGGTGCTTGTAATTTAGCCCTTTGCTAACTCATCACCTATTTGGCCCGTGTATGTTTAAATAGGTGACCCTTACAAACTTTCTTAGGCATTTTCGCTGGTGTTACTAAGTTTCAGCAATAAAGTATGTTTTGTTGAGAACTCATGTGTATGTAAATTGCAATAATCTTTCAACTACTAACCTACATACTCGTGTACGTTGCCATGGTGATTATAAATTCAAAACGGGTAAAACATGGACCAAACTGCTTAAACATGGTTGGAAAAATGAATTTTAATTAAAATATTTTAAAGACGTGTTTCCTGTGACTTAGTAGTAACCTATTTCGTTTCGTTCGGTGAGAGAGAATTAATTACTCTTCGATTGTCAATATCTTTAAGCTTAACTCTACAGGTGTATGGATTCGCGCAAACAAAAGTAGCTTTACATTTTTGGTAAAATGTAGAAACAGGGTTAAACACCCAGGTTGTTTAAAAGCGGCATAAGTTTTTTATTATATCTTAAATGGTTTTTTAAATGCGTTGTTAAAAAAAAGACATTTGGCTAATTTATTTTCACTTTTCCTTTGGTTGCTGTACTTAAATAAGTTTAACTAGCAAGTAAAAACTTCAAACTAACTTTATCTATTGTCTCTACAAGTGTAGTCTACCAAATATTTTTTTAGTCTAGCAACTTTGGCAGCAAATAGTTTGTTCGTCATAGTTCTGTACAATGTTGGCATCGAAAGAAATATTTTATCTTTGCTTGTAATCTTGTTGATATAAAACCTTCTTTGATGAACACTTAGTTTATAAGTAATAAGCAATAAATTATCTTTTGATAGGTCTGACTTGAGTAATTTGTTTTCATGTCGATTTAGTAATTTAGTTATTTATTGTAATTGGAAGTATTATATATTTTTATATATGTGTACACTATCACACACCGTTATCTAGTCCCAAGCTAAGCAGAGCTGGTATTATGGGTACTGGATAACTGAAATATAATACATACATACTTTTTTTAATGGACAGGACACAACTTGAGCTGATAGCCATTGAGGCAGGTAAGGGTTACAGGCAAGGTTAACTTATGACCTTATAAAGGTAGCAAGGGCAACCAAAGGGTGAGGGTAGCTTACGAGCGATCGAAGTGGAGATGCTTGAGAAGGTCTATGTAGGTATAGACGCGCCTAATGAT
Organism: Parascotia fuliginaria; assembly: GCA_963082885.1. Taxonomy (NCBI): domain Eukaryota; kingdom Metazoa; phylum Arthropoda; class Insecta; order Lepidoptera; family Erebidae; genus Parascotia; species Parascotia fuliginaria. The sequence goes on along the minus strand of OY720196.1, from coordinate 2,031,068 downwards.
AAATTATATTTAACAAAGACTGCAAAACTTTCTAACAAACATAAACTTCTAAAACATACTTCATAGCTTCCTATCTATCTACATATACTATTATATAAAGCACAGTTTGTTTGTTTGAACGCGCTAATCTCTGCAACTACCAGTCAGATTTAGAAAATTCTTTTTGCATATCATAGCCTAGTTCTCGAGGAAGGTTATAGGCTATGTAATATCACACTACTGGCGACGGAAGCAGAGCAGTTAGCAAAGACGCGACTGAAACCGCACTGCGGATAGCTAGTTAATAATAATCAGAGAAATTGTACACGAACTCAGCTTTCCTTACAATGGTAAGGAATAAACTAGAGGAAATAGGACAGGGCGTGGCTAAGTGACAAGTAGGCACTAAATCATAGCATTTACCACACGGATAAAGTCCAATGTTCTGCAAAGATATATCGTCTTAGGGCTTTAGAAAAAGGATATTTTTTTCAAAAGTTGTCTGATGTCAAAAGAGGGCCAATACGAGCTCAATATGCAAATAAATTATGTAACATTAGCTGTAAGACATCACTTATGAATAAAAGTTTTTTTGGTGTTGCTCCAAGTATTTACAATAAAATACCAGAGGAGATTAAAAATATGACAATTTTAAGATTTAAGAAAGAGTTAAATAGATTATTAGTTGACAAATGTTATTATAGTATTGATGAATTTTTTGAAGATAATATTAATTTCCTTCACTAAAAATTTACTAATTATTGTTATTGTTATTACCTACCTACCAATTTATATTAATTTTGTGACATATGATATTTTTATTGTTATTATTTAAGGATTACTATTATATTAATTTTGTTTAATTAAATAATTAATAACTAAATTTATTCAAGTTAGTTAAGCATGAAATTTTATAAACTTATTGTAAAATGTTTGTATACCTTGTATGTAGGCAAAACATAGCGCACTATTTTTATGATCTCAAGACCTTTGTTATGTACCTATGTCAACAAATAAAAAATTCTGATTTCTGATTTCTGATAAATCTTCTTCTTCTTAAACTTAAGAGCTCTGCTATTGTCGGTGCAATTGATGTATATATAAATCTCTCTCTTATTATACCCTTACTTTGTTTCTATCCTTGTTTTTAATGGTACAAAAGAAAAAGACAAAACACAATGTAATATTAAAATAATACTCCTATATGAGGAGGCCCACAGTTTTATGAGTAAGGTTGTAAAATATCGCTACTGACGACGGGAACAGATCAGTAAGCAAAGACGCGGGTACAATCGCACTGCCAGAGGTAAGTTAATGGATATTTGTAGGCAAAAGTCGGTAATATAGACCGAGCCCTGTTTCGTTGAGGGCTTTACAAACAATTCGTGTACAGTTGATCCTGAACTCGGTACAATTAGTAAATATGTAAAATCTACATTTTGCTGGAGCTGGATAAGAGAAGTACTACCTTTCCAGAGAAATCGACGTGAGGTATCAGTTTATGCTATTGCGTTTCGATCGATGAGTATAAAAAAGACCCAGACTCCCCTTTCCCCAGCCTTGGCCTTCTTTCGAAGCCTTTTCCTTTTTTATCTTATTATTATTATCTTCACGTTATAGTATAATTTTTCAATTTTTTTATTTATTAGGATTACAAACAAGAGAAAGAAACACTTACCTTAAAAAGTAACAAAAAAATAGGTAATGCATGAAATAGATTATAGATAGTAGATAAATATAAATTTGTTTTTATAACCTATTTAGGGTTATGAAATAACTTTACAAGTATGTTAGAATTATACATCGAATTGAATGATTTTATTTTGATATTTTTATAGTAGGTATTGTAGTAATAAAATATATAAAATAAACATATAAAATTATAAACCAAACACTGATTTGTCTCATCTGTTTATGTCATTCATGTTGTTCGTTGGTCGTTATAAAACTAATATTTAAATGTTTATTAGTAATAATTAAATAGATACATATAACTTAATATTTGTAACATTGTTTATTACAATTATTTACCTATTAGTATACATTAATAAATTAATAGATAATAAATAGGTAGTAGTTATTATAATAACACTGATTTGACTTCTGTGTATGAATTATGTCGTTGGTATAAAAGGACCGAGGCACTAAGGTGTAGGCCAGTTTTCTCTGCGGCTGCCAAGGTGTAAACATCTAAAAGGTACGATATTATACTGATTTTTAAGTAATATGATTAATGATTAATGTAATGTAATTATTGTAAATTATAACTATCCTGTTGTATAATTGATAATCACAAATGTTGAATAGTAATGTGTTAATGTTAAAAATTTAAAATAATTCTATGTGTATGAAAAGGAAAAATAAATCGTGCTCAATAAAATAATTGTTGTCCTTTATTCTGTTTTATTTCATTTTTAGATCAAGAAATAATTATATCTAACAAATAAATTATGCTCAATAAATAATTGCTGTCCATTAATTTTATTTGATAAAATAAAATAAATAAATAATTATTATTTCTAACACATGCATAGAACTCTCTCAATTATAGGCAACCACATCTAACTTAAAATATTCATACTGCTGCTTACGACAATATAATGAGTAAAAGAAAAAACACAATAATAAAGTTTAACTAATAATAAATAATAATAATATTCTGAGCACCGTTTTTGTGATGCTCGCACACAGCCTTGTCCATGGTTATGGCAGTCACTACGGACTGTATGCTTGTTCGCCACTAAATCGCTACCGATGAGTTTATAAAATTTTCTGCTTACTAACTCAACACTATGTGGGTATGGTTACTAATTTACAATTATCTGTCTGTCTTATTGGTAGAGAAGAATAAAAAGCGCATAGAATGTATATAAAATTCAAAGTTTAACCTTATTTTTCCAATCGTATTAAGGTCGGCTTTAAATATGAGCACATATAAATACATAAATCAGACCTCCTATGATTGTCAACTTAAATATTATAATGTAATTTGCTACCGGTAGCGACACCTGTGGCCCAACAGAGTAAACCTGCTCGTAAATTAATTTTCCTAGCTTAGTAGTTAAGACATTATCGTTCTAGGGTCTCTATTGTTAATGATAACAAAGGTTCGCCAAGAATGGCAGTAATAAACTTTTCTTATGAAATTCAGGACGCGAGTAAGGTGAAATGCCGGTATGGAATAACTATGATATTTTAAGGCTTAGGCGTACCTAGGTATGTTGAAGTGATATAATGTGATTCGTAGAAAAAGCAAAATATTGTTGTTTCTTACTATTATTTTCAATTTAATTTATTGTGCAGCAAAGTGACGGCTGGAACAGGCTGATTTTTAAATAAATATAATATATATATTTTTTTAATTAATCATACCTATTTGCAATTTCTTAAATGATTCTTATTTAATAATTAGGTATATTTTTTTAATGATTTCAAAAAATATTGATTTAATTTTATGATTTAACTTTTTAACTGACATTATTATAAGATGAACGTTGTTTTCAGCCGAAAAAAAAAGAAAAGAGTTTCGTTAGTTCTTGAAAAGTGGCAGCACCGTCGAACAAACATGAATTGTGTTTTCAAGACGGCGAAATTTCTTGAGAATGTCCAGCTCATTTCTTTTAAGATTTGTATCAAAAGTTAGACATCATATTCTGAATTTACCAGCTATACAACTATAGAGCTTTAAAGAATAAAAGGGGTAGATGTAATAATATACGTTTTACCAAATAATATAGTTATTTTTTTTATATTTAATAGCCTACCAAAGTGACTCCATCCCGCCTGATGGTAAGCAATCAGTGGAATCCAGAAGTGGTGGCCACCATACCAAATGCTATCGTCTTAAACTGCTGGTATGGTGGCCTCCACTATGGTGGCTGGGAATGGGGTTAGAGAAAGGGAATGAGGGAGGTGAGGAAAGAGGAAAGGGGGGAAATTGGGCCTCCGGCACTCTCACTCACCGAACGAAACGAATAGTAAGGATACTACTACTCTTAAGTCGATCTTCTATGAGAGGGTAGTACTTACCCGGACGATCCGGCCCATTCATGCTGAAACCAGCGTGGATCTACTACCGTCAAAGTCCCTCCCTGTCCCTTTCCCTCACCTCCTCACTACCCTCAATACTTTCAACTACCTACCAGGTAGGCAGCGGCTTCGCTGAGTACCTGGTATTGAAAAAGTCTATTAGCGACAGTTACCACTTACCATCAGGTCGGCTGTTGGCTTGTCTGCCACTGTCGGCAATAAAAAAGCAATAATAAGTACTCCGAGCTAAGTTTAACTGAGAAAGTCTTTAATTAAAAAACCCAATACTACTATACTCATGCCATGACACGACAGTCCTTACACCATTGAACTATAGCAGACAGTTTTTAAGTATACATAGTCTTATTCCTCATTCTTTATCAAACTTTATATTAAGTTACATAAAATGGCTACTAATTCGCTAGTTAATCAGATTAAAATGGTAGTCAGCCGAAAGCTGTGTACTTCGCCGGTATTAGTTGTGTCAACAGGCTGATTGAAAAGTATTAATTAATGCTGAAATTTCATGAATTTAAAACTTTATATAGTATGTATGAGACATGGTATGGTAGGTATTTGTGTCATCCCATTTTACATTAAAATTCTCAAAGGGCCGGATGTCCTCGTGTAAACCTCCATAAGGACCGGGTATACTTTTTATAATTATAGAAAAATCATAGCCCTGCAATAGAGACAGATAATAATAAAGAAAATAACACAACAACTACACAGCGATATTTAGACCCAAACTAAGCATTTTTTTTATTAAATTTCACAAAGGGCTTTCCAAATAAAACTACTGTATTGGCTGTATGGTCACCTGCCCGTGTCATGTTTTATTTATTTATTTATTTATTTATGACTTCATATACAGAGTATATAGGCGGACTTAATGCCAAAGGCATTCTCTACCAGTCAACATCACAGGGTGATGCAGAGATAAAACAAAGTAGGTGCATTTGAAGTAGCAATCAAACTGAAAATATTAATACTTGATACATATAAGTATAAGATATACATAATATATAAAGAAAGTATATAAATACATAACCCTAACAACAAATAAATATCTATCAATATATACATACATAAATAAATACTAAGCTATTGTGATGATTCTGCCAAATTTTTTGCAAGGAGCTGTTTCACCCTCATCTTGAATGTCAAACGGTTTGTGGACATCCTGATCTCGGGAGGGAGCGCATTCCATAGAAGAACAGATTGAACACGGAAAGAGGAGCCAACGAAATTAGAATTATGTGAAGGGCATAAGAGTATTTGATTGTTTGCAGAGCGAAGATTGCTTTTATGTAACAGTTCCACGTCCAAGTTTTTTCATTTGCTTTTGTGTGTATTAAATGCTGTATTTTTTTAATAGTCTATTTTAAAAGATGAATCAATAGTGTTGATACAACCTTAAATGTTTGGTCATATGCATAAAGTTATTGCCTAGGCGATACAGTCACTTGTCAGGACGATGGTTATGGGTTGTGGGTTTCGGTTTTCACTGTGCTTTTTATTTGTATTGCTACTGCTATAGTTTTACTAGCCAGTTTGGCAATACTAACGTTAATAAAACAGGTAAGTAATTTCAAATTTTATTTATATTTTGTGTAATTCCTACATAAATTAAACATCGTAATCTTTTTTGGTGGTCATTCATCAATCAGATGAGAAGGAAACATGGAAATGGACAATATTTAGTAGAACCAAGTAGCCATCTTGCTACACTGAGGGCATTCCCAAGTCGTCATCGAATTTGATTGCCATGGATCGATTTTATTAATTTACGCGCCATAAAAAGTTTGTGTGAGTCGTTAACATTACAGAGTCGGTGTTTAGGTACTTTAGATCCATTAATTGTATTTTTGTAAAAACTACGACACAGGTACAAGTAGTCTTTAAAAATATCTTGATATAACCAACTACTACAATCTTATGAAATAACTATAAATATATAGTATCAAATAGTTTTCTTTATATTTATTCCAACATCCCCTGTCTATCCCTTCAGGAAAAGAGCCGTGAAGTTATGCGTCTATTCCACTTAACAAACAATTCGCCAAAACGTCTTTATTCCTACTTCGAACTAACCGTTGAGATCCGAACGTTTTAGAGTGGCATCTTGAACTCCAGTTACAAATCAAAGAAACGGCTGAAGGCAACTGTAGAGAGAAATACAAATGGAAACCTATCTAAGTAGTTTTATTGATCACACACAAAGGAGCTACGAGAATGGATAGATAGATTTCAATAAAGGAGAAGTCTAACTGAATTTATGTGCCGTATAAGTTTGTTTAAACGTAATTTTACAGTCGATTTTAAAAACATTGTCCTAAATTCAAAGATAAACAGAAGAATTTAATCCCCTAGTCTTGTCGAAAAGTAAATCAGGGCTAAAGCGTTAACTTTGCTCATAAATGCCACAGCGATAAAACAAAAGTAAGTAAGTACCTACATTTTACGAAGGAGTTTCCATTATTATTTTTTTTTTATCAAGAACCAGCCATTCAGCCTGCTCAACGAAGCACTCGTGTCAATGACTCATCAAAGGCAGTGCTGCGGACAAAATCTATGCAATAAGACCTTTCAGCATACAGTTCAAAAGTTCAAGGTAATATTTCGCACCCGAGGTTAATGGCCGACGCTATCGACCAATAGCAGCTGAGCGCGCACCGGCGCGGCGCGGCAAAATCGACCAATCACGTGCCGAGGCGCGGTCCTACGTCATTAAAAACGAGCGGGAAAAATTCATGAAATACAGATTGTTAGTTGTATAGTTCGAAAATTTCGTTCGAGTTTCCAAATGACCTTTTTTAGCGTGACATTTTAAACACGGCTACTTAAAGATTAAAAAAGAATATGTCATTGTACTTAAAAAGCGACCAATTTAAATGAATTTTTGAAGCTGCTCTGTAATAAATATTAGATTTGAAGTTTGCTGCTCTGCATACGTAATGTTAGGGTGATAACCTGAGCTTTGAACTTACTTACAAACGCTCTCTGCTGTTTCCAACTGTGGACGATAAAGTTTGTTGAACTTCTTGAATTTAAATCTTATCTTGTTAGTACTTATTCTAATTCTATTCTAGTATTATAAAGATTAAAAGAGAACAGCTTTTAATGAAATAAGATTCTACAGAACGTCCGTATCTTTCAGTTTCTTAAAGAAATAACGCCAACAAGCAATATACAGAGTGTATACGACGGTATGACTTTAAATGCAATTACGTATAGTATGTGACATTATAAAGCGAGACAAAAAAAAATCTACTAAATATCTTCAATAGTTTAGACACAGGACAAATTTTTTAATTTCTTTAATTCTAAATTAACACTATGTAAGTACGTCAAACGGTCACTGACTTAAGTCATAGTCCACGTCGAAGGATAAACGTTGCCGTTCATTACAGTTCAGTGAACTTGTCATAATAAAATGGTGTATTACTTCGTTACTATTAAAATATTATTTATTTTGTTAGAAAATTTCAAATTTTTGTTTTTCGTCAAATTACTTTTGTGATTAATTAGAAATCATTATATGGGCTAGTAACACCTGCCTTTTCATTTAAAGTCAAACCGTCGTATACACTCTGTATAATTAATAAAATATAATTAATAAAAAACAAAAAGCCCGCATACCTAAAACAAAGTGAAAAAAGAAACCTCTTTATTTTTCTCGTGCTAACGCTACATTCAAATTTTATATACCCATCCTATGTCACTCCTACAATCAATACGAATCTAATGACACCTCTTACGAAGCCACGATGAGCGTTTACGCGTCACGAGTGACAACGTCGTAATTTAGTGGTTATTTTGTGGTTTTCAATCTTTATCATTTAAAGAGCTGGCGAACAAAACGGGATAATTACACTTTTGGTCAAAATACTTTTTTTTTTAATCCGGTAGTTTTGGGCCCGCTGAATACGAATCTAAACTCATTTTCAATAAAAATAGCCTAAAACCCTATTTAAATTGTATCCAAAGTTAGCGGTTTCGAACAAAACGGAATAATTGCACCTGTTGTTTTACTCCTCCTGTAAAATTTGGTGTCATGTAATTAACCGATTTTGTTCGCCAGCTCCTCATTTAATCGAGGCTATATTTTAAAAATTTGTCCTGTCTATATGCTAGAATTAGGTGAAAGCTGTTTAAAAAGTAAGAAATCATTGCGTTTACAGTTCTATGTATATGCAAATAATACATTTGAAACTTAAGTCGCGTTATTTTCATAGTAAAATAACTGTAAGCATTATGGTTACTTACTTTTTATACAGCTTTCACCTAATTCTAATTTCACATAATTAAAATATAGCCTCGATTAATAATTAAAATTGAAAACCACGAAATATGTTACTAAATTGCGACGTTTTCACTCATAACGCGTAAACGCTCTTATGATTGTGGGACGTCCACTGGTAACATTTGTCTCTAACGCCTATTTCCAACGAAAACTACTTGTGTCGCGACTTCACGAGCTACTTTACAAATATAGAATAATTAATGGATATAAAGTAAACCCAGACTCTATAAAGATTTAAGTAATTAAAATATAAGTACGAGAAAATATGGGTTAACACAAAGAAAACAACTTGAAGTACCACTGTGTAACGTGACGTCAGAGACTGGCAGTAACGACGACCATTGCTCTACTCGAGCAGATAAAAACAATGAGGCACTTATGTGCAGGTCACTGGAAACCTTTGGAAAGCAATATAAAAATATATTTCAATGTGCCGGGAGGTACTTGTTAGAAATTATGATATTATAACTTGTTTTATCTGTGGTATTATTTACGGATGACTGGTAGAAAATGGTTATAGCAATAAGAGTTATTATATTTTATCTATCAACTTTGGTTAAAATGACTATTTTGCCTGACTGCCGAAGTCATTACCCTTCTTGGGTAATGTTTTTCGAGCGTAGGTATGTATGTATATTTCTTTGGCACGCTTTCAGCCTTATGAGGGTTTACGCGTCATTAGTAGCATGATCGTAATTTAGTGTTATATTTCGTGATTTCCAATTTTTATTATTGTCAAATTACCATACTAGATGAAACTAAATAATTGAAATCCTCTCTTTTCTTCCTTTAATCTTAGTATTATATTAATTGGTTAATTTGTAATAATTACTTTGTATGGTTCTTTGGTTGCGTTGAGTGTTTAAATTGTAACTCATTCAAATAGCTGTAATTATCTGGCGATTGAAAAGAGTGGCGTGAGTTTCTTGCCAGTTCTTCTCACAGCTCTACCTCGTCAGCGAACTGGCTGTAGGTCAATTGGCTGACAAAATGTAATGTTGACTTTTCATAAGCATCATACTTTATGATCAAAATGAAATAAATGCTTTGACTTTGACTTTATTATATAATCGGAGCTATATTTTTAAAATATGTTTTGTCTATATGCTAGAATTAGGTTAAAGCTGTATAAAAAGTAAGTAACCATAATGCTTATATCTGTAAACGCAATGATTTCTTACTTTTTATGCAGCTTTTACCTAATTCTAGCATGTTACTAGAACATATTTTTATGATAAAAATGAAAAACCACTAAATATTTAAAAATTTAAATGATAAAAATGGAAAACCACGAAATATAACATTAAATTCTGACGTAGCCAATCATGACGCATAAAGGCCCAATAAAACGAGTTTGAGTTAAATTTGAATTTAACTGTTATGAACACCAAAAGCAACCAATACACTGAAAGTTAATAGAGACACAAAATGTAGAGAAAATCACGGTGATTTATCATAATCATGACGACGTATCAAAAACTGTCATTACTCTTTACTTAAAAATAATTAGTTGGCATAAAAGCTTAACAACTAAACAATGCAAAAAAGCAAGCGGCTCTTCTACACTGTCCAGTGGGTCTAAACAAAAGGAAACAGGCTCTTTGTTCTCTTTTAATTGAAATCTCGAGGTTATGAATAATGAAACACAGTTTTATTAATGATTGGCAGATTTTAAGGTTGTTTTTTAATCGGCAATACTAAACTATCTGTCATCTGTCAGTCGGCCATATTTTAAGACAGTGACAGCTTGGTAAGTTTTCAAAGGAGAAAAAGAACTGATGTTTTCGAATGATTTACGTTAGAAAGGTGTAACTAAATCAAACCTTATCAATTAAAATTCACACATTTAGAATTAATTGCGAAATGAGGGTGTTACGGAGCTCTGCCTACTCCTTCGAAAAAGGCGAAAAGGCGTGAAGTACGCATATCTTGTATGTGTAAAGCCGCATTTAATTAAAAGCATTAATGTTGCTACCTCTAGTTTCTTTCATTTAATTTTCTCTTCTTCACAGCATTTAATTTATTAGGTGCTTTGTGTCAAAAAGGAATTTTATACACAGGCGAACAACAATAGAGTCTATTCTACCATGATAAAAATCATACATTATAGTATATAAGTACTGTAAAGGTTTTCATATAATTGCCACAGTTTTATAAAAGAGGTACCTATCTACAATAATGTCTATTTTTGCTTGCAATTTACCTCAGTAACTGTACTGAGGTAAATTGCAAGCAAAAATAGACTATAGCATAAAGGTTACATATCAGATAGGTTACTTAGCATTATGACAGTGACAACTGTCACTGGACAGTAGTTGTCACTGTCATAATGTCATACTGTTATGTACACTATGTAACGCCAATTTATGTACATTACACTGTATAAAATGACATGGTTTCTATAACCCTTGCGAACAGATACCCCCGGGCATTCATTTTGAATCGTATCCACAAACAATGGCCGGATTGTCGCCTTTCGCAAATAGTTCGCTTACTTTAATTATAACAATGAAAATGGAGCATATAGCTTATTTTTTACAAGCTTTTGAGATGGGTTTTATTTATTTATCTGATATATATTACGATTAAAAAGAAAGAGAGAGAGGGAGTGTACTGTGTGCCTTTGAAAGGTTATTTTATGAACCTCAGAAAAACCTTTCACCATTTGAAAGTCATTATTCTAGATACACATAGGGCATTATATTTTGTACCCTACAAATTTTCCGCAGCGCGGTTTTAACCGTGTTAAGTAATATCTTTGGTTACTGTTCTGCTCCAATCGGTAGTAGCATGATGTTACATACCTATATGCTTTCTCAAAAACTGGGCTATCAAACGCAAAAAGAATAATTCAAAACCGACTGTTATTTCCAGGATTAGAGCGTTCAAACATCAAATTGTAGAAGAATTTGTAAGAGAAGTCGTCAAACTTTTCCTCTATTAACTAAAATGACATAATTTTAAAACTTCAATACAAATAAATACAAAATATAGTAAATATCTCATGTTATTATAGTTGCCAGACGGGCTGGCAGTCTGCCAGAGTTACAGCGGTAGTTTGGCAATTTTTAAAGCTAAGTACATATTGCAATGTTCAGTATGAAAAGCTTTACTTGCATTTTATACGTAAAGTTTGAAGTACATGAATTTCAATACTTTATTGGATTGGGAAATATATAATAATCTATCTATATTTATTATATAAAGCGGAAGAGTTTCTTTGTTTGTTTGAACGCGCTAATCTTTGTAACTACCAGTCGGATTTGAAAAATTCTTTTTGCGTAAGATAGTCCGATTCTCGAGGAAGGTTATTTGGCGACGGGAGCAAAGCAGTAAGTAAAGACGCGGGTGAAACCGCGCCGCGGAAACGTAGTATTTTATTCGTATGTATATCTTCGGCTGTTATCATGTTGATTACAGTCGTTAGATTAAGTTGGATGAAGATGTAGGTACAGTTGAGCAACATATATACTACTTTTGAGTCGTAACTTAAAGAAGGCTCTACGAAGCCCCTGCCTAAACCGATAGTGGCAGACAAGCAAACAGTTCACCTTTTTTTTTTTTTTTTTTTATATTAGCCTACCAAAGTGACTCCACTCTGCCTGATGGTAAGCAGTAAGTGGAATCCAGAAGTGGCGGACACCATTCCACCTGATGGTAACTGGTAACTGTCGCTCATGGATGACTCAGAGTCTGTGGCATTGCTCCTGCAATGCCACAGACTCTGCGAAGCTGCCCACCAAGAAAGGAGGTGGAGGAGTGGGGTAAGTAAAGGGATAGTGGGAAGTGAAAAAAAAGGAAAGTGGAGAAATTGGGTATCGGAGCTCTCACTCACCGAACGAAACGCAGTAGTACGGATACTACTATTCCTACGTCGATCTTCTATGAGACGGTAGTACGTCCCCGGTCGATTTGGCCCATATTATGTAGGTTTGGACTATTTAAGTGACATCAAATACAGCTATGTTTATGTTGCCATCGTCGTCATCACCAAACCGATCAATATTTACTATTTGTCTGAACTAAATTTAGTAGTTGTTTGCACATCGGGCCGGTGTGATTGCTCAAACATCAGTACATTAACGTGTAAATAAACAACAACTTGGCAGTTCTATCATATTCTGTAATATGTACGTATTTACAAAAAAAAATGTATAAAAGTAGTATATCAGGTTGTTTAGTACCCATAACACAAGCAAATATAATTGCTTAAGGGACTAGATAGCGCTGTGTGAATGTGGTAGCATATTAATATCTAATATATAAAATTCTTGTGTCACGGTGTACGTTATTGAACTCCTCCGAAACGGCTCGACCGATTTTCGTGAAATTTTGTATGCATATCGGCTAGGGTTGAGAATCGGACAACATCTATTTTTCATCCCCTTAAATGTTAAGGGTGGTCTGAAAAGGGATGAAAACGCTTGTATGAAACTTCTTCATAGTTTTGATATTTTGTTTTGGAATACTTCTATTAAAATAAAAAAACCTCATAATTTTTTTTAATTGGGTTGGATTTAGAGGGATGAAATTAGGGATAAAATATTATATGGAAAGATCTTTGCTTTTGAAGTTAGCGACTTGAAAATTGAAGAGAGGGAAAAGGGAGGGGGGCGAGAGAGAAGTGAGGGGGAAGAAAGATGAAGTGAGAGGGAAGAGAGGGGAAAGGGAAAGGGAAGGGCGGGGAAGGGAGGGGGAGGAAGAGGGCAGCGAGAGGGAAATGAGGGGCAAGTGAGGGGGAAGCGAGGTGAAAATGAGGGAGAAGCCAGGGAAAGGGAGAGTAAAATGACGGGAAAATGAGAGGGGAGGGAGGGGGAGAGGGAGGGGGAGAGAGAGGAAGGGGAGAAGCGGAATGGGAAGAGTGGGGAGGGAGGGGAGAAGCGGAATGGGAGGAGTGGGGAAGAAGGGAGAAGGGAATAGGGGAAAGTAATGAAAAGTTTACGGGTATCTGTAGGTAAGTGAAAGAGGGTTTGTAGAATGGGTCACGCGTGAACGACTGGATCGATTGCGTTAATTCTTTTTTTGTTGTATTTGTTATTGTCAGGAGAAGGCTTTGCGAAAAATTAGATATAAATTAAGACTGGACAACGTCTGTCGGATCCGCTAATTATTATTTTAATTATCGTGTAAAAGCAGCTAAAATACGTCGACTGGTGAGCAAGTAATATTGTCATAGTTGTCATTCTTCGTAGGTAGATTGTCGATTGCAGTACAATACAATACACTCTAATACATGACATTTCTGGCCGTTCTGTACCTAATGTACAACATTGATATTTGATTATTATTATTGATATTAAGCTAGTATTATGATTTATAGATTTAGAAAAGGCATTCGACAATGTTGACTGGAAGAGGATGATGAGAATATTGAAGGAAATTGGATTGGATTTTAGAGATAGAAGAACTATATTTGAATTATATAAGAACCAAGAAACTATTATAGAAATCGGAAACGAGAGAGGAAGAGCAGGAATAAGGAAAGGAGTAAGACAAGGTTGTTCACTTTCACCACTCATTTTTAATGTTTTTATAGAATCAGCCATAAAGAAAATCTCAGAAACATCAGATAAGGGTGTTAAGTTTAATGGAAAAACAATACAATTCATACGATTTGCTGATGATATTGCGGCATTAGCAGAGTCACAGAATGACCTACAGGAACTTTTAAACACCATGAACAACATATTTAAAGATTTTTCTCTTAAAATTAACAATAAAAAGACTAAAATACTAAACATATCCAAAGCTAGTTTGAACTCACACAGAACAATAAAAATAGAAAATAAACCATTAGAAAATGTAATTCAATTCAAATATCTCGGAAGCCTTATTGTACAAGATGCTACATGTATACAAGACATAAAAACCAGAATAGCAATAGCAAAACAAACATTTCATAAAAACAGAAATATATTTACATCAAAACAAGTGAAAAAGAAATTTATAAAAACTTATGTTTGGAGCATAGCACTGTATGGGTGTGAAACGTGGACAATGACACAAAGAGAAAGGGATATGTTGGAGGCATTTGAGATGTGGTGCTGGAGGAGGATGGAGAAAATAAGTTGGACAGAGAGGATCACAAACGAAGATGTGTTGAGAAGAGTAAAAGAAAAGCGGACCTTGCTCAGGACAATAGAAAGTAGAAGAGGAAAGATGATTGGCCACATTATACGACATGACAGCTTTATAAGAAACATCATAGAAGGGAAAATAGAAGGAAAGCGAGGTAGGGGAAGACCACGGATAAACTATATGAGTCAAATAAAGAAAAGTGCTGGTGCCATGTCGTATAAGGAGGTTAAAGAGATGGCTCTGGACAGGGAGAAGTGGCAGGAATTGCATCAGTTCCATCCACAAGAGTCTAACTCTTAAATTATGGATGGATGGATGATGACCGTAGGCTTAACGTACCTACTGTGATGTAAAGCGATCTTACTTTAATTATTAGTACAACAGCAGCTATCAGTTCAGTACCGGGTACAACGGGGTGTCTTAGGGATGCAGGGGTGAATAAGGACAAACTCGGGATTTTTTTGAATTCACTGGTATTCTCGCATACTCATCGAAATTTTTTTGATTTAGATTTATTTGTAACGTATAAAATTTATTTTATATATATATCCATACTGGCAGTAAGAGTGTCGTATGTGACAGTAAAAAAGCTAATCAACGTAAAGCTGTGAAAAGCTCCAAAATTTTGTTACGAAAAACTTTTTAAATGGTAGATTACTTACTTAAGCTGACTATCAGTAATCAGGCAAGGTAGGTACTTTTATATGAAGACAATACCTAACTTACTTTGTGTTATAGTTATTTATGTCAGATAAAAATCAATTAAGAGGCAGCCCTAGCTGAATTACTATTTCATCCCTTATCTGTCCCTATTGACCCCAACCACGAAATGACTAGAAATCGGCCAAATATTTTAGTTTTCCCGGTGAAATCTGCATTATAACGCTGTGAAAAGAAGATTTAAGTGCAGTTTTTGTCACCGGAACAGATATTAAAGTACTGTCGAATAATACATTAAAGAATAAAATGGGTAAAATCTACTCCAAACTTTGAAATCGTCCCCATTAACCCCGTTTTACGGTACTAACTAATTGCAATACAGACTAATCTCTAAGATCTACTGCATAATCCTACCTTTTACACGTATCACTATGTCTCCTATAAGCTAGGATTAAAAGAGAATCCTTGCGAACATGGTGCTATGACTCTCGGTCGGTAATCCTAGATATTTCTAACAGAGCGTCGGCTGGCAGCCTAATAGAGTATTTTACTCTTTATGAGAATAACCTAGTTTATAAAATAGCAAACTCAATTTAAAATTCAATTCAAAGGTTTCAGCTTTTTTAATCTGTTAATTATACCATTAAATAGTAGTCGCCATGTTATTACGTCATACGGCTATCTAGAAGTGTCAATTTAACCGTTTCATAGACACTACTGTAGACATAATAGATGTTTTATTGTCATCACGGCTATATCCGTTTACTGTCCCGGCAAGTGTTAATCTGTTTTATAACACCATTCTGAAGTAGTCGCCGTGATAATACGTCATACAGATATGTAAACTTAAAAGTGTCAACTGTCAAGTATCGCGAGTATTGAGCATTTTCGTCAAATTACGCCTTAACCACTGAACCGATTTTGATAAAATTTAGTATACAGATAGATTAGAGCTCGGGGAATAACATAGGCTATCTTTTATTGCGAAAAAATTGCTATAAGGGGTTGAAATAGGGGATGAAAGTTTGTATGAAAAATCGTCAATGTAACAGAGATTCATGCGAGAGACATTCACGCGGGTGGAGCTGCGGGCAACAACTATTAATAAATTAAATTTCAGATTTAAAAAATAAAACATTCATTTCACTTCGTTACGCAAACCTATAAAATCGCGTAGACTTATCGAAAATCAAACCTTACCAACGTTGCAACTTAGCTATAGCTATATAACTCACGAATTAAATACAGATTAAGCCCAGACATTTAACCTAAGTCATATGCTTGAAACCTTATAGGTACAAAAAACGAGTTTCGTCTCGATCGATAGACTTAATAAAATTATATAACGCTGTGTTGTTTCCCGCGAATGATACAAGAAACATGACGAAAGAAGCAGCTTTATTGCAAATATTAGTTTTCTTTAAAATATCTATGTCGCACACATTTTTAACATTCGAGTATCTATTATTTGTAAATAAGGTATGTGTAATTACCAGGTTCTATGTTAATGTTATTTTAATTAAGTCTATGTTTGAGTTAACTTTTCGTACTTATATAAAATTATTTTACAGTAAAGGATAGACATAGTTTTCATAAGATTATTTTGCTTATTAATGGATCAATCAATGATCGTAAAATAAATAATTGCAGTGATCACATTTTTGTCTAAATGTAGCAATGTAAGTTTATACTAAACTGACCTTATCAACGGGCATGGAAGGGCACGCTCGGCACAAGTTCCAGAATGAGCCGATCATCTGTGCTCGCCACTGGGCCGGAATATCTCGGGGCACTGCTTACGCCCTGCTGCTCAGGACTTATGGGGCATTCGCTGCTGAAAAACAACAATTATAAATCTTAGATAGATATTAAATAAAGATTCTAGAGTGTCGACCACAAACCGGAAGACGCAGCGTGGGCCATCCATCGGTTGGTCACGACCCTCACAAGGTAGACCGACGACCTTATAAGGGTGGTGACCAACCGATGGATGAAGGCGGCGAACTACCGGTGCCACGGTGGCGAAAGTTAGGGGAGGTCTATATCAAGCAGTGGACATAGGCCTCCCCTAACTTTTGGCTGATATGATGATGCCGATGAGATATTAATTATAAAAAATGTTGTCTGGAAGAGATCGTTTTAGTGATAAATTACAGTACATACTACAAACTCTCCCTCCCCGGTTAAAGATACAAAAGATGACCTGAGACAGGATGGGCAAGTGTATCAAGGATAAAATATATTCGCGCACGGTAACACGCGAGTGGAAACTGCTATTCTCCAAGCATTACATCAACATGCTAAGAAAACATGGATTATTGCCATCTGTCCCTCTGGTTTGTCCCTCAAAGGTGACAAATGGAAAAAAAAAGTTTCATCTGTCCCCCTGTTAACAACGGGGGGACAGATGAAACTGCAATCACTCTTTAAAAGTTTTATCTAGTTAAGTCGTTGGCGACCAAAATAAAAGTAAAGAGGATGACTATGCTCTCACTCACTAAAAGTACCGCAACTATGAGTTTTTTTTATGCCTACATTGGAAGACAAGCAAACAGTCCACCTGATGGTAAGTGGTAACTGTCGCTAATGGACGACTCAGAGTTCCTGGCATTGTTATAAAATGCCAGGGACTCTGCGAAGCCGCTGCTCACCGTGAAGGGAGTGGGTAGGTGAAGGGAATAAAGGAGGTGAGGAAAAAGGAAAGAAGGAAAATTGGGCCTCCGGCGCTCTCGAAAATACTATTATTTTACATTGATATGAGGGAATATCACCCTGATTCGACCTATCCATGGTGGAATCAGAAAGTATTTACCACAGTTACAATGCAATGTGCTCAAAACCACATTCCACAATTTAAACATTACATATTCTTTGCGTTTTTGACTATATACATCCAATAATACGGACGGCATACAATAAGGACACTGTCACTGTGTTCTGTGATGGTACGTGGAATAACAAAAATGTGAGGGTAGATCTAGAATCTACTTCACATACGGAGCCGAGACATCACCTCACCAGTCTGCTTGTGACCACAGCCGGTGTAACCTGGTCGAAACGTCAAGCAAAATAAGGTTTGTAAATACTTAAAGCATGATCACGTAAATTCCCGTACGTACCTATATACCTAAATTATATCTACATCCAACCTCGTATGTACCCTGGCTAGACAAGATGTAGATCAAAGTTGGACGCAAGCCAATACTTTAAAGGAATTTTTAAACGAAATTGCGAACTCTATGCGAAATATATGGGTTTTGATAGTTAGATACCATTTAAGTGTACCTAATGACGTTAGCAATTTGCTTTAAACCTCGTTTGAAGAAGGGCATGTCATAGCGCTCGAGAAACACCGCAGCTAGTAGTTCGTTCCAGAGCCTGCACGTACGTGGGAGATACGAACTTTGGAAACGTACCGTGCAGGAGTATTATGCTAAACCGACTTAACTATACCTATACTGTTATATAAAGTGAAAGAGTGTTTGTTTGTTTGTTTGTTTAAACGCATAATCTCTGAAACTACCAGTCGGATTTAAATAATTATTTTTGCGCTACTGGCGACGGGAATAGAGCAGTAAGCAAAGACGCGGGTAAAACCGCGGCGTGGAAAACTAGTTTTAAAATAAATCGGCACTAGCAGCAAGTGTAAACAAGATACAAGTCACACAAAGAAATATTATTGTATCGCAGTTGCTATACTATCACTTCATCTTGCATTACTTGTGTTACCATGTCATTATTCCACAGTACAAACGTTGTAATGACCGCTTGTTAGAGCATAAGGCGAAACATCAGTTAGTTAATGACGATTTGACACGAGCATACGAAGTTAGAGAAAATATATTCACGACTACTTCATAAAGGATAGGGTAACATCTTTATCTTTACCTCTTACCTTTTAAAATTAACAGATTGTCCGTAATTTTTATAAACTGAGTTAATCTATACTATTACGAGTATATAAAGCGGAAAAGTTTGTTTGTTTGTTTGTTTGAACGCACTAATCTCTGGAACTAACAGTCGGATTTGAAAAATTATTTTTCCTTGTGATAGCCCAGTTCTCGAGGAAGGTTATAGGCTATGTAACATCACGCTACTGACGTCAGGAGCAGAGCAGTAAACAAAGACGCGGATGAAACCGCGCCGCGGAAAACTAGATATGTAATATAATAAGCTATTTTGTACTGGTATTCACGGGAAAACTTTAGTATGTGTAACTAAACTAACCCCCAGTTTCTGAAAGGCTGATCAACGAAAAATCAACTAATCAACTGTTAAATCTCATGTGAAGTACCATTTGGGTTGCTAAAAACATGAATAATTAATTAAATTTCATCTAGTTAATAACTAATTAGATCAAATCAAACTAAATATTCATGCTTTTAGCATGTTTTTAGGTACTTCACATGAGATTTAACAGTTGATTAGTTAATTTTTCGTTGATCAGCCTTTCAGAAACTGGAGGTAAGTCTAAGATAAGTTAGCCTAGTTAAACTAGTCTATGGGCTAGTAATATTATTTATTCTGTGCTATTACAAGTATCAGTTGATCCTCACACTTCCCAGCACTACGCTGCATGATATGTGCGGAGAACATCTACACAGCGCGTAAATGCTTTTTCAGTGTTTTGTACCACGCATGATTACTTAGATACATAAAACACAAGAACACGCGCGCCCGCACTACGCTACGTAATGCGGGGCAGTGTGTGGATCGTCTATGTATATCGTCTATATATATGTGTAGATCAACGTAAGAGTATTAATATCCATAAGTGAAAGCGCCGGAGGCTCAATTTTCCCCCTTTCCTTTTTGTTCATCTACTTTCAATCCCTTAATCTACCCCATTCTCTTCACGGTAGGGAGCGGCTTTATAGTCTCTGGTATTGCAGGAGCAAGAGAACGAGAAGAAGAGACTCTTAAGCGACAGTTACCACTTTCCATCAGGTAGGCTGCTAACTCGTCTGCCAATGTCGGCAATAAACAAAAGTTTTTTGTAAGACATCGTTTTACTTTATCAGAGCATTTAGTATTAGCCAAAGTTTGGAATTTTGCCTATTGGAACTTGACTGCATCCCTATTAGGTATAATCATGATAAATCTGCATAGGTTTTCAAGAAAATATCGTATTGTATGATCTATCACAATCCAGTAATACTCGTATTATAAAGTTTGTATGGATGAATGTTTGTCACTTTTTCACGAAAAAACTACTGACAATAATATAACTCATACACTCAGAATACAGAACTACATCAGAAATACCATATAAGTAGCCAATAATTTATAAAGATATACTACTAATTTAATAAATACGAAAGTTTGCGTGTGTTTGTTATCACTCAGCGCCTAAACGGTTAAACCGATTTCTATGAAAATTGGTATGTAGATAGATTTGGTGTCGGAGACGAACATAGGCTACTTTTATCTCGAAATTCGGCCTGGTTCCCGACGGAGACAAATACAGCTAGTTATAAATAAGAAAAATAAAAACGCAGACGACATCACGGGCAGAAACTTTTAGTTAAATAAATCTTTACAACAAGTAATATTCGCTTGAAATTCATAATTTGCCCATTATACTTAAATACTTCTAAAAACATGGCAAAAGTAACTCAATTGCCACATTCTTATTATAAAGTTTCCCTCGTTAAGTTAAGTTACTACGTTTGAGGTAAAAGTTACTTTATAAAAATGCAATAAGTACGCTGTTGTTCTTCGTATAGATTACTGTATTTTTATAAAATCAAAGTTCATTGGAAGAGGTCCACCTATGTCTCAGTGGATGTTTTGACTGATTATGATAAAGAGTCGTATCATTGATGTACCTACTTAAAGCATTCAATACATAAAAAAATAATATAACGACAGGTTATTTATCGCGCACCCCTATACCAGAATCTGACTGTAATATAAAAGGCATAAATGAAGATTTTTGTCATTTCTTAATTTTTTAGACAAGAACGTTACTTCCTTAAGGTTACTTTCTTTAGGTATCATCACTAGCTCTACCATATGTTAATGTCTCACGTGACAACATAAAATATTTGTATAAAAACAGCGATTGCTCTGAAAACTAAAACTTTGCTGACACCTTAAAAATGTTGAAAAATGGTAACAAGTACTATGTTCTATTATTATTTTCTATACTGTCCTACTGCTAGACAAAGGTGGCCACTGCTGGAAAAAGGTTGCTCCTGCTGGGAAAAGGTTGCTCCTGCTGGGAAAAGGTTGCCCCATCTTTCTCTTGCTAGTAATTTATTTCTTTAATATTTCTCAATACAAAATATCACAGTAAAAATTAAAATACGTTATGTTTATGGAGGGTAGTAAGAAAAGCCACAATTTTATTTCTGCTAACGACCGGTCATTACGACCCTAGCACTCAAAATATTATACATTAGGACATTATGGACATTACTGAACATTTTTCAAGATGAAATTATTGTCACAAATACCTAACAAATGTTAACAAAAACGATAATGTTACAAATTACCGCCTGTTTTATTTATATGTCATGCAGAGGGTCGAAAGTACATTATACCTATACAAATGTTTTACGCTAGTTTTACGTAGATAATATTGCTATCACATTTTATAGCGGTTGATGTGAAACCGAATGAAACTTTTGATACCGAAGCGAAGCGAGGTAGTCTAGTGGTAAAGTACAGACGTTACTTTATAAAAAAAAACAAACAAACAAAGCCACCACCTTTTTGGATAGTGTCCTTCACTTCTGGAGATAACTTATCGATAGAGTAAGTATTTTAGTAGAAGTAAAAATAAACCAAATATGACGGTATCTTTCTCCATGTTCCAAAAGCTATTGTACGGCACTGCCTACATTAGTTCCCTTAAACAATTGCTCTTAAATTTACCTGAAACTTACGGTTTTTTTTATATTAGGCTACCAAAGTGACTCCAACCCGCCTGATGGTAAGCAGTCAGTGGAATCCAGAAGTGTTGGCCACCATACCAAAAGCCATTGTTTTAAACTGCTGGGGGCTAAAAGGGGGGAAATTGGGCCTTCGGCACTCTCACTCACCGAACGAAACGCAGAAGTACGAATACTACTACTCTTACGTCGATCTTCTATGAGAGGGTAGTACATCCCCGGACGATCCGGCCCATTCATGCCTAAACCAGCCGGATCGTCCGGGGTCGAGGGTCCGGATCGTCGTTAGTAACAGTAAAGTAATGATTAAAGTACATGCAAAGAAAAAAACATGTTAGGACTTTATGAATTCTAAACGCTCCAGTTCCAATTAAATGCCTTAGGAATTCCTTACTTCGACACACTGGGAAATCCTTGCACGCACCTTGAAAAGTCCTTTAATGTGTCTTCAAAAGATTTTATGCCTGTTTAATTTTAATATTGTTAATTGTAGGGCAACTGGTGATGGCTAAGTAAAAAGGACTCCTGAAATATAGGTATAATTAAATAATTACGTCTACGTTAAAAAAAGTAAGAAAACGACTTATTAAAAAATACAGGTGAGTCGAAATTTGCGCTAATTTACATTTTATTATTATAGGAGAAGGAATCATACACCCATTAGTTTTATTCCTGTTAATTATGGCTGCTGGTAAGGTGGTAAGGTAATTGATTTATCAGTTACTGTACCTCAGAAGCGCTGGGATTACTCTATATCTAAACTAGTATTTTTTTTAAGTTTGTTTGTTTGCAATGACTCAACTAAAAATTTTTCATTAATAATTTTCGTTGAATAATTCATTAACCTGTAGAACCGGGTAACAAAGGCTACGTTTAACAAATTTTTAAGCAATTTTTAAATTTTAATATTTATAAGTTTGCAATAGGTACAGAAAAGAGCAAATGTAAATTTGCAGTATAGCAATAATATTTCGCAGACGTAGGTAATATTGCAATCATATTTTATATACCCGTTTGTTTTGAGACCGAATGAAACTTTTGATACCGAAGCGAAGCAAGGGCGGATGTCTAGATTTCGCTAATTATGTGGCAAAAAGCGTACCTACACTCCACTTGATTGTCATCGTAACGTGACGTGTGATGACTTTAGGTATTGCAAGAACGGGGGTACTCCAGACGTAACTGTTGCCGACATACGGAAGCAAAGGAAAAAGAGAATGAGAAGGAAAATATCCGCGGTGGTAATTAGGCTTCCGGCGCTCTCAAAAACAAAACGCAATTTTATGAAATCTAACACTAAGCTAAAACCAACACGCATTTACTGTACAAATGAACAATAAGATTGAAAGTTTACAAAATAAGCAATTTAGTGTCACCTTGAAAAGGTCAACCTTTTAGTTCTGCTCTTTGACGTAAGTGTAGGCAAAGTGTACTCATATACCTTGCCACAAACTTAAGCAGGCAACGCAATAAAACAACGCTAACTGTCGGTCTGAGAATTCATGGCAAAAATCTCAATCATACTTTTTGGCGTGAACAGGAAATTCCAGAAACATATGACCTGCAAATAATCGTAAAGTTTTGCGGCGAGAAGGCCAAATAAAATTTTTATCATACTCGGCTTTTAAGTAATGAAATAACTTCATATCAGTGTGGTATTTCAATATAGACTTATGTTCCTAGGCTACGCGCTAAATACTGGTACAGTCAGTAAAGGACCTTCGCTATTCGGTTTACTTTTTTTTATTTAGCAACAGAATATTTTTTTTATGTATGCCTACAAAACTGACTCCACTCTGCATGATGGTAAGCAGTCAGTGAATTCCAGAACTGGTGTGTGGTCGGCAAATTATTTTTCATTCTATTTATTATGACGAACGTTGGCAAAAATTAGGGCAAGTTTATGTCCAGCTGTGGACTTGTTTTGATTGATATGATGATGATGATTAAGCACGACGTTCATTAGTATCATTCAATGAGTTTGACTTAGGTAAGTAGAAGGTTTCTTATCAGGATTTATCAGCCATACAAATCTGATGAAGCTTAAAAGGTGCCAGAGTAGCAAGTGTTCACAGGATTGAAGTCGTAACTGCCGCTGTATTTCAGAACCATCAGAAAAACATCTGAATGTAGCAATCGTGACAGGTGCAGTGTGACATGAAGACCAGTTGTCAATCCTGAAGCGTTCAGGCTCATTTAAAGCTTATCTCAGCTGAAACGAGTTCACTGTATGCTTTCGTTAAGTATGAAGATACTTTGAGTCAGCTTATGCTCAACTGGGTACTTCTCGACCCCTATGCATCACGTTCTCGGTACCATTTCCTTGTCGTTATAAGACGGACCTGCTCTTGTTGCTTATGCCGGTTCGTGGCCACCACTCCAGATCACTATTCATTCAAAGAGATCGCCACATCTGGAGATCACAGGATTTGACGGCTGTGATTCCAAAATGCTTGATTATACTTATGTTCAAAGGTTGGTGGGGAAGGTATTTCTTTTCTTAAGATCGATACGTAGCCAGATGATGTCAGCTTACCCATAAACCAGCATGATGGACCATTAATATTCCCATGGCAAATTAGTCCTGGCTCACTACACTATTAAAACTAATGAGTTTCAGACTGTGCCATCGAAGGATGGCGACAAGGACGATGACGTCATCACTATGGTGTCACTAACGATCTGTGACGTCACACAAGACATCTCCGCCTCTTAAGATCTGCTCCCCATACATTACCACTATTGATTCTGCACACAATATCACGTTTGTTATACAACAAGCGATGTATATGCATCATTGAGATGAAATCAGTGAGCAACTGCCGCTTGAGTGATTTGAACGTGCCATTACAATAAAATAATATAAAAAAATAATTAAAAAAAATGAATGTGCATCATACTGTGATAAGAAACAGGCTAAAGCCATTTGCTTTAGATAAATTGGTAAGTGATTCTTAAATTTTTTTTTTTAATGGCATGACGATATAATGTCGGCAAATATTTTCCAATAAAAGTGACGTTAAATTAAGTGGACCTGTTTGTCCAACAGCTGATGCCAATTAATATAACAAAATATGAGAAAATCACATTTTATTCTTAGATAAGACATAAAAACTACTACCAACATAATTAAAATATCCTCAGACCAGACATAAACGTAATTAAAATGGTGTCTATCAATAAAAAAATGTGACAAATACTTTCAACACTTACGAAATAGGTTTTCCAGCACAATTATCTCCACACAAAGAACTGATTATATGAGGATTGTAACGAAAAACTAATTGTTTGATTCAATATTTAGATTTACAACAAAATAACTGTATTTTTTGATAAAAACACGAGCGCGATTCGGATGTGTTTTTCGCGCTGGGCACCGGCGTGTTAGGCGACTGCCGCAAACTCTTGAAAAATCAATAACCACCCCCGTCAGTGCCCGCATGCGGAACTCGGGACAAAACTTAACACTGCTCACCCATTTCCGTATTATGTAACGGAGTAAGAGTAGGACAGCCGTATGTCGTCACGTTTCGCTCATAAACAACCCTACACGACGCGCCAATAAGCTCGCACAAGATGGCTACCTGACGTTTGACGTTTACGCGCCAAATGTGACATTTCTGCGTGTTAGTTCGATTTAGTTGTCTTTTCATCGATTTTACTGCTTCATTTGAGTAATAAAATTGAAAAATAATGTTTGTTGATTAGTGGAAAACGCTCTGTCTTACATTCTTGATTTTAACATTTGTAATTTTTGCAGTTCTGTTAATTTTGTTCTTTTCAAAATGTGATCGAGATAAAATGGCGATGATAATGTTGACAGATGATAAACAGGGGTGTAGATGTTAAAGCGATAGTCAGCAGGGTTGAATGACTCGTCTAGTATTTTAGCTAGTGCTTTTCGTGCTAGTTTGAATGTTGCGCATTGCAGCTGATTTCAACCTTAAGCTGCAATGCCGGCTACGTTAGGTCATAGAACGAAAGAACGAGCGGAAAGAGTGGCTTGTTATGAATTATTCCTTTTATTACCTGAGGGCGTAGTTAGAAAAAATCTTTTGTATATCTATTAAACTTATTTTTGTCCTAATAGATAAAATATTTTTTATCAAACAAGTATATGACAAGTCTTTTTTAGAAAATTGTAATGATAATAACCCTTTAAAAATTGCGAAGATAATTAGGTACAACAACATAACAGTAATGCAACTAATGCAATGTTAAATGATTTCAGAATTGTCTATACTTAATATTTATTTCCTTACTATAAAGTTCTGACTATTTTATGCTGGTGAAATGTTTTGATTTTGTTTGTTTAAGTACCTGCTTTCTTCAATTCATGTCTGATCAAATTTTATTTTTCAATAAAGCGTTGTATTCTCTTAAGACCCGATTCTTAAAAATGTTTGTACTTGATATACAGGCACACGGTCTGATGCAAAATAAGGCTTGCAATAAGGCTTGCAATAAGCGCTTGTTTTGTGCGTGCGTGCGTGCGTGCGTGCGTGCGTGCGTGTGTGTGTGTGTGTGTGTGTGTGTGTGCGCGCGTGTGTGTGTGTACGTGTGTGTGTTTGTTACCACTCAACGCCTTAACCGCTGAATGAATGTTGAAAAAGTGATAGAGGTATATTTACACCGTAGCAAATGATGTTTATAGTCTAAACCTATTATTTTAATGATAGACAGAAAAAAATAGGACTTGTTATGTACAGTAGCAGAGATGGTGAAAAATACTTGGAATCAATGCTAATACTAATAAACCTTTGCAATACTTGAAGCTTAACTCGCCTGTATTTATAAAACTTGAACTACATATAAATCGATATTGCAAAAGCCAAAGGATATTGCAGTCCGTGTCTTTGAGTAATATCAATAAAGAGCCCGTTTCGATATGAACTCCGCCATTGAAAAGACTCAGATTTATAGCATATAAATTGAATGCAATTTCAAAATAAAACGAGTGAAAAGATATATGTTATTATATTACTTTTATAAAAAAGAATATGTATTTTGAATAGGTATTTTACAGGTAGTATTCAGCATGAATGGACTGGATCGTCCGGGGAAGTACTACCCTCTCATAGAAGATCGACGTGTAGTAGTGTCCGTACTACTGCGTTTCGTTCGGTGAGTGAGAGCGCTCGGGGTTAAGTCTGCAATCACAATAGTGTCAGAATAGTCGATCATTGATCTCTTATTGTTTGATTTTTTAAAGTTTCAACGAATAAGAGATCAATGATCAACCATTCTGACACTATTGTGATAGCAGATATGGGCCCTAGGAGGCCCAATTTCTCTCCTTTCCTCTTTCTTCACTCTCCTTATTCCCTTCCTCTAACCCCATTCCCAGCCGCCATAGTGAAGGCGACCATACTAGCAGTTTAAGACGATATCTTTTGGTATAGTGGACATCACTTCTGGATTCTACTGAATGCTTACCATCAGGCGGGGCGAAATCACTTTGGTAGGCTAATAAAAAAAAAGTTATTGAATTTGGTTCATATTAGATACGTACCTTAATAGAAAACATCAATTTTATGGTTTCGGTAATAATGCCTGATCCAGAGATTATTAATATTAATAATAATAATTAAACACAACAAGTAGATACAAACTACACAACGCTATCTAGACCCAAAGTAAGCATACTCGTATGTTATAGCTTGTGATAAGGTTCTAGAATGCGGATAAAAATAATGAGACCATAATTTTTGTAAATAAATACATCTATAGAACTCAGACTATGCAAATAGTTACGTTCATACACACAATAATTACACAGAGCGGGAATCGAACCAGCAACCCATAACTTAATCTATCCAATCTATGGTTCTACCTCTATGCCATAGTTGTCGTTATTAAAAATATTGGTTGCTTATAATTTACAACCCGCTTTTATGAACTCATTTACGAATTTGTTTTCTCGGAATTGTATAACGAGTTTATATTAAGTGAGTTAACCTGGTTAATTCTAAGTGTTATGGGGTGATGCACCTGCAAATGAAGAATCATGATTATTATTTATACGTAAGGATAAGGGGTTTAAGCCCAAATTGTAATAGGCCTCAAAATTTTATGAACTTGTAGTGTTTACCTAGATATAACCTAATCGGGTGGGTTCAAGTCAAACGTACAATCAATCAATCAGTTTATTGTTAAACATAGGTACAAAGGTTTAATTTAAATTAAATACATCCTGAAGGGCCCTACAACAACCTCTTATATCAATCTTGTTGTAACCTTCTATCAAAATTAAATCATAATCTTCTTTTTTGCCCTATTCATGACTCAAGTCTTATACATTCATCTTTCAACATTCAGTCCATTCTTCTTTGGAATGCGCTCCCTCTCGAGATCAGGATGTCCACTACCCGTGACATCTTTAAGGCAAGAGTCCGTCATCTGTACAGTAAGTTATTAGCGGAATCATCTTAGCGTTCATGATGTATATATTTATATATTATATATATTTATATATATATAGTATATGTATGTATATATTAGTATACGTATGTATATATTGGTATGATATCTATGTATATATTGAGTATTTAATTTGTTTAATTGTGTATTTTGGTTCTCATAAGTAAGTACCTACTCTAACTACTCACTACATAAAGCACCTACCGGGTTTCATCTCTGCATCGCCCTAAGGTTGGCTGGTAGAGAATGCCTTTGGCATTAAGCTCGCCTTTGTACTGTACAAAGGCGAGTTTAATGCCAATTTTTGTGCATAAAGAAATAAAATAAATAAAAATAAATAAATAAATCAAATCAGCCTATCGCAGTTCACTGCTGGATATAGGCCTCTCCCAATCTGCGCCATAACACCCGCTCATCTGCCTTCCGCATCCAGTCCCTCCCAGCCACCTTCTTCAGGTCGTCGGTCCACCTGGCTGGGGTTCGTCCCACCTTACGTTTTCCGAGTCGCGGTCTCCACTCTAGGACTCGTTTGCTCCATCGGCTATCGGTCCTTTGGCAGACATGGCCAGCCTATTGCCACTTCAACGTGCTTATTCTTCGAGCTATGTCGGTTACTTTAGTTCTTTATTTATTTATTTATTTATTAGGATTACCAACAAGAGAAACACATACATAAAAAAGTAACAAAACATAGGAAATGCATGCCTGGTGCTCTGTCAATTATAGGCAACCACATCTAACTTAAAATATTTATACTGCTAAACTATCACAATATAATGAGTAAAAGTAAAAACACAATAATAAGTTGTAATGAATAATAAAATGAAATGAAATTATGACAAAAAAATAGAATAAGTATAAGTAGGTAATTACAAAGGCCAATAAAATGTGAGTAGACAACAAACGTAATAAATACCACTAAGAACGCATATATTCCATAATTTTACACCTGAAATTAGACTGAGTATTACCAAAAATGTCCAAATCCAATGATCGGGAAAGATCGTTGTACTGTTTGCACATTCTATTTAAAGGTGAATTAAGGCCCAGATTAGTTTGGTATCTGCTTAAAATGAACAGCTTGTAGGCACATGATCGCGGTAATCTGCTCGGGGCAGCAATTTTTATTTCAGATAATCATTCTGGACGATCTATCTTATTATTACATAATTTATGCAAGAACATAAGATCTAATAACTTGCGTCTATCGTTAAGGGAAATCAGTTTAAAGTATTTAAGACGAGCATCATACGAAGTTAAATGATATTTTACATGCAGGTTATACGCAAGATGAGAGAGAAATCTTCTTTGTACTCGTTCAATTCTGTTTCGATGAACTTCATAAAAAGGAGACCATACCTGCGAGCAATATTCTAAGATGCTACGAACCAAAGAGTTAAATAAGATAATTTTAGTTTCGGGACTTTTAAAATTATTTGTATTTCGATTTATAAAGCCACATATTTTGGATGCATTAACTATTACTTTGTCGGATGACCTCGTTTCTAAGTTTATCCTTCAAAGAGACTATACAGCTTTTACCTAATTCAAGCATATTAACAAAAAATATTCATAAAATATAGCTTAAATAATATATAGATTAAATGATAAAATTTAAAATCACAAAATATGACAATAAATTGTGACGTTGCTACTCATGACGCGTAAACCCTCATAAAGAGGAAAATTAACATATGTTAGAGATGAAATAGTAATAATATGAATCAAAATGATGTCCATTCTAAGAGAACTTATAGATAATGTTTGACAAGCTGGTTAAAAATAGCAATCAGGTTTTCAAGCTATAAAAGAGCATACATTATTTATATGCGCAAGCTAACAGCGCTTCTAGTATTCATTAAGTTAACTAATTTTAAACTGTCATTGGAGAGCGGTTTTCTGTTTTTAAATTACGACAGCGGTAAATACAGGAAAACGTTAAATAATTTCAATATTTGCATTATATGTTTAAGGCATGACGACTGAGTATGTTATTTACTCATGCCAGCATGGACTCGATCCTGCCCGTCACTTACGTCCTGAACTCGACCTCATTAAGAAGCAAATATTTGTTTCACCCAGTCTAAAAGCTAAGTCTGAGTGGAAAGTATATAAACACCTAATTGAGATAGAGGCTTGTAATCATATCAGGCGAAAGTTATACTGTTGGACATAAGCCTCCCCTAAATTTGGCCGGTCGTGAGCCGTCCTCATCCATCGAACTTCATCATTCATTCTCTGAAGCAGCATCTCGTCCATTCAATAACAAACGACAAAAAGAGAAATGTAAAAGCCTGAGACTTTTTTTACTTAAAATCATTTCTTTTTAATTTGTAAAGCGCCATCTGTTGTCTATTTTTTATACAATTTTGTAGACTCAATTTTGAGTTCAGTCACTAGATGGCGTTGATATTATGATGTAGTAGCCATAGTAGTTTTATTACCTGCCGCTAGATGCAGCTGTGAACATATAATTTTGTTTTTGAAAAAATATGATAATAATATCTTAATAGCCGGTTCCTGAACTGTTATTGAAAATTCGCTATCTTGTTTTGTGTTATTATTATTGAAAAATGCATAAATAGACCTCTATCTACAGGACATAGACCTCCCCATAAGCTTTTTTCTTATGTTACATTACCATATCACTTCACACGCCTGGTTTGCCATTTGTCATGGTTCTGGCTAGCCTATTTAATTAATATTTTCGAAATATGACACTAAATTGTGAAGTTTCCACCCATGCGGCGTAAAGCCTCCTATAATTAATTATTACCCCTGAGGATCACCACTTTGAATACTCCTAACCTATATCAGGTCATCAGTCCATCAAAATCCACACCATCTTATTCAGGAATTAAATTCTTGACTTCATCATCACCATCAGCTTACGACAGTCCACTGGACATAGGACTCATCCAAAGCGCGCCATCTTGCCCGATTTTTAGCTGACTGGAAGCAGTTTTAGTTCCAGACTATTTTATCTTTACCAATACCAGTAAATATCAGTAGATACGTAGAGCTTCAAAAACATAACATTTAATAGTGGCAAGTGACGTCACAGCAGTGAGTAAAACCGCCATATTGACCGCTACATAAATCCCGTATTATATACAAAGCTTGTACAAACAAGTACTTACGTTACTTTTAGATTATTTATTCGGTGAATAGTTTTAAAATACGTCAATTGTATAATTAACTATTTATAATTTCTTTATTACTACTAATTTTTTATTGCTTTTAGTAGCATACGGTAGGTAGTTTTACTATGAACTAAATTGTTCACTGATGACAGCTAAAAATATTTAGTTCTCTGAGAAAATACTAGGAGCGCTATATTTTATTATTATTATTATTAAGCCTATTTGTGTGTCCCACTGCTGAGCAAAGGCAAAGATAGAGACCTTAGACTTCAAAATTTCCTTATCATTAGCAATCTCCGTTCATTTGTTACAAAAGATGTCCAAGTCGTTCCGCCATGTAAGTTTGGTGCCGTTCTCGTCGCCGTCGTCGACCATCTCCTGGCACCTAACTTGTAAATTATACGTGGCCACATATGTATTGTATAACAAACGAATTTATCGAATGTTAATACAATTACAAACCTTTTCTATTGCCTCGATACAAGTTTGTAACTATATTTATTTATGTTTCTAGATCATAGAACAAATAGAGTAGTTCATTCCATTATTTTTTTGAAGGTGAAATCACGGATTATAAGAGTGAAATAAAAAATTTGTTTATTTGGCCTGAGGATCACTGTATCTCGAAATCTCGATTCTCGACGAAAATTATGCGAACGAAGTCATAGGATTAAGATATAGTTTAAAACGATGTCAGTTAAAATTACAAACAAAAGACGCCCACACTACCATCCGTTGTTTCATCATTTTAAACAAATCATTAAATTTTAATACACATTGTCGTAGCTATAATTAATATTTAGGATGTCATAAAATATCGGTGTTTTTACACATTTTTCATACTGAAATTTGTTAGGTAAATATAAAAACAAATATTTTTTTGTTAATGCTGGGTCCATGTTACTGTTACTAATATATAATCAAACATTAACGTATTAGTCTTCGCTTCGTAAACACGAGGTCGGGGTTCGAATCCAGACAAGTATCTATGTGATTTTTCAAATCATATGTACTTTCTAAATTTATCTTGACGTTTTAGACTAACGGTGAAAAAAAAAATTGTGAGGAAACCTGGATTTCTAAGTTAGTCTGAAATCGCCAATCCGCTTTGAGCAAGCGTGGCGATCAATGCTCATGCCTTCTCTTTAAAGGAAGAGGCTTTTCCCTGCAGTGGGATAGTTAAGGACCGATAAGAATTAACTTATTTTTTTTTTAGTGATTTTATTTCTTACTTTATCATTACGGCTTTTAAAAAAATCCAAGTATACCTATCTAATAGTGTAACCACATGAGTACCTGGCGAAAAAAGGGCAGGGTCTTGATCACCTCAGGGTGTTGGGTTTATCATATCAGCCGAAAAGCGCTGCCTCGTCGCTACCGTAGCTGAAAGAATTCTGGCTCACTCCCTTGAGCATGTTGTCATGTCATTTACCTTACACAATGTCAGACTAAGACTAACAACAGACGACGGAAGATGTTTAATTATTAATTATCCAACATTTTTGTATTTTTATCATTAATTATTATATAATATTCTACCACATTCACACAACACCATCTAGCCCCAAATTAAGCAATTACAGTCTGTCAAGAAAGTCGTGAAAAGAATAAAATCGGAACTAATATTTTTCTTAATTAGGCAACCCAGTATTTACATGTCTATGGTGGTAGTTTAAATGTCAACCTCTGATAATTTTATTGTGTAATATCAACAAAATTATATTTAAAGTTACAAATTAGTAATGTTTGTACTATGAATTAACAGAAATACTGTCACCATGAGTAAATCTATTCGAAGTGCTGGTAGAGAAATCATTTTCCATGTATACAAACAATGTTTTGAATACACCAAACCGGTCGAGTTTTATGGGATTTAGATGATGTGTACGCACGTGCAGATAAAATGACTGGTATGTAATAGTGTTTTACTTATATCTACACATATTGTAATTAGAGATGCTAAACAAAATCGTTGTTTAAGATAAATACATATAATGTTTACAATGCGATATTTTGAGGTTAAGTATTACATAATCTACAACAGTTTATAGATCAATTTGATGGTTTTGATACTTTTATTACACTTGTATATAAGTATATAATTATAGTATATAGTATGAAATATTCTTTTCTGAACGATGTTAAAATGATGATTTCAGGCAAATCAGAAAGTCCCTCGTATTGTAAATGAATGTTTCAACAACAATGGCAAATTCACCACACCATCAGGAAAACATCGCAATGGTCGATCCAAAAAAATGCTGAATGATGAAAAGATACAATTCTTTCATACGGTACGAAAGGAAGTTCCTTCATAAAGAAAATTGCTTGCCGTTGTCAAGAAGACTTGGGTTATGATAGCAGTCTTGAACATTTTAAGCAGATTATTACATCGATTGGTATTTCTTACAAAAAATAAAAATCAGAGCAGAAAAATTGTTTTATTTTGATTAAATCTGTTTATTTTATACTTTCAGCAAAATTTTCTTTCTAATGTTGATATCATTAATGCATCATTTTCATTATTATTTCAAAGTGGCTGAAATTTACTGTTGCATATAGTTTTTAACTTTTGAATTAGAATCAGTCTTTTAATAATATTTATACGGGGTTCACCTTATAAATAATCACACAGCCTAATGCGGGTTGGTGAATCTGACATGCCCATAGAATTTCTTTTAGGGATGTGGTTTCCCTCAAGATGTTTTCCTTCACCGCAGCAGATGGTATATCGTTTGACTAGTACTTATAAATTCCACAAAGTGAAATTCACATTGCTTCTGCCGCCGGCGGGGATCGAACTCACAGCTCCACTAAATGGGTGTAATAAATAAATTACACCCAGACACAGAACAAACAATCATGCTCATCACACAAAGGTTTGTCCTGGGTGGGAATCGAACCCACGACCTCCGGGTACTAGACCAACAGGCCAGTCAAATTCAATCAATCATTGTACTAGCTTTTAGCGGCGCGGTTTCATCTGCGTCTTCTCTTACTTCTCTGCTCCCGTCGCCAGTAACATGATGGATGTTACATAGCCTATAACCTTCCTCAAGAACTGGGCTATCTAAAAGAATTATTCAAACCCGACTGGTAGTTCCAGAGATTATTGCGTAGAGACAAACAAACAAACTCTTCCGCTTTATAAATAGTATAGAGATTATTAAAATCATCAACGAGAAGATTATTTTAAATTTGACGCTGGCAGAAATAGCTGACACAATCGTCGGCTCAGTTGCCATAACAAAAGAAGAAGAACAACATAAGATTTCTGCAAGGTAGACCATACACAGAACCAAAACTATCGAGGCAATAAAATTTACATTATATAAATGAGGTTTGACCTTGACTTTGACTTTGAGGATGATGACCCTTACATGTAATGATACTCTTCAAAAAGGTTCTAATAAGCAAACGAATTGTGAATGAAGTGTAATGATAATAGCCACAAACTGAATTAAAGATAACTTCTACACCGTCCAGTTACTGTAACTGTATAACACAAGTTACATAAAGGTGAACCTTAACTTACATATGTTAGAGTCGTTTTTCCTGTAGCTAGTTTGATGCACTTATCTCTTTTTAGGAGGGTTTAATATTCGAGGGCTAATCATTTTACATCTAGAAACGCGTAGATCAATTCTGAGTTTGCTTTCCAATGCATGTTTACATTGCAAGTTCAAAGAAAATAACATGGCAAGCAGGCAATGAATATTGTTCATTGCTAATATTTGTGTTGCTAAGTCATCGGTTTACTTTTGCTCGTTCGTCTGTTGATCACAATGGCATAGGTGAAGGGCAACCGATAGATGAGGGCTATAGGGATCATATTTGGTTATTGCCAAATTTTTTTTATATTTTTAAAAGGCCTAATTGCAGCCATTTCTACAATTACTACCAATTTATTGTCATTTCTTTCACTTAATGCCACATCTGCATTATTCTCAGAATCTATACATGTGTAGTTTATCAGTATGCTATTAAGATTGCTCGTAAGTATACCTATGCTTACGTCTTTAGTAGTGGTGGGTTAGTAATAGCTGGCCATGTACGTATATCATTGTCTTATTATAACAATTAATACTCATTCATTCACTCATTCATTCATTGCTTCGCTTATTGGAAAAGTGCCATTGGATATGATTAATGTTTAGTACAAGTTTACTGCCAAGTTTTGCGCTAGTAGATCCGTGCTGGGTTCATCAATGGGCTTGATAAAACTTGAATTTGATATCTTCACGTGTTCCTGAGAAAAAGGGTCTTGACATACATACAGCTGTGCAGCGAAGTGGTATTTAAGGCTTTTCTTTTGATCATGGCTTGCTTCAAATACAGCAAGGTAGGGTTAATGATTGAGGGCGCTGGATCTTCTTCATCATTTCTTCGTTTTTGCCAATCTCCAAGCTTTTGTGCTGGTCCTATGTTCTGCCCTCGATAGTTATTGCGATGTTATGAATAATGTCATAGACTGCCTCTGTGGTTCGGTGGTACTGTGTACGGACTGACACGCAAAGGTCGCGGGCTCGATACCCGCTCAGTGCAAATATTTGTATGCTTGAACATGACTATTTGCATTGTGCTGGGTGTTTATATGTATGTATTTTCAAAAATAAGTATTTAAGTAGATATGTATATCCGCATTCTAGAGAACACAAGCTATAGTATATGCTAACTTCTAGATGGCGTTGTATGTAGTTGGTATGATATAGTTTTAATGTTATGTCCGCCCATTTCGCTACTAGACAGCCGCAATATATTATTTTATCTGACACAATACAAACAAATGGGGCTAAAGCTCAGCATGTATAATGCGTTATTCTTGTAGGCTTTGGCTTAAAATGCCTGCTGTGTCCTGAATGTCCTGAATGTTGTGACAATATATCCTTTTCTTAACGTTACCGATCTCTCTCTGGTAAGCATCTCTATAGTATTGGGAAATCACGTTGTCTCTTCTGCCCGTTACCTGGCAGTTTTATATTTGTCTCCTAGGATGGTGCCATATTTATATTCCATATCCATAATCCATATTTATTATAATTTTAATGTAAGACATTTACTCTTGTTACATATCACTATGATTTCCAAATAAAATAAAATAAAAATAAAATATTTTAGACGAAAAATCTACATGATCAGTATTTAGTCGGATTGATGTCAAGAGTTCTCCGTGGTCGGCAACGGCTTGGTATTGTTTAAGCATTATTACTTCTGCAATGCTTGGAAAACATAGCCACCTCTATAGGTTAACTTACCATCAGATGGACAAAGTTGTATAAAGCTCAAAAAGACTATCTCTTTTGGCAGGGAAACTGCTAGAAAGAACATGATTGAGATTTGATTAAGACTTATAAAATTGACTGTGTTTGTCTTCGGTAGACACCTTAACTCTGCCCATAGGTGTCGTAATAGCGACTAAAGGAATACCCGGTAACGGACAGCTGCGTTACCTGTGTAACTGCGTTTACCAATCCATCTACCACTTTAATCCACCTACAAATAGCATCTCTTTGGAAGAAGCGTATGTCCAGTGAACGGCTTCACACTAATGATGATGTGATGATCCTAAAGTTCTGCAGGTATTTAAAGGTCTCTTTATGTCTGTGCCGTGGCGCTGCCCATCAGAGAATCGCACGTGTTCACTGAATCACTGCTCAGACGTCAACGCACAAGGTACTACTGATGGTTCTCATGTGTTTATCACTTTAGTGCGTTACGGTTAGACCGGATCTCAGCATCGTCTGAGATCGATGGTGAGCTTGAAATATATTTATGTGTATTAATTGTAATCATATCTCATAGATAGAAAGATATAGAGACTCCCTTAGGCTACCGGGAGCGATAATTATTAAAAAAATAAATATTTTTTTGCAAACGTATTTTTTTATGCCGGTTAGAAATATCAGAAACTTTTTCACATCTCATCTCACACAAAAAGATGTGTCATACTTTACTATATAGTGTAATCCTTCAACCGAACGATGGTGGCCATACTATTACATTATGAAATCGGTAGGAAAATGATTTAACTTCCGTCATTGTGATCAACAATTAGGTTAATAAGTATAGGAAGTATGCCAAAAGCATCCCAAACGCAATAGTTTGAGTCCTTTATGTAACAAAAATGAGAGTTATGACGACAATGCATGTCAAACGTTTGTTTATTCCATAACAAATTGTTATTTTTGCATTGACAAAGAGACAAAGTTGAGTTAATATGAAATGTATTTTACATTGTACAACCTTTGTCATTTAATCAGTCAGTAGTTTTTTTCTGCTGGTAACCCCGGCTGCGGTAACATATTGCAGTAACAGCTCTGTGTTTTTAATTCATACATTTAAAGAAAAAGTGCCTAATATCTTTTAAAAGTGTAGTACAAATCAAGGACATAACCTTCAAGAAGAGCCTGAAGATCCACAGGACAATCCGGGCCAAACCTGTAAGTCCTAGATATTGAAAACATTTGAGGCAAACGTTACTCACTTTCAAATAACACGCACACACTCACACTCAATAGGCTGTTTATATACGTAACACTACTCATACATGCGCAAGATTCATCAAGAACAACAAAGTACAAACTTTTGACACTAGACAGACAGCTAATGCTACCAACATCACAGTTTAAAATTACCACAGACAAGAAGACACAACTACTGGCACTGACCTCTATACTGCACACTGATATTCTCGAATCACTTACCTATTACCTATTTATCGACTACATATTAATCCACTCTGAAAATAGCACTGATAATAAGAGGTATCAAACATCGATTCGACGTTCATATTATTGATAACAAGCAACTACAATCCTAACCCAATAGAGGGCGGTATACTTGCAATATCCTCGTAGTAATTTATTTTTGATAGAAATCTTCAAGTGATTAACTTTGATAAATCGCAAGATGAATTCCAACAATCTGAAATGCGCTGGATGCCATAAAGTTTTATCAAAGCGAGAACATATTAGATGTGTGGCATGTAAAGAAGTATATGACTTGGAATGTGCGAATATTGGGTTGAAAATGTTTAACACAATGGATCGTAAAGACCAATGGAAGTGCCCGGAGTGCTTATGTAAGCGACCTAAAATGGGTAATGCCAACACCCCCGTTCATAATACTTCGACTTCATCAAAATATGACTCTGGCACAAATCACTCAACTTTATTCATACCGTCTGACACGGAAACGGAAAATGTAACTCGCCGAGTAAAGTCTTCTCAGTCAACTACCTTACCTGTTACCCAAAAATGTCACGAAGATATCACGATGGAGAGTTTAAAAATCTATATGGCAGATCTAATACAGAACAGCATGCACAGTATTAAGGAGGCTATCAGTGACCTTACAAACACGATCAGGGATCAAAACAAACGAATTGAACAGCTAGAAGCCAGGGTTTCCCAGATCGAAAACAAATCAGATCCCCAGCTGTGCAATATTTTAGCTATAGAGGATGCAATCTCACAACTCAAAGCGGAGAGCAATGATCGCGATCAGCATCTGCTACTGAATGACGTAGAAATAGCAGGCTGCCCAGAGACACTCAACGAAAATTGTTTCCATATAGTTCTATCAATTGCTAAGAAAATCGGAGTGGATCTAGAAGAAAGGGACATAGTCAACGCTCATCGAGCCGGACCAGCAAGACCAAATAATGGGACGACGACCTCGGCATCGGTGGTGAGCGGTGAGCCGGTGCGACCGCGGCCCATAGCGGTCCGCCTTACGCGCCGTGCTCCCCGAAATGCGATGCTGCAAGCTGCTCGTGTTCGCCGCAACCTTACGACTGAAGGCTTATCATTGCCTGGACCAACAAGCTCGTTATACATCAACGAACGACTTACTAAGCGCAACCGACTGCTATTCCAGAAAACGCGCTCTCTAGCCCGGGAGCATCAATACAAATTCGTCTGGACACGGGATGGTAATATATTTGTTTGCCAGGGACAAGGAGAGCAAAAATATCGATTACGAACAGAGAAGGACTTAAATAGGGTTTTTGGTAAAGCTGATATTTGACCGAAATATTATGTATCTACTATACTTAAAAAAAGATCTCATTGTTACACACTGTTTAAATCTAAAAATGTTTTACTCCTATGTGTTCAGGTTTACGAATATGTATAATTTTCTTACGTCCTACACAGTGGTCTACACTACACTTACTACATTACACACACAATTTCAGACACACCGCACACATCCTCACATTACCTTCACATACCACACACAACTCACATATACATACTTTGCTTACGTGGTTACCTTTAGTGACATTGTAAAATATTTAACAATTTATATTTTTGACTATAATGGCTAATAACAAGAAAAAGCTTTTGAGACTAGGCTTGCTGAATGCTAGGTCGCTAAACACGGGTGGCGACGAACTCCTTGTGACAATGCAAAACAAATCGCCTGACATCTTAGCCATCAACGAAACCTGGTTAAAAGCTGGTGAAGAGAGTTTGGCACCAGTTATTCCCAAGTACAGATTTCTGCATAGAGCCCGCCAAAGTAGGAGAGGAGGAGGAGTCGGTTTCTACGTTAAGGACGGTATAAATTGTCGCGTATGTCCCCATCCTGCTTCTTCATTAGAACAGCTATGGCTTCAGGTTCAACTACCCGGAGCAACGATGGCTGTGGGTACTGCGTACAGGCCGGAGTCTGTAAATGTCGGTGACGCCTTGGATGCCATTAGCGAGTCAATGAACGTCATGGCTCGATGTAATTATACTTGTATTATGGGTGATTTAAACATTGATCTCAGTCAAATGCAATCAGTTAATGCAGGGGAATTGATTAATTTCTGTATACAAAACAATTTAGAACAGCTAGTTAAAGAACCGACTAGAATAACTGATAAGTCAGAAACAATTATAGACGTAGTAATGACTAATAGTATATCGAGGTGTAGTGACGTCCAAGTAATACATAATCCTTCTCTCAGTGATCATGCCATACTACCATGGCATGATCACTGAGTCGAGTTTAATATTAAAAAACCGAAACCTAAAAAACAAGTGACATATGGGCGCAGATTTAGCGATATCATCATGGATCAATTTACAGCTGACCTAAAATCCATTCCATGGTACTCTATTAATTCATGTGATAGCGTTGATAATATGATAGAAACATTTAATAACTATTTAATTTTACTATTTGATAAACACGCACCATTAAAAAAGGTTATCTGTAGAGATTCACCGAAACCGTGGATCACAGACACGATTAAACTTATGATGAGGTTGCGGGATGCGGCTTACGTTAAAGCGAATAAAGCTAAGACTGACACATCAAAAAAATACTATCGCGATCTAAAAAATCTTGTTACGTCTGCCATTGAAAGAGAGAGAGTGGCATTTTTTAATAGTTCAATTAATAATATGTTAAATAAACCGGCCACATTATGGTACAATCTAAAAAAAACGGTCATGCCTAACAATTCTAAATACAATAATATACCAGAGTATTTAAACGATCCTGACAAAATCAATGACCACTTTTTGGATTTGCCTCCTATTAATAATTCAAATTCTGGAAACCAT